>CM067841.1:163539282-166384282 GCA_034509565.1 Triticum monococcum | reverse complement strand
GTCCGTCGCGTCCCCACCTGGCGGCCACCCAACTGCCAGGGTCAACTTAATTTATGACGACCGCCCACCTTGGGCACGTGTCAATGACGGCGGTCGTCCTTTTTTAAGCTGGGCTTGCAGCGGGGCCGTCCTCATCCACTTACCACTCGCCCCCCGTCCCCATCTGGCCACCCCTGCCCCCACGCCGGCGACAACCCTAGCCACCGCCAGCATCGGTTTCTTCTCCGGCATCGGCAGCAGCCGCAAGGGAAAAGCCCCCGCCCGCCATTCCCCCTCCCCGCGCCGGCGCGCGCTCCCCAACAGAGGCAGCGCATCAACGTGCCGTTGCACCAGGCCGAGTGGCACTGGCACCACCGCGTGCCTCTGCCGTACCCGGACATGACGCTGCCGCATGACTGGCATTTGGATCCGGAGAGGATCCCAGTGCCGGCGCCGCGGACGGCAAGGGGCCATGCGGAGGAGGTGCGGCGCCGGCGGGCGTTGCTGACATCGGAGCAGCGCGCCGACCCGCACTTCGTCGCCGACTCGCCCAACTGGGCTCGATGGTTCGCCTTCGAGCACGAGGAGGCAAGGCGACGCGACGTCCGCGGCCTCGACCACAGCCTACCGCCGCCCGCGCTCGTCGTCCGCGACGAGGACCAGGAGGCCGAGGCCGCCTACTAGGCGGCCATCAAGGAGAGCGAGGAGGAGGAGCGGTGGAGGGAGGCGGACGAGGCGACTTTCGAGGCTGCCATGGCGGAGCCCATGGCCTTCTCCGCGGCGGGCGACTGTGTCGTGCCGCCGGTGGCCCCGCGGTCCCCGCCCAAAGCCGAGCCGGAGGAGCCGGCCTACCGCGAGCGCTACTTCTGGACCGGAGTAGTGCGCGAGTGGGTCAGTGCTCCGCCGATCTGGCTCGGGGCGACGGAGAAGCAGGAGGCGGCCTACCTCGACCACTGGCGCCGCGTTCGGCTGGCCGAGGAGCGTCGGGAGGGCGAGCGTCTGCAGATGCTCGAGCGCGAGGCCGACGAGGTGGCGCGCCAGGCCCAGGCAGCGGTAGCAAAGCCCGACATCGCCGCTGTCTGGAACACGACGTTTCCCTGGGCCGGCCCTGCGCCGATGTTGATCGACCTCACCGGTCCCGACGCAGCCGCCGCCGCCGACGAGGACGCCTAGGGCAGCATGGCGTCTTGTTTTTAGTGTTTTTATTAATGTAATGTGAACTTTTGCCTGTCTTCTTGGCCGGCTTTTATGTTTAATTAAATGCATATATTTATTTTCAAACTACTTGCAATACTTTTTTTGCGCACCGACGAAATGGGTCGGGTCAGCGTTGGGTGATTGCGCCGACCAAACACAGCGCCGGACGTTTATGTCTATCGAGCTGACCCAAACAGATAAAAAACGAACAAAAGCGTCATCCGTTTGGGTCGGCCCGTTGAAGTTGCTCTTAGCTTACAAGTTTTCTTTCGAGGGAGAGCAGCAGTAGTAGCAGCAGAATGTGCCGCTAATTCCACGTGGGTCACCATTAGTTCTGCCTCAAATAATTCTGACCGAGACGACTGATTCCAAATAATTTGATGGCGATGGAGCGGTGCGCTTGGGCGGCTGAGGCTGCCGCAACATGCCGCGTGGAAGCTTCCAGCTTCCTCCTTTGTGCGCCCCGACCAATGGCCGCGTGTGCATGCCATTTTTATCGGAGCAACGTCGGTGCCTGGGTGCTGCATTCTGGTGACCGAATTGTATTTCTCACCCGCTTGCTGTCGGCGCTCCATTGTCATTGAGAAACTGCAAGTGACGCCACGTGGGAATATGTCAATTCCTCGTGTGCTTTCGTCTGCTTGGCCGGTTGGAAGAACTTGGCTGCGGAATGGAGCCTACCACGACGTGCCGCGTGGGGTTAATGCGCCCGAGCAAACCGCCGCGTGTCCCTACCCACCGGCCGCCGCCGCCGCGTGAGTGTCCGGTCCGGCTCACAAGGCGGCCTTTGCACTTTTGGTGCTGACATAGACCGGCGCTGCACCCCGCTTAGCGCAACGGCGGCGCGTAAGTGCTCCATTCCGGTCAGCAAGTTACGTAACTCGTGCTCTTCAGGCACCTACCTGTACAGTGCCACGACGTGATGGAAGGCGGTACAATGCACGCCACAAAGTACACGGACGAAGCTAGCAGTTTCCCACTGAGATTTGCACTCGTATACTCATAATGGCTTTGCATTCTCAGGGCTTTGCCGACCAGCTGGGCTCTTTCAAGTACTGTATTTGCGACCGACGAATAATATCAGGTAATACCATTACTTAATGCTCTACTGATATCGTTTTGAAAAATTCAAATTTATATGTGTTAAAAAAAACTGAAAAACTTCATGAATGCTCACAACACATGTCTACGGTCTTAATACCACTAGACAAAACTATTGATATTCTTTTTCTTTCCTCTCTAAGATAAAAAAAATAGACACAACTTTCAAGCGTCTTGTTCATAGTCTTTGATAAGTGTCATATCGCAAAGTTTAGTGAAACTATGTAAACTATCACAAGGACTAAGTCTGCAGGCCATCGCAACAAGGTGGTCGCTTGAACGGGGTTGCTCGGGTATGAAGAACACAAGTTTACCCAGGTTCGACCTCTCATCGTGGAGGTCAAGACCTACTTCCTACTTGATTGATATTGATACAAGAATGCGGATTCGCTAACCTAACTTTCGAGAGATTGCAACTTAGTCTTTTCATCATTGGGCTCCCTTTATATAACAGGTTGAGTCCCTAAGTTTACAATAGATTCCGAATCATAATGGCAACCCGTATTCTACTCTAACTCCTACCCATCTTGCTTCTCAAGTTGAGAAACCTTCCATCCAGGCCTTCTCCACAAGCCGGCCCACTAGTCCCCTCCTTGAGTCGGCCATAGGCCGGGTCTTGCTGCAGGCCTTTATTCCTTTCCTTCTCGCGTAATCATGACCCGAAAGATAGGGCAACGCATAGTGCTTATGGGAACTTTGTCGGGTCACACACAGAGCCGTGTCTTAGCCAGGGGTAACATCCCCAACAAATAGTGACATGATGCCTCATTGGCAACGGCGCAAAAACATGACTAATGCACTTGAGATTTGGTTTGGATAGTAGAAAGTTATCATATCTTCTCCCCAAGGAATGACCCTCTGTATCGAACCCACGAGAGGATGTGCACTGTGACAAAAGTAAAAAAAACACTAAAATTAAATATCAATTTTTACTTTTTAACCGTACCTTTATCAACCTTTTTGAAAGTAAAAAATAATATTGGAATATGCATGAGTATGACGTCTTACTCTTACAACCTTATACTTCTGCTTGGATCTCATCTTGTTAATAAACATAGTCCTAAAAGGTGCTGTTACGATGTACTCACAACGCGATGAAGTAGGGGATGTGTCCAAAGTAGGTCATGACCTTGGAGACTCCCAAGCACACCTAGCTAATCTAGGAGGCATCGCCCTCCAAAAGATAATAGATGTGATTGTTGATGTGAACTCATTGCTCTTGTGCTTCAGAAGATAATCTCCCCAACACTCAAACTCTCTCACGGATTTTGGCTCTTTGTAGGAGAGGTTTGGATGAAAAGCAATGAGGTGACTAGAAATCAAAGGGTCAATGGTTTGGGTGGAATGCCTTTGTAATCGGCACAAGGAGTGGAAGCGCTCTCTCGAATATGTATATGAATGGTGTTTGCTTAGAAAGAAAATGGTGGAGTGGGTGGGGTATATATAGGCAGGACCAAAAAATTATGACCGATATATACAAAAGTTGAGAATTTGGATTGTTCGATCTGATACCTCCTTTCAGTGATCTGGTAAAGGAGCAGAAAGTATCCTGCACCTATTTTTCGAGAGGTTACTCTGGGTTATCGAACCCATGAGAGGAAGGCTCGCTTGAAGCGATGGTCTCCAACAAGCTTTTGTCAAAGCATTAATTCCATCTTTTGACCGGATTAATCAAGAAAATAGTGATTCAAACACTTATAATAAAAATAGGTACGGGTATAAGGTCTTAATGCTTACAACCATGTATTTGTGTTGGGACTAGATAGGATCTTAATATGTGCGCTGGAAGTCACCCATCGAGATGTGCTTCTTATGAACCAAAGTGGGGGATGTGTCCAAATAACATCTTGACCGATGCGAGTCCCGTATCAAGAATCAATTGTCCTACCACAGGCCCTATCCATCACGCGGGGTTTCCTCCATAATTAAGATTATAATAATCAAACAAGAGCTTTGGGCGTTTAATGACTACACCTCATGAATCCTCAAGGACTGGATGTGTGTTACCGTACCAAACCCTTTTGTTGCTGATGTTCACAATAACACTTCACATTCTCCCTGCACTTAGCCTCACCGTTACTCGATCTCCATGATCTTGGGTACCTGCAGAGATGAAGATCGCGGACAAGACAAGAGACATCTGATACATCTCCAACGTATATAATTTTTTATTGTTCCATGCTATTATAGTATCAATTTTGGATGTTTTTTATGCAATTATATTTCATTTTTGGGGACTGACCTATTAATCTAGTGCCTAGTGCTAATTGATGTTTTTTTTGCTTATTTTTGGGTTTTCAGGGAATCAATATCAAACAGAGTCCAAATGAAGAAAAAACTTTGGATTAAATTTTTTCTGGACCAGAAGAGACCCTAGAAGGTTCGGGAGAAGACCTGAAGAGTCACGAGGGAGCGACAAACTCGGGGGGCGCGCCCCAGGGGGGCGCCCCCCAGGGGGGCGCCCCCAGGCTTATGGGTCCCTCGTGGCACCTCTTGACCTAATTCCGCCTCTATAAATTCTCAAATATTCCCTTGACATCAGAGAGCCACTTGGAATACTTTTTTCACCGTCACAAGTTTCTGCTCCCACGAGATCCCATCTGGAGGCCTTCTCCGGTACTCTATCGGAGGGGGAATCAACCACGAAGGGGCTCTACATCAATCTTGATTCCCTTCCGATGATGCGTGAGTAGTTTACCACAAACTTACGGATCCATAGTTAGTATCTAGATGGCTTGTTCTCTCTCTTTGATCTTCAATACAATGTTCTCCTTGATGTTCTTGGCGATCTATTAGATGTAATGACTTTTTTGCGTTTGTTTGTTGGGATCCGATGAATTGTGAGTTTATGATCAGACTTATCCATGAATATTATGGGTTTTCTTCGAACTCTTTTATGCATGATTATTATAGCTTCCTATTTTTCTCCGATCTATTGATTTAGTTTGGCGAACTAGATTGATTTTTCTTGCAATGGGAGAGGTGCTTTGTAATGGGTTTGATCTCGCGGTGCTAAATCCTAGTGACAGAAGGGGACATGACATGTATTATATCGTTGCCATTAAGGATAAAAATATGGGGTTTATTCATGCATGAGTTTACTTTGTCTACATCATATCATCTTGCTTAAGGTGTTACTTCGTTCTTTATGAACTTAATACTCTAGATGCATGCTGGATAGCGATTGATGTGTGGATTAATACTAGTAGATGCATAATCATTTCGATCTACTTGTCTCGGATGTGATGCCTATATACATGATCATTTCCTTGGATATCGTCATGATTATTTGCTTTTCTATCAATTTCCCAACAGTAATTTGTTTACCCACCGTATGCTATTTTCAAGAGAGAAGCCTCTAGTAAAAACTATGGCCCCCGGGTCTACTTTTTATCATATATTAAAACCAAAAATACCTTGCTGCAATTTTTCTGTATTTATTTTATTTTTGTATTTTTGTTTGATCTATAAATCTATCACCATAAAAATTAATCTTGCAAGTAACTGCCAAGGGATTGGCAACCCCTTGTTCGCGTTGGGTGCAAGGATTTGTTATCTTGTGTGTAGGTACGACTAGCGAGGTGTTGTGTGGTTCTCCTACTCGATCGATAACCTTGGTCTTAACTGAGGGAAATACTTATTTCTACTATACTGCATCATCCTCCCCTCTTCGAGGAAATCCCAACGCAACTCACAAGTAGCAGAAAAAATTTATGGCGTCGTTGCCGGGGAGACATCATCAACATCTATCAATTACATTCGCATAAACTTTCATCTCCTTGCATTTACATTATTTGCCGTTTTCCTCTCGTTTCTATCTCCCCCACTTCGAAAATGTTTTGGCAAAAATACAAAAATCGTTCTCGTTGGCCTTTTTGTTTGATTGGTTTGCCCTGTCAGCATGACTAGCATAACTATCCCTCCTTTGTCACCGGATTTTGAAGTTGTTTACTTTAAGCAGAAACAAGGAGAAAATCTGAAAGATATTTGATATAGGTTAATGGAATCTTATCGTGTTTGCACTATAAAAGGGGACGTAAAACTTTTGCTTCGCAATTTTTATATATGTTTAACTATGCCCCATAGATAACTCTTGGATTTCGCCGCAAAAGGAAATTTTATTAAAAGTGATGCTAATGTTGCTTATGAAATAATAGAAGGAATATTGGGGACCCTGCCTTAACATAAAGAATGTAATTATACGCAATAGGGGCTCCAAATTTTAGACAAATTGGGTGATATGCAGAAAAACTTGATTGAGTTGCAAAAGTCTAATGAACCTCTCAAAAATATTAGCGGAAATCTCAATCGGATTAACACTTTGATTGCCCTTTGTAGTAAGCGATTGGATATTTTAGACATTAAAATTGCCTCATTTCCTCAGAATAATGGGAATCATAAAGAACCTCCCGGGTTTGAGAAAACTCCTACAAAGATTATCATGACTAAAGATGACAACACTTGAAATTATGCATTATGCCTAGCTAGGGGTGTAAAACAATAGTGCTAGTTGGGAGGCAACCCAATAATTATCTTATTTTCCTTGTTCACTTTCCTGTTTCCTTGGGTGCAAATAATTATGCTACTGTTATGATTGTGTTTTTGAGTTTTAATTAGTGTTTGTGCCAAGTAAATCCTTTGGGATGATTTTGATGATAGTTGATTTGATTATGTGAAAAAACAACAATTGTGTCCAGTAACAGAATTCTTAAACTTTGCTGTAGCATGATAAAATTCTGAATTTTTTACATATGATGGACATACAAATTTTCCATGTTGTCCTAATTTTTCAGAATTTTTGGAGTTACATAAGTATGGCCATTGTTTGAATTATTACAGACTGTTCTGATTTTATCAGGGGGTATAAGCCATGGAGAAGTTAGAATACAATAGGTATAATGTGAAAATAAAATATAAATGGGTTTTCAATAGTACCTAAAGTAGTGATTTTCTTTGTTATATAATAACGGATCTCACGAAGGTTTTGTTAAGTTTTGTGTGATTGAAGTTTTCAAGTTTTAGGGGAGATCACGATGGATGAAGGAATAAGGAGTGGCAAGAGCCTAAGCTTGGGGATGCCCGAGGCACCCGAAGGTAATATTCAAGGACTCCCAAGAAACTAAGCTTGGGGATGCCCCGGAGGGCATCCTCTCTTTCTTCTACAACGTATCAGTAATTTTACTTGGAGCTATATTTTTATTCATAACATGATATGAGTTTTGCTTGGAGCGTCATGTATTATATGAGTCTTTTCTTTGTTTGCTTTTTAGTTTGTCACAATAATCTTTGCTGGACACACCTTTTTGAGTGGGACACATATCTTTCGTGATTTGTTAGAATACTCTATATGCTTCACTTATGTCTTTTGAGCTAGGTAGTTGCTCTAGTACTTCACTTATATCTTTTTGAGCACAGCGGTGATTATATTTTGAAGAAATATATGAACTCTCATACTTCACTTATATCTTTTTGAGAGTTGATAATAGTAATGGTAATTTGCACAAGATATGAATTTGGTCCCAAAGTGATGAATGTTCAAGAACGATATAATAAAAACTTTCATGTAGATCATTGGATATGATAAGTTTGATTCCTTGCAATAGTTTTTCGATATGGAGATGATAGTATGTGATTTATGCTAGTGAGTAATTGTGATTTAGTAGGAATATTGGTGTTAAGGTTTGTGATTCCCTATGCATGCACGTAAAGTCAATAGTTACGCAATGAAGTTATATCCTACTTATGGTGCATTATTCAGTGTTAGTTATTCTCAATGCATGTTTATGACCGTTTCGTTTTTTGGTTGGTCGCTTCTCAATCTATTTGCTAGCCTTGAGAGAGTCCTGGATTAAGGGGTCCTCGGGTGTCCGGGCTATGTGATATGGGCCGGACTGATGGGCCGTGAAGATACAAGGTAGAAGACCTCCCCCCGTGTCTGGGTAGGACTCTTTTATGCGTGGATGGCAAGCTTAATGTCCGGATGTGTATTTTCCTTTCTCTGAAAACCGACCCTGTACAACCCTAGGCCCCTCTGGTGTCTATATAAACTGGAGGGTTTAGTCCATAGAGGCTATCAGAATTCATACAGGCTAGACATCTAGGGTTTAGCCATTATGATCTCAAGGTAGATCAACTCTTGTAACCCCAATACTCATCAAATACAATCAAGCATGACGTAGGGTTTTACCTCCATTAAGAGGGCCTGAACCTGGGTAAGCATCATGTCTCCCTTGACTCCTGTTACCTTCGATCCTCAGATGCACAGTTCGGGACCCCCTACTCGAGATCGGCCGGTTTTGACACCGATATTGGTGCTCTCGTTGAGAGTTCCACTATGCCATCGACAGAAGGTTCGATGGGTCGTTTGATCATCATCAACAATGCCGTTTCCGAGGAAACTTTCCTCCCCAGTCAAATTTCTGTGTTCGGCGGCTTTGTTCTGCGTGCCAACTCAGTTGGCCACCTCGAACAAATCAACAGCTATGCCTTTGGTCATCAGATTAGTTTCGAGAACCTCAATTATGTCGATGATATCTGAGGAGATTTGATCTTCGAAGGGTCTGCGGCCCCGACTACCGCTCTGGCCTTAGATCCGGAGCAAATTGCGAGGTCCGGGGATGGGAGTTTGGATCCCGCCAGACTCTCTTCTACGAAGCTCACTACCTGTGACGCCCGGATAATTAAGTTATAGTAATTCCCTACTAATGATGCCATGTCACCATGATTACTATTGTTAAACTCACATTGATTCAAAACCGATTCAAAATTCAAATTGAAAATAAAGTGGAACAACAAAAAATTAATTAAATGCCTTTTTGTATTTTATAAACTATTAAACTAATTTATTTAGTTGCCCAAATTTATGTGGCAGTAGTATATTTATTTAGACTAATTTAGGAACTACCTATGTATTTTATTTTAAACTAATGTGTAACTAAAATAAAACATAAAAGAATAAGTAAAAGAAAATAGAAAAACCAAAGTTAAAGAAAAAATAACCACACTGTGCACTATGGCCCATCCCTTCTCCTGTGACAAGGCCCAACCCACCTCGCCATCTCTTTCTTCCTCTTTTGTTCACCCAGCACCGTGGCCGTTGCTTGTGCGTCCGTGGCCAGGATGGCCATGCGCCGGCCATCCGGTGGTACCCCGCGCGGTTAAGATTGCCCTCGGATCCCCCTCGCCCCCGGGATGAACCCTAGCTCGCCCCCTTCGCACCCCATCTCCCTCTCCCTCTGGATCCACCTCCACGAGCTCGCCAGCGCTCGACCGTCGCCATGTCTTCGCCGTCATCGCGACCACCAGCTGCCCGGCGCCGCACCACCAGGTCTAGGGGCCGAGCCATCACCGCCTTCGTATTCCTCACCGTTTGATTGGAGCCGGAGATCATCACCGCCGTCGCTCGCGTCGTTCCCCTACGCCGGCATCCGCCTCGGCTGCCACTTCGACCCGCTGCTCCAACGCCTCCCCAGCCCCCTCGAGCCCTCACACGGCTTCCACTATGAGCTCCTCGCCCAAATCCCCCTAGCCCATCCTCGATCCAGCGCCGTAAGGTCTTCCCCGCGAGCTCGGTCGCCATGGCCGAACCTTCTGCATCCACGCGCTCGTTGCTCCCTGCCTCGCCCTACTGTGGCTAGGCCGCGCCCGCGCGCCCTCTGTCCATGCCACGAGCCCCCTCCCTCGATTGCGCTCGCCTACTTCTATGTTGCCCGCTGCTTCTGCTAGTACTGCTGCCTACTGCTTGCTGGCACCGCAACCCACCCGTTGTCGTTGCTGCCTCTGTAGGATCGAAAGTATGTCTAGAGGGGGGGGGGGGTGATTAGACTACTTGACCAAATAAAAATCTAGCCTTTTCCCAATTTTAAGTCTTGGCAGATTTTAGCAACTTAGCACTAGTCAAGCAATCAATCTACACATGCAAGTCTAAGAGTATAGCAGCCGAATGTAAAACATTGCAGATGAAGGTAAAGGCATGAGTTTGGAGGGAGCAAACGCAATGTAGACACGGAGATTTTTGGCGTGGTTCCGATAGGTGGTGCTATTGTACATCCACGTTGGTGGAGACTTCAACCCACGAAGGGTAACAGTTGCGCGAGTCCACGGAGGGCTCCACCCACGAAGGGTCCATGAAGAAGCAACCTTGTCTATCCCACCATGGTCATCGCCCACGAAGGACTTGCCTCACTAGGGTAGATCTTCACGAAGTAGGAGATCTCCTTGCCCGTACAAACTCCTTGGTTCAACTCCACAATCTTGTCGGAGGCTCCCAAGTGACACCTAACCAATCTAGGAGACACCACTCTCCAAAAGGTAATCGACGGTGTGTTGATGATAAACTCCTTGCTCTTGTGCTTCAAATGATAGTCTCCCCAACACTCAACTCTCTCTCACTAATTTGGATTTGGTGGAAAGAAGATTTGAGTGGAAAGCAACTTGGAGAAGGCTAGAGATCAAGATTCATATGGTTGGAATGGAATATCTTGGTCTCAACACATGAGTAGGTGGTTCTCTCTCAGAAAATGAATGTTGGAAGTGTAGGAATGTTCTGATAGCTCTGTCCATGAATGAAGAGTGGGTGGATGGGTATATATAGCCTCCACACGAAATCTAACCGTTACACACAAATCAGCAAACTCAGTGGGACCGAATAATGAAACTCGGTCAGACCGATTTAGTTCAAAATGTGAACGTTAGGCTTTTTGGTGGGACCAACATGTCAACTCGGTGTGACCGATTTCATTAGGGTTAGGACATAATGTAATCTCGGTGAGACCAATTACACAAACTCGGTGGGACCGATTTTGGTAATAAGCTAACCAGAGAGTTGTCAGGCAAACTTGGTGAGACCGATTCGCTCATCTCGGTGAGACCAAAATGTTACGAAGGGGAAACATAGAGTTTGCATTGCAAACTTGGTGGTACCGATCGCTCATCTCGGTTGGACCAAAGCGTTACGAAGGGAAACAGAGAGTTTGCAATCCCATCTCGGTGAGACTGAGATCCCTATCGGTAAGACCGAAGTGACTAGGGTTTGTGGCAGTGGCTATGTCAAATGAACTTGGTGGCGCCGGATAGAAAGTTTCGGTGGGGCCGAGTTTGACTTTTGGTTTGGGACATATGTGTATATGAGAAAGTAGTTGAGGATTTTTGGAGCATATCACTAAGCATTTTGAGTAAGCAACCCACTAAGCAACACCTTATCCCCTTTTAATAGTATTGGCTTTTCCTATGGACTCAATGTGATCTTGGATCACTAAAAGTAAAATGTAGAATCTTGAGCTTTAGAGCTCGAGCCAATCTTTTGTCCTTAGCATTTCTAGGGGTCCACAATTCTAATCCATGCCATGCCAATCATTGAGCTTTCCTGAAATATTTATCTTGAGATATCATTAGCTCAATGAGCTATATGTTGTTAGGAATTACCAAAACCACCCAGGGATAGTTGCACTTTCAGTCTCCCTATTTTTGGTAGTTGATGACAACATATAGACCAAAGCTTCGACAAATGATCATAAGATTGAAATACATCGTCGCTTTGAGAAGTATGTGATAAACAAGAGCTCCCCCTAAATTTGTGCATTATTTAAAATTTGCTTTTGAATGCAAATGCACAATCGATTAGGATCATGGGTTACTCTTCCATGTGACATACATCTTGGTGGAGCGCTCAAAATGATGGAAATTAAAAGCATGCACTCATCACCAAGCAAAGTGAATGATCATATATGGGATATAAGAGATAATATCATCCAGGCAAGCATTAAAGTAGCATATGATCAAACATATCATCAAACAAGTATCTCACACAGACATAGAGTATCAACCAAGCACACAATAAAGTTCAACCAAAAGCAAGAGAGACAAAGAAGCAAAAACACACTCTGTCGAAGCCTACGATCTATACATTTCTCCCCCTTTGGCAACAAGTTACCAGAAAGTTCAAAAATGCATAGTGCTATGCGTCTCTCAGGCTTGGTCTTGGGGAGGTGGTGTAGAGAGAACTCCAAGGATGAAGGAATTTGTTGATGTAGTTGGAGCTGGTGGAGTGGGTGATGGAGGTGGTACTGAAGCTGTTGCTGCTGGTGCTGATGATGTAGCTCTAGAATCTGGTACTGACACTGCAGCAGACCTCTGACTCCTTGGCACACGCTGAAAAGCATCCGTAGTTGCGCTTCCTCTCCTCTCATCAGCTTCCTCCTAGAGCTGCTCAACTACAGTCTGTATCTCAGTCACCTTGAGGTCAAGATCATAGAATTTTGTCTCAACAATCCTTTCCAAGCTCTCTTGATTCTGAGTCTGGGTGGCCAAGCCCTTCTCAATCCTCAATGTTGCTTGTATCAGATAACCCAATAGATCTTGGTTGCTTTTCAGGAACACTTAAGATGCTTCCTCAGTAGTTGGCATCCTTGCAGCTTTTTCTGCCTTTGCCTTGGCTCTCTTCTCCTGTGCTTGAGCTGATGAAGGTTCATTCTCATTCATCACAACTGTGTTATCTTCAAGTTCTGGGTGCAAAGGTAAGTGCTCCTTGTCCAATAGGTAGGTGCCTGTGCCCATCTTTGAGTTGATGAGCTCTTGAATGTGTGGAGCATACCCACAAGATCTTTTCTGGTCAGCAGCTGTCCTCTTGATTGTCTCTACAATCAGACTCGTGACCTTGAATTTTTGAGGTACATCAAAGATTTGCAGCAAGTTAATGAAATGTCCTCTAATGATCTTGTGATCACCAGACTTGGGTAGCAAAGTATGCCTTAAGATGGTGTTGATAGTGGGTAGACCAGACAACAAATAGTGTACAAACCCAAACTTGTGTGTCTCCAAAGCTTTATCAGGGATCTCTTTGTACATGTTTGCCATAGAGTTGTGGTCTTTCTTCTTCTTAGCATACACATCTAAATCATCATCATGTTCCTCTGGGGCATTGATCAACTTGGCCCATTCTTCAACAATTGATTTGTACCTTGTACCTTCGGACATCCATACTATCCTTCCATCTGGATAGAAATGAGCAGTGGAGTAAAATTGCATAACTAGCTCATCATTCCATTTGGTAAAATTTTGACCCACAAACTCATCAACTCCACAAGCTCTGAAGCTTTCATGTACACCTGGCAAGAAGTCTTCATTCTCATCAATGTATTCCCAATTGACCCATTTCATATCACAGACAATTGGCTTCTTGTCAAGCAGAATAGTCTCATAGAAATCCTGCTGTTCCTTGGTGTGGAACCTATAGTCAACAATAGTCCTCCTCATCACACCATAGGGATCAGACAGTCTCCACAATCTCAGTCCTTCATCCTTTCTGATGTTCATGTCCTCAGCTACTGGATGAGCATCATTGTGGTCTGGAATCTTGGGTTTCAGTTTTCCTTGCACTAGGGCTTCATCATTCTCTTCTTCAACTTCAGGCATTGGGGCCTTGTTCTTCTCTTCAGCTAGGATGTTTCTGGTGCTTCTCTTGGGCTTAGAAGGCTTCTGAGCTTGAGCTGTTGCTTTGGGAGCAGTTTTGGGCTTTGATGTGGTAGCCCCTGACTTGATAGCATCTCCCATGAGCTTCTGAGACTTGGGAGCTGGAGCAACATCCTCTTCCTCTTCATCTTCTTCTGGATCTCTCATGATGGAGGATCTACCAAGCACTCTGGCAGTGGTCTTCTTGACCCTCTCCTTCCTCTTCTTGCCATCTCCAGCCTCTTTGGGTTCAAGAGTGAACTCCATAGTTTCTTGAGTGGAGGCTCTAGCCTTGGACATAGGAATCCTTTTTGTTGGTACCTTCTTATGTAACCCTAACTTGGTTTTTGCAGCTGTGCCATACTATTTCTTTAGCACCTTCTTCTTGGAGCTGACTTCCTCCTCAGTGTCCACATAGTCCTCATCTTCAGAATCTGAGGTTTTCTTCTTCCTTGACCAGGTGGCTGCCTTTGGCAAATTACTGGGAGTGCTCTTGCTGCCATCATCTGAGGTACTTGAGGGACTAGTGCCCTCACTCAATTGCACTGGCTCTTCAAATCTGTTTTGGCTGTCACTTTGGTCAGACATCTTGGCAATCAAACTGACAACAAATCATGTGAATAGATATAGATGAGGTAGAATAGATGAGCATCACAAAGTGCAGAGTTTTTGCAAAATAGATGACTCAAAAACTTAGTTTTATTTGTCCACAAAAAGCATTTCGGAGCTACCGATTTGTTAAACTCGATGATACCGAAGCAATTTTTGGAACCTAAACTAGTGAACTCGGTCAGACCGAGTCACAGTTCAGTGGCACCAAGACTGCTAGGGTTTCACATAGAATCGAACTCGGTCACACCAATTTGCAATTTTTGGTAAAATCGAAAATGCATGTGCAATGGCCTAAGCCAAATCGGTGAGACCGATTTCTACAACTCAGTCGGTCCGAGATGAGTTCGGCAGAAACCTAACCCTAAATTTTCGAATCAAACCTAACCTAAAGGATGTTTTCTCTGGATAGATTGTTTTCATACGTGGTAAAGATCATGGCAAAGCAATGTGCTATGAATCGGAGTAAGGAAATAGCACAAAGCCTCGAACCCATACCCTAGTTCGGCGGGAGTTCGCTACGGCGACAACGGTAGAGCATAATTCCGTTGACGGTGACGGAAACCAGCGCCGGGAGGTCGCTGGTGGCGAGGAGACGATCCGGAGACCCGAGGAGGTAGAGAAGGACACACGCGCGAGCTGAGGAGTTTGAAGAAATTTCCAAAATCTCACCCATGGGTTTATATATTCGGACCCTGTCGGTGTGACCGAGTGGAACAACTCGGTGGCATCGAGATGCAGAATCGCACATGGTTATTGCAACTCGGTGTGACCGAAAAGTTCAAATCGTTTGCACCGAGATGGAAAATCTAGATCAACTTAGTGAACTCGGTGTGACCGAAGTGGATGACTCAGTCATACCAAAATGCACAAAGAGGTTTTGGAACTTTAAGTCTATGACGAATCGGGGACTCCGAGTGCTCCTCACACAGAGTGGTTCGAATCTGACTTGATCAAACTTTGTGATGTAGCAGGAATAGAGTTTGAGACGAGAAAAGCATAGATAGCTAGAGGAGGTTCTTAGGCATTCTTGTCCATCCACTTAGCAAAAGAGAAAACGCCAAACAATCAAAACAACAAGTGTATGTCCTCGAATGAGTAAAATATGCAATCAACATGCTCACACAAAGAAAATGGCAAATGAAATATGTGACAAAGCATGCAGAAACACTCTAGCGTCTATCAAGCAATTGGCGATGACTAGGTCATCTATATATGAGTATATTGACTGAGGAGTCAAATGAGAACATTTGATCGTAGGTCATACTCATCGTTTAAGAACAAGTGGGGTTGCCACTTTTACATAAAGCATTGTTGTGCTCACACCTTTAGAGTTGCTTTAGCTCAATTGATTAGAGTAAAGCTCCCCCTAGATGTGATATCCCCCCTAAGAGGGGTGAACTAACCTTGGGTTTTGTCGATGATGACTTCATGTAGATGTTGAAGATGTAGATGCTCAATGTTGATCTAGATCATTCAGAGCAATCCATTGGAGTGAGTTGCACTTTCAATACGTACACGGGTTAGTCTCACAAGGAACAAACAAGGATATCCATACACATAGAGTGATGTTCACATAAGTTGATTTCCATGAAAGCATTAGGTTACCTTGTCCCTTGTCTTACCAACAAGAGGGTTTGTGACTCCTAGAACTAGTGCAAGATGTGGAAGTTGTTTGCACATGTCCTTGCCAAAAGATATGAGTGAAGTATGTTGGCGGAGACACCCTCAAGAACTCTTTAGTTCTTCTTCTTCGGGATCCACATCATCTTGATGGGAATCCTTGGAGTTGTAGTCGTACTTGATGTAGTCGAACTTGATGTAGTCTTGGGAACCCACTTGACCAAGGCCTTGGGAGCTTCTTCAAATGCATCAATCTCCTCTTGAAGCTTGTCCTTCCCTTTTAGCTTGTGGTCTTGTGGTGGAAGATCATCTTGAGCTTGTGTCCCTTGGAATGAAGTACGGTCATACTTCTCTTGTTGAGGAACAAACTTTATCTTGGGGTATTGATCTTCTTCCCACTCAACTCCATTGGCAGTTCAAAACCAACACCTTGATTCTTCCGGTGTCTTCCTTGCTTGCGTACAATTTCCTCAAATTGGTTACTTCCGGCAAGCCTCTTGTAAACACCTTTCTCTATAATTCCCTTCAATAAGCTATTTTCTTGCTCAAGTATAACTTGGCTAAGAGAATCATTAGTGGAATCAAGAGAACTACTTGAAGCAACAATATTGGATTTAACATGATTGTTGTTACTACTAGAAGAAAAATCTTTCTTACTCTTGTTGCTAGATTTAACTTGTGGCATGTAAGTAGACAAGAGTAAACGCTTGGCAATGTAAGAAGAACTTTTCTTGCGAAGATCATCATTGATTGCCTTTAAGAACTCATGCTCTTTCTCAAGGTTGAGCTTTTCAAAGCGTAATTTCTCATGAGTCTTTAAAAGTTCTCAATGATCTTCCAAGGTAGTTTCATGAGCTAACTTAAGAGTGTTTAGCTCTTTAGTCAGACGCTCAATCTCCTTCTTATCATCGTCATTCGTTTTATCTTGATTAGCATGATTAATAGTAAGTTCATCATAGTTTTCATAACTAGAGTTGTCAACAAGTAAATCATCATTCCCTAGCAAATCATCTTCATCACTATTGAAATCAACATACTCGGGGTGTGATACCTTTGGGCCTTTAGTCATGAAGCATCTTCCAATCCTTCATTTGGTGAGTCAAATATGTCGTTGGAGTTGGTTGACACAAGTGCTAGACCGGCAACACCTTCATCTTGAGTATATTCGGAGTCGGAGTGATAACTTCTCTTGAAGTGATTGTCAAAGTCCGAGCCGGATACCCATTCACCAACATGAGCTTGATGTCTTCGTTTTGTGTAGCTCCTTGCTGATTTGTCCTTCCTTCTTGAATCCTGGCTTCTCCGTAATATTCTTCATTCATAACGGTCATCTCTACTCCTTCTCTATCTAGGTGGTGATTCTTCTCTTCTACTTCTCCTTTTGGGTGAATCTTCTCTTCTTTTGTAGGGAGCCGTACACTCATTGGAGTAGTGTCCGGGTCTTCCACAATTGTAGAAATTTCATTCACGACTTGAAGATCTTTTTTCATTATAGGACCTTGACTTGGAACTTCTCTCCTTGCTTCTAATCTTGTAGAACTTGTTGAAGTTCTTCACCATTAGGCTCAATTCTTCATTGAAGGTTTGTTTCTCACTTGATGATGTGGGAGCATCACATGAGGTTTTGTAAGCACCACTTGACTTGTTGTGAAGCTCGTCCTTATCCTTGAGTGACATCTCATGAGCAACAATTCTTCCAATGACTTCCGTTGGCTTGAGATCTTTGTAATTGGGCATCATTTGAATCAATGTACACACCGTATCATATTTTCCATCCAAGGCTATTAGGATATTCTTAATGATGAACCTATCGGTCATCTCTTCACTTCCTAAGCCTACAATCTCATTTGTGATGAGAGCAAGCCTAGAGTACATTTCAGCGACACCTTCACCATCCTTCATTTTGAACTTGTCAAGTTGACTTTGAAGCACATCCAATTTAGATTCCTTGACGGAGTCGGTACCTTCGTGCATATCAATCAAAGTATCCCAAATTTCCTTTGCATTCTCAAGACGGCTAATTTTGTTGAATTCTTCGGGGCACAATCCGTTGAAGAGGATATCGCAAGCTTGAGCATTATATTGCAGCATCTTCAACTCTTCCGCAGTAGCTTCGCGGTTCGGTTCTCTCCCATAAAAGAATTCACCTTGCAAGCCAATACATAGAATGGCCCAAACAACGGGGTTATGTCTAAGAATATGCATTTTCATCTTATGCTTCCAACTAGCAAAATTAGTACCATCAAAGTAAGGACCTCTACGGTGGTAATTTCCCTCACTAGACGCCATACTCTCCTAGGTTGTGAAACTAAGGCTGTGATCACCAAACACTATGGAAATCAAGGCAAATGGAGACCAAAGCTCTGATACCACTTGTAGGATCGAAAGTATGTCTAGAGGGGGGGGGGTTGATTAGACTACTTGACCAAATAAAAATCTAGCCTTTTCCCAATTTTAAGTCTTGGCAGATTTTAGCAACTTAGCACTAGTCAAGTAATCAACCTACACATGCAAGTCTAAGAGTATAGCAGCGGAATGTAAAACATTGCACATGAAGGTAAAGGAAGGAGTTTGGAGGGAGAAAATGAAATGTATACACGGAGATTTTCTGCGTGATTCCGATAGGTGGTGCTATCTTACATCCACGTTGGTGGAGACTTCAACCCACAAAGGGTAACAGTTGCGCGAGTCCATGGAGGGCTCCACCCATGAAGGATCCACGAAGAAGCAACCTTGTCTATCCCACCATGGACATCGCCCATGAAGGACTTGCCTCACTAGGGTAGATCTTCATGAAGTAGGCGATCTCCTTGCCCGTACAAACTCCTTGGTTCAACTCCACAATCTTGTCGGAGGCTCCCAAGTGACACCTAACCAATCTAGGAGACACCACTCTCCAAAAGGTAATAGATGGTGTGTTGATGATGAACTCCTTGCTCTTGTGCTTCAAATGATAGTCTCCCCAACACTCAACTCTCTCTCACTGATTTGGATTTAGTGGAAAGAAGATTGAGTGGAAAGCAACTTGGAAAAGGCTAGAGATCAAGATTCATATGGTTGGAATGGAATATCTTGGTCTCAACACATGAGTAGGTAGTTCTCTCTCAGAAAATGAATGTTGGAAGTGTAGGAATGTTCTGATAGCTCTCTCCATGAATGAAGAGTGGGTGGAGGGGTATATATAGCCTTCACACAAAATCTAACCGTTACACGCAAATCACCAAACTCCATGGGACCGAATAATGAAACTCGGTCAGACCGATTTAGTTCAAAATGTGAATGTTAGGCTTTTCGGCGAGACCGACATGTCAACTCGATGTGACCGATTTCATTAGGGTTAGGGCATAACGTAATCTCGGTGATACCTATTATACAAACTCGGTGGGACCGATTTCGGTAATAAGCTAACCAAAGAGCTGGCCAGGCAAACTCGGTGGGACCGATTCGCTCATCTCGGTGAGACCAAAACATTACGAAGTGTAAACAAAGAGTTTGCATTGCGAACTCGGTGGGACTGATCGCTCATCTCGTTTGGACCGGAACGTTACGAAGGGAAACAGAGAGTTTGTAATCCCATCTCAGTGAGACCGAGATCCCTATAGGTAAGACCGAAGTGACTGGGGTTTGTGGCAGTGGCTATGTCAAATGAACTCGGTGGCGCCAGATAGAAAGTTTCAGTGGGACCGAGTTTGACTTTTGGTTTGGGACATATGTGGATATGAGAAAGTAGTTGTGGCTTTTTGGAGCATATCACTAAGAATATTGAGCAAGCAACCCATTAAGCAACACCTCATCCCCTTTTAATAGTATTGGCTTTTCCTATGGACTCAATGTGATCTTGGATCACTAAAATTAAAATGTAGAGTCTTGAGCTTTAGAGCTTGAGCCAATCTTTTTTCCTAAGCATTTTGAGGGGTCCACTTTTCTAATCTATGCCATGCCAATCATTGAGCTTTCCTAAAATATTTATCTTGAGATATCATTAGCTCAATGAGCTATATGTTGTTAGGAATTACCAAAACCACCCAGGGATAGTTGCACTTTCAGCGTCCTACACCTGTTGCCGCTGCACGCCCCGCCCTCCCCCTGCACACTCCTTGCGTGCCATCGCCTAGCGCCTTCCCTCCCTGCTAGCGCTAGCTGTAGGCCGCGCCCGCGACTCCCGCCCGCCGGCGCGCCCGCGCCTACACGCTCGCACTAGCTCTGCGGCGCTCCGCCCTCGCCACCGTGCCACGCTGATGCTGCTCCACTGGCCACTGTCGGCGCCCGACAGCGCCCGCCTGGGCCACGCCTGTACCGCCCTCGATGCGGCTATAGCTCCCACGTGTCAAGGCACGACTTAGAGACATAACCGCATTGAAAGCAATGTCGCAAGTTAGGCAATCATCACAACATCCCATGTAATATATATAATAAAATGGGAGATACAATAGTTGGCTTACACTCGCCACGTCACATCAAAGTACATAAATAACATACATCATCCAAACACTCATGGCCCGACTACGACACCAAAATAAAAGACAACCCAACAAGCGACATAGGTCCCGATCACCCCAACTGGGCACCACTATTGATAATCAGGAAAAGACACATAGTAACGCTGAGAATCCTCGTCGTACTCCCACTTGAGCTCAAGCGCGCCATCTGGAGCTGTATCATCTGTTCCTGCATCTGGTGTAATAGTAATCTGTGAGCCACAGGGACTCAGCAATCTCGCACCCTCGTGATCAAGACTATTTAAGCTTAGTAGGTAGGATGGGGGTAAATGTAAGTGGAGCTGCAGCAAGCGACTAGCATATATGGTGTCTAACTTATTCGCAAAAGAGAGTGAGAAGAGGAGGCAAGGCGCGAGCGAGGAACTAGGGAGCAACCTGCGCAAACATAACTCCAACACCGTGTCCACTTCCCGGACTCCGCCGAGAAGAGGCCATTACGGTAACACACTTAGTTGATTCATTTTAATTAATTAAGGTTCAAGTTATCTACAACCGGACATTAACAAATTCCCATCTTCCCATAATCGCGGGCACGGTTTCGAAAGATCAATCCCTGCAAGGGGGTCCCAACTTAGCCCATAACAAGCTCTCACGGTCAACGAAGGAATAGACCTCCACCCAAGACACACCGATCAGACTCGGTATCTCGGTACAACAAGACGATTCGACAGGTTAAAACAAGTCCAGCAACACTGCCCGAATGTGCCGACAAATCCCGATAGGAGCTGCACATATCTCGTTCTCAGGGCACACTTAGATGAGCCAGACGTCGGCTAGGCCAGCCCAGAGTTGCCCCTGGTAGCCCCGGACATCGCTCGGTTGGACCAACACTCAGAGGAGCACTAGCCCGGGGGGTTAAAACAAGATGACCCTCGGGCTCCGGAATCCCAAGGGAAAAAGAGGCTAGGTGGCAAATGGTAAAACCAATGTTGGGAATTGCTGGAAAAGCTTTAATCAAGGCGAACTATCAAGGGGTTCCCATTATAGCCCAACCGCGTAAGGGACGCAAAATCCGGGAACATAACACCGATATGACGGAAATTAGGGCGGCAAGAGTGGAACAAAACACTAGGCGAGAGGCCGAGCCTTCCACCCTTTACCAAGTATATAGATGCATTAAGATAACATGGCAATATAATGATATCCCAACAAGTAAATAAATGTTCCAACAAGGAACGGTCTCCAATCTTCACCTGCAACTAACAACGCTATAAGAGGGGCTGAGCAAAGCGGTAACATAGCCAATCAACGGTTTGCTAGGACAATGGTGGGTTAGAGGTTTGACATGGCAATTGGGAGGCTGACAAGCAAGTGGTAGGCATCGTAGCATTGGCATAGCAAAAGAGCGAGCAAACTAGCATAGCAAAGATAGTAGTGATTTCGAGGGTATGATCATCTTGCCTGCACAGTTGTTAGAGTTGACTGGATCCTCAAAAGCAAACTCAACGGGCTCCTCGTTAGCGAACTCTTCTCCCGGCTCTACCCAAACAACACAAACAAGCAACAAGGATACAATCAACCACGTGCAAACTCAAACAATAAGATGCAAAGATGATATGCTATGCGGGATGCGATGTGGGATGCAAAATGCAAGACGTGACAGGAAATGCATGAACCTGGCCTCAACTTGGAAAACGATATAAAGAACATTGGAATCGGAGTTACGGTTTGGAAATGGCAAGCGATTTAAGATATGACACCGGTCTGCGATTTACAGCAAGTAGGCATCTAAATGCAACGAAATGAACATGCTACAGCCACCAAACATGACAACAAAATACATGGTAGGGATGTACACAAGATGCTTAACAAAACACTAGCACTGAGCCATGGCCAAATTCATCCATTATGAGGTTCAAACAAGCATGGCAAAAACGCAAATGCATAACAGATTTCAGACTTGGTGAAATTAACACTAGTCTGAAATTTCAGATCACGAAGCTCTCTTCGGAGCAGCAAAACAACATGATACATGACCTGATTATGAAAAGTAAGAACATGGCATGGAGCTACTCAACAAGCTTATCAAAAGTCCCAAAGTGACCTGGGGCCAAAAGGGATCACAAAATATACTAACAAGCACACGAACATAGCTCACGCACAATCAGTTTTCAGACTTAGTGAAAACTGAGACATGCTGGAATTTAACTCACGAAGGCATGTAAACGAGCTCGATGCACTCACTACGGTGCAAGTCATGGCAAGGCAAACATACATCCATTAAGAAGACATAAAATTATAGCTATACATGGCAAGAACAATGACATAGCATGGACGGATCAATAACAATAGCATCGGCAAAATCGCAAACAAGTTGACGATCTGCTCAGATTTACCACGAAGCAAAAGTAGAGCTCGATTGACTCAAGCCAGAGTACTCCACATGTGCAAACAAAGACATGGATGGATAGAACATAACATGATTAACAAAACTCCCTTACTGATCATCCTCAAAAGAGGCACAAATCACTAGAAAACAAGCTGAACATATGGCATCATGAACTAAATAATCCCAGACTTAGTGAAATCCACTAAGTCCCTGAAAACAGATCTACCAAGTGCCCCACTTTGCAAGCTTGCACAAGTCACCACACACATCCTAAAAATGCATGGGTTGCACCTCTAGAAAGAAGACAAAATGCTTAACAAATCATATGAAGGACTCACAGGCATAGCATGCACACAATAATCATGGCAACAATGACAAAAGTCTAAGATGAACTAGCAGATCTGACAATTATCTCACGAAGCCTCCTTCTAGCAGCATTTCGGGCATCAAGATGAACTCAAATGAAAATGATGCAATGGAATGAAATGATGTACACGTCGAGACGAACATTTTGATGTACTATATGTCCAAATCGGAGCTACGGATGCGGAGATATGGCATGATGAAATATGCAAAAAAATACTGGAAACGGGGCAAAAGTCAGCCCTAGGTTTTTGGATCTGAGACCCAGATCGGATCCGGGTGGTTACTGTAGCAGGGAGCGGTTTCCGAGGATCGCCGGAGAGTCGCCGGGCTTGGCGAGAGTGGCACGCCGGCCGGAGCTCGGCGGAGGAGGGAGGAGGCGGCGCCGGGCGCGCGCGGTGGTGCGGTGGTGGCGCGGGCGGCGCGCGGCGCGGTCCGGGCGGCGGGGCGGCGAGGAGCGCGGCTCCGGTGCGGGTGGCGGCCGGGCGACGATGGAGGCGCGCGTCGCCGGAGTTGGTGCCGGGCGGCGGAGTGGCGGCCGGGCGCGGGGAAGACGGCGGCAGGGCGCGATGGTGCGGCGGCCGGGGCGCGCGGGCCGGGAGGGCTCCCCGCGGGCCTGGCGGGCCTCGGGCGGCGGCAGCGATGTGGGGCGCGGCTCGGTGACGTGGCGCGCAGCGATTGGGCGAGAGGCTGCGGGGCGGCGGCGGACGTTGTCCGGTCCGCTCCGGACACGTCCGTCGACGCGGATCTGAATTTTTTGGACTAGGGTTTGGATGGGGAAGAAGATCTGAAAACGAAGGGGTCCTATTTATAGGCATAAGTGGAGTTAGGAGAGTCCAAATGAGGTGCGGTTTTCGGCCACGCGATCATGATCGAACGCTCTAGGACATGGAGCAGAGTTTGGTGGGTTTTGGGCCTAATTGGAGGGGTGTTGGGCTGCAACACACACGAGGCCTTTTCGGTCCGTCGGTTAACCGTTGGAGTACCAAACGAAGTCCAAATGGTACGAAACTTGACAGGCGGTCTTCGGTAGTAAACCAAGGCCGCATGACAAGTCTCGGTCCAATCCGGAAATGTTTAATCCCCACACATGAAAGAAAGCTAGAAATGTCCACCGAAGGAGAACGAAGCGCCGGAATGCAAAACGGACAACGGGGAAAATGCTCGAATGCATGAGATGAACACGTATGCAAATGCAATGCACATGATGACATGATATGAGATGCATGAAAAAGAAAACAACACACGGAGACAAAGACTCGAACCCGAGAAATAAATATAACTTAACGCCGGAAACGGCAAGAGTTGGAGTACAAATTGGGAAAGTTATATCTGGGGCGTTACAACGCCTTGCCACTGCCCGCCGCTATCGCCTACCATGGTCACGACCATGGCCGTGTGCGTCTGTGTGTGTGTGTGTGTGTTTGGGGCCGACCCCCCTTTCTATATTAATTAGCACTAACCGCCGCCTAATTACCCCCACCCCACTAATTAACCCACTAATAATGACACGTGGGCCCTCCCTGTTAAAGTTAAGGTTAAAACAAATTAGAGTTTCCTAAGTCAATGACACCTGGGGCCCACATCACTGTTTACTTTGACCAGTCAACTGTTGACTATATACTCTGTGTAGTATTACAGTGGGTACACTTAGCATTTAATAATAAATGAATTTCGAATTAAAATAAATCCAGAAATCTAGAAAAAGATTAAATCTTTATAAATTAATATAAAATAATCTGTAGCTCAGATGAAAAAACTTTGTACATGAAAATTGCTCAGAATGACAAGACAAGTCCGGATACGTAGCCCATTCGTCCGCGACACATCCCTAGCATAGTGAACACACAACTTTCCCCCTCCAGTTCATTTGTCCAAAAACATGAAACACCGGGAATACTTTCCCAGATGTTCCCCCCTTCGCCGGTATCACCCCTACCGCGTTAGGGCACACCTGACACTGTTACTTGTGATGCCATGCATCATCATGCATATGTTTGCATTGTATTCACTATTTCTTCCCCCTCTTCTCTCCGGTAGACTACGAGACTGACGCCGCTGCTGCTGCCCGATCGACTACGTTGTTGACGACCCCTCCTTCTTGCCAGAGCAACCAGGCAAGCCCCCCCTTGATCAACCCCATATCGCCTATTCTTCTCTCTACTGCTTGCATTAGAGTAGTGTAGCATGTTACTGCTTTCCGTTAATCCTATTTTGATGCATAGCTTGTCTTTGCTACTACTGTTGTTACCTTTACCTGCAATCCTAAATGCTTAGTATAGGATGCTAGTATTTCAACAGTGGCCCTATATTCTTGTCCGTCTGCCATGCTATACTACCAGGTCGTGATCACTCGGGAGTTGATCACGGGTATATACTTATATACATAATGTGCGATACATGTGGTGACTAAAGTCGGATCGGCTCGTTGAGTACCCGCGGTCGATTCACAGATTGGTGGCTGAAAGGGCATACTTTCCCGACGGCCCTCTGTGTGGATCTTTGTGGCGGAGCGACATGGCAGGTTGAGACCACCTAGGTGAGAGGTGGGCCTGGCCCTGGTCGGCGTCCGCGGTTACATCAATTAAAACGCTTAACGAGATCTTGGTATTTGATCTGAGTCTGGAAACTGGCCTATACGCACTAACCAACTACGTGGGAACATTTATGGGCACTCGGTGTCGTGGTATCAGCCGAAGCCTTCTTGACGTCAGCGACTGAGCGGTGCGCACCAGATTGGACTGGAACGCCTGCTCTTGTATTAGGGAGGCTAGGTCTGCTTCTGGCCGCCCTCGCAACATGCAGGTGTGCAATGGGCGATGGGCCCAGACCCCTGCGCCTTAGGATTTACACCGGCGTGCTGACCTCTCTGTTGTGACTAGATAGGGCTGCGACGTGTTGATCTTCCAAGGACGGGCATGACCCAGGAAAGTGTGTCTGGCCAAAGGGATCGAGCATGTTGGGAAATGTGGTGCA
This sequence comes from Triticum monococcum, assembly GCA_034509565.1. Lineage (NCBI taxonomy): Eukaryota > Viridiplantae > Streptophyta > Magnoliopsida > Poales > Poaceae > Triticum > Triticum monococcum. The sequence continues at coordinate 166,358,158 of CM067841.1, read as the reverse complement.
CCCCTACAGGGAAGTTTATCTATTCGAATAGCCGTGTCCCTCGGTAAAAGGACGACCCAGAGTTGTACCTTGACCTTATGACAACTAGAACCGGATACTTAATAAAACACACCCTTCCAAGTGCCGGATACAACCTGGTGATCACTCTCTCACAGGGCGACGAGGAGAGGATCGCCGGGTATGTTTATGCTATACGATGATACTTGGTGAACTTACCATCTACTCTCTTCTACATGCTTCAAGATGGAGGCTGCCAGAAGCGTAGTCTTTGGTAGGACTAGCTTTCCCCCTCTTATTCCGGCATTGTGCAGTTCAGTCCACAGATACTACCCATTTCATTGATACCAATGCATATGTAGTGTAGATCCTTGCTTGCGAGTACTTTGGATGAGTACTCACGGTTGCTTTGCTCCCCCTTTCTCCCCTTTCTATACCTGGTTGTTGCGACCAGATGTTGGAGCCCAGGAGTCAGACGCCACCAACGACGACTCCTACTACACTGGAGGCAGTACTGCAGGATGGTCCAAACGCAGCACTACGATCAGACACCCTTCGACGAAACTATGTGCGATGCCATAATCTCAAACGAGGGTGTAAAAAAACTGTCAAAAAGGTGCAAAATGTTTGCGATGACGGATGCATCAAACACGGTTTAGATTTTAGTTGCGTGTGCGATGCAGGGCATATGGTTCAGTTCAATTATCTGTTTGGGATGAGGAGGAACAAAAGAAACTGGCAGCCAGATGAAGGCGTGTGCGATATATAGCATACAGTTCATTAGGATGAACTCTGTGTGATTAGGCAACACAATGGAAATGGTTCAACTGAATAAGATGTGTGTGATACGCGGCAAACAGGTTTGTAATCAAAAATGTCTGCGAAGACAAATAATAACACAGATGATTGCTACTAATAAGCCATGTGATTTGCTCTGTCTACAGTAGAATAACATGTATATACATGTATAACTGAAATAAACATCCAATTACATAAGTGACTATACAGATCATTCGCACACACCTCAATAAACAAATGTGTGCATTCTAAAGTAGGATAAACGATCGTCTAGTCATCTACTTCTTGTGATGCTCCCACCACTGCTATGTGGCTCGATCCCTCGTATGGGTCAGGAATAAGACAGTTCCTCATGTCAACGATCCACGTGTACATCTCGTAGCTTGTGTACACGTCCTTGGCCGCGTACTTGACATGTTGTTCATCCAGTCTCTTATGCCACACACTGTGCCAGGCGTTCCTGTCCTTAGTGCTCTCATTCTTCATCTTCATGCCCCTATGGGTCAATGATGGCTGAGGCAAGGTCAACCAGTGAGTCTAGTTTGTTTTTGTCGCTGCCCTAGAACTTGTAGTGGCTATGGATGTTGACAAGATTAGGGCATTTCAAGCACGAAGCCTTGAGCACTTTTAGATCTTTGGTGGTGTCCACTGTAGCAAAACTGTAGTCGGAGCTGTTGATAAACCTGGAGAAACGCGCGCAAGGCGTTGTGGCCAGGTGGTAGTGGTAGACGAGGATGTCATGTCGTATGCAGAACCGGGCAACGGCAACCTTCTGATCGTGCCCGGCACGACCCATGGTATACTCGAGGTCGAAGCCGACCACTTGGTACTTGTCCTCGGCAAGGAACTGCTCCATAGTTTGATGGAGCTCTCCACCGAGACCAGATCGTTCGTGTACACCACCGAGAGAGCCTTCCCCCTCACGTTGGTGTCCACAACGTGTTGCGTGGTGAACTGCCCGCCGTTGTCGTCATCGGCTGCTGGGAGCGCCATTGGATCCATGGGGAGCGCCATTGGAACTGCTAGATGTCCTCTCTGTATGTGTCCTTGTGGGTGTGCTTATTGTGTCATGTGAGACGAGAGATGAAGGTAAATGGCCACAAGAATAAAAGGGGGCCGACCGGTGTGGATTCTCGGCACGTCTGTGATACGTCTCCGTCATATCTATAATTTTTTATTGTTCCATGCCAATATTTTACAACTTTCATATACTTTTGGCAACTTTTTATACTATTTTTGGGACTAAAATATTGATCCAGTGCCCAGTGTCAGTTCTTGTTTGTTGCATGTTTTTTGTTTCGCAGAAAATCCATATCAAACGGAGTCCAAACGGGATAAAAACTGACAGAGATTTTTTTTGAAATATATGTGATTTTTGGGAAGAAGAACCAATGCGAGACGATGCCCGAGGGGGCCACGAGGCAGGGGGCACGCCCGAGGGGGTCAGGCGTGACCTAGGCCCTCATGGCCACCCTGTAAGGCGGTTGGTGCCCTTCTTTATCCGCAAGAAAGCCAATATCCGGATAAAAATCGTGTCCAAATTTCATCCCAATCTGAGTTACGGATCTCTGGGAATATAAGAAACGGTGAAAGGGCAGAATTAGGAACGCAGAAACAGAGAGAGACTGATCCAATCTCGGAGGGGCTCTCACCCCTCCCATGCCATGGAGACCAAGGACCAGAGGGGAAACCCTTCTCCCATCTAGGGGGAAGGTCAAGGAAGAAGAAGAAGAAGAAGAAGAAGAGGAAGAAGAAGAAGAAGGGGGGCTCTCTCCTCCTCTCTCCCGGTGGTGCCGGAACGCCGCCGGGGCCACCGTCATCACCGCAATCTACACCAACAACTTCACCGCCATCATCAACAACTCTTCCCCCCTCTATGCAGCGGTGTAACCCCTCTTTTACCCGCTGTAATCTCTACTTAAACATGGTGCTCAACGCTATATATTATTTCCCAATGATGTATGGCTATCCTATGATGTTTGAGTAGATCCGTTTTGTCCTATGGGTTAATTGATGATCGTGAGGTTTGAGTTTCATGTTTTATTATTGGTGCTGTCCTATGGTGCTCTCCGTGTCGCACAAGCGTGAGGGATTCCCGCTGTAGGGTGTTGCAATACGTTCATGATTCCTTAGAGTGGGTTGCTTGAGTGACAGAAGCGTAAACCCCAGTAAGGGGGTTGTTGCGTATGGGATAAAGTGGACTTGATGCTTTAATGCTATGGTTGGGTTTTACCTTAATGATCTTTAGTAGTTGCGGATGCTTGCTAGAGTTCCCATCATAAGTGCATATGATCCAAGAAGAGAAAGTATGTTAGCTTATGTAACATCCCAAAATTCTAAATTTTGGAATGTTATAATAAATAGATAGATTTGATTGATTGACTGAAAGTGAGTGAATTCGAAACTTTTTGAAAGTTAAATGAGAGGGAATAAAAGGACTTTCCCAAAACTTTCATTTTTATGCTCTCCGCGAATTCAAATACTTTCCATCACAAAACCCTGGAGAGAAGATGACATGACTTCTTTCATTTATTTAAATGACAAGGGGGTGTTGAAAATATTTGAATTTCATTTGGAAAATATTTCCACTTCTGAAACTTTATGCAACTCAATGATTTTCATGAGAGAAGATAAAATGACTTCTTCAAAACATATGAAATATGAGTTGGGAGTTTCGAAGAATCAAATTCAAAGCCCTTTTGAATTTATTTTCAATTTGAAGTTATTTAAGTTTTATTCAAATTATTTTTCTCCAAAAATAAAATATATGGAAAATAGGGTAACATGATTCCCTACAACAGAAAATTGGAGAGAAATAAATTTAAAATCATTTCGATATTTTTAAAAAGATTTTTATTGGATTTTATTAGACCAGTAGCACTCTTTGAATTATCTGAATTTGTGTGAATTTTATTTAATGCTAGGAAAATGTTCATCTTGTAGAAAATCTTTTTCTGAAAATTTTGATATATTATATGCCTATATAAAAATTTATATTATTTTTATTTATTCAGTTTTTCTTTCTGTTTTTATAAAAAAACTATATATGCAACCCGTAATTATTTGTTGCTCACGTGTGCTGCATAGTACCAGCGGGCGCCCCACCATTTTTTTAACTATATGGGCTAGGCCCAGCCGACCCTATTCCTCCCCATAGTTTTTTTTTCTCTTCTTTCTTTTCAATTGATCAAAAAAAACCTGCATTGCGCGCGGCCGGCCGAACCGCCTAAGGCCTTTAGGCCCGTGCCGCCGAGGCGTTAGCCGTTTTCTTCTCTGTTTCGTATATTTTCGTCTACGTTTAGTCCCACATTGCCTAGCTTTTGACCTTTAAGCCTCTTTTCCACCAATAAATATAGACCCATAGAGCCTCAAAAAATCATCCGATTCAGATTAAATTAATATTTTGGTTTGACTAGATTCATTTAAGAAAAATATATTTCTCCTCTCCGGCGCAACTTCTGAAAATTATCTCTTCTCTCCAAAGTCGTTTTTTCTCTGCCTTATAAAGGTATCTTTCTTTGTTTTTTTCTTCTTATACCTCCGTAGTTTATTATTTTTAGACTCATATGATAAAATAATTAGATTATCAATTAGTCTACGTATTTATACATTAGACCCTAGCCCGTAGCTATTTTTTCTTCCGTAAAACAGCTTGGCCCTGATTTTTCAAATAGCCATAACTTTTTACTCGTTTGTCCAAATCCAACGAAACCAACGCCCACTTCTTCGTTATGATCTCCTCTATCCAGTAATCCAACTCAAACATGTTTTTGAAAATTTTAAAATTTGAATTAGATCAGATTTGAATTCAAACTTTTTTTGATCATATCTTTTTATCCGTAACTCCGTTTGAGTTGATTCTTTTTGCAAATCGAAGCTCTTGACCTAAATTTTCTGATAAGGCCAAATTCACATAATTTTGGTACTGTTAGAAATAGTTTTATGTTGCAAGAGCTATTTGCTTAGTTTTGATGTTTTCCGAATCGACTTCTTCGATCTTTCTGGTCTTTTGAGTGATTGCTTCTGTGTGGTTACTATTGCTTGATTACGATAGATTGACCGGAGTGTGGCGAGTAGAGCTATCAAGATTTTTGAGTGCGAATCATCTTCATCAACATTGCAGGCAAGTTCACACTTTGATCATACCTTTTCTACAACCCAGTTTTTCTTGCATTAGATCAATCCTCACACATTGCACGATTAGGATCTAATCCCCATCATCTTTTTAACTATATGGGCTAGGCCCAGCCGACCCTATTTCTCCCCATAGTTTTTTTTCTCTTCTTTCTTTTCAATTGATCAAAAAAAACCTGCATTGCGCGCGGCCGGCCGAACCGCCTAAGGCCTTTAGGCCCGTGCCGCCGAGGCGTTAGCCGTTTTCTTCTCTGTTTCGTATATTTTCGTCTACGTTTAGTCCCACATTGCCTAGCTTTTGACCTTTAAGCCTCTTTTCCACCAATAAATATAGACCCATAGAGCCTCAAAAAATCATCCGATTCAGATTAAATTAATATTTTGGTTTGACTAGATTCATTTAAGAAAAATATATTTCTCCTCTCCGGCGCAACTTCTGAAAATTATCTCTTCTCTCCAAAGTCGTCTTTTCTCTGCCTTATAAAGGTATCTTTCTTTGTTTTTTTCTTCTTATACCTCCGTAGTTTATTATTTTTAGACTCATATGATAAAATAATTAGATTATCAATTAGTCTACGTATTTATACATTAGACCCTAGCCCGTAGCTATTTTTTCTTCCGTAAAACAGCTTGGCCCTGATTTTTCAAATAGCCATAACTTTTTACTCGTTTGTCCAAATCCAACGAAACCAACGCCCACTTCTTCGTTATGATCTCCTCTATCCAGTAATCCAACTCAAACATGTTTTTGAAAATTTTAAAATTTGAATTAGATCAGATTTGAATTCAAACTTTTTTTGATCATATCTTTTTATCCGTAACTCCGTTTGAGTTGATTCTTTTTGCAAATCGAAGCTCTTGACCTAAATTTTCTGATAAGGCCAAATTCACATAATTTTGGTACTGTTAGAAATAGTTTTATGTTGCAAGAGCTATTTGCTTAGTTTTGATGTTTTCCGAATCGACTTCTTCGATCTTTCTGGTCTTTTGAGTGATTGCTTCTGTGTGGTTACTATTGCTTGATTACGATAGATTGACCGGAGTGTGGCGAGTAGAGCTATCAAGATTTTTGAGTGCGAATCATCTTCATCAACATTGCAGGCAAGTTCACACTTTGATCATACCTTTTCTACAACCCAGTTTTTCTTGCATTAGATCAATCCTCACTCATTGCACGATTAGGATCTAATTAAATTGTGGGATGGGAAGTAGATGAGGTAGTACCTATTACCTGTTTATTATCAAACCCCTGGGAGTTACTATTACGTCATGCTTACATTGCCATGCTATGCTCGTAGACGTGGATTGGGTTTTGAGAGTATCCAAGATAGATGTGATATTTTTAATTAATGGTTTACTTAAGGTGGAAACTTAAACACACATCTAGGTGGATTGATGCACTTGGTTATTCCAGGATTGCCTGTTTAGGCACCTGGGTAATCCGGGACTTGCCTGTTTTCTTTTGGACCGCCACCCCGGCTCAAAGGGATCATGAGATTATTCATACTAGAAACTTCAGTGTGCAGCCACAAGCCATTATGGGCTCTGGCATAGTTGATTAAGTCGTGCAAACTCTTACAGGGTAGGCTAGCAGATGTAGGGGAAAGTAGGTGTACCGGTCTATCCATCGTAAGGTGCTAGTGCTTCTGAAAGACTGTGTCTCGGTCATCCGTTTCTCAAACACCATGTAGTGCGAGAAATCCAATGGAGGCGATCGAGTCTTGTGGGGAAAAGTGCGCAAACCTCTACAGAGTGTATAAACTAATCATGATTAGCCGTGTCCCCGGTTATGGACGTCTTGAGTATCTAGTTCTTGGATTATCCTGTTGATCTCATCATGTTACTTTAATTAATTCGTTGGGTTTTAATGATGATGCTTAATTGGGATTGAGAATGGTGTCAACCTGATGGAACTTGACAGACTATGGAAGTTATCAATACCCGAGATCAAGGTGTATCGGAGAAAGACCAGAGCATGGAGCATTAGAACTCAAAGTTTTTGTCAAGAAACCCTAAGGCAGGAGATATCCACTATGGAAGATAGCTCATGGCAATGACAAGGGCAGAAACACGGTTATCCGTGATGTCATCGCCACTAATACTATGGTCACCGAGCTGAGCTAAGCATGCATTTCTTCGGAAGGCTTGGATGGTAGAAGGCTGATGGAGCACCTAACAGTAAGATGAAGTTTTAACCTTAGCTGGTGTATCGCCAGAATCTGGAGTAGTACATCAAGAATTTTAAGATGTTGCTCCAGGAAGCCGTATTAGACAAGAAAGCAGTTCGTGAAGAACACGGGACCCAGAAGCTGAAAGTAGCCAAGCTGGAGGAGCTACAACCTCGAGATACCGAAGATTCGTTGAGAACTGAAGGACAGCAGGATCATGGTTCAGGTCGAGTTTGATGAAACCCAGAAGTTTGGAATGCAACTCCAAAATATTAAAGGACGTCACGAGAGACTTCGCATCAACAGAGTTGATCTGTCAAAAGAACTTAAGAAAGACAAGCATGATCGGAAGAAGCCATTGGAGGCATGAACAAGGCTTGAAGAGTTTGAAGAGTTGATGATTTATTGACCTTTAGAATACCAAACCCCTGTTATATACCTACGTTAGATGCGATGATTGTGAGCTGTCATTTGTTTGATGCTTTTCGACAGCCACAATAAAATCTGTCTTTTCAAAACTTTTGTTTGCATTGTGTGTATCCCTCTCCCTCTCTCTTATCTCACCCCATAACCCATGGACCCAATAGATGATGAATGGAGATGAGCTCGTATTTGCTAAACCGATGAGTCAATTGGAGACGGACCGATGGATTCAGGACATGGAGGATCACATGAAGAAATAACCCTATAGTTGGAAATGATATGACCCAGCATGCTCTTCAATGCTTTGAAAGAGGTGCCGCTACTTGGTGGAGGATGTACCAAACCACGAATGGATGGCAAGGAGTAACCACTTGGAGAGAATTTAAGTTGACTCTGCCAAAGTCTCGGTTTGTGTCCCAGAAGTTGAAGCCTTATGGAAAGGATATGAAGAAATCTTGTGCATGCAAGATTTGTGGAGAAATAGGACCCACCCATAAAGAACACAAGGATGAATGCCCTAATTGTGAAGGAAGTCACCCAGTTGAAGAATGCCCCACTAGGCAGATTACTTGTTTCTTGTGTGAAGGGATTACCCACTATCCAACTAAGTGTCACTTTTACCCCATGGTACGAAGGACCGTACAACAGAAGAAAGAAGTAAAGAAAGGAGCCCTTATGGAAATTTTAGAAGAACCCGTGATGAAGGAAGATGTGGAGGACACACCTAAAGAAGACCCGAGTAAACCCTGCACTAAGTCTTGCTATTCATGTGGAGAAGAAGGACACATCTCCCAAAATTGTTTGAATGGGGATCTAGTAGAATTCCCGACAGAGGAAGTAGAATATGACCCACAGGAAATAGAAGCCCTGATTGGAATGGAAAAGTCCAGGAAGAGAAACCGATTGGAGCCCAGGAGGAACCTGAGTCATATCATCTGTTACAGGTGCAAGGAGTCAGGGCACTACCTCAACAATTTCCCAAAAAGGGAAACCTCGATACTTGTCAGAAGTAATATGTTTTAGTTGTAATGGAGCAGGGCACTTTGCCAGAGAATGCCCCAAGGAGAAGGAAACTTGTGCTAGATAGTTGAGTTTGAAACAAAAGAAATAGAGTAGTAGAAGTGAGAACATTTTATTTTCTATTGAGGTGTTGAGTTGAGGCATGTAATGGAAAAGCGAGAGATTGTAATCATTGGAGAATGAATAAAGTTAGCATCGTTGGTACTGATATGGATTTTATGAGTTGTTACTCTATGAAGAAGAATTTTGGCCATTTTGAGGATATGAGAAATATGGTCTATGGAAGATTTGTGCATTTTAAGGGTGGTAGTACCCTGTAAGAACCGTTGGCCCCTGGAAAAGACAAGGATACTCCACTAAGTGGATTTCGGACAAAATGAATACGAGTTTTGTCTCGATATGTGTGATACCCCAAGAGTGTGTGGGATGAAGTTGGAGACTGTCAGTTGTTTGGACCAAATGTGATCAAGGAGTCAGAAGAGAATGTTAAGTTGATTTGAGATAGACTGAAGGTAGCTCAGTCCAGGCAGAAGAGTTATGTAGACTAAAAAACTCAAGGAGGTAGTCTATGAAATTGGAGACATAGCATGTCTTCGCATGTCCCCTATACGAGGAGTTAAATGGATTGGAGTTAAGGGAGAATTAGCTCCGAGATTTGTAGGACCATACCGAGTTTTGGAGCGTATGGGAGAAGTGGCCAACAAGTTGGAGTCACCCGAAGGACTGTCAGGAGTTCATGGTGTGTTTCACGTTTCCCAGTTAAAGAAGTGCCATGCAGAGATGGCCAATATTCTCCTATAAGGACGCTTGACCCTGGAAAGGATAATGATGTTCCACGAAGTGAATATGGACTTCATAAGTATAAGTTTTTATCTCGGTATGTGGGATATCCCACGAGGATGAAGAGATAAATTACTATTGGATATAAAGGAGGTATGATGTTGGAAATATGGATCAATGAAAATTCCATGACGAGTCTAAGTAATCATGTCCTAGTTTGGTGCCAATAGAAGGAAGGAAGACAGTACAATTGGATGGATTAAAGAATACTAGGAAGTTGGAATAATGATCAGTTGCCTGATGATAAGTTCAAGGACTACAAATGATGAGATGGGCCATAACCCACAGGCCCCAAGACCTGCCAAGAAGCAAGCACATTCTTGCTGAAGGAAAAACCCTGGAAGAGGATATACCTTTGTCGACAGACGATTTTATAGGAGTAACGCAAAACCTGAGAAATGTTAGATGTTTGTCTGGCTTGCAGAATCTATGGATATATCCGAACTTGGTTCATCGACAAGAGAAATTCTGCAATGCTTGTGAGGATGACCGAGTGTTAGAATGCGAGACTCGCTAAACCGTATACAAGGTAATGATTTGGGTTCGGGATGGATTGATCACCATACCGACTTACTCTTATTATTCGCCTTGCTATGTGGGATGGTAAATCTGAGTGACTTACCTATAGTAAAGAGACTACGATCAAAACCCTGTTTAAACTTAGAATGGTATAAGTATTTTTCCTGTACACGGCAGTTGTTGCCAACCGTAGGTTATACGGTGAGGATCAACCCAGACCCATTTCCTGCAGGAGAAACCATAAATTGTTGACCACCATGAGATATCGATAGTCGTTTAGTTTTGGCGCCAGACCCGTCAGCTAAAGAAGACCCAATCTTGGAATAACCTTACTAAGAGGAAAGGATAGAATAATTGAGGAAAAGGTTATGCCACTACCGAAAGAGCCAGAGAAGGAATTATACGGAAGATCTGAGAAGACGACACTGTCAAGAATAAGGATGGCGTATATGAGTTTTGATGGAACTGTAATGATGCTTCTAAGGGTGGTAGCACCCCAGACTCCCGGTGACGATCGATGGATTCAGAGAAGACCCCAAGCCCAACCTATTTCTTGCTAGCCTCTCCGAATCTCGAGGACGAGATTCATTTTAAGGGTGGTAGGTTTGTAACATCCCAAAATTATAAATTTTGGAATGTTATAATAAATAGATAGATTTGATTGATTGTTTGATTGATTGACTGAAAGTGAGTGAATTCGAAACTTTTTGAAAGTTAAATGAGAGGGAATAAAATGACTTTCCCAAAACTTTCATTTTTATGCTCTCCGCGAATTCAAATACTTTCCATCACAAAACCCTGGAGAGAAGATGACATCACTTCTTCCATTTATTTAAATGACAAGGGGGTGTTGAAAATATTTGAATTTCATTTGGAAAATATTTCCACTTCTGAAACTTTATGCAACTCAATGATTTTCATGAGAGAAGATAAAATGACTTCTTCAAAACATATGAAATATGAGTTGGGAGTTTCGAAGAATCAAATTCAAAGCCCTTTTGAATTTATTTCAATTTGGAGTTATTTGAGTTTTATTCAATTATTTTTCTCCAAAAATAAAATATATGGAAAATAGGGTAACATGATTCCCTACAACAGAAAATTGGAGAGAAATAAATTTGAAATCATTTCGATATTTTTAAAATGATTTTTATTGGATTTTATTAGACCAGTAGCACTCTTTAAATTATCTGAATTTGTGTGAATTTTATTTAATGCTAGGAAAATGTTCATCTTGTAGAAAATCTTTTTCTGAAAATTTTAATATATTATATGCCTATATAAAAATTTATATTATTTTTATTTATTCAGTTTTTCTTTCTGTTTTTATAAAAAAAGAACTATACATGCGGCCCGTAATTATTTGTTGCTCACGTGCGCTGCATAGTACCAGCGGGCGCCCCATCATTTATTTACTATATGGGCCAGGCCCAGCCAACCCTATTCCTCCCCATAGTTTCTTTTCTCTTCTTTCTTTTCAATTGATCAAAAAAAAACCTGCATTGCGCGCGGCCGGCCGAACCGCCTAAGGCCTTTAGGACCATGCCGCCGTGCGAGGCGTTAGCCTTTTTCTTCTCTGTTTCGTATATTTTCGTCTACGTTTAGTTCCACATTGCCTAACCTTTGACCTCTAAGCCTCTTTTCCACCAATAAATATAGACCCATAGAGCCTCCAAAAATCACCCGATTCGGGTTAAATCAATATTTTGATTTGATTAGATTCATTTAAGAAAAATATATTTCTCCTCTCCGGCGCAACTTCTGGAAATTATCTCTTCTCTCCAAAGTCGTCTTTTCTCTGCTTTATAATGGTATCTTTCTTTGTTTTTTTTTCTTCTTATACCTCCGTAGTTTATTATTTTTACAATAATATGATAAAATAATTAGATTATTAATTAGTCTACGTATTTATACATTAGACCCTAGCCCGTAGCTATTTTTTCTTCCGTAAAACAGCTTGGCCCTGATTTTTCAAATAGCCATAACTTTTTACTCGTTTGTCCAAATCCAACGAAACCAACGCCCACTTCTTCGTTATGATCTCCTCTATCCAGTAATCCAACTCAAACATGTTTTTGAAAATTTTAAAATTTGAATTAGATCAGATTTGAATTCAAACTTTTTTTGATCATATCTTTTTATCCGTAACTCCGTTTGAGTTGATTCTTTTTGCAAATCGAAGCTCTTGACCTAAATTTTCTGATAAGGCCAAATTCACATAATTTTGGTACTGTTAGAAATTTTTTTATGTTGCAAGAGCTATTTGCTTAGTTTTGATGTTTTCCGAATCGACTTCTTCAATCTTTCTGGTTTTTTGAGTGATTGCTTATGTGTGGTTACTATTGCTTGATTACGGTAGATTGACCCGAGTGTGACAAGTAGAGCTATCAAGATTTTTGAGTGCAAATCATCTTCATCAACATTGCAGGCAAGTTCACACTTTGATCATACCTTTTCTACAACCCAGTTTTTCTTGCATTAGATCAATCCTCACACATTGCATGATTAGGATCTAATTAAATTATGGGATGGGAAGTAGATGAGGTAGTACCTATTACCTGTTTATTATCAAACCCCTGGGAGTTACTATTATGTCATGCTTACATTGCCATGCTATGCTCGTAGACGTGGATTGGGTTTTGAGAGTATCCATGACAGATGTGAGATTTTTAATTAATGGTTTACTTAAGGTGGCAACTTAAACACACATCTGGGTGGATTGAGGCACCTGGTTATTCTAGGATTGCCTGTTTAGGCACCTGGGTAACCCAGGACTTGCCTGTTTTCTTGTGGACCGCCACACAGGCTCAAAGGGATCATGAGATTATTCATACTAGAAACTTCCGTGTGCAGCCACAAGCCATTATGGGCTCTGGCATAGTTGATTAAGTCGTGCAAACTCTTACAGGGTAGACTAGCAGATGTAGGGGAAAGTAGGTGTACCGGTCTATCCATCATAAGGTGCTAGTGCTTCTGAAAGACTGTGTCTCGGTCATCCGTTTCTCAAACACCATGTAGTGCGAGAAATCCAACGGAGGCGATCGAGTCTTTTGGGGAAAAGTGCGCAAACCTCTGCAGAGTGTATAAACTAATCTTGATTAGCCGTGTCCCCGGTTATGGACGTCTTGAGTATCTAGTTCTTGGATTATCCTGTTGATCTCATCACGTTACTTTAATTAATTTGTTGGGTTTTAATGATGATGCTTAATTGGGATTGAGAATGCTGTCAACCATTCTCAATGTTCAACAACCACCATGATAGTTAAATAAATTATATTCCTTTGCAGTAGGGAAAAATTGGCTTTTCGCAAAAACCTTATAACCATAGAGCTTTTCCACCAGCCAAATATGCATGTAGTGATAGCCTTTATTCATCATTCTCTAAGGTGTGAATTTGCCAGTACATTCAATGTACTGACCCTTTGTGGCTGCAACGTCTCATGTTGCAGGATTATCTTACGACGAGTAAGTGATACATTAGGGTTACGATTTCTACACTCAACTTTGCCGTTGGTGTTGATGGGAATCCACAACCTTGTTACTTCCGCTATTTTGGATTGAGGTAATAGTATTTACGTTACTTTTTACATGTGATTTACCTCTGTTATAAATCCTCGAGTACTGTGTGTGTCAGCATACCGATCCAGGGATGACACTTAAGCACAGAGACTTGACCGTCTGAGGTCGGGTCGCTACAGCTTATGCCTCTCCCTCAAATAAAATTGCAATAATGATTACCGGTCTAGTTATCGATTGCCTAGGGACAAATAACTTTCTCGTGACAACAAGCTCTCTACTAAAACTAACTTAGTTGTGTCTTCATCTAAACATCCCCTACTTTTTATTTATGCACATTTTATTATCTTGCAAACCTATCTAACAACACCTACAAAATACTTCTAGTTTCATACTTGTTCTAGGTAAAGCGAACGTTAAGCGTGTGTAGAGTTGTATCGATGGTCGATAGAACTTGAGGGAATATTTGTTCTACCTTTAGCTCCTCGTTGGGTTCGACACTCTTACTTATCTAAAGAGGCTACAATTGATCCCCTATACTTGTGGGTTATCAAGACCTTTTTCTAGCGCCGTTGCCGGGGAGTTATAGCGTGGGGTGAATATTCTCGTGTGTGCTTGTTTGCTTTATCACTAAGTAATTTTTATTTTCTGTTCTATGTTGTTCTCTATCTTTAGTTATGGATATGGAACACGAAATACCATAAAAATTAGGTTTACTTGCTACTCATGGAGATAGAGAACCTCCTAAAACCCTCGATGCTCATTATGTGAAAGATATTATGTACTACTTTGATAATCCTGAGAAAACCCCATTCAACTTTATAATGGGAGTAACGTTGGATCAATGTGAATACTTTAGGGATTATCGCTTGACTCAAAAGGGGAAACTATTATGGGATCAAATTTATATGTTGCATTGGTATGCTCGACAACTATGCTTGAGATATGATTATACTTGTTGCACTAGGATGAATGCTCCACACCTTCCCTTTTCATGGGAATTTAATGATGATGAAACCTTGGCTTCTTATGCTAATGGTATATATGATTATTATGATGTGGAACAAATAGAAGAATTCGTTGCTTTTATGGGTGCTTCTGAAATTGAATCTTTGTTTAAAGAGTTTGAAGATTTTGATGATTCAGTTTATAGACCTGAAAATTTTGCTATCCTTAAATATTGCTATGGGAATTATAAATACAATTATGATATTGATGAATTTATTGAGAAAGTCTCCGCTGTCCGAGAAGAGACTAATTTTTTGCAGGAGTCTATGAAAGAAGAAATTGATGAAACTGTGAGCTCATTGGATGAAAAAGATGATGAGGAGAGCGAAGAACAAAAGGAGGAAGAGCAGATTAGCTACCCGTGCCCACCTTCTAATGAGAGTAACTCTTCAACTCATACATTGTTTAATTTCCCTTCGTGCTTACCGAAGGATGATTGCTATCATGATTGTTATGATCCCGTTGATTCTTTTGAAATATCCCTTTTTGATGATGCTGCTATGCTTGTGGCCAAGATGCCAATATGAATTATGCTTATGGAGATGAACTTGCTATAGTTCCTTATGTTAAACATGAAATTGTTGCTATTGCACCCACGCATGATAGTCCTATTATCTATATGAATTCTTACGACTACACTATATCGGAGAAGTTTGCCCTTATTAAGGATTATATTGATAGGTTGCATTTCACTACTACACATGATGATTTTGATAGATATAATATGCATGTGCTTGCTGCTCCTACTTGCAATTATTATGAGAGAGGAACTACATCTCTGCCTCTCCAGGTTTCCAATATGATAAAATTGCAAGAAACTATTTATACTATGCATTGGCCTTTACTATGTGTGCATGAATTGTTCTTTTATGACATGCCGATGCATAGGAAGAGAGTTAGACTTCGTCATTACATGATATATGTTGCTTTGTGCTCACTACTAAATCACAAATCATTGTTAATTAAAATTGGCTTTGATATATCTTGGGATCCGGGTGGATTCATTACTTGAGCACCTTATGCCTAGCTTAATGGCTTTAAAGAAAGCGCTGCCAGGGAGACAACCCGGAAGTTTTAGAGAGTCATTTATTTCTGTTGAGTGCTTTTATATAGTTTAAAAAAAGAGGGGAACCCAAAACTTTTCAAAAAGGAAAGTGAAAGTGAGAGAGACAAGCATTGTTGAAGTGGGGGAGCTCCTTGAACTTTGTTCATGCTCACGGAAACTTTGTGAATCTTGATTACAGAAACTTTCCAACAAAAATAATTATCCCCTTGTACAATTCCATTCTGTTATAAAAATAATGTGCCAAGATTTTCCTTTAGGATGTTTACATTGCTTGTTGGTTTGTGCGGTGTAGAACAGAAACTTTGGCTGTAGTGAGCGATTTTGCATTTTTTACTGGAATGTCAAACGGTTATGAAACTTTTTACACTGTCTTTCTATAATTTTTTTTCTATTTTTTCCGAATTTTTGGAGTACCAGAGGTATGGCGAATGTTCAAATTACTACAGACTGTCCTGTTTAAGACAGATTCTGTTTTTGATGTATAGTTTGCTTGTTTTGATGAAACTATCAATTTATATCAGTGGATTAAGCCATGGAAAAGTTATATTAAAGTAGCTACAATGCAAAAACAAAATATGAATTGGTTTGCAATAGTACTTAGAGTAGTGATTTGCTTTATTATACTAATGGATCTTACCGAACTTTTTGTTAAGTTTTGTGTGATTGAAGTTTTCAAGTTTTGGGAGAGATCACGATGGATGAATGAATGAGGAGTGGCAAGAGCCTAAGCTTGGGGATGCCTGAGGCACCCCAAGGAAATTTTCAAGGAGACTCAAGCACCTAAGCTTGGGGATGCCCCGGAAGGCATCCCATCTTTCTTCAACAAGTATAAGTATTGTGACGCCCCGAGACCGTTGCGCCAGGTGTCTTCCAGTTATTCACCGGCGTTGCCATGTCATTTGCTTGCATGTTGCATTTCATCATGTCATCATGTGAATTGCATCATCATGTTTTCAAAACTTGCATTCATCCGGGTTCTCCGAGTTCTCTCCGTTGTCCGTTCTGAGCCCAACCACACTTGCACGCGCCCGCGGCATGTCCGAAATATTATTTTATAAGTGGGCGGAAAATGTTCTCGGAATGGGAAGAGAGTTGGCGTGCGGTCTTATTTTAGAGTAGGTAGGCCGCCTGCCAAGTTTCATCGCGTTCGGAGTCCGTTTGACGCCCCAACGGATAACTATAGCGGCAATATAGCCGGTCTAACGTCGGACGTTTTCAGTCTCCGGAAATAGTCGCCGGACCTCCCTCTCTTCTCTTCTCTCAGCTCGAGACCGTCTACACAACCCACTACCTACCGCCAGGTCCAACCTAACCTCTCTCGTCAGCCCGCGGCCCTCCTCGTGCGCGCGTCTTAAAGTTGTCCCGGACACGACCCGAGCAGTCGTCACCGTTGTGTCCGGATCATCCCCAAACGTCTACAAAACGTCTCCGTTTTCTTATTTGGGTTCCCTAGCCTATTTTTCCCGACCGTCCGATTACGATCAGAGGGACGGATTAGCCCCTACCCAAAAATCCTATTGCTATGTATAAACCAACCTGTCTAATCCCTAAAACCTAGGCCGTCTGTTCCATCCCCATCCTCCCACAGCCGCCGCCACTCTCTCCTCGCAATCCGCACGCACCCAGTCCCCTTCCTCCACTTGGCCAGATCCATCAGACAAACCCCACTCAATCTCGACCGTCAGATCTCAGATCCTATGGCCCAGAGAGCCTCTCGCAGCCCCGCAGCTCCACCCATCGCCTCTAGCGCCGATCTGGATCGAGGCAACTCCGTCCGCCCGAGTCATCTCCGTCGGCCACCGGCAGCAGCATCGGAGCCAACCTCGCGCCTCCTCTCTCGTTCCTTCCTTCTTTCTTTTCCCAGCTGCCCGTGCTCATTTCCCTCTCTCTCCCATTTTGATGTGCAGTCATGCAAGCCGCAGGAGCAGCGCCGCCGCGGCCTTGTTTCTGCAGGAGGCAAGCTCCCTCGCCTGACCTTGGAACAACCAGGTCCGTCCGGCCTCCGTCAGCCTCGCCGTGCGCCAAGTCCACCGCCGTCGTCCTGCTTCACGAGGCGCTGTGTTCCCTGCCTCCTCCCCGCCAAGTTCGCTGCCGCCGTCCTGTCTCTTCTCGGCGAGCGCCTCGCCTCTGCTTCGAGGACGAGCCAGGCACGCCCCGGGATGACCCTCTATATAGATCACGCCACTGCTTCCTCTCCATCCTGCTTGCCGCGACCCCTGCTGCCTTGTCCCGTTCCCGGCCGCCAAATCCTATGCCGCCGCTGCTCATTTTTCCCGTCGAGAAGAGGAGGAGAACGCCTCTGCTCACTACATTGACTCTCTGCATCCGCCGCGTCCAGCCCTGATCCACCAGCGTCTTGCCTCGATCTGGAGAGGTCCAACTCCATCCCCCGTCGGGCCACTCCTGCTGGCCTGCTTCCCCGGCCCAAGGCCCGCTGTGAGCAGCTCCCTCAGCCCCTCCTCTCTGTTCAGCCCAGCAGTGCACCAGATTCGGCCCAGTGTATTTTTTTTCCAGATCAGTGATTTATCTTTTTATCCAGAGCCGTACAGTTTTACAGAAAAGTCCCTAGGTAACATGCATATAATAACTCCCAATTGGTGCATCGGATTAAAATGAGTTATATATGGAACTTGCTTAGAATTTTGTGTATATTAATCTTTTGCAACTTTCATCTATGTTTAAAATGTTTAAACTACTGTTTGCATTATTTTGCTCATATGCATGCTAAAATGATTTAATTCATAACTAAATAACCGTAGCTCGGTTTTTAATAAACTTTATATGTAAATGGGGTAGAAAAATGCCTAGTTTAACATGGTGGCTTTACTTTGCATGTTTAACAACTCTAAAATATGGTTTAGGGCAGAACAGTACCAAACCTTAAAATATGCATATGGGGTTTTACCGGAATTGTTGTTTGTATTTCCGGCCTCATTTAAACATGCCTAAATGTTTAGTTTACTTTTGCTTCACCCTCTTGCCTTGTTAATAAACATTTAATATTGTTGGGTACATAACAAGAGAGAACTAAATAAGTCATGTGGTGTTTTCTTCAATATGCAACTCCGTTGCATATTGAGCTCCACTTAAGTTGTAGTGTTGTTTGTTGCACTTTGCCATGCCATGCCATGTATCATTAACCCGGACATGCATCATACTTGGTTGTGCATCATGCCAAGTCCATGTGTTGTTTGTTTACTATGTTGTGTGCTTCTTTCCGGTGTTGCTTCTTCGGATTGGTTCCGATAACGTCACATTTGTGAGGACCCGTTCGACTACGTCCGTTTGTCTTCTTCATGGACTCATTCTTCTTCCTTGCGGGATTTCAGGCAAGATGACCATACCCTCGAAATCACTTCTATCTTTGCTTGCTAGTTGCTCGCTCTTTTGCTATGCATATGCTGCGATACCTACCACTTGCTTATCATGCCTCCCATATTGTTGAACCAAGCCTCTAACCCACCTTGTCCTAGCAAACCGTTGTTTGGCTATGTTACCTCGTTGCTCAGCCCCTTTTATAGCGTTGCTAGTTGCAGGTGAAGATTGAAGTTTGTTCCTTGTTGGAACATGGAGATGTTATTCCTTGTTGGAACATGTTTACTTGTTGGGTTATCACAATATCTCTTATTTAATTAATGCACCTATACACTTGGTAAGGGTGGAAGGCTCGGCCTTATGCCTGGTGTTTTGTTCCACTCTTGCCGCCCTAGTTTCCGTCATATCGGTGTTATGTTCCCGGATTTTGCGTTCCTTACGCGGTTGGGTTATAATGGGAACCCCTTGACAGTTTGCCTTGAATAAAACTCCTCCAGCAAGGCCCAACATTGGTTTTACCATTCGCCACCTAGCCTTTTTATTTCCATTGGGTTCTGCAGACTCAAGGGTCATCTTTATTTAAACCCCCGGGCCAGTGCTCCTCTGAGTGTTGGTCCAACCTGTCAGCTGCCGGTGGCCACCAGGGCAACTCTGGGCTGGCCTACCGGAACCTTGGACAATCCGGTGTGCCCTGAGAAAGAGATATGTGCAGCTCCTATCGGGATTTGTCGGCACATTCGGGTGGCTTTGCTGGTCTTTTTTTACCATTGTCGAGGATGTCTTGTAACCGGGATTTCGAGTCTGATCGGGTCTTCCCGCTAGAAGGAATATCCTTCGTTGACCATGAGAGCTTGTGATGGGCTAAGTTGGGACACCCTGCAGGGATTTGAATTTTTGAAAGCCGTGCCCGTGGTTATGGGCAGATGGGAATTTGTTAATGTTCGGTTGTAGAAAACCTGAAGTTGACCTTAATTAAAATACATCAACCGCGTGTGTTACCGTGACGGTCTCTTCTCGGCGGGGTCCGGGAAGTGAACACGGTGTTGGAGTAATGCTTGACGTAGGTTGTTCTAGGATCACTTCTTGATCATAGTTGTTCGACCGTGCTTTTGCCTTCTCTTCTCGCTCTCATTTGCGTATGTTAGCCACCATATATGCTAGTCGCTTGCTGCAGCTCCACCTCATACCTTTTACCTTACCCATGAGCTTAAATAGTCTTGATCGCGAGGGTGTGAGATTGCTGAGTCCCCGTGACTCACAGATACTTCCAAAACTAGCTTGCAGGTGCCATTGAATCGTGCAGATGACGCAACCAAGCTCATGGAGGAGCTCTATGATGATGTTGTCCTTTGTGTTGTTTCGTTCTAGTTGATTAGTAGTGGAGCCCAGTTGGGGTCGATCGGGGATCTGTGTAGCTTTTGGGGTAGTTTTCTTTTATTTTGGTTCCATAGTCGGACCTTGATTGTATCTGGTTGATGTAATGCTTTATTCATGTATTGTGTGAAGTGGCGATTGTAAGCCAACTATGTTTCTCTTTCCCTTATGTATTACATGGGTTGTGTGAAGATTACCTCACTTGCGACATTGCTTTCAATGCGGTTATGCCTCTAAGTCGTGCTTCGACACGTGGAAGATATACCCGCATCGAGGGCGTTACAAGTTGGTAATCAGAGCCTTGCCCAACCTTAGGAGCCCCCTGCTTGATCGAATCGCTGGCGTTATTGAGTCTAGAAAAAATGTTTTGAGTCATTTAGGATTATATACATCGGAGAGTTAGGAATTCTTTTTACTCCTCAGTCCCTTCGTCGCTCTGGTGAGGCATCCTGACGTAGAGTTTTGACTCTTCTCTTCTCAAATTTCACTAAATTTTTTAGGATCACGCGGGTATCTTGGAATCGTTCCGATGGTTTTGTGACGAGAACATTGTTCTTGGTGCCTCCTGACATTTAGGGGTTGTGGCAGTGTCCCGGAGAGTTGAGCTCCGAGGTGTTGTTGTCACAATTTTATCATTGCAGTTCTGGAATACCTGAGATTAGTTTCGCCGACATCAAAAATCTCTTTTATGCAGTTGTTGGTGAGATAATCTCGACACCACCCAGTACTGGGGCGGGAGTTTGGGAGTATTGCCATAACTCGTATAACGGATGCTTTTCAAAGGTTGAGGTAAACGATTTCCGAAGGTTTCTTGGTTATGTGTTGAAGGATGGATACAGCTAGATGTAGGATTTGTTAGTTTTGGGTGAGATATTATGCTTCCCCTGTATCCCCAACACCTGATTGCATAACCGGAAAATTTCGGGAGTTTATAAGTGGGAATTCAAGTAGCTCCTAGGATATCTTTCCGTCAGATGTATGATATGAAATTGGGGTTCGACGTCTAGTGGTCCGCCTATCCACGGTTGGTTTTACAGTGGTCTCGTTGTGTCTTAAAGAGTCCTTGGCTATGCCGAGTCAGGGACGCTTCGTATGTCATGTGCACTGCCTTGTACATGATGGTGCTGTACGATCGAGCCCGTGTAGGCCCCACCACGAAAACTTCGGACGAAGTCTCTATCATATGTTTGTTCCGGTTTATTCTGCAAGCCAATCCTTTGTTTTATTTTCAGTTGTGGTATCCGAGTTGCTTCAATGTCAAGTGCTGATTCCATGCCTTTGCCAAGTGGTGTTCTCATATTCCTATGTGAATACTAATCCCTCATGATAATCGAGATTGTCATGTCAATCCTTTTTAGCCGGCGTGTTTTCTCTTCAGGTGGTTCCGATCATTTCAACATCAGTAAGATCAATTATCAGTTCTTCTCACCGGTGCTTGTTTCATCCATCTCCAAGTTGCCTTTGTTTTTCCCTCCCTCCCACCCTTTTTCTTCAAGGACTCAGATTTCTTACTCAAGTATCCTTTTATTCATATGAAGTCTCTCCATTCTTTTCCGTCAATGTTCTTATCCGGTGATTCTCAGGAAGATGCTAACGGAGCTTCTAGTTCATCATTCTTCGTTCTCTTTTATCTGATGAATTCAATTCAAGCTTTGCCAATTATATCCTTTCCTCGTTGCAAATACTTTCTCATGCCGGTGCACCTCATATTCAGTCATTTCTCGCTATTCAATTGTTCCGGAGTGCTCAAGATATCTCGAATATTCGTGTTTCCACTCTGCATTCGTTCAAGATCTTTCGAGGATGTTCTCTCATTCAAACCATTTAATTCAACCGGTGCATTCTCCTTTTCAAGTAATCTTTTTAACGGTGTATCTTTTTAGTGGGCCCTAACCCACAAGTCTTTTCCCAGGATCTTACATGACTCTTCTTATTTTCCCGGCGTTACTCTCAAATTCTTTTCCAAGTTTGACGTAAGAATGAGTTATCATCAGTCAAATGCCTTTCTCCTTGATCTTTCAAATTCTTTAATCATTGGTTCAACCTTTCCATTTTTCATCCCGGAGTACCTCAACAATTTGGTGGTGTTTCTCATCGTCATTCTCAGATATTGAAGACCGATGAAGAGTTTCTCTTTAATCTTGCTCCATTCTCTTCAAGATTCATGGTGCTAGCTTGTTGCCATCCTCTCATAATTATTTTCGATTGTGAGAATCCTTTTCACCCATCAGGAGATATTCAAGGGTATTTTCAGTTCGATTATCCGAAGCCCATCATTTCAGAAGACTTGTTCATTCTCAGTTTTCAGCCCTCGTTCCCCAAATCTCACCGGTGCATCATTCAATATTCTTTAATCAGCGCGTGATCTCTTCGTTTCAGTTGTATCTAAATTCTCTCAAGTATCTTCGTTCTTTTTATAATTCTTCCCGGTGTTTCTTTATCTTCTCTTCGTTCATTTTTAATTCTTACAGTGGTTCATTCAAGAGCTCTCGTCATTTGTTATCATATCAACTATTCGTTGTTTTCAATCCTTCCGGTGGTTCATTGAAGACCTTCTCAAGTTTGCTCCATATCTATCTTAATCCTTTCTACGAGAATAAGTAGTATGCCAAATCCATTGCTTGTCATCAATCTAAATTGGTGAAGGATACGCATAACATATTTCTTATTCTTGTTTTCATCGAGCAAATTTAATTCCTTATTCCGGAGGTTCATTAAAATTCTTGATCTCAATTATTCATCTTTTCTTTTACTGGAGTTCCAAGCTCTCTCAACTATATCGTCACGGAGATTCATCTAAATCGTTACAAGGATTCACCTTGTGTTTTCAACTTCTCTTTCCTTCGTGTGATTATTCTTTTCTTACCAGAGTTTCTTCATGGAGGCTATACATGTTGGTTCATCAAGGATTTATTTCCTTCTTGAAGCGTTCATCAAGATTCTTTTCTAAGGAGCTTAAGTTTCTTCATCTTGCTATCCGGAGTGCAATTCTTTCTTCCATATCATTGGAGGTGGTATTATGTCATTCTTGATAATTTGAGTTCATGCTTCATGATTCACATGTTGTTAAGAAGGAGATATATTAAATCCATCAACCTCTTCGTTGGAGTTATCTTGGGTTATATTCCACCTAAAGCCTTCCCTAAGGATTTCTGCTAATTATGGTGCTTATAAGTGACCCAAGTTCTTCATCTATCCTCCCGGTGAAATATAGTCTCGTCTCTTTGTTTATATCAATCCAATCTATTGTTTCCGTTAGTGGCGGAATTTCACCTCTTAGTTTTGAGATGTTCTCCATAAGTCCACTACAACCTTGTTCTTTTCGTTGTTGGTTTTTCCAACAACTCCGTTCGAACCTTCTTCTAAGGATGCCTTTTCAAGCTCTTTTGTGGCAGAAGTTGTCATTTTCTTCTCCATTCTTTTATTTCAATTATCTATATTGTATTCTTTCGTTCCGGAGGCATTGTGATGTTGTTCTTTTCACCCATCATCTCGTTTTGTCAAAGATCATGTTCTTCTCATGCTTATCCTTTTAACCGGAGTGTTGTGTCTATCATTCCTCTTCTAACCGAACTCTCATCCAAGTGCTTTCATTTTGCCAAGCTCATATTCTTTACCTTCCATTTCCAACCGGAGTGTTGTGACCTTTTTGCTCAAGCTCTTTTCGCCTTATCAAGCCTTGCATCTCTTCTCAACCGGAGTGCTGTCTAAGATCTTTCTTACCCCTTGTTCCATGCATTCAATAGTTCCAGAGGCTGTGTGTTGTGATTTCATCATGTATCCTCTCATTTTACCAAGTTCTTACTCAATTCCTTTTCCTTTCAATCGGAGTGCTGCCCGAAGTTGTTCTTCCTTGTTTCTCTTTTCTAATGGAGGTTTTTCAACTTCGCTCATCTCCGTTGTATTCTTTTCTCGAAATGGCTTAACCTTTTCAAGGTTCTTTGGTTTCACTCGTTTGTCAAAGGAGCAACTTAGTTTTACCTCTTCTCTTCTCTCTTCTGTTTTCCCAACGGTGCCATTCTAGATCTCGGGACGAGATCCTCTCATAGTGGTGGAGTGTTGTGACGCCCCGAGACCGTTGCGCCAGGTGTCTTCCAGTTATTCGCCGGCATTGCCATGTCATTTGCTTGCGTGTTGCATTTCATCATGTCATCATCTGCATTGCATCATCATGTTTTCAAAACTTGCATTCGTCCGGGTTCTCCGAGTTCTCTCCGTTGTCCATTCTGAGCCCAACCACACTTGCACGCGCCCGCGGCATGTCCGAAATATTATTTTATAAGTGGCTGGAAAATGTTCTCGGAATGGGATGAGAGTTGGCGTGCAGTCTTATTTTAGAGTAGGTAGGCCACCAGGCAAGTTTCATCGCGTTCGGAGTCCGTTTGACGCCCCAACGGATAACTATAGTGGCAATATAGCCGGTCTAACGTCGGACGTTTTCGGTCTCCGGAAACAGTCGCTGAGCCTCCCTCTCATCTCTTCTCTCAGCTGGAGACCGTCTACACAGCCCACTACCTACCGCCAGGTCCAACCTAACCTCTCGCGTCAGCCCGCGGCCCTCCTCGCGCGCGCGTCCGAAAGTTTTCCCGGACCCGACTCGGGCAGTCGTCACTGTTGTGTCCGGATCATCCCCAAACGTCTACAAAACGTCTCCGTTTTCTTATTTGGGCTCCCTAGCCTATTTTTCCCAACCATCCGATTATGATCGGAGGGACGGATTAGCCCCTAGCCAAAAATCCTATTGCTATATATAAACCAACCTATCTAATCCCTAAAACCTAGGCCGTCTGTTCCATCCCCATCCTCCTGCAGCCGCCGCCACTCTCTCCTCACAATCTGCACGCACCCAGTCCCTGCCTCCACTTGGCCAGATCCATCAGACAAACCCCACTCAATCTCGACCGTCAGATCTCAGATCCTATGGCCCAGAGAGCCTGTCGCAGCCCCGCAGCTCCACCCATCGCCTCCAGCCCCAATCTGGATCGAGGCAACTCCGTCCGCCCGAGTCATCTCCGCCGGTCTCAGCAGCAGCACCGGAGCCAACCTCGCGCCTCCTCTCTTGTTCCTTCCTTCTATCTTTTCCCCGCTGCCCGTGCTCATTTCCCTCTCTCTCTCTCTCTCTCTCCCGTTTTGATGTGTAGTCGTGCAAGCCGCAGGAGTAGCGCCGCCGCGGCCTTGTTTCTGCAGGAGGCAAGCTCCCTCGCCTGACCTTTGAACGGCCAGGTCCGTCAGGCCTCCGTTAGCCTCGCCGTGCGCCAAGTCCGCCACCGTCGTCCTGCTTCACGAGGCCCTGTGTTCCCTGCCTCCTCCCCGCCAAGTTCGCTGCCGCCGTCCTGTCTCTTCTCGGCGAGCGCCTCGCCTTTGCTTCGAGGACGAGCCAGGCGCGCCCCGGGATGACCCTCTATATGGATCGTGCCACTTCTTCCTCTCCGTCCTGCTTGCCGCGACCCCTGCTGCCTTGTCCCGTTCCCGGCCGCCAAATCCCACACCGCCGCTGCTCATTTTTCCTGTCGAGAAGAGGAGGAGACCGCCTCTGCTCACTGCGTTGACTCTCTGCATCGGCCGCGTCTAGCCCCGATCCGCCAGCGTCTCGCCTCGATCTGGAGAGGTCCAACTCCATCCCCCGTCAGGCCACTCCTGCTGGCCTGCTTCCCCGGCCCAGGCCCACTGTGAGCAGGTCCCTCAGCCCCTCCTCTTTGTTCAGCCCAGTAGTGCACCATATTCGGCCCAGTGTATTTTTTCCAGATCAGCGATTTATCTTTTTATCCAGAGCCGTACAGTTTTACAGAAAAGTCCCTAGGCAACATGCATATAATAACTCCCAATTGGTGCATCGGATTAAAATGAGTTATATATGGAACTTGCTTAGAATTTTATGTATATTAATCTTTTGCAACTATGAAGAGGGATGACGGGGACAGTGTATATCAAACCCTACTCCCAGAGCCGTACAGTTTCATGTATTTGACGTTCACATAACACCACTAGAGGGATGACAACATACATCTCATCAAAATATCGAATGAGTACCAAATTCACATGACTACTAATAGCAAGACTTCTCCCATGTCCTCAGGAACAAACGTAACTACTCACAAAGCATATTCATGTTCATAATCAAAGGGGTATTAATATGCATAATGGATCTGAACATATGATCTTCCACCAAGTAAACCAACTAGCGTCAACTACAAGGAGTAATCAACACTACTAGCAACCCATAGGAACCAACCTGAGGTTTGATACAAAGATTGGATACAAGAGACGAAGTTGGGTTTGAGATGAGATGGTGTTGGTGAAGATGTTGATGGATATTGACCCCCTCTCGATGAGAGGATCGTTGGTGATGACGATGGTGATGATTTCCCCCTCCCGGAGGGAAGTTTCCCCGCAGAACAGCTCCGCCAGAGCCCTAGATTGGTTCCGCCTCGTGGCGGCGGAGTCTCGTCCCGAAAGCTTGCTTCTTATTTTTTCTCGGACGAAAGACCTCATATAGCAGAAGATGGGCATCGGAGGGCCACCAGGGAGCCCACGAGGCAGGGGGCGTGCCCAGGGGGTAGGGCGCGCCCCCGACCCTCGTGGCCAGGGTGTAGGCCCCCTCTGGTACTTCTTGCGCCCAATATTTTATATATATTCTGAAAAGTGCTCCTGTGGAGTTTCAGGACTTTTGCAGATGTGTAGAATAGGTATCTAATGTTTGCTCCTTTTCCATCCTAGAATTCCAGCTGCCGGCATTCCCCATCTTTATGTAAACCTTGTAAAATAAGAGAGAATAGGCATAAGTATTGTGAAATAATGTGTAATAACAGTCCATAATGCAATAAATATCGATATAAAAGCATGATGCAAAATGGACGTATCAGACACTTCACCATTGTTTGGGCCTAGGGGAAGGCATTGGGAAGTAATAAGTAGATGATGGGTTGCTAGAGTGACAGAAGCTTAAACCCTAGTTTATGCGTTGCTGCGTAAGGGGCTGATTTGGATCCATATGTTTCATGCTATGGTTAGGTTTACCTTAATTCTTCTTTCGTAGTTGCAGATGCTTGCGAGGGAGGTTAATCATAAGTGGGATGCTTATCCAAGGAAGGGCAGTACCCAAGCACCGGTCCACCCACATATCAAATTATCAAAGTAACGAACACGAATCATATGAGCATGATGAAAACTAGCTTGACGATAATTCCCATGTGTCCTTGGGATCGCTTTCCTTTATATAAGAGTGTGTCCAGGCTTGTCCTTTTGTACAAAAAGGATTGGGCCACCTTGCTGCACCTTGTTTACTTTTGTTACTTGCTACTCATTACGATTACCTTATCATAAAACTATCTTTTACCGATAATTTCAGTGCTTGCAGAGAATACCTTACTGAAAACCGCTTGTCATTTCCTTCTGCTCCTCGTTGGGTTCAACACTCTTACTTATCAAAAGGACTACGATAGATCCCCTATACTTGTGGGTCATCAAGACTCTTTTCTGGTGCCACTGCCGGGGAGTGAAGCGCCTTTGGTAGGTGGAATTTGGTGTGGAAAAAATTATATAGTGTGCTGAAATTTACTGTCACTTGTTACTATGGAAAATAATCCTTTGAGGGGCTTGTTCGGGGTATCTTCACCCCAATCAGTAGAGCAAAGAGTTGCTCCTCAACCTACTGAACCTACTGAAAATGTTTACTTTGAAATTCCTCTGGGTATGATAGAGAAACTGTTAGCTAATCCTTTTACAGCAGATGGAACATTACATCCTGATATGCACCTAATCTATGTGGATGAAGTTTGTGGATTAATTAAGCTTGCAGGTATGCCCGAGGATGTTATCAAGAAGAAGGTCTTCCCTTTATATTTGAAGGGAAAGGCATTGACATGGTTTAGGCTATGTGATGATATTGGATCATGGAACTACAACCGATTGAAATTGGAATTTCATCAGAAGTTTTATCATATGCATCTGGTTCATCGTGATCGTAATTATATATATAATTTTGGCCTCTCAAAGGAGAAAGTATCGCTCAAGCTTGGGGGAGGCTTAAGTCAATGCTATATTCATGCCCCAATCATGAGCTGTCAAGAGAAATTATTATTCAAATTTTTTATGCTCGGCTTTCTCTCCATAATCGCTCCATGCTCGATACTTCTTGTACTGGTTCTTTTATGATGAAGACTATTAAATTCAAATGGGATTTATTGGAAATAATTAAACACAACTCTGAAGATTTGGAACTCGATGAAGGTAAGGAGTCAAGTATGACACCTAAGTTTGATTGTGTTAAATCTTTCATGGATACCGATGCTTTTCGTGAATTTAGCACTAAATATGCACTTGACTCTGAGATAGTAGCTTCTTTCTGTGAATCATTTGCTACTCATGTTGATCTCCCTAAGGAGAAGTGGTTTAAATATAATCCTCCCATTGAAGTAAAAGTAGATGAACCTATTAAAGTTGAAGAAAAGACTATCACTTATAATGTTGATCCTATTATTCCTACCGCTTATATTGGGAAACAACATTCCCCTGTTAGAATAAAGGATCATGCTAAAGCTTCAACTGTGGTTTGTAAGAGTAATGCTAGAACACCTACACCCCCTGAGAAAATCAAAGTTGAACCTAGTATTGCTATGGTTAAAGATCTCTTGGTCAATAATATTGATGGGCATGTTATTTACTTCTGTGATGAAGCTGCTAGAATTGCTAGACCCGATACTAAAAATAAACATAGACCTGTTGTAGGCATGCCTATTGTTTATGTTAAAGTAGGAGATCATTGTTATCATGGCTTATGTGACATGGGTGCTAGTGCAAGTGGAATACCTCATTCCTTATACGAAGAAATTATGCATGATATGCACCTGCTGAGATAGAAGGTATTGATGTTACAATTAAGCTTGCCAATAGAGATACTATTTCATCAATTGGGATTGTTAGAGATGTTGAAGTCTTGTGTGGGAAAGTTAAATATCCTATTGATTTTCTTGTTGTTGGTTCCCCACAAGATGACTTTTGTCCCATTATATTTGGTAGACCCTTCTTGAATACTGTTAATGCTAAGATAGACTGCAAAAAGGATATTGTTACTATTGGTTTATGGGAAATGTCTCATGATTTTAATTTTGCTAAATTTCATAGACAACCCCATGATAAAGAATTGCCTAGTAAAGATGAAATTATTGGTCCTGCTTCTATTGCTGTGCCTCCTAATGATCCTTTAGAACAATATTTGCTAGACCATGAAAATGATATGTTTATGAATGAAAGAAGGGAAATAGATGAAGTATTATTTAAACAGGGACCTATTTTGAAACACAATTGCCTGTTGAAATTCTAGGGGATCCTCCTCCACCCAAGGGTGATCCCATGTTTGAGCTTAAACCATTACCTAATACTCTTAAATATGCTTATCTTGATGAAAAGAAGATATATCCTATTATTATTAGTGCTAACCTTTCAGAGCAGGAAGAAGCAAAATTATTGAAAACTCTGAAGAAGCACCGTGCCACTATTGGATATACTCTTGATGATCTTAAGGGCATTAGTCCCACTCTATGCCAGCCCACTCTATGCCAGCACAGAATAAAATTGGAGAAAGACGCTAAACCGGTTGTTGATCAGTAATGACGCTTAAATCCTAAGATGAAAGAAGTGGTAAGAAATGAAATACTAAAGCTTCTGGAGGCAGGTATAATTTATCATGTTGCTGATAGTCAGTGGGTAAGTCCTATCCATTGTGTCCCTAAGAAGGGAGGTATTACTGTTGTTCCTAATCATAAAGACGACTTGATCCCACAAAGAATTGTTACAGGTTATAGAATGGTAATTGATTTCCGCAAATCAAATAAAGCTACTAGAAAGGATCATTACCCTTTACATTTTATTGATCAAATGCTTAAAAGACTATCCAAACCTACACATTTTTGCTTTCCAGATGGTTATTCTGGTTTCTCTCAAATACCTGTTGTGGGTGTCAAAACCGGCGGATCTCGGGTAGGGGGTCCCGAACTGTGCGTCTAAGGTTGATGGTAATAGGAGACAGGGACACGAAGCTTTACCCAGGTTCGGGCCCTCTTGATGGAGGTAATACCCTACGTCCTGCTTGATTGATATTGATGAATACGAGTATTACAAGAGTTGATCTACCACGAGATCGTAATGGCTAAATCTTAGAAGTCTAGCCTGTATGACTAAGGTATTGAGCATCCCCTATCCGGACTAAGTCCTCCAGTTTATATAGACACTGGGGGGATCTAGGGTTACATAGAGTCGGTTACATAATATGGAATCTTCATAGTTGTTTGCCAAGATTGCCTTCCACGCCAAGGAGAGTCCCATTCGGACACGGGTACAGTCTCCGGTCTTCATATCTTCACAACCCATCAGTCCGGCCCATAGATAATAGGCCGGACGCCCGAGGACCCCTTAATTCAGGACTTCCTCAGTAGCCCCTGAACCTCACTTCAATGACAAGGTATCCGGCGCGTAGTGCTAGCTTCGGCATTGCAAGGCGGGTTCCTCCTTCCGAACTCCCGAATTGTCTTCAG
This sequence comes from Triticum monococcum, assembly GCA_034509565.1. Lineage (NCBI taxonomy): Eukaryota > Viridiplantae > Streptophyta > Magnoliopsida > Poales > Poaceae > Triticum > Triticum monococcum. The sequence continues at coordinate 166,327,448 of CM067841.1, read as the reverse complement.
ACAAATTGATTGTGTCCGGACCTATAACACACACCACACACAACTGTAGAGAGAATATAATAACACACGAGCCCCATCCGCTGACAACTTTAGTAATGTGACGTCACGCCTGTCCGGTTATAATTTCGAACCGTTTTTTGCCCCACGTTTCGAGACGCGGTTGTCATTGACACGTCTTGTCAAAGCAGAGATCGTGTCCCCTTATCACGAGATTCTCATCAATATGGTTGTGGGTAACCCAACCGTGCCGTTTACACAGCCTTGGGAGCAGGCGAATTTTAAGGCGAATGGGGGGGGGGCGTTTGATATTCACCGCCCTTATAAGGAGATAAGATTCCCCTTTATTCCCCCACACTTTCCTCCTACCTCTCCGTCCTCTAGCTCCAATGCCCAAGTCCTCATTCAAACCAGCACCCAACCATGTCCGGATCCGGAGCCGGTGGCAAGTGGATGACCTCCTCTGTTAAGAGGGAAATATAGAGGAGCTCCGAGAGGCCGGATAGCTGGCCAAGGAGATCGTTCACGGACTCCCGGCCAAGGGACAGATCGTCCCCACCCCCGAGCCTCATGAGAGAGTGGTGTTCCTCACGCATTTTGTCCGCGGGCTAGGATTCCCTTTCCACCCGTTTGTCCGTGGATTGATGTTTTATTATGGGCTAGACTTCCATGATCTAGCCTCTAACTTTATCCTCAACATTTCGACGTTTATAGTCATGTGCGAGGCCTTTCTCCGCATTCCACCTCACTTCGGCCTATGACTGAAGACCTTTAATGTGAAGCCAAAGGTGGTGAGAGGCCAACAGGCAGAGTGCGGAGGAGCTATGTTGGGTAAGATGCCCAACGTCACCTGGCTCGAAGGTTCTTTTGTGGAGATGGTGAAGGGGTGTCAATCAGGGTTGGTCTACATAACCGAGCCGCGCGACACTAACTGGACTACAACCCCCCGCCCCCCCAAATTGCGATCTGGAGTTCCGATGCGGCTCACCTCCTGGCAAGAGAAGGGCCTAACCTGGGGTGCTCCGGGTGAGCTGACAGGGCTCCAGACATGCGTCCAGAACATGATATCCAGAAAGATTAAGCTTGCCAATGTGATCCAGGTTATGCTCATCTGCCGGATCCTCCCGTACCAACGCCCGACTTGTTATTTATGGGAATTCGATCTGGCCAAGCACCAGACGCTGGTAGAGCTCTTCGGCACAATGCACGAGGATATCTGGAAAGTGCTCTTCAAGGCCGGCGAGACGCCACCGCCTACAACCGAGGATCGTGGGCTTAGCTCAAAGCGCCAAGCTAATTCAGTTAGTTTTTTCACGCTCTCAAGGCATAACCGTTACTAGCGTATTGTGAGAAAGAAGTCTAAGCTCTCCTATCAATTTTTTCCTTAGGCCTGGGTCGACATAGCGATGCGGATTAACTGTCCAGCCCTGCTACCCGAAGACGAAGAGACTCCACTCCTGAAGAAGATGTTGTTCCCGGCGCCTTATGACGTGCCAGAAAAGAAGACCAAAAAGGCAGCCAAGGGGATCAGGAGTGGCCTTCGTCGAAAGGATTCTTCGGAACTATCGTCCGAAGACGAGACTGACCCTTCGGTCACCGAAGACGGCGACGAGGAGCAGGAGGAAGACAACTCCCCCCTGAGGGGGGAAGGAAGAAAAGGGTGGCCTCCACAAACCTAGAGGCGAAGGCACCCAAGAGGGGGAAGGGCTCCCTCATAGATAACTCCGCGGGGGATGTCGATAGCAGTCCGAAACGAATGCCCCGGACCAAGCCTCAGGCCGCTTCATAAGTACCCAAGACCTTATGCTCATCCAAATGCTCGGCCCTTCCCCTTCGCAATATTAATATGCTTAATTTATGCTATTACAGTCTGGCCCGCGACCATTCTCCGCAGTCCTCGATAGAGGGCTCGCTAGATTCAAAGGAGATGGCTAACATGTCGTCGCCACCTGCTCACTCTACCTCGCCCAAGGGTGATGACGAGGTGGTATCCCAAAGGGCCTTCCCCAACAAAGGGTAAGCTCCGAAGATCGTCAGGGCGGTGTCCAAGGGTGACTCCATGACCGCTGGACACATGGGGGAAGAAACCCCCATGGAGACTGATGGTGGGGACCGAGTTCCATTCGGCCCTCAGCCGGATATCATTCCGGAAACCTATACGGCTTTGGAGTCTAGCGAATGGCCTTCCTTAAAAGGAGGGAGTGTGCTGGTTACGCTGGCGACCTCTGTCTGACTAGAGGCACCAGACGATCTACTGGAAGCACTGCGAGGCGCTTCCATTGTAGATGAGCATCGTGCCCTCATGGCTATGGTGATAAAAAAGGTTTAGTCTGCCAAAAGTGGACTGACCGAAGCCTGCACTAGCCTTTTAACATGCTTTGAGGTAATAATAATTGTAGAAAGAATATCACAGCATAGACAGTAGCCCCTGATGCTCTGTTTGGTGTTCGGAAAGAAAAGCCGAACAAAGGATCAAAACAAGTTTCGTAGGATTCTAACATATGATGTCTATGTGAATAAGCGGGCATCACTGCTGGTTGCTGCCGCTCATACCGCGGAGTTCTCCGAACTAAAGCAGAGCCTGGAGCGGGCCGAGGAAGAGCTCAGTCTTGTGAAGACGCAGCTGGAGGACAACAAAGGTATGCAGTAACTTGTGCGTGTATGTTAGGAAGGATGAATACTTTGTGCTGACTAAAGTGTCATGGACTATGCTAGGGGCCAGGACCGAGGTGGCGGCCCTCAAGATGGCATTAGCCGAGGCCGAGGACAAAGCAGCCAAGGAACACGCTGCATGCGAAAAGCATGAGGCCGGGTCAGCGAGGTGCAGCAAGAGCTTCAGGATGCCGTTAAGAAGTACGAGTCCCTGGAGCGTGATTCTAAGACGCAGGTGTTCGAACTTGCCAGGGCTCGCCAGAGCGCACAAGAGGCTCGAGCCGAAGCCCAAAGTGCTCTTCAGGAACTCCAGGTGGCTAAGAAGATTGCGGCGGGTAAGTTTTTCATTATGCAAAGCAAGTTGATGAAGGGAACACTCATGTTGCTTACCCGAATTTGGTGCTTCACAGGGGCATTTATGGATTTGCCGCGCAGCGTATCCGATGCTGCTGAATTCTATCGAGCCGAGGAAGGGAGTTCCACGGAGAAGATGTTCTGGTCTCAATATCTTGGACCAGAACATCCGGTATCCTTCAGCGACCAGCTGAAAAAGTTGGTCGAGCTACACAAGGCAACGGAGCTGGCCATGAGGGACCTGATAGTCCGGCTATGGTCTGCTGCGCCGGTACCCAACAACTACTTCGGGCTTGTGAAGCGGCTTGTTAGTGCCTGCCTGCAACTTGAGGTCGTAAAGCAGTCGGTCTGTATTGAAGGTGCTCGGATGGCCTTTGCTCGCTGCAAGATGTGGTGGGCGAAAATGGACGCCATCGAGCTGACCAAGGGGCCACCGAAGGGCAAGGAGCACTGTACACCCAAGCGCTATTTTACGGATGTCCCCGAGGGGTCTCGTATTGTACACCATGCAGTGCGGGCAGGATGTTATTTTCGAGTGAATACACTCGTATTTTGTCTTGTACGATGACAACAAATCCACTTTGTAATATATAATTTTTATTATGTTTTGATTGTTTCCTCCTGTGCGGCTGTGTTGTATGAAATCTGACAGTTAACTAGTCGTCGGCTTTAGCCCTCGTGTAGGTAGTACGGAGGTGTTCGGGATGGAATCTAAACAATCTTGATCCAATTATATGGTCCTTGAAGGAGTTGTTTAGCGCAACGAACCAGGCAACTAGACTATATGGCTTGAACGCCTCCACTTAGCCATAGGAGTATTATAATAAAACATAGGCGCAGCCCCTGGTATACGAACCAGAGTGCTGTCGGCGTCTGATTGGGCATTACTGATCCTTCGCAAAATGCGGAAAAATCTCCAATGATTTGAGACCTCTGAACAGCTGACCAGCTCTCGCCGCATCATGACAATCAGTTTTCAGATTTCTCTACTGAGGTGCTCATCCGGTTTAGACCAGGACACAATCGCAGTAGTTCTCCCTTTACTACCCTAGCCAATGTAGCAAAATATAGGGTAGCAAGCACATGAGCCGGGCAACCCAACTATTGACCAAAGACATGATTCGGAGCCAATGCATATAATGCTAAATTCGGGGTGCCAAACTATACTTATAGAAAGTGTTCGGACTTTTGTTGTCATAGTGTAAGGTGATATAAAGCCCCTGGCAAATGTCAAATGTACCAAAGTGTACGGGTGCTACCTGATGGGGTTATCCACAGGGAATCTGAAAAAGAAAAGAGAAAGAAAACAGACAAGACGTAAAGGTGAAAAGCTGGGGTCCTAAAGCTCTAGCTACAAACTGTTTTCATTGTAATTTAATTAGTACGTCAAGGCGCATTGATACAAATAGTGCAATAAGCAATAGGCTATTTAACGTGCCGAAACCAAGGGAGAGCTACGTATGGGTCCTGGAAAATAGGTAGAGTTATTGTTTAATGGAATCACCTAAAAAGTTCCCCATATGTCCCCGCTTCTCGCCGTCTTGGTGTATTTATCCTACAAGAGGACCGATGACCAGACCCCCCGATGGGGCCTGTGAGACTGAGGCCTGAAACAAAAACAAGTAAAAGTGAAAGTATGTGTGTATCTGATGTCGGTTGAGCCGTGCCATGGGTCACAAGTTATCTGTGCCTCCGTCAATGCCCATGGAATTTTAAGTGCTTAGTTATGTACGCATGGCACGAATGTCACCACTTGATCGGGACTGAGACGGAGGCTGGATTGCTAGTCGAGCTCCTGACGAGCCGAGCTCTCCTACTGCAGAGTAGGTCGGACCCTCTTAAGGGTGTCCGCGGGCTCGGCAGCCAAATGAAGGTTCTGCTTGAGAAGGTAGCTTTGTACTTATGCTGGGGCAGCTCTGTGCTCTTCTGTACGGAAAGAGCATTCCATATTGCCATTGACTGTTGTGATGCTGCGTGGACCGGGCATCTTGAGCTTGAGATAAGCATAGTGTGGCACTACATTGAATCAAGCAAACGCAGTTCGGCCGAGCAGTTCATGATCGCTGCTGCGGAATGGGACGATATCGAAGATTAACTCCTCGCTTCGGAAGTTGTCCGGAGATTTGAAGACAACTTCTAATGTGATTGAGCCCGTACAGCGGGCCTCTACACCTGGTATGACTCCTTTAAAGGTAGTCCTTGTAGGCTTGATCCTTGATGGGTCAACTCCCATTTTCCATGTTGTATCCTGATAGAGCAGATTGAGGCTGCTACCACCGTCCATAAGGACGCGAGTCAGGTGAAACCCGTCAATTATTGGGTCTAAGACTAGTGCAGCTGAGCCCTCGTGACAGATACTGGTCGGGTGGTCCCGCTGATCGAAAGTGATCGGGCACGACGACCATGGATTGAATTTTGGGGCGACTGGCTCTATCGCGTAGATGTCCCTAAGCACATGCTTGCGCTCCCTCTTGGGGATGTGGGTGGCATATATCACGTTCACCGTTTTGACCTAAGGGGAAACTTCTTCTGTCCCCCTATGTTCGGCTGCCGTGGCTCTTCGTCGTCGTTCTCGCTTTGCGATCCTTTTCCCCTATTCTTTGCGTTTAATTTTCCGGCCTGTTTGAAAACCCAACACTCTCTATTTGTATGATTAGGAGGCTTGTCAGGGGTGCCGTGAATGTGGCATGGACAATCAAGTATGCGGTGCAAGCTGGATGGGCCCAAATTGTTCTTTTGGAACGGCTTCTTCCACTGACCGGACTTAGAGCCACTGAATCCGACGTTGACCGCCGTGTCTTCGGTGTTGTCACCGCTATTTCGGCGCTTGTATCTATTGCGTCGAGACTTATCTTTGTTGTTTTTAACTCCAGGGGTGCCGGCGTCGTTTGCATTGTTTTTGCTACGAGCTAACCAACTATCCTCGCCCACACAAAAGAGGGTCATTAGTGCCGTGAGGGCCGCCATGGATTTTGGCTTTTCTTGGCCGAGGTGGCGAGCGAGCCATTCATCGCGGATGCTATGTTTGCAAGCTGGTAGAGCTTCAGCGTCCGGACAGTCAACGATTTGGTTCTTTTTAGTTAGGAACCTTGTCCAAAATTTCCTGGCGGACTCGCCATGCTGCTGGACTATATGGCTTAAGTCATCAGCGTCCGGAGGTCGAACATATGTACCTTGGAAGTTATCGAGGAAAGCCTCTTCCAAGTCCTCCCAACTGCCGGTGGAATTTTTAGGCAGACTGTTTAGCCAATACCGAGCTGGCCCCTTGAGTTTTGGAGGGAGGTATTTGATGGCGTGAAGGTCATCTCCGCGTGCCATATGGATGTGGAGAATGAAGTCTTCAATCCACACCACGGGGTCCGTGGTCCCATCGTATGATTCTATGTTCATGGGATTGAATCCTTCGGGGAATTCGTGGTGCAGGACCTCATCAATGAAGCAATGAGGGTGTGCGGGGCCTCTGTATCGGGCCGTATCATGACACAACTCTGATGGAGTCCATCTGCGGTGTTTGGCCTGCGCATGACTAGGTTTGTCACGTCCGAATAGGTGGCCGTTGTCACGTGCCGAGGTGCGTCCTCGTGATGCGTAGATTGATCTGGTAGGTCCTGCTTTATTTTTCTTGTTCTGCCGGAGGTCATATGTATGGCCATGGGCGAATTTACCTTTGCCTGAGTGACGAGTCGGGGCGGGCTGGTGTTCGGCATGAGCTGTTGTTTTGTCCTGACCACGCGGTGGTCGGTCAGCTGCATTGTATGATGGTGGAATATATTCCGGCGCCTCCTCGTCGAACTAAGGTAGAAATTTACGCTTTGGGTAGCTTTTGGTTGGGCGCTTGTGGCCATATCCTTCGGCTGCTAGGACATTAGTCCATTTATCGTTGAGCAGATCCTGGTCAGCTTGAAGCTGCTACTGCTTCTTCTTCAGGCACCTTCCAGTGGCTATTAGCTAGCGCTTGAAGCACTCCTGCTCAAGAGGTTCCTCAGGCACGATGAAATCCTTGGTGCCGAGGCTCACCTCATCCTCGGAGAGCGGAAGGTAACTATCGTCCTCCAAATCTTTGTGCGTGGCCTGTTTAACAGGGCTAACCTGCGCATCTTCCCATTCATCTTGTTTATTTGTTGTGTCAACGGGGTCTTCGTTGTCTTCGGCACCTTCCGGAGTGTCATCTTCTCCTGTGCCGGTGTTGCTATCTTTACTGCGGGGTGACTTAGAGAAGCGCCGCTGACGCCGGTGCTTGGACTGTATTTCGGAAGGTTTATCCTCAACTGGGTCTTCCTTGTCATCGCCGCGGTTTTGCTTTGGTGCATCCACCATGTATACATCATACGAGGAAGTGGCCGTCCAGCGTCCGGTGAACGTCGGGTTCTAGTCTTCTTCTTCTCCGGCATCGTCGTCCATACCGTCGATGTCCTTGGAGTCGTAATCAAGTTCGTCGATCAAATCCTCGACTATGGCTATAAAGTGGGTGGCGGGTGGGAAGCGAAATTCTCCATCGTCAACCCCTATTTCGAGCCGGATATAGTTTGGCTGAGAGTCCTCCGCTAAGGACAGACTTTTTAACGAGTTTAGCATATCGCCCAGAGGCAGGTGCTGGAAGATGTCTATGGTGCTGAATTCGAAGATCGATAAATGATCAAGCTCGACGTCCGTGGGCTCGCGTGGTTCAGAACCTACTGCCGGAGACGAGTCCGGTGTTCCAGTGGCATAGGCATCGAGTGAGACTAGGTCCCTGTGCGGCTCCAACGCCGTGGAATCTGCGGCCTCCGTGATCGGGTTAATCCTCCCATCTTTGGGTGGCGCGGCCTACTCTGGCTCTAGGGCCAGAGCAGTTATAGGAGCGATCTCCTGGACGCGACCCGAGGACAGATTTAAGTCATGATCATCGGGGTGATTGGGAGCGGCTACCGCGGTATCAAATCTGGTGAAGATCAAGTCTCCACGGATGGTCGTGACATAGTTTAAGCTCCCAAATCTGACCTGATGGCCAAGGGCATAGCTTTCGATCTGCTCCAGATGGCCAAATGAGTTGGCTCGCAGTGCGAAGCCACCAAACACAAAGATCTGCCCGTGGAGGAAAGTTTCTTCGCAGACAACACCATTATTGACGATTGAAGGGGCCATCAAACCTTTTAGCGATAGCACAGAGGAACTCTCAATGAAAGCACCAATGTCGGTGTCAAAACCGGCGGATCTCGGGTAGGGGGTCCCGAACTATGCGTCTAAGGTTGATGGTAACAGGAGACAGGGGACACGAAGCTATACCCAGGTTTGGGCCCTCTTGATGGAGGTAATACCCTACGTCCTGCTTAATTGATATTGATGAATACGAGTATTACTAGAGTTGATCTACCACGAGATCATAATGGCTAAGCCCTAGAAGTCTAGCCTGTATGTCTAAGGTATTGAGTATCCCCTATCTGGACTAAGTCCTCCGGTTTATATGGACACCGGGGGGGATTTACGGTTACATAGAGTCGGTTACATAATATGGAATCTTCATAGTTGTTTGCCAAGATTGCCTTCCACGCCAAGGAGAGTCCCATCCGGACACGGGTACAGTCTTCAATCTTCATATCTTCACATCCCATCAGTCCGGCCCATAGATAACTGGCCGGACGCCCGAGAACCCCTTAGTCCAGGACTCCCTCACCTGTGTCGAAAGAGGATCAGGAAAAGACCACTTTTACTTACCCTTTCGGTACCTTTGCTTATAGATGTATGCCTTTTGGTTTATGTAATGCACCGGCTACCTTTCAAAGATCTATGACTTCTATATTTTCTGACTTTTGTGAAAAGATTGTTGAGGTTTTCATGGATGATTTCTCCGTGTATGGAACTTCTTTTGATGATTTCTTAAGCAACCTTGATCGAGTTTTGCAGAGATGTGAAGAAACTAATCTTGTCTTGAATTGGGACAAGTGCCACTTTATGGTTAATGAAGGTATTGTCTTGGGGCATAAAATTTCTAAAAGAGGTATTGAAGTTGATAAAGCTAAAGTTGATGCTATTGAAAAGATGTTGTGTCCTAAGGACATTAAAGGTATAAGAAGTTTCCTTGGTCATGCCGGTTTTTATAGGAGGTTCATTAAAGAATTCTCAAAAATTTCTAGGCCTCTGACTAATATCTTACAAAAGGATGTTCCTTTTGTCTTTGATGATGATTGTGTAGAAGCATTTGAAATACTTAAGAAAGCCTTGATTTCTACCGTAAGTGCATCTAGTGCCCTTTAGTGATTTTGGTGTATTGAAGACTTATAGTGTCGGGGGTTGGGTGCGACATATGCCAAAGGATAGCTTATCATGGTGGGGGCGAGTAGAACATCGCTGGTGCCTGGAAACGGGATGAGGCGTAGACATGCACGCCGGCGAATCTTACCTAGCTTCAGGGCTCTCTGGGGAGATAATACCCGTATTGCTGTCTACGGGGTCTCCGCATGATCACTATGGCAAAGTGTTTACACGATTGCTCCTTGAGCTGTTTCCTGGAGGTTAGAGAGGGCAAGGCTAGCTCTCTCCCTCCTATATGATCTGGTCTAGAGCTAATGGATTCCAACCCTTTGCATGGGTGCCCTAGGGGTTTATATAGGCCTACCCCCCAGGGGTACAATGGTAATCTGGCTGGACGCGGGCCCAGCCGTCCGTGCCTCCGGCCTCCGTCTTCTCCGCCGACTGCTGGGGCCCGCCGACTGGCTAGGTACGGAGCCGACAGGCCGCGTCCGCCGCGGGCGGGTCTTGCTGGCTGCTGATTACTGTAGCCGTGCTTCTAATGACGCGAGCTTCATCATGGAGTCGTGGCAACAGCCCCGCCGCCTGGCGGGCGATCACTATTGCCACTCTCCATCACATCTGGTTAATGGCGCATGGGCCCCGGGGGAGGAGCCGGCCGACTCCGGGGGCCGACTCCCGACGGGTCCGACTTGTGGCGCACTGGCCGTCTTCTGGGATCCCGCTGGCCGGTGGGACCCGCCGCCCAAAGGTCGTATAGACAAGCCGTCGTGGGTGCAGGATTCGGTCCACCGGTGCTGATGTCAGGGCCGGCATGGCGACAGTGCCACGCCGCACGGAGATCTCCGCGGGTACGGCATACTGTAGCCATGCCTGCCTCTAGAAAGGGGTGGGAGCAGTCTTCACTGTAGCCACTCCCCTGTCCCGTCCCTCTTGATGAGGACAGGGGGTTTGTTGGAGTCTCGGGCCGACTTCCCAAAACTAGCTTCTTTGGAAGTCGCTAGTCAGGAGTCGACTTATCCTGAAGTCGTCCCCAGGACTCAGCTGCGAGTGGGCAGTCGGTCGCCTTGGCGCCGACTTCTCAGAAGGCAGCTCTTCGTCCTGGGGTCTTGAGGGGCGCAACCTGCCCCGATGTCTTGAAAGGTTCTGGGGCTCGGGTTAGCCTACCTGTGGCCCATTACTCCGACAGTAGTCCCCAAAGCTGGTGAGGCACTGCGGACGATCGGCCGAGAAGCCTCAGTAGTTTCTCTTTTCGGGTGCTCGACACATGGTTCTTGCTTGATTTCTGTCGGGCCGAGTCGGACCCGCCCAACTCTGACTTGCACAACATTTCGAACGTCATGGCGGGATCCAAGTAGCGTGCTGGCTTAGCCTCCAGGCCGCCGCCCGTTCCGGGCCTGTCACATGATAACACGCGGCCGGGCCAGTCTGCCAGCCTACGCGCGTGACAGGACAGGCCCATAGGCGGGGCCTGCCACTACCGTGCCTCGGCGCCCGAGCGGATCCGCTGTGGCCCAGGCGGACGGTTGGGATTCCCGTGGAGTTACTGCGCGCAGTAACTTTGTCATGGAAACGTGGGGGTCGTGGGGCCATGGGCGCAGTAAATCCCACGACCGCCCCCTCGGCTTCGCAGCCCATGAGGATGTAAGTAGGGGGAGGAGGGGGGCACGGCAGAGCACGCGCGCCCCTCCTTGCTACTACTCCTTGCTCCTCTCCTTCTTCTTCTTCCTCACCCCGCCGTGCGCCCAAGCTCTGACGAACGCCGCGGTGATCAGCTCACGATGAGTTCTTCTTCTACCGCCGCGCCTCCCTCGGTGTGCTCCGGCACCTGGGACAGCTCAGAAGTTCACGACGACCATATCGAGTTCCTTCGCAAGACTCGTCGGCTCCCCGGTGAAGACTACGTGCGGGTGCGTCTTGCACCGAGGGAGGAGATTTCCCCAGCGACGGAGGAGGGCGAGCGGGCATCTTCCGCTCGCACTGTCTGCGCGGATTGGGGCTGCCGGCGAGCAGCTTCTTCCGCTCTTTTCTAGAGTTCTACGGCCTCCAGCCGGAGCACCTCACGCCCAACACGGTGGTGCTGCTGTCTGCCTTCGTGGCCTTGTGCGAATGCTTCCTCGGAGTCCTCCCCACCCTCGATCTCTGGGGGAGTTCTTCTACTGCAAGCTCGGCACCCAAGCTGCAGGCGTGCCGGCTCCATGCAGCACGTTCATTGCCGGGCGGAGATCGGGAGCCGACAACCCCCTTCCCCACCATCAAGCTCATAAAGTCGGTGAAGATGTGGCAGCGATCATACTTCTACGTGAAGAGCGTCTTTGCGTGGGGCGATTGGGTCAACCTGCCGGCTTTCGAAGCCGGCCTGCCGGCTGGGAGACTGCCCAACTGGTCGTACCAGGCCAAGTCGCTGACGCTTGCGGGAGCCGGCGCCATCACACGACTCCGAGTGCTGACACAATCGGAGGGCCTGACTGGTCCGGACTTGCTGGCCGCCTTCGTGGTGCACCGAGTTCTCCTGCACCAAGGCCGCCCCCACATGATATGCCAAATGAGCGGGTGCCGTGACCCGAGTCGGATGTGCACCAAGGACATGCCTCATGAGGAGGTGGCCCACATGGTGAACTACCTCTCGGACAGCAAGCTGCTGGAGGACTGGCGGTTCGGCAAGGAGCCGTAATCCCGCGCCAACCCCCCACCTACAATGAGTTGCCCTTCCTTTCTTTCTTCGAGTTGTCTTCTTTCTTGCCGAGTCTGTTTTGTGCGACCTGACCAGTCGGCTTTGGTCAGAATCCCCTCCTCCATCCACCAGCTGGCACCTCGGGGCCACCCCGTGAGTTCCTTGCTGACCAGGCGGAGAGCGACGTCGACGACCCTGATCTGGGGGCGGCGGCTTTGGAGGACCACGCCGAGGGAGGAGGCGGCCCGCGGCTCGGGGCCAGTCTAGAGGACTGGCCTGACGATGATGAGGAGGTCGCCCCCCGCCCCTGGCCAGGAGCTAGCCATCCCGGCGCGGGCTCTTCTACCGCGCCGGGTGCTCTAGGCGGCGGGAAGAAGCGCAGGGCCGTGCCGACTTTGTTCGACAGTCGACCGAAAAAGCCCAAGAGTTCAGCTGCGGCGACCCGGCGGGATGAGGCGGCTGCGAAGGCCATCCGCTTCCGTAAGGAAGTGAAGAAGCCGCCACTGATCTCCGCATGAGTATTCCGTCTTGACGCTTTATTCTTTCTCTGTAGCTTTGTCTGAGTCTTTTACTTGCTTCCCTCGCTTCAGGGCTCCCCTCACTCTTGAGAGGGTCGTCGCCGCCTCCGTCATGGGGTCAGCGGAGACGTCCGCCACCACTCGGCGGATTGACCCCGCTGCTGACCTCCGGGAGGCGACGGAGCGGAATGCGCAGGAGAAGTGCAACGAGTAAGAGGCCGCCCGCCTGGAGAAGGTGGAGGCCGATAAGGCGGAGGCCGAAGCCGTCGCCGCGACGAAGCGGCAGGCTGAGGAGGCCGCGCATATCCAATCGGCGGTGTTCGTCACCCCGCTGAACTCTACGCCGCCGCCTCCAGAGTTCACGGGGCAGACTGGGGAAGCCGGCCACGAGAACCCCGTCATGGAGAAGGAAGGCGGCGACTCCTCCACGCCGGACATGATCGTTCCGCCGGCGCCTCCGTCGCTGTCTGGGAGCGCGCAAGGCGAACAGCCAGCGGACCCTCCAGTGCCGCCGACTGAAGACGAGGCCGTGGTGAGGCTACTCCTTCAAGTCGGCTCGCCAACGCGCCGCCGTATTGAGAAAGCGACCTCGGCGCCACGCCCCCTGGAGACCGGCACCGCCAGCTCGGCGGTCTCGGATGCCGAAGCGACGAGCGCCGTGCCCATTGGGTGGGTGCGGGGAGGCGGCACAGGGCCGCTGAACCAGGCGCTTCTGGACGTCCAAACAAAGCTTCGAGCTGAGGGCGTTGCCATCCAGAACTGCACCAAGGCATACCTGGCATCGCGGGCAGCCGTCCGGGTATGTTTTCTCTTTGGTCCTTGTTTTCTTGTTCCTCTCTATGGGGGCGCGCAAGCGCAGCCACTGGGTGTAGTCCCCGAGTTTCGGGCCGGCTGCTGAGCAGGCGGCCCGGAAGTCCAATTGGTGAGTTCTAGGTACTAATTTTTGTCTGAAATGCTTGTCCCAGGACTACCACAACCTCCGAGTCACCGCCTTCAACCACAACGTTGAAGAGCTGGGCAAGCGGACCGCCGACCTATCGGAGAGTCAGAGTAAGTCCTTTTTCTTCTTTGCAGGGGCGCGCTGGCGCACCCGCGGGCTGTAGTCCCCGAGATTCGGGCCGACTGCTGAGCAGTCGGGCCGGATCTCCCCGGCGACCTTCTTTATTGATGACTTAACGCCTTCTTTGTTCCTTCTCTTCAGAAGCCAATGCTGTTCTTCAACAGCATCTGAGCGAAGCCAACTCCGCGTTGCGCACCAAGGGGGAGGAGTCCAGCAAGCTCGCCACAGAGCGCGATCTGCTGGCCACTCAATTGGCAGAGCAGAGGGAGCTGCTTGCGAAGACGCAGAAGGAGGCGGAAGAGGTGGAAACCGCCCTCCTGGCCGATTTCGCGAGCGAGCGCTCCTCCTGGACTGACAGAGAGGCAATGCTGGCCTCCGGCTTCCATGAGATTGAAGACATTGTTGATGGTGAGTTTCTTTTACTTTCTTTCTTCGAGCTGCCGATTATAAATCGTGCCGACTCCTGATTTTTGACTTGTTTCTTCATTTCTTCCGTCTTGGCAGACTTCTTCCCTGGCCATTCGCAGGCCGCCATCCAAGCCATTGAGGCTGACCGTGAAGGTCAGAGGGCGGAAGGTGCAGAGATTGCCGCCGATGCCCCCCGAACCCTTGATGAGCATATCCTAAGCATCGAGGCTCGCCTTCGGCTGACTCACCGGATGCTGCGCCGGCTTCAACGTGTCGGTGCCCAGACGATTGCCGCCCTGTGGTCGGACATGCAGGCTCCGCGCACCCCCAGTCGGACTACCGACTGGCTGGAGGTCGTGGCTGGTCATCTTGAAGCCTGGAAAGGTTCCTCGGCCCGAGCTGGAGCGCACCGGGCCTTGGAGTTCGTCAAGGCGTGGTATCCGGGGCTGGACCTAGACCGGCTAGCCACACTTCAGTCAGAGGCCCAGCCGGAGCTGGCAGCCACGGAAGATGCCCTCGTCAAGCGTGCCATAGCGATCACCGAGTACACCGAAACCAGCATCTTCGTCCCCGAGCGTTCTGAAGACGGCGAGGAGGTACCGCCAGAGTGGTTTGGGATGAATCCAGACTACGGCGAGGACTCGGCGGAGGTGATCGGCTCCAGCGTCGAGGAGGAAGGCGAGGCGGAGGACAGAGGCGAGATGGAAGCACCAGAAGACAGAGCAGACGGCCAGCCTCAGCTCGACCGCGCCTCCAGCAATGAGCCGCGTGTGACCGAGCCGACTGCCGCCGGAGGCGATCAAGCCGAGACTGCCCGGCCGGCCGCCCCAACGCCTGACGCTACCGCCTCCTCCGACCCTTCGAATCCGTCTGCCGCTTCCTAAGCTGCCGCCTTATCTTTATTTATCTGCTTTAGTAGTCTTGAAGAACTTGTTAATTTGCACAATTCCATCCGCATGGTGTATTTTGAACTTCTGCTCGAAGATTCGGCCAAGGGCCCATGCTATGTAAATATTTATCTGAATTCTATCTTTTCTTGCTCATTGCTCTTTTGGCTTTTTTCCTTTGCCGCTTTCCCTTAGTTGCCTGTCTTGCCAGTCAGACAGCCGCTCTGTGGACTGCCATTGGATAAAATTCTTGGCTACTTTGGAAAGGCAAGTACTTCGCCTTTTTAGAGTTTTTTAGCAAGTTGAATAGAAGGCGGTGAGCCGACTGCTTAATAGTCGGTTTGCAAAAAGAAAAAAGGAAGGCTGGAAGCCGGCTTAAGCTATGTTTTATGCTTTGAGTCCTTAGCCATTTTTGATGCGAACACCCATTCTACCTTACTCTTGCCCACTGTACAGTCGCTCTGCGAGCTGCGGCTTCTGACAGGAGATGGCTTAGGCGCCACACACTACTTGTCCGGCTGCAGGAAGCATTTCATAGTGCAAGGCGGCAAGTCCCCGGGCCGACCTGTCGAGCCTGATGCCCAGCGGCAATCAAAGAGTAACATACTCGTCGGCATAACTTTTTTTCATATAGACAAAGGAGGGCAGTCCCCGAGCTTGTCTCGGGGGGCCCGAAGTCTTGGTACTTTAATACAAAAGGTAGCGTGGTACATACTGCATCAATTGTAAAATCTTCGGAGGAGATTTGCATTCCATGGCCGCTCTGTCTCTTTGCCGGAGTCATCCCACTTGCATGCTCGGGGCTTCTGAGCGTCAATCAGGTAGTAGGAGTCGTTGCCCAGCACTTTGCTGATGATGAAAGGGCCTTCCAAGGTGCCGACAGCTTGTGCTGGCCGGTTGTTCGCTGGATCAGCCGGAGCACAACGTCGCCTTCTTGGAAAGATCTTGGCTTGACCTTCCTATTGTAGTATTGGCACAGGCTCTGCTGGTAGATGCTGGACCGGCTGAGTGCCAACAGCCGGCCCTCTTCTAGCAGATCGACGCCATCTTGACGTGCTTCTTCCGCTTCCTCCTCGGTGTACATGGTGACTCGCGGGGAGTCGAACTCTATGTCCGTTGGGATGATGGCTTCGGCACCGTAAACGAGGAAGAAAGGCGTGAAGCCGGTTGACTTGTTTGGAGTCGTGCGCAGACTCCAGAGGACGGCTAGCAACTCATCGAGCCAGCAGCCAGCCGAGCGCTCCAGAGGCTCGACCAGCCGGGGCTTGATGCCAGACAGGATGAGGCCGTTTGCTCGCTCCACCTGGCCGTTTGACTGTGGGTGGGGGACGGACGCTAGGTCCAGTCGGATGCCCTGTGTTGCGCAAAAACGGGCCAAGGCGCCTTTGGGAAAATTTGTGCCGTTGTCGGTGATGATGCTATGTGGTATGCCATGCCGAATTGTGATATCGGAGATGAAAGTCACGGCAGTCGGACCATTCAGTTTCTTGATTGGCTTCGCTTCTATCCACTTGGTGAACTTGTCCACTACGACAAGTAAGTGAGTTACGCCACCTTGTGCCGTCTTGAATGGTCCCACCATGTCTAGACCCCAAACTGCGAAAGGCCAGTCAATGGGGATGGTCTTGAGTGCAGAAGCCGGCTGGTGCGGCTTGGAGCTGAACTTCTGGCACCCTTTGCATTTTTGGACCAATTCCTTGGCCTCTTCTAAGGCAGTCGGCCAGAAGAAATCATGTCGAAAGGCTTTGGCGACGAGTGCTCTTGAAGCCGCATGGTGGCCGCACTCACCTTGATGGATGTCTTTGAGAATTGCTTGGCGTTGCTCTGGTTCTACGCAGCGCTGGTAGACACCAGTGACGCTGCGCCTGACCAGCTCTCTATTGACTATGATGTAGGTTGCCGCTCGGCAAAAGGCTGGCCCAATGGAGTGGACGCCAGAAGCCGAAGCAGCATTGGAAGATTTGAAGAGGTACCTCTCCTCCGCGCCAATACTAGTTGCGCCTAAGCCACAGGAACCGTTGCTGCTGTACCTGGCGGCAACGAACCAGGTGGTCAGCGCCACACTAGTGGCGCAGAGAGAAATTGATGATGAGGTAATAGCAGCGACGGAGCCCGATGCCACCGATGCTGAGACGACGCAGTCGGTTGGAGTGCCTCCAAGGAAGAAGATGATGCAGCACCCGGTCTACTTTGTTAGCTCCCTTCTGCAGGGGGCTAGATCAAGGTACTCCGGTGTGCAGAAACTGCTCTTCGGCCTTCTTATGGCCTCGAGGAAGCTGCGTCACTACTTCCAGGCGCATGAAATCACCGTCGTCACTCGCCTCCCTCTGCAACGGATATTGCACAATTCACACGCAGCGGGAAGGATCGTAGAGTGGGCACTGGAACTGTCCAGCTTTGGCCTCAAGTTTGAGAGTACCTCGACGATTCAAAGCCGAGTCCTGGTGGAGTTCGTTGCAGAATGGACCGCGACGCCTGACGAAGAATCCCAAGAGACTGCTCCCCCCAGCAAGGAGGCAAGTTGCGACTGGATCATGTACTTTGATGGAGCTTTCTCCTTACAAGGTGCCGGGGCTGGCGTACTGCTTGTCGCGCCCACTGGAGAGCACCTCAAGTACGTGATCCAGATGCACTTCCCCAGGGAGGTGTCAACAAACAATACGGCTGAGTACGAAGGGCTGCTTGCCGGTCTTAGGATCGCGGCGGACCTCGAAATCAAGAAACTCGTCGTCAGAGGCGACTCACAACTTGTTGTCAAGCCAGTCAACAAGGATTACCAGAGCCCGTTGATGAAGGCCTACGCCAATGAAGTGAGAAAGCTGGAAGAGCGTTTTGACGGTATACAGGCAGAATACATTCCCTGAGCGGAGAATGATATCGCTGATTACCTGTCAAAACGCGCTGCCCTCAAGCTACCTGTGGAACCAGGTACCTTTGTGCTTCAGCTAACTCAGCCATCCGTTGATCCATCAACAGAACAAAGCAAGAGGAGGAAATCAGGGCCCGACAAGTACTTTCCCGCCGAGCTCCCCGGAGCCGCCGGCAAGGATGTTGCCGGAGATACTGAGCCTGCCATGGGACGGCTAGCTCCGGAAGAGCATCAAGCTCTTACCGTCGAGACAGCCGCTCCTGTAGCTTAGGAAACGCCTTTAGTCCTCGCCGTCGAGCCTCAGGCTCCAGCATGGGCACAACATACCATCCGATTCCTCCAAACAGGGGAACTTCCTGAGGAGCAGGAAGAAGCGGAAAAAGTAGCCCGTCGCTCTACTATGTACCAGTTTGTCGATTACGTCATGTACAGAAAGAGGCCGAACGGTGTGAAATTGAAGTGTATCCCTCGAGAGGAAGGACTGGGGCTGTTGGCGGAGATACATGGAGGCATATGTGGATCCCACATCGGGTCAAGGGCCCTTGCCGGCAAGGCGTTTCGGCAAGGCTTCTTCTGGCCCACCGCCCTCCAGGATGCGACGACACTAGTCACCAGGTGTGAAGCGTGTCAGTTCCATTCAAAGAAGCTTCATCAGCCAGCTCAAGCCCTTCAAACCATTCCTCTCTCCTGGCCCTTCTTGGTCTGGGGGCTCGACATACTAGGCCCTTTCCCCCGCGCTGCCGGGGGCTTTGAGTACTTGTTCATCGCAATCGACAAGTTCACAAAGTGGCCAGAAGTGGAAGCAGGGAGGAAGGTCACAGCTCAGTCACCCGTCAAATTCTTCAAGGGACTAGTGTGCCATTTTGGTGTACCTGACAGGGTCATCACCGACAATGCTACACACTTCACAAGCCGCACCTTCATGCAATATACCCAAGACCTCGATAGCAAAGTCTGTTTCGCTTCCGTTGCTCACCCACGAAGCAATGGTCAAGCTGAGATGGCAAACGTGTCGGCGTTCTGGGAACGGGGGTCCCCAGACTTGCCTGCCTGCGGCTGGTAGCGTGGCTCAAAGGAGGCCCAGCATGGCCCATCTTCATCAACGCAAGACTCAAGACCCTCGCGACGGGCCAAGCCTCGCGGGGCGGACGACACGGCGCATCTTCAGGCGCATCCTCCCCAGGCTGGCTCGCGAGAAGGCGGAGAGATCAAGGTGGGGTACCTCGCGAAGTGCCCATGACGCAAGCCATGACGATCGAGGGTGCCAGGCGGGCGCCAGCGCGCGCAGCGTCCTTCTTTCCTCTTTGGTGCAAAGGGGGCAAGCGCAGCCACGGAGTACCGATGCATCAGGCAAAGGTTGCCATTTCAGTGCAACGAGACCAAGACCAGGCGGACTACGAGACGGAGGTCACCATGAAGCCCAGCACAGCATCACCGCAGAGCCTTTGGCAGGCGAAGACCAACTTTAATCAGGATAAGTGTACTAGATGTTCCCCTTCGAATTGGCCAATTGTTGGTGCCCTTCCCGCTCAATATTTGGGAAGAGGCCCAGGGCCTTTACCTATAAATAGGACCGGCCACCCACGTAGCAAGGGGTTCGGTCGGTTCGGTTCGGTCGGTTCGGTTCGTTCGGTTCGATCTCAACCATACGGTCGACAAGTGAGAGAAAAGCAGAGAGAGAGAGTGAGAGAGAGAGAAGGGTGACTGAACTCCTCCTAGCAGTTCATCGCCCCAGCCAAGAACAGACCCTCGCAAGGCTGTTCTTCCTTGTATTGTTCATCATCACCAGCCCAGGAGGCAATCCACCAACCACACACTGGAGTAGTGTATTACACCACAACGATGGCCCGAACCAGTATAAACCTTGTGTATCTTGTGCAGTTCTTTTGGTAGTTTAGATCTTTGTGAGACGGGGAGGTAGAAGGTGTGATCTCCGCGCGCACCCCAGTGTTTGAACCTTAAGGGTCTGCCGGAACCCGTGATCCGACATTTGGCGCGCCAGGTAGGGGTGCGCCGGAATCTGTCCTCCACCACTCTGTTCTCCTCCGACCGTCGCGTCCATGTCCGACGCTCGTCGGGCCCGCGCCGAGCGCCGGGCCGCCATCGGTACTCGCGTCGCCCAGACGGCCCCCGTCGGTGGCGTCCTCGTCGTTCCCCGTCGCCCGCCGTCAACGCCGCCACCGGCCCGGCGGGGGGCGAGCAGCAAGTGTCGTCTCAGCATCCATCCGTGCGCCAAGACGGCCGCACCGCTACTCCATCGCTCGCACCAGCTGGCTCTTCATCCCACGCGCTCCGCGCACCCTTGGAGGCTCGAGCTGCGCTCCTCGCGGCAAACGAGCTCCTGCGCTACCGCCCCGTCGACGACGTCTACGAAGAGTGGCTCGACCGCATCGCCGAGCTTGTTCGCGCCGCAGGGGGCTCTTCCGCGCCGTCCGTTCCTCTGTGCCACACCCCGCCCCGTGCGGGCAACGAAGCTCCAGAGGCGCACCAGCCGCCTCCTCTCCAAGAAGATGCCATGGCTCCAAGACGCGTGGCCCCTGGGCGGAACCCGCTCCGTCAGGTGCCGGCGCAACAAGAACGGAGCTGCTAAGAAGTCCCTTGCCCGCAAGGAGCTGCCAGGGCGCTCCCTGCTCCGGCACGCCGCGACCCTGCTCCAGCTCTGGCACGCCAAGACCCCTCTCTGCTCCTAGCTGCAGCGCGTGGGGACCCTCAAGACGAAGCTCTCCACCAGCCAAAGCCTTTCGTGGCCACCGCAGGCTACCGCGCCTACACCACCGAGCTGCGTAGCGTCGCGTGGCCCGGCAAGTTCAAGCCAGACCTGCCTCCTCGCTACGACGGCATAACCGATCCCGCAGAGTTCCTCTAGCTCTATGAGCTGGGCATCGAGGCTGCCAGCAGGGATGAAAAGGTCATGGCGAACTGGTTCCCCATGGCGCTCAAGGAAGGAGCTCGCACCTGGCTCCTGAATCTGGCTCCAGGCACGATCTCTTCCTCGGACCAGATGCGCACCCGCTTCATCGCCAACTTCCAAGGTACTCACGACCGGCCACCCGCCGTGAGTGACATGTGTCGCATCAAGCAACAACCTGGGGAGACCCTGCAAAAGTACATCCAGCGCTTCAATAGTGTGCGCCTCAAGATCCCCAAGGTGTTCGAGGAAGACATCATCTCGGCATTCTCCAATGGCGTGCGCGACGTCAAGATGAAGGAGGAGCTGGCGATGCATGAAGACCTCTGCACCTCCCTGGAGCTATTCAACTTGGCGAACAAGTGCGCCAGGGCTGAGGAGGGACGTCTCTCCCTCCTCGAGCTACCTGCCGCGGACCCAGAAGAGAAGAAGCCCAAGGCCAAGGACGTGAAGCGCAAGGGGGCTGCCGTACTTGCAGCAGAACCAGACACCAAGCGGGGCAAGGATCTGCCCGAACCCTCCAGGGGAAGCCCGTACTATGTGTACCATGACCTCCACACCCACAACACCAACAAATGTCAGGAACTCCGCGCTGTGCGAGAAGGAAGGATCGGCCGTCGCCCTGACCGTGCTGACCGGGGCTATGGCCGAGGAGGAGGAAGAAACCCAGGACGCTGGGAAGATCGCGGCCCGCGCCAGGGGTGGCGCGACTCACCTCGCGAGGACCGCTGGCGAGACCTGCCTCGCGAGGGAGACTGGAGGGATCGGCCTCGTGAGGATCGCCCTCATGGCAACGTAGGCCTACCTCCGCTGCCGCCTCAGCCAAGGAGGAACGAAGACCGCCATCAAGACGAGGGGGCTGGGGGCTTCCAAGAGCCGCGCGCAATCGCCTGCATCCTGGGCGGAGCTCAAGCCCCGGCCTCTCAATGTATCTTCAAGCAGTTTGCCCGCGAAGTGAATGCAGCTCTCCCCAAGCTCGAAGCAACGCGCCCCCTCAGGTGGTCGGCGTGCGCCATCACGCTTAGCTCAGCAGACCAGCTCAAGTGCGCGGCCATGGCCGGAGTCCTCCCGATGCTTTGCTCCCCAGTCGTCAGCAACGTGCTGGTCACCAAGACCCTCATCGACGGAGGGGCGGGGCTCAACGTCCTGTCCGTGGAAACGTTCAACAATCTCCAAGTACCCTATGACCAGCTTCAGCCAACCAAGCCTTTCTCCGGAATCACGGACGGTTCCACAGTCCCGATCGGGCAGGTCCGCCTCCCTGTCACCTTCGGGGCTCGCAGCAACTACCGCACCAAGCTCATCGACTTCGACGTCGCCCACATCCGCCTGCCGTACAACGCCATCCTCGGGTACCCAGCGCTGGCCAAGTTCATGGCCGTGACTCACCACGGCTACAACGTCCTCAAGATGCCAGGAAGTGGCGGCGTCATCACGGTGCCTTGTGAAGAGAAGGATGCAGTGTGTTCCCTGAAGCGAGCCTATCAGGCCGCGTCGCTAGAAGACCCAGATCGCGGAAGCAGGAGGCTTCCTGAGACCACCCCCAAGAAGAAGAAGACATCGTTAGGCTCAGCCCCTCAGGAGGGAGGCCCTTCAGGGACAGTGTCAGCCCAGGGGGACCCCCCATCCATCGCATAGGAAAGCGTGCCCAACGCCCTCCTTAGGAAGGGCTCGGGGGCTGTCACCTGGAGGGCCAACGACCTAGCCGGGGTCACGAGGGAGGCGCTTGGGCACCATGCGGAGGCGTGCTTCGAAGCACGTTTCCCTCGAGAAGGGGCCAGGCAAGGAAGGTCAGACCAGTAGGAGTTCGTTAACGAGGCCATTCAAGAACTACAGGAGTCAAGGATCATGAGAGGTTGCCGCCATCTACCAGCTGTGGCCCCACATCCAGGCGAGGATGGTGGGCTGCGCGTCTGCGTCGACGTACCAGGGCTCAATCAGATCGCCACGATGGAGCGTCTCTGGCCCTCGCAAGTGGGGCGCTGCGGGGGTCCACCCCACAGCTATGTTCGCATGCCTTACGGCCTGCCGAGCATGGCTGCGGCGTACCAGCGCCTCATGAGGGGCATCATGGAGGCTTAGGAAGACAGGCGTTCCGCGGCCTTGGCGGAGATGAAGACAGCTCGCGAGGAGTCACCAGTGCCTCCGGAGCCTCCCGAGGCCCCGGGGCCTGGGGAATCGCGAGGATCGGCTTCCGCAGCCCACCGAGTCTACTGCACCAACGCCACTTCGCTGACGACATCCTCAGGTGACATCTTTCTAGCTTCATTCCCAGCTGGGAGCACCCTCCGAGGGTTGCATCACTCCCAGGCCGCGTGGGTCCGTCCCTGCGGCGTGTATCCCCTTTTATTTTTCGGTCGTTAGTTTGCCTTGTTGGGGGCGCCCCTCGGGCTGCATCATCCCCAAGCCGCTCGGGCTAGGCCCAGCGGCGTGTATCTCCCTCGCGTTTATTTCCAACTATGCATTCGCCTATCATGCTTGATTGCTTGATGCCTGTCCGCAGCATCCCTTCTTCTCCATGTCGGCCACTTGCACGTTAAAGGGGGGGTGCCTGAGCATCGCGACTCAGGGCTCTTACTGGCTCTCCAGCCCTCACCCTCTGGCCTTGTCCACGGCATCGCGACCTGGCATACCAGCAACGGCTGAGACAAGCTCGAGGGCCGGGACCCGAGGACATAGAGTACCGGCATCTAACCAAATTTTGCAGGGGCACATCTCAAGATACGGCCCAGTGCCAGGTGCAACCCGCCTAGAGGTAGGGCCTCGTGAGTCCCGCGCTGGCTCACGGGTGCCCAGTTACACCTCACCTAGCCCTACTGTGCCGGCCACGTGTCAGGGCGGGGCTGTACACGCCCCGGGGGCTCCTCCCGGAGGGGATCCCCCTCCCACGTACCAGTGGAAGCACCATGCTCCGCACTGGCTGATGATACTGCCGAGGAGCGGCTATGCCCGTACACATATGTAAGCGCTATGCTCCGCGCTGGTGATAGACAACTGAGGGTGGCCTCCGGGCCGCATTAACCTCAGGGAGCCCAGAGCTCAGTGGCTAGCCTCGTCGCAACGCCTCCCCTCGGGAGTGCCGCGCGAGGGGGCTAGGCATGGGGGCTACGACTGGGTCACGCCCAGACGTACGCCGCCCAACCAGGCCCCTCGGGCTTGGTTTGTCACGCGTCTCTCCCTGAGCGGAGCCAAGGTATGAAGGCCGTTTGAGCGTCAAGGGGGACCCCTGAGCATCGTGACTCAGGGTCCTAACTGGTCCCGTAGCCCCTCACTCCTTAGTTCCAAAAGGCTATGCTGGGTGAGGTACACGCGGGGCCGGGCTCTGCAGACGTAGAACGGTAGCCCCGCTTACATCCCACCTCAGCACCCGCTGTTTGCGCGTCAAAGGGGACTCCTGAGCATCGCGACTCAGGAGCCTAACTAGCTCCATAGCCCCTCACTCCTTAGTTCCGAAAGGCTATGCTGGGTGAGGTACGTGCGGAGCCGGGCTCTGCAGACGTAGAACAGAAGATACACCTACATCGCGCCTCCCTACTTGTTGTTCGCACGCCAAGGGGGACTCCCGAGCATCGCGACTCAGGAGCCTAACTTGTCACGTAGCCCCTCACTCCTTTGGTCCCGTCCTAGTTTCCGGTCGGGGCTAATGCTGGGTGAGGCATGCGCGGGGTCGGGCTCTGCCGGCGTAGAACACAAGCAAGTAGGGAAGAAAAACATAAAATTCAAGGAATTTAAAAGCAAATATTACAACCCATACTGTCGTCTCAGTACCAAACGCAAGTTTAAATGCCTCCCCGAGGCGTGATGCATGTGCAGGAATTGAAAGAAGAACAGGGATGGAACGGAGTCACTTGTCGGCGGTGAAGCTGTGCGGAGTGGCTTCGCCTCGTGGAGCAGCATGGCCGGCAGCGCCTTGCTTTGGCTTGGTGTTGAAGGCCCGGAACTTCCCCAGCAGTGCCTCCGCGCGCCCCTTCATGGCTTCGACAGCGGCGGCAGCACCCTCGCCGCTCACCGGTTCCAGGAGGCCGTCGAGGTCGGTGTTGGGATCACGAAGGTAGATGTGGGCGAAGATCCGCGTCAGCGCAGCAGAAGACAGGACGCGCACCTCAGCCTCAGCCGTGGGGCCGATGCCAAGGGCGACGTCCCCAAGGGCCTTAACCAGGAAAGGAAGCAGCTTGGCGGGGCCGTCACCATCACCGGCTAGCGGGCTGTCCAAGCCGCTCTGTAAAGCATCTTCAATGAAGCGCGGGCATCTTTCTCCATGTCCGCGAAGGCCACGCGATCCTCGGCAAGAACCTTGGCCTTGCTGTCCAGCTCGACCCTCGTCGCCTCCAGCTCCTCCCCCAGCGCACTTAGACGGTCGCGGCGCTTCTTGAGCTTGGCCTCCCGGCCCTCGATGGCCGCCTCGCGAGCCTTCATGCCTTCTTCTTGTTCCCGGCGAAGACGAACCTCCTTCGCGAGCTGGTCCCGCAGGCCTTGTAGCTCGTCCTCCAGCGCCTTGCAACGGCCGCGGACTTCAACCACCTCTCCCAGGGCCGCGTCTCGGGCAGCCTTTGCCTCGAGGGTGGCCTCCCTCTCTCCGTCACAGGCCGTTGAGGCCTGAACCAACGCCGCCCGAATCGAAGCATCAGAACGAATCCACACCGAAGTCAGTTCCAGGCACCCAGCCACCAAGCGAGGGTCGGCGCTGAAAAGATCCTGCCGCAGCCGGCCCAGTTCAGCAATGGCACGCTCTAGGAAGGAAGAAGAAGGCGTAGAAACATCAGTGTGCTCCAAGACAACAGGAGGAGTTGGGGAAGCAACGGTCGGTGGAACGGGAGGAGAAAGTAGCGGCGGCGAGGCCGCAGTGTCCCGAGGCGGAGTACGCTGCGCCTCCACAGTCGTAGCAGCAGCGCCAGACGAGGGTGCCTCGGGAGTCGTTCGAGCCATGGGGGCTGGGCTCGCCCCAGCCAGCTCAGCCAAGCCTCGCAAGGATGAGCGGGCAGGAGAGGCCCGCTCGTCACGATCTCCCTCCCCTGCAGGCGGAGGTGTCGCCGCAGATGGGGCCTTGGGGGCTCCCTTCGGCTTCTTCGCCGCTAGCGCCAGCCTATTCAAGAGAAGCAATCATCAAGCCTCGTCGGTGGAACGAGAAACAAAAGATCAAGGATCAAGCACTTACGAGTCATCGCTGGTGAGCTCGGGCAGCCTCCGGCCCAACTTGAAGCCTGACAGCCGGCTGGAAGGGTCGACCTCAGAAGCAGAAGGCGCGTCCACGGTTCGCCCCGGAGTCAGGACGGACCCGCAGGGGGTCGACCCGGTCCTGCCCCTCTCCGGGATCGTGGGCGAGCTCCCGCTACCCAGTACATCATTGTCATCATCGTCATCATCGCTCGGCGGAAGGCGGAGAGTGCGGGACCCACGCCGGGAGAGGGGAGCCCTTGACTCTCCATCAGTCGCCCCAGAGTCGGGCCCCTCTCCCCGCTCCTCTTCCTCCTCCTCATTGCTGGAGTCGCCGGAGGGCACATCCACCGGTCATTCGGAAGCCGCCACGGGCACGAGCCCGTCCCCGTTAAAAACAGGCATGGACTTCACCACCTGCTCCCAGTCGTCGCGAAGGAACAAGGGCTTGGGAGCGCCCTTCAACCTTGCCACCTCGCCCCCGACCAGAGATTGGAGAACCGCGGTCACATCCTCTTCGTCGACGACCTCGGGGCTCGGATGAGGCCTCCACATTGGAGAAGGGTACCGCCAGAGCGGAGCCAACTGGTGCTCCAGGAACTCCTTCAGCAGCGACGCACCGGTCAACTTCGCCGCCGCCATGCTGGCCGGCCTCAGGTCCGCGTCCATCTTCTCCAACACCAGTTTCACGCAGGGGTCCGTGAGCTCCGCTCGGCACCAGTTGCTGGAGCTCACGGGCTGCTCCGCAGGCAAGATCAGCCGAGGGTGGATGCGCTCGGCATCTGCCAAGAACCACTTGCTCCTGAAGCCCTCAATCCTCTTCTCGGGATTCGAGATGGCAATGGTGCCGCCATACGCGATGAAGCCCGCGCACGCAGAAGGAGAGCCGCTGGTGACCCGGAGGGAGAAGTAGTGGCGCAGCAAGGCCACCGAAGGCTGCACCCCTACGTGGGCCTCGCAGTAGTAAGCGAAGATCGCCAGAAGATGGACAGAGTTGGGGTGGAGATCCAGAGCCTGCAAGTTGTAATGGCGGAGGACAGAGAAGAAGAATTCGGAGAAGGGAGGCACCAGGCCCGCAACAATGGAGCTTACAAAGAGAGGATAAAAGGTGCTCCCTCGGCCCTCAGGGGTGGCGGTGTCGGCCTTGAACACCTTCGTCCCGTTGATGCCTTGCGCCGCCGCCATCCAGCGCAGCCGGGCAAGGCCCGCCTTGGACACATTCGGCAAGTCCAGAGCAGGAGAATACCAAGCTTCGGCCGGAGGCTGGCGAGGCGCCATGGCTTCCTAGGTCGTGCAGCTGGAGTAGATCTAGAAGTTTGGAGGAAGAAAGGGAAGGCGCAAGAAAGGGGATCTGAGCAGCGACCGGAGAAAGCAAAAGGCGAAGTCTGGGTAGATGCCGCTCCTTTATCAACCTGCACGGTTGCTGAAGCACTTGCGTCTAATCAACTGCCACACGGGGCCCAAGGCCGCAGGTTGTTAGGGCCCGCGGCGCTTCGCCCTTGCCCTTTCGCCTCTCGGCACGGCCAAGTCCATGCGCGCCATGGGCCCGGGGGCTACTGTCGGCGTTCTGGGAACGGGGGTCCCCAGACTTGCCTGCCTGCGGCCGGCGGCGTGGCTCAAAGGAGGCCCAGCATGGCCCATCTTCATCAACGCAAGACTCAAGACCCTCGCGAGGGGCCAAGCCTCGCGGGGCGGACGACACGGCGCATCTTCAGGCGTATCCTCCTCAAACTGGCTCGCGAGAAGGCGGAGAGATCAAGGCGGGGTACCTCGCGAGGTGCCCATGACGCAAGCCATGACGACCGAGGGTGCCAGGCGGGCGCCAGCGCGCGCAGCGTCCTTCTTTCCTCTTTGGTGCAAAGGGGGCAAGCGCAGCCGCGGAGTACCAAGGCATCAGGCAAATGTTGCCATTTCGGTGCAACGAGACCAAGACCAGGCGGACTACGAGACGGAGGTCACCATGGAGCCCAGCACGGCGTCACCGCAGAGCCTTTGGCAGGCAAAGACCAACTTTAGTCAGGATAAGTGTACTAGATGTTCCCATTCGAATTGGCCAATTGTTGGCGCCCTTCCCGCTCAATATTTGGGAAGAGGCCTAGGGCCTTTGCCTATAAATAGGACCGGCCACCCACGTAGCAAGGGGTTCGGTCAGTTCGGTTTGGTCGGTTCGGTTCGTTCGGTTCGATCTCAATGAGACGGTCGGCAAGTGAGAGAAAAGCAGAGAGAGAGAGTGAGAGAGAGAGAGAGAGAAGGGTGACTGAACTCCTCCTAGTAGTTCATCGCCCCAGCCAAGAACAGACCCTCGCGAGGCTGTTCTTCCTTGTATTGTTCATTATCACCAGCCCAGGAGGCAATCCACCAACCACACACTGGAGTAGGGTATTACAGCACAACGGAGGCCCGAACCAGTATAAACCTTGTGTCTCTTGTGCAGTTCTTTTGGTAGTTTAGATCTTTGTGAGACGGGGAGGTAGAAGGTGTGATCTCCACGCGCACCCCAGTGTTCGAACCTTAAGGGTCTGCCGGAACTCGTGATCCGACAAAACGCTGAAGTACTGCGGGGATTAAGGACAAAGACCTTTGACAGGCTGCACAAGAGTGGAAGGCGCTGGATTGATGAATTACCGGTGGTTCTTTGGTCAATCAGAACGATACCAAATCGATCCACCGGCCAGACACCCTTTGCCCTAGTATACGGGGCAGAATCAGTTCTCCCCACTGAACTCATATACGGGTCACCTCGAGTACTCGCTTATGATGAGCTTGAGCAAGAGCAACTGCGCCAAGATGACGCAACGCTCCTTGAGGAAGATCGTCTTCGGGCGGCTGTGAGAGCAGCGCGCTACCAGCAAGCCTTGCGCCACTACCATCGCCGCAAGGTTCATGCCCGAAGCTTTGAGGAAGGCGACCTTGTTCTTCGGCACGTTCAATCGACCAAAAATTCCAACAAGTTGACGCCGAAGTGGGAAGGCCCTTAACGGGTAATGCGAGTCACCAGGCCCGGCGCATTCCGCCTGGAGACCGAAGATGCCATTCCGGTGAGTAACTCCTGGAACATTGAGCATCTTCACAAGTTTTACCCGTCAGGCGCGGCTTGCCGGGCCCCCCGGCAAGCCACCTTTTGTACGAGCATTGCCGATGACGCATGTAACCCTTTGTACAAAGCCAGGCGCAGACCTTGAGCATAAGTAAATGAAGCGCTGGCGCCCTGAGTTATAGCATGCATGCTAGGTCGAGTCTCGTGCTTGGTTAGGGTTGATAGTGCTTAGCGGCGACTAACCCCTAGCTTAGAGGTCGAGTGTGCGTCTCCTTGTCTTTTTTTGTCTTCTTTGGTTCGCAGGACACACGGATATCCGTGCCGAACCACTTGGGGAGGAAAAGAAGATGAACAGACCAGCATCTAGCCCCCGGCAAGCTCGTATTGCCGAGGGCTGCAAGAGCAAAGATTCACCCACGGAGAACCAGGGTTGCCGGAGGCTGCAGCTTTAGATAAGTTCTTCATCCCTTATCATGCATTCCATTATGGATCGAGGTATGTGAAACCTCGTTTTCCCCTAAGCTACTGTGCTCCCTTAACTCTATGCCCTAGAGCTCGTTCCTGGGGCCAAGTTTGGTCGTAGTCGCGGCAGCGAAAGGATGAAACAAGGAGCCTGAACCCACTTCATCCCTGCCTCTGCCAAAGGCGTGAGGAAGGTTGAGCAAAGTGGGGAGATGGCAAGGCCTGTTGTCAGGCAAGGAAATGTTTATCTTGAAGATATCAAGGATTTACTCCGTGTTGTGGGTTCCACCCGCAAACAAATGGCCCGACAAGCATCCCTTTTTCATTAAAAACATTCCACTATGGTACAGTCCATAGGGAATAAAAAACATGAATGATGGGATTACATGTTTTAAATTCAACAAAGGCCCGAAGCCTTACAAACTAAAAATAGATAAGGTGCCCGTAATCCCTTTCTTGTCCCTCTCCTCAGGAGGCAGGTCAAGGAGGCGAAAAGGGCAAAAGGAGCACCTAGGCAAGCTACGAGTGGCAGAAGACACCAAGAGAACATCTTGGTGGCCGTCCAAAGGCTGGATGGTGATGGCGGCGCCGGAAGCAGAGCTTGAAGACGAGGCGGCAGGACGTCGGCACGCGTCGAAGGCGTCGGTGCCCGCGTACTCCAACTTGCCGGCCTTGCCGCCCGCCCTCTTCCTCTTCCGTAGCCTCCCAACGCCAGCCGCCCAAGGAGGCGACCCCGAGAAGTTCAGGGAGCCGGCGACACGGATGATGGGGTCGCCGGTGCCACACGGATCAGCACCCAACACCTAATCGGACTCATCATCCTGCCGCCTACTACCCTCGTTGTCGCTGCCGCTATCCTCCTCGTCACTCCCATCCGAGGAGGAGTCTTCGCTATCAGAAGAGCTCTCCACGCAGCACCTTGCACGGGTCCCAAAGCACCCGAAGACCTTGACGGAGAGAAGGCCCCCCTCCATCAGCTTAAAATGGAGATTGATGTTGGGGAACGCGGTAATTTCAAAAATTTTCCTACGCACACGCAAGATCATGGTGATGCACAGCAACGAGAGGGGAGAGTGTTGTCTACGTACCAACGCAGACCGACTGCGGAAGCGATCACACAACGTAGAGGAAGTAGTCGTACGTCTTCTTCCCGATCCGACCGATCCAAGCACCGTTACTCCGGCACCTCCGAGTTCTTAGCACACGTTCAGCTCGATGACGTTCCTCGGGCTCCGATCCAGCAAAGCGTCGAGGAAGAGTTCCGTCAGCACGACGGCGTGGTGACGATCTTGATGTACTACCGACGCAGGGCTTCGCCTAAGCACTGTAACGGTATGATCGAGGTGGAATTTGGTGGCAGGGGGCACCGCACACGGCTAAGGAACGATTAACTTGTGTGTCTTGGGGTGCCCCCTGCCCCCGTATATAAAGGCCAGGGGCAGGGGGTTCGGCCGGCTAGGAGGGAGGCGCAAGGGGGAGTCCTACTCCCACCGGGAGTAGGACTCCTCCCCTCCAATCCTATTCCAACTAGGATTCTTGGGGGGGAAGGAGAAAGTGGGGGCCGGCCCACCTTTCCTAGTCCTATTAGGACTTGGGAAAGGGGGGGCGCCGGCCAGGTGTGGGCTGCCTCTTCTCTCTTTTCCACTAAGGCCCAATAGGCCCATTTACCTCCCGGGGGGGGGGGGGGTTCCGGTAACCCTCCCGGTAATCCGGAAAAATCCCGATTTCACCCGGAACGCTTCCGGTGCCCAAACATAGGCTTCCAATATATCAATCTTTACGTCTCGACCTTTTCGAGACTCCTCGTCATGTCCGTGATCTCATCCGGGACTCCAAACAACCTTCGGTACATCAAAATGCATAAACTCATAATAACTGTCATCGTAACGTTAAGCGTGCGGACCCTACGGTTCGAGAACAATGTAGACATGACCGAGACACGTCTCCGGTCAATAACCAATAGCGGGACCTGGATGCCCATATTGGCTCCTACATATTCTACGAAGATCTTTATCGGTCAGACCGCATAACAACATACGTTGTTCCCTTTGTCATCGGTATGTTACTTGCCCGAGATTCGATCGTCGGTATCCAATACCTAGTTCAATCTCGTTACTGGCAAGTCTCTTTACTCGTTCCGTAATACATCCTCTCATAACTAACATCTTAGTTATTATGCTTGCAAGGCTTATGTGATGTGTATTACCGAGAGGGCCCAGAGATACCTCTCCGACAATCAGAGTGACAAATCCTAATCTCGAAATACGCCAACCCAACATCTACCATTGGAGACACCTGTAGTACTCCTTTATAATCACCCAGTTACGTTGTGACGTTTGGTAGTACCCAAAGTGTTCCTCCGGTAAACGGGAGTTGCATAATCTCATAGTTACAGGAACATGTATAAGTCATGAAAAAAGCAATAGCAACATACTAAACGATCGGGTGCTAAGCTAATGAAATGGGTCATGTCAATCAGATCATTCAACTAATGATGTGACCTCGTTAATCAAATAACAACTCTTTGTTCATGGTTAGGAAACATAACCATCTTTGATTAATGAGCTAGTCTAGTAGAGGCATACTAGTGACACTCTGTTGGTCTATGTATTCACACATGTATTATGTTTCCGGTTAATACAATTCTAGCATGAATAATAAACATTTATCATGATATAAGGAAATAAATAATAACTTTATTATTGCCTCTAGGGCATATTTCCTTCAGTCTCCCACTTGCACTAGAGTCAATAATCTAGATTACACAGTAATGATTCTAACACCCATGGAGCCTTGGTGCTGATCATGTTTTGCTCGTGGAAGAGGCTTAGTTAACGGGTCTGCAACATTCAGATCCGTATGTATCTTGCAAATCTCTATGTCTCCCACCTGGACTAAATCCCAGATGGAGTTGAAGCGTCTCTTGATGTGTTTGGTTCTTTTGTGAAATCTGGATTCCTTTGCCAAGGCAATTGCACCAGTATTGTCACAGAAGATTTTCATTGGACCCGATGCACTAGGTATGACACCTAGATCGGATATGAACTCCTTCATCCAGGCTCCTTCGTTCGCTGCTTCCGAAGCAGCTATGTACTCCGCTTCACATGTAGATCCCGCTACGACGCTTTGTTTAGAACTGCACCAACTGACAGCTCCACCGTTTAAAGTAAACACGTATCCGGTTTGCGATTTAGAATCGTCCGGATCAGTGTCAAAGCTTGCATCAACGTAACCTCTTACGGTGAGCTCTTTGTCACCTCCATATACGAGAAACATATCCTTAGTCCTTTTCAGGTACTTCAGGATGTTCTTGACCGCTGTCCAGTGATCCACCCCTGGATTACTTTGGTACCTCCCTGCTAAACTTATAGCAAGGCACACATCAGGTCTGGTACACAGCATTGCATACATGATAGAGCCTATGGCTGAAGCATAGGGAACATCTTTCATTTTCTCTCTATCTTCTGCAGTGGTCGGGCATTGAGTCTGACTCAACTTCACACCTTGCAATACAGGTAAGAACCCTTTCTTTGCTTGATCCATTTTGAACTTCTTCAAAATCTTGTCAAGGTATGTGCTTTGTGAAAGTCCAATTAAGCGTTTTGATCTATCTCTATAGATCTTTATGCCTAATATGTAAGCAGCTTCCCCGAGGTCTTTCATCGAAAAACTTTTATTCAAGTATCCCTTTATGCTATCCAGAAATTCTATATCATTTCCAATGAGTAATATGTCATCCACATATAATATCAGAAATGCTACAGAGCTCCCACTCACTTTCTTGTAAATACAGGCTTCTCCAAAAGTCTGTATAAACCCAAATGCTTTGATCACACTATCAAAGCGTTTATTCCAACTCTGAGATGCTTGCACCAGTCCATAAATGGATCGCTGGAGTTTGCACACTTTGTTAGCTCCTTTTGGATCGACAAAACCTTCTGGTTGCATCATATACAACTCTTCTTCCAGAAATCCATTCAGGAATGCAGTTTTTACATCCATTTGCCAAATTTCATAATCATAAAATGCGGCAATTGCTAACATGATTCTGACAGACTTAAGCATCGCTACGGGTGAGAAAGTCTCATCGTAGTCAACTCCTTGAACTTGTCGAAAACCTTTTGCGACAAGTCGAGCTTTGTAGACAGTAACATTACCATCAGCGTCAATCTTTTTCTTAAAGATCCATT
This sequence comes from Triticum monococcum, assembly GCA_034509565.1. Lineage (NCBI taxonomy): Eukaryota > Viridiplantae > Streptophyta > Magnoliopsida > Poales > Poaceae > Triticum > Triticum monococcum. The sequence goes on along the minus strand of CM067841.1, from coordinate 166,294,050 downwards.
TATTCTCTATTGCTTGCCGATCATCGGGCAAGTCAACCAAAGTCCAAACTTTGTTCTCATACATGGATCCCATCTCAGATTTCATGGCTTCAAGCCACTTTGCGGAATCTGGGCTCACCATCGCTTCTTCATAGTTCGTAGGTTCATCATGATCTAGTAGCATGACTTCCAGAACAGGATTACCGTACCACTCTGGTGCGGATCTTACTCTGGTTGATCTACGAGGTACAGTAGTATCTTGATCTAAAGTTTCATGATCATCATCATTAACTTCCTCTCTTATTGGTGTAGGTCTCACAGAAACAGTTTTCTGTGATGTACTATTTCCTAATAACGGAGTAGGTACAGTTACCTCGTCAAGTTCTACTTTCCTCCCACTCACTTCTTTCGAGAGAAACTCCTTCTCAAGAAAGTTTCCGAATTTAGCAACAAAAGTCTTGCCTTCGGATCTGTGATAGAAGGTGTATCCAATAGTTTCCTTTGGATATCCTATGAAGACACACTTCTCCGATTTGGGTTCGAGCTTATCAGGTTGAAGCTTTTTCACATAAGCATCGCAGCCCCAAATTTTAAGAAACGACAACTTTGGTTTCTTGCCAAACCATAGTTCATAAGGCGTCGTCTCAACGGATTTAGATGGTGCCCTATTTAACGTGAATGCGGCCGTCTCTAAAGCATAACCCCAAAATGATAGCGGTAAATCAGTAAGAGACATCATAGATCGCACCATATCTAGTAAAGTACGATTACGACGTTCGGACACACCATTACGTTGTGGTGTTCCGGGTGGCGTGAGTTGCGAAACTATTCCACAATTTTTCAAATGTACACCAAACTTGTAACTCAAATATTCTCCTCCACGATCAGATCGTAGAAACTTTATCTTCTTGTTACGATGATTTTCAACATCACTCTGAAATTCCTTGAACTTTTCAAATGTTTCAGACTTATGTTTCATTAAGTAGATATACCCATATCTGCTTAAATCATCTGTGAAGGTGAGAAAATAACGATATCCGCCACGAGCCTCAATATTCATCGGACCACATACATCGGTATGTATGATTTCCAATAAATCTGTTGCTCTCTCCATAGTACCGGAGAACGGTGTTTTAGTCATCTTGCCCATGAGGCACGGTTCGCAAGTACCAAGTGATTCATAATCAAGTGGTTCCAAAAGCCCATCAGCATGGAGTTTCTTCATGCGCTTTACACCGATATGACCTAAACGGCAGTGCCACAAATAAGTTGCACTATCATTATCAACTCTGCATCTTTTGGCTTCAACATTATGAATATGTGTATTACTATTATCGAGATTCAATAAGAATAGACCACTTTTCAAGGGTGCATGACCATAAAAGATATTACTCATATAAATAGAACAACCATTATTCTCTGATTTAAATGAATAACCGTCTCGCATCAAACAAGATCCAGATATAATGTTCATGCTCAACGCTGGCACCAAATAACAATTATTTAGGTCTAATATTAATCCCGAAGGTAGATGTAGAGGTAGCGTGCCGACCGCGATCACATCGACTTTGGAACCGTTTCCCACGCGCATCGTCACCTCGTCCTTTGCTAGTGTCCGCTTATTCTGTAGTCCCTGTTTCGAGTTGCAAATATTAGCAACAGAACCAGTATCAAATACCCAGGTGCTACTGCGAGCATTAGTAAGGTACACATCAATAACATGTATATCACATATACCTTTGTTCACCTTGCCATCCTTCTTATCCGCCAAATACTTGGGGCAGTTCCGCTTCCAGTGACCAGTCTGCTTGCAGTAGAAGCACTCAGTTTCAGGCTTAGGTCCAGACTTGGGTTTCTTCTCTTGAGCAGCAACTTGCTTGCCGTTCTTCTTGAAGTTCCCTTTCTTCTTCCCTTTGCCCTTTTTCTTGAAACTAGTGGTTTTGTTAACCATCAACACTTGATGCTCCTTCTTGATTTCTACCTCCGCAGCTTTCAGCATAGCGAAGAGCTCGGGAATAGTCTTGTTCATCCCTTGCATATTATAGTTCATCACAAAGCTCTTGTAGCTTGGTGGCAGTGATTGGAGAATTCTGTCAATGACGCAATCATCCGGAAGTGTAACTCCCAATTGAATCAAGTGATTATTATACCCAGACATTTTGAGTATATGCTCACTGACAGAACTGTTCTCCTCCATTTTGCAGCTATAGAACTTATTGGAGACTTCATATCTCTCAATCCGGGCATTTGCTTGAAATATTAACTTCAACTCCTGGAACATCTCATATGCTCCATGACGTTCAAAACGTCGTTGAAGTCCCGGTTCTAAGCCGTAAAGCATGGCACACTGAACTATTGAGTAGTCATCAGCTTTGCTCTGCCAGACGTTCATAACTTCTGGTGTTGCTCTTGCAGCAGGCCTGGCACTCAGCGGTGCTTCCAGGACGTAATTCTTCTGTGCAGCAATGAGGATAATCCTCAGGTTACGGACCCAGTCCGTGTAATTGCTACCATCATCTTTCAACTTAGCTTTCTCAAGGAACGCATTAAAATTCAACGGAACAACAGCACGAGCCATCTATCTACAATCAACATAAACAAGCAAGATACTATCAGGTACTAAGTTCATGATAATTTTTTAAGTTCAGTTAATTTACTTAAGAACTCCCACTTAGATAGACATCCCTCTAATCCTCTAAGTGATTACGTGATCCAAATCAACTAAACCATAACCGATCATCACGTGAGATGGAGTAGTTTTCAATGGTGAACATCAATATGTTGATCATATCTACTATATGATTCACGCTCGACCTTTCGGTCTCCGTGTTCCGAGGCCATATCTGTATATGCTTGGCTTGTCAAGTATAACCTGAGTATTCCGCGTGTGCAACTGTTTTGCACCCGTTGTATTTGAACGTAGAGCCTATCACACCCGATCATCACGTGGTGTCTCAGCACGAAGAACTTTTGCAACGGTGCATACTCAGGGAGAACACTTCTTGATAATTTAGTGAGAGATCATCTTATAATGCTACCGTCAATCAAAGCAAGATAAGATGCATAAAAGGATAAACATCACATGCAATCAATATAAGTGATATGATATGGCCATCATCATCTTGTGCTTTGTGATCTCCATCTCCGAAGCATCGTCATGATCATCATCGTCACCGGCGCGACACCTTGATCTCCATCGTAGCATCGTTGTCATCTCGCCAATCTTATGCTTCCACGACTATCACTACCGCTTAGTAATAAAGTAAAGCATTACATCGCGATTGCATTGCATACAATAAAGCGACAACCATATGGCTCCTGCCAGTTGCCGATAACTCGGTTACAAAACATGATCATCTCATACAATAAAATCAGCATCATGCCTTGACCATATCACATCACAACATGCCCTGCAAAAACAAGTTAGACGTCCTCTACTTTGTTGTTGCAAGTTTTACGTGGCTGCTACGGGCTTAAGTAAGAACTCATCTCACCTACGCATCAAAACCACAACGATAGTTCGTCAAATAGACTCCGTTTTAACCTTCTCAAGGACCGGGCGTAGTCACACTTGGTTCAACTAAAGTTGGAGAGACAGTCTTCCGCAAGCCATCTGTATGCATAGCACGTCGAGGGAACCGGTCTCGCGTAAGAGTACGCGTAAGGTTGGTCCGGATCGTCTCGTCCAACAATACCGCCGAACCAAAGTATGACATGCTGGTAGGCAGTATGACTTGTATCGCCCACAACTCACTTGTGTTCTACTCGTGCAAATAACATCAAACCATAAAAACCTAGGCTCTGATACCACTGTTGGGGAACGCGGTAATTTCAAAAATTTTCCTACGCACACGCAAGATCATGGTGATGCACAGCAACGAGAGGGGAGAGTGTTGTCTACATACCAACGCAGACCGACTGCGGAAGCGATCACACAACGTAGAGGAATTAGTCGTACGGCTTCTTCCCGATCCGACCGATCCAAGCACCGTTACTCCGGCACCTCCGAGTTCTTAGCACACGTTCAGCTCGATGACGTTCCTCGGGCTCCAATCCAGCAAAGCGTCGAGGAAGAGTTCCGTCAGCACGACGGCGTGGTGACGATCTTGATGTACTACCGACGCAGGGCTTCGCCTAAGCACTGTAACGGTATGATCGAGGTGGAATTTGGTGGCAGGGGGCACCGCACACGGCTAAGGAACGATTAACTTGTGTGTCTTGGGGTGCCCCCTGCCCCCGTATATAAAGGCCAGGGGCAGGGGGTTCGGCCGGCTAGGAGGGAGGCGCAGGGGGGAGTCCTACTCCCACCGGGAGTAGGACTCCTCCCCTCCAATCCTATTCCAACTAGGATTCTTGGGGGGGAAGGAGAAAGAGGGGGCCGGCCCACCTTTCCTAGTCCTATTAGGACTTGGGAAAGGGGGGGGCACCGGCCAGGTGTGGGCTGCCTCTTCTCTCTTTTCCACTAAGGCCCAATAGGCCCATTTACCTCCCGGGGGGGTTCCGGTAACCCTCCCGGTAATCCGGAAAAATCCCGATTTCACCCGGAACGCTTCCGGTGCCCAAACATAGGCTTCCAATATATCAATCTTTACGTCTCGACCTTTTCGAGACTCCTCGTCATGTCCGTGATCTCATCCGGGACTCCGAACAACCTTCGGTACATCAAAATGCATAAACTCATAATAACTGTCATCGTAACGTTAAGCGTGCGGACCCTACGGTTCGAGAACAATGTAGACATGACCGAGACACGTCTCCGGTCAATAACCAATAGCGGGACCTGGATGCCCATATTGGCTCCTACATATTCTACGAAGATCTTTATCGGTCATACCGCATAACAACATACGTTGTTCCCTTTGTCATCGGTATGTTACTTGCCCGAGATTCGATCATCGGTATCCAATACCTAGTTCAATCTCGTTACTGGCAAGTCTCTTTACTCGTTCCGTAATACATCCTCTCATAACTAACATCTTAGTTATTATGCTTGCAAGGCTTATGTGATGTGTATTACCGAGAGGGCCCAGAGATACCTCTCCGACAATCAGAGTGACAAATCCTAATCTCGAAATACGCCAACCCAACATCTACCATTGGAGACACCTGTAGTACTCCTTTATAATCACCCAGTTACGTTGTGACGTTTGGTAGTACCCAAAGTGTTCCTCCGGTAAACGGGAGTTGCATAATCTCATAGTTACAGGAACATGTATAAGTCATGAAAAAAGCAATAGCAACATACTAAACGATCGGGTGCTAAGCTAATGAAATGGGTCATGTCAATCAGATCATTCAACTAATGATGTGACCTCGTTAATCAAATAACAACTCTTTGTTCATGGTTAGGAAACATAACCATCTTTGATTAACGAGCTAGTCTAGTAGAGGCATACTAGTGACACTCTGTTGGTCTATGTATTCACACATGTATTATGTTTCTGGTTAATACAATTCTAGCATGAATAATAAACATTTATCATGATATAAGGAAATAAATAATAACTTTATTATTGCCTCTAGGGCATATTTCCTTCAAGTGAGCCCCTCCGTCAAGCGGTGAATATGCGCAAACGTCTTCCATCCTCGACAAAGATACATCAAGTGAGGGGCGGCGAAGTCGACACGGGCCTGCGTGCCACTGATCCCGCAGCCCCTCATGTGCAGCCACAGCGACTCCGGCGGATCCAGCTCCATCTCCCGCGGAAATGGAGTCGGGAGATGAAGGCGACGGCCCGGCGGCCGGCGCAGCCTTACGAAGAACTCACAAGGGTCGTCCCCAATGTGGCCCTCCATTGGAGGAGGAGCTGCTGGCGGAGGCGAGGCTGGTGCGCCATCCCGTCGTCCTCTTCCCCGAGCGCCCCGGCCTCGCCCCCTCCCTCTTCCCCTCGCGGCTGGCTCTGCCACCACCGGCGCAGGAGAAGGAGGGGCGCGTTGTCGAGCGGCGACCCTCGCCGCCACTGTTGAAGGACCGGGATTCCCTCTCTCCATGACAGATGGAAGGGAGGAGCAGAAGCTGGAGGAAGAAGAAGATGAAGGAATGCGGGACGCCATCCCCCCTCCCGCTCTTTATAAAGGATCGGGGTTGGGGTTTGGCCGCCCCGCGAGGCTTGGCCCCTCACGGGAGGCGCAGGGAGCCAGGGCTGACTCACTGCCCCAACCAGCGACGGCCCGGTTTCCCGCCTCCACCGTTTGCCACCCCAAGCGCATGAGAGACACGTGGCGAACATGCAGAACCGAGGGGACGGGTGAGGCGACCTCTCCCCGCCCCGTGATCGTGGGGAGTGGACGCCTCGAGGACCGCGCCTCGGCCCCATTCAGTGAATGGGCCGCGCCTCCACGCCTCCCTCCGTTTATGGGGAAGGCACGAACCGCCCCCTTTACTACGACATGACACATGCCTGCGAGAACCAACCCCACGCATGCCGCCCACGTCACACGCGCCTCCCCACGGCGCACCAGGCGCGGGAATTGTGGGAAGCGCAACGCGCGAAGAGTCTTACCGCGGTAAAAACTGCCCCGCCTGCCCGCGCACCATTTTTGGGCCTAGCCCAACAACGCATTGCGCTTATGTGTGGCCCAGGCTCGGGGGCTCCTGTCGGTGTACAAAAAGAGGGGTACACTTTTTGTACCCCTATAACTGTGCACGGGCAGTCCGAGCTGCGGGCACCACCACACCAAACAAGGCAAGGGAAGTGAGCCAGGGTAAGACCGAAGCTCAAGAGAACTACGACGCCAAGGCCAAGACCACGAAGAGCAAAGGGGATGAAGCGGACTCCCCCGGCAAGATCCTTGCTGGGAGACAGTTCTAGCAGCCCCGGCAAGACCCTTGCCGCGGCGACTCGTCCCGCGCCTACGGAGCGAATCACCCTTGAGTCCACTACCCCCAAAGGGCAAGGATTCGGGAGACATCCCCGTGGTAGCATGCAGATCTTCATGAAGACATTCAAGATCAGATACGCACTAAGGAGGCGGCAACCCTTGGCAGGATCCCAGTCGAAGAGGACCACAAGGCCCCCGGCAAGCGCCTTGCCGGGGATGACAGCAGATGCCTCGGCAAGACCCTTGCCGAGGCCCCGGCAAGGCCCTTGCCGAGGACACCCGCAGGGCCACCATCAGGCCCACGCCGACTAAACCTCCACCACCGCATGCATGCAGCCACCGACCCAACTAGCTGGGCAGGCACCTGTGTGGCGGCATGCAGATCTTCATGAAGACCCACCACTGCGCCACCTCAGCTGCGTGCCTACCTACGTGGCATCGCAGGCGTCGCTGGCCAGGGCGCGTGTTGACACAAGGAGGAGTGGCGACAACGGACGAGGCAGATCTTTCCCCCGTCCCCGATAAAGCAAGGACACCTAATCAAGACGCATTAAAAGCGCCTTGTCATGTAATGCGAGGGATAACCTCGCATCATTGTTCACTTTCCACCTCCTGTGTGCAACTGTGGCGACCCCTTTTCCTATAAAAGGAGGCCCGAGGCAACCAGGAGAAGGATTCAGCTTTTTGGAGCTCCTCACGCCCCATAGCTAGCTCAAGAACACAAATATACAATCCACCAAAGCAGGAGTAGGGTTTTACGCATCCTCGCGGCCCGAACCTGGATAAACGAACCGTGTGCTACCTGCTTGATCCGCTCTTCTCAGGACCCTGCACCCCGCCAACCGTAGTAGGGATTCTTGTGATCCCATAGGTGTCGTTCTGCACCGACACTCTAGCATCGACGACTTGGTCATGTAGGCATGAGGAATTTGTACACGCTTGCGAAAAAGAAGCATGTCATTGGCATCGAGAATGTCAAATTCCTCAAGGATCACCTATGCGGAGCCTATGAAGCTGGGCAGATGACCAAGGCCAAGCATCCAGCGAAGACTATCATGACCACCACTCGCCCATTTGAATTGCTTCACATGGATCTCTTTGGTCCTAATCATTATTCTTCTATCTCAAATGAAGCATCTCAATATGGCTTTGTTATTGTTGATGATTATTCTCATTACACATGGGTACACCTTGTTACTTACAAACATGAAGTGCGGGAAGTCTTCAAACGATTTTCCTCGAGGGCTTCAACCAACTTTGGTGTGAAGATCAAGCACATCAGAAGTGACAATGGCACTGAGTTCAAGAATTCTAGTCTCGATGACTATCTTGATGAACTTGGTATTACTCATGAGTTATCTGCTCCTTACACTCCTCAGCAGAACGGCGTCGTGGAGCGCAAGAACAGGACTCTTGCTGAGATGGCTTGCACTATGCTTGATGATTACAAAATGCCTCATCGTTTCTGGACTGAGGCAATTGATACTGCGTGCCACATCATCAACAGAGTATATCTTCACAAATTCTTCAAAAAGACTGCCTATGAACTCCTCATTGATAAGAAACCCAATGTAAGTTATTTCAAAGTCTTCGGTGCTAAATGTTGGATTAGAGATCCTCATCACAACTCAAAATTTGCACCGAAAGCACATGAAGGTTTTATGCTTGGTTACGGAAAGGACTCGCACACCTACAGAGTCTTCAACAACGTTCTTCACAAAGTTGTTGAAACTGTAGATGTGCGGTTCGATGAAACTAATGGCTTGCAAAGAGAGCACCTACCTACTGTGATAGATGAACCAGCAACTGAGGAAACTATCAAGTTCAAGGCTACTGAGGATGTCATTCCTACTGAAGAATCTGCTGAAGAATTCATTCCAGAACATGAAGAACATCGAGCTAATGCACGTGAAGAAAATAGTGCTGAAGAAAACGCTTATCAAACTCTTCAACGACAACCAGCTCATCCTCGCATTGCAAAAGAAGTGAAAGTTGAAAAGATCATCAATGACATCAAAGCGCCAGGTCCTCTCACACGCTCAAAAGCTTCACATTTGTCTAACTTTTGTGGGCAGTATGCTTTTGTCTCTATTACAGAGCCCACTAAGGTAGATGAAGCATTTCTGGAGCTTGAGTGGATTCAGGCCATGCAAGAAGAATTACATCAGTTCGAGCTCAATAATGTCTGGGAACTGGTCAAACGTCCAGATCCTCGCAAGCACAATATCATCGGCACAAAGTGGATCTACCGCAACAAGCAAGATGAAAATGGCCTTGTTGTGAGGAATAAGGCACGGCTTGTAGCTCAAGGCTACACACAGGTTGAAGGAATTGATTTCGATGAAACTTTTGCACCTGTTGCTAGACTTGAGGCTATTCGCATATTACTTGCTTATGCTAACCATCTTGATATCACTCTATAGCAAATGGATGTGAAAAGTGCATTCCTCAATGGTAAGCTTGAGGAAGAAGTATATGTCGCTCAACCCCCAGGTTTTGAAGATCCAAAAATCCTGACAAAGTCTTCAGACTCAACAAGGCCCTCTATGGCCTCAAGCAGGCCCCACGGGCTTGGTATGATACTTTGAAGGAACTCTTCATGAAGAAAGACTTCAAACCCGGTTCACTTGACCCTACTCTTTTCACTAAATCTTATGATGGTGAATTGTTTGTGTGCCAAGTATATGTTGATGATATTATCTTTGGCTGTACTGACCAACGTTATAATGATGAATTTGCCTATATGATGAGTGAAGAATATCAAATGTCTAGTATGGGAGAGTTGAAATTTTTCTTAGGTCTTCAAATTCGTCAACAACACAATGGCATATTCATATCTCAGGAGAAATACCTCAAGGATGTACTGAGGAAATTCGGCATGCAAGATTGCAAAGGCGTCAAAATTCCTATGCCCACAAATGGCCATCTATGCACTGATGAAAATGGTATTGACTTCGATCATAAGGCATACCGCTCCATGATAGGTTCCTTATTATACTTATGTGCATCTAGGCCAGATATAATGCTTAGTGTTTGCATGTGTGCTCGATTTCAAGCTGCACCAAAGGAATCACACCATAAGGCTGTGAAGCATATTCTTCGATATCTAGCTCACACACCAACACTTGGATTATGGTACCCCAAGGGCTCGGCTTTTGATCTTGTTGGATATTCTAACTCTGACTATGCTGGTGATCGTGTGGATCGCAAGTCAACATCTGGTACATGTCATTTCCTCGGACGATCTTTGGTCTGTTGGTCCTCGAAGAAACAGAATTGCGTATCACTATCTACTGTTGAAGCTGAGTACATTGCCGCTGGTTCTTGCTGTGCCCAATTGCTATGGATGAAGCAAACTCTCAAGGACTACGGCGTCAACATGAAGAATGTGCCTCTCTTATGTGACAATGAGAGTGCCATCAAGATTGCTCACAACCCAAATCTGCACTCGAAGACAAAGCACATTCAGATTCGTCATCATTTTCTTCGTGATCATGTGTTGAAGGGCGACATTTCTATTGAGCATGTGAAGACTGAATAACAGCTAGCCGGTATCTTCACAAAGCCCTTGGATGAGAAGATATTTAGCAAGTTGCGATGTGAGCTAAATATCCTAGAATCTTTGAATGTTCTTTGAAAAGGACACTCATCCTAACACTGATGCAAAATTGATGAATTATATGTGCAACACATGAAGAAACATTTTTCTTCAATCAATGAAGAATAACAATCTTAGTGTGAAGAAATTAATGAAGAATTTGATTCTCAGAAACCTACGATAATTGTACGTGGTGTCTGAAATCATCATTCTTATACGGTGGGTCACGCCACCACCAAAAGTTGAAATTCCTCAAATTATTCATATTCTTCAACTTTGCATAGTCTTCACTGGTTTCGTTGTTTTTCTTCATTGGCTATATATATATATATATATGAGTTTATGTCCTCTACAACATTCACTTATTGCTATTTCTTCAAGTTGGTTTTCTGCTAAGTGAATGTGATCGGACGCTTCTCCTCTATGCTATACTCAACCCAATCTGTTCACAAATTCTTCATGTGCGTTCTATTTGAAACTCGTTCAAAATCTTCATTGTGTCCTTGTCAGCTGAAGAAATTGAGAACGAAACTTTAAAACTAATCTTATCCAAATTTTCGGTTTTGCCGCTCAAATTGTTCTGCATCCCACGATAAATTTTTAACTCACCCACGATCTTACACGATCTCCACTACACAGTACATGGGTGACACATGTCGTGCGAAGGAGAAGGGTCAGGGGCACATTCGTCCCAAATCTTCAGGCGAACAGTTTTTCACTGCTACTATAAATACCCCCTCATCCCTTCCTCACTTCCTTTACTCCGCTTGATCTCTCTCTCCCACTCGAGCTTCCCAAACCCTAGCACCGCCGCTACTCCATCATCGCCGGTGAGGAAGAGCTTCACTGCCTCGACCTCGTCGTCGTCGTACTCGCGCCGACCGCGGAAATCTTCACCTCCGCCGCCGCCATAGACGTCTTCCTCCGCCAAGTTAGGGCATGGAGGATCTACACTGACGAACTCCACTGTTTGACCTCACTATTCGTCATGTTCTTCATTCAGGGTAATTAAAGGTTACTTTTACTGCCCTCTTTGATTTGAAGTTTCTCTCTAAAATCTTCAAAGGTGTTTTATTCTTCAAATCTTCATACACTAAACACCTCACATGTCATCTGTTCTTGATTCGTTTCTCTAAGCATCATTTTTCTTCAAGATTCCTCAATTGTGTGGATCTTCGATCTATACAACTCTGGAACCTAAGACAAAGAACGCTTAGTGAAAATCTTCAAGACTCATCTGGTCAAATTCCTCAAACTTGTTCTTTTTAAAAAGCCTTCTGAGAACGCATATGACCTCTCCAAATTCCTCGCAACTATACTCTGTTCACAGGTACACATGTCAGCTGCTGAATCACTAGGTTCTCATCAACTTAACTCATTTGCAGCGTTCCTCGAAGAAAAGTTGCATACTTCTTCAGAGAATTTCATTGTTCAAATTCCTCAACTGAAGAAAATGGCTGATGGTAAAAGGCCACAGAAGGGAGGAAAGAGGCCTGAGGTAAATATAGCGTTTGAGATCCCTGATGACATATATGCTGGGTACTGTACACCTACTGAGGAAACCAAGAATGAGCGCAAAGTGCGCAAACAGAGGATAGAGAGGAGATGGGCAAGAGAATGGAGAGAGTACAGATATGTCACTCCTAAGTACATGAAGAAATTCGCACTCAATCCTCCATGCCCAAGAGCTCCATTGGCACCTGGCCAAGTAGCGGATCCCACCAGCCTCAAGCGCGGTGAGGACTATCCTGATGAATGGGCCAAGCGCCAAGGCAAGTTGGCCAAGCAAGCCAGAGAAGTAGTGAGGAAATTCAATGAAGACTCTGCTGTGGCTGCTGCCGCCTCTGCTGAGGCCTCTGTCAAGCCAAGGAAATCCATGTCTAAGAAGCCTGCTCGTAAGCCAAGTGCTTCACCAACAGTGTCCTCACGGCCAAGTTCCTCAGCTGCGCCCTCACGGCCAGACTCTTCAAGGTCCTCATGACCAATCCCTCAAGCTGCTCCTTCAAAATCCTCAGCACCTCCTCCAAAGTCCTCAGCTCTTCTGACAAAGTCCTCAGCACCTACGCATCTGGCCTCGTGCCAAAGGACTATAGGCATCTCCATTGCCTCTGGTGTCTCAGCAAGCTCCTCAGCTGCACCAAATTCTTCATCTGGCCCCACTCTGATGAAGACCAAGGCAACTGCTGGACGAGGTCCTCGGCCAAGTCCTCAAAAGAAGCAAGGCGCTTTCCAAGTGCCAGCTGAAGAAGATGAAGCTGATGATGATGAACTTGCAGAAATCACCAGAGACAGACAAGTTAGGGCCGCTAGTGCCAAAGACACGCCTATGCCACTGCTTTTGGATCCCAAGCTGATCCTCGACTACATTGATCTCTGGCACAAGGACCCAAATACTCCTATGCTTGACTTCAAGCTGACGCCTGGTCAAAATCACATGGTGACTCATTTCATCCAAGAGGAGAAATGGAAAGATGATCAGGCCAGACAGATCAAGAAGGCCCAGTACAGAAAGGAGAAGTACCTGAAGAACAATGTTGTCACTGTGACCACTGATGAACTTGTAAAAATCCAATCTGAAATGAAAACCCTCAACGATGACTTCCAAGCCTACTATGTTGATTGGCAAGGAGCCAAAGTTAGCTTTGTAAAGATAACTGAACAGTTCACTTCAAATGTTGCTGCCCCAACGCAACAGGAAATTCCTCAGGCTAAAGCATCTACTCATCCGACTGAAGAACATGTGAGCACCGCTGATGAGAATCAGGCTGCTGAAGAAAATGTGAGTTCCAGGGCTGATGACTGCATTCCAACCACTGAAGAAATTGCCAGGACACCCACCAGTGGTGTGCCTGAAGAAACTGAAGAACTCAGGGCAACTGCATCAGTTGTGCCTGAAGAAAATCAACCAGATTCCTCAGCTGCTCCTGCACCAACTTCAACTCCAATCCTTCCATCTGCATCAGATGTGAAGAAGATCAAGGCTGCAGAGCGTGCTGCAGTGAAGAAAAAGAAAGCATCAGCTGCTTCAGATTCTTCAGCTCCGAAGAAAATGAAGCCTATGACAAGCTCATTTGCACATCTGACTGATGCTGTTCCCATCTCAACCAGGCCATCAAAGGACATTGTTCCTTTTGATGAAGAACACGTGATTCCCAACGGATCTGATGAAGAAACTCCTTCTGCTGCTTCGTCTGAACCGTTGGATGAAGAAATTGAAGTGGATGCGGTCTTCAACACCTATCATCTCCTCGCCCATGCCTCCGTTCACAGCTGAAGAGGCTGGCGTTGAAGAAATGGAAGATGAAGATGTGGACATTGGCTGCTCCACACTCGTAATCAGTGATGAATCCTGGGAAAGTCAACATCCAAACTCTCCAAGGTTCACCCCTCTACAGCAAATTCCTCAGTCCCCCACACAAACTGTTCACATGGGCTCTGAAGAAACTCATCCCACTGCATCTGTCCATGAGGAAATTACAGCCACTAGCGCTGAAGAAACTGCTGCTGCTGAACAACCAACTACGCAGACCGCCACTGAGGAAGAACCAGAAATTCCTCAGCCTGAAGAACTTGCGATTGAGATTCCTGAGGTCGTGATGCAACTCACTGACACTCCTCTGCCAAAGCCAAAGGATCCATTCTCACACAAGCAAAAGTTCAAGGCTGATGATTTCTTTGGCGAGCACGTATTCTTTGAAGATTATAACCCATATGACTCTGCTCGCATTAGGAAGAGGCATTTCTGGACTGCTAGTCAAGCCAATTTCTATTCCTCAGTGCTGTTCAACAAGGAGAAGATTTTCTACCATGCGCATATTCCTCACGTGGATATGGAATCTCTGTCGTGCTTTGCACCAGTCCTCAGTGTTCTTCATGACGCTGGACTGCTCAATTTTTGCTCTGACATTTGTGATTGCAATGAAGAACTGATTCTTCAATTCTATGCAACGCTGCACATCACCGGAAATGCTGAAGATGGGAATTCATGGGTGCTGGACTGGATGTCTGAAAACACTCACTACACTGCACCAGCCTCTGAATTGCTTCGTGCTCTACCACTTAGTCCTCCCCTTAAAGAAGCTCGCTGCATCTACAGTGAACCTGAGCTCACACATCATTACATGCAAGTGCTGATGAAGCCTTTGAAACCAGGTCAGGAACCACGAACAAAATTCCTCGTGAAGGAATTGCTGTACGTGCCCAGAACTGTCTATCGTATTCTTGCGAGGACAATCAGTCCTATCAAAGGCCACGACTCATCTGATGAGGAAATTGTTGGCATCATGAAGAATCTGGTATTCAACATTGTTCACGGCATTCCTGTCAACTATCAGATTTCTTCATGAGGACAATGGCCAATGTTGCACTGTCTCCGTTTGAGCTGAAGCCTTATGCACCTTGGATCATGAGATTCCTTAGGACAAGGTCTTCACTCAACTACAAAGCTAATTTCCAGAATCATCTCAGCTACTTGCCCCCAATTGAAGTCCTCAAGCAGACATATTCCTAAGTTGATGGAAAGCGCAAGGCACCAGCTGTAATTGATGAAGGCATTCGTCCATTGGATGGTCAGTTTCGCAAAGCTGCATCTTATTCCACCAATGATGACTCTGCCACACATGACTCTGCCAATGCTCCCAAGTCCACTCCTCAAGCCACTGCTCTGCGCGTGATGACAGACCGAGAACTTGTGCTTAGTCTTCACCAGAAGGTGGATCGAAATCACAAATGGGTTAAGCATCAGTTTGGTTCACTTCTTTACAACATGACTACCACACAGATTGCAGTGCAGAAAGACCACTACTACCTCCATCAAGTCTTCGGTCGCACCAGGGAAACCCTGTCTCATCTGTATGGTGAAGAAGATCTGAAGAACATGGGTCTTAATGAAGATTCTGACTGGTCTGCACCTCCACCTAAGAAATTCAAGAAGGTCAAGGTTCCTTCTCTAGTGGCTAGCTCATATTCTTCATCGCGCGACACTGATGAACATGAAGATTTAGACGACACTGCGGCAGGCCCTACATCAACCAACGACCCCAACAACGCTGGCGCTCCTTCATCAACTTGATTATCTTCAGGGGCGTTATTCCTCAGTTTCGATCCTTTTGGTCATTTTATGACAAAGGGGGGGAAATTTGAGTTAGTCTTCAAGCGGGTCTATTTTATCGCCCATATACAGCGTTTTTTTTCTAAGTTACAACTCTCGTTCTTCTGAAACTTTATTGGATCGAGTTGTAATCTTAAACCCGATGGTGCTTTGATACTTTTGATGCACTATGCTCTGATACTCTTTTCTGCATGCTTATTCCTCGTTAATATTATTGCACGCATGCTGAATTTCATCAGGCACCATATTTCATCATGCATTTCAAATTCTTCATATTATATGTTAAATGCGTGTATGAATTACAAGATATACGGGGAGATCTCCATGATTCAACTCTTCAAGTGTGCATTGCTTCAAAAGCAAATTCCTCACTATGCACATCTTCAGGGGGAGTTCTTCTATATCTTGCAATCAAATTCCTCAATATCAGTATTTACACTTCATATGTTTATCCCCGTTGCAAACTTAACCTATATTGTCATCAATCACCAAAAAGGGGAAGATTGTAAGTGCATCTAGTGCCCTTTAGTGATTTTGGTGTATTGAAGACTTATAGGTTAAGGGACTAATGCGTGTGTGAGTGTACACAGGTCTATAAGTCTATGAGGAGTTTGATATTTACAGGAAAAGTCGACCCCTAAAAATGAATATCTTCGACTGAAGATTTTGGTATTTCTGAAGACTTTGAAAGTGAAGAAATTGGTGTGTCTGTGAAGACTTGATATTCATGCGAGGAATATGAAGCTTGAAGACTTTCGTTTTCATAGTTTTGTTTTTCTCTTTCTTGAGTCATAGGAAACACCGTACTATTAAAGGGGGTCGAGGAAATACTAAGGAAAAAATTTCCATGTGATGCTCAACTCAAAATCCTACACCTACCACTCCCTTCGAGTGAAGCCATTGGAAATTTCATACAGTCCAGTCAATTTCTTCAGTGACAGAGATGAAGTTCTTGTGGTCTCTGAGGAATTTGTCCTGACTGAGGAGTTAGGAACTCGCTAGTGCGGATTGCCTAGACAGTGAGGAACATGATAGCCCTGAGGATTTTACTACTCAAAATTCCAACCGTTGCTGTGCTATGCGCCAGCTGTCCCAAAATATCTATCCACCTAACGGTCATATCATTGAAGGGCATTTATGTCTTATCATGTCGGGCTGCTCCCTAGGCTATAAATAGCCACCCCCTACAACCACTAGCTGGTAGGCTGCTCCGAGAGAAATCGACACCTGTCATTTGAGAGAAACCCATCCTTCGAGGACTTTGAGCGAAAATCATCATGTGAGGAAAAACCAAAAACCCAAAACCCAAACACCTAACCCCAAGTGATTGAGCATCACTGAAGAGATTGATCCTGAGTGGATCTAACGCTTGTTACCTTTGAAGACTGTGCTTCTTCCAGACGGTTAGGCGTCATGGTCTAGAGCATCCAAGAGGAATTGTGGATCGCCGGGTGACCAAGTTTGTGAAGGTTTGGAAGTCGCCTGAAGACTTACCACAAGTGATTGGACGAGGTCTGTGTGACCTTAGTTTAAGGAGAATACGGTGAGGACTGGGTGTTCGGGACTGTGTGTCCTCGAGTTTAAATACTCAGCCGCTCCAACCAGACGTACAACTGAGACAACAGTTGGAACTGGTCTACCAAATCATTGTCTTCACCGAGCTTACTGGTTCTATTTCCTCAACTCTTTCATTTCCTCATAACTGTGTTGTATGTTTGTTCATATCTGTGTTTGAAGACTTTGACTGAAGACTTTCTCAATTTCCTCAGATTCAATTTCTTAAGTCTGTTTGTCTTCATCCTGTGTTATCCTGTGATTACGCTTCCTGTACTTTGTGCCTGTCTTCATTTCATCATGATGACTATGCTTGTATTCTGTTGTGTTTAATTTTGAGTACTTATTCCGCTGCTAGTAGTTCTTCACTAAGGAATTTCCTCACCGGCAAATTCCTCAGTGAAGAATTTCATAAAAATCGCCTATTCACCCCCCTCTAGTCGATATAACGCACTTTCATCTGCACCTATTATTTAGCCACCTGAT
The DNA here is from genome assembly GCA_034509565.1 of Triticum monococcum. NCBI lineage: Eukaryota > Viridiplantae > Streptophyta > Magnoliopsida > Poales > Poaceae > Triticum > Triticum monococcum. The sequence goes on along the minus strand of CM067841.1, from coordinate 166,276,501 downwards.
TGGAATTTACCCTTTGAAATTATGTGTGATGTTAGTGATTATGCTGTAGGTGCTGTTCTAGGACAAAGAGTTGATAATAAACTAAATGTTATCCAGTATGCTAGTAAAACTCTAGACAGTGCCCAGAGAAATTATGCTACTACTGGAAAAGAATTTTTGGCAGTTGTATTTGCTTATGATAAGTTCAGACCTTATATTGTTGATTCAAAGTAACTGTTCACACTGATCATGCTGCTATTAAATATCTTATGGAAAAGAAAGATGCTAAACATAGACTTATTAGATGGGTTCTATTTCTACAAGAATTTGATTCGCATATTATTGATAGAAAGGGAGCTGAGAACCCCGTTGTAGACAACTTGTCTAGGTTAGAGAATGTTCTTGATGACCCACTACCTATAGCTGATAGCTTTCTTGATGAACAATTAGTTCTCATAAATGCTTCTCGTACTGCTCCATGGTATGATGAGTATCCTAATTACATTGTTGCTAAATTTATACCACCTAGTTTCACATACCAGCAAAAGAAAAAGTTTTTCTATGATTTAAGACATTACTTCTGGGATGACCCACACCTTTATAAAAGAGTAGATGGTGTTATTAGACGTTGTGTACCTGAGCATGAACATGAACAGATCCTATGCAAGTGTCACTCCAAGGCTTATGGAGGACACCACGCTGGAGATAGAACTGCACATAAGGTATTGCAATCTAGTTTTTATTGGCCTCCTCTTTTTAAAGAAGCTCGTAAGTTTGTCTTGTCTTGTGATGAATGTCAAAGAATTGGTAATATTAGTAGACATGGAGAAATGCCTATGAACTATTCACTTGTTATTGAACCATTTGATGTTTGAGGCTTTGATTATATGGGACCGTTCCCTTCCTCTAATGTGTATACACATATTTTAGTTGATGTTGATTACGTTAGTAAGTGGGTAGAAGCTATCCCAACTAGTAGTGCTGATCATAAAACCTCTATTAAGAATCTTAAAGAAGTTATTTTTCCGAGGTTTGGAGTCCCTAGATACTTAATGACTAATGGTGGTTGACATTTTATTCATGGTGCTTTTCGTAAAATGCTTGCTAAGTATGATGTTAATCATAGAATTGCATCTCCATACCACCCACACTCTAGTGTTCAAGTAGAACTGAGTAATAGAGAGATTAAATTAATTTTGCAAAAGACTGTTAATAGATATAGAAAGCATTGGTCCAAGAAACTTGATGATGCATTGTGGGCCTATAGAACTGCATATAAAAATCCTATGGGTATGTCTTCGTATAAAATGGTTTATGGAAAAGCATGTCACTTACCTCTTGAACTAGAACATAAGGCATATTGGGCCATTAAAGAGCTCAATTATAATTTCAAACTTGCCGGTGAGAAGAGACTATTTGACATTAGCTCACTTGATGAGTGGAGAACCCAGGCCTATGAGACTACCAAACTGTTTAAAGAAAAAGTTAAAAGATGCCATGAAAAAAGGATACGAAAGCATGAGTTTAATGTAGGTGATTATGTTCTATTATACAACTATCATTTAAGATTTTTTGCAGGAAAACTCCTCTCTAAATGGCAAGATCCTTACATTATCGAGGAGGTCTATCATTCCGGTGCCATAAAAATCAACAACTTCGAAGGCACAAATCCGAAGGTGGTGAACGGTCAAAGAATCAAACATTATATCTCAGGTAATCCCATAATTGTTGAAACCAATGTTATTGACACCGTAACCCTAGAGGAGTACATAAGGTACACTTTCCAGAATGTTTCAGACTCCGAAAAGGAATAGGTATGTGGTACGGTAAGTAAACTGACTCCAAAACAGTTCTAATAGTGATTTTTCTTCGTTTTGGAATATTTAAGAAAATAGGAAGATTGGAAGTAGTCTGAAAGGGACACGAGGCATCCACGAGGGTGAGGGCACGCCCCCTACATCGTGGGCACGTCGTGTGCCCTCCGGACTCCGTTTTCTTGCATGATACTTCTTTTGGTTGGTAAAAAATCATTATATAATCCCCCGAAAGTTTTGACCACCTACCACGGCAAAATCCCATGTTTTCGTTTTGAGCTCTTTTCTGCCGGAGTTTCCAAGGCCAAGCATTATGTCGTCCGCCTCCTCCAACAACGCGGATGGCGATGCTTGGTTGATGCAGATGGAACTTAGAAGGGAGGATGCCGAGGGAGCCATGATGGAGGAGGATGAAGGAGATTCACTTGAGGAACAACCTCTGGCTTCAGAGAGGGGTACTTTGGCGGGCATCTCCACTATTACGAATACCCATCAAGCAATAGAAGCTACAAACAATCATGAAGGCCAAGAGGTTCGAGAAGGGCTTCCCCCTAGGAGGCCCTTACACAGGTTACATCGGAACAACTTTCATAATTTGGTTCATAATTATGGAGTGGAGAACACACCTCGTACACATATACCCTCCAATTGGGACATATCCTGTCCAAGTGAAAGCAATCTAGGGAAGAGTTCTTGGGGCCTGAAAATAAGCATCTTATGGAGGAAATTCAGAAGAATGCAAATATTCTCCAACGTGTGCTCCAAGAACTGCATGTTCTGAAGGGTGCATTATTGAAGGTGACTACTTCATCAACAACTCCATCATCACCACCTCGGAAGAAAGAGACATAAATACATGGGTATGGGCACTCCCCTTGGCAACCGCCAAGCTTGGGGGAGGTGCCCCGGTATTGTATCACCATCACACTTCTATCTTTACCGTTTTTCTTAGTTCGATCCTTTTGGTTATATCTTGATCTAGTAGAATAAAGTTTAGTATGATCTAGCTTTGAGTTTTGTGTTGATCCTTATCTATGTAATCGAGTCCGTGAGCTATATATAATAAAGATTAGTCTTGAGTTGAGGGCTTGGTTATCTTGCTATGATCTTGAGGAAATAAAAGAAAAAAAGAAAGAAGAAAAAGAAATAAAGAGATCATATTGATCTTATGGAGAGTAATGACTTCACATATAAAGAGTATGATGAATAAAAGTTGTTGAGAGCTGACAAACATAGTTTTGGTCATCGTTGCAACTAATAGGAAGTAATAAAGAAAGAGAGGTTTTCACATATAAATATACTATCTTGGACATCTTTTATGGTTGTGAACACTCATTAAAATATGACATGCTAAAAAGTTGATGTTGGACAAGGAAGACAACATAATGGGTTATGTTTTCTTATATCCAAAATAAATTATATTATCATGGATCATCCAACATGTTGAGCTTGCCTTTCCCCCTCACGCTAGCCAAATTCTTTGCACCAAGTAGAGATACTACTTGTGCTTCCAAATATCCTTAAACCCAATTTTCCATGAGAGTCCACCATATCTACCTATGGATTGAATAAGATCCTTCAAGTAAGTTGTCATTGTTGCAAGCAATAAAAATTGCTCTTTAAATATGTATGATCTATTAGTGCGGAGAAAATAAGCTTTATACGAGCTTGTGATATGGAAGAAATAAAAGCGACGGACTGCATAATAAAGTTCCCTATGACAAGTGGCAATATAAAGTGACGTTCTTTTGCATTAAGATTTTGTGCATCCAGCCATAAAAGCACATGACAACCTCTACTCCACTCTGCAACGGGCCAAACTTTTATTTTTGTCTTATACCTTTTGCAAAAGTCATGGTTATCTTCACCTTTCCTTTTTACACTTTATCCTTTGGCAAGCACTATATGTTGGAGAGATCTGGATATATATATCCACCCAGATGTAGGTTATCATAAACTATTATTGTTTACATAACCCTTGAGGTAAAAGGTTGGGAGGCAAAACTATAAGCCCCTATCTTTCTCTGTGTCCAATTAAAACTTCATACCCATAAGTATTGCTTGAGTGTTAGCAATTGTGCAAGACTAAATGATAGTTGAGTATGTGGACTTGCTGAAAAGCTCTTATATTGACTCTTTCCAATGTTATGATAAATTGCAATTGCTTCATGACACGTCTCCTACGTATCTATAATTTTTGATTGTTCCATGCTATTATATTATCTATTTTGGATGTTTATGGGCTTTATTATACACTTTTATATTATTTTTGGGACTAACCTATTAACCAGAGGCCCAACCCAAATTGTTGTTTTGTTGCCTATGTTAGTGTTTCGAAGAAAAGGAATATCAAACGGAGTCCAAACGGAATGAAACCTTCAAGAGAGTTATTTTTGGAACGGAAGAAATCCAGGAGACTTGGGGTAGACGTCAGGGAAGCTTCGAGGTGGTCATGAGGCAGGGAGGCGCGCCTGCCCTCCTGAGTGCGCCTGCCACCCTCGTGGGCCCCTCGTGGCTCCCCTGACCGACTTCTTTCGCCTATATATGTCCATATACCCTAAAAACATCGAGGAACAGAATAGATCGGGAGTTCCGTCACCAGAAGCCTCCTTAGCCACCGAAAACCAATCTAGACCCGTTCCGGCACCCTACCAGAGGGGGGAATCCCTCTTCGATGGCCATCTTCATCCTCCTGGCACTCTCCATGACCAGGAGGGAGTAGTTCACCCTCAAGGCTGAGGGTATGTACCAGTAGCTTTGGGTTTGATCTCTCTCTCTCTTTCTCATGTTCTTGAGGTGGTACGATCTTGATGTATCGCGAGCTTTGCTATTATAGTTGGATCTTATGATGTTTCTCTCCCTCTACTCTCTTGTGATGGATTGAGTTTTCCCTTTGAAGTTACCTTATCGGATTGAGTCTTTAAGGATTTGAGAACACTTGATGTATGTCTTGCATGTGCTTATCTGTGGTGATAATGGGATATCACGTAATCCACTTGAGGTATGTTTTGGTGATCAACTTGCGAGTTCCGTGACCTCGTGAACTTATGCATAGGGGTTGGCACATGTTTTCGTCTTGACTCTCCGGTAGAAACTTTGGGGCACTCTTTGAAGTTCTTTGTGTTGGTTAAATAGATGAATCTGAGATTGTGTGATGCATATCGTATAATCATACCCACAGATACTTGAGGTGACATTGGAGTATCTAGGTGACATTAGGATTTTGGTTGATATGTGTCTTAAGGTGTTATTCTAGTATGAACTTTTGAATAGATCGATCCGAAAGAATAACTTTGAGGTGGTTTCGTACCCTACAATAATCTCTTCGTTTGTTCTCCGCTATTAGTGACTTTGGAGTGACTCTTTGCTGCATGTTAAGGGATAGTTATATGATTTAATTATGTTATTATTGTTGGGAGAACTTGCACTAGTGAAAGTATGAACCCCAGGCCTTGTTTCCTAGCATTGCAATACCGTCTGTGCTCACTTTTACCACTTGCTACCTTGCTGTTTTTATATTTTCAGATTACAAAAACCTTTATCTACCATCCATATTGCACTTGTATCACTATCTCTTCGCCGAGCTAGTGCACCTATACAATTTACCATTGTATTGGGTGTGTTGGGGACACAAGAGACTCTTTGTTATTTGGTTGCAGGGTTGTTTGAGAGAGACCATCTTCATCCTACGCCTCCCACAGATTGATAAACCTTAGGTCATCCACTTGAGGGAAATTTGCTACTGTCCTACAAACCTCTGCACTTGTAGGCCCAACAACGTCTAGAAGAAGAAGGTTGTGTAGTAGACATCAAGCTCTTTTCTGGCGCCATTGCCGGGGAGGTTAGCACTTGAAGGTATATCTTTAGATCTTGTAATCGAATCTTTTAGTTTCTTGTTTTATCACTAGTTTAGTTTATAAAAGAAAATTACAAAAAAATGGAATTGAGGTTGCCTCATACGCTTCATATTTTTAATATTTTTCATGAGAATGATGGAAAGGAAAATTGTGCTCAAGTGCTAGAAGAAAAAGTCTATAAAATGTTTGGCACTAAATATTTGAATGATGAGCATGATTGCAATGTTGTTAGTATGAACTCCTTGAATGTCCATAGTACTAATGATGATTGCACTAGTCATAATGAAAATGTCTCTTATAAGCATGCCAATTTTTGTGGAGTGCATAGTGTTTGCAAGTATAGACCAAATAGGGAAGATAGATTTTGCAAGGGGCATAAGTATTTGGAAACTAAATGGTTGCAAGAAAGGCTAGATGTTTGTGCTGAAAATTTAAAATTTCTTCACCATACTTGTGAACTTTGCAATGAACATGGTCATTTAAATCTCAAATGCAAATTGCTTCATGATCGTATCGTCTCCAAAAATTGTGATGATTTGATTTGCCTTGCACATCATAATGAACTTAGTTTGCTTTTGGGTTATGAAGAAATGAAACGTATAACTAAGCATATTCCAGAATATAACTTTGAGAAATTGCTCGATATTGATCTATAAGAAATTCTTATGTATTGTGCGGTGAATTGCATTGAAAATCCTTATATTGCCAATTACATAAAGAAGAAAACAAATAGAGGAAAATCAGAATACTAATGAAAGGGAAGAGACTTCCCAATATTCTCCTATTATTTCTTATGATGAATCAGGTAACAAGGAGGAGCCTTCTATTCAACCAATCTCATTAATAAGGAGCTCTGAAAAGAGGATAAAACCCAAACATGATGTGAAGAAGAAAAAGAAAAGACGGAGAAGCAAAGGTAAAAATGTATCCCTCCCAAATGATGTTGCTCCTATTACTCATTGTGATGATGATGATTGTTATACTATTGGTGCTATCCATACTATTAATGATGGGAGTGATTATGCTTATGATATGAAAAGGCCCAAGCTTGGGGATGCTATGTTTGATGAGAATGACATGTTTGAGAATGTATTTGCTGCAATTAATGTTAGTCCCAAGCTTGGGGATGCTATGTTTAATGAAGATGATATTTGTAGTCTCCCAATTTTGATATGCAAATTTATTATGATGATAGCATGCCTCCTACTTATGATGATTATATTGATGAAAGTGGGTTTGGAAGAGTGTCAACTTTAGGAAGTAATGATCCCACTATTTTGGAGGATGTTGAACCTTATTGTGATAATTATGAAAGTAGATTTGGAGAGGTCATCACTTTATTTAGTAATGATTCCACTATCTTGGAAGAGGTTTCAATGATTATGATGAGAACAAAGTTGCTACCTATGATGATTATTGTGATGACACTTATGCTATAAAAAGTAGTGACGATTATATTTATAAAAAATTCCATGATTATGATTACCCTTTTTCTGAACGTTACTCCTTTAGTGTGTAAACAATTTATAGTATTCAAGTTTCTTATGATACTCCCACTATTCCAAACGAGAAGAATTTTGCTTATGTGGAAAGTAATAAAATTTCTATGCTTGTAGATCATGAAATGAATGGTTTATGTGATAGTTATATTTTTTAATTCATTCATGATGCTACTGAAAATTATTATGAGGGAAGAACATATGCTTGTAGGAATTGCAATAATATCAAGTTTCCTCTCTATGTACTTCAAGTTTTAAAGTTATGCTTGTTTTACCTTCCTATGCAAGTTGATTATTGTTCCCATAAATTGTCTGATCACAAAATCCCTATGCATAGGAAGTGGGTTAGACTTAAATGTGCTAGTCATATTCTTCATGATGCTCTCTTTATGTTCAATTCTTATCTTTTATGTGAGCATCATTGAAATCATCATGCCTAGCTAGGGGCGTTAAACGATAGCGCTTGTTGGGAGGCAAGCCAATTTTATTTTTGTTTCTTACTTTTTGTTCCTGTTTAGTAATAAATGAATCATTTATCCTCTGTTTATATGTGGTTTTATGCTTTTAATTAGTGTTTGTGCCAAGTAGAACCTTTGGGAAGACTTGCGTGAAGTCTTTGCGATCTTGCTGTAAAAAACAGAAACTTTAGCGCTCACGAGTTTTGCTGCCATTTTTTACTGGAGAGTGCGATTAGGTTGATTCATTTTGCAGATGATTAATAGACAAATTCCTCACGTACAACAATTTATTTGAGAATTTTATGAGTTCCAGAAGTATATGTTTGATATAGATTGCTACAGAATGTTCTTTTTTTGACAGATTCTGTTTTCATTGTGTTGTTTTCTTATTCTGATGAATATATGAGTAGTATCGGAGGGTATGAACCATAGAGAAGTTGGAATACAGTAGGTTTGACACCAATATAAATTAATAATGAGTTAATTATAGTACCTAAGTGATGATTTCCTTTCTTATACTAACGGAGCTTACGAGTTTTCTGTTAAGTTTTGTGTTGTGAAGTATTCAAGTTTTGGGTAAAGATTCAATGGACTATGGAATAAGGACTGGCAAGAGCCTAAGCTTAGGGATGCCCAAGGCATCCCAAGGTAATATTCAAGGACAACCAAGAGCCTAAGCTTGTGGATGCCCCGGATGGCATCCCCTCTTTCGTCTTCGTTCATCGGTAACTTTACTTGGAGCTATATTTTTATTCACCACATGATATGTGTTTTGCTTGTAGCGTCATTTTATTTTATTTAGTTTTTCTGGCTGTTTCAATAATATCCCAAGATCTGAAATTCTTAAATATTTGAGAGTCTTCACATATTTTCATAATTATTCGACTACTCATTGATTTTCACTTATATCTTTCGGAGTAGTTTATCATTTGCTCTAGTGCTTCGCTTATATATTTTAGAGCACGGCGGTGGTTCTATTTTATATAAATAATTGATCTCTCATGCTTCACTTATATCATTTTGAGAGTCCCTTAGAACAACATGGAAATTTGCTTTTAGGCAGAATAAAAACTTTCATATAAGTGCATTGAATACTAAGAGAAGTTTGATACTTGATGATTGTTTTGAGATATGGAGATAGTGATATCAAAGTTGTGCTAGTTGAGTAGTTGTGAATTTGAGGAATACTTGTGTTGAAGTTTGCAAGCCCTGTAGCATGCACGTATGGTAAACGTTGTGCAACAAATTTCAAACATGAGTTGTTATTTGATTGTCTTCCTTATGTGTGGTGGTCGGGGACGAGCGATGGTCTTTTCCTACCAATCTATCCCCCTAGGAGCATGCGTGTAATACTTGGTTTTTGATGACTTGTAGATTTTTGCAATAAGTATGTGAGTTCTTTATGACTAATGTTGAGTCCATGGATTATACGCACTCTCACCCTTCCATCATTGCTAGCCTCTTCGGTACCATGCATTGCCCTTTCTCACCTTGAGAGTTGGTGCAAACTCCGCCGGTGCATCCAAACCCCGTGATACGATACACTCTATCACACATAAACCTCCTTATATCTTCCTCAAAACAGCTACCATACCTACCTATTATGGCATTTCCATAGCCATTCCAAGATATACTGCCATGCAATTTTCCACCGTTCCGTTTGTTATGACACGCATCATCGTTGTCATGTTGCTTTGCATGATCATGTAGTTGACATCGTATTTGTGGGAAAGCCACCATTCATAATTCTTTCATACATGTCACTCATGAGTCGTTGCACATCCCGGTACACCGCCGGAGGCATTCATATAGAGTCATATCTTGTTCTAGTATCGAGTTGTAATCATTGAGTTGTAAATAAATAGAAGTGTGATGATCATCAGTAATAGAGCATTGTCCCATAAAAAGAAAAAGAAAGAAAGAGAAGGCCAAATAAAATAAAATAAAGAGAAGGCCCAAAAAAAGGGGGCAATCCTACTATCCTTTTTTCCATACTTGTGCTTCAAAGTAGCACCATGATCTTTATGATCAAGAGTCTCTTGTTTTGTCATTTTCATATACTAGTGGGAATTTTTCATTATAGAACTTGGCTTGTATATTCCAACAATGGGTCTCCTCAAGTGCCATAGGTCTTCGTGAGCAAGCAAGTTGGATGCACACCCACTTTGTTTCTTTTGTTGAGCTTTCATACATTTATATCTCTAGTGCATCCGTTGCATGGCAATCCCTACTCCTTGCATTAACATCAATTGATGGGCATCTCCCTAGCCCATTGATTAGCCGTGTCGATGTGAGAATTTCTCTTTTTTTGTCTTCTCCACATAACCCCCTTCATTATATTCTATTCCACCCATAGTGTTATATCCATGGCTCACGCTCATGTATTGCGTGAAAGTTGAAAAAAGTTTGAGATTACTGAAGTGTGAAACAATTGCTTGGCTTGTCATCGGGGTTGTGCATGATGAGAGCATTATTGTGTGACGAAAATGGAGCATGGCCAAACTATATGATATTGTAGGGATGAACTTTCTTTGGCCATGTTATTTTGAGAAGACATGATTGCTTAGTTAGTATGCTTGAAGTATTATTATTTTTATGTCAATATTAAACTTTTATCTTGAATCTTTCGGATCTGAACATTCATGCCACAATAAAGAAAATTACACTGAGAAATATGTTAGGAAGCATTCCACATCAAAAATTCTGTTTTTATCATTTACCTACTCGAGGATGAGTAGGAATTAAGCTTGGGGATGCTTGATACGTTTCCAACGTATCTATAATTTTTGATTGTTCCAAGCTATTATATTATCTGTTTTGGATGTTTATGGGCTTTATTATACACTTTTATATTATTTTTGGGACTAACCTATTAACCGGAGGCCCAACCCAAATTGTTGTTTTCTTGCCTATTTATGTCTTTCGAAGAAAAGGAATATCAAACGGAGTCCAAACAGAATGAAACCTTCGGGGGAGTTATTTTTGGAACGGAAGAAATCTAGGAGACTTGGTGTAGACATCAGGGAAGCTTCGAGGTGGCCATGAGGCAGGGAGGCACGCCTGCCCCCTGGGCGTGCCCCCCACCCTCGTGGGCCCCTCGTGGCTCCCCTGACCGACTTCTTTCGCCTATATATGTCCATATACCCTAAAACCATCGAGGAACAAAATAGAGTTCCGCCGCCAGAAGCCTCCTTAGCCACCGAAAACCGATCTAGACCCGTTCCGGCACCCTGCCGGAGGGGGGAATCTCTCTTCGGTGGTCATCTTCATCCTCCCGGAGCTCTCCATGACGAGGAGGGAGTAGTTCACCCTCGGGGCTGAGGGTATGTACCAGTAGCTATGTGTTTGATCTCTCTCTCTCTCTCTCTCATGTTCTTGAGGTGGTACGATCTTGATGTATCGCGAGCTTTGCTATTATAGTTGGATCTTATGATGTTTCTCCCCCTATACTCTCTTGTGATGGATTGAGTTTCCCCTTTGAAGTTATCGTATCGGATTGAGTCTTCAAGGATTTGAGAACACTTGATGTATGTCTTGCATGTGCTTATCTATGGTGACAATGGGATATCACGTGATCCACTTGATGTATGTTTTGGTGATCAACTTGCGAGTTCCGTGACCTCACGAACTTATGCATAGGGGTTGGCGCACGTTTTCGTCTTGACTCTTCGGTATAAACTTTGGGGAACTCTTTGAAGTTCTTTGTGTTGGTTGAATAGATGAATCTGAGATTGTGTGATGCATATCGTATAATCATACCCACGAGGTGACATTGGAGTATCTATGTGACATTAGGGTTTTGGTTGATATCTGTCTTAAGGTGTTATTCTAGTATGAACTCTTGAATAGATCGATCCGAAAGAAGAACTTTGAGGTGGTTTCGTACCTACAATAATCTCTTCGTTTGTTCTCCACTATTAGTGACTTTGGAGTGACTCTTTGTTGCATGTTAAGGGATAGTTATATGATCCAATTATGTTATTATTGTTGAGAGAACTTGCACTAGTGAAAGTATGAACCCTAGGCCTTGTTTCCTAGCATTGCAATACCGTTTGTGCTCACTTTTACCACTTGCTACCTTGCTGTTTTTATATTTTCATATTACAAAAACCTTTATCTACCATCCATATTGCACTTGTATCACTATCTCTTCACCGAACTAGTGCACCTATACAATTTACCATTGTATTGGGTGTGTTGGGACACAAGAGATTCTTTGTTATTTGGTTGCAGGGTTGTTTGAGAGAGACCAACTTCATCCTACGCCTCCCACGGATTGATAAACCTTATGTCATCCACTTGAGGGAAATTTGCTACTGTCCTACAAACCTCTGCACTTGAAGGCCCAACAACGTCTACAAGAAGAAGGTTGTGTAGTAGACATCACTTCAATGACTGAGATCATAGTTTGTTAGTTTTCAATGAAGTTTCTGATTCATACTTGACATTTTGAATATATTGTTACTTTAGCATAAGAAATCATAGGACTATATATATGTTGCTATTCTAAGAATGATCATGATGCCCTCATGCCAGTATTTTATTTTATAGACACCTCTATCTCTAAAATGTTGGGTAACGTTGCAGAAAACAAAAATTTTCCTACTCGTTTCACCAAGATCCATCTATGAGTTCATCTAGCAACGAGTCATCGGATGCATCTATGTACCTTTGTAGACCGCGAGCGGAAGTGTTCAAAGAACGGGGATGATGTAGTCGAACACGACGTGATCCAAATCACCGATGACCAAGTGCCGAACGGACGGCACCTCCGCGTTCAACACACGTACGGGACGGGAGACGTCTCCTCCTTCTTGATCCAGCAAGGGGGAGGAGAGGTTGATGATGATACAGCAGCACGACGGCGTGGTGGTGGATCCAGGGCATCACAGTAGCAGGGCTTCGCCTATACTACGAGAGAGAGAGAGAGAGAGATGTAACGGGGAGAGAGGGAGGCGCCAAGGCTGTTGTCTGAAATCCCTCCTCTCCCCCACTATATATAGGGGTGCCTAGGGGGGGCGCCGGCCCTAGGAGATGGGATCTCCTAGGGGGGGCGCCGGCCTAGGGGTGGGGACTTGCCCCCCAAGCAAGGGGGCGCCCGCTCTAGGGTTTCCCCTCAACCCTAGCCGCATGGGCCCTAGGGGAGTGGCGCCCCAGCCCACTTTGGGCTGGGTCCCTTCCCACTTCAGCCCATGGGGCCCTCCAGGATTGGTGGCCCCACCCGGTGGACCCCCGGGACCCTTCCGGTGGTCCCGGTACAATACCGGTGACCCCGAAACTTGTCCCGATGGCCGAAATAGCACTTCCTATATATAATTCTTTACCTTCGGACCATTCCGGAACTCCTCGTGACGTCCGGCATCTCATCCAGGACTCCGAAAAACATTCGGGTTACTGCATATACATATCTTCACAACCCTAGCGTCACCGAACCTTAAGTGTGTAGACCCTACGGGTTCGGAAGACATGTAGACATGACTGAGACGACTCTCAGGTCAATAACCAACAGCGGGATCTGGATACCCATGTTGGCTCCCACATGCTCCACGATGATCTCATCGGATGAACCACGATGTCGAGGATTCAATCAACCCCGTATGCAATTCCCTTTGTCAATCGATATGTTACTTGCCCGAGATTCGATCGTCGGTATCCCAATACCTCGTTCAATCTCGTTACCGGCAAGTCACTTTACTCATACCGTAATGCATGATCCCGTGACCAGACACTTGGTCACTTTGAGCTCAATATGATGATGCATTACCGAGTGGGCCCAGTGATACCTCTCCGTCATACGGAGTGACAAATCCCAGTCTTGATCCGTGTCAACCCAACAGACACTTTCGGAGATACCCGTAGTATACCTTTATAGTCACCCAGTTACGTTGTGACGTTTGGTATACCCAAAGCACTCCTACGGTATCCAGGAGTTACATGATCTCATGGTCTAAGGAAAAGATACTTGACACTGGAAAAACTCTAGCAAACGAACTATACGATCTTTATGCTATGTTTAAGATTGGGTCTTGTCCATCACATCATTCTCCTAATGATGTGATCTCATTATCAATGACATCCTATGTCCATAGCCAGGAAACCATGACTATCTGTTGATTAACGAGCTAGTCAACTAGAGGCTTACTAGGGACATGTTGGTGTCTATTATTCACACATGTATTACGATTTCCGGACAACACAATTATAGCATGAATAAAGACAATTATCATGAACAAGGAAATATAATAATAATGCTTTTATTATTGCCTCTAGGGCATATTTCCAACAGTCTCCCACTTGCACTAGAGTCAATAATCTAGTTACATTGTGATGAATCGAACACCCATGGAATTCTGGTGTTGATCATGTTTTGCCCTAGGGAGAGGTTTAGTTAATGGATCTGCTACATTCAGGTCCGTATGTACTTTACAAATCTCTATGTCTCCATCTTGAACATTTTCACGAATGGAGTTGAAGCGACGCTTGATGTGCCTTGTCTTCTTGTGAAACCTGGGCTCCTTGGCAAGTGCAATAGCTCCAGTGTTGTCACAGAAGAGCTTGATCGGCCCCGACGCATTGGGTATGACTCCGAGGTCGGTGATGAACTCGTTCACCCAAATTGCTTCATGTGCTGCCTCCGAGGCTGCCATGTACTCCGCTTCACATGTAGATCCCGCCACGACGCTCTGCTTGCAACTGCACCAGCTTACTGCCCCACCATTCAAAATATACACGTATCCGGTTTGTGACTTTGAGTCATCCAGATCTATGTCGAAGCTAGCGTCGACGTAACCCTTTACGACGAGCTCTTCGTCACCTCCATAAACGAGAAACATTTCCTTAGTCCTTTTCAGGTACTTCAGGATATTCTTGACCGCTGTCCAGTGTTCCTTGCCGGGATTACTTTGGTACCTTCCTACCAAACTTACGGCAAGGTTTACATCAGGTCTGGTACACAGCATGGCATACATAATAGAACCTATGGCTGAGGCATAGGGGATGACACTCATCTCTTCTATTTCTTCTGCCGTGGTCGGACTTTGAGCCGAGCTCAATTTCATACCTTGTAACACAGGCAAGAACCCCTTGTTAGATTGATCCATATGGAACTTCTTCAATATCTTATCAAGGTATGTGCTTTGTGAAAGACCTATGAGGCGTCTCGATCTATCTCTATAGATTTTGATGCCTAATATATAAGCAGCTTCTCCAAGGTCCTTCATTGAAAAACTCTTATTCAAGTAGGCCTTGATGCTGTCCAAGAGTTCTATATCATTTCCCATCAAAAGTATGTCATCTACATATAATATGAGAAATGCTACAGAGCTCCCACTCACTTTCTTGTAAACGCAGGCTTCTCCATAAGTTTGCGTAAACCCAAACGCTTTGATCATCTCATCAAAGCGAATGTTCCAACTCCGAGATGCTTGCACCAGCCCATAAATCGAGCGTTGGAGCTTGCACACCTTGTCAGCATTCTTAGGATCGACAAAACCTTTCGGCTGCATCATATACAGTTCTTCCTTAAGGAAACCATTAAGGAATGCCGTTTTGACGTCCATTTGCCATATCTCATAATCGTAGAATGCGGCAATTGCTAACATGATTCGGACGGACTTCAGCTTCGCTACCGGTGAGAAAGTCTCATCGTAGTCAACCCCTTGAACTTGTCGATAACCCTTAGCGACAAGCCGAGCCTTATAGATGGTCACATTACCATCCACGTCTGTCTTCTTCTTAAAGATCCATTTATTTTCTATGGCTCGCTGTTCAACGGGCAAGTCAGTCAAAGTAAATACTTCGTTTTCATACATGGATCCTATCTCGGATTTCATGGCTTCTAGCCACTTGTCGGAATCCGGGCCCGCCATCGCTTCTTCATAGTTCGAAGGTTCACCGTTGTCTAACAACATGATTTCCAAGACAGGGTTGCCGTACCACTCTGGTGCGGAATGTGTCCTTGTGGACCTTTGAAGTTCAGCAGCAACTTGATCAGAAGTTTCATGATCATCGCCATTAACTTCCTCTCTAGTCGGTGCAGGCACCTCAGGAACATTTTCTTGAGTTGTGCCATTTTCCGGTTCAAGAGGTAACACTTCATCAAGTTCTACTTTCCTCCCACTTACTTCTTTCGAGAGAAACTCCTTCTCTAGAAAGCATCCATTCCTGGCAACAAAGATCTTGCCTTCGGATCTGAGGTAGAAGGTATACCCAATAGTTTCTTTAGGGTATCCTATGAAGACGCATTTTTCCGACTTGGGTTCGAGCTTTTCAGGTTGAAGTTTCTTGACATAAGCATCGCATCCCCAAACTTTCAGAAACGACAACTTAGGTTTCTTCCCAAACCATAATTCAAACGGTGTCGTCTCAACGGATTTCGATGGAGCCCTATTTAAAGTGAATGCAGCAGTCTCTAAAGCATAGCCCCAAAAAGATAGCGGTAAATCGGTAAGAGACATCATAGACCGCACCATATCTAATAGAGTGCGATTACGATGTTCGGATACACCATTACGCTGAGGTGTTCCAGGCGGCATGAGTTGTGAAACTATTCCACATTTTCTTAAGTGTGTGCCAAATTCATGACTCAAGTATTCTCCTCCACGATCTGATCGTAGAAACTTGATTTTCCTGTCACGTTGATTCTCAACCTCACTCTGAAATTCCTTAAACTTTTCAAAGGTTTCAGACTTGTGTTTCATTAAGTAGACATACCCATATCTACTCAAGTCATCAGTGAGGGTGAGAACATAACGATAGCCACCGCGAGCCTCAACACTCATTGGACCGCACACATCAGTATGTATGATTTCCAATAAGTCGGTTGCTCGCTCCATTGTTCCTGAGAACGGAGTCTTGGTCATTTTACCCATGAGGCATGGTTCGCACGTGTCAAATGATTCATAATCAAGAGACTCTAAAGGTCCATCTGCATGGAGCTTCTTCATGCGTTTGACGCCCATGTGACCAAGGCGGCAGTGCCACAAGTATGTGGGACTATCATTATCAACCTTACATCTTTTGGTACTCACACTATGAACATGTGTAGCATTACGTTCGAGATTCATAAAGAATAAACCATTCACCATAGTAGCATGACCATAAAACATATCTCTCATATAAATAGAACAACCATTATTCTCGGATTTAAATGAGTAGCCATCTCGAATTAAACGAGATCCTGATACAATGTTCATGCTCAAACTTGGCACTAAATAACAATTATTGAGGTTTATAGCTAATCCCGTAGGTAAATGTAGAGGTAGCGTGCCGACGGCAATCACATCGACCTTGGAACCATTCCCGACGCGCATCGTCACCTCGTCCTTCGCCAGTCTCCGTTTATTCCGTAGCTCCTGCTGTGAGTTACAAATATGAGCAATGGCACCGGTATCAAATACCCAGGAGTTACTACGAGTACTGGTAAGGTACACATCAATTACATGTATATCAAATATACCTTTGGTTTTGCCGGCCTTCTTGTCCGCTAAGTATTTGGGGAAGTTCCGCTTCCAGTGACCGCTTCCCTTGTAATAAAAGCACTCAGTCTCGGGCTTGGGTCCATTCTTTGGCTTCTTCCCGACAGCTTGCTTGCCAGGCGCGGCAACTCCCTTGCCATCCTTCTTGAAGTTCTTTTACCCTTGCCCTTCTTGAACTTAGTGGTTTTATTGACCATCAACACTTGATGTTCCTTCTTGACTTCTACCTCTGCTGATTTCAGCATTGAAAATAACTCAGGAATGGTCTTTTCCATCCCCTACATATTGAAGTTCATCACAAAGCTCTTGTAGCTTGGTGGAAGCGACTGGAGGATTCTGTCAATGACCGCATCATTCGGGAGATTAACTCCCAGCTGAGTCAAGCGGTTATGTAACCCAGACATAGTGAGTATGTGCTCACTGACAGAACTATTTTCCTCCATCTTATAGCTGAAGAACTTGTCGGAGACCTCATATCTCTCGACCCGGGCATGAGCTTGGAAAACCATTTTCAGCTCTTCGAACATCTCATATGCTCCATGTCTCTCAAAACGCTTTTGGAGCCCCGGCTCTAAACTGTAAAGCATGCCGCACTGAAGGAGGGAGTAGTCATCAACACGTGTCTGCCAAGCGTTCATAACGTCTTGGTTCTGTGGGACGGGAGCTTCACCCAGCGGTGCTTGTAGGACATAATCTTTCTTGGCAGCTATGAGGATGATCCTCAGATTCCGGACCCAGTCCGTGTAGTTGCTGCCATCGTCTTTCAGCTTGGTTTTCTCTAGGAACACGTTGAAGTTGAGGACTACGTTGGCCATTTGATCTACAAGACATATTTGCAAAGGATTTAGACTAAGTTCATGATAATTAAGTTCATCTAATCAAATTATTAATGAACTCCCACTTAGATTAGACATCCCTCTAGTCATCTAAGTATTACATGATCCGAGTTAACTAGGCCGTGTCCGATCATCACGTGAGACGGACAAGTCAACGTCGGTGAACATCTTCATGTTGATCGTATCTTCTATACGACTCATGCTCGACCTTTCGGTCTTCTGTGTTCCGAGGCCATGTCTATACACATGCTAGGCTCGTCAAGTTAACCCTAAGTGTTTTGCATGTGTAAAACTGTCTTACACCCATTGTATGTGAACGTAAGGATCTATCACACCCGATCATCACGTGGTGCTTCGAAACGACGAACTTTAGCAATGGTGCAGAGTTAGGGGAGAACACTTCTTGAAATTGTTATGAGGGATCATCTTATTTACTACCGTCGTTCTAAGTAAACAAGATGCATAAACATGATAAACATCACATGCAATCAAATAATAAACGTGACATGATATGGCCAATATCACATAGCTCCTTTCATGTCCATCTTGGGCTCCATGATCATCTTGTCACCGGCTTGACACCATGATTTCCATCATCGTGTCTCCATGAAGTTGCTCGCCAACTATTACTTCTACTACTATGGCTAACGCGTTTAGCAATAAAGTAAAGTAATTTACATGGCGTTTCTCAATGACACGCAGGTTATATAAAAGAATAAAGACAACTTCTATGGCTCCTGCCGGTTGTCATACTCATCGACATGCAAGTCGTGATTCCTATTACAATAGCATGAACATCTCATACATCACATATAGATCATTCATCATTCATCACAACTTTGGCCATATCATATCACAAAGCACTTGCTGCAAAAAACAAGTTAGACGTCCTCTAATTGTTGTTGCAAGTTTTACGTGGCTGAATTAGGGTTCTAGCAAGAACGTCTTCTTACCTACGTGAAAGCCACAACGTGATTTGTCAACTTCTATTTACCCTTCATAAGGACCCTGTTCCTCGAATCCGCTCCAACTAAAGTGGGAGAGACAGACACCCGCCAGCCACCTTATGCAACTAGTGCATGTTAGTCGGTGGAACCGGTCTCACGTAAGCGTACGTGTAAGGTTGGTCCGGGCCGCTTCATCCCACAATACCGCTGAAGCAAGAAAAGACTAGTAACGGCAAGAAAGTTGACAAATCTACGCCCACAACAAATTGTGTTCTACTCGCACAAGAAGAACTACGCATAGACCTAGCTCATGATGCCACTGTTGGGTAACGTTGTAGAAAACAAAAATTTTCCTACTCGTTTCACCAAGATCCATCTATGAGTTCATCTAGCAACGAGTCATCGTATGCATCTACATACCTTTGTAGACCGCGAGCGGAAGCGTTGAAAGAACGGGGATGATGTAGTCGAACACGACGTGATCCAAATCACCGATGACCAAGTGCCGAACGGACGGCACCTCCGCGTTCAACACACGTACGGGACGGGAGACGTCTCCTCCTTCTTGATCCAGCAAGGGGGAGGAGAGGTTGATGATGATCCAGCAGCACGACGGCGTGGTGGTGGATGCAGGGCGTCACAGTAGCAGGGCTTCGCCTATACTACGAGAGAGAGAGAGAGAGAGACGTAACGGGGAGAGAGGGAGGCGCCAAGGCTGTTGTCTGAAATCCCTCCTCTCCCCCACTATATATAGGGGTGCCTAGGGGGGGCGCCGGCCCTAGGAGATGGGATCTCCTAGAGGGGCGGCGGCCTAGGGGTGGGGACTTGCCCTCCAAGCAAGGGGGCGCCCCCTCTAGGGTTTCCCCTCAACCCTAGCCGCATGGGCCCTAGGGGAGTGGCGCCCCAGCCCACTTTGGGCTGGGTCCCTTCCCACTTCAGCCCATGGGGCCCTCCGGGATAGGTGGCCCCACCCGGTGGACCCCCGGGACCCTTCCGGTGGTCCCGGTACAATACCGGTGACCCCGAAACTTGTCCCGATGGCCGAAATAGCACTTCCTATATATAATTCTTTATCTGCGGACCATTCCGGAACTCCTCGTGACGTCCGGGATCTCATCCGGGACTCCGAACAACATTCGGGTTACTGCATATACATATCTTCACAACCCTAGCGTCACCGAACCTTAAGTGTGTAGACCCTACGGGTTCGGAAGACATGTAGACATGACCAAGATGACTCTCCGGTCAATAACCAACAGCGGGATCTGGATACCCATGTTGGCTCCCACATGCTCCACGATGATCTCATCGGATGAACCACGATGTCTAGGATTCAATCAACCCCGTATGCAATTCCCTTTGTCAATCGATATGTTACTTGCCCGAGATTCGATCGTCGGTATCCCAATACCTCGTTCAATCTCGTTACCGGCAAGTCACTTTACGCGTACCGTAATGCATGATCACGTGACCAGACACTTGGTCACTTTGAGCTCAATATGATGATGCATTACCGAGTGGGCCCAGTGATACCTCTCCGTCATACGGAGTGACAAATCCCAGTCTTGATCCGTGTCAACCCAACAGACACTTTCGGAGATACCCGTAGTATACCTTTATAGTCACCCAGTTACGTTGTGACGTTTGGTATACCCAAAGCACTCCTACGGTATCCGGGAGTTACACGATCTCATGGTCTAAGGAAAAGATACTTGACATTGGAAAAACTCTAGCAAACGAACTATACGATCTTTATGCTATGTTTAAGATTGGGTCTTGTCCATCACATCATTCTCCTAATGATGTGATCTCGTTATCAATGACATCCTATGTCCATAGCCAGGAAACCATGACTATCTGTTGATTAACGAGCTAGTCAATTAGAGGCTTACTAGGGACATGTTGGTGTCTATTATTCACACATGTATTACGATTTCCGGACAACACAATTATAGCATGAATAAAGACAATTATCATGAACAAGGAAATATAATAATAATGCTTTTATTATTGCCTCTAGGGCATATTTCCAACATAAACATGTGGACATATTTTTCGATATCGGCTTCCGCTTGAGGACAAGCGAGGTCTAAGCTTGGGGGAGTTGATACGTCCATTTTGCATCATTCTTTTATATCGATATTTATTGCATTATGGGCTGTTATTACACATTATGTCACAATACTTATGCCTTTTCTATCTTATTCTACAAGGTTTACATGAAGAGGGAGAATGCCATCAGCTAGAATTCTAGGCTGGAAAAGGAGAAAATATTAGAGACCTATTCTGCACAACTCCAAAAGTCCTGAAACTCCACGAAAGTCAGTTTAGGAATATGTTAAAAATATTGGGCAAAGAAACCACCAGAGGAGGGCCACCCACCGTCCACGAGGGTGGAGGGTGCGCCCTACCCCCTGGGCGTGCCCCTTGCCTCGTGGGCCACCTGGAATCCCCCCGATGCCCATCTTCTGGTATAAGGTGTCTTTTTCCCTGGAAAAAATAAGAAGGAAGCTTTCGAGATGAAGCGCCGCTGTCTCGAGGTGGAACCTTGGCAGAACCAATCTAGGGCTGTGGCGGAGCTGTTCTGCCGGGGAAACATCCATCCGAGAGGGGGAAATCATCACCATCGTCATCACCATCGATCCTCTCATCGGGAGGGGGTCAATCTCCATCAACATCTTCACCAGCACCATCTCCTCTCAAACCCTAGTTCATCTCTTGTATCCGATCTTTGTCTCAAAACCTCAGATTGGTACCTGTGGGTTGCTAGTAGTGTTGATTACTCCTTGTAGTTAATGCTAGTTGGTTTATTCAGTGGAAGATTATATGTTCAGATCCTTTATGCATATTAATACCCCTCTTATTATGAACATGAATATGATTTGTGAGTAGTTACGTTTGTTCCTAAGGACATGGGAGAAGTATTGTTATAAGTAGTCATGTGAATTTGTTATTCGTTTGATATTTTGATGAGACGTATGTTGTATTTCCTCTGGTGGTGTTACGTGAATGTCGATTACATGACACTTCACCATTGTTTGGGCCTAGGGGAAGGATTGGGAAGTAATAAGTAGATGATGGGTTGCTAGAGTGACAGAAGCTTAAACCCTAGTTCATGCGTTGCTGCGTAAGGGGCTGATTTGGATCCATATGTTTCATGCTATGGTTTGGTTTACCTTAATTCTTCTTTCGTAGTTGCGGATGCTTGCGCGGGGGGTTAATCATAAGTGGGATGCTTGTCCAAGGAAGGGCAGTACCCAAGCACCGGTCCACCCACATATCAAATTATCAAAGTAACAAACGCGAATCATATGAGCATGATGAAAACTAGCTTGACGATAATTCCCATGTGTCCTCGGGAGCGCTTTCCTGTATATAAGAGTGTGTCCATGCTTTTCCTTTGCTACAAAAAGGATTGGGCCACCTTGTTGCACCTTGTTCAATTTTTTTACTTGTTACCTGTTACGAATTACCTTATCATAAAACTATCTGTTACCGATAATTTGAGTGCTTGCAGAGAATACCTTACTGAAAACCCCTTGTCATTTCCTTCTGCTCCTTGTTGGGTTCGACACTCTTACTTATCGAAAGGACTACGATAGATCCCCTATACTTGTGGGTCATCAGGCTCCTCCTCCTCTGCCTCTTACTGAGCACGCTCGGCAAAGGAGAGGTAGCCGGAAGTAGTACAAAGCCCCTCCGCGGTAGTAGTATTAAGGGGCTATTTTGTTCAGTTCATCTGACTATAGATGTGGTGGAACTGTACAACGTACTTAAAATTAGCTAGTATATATAGTTGAATTAGCTATTTCAGTACATGGTTGGCAACAATTGGGGAAAAGTTTGCTCGGTTCAGCTGTCGAGTTGAACTGTTTGTATAAATTAAGAATGAATGCTTAATCTATGAATGAAATCTATGCTTAATTACTGAATTTTAGTTGCAAAAATTAGATACTGCTAATGATTTTTAGCTTCATATTTTGACAAAAAGCGGTGTTACAAGGTTGACAAATGGCAATGTTACTAGATCAACAAATGTCAATCTTTCCGGTTTGACAAATGGTAACATACCCAATATGACAGATGCAAATCACACCAAATTGTTTGTAAGTGGTTGCACACGGGTCATCCAAAAGAACCGTTTGCGTTGAAGAGATGCACAAATCCTGCTCTCACTTTGCATCATGTCGTCCCGGGGTCAACGGGCAGGGGGTGGGAGGACGGTAGCTGGCGGCGCTGAGAGGTAGTGTTCGACGACGGTGTCCCATACCATTGAGGGGGCGCGCACATGGACAGGAAGGCGGGCAGCCGTGGAAGTCAAAGGGCTCGCTTCCCAATGAGCCTACGCAGTGTACAACTTACACGCTTCTCGGTGAGCCTGCACATTCGAGGACAGCGTGCACTCCTCTGGGCCAGCCTGCGCACCGGACTATGCTCACACGCCTCCCGTTTAGTCAACGTCAAGCAACTATCCACACGACACCTCCTACAACCATTAAAACCAAGACACGTGGCGTCACGTGAATGGTCAATAGAACGAACACGGTTTGAATTATACAAACGTTTGAGATATTAAAGTGGCAACTATTTTTTCAAAATGCCTTTGTTGGCTATCATTATTCGAGTGCGCCTTCTCTCAAAATGGACATGAAAAATACCACGTCATGTCGGGTGCCATTCCATGATAGCATGCCGAGTTTGATGAATTTTAGATGAGTTTTGGATTTACTAGAATTTAAAAACCAGGCATCTCAATGTTTTGCCAGAAATCAACGGTGCCCTGGTGTTTGAAATTCATTCCCATTTCTTGCATGGGACCTAAGCATACACCCAAGGACACAAATTTGATTTTTCAACCAATTTATATGCACTGGAGCATGTGCATGTAGTTCAAATTTGAATTATGCACATAAATGCATTGAAAACTCAGTTAATGCATAAAAATGTCCAAACGAACCCTGAAAAATCACAAAAATTGACACAACACTCCTGTTGTTCTATGTTGACACGAGAAAATTTTTGGAAGCAATAAGAGGCAATGGATATCGTTTCATCCCCAAAGGTGGGACGTTCCCTACCGACACCATCATGCTTGTTGTGAGAAGCTCTGGTTTGTGAGAAGCATATACCCAAAGCTGCCCAAACGGGACAAAGTTTTTACCATGGCATGTTGATGCCGCTCCATGAAAGCATGCCAAGTTTCATGAATTTTAGACGAGTTTTGGATTTACTAGAATTTAAAAACCAGCCATCTCAATGTTTTGCCGGCAATCAACGGTTCCCTGGTGTTTGAAATTCATTCCCATTTCTTGCATGGGACCTAAGCATGCACCCAGGGACACAAATTTGATTTTTCAACCAATTTATATTCACTGGAGCATGTGCATGTAGTTCAAATTTTAATTATGCACATAAATGCATTGAAAACTCAGCTAATGCATAAAAATGTCCAAACGAACCCCGAAAAATCACAAAAATTGACATAACACTCCTGTTGTTCCATGTTGACACGAGAAATTTTTTGGAAGCAATAAGAGGCAATGGATATCGTTTTGTCCCCAAAGGTGGGACATTCCCTACCGAAACCATCATGCTTATTATCAGAAGGTCTGGTTTGTAAGAAGCATATACCCAAACCTGCCCCAAATGGGACAAAAAATACCACGGCATGTTGATGCCGCTCCATGATAGCATGCCAAGTTTCATGAATTTCAGAGGAGTTTTGGATTTACTAGAATTTAAAAACCATGTATCTCAATGTTACGGTGGCAGGGTGTTTGACATTCATTCCCATTTCTTGCATGGGACCTAAGAAGGCAACCAAGGACACATATTTGAATTTTCAACTAATTTATATGCATTAGAGCATGTGCCTGTAGTTCAAATTTGAATTATGCACATGAATGCATAGAAAACTTAGTTAATGTATAAAAATGTCCAAGTGAACCCCGAAAAATCCCAAAAATTGACACAACACTCCTATTGTTCTATGTTGACACTAGGAAAAAAATTTAAATGGAGAAGAGGCAACGGATATCGTTTCGTCCAGAAAGGTGAAACGTTCCCTACCGAAACCATCACACTTGTTGTGTGAGAAGCTCTGGTTTATGAGAAGCTTATACCCAAACCTTCCCCAAATGGGACAATTTTTTTACTACAGCATGTTGATGCCGCTCCATGATAGCATGCCAAGTTTCATGAATTTCGGACGAATTTTGGATTTACTAAATTACAAAATCAAGTACATCGACGTTTGTCGGAGAGCCACGGTGTCGTGGTGTTCGAATTTCATCCCCATTTCTTGCATGGGAGATAACCATAAACCCATGGACACATATATGATTTTACAACCCATGTTGGTGCACCGAAGCATGTGCATGTAGTTTAATTTTGAATTGTGCACCTGAAATGGCTAGAAAACCAATTTAATGTATAAAATGTTCAAATGAATCCTGAATAATTCCAATTCTTTTACGACACACACATAGTTGCATGTTCACTCCAGATAAAAGGTCTAGCAATTCAAACACCGTCCATTGCCGCTGTGACCCCATTATGTAATTCGAATCAAGATGAAAGATCAAGTAGCTCGCACACAGTTTATTATCGCCAACAGTGTGAGATGTAGCACAAAATATCCTGGAGCACCGTCGGTGTATAGTACGCCTATGGCTTACGCAAGAAGGCGCGTCGGCCACAGTCCATAGCCGGCGTCTCAAGCACACTAGCTCGCTCCCCAAATATCATTTCACTGTTCAATCATCACCGGTGAAAGATGGGCACGTGGACCCGTGTCATGAGGGAAACTTTGGTGGCCCACTCTGGCGAGAGTGCGGCCACAACCACCATGCGCGTGGTAACAAGGTGCATGAGCACGGCCGCAATCTGCGACCGGGCGGGCATGGTAGCCCAAACGTCCATTGTTGCTTCTCAGGTCGTGGCAGCAACATCTGGCTCACGGATAACAACTGGCAAGAACGGCACAATAGCTGTCCGTTCCACAGCGGCGGCTTTAGCCCTGATGGAGGCCGCCCACGACCATGTCGAGGCTGCCCACGCCCAGCTCCTGGCGGTCATCTCACAAATCGAACGAAGCTTCTCCGACAACGGTCGGCAATGCACGACCGAAGAGCTGGCAATCACCGAGAGTGTTCGAGCAGCCGTCCGTTCCTCCGCCGCATACCTTGCGACAATGGAGCCCGTCCAAGCCCAAATCGTGTCCGCCCACGCCCAGCTCGTGGCGGCCTTTTCCAAAGAGATGGCAGAAGTGGATGGCAAGATGCTTGCCGAGTATGGTGCGATGTATGCCCTGGAGCCCCTTCCCCAGGAGACCGTCGGGCATGAGCTGGACATGGAGGCGGCGGCGGAGATCGACGAGCACGAGCCGTAGTAGTACTTGTTTTGTTTAATTAAGAGTGTCGGTCTTTAATTTGTTAGAGTAACATTTAGGTCATCTAGCTCTATTTAATTGCTGAACTTTCTCGATTAAGAAGTTAGTCTCCTTTGTGTACCCAAATTATGCAATGACATGGATGACCACTGTAACCATGGAAATTCGAACCAAAATTTTTGATGTTCAAACTCATCACACATGGGTTAAGCTATCTGAAACATTTGTGATGTTCACATATCGTACACAGATCTGAACAAGGGACCGTGTCTGATGACACTTTGCGCGCCAGTTTTTTCGCTGAAGCGAGTCCAAATTTTCGGCTTCCGTGGAAATATCTACCTCCCCGCCCCTCCCCCTTACCAAAAGTCACATTTCCCCTATTTCCGCCTTCCTTTCCAAGTTGAAACCTTCACTCCTTGCTTGCAGCGCCGCCTTCTCGTTGGTGACCCACTTTCACGCTGCTCGGCCTCGCCTATCCAGGCAGGTAATCCACACCCAACCCCCATCCTCCTCCTCCTTCCACATCCCACATACCCCAACCGCCGGCGTGAGCGCGACACCTTCCACCCAAATCACCACTCCCTCCACCAAATAAGCGTGACCCTAAGCCATGGTGCACGCAGTATTGCCAGGATCTCAAGGAGCATTTGGCAGCGGAGAAGCAAATTGCGGCCGCATGCGCGGATGAGGTCGCGATGGCTGCCATTCGTGCCGACCCCCAAATCTTGGAGGAGCACCTTGCCATTTGCTAGCTATGCCGGTTAAGCATGCTCAGTTTACCCATTGCGTGTGCTGCTCCTGCCTTCCCTTCACAAATTCTAGTGAATTGTGCTATCTAATTTTACCATGCAATTTGTTGCTCTAGTGTATATGTTCTATATGTCGTGCAGTGTGGTGCTCACTTATTAACTGTTTTTCAATTAGTTGTCATCTTTAGTTAACTGTTTGGTCCAATTCTGCAAATGTGATGTTCAATTCTTCAGGCTGCAATTTTGTATTGTCTTCCATGTGAGAAATAAATCGAATTTATCTTTACAAAATACATGAGAAACGAATACAATTGCTATATTTCCAAGTTGTCAGGCATGCTTGGTTTGGTTATACATTGTGCAATGTGGTGCTCAGTTAATGTTTGGTTCATTTGTGTTGTGGTGTTTAGTTAACTGTTTGGTTCAATTCTGCAATGCGATGTTGAATAGTTGTGGGTGCATTCTGTTATTGTATACCATGTGAGGAATAAATTGAATTTGGCTGTAGTAAATACTTAACCTGATGACTAACTACCTTATATGTGTTGCAGGGAAACAATGGGAAGCACTAATGTTTACAATCGATGTTAGCACGTGCATGGTCCGTTCTCTAATACACATTATTGTGCAATTGCAGGAACCATTCTAATATTTTGGTTTTTAACAATTTGGTCTTGCACATGTAGGTCCTCCTGTCAAAGGTTTTGACCCACTGTTCGACCCTTTTTGCATATGGGGAAATGAGTTGTCCATGAATAGGAATCAAATCAAGAAACTCAGAAAGATTGTTAGGATAAAGAAATTAGCGACAAAAAACAACAAGATCTTTGTCCGCACAATGAAGAAGACATCAGTTCACTACAAGATGGTACTAACTATTATACCTTTCCTTTTTTATTCCTTTGCCCCATTTCCAATATAGAGAAGATATTTATGCACATCCTTGTTTTCAGGCCTTTTCAAAGCAGTTCACTGATGATTACCTCTCAACCCATCTCTATGGTCAGGAGGCGAGGAAGGTTTTCATACAACACCCACGGTTCAATATTGAAGTGTTCCTGAAGAGGACAAAGGACGGACGGTCAATTATCCACAAGCACTAGCCTAAAGTTGTAAAGACCTACAACATGAATGAAGGATCAATATTCGCCTTCCACTTCAGCAGTTTTCCAGATGAGATGCATCTGTCTATATACCGTCTATGATGCTAATTTCGAAAGGTTCTGCATGTTGCATGTGAAACTTGGTGCTGCTGCAGTTGTGTAATGGGGTAGCTAAGTGCTGAAGCTATATCATGTTGTACTCTAATGCATTTCAATTATGAAATTCTGCTTCCTTAATATGGAAATGAAATATATCATGTGCTTAATATGAATCTCAATTAGATTAATAAATGGATTATTAATAATAGGGCAATTAGCCTGATAATGGTGAATTAGCCTGCTAATTGGGTTTTGCTACTGCAAACGGTTGTTGAAAAATACCGTGGGCGATGACCTCAGGCAACGCACATAGTTTCTAGGAATAAACCGCGTTGGATCAATGAACAATCACACACGACTTTCTCTTGAAAACTGTTTGTGTGTAACAACCCAATTTTCAATTTGGATGTTATACATAGATCATCATATGCATATCATATTTTATTTGCATTTTGGTTATGATCTTAGAAATCTTAAGCAACTCAAGGACCCAAGGAGAGAGTTGGAGGTTTCATTAAATTTTCATATTTGAATTTATTTCAAATTTGAAAAGAAGATCAATTTGATTTTATATTTTCTCCCCAATTATTTCCAATAACAAAAATAAATGAGAGAAGATAACATGACTTGTTCAAACAGAAAAGAAATATTGGAGAAGAAATTTTAAAATCAAATTATTTTTATTTGTATTTTACTTGCTATTTTATTTGAATTAGAGAAACATATGCATTTTTGAAAATTGCACTTTAGTCCAGAAAAATGTTCATCTTATCCTAAATATTTAGTTTGGACAATGAAAATTGTTTCTGGTATTTTTAGAATTTTTAATACTTTATTAGGATTTTTATTCTGTGGCGAAATTGATTTATGAAAAAAACTTCTTTCCGGGCCGGCCCAGCCGAGCCGGGCCAAGGCCTCGTCGACCGCCGCCGCTTCCCTCATCCGTGCCAATGCCGGACTCCGGCGAGGAGGAGTCCGGGCCGGCCTCCCGCCCCATCACGCAAGCCGAGGACCCCTAGGCCCCTCTCGATAAGCCGCCGCCCCTCCCGCTCCTCTCATCACCGCAGCAGCCCGCACCGCCACCCGCAGCCGCCGCGCCGCCGACTGCCGGCGCCGCGCCCGCGCTGCCGCCTCCCACTCCCCGACGCAGTCGTCATAGTCGCGCCGCCCGCCACCCCGCCGCCGATGCCGCCTCTCGCCGCTGCTGCCACTCACCGGGGGAATCCGCCGCCGCCGCCATTTTCTTTAGCCGAACCGGTATAAACCGTTAAAAAACCACCCGGTTTTCTTTTTATGCCCCAGATGATGTGGCCATAGATGCCGCAAAGCAGGAGAAGTTTATGGAAGGGCTGAATGACGAGCTGAGTATGCAGTTGATGGTGGCAACATTCACTAACTACCAGGAGTTGGTAGATAGGGCTCTTATGATTGAAGGCAAGCAGCAGCAGATAGAGAGCCGCAAAAGGAAGTATGGATAGGGAAAGTACAATTCTGGAGCTCAGCAGAAGCCTTGTTTTACCCCAAACTCAGGAGGACATACCCATCATAACCATGGAGGCCATTCTCACAATGGAGGAAGCTCACATAACCATAGTGGCCCTAAGAATGGAAATGGGAATGGAGGAAGCAGCAGCCAGAACCGTTCCAACCCAGCAACACCCGCTAAGAAGGACCTGAGCCATGTCACCTGTTACAAGTGCGGGAAGACTGTACACCACGTCAATGATTGTTCTGAGTTGAAGAATGCAATGGAAATGGAAGCTATGGAAGGAAGCCCAATCCCTTCACCAAAGGTTAGGTGAACCACATCAACGTGGAGGAAGTTGAAGAGCAGCATGATGCAGTGATTGGTAAGTTTTTGATTAAGTCATTTACCGCTCTCGTTCTTTTTGACACCGGTGCATCACATTCATACATATCAAGGGGATTTGTGGACTAGTTTAAATTGCCAACCTTAGCCCTTAGGTCACCCATGTTAGTAAGCTCGCTAGGAGCAAAGTATATGGCCAGCCGATGGTGTGATCGATTACCATTAACCATTGGTAGCTGCGTTTCTCCCACAGACCTAATAATTTTGGAGTCACAAGGATAGGACATAATACTAGGCATGGATTGGCTATCGAAGTATGGAGGAAACATCCACTGTGCTAGAAGGTCAATATTACTCACCACCCCTGAGGAAAAAAGGATCAAGTATGTATCTAGGCATGTGCCAAGGAGGACCCAAGTGAATTCCCTCTCGGGAGTTGTTCAGGAAGAAGTGCCTGTTGTGAAGGATTACCCGGATGTATTTCCAAAGGAATTACTAGGCATGCCACCCGATCGAGATATAGAATTTTTGATAGAACTGTTGCCAGGCACCGGCCCAATGTCGAAGAGACCATATCGGATGCCCGCAAATGATCTGGAGGAAATTAAGAAGGAGATTAAGGAGTTATTGGAGAAAGGTTATATTCGACCAAGTTCATCACTGTGGGGAGCCCCAGTTCTCTTAGTTGAGAAGAAAGATGGATCTTTGAGAATGGTTGTTGATTATCGTGCATTGTACGTGGTGACGATCAAGAACAAGTACCCACTACCGATGATCAATGATTTGTTTGACCAGCTGCAGGGAGCCAAAGTATTCCCCAAGATCGATCTTCGATCAAGATACCACCAGCTGAAGATCCGAGAATAGGATATACCTAAGACAACCTTTACCACAAGCTACGGGCTATATGAGTACACGGTCATGTCTTTTGGATTGACTAACGCCCCTGCCTATTTTATGAGTATGATGAATAAGGTGTTCATGGAGTTCTTGGATAAGTTTTTTGTGGTGTTCATAGATGATATATTAGTGTACTCGAAGAATGAAGAGGAACACAAGGAACATTTGCACTTAGTTCTCGAGAAGCTCGGAGAACATCAGCTATATGCCAAGTTCAGCAAGTGTGAATTTTGGTTGAAAGAAGTTGGATTTCTTGGACATGTTATAC
Organism: Triticum monococcum; assembly: GCA_034509565.1. Taxonomy (NCBI): domain Eukaryota; kingdom Viridiplantae; phylum Streptophyta; class Magnoliopsida; order Poales; family Poaceae; genus Triticum; species Triticum monococcum. The sequence goes on along the minus strand of CM067841.1, from coordinate 166,245,313 downwards.
CAGGAGAAGGTATAGAAGTAGAGCCTACCAAGGTTCAGTTTATCACTGAGTGGTTGGCACCCACCTCAGTTGGGGAGATCCGCAGTTTTCTAGGACTCACAGGATACTATAGGAGGTTCATTGAGAATTTTTCCAAGATTGTGAAACCCATGACAGAGTTGTTGAAGAAAGACACCAAGTTCAAATGGACCGAGGAATGTGAGGCCAGTTTTCAGGAGTTGAAGAAACATTTGGTTACAGCCCCAATGCTGATTTTTCCGGATATACACAAGGATTTCCAAGTTTATTGTCATGCTTATCGCCTGGGACATGGAGGTGTACTTATGCAACATGGAAGAGTTGTTTCATATGCCTTGCGACAGCTTTGATCTCATTGGTTGATTATGCCATGCATGATTTGGAGTTAGCAGCCGTAGTTCCTGCGCTCAAGACCTTGAGACGTTTTCTTATTGGAAACCATTGCGATGTATACGCGGACCAGAAGAGTTTGAAGTATATTTTCACGCAGAAGGAGTTGAATCTCAAGTAGAGAAGATGGTTGGAGCTAATAAAGGATTATGATATGAAACTACATTATCATCCAGGAAAGGCCAATGTTGTAGCAGACGCTTTGAGCCACAAGAGTTATGTCAATACCCTCGTAAGCGGAGGATTACCGCAGGAGTTAGTCGACAATCTCAAGGAACTTCGTTTGGAGATAGTTCCAAGAGGATTTTTTGCAGCAATGGAGGTTCCGTCTACATTATTGGGAAGGATTCGAGAAGCTCAGAAGGATGATAAGGAAATTGCTGAGATATAGAAGAAGATGAGCAAAGGAAAGGCCAAAGGTTTTCGTGAAGATGAGCACGAAACTTAATGGTTTGAGGACCGTGTTTACGTGGCTAATGACTCATAGATTAGGTAGTTAATCCTTCAGGAGGCTCATGACCCGCCATACTCGATTCACCCCAGAAACACTAAGATGTATTTGGATTTGAAGGAACGTTTTTGGTGGATAGGTATGAAGAAGGATATTGCCGAGTATGTAGCAGTATGTGACGTATGTCAGAGAGTTAAGGCAGAACACCAGAACCAGCCGGATTATTACAGCCTATGCCGATACCTGAATGTAAGTGGGATAAACTTGGCATGGACTTTATCACCGGATTACCTAGGACAAGATCAGGATATGACTCCATCTGGGTAGTAGTTGATCACTTGACCAAAGTGGCTCACTTTATCCCTGTGAAAACCACTTATACGAGTGCAAAGTTGGCCAAGATATATATGACCAGGATCGTATGTCTGCATGGAGTTCTGAGGACAATCGTATCAGATAGAGGAACACAGTTTACTTCAAAGTTTTGGAATCAGCTGCACCAGACTTTGGGTACCAGGTTAGAGTTCAGTACATCCTTTCATCCGCAGACAAATGGACAGACCGAGAGAGTCAATCAGATTCTTGTGGACATGTTGAGAGCTTGTGCGCTAGATTATTGATCTAGTTGGAATGATAATTTGCCTTACACAGAGTTCTAATACAACAACAGTTATCAGGCTAGTTTGAAGATGGCCCCTTTTGAAGCTTTGTATGGAAGGAGGTGCAGGAGACCGTCAGCTGTTTGGACCAGATTTAATCAGAGAGTCTGAAGAGAAGGTTAAGTTTTATTCGTGATAGACTGAAGGTAGCTCAGTCCAGGCAGAAGAGTTATGCTCATACGAAATGCAAGGAGGTAGTCTATTAAATTGGAGACAGGGCATATCTTCGTGTGTCACCACTTCGAGGAGTTAAATGATTTGGAGTCAAAGGAAAATTAGCCCCAAGATTTGTAGGACCATATCGAGTTATGGAACGTATGGGAGAAGTGGCCTACAAGTTGGAGTTACCAGAAGGATTGTTAGGAGTTCATGATGTGTTTCACATTTCCAAGTTGAAGAAGTGCCATGCTGAGATGGCCGATATTCCTCTGAGAGATATAGTGCCCCTGGAAGCAATTCAGTTGGAGAGTGACCTAACTTATGAGGAGAAACCTGTCAAGATTCTTGAGTTTGCCAGCAGAGTTACACGCAACAAGGTTATCAAGTTTTGCAAAGTTTAGTGGAGCCACCATACCAAGGACGAAGCCACCTGGGAGCGAGAAGAAGACCAACGGAAAGACCACCCACACCTATTTTCTAGCCAACCCGAATCTCGAGGGCGAGATTCATCTTAAGGGGGGTAGGTTTGTAGCATCCCAATTTTCAATTTGCATGTTACATATAGATCATCATATGCACATCATATTTTGTTTGCATTTTGGTTTTGATCCTAGAATCTTAAGCAACTCAAAGACCCAAGGAGAGAGTTGGAGGTTTCATTAAATTTTTAGATTTGAATTTATTTCAAATTTGAAGAGAGGATCAATTTGATTTTAATATTTTCTCCCCAATTATTTCCAATAACAAAAATATATGAGAGAAGATAAAATGACTTCTTCAAATAGAAAAGAAATATTGGAGAAGAAATTTTAAAATAAATTATTTTTATTTTTATTTCTATTTTATTTTCTATTTTATTTGAATTAGAGAAAAATATGCATTTTTGAAAATTGCATTTTAGTCCAGAAAAATGTTCATCTTGCCCTAAATATTTAGGTTGGACAGTGAAAATTGTTTCTGATATTTTTAGAATTTTTTACATTTTATTAGGATTTTTATTCTGCGGTGAAATTGATTTATATAAAAAATCTTCTTCCTGGGCCGGCCCAACAGAGGCGGGCCATGGCCTAGTTGACCGCCGCTGCATCCCTCGTCCGTGCGGACGCCGGACTACGGCGACGAGGAGTTAGTGTCGGCCTCCCGCCCCCTCACGCAAGCCGAGGACCCCGGGGTCTCTCTTTATAAGCCACCGCCACCTGTCCCGCTCCCCTCATCGCGGTCGCAGCCCGCACCGCCACCCCCAGCCGCCGCGCCCGCGTCGCCGCCTCCCACTCCCCGCCGCAGCGGTGTGGCCCACCGCCGACACCGCCTCTCGCTGCTGCCACCGCTCGCCGGAGGAAGCTGCCGCCGCCGCCATTTTCTTTTGCCGAACCGGTAAAAAACGTTAAAAAACCACCCAGTTTTCTTTTTATAAATTTCGGTTTATTTTATAGATTGGTTTTATTTTTAGGGTTTGCTAATTAGCGAACGTTCACCCGTTAGTTTCTTATAGCGAACATGCTTGTTCGTTAGTCTCTGCTTACGAACGTTCGTTCGTTAGCTTTTTCTTTTAATTTTAATTTTCGGTCAGGGACCGATCCGCAAATACTTTTATCATAGATTAGTCCCTGAACTTCAAACCCTCGTTACTTTTTACTCGCTAATCCAAATCCAGTGAAACCAACGCCAGAATCTTTGTCTTGTTCCCCGCTATCCAGATAATCAACTTGAACATGGTTTTGAAAATTTAAAATTTGGTTTCAAGCATATTTGAATTTGAACTTCTTTTCATCATAGTTTGAGTTTCGTGACTCCGATTCAATTGATTCTTTTTGCAAATCGAAGCTCTTCACTGGAACTTTCAGTTTGGATCTTTTCATTTGAGTTTTAACTTTGCATCTTATGCCCGAGTGCTTATGTATGCTATTGTTTGTTCACGATAGAGTTTCCAGAGTGCGAAGCATGCTACTACGAGTCACTAGGGTTTTCCGATTGTCAGCAAGGCAAGTAACACTTTGATCATATCCCTTTATGACCCAGTTTTTATGCATTAGTTTCAACCCTCAAACATTGCATGAGTAGGTTTGATTAACATGTGGGTATTGGGAAGTAGTTGATGAGGCAGAACCTATTGTCTTATATCCAACCCTGGGTATTTACTATGTATGCTTATACTGCTATGCTATGTTCGTAGACGTGGTTTGGTTTGAGAGTATTCATGAAAGATGTGAGAGATTAGTGTTAACTAAGGTTTAACTTGAGGTGGCTACTTTAATACACATATGGGTGGATTGGTTTGTGGGCACCCGGGGAATCCAGTGTTGTCCAAAGGAGATCCCGGGCAATCCGTGTGATCATCATATGGTTTGCCACCCAGGCCTAAAGGGATCATTATGTTATTCATGCTGGAAACTTCCGTGTGCAGCCACAAGCCATTATGCGCTCTGCATAGTTGAGTATGTTGTGTGACCTCTTATAGTGGTAGACTAGTAGATGTAGGGGATGTAGGTGGTATTGTCTACTCATCGTAACGAGCTAACGCTTCTGAAAGACTGTGTCTCGATCATCCGTTTCTCAAACATCATGCAATGCGAGAAATCCAACGGAGGAGATCGAGTCTTGTGGGGAAAAGTGCGCAAACCTCTACAGAGTGTACAAACTAAGCATGATTAGCCGTGTCCCGGTTATGGACATCTTGAGTATCTGGTGCTTGAATTATTATGTTGATCTCATCACTCTCCATAATTAATTTTGTCGGGTTATTAACCTTTAATTGGGATTGAGTTGGGGTTACCTTCTCAATGTTTTCAACCAACGTTGTAGTTAAATAAAATATATTCCTTTATCGTACGGAAAAATGATAACCATAGAGCCTCCACCGGCCATATATGCATGTAGTGATAGTTGTTATTTGTTCATTGCTCTATAGAGTTATCTTGCCATTATATTCCATGTGCTGACCTACACAGGCTGGAACGTATTATGTTGCAGAGTTTTCAGATGAAGAGTAAGGTGTGCCAAGTCATTTTCATGCACTCAGTTTTGTCGTGGAGTTGGATGGACTCTTCTACCTTCGAACCTTCCGTTGTTATCTTATTTAGATTGCCTTCAGCCATATTATTGTAATAAGTTCTGTTTTGAGACATTCGATGTAATAAGTGTGTGAATGAACTCTGTTATAAATCCTCGAGTACTGTGTGTGTCAGCAATACCGATCCAGGGATGACACTTAAGCACAAAGACTTGACCGTCTAAGGTCGGGTCGCTACATTGCGTTAGGCCACCTTGCGCAAACTTTTACCAGATAAAAACTGTGTGTGATGGACAGCCTTTGCCCCACAGTTTCTTCTATGGGCCTTGTGTGATACATTCAACAACACAAACGATTTAACGGGAAAAATTGTGTGTGATGTACCTGTGAACGGAAATGTTTTCCTTTGAGCGACTGTGTGGGATGTACATACGAACGGAAATGTTTAGCAGAGACTGACTGTGCGGGAAGTACCTACGACCGAAAACAATTTTGCCGTGTAATTGTATTTTTAGCTCTACTGTACGTATTTCCGTATTTGAGCGATCACCGGTCGCACACGACCTCATTTTGCCGAGCGTGTGTGCCAGGAGGGCATATCCCCGACGGTTTTTTGGGTCGTGTGGGAAGTACCCCACAATCGCCCACATTCACTTAGCAACGGTTCCAAATGCCGTCGCAGAAAGGGGTTAAAAACCGCTAGTTTGGGACCGACGCGTACAGTGAGGTGCCTACTACTATGTGCAGGCCGCCAATGATGACTAGGAGTATTTTAGGAGGATCCCAAGCTGGAGGCCCTTCCTTTTCTATCGTTGCTACTTTTGTGCTAGCCTTCTTAAGGCAATCTTGTTTAACTTATGTGTGTACTCAAATATTATTGCTTCCGCTGACTCTTGTGTATTCGAGCTTATGTATTCGAGCCATCGAGGCCCCTGGCTTGTAATATAAAGCTTGTATTATTTGAATTTGTGTCTGGAGTTGTGTTGTGATATCTTCCAGCGAGTCCTTGATCTTGATCGTACACATTTGCCTGTAGGAATCCCCCTTCCAAACTCCTTGGACGAAGTTGAGTCTAGTCATGGAAAAACTCTTACTAACATGGCTGTCTGGCTTACAGGCCCACGTCGCCATTGGGTGGCATTAGGATATTTTATTCCTTGTCTATACACTAGGACTCCGATCTCTCTTCTATTCGGGTTTAAATGATTTTGCCAACTCTAACTTTAGGTTCTCATAAATACTTCCTCCCGGAGAGCGCGTCATTCCCGACGATAGCTCGAATCGCTAGAAGATTCCTATGATACCCTCCGATGTTCTCCCGACATATTGTGCCATCGCTTTTGCAATTCCTTTCCCTTGATATACCCCTGTGGGTAACCACATACACTTCCCATTCATACAATCATTCCCTGTTGATCTTGTTATTACCAGATAGCTCGAAATTCTCTCTATTGTTCTGAGAAATTTTTTTGCCTACTGCCTGATACGTCTCCAACGTATTTACTTTTCCAAACACTTTTGCCCTTGTTTTGGACTCTAACTTGCATGATTTGAATGGAACTAACCCGGACTGATGCTGTTTTCAGCAGAATTGCCATGGTGTTATTTTTGTGCAGGAATAAAAGTTATCGGAATGACTTGAAAATCAACGGAGAATATTTTTGGAATATATAAAAAATACTGGTGAAAGAATCAAGGCCAGGGGCTCACACCCTGTCCACGAGGGTGGGGGCGCGCCTACCCCCCCCCCCCCCCCCCCGGCCGCGCCCCTCTGCCTCGTGGGCCCCCGGTGCTCCACCAACCTCAACTCCAACTCTATATTTTCACGTTCGGGGAGAAAAAAATCAGAGAGAAGGATTCATCGTGTTTTATGATGTAGAGCCGCCGCCAAGCCCTAATCTCTCTCCGGAGGGCTGATCTGGAGTCTGTTCGGGGCTCCGGAGAGGGGAATCCGTCGCCATCGTCAACATCAACCTTCCTCCATCACCAATTTCATGATGCTCACCACCGTGGTGAGTAATTCCATCATAGGCTTGCTGGATGGTGATGGGTTGGATGAGATTTATCATGTAATCGAGTTAGTTTTGTAGGGTTTGATCCCTAGTATCCATTATGTTCTTAGATTGATGTTGCTGTGACGTTGCTATGCTTAATGCTTGTCACTAGGGCTCGAGTGCCATGATTTCAGATTTGAACCTATTATGTTTTCATGAATATATGTTAGTTCTTGATCCTATCTTGCAAGTCTGTAGTCACCTATTATGTGTTATGATCTATTAACCCCGAAGTGACAATAATCGGGATACTTACCGGTGATGACCGTAGTTTGAGGAGTTCATATATTCACTAAGTGTTAATGCTTTGGTCCGGTACTCTATTAAAAGGAGGCCTTAATATCCCTTAGTTTCCAATAGGACCCCGCTGCCACGGGAGGGTAGGACAAAAGATGTCATGCAAGTTCTTTTCCATAAGCACGTATGACTATATTCGGAATACATGCCTACATTACATTGATGAACTAGAGCTAGTTCTGTGTCACCCAATGTTATAACTGTTGCATGAGGAATCACATCCGACATAATTATCCATCATTGATCCAATGCCTACGAACTTTTCACATATTGATCTTTGCTTATTTACTTTTCCATTGCTACTGTTACAATCACTACAAAACCAATATTGTTACTTTTGCCACCGTTACCGTTACTTCCATACTACTTTGCTACTAAATACTTTGCTGCAGATATTAAGTTTTCTAGGTGTGGTTGAATTGACAACTCAGCTGCTAATACTTGAGAATATTCTTTGGCTCCCCTTGTGTCGAATCAATAAATTTGGGTTGAATACTCTACCCTCCAAAATTGTTGCGATCCCCTATACTTGTGGGTTATCAAGACTATTTTCTGGCGCCGTTGCCGGGGAGCATAGCTCTATTCTTTGAGTCACTTGGGATTTATATCTTCTGATCACTATGAAGAACTTGAAAGATAAAAGAACCAAGATTTTTCCCTCAACTACGAGGGGAGGTAAGGAACTGCCATCTAGCTCTACACTTGATTCACCTCTTGTTTTGAGTAAACTTGCGACACCTACGCATGCTATTCATTCTAATATGTCGCATGTTATTGATGAAGCCACTTCTGCTTTGCATGATACTTATGATGAAACTACTTCTATGCTTGATAATACTATGCCACTAGGTGAATTTCTTGATGAACAACTTGCTAGGGTTAGAGAGAATGAAATTATTGAAACTGATAATATTGATGAAAGTGATGATGAAGATTCTCCCCCTAGATATGAATTGCCTGTTGTGCCTGAGGGTTATGTTATGGATGAAGAAATTGCTAGAGACTTTTTAGCTTGCAATGATAGATATGATCTTAAGAAATTATTAGTTAAGCTGAAAGAAAAATCCTTGAATGCTAGAATGAAATATGACCCTGCTTTTGCTACTTCACCTATCTGTATTTCCAATAAGGATTATGATTTCTCTGTCGACCCTGAGTTAATTACTTTGGTTGAATATGATCCTTTCTATGGCTATGAATCTGAAACTGTTGTGGCACATCTCACTAAGTTGAATGATATAGCCACCCTATTCACTAATGATGAGAAACTCGCTATTACTTTATCCTTAAGTTGTTTCCGTTCTCATTAAAGGGTGATGCTAAAACATGGTTTAATTCTCTTGATCCTGGTTGTGTGCGTAGTCCCCAGGATATGATTTATTACTTCTCTGCTAAATATTTCCCCGCTCATAAGAGACAAGCTGCTTTAAGGGAAATGTATAATTTTGTGCAAAATTGAAGAAGAGAGTCTCCCACAAGCTTGGGGAGGATTCTCCAATTACTTAATGATGCGCCTGATCATCCTCTCAAGAAAAATGCAATACTTGATATCTTTTATAATGGACTAACCGATGCTTCCAGAGACCACCTGGATAGTTGTGTTGGTTGTGTTTTTAGGGAAAGAACTGTTGATCAAGCTGAATTGCTATTGAATAATATGTTGAGTAATGAAAATGATTGGACACTTCCTGAACCAACTCCTTAGCCAACTCCGAAGAAAAGGGGTATTCTATTTCTCAGTCCTGAAGATATGCAAGAGGCAAAGAAATCTATGAAAGAAAAGGGTATTAAAGCTGAAGATGTTAAGAATTTACTGCCTATTGAAGAAATTCATGGTCTTGGTAACCCGACATAGGTAGTAAAGGTAAATTCTCTCTATAGATTTGATGAAGGTGATATTCCTCGTAATAAGTCTGCTAGCCAATGCTTAGATGAGTCTGCTAGTTTTATTGTTAAACAAGAAAACTTCAATGCTTATGTTGGTAGATAATTGAAACTCAATGCTTATATGGTTGAACACTTCAGTGATTATATGTCTAGAGTTTAAGGTGAACTTAAACTTATTAGTAAACATGCTTCTATGGTTACCACTCAAGTAGAACAAGTACTTAAAGCTCAGAATGATTTGCTCAATGAATTAAATAATAAGAAAATGATAATGCTGTTAGAGTTATGACTAGAGGGGGTAAAATGACTCAGGAACCTTTGTATCCTGAGGGCCACCCTAAGAGAATTGAGCAAGATTCTCAAAGAACTAATATGGATGCACCTAGTTCTTCTAACAAGAAGAAAAAGAAAAATGATAGGACTTTGCATGCTTCTAGTGAACCTGTTGTTGACACACCTGAGAATCCCAATGATATTTCTATTTCTGATGCTGAAACACAATCTGGTGATGAACATGAACCTAGTGATATTGTTTTTTGAAAGAAAGACTGTAAGGGAACCCCTTATAGTATAATTGGTGCAACAAACCCAAATTGCAAGTACCATGCCTTGAACCTGGGTGGGTGGGAAGGCATCAGCCCCTTCCCACCACTAGGCTATGCGTTAGTCTGCACCTAGTGATAATGTTAATGATGATGTTCATGTTGATGCTCAACCCAACAATGACAATGATGTAGAGATCGAACCAGTTGTTGATCTCGATAACCCACAATCAAAGAATCAATGTTATGATAAGAGAGACTTCGTTGCTAGGAAGCACGATAAAGGAAGAGAACCATGGGTTCAGAAACCCATGCCTTTTCCTCCTAAACCATCCAAGAAAAAAGATGATGTGGATTTTGAGCGCTTTGCTGAAATGATTAGACCTATCTTTTTGCGTATGCGTTTGACTAATATGCTTAAAATGAACCCTTATGCTAAGTACATGAAGGATATTGTTACTAATAAACGAAAGACACCGGAAACTGAAATTTCCACCATGCTTTCTAATTACATTTTTAAAGGTGGAATACCAAAGAAACTAGGAGATCCAGGAGTACCAACTATACCATGCTCCATTAAGAGAAACTATGTTAAAACTGCTTTATGTGATCTTGGAGCCGGTGTTAGTGTTATGCCTCTCTCTTTATATCATAGACTTGATCTGAATAAGTTGACACCTACTGAAATATCTTTGCAAATGGCTGATAAATCAACTGCTACACCTGTCGGTATTTGCGAGGATGTGCCTGTTGTTGTTGCAAATGTTACTATTTTAACGGACTTTGTTATTCTTGATATTCCCGAGGACGATAGTATGTCTATTATTCTTGGTAGACCCTTTTTGAATACTGTAGGGGCTGTTATTGATTGCAACAAAGGCAATGCCACTTTTCATGTTAATGGTAATGAGCATCCGGTACACTTTCCGAGGAAACAACCTCAAGTCCACAGTATCAGTTCTATTGGAAAAATTCCAATAATTACTATTGGAGGTTTTGAATTTCCTCTTCCTACTGTCAAGAAGAAATATAATATTCTTATTGTTGGGAATGTCATATCCCCGTTGAGGTAACCTAGTGTTATTTGAAAATTCTCCGATTTCATGTTATTCTAAAAGAGTTTGTTAACAAGACTTGATCAACCTTGTTAGTGGATTCCTTTTGATGAGCATGAGATGGATGAAGTTAGAAAGCACAACTCTCTGTACGCTCCTTTTACTTACTGTTATTATTAAATAAAGTAAAAATAGTATTTTCTGTCTGTTTTCTGAATTATCCTCGAAATAAAAAAAACCCAAAAATAAAAGTTCTCTAAATACCCTGAAAATTTAATATGATTTTTTCAACGATATTTAATAATATGTGGCACTAAGAACACACCAGGGGGCCAAACCATGTGCCCACGAGGGTGGAGGGTGGGCCCACCCCCTAGGGCGCGCCCCCTGCCTCGTGGACCCCACGTGGGCCCCCTCCACTTATTCTTGCACCCACACACTTTGTCTTCCTCCAGAAAAAATCATCCACCATCTCAAACCCGAGTTCTAGCTCATCTTGCTGCCATTTTCGATATCCTAGCTCAAAGCTCCATTCACAAAACTGCTTTGGGGATTGTTCTTCGGTATGTGACTCCTCCAATGGTCCAATTAGTTTTTGTTCTAGTGCTTTATTTATTCCAAATTTTTGCTGCTTAGGTGACCCTATTCTTGAGCTTGCATGTCAAATTTATGTGGTCAAAAGTAGTTTTAATGCATGATATAGCCTCTAGGCACATGTAGGAGTAGTTGCTATCAATTTTGTTGAGTTTGGTTCACCTTTATTTTGAGTCACTAAAAATTTCAGAAATTATTCAGAGGAAATGACGAAGAGATTGTTGAGGGGCTCTTCGAGCCGAAGATCGAAGAATAAGCAAAGTGAAGAGAATAAGAAGCCCAAATATAATCTCCCTCGCACTACGGAGGTTCGGCCGTGCGAATGGCCTTGTGATGAGTTCTTGAGAGTAGCCTGTCGGTGTACAAAAGTAGGGGCTCTCCTTTTGCACACCTTTACTTGTGCACGGATAGTTAGAGCCGCGCCCATGGCCACACTAAGAAGGGCGGAGGAGGGAAGCCACAAGACGACCAAAGCAACGCCAAGACCAGAGGCGCAAAGAGAGAAAGAGGGCGAGGTGGACTTCCCCGGCAAGACCCTTGCCAGGGTGGCTTCCGCGGCCTCAGCAAGATCCTTGCCGGGGCAACTTGCTTGACGCCAGCAGAGCGCGCCACCCTTGCGCCCAAGGGGTTCCAACACCATCAACCATATTGGAACCAAGGCTGGGGAGGCACCTCCGTGGTGGTATGCAGATCTTTGTGGAGATCATGAATACACAAGATCAGATGAGAACCAGAAGACGACGATCCTTGGCGAGATCCTTGCCAAGGAAATCCATGATACCCCCGGCAAGATCCTTGCCGGGACGACTGCGGTGCCGCAGCGACACCCTTGTCGGGCCCTCGGCAAGACCCTTGCCAAGGACGCCTACGGGCCCGCAGCCAGGCCCATGCCTGCCAAGATTCCACCGTCGCTCCCATACAGCTACCAGCTCGACCTGCTGGGCAGGCATCTGCGTGGCAGTGCGCGGCTTCTACACCAACTCAGCAAGCACCTGCACGGTGGCATACAGATCTTTGTGAAGACTCCACCACCGCGCCAGCCCAGCAGCCAGCCGACGTGGCGCTACAATGCCGCGTCAGCTTGGACGCGCGTCGGAGCCAGGCGAGGCGACGACAACTGGGACGAGCTTCTTTGCCGTCCCCAATAAAGCAAGAGGGGCACGTTGGCAATGCATTAAATGCGTTGTCCGATGATGCCAGGGGATAGACTCAGCCCCTGTACACCTTTCCACCTCCTGTGTGCCACTGTGGCAACTCCTTTTGGCTATAAAAGGAGGCCCGAGGCCTACTGGAGAGGGAGATTCAGATCTTTTGGACTAGAGAGACATCGCAGCTAGTTCAAGAACACAAGAACACTTAAATATACATCAAAGAAGGACTAGGGTTTTACGCGTCTCCGCGGCCCGAACTTGGGTAAATGATTTGTGTGCTGACCACCACACCCGCTCTTTGCACAACCCCGCGCCCGCCAACCGTAGAAGGGATCCAAGTGACCCCATAGGTGTCGTTTACCACCGACATCTCTGGCGCGCCAGGTAGGGGGTGCGCAGTTGTGGAAATCTGGTCTAGTTGAAGCAACGGCTTCACCGCGGTCATCACTCCAAAGAAGAAGATGACCAAGTAGGTGGCGTCCTTGGTGGACGCAGTGAACGCTCACGCAGCGGCAGAAAAGCTAAGTCATGTGAAACTTTGAGTAATTCCTTTTTATATATAAGGTTATCATCCTCGATGATCTTGCCCTGTGAGGGAGTCCTGGATTAGGGGGTCTCCGGACAGCCGAACTATCTCCATTGGCCGGACTATTAGACTATGAAGATACAAGATTGAAGACTTCGTCTCGTGTCTGGGTGGGACTCTACTTGGCGTGGAAGGCAAGCTAGGCAATACGGATATGGATATCTCCTCCTTTGTAACCGACCTTGTGTAACCCTAACCCTCTCTGGCGTTTATATAAACCGAAGGGTTTTAGTCCGTAGGACAACAACCACAACATACAATCATACCATAGGGTAGCTTCTAGGGTTTAGCCTCTCTGATCTCGTGGTAGATCTACTCTTGTACTACCCATATCATCAATATTAATCCAGCAGGACGTAGGGTTTTACCTCCATCAAGAGGGCCCGAACCTAGGTAAAACATTCTGTCCCCTGCCTCCTGTTACCATCCGGCCTAGACGCATAGCTCGGGACTCCCTACCCGAGATCCGCCGGTTTTGACACCGACATTGGTGCTTTCATTGAGAGTTCCCGTGTGTCATCACCGTTAGGCTCGATGGCTCCTTCGATCATCAACAATGATGCAGTCCATGGTGAGACTTTTCTCCCTGGACAGATCTTCGTATTCGGCGGCTTTGCACTGCGGGCTAATCCGCTTGGCCATCTGGAGCAGATTGAAAGCTACGCCCCTGGCCATCAGGTCAGATTTGGAAGTTTGAACGACACGGCTGACATCCACGGAGACTTGATCTTCAACGGATTCGAGCCGCAGCCTGGCGCGCCGCACTGTCATGATGGGTATGACCTAGCTCTGCCGCCGAACAGTACCCCAGAGGCCGCGCCCGCATCAGCTCCGACCCTTAGCTCGGAGCCAACTGCGCCAATCAAGGACAGGTGGCTAGACACCGCCTCAGGGGCTGCAGTCTCAACGGTGATCAAGCCGAACACCAGCCTAATCCTCTGTGAAGCCCGTGACTCCAAGGTGCCAAACTCTTTTCCGGACTCCGAACCGTCCGCGCCCCTGCCAATCGAATCCGATTGGGCGCCGATCATGGAATTCACCGCCGCGGATATCTTTCAGCACTCGTCCTTCGGCGACATTCTGAATTCACTAAGGTCTCTCTCTTTGTCAGGAGAGCCCTGGCCGGACTATGGCCAACAGGATTGGGATGCAAACGACGAAGAAATTCGACGCCCACCCACCACCCACTTCGTAGCCACTGTCGATGATTTAACAGACATGCTCGACTTCGACTCTGAAGACATCGACGGTATGGACGACGATGTAGGAGACGAACATGAACCAGCACCTATAGGGCACTGGAAAGCCACCTCGTCATATGACATATACATGGTGGATACACCCAAAGAAGGCAATGGCGATGAGATAACGGAGGATGACCCCTCCAAGAAGCAACCCAAGCGTCGACGTTAGCGGCGCCGCTCTAAGTCCCGCCAAAGCAAAAGTGGTGATACCGGCACAGGAGATAATAACACTCCGGATAGTGCCGAAGACAACAATAATCCCCTCCAGCAAGATTTAGAGCAGGAGGATGGATAAGCCAGCCCTCCTAAGAGAGCGGAAGACGGAGAGGAGGAAGATGACAATTACATGCCCCCTCTAAAGACGAGGCAAGCCTCGGCGACGATGAATTCGCCATACCCGAGGATCCCGTTGAACAAGAGTGCTTCAAGCGCCGGCTTATGGCCACGGCAAATAGCCTCAAGAAAAAGCAGCGGCAGCTTCAAGCTGATCAAGATCTGCTAGCTGACAGATGGACTGAAGTCCTCGCGGCCGAGGAATATAAACTCAAGCACCCCTCCAAGAATTACCCAAAGTGCAGGTTACTACCCCGACTGGAGGAAGAAGCCTATGATACGGCTGATCGGCCACCTCGTGGCCGCGATAGAGAGGCATTCCAGCCAAAAACTCAGCCTCCACCCCGATGCCATTCACACAAAAAGGCCTGGGGAGATATGCCAGACCAGCGGGACATATTGGAGGACAAAGCAAAGCATGCAAGATCGATCTGCGGATCATGAAGGCGCACTACTCTGTGAGACGATAAACGTCATGCCGGATACAGTAAAAGCAAATCCGGTCGGGCCGAACACAGCGTGCAAGACCCATTCGAGCTGTGTCGCGATATAGCCCAATACAGAGGCGCCGCACACCCCTTACGCTTCACAGATGAAGTAATGGATCATCAATTCCTAGAAGGTTTCAAACCCGTAAATATTGAATCATACGACGGCACAACAGATCCCGCAGTATGGATCGAGGATTTCCTCCTCCACATCCACATGGCCCGCGGTGATGACTTACACGCCATCAAATACCTCCCACTAAAGCTCAAAGGACCAGCGCGGCATTGGCTTAACAGCTTGCCAGCGGACTCCATTAGTTGTTGGGAAGATCTGGAAGCCGCATTCCTCGACAACTTTTAGGGCACTTATGTGCGACCACCAGACGCCGATGACTTGAGCCACATAATTCAACAGCCAGAAGAGTCTGCCAGGAAATTCTGGACTCGGTTCCTTACAAAGAAAAATCAAATCGTCGACTGTCCGGATGCAGAGGCCTTAGCGGCTTTCAAACACAACATCCGAGACGAGTGGCTAGCCCGGCACCTTGGTCAGGAAAAGCCAAAATCTATGGCAGCTCTCACAACGCTCATGACCCGCTTTTGTGCGGGAGAAGACAGCTGGCTGGCTCGCAGTAATAACATATCAAAGAACCATGGTACCTCAGATACCAAGGACGGCAATAGCAGGTCACGTCGCAACAAACATAAGCACCGCATTAACAGCGAAAATACCGAGGATACGGCAGTCAATGCCGGATTGAAAGGCTCTAAGCCCGGCCAGCAGAAAAAGCTATTCAAACAAAGTACGTCGGGTCCGTCCAGCTTGGACCGTAAACTCGATCGCTCGTGTCAAATACACGGCACCCCAGACAAGGCAGCCAATCACAACAACAGGGATTGTTGGGTGTTCAAGCATGCCGGCAAGTTGCTTGCCGAAAACAAAGACAAGGGGCCGCATAGCGATGATGAGGGGGAATCACGGCAGCCACACACTGGAGGACAGAAGAGGTTTTCCCTACAAGTGCGGACGGTGAACATGATATATGAAACCCACATCCCCAAGAGGGAGCGGAAGCGTGTGCTCAGGGACGTATATGCGTTGGAGCCGGTCGCCCCAAAGTTCAACCCTTGGTCCTCCTGTCCGATCACCTTCGATCACAGGGACCACCCCACTAGTATCCGTCATGGCGGATTCGCCACACTGGTCCTAGACCCAATCATTGACGGATTTCACCTCACTCGAGTCCTTATGGATGGCGGTAGCAGCCTGAACCTGCTTTATCAGGACAAAGTGCGCAAAATGGGTATAGAACCCTCAAGGATCAAACCCACAAAAACGACCTTTAAAGGCATCATTCCAGGTGTAGAGGCCCATTGCACAGGCTCAATTACACTGGAAGTGGTCTTCAGATCCCCGGATAACTTCCGAAGCGAAGAGTTAATCTTCGACATAATCCCGTTCCGCAGTGGCTATCATGCGCTGCTCGGGCGAACCGCATTTGCTAGGTTCAATGCGGTGCCACATTATGCATACCTCAAGCTCAAGATGCCAGGACCTCGTGGAGTTATTACAGTCAATGGAAACATAAATCGCTCTCCCCGAACAAAGGAGCACACTGCGGCCCTCACAGCAGAAGCGCAAAGCAGCTTCTCAAGGCAATCAACCAGTTCGGCGCTTCAAAGCCCGGACACCTTCAAGCGCACTCGGAGCAATCGGCAAATGGACCGCCTGGCACGATCTGAGCTCGCATAGCAATACGGCGCCCACCCAAATCCCAGTCCAATGGTAAAACTCGTGCCACGCGTACATAATTACGCACTAAAAATACCATGGGCACAGGTGGGGAGGGGGGGCAAAACTGCGGCACGCCCCAAGACGCGGCTTAAACCGCACTAGGGGCTTCCTGTTTTGTAATTTTTCTCTTTTTTCAGGACCTTAATCTCTGGAAACACTGTCCGGCAGCACTATTGCCGAACAGATGATGCAATTTCACATGAGTATCACTTGTCCTACTCTTTGCTTATCACACTACCTGTATCACTCTGCTTTAACGCGATCTTTTGACTAAACAATGCAAGACATTACGACTATTATTGCATTCCTGTTATATATATATATATATATCAATGTTTTCATTAATGACGCCTTGCAACCGTACACTTTGGTACGGCCAACACACCAGGGGCTTACGTACCACACAATACGGTGTGAAAAGTCCGAACACTTTCACAAGTGCGGCACCCCGAACTTATAGCATTATATGCATCAACTCCGAATCATGTCTTTGGTCAAATGTTGGGTTTGCCCGGCTCCTATGTTTTGGTACCTTACATTTCGCTCTATCGGCTAAGGTAGCGCTAGGTGAACTACTTCGATTGTGCCCCGGTTCTGCTGGGTTCAGCACCTCAGTAGAGAAAGCTAAAACTGACTGTCATGATAAGGTGAGAGACTGGCCGCTGTTCGGCGAGGTTTTCGAGTCCCTAAAGACTTATGCCGCTTAGAGCGAGGGGCCGGCCCTGTCCGGCTTAAAGGCGTGTATCGCGCCCCGAATTCGGCCTTCCGAATACCAGGGGCTTCGCCGAAATTTAAAATTATAGAATTCTCTGCCTAAGTGAGAATGATAAAGCATTATTAGTCTGGTTGCCTTGTTTGATGTGCTGAGCACCTCCCTCGAAGGACCCAAACATGGGAACAAGAGTGCTCAGATTTATCCCGAACACCCCAGCACTCGTGGCATGGGGGCAAAAGCCAAGGACTAGCCATCTCTCAGATTGGATAAATAGCCAAACATAAGGCAATATTTTAAATTCAAACAAGCGTTGCATAGCGCATATGAAACAAGTTTTCATAAATACAGGATAAAACGAGCAAGTTTCACTCAAATATTACATCTTTGGAACACTCATCCGCTATGAGGCGGGCACCCGGCAGAACACCCTCGTAGTACATCTCGGGGTGGCGGTGCTCCTTGCCCTCCAGCGGCCCCTCCTTGATCAGCTTCACGGCGTCTAGCTTGACCCACTGCAATTTCACACGAGCGAAAGCCCGAAGTGCACCTTCAATGCAGACAGATCACTTGACGACCTCCAGCCGCGAACAGGCATCCACAAGCCGCCTCACCAGGTCGAAGAAGCTGTTCGGAATGGCATCGCCAGGGCACAGCCGGACTATAATGCTCTTCATGGCCCGATCGGCCGCCTTATGTAGCCCGACCATCTGCTTCAGCTGGTCGCTCATTGGCACCAGGTGTTCGGCCTCAACATACTGAGACTAGAACAGCTTCTCCGTTGAGCTTCCATCCTCGACCTGGTAAAATTGTGTAGCATCGGACACGCCGTGGGGCAAATCTGCGAATGCTCCTGGAGAGCTCCGGATTCGGGTAAGTAATCAGTAATTTACTCTTACATGCTTGCTTTGCATATAGAAAGCCTTACCCGCCGCTATATTCTTCATTCTGTCGATCTCCTGGAGGGCCTTTTGGGCTTCGGCCTTGGCACTTTTTGCGCTCTCGAGGGCCGCGGCAAGCTTAGACTCCCGCGTCTTTGAGTCAAGCCCCAACGCCTCGTGCTTCACCACGAGAGCCTGGAGCTCTTGCTGCACCTCGCCCACCCGAGCCTCGTGCTTCTATCGCTCGGTGCGCTCCTTGGCCGCTTTATCTTCGGCCTTGGTTAGCGCTTGCTTCAGGGTCGCCACCTCGGTCGTGGCCCCTAGCAAATATACGATGATCCTGTCATTTTGCAATCATGTCTTCGTTTATATATACATATCTATAGACAGGGTATTACTTACCCTTGTTCTCCTCGAGCTGCCTCTTGGCAAGGCCGAGCTCTTTCCTGGACCCCTCGAGGTCCTGCTTTAGTACGGCAACCTCCGCAGTCAGTGCGGCGGACGCCAGCAGTGAGGCCTGCATATGCATATTGACATACTTATATTAGACTCCTGCGATATTATTTGATCATCTATTTGGCTTTTCTTTGTGAACACCGAACAAAGCATCAGGGGCTACTGTCTATGCGATAATGTTTCTACTACATTTTAAAACACTTACCTCAAAGCCTGTTAGAAGGCTGGCACAGGCTTCAGTCAACCCGCTCTTGGCGGACTGAACCTTCTGGACCACCGCACTCATAACAGTACGGTGCTCCTCGTCAATGGAAGCGCTGCGAAGCGCCTCTAGATGGACAGAGGTCACCGGCACAGGCGTCTTGCCCCTCTTAGAAGGAGGCCACCTGCCCGAGCCTGGAACCACTGGAGGTTCCGGCGCGGTGTTCGACTGAGGGCCGAACTCGAAGCTCACAGGGGCTTCGTCCCCTCGGCTCCCGGAGTCCGGAAGGTCGCCTTGAGGTGCCTCCGGGACTGTCTCCCCTCGGTCTGGTGCCTCTTGAGACAGCACCTCGGTGTCATCGGCAGGATGAGGGGAGGTGGCGGTCGGGACTGGATCGCTATCCATGTCCGACGAGCCCAGGGAGCCGTCCGATGATACATCAATACTGGCTCGTGGCGGCCTGCATAATCATGTTCGGCGTTAGGGAAAGCAGTGTGACAAAGGAATGCTATGAGTTACTCTGGTATCCGAATACTTACGATCTCCCCGGGAGCTTGGCCCTGGGCAACCACTCGTCTTCTCCTTCGTCGGCGGCGGTGGAACTGTCCGGAAGGAGAGTCCTTCCCTTCTTGGACCCTTCGCCCCCCTAGTTGGGGCCGCCTTCCTTTTCTTATCTCCCCAGCTGGAGGGGGATCATCTTCTTCTTCTTCCTCGTCTTCGGGGGAGGAGTGCACCGCAGAGTCATTAGACGAAGAGTCCAACGACGCCTGGCGTCGGGAACTCTTTCGGGTTCCCTTGGCCTTCTTGGTCTTCTCCGGCACCGTATAAGGGGCCGGAGTCAGCATCTTTGCCAGAAGAGCGTCTGCTGGGCCTTCGGGCAAAGGAGCCGGACAGTCGATCTGTCCGGCCGTCTCCTGCTAGTCCTATCAAAGGTACAGGAGTTTAGATCCCGCATGGAGTCAATCTATAAGAAATAAGTATCCTGTGAAAGGTAAAGCAGCTTACCGCACTAGCTTGGCGCTTTGCGCTGAATCCACGATCCTCAGTAATGGGAGGGGGGGACCTCGGTGCTTTTGAACAGCACCCTCCAGGCATCTTCGTGAGTTGTGTCGAAGAGTTTGTTCAGAGTTCGGTGCTGCGCTGGGTCGAACTCCCACAAGTTGAACTCCCGTTGTTGGCACGGGACGATCCGGCAGTGGAGCATGACCTCGACCATGTTGACAAGTTTGAGCTTCTTGTTCACCATGTTTTGAATACATGTTTGGAGTCCGGTCAGCTCTCCCGAACTACCCCAGGACAGGCTCTTCTCTTTCCAGGAGGTGAGCCGCGTGGGGATGCCAGATCGGAACTCGGGGGCCGCTGCCCATGCAGGGTCGCGCGGCTCGGTGATGTAGAACCACCCCGATTGCCACCCCTTTATGGTTTCCATAAAGGAGCCCTCGAGCCATGTTACGTTGGGCATCTTGCCCACCATGGGGCCTCCGCACTCCGTCTGGCGGCCTCCCACAACCTTCGGCTTGACATTGAAGGTCTTCAACCATAAGCCGAAGTGGGGCTTGAAGCGGAGGAAGGCCTCGCACACGACGATAAACGCCGAGATGTTGAGGATGAAGTTCGGGGCCAGATCGTGGAAATCCAGGCCGTAATAGAACATGAGCCCTTAGACCAATGGGTGGAGAGGGAATCCCAGTCCGCGGAGGAAATGGGTGAGGAACACTACCCTCTCATGGGGCCTGGGGGTGGGGATGAGCTGCCACTCATCTGGGAGCCGGTGCGCGATGTCGTCGGGCAGGTATCCAGCTCTCCTCAACTTCTTGATGTCTCCATCCGCGACGGAGGAGACCATCCACCTGCCTCCCGCTCCGGACATGGTTGGAGAAGGTTGAGGTGGGAAGTGCAGACTTGGGCGCTAGAGCTCGAGTGTGCGAAAACGGATGAGCGAAGGAGGAAGCAGGCATGGATAGAAAGGTAAATCCTTATCCCTTTATATGGGCGGACGAAACTAAGCGTCCCCACTAGCCTGGTAAAACTCGCTTATCCCCCAAGCACCGTAATCGATGGCGCGGTTGGGTTACCCACGCCCGTATTGATGAGAATCCCGTAATAAGGGGACACGACCTCTGCTTTGACAAGACATGTCGAAAAACTGCCTCGCGTTATGTGCGGGGCTTCTTAAAGGAAACGGTTCGAATAATCACCGGGCCATGACATAACGTCATGCTGTCAAAACAAGTCAGCAAATTAGATTCGCGAAAATATTATTCTCTCTACGGTGGTATGTGGAACTTATTTTGCAGGGTCGGACACTATCCTCGTATTCAAATTCTTCTGCGATGTATTCAGAGAAGGAACCCGCCTTGCAATGCCGAAGACAATACTGCGCGCCAGACTCATCGTCATTGAAGCCTGGTTCAGGGGCTACTGAGGGAGTCCTGGATTAGGGGGTCTCTGGACAGCCGGACTATCTCCATTGGCCGGACTGTTAGACTATGAAGATACAAGATTGAAGGCTTTGTCTCTTGTCCGGGTGGGACTCTACTTGGCGTGGAAGGCAAGCTAGGCAATACGGATATGGATATCTCCTCCTTTGTAACCGACCTTGTGTAACCCTAACCCTCTCCGGTGTCTATATAAACCGAAGGGTTTTAGTCCGTAGGACAACAACCACAACATACAATCATACCATAGGCTAGCTTCTAGGGTTTAGCCTCTCTGATCTCGTGGTAGATCTACTCTTGTACTACCCATATCATCAATATTAATCAAGCAGGACGTAGGGTTTTACCTCCATCAAGAGGGACCAAACCTGGGTAAAACATTGTGTCCCCTGCCTCCTGTTACCATCCGGCCTAGACGCATAGTTCGGGACCCCCTACCCAAGATCCGCCGGTTTTGACACCGACACCCTGTGTATGGAAAACCTGCACGCAATGGGGCCCGACCACTATTGGCAACGCCCTTGTTCTATTTCGAGTCCGCTCAATAGTTCGAGTGGCTGCATCGAGAATGGCAGGGTGACCTTCTGCGGTTGGCAATGCTCTTGTTCTGTCTTGAGTCCGCTCGACAGCTCGAGCGGCCGTGTTAAGAGCAGTGAGGTGGTTTGCCCGGTAGCAAGCATACCCGGCAGGCCATTGAGCATCCGTCCTCAAGGCGCCGCCTGGGTTTCCATGGTGGCAAACCTACCCGATTAATGTAGGGTGGACATACAAAGGGAGATCAAACGGGGAAATAACATGCATCGTTTCAAAAGTATTGCAGAGTTATATTACATAATTTGTTGCTGCGGTTCTAACTAAAGATAAAAATTGTCTTGGTCATGAACCTGCAATGGCGATAAGAAACGGTGTGCCTAGTCCCGGCACTGGCCTTGTATCCTCCGAACTCCGTCGATGCGGCTGATGACGGGCTCGATGCGCTCCTCGAGTGGTGCGGGGGCCATGTCGTCCGGCAAGCTATCGAGCGAAGCATCGAAGTCGAGGTCAGGGTTCCAGTATGCCATCTTGGTAAGGACCTTGGTCATGGCACCCCGGAAAGCCTCCGGGCCTCTTCGGCCAGAGAGGCTGCCCTGTTGGAGCGGAGCCGCTCCAGGGCCCCGAGAACACCCTCGAAGAACAGGGTCAGCCTGGCATTAGGACTCACGTTTAGCTCCGAGACGTACCTCACATTGGACATCCCCATGGTAGCCAGCTGCGTGGTGATCTTGTCAGCGACATCGGCGAGGCAGCTGACCCAGAGCTTCTCTCCCGCCACACACTCCGCGTGGCTGGCGGCATCGTTCTTTCACAGCTGCCTCTCCACCTCCAGATTCTTGGTCAGGGTCTCCTGCCGGGCCCTGACCTCGTAGAGCGTCCCCTCAAGACCCTGCAGCTTTAGCTTCAGGTCCTTGATGGACTCGTTGGCCGGGGAGAGCAGCTTGACCATGTCAAGGACTGCGACCTACACGTCAGCCAAGGCGCCCTTGGCCGCGTCTCTCTCCCCCATCAGCTCCCGGATCTTCTTCGCCAGCCCGTCCCGCTCCACCTCTAGCTCATTCACCTTGCCGGCATGGACCTAGGCCTGAGCATTGAGGGCCTCCTTGTGCCTCCGCTCTAGCTCCTGGGTCCGCTACAAAACAAGCTGCTTGACCTCCTCGTCCTTGCCGTGGGGTGTCGCGACGAGTTTCTCCTCACGAGCGGCAAGGTCCTCCTCATGGGAGTTCAGCCCAACCTGGTGCGGACACCGAGCGGCCTCCTCCTTGGTGGCCTGTCGACTCGCCGCCTCCTGGGCCTTCTCGCCATCGGCCTGCTTCATGAAAAGCTCGAGCTTGCGCTTGGCCAGCTTATCTTGGGCGGTCGTCAGTTCCTCGCAGGGCCGGTGGAACCAAGCCTGCGCCTCGGTGACACGCCCTTCGAGGTCCGCCTCCGCCTTGTCCACTGGTGCCATCCTTGACTTGGCCTTATCCAGGCGGGCACGGTGAAGCGCCTGAAGCTTGTGGAAGTTAGCGCTCATGCTCTAGAGGAGCCGCTCTTCCTGGGAACTGCCGCCACAGACGCTCGGTTCATCAACGACCTCGAGCCCGGCGGCAGCAAGCACCTCGTCGTCGGACACCTCCCCCTCGGCGGGCGCCATGGTGCTCGCCATCCATGGGAGGTGGATGAACAGGTCGTCGCCCACCTTCTGATATTTGCCCGAGCCAGAGGCGGCGGAGGAGGAAGGCTGGTCGTCGACCACCTCCTCCTCGGCAGCAGCCTTGCTGGCCTCCTTGGCAGCGGCCTCGCCGGCCTCCTCGGTAGGCCCCTCAGCAGCGTCCCTAGCAATGTCCTTGGCGGCCTCCTCAGTGGTGATCAAGTCGGCCTCGGCTGCGGCCCCCCTAGCAACCTCCCCGATGACGGTGTCCATGTCCTCCTGGTCCGCCGAGGAAGGATCTGGATACCGAGATGGAGAATGAAGCAAAGTCAAGATCAAAATTTGAAAGAAGAAAAACGAGAGGGAACGGGAGATAAACAACTCACCTGTGCCAAGCTCGGACGAAGTGGCCCCCTCCCCACCGACATTCGGTGCCGGGACGGAGCCGCCGGCGCCTGGGTTCGCCTCTTCCTCCTCCTCCGTGCGCATGGGCTCGGTGCTTGGCGCCCTTGCCGGGGACGCCCCTCAGGGCGGTGTGGTTGATGGGGGCGGCATGTTGGGGGTGGCCCTCAGTGCCTCCTCCTGCTGCCGTTCTCCTCCTGCAACCACAGCAAGGTCAGCACCAAGAAATCGTGCCCCAGTGCACATCGATGAGGAGCGAGTGATGAACGCACGTTGGGGGCTGCGCCGGGGGCTGCTCTCCGGGCTGCTCTCCACCACCACCAGCGGTGTACTCGAGGTGCCCGCCGGGGGCTGGCCGCCCGTCGAGGCCTTGGCCCTCTTCAACACCCTCTGGGCCAGCGTCTCCCTATCCCTGCGAAGGTGAAGACAAGTCAAGAAAAGTGGCACGGTCCGAGGGGACGGAGATGACAAAAGACGAGATACTTATTCATCCTCCGCCTCTTCTTCCGCGGCCTTCCTCTTCCTCCTCGGGCTAAGAGACCCGAGGTCGAAGAAGACCTCCGTGTCGTCACCTGCCGGAGGAGGGGAAGCAGGTGAGGTTCGTGGACGCTTGGACGGAGAAGGGGTAGCCGCTTTCTTCTTCGCCACCGCAACCTTCACCGCTGCCGTGGCCCTCGTCTGACGCATGGACGCCTCCGGAGGTTGTTGCAGTCCTGCCGGGCTGGACCGGCTCACCAGAGACGGCCCGCCGCAGGACACACCCTCTCCCCGTGGCCGAGGGCTTGACAGCCTCGGTCTCCTCCCCGAACGACTCATCGACCTCATCTTCAATGAGAGGGGCCCCGTTGCCGGTGATGCTGGCCTCCCCAGCGGATTCCGTCCACTGGGCAAGCTCCTTCTCCTTTGCGGCCACCGTTGCCTCGTCCTCCACGCCGCCAGCGCTACCGGCCTCCTTGGCAAGCGCCGCCTCGGCCGCCCTGGTGGCGATGTAGTCTAGCTCCGCCTGGGTGGTGTCCTGGATGAGCAGCGGCTCTTTATGGACGTACTTCTCTAACAGGGTGTCGAAGAACTTCTGCACCTGGTCCACCTCCGGCTCGACCCAATTTGGGTCAAGGTCGTGCGCATTACAGTCCGGCATCATGGCAATGATGTCAGTCTGGCGGGAGTTGTTGCTCAACAGGACCACCCCCGCCGGCAACCCAAACAAGGGCCCCTTCACGAACTTGCCGGCCTTCGCGAACTTGCCGGTCCTCTCGGCCCTGCCCTCGCGGTTCACGTCGAGCTAAAAGAGCCGCTGGCAGAAGTGGGCGTGCCCCATCACCGCGAAGTTGTGGTTCAGGCCCGGGCGGAGTCGCATGATGTCAGCCGCATTACTGAAGAGCCAGGCCGGCCTCCCCTTGTTGTGCAGTGGAGCGATGCGGCGACGGATGAAATCCGCCCCAATCATCTCCAAGGTGAGCCCGGCAACGGCGAGGCGGTGGATTCTGGTGATGGCGACTGTGAGCTTCCCATCCTGGGCGTCGACATCACCCTTGTCGTCTTTGCGAACCGGCGGCACCTGGCGAACCTGGCAAAACTCTTGTGGATCCTCCTCCTCGATCCAGCACCACCGGCTCCGCCACTCCTCCCCTTCTCCAGGGTCCTTGGGATCCAGGCGACACAACTGGAAATGGTGCCTCCCCTCTGGATCCGAGGTTAGAAGTACCGGAGGAAAAGTACCGTGTTGGGATGCACTCCGGCGAAGCCCTCGCAGAGGTGGGCAAAAAGGGCCATGCACGCCACGGCATTTGGAGTGAAATCCAGAAGGTGGAAGCCATAGGTGTGCATGACGTCATTGAAGAAATCAGAGATAGGGGGGCAGAGGCCGCAGGGAAAGTAGTCGACGAAGAATGGGTACCGATTCGGGGCGGCCTTGGCGCAATCGGCGGGGATGATGCGCGTGGCTGGATGCCCCGTCGTCTCTCCCCCTGTCTTGCACCCCCACAAGGTCCTGAAATTGTCCCGGAGATGGACTACGTCGACCGTCGAGGGGAAGTAGGCGAGCTGCGTCCGCCGTGCCACCGACTCTCTCTGGCGGCTCCGTCCCCCCGGTGTCCTTGGACACTCCTTTGCCCTTGCTGATTTTGGGTGCCATGCGGCTGCGAGAGGTGAAGGGGGAAGGACAACGAAAATGCGGCGGCAGTGAGTAAGAGCAAGAGCTTGGGAAGGAAGAAGGAGGGGACGACGGTTCCGAGATTGGAGAAGGCACGGAGGGTAAATGAGCAGCACGCCCGCGGTTATCCCTTTTTACGGGGAAGGTGCGGGACGCCTCTTTACCATCCACCACGATGTGACGCATGTGTGCGGAAACCGCCCCAGCATGACCCCCCCACGTCACGCATTCAACGTGGGTCATGGGGAAGCGCAGCGGATGGAGAAGTTAATGCGGTAAAAATCCGCCCCACCTGCTCGCGCACCGTTTTGGGCCTGGCCCAACAACGCGTCGTGCTTATGTATGGCCCAGGCTCGGGGGCTCCTGCCGATGTACAAAAGTAGGGCCTCTCCTTTTGCACCCCTTTACTTGTGCATGGGTAGTCAGAGCTTGCCCACGGCAACACTAAGCAGGGCAGAGGACGGAAGCCGGAACGGAAGATGACCAAAGCAACACCAAGACCAGAGGCGCAAAAGACAGCAAGAGGTCAAGGTGCACTCCACCGGCAAGACCCTTGCAGGGTGGCTTTCGCGGCCTCGGCAAGATCCTTGTCGGGGCAACTTGCCTGACGCCAGCAGAGCGTGCCACCCTTGAGGCCAAGGGGTTCCAACACCATCAACCATATTGGAACTAAGGCTCGAGAGGCACCTCCGTGGTGGTATGCAGATCTTTGTAGAGATCATGAATACACAAGATCAGATGAGAACCAGAAGATGACGATCCTTGGCGAGATCCTTGCCAAGGAAATCCACGAGACCCCCGGCAAGATCCTTGTTGGGGACGACCATGGTGCTGCAGCGAGACCCTTGTCAGGCCCTCGGAAAGACCCTTGCCGAGGACACCTGCGGGTCCGCAGCCAGGACCATGTCTGCCAAGACTCCACCGCCGCTCCCATATAGCTGCCAGCTCGACTTGCTGGGCAGGCATCTGCGTGGCATCGCGCGGCTTCTACACCAACTCAGCAAGCACCTGTGTGGTGGCATGCAGATCTTCGTGAAGACTCCACCACCGCACCAGCCCAGCAGCCAGCCGACGTGGTGCTACAACGCCTCGTCAGCTTGGACGCGTGTCGAATCCAGGCGAGGCGACGACAGCTGGGACGAGCTTCTTTGCCGTCTCCAATAAAGCAAGAGGGGCACATCGGCAGCGCATTAAATGCGTTTGTCCGACGATGCCAGGGAATAGACTCAGCCCCTGTACACCTTTCCACCTCATGTGTGCCATTGTGGCTACCCCTTTTGGCTATAAAAGGAGGCCCGAGGCATACTTGAGAGGGAGATTCGGATCTTTTGGACTGGAGAGACATCGCAGCTAGTTCAAGAACACAAGAACACTCAAATATACATCAAAGAAGGACTAGGGTTTTACGTGTCTCCGTGGCCCGAACCTGGGTAAACGATTTGTGTGCTGACCGCCATAACCGCTCTTTGCACAACCCCATTCCCGCCAACCATAGAAGGGATCACAGTGACCCCATAGGTGTCATTTTCGACCGTCACAACCAGTATTTATGAAGACTTTTATTATTTGGGTGAGAATGCAGGCCTCGTCGACTTCCTCCGCGACCAACGCGAAAAGTATCTCCTCCTCACTAATATTTTCGTGCAAATTTTTTACTTTCCTGCTAAGAAATCACCACCTTCAGTGAAATTTCATTTATATGATGAGGTTAAGGAGATGTCACTATATGATTTTTCCTGGGTCTGTGAGATACCCTTTCAGGGCAGCATAGAGGAACCACATCGTAATGATGTGGAAGAATTTATTGATATGATTGTTGTAGGGGAAACGAGGAAAGTTTCCGATGCAAGAATTACTGGCATACATTTTCATGTTCTACGTTACTTTGCAATATTTACTAGTAGATGCTGAATTGGTCGCGGGAACAGTGGAAACCTCAGTGCCCCTGATATTGTTATTTTGCGCCATGCTTTGTTTCGTGATACCACTTTTAGTTTAGGTGCTATTGTTGCTAAACGGTTAAATCTGAACCCTACAAAGGGTCCCGTCTTTGGAGGCATCTTTGCCTCTCGCCTTGCTGCACACTTTAACATACCTATTAGGCATTATGAGAAAGAGGAAAACTTGCTGCCTCCTATTTTTCTAGACTATAAGAGTATGGTAGCACATTATTTTATTGTTAAGAAGAAGAAGAAGGAGATTCTTAACTATAGACTGATATTTGATAAAAAAATACTTTGAGACTATTACCTTGCCTGCTCCCTCTTTGTTCAACATATTTTCAGGCACGTACCTTGTTTTGCCGGAGGCGGTTCATGCATACCGGAGCCTGACATCATCTCCAGAGCCTGAGCCGAAGCCACCACTTGATCCTCACCGTCGGTCTGTTTATCAGTGGGATCCGGAGGAGATCGCCAACCAGTGGCACCTAGAGGACACTCCTCCATACACCGCAGAGGGCGGCTTTGAGCCGTGGCTATGGACCAAGTTAGGCCAAAAGCCTAAGCTTGGGCGAGTACGTATTTCTCACCGACATTACATTCATGTTCACACACTCATTCCACTTGTTGGTGCTCATACTTTTTCATTGTACTATCCATGCTAGTTTATTTTATTTTTAAGCCTTCTTCTTCTTGTGTGTTTGAAAAACATTTAGAAAAACAAAAAAATTAGTCGTAGCTTTTAGCTAGTTTACTTTCCATGCTTGTAGTTGTAGTAATAATTAAAAGAAAACCCCAAAAGATTTCTCGTTCTTCTTTTGTTTGTTGGGAGCTTTCCCATGTAAATAGTTTTGTTTCTTTTCTTTTTCTTTGGGGGTCAAGAGGAGAAGACCATGATGAAAATGTTGAGAGGCTCTCATTTCAATTATTGTTGATCTAACAAAGAGCCCATATTACCTTGCCTTCTCCCTTGAATTGAATGCTTGCAGATTCCAGCTAAGTCCAATACACATGCACTATTATTATTATCCACACTATTTGGTTGTGCTAGTGAAAGGCAATAATGACGATATATGATGGACTGATTGAGATGAGAGAAGCTGGTATGAATTCGGCCTCTCATGTTTTTGTAAATATGTTTAGTTCGTCGTCCCTGGTTCAGCCTATTATGAATGAAACATGTTTGCAATGACAATTAGAGATTATAGTTGCTCATGCCATGCTTAATTTGCTAGGAGTTTATAATGGTTTACCTTGCGTGCCAACGTGCTATTAAAATGGTTGTGATGTGGTATGATACGGTGGTATCCTCCTTCGAACAATTCGAGTGGCTTTACTTGACACATGTGGTTGAAACAAAATCAACATAGCCTCCATGATAAATATGTTCATGGTGAATTATATCCTACTCATGCTTGCATTCAGTGTTCATTAATTTTAATGCATGTTCATGACTGTTGTCGCTCTCTAGCTGGTCACTTCCTAGTCTCTTTATAGCCTTCACTTGTACTAAGCGGGAATACCGCTTGTGCATCCAACTCCATAAACCCCAAAAGTTATTCCATATGAGTCCACCATACCTTCCTATATGCGGTATCTACCTGCCGTTCCAAGTAAATTTGTATGTGCCAAACTCTAAACCTTCAAATGAAATTCTGTTTTGTATGCTCGAATATCTCATGTATCAACTAGGGCTATCTATAGCTTCCATGCTAGGCGGGTTATTCTCAAGAGGAGTGGACTCCGCTCCTCACTCACGAGAAAATGGCTGGTAACCGAGATGCACAATCCCATGCTCAAATCAAATCAAAATAATTGCAAACAAAACTCCCCCAGGATTGTTGTTAGTTGGAGGCACCCGTTGTTTCGGACAAGCCATGGTTTGATGTTTGTTGGTGGTAGGGGGAGTATAAACTTTACCATCCTGTTTGGGAACCGCCTATAATGTGTGTAGCATGGAAGATATCAAGATCTCTCGGTTGTTATGTTGACAATGAAAGTATACCACTCAAAATATTATTCATCTCTATTTCAAAATCGAGCTCTGGCACCTCTACAAATCCCTACTTCCCTCTACGGAGGGCCTATCTATTTACTTTTATGTTGAATCATCATCCTCTTATTAAAAAGCACTAGTTGGAGAGCACCGCTCTCATTTGCATGTATTATTGTTAGTTTACATTGAGTATGACTGTGACTGGATCTCTTTTACCATGAATTACAATTTCCAGTTAGCCCTTGATCTTTAGAGGTGCTCTGCATTTATATTTTGCGGTCTCAGAAAGGGCTAGCGAGATACCATCTTGCTATATCATATTATGATTGTTTTGAGAAAGTGTTGTCATCCGAGATTTACTATTATTGCTCGCTAGTTCATTATGTGATTGATATGAGTAAACATGAGACCTAAATGTTATTCTGAATATGATTAGTTCATAATCTTTGCTGAAAACTTGAATGCTGGCTTTACATATTTACAACAACGTGAGCAAACAGAGTTTGTAAAAGTTTTTCTTTATCACTTTCAATTTTTCAACTGAATTGCTTGAGGACAAGCAAAGTTTTAAGCTTGGGGAGTTGATACGTCTCCAATGTATCTAGTTTTCCAAACACTTTTGCCCTTGTTTTGGACTCTAACTTGCATGATTTGAATGGAACTAACCTCGAGTGACGCTGTTTTCAGTAGAATTGCCATGGTGTTATTTTTGTGCAGAAATAAAAGTTCTCGGAATGACCTGAAAAGCACCGGTGAACATGAGACCTAAACATATAAAAAATACCGGAGAAAGAATCAAGGCCAGGGGCTCACACCCTGTCCTTGAGGGTGGGGGGGGGGCGCCTACCCCCTGGGCGCGCCCCCCTGGCTCATGGGCCCCCTGGTGCTTCGCCGACCTCAACTCCAACTCTATATATTCACGTTCAGGGAGAAAAAAATCAGAGAGAAGGATTCATCGCGTTTTATGATACGGAGCCGCCGCCAAGCCCTAATCTCTCTCGGGAGGGATGATCTGGAGTCCGTTCGGGGCTCCGGAGAGGGGAATTCGTCGCCATAGTCATCATCAACCTTCCTCCATCACCAATTTCATGATGCTCACTGCCATGTGTGAGTAATTCCATCGTAGGGTTGCTAGATGGTGATGGGTTGGGTGAGATTTATCATGTAATCGAGTTAGTTTTATTAGGGTTTGATCCCTAGTGTCCATTATGTTCTAAGATTGATGTAGCTATGACTTTGCTATGCTTAATGCTTGTCACTAGGGCCCGACTGCCATAATTTCAGATCTGAACCTATTATGTTTTCATGAATATATGTGAGTTCTTGATTCTATCTCGCAAGTCTACAATCACCTATTATGTGTTATAATTCGTTAACCCCAAAGTGAAAATAATCGGGATAGTTACTGGTGATGACCGTAGTTTGAGGAGTTCATGTATTCACTAAGTGTTAATGCTGTGGTCCTTTACTCTATTAAAAGGAGGCCTTAATATCCCTTAGTTTCCAATACGACCCCTCTGCCACGGGAGGGTAGGACAAAAGATGTCATGCAAGTTCTTTTCCATAAGCACGTATGACTATATTCGGAATACATGCCTACATTACTTTGATGAACTGGAGCTAGTTCTGTGTCACCCTATGTTATAACTGTTGCATGAGGAATCACATCCGACATAATTATCCATCACCGATCCAATGCCTACGAGCTTTTCACATATTGATCTTGCTCAATTACTTTTCCGTTGCTACTGTTACAATCACTACAAAACCAATACTATTACTTTTGCCACCGTTACCACTACTTCCATACTACTTTGCTACGGATATTAAGTTTTCCAGGTGTTGTTGTATTGACAAATCAGCTGCTAATACTTGAGAATATTCTTTGGCTCCCCTTGTGTCGAATCAATAAATTTGGGTTGAATACTCTACCCTTGAAACTGTTGCGATCCCCTATACTTGTGGGTTATCACTGCCTTGTGGTTTTATGCCACCTGAATACCCCTGCGGATAATTTCTCGCACTTATCGAGTATCCGCTCATCCCAAGTTGATTCATGTATTTCACAAAAGTCTTCAAAATACCATTCGATCTTCCGAAAATCCTCAACAGTCTACCAGTCTATTGCTCTTGAAATTCTTGCTTGCTTGCATTAGGATTAATCCCATAAGTCTGTAATCTTATTGTCATCCTTTGTCATTTATCATTTTGAGTGCGTTGATTCAATGTGTTGTGAATGCACGCAATCCTCAATCAGATCCTAGAATTCATCCTTCTGGCTTGGACGCATTTTAAACATAAGCTGGATCTTGACCAATCAAATTGCCGTCGATTGTATCTCTAAGCCTACTCAACTTATCCATCCTTAATCAGAGCGTTTGCTTCCGATCCCTTGATTTGGAAATCATATTTCCTTTGCATTTGAGGTTTGAATTAGTTAGTTGTTTCTATAATCCAACGTCTTTGCATTGTTTTGTTCCTTTGATTATGTGCCGATGCTCATATCAGCTCTGTTATGGACCGTCAGATCCTTTGTTGAATTATCATCCGACAGTCTCCTTCATATACTAAACCTCGAGTAGTTTTTTTTCTCTGATATATAATGCCATTGGTAAATCCTATTCTGTGATTGGCCAACCATGCTCTGCTTTTGAGCTGGTGATATTTACTCTTCAAACTTGTGGTATATGTTCCTAAGATGCCCAGTGGGTTGAACCTACACCTTCGCTAATCTGTGTGAACTCGAAGATTATGCGGGTTATATTCTACTGACTTTTTGTCAGGTAAAATTTGAACGCTACAACTTGTTCGAAAGCGAGAAGTGAATGAAATGTTATGCATTGAAGAAGTGGGAGTCGACCTTGAACCTTTGTCTTCATGCCCATGGACCCGATGTGGAACTTATCATGGAAGCTTCTTGTAAAAAAATTCCCTTATTATAAGTTCATCTGGTATCTATGTTTGGTCTTTTGCAATTGTGGTTGCAACCACGATTGTTCTCCTTTGATTCCATTTATCGGACAAGTTGAAGTACTTGTCTTTTGTAGATCAATACACCTGTCCAGCCTCTATTCTACTCTACCTTCGAGTGTACTGATGTCTACTACACAACCTTCTTCCTGTAGACGTTGTTGGGACTCCAAGTGCAGAGGTTTGTAGGACAGCAGCAAATTTCCCTCAAGTGGATGACCTAAGGCTTATCAATCCGTGGGAGGCATAGGATGAAGATGGCCTCTCTCAAACAACCCTGCAACCAAATAACAAAGAGTCTCTTGTGTCCCCAACACACCCAATACAATGGTAAATTGTATAGGCGCACTAGTTCGGCAAAGCGATGGTGATACAAGTGCAATATGGATGGTAGATATAGGTTTTTGTAATCTAAAAATATAAAAACAGCAAGGTAACTAATGATAAAAGTGAGTGTAAACGGTATTGTGATGTCTACTACACAACCTTCTTCTTGTAGACGTTGTTGGGCCTCCAAGTGCAGAGGTTCGTAGGACAGTAGAAAACTTCCATCAAGTGGATGACCTAAGGTTTATCAATACGTGGGAGGCGTAGGATGAAGATGGTCTCTCTCAAACAACCCTGCAACCAAATAACAAAGAGTCTCTTGTGTCCCCAACACACCCAATACAATGGTAAATTGTATAGGTGCACTAGTTCGGCGAAGAGATGGTGATACAAGTGCAATATGGATAGTAGATAAGGGTTTTTGTAATCTGAAAATATAAAAACAGCAAGGTAACTAATGATAAAAGTGAGCACAAACGGTATTGCAATGCTAGGAAATAAGGCCTAGGGTTCATACTTTCACTAGTCCAAGTTCTCTCAACAATAATAACATAATTGGATCATATAACTATCCCTCAACATGCAACAAGGAGTCTCTCCAAAGTCACTAATAGCGGAGAACAAACGAAGAGATTATGGTAGGGTACGAAACCAACTCAAAGTTATTATTTCTGATCGATCTATTCAAGAGTTCGTACTAGAATAACATCTTAAGACACAAATCACCCAAAACCCTAATGTCACCTAGATACTCCAATGTCACCTCAATTATCCGTGGTTATGATTATACGATATGCATCACACAATCTCAGATTCATCTATTCAACCAACACAAAGAACTTCAAAGAGTGCCCCAAAGTTTCTACCGGAGAGTCAAGACGAAAACGTGTGCCAACCCCTATGCATAAGTTCACGAGGTCACGAAACTCACAAGTTGATCACCAAAACATACATCAAGTGGATCACATGATATCCCATTGTCACCACAGGTAAGCACGTGCAAGACATACATCAAGTGTTCTCAAATCCTTAAATACTCAATCCGATAAGATAACTTAAAAGGGAAAACTCAATTCATCACAAGGAGATAGAGGGGGAGAAACATCATAAGATCCAACTATAATAGCAAAGCACACGATACATCAAGATCGTGCCAACTCAAGAACACCAGAGAGAGAAATGAAACACATAGCTACTGGTACATACCCTCAGCCCTGAGGGTGAACTACTCCCTCCTCATCATGGAGAGCGCCGGGATGATGAAGATGGCCACCGGAGTGGGACTCCCCCTCCGGCAGGTTGCCGGAACGGGTCTAGATTGGTTTTCGGTGGCTACGTAGGTTTTTGGTGGTGGAACTCCCGTTCTATTCTGTCCCCCGATTTTTTTAGGGTATATGGACATATATAGGCGCAAGAAGTCGGTCAGGGGAGCCATGAGGGGCCCACGAGGGTGGGGGCGCACCCAGGGGGTAGGGCGCGCCTCCCTGCCTCGTGGCTTCCTCGAAGCTTCCCTGACGTCTACTCCAAGTCTCCTGGATTGCTTTCGTTCCAAAAATAACTCTCCCGAAGGTTTCATTCCATTTGGACTCCGTTTGATATTCCTTTTCTTCGAAACACTGAAATAGGCAAGAAAACAACAATTTGGGCTGGGCCTCCGGTTAATAGGTTAGTCCCAAAAATAATATAGAAGTGTTTAGTAAAGCCCATAAACATCCAAAACAGATAATATAATAGCATGAATACTTCATAAATTATAGATGCGTTGGAGACGTATCAGCATCCCCAAGCTTAATTCTTGCTCGTCCTCGAGTAGGTAAAT
This sequence comes from Triticum monococcum, assembly GCA_034509565.1. Lineage (NCBI taxonomy): Eukaryota > Viridiplantae > Streptophyta > Magnoliopsida > Poales > Poaceae > Triticum > Triticum monococcum. The sequence continues at coordinate 166,210,138 of CM067841.1, read as the reverse complement.
TATAAAAGAAAGAATTTATGAAGTGTAAAGGCTAGCAGGTGCACAAGTTTGATCATTGGTAATTTCAATCACCTTTTCTAGCATCATTATATGTCATACCAGTAGCTCAACTCATGGGACTTCTCATGATCAAGTAACAAGCTATTCACATGTTAAAGTATAGATCATAAACTTTCTTGAAAACTAACAAACCGTGTTATTAGTCATCAAACAATTACAATTCATCTTATTTTTAGGAAGGGTCTATGTCAGAGCTTTGATTCGGCAAACTTCACATACTCAACTATCATTTAGTCTTTCACAATTGCTAACACTCACATGATATTAATGGGTTCAAAGTTTTAATCAAACACAGAGAAAGATAGGGGCTTATAGATTCGCCTCCCAACCTTTTACCTCAAAGGTAATGTCAACAATAATAGTTCATGATGCCTTAGATCCAATTGGATATATATATATATATATATATATATATATATATATATATCAGGATCTTTCCAACACAATGCGCTTGCCAAAGGATAAAATGTAAAAATAAAAGGTGAAGATCACCATGATTCTTGCATAAGGTATAAGAAAAGAATAAAAGATAGACCCTTCACAGAGGGAAGCAGAGGTTGTCATGCGCTTTTATAGTTGGATGCACAAAATCTTAATGCTAAAGAATGTCACTTTATATTGCCACTTGTGATAGGGACCTTTATTATGCAGTCCGTCGCTTTTATTACTTCCACATCACAAGATCGTATAAAGCTTATTTTCTCCACACTAATAGATCATACATATTTAGAGAGCAATTTTTATTGCATGCACCGATTACTACTTACTTGAAGGATCTTACTCAATCCATAGGTAGGTATGGTGGACTCTCATGGCAATACTGGTTTAAGGGATGTTTGGAAGCACAAGTAGTATCTCTACTTGGTGCAAAGAATTTGGCTAGCATGAGGGGGAAAGGCAAGCTCATCATGTTGAATGATCCATGACAATATAGTACTTTATTTCAGATATACGAAAACATAACCCATTATGTTGTCTTCCTTCTCCTACATCAACCTTTTAACATGTCATATTTTAATGAGTGCTCACAATTACAAAAGATGTCCAAGATAGTATATTTATATGTGAAATCTCTCTTCCCTCAATATTCTTTCATGAATTGTTCAAGTGACCAATACAATATTTGCTAACCTTCAATAAATTTACAACCTCTACTTCTTATATGTGAAGTCATTAATCCCCATGGGATATGGATATGAAACATATAAAATTTCAGATTCATTATATTCAATTCATTCAACCATTTACTCATAGGATGTATGTGAAGCACGTGAATGAATAACAAACTACTCCGAAAGATATAAGTGCAGATCAATGCGTAGTTAAATAATTATTTATCTATGTGAAGACTCTCCATTTAATAATTTCAGATCTTGATACTTTATTCAAACAGCAAGCAAAACAAAATAAAATGACATCTAAGAATAGCAAATATCATGTGAAGAAGCAAAAACTTAGGATCAACCGATACTAACTGATAGTTGTTGAAGAAGATAGGTGGGATGCCAACCGGGGCATCCCTAAGCTTAGACTCTTGAGACTTCTTGAAATTTTATCTTGGGATGCCTTGGGCATCCCCAAGCTTCAGCTTTTTTGTCTCCTTAATTCCTCTCATGTCACGGTCTCCCTAAATCTCAAAAGCTTCATCCACACAAAACTCAACAAGGACTTGTGAGATAAGTTAGTATAAACCAATGCAAAAACCTTATCATACTCTTCTGTAGGAAATCACTAAAATTATTAATCAACATTGCATACTAAATGCCTCCGCATATTTAATAGTCCTATCCTCAAATAGAGTCATTAAACAAGCAAACAAATGCAAACAATGCAAACATAACAGCAATCTTCCTAAACAGGACAGTCTGTGAAGAATGCAGCAAGATCCATACTTCCCTAGCTCCAAAATTATGAAAGAAAATTCCCATTGTAGTGAATTTATCATAGCTTGTTATGAAAAAGGTTTAAGCATTTTATCACATTCTGACTTTTCTTGGGAATTTTTGCAACAGTGGTAAACTTTCTGTTTTCAAACAGCAACATGTAGACTTGTAAAATAGGCATAGTAAAGGCCATCAATGCCACTTTTATTGAAATAAAAGATGCAAAACATTGTTCTAAATAACAGAAACCAAATCCTAACAAAATAAATTGACGCTCCAAGCAAAACACATATCATGTGGTGAATAAAAATATAGCTCCAGGTAAAGTTACCGATGAGCGAAGACGAAAGAGGGGATGCCTTCTGGGGCATCCCCAAGCTTAGGCTCTTGGTTGTCCTTGAATATTACCTTGGGGTGCCTTGGGCATCCCCAATCTTAGGCTCTTCCCACTCTTTTTCCATAGTCCATCGAATCTTTACCCAAAACTTGAAAACTTCACAACACAAAACTTAACAGAAAACTCGTGAGCTCCGTTAATAAAAGAAAACAAAGCCCCACTTCAAGGTACTGTAATGAACTCATTCTTTATTTATATTGGTGTTAAACCTACTGTATTTCAACTTTTCTATGGTTCATAAACTCTATTACTAGCCATAGATTCATCAAAATAAAGCAAACAACACACGAAAGACAGAATCTATCAAAAACAGAATAGTCTATAGTAATATGTAGGTTTCGAATACTTCTGGAACCCCCAAAATTCTAAAATAAATTGCTGGACGTGAGGAATTTATCTATTAATCATCTGCAACAAGAATTAACTAAATAGTACTCCATAAAAAAATGGCAGCAAATCTCGTGAGCATTAAAGTTTCTATTTTTTACAGCAGGATCGCAAAGACTTTCCCCAAGTCTCCCCAAAGGTTCTACTTGGCATAAACACTAATTAAAAGCATAAAACCACTTCTAAATAGAGGCTAGATGAATTATTTATTACTAAACAGGACCAAAAAGAAAATACTAGAAATAAAATTGGGTTGCCTCCCAACAAGCGCTAACGTTTAACGCCCCTAGCTAGGCATGATGATTTCAATGATGCTCACATAAAAGATAAGAATTGAAACATAAAGAGAGCATCATGAAGAATATGACTAGCACATTTAAGCCTAACCCACTTCCGATGCATAGGGATTTTGTGAGCAAACAACTTATGGGAACAATAATGAGCTAGCATAGGAAAGCAAAACAAGCATAACTTCAAGATTTTAAGCATATAGAGAGGAAACTTGATATTATTGCAATTCCTACAAGCATGTATTCCTCCCTCATAATTATTTAAAGTAGAATCATGAATGAATTCAACAATATAACTATCACATAAAGCATTCTTTTCATGATCTACAAGCATAGAATTTTTAATACTCTCCACATAAGCAAATTTCTTTTCATGAATAGTAGTGGGAGGAAACTTAACAAAATAACTATCATGTGAGGCATAATCCAATTGAAAATTATAATAAAGATGACAAGTTTCATGGTTATCATTATTCTTTATAGCATACGTGTCATCACAATAATCATCATAGATAGCAACTTTGTTCTCATAATCAATTGGAACCTCTTCCGAAATAGTGGATTCATCACTAAATAAAGTCATGACCTCTCCAAATCTACTTTCATCAATATAATCATCATAAATAGGAGGCATGCTATCATCATAATAAATTTTCTCATCAAAACTTGGGGGACAAAAAATATCATCTTCATCAAACATAGCTTCCCAAGCTTGTGGCTTTGCATATCATTAGCATCATGGATATTCAAGGAATTCATACTAACGACATTGCAATCATGCTCATCATTCAAATATTTAGTGCCAAACATTCTAATGCATTCTTCTTCTAGCTCTTGAGCACAATTATCGGAATCCTTATTTTCATGAAAGATATTAAAAAGATGAAGCATATGAGGTACCCTTAATTCCATTTTATTGTAGTTTTCTTTTATAAACTAAACTAGTGATAAAACAAGAATCTAAAATATTCGATTGCAAGATCTAAAGATATACCTTCAAGCGCTAACCTCCCCGGCAACGGCGCCAGAAAAGAGCTTGATGTCTACTACACAACCTTCTTCTTGTAGACGTTGTTGGGCCTCCAAGTGCAGAGGTTTGTAGGAGAGTAGCAAATTTCCCTCAAGTGGATGACCTAAGGTTTATCAATCCGTGGGAGGCATAGTATGAAGATGGTCTCTCTCAAACAACCCTGCAACCAAATAAAAAAGAGTCTCTTGTGTCCCCAACACACCCAATACAATGGTAAATTGTATAGGTGCACTAGTTCGGCGAAGAGATGGTGATACAAGTGCAATATGGATAGTAGATAAGGGTTTTTGTAATCTGAAAATATAAAAATAGCAAGGTAACTAATGATAAAAGTGAGCACAAATGGTATTGAGATGCTAGGGAACAAGGCCTAGGGTTCATACTTTCACTAGTGCAAGTTCTCTCAACAATAATAACATAATTGGATCATATAACTATCCCTCAACATGCAACAAGGAGTCACTCCAAAGTCACTAATAGTGGATAACAAACGAAGGGATTATGGTAGGGTACGAAACCACCTCAAAGTTATTCTTTCTAATCGATCTATTGAAGTGTTCATACTAGAATAACACCTTAAGACACAAATGAACCAAAACCCTAATGTCACCTAGATACTCCAATGTCACCTCAAGTATCCGTGGGTATGATTATACGATATGCATCACACAATCTTAGATTCATCTATTCAACCAACACAAAGAACTTCAAAGAGTGCCCCAAAGATTCTACCGGAGAGTCAAGATGAAAATGTGTGCCAACCCCTATGCATAAGTTCACGAGGTCACGAAACTCGCAAGTTGATCACCAAAACCTACATCAAGTGGACCACATGATATCCCATTGCCACCACAGATAAGCACGTGCAAGACATACATCAAGTGTTCTCAAATCCTTAAAGACTCAATCTGATAAGATAACTTCAAAGGGAAAACTCAATTCATCACAAGGAAATGGAGGGGGAGAAACATCATAAGATCCAACTATAATTGCAAACCTCGCGATACATCAAATCGTGCCAACTCAGGAACATGAGAGAGAGAGAGAGAGAGATTAAACACATAGCTACTGGTACATACCCTCAGCCCTAAGGGTGAACTACTCCCTCCTCGTCATGGAGAGCGTCGGGATGATGAAGATGGCCACCGGAGAGGGACTCCCCCCTCCGGCAGGGTGCCAGAATGGGTCTAGATTGGTTTTCGGTGGCTACGGAGGTTTCTGGCGGCGGAACACCCGATCTATTCTGTTCGCCAATGTATTTATGGTATATGGACATATATAGGCAAAAGAAGTCGGTCAGGGGAGCCACGAGGGGCCCACAAGGGTGGGGGCACCCCCAGGGGGTAGGGCGCGCCTCCCTGCCTCGTGGCTTCCTTAAAGCTTTCCTGACGTCTGCTCCAAGTCTCCTGGATTGCTTCTGTTCCAAAAATAACTCTCCCGAAGGTTTCATTCCATTTGGACTCTGTTTGATATTCCTTTTCTTGGAAACACTGAAATAGGCAAGAAAACAACAATTTGGGCTAGGCCTCCGTTTAATAGGTTAGTCCCAAAAATAATATAATTTTTTTAATAAAGCCCATAAACATCCAAAACAGATAATATAATAGCATTAATACTTCATAAATTATAGATACGTTGGAGATGTATCATATTGCAATGCTAGGAAACAAGACCTAGGGTTCATACTTTCACTAGTGCAAGTTCTCTCAACAATAATAACATAATTGGATCATATAACTATCCCTCAACATGCGAGAAAGAGTCACTCCAAAGTCACTAATAGCGGAGAACAAACGAAGAGATTATTGTAGGGTACAAAATCACCTCAAAGTTATCCTTTTTGGTGGATCTATTCAAGAGTCCGTAGTAAAATAACATGAAGCTATTCTTTCCGTTCAATCTATCATAGATTTCGTACTAGAATAACACCTTAAGACACAAATCAACCAAAACCCTAATATCACCTAGATACTCCAATGTCACCTAAAGTATCCATGGGTATGATTATACGATTGCATCACACAATCTCAGATTCATCTATTCAACCAACACAAAGAACTTCAACAAGTGCCCCAAAGTTTCTACCGGACAGTCAACATGAAAACGTGTGCCAACCTCTATGCATAAGTTCATGAGGTCATGGAACTCGCAAGTTGATCACGAAAACATACATCAAGTGGATCACGTGATATCTCATTGTCACCACAGATAAGCACATGCAAGACATACATGAAGTGTTCTCAAATCCTTAAAGACTCAATCTGATAAGATAACTTCAAAGGGAAAACTCAATTCATCACAAGATAGTAGAGGGGGAGATACATCATAAGATCCAAATATAATAGCAAAGCTCGCGATACATCAAGATCGTGCCGACTCAAGAACACGAGAGAGAGAGAGAGAGAGAGAGAGAGAGAGAGAGAGAGAGATCAAACAGATAGCTAATGGTACATACCCTCAGCCCCGAGGGAGAACTACTCCCTCCTCGCCATGGAGAGTGCCGGGATGATGAAGATGCCACCGGAGAGGGATTCCCCCCTCTGGCAGGGTGCTGGAACGGGTCTATATTGGTTTTCGGTGGCTACGGAGGCTTATGGCGGCGGAACTCCTGATCTATTCTGCTCCCGGATGTTTTTAGGGTATATGGATATATATATAGGCGAAAGATGTCGGTTAGGGGAGCCACGAGTGGCCCACGAGGGTGGGAGCGCGCCCAGGGGGGTAGGACGCGCCTCCCTGCCTCGTGGCTTCCTTGAAGCTTCCCTGACGTCTACTCCAAGTTTCCTGGGTTGCTTCCATTCCAAAAATAACTCTCCCTAAGTTTTCATTCCATTTGGACTCCATTTGATATTCCTTTTCTTCGAAACACTGAAATAGGCAATAAACAGCATTTTGGGTTGGGCCTCCGGTTAATAGGTTAGTCCCAAAAATAATCTAAAAGTGTAAAATAAAGCCCATAAACATACAAAATGGGTAATATAATAGCATGGAACAATCAAAAATTATAGATACGTTGGAGATGTATCATGTACCCTCTGGTATCTTGAGAATATCATGGACCTACATAACTTCTTATGAGTTCTTCATCAACTACTATTCTCACCGATTCCAACCCCCCGGGTTCTGAGTTAATAGTCACTCGAGAACCCTGATAAGTGAATCGATTCCACACTCCCATTAAAAAAATCTTAAGTAATTTTCGTTTCTTGTGAGTTTAATAATCCTTCAAGTCATTCCTAGCCTGATCGGTTGTATCATTATCATGCAACTTTTTAACTGTGCTACCTGGTCCTTCTTCCAGGAGCACAATTTTCGTTGATGAGCTAATCTTACGTCGAGTTTCCTTGTCATATCATTTCGCCTTGAAAAACAATCTTGATTCCGAGTTTGTGATGTACGCATGGTTCCAATAACCTTTTGCTTCATCATTCCATTGACTTGATGTCATCGTCGATCGACTACACCTTCATGAAATCTCTGGAAAATTGTGTCGTGATCATCATCAATATTCTAAGTTCTTCCAGGATATCAATCGATTTCATGATGGGAAATACCATCCTTGCCCCTCGATGATTTGTGTTATCAACATTCTTGCCTTCCCCAAACACAAACTTGTTCATGTTTTGTGTTGTACCTTGATTTCCTTGCTATCTAGCTTAGGTTATGTTCTACCTTGTAGTATTACTGTCTTCTATATCATGACGGTCGTGAGGATTGCTCCACCTCTTAAGAATTCTTGGTATAGTGATACTTCTCACCATCACCATTCTTTCTTGGTCCCCGTGTTGATTCTAACCAGGATACCAACAAGTGAACAATGTTGGTTGGATTCTGCACTTCTGGCAAACCTATTGCTTTGAAGTTAATGATCAACAGTTCATTATTAGCCTATCGGTTATTGAATCACCATTCTAACAATTAGTCAGGCTACCTATGCCATTATTTTTGTTGCACCTTTCAACCAATGTTGCTCGTGGATGTTCTCCTTGAGCATAAATCATTATATCACTTGATCTAACAAATGTTATCTCCCTGTTCACATAATTGTGGAAATCCACCTTTTGTAAATCTCGATGAATTTTCACTGAGTCCCTCAGCCACCTCCTCATCATCTCCTTGGTTTAATGATGAACTCTTGTTTCAGGACTCACTCACATAGTTTATTTCCCGGGAATCATACAATGTCATCTCGTCAATTTGTATTGCACCTTTTCTTCTCAGGCATCGTGATTCTGAGGTATCCTGACGCCATTCGGATTTGAATCTCGGTCGGATATGATGGTTGGAACACAATTCTAAGAGTTATAACACTTGTCTTTTATGACCCGGTAAGGTGATGTCATGCATAGCACACCTGACCGGAGGATCTATTGTTATAGTATCCTCTTTAGCAATGTTACCCATTCTTTCATGAGGAAATTGTAAGACATATTCTATAAGTTGTACCTGATGAATCGCTTGAGTATCCAAAGTCTGTCCTTTGCTTGAAGAACATGTCAATGCTATCTTGAAGCATGTATGTGGTACTCCGATATTCAATAAAAACATTTGAAGCACATTGCTAAATTTTCTTTATCATTTATCCAAACACCATTGTATGGTAACGTCATGAAATTTATCTCCCCTTACCTAAATGGTTATCTACTTCTGTACTGTCTTGGATATCATGCTCTGTTTGTCCTTGAGAAAGGATATACTCTTAATAATTGTTTTTAGTCACATTTTCCTTTCCATTGTTTTGTTCAACCTTATAATTTTTTCTGCGAACTAAGCAGTAATATTTTTCTGCTTATGTAAACACCTTAGTGTACAACTCTGTCAGCAAGACCCTGTTACTATTGTTGATGACATTCCGGTAGCCACCGATGGAGAAGAACTTTGCCTATTGGTCCGTCTCGTTCAACGAGCAGGAAAATGGTTCTCTTCATCCCTCTCCTTTGATACCGATGTTGTTGCCAACATAACTGACAGGCTATCCTCTGACATGCCTTGCTTACATGATGTGCAAGATGTCAATGCCCTTTCTACTTTTAACCCACATGGTGGGCCCATAACCCATAGTTCCACAGGATCGAAACCTGACTCTCCTGTACACCCCTGTTCCCAAAGTCAATCATCATGTTTGGCTTCATATATAATTCACGAGTCACCTTCCTAGTGATCTATACTGGAATCAGACACAATACGTATTCCTGTTGCTTTGAACCCCTTCCACACCCTGTTTCAGGCAGTGAACAATTGCCTGCGCGCTCGAAACTTCCCATGATACCTCCTTTATTTGCTCTCGATAGTTTCTTCATTTTGAATTTGAGAGTTACTTTCCATCACCTTCCATGATGTTATCTACCAGATAGTCAACCTTGCAGAGGCCCGTTCTCCCGAAATACCCCCCTTATTTTTTTCGTAAGTACGGTGAAGTTCCCGAAGAAAGGATACCAACTTCATAATGATGGCCTGAAACAGAGGGATGAAGACGTCAATGTAATGGATCGACCTCTGCGAGAACAGTAACCAAGACCGAGAAGATTCATTAGAATTTCGTAACCAAATCTTTCCCCCTTACTCTACCTCTTAAATCTCAGGACGGGATTTCTTGTAGTGGAGAAGAATTGTGATGCCCAGATAATTAAGTTATAGTAATTTCCCGCCAATGATGCCACGTCGCCACGATTACTGTTGTTAAACTCACATTGATTCAAAACTGATTCAAAATTCAAATTTAAAATAAAGTGAAACAATAAAAGTTTTCAAAAGTTAAAACTATAATATTCCCAATGTGACAAATAAATCATAGGCAATGATGGTGGAGAATCCACAGTATTATAAAATAATTAAATGCACTAAAATGATTAAAACAAGAACAAAAAGAATTAGTTAAATGCCTTTTGTATTTTATAAAATATTAAACTAATTTATTTAGTTGCCCAAATTTATGTGGCAGTAGTATATTTATTTAGATTAATTTAGGAACTACCTATGTATTTTATTTTAAACTAAATTAATGTGTAACTAAAATAAAACAAAAAAGAATAAGTTAAAGAAAATAGAAAAACAAAAGTTAAAAAAACACACTGTGCACTATGGCCCATACCTTCTCCTGTGAAAAGGCCCAACCCACCCCGCCATCTCTTTATTCCTCTTCTGTTCACCAGCACTGTGGTCGTTGCCCGTGCGTCCGTGGCCAGGATGGCCATGCGCTGGCCATCTGGCGGTACCCCGCACGGTTAAGACTGCCCCCGACCCCCCTCACCCCCGGGATGAACCCTAGCTCGCCCCCTTCGCGCCCCATCTCCCTCTCCCTCTGGATCCACATCCACGAGCTCGCCAGCGCTCGACCGTTGCCATGTCTTCGCCGTCATCGCGACCACCAGCTGCCCGGCGCCGCTCCACAAGGTCCAGGGGCTGAGCCATCACCGCCTTCGTCTTCCTCACCGCCGTCGCTCGCGTCGTTCCCCTATGCCGGCATCCGCCTCAGCCGTGACTTCGACCCGCTGCTTCGACGCCTCCCTAGCCCCCTCGAGCCCTCATGTGACCTCCATTCTGAGCTCCTCCCCCAAATCCCCCCCTAGCCCATCCTCGATCCGTCTCCGTAAGGTCTTCCCTGTGAGCTCGGTCTCCATGGCCGAACCTTCTGCGTCTGCGCGCACTCGTCGCTCCCTGCGTCGCCCTACCGTGGCTAGGCCGCGCCTGCGCGCCCTCCGTCTGCACCGTGAGCCCCCTCCCTCGACTGCGCTCACCTACTGCCGTGTTGCCCGGTGCTTCTGCTAGTATTGCTGCCTGCTACTTGCTGTCGCCGCCACCCGCCCGCTGCCGCTGCTACCTCCTACTCCTGTTGCCATTGCACGCCCCGCCCTCCCCCTACACGCTCCTTGCGCGCCACCGCCTAGCGCCGTTCCTCCCCACTAGCGCTAGTTCTAGGCCGCGCCCGCGACTCCCGCCCGCCGGTGCGCCCGCGCCTCCCCGCTCGCACTAGGTCCACGGCGCTCCACCATTGCCGACGGCCGCCGTCGCGCACTGCTGCTGCTCCGCTGGCCGCTGTCGGCGCCCGACAGCACCCGGCCGGGCCACGCCTTGCCGCTGCCCGCCGCTGCCACCACCATGGTCATGGCCATTGCCATGTGCGTCTATGCGTGTGTGTGTTTGGGGCTGACCCCCCTTTTCTATATTAATTAGCACTAACCGCCACCTAATTACCCCACCCCACTAATTAACCCACTAAAAATGACACGTGGGCCCTCCCTATTAAAGTTAAGGTTAAAACAAATTAGAGTTTCCTAAGTTAATGACACTTGGGGCCACATCACTGTTTACTTTGACCAGTTAACTGTTCAATGCTTAGTCAATAGTTGACCTGGCCTCGCATGTCATACTCTGTGTAGTATTACAGTGGGTACACTTAACATTTAATAATAAATGAATTTCAAATTAAAATAAATCCAGAAAACTAGAAAATGATTAAATCTTTATAAATTAATATAAAATAATCCGTAGCTCGGATGAAAAACTTTGTACATGAAAGTTGCTCAGAATGACGAGACGAATCAGGATACGTAGCTAGTTCGTGCGCCACACATCCCTAGCATAACGAAGACGCAACTTTTCTCCTCCGGTTCATCTGTCCAAAAACGCGAAACACTGGAAATACTTTCTCGGATGTTTCCCTCCTTCGCCGGTATCAGCTCCTACCGCGTTAGGGCACACCTGACACCGTTACTTGTCATGTCATGCATCGTCATGAATATGTTTGCATTGTATTCACTGTTTCTCCCCCTGTTCTCTCCGGTAGACTACGAGACTAACGTTGCTGCTTCTGCCCCGATTGACTACGTTGTTGATGATCCCTCCTTCTTGCCAGAGCAACCAACAAGCCCCCCCTGATCAACCTGATATCGCCTATTCTTCTCTCTACTGCTTGCATTAGAGTAGTGTAGCATGTTACCGCTTTCCGTTAATCCTATTCTGATGCATAGCCTGTCTTTGCTACTACTATTGTTACCTTTACCTGCAATCCTAAATGCTTAGTATACGATGCTAGTATTCCATCAGTGGCCCTACATTCTTGTCCATCTGCCATGCTATACTACCGGGCCGTGATCACTCGGGAGTTGATCACGAGTATATACTTATATACATAATGTGTGATACATGTGGTGACTAAAGTCGGTCGGCTTGTTGAGTACCCGCGGTTGATTCATGGATTGCAGGCTGAAAGGACATACTTTCCTGACAGTCCTCCGTGTGGATATTTGTGGTGGAGCGACAGGGCAGGTTGAGACCACCTTGGTTAGAGGTGGGCCTGGCCCTGGTAGGCGTTGGCGATTATATCAATTAACACGCTTAACAAGATCTTGGTATTTGATCTGAGTCTGGCCACTAGCCTATACGCACTAACTAACTATACGGGAACAGTTATGGGCACTCGGCGTCGTGGTATCAGCCGAAGCTGTAACGCCCTCGATGCGGCTATATCTCCCACGTGTCAAAGCACGACTTAGAGGCATAACCGCATTGGAAGCAATGTCGCAAGTGAGGTAATCTTCACACAACCCATGTAATACATAAGGGAAAGAGATACATAGTTAGCTTACAATCGCCACTTCACACAATACAAGAATAGAGCATTACATTCATCCAAATACACTCAAGGTCCGACTACGGAACCAAAATAAAAGAAGACTACCCCAATGCTACACAGATCCCCGATCGACCCCAACTGGGCTCCACTACTGATCAACTGGAACGAAACAACACAAAGGACAAGATCTTCATCGAGCTCCTCCTTGAGCTTGGTTGCGTCACCTGCTCGATAACATCGGCACCTGCAAACTGGATTTTGGAAGTATCTGTGAGTCACGGGGACTCAGCAATCTCACACCCTCAAGATCAAGACTATTTAAGCTTATAGGAAGGGTAAAAGTATGAGGTGGAGCTGCAACAAGCGACTAGCATATATGGTGGCTAACACACGCAAATGATAGCGAGAAGAGAAGGCAAAAGCACGGTCGAACAACCATGATCAAGAAGTGATCCTAGAACAACCTACGTCAAACTTAACTCCAACACCGTGTTCACTTCCCGGACTCCGCCGAGAAGAGACAATCATGGTTACACACGTGGTTGATGTATCTTAATTAAGATCAACTTCAGGTTTTCTACAACCGGACATTAACAAATTCGCATCTGCCCATAATCGCGGGCACAGCTTTCGAAAGTTCAAATCCCTGCAGGGGTGTCCCAACTTAGCCCATCACAAGCTCTCACGGTCAACGAAGGATATTCCTTCTCCCAGGACAATCCGATCAGGCTCGGCATCCCGGTTACAAGACATTTCGACAATGGTAAAACAAGACCAGCAAAGCCACCCACATGTGCCGACAAATTCCGATAGGAGCTGCACATATCTCGTTCTCAGGGCACACCGGATGAGCCAGACGTCGGGTGGGCCAGCCCAGAGTTGCCCCTGGTAGCTCCGGACATCGCTCAGTTGGACCAACAATTAGAGAAGCACTGGCCCGAGGGGGTTAAATAAAGATGACCCTTGAGCCGGCCGACCCAAGGGAAAGAAAAGGCTAGGTGGCAATAAAACCAATGTTGGGCCTTGACGGAGGAGTTTTATTCAAAGCGAACTATCAAGGGGTTCCCATTATAACCCAACCGTGTAAGGAACGCAAAATCCGGGAACATAACACTGATATGACGGAAACTAGGGCGGCAAGAGTGGAACAAAACACTAGGCATAAGGCCGAGCCTTCCACCCTTTACCAAGTATATAGATGCATTAACTAAATAAGAGATATTGTGATATCCCAACAAATATCCATGTTCCAAACTGGGAACAAGCTCCAACCTTCAACTGCAACTAACAACGCTATAAGAGGGGCTGAGCAAAGCGGTAACATAGCCAAACAACGGTTTGCTAGGACAAGGTGGGTTAGAGGCTTGGTTTAACAATATGGGAGGCATGGTAAGCAAGTGGTAGGTATCGCAGCATAGGCATAGCAAAAGAGCGAGCAACTAGCAAGCAAAGATAGAAGTGATTTCGAGGGTATGGTCATCTTGCCTGAGATCCCGCAAGGAAGAAGAACGAGTCCATGAAGAAGACAAACGGACGAAGTTGAACGGGTCCTCACAAATGCGACGTTAGAAGCAACACCGGAAAGGAGCAAACAACATAGTAAACAACCACCACATAACATGGCATGATGCACAACCAATTATGATGCATGCCCGGTTTAATGAAGCATGGCTTGGCAAAGTGCACAAACAATCCTACAAATTAAGTGGAGCACAATATGCAACTCCGTTGCATATTTAACGAAAAACCACGTGACCTATTTAGTTCGATCTTTTTTATGTACCCAACAATATTAAATGTTGTTAAACATGGCAAGAGGGTGAAGCAACAGAAAACTACCTATCTAGACAAGTTTAAATGAGGCCGGAACAACAAAAAACAAGTCCAGAAACTCCTCATGTGCATATTTTAAGGTTTGGTACTGTTCTTCCCTAAACATAATTTTAGAGTTGTTAAACATGCAAGGCAAGTACACCATGTTAATCTATGCAAAATTCTACCCCATTTACATATAAAGTTTGTTGGGTTTGGCGCTACGGTTATTAAGTTATGGAATAAATCATTTTAGCATGACATAGGAGCAAATTTAAACAAAAAACAATTTAAACATTTTAAACATGGGTGAGAGTGACATATTATGAAACTACACAAAATTCTAGGAAACTTTCATGTTAAGTTTGTTTAAATCCAATGCACGGTTATTTAGGTGTGAGAAAATTAAAATAATGGCATCCTCGTGTAATTATGCATGTATTGGAAATTAGGAAATTTGTTCGTAGGAAAAAAAAGAAACATGCCGAATCTGGGCAGCCCAACTGGTAAGGACAAAGGAGGGGCACTGGGATGTGGGTGGCTCACATTGGGCCTGCAGGGGCGCGCGGAGCTGGGCCTCGCGGGCGAAGGGAGCTGGGCCTGCGCGGCTGAAGGGAGCTGGGCCTGCGCCTTGGTGCTGGGCCGGACTTGCTGGAGGAAGCTCTGGGCCGGGGCGAGGCAAGAGGAGGCCCACACGCGGTCTCTACGGCATCGTGCTCGGTCAACGTGAGGCGCATGCGAGTGGGCAAACTGCTCGCTCTGAAGAACAGCCACATCAACAGGTGAATAGCGGCGCGATTGCATGGACTTGGCGAGGCGACGCAAGCGAGGATCGATGGTGACCGGACACGGGAGCAGTTGAGGGAGGCGTCTGGGTTCGAATCCGGTGACCGGCGCGGTGGTCCGTAGCAGAGGAGGCAGCGGCATTCGCTGACACAGGCATCGGCGGTGATGCAGCACGAGGACGGCGGCGTCAAAGTCCGCGGTGGTCTCCATGTCGAGTCGAGGCGGGGTGCAAAGCTGCTTGGAACCGAGGAATGAGGAGGCTACACAGATGGGGCGGTGCGAGCGATGATATAGCCAGGCGCGGTGTGCGGGACGAGCTTCTGCGGGGCTTCACCGGTGACTGGGCTCGCCGACTCTGAGCGATCGGAGGTGGGGAAGGCATGGAGGACGACCTGCATCGGCGGCTTGCGAGGACTTGGCCGGCGGGGAGGGATCGAGGAGCTTGGGCTCCTACCTCCTGGACGAGGGGAAGGATCGGGCGCGAGGTCCCTTGCTCGGCTGCTGCAGACACAGGAACGAGGAGGCAAGGGGATCGGGCGGCGAGGTGAGGAGGGGACGCTCGGGAGGAGCTCGTCTCCTTGGTCGACGAGGAGAGCGAGGAGGGATCGAGGTGCTCGGGTGGATCAAGGGGAAGCAGAGCAGCAGAGGGCGATGGTTGGATCGATGGAGGGATTGGGTGCATCTGAAAACGAGGAAGGGATTTTTGGACCGGGAGGATCCCGATGAGGAAGAGACAGGAAGAGTGGCGGCGCTCGGGAGGATCCCTAGAAATTAGGTGGTGTGTCTATATTAGGTTAGGGGTGGTCTCTATATATATAAAGCAAGTGGATTTGTGATAGTGGCATTTGGTCCCTCCGATTTTAATTGGACGGTCAGGAAAAATAGGCTAGGGAGTCCAAATAAGAAAACAGTGACGTTTTGTAGATGTTTGGGGATGATTCGGACATAATGGTGACGACTGCGCGGGTCGGGTGCGGGGAAGTTTCAGAGGCGCACCTGAGGGGTTTGATGTACTATGCAGAGAGGGTTTCGGGGTCTGGCGGTAGACACCAGATAGTGCAAAAAGCTCGAGCTGAGATAAGAGAAGAGAGAGAGGCCCGACGACTGTTTCCGGAGACCGAAAACATCCGACGTTAGACCGGCTATAATGCCGCTATAGTTTAACGGCTGGGCTAATCAAACGAACTCCGAATGCGATGAAACTTGACAGGCGGTCTATCTACACTATAATAAGACCACACGCCAACTTTCAACCCAACTCGAGAACATTTACCAGCCACTTATAAAATAATAATTCGTACGTGCCGCGGGCGCGTGCGAGTGTGGTTGGGCTCAGAACGGACAACAGACGGAACTGCGGGAACCCGGACGGATGCAGGTTTTGAAAAATATGAGGATGCAATGCGAAAGATGACATGATGAAATGCAACACGCAAGCAAATGACAAGACAACAACAGTGAATAACTGGAAGACACATGGCGCATCGGTCTCGGGGCGTCACAACACTCCACCACTACGAGAGGATCTCGTCTCGAGATCTAGAATGGCACCGGAGGGAAAAATGGAAGAGAAAGAGAAGAGGTAAAACTAAGTTGCTCCTTTGACAAACGAGTAAAACCAAGAGCCTTGAGAGGTTAAACAATTTCGAGAAAAGAATACAACGGAGATGAACAAAGTTGAAAACACTCCGTTAGAAAAGAGGAACAAGGAACATTACTAGAACCTTGTAGGTTGAAAGGCATAAGAAAAGTGTTTAAATGGACAAGCAGTACATGCAAGCACTCTGGTTGAAACGAGATGTACCAGGAACGATAAAGATCAAATACGACAACACTCTGGTTGAAGATGGAAAGCAATAATATGAACTTGGCAAAATAAAAGCACTTGGATGAGACTCCGGTTAGAAGAGGAAAGATAGACATAACACTCTGGTTAAACCAGATAGCGAAGGGAGAAGAATGATATAATTTGGACAACACTCTGACTGTAAAAGGAAGGAATTGAAGATGAGCTTGACAAGATGAGAACATACTTGATGAGATCAACAACACATTGCCTCCGGAACTATTGAAAGAATGGAACAATGGGTAAGAAAGATAGATTCTAGACAGCACTCCAGTTGATAAGGGAGGCAAAACTTGATAAGATGAGAGAACTTGAATGAAATAACGACACTCTGGTTGAATGGATAAGTAAAAGGAAATAACATGATCTTTGACAACAAATGGATGATGGGTCAAAGAATGCAGCATTACAATGCCTCCGGCACAAATGTAAGAATGGAATCCAACGAACGGAGGAGAAAACAACATCCTACCTCAAATGAGGTTGAAAAACAACTTTAGGAGAAGGGCCGAACAGAGTTGTTGGAAACACCAACAACAAAAAGATACTCTTGTTGTGGGCTTATGGGAAACATCTCGAAATCTTGAGGTGAAATTCTGCCACTAATGGAAACAATAGATTGGATTGATATGAACAAGGAGACCAGAAACTTATTTCACCGGGAGGATAAATGAAGAACTTGGTTCATTTATAAGAACCATAGATAGCAACAATCCTTAGGGAAGGCTTTAGGTGAAATATAACCCAAGATAATTCCAATGACGAGATTGATGGATTTAAAATATCTCATTCTTAACAACATGTGAATCATGAAACATGAACTCAAATTATCAAGAATGACATAATACCACCCCCAATGATACGGTAGAAAGAATTGCACTTTGGAATGCGAGATGAAGAATGCTTGAGCTTCTCTGAAAAGAATTTCAATGAACACTTCGAGAATGAATTAAATCCTTGAAGAACCATCATGTAGAACATGCATAAAGAACTCCGGTAATAAAAGAATGATCGAACGAGAGGAAAGAGAAGTTGAAAAACACAAAGTGAATCCTTGTAATTATTTAGATGGATCTCCGTGACAATTTGAGCTTGGAACTCTGGGAAAAGAAAAGATGAATCAAGTGAAACTGAGAATGTGATATGATGAACCACTCTGGAAAGCAAGAAATTAAATCACTTGGATGAAACAATAATAAGAATTACGTTATGTGCATCCTTCACCAATTTAATTGATGACGAGCAAATGGATTTGGCACACTACTTATTCTCGTAGAAAGTATTAAGAGAGATATAGCGCAAACTTGAGAAAAGACTTCAACGAACCACCGGTAGGATTAAAACAACGAATGAATTAAAATGATAACCATGGAATAGAATCTTAAGCAAACCACCATAATAACTGGAAATGACCGAGATAAAAGGGATGAATCACCGTTAAGAAATAAAGAACGAATGAAGATACTTGAGGGAATTTGATACAAGAGAACGAAGAGATCATGAACTGATTAGAGAATATACTTGAATGATGCACCGGTTAGATTTTGAGAACCATAGCTGAAAACTGAGAATGAATAATTCTTCTGAAATGATGGGCTCCGAAGGAAAGAAATTAAAACAACTCATGAAATGCTCCGGATGGATGAAAAGAATTCTCACAATCAAAACAATTATGAGAGGATGGCATAAAGCTAGAAACATGGATCTTGAAGATAATGGAGCAAGATTGAGAGAAACATTCTTCTTCGGTCTTCAAATGTTGAGAATGATGACGAGAACCACCACTAAGAATTTTTGAGATACTCCGAAATGATAATTAGAAAGGTTGAACCAACGATGAAAATAATTTGACCGATCTTGGAGAAGGCATTTGACTGACGATAACTCATTCTTACGTCAAACTTTAAAAGATTGGAGAATAGCTCCGGTAAAATCAGAAGAGTCAGGTAAGATCCTGGGAAAAAACCTCTGGGTTAGGCCCACTCAAAAGATACACCGTAGAATGATTTAAAATAGAGAATGAACCGGTTAAATTAAAAGGCTTGAATGAGATAACATCCTCGAAAGAGCTTGAACGAATTGAGATTGGAAACTTGAATCTTCTGACATATCTTCAACACTCCGGAACAAATGAATAGCAAGCGGGGAAGATTAAGAGGTGCACCCTCATAAGAAAAGCATTTGACCTGAGGAAAAGATACGATCGACAAAGCATGAATTGAAAAACACCGGAGAAGAAAAGAATGATGAATGATGAACTTGAAGCTCCATTAGAATCTCCATGATAAATCACCGGATAAAAACATTAACAGAAAGAATGGAGAGGCTTCCCATCAATAAAATGGATAGTTGAATGAGGAATCTTAGTCCTTAAAGAAAGGGTGGGAGGGTGGGAAAAAACAAAGGCAATTTGGGACGAATGAAACAAACAACGTTGAGAAGACTCGAGTTGATCTTGCGGAATGTTGAAATTATTGGATCCACTTGAAGAGGAGCACGTCGGTTGGGAAAAGAATTGACATGACAAACTCAATGATCAAGAAGGATTAGTATCCACATAGGAATATGAGAACACCACTTAGGAAAAGGTATGGAATCAACACTTGACTTCGAAGCAACTCGAATACCACAACTCGAAACAAAACAAAGGATTGGCTTGCAGAATAAGCCGGAACAAACATATGATAGAAATTTCGTCCAAAGTTTTTGTGGTGGGGCCTACACGGGCTTGATCGTACAACACCATCATGTACAAGGCAATGCACATGACATACGAAGCGTCCCCGAGTCAGCATAGCCAAGGACTCTTTAAGACACAACGAGGCCACTGTAAAACCAACCATGGATAGGCGGACCACTAGACGTCGAACCCCAATTTCATATCATACATGTGTCGGAAAGATATCCTAAGAGCTACTTGAATTCCCACTTATAAACTCCCGAAACTTTCCGGTTATGCAATCAGGTGTTGGGGATACAGGGGAAGCATAATGTCTCACCCAAAGCTAGCAAATCCTACATCCAGCTATATCCATCCTTCAACACATAACCAAGAAATCTTCGGAAATCATCTACCTCAACCTTCAAAAAGCATCCGTTATACGAGTTATGGCAATACACCCGAACTCCCGCCCCAGTACTGGGTGGCGTCGAGGTTATCTCACCAACAACTGCATAAAAGAGATATTCGATGTCAGCGAAACTAAACTCAGGTATTCCAGAACTACAACGATAAAATTGTGACGACAACACCTCGGAGCTCAACTCCCCGGGACACTGCCACAACCCCTAAATGTCAGGAGGCACCAAGAACAATGTTCTCGTCACCAAACCATCGGAATGATTCCAGGATACCCGCGTCATCCTAAATTTTTTTAGTGAAATTTAAGAAGAGAAGAGTCAAAACTCTACGTCAGGATGCCTCACCAGAGCGATGAAGGGACTGAGGAGTAAAAGAATCCTACTCTCCTATATATATAATCCTAAATGACTCAAAACATTTTTCTAGACTCAACAACGCCAACGATTCGATCAATCAGGGGGCTCCTAAGGTCGGGGAAGGCTCTGATTACCAACTTGTAACGCCCTCGATGCGGTTATATCTCCCATGTGTCGAAGCACAACTTAGAGGCATAACCGCATTGGAAGCAATGTCGCAAGTGAGGTAATCTTCACACAACCCATGTAATACATAAGGGAAAGAGATACATAGTTGGCTTACAATCGCCACTTCACACAATACAAGAATAGAGCATTACATTCATCCAAATACACTCAAGGTCCAACTACAGAACCAAAATAAAAGAAGACTACCCCAATGCTACACAGATCCTCGATCGACCCCAACTGGGCTCCACTACTGATCAACTAGAACGAAACAACACAAAGGACAAGATCTTCATTGAGCTCCTCCTTGAGCTTGGTTGCGTCACCTGCTCGGTAACATCGGCACCTACAAACTGGATTTTGGAAGTATCTGTGAGTCACGGGGACTCAGCAATCTCACACCCTCGAGATCAAGACTATTTAAGCTTATAGGAAGGGTAAAAGTATGAGGTGGAGCTGCAGCAAGTGACTAGCATATATGGTGGCTAACATACGCAAATGAGAGCGAGAAGAGAAGGCAAAAGCACGGTCAAACAACTATGATCAAGAAGTGATCCTAGAACAACCTACGTCAAACATAACTCCAACACCGTGTTCACTTCCCGGACTCCGCCGAGAACAGACCATCACAGTTACACACACGGTTGTTGTATTTTAATTAAGATCAACTTCAGGTTTTCTACAACCGGACATTAACAAATTCCCATCTGCCCATAACCGCGGGCATGACTTTTGAAAGTTCAAATCCCTGCAGGGGTTTCCCAACTTACCCCATCACAAGCCCTCACGGTCAATGAAGGATATTCCTTCTCCCAGGACAATCCGATCAGACTCGGCATCCCGGTTACAAGACATTTCGACAATGGTAAAACAAGAATAGCAAAGCCACCTAGATGTGCCGACAAATCCCGATAGGAGTTGCACATATCTCGTTCTCAGGGCACACCGGATGAGCCAGACGTTGGGTCAGCCAGCCCAGAGTTGCCCCTGGTAGCTCTGAACATCGCTCAATTGGACCAACACTTAGAGAAGCACTGGCCCGAGGGGGTTAAATAAAGATGACCCTTGAGCCGGCTGACCCAAGGGAAAGAAAAGGCTAGGTGGCAAATGGTAAAACCAATGTTGGGCCTTGCTGGAGGAGTTTTATTCAAAGTGAACAATCAAGGGGTTCCCATTATAACCCAACCGTGTAAGGAACGCAAAATCTGGGAACATAACACCGACATGACGGAAACTAGGGCGGCAAGAGTGGAACAAAACACCAGGCATAAGGCCGAGACTTCAACCCTTTACCAAGTATATAGATGCATTAATTAAATAAGAGATATTGTGATATCCCAACAAATATCCATGTTCCAAACTTGGAACAAGCTCCAACCTTCACCTGAAACAAACAATGCTATAAGAGGGGCTGAGCAAAGCAGTAACATAGCCAAACAACGGTTTGCTAGGACAAGGTGGGTTAGAGGCTTGGCTTAACAATATTGGAGGCATGATAAGCAAGTGGTAGGTATCGCAGCATAGGCATAGCAAAAGAGCGAGCAACTAGCATGCAAAGATAGAAGTGATTTCGAGGGTATGGTCATCTTGCCTGAGATCCCACAAGGAAGAAGAACGAGTCCATGAAGAAGACAAACGGACGAAGTCGAACGGATCCTCACAAACGCGACGTTATCGGAACCAACCCGAAGAAGCAACACCGGAAAGGAGCAAACAACATAGTAAACAACCACCACATAACATGGCATGATGCACAACCAAGTATGATGCATGTCCAGTTTAATGAAGCATGGCATGTCAAAGTGCACACACAATCCTACAAATTAAGTGGAGCACAATATGCAACTCTGTTGCATATTTGACGAAACACCACGTGACTTATTTAGTTCGATCTTTTTTATGTACCCAACAATATTAAATGTTGTTAAACATGGCAAGAGGGTGAAGCAAAAGAAAACTACCTATCTAGGCAAGTTTAAATGAGGCCGGAACAACAAACAGCGAGTCCGGAAACTCCTCATGTGCATATTTTAAGGTTTGGTACTGTTCTGCCCTAAACATAATTTCAGAGTTGTTGAACATGCAAGGCAAGTACACCATGTTAATCTATGCAAAATTCTACCCCATTTACATATAAAGTTTGCTGGGTCTGGAGCTACGGTTATTAAGTTATGGAATAAGTCATTTTAGCATGACATAGGAGCAAATTTAAACAAACAACAATTTAAACATTTTAAACATGGGTGATAGTGACATATTATGAAAGTACACAAAATTCTAAGCAACTTTCATGTTAAGTTTGTTTAAATCCGATGCCCGGTTATTTAGGTGTGCGCAAATTAAAATAATGGCATCCTCCTATAATTATGCATGTATTGGAAATTAGGAAATTCGTTTGCAGGAAAAAAATAAACAGGCCGAATCTGGGAAGCCCAGCTAGTAAGGACAAAGGAGGGGCGCTGGGATGTGGGTGGCTCACATTGGGCCTGCAGGGGCGCACTGAGCTGGGCCTCGCGGGCGTAGGGAGCTAGGCCTGCACGGCTGAAGGGAGCTGGGCCTGCGCCTTGGTGCTGGGCCGGACTTGCTGGAGGAAGCTCTGGGCCGGGGCGAGGCAAGAGGAGGCCCATGTGCGGTCGCTGCGGCATCGTGCTCGGTCAATGCGAGGCGCAGGCGAGCGGGAAAAATGCTCGCTCTGAAGAGCAGCGACAGCAACCGGTGAACAGCGGCGCGATTGCAGGTACATGGCGAGGCGACGCAGGCGAGGATCGACGGTGACCGAACGCGGGAGCGGGTGAGGGAGGCATCTGGGTTCGGATCCGGTGACCAGCGCGGTGGTCTGAAGCAGAGGAGGCAACAGCGTTCGCTGACACGGGCATCGGCAGCGATGCCGCACGAGGACGCGCGGCGTCGAAGTCCACGGTGGTCTCCATGGCGAGTCGAGGCGGGGTGCAAAGCTGCTCGGAACCGAGGAAGCAGGAGGCTACAGAGATGGGGCGGTGCGAGTGGTGATGCAGTGAGGCGCGGCGTGCGGAACAAGCTTCTGCCGGGCTTCACCGGCGACTGGGCTCGCCGGCTCTGAGAGATCGGAGGTGGGGAAGGCGTGGAGGACGACCTGCAGCGGCGGCTTGCGAGGACTTGGCCGGCGGGGAGGGATCGAGGAGCTCGGGCTCCTACCTCCTGGACGAGGGGAAGGATCAGGTGCGAGGTCCCTTACTCGGCTGCTGCACACATAGGAACGCGGAGACAAGGGGATCGGGCGACGAGGTGAGGAGGGGACGCTCGAGAGGAGGTCGTCTCTCTGGTCGACGAGGAGAGCGAGGAGGGATCGAGGAGCTCGGGTGGATCGAGGGGAAGCAGAGCAGCGGAGGGCGATGGTTGGATCGATGGAGGGATTGGATGGATCTGAAAACGAGGAAGGGATTTTTGGATCAGGGAGCATCCCGATGAGGAAGAGTCAGGAAGAGTGGCGGCGCTCGGGAGGATCCCTAGAAATTAGGTGGTGTGTCTATATTAGGTTAGGGGTGGTATATATATATATATACATATATATATATATATATATATATATATATATATATATAAAGCAAGTGGATTTGTGATAGGGGCATTTGGTCCCTCCGATTTTAATCGGACGGTCAGGAAAAATAGGCTAGAGAGTCCAAATAAGAAAACGGTGACGTTTTGTAGATGTTTGGGGATGATCCGGACACAACGGTGACGACTGCCCGGGTCGGGTCCGGGGAAGTTTCGGACGCGCACGTGAGGGGTTCGATGTACTATGTAGAGATGGTTTCGGGGTCTGGCGGTAGATAGCGGACAGTGCCGAAAGCTCGAGCTGAGAGAAGAGAAGAGAGAGAAGCCCAGCGAGTGTTTCCGGAGACCAAAAACGTCCGACGTTAGACCGGCTATAATGCCGCTATAGTTTAACGGTTAGGCTAATCAAACGAACTCCGAATGCGATGAAACTTGACAGGCGGTCTATCTACACTATAATAAGACCACACGCCAACTTTCAACCCAATCCGAGAACATTTACCGGCCACTTATAAAATAATAATTCGGACGTGCCGCGGGCGCATGCGAGTGTGGTTGGGCTCCGAACGGACAACGGACGGAACTGGGGGAACCCGGACGGATGCAGGTTTTGAAAAATATGAGGATGCAATGCGAAAGATGACATGATGAAATGCAACGCGCAAGCAAATGACAAGACAACAACAACGAATAACTGGAAGACACCTGGCGCATCGGTCTTGGGGCGTCACAAAAGCCTTCTTGACGTCAGCGACTGAGTGGAGTGCGCCGGATTGCACTGGAACACCTGCTCTTGTATTAGGGAGGCTAGGTCTGCTTCCGGCTGCCCTCGCAACATGCAGGTGTGCAATGGGCGATGGGCCGAGACCCCTGCGCCTTAGGATTTAGACTTGTGTGCTAACCTCTCTATTGTGCCTAGGTAGGGCTACGACGTGGTAATCTTCCAAGGCCGGGCATGACCCAGGAAAGTGTGTCTGGCTAGAGGGATCAAGTGTGTTGGGAAATTTGGTGCACCCACGCAGGGAAGTTTATTTATTCAAATAGTTGTGTCCCTCGGTAAAAGGACGACTCGGAGTTGTACCTTGACCTTATGAGAACTAGAATCGGATACTTAATAAAACACACCCTTCAAAGTGCCAGATACAACTCGGTGATCGCTCTCTCACAGGGCGACGAGGAGAGGATCGCCAGGTAGGTTTATGTTATACGATGATACTTGGTGAACTTACCATCTACTCTCTTCTACATGCTCCAAGATGGAGGCTACCAGAAGCGTAGTCTTCGGTAGGACTAGCTTTCCCCCTCTTATTTCGGCATTCTACAGTTCAGTCCACATATACTACCCATTTCATTGATACCAATGCATATGTAGTGTAGATCCTTGCTTGCGAGTACTTTGGATGAGTACTCACGGTTTCTTTGCTCCCCATTTCTCCCCTTTCTATACCTGGTTGTTGCGACCAGATGTTGGAGACAAAGAGCCAGATGCCACCGACGACGACTCCTACTACACTGGAGGTGCCTACTACTATGTGCAGGTCGCCAACGACGACCAGGAGTAGTCTAGGAGGATCCCAGGCAGGAGGCCTTGCCTTTTCGATCGTTTCTACTTTTGTGCTAGCCTTCTTAAGGAAATCTTGTTTAACATATGTTTGTTCCCAGATATTAGTGCTTCCGCTTACTCTTGTGTATTCGAGCCCTTGAGGCCCATAACTCGTCATATAAAGCTTGTATTACTTTAATTTGTGTCTAGAGTTGTGTTGTGATATCTTCCCGTGAGTCCTTGATCTTGATCGTACACATTTGCATGTATGATTAGTGTACGGTCAAATCAGGGGCGTCACACTACCGGAGATCTGGAGGCGATTGTGTGCTCGGAAAACTCAGAATCAGACCGGGTTCCCCTATCTTTGAAAGGCCGGACTCGCCCCGGACTCTAGCTCCGAACTCTCTAAGTATGCGCCAAGGAAGCGTGGCAGGAGGCCTTTGCCCTGGCTTTCCCCGCAAAATTTCGTTTCCCCGTCCAATCCTCGCTCTTAAACGAGGCTCTAGACTTAATGCGGTCCCGCGCTGTCGGTGTCAAAACCGGCGGATCTCGGGTAGGGGGTCCCGAACTGTGCGTCTAGGCCGGATGGTAACAGGAGACAAGGGACACGAAGTTTTACCCAGGTTCGGGTCCTCTTGATGGAGGTAAAACCCTACGTCCTGCTTGATTGATATTGATGATATGGGTGTTACAAGAGTAGATCTACCACGAGATCAGAGAGGCTAAACCCTAGAAGCTAGCCTATGATATGATTGTATGTTGTGATTGTTGTCCTACGGACTAAAACTCTTCGGTTTATATAGACACTGGAGAGGGTTAGGGTTACACAAGGACGGTTACAAAGGAGGAGATATCCATATACATATTGCCTAGCTTGCCTTCCACGCCAAGTAGAGTCCCATCCGGACACGAGACGAAGTCTTTAATCTTGTATCTTCATAGTCTAACAGTCCGGCCAATGGAGATAGTCCGGATATCTGGATACCCCCTAATCGAGGACTCCCTCAGTAGCCCTGAACCAAGCTTCAATGACGACGAGTCCGGCGCGCAGTTGTCTTTGGCATTGAAAGGCAGGTTCCTTCTCCGAATACGTTACAGAAGAAGTTGAATACGAGGATAGTGTCTAACCCTGCAAAATAAGTTCCACATTCCACCGCAGAGAGAATAATTTTTCCGCAGATCTAATTTGCTAGCTTGTTTTGATAGCATGACGTCATGTCATGGCCCGGTGATTATTCGAACCGTTTCTCTTAACCAGCTCCACACATAACGCGATGCGGTTTCTTGACACGTCTTGCCTAAGCGGAGATCGTGTTCCCTAATTACGGGATTCTCATTAATGCGGTTCGTGGGTAACCCAACCATGTCTAGGACTCCTAGATTATAGGTAAGTCCTAAACGGCTACGGAGAGGACGTTTGATATTCACCCTCTTTATAAGGGACAAGGTTTTCGCTTTTTCCCTCCCGAGCTCAATCAAACCCTTCCCCCGCCTCGAGTTCTAACGCCCAAAGCCCAGGTCAGGTGCTCCGGATCTTCAACCATGTCCGGATCCAGCCTTCAAGGCTGATGGACGTCCTTCTCCGTTACGAAAGAGGACATTAAGAAATTGAGGGAGGCCAGATATCTGGCCGTCGAGGTTTCACATCGGCTGCCTGCTCGAGGGCAGGTCGTCCCTACTCCCAAACCCAACGAGAACATTGTGTTCGTCTCCCACTTCCTCCGAGTCTAGGCCTCACTCTGGATCCTTTCGTCAGGGGCTTGATGTTCTATTACGGGTTAGATTTCCACGATCTAGCCCCGGACTCCTTTCTCCACATCACGACATTTATTGTCGTGTGTGAGGCCTTCCTCCACGTTACCCCTCACTTTGGCCTGTGGCTTAAGACCATTGAAGTAAAGCCGAAGATGATCGAGGGGCAACAAGCAGCGTGCGGAGGTGCATCAATAGGCAAGATGGCAGGATCTCCATGGCCGAGAGGTTCCTTTCCAGAGGTGCCCGAATTATGGCAACGGGAGTGGTTTTATGTCATGGCTCCCAGAAGTGCCAAGTGGGCGGCTTCCCCCGCTTTTTGCTCGGGCCCCCCACCACAACTGATGTCATGGATTAGCAGGGGTCTGAGCTGGGGTCTAGCCAAGGACGTGCCTGTACAGCAAAGCTGCATCCGAGATCTCTTCGAGGGAGATTTCAATTTGGTTGCGGTAAAACAAGTTATGCTGGTTCGCCAAGTCCAGCCTTGCAAACGCCGGCCCCTGCGCTTGTGGGAGTTCAACCCAGAGGGACCATGTGCCATTCAATGTTTCATCGGCCTGACGCACGAGGAGATGTACATGTCATTCTTCGGACCTCAAGTGGAATGTCCGGATATCACCGAGGACGTGGACCTGAGTAGTAACCGCGCCGCCGAACAAGTAAGAAATCCTCTAGCCGAACACACTGTCTTTTATTTGAGGTTATTTTTGAGAGTTCGCCTTTTGACCAGGACTGGCTAACGAAGGCGAAGATGATTTGGTGTTTGGCCCCCTCCCTAAGGGTTTGGTAAATCCGGTACTAGAGAAGATCCTCGAGGTCGCACCTTGCCCGTTGCCCTTGAAGGAAGATACCAAGGGGGATAATACGGGCGAATGTGGGCCCCCATCGCTACCCGCTCCGACCAAGGGAACGAGCGTTTCCATGAAGGAGGACAACCGGGGGAGGAAAAGGACTGCTTCCGAGGATCCGGAAGCCGAAGACTCCAAACGGGAGAAGAAGTCTCCCACAGAGGGTCCTTCCTCGGGGGGTGCTTTTGCCGCACAAAGTCCGCAAGGGGATCAGCCCTCCAACGAGTCATAAGTGGTCCAAAATATTTTAAGAGTAAGAGTATGCTATCTTTTTCCTCTGAGAAAACAACCACCGCATATATCTTGCAGTTCGGGCCTCAGCCCCTCTCAAATGAGTTCGTCTTCGGGGGATCTTCTTCCGGAGATGATGGAGAGCGAAACGCCTCCCCCGGACTCCTCCGCTCCAGAAGCTGGCGACCCCGAAGTGTCGTCGCGGAGGGCCTCTCCGGATCTGGTGAGGCCAGAAGATAGGCCCATAGGCCCCAGAAGTCCCTAGTGTCCGACTCCCGAAGAGAGCATACGAAAGAGTCCGGCACCGCCTGGTGTGTGGTCGGACGTTCTGAGGGAGTTGGTGGGGCGAGCGGCCATCTCAAAAGAGCACCGTATGTTGATGGGTACGGTGATGGAGAGAATCTCGTCCGCTGAAAGCGGATTGCATGAAGCCTTTATGAGTCTACTGACAGGCTTTGAGGTATGTGAGATAATATGTGATAGTACTGCACATGTTAGGTGTGCCCTGTGTAGATAGTAGCCCCTGAGACTCTGGTTGTTGTTGAGAACGGTGGCGAACAGAGGATCATATTCCCAGGCAATAACTGGACTGCCTCTATGTGCAGGTGGTGGAAGCTCCGGTGGCTAGCCGGACTAATGAGTTTGCCTAATTAAAACAGCAACTGGATGCGGCAGACGCCGACATCGAGCTTGTTAACAAGAGGCTTGACGAGGCATAGGGTAAGTGTTATTATCCGGTGAACGCCACATAGTAAGAGCAGCATAATGCCAGTATCTTTAATATGTTGTGACTGCAGATGGGGCTGCCACTATGGAAGCCTTGCGGGCGGAACTTGCTCGAGCCAAGGAACAAGCGAGGATTAGTAATGCGGCTGCTTGGAAGGCAGCCGAAGAGTTGAAAGCCGAGAAGGCCGCACATTACGAGAGCCAGGAGAAGATGGCCAACATGGCCATAGAATTAAAAGACACTGCCGACCGTTGCTGGTTCCTTGAAAAAGAAAACTGAGCGAAGGCAACGGACCTTGAGAAGGCCGCGACGGCGGACAAAGACACCAGTTCTGCTATGAGAGCGAAGAAGGAGGAGCTACAGGAAGCCGGGGATATTGCGGCTGGGAAACCCTTCATGTTACGGAGGAAGTTCGGAGATCCTCGCTCTGCCCCCCTGGATCGGCTGTGGAATTTGGCAGATGCGTATATGGATTTGGCGGCGAGTGCTGCCGATGCGGCCAAGTCCTTCCAAGGTCAGACAGATCGTGAAGTGGACAAGTTGTTCTGGACGCAATTCCACGTTCTAGAGTGTCCGCTTTCATTGACTGACCAACTAGCCAAATGGGCCGAACTGAATAGGTTGTCCGGACACGCCATGAGGTCTGTTGTGGATCAGCTATGGCCGGAAAGACCAAAGCCGAACAACTATTTCAGCTTAGTGCAGCAGTTCCTTGATGCGGTGCCGCGCATTAATGCGATGAAGAGGTCGGCGTGCATAGAAGGCTCGCGGATGGCCCTTGCCCGTGTTAAAGCATACTGGGCAGAGATGGACGCTACCACTTTTGTGGCGCAGGGATCGGCCATAAGCCGGGTGGCTGCTGAGCACTATTTCGAGGAGGTTCTCAAGGGTGCTCGTTTGATAGAGGCCTAGTGCTCGAAAAATAATATGTTTGAGTGATATGTATTTTCGGTGTAAGCACAATGCTTTTATGAATTTTTTATAGTGTTATTTTTATACTTTTGCCTGAAAGTAGTATGATGCCTCCAGTGCGGCCGTTTATGTATACCTGTGTATAACCTGAAAGATTGCAGCCGTCGGCTTCAACCCCCACGCATAAAATGCGGGGGTGTTCGCAAAAAACGCATGTTCACACTTCACCCAACGTCTTGGTCCTATTAAGGAGGTGATAGCGTAGCGAGCGAGGCAACCGGACTATAATGCTTTAACACTTTCACTTAGCCATAGGAGTTTGACAGTGGGGCTACTAGATAGCCCCTGGTGGCTCCGCACTCCTGATCACGGGGTGCGTACATGCCTGGCCAGGAAACGGCCCTTCATTAAGGCGGAGGAATTCTAACATTCCGATAGGTCACCGAGTGGTTGACCAGTCTCATGCTATATCGTGACAGTCAGTTTTCGGCTTTCTCTACTGAGGTGCTCATGCGGATGAACCAGGGCACAATCGCAGTAGTTCTCCTGGTGCTACCTTAGCCGGTAAAGCGGAACATAAGGCACCAAAACACAGGAGCCGGGCAAACCCAACATTTGACCGAAGACAATGATTCGGAGTTGATGCATATAAGGCCAAACTCGCGACGCCGAACACTCCCGAAGGTATTCAGTCTTTATGATATAAACCGGGCCTAGATAGTGCCCTTCGTAAGAAGCCCCTGGTGTCCAGGTACGTGCATTATTCTGACGTGGCCACATGCCAAGATGCCAGCATCCTTCTCGACTGTGCTGAGAATTCAGTGGATATGTATCAACAAGAGATAGTAAAAAAGGTTTACGCATGGTCTTAATCTAAAAACAATCCTTGGAGCGGGTCCCTGCTGCATGTCTGCGCCTGTGTCTCCGTTGTGCCATATCCTGGACGGGTGTAGCACGATGATTATCTGTAAAAGAGAGGAGCTTAGGTGAAAAAGCTGTCGTGCAAAAAGATAGTTTTTAAATAAACCATGTATAATTCAAGGTGAGTAAGAATTTCCACTTGTCTGCACACGTTGAGCCCCTTGTATTTGTAATAGGGGTGTGATCATTGATCCGGTATAAATTGCATATAGCTGCACTGGACTCGTCTAACCTTGTCCGAGGTCGTGACGACCTGCTAAATGCTTTAGTTAGTGAGCCGTTTTTAGTGTGCGGTTGTCAAGGCAGCCGCACGCTCTTCGGCGCGCAGAAATCGCTTAATATTTCTGTTCACCATAATGATGCCACGTGGACCGGGCATATTGAGTGTGAGGGAAGCATAGTGTGGTATTGCATTAAAGCGAGCGAAAGCTTCCCGTTCGAGTAGTGCTTGATAGCCACTTTGGAACGGAGCAATGTGGAAGGTTAGATGTTCGCTATGGAAGTTACCGGGGGAGCCGAATATAACTTTTAGTAGCAGGGAGCCCGTGCAATGAGCCCCTGGGCCTGGCGTTACTCATTTAAAGGTAATATTGCTATGGCGAATTTTTGTTGGGTCTACGCCCATTTCGCGGATTGTATCCTGGTATATCAGGTTTAGACTGCTGCCACCGTCCATCAGGACTCGTGCGAAGCAGTATCCGTCAATTATTGGGTCAAATACCAGGGCAGCCCATCCTGCACGCCGGATACTTGCTAAGTAATCACGATGGTCGAAAGTGATTGGTTGAGACGACCAGTGGCAGCACTCCACGGCGATAGGCCCTCGGCCGTATTTTTTGGGAGTGCCGTTTTGTTTCTTTCATTGATCACGTGTAACACGTTTACTGTTTTGACTTTTGGTGGAAATTTCTTTTGTTTCCCAGCATCTCCCTTGAGAGGCTCATCCTCATCCTTGCTTGGTGTATCCTCCCCCTTGTGTACGACGTTGAGCTTGTTGGACTGCTTAAAGACCCAACATTCTCTGTGGGTATGATTGGCTGGTTTGCCAGGGGTGCTATGGATCTGACATATTTGGTCCAGAATTTGATTTAGGCTAGACAGTTCATCTCTGGCGCCTTTAGAGGGCGGCTTTTGACCTGGCCGAGAGCTTTTGAATCCGGCATTTACTGCCATGCTCTTCGTGCTATCTCCTTTGTTCCGGCGTTTGTTATTGATGTTGCGCCATGGTTTCTCGTTTTCATCTTTAACTTCACATCTACTCGGGTCCCTGGTGCTGCATTGGGCTAGCCAGCTGTCCTCACCCACGCAAAAGAGGGTCATGAGGCTTGTTAATGCTGCCATTGTTCTCGGTTTTTCTTGGCCGAGGTGTCGGGCAAGCCATTCGTCACGGACGCTGTGCTTAAAAGCTGCCAATGCTTCGGTGTCCGGACAGTCGACAATTTGGTTCTTTTTAGTAAGAAACCTGTTCCAAAGCTTTCGGGCTAACTCTCCGGGTTGTTGAGTTATATGACTCAAATCATCCGTGTCCGGAGGTCGGACATAAGTCCCTTGAAAGTTTGCACGAAAAGCGTCTTCGAGCTCTGCCCAGCTTCCAATGGAGTTTTCGGGGAGGCTTTTGAGCCAGTGAAGGGACGGCCCTTTGAGTTTGAGTGGTAAGTACTTGATGGCGTGGAGATCACCTCCTCGAGCCCTATGGATGTGGAGGATATAGTCCTCGATCCAGACCCCAGGGTCTGTTGTTCCATCATATGCCTCTATGTTTACAGGTTTGAATCCCTCTGGAAATTCATGATCCAGCACCTCATCGGTGAAACATAGGGGGTGTGCGGCACACCTGTATCTGGGTGTACCACGTTGTTCGGATGTTATATCGTATGCTGGGGCGTGCTTGCGTGGTCCATAGTTGGATCTGGTTGCGCTGTCCTTTTGATGCAAGCCCCCGCCTGAATCACGTATTGTCTTGTGAGTGGCATTGTTTGCCGCTCTATGTTGGCCGTGAGGTCGTCTATCCGGCCAAGTGGCTGTTTTGATTTTTGGTTGTGAGGGGTCTGAGGCCTCCTCATCGAATTCAGGTAGCAACTTCCGCTTCGGGTAGCTCTTGGTGGGGCGATTGTCGCCGTACTTCGCTGCTATGTTGAGTACTTTACTCCATCTGATTTGGAGTGTGTCCTGCACAGCCTTGAGCCTTTGCTTCAGCTTTTGTAGACTCCTCACGGTGGTGACAAGCCTTTGACGGGCATTCTGCTGCTCCGGGTGCCTGTCCGGCGTTGTGTCGTCCGGACTATTATCTTTGACAGAATTGGTTTGTTCGGTTTGATTCTATATATTGCCGTGGTCCGGCAGTGGTTCACCCTGCTCCAATGCTAGGTTTGTGTGATCGTTATTTCTGGCGAGGCAGGATTTGGGGCGGCGCTTGCGCCGCTGCTTTGACTGCTTCTTGAGGGAACAAGCCTTCGGTGCATCCTTCCGTTCCTCGTCGCCATCTTCTTTTGGTGTGTCCACCATGTATACGTCATATGATGAAGTGGACGTCCAGCACCCTATGGGCGGTGGTTCATCTTCGCCTCCCGCTTCATTGTCCATACCGTCAATGTTGGGGAGTCGAAGTCGAGCATGTCGGTTAAATCATCAACAGTGGCTACAAAGTGGGTGGTGGGTGGGTGTCGAATTTCATCGTCGTCCGCATCCCAATCCCGTTGGCCCTAATCCGGCCAGGGCTCTCCTGAAAAAGAGAGAGACCTTAGTGAATTCAGAATGTCGCCGAAGGGCGAGTGCTGAAAGATATCCGCGGCGGTGAATTCCATGATCGGCGCCCAATCGGATTCGATTGGCAGGGGCGCGGATGGTTCGGGGTCCGGAAGAGAGTCCGGCACCTTGGAGTCATGGGCTACGCAGAGGATTATGCTGGTGTTCGGCTCGGTAACCGTCGAAACTCTAGCCCCTGAGGCGGTGTCTAGCCACTCGTCCTCGATTGGCGCAGTTGGCTCCGGGCTAAGGGTCGGAGCTGATGCGGGCGCGGACAGTTGGCGCAGAGCTAGGTCATACCCATCGCGACAGTGCGGCGCGCCCGGTTGTGGCTCGAATCTGTCGAAGATCAAGTCCCCACGGATATTGGCCGTGTAATTCAAACTTCCAAATCAGACCTGATGGCCAGGGGCGTAGCTTGCAATCTGCTCCAGATGGCCTAGTGAGTTGGCCCGCAGTGCAAAGCCGCAGAATACGAAGATCTATCCGGGGAGAAAAGTCTCACCTTGGACTGCATCGCTATCGATGATAGTAGGAGCCATCAAGCCTAACGGCGACGACACAGAGGAACTCTCAATGAAAGCACTAATGTCAGTGTCAAAACCGGCGGATCTCGGGTAGGGGGTCCCGAACGGTGCGTCTAGGCCGGATGGTAACAGGAGACAAGGGACACAATGTTTTACCCAGGTTCGGGCCCTCTTGATGGAGGGAAAACCCTACGTCCTTCTTGATTGATATTGATGATATGGGTGTTACAAGAGTAGATCTACCACGAGATCAGAGATGCTAAACCCTAGAAGCTAGCCTATGGTATGATTTATGTTGTGGTTGTTGTCCTAGGGACTAAAACCCTTCGGTTTATATAGACACCGGAGAGGGATAGGGTTACACAAGGTCGGCTACAAAGGAGGAGATATCCATATAGGTATTGCCTAGCTTGCCTTCCACGCCAAGTAGAGTCCCATCCGGACACGAGACGAAGTCTTCAATCTTGTATCTTCATAGTCTAACAGTCCGGCCAATGGAGATAGTCTGGCTATCCTAAGACCCCCTAATCCAGGACTCCCTCACTCGCCATTACAGAGGAATCACCTCGAAACTATGCCCAACCCAGATTTGGGGCCGAGAGCAGGGTATTTTATGTCCCATCCACCACCCACTTCATAGCCACCGTCGAGGACTTAACCAACATGCTGGATTACACCTCCGAAGACATCGATGGCATGGACGACGATGCCAGAGACGAACAAGACCAAGACTCGCCGTTTACCGGACGTTGGATATCCACCTCCACATATGATGTATATATGGTGGATACACCCAAAGAGGATGACAGCGAGGCAGGAAGGATCCGGTTGAGGACAAACCTGCTGAGGCACCACTGAAGTGTCGACGCTGGCGACGCCACTCAAAATTGCGTCATGAATAAGACAGTAATACCGGCACCGGAGACAATAACACTCCAGAAAACGCCAAAGACCTCGAAGCCCCCGTCGTGCCCACATCCGAACAGGAGGATGTGAAGGAGGGGCAAGTTAACCCCGACAATCCCGTCGGGAACGAGGATTCGGAAGATAGTAACTATCTACCGCTCTTCGAGGATGAGTCAGCCTCGGCAACGAAGATTTCATCGTGCCAGAGGAACCCCTCGAGCAGGAGTGCTTTAAGCGCCAACTAATCACCACTGCAAGAAGCCTAAAAAGCAGCAGCAACAGCTTCAAGACGAAGAGGATACACTCAACGACAGATGGACCCAGGTCCTAGCTGCCGAAGAATGTGGCCTCCAATGCCCAACAAAGAGTTATCCGAAGCGTTGGCTACTACCACAATTTGATGTTGAGGCCTTCGAGCCAATACCGTCGACACATGACCGCACCGATGAACCAGACCGGCCACCATGTGGGCGAGATAAAGTGGCCACCTACCCCGAACACCAGCCCACACCACCTCGCCGTTGGGGCCAAGAGACAACGGCTCCAGGATACACCTACGACCTACGACAGGACCTGAGCAATAGAAGAGGCCAAGCCAGATCAATCTATGGATCAAGGGGGGCGCGCCCCAACGCGAGAAGACGACCGTCAAGCCTGGCACGATAGGCACAACCTCACGAGGGCCGAAAACCGCATACAGATGTCATCTGAACTTCGTCGTAATGTTGCCTGATACAGAGGCGCCGCACACCCCTTATGCTTTACCGACGAGGTAATGCAGCAACAGTTCCTAGAAGGGTTTAAACCCGTAAACATCGAATCATACGACGGCATGGCAGATCCCGTGATATGGATTGAAGATTTCCTTCTCCATATCCACATGGCCCGTGGTGACGATCTCCACGGCATCAAATACCTCCCCTTAAAGCTGAAAGGACCAACACGGCATTGGCTAAATAGCTTCCCACAGAACTCTATTGGTAGCCCGGAAGATTTGGAAGATGCCTTTAGAGACAACTTCCAAGGCACCTATGTCCGGCCTCTGGACGCCGATGACCTCAGTCACATAATCCAGCAACCCGGAGAGTCAGCCCGAAAGCTCTGGACTAGGTTCTTGATTAAAAAGAACCAAATTGTCGATTGTTCGGATGCCGAAGCCCTCGTGGCCTTTAAACACATCGTTCGTGACGAGTGGCTTGCCCGACACCTTGGCCAAGAAAACCGAAGTCCATGGCAGCTCCTACCGCACTCATGACCCACTTTTGCGCGGGAGAAGATAGCTGGCTAGCTCGTACAAGCAACAACACCAGCAACCCTGGCACCTCCGAAGCAAGAGATGGCAACGGTAGGCCACGACACAACAAACACGTGTTGAAGCAACAATGAAGATACTGAAGACACGGAGGTCTACGTCGGATTCAGTGGCTCTAAAACCGGTCAACGGAAGAAGCCATTCAAAGGAAACAAAGATGGTCCATCTAGTTTGGACAGCAAACTTGATCGACCTTGCCAGATCCATGGCACCCCAGACAAGCCTGCCAATCATACCAACATAAATTGTTGGGTCTTTAAACAAGCCGGTAAGCTAAACACCAAACATAAGGGGAAAGGGCCGCCTAGCGAGGATGATGATGAGCCTCGCCTAACAAACAGAGGGGGGGCAAAAGAAATTTCCCCCTGAGGTAAAAACCGTGAATATGATCTACGTCACTCATATCCCTAAGCGGGAGCGCAAGCGCGCACTAAGGGACGTTTACGCCATAGATCCAGCCGCCCCAAAATTCAACCCATGGTCGGGCTATCCGACCATCCGACCAGTATCCGTCATGGAGGTTTGGCAACATTGGTCCTCGATCCAATCATCAACGGATTCCTCATGGACGGCGACAGCAGTCTTAACCTGCTTTATCAGGACACTGTCCATAAAATGGGTATTGATCCCTCAAGGATCAAGCCCACTAAAACCACCTTTAAAGGAGTAATACCCGACGTAGAGGCCTCCTATAGAGGGTCAATAACGCTACAGGTAGTCTTCGGCTCACCAGACAACTTCCGAAGTGAAGATTTGCTCTTCGACATCAATCCCCTTCTGAAGTAGTTATCATGCACTGCTCGGGCAAACTGCTTTCGCCCATTCCAATGCAGTCCCACACTATGCCTATCTAAAGCTTAAGATGCCCTGACCACGCCGTGCCATAACAGTCATTGGAAACATGGAGCGCTCCCTCCGTACTGAGGAGCATACCGCGACCCTCATAGCTGAGGTACAGGGTGGCCTTATCAAGCCGAATACTTCATCGGCCATCAAGCCCCCGGACACTGTCAAACGAGTCTGGTCTACCCTGCAGAATGACCATTCAGTTGATCCAGAACTTGATTGGCAATTCGGCCTCCCTCAAACCCCCACCTAATCGCGGCGTACGTACCGCGCGTACATAACTACACGCTAAAAATACCATGGGCAAGGACGGAGGCACACTAAGGACAAAGTCCACAATACAGCTTGACCCTATTCGGACCATAATATTCTTCCTTTTCCTCTTCTTTATTTTTCAGGTTCTTTAAAACCCAAATCACTTTTTGGTGGTACAAAGGGCCCTTTCCCAAGCCCCTTCTGTATACTCGATTGTTGATCTACTCAAAGGATCCTACACCAAGGTGAAAAGCGGCACAAACGTGCGGCAGGGTGTCCAAAGAATCTTGAAAACCACCTTTTTTAGGACCTGTATACAGCTTTCCCTTGTTCTCAATTTCTTGGCATGTAAAATAGCCTTGATGATTATGGCATTCTTTGTAACAACACATTTGATGCATCAATCAGACTATCGCGGCAAAAAATTTGTCCAACCTTATTCGGTATTGGCTTATTCCATAATCTGTATTCCGTCTTCACAACAGATTAACATATACACCTTGGCATAAATTGCCAGGGGCTCTATTCGGCCACATATATTTTTCAAAAACAAAAGTCTGAATACTTTTATAGTATACTTTGGCGTCTCGAATACCGCGTTATATGCATTGGATCGGAATCATGTCTTTGGTCAATAGTTGGGTTGCCCAGCTCCTATGGTTACCACCTTATGTTCTGCTTGTTCGACTAAGGTAGTATAGGGAGAACTACTGCGATTGTGTTTCTGGTTCGTCCGGTCAAACACCTCAGTAGATAAAGCTGAAAACTGGCTGTCATGGTATAGCGAGAGCTGGTCAGCGGTTCGGCAACTTACTAAATCTTTTGTGATTTTCTTTCCATATTGTACAAAGGACTGGCCTCCACCCAGTCACGCGCCTAAGGCATCCAAGCTCGGATAGCCGCACACGCACCGGGGGCTAGCTTATAGTCCCATTGTCAAACTCCTATGGCTAAGTGAGAGTGATTAAGCTGCATAGTGTGATTTCCTAGTTCGCCGCACGGTCACCTCCTTTACGGACCAAGACGTTGGATCAAGTGTGGTCATGTGCTATTCCGAACACCCCCGTAGTATCTACGTTGGGGCTGAAGCCGACGACCGGGAAACTTTCAGAAATAAATACGGCCGCACAGGAGGAAAATATTTGAGATAAAAGCAAAAGTATATTACAAAGGCCCGAATACATTTATTCAAACATAATATCCTTCGAGCATTGACCCTCTATTGAACAGGCACCCTCCAGGACGTCCTCGAAGTATCGCTTCGGTTTGCGGTAGTCCTTGCCCTCGGGTGGACCCTCAACTGCTATGGCGGCGACCTTCATCTTCGCCCAGTGCATCTTGACGCAGGCAAAAGCCATCCAGGCACCCTCTATGCATGCCGAGCGCTTCACAGCTTCAACTCCGGGGAGGGCGTCGCCGAGTCGCTTGACCAAGCCGAAGTAGCTGCTCGGAATGGGTCCGGCTGGCCATAACCGGACTATGATGTCCTTCATGGCCAAAACGGACATCCTATGCAGCTCCGCCAACTGCATCATCTGGTTGTTCAGTAGCGCTGGCCTTTCTGGCGCCATGTACTGGGACCAGAAGAGCTTCTCTATGGTGGTTCCCTCCTGGGACCATAAGAATTGCGCGACATCGGTCGCACTCCTTGGGAGATCCGCAAAGGCCTCCGTAGAACTCCATAGTTGATTAAGCAAGGCATATCTCCGACCGCCAAATATACTCTATAAAAGAAAGGGCTTACTAGCCTCTATCTGCTCGTCTTGCTTGATCTCCTTGCGAGCCACCCAGGACTCGGTCCAAGCCTCCTTGGCCTCCTGAAGATCCTTGGTGAGATCGACCTCTTGGGCCTTATTCTTCTCCTACAAGGTCTCGCACTTACTGGCGGCATCTCGATGCTCCTGCTCCACTTCGGTCACCCGCTCCTCATACTTGCGTCAGGTGACCTGCTCGGCCTCTAAATCCGCAACCGCTTTGTCAGCGGCCGTTTAGCTCACCCGCGCCTGCTCCTTGGCTTGGGAAAGTGCGCTCTTCAAGGCCTCGACCTCGGTCCCACTACTTGCAAATATGATCAGGATAACACAGGTGATTAGACCCCGCATTGGCATATTACTTTAGGTGTGTAAACAATTTTTTCAAAACATACCTTGCGCCTCATCAAACCGCTTGTTGATGCGAACGAGGTCCTCATCGGCCCGCTCAAGCTTCCACTTGAGTTCAGATACTTCGGCGGCCTGGGTGGTTGCCTCTAACAGTGAAGCATGTTTATCAAAATAGACATGTATGTTATCTCCTGCGAATATTACTTGATCCTTTGTTCGGCCTTTCTTTTCAAAAGCCGAACAGAGTCTCACGGGCTACTATCTATACACAGGCATATTTTTTTGCATATGCAAAGTAGCTAAGAATATTACATCACGTACCTCAAAGCCTGTTAATAGGCTAGTAAAGGCTTCGTTCAGCCCGCTTTTGGCGGACTGAACCTTCTCAACCACCATACCCATGAGGGTACGGTGCTCCTCCACAATGAAAGCGCGTCGAAGCGCTATCACCAGAGTGTCCGGCGCCTCTAGATTGATAGAGGCCGCTGGTGGAGTCGACGCTCCCCCCTCCTTCAAAGGAGGTTGCTCGCTCGATTCCGGAGCCGTACGGGTCTATAGAATAATGTTCGGCTGGGGGCCGGATTAGTCATGGCCCCCGTTACTAGTCTCTATGGGGTTCAGTTCCCCCATGTTCTCGTCAGCCGAGGTGTTACCCTCTGCCGCCGTCTGGGCGGCCTCCTGCACCTCTCCATGGCCTGGAGAGGATTTTTGAGACAACACTTCGGTGTTGTCTGCGGCAGCTAGCGGGGAGGCTCGCGGAGGCGTCTTGCTCTCCACCAGCTCCGGCACCAGCGAGTTCCCAGAAGACGATGATAGTTGGGGGAGATCGCGGGCCGGACTGCAGCACGCAATTTAAATGAGTTAAAGCTGTAATCATAAAAACTAGATATATATACAATATCCTTGGACACTTACGATGTGGTCAGGGGCTTCGACCTGGGGTGCCACGTAGGGACGGCTTCAGCATCCGAGTCCGAGTCATCCGAAAGGGAAATCTCCCCCTTCTTGGACGCCTCGGCCTCTAGGTCCATGGAGGCCGCCCATTTCTTCCCCCCCCTTAAGGCGAGAATTGCTCTCCTCCTCCTCCTCTTTGTCTTCATCTACCTCGTGGGAGGAGGGAGCTTTAGTATCTCCAAACGCAGCGTCCGAAGTACCTTTGCATCGAAGGCCACTTTTGGCCTCCCTGCTCTTCTTCTTGGCCTTCTTCTCCGGTGCCTGGTACGGCGCCAGGAACAGCATCCTGGTTAGCAGAGGAATGGCTGGGTCTTCGGGTAGCGGAGCCGGACACTGGATCTGCTCCGCCTTCTTTGTCTAGCCCTGATGGAAAGATGGAAGGCTCAGCATACCCTTTGATTTACGAAACTAAAGTTGTGTTCGGTAATTAGAAAACTTACTGGGTTGGCCAGATGAGCGCAGTCAAGGCCGATGTCTTCAGTCGTCTCTGGCCATGACTTCTAGGCCTTGAAGAACAGCTTCCAGATCTTTTTGTGCATCATGCTGAAGAATCACTACAGGGTCCGCGGACCATCCGGATTGAACTCCCACATGTGAAGAGGCTGGCGCTGGCAGGGGATAATCCGGCAGAAAAGCAACACCTGAATCACATCTGCGAGACTGGTGTTCTTCTCCATCATATTTTTATCCGCTTTTGCAGCATCATCACCTCATCGGACGATGCCCAATCCAGGCCCTTGTTAATCCACGACGTGAGCCGCATTGTGTGTCCGGATTTAAACTCAGGATTGGTTGCCCATGTGGAGCCGCAAGGCTCGGTGATTTAAAACTACTCCTGTTGTCATCCCTTAATGGTCTCCACGAAGGCCCCTTTTGGCCAGGTGATGTTGGTGAACTTTCTCACCATGGCGCCGCCGCAATCCGCATGTTGCCCATCGACCACTTTCCGCTTCACGTTGAAGACCTTAACCCATAAGCCGAAGTGGGGGGATGCGGAGGAGCGCCTCGCACACAATGATGAACGCCGAAATCTGGAGGAAGGAATTTGGGGCTAGATCATGGAAATCTAGCCCATAATAGAACATGAGGCCGCGATTGAAAGGGCGGAGAGGAAACCCTTGACCGCAGAGGAAGTGGGGCATAAACACCACTCTCTCACTGGGCTCCGGAGTAGGGATGATCTGTTTTTTGGTAGGGAGCCGGTGCACGTATTTGCGGCTAGGTACCCCACTTCCCGGAGTTCCTTGACGTTCCTCTTCGTAACGGTGGATGTCATCCACTTTCCCTGCGAGCCGAATCCGGCCATGGCTGGAAAGGTTGGGCGGTGGGAAAGATTGAAGCTTGGGTGCTGGAGCTCGAGGAAGGAAGAAGGACTGGGGTAAAAAGATGGGTCTTTATCCGCTTATATAGGCAATGAATATCAAACGCCCCCCACCAGCCTTAAAACTCGCCTGTTCCCAAGGGGACATACGAATGGCACAGTTGGGTTAGCCAAACCCGTATTGATGAAAATGACACAATAAGGGGACGCGATCTCTGCTTTGACGAGACATGTCAATGGAGGCTGCACCTCGAAACACGAAGCGGGAGGCCAAAAAACGGTTAGAAATGATTAAAATGCCAGACGTGACGTTTCACCGAAAAAGCTGTCAGTAGAAATGCCTTATTAAGTATTGTAGCCTTGTGGATGAGGGTTGTAACTATTATACAGAGCCGGATATAGTTCTCTTGCTCAGAAGACTGCTTTGTACGCGAAGAAGGAACCCACCTTGCAATGCCGAAGACAATCTGCAAGCCGAATACATCGTCATTGAAGACAGGTTCAGGGGATACTGAGGGAGTCCTGGATTAAGGGGTCCTCGGGTGTTCGGGCTATGTGATATGTGCCTGACTGATGGGCCGTGAAGATACAAGGTAGAAGACCTTCCCGCGTGTCCGAGTAGGACTCTCTTATGCATGGATGGCAAGCTTAATGTTGGGATGTGTATTTTCCTTTCTCTATAAACCAACCCTGTACAACCCTAGGACCCTCCGGTGTCTATATAAACCGGATGGTTTAGTCCGTAGAGGCTATAAGAATTCATATAGGCTAGACATCTAGGGTTTAGCTATTATGATCTCAAGGTAGGTCAACTCTTGTAACCCCAATACTCATCAAATACAATCAAGTGGGACATAGGGTTTTACCTCCATTAAGAGGGCTTGAACCTGGATAAACATCATGTCTCACTTGTCTCCTACTACCTTCGATCCTCAGACGCACAGTTCGGGACTCCCTACCCGAGATCGGCCGGTTTGGACACAGACAAGCCTTCATTTGTATTAAGCGGAAATACTGCTTGTGCATCCAATTCCATAAAACCAAAATTATGCCAAATGATTCCACCATACCTACCTTTAGGGAGTATTTATGTGCCGTTCCAAGTAAATTTGCATATGCCAACTCTAATCATTCAAAAAAATCCGTTTTGTGTGCCCGTACCACCCATGAAGCCGCAAGGGGTGGCCAATATTTTTGATGCTAGGCATGTTATTCTCACGATGAGTGTTTATTCACTTGTCATTGCACAAGAAAGTGGCAAGGTAACAGGGATGCCCAGTCCAGAAAAAATATCAATAATAAATTCCTTGGAAAGTTTTGTTATGGAAGGCACCCGTGGATACGGATTGCCTTGTATTGTGAAACAATGGTGGAAAGGAAATAAACTTTATTTTTAGTTTGTGAACCGCTTATAATGTGTTTAGCATGGAAGATATTGGGAATTCGCGGTCGTTTTCGTTGACTGGAAAAGCATGCCTCTCAAAATAATTATTTCTCTCACTTTACACTTTGAGCTCTCGCACCTCTGCAAATCTCTGCTTCCCTTTGCGAAGGTCCTATCTATTTTACTTTTACGCAATTTTTGTTTTTATTTTGAGTCTCCATCTTGTCTTATAAAGCACCAACTAGGGAGCAGAATTGGCATCCTTGTGCATTGGGTGTAGCTAATTGTAGGATCAAAAGTAGGTCTAGAGGGGGGGGGGCTGATTATACTACTTGAACAAATAAAAATCTAACCTTTTCCCAATTTTAGTTGTGGGAAGATTTTAGCAATTTAGGACAAGTCAAGCAATCAACCTACACATGCAATTCTAAGAGTGTGGCGGCGGAAAGTAAAATATTTCATATGGAGGTAAAGGGAAGGGTTTGGAGACTAGAAACGCAATGATGACACAGAAATTTTTGATGTGGTTCCGATAGGTGGTGCTATTGTACATCCATGTTTATGGAGACTTCAACCCACGAAGGGTAACGGTTGTGCGAGTCCACGGAGGGCTCCACCCACGAAGGTTACACGAAGAAGCAACCTTGTCTATCCCACCATGGTCATCGCCCACGAAGGACTTGCCTCACTCGGGTAGATCTTGAAGCAGTAGGCGATCTCCTTGCCCTTATAACCTTCTTGGTTCAACTACACAATCTTGTCGGAGGCTCCCAAGTGACACCTAATTAATCTAGGTGACACCACTCTCCAAAAGGTAATAGATGTTGTGTTGATGATGAACTCCTTGCTCTTGTGCTTCAAATGATAGTCTCCCCAACACTCAACTCTCTCACACATATTTGGATATGGTGGAAAGATGATTTGAGTGGAAAGCAACTTGGGGAAGGCTAGAAATCAAGATTCTTGTGGTTGGATAGGAATATCTTGATCTCAACACATGAGTAGGTGGTTCTCTCTCTCAGAAAATGTAGGCTGGAAGTGTAGGGACATTCTGATGTCTCTCTCTCAAATGGAGAAGGGGGTGGAGGGGTATATATAGCCCGGACACAAAATCCAACCATTACACACATTTGACCCAACTCGGTCAGACCGAATAGAACAACTCGGTGAGAGCGATTTAGTTCAAAATGTGAAGCCGACTGG
This sequence comes from Triticum monococcum, assembly GCA_034509565.1. NCBI lineage: Eukaryota > Viridiplantae > Streptophyta > Magnoliopsida > Poales > Poaceae > Triticum > Triticum monococcum. The sequence goes on along the minus strand of CM067841.1, from coordinate 166,165,440 downwards.
AACAACTCGGTGGGACCGATGTGCTAGGGTTAGGGCAAGATCTCATCTCGATGAAGCCAATTTCTTAAACTTGGTGAGACCGATTTCAGCAAAGAGCAAACAGAGAGTTGGTCAAGCAAACTCGATGGGACCGATTGCAGATTTTGGTGAGACCGAAATAATTATAACAGGCAACAGAGAGTTTGCAGGGCCATCTCGGTGAGACCGAGATCCTTATCATTGTGACCGAGGAGTTAGCATTTTTGGCAGTGTCTATGTCAAGTGAACTTGGTGGCTCCGGATAGATCAATTCGGTGGGGCCGAGTTTGACTTTGAGTTTTGGACATATTTGGAAATGAGAAAGTGGTTGACAGATTTGGAGCAATATCACTAAGCACTTTGAGCAAGTAGACCATTAAGCAACACCTCATCCCCTTTTAATAGTATTGGCTTTCCTATGGACTCAATGAGATCTTGGATCACTAAGATATAAATGAAGAGTCTTGAGCTTTTGCCAATATGTGTCCTTAGCATTTTGAGGGTTCCACATCTCTAGTCCATGCCATGCCAATCATTGAACTTTCTGAAATATTTAACTAGAATGGATACCCGTTCAATGACCTATATGTTGTTATGAATTACCAAAACCACCCGGGAATTAGTTGCACTTTCAATCTCCCCCTTTTTGGTAATTGATGACAACATATAGATCAAAGCTTCGACAAATGATAATATGAATAAAATATATTGTCGCTTTGAGAAGTATGTGATAGGCAAGAGCTCCCCCTAAATTTGTGCATTATCTAAAATTTTCTTTTGAATGCAAATGCACAATCGATTAGGATCATGGGTCACTCTTACATGTCACATACATCTCGGTGGAGCACTCAAAATGATAAGATTTGAATAACATGCACTCATCACCAAGGATACAAGTGATATTGCTCATACACAATTATTCATAGATATATGCAAGCAAGCACACATTAAGCATAATATGATCAAAACACATGATCACATAAGTATCTCATGAGCATAGCACTAATTGTAGCATAGGAATAAAACAACCAAATGATCAAAGTAGCAAGAGTAGCAAATAAAACCAACCAACAAAAAGCAAAACACACACTCTCTCGAAGCCTAAGATCTATACACTATCTCACCCTTTGGCAACAAGTTACCAAAAAGTTCGAAAATGTATAGTGCTATACGACACTCTAGGCACGATCTCTGGGAGCTCCTGAAGGTGTCTTTTGGCTTGTTGCTTCTGTCTGCGTAGATGGCGTGGAGACGAGGGCATCTGCAAATGCCTCTGAAGACGTATTTGGAGCTGGAGGAGTTGACACTAGAGGTACAACTGTGGTAGTGGCTATAGGTACTGAAGTGGTAGTCCTAGAGTCTCTGGCAACTGGCACAGCTGATGATCTTTGTTCCCTTGGCACTCTCTGTAATGTGTCTATCGTGCGCCTATCATCCTGATCCTCAACATCCTCTTGTAGCTTCTTCACAATGGTTTGTATCTCAGTGACCTTCACATCTAGGTCATGGAATTTTGTCTCAATGATCCTTTCAAGGCTTTCCTGATTATGAGTCAAGGTGGCCAATATATTTTCAATTCTCACGGTGGCCTCATGCAGATAACTGAGTTGACCTTGCTTGGTCTTGAGATTTGCAACTGAAGCATCTGGGGCACTTGCTGCCTTTGCTGCTTTTGCAGCCTTTGATTTCTCTATATTCTCGTGGGCTTCTGCACAAGTAGGATGATAAGCACCCATGACAACCCCTTGTCATCAAAGTCTGGCCTCAGGGGAAGGTGCTATCTACCTAGTAGATATGTCCCGGTTCCTATCTTGGAGTTGATCAAAGTCTGAATGTCAAGGGCATATCCACAAGATCTCTTCTGGTCTGCAGCTGTTCTCTTCACAGTCCATACTATCAAGCTCATCACCTTGAATTTCTCTGGAACGTCAAACAAGTGAAGCAAGTTGATGGAGTGACCACAAATCATCCTATGATCTCCTGACTTGTGCAATACGGTGTGCCTCAAGATGGTGTTTATGGTGGTCAAACCAGCAAGTAGGTAATATTTATAGCCAAACTTGTGAGTGTCCAATGCTGCATCTGGAATGGTCTTGTACATATTAGCCATGGAGTTGTGGTCCTTCCTAGGAGGTGTTTATTTGTTGGTTCTGTAACGTCATCTATTAACGCCGGGTAGCAGATAGCGTTAAGTGATGTTTGTTTAAATCGCTCCATAATTCCATACCGCGTAAACATATCCCATCGTATTATTCCACTGATTACGCCTGAACCCCTCAGCTAACACATTGCGTTACCCCTGAGCGAAGCCCTTCATCCCATCCTTCGTCCTCCTACGCGTCCTCTAGCAACTCCGGGCTGATCTCTCCTCCCGCAACCCCCGATTTTTTCACCAGAAGTCCCCCCTCCATCGAATTTCCCTGGCCCATCTCCACCTCCGCTTCCCACCGCTTCCCCAGGTCGCCTCCGCCTCTGCCTCCCACCATCCACGATCCATCCCCTTCGCCCCTGATCTTCTCCGCGGCCCAAGATCTACTAGTGAACGGCATGGATATCCCTTCATCTGACCTCGTTCTTCACAAGAACCAAAACGGGGAGCAGCACGAGCCACAGGTCACCACTGGCTGTACGAAGAGGTTCTTTCACAGTACCAAAACAAACAGGGTGAAGTAAACAGATAACGTTACTAGCTTGGGCCAAAAAAAATAACAGATGGATTGTTGCAGCTTCGATCCGCTGCGACCTGATACCTTTACCATTTGCATTACCGTCCAGTAAACCAAACACCTCCCTAGGCTTACCGTACACATCAAGATCATCTTCAGCTTCTTTTGGGGCATTGATCAATTTGGCCCATTCTGAGATAGTAGATTGATACTTGGTGCCTTCTTTCATCCAAACAATCTTTCCATCTGGGTAGAAGTGAGCAGTGGAATAGAATTGCATTATCATCCCATCATTCCATTTTGTTAGCTTCTGACCAACAAATGTATCTACTCCTTTCATTCTGAAGCTCTCATGCACACTTGGAAAATAGTCTTCATTGTCATCAGTGTATTTCTAGTCAACCCAATTCATGTCACATACTATGGGCTTCTTGTCCAATAGGACAGTCCCATAGAAGTCTTGTTATTCATTGGTGTGAAAGCGGTAGTCCACAATAGTCCTCCTCCTGGTGGCATTAGGATCAGTCTTTCTCCATAGTCTCAGACCTGCATCCTTTCTTAACTTCATATTCTCTGCCACAAGATGATCATCATTGTGGTCAGGGATCTTGGGCTTGAGCTTTTTGGGCACTAGTGGCTCTTCTTCTTCTTGAGCTTCAGGCACCGGGCCTTATTCTTTTCAGCAGCTAAGATGTTCCTAGTAGATCTCTTTGGTGCAGTTTGCTTGGGGGCTTGATCTTGAGATGAAGTCTTGGGGCAGACTTGGGCTTAGAAGGAGCTGCCGCAGTCCTAATGGCATCCCCCATCAGCTTCTGAGTCTTGGCAGGAGGTGCAGCAGGCTCTTCCTCCTCCTTGTCATTTTCATCTTCCTTCATGGAAGGTCTGCCAATCACTCTGGCAATGGTGTTCCTGACCCTTTCCTTCATCTTCTTTCCACCAGCATCATCTTCCTCTCTTTGTTCAAGTGTAAGCTCCATGGTTTCTTGAGTTGAGACTCTAGCCTTGGACATTGGAGCTCTCTTAGCATATGCCTTCTTGGACATGCATGGCTTTGTGGCAGTAGCAGCATACTCTTTCTTGAGGACCTTCTTCTTGGAGGTCACTTCCTCCTCAACAAAAAAATCTTAATCCTCAGATTCAGATGTTCTTTTCTTCCTTTGCCTAGTAGCTGCCTTAGGCAAATTGCTGGGAGTGCTCCTGCTCCCATCATCATAGCTGCTAGAGGGACTAGTGCCCTCACTGAGGTTGAGCTGCTCTTTAGACCTGTTCTAACTTCACAACCCTCTAACATAGCTGCAACCGCCCCTGTGAATAGTTGGGTATACATAGAGTAGATGAGCATCACAAAGTACAGCTTATTTTGCAAAAATATTGAGACAAAAACTTAACTTCAGTTTTCTGTAGAAAGCATTTCAGAGCTACCAATTTGACAAACTCGGTGACACCGAAGCACTAACAGATTCTAAACATACAGTCCCGGTTAGACCGAAATGTAGTTTGGTGACTCCGAGATGCTAGGGTTTCACAAAGAAAGTGATTTCGGTCTCACCGATCAGTACACTTTGCTCAGATCGAGTTGTACTTATGCAATGGCCAGGGCCAATCGGTGTGACCGAGATCCTCAGATCGGTCGGTCCGAGATGGGTTTGGCGGAAACCTAACCCTAAGTGTTTGCATCAAATCTATTCTAAGGACTTCGATTGGTGGATAGATTAATCTCATACGTGGGAAGAACAATGGCAATATACTTTGTTCAAGGAAATTGGAGCAATGGAAAGCAGAAAGTGTCAAATCCATACCCTAACTTGGTGGTAGATTTGCTATGGCAGCAATGGTGGTGAGGATTCCGTTGATGGCGGCGGAAACCAAAGGTGGAGGGTCACTAGTGACAACTGTGACGATTCGGAGACCAGGGGTAGCAGTGCCAGGGCACAAGCTCATGCGGTTTGAAGTGATTTTCAACTGTACGGGTACACAGAGTATAAATACCCAGGCGCTGTTAGTGTGACCATGTGGACTGAGTCGGTGGCACCGAGATGCAAAACTGCTAGCAGTTGCTGCAAATCGGTGTCACCGAATGGTTCTAATCGGTTGCACCAAGATAAAACCTAGATCAACTTAATGATCTCGGTGAGACCGAAGTGGACAAGTTGGTCAGACCAAAAATCATTAAGAGGTTTTGGAAGTTATGCCCTTAACAGATCGATGGCTCCGAGTGCTCCTCACCCAGAGGGTCCGAAAGTGACTTGTTCAAACTTTGTGATGTAGCATGAATAGAGTTTGAGACGAGAAAAGCATAGATCGCTAGAGGAAGAACTTAGGCATTCTTGTCCATCCATTTGGCAAAAATAAGAACCAAACAATCAAAGCGACAAATGGATGTCCTCGAATGGAGAACATTATGCATTCGACATGCTCACACAATAAGATAGCAAATAAAACATGTGGCAAAGCATGCACATACACTATAGCATCTATCAAGCAACTCACGATGACTAGGCCATCTATATATGAGTATATCGACTTAGGTGTCAAATGAGAACATTTGATCATAGGTCATACTCATCGTTTAAGCACAAGTGGGGTTACCACTTTTACATAAAGCATTGTTGTGTTCACATCATTAGAGTTGCTTTAGCTCAATTCTTAGAGTAAAGCCCCCCTAGATGTGATATCCCCCCTTAGAGGGATGAACTATTCTTGGGTTTTTTTGATGATGACTTCATGTAGGTGTTGAAGATGTGGATGCTCAATGTTGATGTATGTCGTTTGGAGCAATCCATTGGAGTGTTGCACTTTAAATAGCTACACGGGTTAGTCCCACAAGGAACATACAAGGATATCCATAAACATAGAGTTAAACACACATGTCATGATGTCAAATAATGTGTAAAAAACTCAGAATTTTACCATGCTCCAGCGAATTTTAAAATTCTTCCACTAGACACAAAAGTTTATGTTAATGCACAGAATCAAATCAACTATCACCCAAACCATCCTAAAGGCTTTACTTGGCACAAACACTAATTAAAACATAAAAAATCACAATAATAAAAGTAGTATAATTGCATATTCATTGAAGAGCATAAAGGAAAACTAAAAATTAAAACATAACTATTGGGTTGCCTCCCAACAAGTGCTATTGTTTAATGCCCCTAGCGAGGCATAATGCATAGTCTCAAGTATTATCCTCTTTGGTTTTTGCTCCATAGGTTACCCTCATATGGTGGCTTAATTCTAGTTTATATAAGTGCTCCATACCCTTCCTTAATGGAAACTGAAATTTAATATTCCCTTCTTTCTTGTCAATCACGACACCTATAGTTCGTAAAAACGGTCTACCAAGTATTATGGGCCATGACATATTGCAATATCAAGTAAAATAAAATCTATGGGAATATAATTCTTATTTGCAAGAATAAGAACATCATTAATTCTTCCCAAAGGCTTTTTCATACTAGAATATGCCAAGTGCAAATTAAGAGGACATTCTTCCAAATTGGTAAAACCTAGCACATCACATAGAGTTTTCGGAATTTTGGAAAGACTAGCACCCAAATCACATAAATCATTGCACTCATCATTTTTGGTGTGTTCCCATTCATCATATAATTTTCTAGGAATTGCAATCTCTAATTCTAACTTTTTTTCTAAAGCTTTGATCATTGCATCTACAATATGTTTAGTAAAAGCTTTATTTTGTTGATAGGCATTGGGTGAATTTAGCATGGATTGTAACAAATAAATGCATTCAATCAAAGAGCAATTATCATAATTAAAGTCTGTATAATCCAAGAGAATGGGCACATTACTAGCTAAATTTTTTACCTCTCCAAACCCAGTTTTATCAATTTTTTCAACAAGATTTTCACCCTCCAAATTATGAGGACACCTTCTAGCTAAAGTTGAATCTTCTTCAATCGTCTTGCCATCAATTTTAACATTACTGAACAAGGAATCAATATAAGAGACACCAATCATTTTAACATCTTCATCATTACTAAACGAAAAAATTGGGCGGAATCACCTTTTCTAAAAATTCTCTTTTAGCTCTAAGCATAGTGGTTCTTTTCTTGCTTTCATGTATAGAGACATATAAAGCATCAATTGATTCATTAATATCAACCTTAGGTGGCAAAACTTTAGCTTTAAGATTTTCCACATCATGAATAATTTTATCGATGCTCCTAGACATATCATCAATCTTACTCAATTTTTCTTCTACAGTAGTGTTGAAAACTTTTTGAGCATTCATAAATTATTTAATATTACTTTCAAGATCATAGGGCATACTATTATTATTATTATAATAAAAATTACCATAGTAATTACCATAATTATTAGAAGAATTTCTAGGAAAAGGTCTAGGATTAAAATAACCTCTATAAGCATTGTTATTATAATTGTTTCATGAGACAAAATTCACATCTACGGAATCATTATTTTGCTCAATCACTGGACAAGGGCACATCATTAGGATCAATAGGAGCATTTTTACCAGCAACCAATTTCATAAGAGCATCGACTTTATAACTCAAAGTACCAATTTCTTCAACATATTTTTTTTTACTAGTAGGAGCTCTTTCAGTATGCCATTGTGAATAATTTGCCATAATATTATCAAGCAATTTAGTAGCTTCACCAAAAGTAATTTCCATAAAATGCCACTAGCGGTGAAATCTAAAAGATTTATAGAAAGTAAATTTAATCCCGCATAAAATTTGTGTATCATCATCCACATATTTGAACCATGAGTAGGGAAATTTCATATCATCAATTCCATCCTTTCCAAAGATTGTCCAACATGTTCATTCTCAAGTTGCTTGAAATTCATAATTTGATTTCTAAGGGAAATTATTTCGTGGGAGGAAAATACTTAGTAATAAAAGCATCTTTTCAATTGTCCCAAGAATCAATACTATTTCGCGACAAAGATGAAAACCAAATTTTAGCACGATCCCGCAAAGAGAATGGAAATAAATTTAATTTCACAATATCATTGTCCACATCCTTTTTCTTTTGAATATCACACAATTCTACGAAAGTGTTTAGATGGGACGCGACATCCTCATTAGGATTACCAAAAAATTGCTCTTTCATAACAAGATTCAACAAAGCGACATTAATATCATAAGACATCACACTACCGGCGGGAGGAGAAATAGGAGTACTAATAAAATCATTATTATCAGCAGTAGAAAAATGACACAATTGGTATTTTCTTGAAACATCGTGACTACGCAAATAAGATCAGAACGAAACAAAAGATCAAGCAAGAAAAAGGCAAATGGAAAATATTTTTGTATTTTTGTAAAACTTTTTAGAAGTGGGGGAGATGAAAACGAGAGGCAAATGGCGAATAAATTAAATTGCAAGGAGATGAAAGTTTATGTGTAGGTACCTGATAGATGTTGATGATGTCTCCCTGGCAACGGCACCAGAAATTCTTCCTGCTACTTGTGAGTTGCGTTGGGATTTCCCTGAAGAGGAGGAGATGATTCAGTACAGTAGAGATAAGTATTTCCCTGAGTTATGAAACCAAGGTTATCAATCCAGTAGGAGAACCAAGCAACACTATGTAAACAGCACCTGCACACAAACAAAAAATACTTGCAACCCAACACGTAGAGAAGTTGTCAATCCCTCAACGGTATTGAGATAGATTAAATTGTATAGGATTTGATAAATAGATATAACTAAAACACAAAATAAAATAAATAAAAGAAAATTGCAGCAGGGTATTTTTAGGATTTTTGTATGATAAAAGATAGACCCGGGGGCCATAGTTTTCACTAGAGGCTTCTCTCGAGAAAATAACATACGGTGAGTAAACAAATTACTATTGGGCAATTGGCAGAAAAGCAAATAATTATGACGATATCCAAGGCAATGATCCTATATATACGCATCACATCCAAGATTAGTAGACCGAGATGATTCTACATCTACTACTATTACTCCACACATCGACCGCTATCCATCATGCATCAAGTGTATTAAGTTCATGGAAAAACGGAGTAATGCATTAGGAAAGATGACATGATGTAGACAAGATAAACTCACGTATGAATAAACCCCATCTTGTTACTCTTAATAGGAATGATACATGTGTGTCATGTCTCTTTATGTGACTGACATTGAGCACCGCAAGATCGAACCCATCACAAAGCACCTTTTCCCATGGCAAGAAAAACCAATCTAGTTGGCCAAACCAAACCAATAATTTGGAGAAGAAATACGAGGCTATAAAAATCATGCATAAAAGAGTTCCAATAAAACTAAAATAATATTCATGGATAGATCTGGTCATAAACTCACAATTCATCGGATCCCAACAAACACACAGCAAAAAGTCATTACATCAAATAGATCTCCAAGAACATCAAGGAGAACTGATACATCTCCAATGTATCTATAATTTATGAAGTATTCATACCATGTTTACAATAATTTTATATGATTTTGGTATGATTTGATTAGAACTAACCCAGACTGACGTTGTTTTCAACATAACTACCATGGTGTAATTTTGTGCTGAAACAGAAGCTCTCGGAATGGGCTGAAAATTTATGGTGATTTTTTATGGACCAAAAGAGATCCCCGAGGCATCGTAGTTGGTCTAGAAGAGTACCAAGGTGAAAGCAAGGTAGGGGGTGCGCCCTACCCCCCGGGAGGGTGCTCCTATGTTTGCCACTACCTCGTGGTCCCCTTGACGTGAGACCGACGCAAAAATTCCTATAAATACCAAAACCACCAGAAAGAAACCTAGATCGGAAGTTCCGCCGCCGCAAGCCTCTGTAGCCCCGAAAAATCAATCTAGGCCCTCTCGGGCACCTTCCTGGAGGGGGCCATCATCACCGAAGGCCATGGAGTAGGAAGCCAGAGTGGGCCATCATCACCATGGAGGCCAAGGACCAGAGGGAGAACCTCTCCCCATTTAGGGTGGAGGCCGTGGAGGAGGAAGCACAAGGGGGATACTCTCTCCCCCCCTCTCTCGATGGCACCGAAGGGCCACCGGGGGAACCATCGTCACGGTGATCGTCTTCATCAACATCACCATCTTCACCACCTTCCTCATCTCTTTTAAGCGGTCCACTCTCCCGCACCCCACTGTAATCCTCTACTTGAACATGGTGCTTTATGCCACATATTATGATCCAATGATGTGTTGCCATCCTATGATGTTTTGAGTAGATTTCTTTTGTCTTTTGGGTTGATTGATGATCTAGATTGGTTTGAGTTGTATGTTTTATTTTAGTGCTGTCCTATGGTGCCTTCCATGTCGTGCACACATGAAGGATTCCTATTGTAGGGTGTTGCAATACGTTCATGATTCGCTTATAGTGGGTTGCTAGAGTGACAGAAGATTAAACCCGAATAAGGGGGTTGTTGCACATGGGATAAAGGGGACTTGATACTTTAATGCTATGGTTGGGTTTTACCTTAATGATCTTTAGTAGTTGCAGATGCTTGCTAGAGTTCCAATCATAAGTGCATATATCCAAGAAGAGAAAGTATGTTAGGTTATGCCTCTCCCTCACATAAAATTGCAATAATTATTACCGATCTTGTTAACAATTGCCTAGGACAATTCCGCACACCGACCCATCATTATTCTACACTTGCTATTTATAGTATATATAGTAATACATTCTAAATTTGTGTTAACAACACCTATTTTTATATTTTTGTTCTCCGATGTCATGAAAATCTATCCTCTTCATACCCACAACATAGTTTTATTTGTCGTTTCTAGATGGAAGCAAACCTTCGGTGTATGTAGAGTCGTATCAGTGGCAGATAGGACTTGAGAGAATATTGATCTTACCTTTAGATCCTTGTGCGTTTGACACTCCATACTTATCACTTCCACCTTTGGAAATTGCTACGATGATTCCTTGCACTTGGGGATTATCAAACTCTTTTATGGCGTCATTGCCGGGGAGCAATAGCGCGGGGTTGATGTTCTCGTGTGTGCTAGTTTGCTTTCTTCACTAAGTAGATTTTGTTTTCCCTTTTGTTTTTGTTTTCTTTAGTTGTGGGTGAAACAAAAATTAAAAAAAATGAAAAATACAAAAAAAATACTTGCCTCTTATGCCTAAAAACTTTTTCAAAAAGAGCAGTGATTAGAAGATTATGCATTGGAGAAGTGAGGGTCGACCTTGAACACTTGTGTTCATGCTCATGGAAAAAATGTAGATTTTTTCATGGAAGTTTCTCAAAAATAATTATCCCTTTTATATATCCATTGTATTATAAAAATAATGTTCCAAGCTTTGGCTTTAGAATGTTTATATTGCTTGTTTGATGTGTGCAACAGAAAAAACATAAACTTTTGTTGTAGTAATTGAATTTACATTTTTTAATGGAGGATGATAAAATCTTGAAATTTTTACACAGTAATCCTATGGAAATTTTTTATTTTTTCCAAAGCATTTATATTTTTTGGAGTTATAGAAGTATATGAAGTTCCCAGATTGCTACAGACTATCCTATTTTTGACAGATCCTGTTTTCTATGTGTTGTTCGCTTATTTTGATGAATCTATGGGTTGTATCGGGGGGTATGAACCATGGTGAAGTTGGAATATAGTAGATACAATGCTAATATGAAATTGGAATGAGTTTATGACAATACCTAAAGGTAGTGTCTTGCTTTGTTATACTAACGGATCTCACAAGGTGTTTTGTTATGTTTTGTGTGGATGAAGTGTTCGAAGATCAAGGAGTTATCAATATGAGAAGAATAAGGAGAGGAAAGAGTTCAAGCTTGGGGATGCTCAAGTGAAAGTGCAACTAATCCCTGGGTGGTTTTGGTAATTTATAACAACATATATCTCATTGAACTAGTATCCCTTCAAGATGATTATGTCAGTAAGTTCAATGATTGGCATGGCATGGACTAGAGATGTGGACCCCTCAAAATGCTAAGGAAAAATATTGGCAAGCTCAAGACTCTTCATTTCTATTTTGGTGATCCAAGATCACATTGAGTCCATAGTAAAGCCAATACTATTAGAAGGGGATGAGGTGTTGCTTAATAGTCTACTTGCTCAAAATGCTTAGTGATATGCTCCAAAGGCCTCAACCATTTTCTCATATCCAAATATGTACTAAACCTAAAGTCAAACTCAGCCCCATCGATTTGATTTATCCAGCGTCACCGAGTTCATTTGACATAGCCATAGCAAGAAACCCTAATCAGTTTGGTCTCACCAATAGGGATCTCGGTCTCACCGAGATGGGACTGCAAACTCTCTGTTTCCCTTCGTAACGTTCCGGTCTCACCGAAATAGCGATCGGTCCCACCGAGTTCGTAGTGCATACTCTCTGTTTCTCTTTCGTAACATTTCAGTATTACCGAGAGGAGTGATATGTCCCACCGAGTTTGCCTGACTAACTCTCTGTTTGCTTGTTACTGAAATCGTCTCACCGAGTTGAAGTAATCGGTCAAACTGAGATGAAGTTTTGCCCCAACCCTAGCCCATTGGTCCCACCGAGTTGATCATGTCGGTCCCATCGAAACACCTAACATTCACATTTTGAACTAAATCGGTCTCACCAAGTTTATACATTCAGTCTGACCGAGTTGGCTCTTTTGTGTGTAACGGTTAGATTTTGTGTGGAGGCTATATATATCCCTCCACCCTCCTCTCCATTGGTGAGAGAGCCACCAGAACGTGCCTACACTTCCAACATTCATTTTCTGAGAGAGAACCACCTACTCATGTGTTGAGACCAAGACATTCCAATCTGACCACAAGAATCTTGATCTCTAGCCTTCCCCAAGTTGCTTTCCACTCAAATCATCTTTCCACCATAGCCAAATCTATGAGAGAGAGTTGAGTGTTGGGGAGACTATCATTTGAAGCACAAGAGCAAGGATTTCATCATCAACACACCATCTATTACTTTTTGGAGAGTGGTGTCTCCTAGATTGGTTAGGTGTCACTTGGGAGGCTCTGTCAAGATTGTGGAATTGAACCAAGGAGTTTCTAAGGGCAAGGAGATCGCCTACTTCGTGAAGATCTACCCTAGTGAGGCAAGTCCTTCGTGGGCGATGGCCATGGTGGGATAGGCAAGGTTGCTTCTTCGTGGACCCTTCATGGGTGGAGCCCTCCATGGACTCGGGCAACCGTTACCCTTTGTGGGTTGAAGTCACCATCAACGTGGATGTACGATAGCACCACCTATCGAAACCACGCCAAAAATCTCCATGTCTACATTGCGTCTTGAGAATGCAAAGGAAATTTGGGATACTTTGAATGATATGCACGAAGGTACCGAGTCTATCAAGGAATCCAAATTGGATGTGCTTCAAAGTCAACTTGACAAGTTGAAAATGAAGGATAGTGAAGGTGTCGTTGAAATGTACTCTAGGCTTGCTCTCATCACAAATGAGATTGCCACCTTAGGAAGTGAAGATATGACCGACAGATTCATCATCAAGAATATCCTAAGAGCCTTGGATGGAAAGTTTGATACCATGTGCACATTGATCCAAATGATGCCCAGTTACAAAAATATCAAGCCAACGGAAGACATTGGTAGAATTGTTTCTCATGAGATGTCACTCAAGGATAAGGAAGAGCTTCACAAAAAGTCTAGTGGTGCTTACAAAGCTTCATGTGATGCTCCTACATCATCAAGCGAGAAACAAGTCTTCAATGAAGAATTGAGCCTAATGGTGATCATGCTGGATAGCGGTCGATGTGTGGAGTAATAGTAGTAGATGCAGAATCGTTTTGGTCTACTTGACACGGACGTGATGCCTATATTCATGATCATTGCCTTAGACATCTTCATAACTATTCGCTTTTCTATAAATTGCTCGGTAGTAATTTGTTCACCCACCGTAATACATGCTATCTTGAGAGAAGCCACTAGTGAAACCTATGGCCCCCGGGTCTCTTTCCTATTATATTACATCTCTTTTATTTACATCCCATCTCGTTTACTATTTTGCAATCTTTACTTTCCAATCTATACAAAAAATACCAAAAATATTTACTTTACTATCTTTATTAGATCTCACTTTTCCGAGTTACCGTGAAGGGATTGACAACCCCTTTATCGCGTTGGTTGCAAGGTTCTTGATTGTTTGTGCAGGTACTAGGTGACATGTGCAAGGTTCTCAAAACTGAGGGAAATACTTACTCTACTTGGTTGCATGACCCTTTCCTCTTCAAGGGAAAACCAACCCATGCTCAAGGGGTAGCATTCACACATGAAATTGTTGCTAGGAGTAGCAAAAATCCCAAATTTACGAGCAATGGTAATATTTTTTTTCAACTAACAAGACTTGCAACAAAAATAAAACTTAAATTACAAATAGGAAGTAAAGACAAAAACTAAAAATTAACTTTAACAAAAACTCTAAACATAAAGACTAGGAATATTAAACTCCTCACCGACAACGTGGCCAGAAAAAGGCCTTGATACCCCTTTATTGATCCGATATTGGAAAAGAAAAGAGTATCCCACACCTATTTCCCTAGAGGTGACCCTGGGTTATCGAACCCACAAGAGGAAGATACCCTTGAAGCGATGGTCTCTAGCAAGCTTTTGTCTAAGTGTTAAATCCAGCTTTTGACCGGATCAACAAGCAAATAGTGATTCAACCACTCATAATAAAAAGAGGTATGGGTATGAGATCTTATGCTTAGAACCTTGTCTTTGTGCTGGGATCAAGTAAGATATTAATTTGTGTGCTGGAAGTCACCCATCGAGATGTGCTTGTTACGGATCGAAGTGGGAGATGTGTCGAAATAACATCTTGACCAGCACGAGTCCCGCGTTAAGAATCTGTTGTCCTATCGCAAGCCCTATTTGTCACGCAGGTCGCCTCGATAATTAAGGTAATGAAATCAGACAAGAGCTTTGGGTGTTTAAAGACTACAACTCATTTATCTTCAAGGATATGATCCATGTTACCCTACAGAACCTTGTTGTCACCTGTGTTCAGTATAACACTTCATGGTCACCTTGCCTCTAGCCTCACTGGTCCTCGATCTCCATGATCCTGATTACCTACAGGGATGAAGATTGCAGACAAGACAAGAGACATATTCACGGAACAATTTTATTTCACACATATGGGGGTGCGGGAGGCCACCGAGGTGGGCACAACCCACCTGGGTGCGCCTGGGCCCCCGGCGCGCCCTGGTGGGTTGTGCCCCCCTCGGGGCACCCCCCATGTGCTTCTCTAGCCAGTTGGATGTTTCACGGTGTTTGGACTCCGTTTGATATTGATTTCCTGTGATGTACAAAATAAACAAAAAACAACAACTGACACTGGGCACTAGGTCAATAGGTTAGTCCAAAAAAATGATATAAAGTTGCGATAAAATGATTGTACAACATTCAAGAATGATAATATATTAGCATGAATACTTCATAAATTATAGATACGTTGGAGACGTATCAACCGCCAGCTCTTCACGATCGCCGACGCGGTGAGTGCGCTTGTCAGAGCCCTTGCGTGCTAGTAAGAGCTCGTTCGAGGGCTCCACGGCGCGCTAGGACATCGATGATGCGGCTGTCGTGTAGTTGCAGGACCTTTGTAGTGCTTCCACGGCCTTGGTCTTTGCTCCCTGGTTATATGTCGACCTGAAACTCCTCCTACCGGTCATGGCAAAGACTTGTTTCTTGGGTGATGAGGAGAGGAATTGTGAACTAATTTTCCAGTGTGTAGTTTTTATAGCCCACTACTAACTGGGAACACGTTTAGGTTTGATCGATGTGAATAGATTTGTAATTACTTATTGCATGGTAATCTGGAATGTGATGAGAAACAAGCTCAAAATTTATTGATGGTTCCAGGCTCGAAGCCCGAAATGGTTCCCGGATGGCGTATGTGGGCCCGCATTCTCAGACGTGTCTGTGTCCGCCCACTGTCACACACGGTACAGATATCACCATCATGTCTGATGGATGGGTCGTCATGCCTCCCACGGGGTGCGAGAAGGTTGACCAGAATTGCAATATGCAGGTGTGGTTGCTCGCTGTTCAGGCGGCGGTGGCGCGCTCCGCTTGCGCCCCCCGCGCGCTCTGCTCGTCGTAGAGGTGGCCGCGACACGCTCTACTTGTGTCCGTCTACGTGTTTTGCTCGCCATTGAGGTGACCGTGGCGCGCTCCACTCTGGCGTCCCTGCTCGCGCTCAACTCGTCGTTAAGGCAAATTTACAATGACAATGGTTAATAATTGTCAAGCATAATCAGGATAATTTAAAATGTCGCATGTGGCAACACCCAAAAAACACATGAGTTGCATATGATTAGTGACGTAAAATGTCAGTATGTGACATTTGCATACCATTATAATAAAATATAGGCTGAAAGGATGAGCTGGCAGCCTTCCCGCGGCGGTCTTCTCGCACTCACTGATCAGCATAGCGCCCTTTCGGCCGTTCATTCTGAGTATCCCGACCCGCGGCCATGTTACCCATCTCCGCCTACGGAGCTGCTGGTGCTGGGAGGCTCTTGGGGCTGTTGGGCCTCTTCTAGAAGAGCTTGCCAATGTGCAATCGCGCGCATGACATGCCCGTGTAACCGCTCCATTTCCATGTCTCTGCCCTGGTAGCACATTCCGTCCATCACCAGCATTCTCAAGATACCACGTTGGCAATGTTCTACTTCATCGGGGACATCAACTCGGCCAGGGATGTGCTCGAGCCTGGCCACCACATCATTGGGATCAAGGTTGACATGGCCGCCATCGACAATGATGAAGATGCTAGCTGTCTGGCTCATAAGTGAATCGCAGAGGTCCTCTGCCCATTCCTTGCAGGGCATCAGGCTCTCGATGAGCACCGGTGACGGTGGCTCTTTGGGCGGGTCATAGATCATGCCGCCTAGCAACTATGGATCTTTTACACAATGGATGGCAAACTACTCATCACACTTCCTCTGCAATATCATTCTTGATGGGCCATGGCGCGTGCACTGTCCGATGAAGCTCTTGCTACTTGACCTGCCGCGGCTCGTTCGCCTCGCCGAAGATGTAACGCAGGAAGGGGTTGACATCGAAGCTTTTGTCCATGCCTGGCATGCTTGGAATAACTAATGGTAGATGGGTGTGGACTATATCTGCTCACGGTGTCTCTACCGTGTGTTGCCGCCTAGGTCATATGGAGCAAGCCACTTAGTGGTGGAGCGAAACCAATGATTGAAGAGGCGGGAATCATTGGCGTGGATTGCGGGACACATGTATAACGTCATTAATTTCTGCACTGGGTATCTATGTTTTTATAGGTACTACTTCCATCGTGGTTTACTGGCCCCCTTCATATTTTGTAGTACCAAACTTTGACCTTTGATTTAACTAATAATATATTAATGCATGTCATCAAAAATAATATTGTTGGACAGCTATTCCCGGCTATGTTCATCTGCTACATGCAATAATTATGCATGTGCTTGCTCGCCGCTTAGGCGGCCGCGACGCGCTCTACTCGGGTCCCCCTGCATGCTCACATTGCCATTTAGGCGCCGAGGCGCCCTCAGGTCATGTCCCTCCACGCGCTCTGCTCTCCGTTTAGGCGCCAAGGCGCGCTCGGGTGGCATCCCTCCGCGTGCACTTTGCTAACGGTTGGGGCCGGCGCACAATCATGTTGGGGAAGTTTTAGTTATTTGATCTCAGATTATGTTAATTCATTATACCTCCAGAGTCGAAATCATACGGCTTTGGAGGTATAGTTAATTAACCTAATCTATGATCTCCCGCGCCCAATCCCATCGCGCAACTCCATCCTGTCGTCGGCCATTGGGGGTATGCCGGTATGTGTGGGTAACTATCTAGCAAGTTAATCAGTAGTGAGTCGCCACCGGCGGCCATTGTTGTGGTTATTTATAGCTAGCAACTGGCTAGGGGATTCGGGATTTTACAATTCACCTCTGTGGAGGGCGGGAAGCCTTTGCTGGAGCACATGAAGACTAAGTGGATCACGTGTTACCACACACATGTTAACATAAGGAAACGTATGTGTAACTTACTAATAATCGCACATGATTACTCGCACACGCTGAAGGAAATATTCCCTAGAGTCAATAATAAAGTTGTTATTTATATTTCCTTACATCATGATAAATAGACAAACAGAATGTCACTAGTATGCCTCTACTTGTCTAGCTCGTTGAATCAATGATGGTTATGTTTCCTAACCATAGACATGAGTTGTCATTTGATTAACGGGATCACATCATTAGAGAATGATGTGATCGACTTGACCCATCTGTTAGCTTAGCATGATGATCGTTTAGTTTGTTGCTATTGCTTTATCCATAACTTATACATGTTCCTATGACAATGATATCATGCAACTCCCGAATACCAAAAGAACACTTTGTGTGCTACCAAACGTCACAACGTAACTAGGTCACTACAAATTTGCTCTAGAGGTGTCTCCGATGGTGTTTGTTGAGTTGGCATAGATCGAGATTAGGATTTGTCACTCTGATTGTCGGAGAGGTATCTCTGGGCCCTCTCGGTAATGCACATCAATAGACGCCTTTCAAGCAATGTGACTAATGAGTTACTTGCGGGATCATTCATTATGGAACGAGTAAAAGACTTGCCGGCAACGAGATTGAACTAGGTATTGATATTCCGACGATCGAATCTCGGGCAAGTAACATACCGATGACAAAGGGAACAACGTATATCATTAAGAGGTTTGACCGATAAAGATCTTCGTAGAATATGTGGGAGCCAATATGAACATCCAGGTTCCGCTATTGGTTACTGACCATAGATGTGTCTCGGTCATGTCTACATAGTTCTCGATCCCGTAGGGTCCGGACGCTTAACATTCGGTGACGATCGGTATTATGAGTTTATGTGTTTTTATGTACCGAAGGTTGTTCGGAGTCCCAGATGTGATCATGGGCATGACGAGGAGTATCAAAATGGTCGAGACATAAATATCGATATATTGGAAGCCAATGTTTGGACATTGGAATGGTTCCGAGTGAGTTCAGGCATATACCGGAGTACCGGGGGGTTACCGGAACCCCCGGGGAGAATATGGGCCCTAATGGGCTTTAGTGGAGAGAGAGAGAGAGGCAGCGAGGGCAGGCCGCGTGCCCCTCCTCCTCTGGTCCAAATTGGACTAGGAAGGGGGGGCGGCGCTCCCCCCTTCCTTCCTCCCTCTCTCCCCCTTCCTTCTCTCCTAGTCCAACGAGGGAAGGGGTAAATCCTACTCCCGGAGGGAGTAGGACTCCTCCAGGGCGCGCCATAGAGGGTCGGCCCTCCCCTCCTCCACTCCTTTATATACGGGGGAGGGGGGCACCCCATAGACACACAAGTTGATCATTCATCCTTTAGCCGTGTGCGGTGCCCCCCCCACCACAATCCACCTCGGTCATATCGGAGCAGTGCTTAGGAGAAGCCCTGTTCCGGTAGCATCATCATCACCATCATCATGCCGTTGTGCTGACGAAGCTCTCCCTCGACACTCAGCTAGATCAAGAGTTCGTGGGACGTCACTGAGCCAAACATGTGCAGATCATGGAGGTGCCATACTTTCGGTACTAGGAGCAGTCGATCGTGAAGACGTACGACTACATCAACCGCGTTGTCATAACGCTTCCGCTTATGGTCTATGAGGGTACGTGGACAACACTCTCCCCTCTCGTTGCTATGCATCACCATGATCTTGCGTGTGTGTAGGATTTTTTTTGAAATTACTGCGTTCCCCAACAGTGGCATCAGAGCTAGGTCTATGCGTAGATGTTATATGCACGAATAGAACACAAAGGAGTTGTGGGGTGGGTATATACATATTGCTTGCCATCACTAGTTGATTCTTGATTCGGCGGTATTGTTGGATGAAGCGTCCCAGACCGACATTACGTGTACTCTTAGGCGAGACTGGTTCCACCGACGTGCTTTGCACGCAAGTGGCTGGTGGGTGTCAGTTTCTCCAACTTTAGTTGAATCAGATTCAATGAACAGGGTTCTTTCTGAAGATCAAAAAGCAATCACTATACCACTTTGTGGTTTTTGATGCGTAGGTAAGAATGGTTCTTGCTCAACCCGTAGCAACCACGTAAAACTTGCAACAACAAAGTAGAGGACGTCGAACTTGTTTTTGCAGGGCATGTTGTGATGTGATATGGTCAAGACATGATGCTAAATTTTATTGTATGAGATGATCATGTTTTGTAACACAAGTTATCGGCAATTAGCAGAAGCCATATAGTTGTCGCTTTATTGTATGAAATGCAATCGCCATGTAATTGCTTTACTTTATCACTAAGCGGTAGCGATAGTCGTAGAAGCAATAGTTGGCGAGACGACAACGATGCTTCGATGGAGATCAAGGTGTGAAGCCGGTGAAGATGGTGATCATGACGGTGCTTTGGAGATGGAGATCAAAGGCACAAGATGATGATGGCCATATCATATCACTTATATTGATTGCATGTGATGTTTATCCTTTATGCATCTTATTTTTCTTAGTTCGGCGGTAGCATTATAAGATTCTCTCCCACTAAATTTCAAGGTACAATTGTTCTCCCTGAGTATGCACCGTTGCTACGGTTCATCGTGCTGAGATACCACGTGATGATCGGGTGTGATAAGCTCTACGTTCACATACAACGGGTGCAAGCCAGTTTTGCACACGCAGAATACTCGGGTTAAACTTGACGAGCCTAGCATATGCATATATGGCCTCGGAACACTGAGAGCCAAAGGTCAAGCGTGAATCATATAGTAGATATGATCAACATACTGATGTTCACCATTGAAAGCTACTCCATCTCACGTGATGATTGGACATGGTTTAGTTGATTTGGATCACGTGATCACTTAGATGATTAGAGAGATGTCTATCTAAGTGGGAGTTCTTAAGTAATTTGATTAATTGAACTTTCATTTATCATGAACTTTGTACCTGATAGTATTTTGCATGTCTATGTTGTTGTAGATAGATGGCCTGCGCTGTTGTTCCGTTGAATTTTAATGCGTTCCTAGAGAAAGCTAAGTTGAAAGATGATGGTAGAAACTACATGGACTAGGTCCATAACTTGAGGATTATCCTCATTGCATCACAGAAGAATTACGTCCTGGAAGCACCGCTAGGTGACAAATCCACTGCAGGAGCAACACCAGATGTTGTGAACACCTGACAAAGCAAAGCCGATGACTACTCGATAGTTCAGTGTGCCATGCTTTACGGCTTAGAACCAGGACTTCAATGACGTTTTGAACGTCATGGAGCATATGAGATGTTCCAGGAGTTGAAGTTAATATTTCAAGCAAATGCCTGGATTGAGAGATATGAAGTCTCCAATAAGTTCTACGGCTGCAAAATGGAGGAGAATAGTTCTGTCAGTGAACATATACTCAGAATGTGTGGGTACCACAACCACTTGACTCAGCTGGGAGTTAATCTTCCTGATGATAGTGTCATTGACAGAGTTCTTCATTCACTGCCACCAAGCTACAAGAGCTTCGTCATGAACTATAATTTGCAATGGATGGATAATACTATTCCCGAGCTCTTCACAATGCTAAAGGCTGCGGAGGTAGAAATCAAGAAGGAGCATCAAGTGTTGATAGTCAACAAGACCACTAGTTTCAAGAAAAAAGGGTAAATGGAAGAAGGGGAACTTCAAGAAGAACAACAAGCCAATTGTTGCTCAAGTGAAGAAACCCAAGTCTGGACCTAAGCCTGAGACTGAGTGCTTCTACTGCAATGGGACTGGTCACTGGAAGCGGAACTGCCCCAAGTATTTGGACTACTAGGGAAAACCTTATACATAGAGGTATAGCAGTAGCGTTGGTCAAAACTTGGTGCTAGCGCTACTTAGTAGTAGCGCTTGTTGCAAAACCACGCTACAACCATTGTTTTAGCAGTAGCGCGTCTTCACGGAAAAGCGCTACTACTAAAATTCCTTCACTAATGCCGGTAGGCTAGGAATAGTAGCAGCGGTTCATCCAGAAGCATGCTACTGCTAAAAACTTTGTAGCAGCACGTCTATGCTGTAGAGCGCTACTGCTATGAAAAAGAAAATAAATAGAAAAATAAGTAGAAAAGTAAATGAAAATGGAAGAAATAGAAAAAGGAGAAATGAAAAAAAGAAAATGTAAAGAAAACAAAAGAAAAAGAAAAAGAAAACATAAAGGAATATCTGTAGCGTGTTTCTCTGGAACACGCTATAGCTATCTTAGCTATAGCACGTTTCGGCAAAACGCGCTATTGCTAGTTTGACTCAAATCCCGGCAGCCCGGGCTCAAAATTTCGCTAAGTCATTTCCCCCATCTCTACTCCCGGGGCCCCTGTCCCCCAACTGCTCCATCGGCGCCGTCGCCCTGCCGCCTTCGACCACACCGCCACCGCCCGAGGCCACCTTCGACCACACCGCCACCGCCCGCCGCCTTCGAACACACCGTCGCCGCCCGAGGCCGCCCTCGACCTCACAGCCGCCGCCCGAGGCCATCGTCAACCTCACCGTCGCCTCCCTCGAGCTCACCGCCGCCGCCCTCGACCTCACCGCCGCCGACCGTAAGGCTGTGCCTCTCCAGCCCCTACCCTCCCCTCTCTCTCTGCTAGGGCAATTCATATATATGTTGATATTGTGTTGATGTTCATATGAACCCTAGATTTTTTTAGGGCAGTAGGCATTTTATAGCATTTAGGAAAAATGATTAGCATTTTTTTTAGGAAATTAGCTAGGGCAATTTTTATGAAAATGCCTAAACAGTAATCCCATTTAGCTTTAAACTAATAGAGGGTATATAAATAATAGTAGAATTTAGATTTAAATTAACAAAGGCTATAAACAAAAAACACTTATATATAAAACAATATTTGGACTACGGACCTGAATTTGTTCCAAATTTCATTCAAATGAAATTTGAATTATTTGGACTATGGACCTGAATATTTTTGAAGAAATTGGGTGTAGGTACTAAGGTCTTGCTGTGGAAATTTTGGTGAGGTCAGAAGGGTTAGAGAAAATGGATTTCCTAGACTTTTAGCTTTAGACAAAAAACAAAAGTATTTAGCTATAAATAAAAAACAGTAGCTATGGCATTTAGCTATAAACAAAAAACAGAATTGTCTTTCTTTTCAAAAACTTGGTCAAACTAATTGTTGCTATGTAAACAAAAAACAAGACTGTTTTTATATGATATATGTCATTGATGTTCATTTGCATATTCCATTATTGTTGATTATATCTTTTAATTGAAGTGGCCATGTTATATGCAAATTCCTCAATAGTGTTTGCTCATGTTATATCTTTTCATTGAAGTTGTTCGATTGTGCCCAAGTGGCTTTGTTGTTTCCAAGGAATGATGCTGAGTGTCCTATGTTTTGCCGGAATGTTGATTCATTGCTGTTCCGGAAAATTCCAGGTTCTCGATTTGTCCACTTTTTAGCAAAGGTCATGCCGAAATTTTCCGTGAATTTTAGCATGACTTGTGCTACAAACTAGGACATATCGAGTGCCCGGGATTTGCCGCACCAGGGAGGAGTCAACATTCCTGCAAAACAATAGGCCTTTTTAATGTCATTATTCATTTTATTAGGTCTAGAATTAATTGACTAGATTTAATCGTAGGAAACATGGCTAGCAACGATGAAGGATAGGGTTCTGGTGATTGCGACGACGTCTACCGGGCGGCAGACGAATTTTTTAGCCTTGCCAACGATGAACCGCTGGCATCCGGGACTGAGACTGACAAGCAGACCGGTGCTGAGACTGAGACCGACACTAAGACTGAGGCCGGCGCTGCCTCGGGGAGCGGAGCTGGTGTAGAACCAAAAGCAAAGAGGCAACGGCTTCCTAACAAACTCAAGACTACTAGACTGGTGGTCACGGAGGTGGACGATGGAAATTTTGAGCCAAAGGCGCCTGAGGAAGCACGTCGATGCTACGACAATCAAATAGGTTGCATCGTACGGACAACCGCCACCATCAACGATGAGAAACTACAGAAGATAAAAAATATGAGGAGCTCCCTCCTAAAGAAGTTTCACCAGATACTTTTGTTCCCGGGCCGAAATGAGAAGGATTATGAAGATCCAGATGACGACCCAACAATGAAGAAGATAACAAAACACGCCATGATCAAGTTTAGCGACGCGTTGGGCGCCTGGAAAAATTGAGTGAAAGCAAAGATCATCGACAAGAAGGAACCCTACTCCGAGATTGTAAAGGATAATTCGACAATCATAGAAGAGCAGGTTCAAATATTCAAGGAGGCTTGTGAGGCCGAAGCTGCCAAAAAAAGTCTAAGTACATGAAGGGGCTTCAAGAGAGCAACATTGGGAGCCACCACCTCGGAAGCCGTGGTTACGGCGGAAAGAGGTCCAAATGGGCCAAGGAGGACGCGGAAGCCGCGAGTCTGGGCATCCCATACCCCTTGGCGGATTTCACCGTCCCGCAGGAGCATGACGTCCTCAGGGCCCGGCACCATTGGGACCCAGTGAAGAAGGTTTATGAGACAAAACCGGTCATTACGGAGTTCATGAGACTGCTGGTAATTTTAGTTTCTGATCAATTCGACTGCACACGTTAGTCATATTTGTAAACGATCCTTGTGCATTTTGCAAAGAGAGCAGCACCAGATTGCGGTCGAGAGCGACTCGCCGTTTGAGGCATTGTCGAGGCCCAAGTGGGACACTCCATTCAACCAGGCGTTGAACATATTGAAACGACAACCAGTGGATACTCGACCATCATATGGACGCGTGCACGGTGTCGGAGATGGTGCCACATGGAAGAAGTACTACCGTGAGACCACGGAGGAGAGAAAGGAAAGACGGAGGTTAACTGAAGAAAACAACAACAAGAAGGTTGAGATTGCGGTTGAGAAGAAATCATCTCAGACAGTCGCAACAGCGGTAGCTGCCGCAAAACAGGTGGTTGCAGATTTGTCTACTTCATTGGTGACGGGCGTTTTCACTTGGACAAGGAAAAATCCAGAAAAAAAAATGCAGAGGGCTTTCCCCTTGCTGACTTCTTGGGGAGCAGCTCGACTAGCGTTGCACCAGCACCTGCTCCCGCACCGGCTCCCGCACGTGCTCCCGCACCGGCTCCCGCACCGGACGTGCTCGGTGGTGCTTCGTCTTTGGCTGAGCTCGACGCCCTCATGGTATCTGTCACACTGGCCCCTTCAATATAAATGTATAATCTCCCATTTCCGTTGCATTTCGGATGTCTCACATTGCAGACTTTTCTTTGCAGGCTGACGAAACCCCGTGCACCATATTGTACACCATCGGCAACCAGAAGGTGGACGTGGGGAAGTCGACGATAATGGAGCCGAAGGAACAATTGTTCCATAGCCGGCCGACCCCCCCGAACGTCTTCAAGGTTTCCGTGGCCAGTGTCAAACCGGGGCACGAGAATTTGCCTCCTCCAATACTAGTGGGGGATGACGACGAGACACCGCGGTGGCTTGGTGATTGTTGCAATGGGTGGGGCCTGTTGTGGCCAAAGAGTCTGCTTCGTCTGGAGGCGGTCGGGAGCACACCCACGAGCATGCAGCCTCAGCAAGGTATGAACATCAACACCCCACCTACCCAATTAGCGTCGGGTCTCGGGTTGGGTGATAGAGGACGGGGTAAGGAGGAGGCTCCATTAGTCCCTGATGACATCGCCATGGATGAGGATGAGGACAACGATGGCGCTGAACAGTGTGTCTATACTGGCGCCTCCTCAGGGTTTGAGCGTCATGAGTCGGTGCCTGAATTGTCGTCTCAACGTATTATGGTCAACCTTCCGGTAGTAAAGAAGTCTAGGAAGAGAGCGAGGAAAGGCAAAAAAGCTGATTCCATGATCCAGCCGCCCCAGCAGTCTCGGCTTCAGGACCATATAGATATCCCCGATGCGGATAAATGGCATATCCCCGGTCAACCAATCCTACCTGCAACAGCGCTAAGGGTCAGATTCGGCGATCTAAGGAGACTTCATGAAGATGTGCTACGGGTAGAGAAAGGCCTCATCGCCTCGAAAGATCCAGGATACCCACTCCACGTGGTTAACGTTCCACGGCAAATGTCGTACATCGACAGCTTCCCCGCGGATAAGTTCTTCCTCCGATTCGATTACATATTCGACATGTTTCACGTGAAGAAGCTGGATTTTAAGTTTGTCCGCCTTTATGCCTTGCACATGAACTACATCATCGGGGTTGAGCAGATATCTCATATCTATGTCGCTGACCCGTACTACATGCACGGGGGCTTCTTGGGAGTCTGCGCAAAGCACCGTGAATATGCAAGGGATTACATCGTCAGTTTTATGCTCGCAATTAAGGACAAGGAGGTGATTCTCGTGCCTTATCATCCCGTGTAAGTCATCCGCGCTGCTACCCTTCCTTCGATTTTAATCATTCATTTGCATGGTGGAGGCTAATTAATTTGAGGTGTACTTATTTTGCGCAGCAGCGGGCGCGCCGTCCTCATCATCCTCTACCCCCGATTCTCCCACGCTCTCTACTTGGACTCGTCGAAGAACATTCACAAAAAGGATTACACTCACATCAAGGATGTTCTCGACAGTGCTATGTTTTACTACCAAGCAAGGGGTGGAGAGGTCAGGGACAAGAAGAGAAGGGGCGGCAGGGTCACCTTCGGCCATAAGACCGACTTCTGCTGCATCCAGCACCTGAACGATTCTCTTAATGATGGATTCTATGTGCTGCACCACATGCTGGAGTACAGACGGGATCACCAGAACCTTCGCATGTCACCTAGATCCGGCGACGCCCATATTCTGCGATGGGCAAAGGACATAGGAGATATCGAGGATCATCGACTTCGAGCTAAGTTCTATAACATCCAGCGCGAACTTGCCCAAATCATCATGAACGAGGTCGTCGGAAAAACAGGGATGTTCTACGGAGAAGGACAAATGTCACGGGAAGACGTCCGAACATGGATTGCCTCTCAGCGTCTCGACATGAAGCCTTTCACTAAGCTCGAGGACTATCTCCTTGACTTGGATGGATGGAACAACATGTTGGAGTGCTTGTCGATATATGTCAATGTGTCCGTCTAGTCCATACTTTCAGTATGACAAAAATTTGATTTATGCACGGTGAAACTTTATTTGTGATGTAATTAAAACGTCCTCCTCCCCGACTAGCGAAAATCACTCTAGTTAGGGCATTTTGGGGTACAATGAACTTTGTTATTTATGCTTATGGTATGTTGTTTCTATTTTTTCCAAGTCTGTCTCTTTCTGTTGCTCAACTATATATGTTGCATATCATCGACTCATGTGACGATGCAGGTGCATAGATCATAAATGGCGAAGAAGTGCGACGCCATGAGTATATATACGACAAGTGGCCGGAGTGTTAGGCCCAGGTGTACCGGTTTCCGGTTTCCGAGCGATAGGCAGTAGTTCGTTTAGGTTCACGCTAATGTGAGAGAGGGATACGAACTCATGTACTCAAAGTGATAGCTCTTCTCGCGTATATCATTGTTTAGATGGATGATGATGTATTTGCAAGTAATCGATACTTGTATCGCTATTTTTGAGATGATGACGAGAGACCACTTTGTGTTGGATGATGATTGTGATGTATATGCTATGATTACATTTGTATGTGTATGATATGATAAATATTATTGTATAAAGACTATTCAAATACAAAACACATATCCAGGGAAAAAACTAATAAAACTAGTAGTAGCGAGGGGGGGAAATTTAGCAGTAGCGCCGCCTTACCAGTAGTGCTTCCCAGTAAATAGCGTTGTAGATAATATCAGCAGCACCCTTTTCTAAAGAGCGCTACAGCTATTCATGTATAGCAGTAGCGTGGGACAACAGGCGCTACTGCTATATGTTAGCTGTAGCGCCTTATTAGTAGCGCCGGTCCCCGCACTACTGAGAGGCCCAAAACCCGCGCTGCTGTTAGGCTTTTCCCAAGTAGTGTTGGCGGAGAAGAAGGATGGCAGAGTGAAAGGTATATTTGATATACATGTTATTGATGTGTACCTTACGAATGCTTGCAGTAGTGCCTGGGTATTTGATATTGGTTCAGTTGCTAACATTTGCAACTCGAAACAGGGGCTACAGATTAAGCAAAGATTGGCTAAGGACGAGGTGATGATGCGCGTGGGAAATGGTTCCAAAGTCAATGTGATCACCGTCGGCACGCTACCTCTACATCTACCTTCGGGATTAGTTTTAGACCTAAATAATTGTTATTTGGTGCCAGCGTTGAGCATGAACATTATATTTGGATCTTGTTTGATGCGAGACGGTTATTCATCTAAATCAGAGAATAATGGTTGTTCTATTTATATGAATAATATCTTTTAAGGTCATGCACCCTTGATGAGTGGTCTATTTTTACTAAATCTTGATAGTAGCGATACACATGTTCATAGTATTGAAGCCAAAAGATGCAGAGTTGATAATGATAGTGCAACTTATTTGTGGCACTTCCGTTTAGGTCATATTGGTGTAAAGCGCATGAAGACACTCCATCATGATGGACTTCTGGAATCACTTGATTATGAATCACTTGGTACTTCTGAACCATGCCTCATGGGCAAGATGACTAAAGCTCTGTTCTCTGGAACAATGGAGCGAGCAATAGAGTTATGGAAATCATACATACTGATGTATGTGGTCCAATGAACATTGAGGCTCGCGGCGGATATCGTTATTTTCTCACCTTCACTGATGAAAAGTTCAAAGAATTTCAGAGTGAAGTGGGAAATCATCGTAACAAGAAAATAAAGTTTCTACGATCTGATCGTGGAGGTGAATATTTGAGTTATGAGTTTGGACTTCATTTGAAATAATGCGAAATAGTATCGCAACTCATGCCACCTGGAACACCATAACGTAATGGTGTGTCCGAATGTCGTAACCACACTTTATTAGATATGGTGCGATCTATGATGTCTCTCACTGATTTATCGCTATTTTTTGGGGTTATGCTTTAGAGACGGCTACAATCATGATAAGTAGGGCACCATCTAAATCCGTTGAGACGACACCTTATGAACTGTGGTTTGGCAAGAAACCCAAGTTGTCGTTTCTTAAAGTTTGGGGTTGCGATGCTTATGTGAAGAAGCTTCAACCTGATAAGCTCGAACCCAAATCAAAGAAATATGTCTTCATAGGATACCCAAAGGAGACTGTTGGGTACAGCTTCTGTCACAAATCCGAAGGCAAGATATTCGTCGCTAAGAATGGATCCTTTCTAGAGAAGGAGTTTCTCTCGAAAGAAGTCAGTGGGAGGAAAGTAGAACTTGACGAGGTAATTGTACCTTCTCCCATGGAAAGTAGTTCATCACTGAAATCAGTTCCAGTGAGTCCTACACCAGTAAGTGAGGAAGCTAATGATTATGATCATGAAACTTCTGATCAAGTTACTACCAAACCTAGTAGGTCAACCAGAGTAAGATTCCTACCAGAGTGGTATGGTAATCCTATCCTGGAAGTCATGTTACTTGACCATGACGAACCTACGAACTATGAGGAAGCGATGATGATTCCAGATTCTGCAAAATGGCTTGAGGCCATGAAATCTAAGATGGGATCCATGTATGAGAACAAAGTATGGACTTTGGTTGACTTACCCGATGATCAGCAGGCCATAGAGAATAAATCGATCTTCAAGAAGAAGACTGACGCTAACGGTAATGTTACTGTCTACAAAGCTTGACTTGTTGCAAAAGGTTTTCGATTAGTTCAAGGAGTTGACTACGATGAGACCTTCTCACCAGTAGCGATGCTTAAGTCCATCCGAATCATGTTAGCAATTGCCGCATTTTATGATTATGAAATTTGGCAAATGGATGTCAAACCTGCATTCATTAATGGATATCTTAAAGAAGAGTTGTATATGATGCAACCAGAAGCTTTTGTTGATCCAAATGGTGCTAACAAAGTGTGCAAGCTCCAGCGATCCATTTATGGACTCATGCAAGCCTCTCGGAGTTGGAATATACGCTTTGATAGTGTGATCAAAGCATATGGTTTTATACAGAGTTTTGGAGAAGCATGTATTTACAAGAAAGTGAGTGGGAGCTCTGTAGCATTTTTGATATTATATGTAGATGACATATTGTTGATCAGAAATGATACTGAATTTCTGAATAGCATAAAAGGATACTTGAATAAAGAAAATTCAATGAAAGGCCTCGGTGAAGCTGCTTATATATTAGGCATCAAGATCTATAGAGATATATCAAGACGCTTAATTGGACTTTCACAAAGCACATACCTTGATAAAGTTTTGAAGAAGTTCAAAATAGATCAAGCAAAGAAAGGGATCTTGCCTGTGTTACAAGGTGTGAAGTTGAGTCAGACTCATTGCCCGACCACTGCAGAAGATAGAGAGAAAATGAAAGTTGTTCCATATGCTTCAGCCATAGGCTCTATCATGTATGCAATGCTGTGTACCAGACCTAATGTGTGCTTTGCTATCAGTCTAGCAAGGAGGTACCAAAGTAATCCAGGAGTGGATCACTGGACTGCGGTCAAGAACATCCTGAAATACCTGAAAAGTACTAAGGATATGTTTCTCGTATTTGGAGGTGACAAAGAGCTCGTCGTAAACGGTTACGTTGATGCAAGCTTTGACACTGATCCGGATGACTCTAAGTCACAAATCGGATACGTGTTTTTATTAAATGGTGGAGTTGTCGGTTGGTGCAGTTCCAAGCAGAGCGTCGTGGCGGGATCTACGTGTGAAGCGGAATACATAGCTGCTTCGGAAGCAACCAATGAAGGATTCTGGATGAAGGAGTTCATATCCGATCTAGGTGTCATACCTAGTGCATCGGGTCCAATGAAAATCTTTTGTGACAATACTGGTGCAATTGCCTTGACAAAGAATCCAGATTTCACAAGAGAACTAAGCACATCAAGAGACGCTTCAATTCCATCCGCGATCAAGTCAAGGAGGGAGACATAGAGATTTGCAAGATACATACGGATCTGAATGTTGCAGACCCGTTGACTAAGACTCTCTCACGAGTAAAACATAATCGGCACTAAGACTCCATGGGTGTTAGAATCATTATAATGTAATCTAGATTATTGACTCTAGTGCAAGTGGGAGACTGAAGGAAATATGCCCTAGAGGCATAATAAAGTTGTAATTTATATTTCCTTATATCATGATAAATGTTTATTATTCATGCTAGAATTGCATTAACCAGAAACTTAGTACATATGTGAATACATAGACAAACGGAATGTCACTAGTATGCCTCTACTTGACTAGCTCGTTGAATCAATGATGGTTATGTTTCCTAACCGTAGACATGAGTTGTCATTTGATTAATGGGATCACATCATTAGAGAATGATGTGATTGACTTGACCCATCCGTTAGCTTAGCATGATGATTGTTTCGCGCTCTCCACTTCCGAGTTAGTGACGGACACATCATCTGAATCCTCGGCTGGAGGACAGTCCGACGTTACTCCTGTATCAGCCCCCGTCTTTACGGCAGGATTTGGATCCTGGCTGTGGGAAGTATGACCGGCCGAACCCCTTGATATAGTATGGCACACTTTTTTCCTAATACAGGATAAACACAAAGGTCACAGTTGGATGTGACTGCCGAGGTGCATATTTGCAAATCCATACCTCCTTGATGAAGGCTTGGCCATATCTTTGTTTGCCTTCCTCCTTGAAGGCTTGCCCGGCGTGGGGGGCGCTCTCTTCGGAGATACGCCTGTGGTAGCATGGCGCGCCGAACGCCTCCCCTTTTGAGCACATGACAGTGCGGTGGGTGAGGCAGTATGAGATAACTCTTTCGGATGAAATATCTCCTGGTTACTTACGTGTGAAGCAGTGAGAAGGCTAGGGTCATCGGCGGTGATAGCCACTTCTGTGCTGTCATAGCTCACCTGGTAAAAAAACCCGTCCTCGAGGACCACAAATATATCCGGATCCTCCTCGAATCCGGGATCAAGGTCCCAATTATGGCCCTCAGGCCGTGGGGCGAGGCTATGAAGCCCTTCCGAAATCTTTCACTAGTGCTGTTATAAACAGACGAGTTAATACTCATTGAAAGTAGCTCAGGGAGCGGAGGGAGTAGAAAAAAAGGAGTTGGGACTTACCCAGCTGGGTGGACGGTACATGGAGAATGCATCTTTACGCTTGATACATAGAAATTCCTCTTCCTCCCCTTTGAATAGTTCAGCCAGTATTTTGGCCAGAGCGGCGGGGGTATGTGGACCCTTCCGACCGCAGTGGGAGGCATCATCTTCCCCATTGTAGTGCCACATGGGGAGACCTCTGTACTGGAGTGGCTGAATCCCCCGTACTATGGAGGCCGCCATTACTTCTACTATTGATAATCCGGACTGAGCGAGTGTCCTTATCTTGCTCAAGAGTTGACGAACTTCCGCACTATCTTCCTCCTCCAGGCTTCGAGGGTGCCAGCTATGGCATTTCTTCAAAGGGACTCTTGTGAATTCGGGAAGCCCCCCCCCCCCCGAATTGGGTCTGGAGGTGCGACGTCCTCAATATAGGAGTGGGCCTTCTTTGGTGTGCCGGAAAAAATATCCGCTCTCTGCGATGCGCCATATTTCGGCTCTGCCTACTTCAAATATTGACCCCTTGTCATTGTGAGGGACAAGACAGAATAGCTTTCTCCACAATTCAAAGTGGGCCTCACAACCCAGGAACATCTCACAAAGAGCGACGTAACCTATGATATGCACGATGGAGGCAGGAGTAAAGTTGTGATGTTGGAGGCCATAGTACTCCAGAAGACCTCGGAGGAATGGATGAATTGGAAATTTGACACCTCTTAGCAGATAAGGGACGAAGCATACTCGTTCCCCCTGGATGGATTAGGGAAATTTTCAGCCTGAACCCCGCCATTGAAGGAGGTCAATCCTGCTCGGACAGGGACTAGATCCGCGGGGTGAAGGAATCCCTATGTTTGCAGCTTCACCAGCTGACTGTGGGATACGGAACATCTCTCCCATTCGCCTTTTTCGTGGATGCAGAGGTGGGATGAAGAGCAGGGAGCGTCAGCCATGTTGGAATGGACTTTCCTAGCATGCTCAAAGGATTTTTCCGGATGGTTCTGAATGGATCTAAGATCCAATCTCTCTAAATATACGCTCCTCTTTACATGGCCGGGGTGTTATGCGTAAAAACACCCTGACCTCTTGCCTTCGCTCGACATGTGGAAACTGAAGTTGTTGATACACAGAAGCCGAGGGGTGAGACATTAAATGGGAGGTCGAATACATCACTCTGAAGTCATCGGAGGAGGAACCCACCTTGCAATGCCGAAGACAATCTACGCGCCGGACACCTCATCATTGAAGTATGGTTCGGGAGTTACTGAGGGAGTCCTGGACTAAGGGGTCCTCGGGCGTCCGGCCTGTTAGCCATGGGCCGGACTGTTGGGCTGTGAAGATACAAATACCGAAGATTCTAGCCGTGTCCGGATAGGGGCTTTCCTTGGCATGGAAGGCAAGCTTGGCAACCAAATATGAAGATTTCCTTTATCTCTAACCGACCTTATGTAATCCTAGATCCCTCCTGTGTCTATATAAACCGGAGGGCTAGGTCCATAGACATATCTTCATAATCATAGTCAAGCTAGACTTTTATGGTTTAGCCATTACGATCTCGTGGTAGATCAACTCTTGTAATAGTCATATTCATCAAGATCAATCAAGCAGGAAGTAGGGTATTACCTCCATAGAGAGGGCCCGAACCTGGGTAAACATTGTGTCCCCCGTCTCCTGTTACCATTGACCTTAGGTGCACAGTTCGGGACCCCCTACCCGAGATCCGCCGGTATTGACACCGACAGCCGCGTCGCACCACCGCCCGCACCACCCCACATTGTCGCCGCCGCCCGCAGCTGCCGTCACCTCACCCGCTGAAGCCGCCGGAGCCGCGTCGGATTCTTGCCGTAGATGTCGCCATCGTTTTTCTACGGTTAACCGGTAAAAACCGCTAGGTTTTCCTTGCTTTTCTTTCGGTTTATTTTTAGGGTTAGGGTTTTTCTGATCGATTCTAATTACCGGACGGTCGTCCATTAATCCCTGGTAGCGAACGTATTCGTTCTATAGGGTTCCATAGCGAACATTCGTTCATTAGGTTTTTCTTTTTATTTTATTTTTCGGCCAAGGACCAATCCATGAATACTTTTATCACAGATTAGTCCTTGATCTTCAAACCTTCTTTACTTTTTGCTCGTTTGTCCAAATCCAGTGAAACAAATGCCTAAATCTTCGTCTTGTTCCCCTCTTTCCAGATAATCAACTTGAACATGGTTTTGTGAATTTAAATTTTGGTTTCAAGCAGATTTGATTTCGAACTTCTTTTGATCGTAGTTTGGGTGTCGTAGCTCTGAATTGATTGTTTCTTTTTGCAAATCGAAGCTCTTCAGTTGAACATTCAGTTTTGATCTTTTCTTTTGAGATTTACCCTTGCATCTTATGCTTGAGTGCTTACGTATGCTATTATTTGTTCATGATAGAGTTTCCGGAGTGCGAGGCTTGCTACTACGAGTCACTAGGGTTTTCTGATCGTCAGCAAGGCAAGTAACACTTTGATCATATTCCTTATTACCCAGTTTTTATGCATTAGTTTCAATCCTCCAACACTGCATGCTTAGGACTTGAATACTTGTGGGTATTGGGATGTAGTTGATGAGGTAGAACCTATTGTCTTTTATACAAACCTTGGGAGTTACTACGTTATGCTTATACTTCTATGTTATGCTTGTAGACGTGGTTTGGTTTGAGTGATCCATGACAGATGTGAGAGTTTAAATTAATGGTTAAACTTAAGGTGGCTACTTTAATACACATCTGGGTGGATTGGTTGAGGCACCCTCGAGCACCCAGTGGTTGTCCGGGCACCTGGAGCAATCAAGTATTATCCTAGGATATCCCGGAGTACCCGTGAGATCATCCTATGGTTTGCCCCCCATGCTCAAAGGGATCTTGAGATTATTCATGTAAGAAACTTCCGTGTGCAGCCACAAGAAATTATGGGCTCTGACATAGTTGAGTATGTTGTGTGACCTCTTTTAATGGTAGGCTAGCAGAAGTAGGGGAAAAGTCTGCAAACCTCTACAGAGTGTACAAACTAATCATGGTTAGTCGTGTCCCCGGTTATGGACATCTTGAGTATCTGGTACTTGAATTATTGATTTGATCTCATCACTATACTTAATTAATTTGTTGGGTTGATAATTATTATTCTGGGATTGAGTTGGAGGAACCTTCTCAATGTTTTCAACAAACTTGTAGTTAAATAAAATATATTCCTTTGTTGTAGGGAAAAATTAGCGTTATGCAAATAATAACCATAGAGCCTCCACCAGCCATATATGCATGTAGTGATAGCTGTTATTTTTTCATTGCTCTATAGTGTTATTTTGCCAGCATATTCCATGTGCTGAACAACAAAGGCTGCAACATATTATGTTGTAG
This sequence comes from Triticum monococcum, assembly GCA_034509565.1. Taxonomy (NCBI): domain Eukaryota; kingdom Viridiplantae; phylum Streptophyta; class Magnoliopsida; order Poales; family Poaceae; genus Triticum; species Triticum monococcum. The sequence goes on along the minus strand of CM067841.1, from coordinate 166,130,351 downwards.
CGTTTTTAGACGAAGAGTAAGGTGCGTTAGGTCGTTGTCGTGCACTCAGCTATGCCTTTGGAGTTGATGGACTCAGTTACCTTCGAAGCTTCCACAGTAATCCTATTTAGATGGCCTTTAGCCATATTATTGTAATAAGTTCTCTTTTGAGACATTCGATGTAATAAGTGTGTGATTGAACTCTGTTATGAATCCTCGAGTACTGTGTGTGTCAGCATTACCGACATAGGGATGACACTTAAGCACAGAGACCTCGATCCATTCGGGTTGGGTCGCTACAAATGTGCTGCTCAGTTAACGTTTGGTTCATTTGTTGTGGTGTTTAGTTAACTACTTGGTTCAGTTATGCAATGCGAAGTTCAATTGTTGTGGGTGCATTCTATTATTGTATACCATATGAGAAATAAATCAAATTTGGTTGTACTAAATACATGAGAAACAAATACAATTGCTATATATCCAAGTTGTTAAGCATGTTTGTTTGGTTAACTGTCTGATCTTCTATTAGGAGTATGTTATATTGTGCAATGTGGTGCTCCGTTAATGTTTGGTTCATTTGTTGTGGTGTTTAGTTAACTGGTTGGTTCAATTCTGCAATGCGATGTCCAATTGTCATGGGTAGAATTTTGTATTGTTGTGCATGTGAGGAATAAATCGAATTTGGTTGCACTTAATACATGAGAAACATATACAAGTGCTATATTTCATAGTTCATAATCATGCTTGGTTTTAATAAATGGGTTTTCCATGTGGCTTGAATTAATCTGATGAATCTGCAATGTGCTTTTTTCTCATCAACATATTTTACTGATAGCATGCGAACCCTTACTTAACCTGATGACTAACTACCTTATATGTGTTGCAGGGAAACAATGGGAAGCACTAAGGTTTACATTTGAGGTTAGCATGTGCACGCACTACTAGGGAAAACCTTATACACAGAATCTTAGTAGCAGCGCGGCATAAAAACAGGCGCTACTGCTAAGTAGTAGCAGCGCGGCTACGGAAAGCTCGCTACTGGTGCAAACTTAGCAGTAGCGCGTGACGCTTAAACCGCGCTGCTACAAAAATCCACCGACAGTACACAACGACATAAGTTTACCAGTGGCGCGGCGCTAGGGAGCGCGCTGCTGCTAATGCCATAGTAGCAGCGTGCTTTTTTGTCACCTCGCTGCTGCTAATTTTGAAAATGTGCACAGGGTTGGCCCGTTTAGCAGTAGCGCGTGACAGTAAAGCACGCTCTTGCTACGCTCTTAGCAGCAGCGCGCTTTCTCTCCCGCGCTACTGCTAAGACGCGGGACCCACCACCTTTTCCACCTCCCCCTCCCCATCTCCTCTCCTCCCTTTCCCCTACCTCCCACATCCTCCCTCTCTCACTCTTCTTCTTCCTCAATACTTCTCCCCCCATTACTCTCCCTCTTCTACCTACCTTTCTCTCTCTCTTCATTACTCCTAGCTATAACTACACCACCTCCATTAATTCATCTCCTTTCTCTTTTTCCTCCCCCCTCCACTAGTTGAAGTTGTCTCCTCCCAAATTAGCTAGCTAGGTAGATGTAGCATTTAGTTAAGTGACCTATTTGCCCCCTAACTAGATCTTTCTTTGTCAAGAAGAGCTTTGTGCACTTTTGACCTCCCTACATCATCATCTCCACCGTGTGCTCGATCTCGAGATAGAGGTGTGATTAATATTTCATGCTTTTGCAAAATGGAAATATGTTTATGCATGTGTGTGTGATATTTTTATGGAAATTGTGTGTGTGTGTGGCATGAGTTGACGCCAAATTGTGCATTTGAGTTTCCTATGTTTTGCCAAAATGTCGATTTATTTCCGTTTCGGTGAATTCCGGGCAAACTCTAGATCTATATATGTCCTACTTTTAAAGAAGGTCATGCCGAATTTTTGTATGACTTTGATGAATGCACGCATTTTTATAATCAATTTGTTTATTATTACCGTGCAGAGTTCACGATGGTCAGTGGAATGATGGTGGACAGGTGGTTGCGGTCGGCGGTGCAGGACATGAAGGAAAATAACCTGATAGAGGTTTCATGTCCGTGTTGAAAATGCAAAGGAATAGTTTGGATTCACCGCCATGTCGATGGTCGTGTCGAAGCGCACCTGCTCATGACTGGTTTCGTGGATGGCTATACTCGGTGGATAACTGAAGATGAGGATGACGATGTTGAGGATCCCGACAGGGCAGGCAATGATGACACGGGGCAAGACGAAGAGATGATCGATAATGGCGGCGGGGAAGAGGCCGGACATGGCGGTGGAGAAGGGGCTGGACATGGCGGTGGAGAGAACGACATGGACCCCACGCAGCAGAGTTCGTCGGTACTAAGTTCAATCGTGCGGGACCCTCATGTTCAAGAATTGCTTCGCAAGGAGACGAGTACTGAGAGAGCTACTTCTAGAGAGGAGGCTAAGCTGGAGCAACTGGTGGTAGACTTGAACACTCCAGTGTATGATGGTTGCAATCCTGAGGTGACCCGCTTGAGTTTCATGCTCCAAGTGCTGAAGACGAAGGCTAAAAACAAATGGACGGACACTAGCCTCGATGAGCATCTCAAGTACCTAAAGGATGTTCTTCCCGAGAGTAATCTATGTCATAGTAGTATTGATGAGGCCAAGAAGATCGTGTGCCCTCTTGATCTGCCACACGTTAGATACCATGCATGCATCAACGATTGCATAATTTATCGGAAGGAGCACGCGGAAAAAACATGTTGTCTGGTGTGCAATGCTTCTCGATACGAGAAGGCCGGGAAGAAATGTCCCCAGAAAGTGGTATGGTACTTACCGATCACTCCCCGTCTCCAGAGGTATTTTGTAGATCCCAAGGAAGCAAAGCTAATGCGCTGGCACGCGGAGAGGAAGAAGCCCGACGATGGAGATGATCCGAAGCTGAGACACGTCAAGGATGGAAGCCAGTGGAGAGCGTTGAACAGCTGCTATCGGTATTTTGAATGTGATGCAAGGAACATCGTGCTCGGCGTGTGTACCGATGGCATGAATCCGTTTGGCAACCAGAGCACCAACCATAGCACATGGCCCGTGTTTGTATGGATGTACAACCTCCCCCCTGGTTGTGCATGAAAACGAAGTACATTCACATGAGCATGCTTATTCAAGGGCCGAAGCAACCAGGAAATAATATTAATTTGTATCTAGGGCTACTTCGGGAGGAGTTAGACACGTTATGGAAAACACCGGCCAAGACATGGGACGCCAGCAAAGGCGAGTATTTCAACATGAGAGCCGCGCTGATCACGACAACGCACGACTATCTTGGTTACGGATATGTGGCAGGCCAGGTGTGCCATGGATATTGCGGATGCACGCGGTGCATGGATGATACGACGTCTCAGCAGCTAATGTCAAGGAAAGATGGTGGGTCTGGGAAAATCGTGTACGTGGTGAAAGTGCAACTATCCCTAGGTGGTTTTGGTAATTCATAACAACATATAGCTCATTGAGCTAATTCTATTCCAAGATGATTATTTTAGGAAAGCTCAATGATTGGCATGGCATGGATGTGAAAGTGGAACCCTCAAAATGCTAAGGACAAAGACTTGGCTCAAGGTCAAAAGTTCAAGACTCCTCATTTTATATTTTAGTGATCCAAGATCACATTGAGTCTTTAGGAAAAGCCAATACTATCAAGGAGGGATGAGGTGTTGCTCAATGAGCCTCTTGCTTTATGTGCTTAGTGATATGCTCCAAAATCCTCAACCACCTTTCCATATCCACAAATGACCTAAACCCTAAGCCAAACTCGGTCATACCGACTCTGTCAATCCGGCGCCACCGAGTTTCACTTGTCATTTGCCACTGCCAAACCCTAGCAATTCGGTGCTACCGTTAAGGATCTCGGTCTCACCAAGATGGGCTTGCAAACTCTTTGTTTCCCTTTCGTAACTTTTCGATCTCACCGAAAGAGCGAATCGGTCCCACCGAGAATGCAAGGTAAACTCTATGTTTCCTTCTTGTAACGTTTCGGTCTCACCGAAAGAGCAAGTCGGTCCCACCGTATTTGCCTGACCAACTCTCTGGTTAGCTAATTGCCGAACTCGGTCTCACCGAGTTTTTGCGATCGGTCTCACCGAGATTACGTTATGCCCAAACCCTAACCGAGTCGGTCCTACCGAGTTGCATCTCAGTCCCACCGAAATTCCTAACGGTCACTAGGTTTACCATTTCGGTCCGACCGAGTTTGATGATTCGGTCCCACCGAGATTGGAAAACTGTGTGTAATGGTTGGATTTTGTGTGGAGGCTATATATACCCCTCCACCACCTCTTCATTCGAGGAGAGAGCCATCAGAACACATACACCATTCCTACTCATATGTTCTGAGAAAGAACCACCTACTCATGCGTTGAGACTAGGATATTCCATTCCTACCATATGAATCTTGATATCTAGCCTTCCCCAAGTTGCTTTCCACTCAAATCTTCTTTCCACCAGATCCAAATCCTATGAGAGAGAGTTGAGTGTTGGGGAGACTATCATTTGAAGCACAAGAGCAAGGAGTTCATCATCAACACACCATTTGTTACTTCTTGGAGAGTGGTGTCTCCTAGATTAGCTAGGTGTCACTTGGGAGCCTCCGACAAGATTGTGGAGTTGAACCAAGGAGTTTGTAAGGGCAAGGAGATCGCCTACTTCATGAAGATCTACCGCTAGTGAGGCAAGTCCTTCATGGGCGATGGCCATGGTGGAATAGACAAGGTTGCTTCTTCATGGACCCTTCGTGGGTGGAGCCCTCCGTGGACTCGCGCAACCGTTACCCTCCGTGGGTTGAAGTCTCCATCAACGTGGATGTAGGATAGCACCACCTATCCGAACCACGGGAAAACATCCGTGTCTCCAATTGCGTTTGAATCCTCCAAACCCTTCCCTTTACATTCTTGCAAGTTGCATGCTTTACTTTCCGCTGCCAATAAACTCTTTGCATGCTTGCTTGAATTGTGTGATGATTGCTTGACTTGCTCTAAGATAGCTAAAATCTGCCAAGAACTAAAATTGGGAAAAGGCTAAGTTTTTAATTGGTCAAGTAGTCTAATCACCCCCCCTTCTAGACATACTTTCGATCCTACACATGGGACATCGAAGATGGCTCGAACAAGAAGACCCGTGGAGAAACCGTGGCGATCTATTCAATGGTCACGCTGAGCATCGAGGGCCTCCACGTAAGCGGAGCGGTGCCGAAATCGATGAGCTGTTGAAAAACTGGAAGGAGTGCCCCGCGCCGAGAAAGACGATGAGAAAGGCACCGGAGCCGCTGCTGAAGGTATGGAAGATGAGGTCTGTGTTCTGGGACTTGGAGTACTGGCACAAACTCGATACACCTCATTGCCTTGATCAAATGCAGATCTCTAAGAATGTCCTTGAGAGCTTGCTCACAACACTGATGAACATGCTGGATAAGACCAAGGATGGGCCGAAGGCAAGAAAAGACTTGAAAGATTTGGAAATCAGGGAAGATCTGCACATGCCGCCATGTAAGATGTCAAACGAGACAGAGACGGAGACAGAGGCAGGGGAGAAGAAGGGCAAGAAAATAAAGAATGAGGATTATTTCCCCCCTTCTTGCTTCACCTTAAGTCAGGCTGAGATCAATCATTTCTTTAAGTGCCTTACCGGAGTCAAAGTTAGTTCCGATTACTGTGGCAAGATAAGTAGATATCTAGACATGAACAAGAAAAGGTTCAGCGGGATGAAGTCTCATGACTGTCATGTGATGATGACGCAGATATTACCTGTTGCCCTTAGAGGGATAATGGACAAGCACGTCCACGACACGCTTATTGGTCTCTGCAACTTTTTTGACGTCATCTCTCGAAAGTCGATCAGTGTGAAGCAGCTCCGAAGGCTATAGGAGGAGATCGTTGTGATACTGAATGAGCTTGAGATGTACTTCCCGCCCGCGTTCTTTGACGTGATGGTGCATCTGTGTGTCCATATTGTGGATGAAATAATAGACCTAGGGCCGTCATTCCTGCACAACATGATGCCATTTGAGAGGATGAATGGGAGCATCAAAGGATTCGTTCGTAACATGTCCCGTCCGGATGGAAGCATCGTCCAGGGCTATTTGACACAAGAGTGCATCTCTTTCTGTGAGAATTTTCTATATGGCGCAGACCAGCCGCCTGGTGTTAGTGTTGGTTTGCCTGTTAACAAGCACGATGGGAGGCTCGAAGGAGAAGGTCACTGCAACAGTCGCAGGGAACTGCACGTGGCATACTCAGATCGATGCAGCGACTTTGACAGAGCAAACTTGGTAGTGGTACAACACCTAGACGAGGTAGATCCTTTCGTGGCATTGCACAAAGAAATTATCGCAAAGAGGTATCGTGACCGGGGGGTATGCAGGACAGACGCCGAAGTTACTAGAGAGCACAACTCCATTTTCCTGCATTGGTTCAAAGAGCATATTATTGCTAATCCCCCGGAGGAGGGCTCTAAGGACGGATTGCTCATATACGCCTTAGCACATGGCCCCTCGCCCAACCTCGTAACCTATCAGGCATATGATATCAACGGATACACGTTCTACACGGAGCCCAAAGATATGGACAGTGATGAATATCAAAACTCAGGGGTGACGATGGAATGCATGACCGGCAGCGACAACGGCGCAACTGAACGATTTTATGGAAGGGTCGAGGAGATCTGGGAGCTTGACTACTCTCGACTGCACAACACGACGATGTTCCGTGTCAGATGGGCTAAGAATGTCGAAAGAGAAAGCCGAATTTTCACTACCATGACTATACCCGACACCAAGAGCGCTACCGTGAACGCTATCGCAAAAAACGAGCCATGGGTACACGCTAAGCACGTGACACAATGCTTCTCCATAACCGACCCATGCAACCCCAGTCGTGTTGTCATGAGGAAAGGCACAAGAAACATCATTGGAATGGATGGAGTCACCAACGAGGAAGACTATGATCAGTACGGCAACCCAATGAGGGAAGATGACGATGATGATGAAGTATACGTCAAAAGAAGAATCAATACTACATTACCAAAGAAAAATCATACTCCATGGAAAAGGCAAAGTCACAATGAGGGGCTCAATTATTCTTCGACGAACAAGAAGGGAAAGAAGCTGACGCAAAAACGAAAACGTCAGCGCTGAGGAATCGTTCAAATGATGTAATATATATATATGTTCCTATTTTGTATACACACTTAATTAGCCATTATTATGCATGGGTCCAATGATGTAATATATATATGTTCCTATTTTGTATACACACTTAGCCATTATTATGCAAGGGTCCAATGATGTAATATATATGTTCCTATTATGCTGAGGAAAAGGAAAAAGGGAAACTGGTTATAGCAGTAGCGCTTTAGTGAAAAAGAGCTACAGCTAGTCAAGGTAGCAGTAGCGGTTTCTGCAGAAAATCGCTACAGCTAGTCAAGGTAGCAGTAGCGGTTTCTGCAGAAAACCGCTACAGCTAGTCAAGGTAGTAGTAGCGCGTTTCGTGTAAACGCGCTACTGCTACGTCCACTTAACCCAAAATTCTCCCTCTCCCTGCTTCATACAGCCTCTTTTCCCCCAAATCCCCACTCTCTCTTCCCCGGCCCCGTCGCACCGCCGCGCCCGCCTCCGACCTCGGCGCGCTCGCCCCCGACCCCGGCGCGCTCACCCCCGACCCCGACCCCGCTGCGCCCGACCCCGGCACGCTCGCCCCCAACCCCGCCGCCCCCGACCCAGGCGCGCTCGCCCCCGGCGCCGGCGCTCGCCCCCGACCCGTCGGCCCTCGCCTCCCTCCTCTGCTTCCTCCCCTCCCAACCTCAGCCGTCATCGGGCCTGCCTCCTCGCCCTGCACCCTCTGTAAACCACCCCCCTCTCTCTCTGCTAGCTAGGGTTAATTTACTTAGGTTTTAGTTATGTTAATTAGGTTATCTATTTAGTTATGAATTTAGATAGGTTTCAAAATTTGCTGAATTTTTATGCAAATTTGAACTAGACATGTGATATGTGGATATGTCATGTTTTGGTAAATGATCCGAGTTGCCTATGTTATGCCGGAATGTTGATTCATTTCCATTCCGTTGAATTTCAGGCGCTCGATATGTCCATTTTTTAGCAAAGGTCATGCCGAAATTTCCCGTGAATAAAGGCATGATTTGTGCTACATAGTTGGCATATCGAATGCTGGCACATAGATTTCTTTTTATCTCATTTCTCATTTATTCATACTTTTAGAAATAAATGAGGACACTTAATCATAGGAAACATGTCGAACAACGAAGAAACTGGGCCTTTTGACCAAGATGCAGATGAGATGGATTATGAGGGTGAACAAGACTACCTCGACTTTTTGACTGCTAAGCAAGATTTGCAGGTTCGCCTCAATGATGGTACTGAGGCCGACACCGACACCGATGGCGCCGGCACCGATGGCGGCGCCGAGACCGGTGGGGAAGGTACCGCCGGGGAAGATACCGACGCCGATGCCGGTACCGAAAAGAGGCATAAGAAGCAGAGGATATGAAAACCTAACAAACTAGGGATTGGACGACTTGTGATCACAAAGATGGCACCTGGCAAGTTTGAGCCTTTAGAGCCGGAAGAACCTCACAAGTGCTATGGTAACCAAGTAGGATGCATCCTACGGGAATGCGCGAGCATCAATGACGATGACTTAAGGAGTAAAGAACATTTGACGCAGTTGCTCCTAACGAAGTTGCACAAGAGATTCAAGTTCCCCGATCGGGATGATAACATAGAACAACCGTGGGATGATCCGAAGATGAAAAAGATTAACAATCACGCCATGGGCATGTTCAGCAATGATTTGGCCTCCTGGAAATCGAGGGTGAAACGAGCTATTGAGGCTGAGGAACCCCTGTCCAAGATTCTGGAGGAAAATCCGACACTTACGGAAGAGGAGTTCGAAAAGTTCAAGGACACTTGCGCTACCGAGGATGCCAAGGCTAAGGCTGCGAAATTCAACAACCTTTAGCAAAGGAACATGGGGAAGCATCGCCTCGGAAGCCGTGGCTACCTCGGTAAAAGGCCCATATGGGATAAGGAGGACGCGGAACGTGAAGCCGCGGGTCTCCCAGACCCCTTCGCGAAGTTCACCAACCCCTTGGAGCATGACTTCATCAGGGCCCGCTACAAGTAGGACAAGGAGAAAAAGGTTTTTTACACGGACAAGATCACGAGGAAATTGATTAGACTACTGGAGAAGCAACACCAGCTTGTAGCCTAAAACCCTACTTCTCCGATGAGGCCCAAGTGGGACACCCCTCTCAACCAGGCCTTGAACGAACTTAAGGGACTCCCTTTGGGCCATCGGCCACTCGTGTGCACGGCGCTGGAGATGGCGCCACGTGGAAGGTGTTTTACAATGAGGGCCCGGAGGCGAAGAAGCAGAAAAAGAAGTTTAGTGAGGTGGACATCGACGTGAATTTGAAGCTTGCGGTCGAGAAAAAAGCAGTTGAGGACGCGAAAAAAGCAGCCGAGAACAAATATGAGTTGCTACAGCAGGCAGTCAATGCAGCTGTAACTGCCTGCAGAAATGATTTTGCTACTAACTTGGTTCCAGTTATCATCAACTGGACAAAGGAAAATCCAGACAAGACGGTACATGATTTCCCATTGCCCAGTTTCGTCGGGAGCAACTCCATGAACAACAACACTATCGCACCATCAGTTGCTCACGCACCTGGGCCTCCTCTCGCAGCCGCTCCCGCTCATAGCAGCCCGTCCTCAGTCTCTGGCGCGCTTGGTGGGCCTTCGTCTTTGGTTGAGCTCGACGCCGTCACGGTAATTACATGTCGCACCAACATATATATATATGTATATATATATATATAATATTCCATTTTTTTGCCTTTCGGATGTTTTATGCCACAGACATATGTGTTTGCAGGCGAAAGAAACCCCGTGCACCATACTCTACTTGATCAAAGGCCAGAAGGTGGACGTGGGAAAGGGGATGATAATGGACACCTTGCAACCCATGTTCCACAACCAGCCGATCCCTGCTGGCACTTCAGGGTTAGCTTGTCCAGTGTGAAATCGGGGCACAAGGATTTGCTTCCTCCAGTACAGCATGTGGGAGCGGACGACGAGACCCCGCCGCGGATTGGAAGCTCCAAGGGTTGGGTGCTGCTATGGCCGAAGAATCTTATTCGTCTGGAGCCGGCCGAGAGCACACCAATAACCACACATCAACAAGCATGTGCGGAGACCACCACCCCGCCTACGCAATTACCAGCTCCTGTAGTGCCGGGTGAGAGCGGCGGACGACATGATGAAGGGGGTGCAATAGTGTTGGCTGATATAATTTGTCCTGTAGAACAGAGAATGGATGATGAGACGGAGGTCGACCCTATGGATTTCCTCAATACAAACGCGTATGACTATGACATAGAATTGATGAGTCAACCATATGACGAATCGGGCTATCAGCTTGCTAATGAGGATATGGATGATATGCCCGGGCAGGAAGGTCGTAGCAGGGATTGCAAAAAGTCTCTCTTCATGAAATCCTCACAGGACACGCCTGAAGATGCCGCCTCAACACAGGCTCAACTATCCTAGTGCGAGGGTGGTATAGTACTTAGCCTGGGAACACTGGGGCAGGGGTTAAGGAAGTGTCTAGAAGGTGTGCCCAAGAAAAAGGAGAGAAAGAGATCAGGGACGATAGCCGCCTCCAAACAGAAATGATGATCATATCCACAAGTGGCTAGAATCTCATGGAGAAGCGGATTATAAACTTAGAGATGACTTCTTTCGCATCCAAAGCGACATTGCGACGATCATCATGAAAGAAGTCGTCGATGAGAAGGGGACGTTCCACCACGGTCCTATATCGCGAGCTGACGTCCGAACTCGCATAGGCATGCAATGTCTAGACCTCACGCCGTTCAAGAAGCTAGGGTCCATCCTCGATGATATGTAAGGATGGAACTTCTAGTGATTTATCATGCCGATGATGATGATATGTGTCGGTTGAACTTGTATACAATTTGTAGTGATGCAACTTGTTGATGTCCATGATCCCTGCCGAACTTGTGTAACGCTACTTTGTTAGTTTGCGTACGATGACCTGCGTACCTCTAGTTAATTAATTTGTGTAATGTATGTTGCATCTAGTTGCTAACCCTTTCTTTTTCGGTGTTCTCTAGTATATTTTGTTGCATATATATGATTGTACATCCTGTTCATGAACATGCATCTCTAACAGGTACCTAGTTTCTTGATGGTGAGATGGAACTGCTATGTCGTGTACAAAGGGAAGGTTCCAGGGGTGTACAACGAGTGGCATGAGTGTCAGGCGCAAGTGAATGGGTTCTCGGACGCCAACCATAAAGGCTTCAAAAGCAGACAAGAAGGAGAAGCTAGTTACTTGAGGTTCACGCTAGGGCGAGAGAGGACTCGTAACCGCTATCTCATGTACTGCATAGTTCCGCTCTCACTCATCGTGATAGCTCTTCTCGCGTATACCTTTGTTTAGATGGATGACGTTGTAGTTGCAAGTATTCGAGACTTGCATGTATCGCTATTTTCGAGATGATGACAAGATACCACTTTGTGTTGGATGATGATTATGACGAGACTATTTGTATGTATATGCTATGATTACATTTGTGGTCTCGCAGGCATTTGTATGTGTATCATGATGACATCTGTATGTGCTAAAGATTCTTCTATAAAGCTTGTTCAAATACAAAACAAATATGCCGAAAAAAAACTACTAAAATTAGGAGTAGTGAGTGGAGAAAAGTTAGCAGCAGCGCGGTTGTAGCAGTAGCGCGCACAGGGGAAGCGCGCTATAGCTATTAGCAGCAGCGAGGTTCCTTTAAGCGCACTGCTGCAACACTTGTGTAGCAGTAGCGCGGGTGGACGAGCGCTACTGCTATATGTTAGTTGTAGCGCCTTATTGGTAGCGCGGGTACCCGCGCTGCTGATAGGCCTAAAACCCGCGCCGCTGCTAGCCTTTTCCCTAGTAGTGAAGGTCCATTGTCTAATAGCATATTATTGTGCAATTGTAGGAACCATTCTAATATATAGGTTTTTAACAATTTGGTCTTGCACATGTAGGTCCTGCTGCTAGAGGTTTTGACCCACTATTCGACCCTTTTTGCGTATGGGGAAATGAGTTGTCCATGAATATCAATCAAGTCAAGAAACTCGGAAAGATTGTTAGGATAAAAGAAAATAGCGATAAAAAAACAAAATCTTTGTATGCACAATGAAGAAGACATTAGTTCACTACAAGATGGTACTAATTATTATACCTTGCCTTTTTTATTCCTTTTCCCCATTTCCAATATAGAGATGATATTTATGCACATCCTTGTTTTCAAGCCTTTTCAAAGCAGTTCACTGATGATTACCTCTCAAACCACCTCTATGCTTAGGAGGCGAGGAAGGTTTTCATACAATGCCCACGGTTCAATATTGAAGAGTTCCTGAAGAAGATGAAGGATGGACGTTCAATCATCCACAGGCACTGGCCTAAAGTTGCAAAGACCTTCAACATGAATGAAGGCTCAATATTCACCTTCCGCTTCGGCAGTTTTCCAGATGAGATGCATCTGTCTATGTACTATCTATGATGCTAATTTCAAAAGGTTCTAGATGTTGCATGTGAAACTTCGTGCTGGTGCAGTTGTGTAATGGGGTAGCTGAGTGCAGTTGTGAAACAAAGATGTATTTCAATTATGAAATCCTGCTTCCTTAATATGGAAATGAAATATATTATGTGCTTAATATGAATGTCAATTATATTAATAAATGGATTATTAATAATAGGAAATTAGCCTACTAATTGGCCAATTAGCCTGCTAATTGGGTTTTCCTATTGCAAACGGTGATTGAGAGAACACCATGGGTGATGACCTCAGACAACGCACACAGTTTCTAGGAATAAACCATGTTGGATTAATGAACAATCACACACGACATTCTCTTGAAAACTGTTTGCGTTAGGCCACCTTGCGCAAATGTTTTCCTTGGAGCGACTATGTGGGATGTATATACGAACTGAAATGTTTAGCAGGGACTCACTGTGTGGGATGTACTTACGACCGGAAACGATTTTGCCTGTATAATTGCATTTTTTAGCACTATTGTACATAAACCGTAGTTGCTCGCTCGCCGGTCGCACGTGACCTCATTTTGCCAAGGTGTGTGCTAGGAGGGCATATCCCCGATGGTTTCTGGGTCATGTGGGAAGGACCCCCTATCATAGTCACTCACTAGGTGATGGTTCCGAACACCGTCGCGTAAAGGGGTGAAAACCATTTGTATATCGCCGACAAGTACTAGTGATTGCTTCACTTCGGTCCCACCGAGATTAGGTTTTCCCTAAGCCCTTGTACGTCGGTCCCTTCAAGTTGTTCCCGCCGGTCCCACCAAGATTCCTAACATTCATATTTTTCCATAGGATGGTGCCATCAAGATTTCTCATTGGTGCCTAATAAAACACAAGTATAGGGGATCAATTGTAGCCTCTTTCGATAAGTAGGAGTGTCGAACCCAACGAGGAGCTAAAGGTAGAACAAATATTCCCTCAAGTTCTATCGACCACCGATACAACTCCGCGCACGCTTAACGTTCTCTTTACCTAGAACAAGTATGAAACTAGAAGTACTTTGTAGGTGTTGTTGGCTAGGTTTACAAGATAGTAAAGAGCATGTAAATAAAAGCTAGGGGCTGTTTAGATAAATACACAACTAAGTTAGTTTCAGTAGAGAGCTTTTTGTCACGAGAAAGTTATTTGTCCATAGACAATCGGTAACTAGACCGGTCATCATTATTGCAATTTTATTTGAGGGAGAGGCATACGCTAACATACTTTCTCTTCTTGGATCATATGCACTTATGATTGGAACTCTAGCAAGCATTCACAACTACTAAAGATCATTAAGGTAAAAACCAACCATAGCATTATAAGGCATCAAGTCCTCTTTTACTCCCATCCGCAAACAACATACTTACTCAGGTCTGTGCTTCTGTCACTCACGCCACCCACCATACGCAAATTGTGAACATATTGCAAACCCTACAACGGGGATCCCTCACGCTTGCGTGACATGGAGAGCACCATAGCACAGCACCAATAATAAAACATGCAACTCAAACCAATCATGATCATCAATTAACCCATAGGACAAAATGGATCTACTCAAACAACATAGGATAGCCATAAATCATTGGGAAATAATATATAGCGTTGAGCACCATGTTTAAGTAGATATTATAGCGGTTAAAAAAGGGGTTACACCGCTGAACAGATGGGGAAGAGTTGGTGATGACGATGGTGAAGTTATTGGTATAGATCATTGTCGCGGTGATGGCCCCGACGGTGTTTTGGCGCCACCGGCAGAGAGGGGGAGAGAGCCCCCCTTCTTCTCCTTCTTCCTTGACCTTCCCCCTAGATGGGAGAAGGGTTCCCCCTCTAGTCCATGGCCTCCATGGCGGCGGAGGGGCGAGAGCCCCTCCGAGATTGGATATCTCTCTCTGTTTCCTTCTATTTCTGCGCTCCCTGATTCCGCCCTTTCACAGTTTCTTAAATTCTCGGAGATCCGTAACTCCGATTGGGCTGAAATTTCGACACGATTATCATCCGAATATTGGCTTTCTTGCAGGAAAAGAAGGGCACCAACCGCCTTACGGAGTGGCCACGAGGGCCCAGGGCGAGCCCTGCCCCCTGGGGCGCCCCCCTCACCCTCATGGGCCCCTCGGGCATCGTCTCGCGTTGATTCCACTTCCCAAAATTAACATATATTCCAAAAAAATCTCCGTATGTTTTTATCCCGTTTGGACTCTATTTGATATGGATTTTCTGTCAAACAAAAAACATGCAACAAACAGGAACTGGCACTGGGCACTAGATCAATATGTTAGTCCCAAAAATAGTATAAAAACTTGCCAAAAGTATGTAAAAGTTGTAGAATATTGGCATGGAACGATAAAAAATTATAGATACGACGGAGACGTATCAGCATCCCTAAGCTTAATTCCTGCTCATCCTCGAGTAGGTAAATGATAAAAAGATGATTTTTTATGTGGAATGCAACCTAGTATAATCTTGATAATGTAATCTAATCATGGCATGAATATTAAGACACGAGTGATTCAAAGCAATAGTCTATCTTTTGACATTAAGACAATAATACTTCAAGCCTGATAAAGCAATCATGTCTTTTCAAAATAACATGGCCAAAGAAAGTTATCCCTACAAAATCATATGGTCTGGCTATGCTCCATCTTCATCACACACAAAATTCAAATCATGCACAATCCCGATGACAAGCCAAGCAATTATTTCATACTTTTGATGTTCTCAAACCTTTTCAACTATCACACAATACATGAGCGTGAGCCATGGATATAGCACTATAGGTGGAATAGAATATGATGATGGAGGTTGCAAGGAGAAGACAAAAAAAGAGGAAGTCTCACATCGACACAGCTAATGAACGGGCTATGGAGGTTCCCATCAATTGATGTCAATGCGAGGAGTAGGGATTGCCATGCAACAGATGCACTAGAGCTATAAGTGTATGAAAGCTCAAACTAAAACTAAGTGGGTGTGCATCCAACTTGCTTGCTCATGAAGACCTAGGGCACTTGAGGAAGCCCATCATTGGAATATACAAAGCCAAGTTCTATAATCAAAATTCCCACTAGTATCTGAAAGTGATAACTCAAGAGACTCTCTATATGAAGAACATGGTGCTACTCTGAAGCACAAGTGTGGTAAAAGGATAGTAACATTGTCCCTTCTCTCTTTTCTCTCATTTTTTAATTTTCTCTCTCTTTTTTTTGTAGGCTTCTTTCGCCTCTCTCTCCCTTGGGGGGGGGGCTTCTCTAGCCACTTTTATTTTGATAACCTCACATGGGACAATGCTCCAATAATGATGATCATCACACTTTTATTTACTTACAACTCAATATTACAACTCGATACAAGAACAAAGATATGACTCTATATGAATGCCTCCGAAAGTGTACCGAGATGTGCAATGATCTAGAGCACCATAGCACAGCACCATGATGGAAGTTGCATGGCAATATATCTCGGAATGGCTATGGAAATGCCATGATAGCTAGGTATGGTGGCTATTTTGAGGAAGATATAAGGAGGCTTATGTGTGATAGAGCATATCATATCACGGGGTTTGGATGCACCGGCGAAGTTTGCACCAACTCTCAAGGTGAGAAAGGGTAATGCATGGCACCGAAGGGGCTAATAATGATGGAAGGGTGAGAGTGCGTATAATCCATGGACTCAACATTAGTATAAAGAACTCACGTACTCATTGAAAAAATCTATTAGTCATCGAAACAAAGTACTACACGCATGCTCCTAGGGGGATAGATTGGTAGGAAAAGACCATCGCTCGTCCCCAACTGCCACTCATAAGGAAGACAATCAATAAATACCTCATGCTCCAACTTCGTTACATAACGGTTCACCATACGTGCATGCTACGAGAATCACAAACTTCAACACAAGTATTTCTACAATCCACAACTACCCACTAGCATGACTCTAATATCACCATCTTTATATCGCAAAACTATTGCAAGGAATCAAACATATCATATTCAGTGATCTACAAGTTTTATGTAGGATTTCATGACTAACCATGTGAATGACCAATTCCTGTCATCTCTCTAAATAGATATAAGTGAAGCAAGAGAGTTTAATTCTTTCTACAAAAGATATTCCCACGCTCTAACATATATAAGTGAAGCAAAAGAGCATTCTACAAATGGTGGTTTTCTATGTGTAGGGAAACACGCAATCCAAACTTCAAATGATATATGTGATGCACATGTAGCATTCTATAAAGCCATACTCAAAAGATATTAGTGAAGTGCAATGAGCATTCTATAAATCAATCATGGACTATCTCATACCAGCATGGTGCATCAAATAAAATTTAAAACTGAATGCAAAATACACTCCAAGATTTGCACATATCACATGAACGAAATGAAATCTAAAACATACCGATACTTGTTGAAGAAAGATGGGATGCTTCCGGGGGATCCCCAAGCTTAGACGCTTGAGTCTCCTTGAATATTTACTTGGGGTGCCTTGGGCATCCCCAAGCTTGAGCTCTTGCCTCTCCTCCTTCTCCTCATATCGAGACCTCCTCGATCCTTGATCACTTCATCCACACAAAACTCAACAGAAAGTTCGGTAAGATCCGTTAGTATAATAAAGCAAATCACTACTCTAAGTACTGTTGCAAACCAATTCATATTTTGTTTTTTCATTGTAGCTACTGTAATATAACTTTTCCATGGCTTAATTCACTGATAGAAATCGATAGTTTCATCAATACAAGAAAACAATGCATAAAAAACAGAATCTGTCTTAAACAGGACATTCTGTAGTAATCTGAACATTCACCATACTTCTGGTACTCCAGAAATTCTGAAAAATTAGTAAAAATAAAGAATTTGTATAGAAAGACAGTGCAAAAAGTTTCAGAACCGTTTGACGTTCCAGTAGAAAATGTAAAATTGTGCACTACAGCCAAAGTTTCTGTTTTGCACCGCACAAACCAACAAGCAATGTAAACATCCTAAAGGAAAATCGTGGCACATTATTTTTATAATACAATGGAATTGTACAAGGGAAATTATTTTTTTTGAAAAGTTTCTGTAATCAAGATTCACAAAGTTTTTGTGAGCATGAACAAAGTTCAAGAAGCTCCCTCACTTCAACAATGCTTGTCTCTCTCACTTTCACTTTCCTTTTTGAAACGTTTTGGGTTCCCCACATTATTTTTTTGTTTTTAAATTCTATAAAAGCACTCAACAGAAATAAATGACTCTCTAAAACTTTCGGGTTGTCTCCCTGGCAGCGCTTTCTTTAAATCCATTAAGCTAGGCTTAAGGTGCTCATGTAATGAGTCCACTCGGATCCCAAGGTATATCAAAGCCAATTTGAATTAGCAATGATTTGGCATTTAGTAGTGAGCACAAAGCAACATATATCAAGCAATGATGAAGTCTAACTCTCTTCCTATGCATTGACATGTCATACAAGCACAATTCATGCACATCAAGTAAAGGCCAATGCATAGCATAAGAAGTTTCTTGCAATTTTATCATGTTGGAAACATAGAGAGGCGGAGATGTAGTTCCTCTCTCATAATAATTGCAAGTAGGAGCAGCACGCACCTGCATATTATATTCATCAAAATTATCATGTGCAATGGTAAAAGGCCACCCATCAATATAATCCTTAATAAGTGCAAACTTCTCTGATATAGTGTAGTTTGGAGAATTCAAAAAGATAATAGGACTATCATGTGTGGGTGCAATAACAATAATTTCATGTTTAACATAAGGAACAATAGCAAGTTCATCTCCATAAGCATAATTCATATTGGCATCTTGGCCACAGGAATAGCAAGCATCAAGTTCATCAAAAAGGTATATTTCAAACGAATCAACGAGATCATAGCAATTATCATGGCATTCATACTTCGTTGAGAACGAAGGGACATTAAATAATGTATGAGTTGGAGAGTTACTCTCATTATAAGGTGGGCATGGGTAGCTAATCCGATCTTCCTCCTTTTGTTCTTCACTCTCCTCGTCATCTTTTTCATCCAATGAGCTCACTGTTTCATCAATTTCTTCTTCCATAGACTGCTGCAAAATATTAGTCTCTTCTCGGACAGCGGAGACTTTCTCGATAAATTCATCAATATCATAGTTGTATTTATAATTCTCATAGCAATATTTAAGGATAGCTAAATTTTCAGGTCTATAAACTGAATCATCAAAATCTTCAAACTCTTTAAACAAAGATTCAATTTCACAAGCACCCTTAAAAGCAACAAATTCTTCTATTTGTTCCACATCGTAGTAATCATATATACCATTAGCATAAGAAGCTAAGGTTTCATTAACATTAAATTTGCATGAAAAGGGGAGGTGTGGAGCCTTCATCCTAGATCAACAAGTATAATCATATCTCAAGCATAGTTGCCGAGCATACCAATGCAACATATAAATTTGATCCCATAATAGTTTCCCTTTTTGAGTCAAGTGATAATCCCTAAAGTATTCACGTTGATCCAACATGTCTCCCATTATATAATTGAATGGGTTTTTCTTAGGATTATTAAAGTAGTGCATAATATCTTTCACATAATGAGCATCGAGGATTTTCTGAGGTTCCCCATCTCCATGAGTAGCAAGTAAACCTAATTTTTTTTTGGTATTTCATCTTCCATATCCATAACTAAAGATAGAGAACAACTTAGAATAGAAAATAAAATCCACTTAGTGATAAATAAAACAAGCACACACGATAATATTCACCCCACACTATTGCTCCCTGGCAACGGCGCCAGAAAAAGGTCTTGATAACCCACAAGTATAGGCGATCAATTGTAGCCTCTTTTGATAAGTAGGAGTGTAGAACCCAGTGAGAAGCTAAAGGTAGAACAAATATTCCCTAAAGTTCTATCGACCACCAATACAACTCTACGCACGCTTAACATTTGCTTTACCTAGAACAAGTATGGAACTAGAAGTACTTTTTAGGTGTTGTTGGATAGGTTTGCAAGATAATAAAGAACACGTAAATAAAAGCTAGGGGCTATTTAGATAAAGACACAACTAAGTTAGTTTCAGTAGAGAGCTTTTTGTCACGAGAAAGTTATTTGTCCCTAGACAATTGATAACTAGACAGGTAATCATTATTGCAATTTTATATGAGGGAGAGGCATAAGCTAACATACTTTCTCTTCTTGGATCATATGCACTTATGATTGGAATTCTAACAAGCATCCGCAACTACAAAAGATCATCAAGGTAAAACCCAACCATAGTATTATAAGGTATCAAGTCCTCTTTTACTCACATATGCAAACAACCTACTTACTCGAGTCTGTGCTTCTGTCACACGCGCCACCCACCATAAGAAAATCATGAACATATTGCAAAACCTACAGCGAGGATCCCTCACGCTAGCTGTAACGCCCCATATGTAACTTGCCATATTTGTATTCCAACTCTTGCCATTTTCGGCACTAAGTTATGATATTCCCTCGTGGTTGGGTTTTGTCTTC
Source organism: Triticum monococcum (assembly GCA_034509565.1). Lineage (NCBI taxonomy): Eukaryota > Viridiplantae > Streptophyta > Magnoliopsida > Poales > Poaceae > Triticum > Triticum monococcum. The sequence continues at coordinate 166,110,250 of CM067841.1, read as the reverse complement.
GTTTTGCATGTTGTCCATGTCATGCATCTCATATCATGTCATCATGTGCATCACATTTGCATACGTGTTCGTCTCATGCATCCGAGCATTTTCCCCGTTGTCCGTTTTGCATTCCGGCACTCCTACGTCCTCCGGTGTCCCCTTTTGCCTCTTTTCATGTGCGAGTGTTAAACGTTCTCGGATTGGACTGAGACTTGCCAAGCGGCCTTGGTATACTACCGGTAGACCGCCTGTCAAGTTTTGTGCCATTTGGACTTCGTTTGATACTCCAACAGTTAACCGAGGAACCGTAAAGGCCTCGTGTGTGTTGCAGCCCAACACCCCTCCAAAATGGCCCAAAACCCATCCAAACCCCCTCCATCCTCTCGGCCGTTCGATCATGATCGCGTGGCCGAAAACCGCTCCTCATTTGGACTGTCCTATCTCCCTCTATCTATAAATAGGTCTTCCCCTCCGAAATTCCTGCAGTCCAAAACCCTAGTCCGCTCCTTCGCGCCGCTGGACACGTCCGCCGTCGGCCGGACGCGTCCGCCGTCGGCCGGACGCGTCCGCCGCCCCATCAGCCAACCGCCCACTTCCACGTGGCGCCGCCGCGCCCTCCCCGCCGCGGCCCGTGGCGGGCCCCCGAGGCCTAGTCGTCTCCAGCGCCGCCCGCCCGCGCATCGCGCGCCTCGTCGCCTCCTCCGCCGCCGCACCGGACTCCGCCATTCCTCGCCGCCCGCCTTCGCACGCCGCCGCCCCAAGCGCCGGTCGCGGCCTCTGCCTCGACGCCGCCGCCCCTTGCCGGCCAGAGCCGAGCTCCGCTGCCTCGCTGGCGCGCCCTCGCCGCCGCCCCTCGCCGGCCGTACCGCCCCGGCCCCGATCCGGCGAGCTCCGCGCCCCGCGCCGCCGTCGTCTTCTTCAACTCCGGCAAGAGCGCCGGTGAACCTCGGGATCCACGCAGCTTAGATCCAGATCCAAAAACCTAGGGGTTGACCTCGTTTTTTTCCTAAGTCTGCATTATTTTCTTGCACATTTCATCATGCCATATCTCATGATCCGTATCTCCGTTTCGCGCGTGTGATATATCAAATTGTTCGTCTGGATGTGCTCTTCATGTCATTCCATTGCACCATGCTTGTTTGAGTCCATATTAATGCCTGAAATGTTGTTGCAAGAGTGCTATAAAATGTTAGTTTCTGTTTCTTAACAGATTATGGACATTTGTCATTTTTGCCATGATTAATGTGTGCCTCCTATGAACTTGAGCCCTACATGTGTTTTTGGCTATGCCATGCCATCTTTACAGGGGTGTATGCCATGTATTTTTGTGATCAATGTGGTGACTAGCACAAGCATGCAAAGTATCCCTCGTGATGTTGCTGATTTCAGGGACTTCGAATTATTCTAAGTCATTTCCATGATGTTATTTTTATGCCATGTATTGATGTTGCTACAGAGTGATCCATGCCTCTTTTGAGCATGTTAAGTAAGGATGATTTTGAGATATTGTTATGTTCTATCCATCCATGTCTTTTTTTGCAATTATGGAGTAACCCAGCATGACTCAATCTTGCTCTGCATTTGCTATAAAAAGTTCCTGGCAGATTGTTTACGTGTTAATCAATTTTGCCGAGGTTGTTGTAGTTGTTCCATGCATGCTATGAGATTGTTCTTGCCATGGTTATCTACTTGAACATGTCTTCTTGCTGGGTGTATGCTTAGTTTGTCATGCAATGCCTTGTGGCGAGTGCATCGAGCTCGCAAACATGCCTACGTAACTCTGTTTATGCCATGTCCAGTTTTCTGCTAAGTCTGAATCTGTTAATGAAACTTGCTATGTTTACATGGGTGCCATCATATCTTCTGATCCTTTTGGCTTATGGTTAGTAAGGGACTTTTGTTATATGCTTTGAGTAGTTTCATGCCATGCCTTGCTTTGCCATGATATGTTCCTGTAGCTTGTTGTTATCTTGCTCCAAACATTGCTTCCTGATGTTAAATCCTGACATGTTGTTATTTTCACTAAGTCTAAGAACCTGATATCTTTTGCACTTTTGCCATGCTTGTTTGAACCTGCTATTGTGTGATTTAGCCGGAGCTCAGTGTTCATATTTTGTCAAGTATCTTGAGTGGATCACTGCCATGTGCTTTGTTGCTATGTTAGACTGCATTAGCTTAGTTTCTTGTTGCATTCTAGGTGGCATCGTGCTGTTAATCGCAGAATAGTGCCATTATTGTTTTGCTTGCCATTTGCAAACCGTGCATCCGATTCTGGTGATCTTTATATCGATTTTGACCGAAATCAACTCATCTTTCCGGCGGAACTCTTGGTTTGCCAAGTTGAGGCCTGGTTCAATCTTTCCCTTCCGAAGCACGCATATGCATTACATATTACATCCCGCATATCATGCCTTGTTTTGCATCATGTTGCTTGCGCTTTGCACCGTCGTTGATTGTGGTTCCATTTGCTTGTGTTCTTGCTTTGGGTAGAGCCGGGAGACGAGTACGTGATCGAGGAACCCGTTGAGTGCGCTTATGAGGATCAAGCTTACGTCAACTCAGAGAACTTTGCAAGCAAGATGACCATACCCTCGAAGTCACTTCTATCTTTGCTTGCTAGTTGCTCGCTCTATTGCTATGCCTATGCCATGATACCTACCACATGCTTTATCATGCCTCCCATATTGCCATGTCAAACCTCTAACCCACCTTGTTGTAGCAAACCGTTGTTTGGCTATGTTACCGCTTGCTCAGCTCCTCTTATAGCGTTGCTAGTTGCAGGTGAAGATTGGAGTTTGTTCCTTGTTGGAACATGTTTATTGTTGGGATATCATTATTATAACTTGTTTACTTTAATGCATCTATATACTTGGTAAAGGGTGGAAGGCTCGGCCTTATGCCTGGTGTTTTGTTCCACTCTTGCCGCCCTAGTTCCCGTCATACCGGTGTTATGTTCCTTGATTTTGCGTTCCTTACATGGCTGGGTTATAATGTGAACCCCTTGACATTTCGCCGTGAATAAAAATCCTCCAGCAAGGCCCAACCTTGGTTTTACCATTTGCCACCTAGCCTTTTTCCCTTGGGTTCCGCGGACTCAAGGGTCATCTTTATTTTAAACCCCCGGGCCAGTGCTCCTCTGAGTGTTGGTCCAAACTAGAGCCCCTTGCAGCGCCACCTCGGGGAAACTCGAGGGTTGCTTTTAGTTGTACAGATTGCTTATCCGGTGTGCCCTGAGAACGAGATATGTGCAGCTCCTATCGGGATTTGTCGGCACATACGGGTGGCTTTGCTGGTCTTGTTTTACCATTGTCGAAATGTCTTGTAACCGGGATTCCGAGTCTGATCGGGCCGTCCTGGGAGAAGGAATATCCTTCGTTGACCGTGAGAGCTTGTGATGGGCTAAGTTGGGACACCCCTGCAGGGTTTTGAACTTTTGAAAGCCATGCCCGCGGTTATGGGCAGATGGGAATTTGTTAATGTCCGGTTGTAGAGAACTTGTCACTTAACTTAATTAAAATGGATCAACCGCGTGTGTAGCCATGATGGTCTCTTTTCGGTGGAGTCCAGGAAGAGAACACAGTCTCGTGTTATGCTTGAACGTAAGTAGTTCTAGGATCACTTCTTGATCATAGATTCTCGAACGTGCTTTGCCTTCTCTTCTCGCTCTCTTTTGCGTAAGGTTAGCCACCATATATGCTAGTGCTTGCTGTAGCTCCACCTCACATACCTTTTACCTACCCATAAGCTTAAATAGTCTTGATCGCGAGGGTGTGAGATTGCTGAGTCCCCGTGACTCACATATTACTTCCAAAACCAGATGCAGGTGCCGATGATGCCATTCCAGGCGATGCGACTGAGCTCAAGTGGGAGTTCGATGAGGACTCAGGACGTTACTACGTTTCCTTTCCAGACGATCAGTAGTGGAGCCCAGTTGGGGGTGATCGGGGATCTTATGCATTCGGGGTTGTCTTTATTTTGGTTCCGTGGTCGGACCTTGATTGTATCTAGATGATGTAATGCTATATTTATGTATTGTGTGAAGTGGCGATTGTAAGCCATCTCTGTACCTCTTTCTTATTCAGTACATGGGATGTGTAAAGATTACCCCTCTTGCGACATGCCTACAATGCGGTTATGCCTCTAAGTCATGCTCCGACACATGGGATATATAGCCGCATCGTGGGTGTTACAAGTTGGTAATCAGAGCCTTCCCCGACTTAGGAGCCCCCTGCTTGATTGAATCGCTGGCATTGTTGAGTCTAGAAAAATGTTTTCAGTCTTTTAGGATTATATATATCGGAGAGTAGGATTCTTTTTACTCCTCAGTCTCTTCGTTGCTCTGGTGAGGCATCCTGACGTAGAGTTTTGACTCTTCTCTTCTCAAATTTAACTAAAAAAATATTTTAGGATCACGCGGGTATCTTGGAATCATTCCGATGGTTTTGTGATGAGAACATTGTTCTTGGTGCCTCCTGACATTTAGGGGTTGTGGCAGTGTCCCGGGGAGTTGAGCTCCGAGGTGTTGTCGTCACAATTTTATCGTTGCAGTTCTAGAATACCTGAGTTTTGCCGACATTGAAAATCTCTTTTATGCAGTTTTTGGTGAGATAACCTTGACGCCACCCAGTACTGGGGCGGGAGTTCGGGAGTATTACCATAACTCGTATAACGGATGCTTTTCGAAGGTTGAGGTAAATGATTTCCGAAGGTTTCTTGGTTATGTGTTGAAGGATGGATACAACTGGATGTAGAATTTGCTAGTTTTGGGTAAGATAGTATGCTTCCCCTGTATCCCCAACACCTGATTGCATAACCGGAATGTTTCGGGAGTTTCATAGGTGGGAATTTATGTAGCTCTAGTATTTCTTCCGCAGATATTTGGTTTGTGATTGGGTAATCCTTACCAAGTATTTGTTCATATCCGCACCTTGTTGTTTTATTCATCTACCTCTATCTAAGTGGCTTATCAATTTATGGAAGTGTGACCATTTATTTTGGAATTCATTCTTTCATTCTTGTTCGAATGTTAAGGCTATATGTTGCAATTTTGATCCTTTTGATTCAGCTTGAATATATGTCTTTCAAGATGCTAACGGATGTCACCCTCTTCAGGATGGCTCCTCCAACGCGGCAGAATCTGGAACCACCGCCATCACCTCCACCTCCGGAGGCATGGCAAGCTGTGATGGCCGCTACCAATGTGAACACGCAGTTGATTATGCAACTCTTGCAAGAGCGCAACCTAGGAAATCAAGGCAATGGCAACAACCAAACTCAGTTTGCTACACTCAACTAGTTCCACGCAAACCAGCCAAAGACCTTCAGTAACTGTGTCGAGGCCACAGACACTGATGATTGGCTCGTGGATATCTGCAAACATTTTGAGTGTAGCAACGTCAGGCCTGAGGACTTTGTCAAGTTTGCTTCGTCCCAACTCAAAGACCAAGCTGCTGAGTGATATCAACAATACAAAGATTCCAGAGGAAGTCGTGTGATTACGTGGGATGATTGTCGCCAAGACTTCAGAGCTCACCACATTCCTCAGAGTGTTGTTGAGAGTAAGCGTGAGGAGTTCTGCAATCTGAAGCAAGGTAGCTTGTCTGTTTACCAATACAACATCCAATTCCAGAAGCTCGCTCGCTTCACCAAGCAAGACGTCCCTGATGAGAAGAGCATGATTTATCAGTTCAGAGGTGCCCTTAGAGAAGATCTGCAACTAGCTCTTGTGCTTTTTGAGCTGAAAATTTATGATGAGTTCTACAATATGGCACAAAAGCAAGAGGCTGCTCAGCTCAAGTGCGATGCTTCCAAGAAGAGAGTTAGGAGTGCAACTCCTTCTTCTTCAACTCAAGTTGCAGCTAAGCAGCAAAAGTGCTGGTTGCCTCCTCCTCCTCCTTTCTGTCAGCCTTATCAGCAGAAGAGCAAAGGTGGCAATGGATCTTCCCACCCACCCAACCTAGGCTTTCAGAACAAGGCTTCTTCTCATGCTCCAAGGTCAAGTGCTCTGTATCACCGGCCGCTCTCAGAGGTTACGTGCAACAAGTGTCAGCAGAAAGGTCACTATGCAAACAAATGCTTCAACCAGAGGCGTCTTCCGCCTCCTCCTCCTGTGAGATCTACCAGCAATGCAGTGGTCAAGCATAATCCCAAGTTTGCCAAGGTCATCATGATGAACGCAGCTCAGGCAGAGGACTCTTCAGAAGTGATCATGGGTAACCTTCCTGTTAACGATATTCCTGCAGAAGTCCTTTTTGATACTGGTGCATCGCATTCTTTCATTTCAAGACCTTTTGTGGCTATGCATGATTTGGTTACTCAAGTTTTGCCGATACCTTTGTCTATTGTTTCTTCGGCCCGACAAATGACTTCTCGAGTTTTCGTTCCGGATGTGTCTATCAAGATGGGCGACCATAAGTTTTTGTCTTCTCCTAATGTTCTTGGTGACACCGATATCGATCTAATTCTCGGCACGGACTGGCTTTCTAAGCACAAGGCTCAACTTGATTGTGCTGCCAGGCAGATTCAATTGACACACTCGTCTAAGGATGTGATCGTCTTTGCCACTCGTGATGGTACCATTTGACTGTTTTTTCTCAATGAGAAGGGTGAGTTGGATGCCATCTCTCAGATTCCAGTCGTTTGTGAATATCAAGACGTATTTCTAGAAGAGCTTCCAGGAATGCCTCCTCACCGGCCAGTTGAATTCGTCATTGACCTTGAGCCTGGCACGGAACCTGTTTGCAAACATCCTTACAAGCATGGACCAGAAGAGTTGAAGGAGCGGAAGAAACAACTCGATATACAAGAGCGTATGGGTCTGATCCGACCAAGTTCTTCTCCATGGGGTTGTGGTGTTCTTTTTGTTAAGAAGAAGGATAGCATGGACCGACTTTGTGTCGACTACCGTCCATTGAACAAGAAGACCATAAAGGACAAGTACCCACTTCCCAAAATCAATGAGCTTTTCGAACAACTCAAAGGTGCTCAAGTACTCTCCAAGCTTGACCTCCATATGGGCTATCACCAGATTCACATTCGTGAACAAGATATCCCCAAGACAGCATTCAGAACAAGCTATGGTTCCTATGAATACACTGTCATGTCTTTCGGCCTTGTCAACGCCCCTCCAACATTCTCTCGCATGATGAACTTCATCTTCAACCCCTACACAAATGACTTCGTCTTGGTCTATCTCGATGACATTTTGGTCTTTTCCAAGAACAAGGAGGATCATGCCAAGCACTTGAGATTGGTTCTAGACAAACTCAGAGAACATCAGTTCTATGCGAAGTTTTCAAAGTGCGAGTTTTGGCTCGATGAGGTTCTCTACCTTGGGCATATCATCTCTGCCAAGGGCATAACTGTTAATCCTGAGAAGGTGTCTGCAATTGTGAATTGGGAACCGCCTCAGAATGTGAAGCAGCTCCGCAGCTTTCTTGGGCTCGCAAGCTATTGTCGAAGATTCGTTGAGAATTTATCTAAGATCGCGAAGCCTCTTTCCAACCTCCTCCAGAAGCATGTGAAATATGTCTAAACGCCTGAATGTGACATTGCCTTCAACACCCTCAAAGAGAAGTTAGTCACAGCTCCAGTTCTGACTCCTCCTGATGAATCCAAACCATTTGAGGTTTTATGTGATGCTTCCCTTCAAGGTCTCGGTGCTGTGTTAATGCAAGAGAAGAAACTTGTGGCCTATACCTCTTGCCAGTTGAAGCCCAATGAAAAGAACTACCCCACTCATGACCTCGAGTTAGCGGCAGTTATCCATGCTCTTTTAACATGGAGACATCTCTTGTTGGGAAGGAAAGTGGACATCTTCACTGATCATAAGAGTCTGAAGTACATCTTCACTAAGCCCAACCTCAACCTCATGCAGACTCGTTGGGTCGAGATGATTCAAGAGTATAATCCGAGTATTAGATATACTCCAGGCAAGGTCAATGTCATTGCTGACGCTTTGAGAAGGAAGGCTTACTGCAACAGTTTGATTCTCAAGCCCTTCCAACCGGATCTTTGGGAAGCTTTCTGCAAACTTAATTTCCAAGTTGTTCCTCAAGGATTCTTGCCAACCTCCAAGTCTCTCCTACTTTGGAAGATCAGATTCGCGAGGCTCAACTTCTTGATGCTATGGTGAAGAAGATGAAGATTGGGATTGCCAAGAGCCAACCCAAGTAAAAGTGCTATCGCCTTGATGACAAAGATACTCTATTCTTCGAGGATCGCATTGTTGTTCCTAAGGGTGGCCTTCGTAAAGTCATTATGAACGAGGCTCGCAATTCACTCCTATCCATTCATCCTGGAAGTACAAAGATGTACCTTGACCTCAAGCAGTCGTATTGGTGGACTCGAATGAAGCGCGAGATTGCTCAGTTCGTGAATGAATGTGATGTCTGCAGAAGAGTGAAAGCAGAACACCAACAACTAGCTGGTCTCCTCCAACCTCTTTCCATTCCAGAATGGAAGTTTTACCATATTGAGATGGACTTCGTGACTGGATTTCCCAAGTCCAAGCATGGTAATGATACTATCTTCGTTGTCATTGACAAGCTCACTAAGGTGGCTCATTTTCTTCCTATCAAAGAATCTATCACAGCAGCTCAGTTGGCAGAGGTATATACCTCCAGGATTGTCTCTTTTCACGGCATTCCGCAGGTGATATCTTCAGATCATGGAAGCATCTTTACCTCTTAGTTTTGGGATTCCTTCCAGAAGGCCATGGGCACCAGCATTCGGTTCAACACAGCCTATCATCCTCAACTTGTGGACAAGTCGAGCGAATCAATCAAATTCTTGAAGATATGCTCAGGGTTTGTGTCATTTCTTTCGGTATGAAGTGGGAAGATTGTCTTCCATATGCCGAGTTCTCCTACAACAACAGCTTCCAAGCAAGTTCGGGCAAGGCCCCATTCGAGATTCTCTATGGCAGAAAGTGCCGTACTCCTCTTAATTGGTCAGAGACTGGTGAACGCCAACTTCTTGGCAATGACTTGATCACAGAGGCTGAAGAAATATGCAAAGTCATTCGTGAAAATCTCAAAGCCGCGCAATCGCGCCAAAAGAGTTACTACGATAGCAAGCATCATGACTTGGCTTTCGAGATCGGAGACCATGTCTACCTTCGCGTCTCTCCAATGAAAGGTACTCGTCGCTTCGGTATCAAAGGGAAGCTTGCACCTAGATACGTGGGTCCTTTCAAGATCATTGGCAAAAGAGGCGATCTCACCTATCAACTTGAGCTTTCGTCCTTGCAAATGTGCACGACGTGTTTCACGTGTCTCAGCTTCGCATGTGTTTCAAGACTCCTGACCGCACCATTAGCTTCGGAGAGATTGATCTCCAAGAAGACCTGTCTTCACGAGCACACCATTGCTATCCTTGAAGAAACTGAGCGCAAGACTCGCAACAAGTCTATCAAATTCCTGAAAGTGAAGTGGTCACATCATTCCGACCGTGAAGCTACCTGGGAACGTGAGGACCACCTCCGTTCCGAATATCCGGAGTTTTGTAGTCCTAGATCTCGGGACAAGATCCTTTCGTAGTGGTGGAGTGTTGTAACGCCCCGTATGTAACTTGCCATATTTGTATTCCAACTCTTGCCATTTTCGGCACTAAGTTATGATATTCCCTCGTGGTTGGGTTTTGTCTTCGTTTTGCATGTTTTCCATGTCATGCATCTCATATCATGTCATCATGTGCATCGCATTTGCATACGTGTTCGTATCATGCATCCGAGCATTTTCCCAGTTGTCCATTTTGCATTCCAGCACTCCTACGTCCTCCGGTGTCCCCTTTTGCCTCTTTTTCGTGTGTGTAACGCCCACGATGCGGCTATATCTCCCACGTGTCGGAGAACGACTTAGAGTCATAACCGTATTGTAAGCAATGTCGCAAGAAGGGGTAATCTTTACACATCCCATGTACTGAATAAGGAAAGAGATACATAGTTGGTTTACAATCTCCACTTAAAACAATACATAAATATAGCATTACAATCATCCAGATACAATCAAGGTCCGACTATGGAACCAAAATAAAGACAGCTCCAAATGCATAATGTCCCCGATCGCCCCAACTGGGCTCAACTACTGATCGTCTAAAAAAATGTAGTATCATCCTGAGTCCTCATCGAACTCCCACTTGAGCTCAGTCGCATTCCTGGAACGGTTTCATCGGTCCCTGCATCTGGTTTTTAAGGAATCTGTGAGTCACGGGGACTCAGCAATCTCATACCCTCGCGATCAAGACTATTTAAGCTTATAGGTAGGGTAAAAGGTATGATGTGGAGCTGCAGCAAGCACTAGTATATATGGTGGCTAACATATGCAAAAGAGAGCGAGAAGAGAAGGCAAAGGCACGATCGATAAACTATGATCAAGAAGTGATCCTAGAACAACCTACGGTCAAGCATAGCACGAGACTGTGTTCTCTTCCCGGACTCCGCCGAAAAGAGACCATCACGGCCACACACGTTGTTGATTCATTTTAATTAAGTTAAGCTTCGGGTTTTCTACAACCAGATATTAACAAATTCCCATCTGCCCGTAACCACGAGCACGGCTTTGGAAAGATCAAATCCCTGCAGGGGTGTCCCAACTTAGCCCATCACAAGCTATCACGGTCAACGAAGGATATTCCTTCTCCCAAGACAATCCGATCAGACTCGGAATCCCGGTTCCAAGACATCTCGACAATGGTAAAACAAGTCCAGCAAGACCACTCGCTGTGCCGACAAATCCCGATAGGAGCTGCACATATCTCATTCTCAGGGCACACCGGATGAACACTACGTACAACTAAAACCAACCCTCAAGTTTCCCCGAGGTGGCGCTGCAAGTGGCTCTGTTTTGGACCAACACTCAGAGGAGCACTGGCCCGGGGGTTTAAAATAAAGATGACCCTTGAGTCCGCGAAACCCAAGGGAAAAAGACTAGGTGGCAAATGGTAAAACCAAGGTTGGGCCTTACTGGAGGAGTTTTATTCAAGGCGAACTGTCAAGGGGTTGCCAATATAACCCAACTGTGTAAGGAACGCAAAATCAAGGAACATAACACCGGTATGACGGAAACTAGGGCGGCAAAAGTGGAAAAAATACACCAGGCATAAGGCCGAGCCTTCCACCCTTTACCAAGTATATAGATGCATTGAATTAAACAAGATATAATAATGATATCCCAACAATAAACATGTTCCAACAAGGAACAAACTCCAATCTTCACCGGCAACTAGCAACGCTATAAGAGGGGCTGAGCAAAGCGGTAACATAGCCAAACAACGGTTTGCTAGGACAAGGTGGGTTAGAGGTTTGGAATGGCAATATGGGAGGCATGGTAAAGCATGTGGTAGGTATCGTAGCATGGGCATAGCAATAGAGCGAGCATCTAGCAAGCAAAGATAGAAGTGATTTCGAGGGTATGGTCATCTTGCCTGCAAAGTTCTCCGTGTTGATGTTAGCTTGATCCTTGCAAGCATACTCAATGGGCTCCTTGATCACTTACTCGTCTCCCGGCTCTACCCAAATCAAGAACACAAACAAAGGGAACCACAATCAGTCACGGTCATCCTGCCTGAAAAGAGGTAAAAGGAGACACCGGAGGACATAGGAGTGCCGGAATGCAAAACAGACAACGGGGAAAATGCTTGGATGCATGAGATGAACACGTATGCAAATGCGATGCACATGATGACATGATATGAGATGCATGCCAAAGACAAAAGCAACACTAAGACAAAAACCCAACAACGAGGAATATCATAACTTAGTGCCGGAAATGGCAAGAGTTGGAATACTAATATGGCAGGTTACATATGGGGTGTTACAACACTCCACCACTAAAGGATCTCGTCCCGAGATCTAGGACTGGAAAACCTCTGGGTATTCGGAACGGAGGTGGTCCTCGCGTTCCCAGGTGGCTTCACGGTCGGAATGATGTGACCACTTCACTTTCACGAATTTGATAGACTTGTTGCGAGTCTTGCGCTCAGTTTCTTAAAGAATAGCAATGGGATGCTCATGATAAGACAGGTCTTCTTGGAGATCAATCTCTTCGAAGTTGATGGTGCGATCAGGAGTCTTGAAACACTTGCGAAGCTGCGACACATGAAACACGTCGTGCACGTTTGCAAAGTTGGATGGAAGCTCAAGTTGATAGGCGAGGTCGCCCCTTTTGCCAATGATCTTGAAAGGACCCACGTATATAGGGGCAAGCTTCCTTTTGATACCGAAGCGACAAGTACCTTCCATTGGATAGACACGGAGGTAGACATGGTCTCTGATCTCGAAAGCCAAGTCACGATGCTTGCTATCATAGTAACTCTTCTGGCGCGATTTGCGCCGCTTTGAGATTTTCATGAATGACTTTGCACATTTCTTCAGCCTCTGTGATCAAGTCATTTCCAAGAAGTTGGCATTCACTAGTCTCTGACCAGTTAAGAGGAGTACGACACTTCCTACCGTAGAGAATCTCGAATGGGGCCTTGCCCGAACTCGCTTGAAAGCTGTTGTGTTAGGAGAACTCGACATATGGAAGACAATCTTCCCACTTCATACTGAAAGAAATGACACATGCCCTAAGCATATCTTCAAGAATTTGATTGACTCGCTCGACTTGGCTACTGGTTTGAGGATGAAAAGTTGTGCTGAAGCGAATGTTGGTGCCCATGGCCTTCTGAAAATAATCCCAGAACATAGAGGTAAAAATGCTTCCATGATCTGAATATATCAACTGCGGAATGTCGTGCAGAGAGACAATCCTGGAGGTATAAAGCTCTGCCAGCTGAGCTGCTGTGATAGATTCTTTGATAGGAAGAAAATGAGCAACTTTAGTGAGCTTGTCAATGACAACGAAGATAGTACCATTGCCACGCTTGGACTTGGGAAATCCAGTCACGAAGTCCATCTCAATATGGTCAAACTTCCATTCTAGAATGGAAAGAGGTTGGAGGAGACCAGCTGCTCGTTGGTGTTCTGCTTTCACTCTTCTGCAGACATCACATTCGTTCATGAACTGAGCAATCTCGCGCTTCATTCGAGTCCACCAATATGACTGCTTGAGGTCATGGTACATCTTTATACTTCCAGGGTGAATAGAGAGGAGTGAATTGTGAGCCTCATTCATAATGACTTTATGAAGGTCACCCTTAGCAACAACAATGCGATCCTCGAAGAACAGAGTATCCTTGTCATCAAGACGATAGCACTTGTACTTGGGTTGACTCTTGGCAATCCCAATCTTCACCTTCTTCACCATAGCATCAAGAAGTTGAGCCTCACGAATCTGATCTTCCAAAGTAGGAGAGACTTGGAGGTTGGCAAGGAATCCTTGAGGAACAACTTGGAGATTAAGTTTGCGGAAAGTTTCACAAAGCTCTGGTTGATAGGGCTTGAGAATCAAACTGTTGTAGTAAGCCTTCCTGCTCAATGCGTCATCAATTACACTGGCCTTGCCTGGAGTATATTCAATACTCGGATTACACTCTTGAATCATTTCGACCCAACGAGTCTACCTGAGGTTGAGGTTTGGCTGAGTGAAGATGTACTTGAGGCTCTTATGATCAGTGAAGATGTCCACTTTCCATCCCAACAAGAGATGTCTCCATGTTAAAAGAGCATGGAGAACTGCCGCCAACTCGAGGTCATGAGTGGGGTAGTTCTTTTCATTGGGCTTCAACTGGTGAGAGGTATAGGCCACAACTTTCTTCTCTTGCATCAACACTGCACCAAGACCTTGAAGGGAAGCATCACAGAAAACCTCGAACGGTTTGGATTCATCAGGAGGAGTCAGAACTGGAGCAGTGACTAACTTCTCTTTCAGGGTGTTGAAAGCGATGTCACATTCAGGCGACCAGAAATACTTCACATGCTTCTCGAGGAGGTTTGAAAGAGGCTTCGCGATCTTAGAGAAGTTCTCAACGAACCTTCGACAATAGCTTGCGAGCCGAAGGAAGCTGCAGAGTTGTTTCACATTCTGAGGCGGTTCCCAATTCACAATTGCTGACACCTTCTCAGGATTAACAGCTATGCCCTTGGCGGAGATGATATGCCCAAGGTAGAGAACCTCATCGAGCCAAAACCCGCACTTTGAAAACTTCGGATAGAACTGATGTTCTCTGAGTTTATCCAGCACCAATCTCAAGTGTTTGGCATGATCCTCCTTGTTTTTGGAAAAGACCAAAATGTCATCGAGGTAGACCAAGACGAAGTCATTTTGTGTAGGCGTTGAAGATGAAGTTCATCATGCGAGAGAATGTTGGAGGAGCGTTGACAAGGCCGAAAGACATGACAGTGTATTCATAGGAACCATAGCTTGTTCTGAAAGCTGTCTTGGGGATATCTTCTTCACGAATGCGAATCTGATGATAGCCCATACGGAGATCAAGCTTGGAGAATACTTGAGCACCTTTGAGTTGTTCGAAAAGCTCATTGATGTTGGGAAGTGGGTACTTGTTCTTTATGGTCTTCTTGTTCAATGGACAGTAGTCGACACAAAGTCGGTCCATTCCATCCCTCTTCTTGACAAAAAGAACACCACAACCCCATGGAGAAGAACTTGGTCGGATGAGACCCATACGCTCTTGAATATCGAGTTGTTTCTTCAGCTCCTTCAACTCTTCAGGTCCAAGCTTGTAAGGACGTTTGCAAACAGGTTCCGTGCCAGGCTCAAGATCGATGACGAATTCAACTGGCCGGTGAGGAGGCATCCCTGGAAGCTCTTCTGGGAAGACGTCTTGATATTCACAAACGACTGGAATCTGAGATATGGCATCCAACTCGCCCTTCTCATTGAGAGAAAACAGTCGAATGGTATCATCACGAGCGGCAAAAACGATTACATCCTCAGACGAATGTGTCAATTGAATCTGCCTGGCAGCAAAATCAAGCTGATCCTTGTGCTTAGAAAGCCAGTCCATTCCGAGAATAAGATCAATATCCGAGTTACCAAGGACCACTAGAGAAGACAGAAACTTATAGTCACCCAACGTGATAGTATCATCCGGGACACAGTTGTTAGATGTTATTTGCTTGCCCGGGGACACAATCTTCAACGGGAAAGGAATCTTTTCGGTCACAAATTCATGCTTGGCTACAAAAGGTCTTGAAATGAAAAAAGCGATGCACCAGTATCAAAAAGAACTTTTGCAGGAATATCGTTAACAGGAAGGTTACCCATAATCACATCTGATGAGTCATCTGCCTGAGTTGCGTTCATCATGTTGACCTTTGCAAACTTGGGATTATGCTTGACCACTGCGGTGCTAGCAGATCTCACAGGAGGAGGAGGAAGACGCCTCTGATTGAAGCATTTGTTGGCATAGTGACCCTTCTGCTAACACTTGTTGCACGTGACCTCTGAAAGCGGACGGTGATACGGAGCACTTGATCTTGAAGCATGAGAGGAAGCCTTGTTCTGAAACCCTGGGTTGGGTGGGTGGGAAGATCCACTGCCACCTATGCTCTTCTGCTGATAAGGCTGACGGAATGGAGGAGGAGGAGGCAACCAATACTTTTGCTGCTTAGTGGCCACTTGAGTTGAGGAAGAAGGAGTTGCATCCCTGACTCATTTCTTGGAAGCATCGCACTTGAGCTGAGCAGTCTCTTGTTTCAGTGCCATGTTGTAAAACTCATCGTACTTCTTCGGCTCAAAATGCACAAGAGCTAGTTGTAGATCTTCTTTGAGGCCACCTCTGAACTGATAAGTCACGCTCTTCTCGTCAGGGACGTCTTGCTTAGCGAAACGAGCGAGCTTCTGGAACATGATGTTATACTGGTAAACAAACAAGCTCCCTTGCTTCAGATTGCGGAACTCCTCACGCTTGCTATCAACAATGCTCTGAGGAATGTGGTGAGCTTTGAAGTCTTGGCGGAATTCATCCCAGGTAATCAGATGACCTCCTCTGGAATCTTTGTATTGCTGATACCACTCTGCAGCTTGGTCTTTGAGTTGGAACGAAGCAAACTTGACAAAGTCCTCAGGCCTGATGTTGCTGCACTCAAAATGCTTGCAGATATCCACGAGCCAATCATCAATGTCTGTTGCCTCGACTGTTGGGGATCGTAGCAGAAATTTAAAATTTTCTACGCATCACCAAGATCAATCTATGGAGTAATCTAGCAACGAGGGGAAGGGGAGTGCATCTACATACCCTTGTAGATTGCTATGTGGAAGCGTTTCAAGAATGCGGACGAAGGAGTCGTACTCGCAGCGATTCAGATCGCGGTTGATTCCGATCGAAGCGCCGAACCACGGTGCCTCCGCGCTCAACACAGGTGCAGCCCGGTGACGTCTCCGATGCCTTGATCCAGCAAGGGGAGAAGGAGAGGTTGGGCAGACTCCGTCCATCAGCAGCACAATGGCTTGGTGGTGGTGGAGGAGCGCAGAACTCCAGCAGGGCTTTGCCAAGCACTATGAGAGACGAGGAGGGAGAGAGGTTGGGCTGCGCCAAGAGGGAGAGGATCTCGTCGTGTCCTGCAGCCCCCAATACCTCAAGTATATATAGGGGAAGGGGAGGGGCTGTGCCCCCATCTAGGGTTCCCTCCCTAGGGGTGGCGGCAGCCCCAAAACCCACCTAGGGTGGCGGCCCCAAGGGGGAGAGGGGGAGGCGCACCTGGGGTGGGCCTTAGGGCCTTCTGCCCTAGGGTTTGCCCCCCTCCCCTCTTGGAGGCGCCTTGGGCCTTGCTGGGGGGTACACCAGCACACCTGGGGATGGTCCCCTCCCGCACTTGGCCCACGCAGCCTTCTAGGGCTGGTGGCCCCACCTGGTGGACCCTCGGGACCCTCCCGGTGGTCCCGGTATGTTACCGATAGCACCTGAAGCCTTTCCCGGTGACCAAAATGGGACTTCCCATATATAAATCTTTACCTTCGGACCATTCCAGAACTCCTCGTGACATCCGGGATCTCATCCCGGACTCCGAACAACATTCGGTAACTGCGTACATACTTTCCCTATAACCCTAGCGTCATCGAAACTTAAGTGTGTAGACCCTACGGGCTCGCGAGACATGCAGACATGGCCGAGACAACTCTTCGGTCAATAACCAACAGCGAGATCTGGATACCCATGTTGGTTCCCACGTGCTCCATGATGATCTCATCGGATGAACCATGATGTCAAGGATTCAATCAATCCCGTATACAATTCCCTTTGTCTATCGGTACGATACTTGCCCGAGATTCGATCGTCGGTATCCCGATACCTTGTTCAATCTCGTTACCGGCAGGTCTCTTTACTCGTTCCGTAACTCATCATCCCGTGATCAAATCCTTGGTCACATTGAGCACATTATGATGATGTCCTACCGAGTGGGCCCAGAGATACCTCTCCGTTACACGGAGTGACAAATCCTAGTCTCGATTCGTGCCAACCCAACACACACTTTCGGAGATACCTGTAGTGCACCTTTATAGCCACCCAGTTACGTTGTGACGTTTGGCACACCCAAAGCACTCCTAGGGTATCCGGGAGTTGCACAATCTCATGGTCTAAGGAAATGATACTTGACATTAGAAAAGTTTTAGCATACGAACTACACGATCTTTTGCTAGGCTTAGGATTGGGTCTTGTCCATCACATCATTCTCCTAATGATGTGATCCCATTATCAACGACATACAATGTCCATGGTCAGGAAACTGTAACCATCTATTGATCAACGAGCTAGTCAACTAGAGGCTTACTAGGGGCATGGTGTTGTCCATCTATCCACACATGTATCTGAGTTTCCTATCAATACAATTCTAGCATGGATAATAAACGATTATCATGAACAATGGAATATAATATAATAATAACTAATTTATTATTGCCTCTAGGGCATATTTCCAATAGTCTCCCACTTGCACTAGAGTCAATAATCTAGTTCACATCGCCATGTGATTAACACTCACAGGTCACATCGCCATGTGACCAACATCCAAAGAGTTTACTAGAGTCAATAATCTGGTTCACATCACTATGTGATTAACACTCAATGAGTTCTGGGTTTGATCATGTTATGCTTGTGAGAGAGGTTGTAGTCAACGGGTCTGCAATATTCAGATCCGTATGTATTTCGCAAAACTTTATGTCATATCGTATATGCTGCTACCACGTTCCACTTGGAGCTATTCCAAATTGTTGCTCCATTATATGTATCCGGTATCTCTACTCACAGCTATCCAGATAGGTGTTAAGCTTGCATCGACGTAACTCTTTACGTCAAACTCTTTATCACCTCCATAACCGAGAAACATTTCCTTATTCCTCTAAGGATAATTTTGACCGCTATCTGGTGATCCACTCCTAGATCACCTTTGTACCGTCTTGCCAGACATGTGGCAAGGCACACATCTGGTGTGTTACTTAGCATGGCATACCGTATAGGGCCTCTCATGGAATTTTCACGGCAGATGTCCTCTTGCAAGGACTTGATCGTGGAGCCATCGCAACTAGGAAGCTTAAAGGGGTTAATCGGGACAAAGGACACGCGAGGTTTATACTAGTTCAGCCCCTTACAGTGAAGGAAGGCCTACATCTAGTTGGGTTGGAATTGCTTGAGGTTTCGATGACCAGGGAGCGAGATACGCTATGCCCGGTTCTCGATCTGTTGTTTCTTACCCTAAGCCACCATCGGGTCACCCCCTTATATAGACGGGTCGACGCCCTACGGCTTACAGAGTCCCGGCCGGCTCATAAACAGTGTACGGCTTGGTGACTAGTTATTTCTACCTTACAATACAAGTCACGCCCTCATGGCGGTTTATCACCATGGGCCATAAATCACCTGTGGGCCTTTAGACCCTTTACTGAACCGCCATCTTCATGTCTTGGTCTTGGGCTTCGGATGGGCTTCTCTTTATGTAACCCGGCCCCTCATGGGCGGCTTACATAAATAGTTATATCCCCAACATTAGGCCCCAGATTGATTTGAACCGGTTCATGTCAATCTTTAAAAACCTTATGAACTAGCCCTTAGTCTTCTGTTTTGTGCGGAAACTTTAACCCGCCGTGACGTCATCATCTGGATCCGGGTTAAATCTCCGTGATGTCATCTTCAATAAAACTCATATTTTATTCCGTCATATCCTCCAACGGATCTTTGCCTTTACTGACCATCCCAAGAATCGAGGCGTCGGGGCCACTGGATAATGATGCTTTGGTCTCCTCATTTCTCGCACCGTCTTGGTTGGCCCCTCCTTATAAATAGATGCGACCTAGGCCTTCTCCATTTCCTTCAGTCGTCTTCCTCCTCGCACTTCCTTCTTTTCTGCTCAAGCTCTGCCACCGCCGCCGTCGAGCCCCTCGTCTTCACCGACTTAGGCCGCTGCATCACCCTGATTCCGACCAGAAAACGATGGCAACCCTCCACAGCTATTCCGCATCTGTGAGTTCCTCTTTTCCCCTTTTTCAGATCTGCATTGAAATCGTCTTGAGTTCATCAGCGTTCATCACCGCCCGACACAGACCTCCATTAGTTTTCCCCTCCAACGCTTTGTTTAGATCATAGGAACAACGTAGAACTGCTGCGGAAAATATTCGTGCTCATCCTTTATAAGAATAGATCTCATTTCCCTTGTTCTGGAAACCCTCCGCGAGTATATGAACTTCTTTGTACTGTTTTTTAGGTCTAGAAATATTTTCCTTCTTAGAACCTCATTTGCTCCAAAATAATGATTGCAACTTGTGAAACCTATTTGTTCCACACTTAGCCAAAAAAAACTGCATCTGTTGACTCTGCTTCAGCCATAATAATTCATGTGACCGGTTTAAGATAATACCGGTTGTCAGCACCGCTTGCTTATAGCGACTTAAGAAAACCTTAATCATCTTTAGTACCTACAACTGTTAAACATTATCACATAGTTACCTGTATGTCATTAGGCCCCTTCTTAAGCCGCCATCTCAGATAACCCAATAATGCTTATTCTCCGGGTTATAATAAACCGGAAAATTTCCTTTATCTTGTTGTAGGCTTCAATTTACCCAATGGCACCGAAAGCTGTTAAACCTCCGATTACCTGCAACTGGGTCCCATCCATTGTTACAGAGAGAAAACTGTCCGAGTTTGTAAAGTCTGGCCATCTGCCCAAGAAGGATGTCCTGTCTTATCGCGCTCCTGACCCGTCTGAAGAGAAACCTCAACCCAAGGAAGGGGAGGTGATCATTTTCACCGATCACATGATCCGGGGATTTGCTCCTCCCGGTTCAAAATTCTTTAGAGACATTTTGCACTTCTTTGATATAAGACCTCAAGACATCGGGCCCAATTCCATGTCAAATATCTGGAACTTTCAAGTTTTCTGTGAGGTCTACCTTGCAGAAGAACGCATCCTACTTTTGTTCAGGGAAATGTTCTATTTGAACCGGCAGAATGAGTGGGCCAATGGGCCCAGTCTGGAGCTTGGCGGCATATCAATTCAAAGGCGGAGAGACTGCCTGTTCCCTTATGCTGAGTTACCGAGTCATCCAAAGGACTGGAACCAGACATGGTTCTACTGCCAAGATATTTCGCCGGCTGGCGAAAACCCGCTGCCCAGCTTCCGTGCATTGCGCCTTGAACCTACTCACCCGCTGCCGGATAAGTTGACAGCCACTGAACGTCTACCACTCACTTCCAAAATCAAGAAGATTAAAGCTCTTTTAGGGAACGGCTTAGATGGCATTGACCTGGTCCGAGTCTGGATTGCTTGGATAATAATTCCGTTAAGCCGCCGCCTCGGTTTAATGTGCAATTATTCAGGTGAGAAAGATGACCCTCAGCGTCATAGCCCTGACGACTTACCAGATGACGTAGTGGAAGCTACAACTCAGTCCTTGTTGAAGGAGGGCACAGTGAATAGTAACACCTTCGGCTTACTACCTTTTTGCCAGAAGAACCCGGCCCCTGCAGTAAGTTTCCAGCCGTCGGGTTATTATTATTTTTTATCATGTTAAGCTGTATTCTTACACATAACCCGTTATAACCTTTTACAGGCAAATGATAACTTCTGGAAAACCCAATATGATCATGAGGCGGCCAAGAAAGCCAGGGCGGCCAAGAGAGCCGAAAAGAAAACCACCAAGCCCACCACCTCAAGGAAAAGGAAGCCAAGCGCCTCTGAGCTGTTTCAGCTTGATGATACTGATGATAATGAGGAAGAGGTAACCTTTGAATTTCCCTTTCTCCTTTATCGCTACCTTACTGATACTAACCTTCTTTCAGGAAGACACGGGCAACAGCCAACCCATCGAGGAAGAGAAAATTCGAAGAGTAACCCGGAAAGTAAGATTTTCACATCCTTTGGCTTACCAAGATCCTGACTTTCTTTTGAAGTGATAGATTTATGAGAGCCGGAGGTAGACCCGGACCAGCAAAGACGCGGAACTCTCCTCTGGCTTACCTGATGTGACCAGGAAACGCCAGGCTGAGGTTACTTCCGATTTACACCTTCTTTTTCCTTTGGCGGGTTTCATTCGTTAGCCTCTCAATTCTTCTGACTCCAACTATCAGGATATTTCACCTTCCTCCGGTGAGTCTATGCAGTCCAACATGCCAGCCTTCAAAACTGCTCCCGGGTAATATAAACTTGTTGTGCCTTATGCCTTATTTCACTCATATTTTTTTGTATTTAACCTGTCTACCTTTTTCGCAGTGTGCAAGTAAAGCCCAGCAAAAGGGCAAAAAAGAATAAGCCGCCCCAAGAGCCGGTTGTGACTGAACCAGAGCTGGGCACAGCTGCTCCTGATGCCCCTGCTCATGAGCCGCCACCTCAACCATCTCATGATGCTCCTATATCTTCCTTTAACCCGCCTACTGAGCAAACCTTCAACAAGTCTGGTAACCCGGAGGCTCCTAGCCCCGCCAAAGCAAGTGATCCGGAAGTTGAGATTCTCAAAACTCAGTTTGTTGAGCCGGCACAGCCATCTGTACTTGCCAAGTGTTCTAAAGAGGAATTTGTAGAACGCCGAAAGGCCAAGCTGGACGTCACTGACTATACTCATTTGAGTATTGGAGAGATTGTCTATAGCTATATCAATCAACTACATAGCAGCCGTGACCTGGAAATTGACATGGTGAAGCAGATATAGCAGAAATCTAAGGTATGACTTATGCTAGCTTTCTTTAACCATACTTACTGTACCAGCCCCCAAGTCTATTGCTTATAAGTAAATATGCTGTAGACTTTAGAAAATTGCCTGGCACTGCTTATCTGGCTTAGGAAAAAGACTTTTAACCCGATAACACTTGCGATACACATTAGCCCCCAAGTGCCAAACATCTTTGCTTGCAAAGTGTTTGGGACTTAATTTCCATGAACCGGAGTAGTAATTGAAAATTCTTCAGGATACATTAGCCCCCAAGTGCCAAATACCTTTGCTTACAAAGTGCTTGGGACTTAACACTATTTACCGTAATCTTGAGTACTATCCCGTGCAATGCAGGTCATGATAAGTCAATTTGAATCAGAGATTGTTCACCTGAAGAACCGCGTGGCAGCCCAGGAGATTGAAACTCAAAAGGCTAACTCCAAATTTGAATTCAGCATCTCTGAACAAGAGAAGCTAAAGCAAAATTTTGAATCAGAGAAGAAAATTTGGGCTGATGAAAAGGCCGCACTGGTGACCCGGGCCGAGACAGCAGAGGCCTCACAGGCAGAAGCAACTGCCGAACTATCCGACTTAAAGCGCCAGATATCTCGAATGGTCTCAGCAATCTTTGATGAGTGACTTACTCAAACCTTAAACACTGCAAAACTCCTTGAATGACCATTTCAGTTGTTTCCTCTGACTCACCTTATGCTTAATAACGTAGGCCCCAGGAGCACAAATCTCAAGCAGAACATGGTGATCAAGCTGAAGGCGGTTTATGCTCTGGTGGAACAGCTCTACACCGGGTCACAACATGCTCTGGCCATTGTGGCTTTATCAAATGATGTTCCCTATCTCCTGCAAGATGTGCTGAAGCGGCTTGCTGTGCTACCTCAGCGAATCCAAGAGTTAAGATGAGCATCTGCAAGAGCCGGAGTTATAGCCGCATTGAGCCGGGCCAAGGCGTGGCTTCCAGAACTAGACCCTGCTGATATTGCTCTTGGGTATCCAAGTTTAAAGGAAGATGGCACCGTGTTTAATGATAAGGATTTCACCGCTTGTGTGAAGGATATACGTCCGGTGGCTACTCTTATTGGGAACGACACTGACCTCACCAAGTGTCAGCCGAGTTATGACAAGGAGAATCGTAGAATCCCCACGCCGCATTATGACGATGTCAGCTTGATGCCTCCAACCCGTAAGCACACCTTTGCTCCTAAAGTCGACCCAACCAATTTAATAGATGATGAAGCTGAGTTTGAGGCCTTGAGTGGCATTGACTAGGCCTCATCATCCTTCCAGGACAAAGCAGCCGGCGGAGAGACGGAGAAGGATAACCCGGAGGCTTCAAATCAACCCCAAGTGTAGATTATCAGGCGCGACCTGCTTATGTAGTTGTAGAAAAAACAATGCCGCATCATTCAGACTCGAGGAGTCTTGTAATAGAGTAAAAAATACCTTGAGTTTCGCTATGCCTTTGCACATGCTTATGGGCCTTAATACTTGCATAAGCCGCCGTCACTATACACTTTGTAGTTTATATGAATCTGTTATGCCCTTTGCAAAAATACCTTGCATTGCCCTGTGATGCTTACGGCTGTTTTCCGGCTTATATAAACCAACCCCCAGGGTAAACTTAACTCCTGAAAATTGGCACATACAAGTTCACCAGGTTCTTAACAACCTAATGTAACCAATATTAATCCTGGAGGATTGTAATGTGTTCCATTGTATTTTCAAGAGGGTCACAAGATATCTAATGTTGACACTTGTAAAATATGATGAACAAAATTCAAGGGTTTCTGATTCGAATACGATCAGTGACCCGTTCCAAAGGGGTTGAGCTAAGATTCAGATACGATCTGTTAGCCCCCAGTGGCTGTGGCGATGCCGATCAAGTGGGTATCGACAGCTATGTTCTCTTTGGTTTGAATACGACCTATGTTTGAATAGGAAGCCCCCAAGTGACCATAAGAGTTGTTTAATGACGCTGATTCGAATACGATCCACGTCAGACCCAAAAGGAGTTAAGCTATGATTCAAATATGATCAAGAAGCCTCCAAGTGGGTTTGGCAGTATGCCGGTCAAGTGGGTATCGACAGCTATGTTCTCTTTGGTTCGAATATGACCTATGTTTGAACAGGAAGCCCCCAAGTGATCACGGCTAGATTCAGATATGATCATAAACCGGACCAAAGGAAAGCCGGATTCAGATATGATCTGCTTCTCCTTCGTTATCTCCACCACCTAACAAAAAAAACACATCAACCTTTTTGGGAGTGGAAAAAAGGACAGAGGTCCTGCTTTATTGCTTTATGTAATATACATAGTATAAGTATATACACATTAGAGCCGATGGCTCAAGTATAATAAGGCCGAAGATGAACGATATTCCACAGCCGACGGGTCTCCTCCTCCGACTTACGTGAGTCTTTCTGTTCCCGAACATCGATAAGGTAGTATGATCCGTTGTTCAGATTCTTGCAGACCACAAAGGGTCCTTCCCAAGGAGGGGATAGCTTGTGCATGTCAGATTGATCCTGGATGAGTCGAAGCACTAAGTCGCCTTCCTGAAAGGTTTTGGACTTAACCCGGCGGCTGTGGTAGCAGCGCAGGTCTTGCTGGTAAATCGCCGAGCGGGCTATTGCCAAGTCTCGCTCTTCATCCAATAGGTCAAGTGCATCTTGCCGAGCTTTTTCATTGTCTTCCTCAACATAAGCCGCCACACATGGTGAATCGTGACGGATGTCACTTGGCAGGACCGCCTCTCCTCCATACACCATAAAGAAAGGCGTGTAACCTGTAGATCTGTTAGGTGTAGTATTGATGCTCCAGAGTACAGAAGGTAACTCCTCCACCCAACAACCCGGCATCCGTTATAAGGGGACCAAGAGCCTGGGCTTGATACCCTTCAAGATTTCTTGATTAGCTCGTTCTGCTTGACCATTTGATTAAGGGTGAGCTACAGCTGAAACGTCAAGCCGGATATGCTCTCGTTGACAAAACTCTTCCATAGCTCCTTTGGAAAGGTTAGTACCATTATCAGTTATGATGCTGTGGGGAAAACCAAAGCAAAAAATCACCTTTTTCATAACTGGACTGTTGTGTCTGCATCACACTTACTGACTGGCTCCGCCTCCACCCACTTTGTGAACTTGTCAACCGCCACCAAAAGGTGAGTCTTTTTATCCTTAGACCTTTTGAAAGGTCCAACCATATCAAGCCCCTAGACTGCAAATGGCCAGGTAATTGGAATCATCCTGTATTCTTGAGCCGGCACATGGGCTCGTCGTGAGAAGTTCTAACATCCGTCACATTTACTGACCAGGTCTTCCACATCAGCATGAGCCATCAGCCAATAAAACCCATGACGGAAAGCTTTGGCCACAAGAGATTTTGAGCCGGCGTGATGACCACAATTGCCTTCTTGAATCTCACGAAGGATCTCCTAACCCTCTGTAGGTGACACGCAACGTTGAATCGCTCCAATGAGGTTGTAATGATGTAACTCGCCATTGACAATTGTCATGGACTTGGACCGCCGGACGGTTTGTCTTGCCAAGGTCTCGTCTTCAGGCAACTCTCCCCGGGTCATGTAAGCCAAATAAGGCACTGTCCAATCCGGGATAACGTGGAGAGCCACCACCAGCTGTGCCTCCGGGTCTGGTATTGCCAGATCTTCCTGTGTAGGTAACTTAATAGAAGGATTATGCAAAACATCAAGAAAGGTGTTAGGCGGCACCGGCTTACACTAAGACCCCAGCCGGCTTAAGGCATCAGCCGCCTCATTCTTCCTTCGATCAATGTGTTCCACTACGTAACCCTTGAAATATCTAGCCACAGCATCGACTTCACGATGGTAAGCCGCCATGAGGGGATCTTTAGAGTCCCACTTGCCTGACACCTGTTGAGCCACAAGGTCTGAGTCTCCTAAGCATCTTACCTGGCTCAAGTTCATCTCTTTGGCCATCCGGAGACCATGGAGCAGGGCCTCGTACTCAGCTGCATTGTTAGTACAAGGAAACATAAGCCGGAGCACATAAGAAAATTTATCACCTCGAGGGGAAGTTAATACAACTCCAGCCCCCAAGCCTTCCAACTGTCTAGACCCATCAATGTGAATAATCCAATAAGTGTTATCGTCCTTCTCCTTAGGTGCCTGTAGCTCTGTCCAGTCGTTGATGAAATCCACCAAAGTTTGAGACTTAATGGCAGTGCGCGGTACGTACTTCAGACCATGAAGCCCGAGCTCGATGGCCTATTTGGCGACTCGTCCTGTAGCCTCTCTGTTCTGAATAATGTCTCCCAAGGGGGCAGAACTTACCATAGTGATAGGATGACCTTCGAAGTATTGCTTCAGCTTCCAGCTTGCCATGAACACCCCGTAAACAAGTTTCTACCAATGAGTATATCTTTGTTTTGACTCGATGAGTACCTCACTGACATAATAAACCGGCTGTTGAACCAGATGTTCCTTACTGGCCTCCTTGCGTTCTACCACAATTGCCACACTGACGGCTCGTGAATTAGCAGCCACATATAACAGCAAAGGCTCTTTGTCAATGGGAGCCGCAAGAACTAGCGGCTCAGATAACTGCCTCTTCAAATCCTCAAAAGCAGCATTAGTAGCATCACTCCAGACAAAGGTGTCTGCCTTCTTCATCAATTGGTACAGCGGTAGGGCCTTCTCACCTAACCGGCTTATGAACCAGCTTAAAGCGGCAACACGACCCGCCAAGCGCTGAACATCATTAATACATGCCGGTTTAGCCAAAGAAGTGATTGCCTTAATCTTCTCCGCATTAGCCTCGATGCCCCTGTTTGAGACCAAGAATCCCAAAAGCTTGCCTGCAGGCACACCAAATACACACTTTTTCGGGTTAAGCATCATTTTGTAAACCCGGAGATTGTCAAAGGTTTCTCTGAGATCAGATATCAAGGTTTCCGCCTCTATAGATTTCACTACTATGTCATCCACATAAGCATGAACATTGCGCCCAATCTGATTGTGGAGACACTTCTGTACACACCGTTGATAAGTTTCCTGGGCACTCTTGAGCCCAAAAGGCATAGACACAAAGCAGAATGCTCCAAACGGGGTGATGAAGGCCGTCTTCTCCTGGTCCTTAACTGCCATCTTGATTTGATGATAACCAGAATAAGAATCCAAAAAGCTCGAACGCGCACAACCTGCCGTAGCATCAATGATTTGATCAATACGGGGGAGAGCAAAAGGATCAGCCGGACAAGCCTTATTTAAGTCCGTGTAATCCACACACATCTGCCAGGTGCCGTTATTATTGAGTACGAGCACCGGGTTAGCCAACCACTCCGGGTGAAAAACTTCGACAATAAACCCAGCCGCCAAGAGCCGGGGGACCTCTTCTCCTATAGCATTTCGTCGCTCTTCATTGAATCACCGCAGAAACTGCCTAGCCAGCTTATACTTCGGATCAATGTTAAGAGTGTGCTCAGCGAGTCCTCTCGGTACACCCGGCATGTCAGAAGGTTTCCATGCTAAGATGTCCCGGTTCTCACGGATGAACTCGATGAGCGCGCTTTCCTATTTAGGATCCAAGTTGGCACTGATGCTGAATTTCTTAGATGAATCGCCCGGAGTAAAATCAACAAGCTTAGTCTCTACAGCCGATTTAAACTTCATGGCTGGGTCATGCTCCGTAGTCGGCTTCTTGAGAGAAGTCATATCCGCTGGGTCAACGTTATCTTGATAAAATTTGAGCTCCTCGGCTGCACAGACAGACTCGGCGTAAGCCGCATCGCCTTCTTCACACTCCAGGGCCACCTTTCGGCTTCCATGCATAGTGATGGTACCCTTGTAACCCGGCATCTTGAGCTGTAGATAAACATAACACGGCCGTGCCATGAATTTGGCATAAGCCGGCCGCCTGAACAAAGCGTGATATGGACTCTTGATTGTAACCACTTCAAAAGTTAACTTTTCTGCCCTAGAATCATGCTCGTCTCCGAAGGCCACCTCTAGCTCAATCTTACCCACAGGATACGCCGACTTACCGGGCACCACTCCATGGAAGACGGTGTTGGAAGTCTTTAAATTCTTGCTAGTTAAGCCCATGCGCCGAAAGGTCTCGTAATAGAGGATGTTGATGCTGCTACCTCCATCCATGAGCACCTTAGTAAATTTATAACCACCAACCAGCGGTGCCACCACTAGGGTCAGTTGACCCGGATTATCAACCCGAGGAGAATGATCCTCCCTGCTCCAGACAATAGGCTGTTCCAACCACCTCAAGTATCGGGGGACTGCCGGTTCAACAGAATTCACAGCCCTCTTATGAACTTTCTGATCACGTTTACACAAACTTGTGGTAAACACATGATACTGCCCACTGCTTAACTATTTTGGATGGCTCTGATAACCCGACTGCTGCTGCTGCTGACCTCCTTGACCAGACTGCTGTTGATTATAACCACCCTGGATTCCCTAAAAACCGGATCCTGAACCACCGCCCGGGCCATGAAAACCGCCAGCTCCTAAGCCGCCGCCTGGGCCTTGATTGCCATCAAACGTATTAGAATTCTTGAAAGCTTTCATGATTGCGCAATCCTTCCATAAATGAGTCGCTGGTCGTTCCCAGGTGCCGTGTTTTGGGCAGGGCTCATTGAGTAGTTGCTCAGAGACGGACCTGACCCACCAAACCGGGGTGGCTTCCCTTTGCGCTTCTGATTGTTACCCTGTACATTGGCCACAAATTCCGGGTTACCGTCCGCCTTACGCTTATTGGCTCCTTGACTCGCCGGGTTATGCTGCTGACCCTTTCCATTACCGTTCTTCTTTCCCTTCCCTGTCTTTTCCTCGTCAGACGCGGGATCCTTGGTACTATCAGAATCGGCATACTTGACTAAAGCCGCCATCAGCGTCCCCATATCATTGCAATCATGCTTAAGGCGCCCCAGCTTCTGTCTCAGAGGCTCAAAGCGGCAATTCTTGTCTAGCATGAGAACTACTGAGCCGGCATCCATCTTGTTAGACGAATGTATTATATCCTTGACCCGACGCACCCAATGATTCGTAGATTCACCTTCTTCCTTCTTACAATTTGTCAGATCCACAATTGACATAGACTGCTTGCAAGTATCCTTGAAGTTCTGGATGAAACGGGCCTTCAGCTCCGCCCGTGAACTAATGGAGCTGGGTGGCAAACCCTTTAACCAAGAATGGGCCGTTCCGTCCAACATCATTGTGAAATATTTAGCCATCGCTTCATCACTAACCTCCAGCAGCTCCATAGCCATCTCGTAACTTTCAATCACACCCCAGGCTGTAAAATCGGCCATATATTTTGGCACCTTTCTGAGGTCCCTTGAAATCCTTGGGTAAACCGGTTCTAGTAAACCAAGAATGGGCCGTTCTGTCCAACATTACGTAGAGCCGGTACCAGACAAGGAACTCCTCCGGTTCTAGTAGCAACTCCCGCCTCAACGGAAGTCGTCGGGTAAACCAGTGAGTTCTATTGGGCCGCTAGCTGAGCCGCTAGTTGAGCCGCCCGCTCGTCCTCCTGACGTACCCGATCCTGAACCGGGTTATACCCGCCGGGCTGGTTCCGGCGCTGAGTGTTACTTGACAAGGCCTCTGACTCTATGCGTCTACTGTAACTCGGGCTCTGGTTTTGACGAGGCGGAGCTAACCAGGGCGGAGGAGTCGAGTGAATCCTATCCCGGCTGTAGGAGTAGGTTTCTTGCTGAGCCAGGGCTGTTTGGACAAGTTCCCTGATCTTCCGGGTTTCCACCGCTATCGGATCATCCCCATCTACTGGGAGAGCCGCCAAACATGCTGATACTGCGATTAAGTTCTCCATGGGGTTGGAGAAGTGACCCTGTGGTATTGGTATGTAATTGGGCGGTGCCATGTTGCCGTGAGGAGGTGCCATCCCCTGAGGCTGGACTGGACCTCCCGCTCCGGATGTAATAAGCTGATTCACACCTGGCGGGTTACTTGGGCCGGCCCCGGGTGTAGCAAAGAGATTCCGAGGATCATAATTCTGAGGTAAACGGGACTGAGTTTTCTGATTCTCCTCCTCATTACCTCATTAGATGCGTTTAAGCTCAACGTGAGCTACAAGGCCTATGCTTGAAGTTGTTGCGCCCGTACGATCAAAGCCGCCCGCTCTATTGCTAATCTAGCGTCTTGAGCTGCTAAGGTTTCCTTGGCCCGGGCGATCTCGTCGCGAACCTGTGCCACCTCGGCCTCATGCTCAGATTGGTTCGCAGGGATGACTGTAATAGTTAACAAGGCCGTAAGCTTATCCATGAGATCCATTAGCACCTGAGCCGGTGAGCGCACAGGGCCTCCTGCCCCGGCTGCTCCTAACCCGGACGTGATCGCCGCTGAGGCCGTAGAATTTTGGCCGGGTTGAGTACCAGCCATGAAGACTCCTGCCCAGTTTGGCGACACTGAAGGGTCCGGAATAGTGCTGCCATCGGAACAGCCCCCAAGCACACCGTCTTGAACTTGATACAGCGAATCTGTTGAGCCGGCGGACAAATCACCGTCAGAGAGGACGGCCGGCTCACCATCACCTTTAGATCCTTCAGGAAGTTCACCTCCATGGAGGCAACCCACAAAGGCATGCCTCACGACGGGTTGAGCTCGTGCGGGTTTCGCACACTGAGCCGTCTCGACGAGGTCGGTGCAGCTGTCCGGCTCAGGGCCCGGCTCACCAATCCGGCCGATGAATATGTGAATTCCGCCAAAGGGGACCCGGTATCCGTACTCAATTGAGCCGGCATCGGGGCCCTAGCTTTCGTCGTCGATGTAGATCTTGCCATGACGACTCTTGGTCATCCGGCCAACTGCGTATCCCTTGAGCCCTTCGAAGCTGCCCTTCAAGAACTCAAATCCACAGTGCGCTGGCCCCACGGTGGGCGCCAACTGTCATGGAATTGTCATGGCAGACGTCCTCTTGCAAGGACTTGATCACGGAGCCATCGCAACTAGGAAGCTTAAAGGGGTTAATCGGGACAAAGGACACGCGAGGTTTATACTAGTTCAGCCCCTTACGATGAAGGAAGGCCTATGTCTAGTTGGGTTGGAATTTCTTGAGGTTTCGATGACCAGGGAGCGAGATACGCTATGCCCGGTTCTCGATCTGTTGTTTCTTACCCTAAGCTGCCATCGGGCCGCCCCCTTATATACACGGGTCGACGCCCTACGGCTTACAGAGTCCCGGCCAGCTCATAAACAGTGTCCGACTCGGTGACTAGTTATTTCTACCTTACAATACAAGTCACGCCCTCATGGGGGTTTATCACCATGGGCCATAAATCACCTTTGGGCCTTTTAGACCCTTTACTGAACCGCCATCTTCACGTCTTGGTCTTGGGCTTCGGATGGGCTTCTCTTTGCGTAACCCGACCCCTCATGGGCGGCTTACGTAAATAGTTATATCCCCAACAGGGCCTATGACAAAAGCATAGGGGACGACCTTCGTCCTTCCTCTTTCTTCTGCCGTGGTCAATCTTTGAGTCTTACTCAACTTCACACCTTACAACTCAGGTAAGAACCCCTTCTTTGACTGATCTATTTTGAACCCCTTCAAAAAGCATGTCAAGGTGTGTGTTCTTTGAAAGTATCATCAGGCGTCTTGATCTATCTCTATAGATCTTGATGCCCAATATGTAAGCAGCTTTATCCAGGCCTTCCTTTGAAAAACACTCTTCAAACAACCGTTTATCCTTTCCAGAAATTCTACATTATTTCGGATCAACAATATGTCATCCACACATACTTATCAGAAATGTTGTAGTGCTCCCACTCACTTTCTTGTAAATACAAGTTTCTAGCAAACATTGTATAAACCTAAAAGCTTTGATCTCTCCATCAAAGCATATATTCTGACTCGGAGATGCTTGCTCTAGTCCATAGAAGGATCGCTGGTGCCAGCATGCCTTTTAGCATCCTTAGGATCGACAAAACTTTGATTGTATCACGTACAACTCTTTCTTACGAAAACTGGTAAGAAAACTTGTTTTTGACATCCATCTGTTAGATTTCATAATCGAAAAATACAGCTAATGCTAACACGATTCCGACGGACTTAAGCATCGCTATGGGTGAGAAATTCTCATTGTAGTCAACTCCTTGAACTTGTGAAAAGACTCTTTCCCACAAGTCGAGCTTCATAGACGGTAACATTACCGCCCACGTCCATCTTCTTCTTAAAGATCCATTTATCTCAATGGCTTGCCGATCATCGAGAAAGTCCACCAAAGTCCATACTTTGTTCTGATACATGGATCCTATCGCAGATTTCATGGCTTCTAACCATTTGTCGGAATGTGGGCCCACCATCGCTTCTCCATAGCTCGTAGGTTCATTGTTGCCTAACAACATGATATCTAAGACATGATTACCGTACCACTCAGGAGTAGTACATATCCTTGTTGACCTACAAGGTTCGATAGCAACTTGATCCGAAGCTTCATGATCACTATCATTAACTTCCTATTCAACAGATGTAGGCTCCACAGAAAACATCTTTCTATGTTGCATCACTTTCTGGTTGAAGTAAAGGTTCGACAACCTCATCAAGTTCTATCTTCCTCCCACTCAATTGTTTCGAGAGAAACTCCTTCTCGAGAAAGGACCCGTTCTTAGCGACAAACAATTTTCCCTCGGATCTGAGATAGAAGGTATACCCAACTGTCACCTTTGGGTATCCTATGAAGATGTGTTTGTCCGCTTTTGGGTTCGAGCTTCTCCGGCTGAAACCTTAATCATCGCAGCCCCAAACATTAAGAAACGACAAGTTTGGTTTCTTGCCAAACCAATGTTCACACGACGTCGTCTCAACAGACTTAGATGGTGTCCTATCTAAAGTGAATGCAGCTGTCTCTAATGCATAACCTCAAAATAATAGCGGTAGATCGGTAAGAGACATCATAGATCGCACCATATCTCATAAGGTTCGATTATGACGTCCGGACACACCATTATGCTGTGGTATTCTAGGTGGCTTCAACTGCAAAACAATTCCAGAATATCTTAAGTGATTGCCAAACTCATAACTCAGAAAATCCTCCTTTGATCAGATCGTAGGAACATGATCTTCTTGTTATGATGATTCTTAACTTCACTCTGAAATCGCTTGAACTTTTCAAACGTTTCAGACTTGTGCTTCATTAAGTAAATATACCTATATCTACTCAAATCATGAGTGAAGATGAGAAAATAGCGATATCCACCGCATGCTTCAATTCTCATTGGATCACGCACATCAGCATGTATGATTTCCAACATGTCACTTGCCCGTTTCATTTTACCTGAAAACGGGGTCTTTGTCATCCTGCCCGTGAGGCATGGCTCGCATGTGTCAAGCGATTCAAAATCAAGTGACTCCAAACATCCATCGACATGGAGTTTCTTCATGCCTCTTACACCAATATGACCTAAGCGACAGTGCCACAAGAAAGATGTACTATCATTATTAACTCTACATCTTTTGGCGTGAACATGCGTATTACCATGACCGAGATTCAATGAACCATTCACATACGATGCATGACCATGAAAGGTATTATTCATGTAAACATAATAAGCATTATTCTCTAACTTAAATGAATAACCGTATTGCAATGAACATGATCTAATCATATTCATGCTCAACGTAGACACCCGATAACATTTATCTAGGTTCAATACTAATCCCGAAGGTAGATGGAGCGTGCGATGGTGATCTCATCAACTTTGGAAACACTTCCAACACACACCGTCACCTCGCCCTTAGCCAGTCTCCGTTTAGTCCGTAGCTTTTGCTTCAAATCACCAATAATAGCAACTGAACCGGTATCCAGTACCCAGGTGCTACCAGGAGTACTAGTGAGGTATACATTAATAACACGTATATACTTCGTTGAAGTTGCCAGCCTTCTTATCTACCATGCATTTGGGGTAATTCCGCTTCCAGTGACCGTCCCCCTTACAATAGAAGCACTTAGTCTTGGGTTTGGGTTCAACCTTGGGTTCCTTCACTGGAGCGGCAACTGGTTTGCCATCCATGAAGTTTCCCTTCTAGCCCTTGCCCTTCTTGAAACCAGTGGTCTTGTTAAACCATCAACACTTGATGCTCCTTCTTGATTTCTACCTTTTGCGGTCTTAAGCACCGCGAACAGCTCCGGGATCAATTCCATCCCTTGCATGTCATAGTTCATCACGAAGATCTAGTAGCTTAGTGATAGTGGCTAGAGAACTCTATCAGTCACTATCTTATCTGGAAGTTTAACTCCCACTTGATTTAAGTGATTGTAGCACCCAGACATTCTGAGCACATGCTCACTAGCTGAGCTATTCTCCTCCATCTTGTTGGCAAAAGAACTTGTCAGAGGTCTCATACCTCTCAACACGGGCATGAGCCTGAAATCCCAATTTCAGCTCTTGGAACATTTCATATGTCTTATGGCGTTCAAAACGTCATTGGAATCCCGATTCTAAGCCGTAAAGTATGGTGTACTAAACTATCAAGTAGTCATCAGGATGTGTCTGTCAGGTGTTCACAACATCCACAGACAACGTTGTAGGGGTTTGCATATCGCGCGGTGCATCAAAGATGTAAGCCTTCTGTGTAGCAGTGAGGGCACTCCTCGGACTACGGACCCAGTCCGCATCATTGTTTACACTATCTTTCAACTTGGTCTTTCTCTAGGAACGTATTGAAACAGGGAGATACAACGTGAGCTATTTATCTACACCATATTTGCAAAGACAATTTAGACTATGTTCATGATAATTAAGTTCATCTAATCAAATTATTTGATGAACTCCCACTCAGATAGACATCCCTCTAGTCATCTAAGTGAAACATGATCTGAGTCAACTAGGCCGTGTCTGATCATCACGTGAGACGGACTAGTCAACATCGGTGAACATCTTCATGTTGATCGTATCTTCTATACGACTCATGCTCGACCTTTCGGTCTTCCGTGTTCCGAGGCCATGTCTGTACATGCTAGGCTCGTCAAGTCAACCTAAGTGTATTGCGTGTGTAAATCTGGCTAACACCCGTTGTATTCGAACGTTAGAATCTATCACACCCGATCATCACGTGGAGCTTCGAAACGACGAACCTTCGCAACGGTGCACAATTAGGGGGAACACTTTCTTGAAATTATTGCGAGGGATCATCTTATTTAAGCTATCATCGTTCTAAGCAAATAAGATGTAAAACATGATAAACATCACATGCAATCAAATAGTGACATGATATGGCCAATATCATTTTGCTCCTTATGATCTCCATCTTTGGGGCTCCATGATCATCGTTGTCACTGGCATGACACCATGATCTCCATCATCGTGTCTTCATGAAGTTGTCTCGTGAACTATTACTTCTACTACTATGGCTAACGATTTAGCAATAAAGTAAAGTAATTACATGACGTTTAAGTTGACACGCAGGTCATAAATAAATTAAGACAACTCCTATGGCTCCTGCCGGTTGTCATACTCATCGTCATGAAAGTCGTGATTCCTATTACAAGAACATGATCAATCTCATACATCACATATATCATTCATCACATCCTTTTAGCCATATCACATCACATGGCACATGCTGCAAAAACAAGTTAGACGTCCTCTAATTGTTGTTGCAAGTTTTTACGTTGCTGCTATAGGTTTCTAGCAAGAACGTTTCTTACCTACGCCAAAACCACAACGTGATATGCCAATTTCTATTTACCCTTCATAAGGACCCTTTTCATCGAATCCGATCCGACTAAAGTGGGAGAGACAGACACCCGCTAGCCACCTTATGGAACTAGTGCATGTCAGTCGGTGGAACCAGTCTCACGTAAGAGTACGTGTATGGTCGGTCCGGGCCACTTCATCCCACGATGCCACCGAATGAAGATAAGACTAGTAACAGCAAGTAAATTGACAGTATCGATGCCCACAACTGCTTTGTGTTCTACTTGTGCATATATACTACGCATCGACCAAGCTCATGATGCCACTGTTGGGGATCGTAGCAGAAATTTAAAATTTTCGATGCATCACCAAGATCAATCTATGGAGTAATCTAGCAACGAGGGGAACGGGAGTGCATCTACATACCCTTGTAGATCGCTATGCGGAAGCGTTGAAGAACACAGATGAAGGAGTCGTACTCGCAGCGATTCAGATCGCGATTGATTCCGATCTAAGCGCCGAACCACGGCGCCTCCGTGTTCAACACACGTGCAGCCCGGTGACATCTCCCACACCTTGATCCAGCAAGGGGAGAAGGAGAGGTTGGGAAGACTCCGTCCATCAGCAGCACGACGGCGTGGTGGTGGTGCAGGAGCGTGGAACTCCAACAGGGCTTTGCCAAGCACTACGAGAGACGAGGAGGGAGAGAGGTAGGGTTGCGCCAAGAGGGAGAGGATCTCGTCGTGTCTTGCAGCCCCCAATACCTCAAGTATATAGAGGAGAAGGGGAGGGGCTGCGCCCCCATCTAGGGTTCCCTCCCTAGGGGTGGCGGCAGCCCCAAAACCCATCTAGGGTGGCGGCCACAAGGGGGAGAGGGGGAGGCGCACCTGGGGTGGGCCTTAGGGCCCATCTGCCCTTGGGTTTGCCCCCCTCCCCTCTTGGAGGCGCCTTGGGCCTTGGTGGGGGCGCACTAGCCCACCTGGGGCTGGTCACCTCCCACACCTGGCCCACACAGCCTTCTAGGGCTGGTGGCCCCACCTAGTGGACCCCCGGGACCCTCTCGATGGTACCTGTACGTTACCGATAGCACCCGAAACCTTTCCGGTGACCAAAACGGGACTTCCCATATATAACTATTTACCTCCGGACCATTACGGAACTCCTCGTGACGTCCGGGATCTCATTCGGGACTCCGAACAACATTCGGTAACCGGATACATACTTTCCCTATAACCCTAGCGTCATCGAACCTTAAGTGTGTAGACCCTACGGGCTCGGGAGTCATGCAGACATGGCCGAGACAAATCTCCGGTCAATAACCAACAGCGGGATCTGGATACCCATGTTGTTTCCAACATGCTCCATGATGATCTCATCGGATGAACCACGATGTCGAGGATTCAATCAATCCCGTATACAATTCCCTTTGTCTATCGGTACGATACTTGCCCAAGATTCGATCGTCGGTATCCCGATACCTTGTTCAATCTAGTTACCGGCAAGTCTCTTTACTCATTCCGTAACACATCATCTCGTGATCAACTCCTTGGTCACATTGTGCACATTATGATGACGTCCTATCGAGTGGGCCCAGAGATACCTCTTCGTTACACGGAGTGACAAATCCCAGTCTCGATTTGTGCCAACCCAACAGACACTTTCGGAGATACCCGTTGTGCACCTTTATAGCCACCCAGTTACGTTGTGATGTTTGGCACACCCAAAGCACTCCTACGGTATCCGGGAGTTGCACAATCTCATGGTCTAGGGAAATGATACTTGACATTAGGAAAGCTTTAGCATACGAACTACACGATCTTGTGCTAGGCTTAGGATTGGGTCTTGTCCATCACATCATTCTCCTGAAGATGTGATCCCGTTATCAACGACATCCAATGTACATGGTCAGGAAACTGTAACCATCTATTGATCAATGAGCTAGTCAACTAGAGGCTTACTAGGGACATGGTGTTGTCTATGTATCCACACATGTATCTGCGTTTCCTATCAATACAATTCTAGCATGGATAATAAACGATTATCATGAACAATGAAATATAATATAATAACAACTAATTTATTATTGCCTCTAGGGCATATTTCCAACATCGACACAGTTACTGAAGTCCTTTGGCTGGTTTGCGAGGAACTGGTTGAGTGTAGCAAACTGATTCTAATTGTTGCCATGGCCTTGATTTCCTTGGTTGCGCTCTTGCAAGAGTTGCATAAGCATATGCGTGTTGGCGTTGGTAGCAGCCATCATAGCTTGCAATGCCTCCGGAGGTGGAGGTGGTGGTGGCGGTTCAGGAATCTGACGCATTGGAGGAGCCATCCTGAAGGGGGTGACATCCGTTAGCATCTTGACAATCATATATTCAAGCTGAATCAAATGGATCAAAATTGCAACATATAGTCTTCACATCCAAACAAGAATGAATGAATGCATTCCAAATTAAATGGTCACACTTCCATAAATTGAGAAGCCACTTAGATAGAGGTAGAGGAATAAAACAACAAGTTACGGACAAGAACAAATACTTGGTGAGGATTACCCAGTCACAAACCAAATATCCGCGGAAGAAATACTATAGCTACATGAATTCACACCTATAAAGCTCCTGAACCTTTCCGGTTATGCAAGCAGGTGTTGGGGATACAGGGGAAGCATAATATCTCACCCAAAGCTAGCAAATCCTACATCCAGCTGTGTCCATCCTTCAACACATAACCAAGAAACCTTCGGAAATCATTTACCTCAACCTTCGAAAATCATCCGTTATACGAGTTATGGCAATACTCCCGAACTCCCGCCCCAGTACTGGGTGGCATCGAGGTTATCTCACCAACAACTGCATAAAAGAGATTTTCGATGTCGGCGAAACTCAGGTATTCCAGAACTGCAACGATAAAATTGTGACGACAACACCTCAGAGCTCAACACCCCGGGACACAACCACAACCCCTAAATTTCAGGAGGCACCAAGAACAATGTTCTCGTCACAAAACCATCAGAACGATTCCAAGATACATGTGTGATCCTAAAATTTTTTTTAGTGAAATTTGAGAAGAGAAGAGTCAAAACTCTATGTCAGGATGCCTCACCAGAGCGATGAAGGGACTAAGGAGTAAAAACAATCCTACTCTCCGATATATATAATCCTATAAGACTGAAAACATTTTTTCTAGACTCAACAACGCCAACGATTCGATCAAGCAGGGGGCTCCTAAGTCGGGGAAGGCTCTGATACCAACTTGTAACGCCCAAGATGCGGCTATATCTCTCACGTGTCGGAGCACGACTTAGAGGCATAACCGCATTGTAAGCAATGTCGCAAGAGGGGTAATCTTTACACATCCCATGTACTGAATAAGGAAAGAGATACATAGTTGGTTTACAATCGCCACTTCAAACAATAAATAAATATAGCGTTACAATCATCCAGATTACGGAACCAAAATAAAGACAACCCCAAATGCATAATGTTCCCGATCACCCCAACTGGGCTCCACTACTGATCGTCTGGAAAAAAACGTAGTATCGTCCTGAGTCCTCATCGAACTCCCGCTTGAGCTCAGTTGCATCTCTTGGAATCGTTTCATCGGTCCCTGCATCTGGTTTTTAAGGAATCTGTGAGTCACGGGGACTCAGCAATCTCACACCCTCGCGATCAAGACTTTTTAAGCATATAGGTAGGGTAAAAAGGTATGATGTGGAGCTGCAGCAAGCACTAGCATATATGGTGGCTAACATACGCAAAAGAGAGCGAGAATAGAAGGTAAAGGCACGATCGATAAACTATGATTAAGAAGTGATCCTAGAACAACCTACGGTCAAGCATAACACGAGACCGTGTTCTCTTCCCAGACTCCTCCAAAAAGAGACCATCACGGCCACACACGCCGTTGATTCATTTTAATTAAGTTAAGCTTCAGGTTTTCTACAAGCGGACATTAACAAATTCCCATCTGCCCATAACTGCGGTCACGGCTTTCGAAAGATCAAATCCCTGCAGGGGTGTCCCAACTTAGCCCATTACAAGCTCTCATGGTCAATGAAGGATATTCCCTCTCCCAAGACAATCCGATCAGACTCGGAATCCCGGTTGCAAGACATCTCGACAATGGTAAAACAAGTCCAGCAAGACCACCCGCTGTGTTGACAAATCCCGATAGGAGCTGCACACAACTCGTTCTCAGGGCACACCGGATGAACACTACGTACAACTAAAACCAACCCTCAAGTTTCCCGAGGTGGCGCTGCAAGTGGCTCTGTTTTGGACCAACACTCAGTGGAGCACTGGCCCGGGGGTTTAAAATAAAGATGACCCTTGAGTCCGCGAAACCCAAGGGAAAAAGGCTAGGTGGAAAATGGTAAAACCAAGGTTGGGCCTTGCTGGAGGAGTTTTGTTCAAGGCGAACTGTCAAGGGGTTCTCATTATAACCCAACTGTGTAAGGAATGCAAAATCAAGGAACATAACACCGGTATGACGGAAACTAGAGCGGCAAAAGTGGAACAAAACATCAGGCATAAGGCCGAGCCTTCCACCCTTTACCAAGTATATTGATGCTTTGAATTAAACAAGATATAATAATGATATGCCAACAATAAACATGTTCCAACAAGGAACAAACTCCATTCTTCACCTGCAACTACCAACGCTATAAGAGGGGTTGAGGAAAGCGGTAACATAGCCAAACAATAGTTTGCTAGGACAAGGCGGGTTGAGGTTTGACATGGCAATATGGGAGGCATGGTAAAGCATGTGGTAGGTATCATAGCATGGGCATAGCAATAGAGCGAGCAACTAGCAAGCAAAGATAGAAGTGATTTCAAGGGTATGGTCATCTTGCCTGCAAAGTTCGCCGAGTTAACGTTAGCTTGATCCTCGTAAGCATACTCAACGGGATCCTCGATCACCTACTCGTCTCCCGGCTCTACCCAAAGCAAGAACAGAAACAAAGGGAACCACAATCAACCACGATGCAATGCGGAAGCAACATGATGCAAAACATGGCATGATATGCGGGATGTGATATGCAATGCATATGCTTGCTTCGTAAAGGAAAGATTGAACCTTGCATCAACATGGAAAACCAAGAGTGCCGCTGGAAATAGGAGTTGATTTCGGTCGAAATTGATATAAAGATCACCGGAATCGGATGCACGGTTTGCAAATGACAAGCAAAACAAATATGGCACCGATCTGCGATTAACAGCACGAGGCCATCTAAATGCATCAAGAACAACAAGCTACTGCACTCTAACATAGCAACAAATCACATGGCAGTGATCCACTCAAGATGCTTGACAGAATATGAAAACTGAGCTAGGGCTAATTCACTCAATAGTAGGATCAAACAAGCATGGCAAAAGTGCAAAAGATATCAGGTTACAGACTTATTGAAAAAAACATGTCAGGATTTTAACATCAGGAAGCAATGTTTAGAGCAAGATATCAACATGCTACAGGAACATACCATGGCAAAGCAAGGCATGGCATGAAGCTACTTGAAGCATACAACAAAAGTCCCTTAGTGACCATAAGCCAAAAGGGATCAGAAAATACAATGACAACCATGTGAACGTAGCAACTTTTGTTAACAGAATCAGACTTAGCAAAAAACGGGAACATGGCAAAATAGATTCACATAGGCATGTTTTCGAGCTCGACGCACTCACCACAAGGCATTGCATGACAAACTAAGCATACACCTAGCAAGTAGACATGATGAATAAAATAAGCATGGCAAGAAAAACCTCATAGCATGCATGGATCAACTACAACAACCTCGGCAAAATTGCTTAACATGTAAACAATCTGCCAGGAACATTTTATAGCAAAAGTAGAGCAAGATTGAGTCATGCTAGGGTGCTCCATAGTTGCAAACAAAGACATGGATGGATAGAGCATAACAATATCTCAAAATGATCTTTACTGAACATGCTCAAAAGAGGCATGGATTAGTCTGTAGCAACAAGAATAAATGGCATAAAAATATTATCAGGGAAAAAACTTAGAAGATTTCTAAGTCCCTGAAATCAGCAACATTACGAGAGCTACTTTGCATGCTTGTACTAGTCACCACAAAGATCACAAAAATACATGGCATACACCCCTGTAAAGATGGCATGGCATACTTCAAAACACATATAGGGCTCAAGTTCATAGGAGGCACACATTAAACATGGAAAAAATGAAAAATGTCAAAATTCTGATAAGAATCTAAAACTAACATTGCATAGCACTCTTGCAACAGCATTTAGGGCATCAAGATGAACTCAAATTAATATGGTGCAATGGAATGAAATGAATTACACATCGAGACGAATAATTTGATATGCTACACGCCCAAAACGGAGCCATAGATGCAAAGTTATCATACGATGAAAATACTAAAATTACTGAAAACTTAGAGAAAAAATTAGGTCAACCCTAAATTCCTAGATCTGGATCGGGCACGCGGATGGAGGTGCTCACCGGAGTTGAAGTTGCGGTGGCCCGAGTAGTAGCCGTCAGCGTCGAGGGAGAGGGTCGGCGGCACGGGATCCGTCGCCGGTGCACTTGCCGACGACGTGGGCGGCACGGCGGACGGCGTCGGCAGGAGGAGGCGGAGGACGGGCGCGGCGGTGGCACGGCAAGGCAGCGGTGCGGCGGCCGGCGACGGCGAGGCGATGCGGAGGCGGCGCGGTTGAGGCGGAGCGGGCGCGGTCGGGCGGCGCGGACGAGTCGGGCTAGGAGGGCCGGCGGCGAAGTGGGGCTCGGGAGGACACGTGGCAGCGTGGGAGTGCCGGCGGCGACTTTGTCCGGCGCGGACCGGACGTGTCTGGCGCGCAGAGGGGAAGGGGGCTAGGTTTAGGGTGGAAATGATCCGAGAATTTCGGTGGAGGTGCCTTTTTATACATAGGAGGAGCCAGGAGGCTCCAAATTGAGCACCGTTTGCGGCCACGCGATCGTGATCGAACGACCGATATGAATGAGGGGGTTTAGGTGGGTTTTGGGCCACTATGGAGGGGTGTTGAGCTGCAACACACACGAGGCCTTCACGGTCCCTCGGTTAACCGTTGGAGTATCAAACGAAGTCCAAATGGCACGAAACTTGACAGGAAGTCTACCGGTAGTAAACCAAGGCCGCTTGAAAAGTCTTGGTACAATCCGAGAATGTTTAACACCCGCACACGAAAAGAGGTAAAAGCAGACACCGCAGGACATAGGAGCGCCGGAATGCAAAACGGACAACGGGGAAAATGCTCGGATGCATGAGACGAACACGTATGCAAATGCGATGCACGTGATGAGATGCTATGAGATGGATGAGAAAGACAAAAGCAACACTAAGACAAAAACCCAACAACGAGGAATATCATAACTTAGTGCCGGAAATGGCAAGAGTTGGAATACAAATATGGCAGGTTACATATGGGGTGTTACAGTGTGCGAGTGTTAAACGTTCTCGGATTGGACCGAGACTTGCCAAGCGGCCTTGGTATACTACCGGTAGACCGCCTATCAAGTTTCGTGCCATTTGGACTTCGTTTGATACTCCAACGGTTAACCGAGCAACCGTAAAGGCCTCGTGTCTGTTGCAGCCCAACACCCCTCCAAAATGGCCCAAAACCCATCCAAACCCCATCCATCCTCTCGGTCATTTGATCACGATCACGTGGCCGAAAACCGCACCTCATTTGGACTCTCCTAGCTCCATCTATCTATAAATAGGTCTTCCCCTCCGAAATTCCCGTAGTCCAAAACCCTAGCCCGCTCCTCCACACCGCCGGACATGTCCGCCGCCGGCCGGACGCGTCGGCCGCCCCCTCAGCCAACCGCCCGCTACCACGTGGCGCTGCCGCGCCCTCCCCGCCGCCGGACCGCCATGGCCCATCGCAGGCCCCCGAGGCCCGGTCGCCTCCATCGCCGCCCGCCCGCGCATCGCGCGCCTCGCCGCCTCCTCCGCCGCGGCACCGAACGCCAATGTTCCTCGCCACCCGCCTTCACATGCCGCCGCCCCAAGCGCCGGCCGCCGCCTCCGCATCGATGCTGCCGCCCCTCGCCGACCGGACCGCCCCGGCCCCGATCCGGCGAGCTGCGCGCCCCGCGTCGCCGCTCTCTTCTTCAACTCCGGCAAGAGAGCCGGCGAACCTCGGGATCCACGCCGCTCAGATCCAGATCCAAAAACCTAGGGGTTGACCTCGTTTTTTTCCTAAGTCTGCATTATTTTCTAGCACATTTCATCATGCCATATCTCATGCTCTGTAGCTCCATTTCGCGCGTGTGATATATCAAATTGTTTGTCTGGATGTACTCTTCATTTCATTCCATTGCATCATGCTTGTTTGAGTCCATCTTGATGCCTAAAATGCTGTTGCAAGAGTGCTATAAAATGTTTGTTTCTGTTTCTTAACAGATTATGGACATTTTTTATTTTTGCCATGATTAATGTGTGCCTCCTATGAACTTGAGCCCTACATGTGTTTTCGGCTATGCCATGCCATCTTTAGAGGGGTGTATGCCATGTATTTTTGTGAGCAATGTGGTGACTAGCACAAGAATGCAAAGTAGCCCTCGTGATGTTGCTGATTTCAGGGACTTAGAATTATTCTAAGTCATTTCCCTGATGCTATTTTATGCCATGTATTCATGTTGCTACAGAGTGATCCATGCCTATTTTGAGCATGTTCAGTAAGGATGATTTTGAGATATTGTTAAGTTCTATCCATCCATGTCTTTTTTTGCAATTATGGAGTACACTAGCATGACTCAATCTTGCTCTACTTTTGCTACAAAATGTTCCTGGCAGATTGTTTACATGTTAATCAATTTTGCCGTGGTTGTTGTAGTTGTTCCATGCATGCTATGAGATTGTTCTTGCCCTGGTT
This sequence comes from Triticum monococcum, assembly GCA_034509565.1. Classification (NCBI taxonomy): domain Eukaryota; kingdom Viridiplantae; phylum Streptophyta; class Magnoliopsida; order Poales; family Poaceae; genus Triticum; species Triticum monococcum. Next base: position 166,065,685 of record CM067841.1, on the reverse strand, counting down.
AGCTACTTCAACATGTCTTCTTGCTGGGTGTATGCTTAGTTTGTCATGCAATGACTTGTGGTGAATGCATCGAGCTCGCAAACGTACCTACGTAACTTTGTTTATGCCATGTCCAGTTTTCTGCTAAGTCTGAATCTGTTAACGAAACTTGCTATGTTTACATGGGTGCCATCATATCTTCTGATCCTTTTGGCTTATGGTCAGTAAGGGACTTTTGATATATGATTTGAGTAGTTTCATGCCATGCCTTGCTTTGCCATGATATGTTCCTTTAGCTTGTTGTTATCTTGCTCCAAACATTGCTTCCTGATGTTAAATCCTGACATGTTATTTTCACTAAGTCTGAGAACCTGATATCTTTTGCACTTTTGTCATGCTTGTTTGAACCTGCTATTGTGTGATTTAGCCGTAGCTTAGTGTTCATCTTTTGTCAAGCATCTTATGTGGATCACTGCCATGTGCTTTGTTGCTATGTTAGAGTGCAGCAGCTTAGTTTCTTGTTGCATTCTAGGTTGCATCGTGTTGTTAATCGCAGAATAGTGCCATTATTGTTTTGCTTGCCATTTGCAAATCGTGCATCCGATTCCGGTGACCTTTATATCGATTTTGACCAAAATCAACTCATCTTTCCAGCGGCACTCTTGGTTTGCCAAGTTGAGGCTTGGTTCAATCTTTCCCTTCCGAAGCACGCATATGCATTGCATATTACATCCCGCATATAATGCCTTGTTTTGCATCATGTTGCTTGCGCTTTGCACCGTGGTTGATTGTAGTTCCCTTTGCTTGTGTTCTTTGTTTGGGTAGAGCCAGGAGACGAGTACGTGATCGAGGAACCCGTTGAGTACGCATACGAGGATCAAGCTTACGTCAACTTGGAGAACTTTGCAGGCAACATGACCATACCCTCGAAATCACTTCTATCTTTGCTTGCTTGTTGCTCGCTCTATTGCTATGCCTATGCCGTGATACCTGCCACATGCTTTATCATGCCTCCCATATTGCCATGTCAAACCTCTAACCCACCTTGTCGTAGCAAACCGTTGTTCGGCTATGTTACCGCTTTGCTCAGCCCCTCTTATAGCGTTGCTAGTTGCAGGTGAAGATTGGAGTTTGTTCCTTGTTGGAACATGTTTATTGTTGGGATATCATTATTATAACTTGTTTACTTTAATGCATCTATATACTTGGTAAAGGGTGGAAGGCTCGGCCTTATGCCTGGTGTTTTGTTCCACTCTTGCCACCCTGGTTTCCATCATACCGTTGTTATGTTCCTTGATTTTGCGTTCCCTACATGTTTGGGTTATAATGGGAACACCTTGACAGTTTGCCTTGAATAAAACTCCTCCAGCAAGGCCCAACCTTGGTTTTACCATTTTCCACCTAGCCTTTTTCCCTTGGGTTCCGCGGACTCAAGGGTCATCTTTATTTTAAACCCTCGGGCCAATGCTCCTCTGAGTGTTGGTCCAAACTAGAGCCCCTTGCAGCGCCACCTCCGGGAAACTCGAGGGTTGGTTTTAGTTGTTCGGATTGCTTATCTGGTGTGCCCTGAGAACGAGATATGTGCAGCTCCTATCGGGATTTGTCAGCACATTCGGGTGGCTTTGCTGGTCTTGTTTTACCATTGTCGAAATATCTTGTTACCGGGATTCCGAGTTTGATCGGGCCGTCCTGGGAGAAGGAATATCCTTCGCTGACCATGAGAGCTTGTGATGGGCTAAGTTGGGACACCCCTGCAGGGTTTTGAACTTTCGAAAGCCGTGCCTATGGTTATGGGAAGATGGGAATTTTTTAATGTCCGGTTGTAGAGAACTTGTCACTGAATTTAATTAAAATGGATCAACCACATATGTAGCCATGATGGTCTCTTTTCGGCGGAGTCCGGGAAGAGAACAAGGTCTCGTGTTATGCTTGAATGTAAGTAGTTCTAGGATCACTTCTTGATCATAGATTCTCGAACGTGCTTTGCCTTCTCTTCTCGCTCTCTTTTGCATAAGGTTAGCCACCATATATGCTAGTGCTTGCTGCAGCTCCACCTCACATACCTTTTACCTACCCATAAGCTTAAATAGCGTTGATCGCGAGGGTGTGAGATTGCTCAGTCCCCGTGACTCACAGATTACTTCCAAAACCAGATGCAGGTGCCGATGATGCCATTCCAGGCGATGCGACTGAACTCAAGTGGTAGTTCGATGAGGACTCGGGATGTTACTACGTTTCCTTTCCAGACAATCAGTACTGGATCCTAGTTGGGGGAGGTTGGGGATCTTATGCATTTGGGGTTGTCTTTATTTTGGTTACGTGGTCGGACCTTGATTGTATCTGGATGATGTAATGCTATATTTATGTATTGTGTGAAGTGGCGATTATAAACCAACTCTGTACCTCTTTCTTATTTAGTACATGGGATGTGTAAAGATTAACCCTCTTGCGACATGCCTACAATGCGGTTATGCCTCTATGTCGTGTTCCGACACGTGGGAGATATAGCCGCATCGTGGGTGTTACACTTGCGCGACACGGAGAGCACCATAGGACAGCACCAATAATAAAACATGAAACTCAAACCAGTCACGATCATCAATTAACCGACAGGACAAAACGGAACTACTCAAACATCATAGGATAGCCATACATCATTGGGAAATAATATATAGCGTTCAGCAGTCACTACTAGGAAAAGGCCTACTAGTGGCGCACCAGTTTTGCCTACTAATGGCGCACTAGTGGTGCACCACTAGTACCACGCCAGTAGTATTTTTTACTAATGGCGCACCAGTGGTGCGCCATTAGTATCTGGTATACTAATGGCGCACGACTGGTGCGCCATGAGTATAGGCCACGGTGTGCCATTAGTATAGGCCACTGGTGCGCCGTTAGTATAGACCATGGTGCGCCATTAGTATTTTTGAATTTTGAAGGCGGGAAAATAGTAGTGGCGCGCCGTCTAACCCCCACCGTGCTCCATTTCTATTTTTGAATTTTGAATTTGGATCTGGATCACGATTTTTTTGCCCATTTTTTGCTCGTTTTTTTGCATGATATTGTTTTAATTTTTGTTCCCGTTTTTGGATCTTGTACGTTCTTTTGCCGTGTTCTTTTGCCGGAGAGGAGTTCGCCGGAGAGGAGGAGGAGGAGGTGATCGGAGATGCGCTCGCCTACATCGCCGGAGAGGAGGAGGAGGAGGTCGCCGGAGAGGAGTTCACCGAAGCATCGGAGAGGAGGAAGGAGAAACCATGAGGGGATGGGAGGAGAGGAGGGAGGAGGAGCTCACCGGAGAGGAGGGAGGTGGAGCTCACCGAAGAGGAGGGAGGAGGAGCTCATCAGAGAGGAGGGAGGAGAAACCGTGAGGGGAGGGGAGGAGAGGAGAGGAGGGAGGAGGAGGTCGCCGGAGAGGAGGAGTGTAGTATGGTGGAGGAGAGAAGGGAAGATGGAGTGGAGGAGAGGAGGAGATGGAGTGGAGGAGAGGTGGAGTGGAGGAGAAGAATGAAGAGGTAAGGAGGAGAGTACACGCCCAGCCATATATACGGCATAGTAATGGCGCACCGTGGGTAGGTGCGCCATTACTAATTTTTTAATTTTTTTATTTTGAATTTTGAAGGCTGGAAGATACTAATGGCGCACCATGGGCAGGTGCGCCATTAGTAATTTTTTTTATTTTTTGATTTATTTTGAATTTTGATGGCGGGAAGGCGCACCACGGGCAGGTGCGCCATTAGTAAGTTTGAGTTTTTTGAATTCTTTTGCCTCTCTAGATCTTAAAAGCTCCGTATCTTTTCTCTGTTAGGTTTTTGAGGATTTTGAAAATTTTTAACGGGGTTCCCCCGATTAAATTCGGATGTAACTTTTCGAGTAGATGATTTTTCATATAAATTTTTTTTTCATCCGAGTTCGTATGCAAAAGTTATGCCCATTTTTACAAATTCTCGAGAGACTTTGCAAAAAAGTTGAAAATTCATGTTTGTAAATTTTGCTAACAACTAGACAACATATCACATGGGAATCTTATTTTGTTTTATTTTTTTGACATTTCTATCATTTTTTTGAAACTGAAAAGGTGGTCCACCGGGGGGGGGGTGCATTCGAGGGAATGTTTGGGCCAAATTACAAATGATGCACCGTGGGATGGTGCGCCATTACTAGTCAACTAGTAATGGCGCACCACTCCCACGGTGTGCCATTAGTAGTTTAAAAAATAAAAATAAAAAAGAAATCTGAATTTTTTTTGAAACATAATTACTAATGGCGCACTGTGTTGAACTAGTAATGGCGCACCATCCCACGGTGCGCCATTAGTAGTTTTGAAAAAATTAAATTTTTCTTTTTTTAGTAATGGTGCACCGTGGATGTGGTGCGCCATTATTATTTGCACACTAATGGCGCACCAGCACATGGTGCGCCATTAGTATTTAGTAATGGCGCACCACATGTACAGTGCGCCATTGGTGTTCATATTGGCTATAGTTGTTTTTGTAGTAGTGAGTGTAACATCCCAATTTTCAATTTGGATGTTATACATAGGTCATCATATGCATATCATATCTTATTTGCATTTTGGTTGTGATCCTAAAATCTTAAGCAACTCTAGGACCCAAGGAGAGAGTTGGAGGTTTCATTCACTTTCATATTTGAATTTTCTCAAATTTGAAAAGAGGATCAATCTGATTTTAAATATTTTACTCTCCAATTATTTCCAAGAATAAAAAAATGAGAGAAGATAAAATGACTTCTTCAAAAGAGAGGAATATTGGAGAATAAATTTTAAAATCAAATTAATATTTTATTTGCAATTTTATTTGAATTAGAAAATACGCATATTTGAAAATTGCATTTTTAGGCCAGAAAAATGTTCACTTTGTTCTAAATATTAGGTTCGGACGGTGTAATTATTTATGGTATTTTAGGATTTTTTATATTTTTAGGATTTTTTTCTTTCGGGCGAAATTTATTTATTTTAAAAAAAGTTTCGTCGCCCGACTGGGCCGAAGGTCGAGCCAAGCCAGGCCGACCCGCAGCCACCACCGCCTTCCTCCGCGGGAGGAATCCCGCCGCCGCCCGCTGCCAGAGTCTGAGCCAGACTCTGGGTCCCCGCCGCGCCTCCTCCTTCAAGAAGAAACCCAGGTCCCCTTTATAACCCGCCCGCCCCGCCGCCTCCTCCTCACCCCGCCAACTGCAACCGCCGCTTCCCTGAGCCGCCGCACCGCGCCCCGCCGCTTGGCGCGCCGCTGCAGCTGCCGTCGCCGCCGCGCCGCTGCCGCCCACCGCCCGTCGCACCGCAGCCGTGCTCCGCCACCGCCTGCCGTCATCGCCTTGCCTCACCGTTGCCGTTGATCGCCGCCGGCCAAGTTCGGTTAACCGGTAAAAACTGTCGGTTTTCTTTACATTTTTTTGGTTAGTTAGGTTTAGTTCAGTTTTATTTTAGTTCATTATTTGACGAACTTTCACCCGTTAGTTTAGTTTAACGAACGGTTTTCTTCGATTTAGTTCTATTAGCGAACGTTCGTTCGTTAGGTTTTCCTTTTTATTTTATTTTCGGCCAAGGACCTATTCGCGAATACTTTTCTCACGGATTAGTCCATGATCTTCAAACTCTCGTTACTTTTTGCTCGTTTGTCGAAATCTAGTGAAACCAACGTCAAAATCTTCGTCTTGTTCCCCTCTTTCCAGATAACCAACTTGAACATGATTTTGATAATTTAAAATTTGGTGTCAGGCAGATTTGAATTCGAACTTCTTTTGATCATAGTTTGTGTTTCGTAACTCCGATTCGATTGATTCTTTTTGCAAATCGAAGCTCTTCAGTTGAACTTTCAGTTTGGATCTTTTCTCTTGAGTTTTCCCCTTGCATCTTATGCTTGAGTGCTTCTGTATGCTATTGTTTGTTCACGATAGAGTTTCCGGAGTGCGAAGCGTGCTACTACGAGTCACTAGGGTTTTAGTAACACTTTGATCATACCCCTTTATTACCCAGTTTTTATGCATTAGTTTCAACTCTCAAATGTTGCATGAGTAGGTTTGATAACATGCAGGTATCGGGAAGTAGTTGATGAGGTAGAACCTATTGTCTTTTATGTCAAACACTGGGAGTTACTTCTACCTTATGCTTATACTGCTGTGCTATGCTCGTAGATGAGGATTGGTTTGAGAGAATTCATGAGAGATGTGAGAGATTATTGTTAACTAAGGTTTAACTTAAGGTGGCTACTGAGGGAGTCCTGGACTAAGGGGTCCTCGGGCGTCCGGCCTGTTGGACATGGGCCGGACTATTGGGCCATGAAGATACAAGACTAAAGATTCTCTCACCCGTGTTCGGATGGAGCTCTCCTTGGCGTGGATGACAAGATTGGCGTTTGGATATGAAGATTCCTTTCTCTGTAACCGACTTTGTACAACCCTAGTCGTCTCCGGTGTCTATATAAACTGGAGGGTTTAGTCTATAGAAGCGAGGACAATCATAATCATATAGGCTAGACTTCTAGGGTTTTAGCCATTACGATCTCGTGGTAGATCAACTCTTGTAACCCCTATACTCATCAATATTAATCAAGCAGGACAAAGGGTATTACCTCCATTAAGAGGGCCTAAACCTGGGTAAAACTTTGTGTCCCTTGTCTCCTATTACCATCAACCTTAGACGGACAGTTCGGGACCCCCTACCCGAGATCCGCCGGTTTTCACACAGACATTGGTGCTTTCATTGAGAGTTCCGCTACGACGTCTTCAAGAGGTTCGATGACTCCGTCAATCATCTACAACGATGCGGCCCCGAGGGAGGTCTTTGTCCCTGACTAGATCTTCATGTTCGAACCCTTCGCACTGCGGGCCAATTCGCTTGGCCATCTATTGAAGATCGATAGCTACGCCCCTGGCCATCAGGTCAGGTTTGGATGCTTGAACTATGTTGCTGATATCCGCAAAGACCTGATCCTCGACGGATTCGAGCCCACTGCAGCCGCTCCCTGCCACCACGATGAGCATGACCTAAATCTGTCATCAAACATGCTCAGGAGATAGCGCATGTAAGTGCTCCGGCCCTAGATCCGAAGCAGACTGCACCATCCGAAGACAGGAAGCTCAACCCCGCCACGGAAGCCGCAAAATCAGCGGCGTTGGAGCTGCACACAAACCCAATTTCATGCGGGATCCACATCACTGGAACCCCGAACTCATCTCCGTTCACTGGCACCGAACTACGCGCACCCGTGTCCGCTGAGCCTGATCAGGCGCCGATCGTCGAATTCAGCGTCGTGGACATCTTCCGGCACTCACCTTTAGGCGATGTGCTAAACTCATTAAAAACCCTCTGCTTAGCAGGGGACTCATAGCCGAATTATATCCGGTTTAAACTGGGGGCTGATGACTGGGAATTTTGCTTCCCACCCACCTCCCACTTAATAGCCATTATCGAAGACCTAACCGACATGCCTGATTACAACTCCGAAGACATCGATGGTATGGACGACAATGTCGAAGAGGAGCAGGCCCAAAACCCGCCATTTACCGGGCGCTGGACCACCACCCCCACATATGACGTATACATGGTGGATACACCCAATGAGAATAGCGGCAACGACAAGGAAGACCCAAGCGAGGATAAACCTATTGAGATACAATCAAAGCACCGACGTCAGTGGCGCCCCTCCAAGTCACGCCGTGGAAAAGACATCAATACCGGCATAGGAGAAAACAATACTCCAAATGATGCCAAAGACAATGAAGACCCCGTTAAGCCAATTTCAGAACATGACGAACGGGAAGACGGGCAAGTTAGCCATGATGATCAGGCCATAAACGAAGAATCAAAGGACAGTAATTACTTTCCGCTCTCCGAGGATGGGGAGAGCCTCGGCAATGAGGATTTTATCATGCCTGAGGAACCTCTCGAGCAGGAGCGCCTCAAGCGCCAGCTAATACCCACTGCAAGGAGCCTGAAAAAGAAGCAGCAGCAGCTTAAAGCTGACAAAGATCTTCTCAACGATAGATGGACTCATGTCCTGGCAGCCGAGGAATACGGCCTCGAATGCCCATCCAAAAGTTATCCGAAGCACAAATGGCTACCTCAATTGGACGACAAGGCGCTGGAGCCTGTACCGTCAGTACGTAATGCGGCTGATCGACCACCACGTGGCCGAGACAAAGCGGCAACTCAAGACGAATACCAGATAGCACTAGCTCACCATAAAGGCAGAAAGAAAACAGCTCGGGGACATACATACAACCTATGGCAGGACCTAGACAGTAGGGCAGGTCAGACCAGATCGATTTACGGATCACGGGGGCGTGCCCCGACGCGCGACGACGGCTATCAAGCCGAACATGGCAAGCACAATCACGTCTGAGCCGAAAGCCGCAGACGGACTCCATGCGAACTACGTCATGACCTGGCCCGATATAGAGGCGCCGCGCACCCCCTCTACTTCACTGATGAAGTAATGGAACATGAATTCCCAGAAGGGTTCAAACCCGTGAATATCGAATCATATGATGGAACCGCAGATCCCGCGGTGTGGATTGAAGACTTTATTCTCCATATTCATATGGCCCGTGGAGATGATCTTCGTGCCATCAAATACTGTCGGATTTCGGGTTCCGGCAGACCCTTAAGGTTCGAACACTGGGGTGCGCGCGGAGATTACGCCTTCTACCTCCCCGCCTCACAAAGATCTAACCTACTAAAAGAACTGCACAAGGGACACAAGATTTAGACTGGTTCGGGCCACCGTTGTGGTGTAATACCCGACTCCAGTGTGTGGTTGGTGGATTGCCTCCTGGGGCTGATGATGATGAACAATACAAGGAAGAACAGCCTCACGAGAGTCTGTTCCTAGCTGGGGTGATGAACTGCTAGGAGGAGTTCAGCCACCCATCTCTTTCTCTCTCTCTTTCTCTCCCTTACTCTTACTAGCCAACCGAACGAACAAAACCCCGAACCCCCTGCTAGTGGGCGGCTGGCCCTATTTATAGAGGCCCTGGTCCTCTTCCCAAATATTGAGCGGGAAGGGAGCCAACAACGGTCGGCAAATTTGAAGGGGGACAGCAAGTATCAACTATCCTGACAAAAGCAGTCTTCGCCTGCGCAAAGCTCTGGTGATGACACCGTCTTGGGCTCCACGGTGACCTCCGTCTCGTAGTCCTCCTGGTCTTGGTCTCGTTGCACCGAAATGGCAACCTTTGCCTGATGCCTCGGTACTCCGCGGCTGCGCTTGCCCCCTTTGCACCAAAGAGGAAAGAAGGACGTTGCGCGCGCTGGCACCCGCCTAGCGCCCTGAGTCGTCACGGCTTGCGTCACGGTCACCTCGCGAGGTACCCCGCCTTGATCTCTCTGCCTCCTCGCGAGCCAGCCTGACGAGGCCGTGCTTGAGGAAGCTCCATGTCGTCCGCCTCGTGAGGCTTGGCCCCTCGCGAAGGTCTTGAGTCTTGTGTTGATGAAGATGGGCCGTGCTGGGGCTCCTTTGAGCCACGCTGCAGGCCGCAGGTAGGCAAGTCTGGGGACCCCCGTTCCCAGAACGCCAACAGTAGCCCCCGGGCCCAAGGCATGCCCGGACTTGGCCGTGCCGAGAGGCGAAAGGGCAAGGGCGAAGCACCGCGGGCCCTAAGAGCCTGCGGCCTTGGGCGCCGCGTGGCGGTTGATTGGACACCAGTGCCTCAGCAACCGCGCAGGTTGATAAAGGAGCGGCACCTACCTAGACTTTGCCCTTTGCTTTCTCCGGTTGCTGCTCAGATCCCCTTTCTTGCGCCTCCCCTTTCTTCCTCCAAACTTCCAGATCTACTCCGGCTGCGTGACCTAGGAAGCCATGGCGCCTCGCCAGCCTTCGGCCGAAGCTTGGTACTCTCCTGCTCTGGATTTGCCGAATGTGTCCAAGGCTGAGCTTGCCCGGCTGCGCCAGAGCGGCGGCGCAGGGCATCAACGGGACGAAGGTGTTCAAGGCCGGCTCCGCCACCCCTGAGGGCCGAGGGAGCACCTTTTATCCTCTCTTTGTAAGCTCCATTGCTGCGGGCCTGGTGCCTCCCTTCTTCGAGTTCTTCTTCTCTGTCCTCCGCCATTACAACTTGCAAGCTCTGCATCTCCACCCCAACTCCGTTCTTCTTCTGGCGATCTTCGCTTACTACTGCGAGGCCCACGTAGGGGTGCAGCCTTCAGTGGCCTTGCTGCGCCACTACTTCTCCCTCTGGGTCACTCGCGGTTCTCCTTCCGCGTGCGCGGGCTTTGTCGCGTACGGTGGCACCATTGCCATCTCGAATCCCGGGAAGAGCATTGAGGGCTTCCGGAGCAAGTGGGTCTTGGTAGATGCCGGGCACGTCCATCCTAGGCTGATCTTGCTCGAGGAGCCGCCCACGATCTCCGGCGATTGGGGCCAAGCGAAGCTCACGGACCCCCGCACGAAACTGGTGTTGGAGAAGATGGACGCGGACCTGAGGCCGGCCAGCTCGGCGGCGGCGAAGTTGACCGGTGCATTGCTGCTGAAGGAGTTCCTGGAGCACCAGCTGGCTCCACTCTGGCGGTACTTGAAGGAAATATGCCCTAGAGGCAATAATAAAGTTATTATTTATTTCCTTATATCATGATAAATGTTTATTATTCATGCTAGAATTGTATTAACCGGAAACATAATACATGTGTGAATACATAGACCAACAGAGTGTCACTAGTATGCCTCTACTTGACTAGCTCGTTAATCAAAGATGGTTATGTTTCCTAACCATGAACAAAGAGTTGTTATTTGATTAACGAGGTCACATCATTAGTTGAATGATCTGATTGACATGACCCATTCCATTAGCTTAGCACCCGATCGTTTAGTATGTTGCTATTGCTTTCTTCATGACTTATACATGTTCCTATAACTATGAGATTATGCAACTCCCGTTTACCGGAGGAACACTTTGGGTACTACCAAACATCACAACGTAACTGGGTGATTATAAAGGAGGACTACAGGTGTCTCCAATGGTAGATGTTGGGTTGGCGTATTTCGAGATTAGGGTTTGTCACTCCGATTGTCGGAGAGGTATCTCTGGGCCCTCTCGGTAATATACATCACATAAGCCTTGCAAGCATAATAACTAAGATGTTAGTTATGAGATGATGTATTACGGAACGAGTAAAGAGACTTGCCAGTAACGAGATTGAACTAGGTATTGGATACCGACGATCGAATCTCGGGCAAGTAACATACCGATGACAAAGGGAACAACGTATGTTGTTATGCGGTCTGACCGATAAAGATCTTCGTAGAATATGTAGGAGCCAATATGGGCATCCAGGTCCCGCTATTGGTTATTGACCGGAGACGTGTCTCGGTCATGTCTACATTGTTCTCGAACCGTAGGGTCCGCACGCTTAAACGTTACGATGACAGTTATTATGAGTTTATGCATTTTGATGTACCGAAGGTTGTTCGGAGTCCCGGATGAGATCACGGACATGACGAGGAGTCTCGAAATGGTCGAGACGTAAAGATTGATATATTGGAAGCCTATGTTTGGACATCGGAAGTGTTCCGGGTGAAATCAGGATTTTACCGGATTACCGGGAGGGTTATCGGAACCCCCTGGGAGCCAAATGGGCCAACATGGGCCTTAGTGGAAAGGTGAGAGGGCAGCCCACATAGGGCTGCGCCTCCCCCCCTCTCCCTAGTCCTATTAGGACTAGGAGAGGGGCCGGCCACCTCTCTCTCTCCCCTTTGAAGGTTTCCTAGTTGGACTAGGATTGGAGGGGGGAGTCCTACTCCCGGTAGGAGTAGGACTCCTCCTGCGCCTCCTCATCTTTGGCCGGCCAGCCCCCCTCCCTCCAACCTTTATATACGGGGGCAGGGGGCACCCCAAGACACACAACTTGATCCTTGAGATCGTTCCTTAGCCGTGTGCGGTGCCCCCTGCCACCAAATTCCACCTCGATCATACCGTTACAGTGCTTAGGCGAAGCCCTGCGTCGGTAGTACATCAAGATCGTCACCACGCCGTCGTGCTGACGGAACTCTTCCTCGACGCTTTGCCGGATCGGAGCCCGAGGAACGTCATCGAGCTGAACGTGTGCTAAGAACTCGGAGGTGCCGGAGTAATGGTGCTTGGATCGGTCGGATCGGGAAGAAGACGTACGACTACTTCCTCTACGTTGTGTGATCGCTTCCGCAGTCGGTCTGCGTTGGTACGTAGACAACACTCTCCCCTCTCGTTGCTGTGCATCACCATGATCTTGCGTGTGCGTAGGAAAATTTTTGAAATTACTGCGTTCCCCAACAGTGGCATCCGAGCCTAGGTTTTATGGTTTGATGTTATATGCACGAGTAGAACACAAGTGAGTTGTGGGCGATACAAGTCATACTGCCTACCAGCATGTCATACTTTGGTTCGGCGGTATTGTTGGTTGAGACGATCCGGACCAACCTTACGCGTACTCTTACGCGAGACCGGTTCCCTCGACGTGCTTTGCACATAGATGGCTTGCGGAACACTGTCTCTCCAACTTTAGTTGAACCAAGTGTGACTACGCCCGGTCCTTGAGAAGGTTAAAACGGAGTCTATTTGACGAACTATCGTTGTGGTTTTGATGCGTAGGTGAAGATGAGTTCTTACTTAAGCCCGTAGCAGCCACGTAAAACTTGCAACAACAAAGTAGAGGTCGTCTAACTTGTTTTTGCAGGGCATGTTGTGATGTGATATGGTCAAGGCATGATGCTGATTTTATTGTATGAGATGATCATGTTTTGTAACCGAGTTATCGGCAACTGGCAGGAGCCATATGGTTGTCGCTTTATTGTATGCAATGCAATCGCGATGTAATGCTTTACTTTATTGCTAAGCGGTAGTGATAGTCGTGGAAGTATAAGATTGGCGAGACGACAACGACGCTACGATGGAGATCAAGGTGTCGCGCCGGTGACGATGGTGATCATGACGGTGCTTCGGAGATGGAGATCACAAAGCACAAGATGATGATGGCCATATCATATCACTTATATTGATTGCATGTGATGTTTATCCTTTTATGCATCTTATCTTGCTTTGATTGACGGTAGCATTATAAGATGATCTCTCACTAAATTATCAAGAAGTGTTCTCCCTGAGTATGCACCGTTGCAAAAGTTCTTCGTGCTGAGACACCACGTGATGATCGGGTGTGATAGGCTCTACGTTCAAATACAACGGGTGCAAAACAGTTGCACACGCGGAATACTCAGGTTATACTTGACGAGCCAAGCATATACAGATATGGCCTCGGAACACGGAGACCGAAAGGTCGAGCGTGAATCATATAGTAGATATGATCAACATAATGATGTTCACCATTGAAAACTACTCCATCTCACGTGATGATCGGTTATGGTTTAGTTGATTTGGCTCACGTGATCACTTAGAGGATTAGAGGGATGTCTATCTAAGTGGGAGTTCTTAAGTAATATGATTAATTGAACTTAAAATTATCATGAACTTAGTCCTGGTAGTATTTTGCAAATTATGTCGTAGATCAATAGCTCGCGTTGTTGCTTCCCTGTGTTTATTTTTGATATGTTCCTAGAGAAAATTGTGTTGAAAGATGTTAGTGGCAATGATGCGGATTGGATCCGTGATCTGAGGTTTATCCTCATTGCTGCACAGAAGAATTATGTCCTTGATGCACCGCTAGGTGACAGACCTATTGCAGGAGCAGATGCAGACGTTATGAACGTTTGGCTAGCCCAATATGATGACTACTTGATAGTTTAGTGCACCATGCTTAATGGCTTAGAATCGGGACTTCAAAGACGTTTTGAACGTCATGGACCATATGAGATGATTCCAGGAGTTGAAGTTAATATTTCAAGCAAATACCCGAGTTGAGAGATATGAAGTCTCCAACAAGTTCTATAGCTAAAAAATGGAGGAGAATCGCTCAACTAGTGAGCATGTGCTCAGATTGTCTGGGTACTACAATCGCTTGAATCAAGTGGGAGTTAATCTTCCAGATAAGATAGTGATTGACAGAATTCTCTAGCCACCATCACCAAGTTAGTAGAACTTCGTGATGAACTATAATATGCAAGGGATAACAGAAACAACTCCCAAGCTCTTCGTGTTGCTGAAATCAACGAAGGTAGAAATCAAGAAAAACATCAAGTGTTGATGGTTGACAAGACCACTAGTTTCAAGAAAAGGGCAAAGGGAAGAAGGGGAACTTCAAGAAGAACGGCAAGCAAGTTGCTGCTCAAGTGAAGAAGCCCAAGTCTGATCCTAAGCCTGAGACTAAGTGCTTCTACTGCAAAGGGACTGGTCACTGGAAGCGGAACTACCCCAAGTGATTGGCGGATAAGAAGGATGGCAAAGTGAACATAAGTATATTTGATATACATGTTATTGATGTGTACTTTACTAGTGTTTATAGCAAACCCTCAGTATTTGATACTAGTTCAGTTTCTAAGATTAGTAACTCGAAACGGGAGTTGCAGAATAAACAGAGACTAGTTAAGGGTGAAGTGACGATGTGTGCTGGAAGTGGTTCCAAGATTGATATGATCATCATCGCACACTCCCTATAATTTCGGGATTAGTGTTGAACCTAAATAAGTGTTATTTGGTGTTTGCGTTGAACATGAATATGATTTGATCATGTTTATTGTAATACGGTTATTCATTTAAGTAAGAGAATAAATTGTTGTTCTGTTTACATGAATAAAACCTAATATGGTTAAACACCCAATGAAAACAGTTCATTGGATCTCAATCTTAATAATACACATATTCATAATATTGAAACCAAAAGATGCAAAGTTAATAATGATAGTGCAACTTATTTGTGGCACTACCGTTTAGGTCATATTGGTGTAAAGCGCATGAAGAAACTCCATACTGATGGGCTTTCGGAATCACTTGATTATGAATCACTTGATGCTTGTAAACCATGCCTTTTGGGCAAGATGACTAAAACGCCGTTCTCCGGAACAATGGAGCAAGCAAAAGATTTGTTGGAAATCATACATACTGATGTATGTGGTCCGATGAATATTGAGGCTCGCGACAGGTATCATTATTTTCTGGTCTTCACAGATGATTTGAGCAGATATGAGTATATCTACTTGATGAAACATAAGTCTGAAACATTTGAAAAGTTCAAAGAATTTCAGAGTGAAGTGAAAAATCATCGTAACAAGAAAATAAAGTTTCTATGATCTGATCATAGAGAAGAGTATTTGAGTTACGAGTTTGGTCTTCAGTTAAAAACAATGTGAAATAGTTTCACTACTCAAGCCACCTGGAACACCACAGCATAATGGTGTGTCCGAACGTCATAACCGTACTTTATTGGATATAGTGCAATATATGATGTTTCTTACCGATTTACCACTATCGTTTTTGGGGTCATGCATTAGAGACAGCTGCATTCACGTTAAATAGGGCACCATATAAATCCGTTGAGACGACACCGTGTGAACTATGGTTTGGCAAGAAACCTAAGCTGTCGTTTCTTAAAGTTTGGGGTTGCGATGCTTATATGAAAAGGTTTCATCCTGATAAGCTCAAACTCAAATCGGAGAAGTGCGTCTTCATAGGATATCCAAAGGAAACTATTGGATACACCTTCTATCACAGATCCGAAGGCAAGACTTTTGTTGCTAAAATTCAGAAACTTTCTGGAGAAGGAGTTTCTCTCGAAAGAAGTGAGTAGGAGGAAAGTAGAACTTGACGAGGTAACTGTACCTGCTCCCTTGTTGGAAAGTAGCACATCACAGAAAACTGTTTCTGTGACACCTACACTAGTTAGTGAGGAAGCTAATGATGATGATCATGAAACTTCAGAACAAGATACTACTGAACCTCGTAGATCAACCAGAGTAAGATCCGCGCCAGAGTGGTACGGTAATCCTTTTCTGGAAGTCATGCTACTAGATCATGATGAACCTACGAACTATGAAGAAGCGATGGTGAGCCCAGATTCCGCAAAGTGGCTTGAAGCCATGAAATCTGAGATATGATCCATGTATGAGAACAAAGTATGGACTTTGGTTGACTTGCCTGATGATCGGCAAGCAATTGAGAATAAATGGATCTTCAAGAGGAAGACGGACGTTGATAGTAGGATTACTATCTACAAAGCTAGAATTGTCGCAAAAGGTTTTCGACAAGTTCAAGGTGTTGACTACGATGAGAGCTTCTCACTCGTATCTATGCTCGAGTCTGTCCGAATCATGTTAGTAATTGCCGCATTTTATGAAATCTGGCAAAAGGATAAACAAAACTGCATTCCTTAATGGATTTATTAAAGAAGAGTTGTATATGATGCAACAGAAGGTTTTGTCAATCCGAAAGGTGCTAACAAAATGTGCAAACTCCAGCGATCCATCTGTGGACTGGTGCAAGCATCTTGGAGTTGGAATATACGCTTTGATGAGTTGATCAAAGCATATAGTTTTATACAGACTTGCGGTGAAGCCTGTATTTACAAGAAAGTGAGTGGGAGCACTACAACATTTCTGATAAGTATATGTGAATGACATATTGTTGATCGGAAATAATGTAGAATTATTCTGTAAGCATAAAGGAGTGTTTGAAAGGAATTTTTCAAAGAAAGACTTCGGTGAAGCTGCTTACATATTGAGCTTCAAGATCTATAGAGATAGATCAAGACGCTTGATAAGTTTTTTCAATGAATACAAACCTTGACAAGATTTTGAAGTAGTTCAAAATGGAGCAGTCAAAGAAAGAGTTCTTGCCTGTATTACAAGGTGTGAAGTTGAGTAAGACTCAAAGCCCGACCACGGCAGAAGATAGAAAGAAATGAAAGTCATTCCCTATGCCTTGGCCATAGGTTCTATAAAGTATGTCATGCTGTATACCAGATCTATTGTATACCCTGCACTGATTTGGCAAGGGAGTACAATAGTGATCTAGGAGTAGATCACTGGACAGCGGTCAGAATTATCCTTAGTGAAATAAGGATATGTTTCTCGATTATGGACGTGACAAAAAGGTTCGTCGTAAAGGGTTACGTCGATGCAAGTTTTTGACACTGATCCAGATGAATCTAAAAGTCTCAATCTGGATACATATTGAAAGTGGGAGCAATTAGCTAGAGTAGCTCCGTGCAGAGCATTATAGACAAAGAATTTTGCAAAATACTTACGGATCTGAATGTGACAGACCCGTTGACTAAAATTATCTCACAAGCAAAACATGATCACACCTTAGTACTCTTTGGGTGTTAATCACATAGATATGTGAACTAGATTACTGACTCTAGTAAACCCTTTGAGTGTTGGTCACATGACGATGTGAACTATGGGTGTTAGTCACATGGTGATGTGAACTATTGCTGTTAAATCACATGGCGATGTGAACTAGATTATTGACTCTAGTGCAAGTGGGAGACTGAAGGAAATATGCCCTAGAGGCAATAATAAAGTTATTATTTATTTCCTTATATCATGATAAATGTTTATTATTCATGCTAGAATTGTATTAACCGGAAACATAATACATGTGTGAATACATAGACCAACAGAGTGTCACTAGTATGCCTCTACTTGACTAGCTCGTTAATCAAAGATGGTTATGTTTCCTAACCATGAACAAAGAGTTGTTATTTGATTAACGAGGTCACATCATTAGTTGAATGATCTGATTGACATGACCCATTCCATTAGCTTAGCACCCGATCGTTTAGTATGTTGCTATTGCTTTCTTCATGACTTATACATGTTCCTATAACTATGAGATTATGCAACTCCCGTTTACCGGAGGAACACTTTGGGTACTACCAAACGTCACAACGTAACTGGGTGATTATAAAGGAGTACTACAGGTGTCTCCAATGGTAGATGTTGGGTTGGCGTATTTCGAGATTAGGGTTTGTCACTCCGATTGTCGGAGAGGTATCTCTGGGCCCTCTCGGTAATATACATCACATAAGCCTTGCAAGCATAATAACTAAGATGTTAGTTATGAGATGATGTATTACGGAACGAGTAAAGAGACATGCCAGTAACGAGATTGAACTAGGTATTGGATACCGACGATCGAATCTCGGGCAAGTAACATACCGATGACAAAGGGAACAACGTATGTTGTTATGCGGTCTGACCGATAAAGATCTTCATAGAATATGTAGGAGCCAATATGGGCATCCAGGTCCCGCTATTGGTTATTGACCGGAGACGTGTCTCGGTCATGTCTACATTGTTCTCGAACCGTAGGGTCCGCACGCTTAACGTTACGATGACAGTTATTATGAGTTTATGCATTTTGATGTACCGAAGGTTGTTCGGAGTCCCGGATGAGATCACGGACATGACGAGGAGTCTCGAAATGGTCGAGACGTAAAGATTGATATATTGGAAGCCTATGTTTGGACATCGGAAGTGTTCCGGGTGAAATCGGGATTTTACCGGATTACCGGGAGGGTTACCGGAACCCCCCGGGAGCCAAATGGGCCAACATGGGCCTTAGTGGAAAGGTGAGAGGGCAGCCCACATAGGGCTGCGCCTCCCCCCCTCTCCCTAGTCCTATTAGGACTAGGAGAGGGGCCGACCACCTCTCTCTCTCTCCCCTTTGAAGGTTTCCTAGTTGGACTAGGATTGGAGGGGGGAGTCCTACTCCCGGTAGGAGTAGGACTCCTCCTGCGCCTCCTCATCTTTGGCCGGCCAGCCCCCCTCCCTCCAACCTTTATATACGGGGGCAGGGGGCACCCCAAGACACACAACTTGATCCTTGAGATCGTTCCTTAGCCGTGTGCGGTGCCCCCTGCCACCAAATTCCACCTCGATCATACTGTTACAGTGCTTAGGCGAAGCCCTGCATCGGTAGTACATCAAGATCGTCACCACGCCGTCGTGCTGACAGAACTCTTCCTCGACGCTTTTCTGGATCGGAGCCCGAGGAACGTCATCGAGCTGAACGTGTGCTAAGAACTTGGAGGTGCCGGAGTAACGGTGCTTGGATCGGTCGGATCGGGAAGAAGACGTACGACTACTTCCTCTATGTTGTGTGATCGCTTCCGCAGTCGGTCTGCGTTGGTACGTAGACAACACTCTCCCCTCTCGTTGCTATGCATCACCATGATCTTGCGTGTGCGTAGGAAAATTTTTGAAATTACTGCGTTCCCCAACAGTACTCACCTCCGATGTGGAGGCCTCACCCGAGCCCCGCGGCCCTGAGCGATGAAGATCTGGCCGCGGTCCTCCAATCTCTGGTAGGGGGCGAGGTGGCAAGGTTGGAGGGCGCTCCCAAGCCCTTGTTCCTTCGCGACGACTGGGAGCAGGTGGTGAAGTCCATGCCTGTTTTTAACGGGGACGGGCTCGTGCCAGTGGCGGCCTCCGAGGGACTGGTGGACGTGCCCTCCGGCGACTCCAGCAAGGAGGAGGACGAAGAGGAGCGGGGAAAGGGGCCCGACTCCAAGGCGACCGACGGAGAATCGAGGGCTCCCCTCTCCCGGCGCAGGCCCCGCGGTCTCCACCTTTCTTCGAGCGATGATGACGAGGATGAAGACGAGCAGGTCGGCAGGAGCTTGCCCCCGATCCCGAAGAAGGACAGGACCGGGCTGATCTCCCGTGGGCCTGCCCCTGCCCCGAGGCAGTCTACAGACGCGCCTTCTGCTTCTGAGGTTGACCCTTCCAGCCGGCTGTCAAGCTTCAAGTTTGGCCGGAGGCTGCCCGAGCTCTCCCGCGATGACCCGTAAGTGCTTGACCCTAGTCTTTATTTCTTGTTTTTCTGCCGAGGCTTGACGTTCACATCTCTTGAATAGGCTGGAGCCCGTGGCGAAGAAGCCGAAGGGGGCTCCTGAGGCTTCATCCGCGGCAGCGCCTCCGCCTACGGAGGAGGGTGATCGTGGCGCGCGGGCTTCTCCCGCCCGGTCGTCCTCGCGAGGCCAGGCCGAGCTGTAGGATCTAGAAGTAGGTGTGTCTAGAAAGGGGGGGGGTTAGACACTCAAGGCTAAAGTTGCAATTTTTAAGCTTTTTCAGTTTAAGTGGAGTTTAGGCAATTTCAACATTCACAACACATATCAACCAAGTATGCAAAGAGTGTATAGGCAGCGGAAAGTAAAGCATGCAACTTGCAAAAATGTAAAGGGAAGGGTTTGGAGAATTCAAACGCAATCGGAGACACGGATGTTTTTCCTGTGGTTCGGATAGGTGGTGCTATCCTACATCCATGTTGATGGAGACTTCAACCCACGAAGGGTAACGGTTGCGCGAGTCCACGGAGGGCTCCACCCACGAAGGGTCCACGAAGAAGCAACCTTGTCTATCCCACCATGGCCATCGCCCACGAAGGACTTGCCTCACTAGCGGTAGATCTTCACGAAGTAGGCGATCTCCTTGCCCTTAGAAACTCCTTGGTTCAACTCCACAATCTTGTCGGAGGCTCCCAAGTGACACCTAGCCAATCTAGGAGACACCACTCTCCAAGAAGTAAAAAATGGTGTGTTGATGATGAACTCCTTGCTCTTGTGCTTCAAATGATAGTCTCCCCAACACTCAACTCTCTCTCATAGGATTTGGATCTGGTGGAAAGAAGATTTGAGTGGAAAGCGACTTGGGGAAGGCTAGAGATCAAGATTCATATGGTTGGAATGGAATATCTTGGTCTCAACACATGAGTAGGTGGTACTCTCTCAGAACATATGAGTTGGAATGGTGTATGTGTTCTGATGGCTCTCTCCATGAGTGAAGAGGAGGTGGAGGGATATATATAGCCTCCACACAAAATCCAACCGTTACACACAATTTACCAATCTCGGTGGGACCGAATCAGAAAACTCGGTCGGACTGAAATAGTAAACCTAGTGACCGTTAGGAATTTCGGTGGGACCGATTGGAACAACTCGGTGGGACCGATGTGCTAGGGATAGGGAAAATCCAAAACTCGGTTTGACCGATTACGCAAACTCGGTGGGACCGATTTGGGTAATAAGCGAAACAGAGAGTTGGCCAAGCAAACTCAGTGGGACCGATTGCATATCTCGATTGGACCGAAGATATTGCAACAGGTAACAGAGAGTTTGCAAGCCCATCTCAGTGAGACCGAATTGCTAGGGTTTGGTAGTGGCAAATGAAAAGTGAAACTCGATGGCGCCGGGTTGAAAGAATCGGTATGACCGAGTTTGGCTTAGGGTTTAGGTCATTTGAGGATATGGGAAAGTAGCTGAGGATTTTGGAGCATATCACTAAGCACTTTGAGCAAGAGGCTCATTATCAACATCTCATCCCTCCTTGATAGTATTGGCCTTTCCTATGGACTTAATGTGATCTTGGATCACTAAAAGTGTAAGATGAAGAGTCCCGAGCTTGAAGCTTTAGCCAATCCTTTGTCCTTAGCATCTTGAAGGAGTTCCCACAACCTTTAGTCCGTGCCACTCCATTGTTGAACTTATCTGAAACATAGTAGATAAAAACGTTAGTCCAACAAGAGAAATGTTGACATTAATTACCAAAACCACCTGGAGAGCACTTGTGCTTTCAATCTCCCCCTTTTTGGTAATTGATGGCAACGTACATCAAAGCTTTTAGATAAAGATATAAAGAACAGCAAGTAAAGCTTTGGAAGGACATGTAACAAGCATAGGCTCCCCCTACATGTATGCACTCATGTGAATATGAAATATAGAGACATGTGAGAGCATAACCATGACAGAGTGGGCAATGTGTTACATGTATCTTGGTCATATGCGTCAGAGAAAAAAAATTGTTAAGGAAAATACCTTCATGCTCATGAGTCCTTGTAAACAGTATGTGCATAAGCAAGAATTCCTCATACTCATGATTTTGATGCATATACTTACCTTGTAGTCTTTGGTTGGCTTAGGATGGAATGAACCTGCACAAACAAGGTTAGATAACATAGGTACACCCACTAACAAGAGCAAACAAAAGAAACCACAAGAATACCAAGACTGGGATGACATGTAGAGAGTGAGTACTAGGTATTACATTGAATTCAACATGTCCGCAAGAGTAAAGATATGCAATGAATTTGACTGATTTCTTTCCCATGGGTGTCTTGCTCCCCCTGAATCTTTCATGGGATATTGGGAGAAGATAGGGAACAGAAAATCAGAGCTGAAAGATACAAATGAATATGTCTTTCCCCTTAAAAAGACATGTGACATCTCTCCTCTTGAACATGAAGCATCTGGGATCCTTGAGTATTGTCTCTCCCCCTAGAGATCTCTTTCTCCCCCTTAATACATTATCTGGGACATCTGGGATCCTTGAGACTTTCTCTCCCCCTTTAGTGCTTTGATGTGATCTCTCTCTCCCCGAAGATAGGCTTTGATGTGATCTCTCTCTCCCCCTTTGACGTCAATTTCCAAGAAGGTTTTTCTGGAATCCGTCGAATAGGGTTGGTCCTTGAGACTCAGCATAAAGCAAAGAATAAAATTGAGACAAGATTCATTGAGTGAAGCTGGATCAGAAGAAATATAGATTATGTGACAAACTGTTTTTCCTGTTGCGAAATCGGTGGCACCGAGTGGTATGTTTCGGTGGTACCGAAGAGATTCGGTTGGACCGAAAATTACAAATCGGTGAAACCGAGTTCATGACAGAGAGAACACTTGTCAGCTCAGCTCACTAGTCAAATAAGATCTCACAAAGATTTGCAATGAATTAAATGCAGAAAATGTAGAACAAAAACAAAAGGAAAAGAGAAGAGACTGAAAGATCTAGATGAAGTTTTTTTTTGAAAAAGAGAAGGGAACAAATAAACAAGCATGAGACAAATGCAATAACACAAAGAAAGAACACAAGAGAACTTTATCTAGAGTTGGGCGGTGACATAGTCACCTATGTTAGAGTATATTGACTTAGGAGTCAAGTGAGAACACTTGATCATAGGTCATACTCATCGTTTAAGCTCAAAATGGGGTTACCATTTTTGTTTAAGCATCTTGATGTATTCACATCTTGTTGAGTTGCTTTGACTCATGTCTTGGAGTAAAGCTTCTCTAAGATGGAATAACATACCTTGGGTGGTGGTGTGGTTCTTGCTCATGTAGTTGAACTTGTGTGGGTGCTCATGGTTGATGTATCCCATCAAGAGTTTGGAGCACCACTTGGAGTTTGACTTCATCTACCTACATGGGTTAGTTCTTGCAAGGAAGAGCACTTGTGTATCCAAAAGTGTCAATCATGAGGCTCAACAAACAATTTGGCAAAGGACATGTTTGAATGGTTTTGTGCTTCCTTGTCTTCAACCACCATTGTGTAGAGACTTGGTGATGTAGAGATTTCTCAAGATGTGAGTGAGTCGCAATCTCATGGAATTAGTTTCAACCAAGCACCTACATGGCTTAGACAACATGCAAGGTACAAATATATCCAAGACATAAGATAGTCATCATAGGAGATATATCATGGATTAGTCATAAGCTCATGTCTTGCATGTATCCAATGGAGTTCCTACTCCACGTTTGAAGCATCAATGATGTTCAATTCTCCTCTCAACCTGCAAAACACTTTCTCATCAAGTGGTTTAGTGAATATATCTGCTAATTGCTTATTAGTGCGAACATGCTTAAGATTTATGTCACCCTTAGCAACATGATCTCGAATGAAATGATGACGAACTTCAATATGCTTAGTTCGAGAATGTTGTACAGGATCATGACCAATTTTGATAGCACTTTCATTGTCACAAAGCAGTGGAACATGTTTCACATAGATCCCATAATCTTTAAGAGTTTGGGTCATCCAAAGTAATTGAGCACAACATGAACCAGCAGCAATGTATTCAGCTTCGGTGGTGGATAAGGATACCGAGTTTTGTTTCTTAGAGGACCAAGACACAAGAGATCTACCAAGAAATTGACAAGTACCCGAAGTGGACTTCCTATCAACCTTGTCTCGGGCATAATCCGAGTCGGAATAGCCAACAAGATCAAAAGACGACCTTTTAGGATACCAAATGCCAAAGTTTGGTGTATGAATTAAGTATCTCACTATCCTTTTCACAGCCTTAAGATGTCATTCCTTAGGAGCAGCTTGATATCGTGCACACATGCACACACTTAGCATAATTTCGGGACGTGAAGCACATAGGTATAGCAATGAACCAATCATAGAGCGATAAACCTTTTGATCAACCGGTTCACCACCTTTGGTCAAATCATTATGTCCACTAGTGGGCATGGGGGTAGACATACCTTTGCACTCTTGCATATTGAACTTCTTGAATAAGTCCTTGGTGTACTTCGTTTGAGAGACAAATGTACCTTCCTTAGTTTGCTTGACTTGCAAATCGAGAAAGAATTTGAGTTCACTCATCATAGACATCTCAAACTTCTCTGACATTAGCTTTCCAAACTTTTCACTAAAGAGAGGGTTAGTTGAACCAAATATGATATCATCAACATAAATTTGGCATACAAATAGTTCTCCATTAACCCTTTTAGTAAAAAGAGTAGAATCAATTTTACCAATTTCGAAACCACTTGCAATAAGGAACTTGGTCAAGCATTTATACCATGCTCTAGGAGCTTGTTTAAGACCATAAAGAGCTTTGTGAAGTTTGTAAACACGATTTGGTTTCTTAGGATTGATAAAACCAGGAGGTTGTTTAACATAAACTTCCTCTTCTATTTCGCCTTTAGAAAAGCACTTTTAATGTCCATTTGGTACAAGGTGATATTATGGTGATTAGCATAGGCAAGTAAGATGCGAATGGACTCAAGTCTAGCAACGGGAGCATATGTCTCACCATAGTCCATACCTTCGACTTGTGTGTATCCTTGGGCGACGAGACGTGCTTTGTTGCGAACCACTTGTCCATCTTCATCTTGCTTGTTGCGAAACACCCATTTGGTACCAATGATGTTGTGGTTGTTGTCGGGCTTCTCAACCAATGTCCAAATTTGGTTTCTCTCAAAATTGTGTAGCTCTTCATGCATAGCATTTATCCAATCCGGATCTTCCAATGCTTCTTCAACCTTCATAGGTTCAATGCTAGAGATGAATGAGTAGTTTTCACAAAAGTTAGCTAAGCGAGTTTTTGAGGGAGTGATTCTCCCGGTTTGTATATCATTGAGGATTTGCTCGACGGGATGATCTTTGGCGATTCTTGCTCGAACTCGTGAGAGCTTTTGCTTGGGTCTTCGTTGAGCATCTTCTTCATCTTGTTCTTCTTCTTGGCCTTCTTCATTGTTGACGTTGTCATTCTCTTGTCGTGGTGGAGAAGGAGGTTGTTGATGTTCGTCTTGATGTACTTCCTCGTCTTCTTCATTTGGCGTGTCCCACTTGTGGATGCTTCCGTGTCGAATCTTGGTTCACCCTGTTGTGAAGTAGAAGCTTCCACTTGGATGGATGAAGTGCTCTCCTTCACCTCCGTTGGACGAACTTTGCCAATGGATAAGTATTGGATTGCTTCTGGAGAGTCTTTGTCTCCTACATCAATTGGCAATTGCTCTACTTGCGAGCCATTAGATTCATCAAACTTCACATCTACCGTCTCTTCAACCTTTCGGGTGAAATTGTTGTAGACACGGTAAGTGTGAGAGTTTGAGCCATAACCAAGTAGAAAACCTTCATGAGATTTAGGAGCAAACTTTGAACGACGATGCTTATCAAGAATGTAGCACTTTGAGCCGAATACTCGAAAGTACCCAACTTGGGGTTTGTTACCGGTGAGGAGCTCGTATGCTGTCTTGCCGAGTAGCTTGTGAAGATACAAGCGATTTGTTGCATGACAAGCTGTCTCAACCGCTTCTGCCCAAAAGTGCTTCGGTGTCTTGTATTCATCAAGCATCATTCTTGCCATTTAGATGAGCGTCCGGTTCTTCCTCTCAACAACTCCATTTTGTTAAGGTGTGTACGTAGCCGAGAACTCGTGTGAGATCCCTTCCTCGTCAAGAAAGGTATCCACATTTGTGTTCTTGAACTCCGTTCCGTTGTCACTTCGAACCTTCTTGATCTTCACGTCAAACTGATTTTGGGCCATCCTAGCGAAGTTTTTAAAGATCTTCTGGACCTGCGACTTGTCATTAAGAAAGAACACCCACGTAAATCTTGAAAAATCATCAACTATAACTAGACCAAAAGAATTTCCACCGAGACTCTTGTAGGCGTTGGGACCAAAAAGATCCATATGAAGTAGCTCGAGTGGCCTCCTTGTGGTCATGATGTTCTTCACGGGATGCCTTCCTCCAACCTGTTTACCTGCTTGACAAGCGCTGCAAAGTCTATCCTTATCAAATATGACATCGTTAACTCCAAGGATATGATTTCCCTTAATAAGCTTGTCAAGGTTTCTCATGCCAACGTGACCTAGTCGTCTATGCCACAACCAACCTTTTGAGGATTTAGCAATAAAGCAAGTTTTAGGTTGTGCCTTTTTAGAGAAATCGACAATGTAAAGGTCACCTCTACGCATACCAGTAAAGACCATTTTATGATTGTCTTGACGAAACACTTGGCAATCTACCTCAGTAAATAGGACATTTAAACCGAAATCAGCAAGTCTAGATACTGAAAGTAAGTTGTAGCCGAGAGATTCAACGAGCATGATATTTTGAATGGAACTATCATGTGAGATGGCCACCTTACCAAGGCCAACCACTTTACCCTTTGAATTATCACCAAAGGTGACATATTTCCGAGGGCCGTTGTTTTTAGCAAGCTCACGGAACATCTCTTCATCTCCAGTCATATGATCAGTACATCCACTATCAAGAACCCATTCCTTTCCTCCCGACGCATATCCCCGAAGATTTGCCATAAGACCAAAATGTCTCATTGCATCATCAAGATCGAAGTCACTATCATCATCATCATCATCATCATCATCATCATCATCATCATCATCATCATAGTATCCATGTTCACCATGATCTTATGACTCATCATTTCCTAGAGCGGGTAATTCATTAGATAAATGATCATCAAAGTGGTCACTTTTATGAATTCTTATAGCTTCAAATATAATATCACTAATGATTCCAGCATCTCCTTTAGCATGCTTGAGATTGGTAAGCTCAAATAGACAATCACGAAAACTAGGATCACTAGAGTTCATTTTACTCAAGGCAATAGATTTATGGAGAATTTCATCCAAATTTTTCAAGGAATGATCGGGAAATCGTTCCTCAAGAAATTTCCATATAGTATGGGCACAATTAAGAGTAGGCAAACTAGCAATCAAATTTTTGGGCAATCCTCTAATGATGAGCTCAATAGTTCTAAGACTGCGAATCATGTCAATATCTTCTTCTAAGGTAGGATGCAAGGGATCAATATGAGGTGCACAAGGGCTAGCAATATACTTGTTCACATGGTATTGATTGAAGATTACAAGCATCTCATTTTTCCACTCATGAAAAAATTCTCCATCAAGAATAGGCACTCTATGTCTAAGACTCCCTAAAGTAGACACATCCAACTTCCTCCAATGGTGATTAAACCAAGGCAATGGAGACCAAAGCTCTGATACCACTTGTAGGATCAAGAAGTAGGTGTGTCTAGAAAGGGGGGGGGGGTTAGACACTCAAGGCTAAAGTTGCAATTTTTAAGTTTTTTCAGTTTAAGTGGAGTTTAGGCATAATTTCAACATTCACAACACATATCAAGCAAGTATGCAAAGAGTGTATAGGCAGCGGAAAGTAAAGCATGCAACTTGCAAGAATGTAAAGGGAAGGGTTTGGAGAATTCAAACGCAATCGGAGACACGGATGTTTTCCCCGTGGTTCGGATAGGTGGTGCTATCCTACATCCACGTTGATGGAGACTTCAACCCACGAAGGGTAACGGTTGCGCGAGTCCACGGAGGGCTCCACCCACGAAGGGTCCACGAAGAAGCAACCTTGTCTATCCCACCATGGCCATCGCCCACGAAGGACTTGCCTCACTAGCGGTAGATCTTCACGAAGTAGGCGATCTCCTTGCCCTTACAAACTCCTTGGATCAACTCCACAATCTTGTCGGAGGCTCCCAAGTGACACCTAGCCAATCTAGGAGACACCACTCTCCAAGAAGTAACAAATGGTGTGTTGATGATGAACTCCTTGCTCTTGTGCTTCAAATGATAGTCTCCCCAACACTCAACTCTCTCTCATAGGATTTGGATCTGGTGGAAAGAAGATTTGAGTGGAAAGCGACTTGGGGAAGGATAGAGATCAAGATTCATATGGTTGGAATGGAATATCTTGGTCTCAACACATGAGTAGGTGGTTCTCTCTCAGAACATATGAGTTGGAATGGTGTATGTGTTCTGATGGCTCTCTCCACGAGTGAAGTGGAGGTGGAGGGGTATATATAGCCTCCACACAAAATCCAACCGTTACACACAATTTACCAATCTCGGTGGGACCGAATCAGAAAAATCGGTCGGACCAAAATAGTAAACCTAGTGACCGTTAGGAATTTCTGTGGGACCGATTGGAACAACTCGGTGGGACCGATGTGCTAGGGTTAAGGAAAATCCAAAACTCAGTTTGACCGATTACTCAAACTCGGTGGGACCGATTTGGGTAATAAGCGAAATAGAGAGTTGGCCAAGCAAACTTGGTGGGACCGATTGCATATCTCGGTTGGACTGAAGATATTGCAACAGGTAACAGAGAGATTGCAAGCCCATCTCGGTGAGACCAAGATCCCATCGGTGAGACCGAATTGCTAGGGTTTGGTAGTGGCAAATGACAAGTGAAACTCGGTGGCGCCGGGTTGAAAGAATCAATATGACCAAGTTTGGCTTAGGGTTTAGGTCATTTGAGGATATGGGAAAGTAGCTGAGGATTTTGGAGCATATCACTAAGCACTTTGAGCAAGAGGCTCATTATCAACATCTCATCCCTCCTTGATAGTATTGGCCTTTCCTATGGACTCAATGTGATCTTGGATCACTAAAAGTGTAAGATGAAGAGTCCCGAGCTTGAAGCTTTAGCCAATCCTTTGTCCTTAGCATCTTGAAGGAGTTCCCACAACCTTTAGTCCATGCCACTCCATTGTTGAACTTATCTGAAACATACTAGATAAAAATGTTAGTCCAACAAGAGATATGTTGACATTAATTACCAAAACCACCTAGAGAGCACTTGTGCTTTCACGAGCTGGCTGGGGCGAGCTCAGCCCCCGTGGCCCAAGCGACTCCTGTGGTGCCTTTGCCCACTGCCGCCACCACAGCCGCTGGGGTGCAGCAGGCTCCACCTCAGGACGTTGTGGTCTTGCCGTCGCCGCCTTCTTCCCCCATTCCGCCGACTGTTCTTTCTCCAAGTCCTCCGGTCATTCTGGAGCATGCTGTTGCTAGGCTAGACCGGCTGCTGCAGGATCTTCTTGGCGCCGACCCTCACCTGGCGACCGGGCGCTTGGAGCTGGCTTCGGGATGGATTCGCTCCGACGCCTCGATCCAGGCAGCGCTGGTTCAAGCCTCGACGGCCTGCGACGAGGATAGGCAGGCCATCCTTGAGACGAAGGCTGCTCGGGACGCAGCCCTGGGGGAGGTGGTCGCAGTCCGCAATCATTGCAAGGCGTTGGAGGACGAGCTGCAAGGCCCGCGGGACCAGCTCACGAAGGAGGTTCGTCTTCTCCAGGAGCAAGAGGGAGGCATGAAGGCTCGCGAGGCATCCATTGAAGACCGGGAGGCCAAGCTCAAGAAGCGCCGTGACCTCCTAGGTGCGCTGGGGAAGGAGCTGGAGGCGACGAAGGCCGAGCTGGACAGCAAGGCCAACGTTCTTGCCGAGGATCGCGTGGCCTTCGCAGACATGGAGAAGAGGGCTCGTGCTTCGCTGAAGATGCTCTACGGTAGTGGCCTGGAGAGCCCGTTGGCCCGCGCTGAGGACGGCCCCGCCAAGCAGCTTCCCTTCCTGGTTCGTGCTCTTGAGGATGTCACCCTCGGCCTTGGCCCCACGGCCGAGGCCGAGGCGCGTGTCTTGTCTTCTGCTGCGCTGACGCGGGTCTTCACCCACATCTACCTTCGCGACCCCAGCGCCGACCTCGACAACCTGCTGGAGCCAGTAAGCGGCGAGGGTGCTGCTGCCGCTGCCGAGGCCGTGAAGGGTTGCGCGGAGGCTCTGCTGGGGATGTTCTGGGCCTTCAGTACCAAGTCGAAGCAGGATGCTTCTGGTTCTCCTGCTCCGTGAGGCGGGGCCACCCGCGTTGCTCCAACGCCGCCAAGTCACTCCGCTATTGCTCCTGCCCTGCTTTTAATTCCTGCATCATGCATCATGCCTCGGGGAGGCGTTTAAACTTGCGTTTGGTATTGAGAGAACAGTATGGACTGTAATATTTGCTTTTTAAGTTCCTTGAATTTTATGCTTTCCTTCCCTACTTGCTTGTGTTCTACGCCGGCAGAGCCCGGCCCCGCGCGTACCTCACCCAGCATTAGCCCCGACCGGAAACCAGGACGGGACCAAAGGAGTGAGGGCCTACGGAGCCAGTTAGGCTCCTGAGTCGCGATGCTCAGGAGTCCCCCTTGGCGCACGAACAACAAGTAGGGAGGTGTGATGTAGGTGGATCTTTCGTTCTACGTCTGCAGAGCCCAGCCCCGCGCGTACCTCACCCAGCATAGCCTTTCGGAACTAAGGAGTGAGGGGCTACGGGACCAGTTAGGCTCCTGAGTCGCAATGCTCAGGAGTCCCCCTTGACGCGCAAACAGCAAGTGATTAGGTGGGATGCGAGTAGGACCACCGTTCTACGTCTGCAGAGCCCGGCCCCGCGCGTGCCTCACCCAGCATTGCCTCTCGGAACTAAGGAGTGAGGGGCTACGGGGCTAGTTAGGCCCCTGAGTCGCGATGCTCAGGGGTCCCCCTTGATGCTCAAACGGCCTTCATACCTTGGCTCCGCTCGGGGAGAGGTGCGCGATGAACCAGGCCCGAGGGGTCTGGCTGGGTGGCATACGTCCGGGCGTGACCCAGGCGCAGCCCCCGTGCCCAGCCCCCTCGCGCGGCGCTCCCGAGGGGAGGCGTTGCGATGAGGCTAGACACTGAGCTCTGGGCTCCCTGAGGTTGATGCGGCCCGGGGGCCACCCTCAGTTGTTTATCACCAGCGCGGAGCATAGTGCTTCCGCTTGTGTACGGGCATAGCCGCTCCTCGGCAGTGTCGTCAGCCAGCGCAGAGCATGGTGCTTCCACTGGTATATGGGAGGGGCCTCCCCTCCGGGAGGAGCCCCCGAGGCGTGTACAGCCCCGCCCTGACACGTGGCCGGCACGGTAGGGCTAGGTGAGGTGTATCTGGGAACCCGTGAGCTAGCGCGGGACTCGCGGGGCCCTACCTCTAGGCGGGTTGCACCTAGCACTGGGCCTTATCTTGTGCTGTGTTCCTGCAAACTTTGTTAGATGCCGGCACTCTACCTCCTCGGGTCCCGGCCCTCGAGCTTGTCTCAGCCGTCGCTGGTATGCCAGGTCGCGATGCCGTGGACATAGCCAGAGGGTGAGGGCTGGAGAGCCAGTAAGAGCCCTGAGTCGCGATGCTCAGGTACCACCCCTTTAACGTGCAAGCGGTCGACATGGAGAAGAAGAGGTGCCGTGGGCAGGCATCAAGTAATCAAGCATGATGGGCGAATGCATAGCCGGAAATAAACGCAAGGGAGATACATGCCGCTGGGCCTGGCCCGAGCGACTTGGGGATGATGCAGCCCGAGGGGCGCCCCCAACAGAGCAAGCTAACGACATGAAAGTAAAAGGGATACATGCCGCAGGGACGGACCGACGCGGCCTGGGGACGATGCAGCCCTGGGAGGGCGCTCGCAGCTGGAAATGAAACTTGTAAGATGTCACCTGAGGGTGTCGAGGGTGAAGGGGTGTTGGTGCAGCAGGCTCGGCAGGCTGCGGAAGCCTATCCTCAGGAGCCCCCAGGCCCGGGGGCCTCGGGAGGCTCCGGAGGCACTGGTAGCTCTTCGTGAATCACCTCCATCTCCGCCAGGGCTGCGGAACGCCTGTCTTCCTGAGCCTCCATGATGCCCCTCATGAGGCGCTAGCGCGTAGCAACCGCGCTCGGCAGGCCGTAAGGCATGCGAAGGTAGCTGTGGGGTGGACCCCCGCAGCGCCCCACTCGCGAGGGCCAGAAGCGCTCCATGGTAGCGACTTGGTTGAGCCCTGGTACATCGACGCACACGCGCAGCCCACCATCCTCGCCTGGATGGGGAGCCACAGCCGGTAGACGGCGGCAACCTCTCATGATCCTTGATTCCTGTAGTTCTTGAATGGCCTTGTGGACGAACTCCTGCGGGTCTGGCCTTCCTTGCCTTGATTTCTTGAGGGAAACGTGCTTCGAAACATGCGTCCACGTGGTGCCCAAGCGCCTCCCTCGTGACCCTGGCCAGGTCGGTGGCCCTCCAGGGGAGAGCCCCTGAGCCCTGCCTGAGGAGGGCGCCGGGCGCGCTTTCCTATCTGATGGAAGGAGGCTCCCCCTGGGCAGACACAG
Source organism: Triticum monococcum (assembly GCA_034509565.1). Lineage (NCBI taxonomy): Eukaryota > Viridiplantae > Streptophyta > Magnoliopsida > Poales > Poaceae > Triticum > Triticum monococcum. Next base: position 166,033,373 of record CM067841.1, on the reverse strand, counting down.
GCCCTGAGGGGACTGCCTCCCAAGGGGCCGGTCCGGACAATGTCTTCTTCTTCATGGGGGTGGTCTCCAGAAGCCTCCTTCTTCCGCGATCCGGGTCTTCAAGTGACGCGGCCTGAAAGGCTTGCTCCACGGAACACACTGCATCCCTCTCTTCACAAGGCACCGTGATGACTCCGCCACTCCCTGGCATCTTGAGGATGTTGTAGCCATGGTGAGTCACGGCCATGAACTTGGCCAGCGCTGGGTACCCGAGGATGGCGTTGTACGGCAGGCGGATGTAGGCGACGTCAAAGTCGATGAGCTCGGTGCGGTAGTTGTTGCGTGCTCCGAAGGTGACAGGGAGGCGGACCTGCCCAATCGGGACCGTGGAGCCGTCGGTGATTCTAGAGAAGGGCTTGGTTGGCTGAAGCTGGTCATAGGGCACTTGGAGATTGTTGAGCGTTTCCATGGACAGGACGTTGAGCCCTGCCCCACCATCAATGAGGGTCTTGGTGACTGGGGAGCAGAGCATCGGGAGGACGCCAGCCATGGCTGCCCACTTGAGTTGATCCACTGAGCTGAATGTGATGGCGCACGCCGACCACCTAAGAGGGCGCGTTGCTTCGAGCCTGGGGAGGGCCGCGTTTACCTCGCGGGCAAACTGCTTGAAGATGCGTTGGGAGGCTGGGGCTTGAGCTCCGCCCAGGATGCAGGCGATTGCGCGTGGCTCCTGGAAGCCCCCAGCCCCCTCGTCTTGATGGCGGTCCTCATTCCTCCTTGGCTGAGGCGGCAGTGGAGGGAGGCCTGCGTTGCCTTGTGGGCGATCCTCACGAGGCTGATCCCTCCAGTCCCCCTCGCGAGGCAGGTCTCGCCAGCGATCCTCGCGAGGCTGATCGCGCCACACTTGGCGTGGGCCACGGTCTTCCCAGCGTCCTGCGTTTCTTCCTCCTCCTCGGCCGTAGCCCCGATCGGCGCGGTCGGGACGACGGCCGATCCTTCCTTCTCGCACGGTGCGGAGTTCTTGGCATTCTTTGGTGTTGTGGGTGTGGAGGTCGTGGTACACACAGTACCGGCTACCCCTGGAGGACTCAGGCAGATCTTTGCCCCGCTTGGTGTCTGGTTCTGCTGCGAGCACGGGAGCCCCCTTGCGCTTCACGTCCTTGGCCTTGGGCTTCTTCTCCTCTAGTTCTGCGGCAGGCAGCTCGAGGAGGGAGAGGCGTCCCTCCTCAGCCCTGGCGCACTTGGTCGCCTAGTTGAACAGCTCCAGGGAGGTGCACAGGTCTTCATGCATTGCGAGCTCCTCCTTCATCTTGACGTCGCGCACGCCGTCGGAGAAGGCCGAGATGATGGCCTCCTCGGACACCTTGGGGATATTGAGGCGCGCGTTGTTGAAGCGCTGGATGTACTTTTGCAGGGTCTCTCTAGGTTGTTGCTCTAGGTTGTTGCTTGATGCAGTGCATGTCGCTCACGGCGGGCGGCCGGTCGCGAGTACCTTGGAAGTTGGCGATGAAGCGGGTGCGCATCTGGTCCCAGGAAGAGATCGTGCCTGGAGCCAAATTCAGGAGCCAGGTGCGAGCTCCTTCCTTGAGCGCCATGGGGAACCAGTTCGCCATGACCTTTTCGTCCCCGCTGGCAGCCTCGATGCCCAGCTCATAGAGCTGGAGGAATTCTGTAGGGTCAGTCGTGCCATCGTAACAAGGAGGCAGGTCTGGCTTGAACTTGCCGAGCCACGCGACGCTACGCAGCTCGGCGGTGTAGGCACGGCAGCCTGCGGTGGCCATGAAAGGCCTCGGCTGGTGGAGAGCTTGGTCTTGTGGGCGCCCACGCGCTGCAGCCAGGAGCAGCGCGGGGTCTTGGCGTGCCGGAACCGGAGCAGGGTCGCGGCATGCTGGAGCAGGGAGCGCCCGGGCAGCCCCTTGCGGGCGTGGGATCTCTTGGTAGCTTCGTTCTTGCTGCGCTGTCACCTGACGGAGCAGGTTCTTCCCAGGGGCCACGCGCCTTGGAGCCATAGCGTCTTCTTGGAGCAGAGGCGGCTGGTATGCCTCCGGAGCTTCATTGCCCACGCGGGGCGGGGTGTGGCGCAGATGAACGGACGGCGAGGGAGAGCCCCCTGCGGCGCAAACAAGCTCAGCGACGCGGTCGAGCCACTCCTTGTAGACGTCGTCAACGGGACGGTAGTGCAGGAGCTCGTTTGCCGCGAGGAGCGCAGCTCGAGCCTCCATGGGTGCACGGAGCGCGCGGGATGAAGAACCGGCTGGTGCGAGCGATGGAGTAGCGGTGCGGCCGTCTTGCCACACGGATGGATGCTGGGACGATGCTTGCTGCTCGCCCCCCGCCGGGCCGGTGGCGGCGTTGACGGCGGGCGACGGGGAATGGCGAGGACGCCCGCCGACAGGCGCCGTCTGGGCGACGCGAGAAGCGATGGCGGCCCGGCGCTCGGCGCGGGCCCGACGAGCGTCGGACATGGATGCGATGGTCGGAGGAGAACGGAGCGGTGGACGACGAATTCCGGCGCACCCCTACCTGGCGCGCCAAATGTCGGATTTCGGGTTCCGGCAGACCCTTAAGGTTCGAACACTGGGGTGCGCGCGGAGATTACGCCTTCTACCTCCCCGCCTCGCAAAAATCTAACCTACTAAAAGAACTGCACAAGGGACACAAGATTTATACTGGTTCGGGCCACCGTTGTGGTGTAATACCCTACTCCAGTGTGTGGTTGGTGGATTGCCTCCCGGGGCTAATTATGATGAACAATACAAGGAAGAACAGCCTCGCGAGGGTCTATTCCTGGCTGGGGTGATGAACTGCTAGGAGGAGTTCAGCCACCCTTCTCTTTCTCTCTCTCTTTCTCTCCCTTACTCTTACTAGCCAACCGAACGAACAAAACCCTGAACCCCCTGCTACGTGGGCGGCTGGCCCTATTTATAGAGGCCCTGGTCCTCTTCCCAAATATTGAGCGGGAAGGGAGCCAACAACGGCGGGCTAATTTGAAGGGGGACAGCAAGTATCAACTATCCTGACAAAAGTAGTCTTCGCCTGCGCAAAGCTCTGGTGATGACGCCGTCTTGGGCTCCATGGTGACCTCCATCTCGTAGTCCTCCTGGTCTTGGTGTCGTTGCACCGAAATGGCAACCTTTGCCTGATGCCTCGGTACTCCGCGGCTGTGCTTGCCCTCTTTGCACCAAAGAGGAAAGAAGGACGCTGCGCGCGCTGGCACCCGCCTGGCGCCCTGAGTCGTCATGGCTTGCGTCATGGGCACCTCGCGAGGTACCCCGCCTTGATCTCTCCGCCTCCTCACGAGCCAGCCTGATGAGGCCGTGCCAGAGGAAGCTCCATGTAGTCCACCTCGCGAGGCTTGGCCCCTCGCGAGGGTCTTGAGTCTTGTGTTGATGAAGATGGGCCGTGCTAGGCCTCCTTTGAGCCACGCCGCAGGCCGCACGTAGGCAAGTCTGTGGACCCCCATTCCCAGAACGCCGACAAATACGTCCCGCTAAAACTTAAGGGGCCAGCTCGGCACTGGCTGAACAGTCTGCCTGAGAATTCCATTGGCAGCTGGGAAGACTTGGAAGACTCCTTCCGCAATAACTTCCAAGGTACGTATGTCCAGCCTCCGGATGCTGATGACCTAAGTCACATTATCCAGCAGCCCGGGGAGTCAGCCAGGAAGCTTTGGACTAGGTTCTTAATTAAAAAGAACCAAATTGTTGATTGTCCGGATGACGAAGCCCTTGTGGCCTTTAAACATAGTGTCTGAGATGAATGGCTCGCCTGCCGCCTCGGACAAGAAAAACCAAAATCCATGGCAGCCCTTACCGCTCTGATGACCCGCTTCTGCGCGGGAGAGGACAACTGGCTCGCTCGTAGAAGCAACATCACCAGTGACCCAGGCACTTCTAAAGTTCGAGATGATGAGCACCAGAGTGGTACGGTAATCCTATTCTGGAAGTCGTGTTACTTGAACATGACGAACCTACGAACTATGAGGAAGCGATGATGAGCCCAGATTTCGCAAAATGGCTTGAAGCCATGAAATCTGAGATGGGATCCATGTATGAGAACAAAGTGTGGACTTTGGTTGACTTGTCCGATGATCGGCAGGCCATAGAGAATAAATGTATCTTCGAGAAGAAAACAGATGCTGACGGTAATGTTACTGTCTACAAAGCTCGACTTGTTGCGAAAGGTTTTCGACAATTTCAAGGAGTTGACTACGATGAGTCTTTCTCACCCGTAGCGATGCTTAAGTCCATCGGAATTATGTTAGCAATTGCCGCACTTTATGATTATGAAATTTGGCAAATGGATGTCAAAACTGCATTCCTTGATGGATATCTTAAACAAGAGTTGTATATGATGCAACCAGAAGGTTTTGTCGATCCAAAAGGTGCTAACAAAGTGTGAAAGCTCCAGCGATCCATTTATGGACTAGTGCAAGCCTCTCGGAGTTGGAATATACACTTTGATAGTGTGATCAAAGCATATGGTTTTACACAGACTTTTGGAGAAGCCTGTATTTATAAGAAAGTGAGTGGGAGCTCCGTACCATTTCTGATATTATATGTAGATGACATATTGTTGATCGGAAATGATACTGAATTTCTGAATAGCATAAAAGGATACTTGAATAAGAATTTTTCAATGAAAGACCTCGGTGAAGCTGCTTATATATTGGGCATCAAGATCTATAGAGATAGATCAAGACGCTTGATTGGACTTTCACAAAGCACATACCTTGATAAAGTTTTGAATAAGTTCAAAATGGATCAGGCAAAGAAAGGTTCTTGCCTGTGTTACAAGGTGTGAAGTTGAGTCAGACTCAATGCCCGACCGCTGTAGAAGATAGAGAGAAAATGAAAGGTGTTCCCTATGCTTCAGCCATAGGCTCTATCATGTATGCAATGCTGTGTACCAGGCCTGATTTGTGCCTTGCTATAAGTTTAGCAGGGAGGTACCAAAGTAATCCAGGAGTGGATCACTGGACTGCAGTCAAGAACATCCTGAAATACCTGAAAAGGACTGAGGATATGTTTCTCGTATATGGAGGTGACAAAGAGCTCGTCATAAATGGTTACATCGATGCAAGCTTTGACACTGATCCGGATGACTCTAAGTCACAAATGGAATACGTGTTTTTATTAAATGGTGGAGCTGTCAGTTGGTGCAGTTCCAAGCAGAGCGTCATGGCGGGATCTACGTGTGAAGCGGAATACGTAGCTTCTTCGGAAGCAGCTAATGAAGGAGTCTGGATGAAGGAGTTCATATCCGATCTAGGTGTCATGCCTAGTGCATCAGGTCCAATGAAAATCTTTTGTGACAATACTGGAGCAATTACCATGGCAAAGGAATCCATATTTCACAAGAGAACCAAGCACATCAAGAGACGCTTCAATTCCATCCGCGATCAAGTCAAGGAGGGAGACATAGAGATTTGCAAGATACATATGGATCTGAATGTTGCAGACCCCTTGACTAAGCCTCTCTCACGAGAAAAACATGATCAGCACCAAGACTCCATGTGTGTTAGAATCATTACAATGTAATCTAGATTATTGACTCTAGTGCAAGTGGGAGACTGAAGGAAATATGCCCTAAATGCAATAATAAAGTTGTTATTTATATTTCCTTATATCATGATAAATGTTTATTTCTCATGCTAGAATTGTATTAACTGGAAACTTAGTACATGTGTGAATACATAGACAAACAGAGTGTCACTAGTTTGCCTCTACTTCACTAGCTCGTTGAATCAATGATGATTATGTTTCCTAACCATAGACATGAGTTGTAAATTGATTAACGGGATCACATCATTAGCGAATGATGTGATTGACTTGACCCATCCGTTAGCTTAGCACGATGATTGTTTAGTTTGTTGCTTTTGCTTTCTCCATAACTATACATGTTCCTATGACTATGAGATCATGCAACTCCCGAATACCGGAGGAACACTTTGTGTGCTACCAAATGTCACAACGTTACTGGGTGATTATAAAGGTGCTCTACATGTGTCTCCGATGGTGTTTGTTGAGTTGGCATGGATCGAGATTAGGATTTGTCACTCTGATTGTCGGAGAGGTATCTCTGGGCCCTCTCGGTAATGCAATGTGACCAATGAGTTAGTTACGGGATGTTGCATTACGGAACGAGTAAAGAGTCTTGCTGGTAACAAGATTGAACTAGGTAGTGAGGTACCGACCATCAAATCTCGGGCAAGTAACATACCGTTGACAAACGGAACAAAGTATACTGTTATGTGGTTTGACCGATAAAGATCTTCGTAGAATATGTAGGAGCCAATATGAGTATCCAGGTTCTGCGATTCGTTATTGGCCGGAGACATGTCTCGGTCATGTATACATAGTTCTCAAACCCGTAGGGTCCGCACGGTATTATGAGTTTATGTGTTTTCATGTATCGAAGGTACTTCGGAGTCCCGGATTTGATCAGTGACATGACGAGGAGTCTCGGAATGGACGAGACGTAAAGATCGATATATTGGAAGCCTATATTTGGACATCGGAATGGTTCCGAGTGGTTCGAGCATTTTTCCGATGTACCAGGAGGTCACCGGAACCCCCCGGGGAGTATATGGGCCTTATTGGGCCTTTGTGGAATAGAGGAGAGGGAAGGGAAAAGAGGGAGACGTGCCCCCAAGCCCAATCCAAATTGGGAGGGGGACGGTCCCCCTTTCCTTCCTCCCTCTCTCCTCCTTCCTTCCTCTCCTACACCTACTTGGAAGGGCTCCTACTTCTACTAGGAAAAGGGGGAATCCTAGTCCCGGAGGGAGTAGGACTACCCCAGGGCGTGGCATAGAGAGGGCCAGCCCTCCCCCTCCTGCACTGCTTTATATACGGGGGAGGGGGCACCCCATGGACACACAAGTTGATCATTGATCTTTTAGCCGTGTGCGGTGCCCCCCTCCACCATAATCCACCTCGGTCATATCATAGCGGTGCTTAGGTGAAGCCCTGTTCCGGTGGCATCATCACCACCATCATCACACCGTCGTGCTGACAAAACTCTCCCTCGAACCTCTACTAGATCGGGAGTTCGTGGGATGTCACCGAGCCGAATGTGTGCAGATTGCGGAGGTGTCGTACCTTCGGTGCTAGATCGGTCGATCGTGAAGACGTACGACTACATCAACCACGTTGTCATAACGCTTCCTCTTACGGTCTACGAGGGTACGTAGACGATGCTCTCACCTCTCGTTGCTATGCATCACCATGATCTTGCATGTGCGTACGAATTTTTTTGAAATTACTGCATTCCCCAACACCTTCCCCTGTTAGAATAAACTATCATACTAAAGGTTCAACTATGGTTCGTCAGAGTAACACTAGAACACCTACACCCCCTGAGTAAATTAAACTTGAACCAAGTGTTGCTATAGTTAAAGATCTCTTGGACGATAATATTGATGGGCATGTTATTTACTTTTGTGATGAAGCTGCTAGAATTGCTGGACCCGATAATAAAAATAAACATAGACCTGTTGTAGGCATGCGTGTTATTTCTATTAAAATAGGAGATCATTTCTATCATGGCTTATGTGATATGGGTGCTAGTGCAAGTGCAATACCTCATTCCTTATACAAAGAAATTATGCATGATATTGCACCTGTTGAGATAGAGGAAATTGATGTTACAATTAAGCTGGCCAATAGAGACACTATTTCACCAGTTGGGCTTGTTATAGATGTTGAAGTCTTGTGTGGGAAAGTTAAATATCCTGCTGATTTTCTTGTTCTTTGTTCCCCACAAGATGACTTTTGTCCCATTATATTTGGTAGACCCTTCTTAAATATCATCAATGCTAGGATAGACTGCAAAAGGGATGTAGTTACTATTGCTTTGGGGGATATGTCTCATGAGTTTAATTTAGCTAAATTTCGTAGACAACCCCATGATAAAGAATTGCCCAGTAAACATGAAATTATTGGTCTTGATACTATTGCCGTGCCTCCTAGTGATCCTTTAGAACAACATTTGCTAGATCATGAAAATGATAAAAGAAGGGAAATAGATGAATTATTCTTTAAATAGGGACCTATTTTGAAACACAACTTTCCTGTTGAAATCCTAGGGGATCCTCCTCCACCCAAGGGTGATCCCGTGTTTGAGCTTAAACCTTTACCTCATACTCTTAAATATGCTTATCTTGATGAGAACGAGATATATCCTGTTATTATTAGTGCTAACCTTTCAAAGCATGAAGAAAAGAAATTATTGAGAACTCTGAAGAAGCACCGTGCTGCTATTGGATATACTCTCGATGATCTTAAGGGCATTAGTCCCACTCTAAGCCAGCACAAAATAAAATTGGAGAAAGACGCGAAACCGGTTGTTGATCACCAACAATGGTTAAATCCTAAGATGAAAGAAGTGGTAAGAAAAGAAATACTAAAGCTTCTGGAGGCAGGTATAATTTATCCCATTGCTGATAGTCAGTGGGTAAGCCCTGTCCATTGTTTCCCTAATGATTAAGATGAATTGATCCCACAAAGAATTGTTACAGGTTGTAGAATGGTAATTGATTTCCACAAATTAAATAAAGCTACTAAAAAGGATCATTACCATTTACCTTCTATTGATCAAATGCGAGAAAGATTATCTAAACATACACATTTTTGCTTTCTAGATGGTTATTCTGGTTTCTCTCAAATACCTATGTCAAAAGAGGATCAAGAAAAGACAACTTTTACTTTCCCTTTCGGTACCTTTGCTTATAGATGTATGCCTTTTGGTTTATGCAATGCACCTGCTACCTTTCAAAGATGTATGGCTGCTATATTCTCTTACTTTTGTGAAAAGATTGTTGAGGTATTCATGGATGATTTTTCTGTTTATGGAACTTCTTTTGACGATGGCTTAAGCAACCTTGATCGAGTTTTGCAGAGATGTGAGGAAACTAATCTTGTCTTGAATTGGGAGAAGTGCCACTTTATGGTTAATGAAGGTATTGTCTTGGGGCATAAAATTTCTGAAAGAGGTATTGAAGTTGATAAAGCTAAGGTCGATGCTATTGAAAAGATGTCGTGTCCTAAGGACATTAAAGGTATAAGAAGTTACCTTGGTCATGCCGGTTTTTATAGGACTTCTCTAAAATTTATAGGCCTCTGACTAATCTCTTACAAAAAGATGTTCCTTTTGTCTTTCATGATGATTGTGTAGAAGCATTTGAAATACTTAAGAAAGCTTTGACTTCTGCACCTATTGTTCAGCCTCCTGATTGGAATTTACCGTTTGAAATTATGTGTGATGCTAGTGATTATGTTGTAGGGGATGTTCTAGGACAAAGAGTTGATTAGAAATTAAATGTTATCCAATATGCTAGTAAGACTCTAGACAGTGCTCAAAGAAATTATGCTACTACTGAAAAGGAGTTTTTAGTAGTTGTGTTTGCTTGTGATAAGTTCACACCTTATATTGTTGACTCTAAAGTAACTGTTCACACTGACCATGCTGCTATTAAATATCTTATGGAAAAGAAAGATGCTAAACCTAGACTTATTAGATGGATTCTCTTGTTACAAGAATTTGATTTCCATATTATTGATAGAAAGGGAGTTGAGAGCCCCGTTGCAGACAACTTGTCTAGGTTAGAGAATGTTCTTGATGACCCACTACCTATTGATGATAGCTTTCCTGATGAACAATTAGCTGTCATAAATGCCTCTCATACTGCTCCATGGTATGCTGATTATGCTAATTATATTGTTGCTAAATTTATACCACCTAGTTTCACATACCTGCAAAAGAAAAAGTTATTATATGATTTAAGACATTACTTTTGGGATGACCCACACCTTTATAAAGGAGTAGATGGTGTCATTAGACGTTGCGTACCTGAGCATGAACAGGAACATATCCTATGCAAGTGTCACTCTGAGGCTTATGGAGGACACCATGCTGGAGATAGAACTGCACATAAGATATTGCAATCCGGTTTTTATTGGCCTACTCTCTTCAAGGATGCCCGTAAGTTTGTTTTTTCTTGTGATGAATTTCAAAGAATTGGTAATATTAGTAGACGTCGAGAAATGCCTATGAATTATTCACTTGTTATTGAACCATTTGATGTCTGGGGCTTTGATTATATGGGACCGTTTCCTTCCTCTAATGGGTATACACATATTTTAGTTACTGTTGATTACATTACTAAGTGTGTAGAAGCTATTCCAACTAGTAGTGATGATCATAACACCTCTATTAAGATGCTTAAAGAAGTTATTTTTCTGAGGTTTGGAGTCCCTAGATATTTCATGACTGATGGTGGTTCACATTTTATTCATGGTGCTTTTCGTAAAATGCTTGCTAAGTATGATGTTAATCATAGAATTGCATCTTCGTATCACCCATAGTCTAGTGGTCAAGTAGAATTGAGAAATAGAGATCTTAAAACTGTTAATAGATCTAGAAAGAATTGTCCCAAGAAACTTGATGATGCATTATGGGCATATAGGACTGCATATAAAAATCCTATGGGTATGTCTCCGTATAAGATGGTTTATGGAACAACATGTCACTTACCTCTTTAACTAGAACATAAGGCATATTGGGCCATTAAAGAGCTCAACTATGATTTCAAACTTGCCAGTGAGAAGAGGCTTTTTTACATTAGCTCACTTGGAATGGAGAACCCACGATTAGGAGAATGCCGAACTGTTTAAAGAAAAAGTTAAAAGATGGCATGAAAAAAGGATACAAAAACGTGAGTTTAATGTAGGTGATTATGTACTGTTATACAACTCTCGTTTAAGATTTTTTGTAGGAAAACTCCTCTCTAAATGGGAAGGTCCTTACGTTATCGAGGAGGTCTACCGTTCCGGTGTCATAAAAATCAACAACTTCGAAGGCACGAATCTGAGGGTGGTGAACGGTCAAAGAATCAAACATTATATCTCAGGTAATCCTATAAAGGTTGAAACTAATGTTATTGAAACCGTAACCCCGGAGGAATACATAAAGGACTCCTTCCAGAACGTTTCAGACTCCGAAAAGGAACATGTATGAGGTACGGTAAGTAAACCGACTCCAAAACAATTCTAATAGCAAATTTTTGCCATTTTGGAATATTTAAGAAAAATGGGAAAATAAGAAGTAGTCCGGGAAGGACACGAGGCGTCCACGAGGGTGGAGGGTGCATCCACGAGACGTAGGGCTGTTACTTATATGTGTGTGTGTTACAGGGGGTGCGAACCCAAGACCACAAGGTCCTTGTGGTGTTGGGTTTGCACCCCCTGTAACACACACGCATATAATCCAGTCGACCACCTCCGGGCTCGGAGACGTAGGGCTGTTACTTCCTCTGAGAAGGGCCTGAACTCGTAAAACTCGCGTGTACAACTCCTCCATAGCTAGGATCTTGCCTCTACATCCCTACCCCCATTCTACTATCAGACTTAGAACCACGACAGTTGGCGCCCACTTGGGGCAGGTGTCTTAGCGACTTGTTGGAGAAGTTGCGATTTTCCCGATCCCCATCAACATGGTTTCAGGCGGAGGTTTGGCTGAGGGCCGCGAGATCCGTCTCGGCGCGCTTGTGTTCATCGCCGACGACTCTGCTTGGCTCCAGAAAGTGCCACTTGACATCGAGGCGCTCCCCGTCCGCGGGGCAATGCACTTTCGCCCGTGCATCCATGGCGTCCTCCTGTGGCAGTCGTCGACTCAGTATCGGTCGGCTCCTGTGCTGACTTCCCTCCCTATAGCCCGTCGGAGCAAATGTTCCGGTCGGTCGAGGCTTCAGCGTTGGGTGAGGCATGCGGTGACTCTCCAGTCGGCCACCCCCCAAATTGCGGCAATCGAGCCTGATGAAACTCTCTACGGCCTGTTCGACTGGCTCCGTAGAGACTGCATCCGAGTGCGACAGCAGTGACCCTGCGGCGGAAGTTTTGATGGTCAATGGACCACGCAGTCCTCCTGGCTTCACCCATGAAGACGGAGGCGATGGGGACGGTGATCCGTCACGTGTTCACGAAAAGTACCGCCCCAAACCCCTCTCTTCGCAGCGAAGGGAAGAACTTCGCCGCCGGAACATGGATGCGCTTCACACTCCTATCGTTGGAGAAACCCCTGAGGCCCAGGCCTTGGAGGAGGCGCGCCTGGCCAACTTAGCTGAGCGCACTCGACTGGAGAACCTCCAGCGCGCCCTCGACGAGCGTGCTCGGCAACGTATCCCCGAGTCCAATCGACGCCAACTTTTTCTGCCTCCGACTTAGGTATACCGAACTCTGATCCAGAATCTCGCAGCTGCGGCCCGAATAGCAGAGTCAATCCAACCTTCCCAGTCAGAAGCTGGTCGAGGTTTGGTGCAGATCCGGGCTTTGCTCCGTGCGGCAGGAGAGCAGAATACATCAGTATCTCAGTCACGGAATAGGATGCATAGGAAATCTATGGTTGCAGACACAGTCTAGTCGGCTCACAGCCCGAGATCGCCCCCGAGGCGTGAAGGACGTGGGGACTGGCGAGATCAGTATAGAAACCGCGAGCAGTATGATCACCGACTCGATCATGATGATCATCGTCGAGTGCCCACGCCTCCCCCAAGGAGTGGGTCATACGTGCCTCGGCAGCATGATAACAGATGTCCTCAAAGTGGTGGGCGAAGGATTCCAGTCGACCCTAGGGAGCCGGGCTTTGATGCGAGATCTATTCTCGTTCAGGGTCAGGTCGACAAAAACAGAGCTCACAGAGAAGGTCACGACAGAGATTTCTGAACGAGCAGCAGGGTACATATCTCAGGTCCAGAGTGCTTCAGCAGAGCCATCAGGGCTGCGGTGATTCCTCCCAGCTTCAGGTTGGCGACTGGAGTCAGTAAGTTCACTGGCGAGTCCAAGCCTGACACTTGGCTTGAGGATTATTGAGTGGCTGTACAGATTGGTGGTGGCAACGATGAAGTGGCCATGAAGCACCTTCCTTTGATGTTAGAGGGCTCGGCTAGAGCGTGGCTGAATCAGTTAGCGCCTGGTAGCATTTATACTTGGGAAGATCTTGCCTGAGTATTTGTCAGAACATTTGAAGGTACTTGCAAACAGCCAACAGGGCTGACAGAATTGCAGTGTTGCGTTCAGAAACCGAATGAAACTTTGAGAGACTATATCCAGAGATGGATCACGTTGCACCACATAGTGGAGAATGTGTCGGATCACCTGGCAATTTGTGCCTTTAAAGAAGGCATTAAGTATCGGGAGTTGAATCCGAAATTCGGTCGGAAAGGAGATATGTCTCTGACTCGGATGATGGAGATTGCCACCAACTACCCAATGGTGAAGAAGAAGACCGACTCCGGAGTGGCAAGCACAAAACAGTCGCCCACATAACCGGAGGAGGGAACTCCAGTCGGAAGCAGAAGCGCAAAGCCGAGCCACTCGCTCCTGGTGAAGCCTTAGCCGTGACTCAAGGAAAGTTCAAAGGGAAACCCAAAGGGCCGTGGAACCCTAAGAAAGTAAAAGATCAAGATGGAAATGATGTGCTAGATTTACCATGCCACATTCACACCGAAAAAGATGAAGAGGGTAATTTCATTTACCCGAAGCATACCACTCGACAGTGTCGACTCCTAATCCAGCAATCCCGAGAGAAACAACCCAAGGAAAAAGGAGAAGGAAGCGGACAAAGTTGAGGATGAGGAGGAGGACGACGATGGTTACCCCCACGTCATTTCCACTCTGATGATTTTCGCTGATGTTGAGAGTAAGAGTCGACTGAAAGTCATCAACAGAGAAGTGAACATGGTGGCTCCGGTGACACCCAGTTATTTGAAATGGTCTCAGACTGCCATTACATTCGACCAGTCCGATCACCCAGCACATAGCCACCCCTAGGAGGAAAGCGCTGGTGGTCGACCCAGTAGTCAAAGGCACTCGATTGACTAAGGTTCTGATGGATGGTGGCAGTGGTCTGAATATACTATATGTAGAGACGTTGAAAGGAATGGCCATTCTAATGTCTAGACTCAGTGAAAGTAAAATGAGTTTCCATGGAGTTATTCCTGGCAAGAAGGTTGCGTCACTCGGCCACATCAGCCTAGATGTAGTATTCGGTGATTCGAAGAATTACCGCAAAGAAAAGTTGACATTTGAAGTTATGGATTTCCAGAGTGCTTATCATGCTATTCTAGGCAGGCCAGCTTATGCACGTTTTATGGCTCGACCATGTTACGTGTACCTAAAATTGAAAATGCCTGGTCCTAAAGGGGTGATCACTATCACTGGCAGTCGAAAGAAGGCAGAAGAGTGCTTCTAGAAGGGCTCAAAGATCGCCGATGCACAGATGGCAGTAGTGGAGTTGCAGCAGTATCAAAAAATGCAGATCCGAGTGATTTGTTGGGAGCTAAGAAGCTTGCCACAGATTCAGCATTCTTGTCGTCTCGTGAAACGAAGCCGATTCATATTCATCCAATGGATCCCAATGCTGCTCCGACTCACATTTCAACAACACTCGACTCCAAATAGGAAGAAGCGCTCATCCAGTTCCTCCGTGAGAACTGGGACATCTTTGCATGGAAACCTTCTGACATGCTAGGTGTTCCCAGGGGACTGGCTGAGCATCATTTGCGAGTCGACCCAAAGGTGAAACCAGTCAAAGAACATCTTCGACAGTCCGCCGTACAGAAGAGGAAGGCAATCGGTGAAGAAGTGGCTCGGCTTTTGGCAGCTGAGTTTATCCGAGAGATTTACCACTCCGAGTGGTTAGCTAATGTTGTCATGGTCCCAAAGAAGGACGACTCACTTCGCATGTGCAGTGAGTTCAAACATATCAATCGGGCCAGCCTGAAAGATCACTTTCCTCTCCCTCGCATTGACCAAATAGTCAACTTGACTACGGGGTGTGACCGTTTGTCCTTTTTGGACGCTTATTCCGGGTATCATCATTTCCGTCTGTATGGACCCGACGAGATAAAAACAGCTTTCATCACCCCATTTGGGTGCTTCTGTTATGTCACTATGCCATTCGGTTTGAAGAACGCTGGAGCCACATTCATGCGGATGATTCAGAAGTGCTTGCTCACTCAGATCAGTCAGAATGTGGAAGCATACATGGATGACATTGTGGTCAAGTCACGTAAAGGTTCCGACCTACTGGCTGACCTTGCTGAAACCTTTGCCAACCTCAGAAGGTATGATATCAAGCTTAATCCATCAAAGTGCACGTTTGGAGTTCCAGGCGGAAAATTACTCGGTTTTCTCGTTTTCGAACGAGGGATCGACGCTAACCCAGAGAAAGTGGGTGCCATACTCCGGATGAAACGCCCTATGCATGTGCATGATGTACAGAAGCTTACTGGTTGTTTGGCCGCCCTAAGTCGATTCATTTCTTGCCTCGGTGAAAAGGCACTGCCTCTTTACCGACTATTGAAGAAGTCAGATAAGTTCGAGTGGACTCCTGAAGCTGATGCAGCATTTGCAGAGCTTAAAGCCCTGCTGCCACCCAGCCGGTGCTTGCTGCTCCAATCAGCAAAGGGCCTTAACTGCTTTCCATTGCAGCCACTGGAGAAGTCGTTAGTACAGTACTTACGGTCGAGCGGGAAGAAGAAGGAAATGCCTACAAAGTTCAGCGCCCAGTATACTATGTCTTTGAAGCTTTGACTCCATCAAAGAAAAGATACCCACATTATCAGAAGCTTGTTTATGGGATTTATATGACCACTAGGAAGGTTGCACATTACTTCTCTGATCACTCCATTACAGTCGTCAGCGATCCTCCATTATCAGAGATTCTGGACAACAGAGATGCAACTGGTCGAGTGGCAAAGTGGGCCATTGAACTCCTTCCCTTAGACATCAAGTTCGAGCCAAAGAAAACTATCAAGTCCCAAGCAATAGTGGATTTCCTCGCCGAGTGGATTGAACAACAACTACCGACTCAAGTTCACTCGGAGCACTGGACCATGTTCTTTGATGGTTTCAAGATGCTGAATGGTTCCGGTGCTGGGGTGGTACTGGTATCCCCCCGAGGAGACAAGCTCAGATATGTCCTCCAAATTCACTTTGATTCCTCCAATAACGAAGCAGAATATGAAGCACTCTTGTATGGGTTGCGTATGGCCATCTCACTCAGCGTCCGTCGCGTCATGGTCTATGGCGACTCAGGTTTGGTAGCCAATCAAGTGATGAAGGAGTGGGACGTCAGAAGCCTAGCCATGACTGGTTACTGCAACGCGGTGAGGAAGTTGGAAAAGAAGTTTGAGGGGTTAGAGCTCCATCATATACCCCGAATGAAAAATCAAGCAGCAGATGATTTTGCAAAGATAGGCGCCAAGAGAGAAGCTATTCCCAGTAATGTGTTCCTGGAGCATATTCATGCACCTTCAGTTCAAGAGAGAAGCCTAAGAGTGCCACAGATCCGACTGAAGTCGAGGTCCCAGCCGTGGTCAACTTGATCGTGGAGGTGTTGGTCATCACTCCCGACTGGACAGTGCCATACAGTGCATATATCCTTAGGAAAGAGCTCCCAGAGGATGAAGAAGAGGCTCAACAGATCGTCCGTCGATCCAAGGCCTTTACTGTAATAAGAGGACAACTATTTAGAGAAAGTGCAACTGGGGTCACTGAGAAATGCATAACGCCAGAAGAAGGTTGAGTGATCCTCCACGACATCCATTCGGGGACCTGTGGTCACCAAACGACCTCTCAGACCATTGTGGCTAAAGCATACCAAGCTGGATTTTATTGGCCACGAGCAAATGAAATGGTGAAAGATATAGTCGACAGATGTGAAGGCTGCCAGTTCTACTCCAATATGTCGCACAAACCTGCATCAGCCCTGAAGACCATTCCACTCGTCTGTCCCTTTGCTGTTTGGGGATTGGACATGGTTGGTCCACTGAGGACTGGTAGGAGTGGGTTCACTCACGTGCTTGTAGCAGTCGACAAGTTTACCAAATGGATCGAAGCCAAGCCTATTAAGAATAATGAAGCTAGTACTGATGTCAGCTTCATCAGAGAGTTGACATTCAGGTATGGGGTTCCGCACAGCATCATTAGTGACAACGGATCGAACTTCGATTCTGATGAGTTAAGAACCTTCTGCGCCTCACAAGGCACGAAAGTCGGCTATGCTTCAGTCGCCCATCCCCAGTCGAATGGACAAGCAGAAAGAGAAAATGGCCTGATTCTCATAGGACTGAAACCCCGATTGATGCGAGATCTCAAGAACGCAGCGGGCGCCTGGGTTGATGAACTTCCATTAGTTCTTTGGCGATTGAGGACAACTCCCAATCGGTCGAATGGCCGAACTCCATTCTTCTTGGTCTATGGAGCTGAAGCAGTTCTACCGAGTGACTTGCTTCATAATGCACCACGAGTTGACCTCTTCTCTGAAGATGAAGCAGAACAAGCTCGACAAGACGCAGTCGACCTCCTAGAGGAGGAAAGAGAGATGGCCTTTATCCGGTCAACCATTTATCAGCAAGACTTGCGTTGATTCCATGCTAGACACGTGAACGGTCAAGCCTTTCAAGAGGGTGCCTTGGTTCTTCGAGTGGATCAGCAGAAACCACACAAGCTCGCCCCAACTTGGGAAGGTCCCTTCATTGTCACCAAAGTGCTCCACAATGGAGCATACCACCTTTACAATGTCGAGCATAAGAAGGACGAGCCACGGGCTTGGAATGCGGAGCTGCTCCGCCCCTTTTATACTTAAGTACCCGTTCGAATAAAATGTAATAAGAAATACCTTTGTAATTTGTTTATCAAAGACAAGAGCCTTATAGTCCTCTTGAACGATTGTTGTTGCTTTTATTTGCGTCTGAAATCCCCAAGTGGGTGACTTAGCTGCGAATCCGTTTCGCCTAAGTTCAAAGGAAAATCCATCCGAGTGGTGAGCAAGCCTCTCACTTGGGGGCTTAGCTGTGAATCCGTTTCACCTAAGTTTTAAAAATCTTACCGAGTGGTGAGCAAGCCTCTCACTCGGGGGCTTAGCTGCAGTCTAGTACTCGCCTAAGTTTAAAAAATCATGCTGAGCAACCCTCCCACTCGGGGGCTTAGCTACAGTCTAGTACTCGCCTAAGTTTAAAAAATCCTACCGAGTGGTGAGCAACCCTCCCACTCGGGGGCTTAGCTGCAGTCCAGTACTCGCCTAAGGTTTAAAGTCCGTCCCTTTCCGCAAGGGCGATGAGGTGTAGGTCGACCGCGGCCTTCTTCTCCGACCTACTCCACAAGTACAATGTATGCTCCATCCCTATCCGCAAGGGTGACGAGGTGCAGGTCGACCGCGGCCTTCTTCTCCGAGCTACTCCACAAGTACAACGTACGCTCCATCCCTATCTGCAAGGGCGACGAGGTGCAGGTCGACCGCGGCCTTCTTCCCCGAGCTATGCCACTAATACAACATGCGCTCCATCTCTGTCCATAGGGACGACGAGGCGCATGTCG
The DNA here is from genome assembly GCA_034509565.1 of Triticum monococcum. NCBI lineage: Eukaryota > Viridiplantae > Streptophyta > Magnoliopsida > Poales > Poaceae > Triticum > Triticum monococcum. The sequence continues at coordinate 166,015,017 of CM067841.1, read as the reverse complement.
ATTGAAGTCTCCACTTCAGGGCTACATCTCAAAGAGGAAATTCCACGCGAAGGCAAAAACAAGCATATTCGGAAATAAATCAAGTTTAGATAGATCCTAAAAGTTCCAAACGACAGATCAAAAGTATTCGAGCATCAAGCTCGAAGGAGTTTAATGGTTACACAATCACTCGGCATTCCGAGGCAAATAAAGGTGGAGCATAATGTTTTTCGGTCACGCGTCAGGAGAAGGACTGGCCGGGTCGCAGAAACTGTCAAGGTCTATGTTGTCTGCAATACAAGTGGCGGCCTCAAGGAAAGTGTCCATGAAGGACTGGAAAGTGTGTCTCTTGGTGTTAGCAACCTTGAGTTCTGCCAGCTTGTCTTCTTTGACGTCTTTGTAGTGCACTCGGACAAGGAACAACGCGACATCAGCGCCACAGTGAGCGGATGACTTCTTCCATTCTTGCACTCGGTCAGGGATTTGATTCAGTCGAGCCATCAGGGACTCGAGATCTTAGGACAGTTCCGCCTGAGGCCAGAGTTCAACATCAACCCGAGTCATCGCCGCTTTTAGGCAGGCAAGATAAGTAACCACGATGTCCATGCGAGATTCCAACCGCAACACATTCATCACAACATCATCCTTGACTGGACAGTTTATGGGGTCAAGACCCGTCTCGACCCGCCCAGTTTCCTCTTCAAAGTCTTGACAAAACTCTGCATAGTCGAGTGAATGGTGAGTCGACGATATAATTAGACTTGACAGTCGACAAAAACTAGTCAGTCAACCATCAGTACCTTCAAGGTTTAAGACCAGCTTTGCAGCAAGCTGGCCCAGATAAGACTCCAACTCGCCCTTCTTATCTTTGAGGCTCCTAAGCTCGTCAGGAAGCTTGTCCTTGTCCTTCTTTAGTCACTCGACCTCCCGATTGGTGTCGGAAACAACAATCTTCAGTTTGGAATTCTCTTCTTCTAGCTTGTCGACCGAAGCAAGTTTCTTGTCGGCAAGCGCAGTTTTATCTCGTGCTTCCTTTTGTGCAGTAGCAAGATACAGATCCTTCTTCTCCAAAGCCTGCTTCATTTTCTCTAAAGAAATAACAGTTTTCAGACGGGCTTGGAGTTGACGGTTTTCATTATGTACGTTTGCTCGAGTGGAGTCACTCGGTTCAAAAAAACGGAAAGGAAAAGTGCCAGCAACAATAAGATAAACAGTTCATGATTGGTTACCTCCCATGGCAGCTACTTCATCGCGAGCAGTCTTGAGATTCTTTTTGGCCAGTTCCAGTTCAAGGTTGAGGCTGATTTGTTGCTGGTTCAGCATAGACAGTTGAGCACCGAGATCACAGGATTTTTGCAGCCAACACACAAGACTCGTCAGTCGACTGAAATGAAAGACACCACTGCGACAGCTACTCCAAGACTACCATCGAATCAAACATTAAAAAAAAAGAGGTTCAGGTTCTCAGACCACAGTCGACTGCCCACAGTCTATTATGGTCTCGGGGACTACACCAGTGGGTCCACTTAGCGTGCCCCCACTGGTTTTAATTCCACTCGGCATGGTCCGCCAGCGCGAGTTGTAAAAAAGAAAGTACAGATTCTCAGACCACAGTCGACCGCCGGTGGTCAACTCTGGTCTCAGGGACTACACCCAGCAGGTGCACTCAGAGTGCCCCCACTTGTTCGAAGATTCAGCTTGAGTCGATCCAAAGTGACTTATACAATTTCAAAACAACCACACCCCAATGGGTGATCAGACAAGAAGTATGACCAACTAACCTGGACATTGGTTTGCAGAGCAGCTTCGGCATCGAAGGCCACCTGGCTGGCCTGATGCACCACTTTCATTTGCCCCATCACAAGATTTAACTGAAGAAGAGCTTCCTTGGCAGCAGTCGACGGGTCGTTCGGAGTCTGATACGCAGTAAAAAGTGATGCTGGCAGAGCAGTCGAAGCAGCTGCAGGATCTGAAGCATGGAGTTGTATCGGTGCAGCAGGAGTCTGAGCAGCTGATCCTGATGGACAACCAGTCGACAGAGGGACAACAAAGGTGACATTGGTTTGAGCCAGATCTGTGGATTGCTCGACTGCCGTCCCAGGCGTCACGGTCGACTGAAGAATCTGGACTTCAGGCGCTATCCCACCCAGTTCCTTGTCTTTCCTCCTGCTCCCCCTCAGCGGTGCTTCTTCTTCATCATCCGGGAGCACAACAATGTCCCGTGGTACTGCAATAAACAAAGAAAGTCGTATGGATAGTTGGCAAACAGTCCGGTCGACCAAACGAATTCGAGTTGGGCAGACTTACTAGCTTTGGAGGTAGCTACATCGTCGGTTTCCTCGTCGACCGGATTCTTGTCAATGTCCATGTCAGTCGCAACCGAGGTCGGACTGAAAAGATTCATCATCCACTCGGTCAGAACAAAAAAGTTAGTCGGAACAAGAAAATACGGGAAAAATATTTACGCAGAAGCAAGAGGAACGTCCATCTTGATTCTGGGCAAGGTCTTCCGAGCCTTTGAAGGATTGGCCTTGGGCTGCTTGGTGACCTTCTCAGCCAATTCTGGAGTCAGAGACCGAGCGCGCTTTTGAGATGGAGCATTCGACGCCACAGCTTTACCGCGCCTACCTTGGGATCATGGTGCTGCTTGGATCGACCTTCAGAACGAGGCGGTGAGTCGGCTACTTCCTCGTTGCCCGACTCATCACTCTCATCTTCATCATCATCAGCTGGTGACTCCCACTCGCCGCTCTCCTCCGCACTGTCCTGGCCCTCTTGGTCTTGCTCCAGAGCTTGCTCCCCATTAGGCATTGAATACATCTCCGTGTAGATCTACAAAACAAGGAGCTGACTGCAAGTCAGTCGGGTCGACAAACAATTGGAAAACAGGTCTAAAAAACTCAGTTGAGATGGCCAAACCTTGTCTGGTTGGTTTCTGTCGCTGAAAGGGTTGACTCTCCTGGCGCCCCTGCGGTTGTCCTTGTTCCTGGTGATACCCTTCAGCCACTCGGCCACTGTCTTGGCCTCCACCTCTTTCGGATGAACCCAAGCGGTGTCACCAGCCCTAGAGTACATCCACATGGCGTGGTCACGAGCTTGGAGTGGTTGGATGCACCGACTGAGGAACACCTCTAGTAGATCCATGCCAGTGACACCTTGGTTGATCAACTGAAGCACTCTCTTGACGAGCATGCATGTCTCTGCCTTCTCTGCGGAAGTCACTTTCAACGAAGATGGAGTTTGGACTCGATCAAAAGAGAAAGGGGGAAGTCCAGTCGACTGGCCTGGCGTCACGATGTCCTGGCAGTAGAACCAGGTCGACTGCCATCCCCTGACCAAGTCCGGAAGAGCCATTGAGGGAAAGGAACTTCTTTTCCAATTCTGAATACCCAGACCCCCACACATCTGGATAACATGGGTTTTCTTGTCGTTCGAGTTCGCTTTCTTCACCGATTGGGAGCGGATGGTAAAGATGTGCTTGAAAAGACCGTAGTGCGGTGGACACCCCAGGAAATTCTCGCACATGGATATGAACGCGGCAAGATACGTGATGGTGTTAGGAGTAAAATGATGGAGTTGGGGCCCAAAGAAATTCAAGAAACCTCGAAAGAAGGGGTGGGGAGGAAGCGAGAAGCTGCGGTCGACATGGGTGGCGAGCAGGACGCACTCACCCGGTCGCGGCTGCGGTTCCGTTTCCCCCTCCGGCAGCCGCGCACACTCGTGGACGATCAGCCCTAACTCGGCAATATCGTCCAAGTCTTCCTGTCGAGGCGAAGATCGGATCCAATCTCCTTGGATCCAACCCGATGGCAGCCCCGAGCGCGATGAAGACCCCCGATTCGCCTTCCTGCTTTTCACCTCCCCCGTCGTCTTCTTCGTGCGTTCCAGCGCCGCCGTTCTCTCCTTTCCCATGGCGGCGGAGCGGTGGCGTCGAGAGTGGAGAAGCCAGGCAGGGTGAAGGAGCAAGAGGAAGAAGAAACAGAATGGGCATGCACAGTGCGGATGCCTCGGTCTCGCCGCTTTTAAGGGCCCACTTCCGAGTGGCTGAAGCGTGGGTCCAGGCGATCCTGTCAAATCCCTCAAACAGTCATGCGCAGGATACATGGCAAAAAAGGTGGTGCGGAAATCGAAATGCTCCGTCTATCCACTCCGCTCACCATGGCGCATTCCGTTCGGCGTGTTCCTACCAAAATTTCGAATCCCACGAAATCTGGGATCGTCGGCAATGGATCACGCAAAAGATTTCGCATCAAAGGTGACACTCGACAAGCGATGTTATAAAAACCAATCGGTAATTGCTGAATCGATCGAGGCGACTAAAACGAAGCCGGAAGTTTCAACACTGGCCTCCATTCGGTGATGAATTCTTGAGAAAGGCAAGAGTCAAGGCAAGATCAACTTCAACCTTCTGTCCACTCGGACCTCAATCCATTCGGGGGCTAATGATGAGGACATAGACCTGGGGTAGCGTAATAGGCCTGACCTATACATCCTACCCAAGGTCCTTGTCTTAGAAGCAAAGAAGTTCAAGAGTAAACGAGGTGGACCCAATAAAGGTGTCGAGTGCAATCCATTCGACCTACCATTCACTCGGAGACTACTGCTTCTTTGCGTCACTCGACTATTCAACCATTCGACCATGTAAAAGACCACTCGATGTACAAGAAGACCTAAAGCCGTTCTACATAGCAACGGTCGGGCATTCACTCGTATATTTAATGATCATTTGTAGCACTTTATTATAGACTTTACCTGTAACGCTCTCTCTTTATGAACATTGAACCCTGTGTAACGGAGGGGAGCTAAGGTCTTGGTGCACTCTATATAAGCCACCACCTCCTCTGGGACAAGGGTTCTCACCCCCTGTAACACACACGCATATAATAAAGTTGAGCGCCTCCGGGCTCCAAGATGTAGGGCTGCTACTTCCTCTAAGAAGGGTCTGAACTCGTAAAACTCGCGTGTACAACTCCTCCATAGCTTGGATCTTGCCTCTACATCCCTACCCCCCATTCTAGGCACCCCGTGTGCTCTCCGGACTCCATTTTCTTGCACGACATTTCTTTTGGTCGGTAAAAATTCATTATATAATCTCCCGAAGGTTTTCACCACCATACCACGCAAACATCCTCTATTTTTCTTTCGCGCTGTTTTCTACCAGGGTTGTCAAGGCCAGGCATCATGTCGTCTCCCTCCTCCTCCAACAATGAGGTCAACGATGCTTGGCTGATGAAGATAGATTTGAAGAGAGAAGAGCCTGAAGAGATCAATAAGGATGATGGGATCAAGAAGGCCATGGGGGATCAAGTTCCGGCAGCAGTAGAAGAAGACATCTTTCAACCTCATCACAATCTCTTTACCCCAACGGAGATTGAAGCTTTCAAGATGATTGAGTTAGCTCATAATCAAAACATGTATCTCACAAGTGAAAATATTTTGTTGAAGGAGCATATCATCGCACTCAAGGGCATTACCTGCAAATTGGAGGATCTCCTACACTCGATGTGCGACTATCCATCATCAGCAACACCTTCTTCACCAACAAAGAAGAACTGAGTATCGGGTATGGGCACTCCCCTTGGCAACTGCCAAGCTTGGGGGAGTGCCCCGGTATCGTATCACCATCACACCTGTATATTTACCGTTTCTCTTATTTCGAGCCTTTTGATAATATCTTGATCTAGTAGAACAAAGTTTTAGTATGATCTAATTTTGAGTTTTGCTTTATGATCCTTCTATGTAATCGAGTCCGTGAGGTATATATAATAAAGATTAGTGTTGAGTCAAGGGCTTGATCATCTTGCTGTGATCTTGAGGGTATAAAATAAAAGAGAAAGAATAAAAATGAATAAAGAGATCATATGGATCTTATCTAGAGTAATGACTTCACATATAAAAAGTATGATGAATAAAAGTTGTTGAGAGTTGACAAACATAGTTTTGGTCATCGTTGCAATTAACAGGAAGTAATAAAGAAAGAGAGTTTTTCACATATAAATATACTCTCTTGGACATCTTTTATGATTTTGAGAACTCATTAAAATATGTCATGCTAAAGAGTTGATGTTGGACAAGGAAGACAATGTAATGGGTTTTGTTTTCTTACATCTGAAATAAATTGTATTGTCATGGATCATCCAACATGTTAAGCTTGCCTTTCCCTCTCATGCTAGCCAAATTCTTTGCACCAAGTAGAGATACTACTTGTGCTTCCAAATATCCTTAAACCTAGTTTTGCCATTAGAGTCCACCATATCTACCTATGGATTGAGTAAGATCCTTCAAGTAAGTTGTCATTGTGACAAGCAATAAAAATTTCTCTCTAAATATGTATGATTTATTAGTGCGGAGAAAATAAGCTTTATACGATCTTGTGATGTGGAACAAATAAAAGCGACGGACTTCATAATAAAGGTCCACATCACAAGTGGCAATATAAAGTGACATTCTTTTGCATTAAGACTTCATGCATCCAACCATAAAAGCACATGACAACCTCTGCTTCCCTCTGCGAAGGGCCGATCTTTTATTCTTGTCTTATACTTCATGCAAAGAGTCACGGTGATCTTCACCTTTCCTTTTTACATTTTATCCTTTGGCAAGCACAATGTGCTGGAAAGATCCTGATATATATAGCTAATTGGATCTGAGTTTTCATGAACTATTATTGTTGACATTACCCTTGAGGTAAAAGGTTGGGAGGCAAAACTATAAGCCCCTATCTTTCTCTGTGTCCGATTAAAACTTCATAACCATAAATCTCGCGTGAGTGTTAGCAATTGTGAAAGACTAAATGATAGTTGAGTATGTGGACTTGCTGAAAAGCTCTTATATTGACTCTTTCCTATGTTACGATAAATTGCAATTGCTTCAATGACTAAGATTATAGTTTGTTGGTTCTCAATAAAGTTTCTGATTCATACTTGAAATTGTGATTGAATTGTTACTTTAGCATAAGAGATCATATGACAATATATGTATATGTTGTTGCTTTAAGAATGATCATGATGCACTCATGTCCATATTTTATTTTTATCAACACCACTATCTCTAAACATGTGGACATATTTATCAATATCGGCTTTCGCTTGAGGACAAGCGAGGTCTAAGCTTGGGGGAGTTGATACGTCCATTTTGCATCATGCTTTTATATCGATATTTATTGCATTATGGGCTGTTATTACACATTATGTCACAATACTTATGCCTATTCTCTCTTATTTTACAAGGTTTACATGAAGAGGGAGAATGCCGGCAGCTGGAATTCTGGGCTGGAAAAGGAGAAAATATTAGAGACCTATTCTGCACAACTCCAAAAGTCCTCAAACTTCACGGGAGCAAGTTTCAGAATATATTAAAAATATTGGGCGAAAGAAGTACCAGAGGGGAGCCACGCACCATCCACGAGGGTGGGGGCACGCCCTACCCCCTGGGCATGCCTCTGCTTCATGGGCCCCCTCGAAGCCCTCTGATGGCCATCTTCTGCTATATGAGGTCTTTCGTCGAGGAAAAAATCATAAGCTAGCTCACGGGACGAAACTCCGCTGCCACGAGGTGGAACCTTGGCGGAACCAATCTTGGGATCGGGCGGAGCTGTTTTGCGAGGAAAACTTCCCTCTGGGAGGGGGAAATCATCACCATCATCATCACCATCGATCCTCTCATCGGGAGGGGATCAATCACCATTAACATCTTCACCAGCACCATCTCATCCCAAACCCTAGTTCATCGCTTGTATCCAATCTTTGTCCCAAAGCCTCAGATTGCTACCGGTGGGTTGCTAGTAGTGTTGATTACTCTTTGTAGTTGATGCTAGTTGGTAAGATCATATGTTCAGATCCTTTATGCATATTAATACCCCTCTGATTATGAACATGAAAATGATCTGTGAGATCATATGTTTAGATCCTTTATGCATATTAGTTACGTTTGTTCCCGAGGACATGGGAGCACTCTTCTATAAGTAGTCATGTGAATTTGGTATTCGTTCGATATTTTGATGAGATGTATGTTATCTTTGCTCTAGTGGTGTCATGCGAACGTCGACTACATGACACTTCACCATTGTTGGCATTGGGGAGTAATAAGTAGATGATGGGTTGCTAGAGTGACAGAAGCTTAAACCCTAGTTTTGGAGTTGCTTCATATGGGGTTGAGTTGGATCCATATGTTTCAGGCTATGGTTAGGTTTACCTTAATACTTCTGTTGTAGTTGTGGATTCTTCCAATAGGGGTTAATCATAAGTGGGATGCTTGTCCAAGGAAGGGCAGTACCCAAGCATCGGTCCACCCACATATCAAAGTATAAACCAGCCATGAAGGGCGGGGTTATGCCCACAATGAGTTAGTCATGTTTAAAGCCCGTGAAGACAAGAAGTATGGCGCTTTATAGAGGAGATCTAATATGAAGGCCCAGGGCCCAAAGGCGGATTAGGGCCCGTAGACATAAACCGCCATATGATATGTAACTTATGTTGTAAGACAAGGAAAGGTAGAAACCGAGCTGGGCACGTTTACGAGCCGGCCTCAGGTTTCTATAAACCGCTGGGCGTCAACCTGTTTGTATAAAGGGACGACCCGACGGCAGTTTAGGGACAACAATCAATAACTCGAGAGCCAGGCAAAGCAGATCCGTTCCCTGTTCATCGAAACCCTAGCAATTCCGTGCAACTGGAGTAGGCTTTTACTTTCATCATAAGGGGCCGAACCAGTATAATTCCTTGTGTCCCTTGTTCCGCTTTCACCCCTTTAAGCTAAACCGTCGCGATGGCTCCACGACTAAGTCCTCTCACTAGGACATCTGTCGTGACAAAACCATGATAGTTGGCGCCCACCGTGGGACTATCGCACGATGGTTTCGAGTTCTTGAAGGGCAGCTTCGAAGGACTCAAGGGATACACTGTGGGCCGGATGACCAAGAGTCATCGCGGTAAGCTCTACATTGACGACGCAGGTTGGGGCCCCGAGGCCGGCTCGATCAAGTACGGGTAGTGGATCCCCTTTGGTGGAATACACGTCTTCATTGGCAAGATCGGTGAACCGGGCCCCGAGCCGGACATCTGCACTGACATCGTTGAAACGGCTCAGCGTGCAAGACCTTCCCGACTTCAGCCTGCCATAAAGCGTGCCTTCGTGGGAGTCATCCACGGAGCGGAATCTGAGGATAGATCGGTATATAGTGGCAAAACCGTCGTTTACTCTGATGACGAGTCTTCAACCAGAGAGACCGAGTCGCTGTATCAGCTGCATGATGGCCGGATTAGTGGCGGTTCCAATGGCGACAGTACTCCGTACCTCTCTGATCCGCTGAGCAGGGTTGCCATTTTCATGGCTGGTACACAGTCGGTGCAGCATTCTTGTACCGCAGCGGAGATGATTTCCGGTTCAGTAGCTGCAACACCCGCTGGGGCAGGAGGCCCCACGCCAATGCTGGTTCAGGTTTTGTTTGATTTATTCCACACTTTGGCAACATTATTGGCAGCTGAGGTTAATCTGGTAGATCAGGATCAGCATGACGCGGAAGTTGCAAAGGTCAAGGATCAGATAGCTCAAGCTAAGGTAGATCTGGCAGCAGAGAACACCAGGATGGCCGCAGAGCAGGCCGAGTTAGAGGCACAGGCTTATCGGATTATGCTGGATCAGAGTGCATCAAACGATGTCATGAGAAGAAGGCACCGATCTCACTTGCCTCCGGTTTATGAGGGAAGGAATCTCATTAATACGCCAAGGGCAGGAGCCAGTAACCAGCCAATGGTAAACTGGGTGGAGGCACCTGGAACAGGGGTGCCGGGTCAGCCACGCGCGATGCATCCGCCTCGTCAAAACAATGTCCTGTCACAGCACATCTCAACGCCTCCGGGTCAATACTCTAACCTGTTGGATAACATCGTTGCCGCCGCTTCACGATTGGCAGCTCTACCGATCGAAGGGGAGTCCCCAGTAGCAATTGAAACACGACAGGCTAGAGAGGTCCTTCAGATAGCTTTGACCCAACAACAGGCTTATTCATACAGTCGCGAGAGGATTCATTCCACCCCCCGCCAGAGTCGGAGCTACAACAGGCATATTGATGAACTGGCCATATCAAGCAGTGCGCCAAACCGTAACCCGCTGCGAGACCATAACCCGGTAGGCAGCGATGCTAATGCCGAGGATGTGGTGGATCATGGTAGAGCACATCGAGAAGCCGAGTTAGCAGTGCAATACGCGGCCCGTCAGCTTACTCCGGTTCGTCCAACCACTTCGGTGGAACCAGGTGTGGTTTTTTTAGTTCTTTGGGGGTACCGTGTCTCACCCCGGCCTTATGCAATGTGCGGGTGCCCAAGGATTTCATGGGTCCTTGTAAGGTGCCCAATTACACTGCTAATTTACCCCCCGAATCATGGGTCAAGAGCTATGAGATGGCGATGGAGATGCTGGATGTGGATGATTCGGCATGCGCCAAGTACTTCACCATGATGCTAGAAGGAACAACTCATACCTGGCTGAAAAGTTTGCCAGCTAACTCTATTGGATCATGGGCTGAGTTAAAAAGCTGGTTTATCCAGAATTTCAAAGATACGTGTAAGAAGCCCATGTCAATTGTGGACTTAGCCGCCTGTGTTCAAGAGGAAGGGGAGTCTACAACCCATTGGGTGAAGCGGGTATCAGCCATTCTGCATTCGCCAGACCGCATCAATGCTGATATGGCAGTCTTAACATTGGAAGGCAATTGCCGGTTTACGCCTTTGAAACTGAAGTTGGGAAGGCTCAAGCGTCACTGCAATGACATGGCAACACTTATGGCAGCTCTGGTTAAGTATGCCGACTCAGATAGTACCAAGGACACTGAGTCTGGGGATGAAAAGATGGGGAAGGGAAAGAAGAATGGCAGTGCCAAGGGGCAGTGGCATAACCCGGTGGGTCAGGGGAACAACGGTAAGCACAAGGCAGATAATAGCTTGGACTTTGTGCCTAACACCAACACCCAGGATAATGGTCAGCGCCGTAAGGGTAAACTGCCCCAGCGGGGTGGAGGATCAGGTCCCAATCTTGAGCGCCTGTTAAACCATCCTTGCCCAAAGCATGGGTCGCGAGAAAGGCCATCTACACACCTTTGGAAGGATTGCTTTATCATGCGGGAGTTTAAAAATTCGAATCTGTTACAATACGACCATGGACCACCCGACAGTTCAGGAGGCGGTTCTCATGGGCCGGGTTATGGTGGAGGCAGCTCTGGTTCAGGATTCCAAGGCCACCAAACCGGACATGGCAATCAAGGCAGTCAAGGCAACCAGGGAGGTTATAATCATCAGGGGAGTCAGTAGCAGCAACAATCGGGTTATCAGAGTAATTCGAAGCAGTTGAATAGTGGGCAGTACCATGTCTTCACCACTAGTTTGTGTAAACGCGATCAGAAGCTTCATAAAAGGGCAGTAAACTCCGTTGAACCGGCAATGCTCCGTTATTTGTGCTGGTCGGAACAACCCATTTTGTGGAGTCGAGAGGATCATCCACCCCGGGTTGATAATCTGGGTCACCTGGCATTAGTGGTGGCACCTCAGGTTCGGGGGGTACAAGCTCACCAAGGTACTCATGGATGGAGGGAGCAGTATCAATACCCTTTATTATGAAACCTTCTGTCGCATGGGGTTGACAGATAAAAATCTTAAACCTTCAAATACCATTTTTCGTGATGTGGTGCCTGGTAAATCGGCATACCCAGTTGGTAAGATAGCTCTAGAGGTTGCTTTTGGAGATGATCATGATTCAAGGTCAGAAACATTAGCTTTTGAAGTGGTGAAAGTCAAGAGCCCATATCATGCCCTATTTGGACGGCCGGCTTATGCTAAATTCATGGCAAGGCCCTATTATGTTTGTCTACAGCTTAAGATGTCGGGTCATAAGGGGACTATCACAATGCATGGGAGCCGGAAGATTGCTTTGGAATGTGAAGAAGGTGATGCGGCCTATGCTGAGTCGGTCTGTGCAACAGAGGAGTTGAAGTCATACAAAGACAATGTTGATCCGGCAGGTATGACTTCCCTAAAAAAGCCAACTACAAAGCATGATCCAACTTTGAAGTTTAAATCGGCTGAGGAGACTAAGCTGGTTGACCTTGTACCTGGCGATTCATCCAGGCAGTTCAGCATCGGCGCTAACCTGGATCCGAAATAGGAAAGCGCGCTCATCGAGTTCATCCGTGAGAACCGGGACATCTTTGCATGGAAACCTTCTGATATGCCAGGTGTACCAAGGGAATTTGCTGAGCACACTCTTAATATAGATCCTAAGTTTAAACCGGTCAGGCAGTTTCTCCGTCGCTTCAATGAAGAAAGGCGCAAGGCTATTGGTGAGGAGGTAGCCTAGATTTTGGCAGCGGGGTTTATTGTGGAGGTCTTTCACCCTGAGTGGCTAGCTAATCCGGTGCTGGTACTTAAGAAGAACGACACTTGGCGTATGTGTGTGGACTACACAGATCTGTACAAGGCTTGTCCAGTTGATCCCTTTGCTCTCCCTCGTATTGATCAGATCATTGACGCTACGTCGGGTTGTGACCGTTTGAGTTTTCTGGATGCTTATTCTGGTTATCATCAGATCAAAATGGCAATTAAGGACCAAGATAAGACAGCTTTCATAACTCCATTTGGAGCCTTCTGTTATGTGTCTATGCCTTTTGGGCTCAAGAGTGCCAGGTGACTTATCAGCATTGTGTGCAGAATTGTCTTCATAATCAGATTGGGCGCAATGTTCATGCTTATGTGGATGATATTGTAGTAAAGTACAGAAAGGAGGAGACGTTAATAGATGACTTGAAGGAAACTTTTGATAATCTCTGGGTCTATAAGATGATGCTTAATCTGGCCAAGTGTGTTTTTGGTGTTCCGGCAGGCAAGCTCTTCGGTTTTCTAGTGTCTAATAGGGGCATTGAAGCTAATCCATAGAAGATCAAAGCTATTACTTCGTTAGCCAAGCCAAAGTGTGTCAATGATGTTCAATGGTTGGTAGGCCGGATTACAGCCTTAAGCCGGTTTATCAGTCGCCTTGGGGAGAAGGCCATCCCTTTATATTAGATGTTGAAAAAGACGAATGACTTCGTCTGGAGTGATGCTTCCAATGAAGCATTTGAGGATCTAAAGCGGAAGCTAGCCGAGCCACCTATCCTTGCTGCTCCGGTTGATAAAGAGCCCTTGTTGTTATATGTGGCTGCGAATGCCTGGGCTGTTAGTGTGGCTTTTGTGGTGGATTGCAAGGAGGCTGGAAAGGAATATCTGGTTCAACGGCCGGTTTATTATGTTAGCGAGGTACTTATTGAGTCCAAGCTGATGTACCCACATTGGCAGAGGCTGGTATATGGAGTTTTTATGGCAAGCCGGAAGCTCAAGCAGTATTTTCAGGGTCATCCTATCACTGTGGTCAGTTCTGCCCCTAGGGGGATATCATCCAAAACAGGGAAGCAACTGGCCGGGTTGCCAAATGGGCCATTGAGCTTGGACCTCACGGGTTAAAATATATGCCTCAGACAGCAATCAAGTCCCAGGAACTTGTGGATTTCATTAATGACTAGATAGAGTTGCAGGCACCGGAGGAAAAGCCAGATAACACTTATTGGACTACTCATTTTGATGGGTCCAGACAATTGGAGGGCCTGGGGGCTGGAGTCGTATTAACTTCCCCAACGAGGTGATAAGTTCTGTTATGTTCTCCGTTTAATGTTCCCTTGCACTAACAATGCAGCTGAACATGAGGCCTTTCTCCATGGTCTTCGGATGGCTAAGGAGATGAATTTAAGCCGGGTTAAGTGCTTTGGTGACTCGTACCTGGTTGCTCAACAAGTGTCTGGCACTTGGGATTCCAAGGATTCACTCATGGCAGCATATCGTCGAGAGGTAGATATTGTTGCTGGTCATTTCAAGGGCTATCAAGTCGACCATGTGGACCGGTGAAAGAATGAAGCGGCGGACGCTTTAAGCCGTTTGGGTTCCCAACATAAACCGGTTCTACCCAATGTTTTTCTGGATGTTTTGCATAACCCATCGGTCAGGTTACCTACAGAGGAGGATTTGGTTGTTCCTGATCCGGAGGCTCAGTTAGTGGAAGCTCTTCATGTTATCCTGGATTGGACGGTCCCATACTTGGCGTATATGAACCGGGGCAAGTTACTAGAGGACGAAACTTTGGCCAGACAAATAATCCGGCGATCCAAGTCAATGACCATTATCAATGGGGAACTGCATCATTGTAGTGTAACAGTGGCGTTTCAGCATTGTGTGTCTCCTCAAGAAGGCTGCGAAATTTTGCGTGAGATCCACGAAGGAGATTGTGGTCACCACGCCAGTTCAAAATCCTTGATTGCTAAGGCTTTTCGTCATGGCTTCTATTGGTTGACGGCTCATGCTGATGCTGAGGATTTGGTAAAGAGGTGTGATGGTTGTCAGAAGTTTGCACGCCACGCTCATGTTCCAGCTCAAGAATTAAGGATGATTCCAATCACTTGGCCGTTTGCAACTTGGGGGCTGGATATGGTTCGGCCCTTTAAGAGGTCCAAGGACAAGAAGACCCATTTTCTGGTGGTGGTTGATAAGTTAACCAAGAGGGTGGAGGCAGAACCAGTTAGTAAGTGTGATGCAGCTACGGCGGTTCAATTCATCAAAAAGGTGATATTTCGTTTTGGTTTTCCACACAGCATCATAACCGATAATGGTACTAATCTGTCGAAGAGTGCTATGGAAGAATTTTGTCAACGTGAGCACATCCGGCTTGACATGTGATCAGTGGCTCACCCCCAATCTAATGGTCAAGCAGAGAGAGCCAATCAAGAGATTTTGAGAGGCATCAAGCCCCGACTTATGGTTCCTTTAAAGCGGATGCCGGGTTGTTGGGTGGAGGAGTTACCTTTTGTGTTATGGAGTATCAAAACCACACCGAACAGATCCACGGGTTACACACATTTCTTCATGGTTTATGGAGCAGAGGCGGTTCTCCCTAGTGACATCCGTCATGACTCTGCCCATGTGGCGGCTTATGTTGAAGCTGATAATGAAAAAGCACGTCAGGATTCACTGGACCTGTTAGATGAGGAGCGTGATATGGCAGGGGCTCGTTCAGCGATTTACCAGCAAGACCTGCATCGTTATCACAGCCACCGGGTTAAGCCAGAACTCTTCAAGAAGGCAATTTCGTGCTCCGGCTCATCCATGATCAGACTGATATGCACAAGTTATCCCCACCTTTGGAAGGACCTTTTGTGGTCAGCAAAAATCTGCACAACAACTCATACTACCTTATTGATGTTCGAGAGCACAAAGACTCACGTAAATCGGAGGAGGAGACCCAACGGCCGTGGAATATAGCTCTTCTTCGGCCTTACTATACTTGAGCCATAGGCTCTTATTGTCACTAGTAGAAAAAGGGTCAAATGTGAAGCACATTAATGCTGATTTGCATTTGAGCCGGCACTAATGTGTCCATTAGTGCCGGTTCAAACGGCTAGGCGGGCGGACATCATTAGTACCGGTTCGTGGCCAACCTTTAGCACCGGTTCGTGCCATGAACCGGTACTAAAGTGAGTGGTGGCAGGATGTTGTCAGTCCGGGGCCCCTCCAACACCTTTAGTACCGGGTCGTATGACGAACCAGTACTAAAGGTTGTCCTACATACACCCTTCGCCCACCCGAGCTCGCTCTGTTCTTCCCCTTTCCCCTCTCCTCCTTGTTATTTCCCTCTTCCTCTCAAGCTCATCACACATTTTGCCCAAAATTTGTCAAGATTTTAAGGCCCCCATCCATTCAAATGATCACAAAGGTTAGCAACTTTGTCATTTCATCTCTCATTGCTAGATTAGCTCGTGCAATGCTTTATATAGTCATTGATTTTTGAGTTTAGTAATTAGGGAGGAATTATATATATGTGCTAGTATTTGATTTATATGCAATTTGAGGTCAAAATAACACTTAGTTTGCATATGTAGGTGTGGTTTACTTAGTGCCTTCTAAATCTCCATCATAACCACCGTCGATCGCCCGCAACGTCCCGTCGCCGACACCACCTTGTGGTGAGCCTCTTGTTCATGAATGTTTTATATAAAAAATTGATGTTTGTGTGATTTGGATATATAGTTACTCGTATAATTATCTTACCCATACGTTGTTTGTTATACATAGTGCCATGGTTTTGATATCCGTCCCCGTCGGCCCTCGTCCGGGTTATGATTCGGATGTGGTATATTCTCTTTTAAAACTATTTGTTGCATTTCGTGTTTAGGACAAATTATGCCCATCAAGTTGACATAGATATTTGTATGTAGGAGGTAGTTGAACCAGAAATTCCAACTGACCCTATTGTCGAGAGGTTAAATTTAGTTGAAAGAGAAAACGAGGATTTGAAGGAAAAATTGAAAAGAATTGAGGGGGAGAAGATGGAATTGGAGTTGCATGTTGTCGATGTCATTGTTGATCACAAGATTAAGATGGAGAAAATGCGCTTGAAGATTAGAAAGATTAGAAAATATGCCGTTCATAGTGAGGCTTGGTATCATTATGCTGTTGGATCAATTGTTACCTTAGTTGCAATCTTGATCGCATTTGTTGTTGCATTTAAATTCTTTAGCTAGAGAGTTATTTGTTTGTTGCATTTAAGTGTTGTATGAACTTTATGTATTGTATTAATTTGGTGTTTTCGGTGCTGTGTATTGAAGATGAGCCGGCAATGGATGTACGATGACCGATGCTCTCCCGAGTTCATTAATGGCGTGCATACTTTTCTGCTTGCGGCTGAGGCAAACAAGCGGGCGGATGGTTTTATGCCTTGTCCATGTGCTGGCTGTGAGAATGGTCACAATTACTCTACGTCAAGAACTATTCACGTCCACCTGTTTGAGTCCGGTTTCATGCCCCACTATAATGTTTGGACCAAGTATGGAGAAAGAGGGGTTATGATGGAAGACAATGAAGAAGAAGAGGACGACGACAGCTATCCTGGCCATGGGTTTCCTGAATACGATGATACAACAATGAGGGAAGAAGCTGAGCCGGCAATGTGGGAAGAAGCTAAAGAAGAGGCATCGGATGAGCCTGTTTATGATCTTGGTCGGGCCATCGTCGATGCAAAGAGAAACTATGCAAGTGATTTGGAGAAGAAGAAGTTGCAGCGCATGTTAAAGGATCACAAAAAATTGTTGTACCCGAATTGCGTAGGTGACAAGAAAAAGCTGGGCACCACACTGGAATTTCTGCAATGGAAGGTAGAGAATGGTGTATCTGACAAGGGATTTGGAAAGTTGCTGGTAATGATAAGGAATATGCTTCCAAAGGACAACGAAATGCCCGAGAGTACGTACGAAGGAAAGAAGGCTGTCTGCCCTATAGGGTTAGAGGTGTAGAAGATAGATGCATGCCCTAATGATTGCATCCTCTACCGCGGTGAGTACGAGGATTTGAACGCTTGCCCGGTATGCGGTACATTGCACTATAAGATCAGCCGCGATGACCCTGGTGATATCGAGGGTGAGCGCCCCAGGAAGAAGATTCCTGCCAAGGTGATGTGGTATGCTCCTATAATACCACGGTTGAAACGTTTGTTCCAAAACAAAGAGCATGCCAAGGCGATGAGATGTCACAGAGAATACTGTAAGAAAGATGGAAAGTTGAGAGTACCCACTGACGGATTGCAGTGGAGAAAAATCAAGAGAAAGTACGGGAAGGAGTTTGCAGATGATGCAAGGAACGTATGGTTTGGCCTAAGCGCAGATGGAATTAATCCTTTTGGGGAGCAGGGTAGCAACCATTGCACCTGGCCTGTGCCTCTATGTTTGTATAACCTTCCTCCTTGGTTGTGCATGAACTGGAAGTTCATTATGATGCCAGTGCTCATCCAAGGCCCTAAGCAACCCAGCAACTCTTACGGCTGTGGAATGGAACGGGTGTACGTGCATGGGATGAGCACATGGGGGAAGAATTTGACCTAAAGGCGTTGCTGTTCGTAACCATCAATGATTGGCCTGCTCTCAGTAACCTTTCTGGACAGAAAAACAAGGGATACCGCGCATGCACGCATTGTTTGGACGATATCGACAGTATATATTAGGCTAATTGTAAGAAGAATGTATACCTGGGACATCGTCGATTTCTTCCGAGCAGGCATGCCATTGAAAGCACAAGTGCTCCCTAGGTGGTTTTGGTAATTAATGACAACATATCTCTTGTTGGACTAACGTTTCTATCTAGTATGTTTCAGATAAGTTCAACAATGGAGTGGCACGGACTAAAGGTTGTGGGAAGTTCTCCAAGATACTAAGGACAAAGGATTGGCTAAAGCTTAAAGCTCAAGACTCTTCATTTTACATTTTAGTGATCCAATATGAGGTGTTTCTTAATGAGCCTCTTGCTCAAGTGCTTAATGATATGCTCCAAAATCCTCAGCTACTTTCCCACTTCCACATATGATCTAAACCCAAAGCCAAAATCGGACCTACCGATTAATTCTATCCGGCGCCACCGAGTTTCACTTGTCATAGCCACTGCTAGAAACCCTAATCAGTTCGGTCTCACCGATGGGATCTCGGTCTCACCAAGATGGGCTTGCAAACTCTCTGTTACCTATTGCAGTACCCTCGGTCCCACCGAGATATGCAATCGGCCCCACCGAGTTTGCTTGGCCAACTCTCTGTTTCACTTATTACCCAAATCGGTCCCACCGAGTTTGAGTAATCGGTCAAACCGAGTTTTGGATTTACCCTAACCCTAGCACATCGGTCCCACCGAGTTGATCCAGTCGGTGCCACCGAAAATCTCTAACGGTCACTAGGTTTACTATTTCGGTCTGACCGAGTTTGTTGATTCGGTCCCACCGAGATTGGTAATTGTGTGTAATGGTTGGATTTTGTGTGGAGGCTATATATACCACTCCACCTCCTCTTCATTCGTGGAGAGAGCCATCAGAACACATCTACAGTTCCAACTCATATGTTCTGAGAGAGAACTACCTACTCTGTGTTGAGGCCAAGATATTCCATTCCTACCATATGAATCTTGATCTCTAGCCTTCCCCAAGTTGCTTTCCACTCAAATCTTCTTTCCAGCAAATCCAAATCCTGTGAGAGAGAGTTGAGTGTTGGGGAGACTATCATTTGAAGCACAAGAGCAAGGAGTTCATCATCAACACACCATTTGTTACTTCTTGGAGAGTGGTGTCTCCTAGATTGGCTAGGTGTCACTTGGGAGCCTCCGACAAGATTGTGGAGTTGAACCAAGGAGTTTGTAAGGGCAAGGAGATCGCCTACTTCATGAAGATCTACCGCTAGTGAGGCAAGTCCTTCGTGGGCGATGGCCATGGTGGGATAGACAAGGTTGCTTCTTCGTGGACCCTTTGTGGGTGGATCCCTCCGTGAACTCACGCAACCGTTACGCTTCGTGGGTTGAAGTCTCCATCAACGTGGATGTAGGATAGCACCACCTATCCGAACCACGAGAAAAACATCCGTGTCTCCAATTGCGTTTGAATTCTCCAAACCCTTCCCTTTACATTCTTGCAAGTTGCATGCTTTACTTTCCGCTGCCTATACACTCTTTGCATGCTTGCTTGATATGTATTGTGAATGTTGAAATTATGCCTAACCTCCACTTAAACCAAAAAGGCTTAAAAAATGCAAGCTTAGCATTAAGTGTCTAATCACCCCCCTCTAGACACATCTACTTCAAGGTCCTACAAGTGGTATCAGTGCATTGGTCTCCATTGCCTTTGTTTAATCACCATTGGAGGAAGATGGATGTGTCTACTTTAGGGAGTCTTAGACATAGAGTGCCTATTCTTGATGGAGAATATTTTCATGAGTGGAAAAATGAGATGCTTGTAATCTTCAATCAATATCATTTGAACAAGTATATTGCTAGTCCTTGTGCACCTCATATTGATCCTTTGCATCCTACCCTAGATGAAGATATGGACATGATTCGCAATCTTAGAACTATTGAGCACATCATTAGAGGATTGCCCAAAAATTTGATTGCTAGTTTGCCTACTCTTAATTATGCCTATACTATATGGAAATTTCTTGAGGAACGACTTCCTGATCATTCCTTGAAAAATTTGGATGAAATTCTCCATAAATCTATTGCCTTGAGTAAGATGAACTCTAGTGATCCTAGTTTTGGTGATTGTCTATTTGAGCTTACCAATCTCAAGCATGCTAAAGGAGATGTTGGAATCATTATATCCGAAGTTATAAGAATTCATAAAGGTGACCACTTTGATGATCATTTATCTAATGAATTACCCTCTGTAGGAAATGATGAGTCACAAGATCATGGTGAACATGGATACTATGATGATGATGATAGTGACTTCGATCTTGATGATGCAATGAGACATTTTGGTCTTATGGCAAATCTTCGGGGATATGTGTCAGGAGGAAATGAATGGGTTCTTGATAGTGGATGTAGTGATCATATGACCGGAGATGAAGAGATGTTCCGTGAGCTTGCTGAAAATGACGGTCCTCGAAAATATGTCACCTTTGGTGATAATTCAAAGGGTAAAGTGGTTGGCCTTGGTAAGGTGGCCATCTCACATGATAGTTCCATTCAAAATGTCATGCTCGTTGAATCTCTCGTCTACAACTTACTTTCAGTATCTAGACTTGCTGATTTTGGTTTGAATGTCCTATTTACTGAGGTAGATTGCCAAGTATTTTGTCGAGACAATCATAAAATGGTCTTTACCGGTATGCGTAGAGGTGATCTTTACATTGTCGACTTCTCTAAAAAGGCACAACCTAAAACTTGCTTTATTGCTAAATCCTCAAAAGGTTGGTTGTGGCATAGACGACTAGGTCACGTTGGCATGAGAAACCTTGACAAGCTTATTAAAGGAAATCATATCCTTGGAGTTAACGATGTCATATTTGATAAGGATAGACTTTGCAGTGCTTGTCAAGCAGGTAAACAGGTTGGAGGAAGGCATCCCGTGAAGAACATCATGACCACAAGAAGGCCACTCGAGCTATTTCATATGGATCTTTTTGGTCCCAACGTCGTGAGGAAATTCTTTTGGTCTAGTTATAGTTGATGATTTTTCAAGATTTACGTGGGTGTTCTTTCTTAATGACAAGTCGCAGGTCCAAAAGATCTTCAAAAACTTTGCTAGGAAGGCCCAAAATCAGTTTGACGTGAAGATCAAGAAGGTTCGGAGTGACAACGGAACGGAGTTCAAGAACACAAATGTGGACACCTTTCTTGACGAAGAAGGGATTTCACACGAGTTCTCGGCTACGTACACACCTCAACAAAATGGAGTTGTTGAGAGGAAGAACCGGACGCTCATTGAAATGGCAAGAACGATGCCTGATGAATACAAGACACCGAAGCACTTTTGGGCAGAAGCGGTTGAGACAGCTTGTCATGCAACAAATCGCTTGTATCTTCACAAGCTACTCGGCAAGACGGCATCTGAGCTCCTCACCTGTAACAAACCCCAAGTTGGATACTTTCGAGTATTCGGCTCAAAGTGCTACATTCTTGACAAGCATTGTCGTTCAAAGTTTGCTCCTAAATTTCATGAAGGTTTTCTACTTGGTTATGGCTCAAACTCTCACACTTACCGTGTCTACAACAATTTCACCCGAAAGGTTGAAGAGACGGTAGATGTGAAGTTTGATGAATCTAATGGCTCGCAAGTAGAGCAATTGCCAATTGATGTAGGAGACAAAGACCCTTCAGAAGCAATCCAAGACTTGTCTATTGGCAAAATTCATCCAACGGAGGTGAAGGAGAATACCTCGTCCGTCCAAGTGGAAGCTTCTACTTCACAACAAGGTGAACCAAGAATTGATACAGAAGCATCCACAAGTGGGACACACCAAGATGAAGAAGACAAGGAAATGCATCAAGACGAACATCAACAACCTCCTTCTCCACCACGACAAGAGAACGACAACGTCAACAATGAAGAAGGCCAAGAAGAAGAACAAGATGAAGAAGATGTTCAATGAAGACCCAAGCAAAAGCTCTCACGAGTTCGAGCAAGAATTGCCAAAGATCATCCCGTCGAGCAAATCTTCAATGATATACAAACCAGGAGAATCACTCGCTCAAAGACTCGTTTAGCTAACTTTTGTGAAAACTATTCATTCATCTCTAGCATTGAACCTATGAAGGTTGAAGAAGCATTGGAAGATCCGGATTGGATAAACGCTATGCATGAAGAGCTACACAACTTTGAGAGAAACCAAGTTTGGACATTGGTTGAGAAGCCCGACAACAACCACAACATCATTGGTACCAAATGGGTGTTTCGCAACAAGCAAGATGAAGATGGACAAGTGGTTCGCAACAAAGCACGTCTCGTCGCCCAAGGGTACACACAAGTCGAAGGTATGGACTATGGTGAGACATATGCTCCCGTTGCTAGACTTGAGTCCATTCGCATCTTACTTGCCTATGCTAATCACCATAATATCACCTTGTACCAAATGGACATTAAAAGTGCTTTTCTAAATGGTGAAATAGAGGAGGAAGTTTATGTCGAACAACCTCCTGGCTTTATCAATCCTAAGAAACCAAATCATGTTTACAAACTTCACAAAGCTCTTTATGGTCTTAAACAAGCTCCTAGAGCATGGTATAAATGCTTGACCAAGTTCCTTATTGCAAGTGGTTTTGAAATTGGTAAAATTGATTCTACTCTTTTTACTAAAAGGGTTAATGGAGAACTATTTGTATGCCAAATTTATGTTGATGATATCATATTTGGTTCAACTAACCCTCTCTTTAGTGAAAAGTTTGGAAAGCTAATGTCAGAGAAGTTTGAGATTTCTATGATGAGTGAACTCAAATTCTTTCTCGGTTTGCAAATCAAGCAAACTAAGGAAGGTACATTTGTCTCTCAAACGAAGTACACCAAGGACTTATTCAAGAAGTTCAATATGCAAGAATGCAAAGGTATGCCTACACCCATGCCTACTAGTGGACATCTTGATTTGACCAAAGATGGTGAACCGGTTGATCAAAAGGTTTATCGCTCTATGATTGGTTCTTTGTTATACCTATGTGCTTCGCGTCCCGACATTATGCTAAGTGTGTGCATGTGTGCACGTTATCAAGCTGCTCCTAAAGAATGTCATCTTAAGGCCGTGAAAAGGATATTGAGATACTTAATTCATACACCAAACTTTGGCATTTGGTATCCTAAGAGGTCTTTTTTTGATCTTGTTGGCTATTCCGACTTGGATTATGCCGGGGACAAGGTTGATAGAAAATCTACTTCGGGTACTTGTCAATTTCTTGGTAGATCTCTTGTGTCTTTGTCTTCCAAGAAACAAAACTCGGTATCCTTATCCACCGCCGAAGCGGAATACATTGCCGCTGGTTCATGTTGTGCTCAATTACTTTGGATGACCCAAACTCTTAAAGATTATGGGATCTATGTGAAACATGTTCCACTCCTTTGTAACAATGAAAGTTCTATCAAAATTCGTCATAATCCAGTACAACATTCTCGAACTAAGCATATTGAAGTTCGTCATCATTTCATTCGAGACCATGTTGCTAAGGGTGACGTTGATCTTAAGCATGTTCGCACCGATAAGCAATTAGCGGATATATTTACTAAACCTCTTGATGAGAAAGTATTTTGCAGGTTGAGAGGTGAATTGAACATTATTGATGCTTCGAACCTGGAGTAGGAACTCCATTGGATACATGCAAGACATGAGCTTATGACTAATCCATGATATATCTCTTATGATGACTATCTTATGTCTTGGATATATTTGTACCTTGCATGTTGTCTAACCCATGTAGGTGCTTGGTTGAATCTAATTCCATGAGATTGCGACTCACTCACATCTTGAGCAATCTCTACATCACCAAGTCTCTACACAATGGTGGTTGAAGACAAGGAAGCACAAAACCATTCAAACATATCCTTTGACAAATTCTATGTTGAGCTTCATGATTGTCATTTTTTGATACACAAGTGCTCTTCCTTGCAAGAACTAACCCATGTAGGTAGATGAACTCAAACTCCAAGTGGTGCTCCCAACTCTTGATGAGCTACATCAACCTTGAGCACCCACACAAGTTCAACTACATGAGCAAGAACCACACCACCACTCAAGGTATGTTATTCCATCTTAGAGAAGCTTTACTCCAAGACATGAGTCAAAGCAACTCAACAAGATGTGAATACATCAAGATGCTTAAACGAAAAATGGTAACCCCATTTTGAGCTTAAACAATGAGTATGACCTATGATCAAGTGTTCTCACTTGACTCCTAAGTCAATATACTCTAACATAGGTGACTATGTCACCGCCCAACTCTAGATGAAGTTCTCTTGTGTTCTTTTATGTGTTATTGCATTTGTCTCATGCATGTTTATTTTCTTTCTCTTTTTAAAAAAAACTTCATCTAGATCCTTTAGTTTCTTCTATTTTCTTTTTGTTTTTGTTCTGCATTTTCTGCATTCAATTCCTTGCAAATCCTTCAGATAATTCATTGCAAATCTTTGTGAGATCCTACATGTCTAGTGAGATGAGGTGGCAAGTGTTTTTCTCTGTGTGAACTCAGTTCCACCGACTTGTAATTTTCGGTCCAACCGAATCTTTTTGGTACCACCGAAACATGCCACTCGGTGCCACCGACTTTGCAACAGGAAAAACAGTTTGCCACTTGTTCTATATTTCTTCTGATCCAGCTCTACTCAATGAATCTTGTCGTCTACAAGCATCACAGTTTTATCCATTGCTTTGTGCTGTGTCTCAAGGACCAAACCTATACGGCGGATTCCAGAAAGCCCTTCTTGGAAATTGATGTCAAAGGGGGGGAGAGAGATCACATCAAAGCTCAAGGGGGAGAGAAAGTCTCAAGGACCAAACCTACACCTGAGAAAGTATTAAGGGGGAGAAAGAGATTTCCAGGGGAGAGAATACTCAAGGATCCCAAATGTCCCAGATGCTTGATGTTCAAGAGGAGAGATGTCACATGTCTTTTTGGGGGAAAGACATGTTCATATGTGCTTATTTTTTTTGACCATGAAGACTGCAGGGCTTGCATCCCACAACATTTTATTAATTGAGCCAAAATAAATACAAGGTATGCATCCTCAAGATGAGGACGAAGGAAAAACCGTAAAAGAAGCTATCCAGGGAAAGGAAGACTATACCTAAATAATTACAGAGGGAAGAAAAGCAACATCAGCTCTCCTCAAGGAGGAAGAAAATCAATCCACTTAAGAAGGGTTTCCCTGTATTTCCGTTTGATCCGATGAGAGAGCAGAGTAAGGTCATGAATGAAACCATTTCTCTAGGCCCTGAAAGTTGGTTGGATGTTCCGGAAAGCTCTATCATTCCTGACCTCCCAAATATTCCACCATGCCGTAAACACCACCTCCCCAAAGAAAGGCTTGTTGAACTCCTTCCTAGCTTGACGAGCAATATCCGCCATATCATTACCATTGGTCCATTCAATTTGCAGATAGTTCCACACTCGAGTGCTATAATTGCACTGGAAGAAAAGATGGTTTCTGTCTTCCAGAATTCCAGTGGGACAAAGCACACATTCTGGTCCTTCATTAATCTTCCAATGCCTCCGCTGAATCATGTCTTTAGTGTTAACCCTGTCCATAATTACAAGCCAAGCAAACATCTTGATCTACATGGTGCAGCAACTCTTCCATATCCACCCCAGAATAGGGTTTGATACCATTGGCTGATATACAAAATCATAAAACCTCTTTGCAGTAAAAACTGCTTTCTTGCCATGCCTCCAGCTCCAGCTGTCCTTGGAGGTATTATCAAACTGAAAAGTCCTCATTAGGGAAGAAAGTTGCTGCAATTCCTGAAAGGCTTGTGCAGTGAGAGGTAAGTAGAGTAGGTCTTGGAAACTACTAGCCACAAAGACTTCCTTGACTGAGAGATTTTTGTCAAGACAAAAGGAGTAGAGCCTAGGAAATCGATCTTGCAGTGGGACTGAACTGCCCCCAATTTGCCAGTAGTCAGACCAGAACAAAACCGTATCACCCTTAGCAACATCCACCGACGTAACTGACCGAAAGTTATCCATCAGCTTACATACATCTCTCCACCAAAAGGAGCCACAAAGAACAGTGTCATGTGGAATCCTCTGAAAGTAGTAAGAATCCCAAACTAACTGGACCCATGGCATGTCCATCTTGTTATAAAATTTATTGAGATGTTTCATCAGCAGAGCATCATTCTGTAAACCTAAGTTCAATATTCCAAGCCCTCCCTTGGACTTAGGTCGACAGACGAGTGGCCAAGCCGCCAGTGAGTGTCCCCTTTCCTGGCCATACTTCCTCCATAAACACTGCCTCTGAATTCTTTCCAGTTGTTTCAAAATGCCCTGAGGAATTGACAAACTGGAAAGGAAGAAGATAGGCAATGAAGAGATGACAGAATTAACTAACTGCAATCTGCTCCCTTGAGGTAAAAACCAAGAGCTTGCAGTCAATCTTCTCTCCATGCAATCCACCAGGGGAAGAAGATCCACAATTTTTGGCCCGGTGGTCCCCACTGGCAGACCCGGGTAAGTAAAAGGCATCTTGCCTAACTTATAACCAAAATCGGCAGCCAGCTCTGAAGCATCTAGGTCTGTCACATTGATGGGATACATTGAGGATTTATGAAAGTTAATTTGAAGTCCAGTTGCCTGAGAGAAAGAGTGTAAAACTCGTTTCAAAGCCCTCAATTGATCTTTGTCAGCATTGAAGAAAAGCAACGTATCATCAGCATATTGGACGACAGGGAAATCTGGGTCATGTGTGGGCAGAGGTCTATTAATAAGACCTTGATGAAGAAGATCATTTATCAATGTTTACAAGAGATCCGCCGCAATCACAAAGAGCAAGGGAGAAATGGGGTCCCCCTGCTTCACGCCGCATTTGCATTTGATGTGATTCCCAGGAACTCCGTTCAAAAGAACGGAAGAAGTGCCAGAGGACAGCAACTGTTTAATCCAAGTGATCCATCCATCATCAAAACCTTTTGCAATTAGGATCTTTATGATAGCCTCATGCTGGATAGAATCAAAAGCCTTTTTGAAATCCAGTTTAAGCAAAATGATGGGCCTCTTAGATTGATTACACTGGTGAATGTACTCAAAAGTCCAAGCCAGACAATCCTGGATTGTTCTTGATTTTATGAAACCATATTGGTTTTTATGCACACATTTGATGATTTCCTGTTGGAATCTGTTAGCTGCGAGTTTGGTGAGAAACTTCAAACCCACCGAGGTAAGGGAGATCGGCCTGAAGTCCCCTACACCCTCCGGTGACTGCTTCTTAGGGATCAGGGTGATGTACGCGTCATTCAAGTTCTCCAACTGAACTGTTCCAGCATGAAACTCCTTAACCAACTTGATGAAATCAGCAGAAATTATGTGCCAACACTTTTTTAAAAAAAAGTCCATTAAAGCCATCAGGCCCTGGGGCCTTGTCAATGGGCATTTCCTTGATAACCTGCTCAATTTCTTTCATATCAAACTGGTTCGTGAGTGCCGTTAGGCCCTGGACCCTAGGAATAAGGGACAATATGTTTTCATCCAAACAAATTGGTCTTACTGTCCCCATTCTGCTTCGGAAGGCTGTCAAGAATTCCCTGGCCATTTCGTCATGGTTTGACGTTATGGATCCATCAGACAACAAAAGACTGGCAATAGAGTTTTTTTGTATCTCTCAGTTGCCATAGCCTAAAAAAAATTTGAGTTGAGTTCTCCTCCCCCACTTTAATATACCTGATTGTACATCTCTTCTTCCAATAGAGATATTGCATGTGCAGCAGTCGCTCATGATGCAGTTTTGTGATTTTCCTGAAATTAAACTCAGGCCTAGACAGAGACCTTCTGTCCTCAAGATTGTCCAACCAAAGAATTACCCAGTTACACTTCTCAAGCAACCGTTTGATATGGGATAACCCCTTTTGCCATTTTTTTAGTGCATACCTCAACGCCTTTAGTTTGTCCACAATTATAGCTGCAATATGAGTTTTGCGAGAGGGTCTATTCCAAACCTCCTGAACACACTCCATAAAACCAGCCTGATGGGTCCAATAGTTTTCAAACCTAAAAATGTGTGCTTTAGGAATTGCTGTACTAATGGTAACCAAACAAGGCACATGATTCGACGCAGTTTTGTCCAAGGGGCTCAGTTGTGTCATTGGGTAAATGTGTATCCAACTCGCCGATGTGAAAACCCAATCTAACTGCTCCAAAAGAGGTCTGTCCTACATATTAGACCAAGTAAATTTTCTTCCTTTCAAGGGAAGTTCCAGCAATCCCAAATGGCCAATTATCTCATTGAATATAGACATGTCATTTATATCACCCCCAGGTAAGTTCCTATTATCCATTGAACGGATGAAATTGAAGTCTCCCATCAACATCCACAACTGATCCGGATCAATATCTAAATTGTACATCCAAGAAACAAACTCATCACGTAACTCACCCTGACAAGGGCCATACACATTCACCATGAACCACTTTTCATTATTGTGAACCGAGGTAAACTACATGACTATAGCGTAAGGCTTAACTTCAAGTAATGTGCCATGAAACACATTTGAATGCCACACTATTAATAGGCCCCCAGATGCTCCATTAGAGGGAGACTCCACAAATTGATCAAAGCCATGGGGGCAAATGCTTTTAATGTCTGAACGCGAGCAAGTGGAAAGCTTCGTTTCCTGCAAGCAAAGAACTGAACATTGGCTGTCTATCACCTTTTCCCTAACAGAGCGCTGTCTCGCTCCCGAATTGAGACCGCGAACATTCCAACGTAACACGATTCATTAAAAACCATAGCGTCTAGTAGCAAAAGAAATATGGCACCTAATGCCATACCATCCATAATGAACTTAAGTTCAGAATCCCAAAATGTCTCGTTGCAGACTGGACACAGTTCAACAGAAAAGAAAACAAGCATAACCAGCACCTTCAACATGGAGAATAACATAAGAAACTACGTTGTGGATGCAGACGAGTCCTCCTGTGGATTAACCATAAGCTTATCCACCGAAATGAGCGCAGGATCAATCTCTAATTCCTCACCCACAGCTTGCAGAACCTGAATCGGAGTGTGAGGCGGTGCCGCAGGAAGAGCCTCTTCAGAATCATCAACTGGAGTGGGCTGGGCCTTGTCTTCCATGGGCTTTGCACGTGGACGCTTCTTGGATGGCTGCAGTGAGAGCTGTTCAAAAACCACGTTCTTGTAGCCATCCAATTTTGCCGCGCTCCTTGTGCATCGCCTGAGAGATGTGTCAACCACCGGAGTATTCTTCTTCTGTCGCCATTTACGCCTAGTTGATTGGTCAACAGAAAAAACCATGCTAGATTGAGCTGAGACAGGAACAGCTGAACTCTCCGTCCCTCCTTCTTCAGAAACAAAGTCTTGGACATTGACAACCGGCAACTCCTCAAATAAGGCTCTGGCCACTGGGCGCTTCGCCAAGACAGACTGCCTGGTGACAGGCACCACAGGTAAAGAGGCAGCTAAAGAAGAAATCATCCTTTCTTCATCGAAGGCAATGGACCAAGACCTCTTCGAGTAAATGACTGTGCCCAGTGGCTTGAAGAAAATGGACCTGGGGACATCTTTAACCGAGAAATCAACCATCGGATTCTCAAAATATCTTTTCCAAACCATCTACGGAGGAAGAGGAGGACCAGCCACAATGCATGCCATGCCAATAAAAATTTCATGCTGTTGAATCACCGGAGGCTGATAAGGCACAATGGCAAGCTGGTTCTCATCAAAAACCGGATGCTGAGCTTCGGGGAGTGGTTCATGGTGCTGCTGGATATCATCCTCTGGTTGAAGCTGCTCGACAGACGCAGACCCTTCCAGCTGATCAATGACTATTGAGACTTGATCCTGTTCTGGAGCCGCAGGGTGTGGGGCCTGCTCAATCTCTGCATCCTCTCCCCATATGGCATTTCCCGAAGCAGAATCATTAATATTCACAGGCGGAGGGGGTGGAGCAAGGGGAGCATCGTTCCAACCAAGCATTGGGTATGGAGGCAAAGCAAACATAAGATTATCCTGCACCAGATTGCCAGGTAAAGGATGAGGATTTCCATCCAAGGGCATGGGATCTTCGTCATGTGGCATCTGGTCGGCAAAATCTGCACCTAAGACATAGCAAGCAGCAGTCCAAGATACTTGTGCATCACCATACTCCACATAATCACGAAAGACAACATCCCTTGGAACCAGCGGTGTATCCGGAAAATAAGCTTCCACTACGGTCCTAAGCAGATAAGGATCCTCACTATCCCAAGAGATAAATTTTCCAAAAGTGCCTACCGCCTGAGAGATATATTCAGTGGTGCGGTAATCAAGAGGAATCCCAATAAACATTAACCAGCCCTTGCGAAAACCCTACATCCCTCTATAATTTTGTCCATCATCATGCTTCATAAATCTGATAGAGCGATCATGACCAAAAGGAAACGGTGCATGCTGGATCAATGTGTATCTGACTGACGGATCCCTGACTTGAAACAACCCTACCCCATGAAATCATGGCTGCGCAGATCGAACAAAAATACCTCTGTTGTGCAGAAACTGAACCACTTCTTCCCGTACTGGGCGAAACGGCCCCTCCGGCTCCGGCACGACCTCTGCCAGCATGAAGTCCTCGTGGCGACAAGCCGGCCGCGCAGCGGGCGTGAAGAAAGAGGCTCATTAAGTTCTATCCATTTGTATCTTTCAGCTCTGATTTTCTGTTCCCTATCTTCTCCCAATATCCCATGTAAGATTCAGGGGGAGCAAGACACGTAAGGGAAAGAAATCAGTCAAATTCATTGCATATCTTTACTCTTGGGGACATGTTGAATCCAATGTGGTACCTTGTACTCACTCTCTACATGTCATCCTAGTCTTGGTTCTCTTGTGGCTTCCTTGGTTTGCTCTGGCTAGTGGAGGTACCTATGTTATCTAACCTTGTTTGTGCAGGTTCATTCCATCCTAAGCCAGCCAACGACTACAAGGTAAGTGTATGCATCAAAATCATGAGTATGAGGAATTCTTGCTTATGTACATACTGTTTGCAGTGAGCATGAATGTATTTTCCTTGATAATCTTTTGCTCTGATGCATATGGCCAAGATACATGTAACGCATTGCCTACTCTGTTATGGTTATGCTCTCACATGCCTCTATATTTCACATTTACATGAGTGCATACATGTAGGGGGAGCCTACGCTTGTTACATGTCCTTCCAAAGCTTTACTTGCTGTTCTTTATATCTTTATCTAAAGCTTTGATGTATGTTGCCATCAATTACCAAAAAGGGGGATATTGAAAGCACAAGTGCTCCCTAGGTGGTTTTGGTAATTAATGACAACATATCTCTTGTTGGACTAACGTTTCTATCTAGTATGTTTCAGATAAGTTCAACAGTGGAGTGGCATGGACTAAAGGTTGTGGGAAGTTCTCCAAGATGCTAAGGACAAAGGATTGGCTAAAGCTTAAAGCTCAAGACTCTTCATTTTATATTTTAGTGATCCAAGATCACATTGAGTCCATAGGAGAAGCCAATACTACCAAGGAGGGATGAGGTGTTGCTTAATGAGCCTCTTGCTCAAGTGCTTAATGATATGCTCCAAAATCCTCAGCTACTTTCCCACTTCCACATATGATCTAAACCCAAAGCCAAACTCGGACCTACCGATTATTTCTATCCGGCGCCATTGAGTTTCACTTGTCATAGCCACTGCCAGAAACCCTAATTAGTTCGGTCCCACCGATGGGATCTCGGTCTCACCGAGATGGGCTTGCAAACTCTCTGTTACCTATTGCAATACCCTCGGTCCCACCGAGATTTGCAATCGGCCCCACCGAGTTTGCTTGGCCAACTCTCTGTTTCACTTATTACCCAAATCGGTCCCACCGAGTTTGAGTAATCGGTCAAACCGAGTTTTGGATTTACCCTAACCCTAGCACATCGGTCCCACCGAGTTGATCCAGTCGGTCCCACCGAAAATCTCTAACGGTCACTAGGTTTACTATTTCGGTCTAACCGAGTTTGTTGATTCGGTCCCACCGATATTGGTAAATTGTGTGTAACGGTTGGATTTTGTGTGGAGGCTATATATACCCCTCCACCTCCTCTTCATTCGTGGAGAGAGCCATCCGAACACATCTACACTTCCAACTCATATGTTCTGAGAGAGAACTACCTACTCATGTGTTGAGGCCAAGATATTCCATTCCTACCTTATGAATCTTGATCTCTAGCCTTCCCCAAGTTGCTTTCCACTCAAATCTTCTTTCCACCAAATCCAAATCCTGCGAGAGAGAGTTGAGTGTTGGGGAGACTATCATTTGAAGCACAAGAGCAAGGAGTTCATCATCAACACACCGTTTGTTACTTCTTGGAGAGTGGTGTCTCCTAGATTGGCTAGGTGTCACTTGGGAGCCTCCGACAAGATTGTGGAGTTGAAGCAAGGAGTTTGTAAGGGCAAGGAGATCGCCTACTTCGTGAAGATCTACAGCTAGTGAGGCAAGTCCTTCGTGGGTGGTGGCCATGGTGGGATAGACAAGGTTGCTTCTTCGTGGACCCTTTGTGGGTGGAGCCCTCCGTGGACTCATGCAACCGTTACCCTTCGTGGGTTGAAGTCTCCATCAACGTGGATGTAGGATAGCACCACCTATCCGAACCACGGGAAAAACATCTGTGTCTCCAATTGCGTTTGAATTCTCCAAACCCTTCCCTTTACATTCTTGCAAGTTGCATGCTTTACTTTCCGCTGCCTATACACTCTTTGCATGCTTGCTTGATATGTATTGTGAATGTTGAAATTATGCCTAAACTCCACTTAAACCAAAAAGGCTTGAAAATTGCAACTTTAGCATTAAGTGTCTAATCACCCCCCCCCCTCTAGACACATCTACTTCAAGGTCCTACAGCCGTAAGAAAGAAAGGCAAGCATTTCAAAGGTGAGGCGGATCACCGGACGAAGCCTCGCCACCGTACTGGTGCTGATGTACATGATATGGTCAAGGATTTGAAGGTAGTCTTTGGAAAGGGTCCTGGCGGACAACCTGTTCCGAATGACGCTAACGGACGCGCACCCATGTGGAAGAAGAAATCTATATTTTGGGACCTGCCCTATTGGAAAGACCTAGAGGTCCACTCCGCAATCGACATGATGCACGTGATGAAGAATCTTTGCGTGACCCTGCTTGGCTTCTTAGGCGTGTATGGGAAGACAAAAGATACACCTGAGGCACGGGAGAACCGGCAACGTATGCACGGAAAAGACGGCATACATCAGGGTCCTGCCAGCTACGCTCTTACCAAAGAAGAGAAGGAAATCTTTTTTGAATGCCTACTCAGTATTAAGGTACCGTCTGGCTTCTTGTCGAATATAAAGGGAATAATAAACATGGCAGAGAAAAAGTTCTAGAACCTAAAGTCTCATGACTGCCATGTGATTATGACGCAACTGCTTCCGGTTGCATTGAGGGGGCTTCTACCAGAAAGCATTCAATTAGCCATTGTGAAGCTATGTGCATTCCTCAATGCAATCTCTCAGAAGGTAATCGATCTAGAAATCATACCAAGGTTAGAGAATGATTTGGTGCAATGTCTTGTCAGTTTCGAGTTGGTGTTCCCACCATCCTTCTTCAACAACATGACGCACGTCCTAGTTCACCTATGCGAAGAGATTAATGTTTTGGGTCCTGTATTTCTACACAATATGTTCCCCTTTGAGAGGTTAATGGGAGTCTTAAAGAAATATGTTCATAACCGTGCTAGGCTAGAAGGAAGCATCTCCAAGGGCCATGAAAATGAGGAGGTCATTGAGTTTTGTATTGCCTTTATTCCTGACCTTAAGCCGATTGGTGTTCCTGAATCGCGGCATAAGGGCATACTGGATGGAAAAGGCACACTAGGAGGGGATCAAATAATATGTATGGACGAACATTCTCTAACTGAAGCACACTGCATAGTTC
Organism: Triticum monococcum; assembly: GCA_034509565.1. NCBI lineage: Eukaryota > Viridiplantae > Streptophyta > Magnoliopsida > Poales > Poaceae > Triticum > Triticum monococcum. The sequence goes on along the minus strand of CM067841.1, from coordinate 165,981,087 downwards.
TACAGAATTCCGCCTTGGTGGCTCCGTATATGGACGAACACAAGAATTTTCTACGCTCCAAACACCTGGATCGGTCTGATGACCGGATTACATGTGAACAAACCAGGAGTTTCGCCGGCTGGTTGCAGACACGTACCATGCATGACGCTTCTATTGAAGATGACCTGCACTCGCTGTCCCAGTTACCATCTTCGAATATAATGACATTCAAAGGGTACGAGATAAATGGTAATACATTTTACACGATCGCCCAAGATAAGAAGAGCACCAACCAAAACAGTGGTGTCCGCTTTGATGCAGAAACCAAGACGGGAAAGGAAACATATTATGGTTACATAGAGGAGATATGGGAACTTGACTATGGACGTGGTTTGAAGGTCCCTTTGTTTCTGTGCAAATGGGTCAATATGACACGAGGCAGGGTAACGGAAGACCCGCAGTATGGAATGACAACAGTGGATCTCAAAAATCTTGCCTATGCAGACGAACCATTCATCCTAGCTAATGTTGTGGCACGGGTTTTCTATGTGAAGGATATGTCTACCAAGCTGAGAAAAAGAAAAGATAAGGAAGCGAATGCATCAGACGATGAGCCAAAGCGCCACATAGTTCTTTCTGGGAAGAGAAACATCATGGGAGTGGATGACAAGACAGACATGTCAGAAGATTATGAAAAATTTGATGAAATTGCTCCATTCACAGTGAATATTGACCCGATCATCCAGTTAAATGATGAAGATTTTCCATGGCTATGACGCAAAGGGACACACGCGAAGAAAAAGTTTCACACCCAAAGATCTGGGATGTGATCGGCTTCACTATCATCACTTTCTTATGTGTTTCACACCCAGGAGGGAATCTCTGTAATAGTTAGGGTAGTTATGTGTTTTGGCATTTGAAACGCGAAGAAATTTTATGTGCAAGCAAATTCTTTCATGCATTTACTGATTTTTTCAGCTAAATGACCCTGAAATTGAAAAGCATTTCAAATGAACTCAGAAAAGGTTGAAAGTTGGCATGGTATCATAATTTCACCCACATAGCATGTGCAAAAAAGTAGAGAGGGTTACCGCAAAAACTGGATGCACTTCGTGTACAAAATGGACAATCTCTTTCGAAGTATCAGGGTTTCAGACAACAACTCATCCGTTACAAAGGCTCTTCATTTTTTAAATAACCTAAGCATTACCAAATTGAATATAATGATAAAACACACTAATATTAAACATAAGAAAAAAGAATCACTGAAAAATCTATTTTTAAAGTTAACTTATTCACAAACTAGTGATTCACACAAATTTCAAATAATTCAAAATTTAAACTATTCAAATTTGTAAACTACCGGCACTAACAGAAAGTTTGTAATTTTTTGTACCTAAAGCAAAAATATTCACAAAGAAACTCTAAATATAGCAAAAAACAACTCAAACATAAATAAAACAAAAATAAATAAAGCAAAAAAAGAAGAAAAAAAAGCCCACCTATTGTGCCACAGCGGCCTGCATACGACTAGAAACCCAACCTGTTGTTGGGCCAGGATGCAGGCCCGCAAAGGCCCAGTAGGCACACAGGGCAGCACAGAACATTTAGGCCCAGTAGGCCTGCTTTGGAGAGGAGCTCGAGGGAGCTACCGCACTGGGGCTTATAAACCAGTGCGGACGCCCCTCGGCTAGCGAGGTGGGTCTAAACATGACGCACCGCACCTGCACCAGCGCACCCCCTTTAGTACCGGGTGGTGGCTCAAACCGGTACTAAAGGGGGGGGTCTTTAGTACCGGTTGGAGCCACCAACCGGTACTAAAGGGGTGCCGTTCCCGCCGCTTGGCCTGGCCAAAACAGACCTTTAGTACCGGTTGGTGGCTCCAACCGGTACTAAAGGTTGTTCTATATAAGAAACACTTCAAAAAATTTGCAAGTTTCTCATCTCTCCCTCTGCTTCTTTCTCCTCTGCCCCGTCGCCGCTGCCCCTCGTCGTCGCCCCCGTCGCCATCCGTCGCAGTCCCCGTCCACATCCCCGTCCCTGTCGCCGCACCCCGCCCCGTCCTCCCGTCGTGCCCGCTCGGCCCATCCCAGTCCCTGTAGTCGCCGCCCCATCCCCGTCGCCGTCTCTGTCTCCATGCTCGTCGCCGCCCCCCGTCCTCGCGCCTCGCCGGTGAGCCCCTGCCCCGACCGCCATGTATCACACACACACACATTGTTATAGAAATGTTAGCAATCTTTCTGTTTTTTAGATATAGAAATGTTAGTTATATAGAAATGTTATTTAGTTATTGAAATATTAGAAATGTTAGTTATATAGAAATGTTAGTTATATAGAAATATTAGAAATGTTAGTTATATAGAAATGTTAGTTATATTAGAAATGTTAGTTATATAGAAATGTTTTTTAGTTATAGAAATATTAGAAATGTTAGTTTTAGTTATAGAAATATTAGAAATGTTAGTTTTAGTTATAAAATTTAGAATTTGCATATATGAAATCACAATCCATCATTTAAAAAAGGTTACTTTACTTTTGCGGCATATAGTATTTGTTGTCGACAAGGCCCGGCCCGCATCCTCACCGTCGACCAGTTCGCGACGACGTCCTGCTTCAGAGGACCCATGTCCGGGACTGGGCTCCGCCGGGCTGGCACTGGGAGGTGCTACCTTTAGGGGCGCGACGCTTGGTGAGGAACCCGACCCCGGGTCCCGTCGTCGACCCTGATCTCCTTTGGTGGCGTTCGCGTGGGCCACTTTCAGTGCGGAGGGAGCCGGCCCCGCCGGAGGTTGTACGTCGCCGTGTCAGGGAGGAGGACGAGCACGTCCATCGCTATATGGCTGCTATGGACATCAGGTTCTCCAATACCTGGCAGGTTCTTTCGGGAGATCACCCGAGCTATGATCCAGTGATGGTTCCTTCACTTTGGTTGTCCACCGCCCGCGCCTCAGGAATCGCGAGTGGCCTAGATTACTCTCTAGTATTCGATCATTATTAGCTAGCTAGCTAGCTAGTGATCTATTTGATATATAATATTCGAGATGATTTATTCGAGATTATATATATTATTCGAGATGATGTATTCGAGATTATATCTATTATTCGAGACGACATATTCGAGATTATATTCGATGATGCTTTTATGTAGTATGATTGATTCAGTTTTTTCCTATTAATTGATTGCATCCATGCATTGTAATTTGAATATATTTCTTTTGGATTAGTTAAATAAAACCTATGGCGGACAATACCGGCAGAGAGGGAGAAGAGGCCCTGTTCAATATCATACGCAATCCTCGCGGGCCAGATGATGATTAGAATGAAGAAGATTATGACGGCTCCGAATATCTAAACAACATCGGGGAGGGTGATATGATATTCGATCGCGACGACCGAATTGATGAAGTCATGAACTATGAACATGACGAAGAAAATGTTTATCTTGAAACAACAAAGACCGGCGAGGTATATTTATATAAGCAGGCATCTAGTGATCATCACATGTTTTAAATGACTTGAAGATATATATTAATGAATCGATCTTTCTTCTTTCAGCCATCTGGATCGAGCAAATCTTCAGGCAGCAGGACAGTACGAGGCCCAAACAAAAAGTTGAAGTTGGGCGTAAAGTACAATATCAAGGCCATCAAACCTAATGGCAAACCATTAGCGCCTAAGAAGATTGCGGACAAGTTCATTCGTAAGTGCGGAGTTCTTGTGATGGACCAACTCCCGATCTCCCTTCAAGAATGGAGAGAGCCAGCAAAGCCACGTCCAGATCTTACTTTTGTCGATGACAGACAAAACCTTCTGCTTTGGGAAATGCTCATGGAACATTTCACCCTACCAGATCATTTCATAGATGCAGATGTGGAGAAAGTTAAGGACGCTGCTCTTAGGAAGATGGCAGTTGCATTCAACAACCACAAGAATCGTGTATGGGACCAGTACGTCAAGGGAGGAAAGAAGACTCCAGTATTCAATGGAACACTAGAGAAGCAAAGTGCTCATTGGGCTGATTTCGTGAAATTCAAGGAATCAGAATTATCTAAGGAACGGTCGAGAATAAACAAGGCCAATGCCACAAAAAAGGATAAGTTCCATAAGCTGGGGCCAGGTGGCTACACGGTGGGAATGCCTAAGTGGGATAAGTTTGAGAAAGAGATGGAGGATGCAGGTGTCACTCCAGAAACATTGAGCTGGCCCCCCAGGTGTAGGACTTGGTTCTGTGCGCATGGGGGGGAGTTGGACTCAAAGACATGCAAAGTTTCAAAGAAGGCATGTCTGTACGGAGTCGAAGATAAGCTACTTGTTGCAATAGAAGATGCTCGATCGGGGGTGTTCGAGACCAACAGAGAGAACGACGAGCTTACGCGTGCCCAAGGAAATCTTGAACACCCGAGAAGAACACGAGGCAAGGGCGCTATTCCATGGTATGAGGGGTTTTCGGACTGGAACACCGACTACAGAACCCGTGCGAGAAAGAAGATTGCGGAGGAGAAGAAGAGGAAGATGGAGGAGGAGCAGAGGAAGCTGGACTATGAACGCCTTCAAGGCCTAGAATTAGCGCACGCGGACTTGGCAGTCAAATTCCAGCGGCAGCAGGAGCAGATCGACTCACTTAGCCAGCAAAGGGGGTCTCAGCAGCTGCAGTAGCTAGCGGATGATCCAGCGTTGGATAGCACCGTCCCATCCATGCCGAGAAGCAGCATGGGTTCCGCCCCGGGCGACGCATTGCTGGATAGCTACCCAGTGGATGACATCATGGAGAACACTAACTGCAAGCTACACTTCAAAATGAAGAACATATCCATTAAGGTGGTGGACGCTGTTGCTTTTACAAATCCCCCCGAGGCAACCTTCCATTGCAACCCGATTCCAGCGGGCTATGCTCGTGTCTTGGTTGATGAGGTGGTGGACCAATATTCAGGGCTACAGCTTGACATTCCTGGAGGTGACGAGGAGCACACACTGGGAGAGGCCAACCATCGTATCATACTATGGAGAAAGGATTGCATCATCTTTCGAAGGCCACCGACACCGCATCATCCGACTCCTCGTCGAAGTCCGCACCGAGTCAGCAGACTCCCACTCCTCCAAGTCCATCAATGCGTCAGGCCACTCCTCCTCCAAGTTTGGCACAACTTTAGGCCACTCCTCCTCCTCCAAGTCCGGCAAAGCGTTAGGCCACTCCTCCTCCAAGTCCGGCACAGCTTCAGGCCACTCCTCCTCATCCAACTCAGCCACGTCAGCCGTCTTCGCCGCCTCAGCAATCACGGAAGAGAGCCGCCTCAGCTATGGTGCGTAGCGGTACGAGTCGAGGTAGCACTGGAGGTACAGGCGGAGGCGAGCGATCTCAATATGGTCCAAGCAGCCTTGCGTCTCTTCCGCAGAGGCCTTACAACAAGTCCAAGGAGGAAAACGCAGCCATATCGAAGGCCGAGGTGGAAGCCCATTTTGCACCGAAACCGCCACCGCCGCCAAGGGAGAAAGTGCCTGAGGAAAAGATTGACCACTTCATTCGTATGGCTAGAGCACCAGCTCCCAAGCCTGTTGACACAGACTATGAGCGCCACCTCAGGAAGTTAAATCGAGCACGTCTACAGAAAGAGGCGAGCTCGAGCTCGAGCAAATCAGCTGGCAAAAGGAGCGGCAAAACCATTCCCCAGCTGGGAGAACAAGCGGCGCAATCAATCCCTCCCGCTTGTTCTGCCAACAACACATGAGAGTACGCGCGCCCAATATTATTGTGGGCAAACCGTTAACGTTCCCGGGCTGGGCGATATGGTAATAACCGAGGAGCATATTGAGCAGGCTAAAAGCCTCATGATCACTGTTGGACAACTCCTCGATATTGAACCCATCTCTCTGATTACAGAGGAGAAAATAAAACGGAAATATGTCCGGGGCCAACCTTTGGTCGAGCCAGCCGAGGTCAATAAGCTCCCAACGAGAATGTATGAATTGCATCAATGGTACATGGACATTACCAAGATTTCCAATCGAGGGTCCCTCATGTTGAATGTCAAGAAGGATCATTACTACCATGAGAAAGTTGTGTCCGTTGAGTATTCAGAACTATTTCAGTTATACAATCAAGACGCACTCGACAAATCTATCGTCAGTTGCTATTGTCTGTAAGTGATTTCTTTCTGTAATTTAAGTCTCAAGCTAGATGTAGTGATCATTTTGATCAATCATTACCTGTAATTATCCTCACTATATTCTTTTCTGTGGTATTATGCAGGATGAAGATTTATGAAATGAAAAAAGGTGCATGCTATGGCATTGGGTTCGTTGACCCAAATACCATTAATGAATACAGCTGGAAATTAGATCCATATTATGAAAAAAGTGTAGAGGAAAGCATTGTAGAGTTCTTCAAGCGCCTCAATACCAATGAAGATATACTACTTCCTTACAACTTCGAGTGAGTCACACTGTCTTGTACTACAAATTGTGTTTTTGCCTACTAGCTAGGTACATGTTTTTGCTTACATATGCCCGCTTAATTAAGACATGCAGACATGTGTGCATGCAGATTTCACTAGATCTTGTTAATCATTAAAGTTGATGAAGGAACAGTTGAAATACTGGACTCACTACTTAAAAAAGCAAGTGACTACACCATCTTGTTTGGGATAGTAAACAGGTAATTTCAATCATTATTAACTATATCTCGGCCTATTTAGTTCATCATTTCCTGATATGAACTATTTAATAACCCCTTTATGCATTTTCTTTGTCGGTGGGCAGGGCTTGGGCAAAGTTCATCAGCGTCACTCTAGGCCAATGGAAAAAAAGCTGAAATGGTATCGACCCAAGGTAAGTAATTAAGTAGTACTAGCTAGCTAGCTGTCATCTCTTTAATTATCATGCCTGATTAATTATTATCTGATCAAATTCCATTCTCGTAAAGGCCCTGAAGCAGGCGCCGGGGAATAATCAGTGTGCATACTATGTTTGCGAGAACATTCGCATGATGGCATCCGAAAGGAGCAGACCTCAAAGACAAGAATGGGTACGTTTGTCAGTACACTATTCACAATTTTTACACCATTATCGATATCTAGTCACACAACTAATACACATGCATATTGATCTCCTTCTTAACAGTTCAAAGAGGTGCGGGAGCAGCTCCTAGCAGAGGACCGCATAGAAGCAATTCAAGAGGAAATAGCGGGATTTTTGCTCGACCAGGTCATAGATCCCAAAGGAGAATACTATTACCCGCTGCCGCCCCCATGAACCACTTCTAATTGTCATCGTGCTCCAAAGGCACCAATTAGGCTAATGCCACTAGCTCCGAAGGCACCAATTAGGAGAAATTGTATATAGCTAGCTAATTGTATATATATATATATACATGTATGTATATATGTGTGAATTAATTAATGGTGGTTGTGAGACATTCGATGATATATATATATATATATATATATATATATAGAACTCCTCTTCTGTACTCCTGAGAGTATGTACTCCCATCCTCAATGCATCTCATATACACATTAATTATAACTCTTTATTGTTCTAAATATACTTCATTTAATATTCTAAAATACCCTAATACGAGTTTTGCTGAAAAAATATCATCTGCGACGTACTTTTTGTAATATACCTTTTTAGAGTATAAACACATCAGTATATACGTAAACATTTAAAAATATGTAGACTCACATGAATTTTTTCATGAAACTCATTTTGGGGTATCTAATAATTACTAGTGAAGTATTTTAAAAATAATAAAGAGGTATAAAAGATTCATCTGTGTGGTATATGAGGAGCAGGAGTACGTACTCCCAGGAGTACACAACCATTTTCCTACATATATATATATATATATATGATCGGTTCTACTAGAAATTCTATTTATATATATGCATAACGTGTACAATATGTAGTATCGTAAAATAGCAGGAAACGAAAAAGAATTAAATGGAAAACACAAAATTACATGAAAAAGAAATCATAAACCCAAACCCCCAACCTTTTAATACCGGTTGGTGTCACCAACCGGTACTAAAGGGCTCCCTGCCCCCGGAGCTGGCTCGTGCCACGTGGTTGCCCTTTAGCACCAGTTCGTGTCGAACCGATACTAAAGGGGGGGGGGGCTTTAGTGCCCACACTTTAGTGCCGGTTACCGAACCGGCACTAAAGGGCCTTACGAACCGGTGCTATTGCCCGGTTCTGCACTGGTGTATGTACATAGTTATGACAATGTATATATTATGATCAATATAATAAACCGGAGCCTCAGCTAAAGCGGGGTCTCTGTTGTTTTTCTTACATCATGTGTGGTTACATGGTGCTTCTGTTTATAAAGCGGAGTTCTATTTACCTATTGATCCGTCTTATAAAGCCTTATATATAAAAGTCACTTAGGGGCTTGGTCGTATTCGAACCATAGTTACAGCTCTTGATCGGGATAAGGCCACCAGGGAAATCACTTCAGGGCTTGGTTGTATTTGAACCATAGCTACACCTCTTGATCGGCTTAAGGCCAAAAGGAAATCACGTGGGGCCAAAGAGAGTGTTGCAAAAGCACAACTCAAACATAGGCACCCACTGAGCACAACTCAAAATATTGCTCGACGGCTCTTTGCTTCTCAAAGAACAAAGAAGTCTACACCCTTGTAATACGCTATCAAGCCAGGCTTGGAAGCTAGGTGCATTCACCTAAAACCCCGGCTTATTCTGCCTTTTGAAGTAAGCCACTCCATCCAGGTAATCCTGGTATGAACCGCCGAACGTTTGACAAGTCAATCTCATAGACCCTAAACTGGTCAAACTTAAAACGACGATTGGTTAATGTGAGGTCCATCTTAAAATTCTTCGAAAAATGGTTTAACTCAGTGGCCTGGCAGCCCATGAAAAGCCTCGATTTTGGGCCTGGCAGCCCATGAAAAGCCTTGAATGTCCTTTTTATGTTTTTATTTGCCATGTTTTTTTCTCCTTTGATGAGATTCATAATATCTTATGATAAACCGGCGTTTATTGACTCGGGTTGGCTTTCAACGATAAGTTGCAAGTACATGGTCAGTTATAATCCGGTGTTAATTGAACCGGTCTGGTTTCCACTACAAGTCACCAACATTATATATGGATAAAGTGGTGTTTGTTATAACTCGGTACAGTTTTATCATAAACTGGCACAACATGGAAAAGAGTTATCAATACTCAAGATTGAGGTTATCACCCTTACTCTACAAAAAGTTGGTCAACCAAAAGTGTGATTCAATATCACAGGTATCATAATTTTCATCTTTGATTCTTTTCAAAGTACAACCTTGGTTATAAACCGTGGCAATATATTTGGGCATCATGACCTGTCCTGCGGTAAACCGCCATGACACTTTCAACTTCTTGTATGCTGGAACAGTTTGAATAACACCGCTACAGATTATGAACATAATATATCCTAAAGCATGATGGATTAACAGTATCAGGCAACATAAATATGCGTGATGGCATAACAGACCAAGTATTTTGAACTAGCCTATCACAAGGCAATTTAATGCCCAAAAAGAATAATTGTTTTCAGCAAGTATGGCAGTACGCAGAAGGCTAAATGGGCCTCCGGATCATGACTCATCACCAGGCTGACTTGAAGGCTGTGGATTGTCTCGCGCTGGTGCATCCTCCTCCTCTCTACCCAGTGGCTGGAAGTCAATGGTTGCCCAATCGATTCTAGTTAAGGCTTGGAACACAGCTTCATCGCTTATAAGGTTGGAGGGGTCAACATCAGGGGCATAGGTGTGCTTACGGATTGGCGGAATAAGATCTTCTGCATCATGTGTTGGCATAGGATGTCTTTTATGACCAGAATCATAAACTGGCTGATAGTGAGAGAGATCTGTTTCTTCAACCAATTTGCTCGCTAAGGGGCACATTTCCTTTGTCAACCTTCGAAGATCATCAATGTTAAACTCTAAACCGTCCTCCTTTATGCCAGGATAGCCGCTGCCTATGTCCGACGAGTCAAGATCTGGTATCCATGCCTTAGCCCGGATTAGCGCAGTCAGCGCACCTGACCTTGTAGCTGATCTTTTCAACTCGTCCAACCGGGCAGGCAGCATTGACAGCTTCTCAAGGGTTTCCTTTATCAAAGTTGGAGGCGGTTTGTTATGAGTAGCAGTGCAAATGGCCCGTTGGGCTCCGAAATATAACTGCTCTACAAGAGTATAGGCAACCTTCAGCTTCATCCGCATGTTAGAGCCCAGATGGGTAATGCGAGTTCCTGTGTCATTGCGAGCATCAGTAAACCGGTAACTGCTGAGATAATGTATGTTGAAAACTTCAGGTGATTATACTTACCAAACACAGCAGCGGGCATGGCATTTATCTGACTCTTTAAACCACTCAGCTCTTCGGCCACTGGTTTAAGGGCTGCTTCTGCGCCTTCAGCTCTCTTTTGCAATGCTGTTTTCTCTATGCACCAATCCGCCCGTTCCTTCTTAAAAGTTTCCTTCAGCTTCTCCATGGCTGGTAAGGCACTGGTCAGTTCCTCTTTGGCTTTGGAGGTTTCTGCTTGCTGGGATTTGATATTTTCTTGAAGATCAGCAGTTTGGGCCTCCTTTTTGCTCAGCTCAGCCTATCCAAGACAGACATATCATGAGTTGCAGTACATATTTGAAGTAGAAAGCTCATAACAAGTTATACACTTGGCACTTGGGGGCTAATGCCTATTTGCTTGATTATCAGAATTTTTTTACAAATCCCAAGCGCAATACAAGTATTATTCTTGGCACTTGGGGGCTAATGTACATTTGCTCAAAGTAACATTGGTCAAAGTCGACTACACAAGCGAAAGTTAAAAGATTACAATTCTAAAGTACTGGTTCATCTTAAAAATATCAACCGGCCCTTGGAGGTTAAGCATGCAAAGTTGAGATATTACAAAGTCCCGGTTTAGATTGGCATCAGAAATTGGCCCATGAGGGCTACTGGAGTTGGTATTTGAAATTGGACATAAGAGAGAAACAGTTATGTAGTTACCTCATATCACTCCTTCATCGGATTCACTAAACTGGCTTCATAGTCATGGTTTGTGTACAGACGGTTTAAAAAACCAGAATGAAGTTCTTGGGCGTTGAGGTGTGCGTAGCTTGACAAGTGTGTGCTCCACTTGCCTTTGCCCATAGTAGAAAGCTCTTCCTTGGCACTATGCTTTGATAACGCAACATGATTGCCAGGGGTGGTGTGGCCAACGCCAGTAATCATAATGTCATCTTCCTTGTCACCAGCAGCCTTTACTGGAGTTGACGATTTATCAGTAGCCTTAGCTGAACTTGACGGTTTATCATTAGTTCGGACCGGGCTTGTCGTCTTATCAGCATGGCCTGTTGCATCAACTTCTACTTGTTCAACATCAAAGTCATGATCTTGAGGTGGCGGATCATCAAGCATGGCGTCAGCATTTGTTCCTTCTAGTTCTGGAGTTCTTTCCGGTTCAATAACCACATTTTCATTAGACGGTTTATTTGCCCAACCTTTATTGCTAGGTCTGGCCTTGGCTTTGAAAGGAAAAGATATAAGGGTTAGTATAAAACGCAAGTATAAATCATCAAAAGATTAAAGTTTAAAGTGTTTACCCAGGAACAGTCTTAAGAGGAGGGAGTTGTGTGGCCGTTGATTCGCCAGATGATGAATGAGGCGTTCCCTGATAATTTGAATCGGACGGATAAAGAGGTTGTCGGAAATAACTTGCCTTGGGATAAGAAGGATCGGAAGTGTGTGAGACCTCAGATTGACATTTCCAAACCGGAGTGTTCGGTAAAATGGCTGAAGTGACTACTTGGCCGCTGTGTCGGGTTGTGCGGCGAGCTTCATGTTGCTGCTTGTTCAAAAGAAAGTGTGGGTCCAAGTGAGCTAGGGGATGAGAAAATCTTACTTTCCGGATTGCTTGACGTATTTTTTGTGTTGGCAGAGGGTCTGAACCGGAGGAAAGGATAATTACCTCTGCATCATCGGCTTGGCTGCCTTCAGCGTCATCCTGATAATAATCATTGTCAATGAGGTGTATGAAAAATGAACCAAGAGCGTCAAGTTCTACCTCTGAATTCGGATTATCCGGGTCATCATCAACGTTCACTTCAGAGGGTTCAGTGATTTTCTTCTTGGCAGCTCTTTTAGTAACCTTGGTCTTGGGGCGAGGTGTCTTGGACGGTTTGTGCTATGGTTTCCTCTTCCAGAACGGATCATCACCCTATCAAACAGGGACAAAATTTTGAAAGAATATTCAAAGGGATCAAGACAAAACTAAAGGTTATATGATTCTTACAGTTGGCGGTTTGTTGGAAACACAGAAAGGACTTAACCTGGTCTTGCTGCAGACAGCCTTCGATTCATTCAGTATTTTCTTAACAGACTCAGTAACTTCAGCATCTGTTAACTGAACATCAATATGTCGCTGAGGATCTTTTGAGTCCCCTATGTACTCACACATTAAACTGGGGCGACGGCCTAATGGTAAGATACTCCAAGATTCCAGCAACGAACAAAATAAACTCCTGTCAAACCATTAGCCATAAAAGCTCTGAGCTTGGCGAGTTGTGGCGCATATGTGGCCCGTTCCTTGGCAGTTAGCCGTTGTGGAAATGGATGTGTGTTCGTAAGCCGCTGAGCACGATAACCCGGCAGAGGGTTCTCATCCTCAGGGAAAGTATCTTTACAGTAAAACCAAGTCTAGTTCCAATCCTTAGGGTGACTATGAAGTTTGGTGTGAGGGAGTCTGACATCCTTCCTTTTCTGAATGGAAACACTGCCAAGTTCAGTGTTGGGCCCGTCTACAAATTCAGTACGATGGTTCAAGTAGAGAAAAAATCCCTGAACAACTCAACAGTCGGCTCTTCTTGTAAATAGGCCTCACAAAACACTTGAAAGTTGCAAATATTGGACACAGAGTTAGGTCCAATATCTTGAGGGTGGATCTGGAAGCTAGGAAGCACATCACGAAAAAACATGGATCCGGGCGGTTTAAAACCACAGCTCATATGATCAACAAATACCACTACCTCGCCATCCTTTGGGGTAGGAGGATTTTCTGGACCGAGAACTCGCCAGTGGATTTCGCTTCATTTTGGTAAAGCGCCAGTTCTACGCATCCATCTAGTTGCTCTTCAGTAACCCGGGAAGAGTCCCAGTTACAAGCATAAAATTGTTTGGCCATTTCAAGTGGAGAGCTAGAAAAAGATTAATGCCGGTTTAAGGTTTATGAAGGACAAGCATAAAGCGACATAAGATCAGAAGAAGAAGATAGAGGTGGATGCACATTGTTAAACTGGAGCCCGACATTGGAGGGGTTACAAAGGTAAATGAATCAGCGGTTTAAGAGGGGACTAATGGTACCTGCCTGATTATCATTTGCTAAAAAAAAGTTAAACCGCCTACATTGGTATGGAAGGTACGGATCTAAAATATCTAAGTAAGGGAAAAAGAAGTTTCACAGATTGATATGGTAATTTTAGATCTGCAGCGTATCAGTAAATCAAAACATATTCAGACTCAAAATACATGCATTTAAGTGGTTTGTCAGGTCTAGATGAGTTTTTTGTGTAGAGAGAAGATATTCTAAGGATGAAAAAGGGGATTACAACTACGACTGCGTAAGAAAAGGTCAGATCTGAGTTTGCTGATTACATTATGGAGATCAACATGGAAGAACAACTTCGAGCTTTAATGAACAACCGAAACCCTAATGGCGGATCTAGAGCAAGGGAAAGGGAAGCTTACTGTTGCCGATGAAGCAGCGAAGGTGCACCATGTTTTTCTGGTACGATCAGGTTGATGCAGCGGCCAGGGATGAGGTCGCGGGCAGAGCTTGACGACGGCGGCCACACATGAAGGTTAGGTCGGCACGAGGAAGAAGAGGAAGCGGGGAGGCACAAGGGGGAAAATGAAAAGGACCCCTGGTCTTATTTATAAGGCGAAGGGATAAGTGACAGGCGCGAAAATCGAGGAGCCCAAAAAATTGGATCTATGACAAAGCTGTCGCCTCGATTGTTGGAGGCTCGTTAATGAAGATGAGACATACAATTTTGAATAATAGGTGATGTCATGGTGATTTATTACAATCTTGGAGGATGACTTCACGGCGGTTTACAAAATTTATGCGAAGGTGCCAAAGGAGGGATTTTCTAAGTGTTGAAGATTGACATGAACAAGTTCAAATCAATCTGGGGCCTAATGTTGGGGATATTACAACTAAGTATAAACTGGCGATGAAGGGCCGGTTTATGCCCACAATTAGTTAGTCATGTTTGAAGCCCGTGAAGACAAGAAGTATGGCACTTTACGGAGGAGATCTAATATGAAGGCCCAGGGCCCAAAGGCAGATTAGGGCCCGTAGACATAAACCGCCATATGATATGTAACTTATGTTGTAAGACAAGGAAAGGTAGAAACCGAGCCGGGCATGTTTATGAGCCGGCCTCGGGATTCTGTAAACCGCCGGGCATCAGCCTGTGCATATGAAGGGATGACCCGGCGGCGGTTTAGGGATAACAAACAATAACTCGAGAGCCAGGCAAAGCGGATTCGCTCCCTGGTCATCGAAACCCTAGCAATTCTATCACAACTAGAGTAGGATTTTACCTTCACCATAAGGGGCTGAACCAGTATAATTCCTTGCGTCCCTTTTTCCTCTTTAACCCCTTTAAGCTAACCCGCCGCGATGGTTCCACGACTAAGTCCTCTCACTAGGACATCTGCCGTGACAAAACCATGACAATTAGGTTTACCTTAATACTTCTGTTGTAGTTCCGGATGCTTGCAATAGGGGTTACTCATAAGTGGGATGCTTGTCCAAGGAAGGGCAGTACCCAAGCACCGGTCCACCCACATATCAAATTATTGAAGTACCAAACGCGAATCATATGAACGTGATGAAAACTAGCTTGACGATAATTCCTGTGTGTCCTCGGGAGCGCTTTACTTTATATAAGCATTTGTCCAGGCTTGTCCTTTGCTAGAAAAAGGATTGGGCCATCTTGCTGCACCTTATTTACTTTTACTATTTGTTACCCGTTACAAATTACCTTATCACAAAACTACCTGTTACCGATAATTTCAGTGCTTGCAGAGAGTACCTTGCTGAAAATTGCTTATCATTTCTTTCTACTCCTCGTTCGGTTCGACACTCTTACTTATCGAAAGGACTATGATAGATCCCCTATACTTGTGGGTCATCACCCACCGCCACCACCTCCAGTTGACAACTTAGCCCGTTTTCTCAGGTTGAATCCACCGGTGTTTTCCAATAGCACTGAGCCGATTGTTGCTAATGACTGGCTCCGCAGGATTGGAAGGGAGCTGACCACTTCAGGTTGCACAGATGCTGAGAAGGTGCGCTTTGCCGCACATCAATTGGATGGACTCGCAGCCTTAGGGTGGGTGAGGGAGTCCTAGATTAGGGGGTCTCCGGACAGCCGGACTATATCCTTTGGCCGGACTGTTGGACTATGAAGATACAAGATTGAAGGCTTCGTCCCGGGTCCGGATGGGACTCTACTTGGCGTGGAAGGCGAGCTAGGCAATACGGATATGTGTATCTTCTCCTTTGTAACCGACCTTGTGTAACCCTAGCCCTCTCCGGTGTCTATATAAACCGGAGGGTTTTACTCTGTAGGACAACATGCAATCATACCATAGGCTAGCTTCTAGGGTTTAGCCTCTCCGATCTCGTGGTAGATCAACTCTTGTACTACTCATATTATCAAGAATAATCAAGCAGGACGTAGGGTTTTACCTCCATCAAGAGGGCCCGAACCTGGGTAAAACATCGTGTCCCCAGCCTCCTATTACCATCCACCTTAGACGCACAGTTCGGGACCCCCTACCCGAGATCCGCCGGTTTTGACACCGACATTGGTGCTTTCATTGATAGTTCCTCTGTGTGTTCGCCGTTAGGCTTGATGGCTCCTTTGATCATCGATAGTGATGCAGTCCAGGGTGAGACTTTTCTCCCCGGATAGATCTTTGTATTCGGTGGCTTCGCACTGCGGGCCAACTCGCTTGGCCATCTAGAGTAGATCGAGAGTTATGCCCCTGGCCACCAGGTCAGGTTTGGAAGCTCAAACTACACGGTCGATATACGCGGAGACTTGATCTTCGACGGATTCGAGCCCCTGCCTAGTGCGCCACACGGTCACGATGAGCATGATCTAGCTCTGCCATCGGACAGTGTCTAGGAGATCGCGCCGGCAACCGCTCCGACCCTCAATTCGAAGCCAGCTGCGCCTTCCATGGGCGGGTGGATAGACCCCGCCACGGAGGCCGCACTCTCATCGGCGATCGAGCCGAGTATCGACCTTACCCTTCATGGGAGCTGTGACGCTGAACTAGCGGATTCCACCCCGGCCACGGACTCCGAACCGCCTGCGCCCATGCCTATTAAATCCGGTTGGGCGCCGATCATGTAGTTTACCTCCGTGAATATTTTTCAGCACTCGCCCTTCGGCGACATACTGAACTCATTAAGGTCTCTCTCCTTGTCAGGAGAGTCCTGGCCGAACTATGTACGGCAGGATTGGGATGCGGATGATGAAGAAATTCGCCGCCCACCCACCACCCACTTAGTAGCCACTGTCGACGATTTAACCGACATGCTCGACTTCGACTTTGAGGACATCGACGGCATGGACGACGATGAAGGAGACCAAGGGGAACCACTGCCCACAGGGCACTGGACAGCCACCTCATCATATGATATATACATGGTGGACACACCCAAAGAAGGCAACGGCGACGAGACAGCGGAGGATGACCCCTCCAAAAAGCAACCCAAGCGCCGACGTCAGCGGCGCCGCTCTAAGTCTCGCCAAAGAAAAAGCGGTGACCCCGGCACAGGAGATAATAGCACTCCGGACAGTGCCGAAGAGGACAACAATCCCCTCCGGCACAATTTAGGGCAGGAGGATGGAGAAGCCAGCCCTCCAGAGAGAGTGGCAGACGGAGAGGCGGAGGATGATAATTACATGCCTCCCTCCGAAGATGAGGCAAGCCTCGACGATGACGAATTCATCGTGCCTGAGGATCCTGTCGAGCAAGAGCGCTTCAAGCGCCGGCTTATAGCCACGTCAAATAGCATTAAGAAAAAGCAACAACAGCTTCAAGCTGATCAAGATTTGCTAGCTGACAGATGGACTGAAGTCCTTGTGGCCGAGGAATATAAACTCGAACGCCCCTCCAAGAGTTACCCAAAGCGTAGGTTGCTACCCCGACTGGAGGAGGAAGCACTCAGACTTACATCTCCAGCATATGATGCGGCTGACTGGCCACCTCGTGGACGCGACAGAGAGGCAATTAAGCCAAAACCCAGCCCGCACCCCGATGCCACTCAAATAAAAATGACAAGACACGTGGAAACATGCTAGATCTGCGAGACATATTGGAGGACAAAGCAAAACATGCAAGATCGATCTACGGATCACGAGGGCGCACGACTATGCGAAATGATAACTGCCACGCTGGATACAGTAAAAGTAAATCCGGCCGGGCCGAACATAGCGGGCAAGACTCATTTGAGCTGCGTCACGATATAGCCCAGTACAGAGGCGCTACACACCCCCTATGCTTCACAGACGAAGTAATGGATCACCAAATCCCAGAGGGTTTCAAACCCGTAAATATCGAATCATATGACGGCACAACAGATCCTGCGTTATGGATCGAGGATTTCCTCCTGCACATCCACATGGCCCGCGGTGATGACCTACACGCCATCAAATACCTCCCACTCAAGCTCAAAGGACCAGCTCGGCATTGGCTCAACACCTTGCTAGCAGAGTCCATTGGCTGTTGGGAAGATCTGGAAGCCGCATTCCTCGACAACTTCCAGGGCACTTATGTGCGACCGCTGGATGTCGATGACTTGAGCCACATAATTCAGCAGCTAGAGGAGTCGGCCAGGCAATTCTGGACATGGTTCCTAACAAAGAAGAATCAAATCGTCGACTGTCCGGATGCAGAAGCCCTAGCAGCTTCTAAGCATAACATCCGCGACGAGTGGCTCGCCCGGCACCTTGCCCAGGAAAAGCCGAAATCTATGGCAGCCCTCACGACACTCATGACCCGCTTTTGTGCGGGAGTAGACAACTGGCTGGCTCGCAGCAATAACATATCAAAGAACCATGGTACGTCAGATACCAAGGATGGCAATGGCAGGTCACGTCGCAACAAACATCAGTGCCGCATTAACAGCGACAATACTGAAGATACGACAGTCAATGCTGGATTCAAGTGCTCTAAACCCGGTCAGGGGAAAAAGCCATTCAAAAGAAGCACTCCGGGCCCGTCCAGTTTGGACCGTATACTCGACCGCTCGTGTCAAATAGATGGCACCCCCGACATGCCAGCCAACCACACCAACAGGGATTGTTGGGTGTTCAAGCAGGCCGGCAAGTTAAATGCCGAAAACAAAGATAAGGGGTCACATAGCGATGACGAGAAGGAGCCCCGGTAGCTGAACAACGGAGGATAGAAGAGGTTCCCCCCACAAGTGCGGACGGTGAACATGATATACGCAACCGACATCCCCAAGAGGGAGCGGAAGCGTGCGCTAAGGGACATATATGCGTTGGAGCCAGTCACCCCAAAGTTCAACCCATGGTCCTCTTGTCCGATCACTTTCGATCGCAGGGACCAACCCACTAGTATCCGTCATGGCGGATTCGCCGCACTGGTCCTAGACCCAGTCATTGACAGATTTCACCTCACTCGAGTCCTTATGGATGGTGGCAGCAGCCTGAACCTGCTTTACCAGGACACATTGCGCAAAATGGGTATAGACCCCTCAATGATCAAACCCACAAAAAGGACCTTCAAAGGCTTCATACCAGGTGTAGAGGCCCATTGCATAGGCTCAGTCACACTGGAAGTAGTCTTCGGATCCCCGGATAACTTCCGAAGCGAAGAGTTAATCTTCGATATAGTCCCGTTCCGCAGCGGCTATCATGCACTGCTCAGGCGAACCGCATTTGCGAGATTCAATGCGGTACCGCATTATGCATACCTCAAGCTCAAGATGCCAGGACCTCGGGGGGTCATCATAGTTAATGGAAACACAGAGCACTCTCTCCGCACGGAGGAGCACACTGCGGCCCTCACAGCAGAAGCGCAAAGCAGCCTCTTAAGGCAATCCACTAGTTCGGCGATTAAGGACCCGGACACCTTCAAGCGCGCCTGGAGTAATCGGCAACAAGACCGCCTGGCACGTTCCGAGCTTGCATATCAATGCGGCCCCCACCCCGGTCCAAGCCAAACGGCGAAAACCGTGCCACACGTACATAATTACGCATTAAAAATACCATGGGCACAGGTGGGGAGGGGGGCATGACTACGGCACGCCCCAAGACACGGCTCAACCGCACTAGGGGCTTCCCGCTCTGTTATTTTCCCTTTTAGGACATTAATCTCTGGAAATCCTGCCCAGCAGTATGATTGCCGGACACATGATGCAGAACACAAGGAGGCAGAAAGCTACATCGCACCGCGGAACTCCCAGGTGGATTACGATAATGAGTGAAATACTTTCTTTAATACCATTCCTCGGCTTGCCCTTGGAAGGGACATGTCAAATAGTCCTGCTTTTTGCTTATCGCACTACTTGTATCATTCAGCTTTAACACACATTTTTGAATAAACAATGCATAGCACTAAGACTATTATTGCATTCTTCTTATATATATATATATATATATATATATATATATATATATATATATATATGTTCATTCATGACATCCAGCACCGTACACTCTAGTACGGCCAATACGCTAGGGTCTTAAGCATACCCCATAATACGGCGTGAGAAGTCCGAACACTTTCGACAGTGCGGCACCCCGAACTTATAGCACTATATGCATCAGCTCCGAATCATGTCTTGGGTCAATAGTTGGGTTTGCCCAGCTCCCATGTTTTGGTACCTTACGTTCTGCTATTTCGGCTAAGGTAGCACTGGGAGAACTACTGTGATTGTGCCCCGGTTCTGCTGGGCTAAGCACCTCAGTAGAGAAAGCTAAAACTGACTGTCATGATAAGGCGAGAGACTGGTCGCTGTTCGAGAGGTTTTGAGTCCCTAAAGACTTATGCCGCTTAGACCGAGGAGACGGCTTTGTCCGTCTTAAGGCGGGTATAACGCTCTAAATTCGGCCTTCCGAATACTAGGGTCTTCGCCAAAATTTAAAATTATAAAATTCTATGGCTAAGTGAGAGTGATAAAGCATTATAGTCTGATTGCCTTGTTCGTTGTGCTGAGCACCTCCCTCGAAGGACCCAAAAACGGGAACAAGAGTGCTCAGGTTTATCCCGAACACCCCAGCACTCATGGCATGGGGGCAGAAGCCGACGACTAGCCATCTCTCAGATTTGATAAACAGCCGAACATAAGGTAATATTTTAAATTCAAACAAGCGTTGGATAGCGCATATGAACAAGTTTTCATAATACAGGATCACACGAGCAAGTTCATTCAAATATTACATCTTTTGCACACTCGTTCGCTACAAGACAAGCACCCTTTAGGACACCCTCATAATACATCTCGGGGTGGCAATGCTCCTTGCCCTGCAACGGCCCCTCCTTCACCAGCTTCACAGCGTCCATCTTGGCCCAGTGCACCTTCGCATGGGCGAAAGCCCAGCGTGCACCTTCAATGCAGACGGACCACTTGATGACTTCCAGCCGTGGGCAGGCATCCACAAGCCGCCTCACCAAGCTAAAGTAGCTATTGGGAAGGGCGTCGCCAGGCCACATCTGGACTATAAAGCCCTTCATGGCCTGTTCGGCCGCCTTGTGCAGCTCGACCAGTTGCTTGAGCTGGTCACTCATAGGCATCAAGTGTTCGGTCCCAGTATACTGAGACCAGAACAACTTCTCCGTCGAGCTTCCCTCCTCAGCCTGGTAGAACTTTGCGGCATCCGACATGCTGCGGGGCAAATCTGCGAATGCTCCTGGAGACCTCCGGACTCGGGTAAGTAACAAGTAATTTACATTCACATGCTTGCTTTGCATATTGAATGCCTTACCCGCGCTATCTTCCTCATCGCCTCAATCTCCTGGAGGGCCTTGTGGGCTTCAACCTTGGCATTCTTTGCGCTCTCAAGGGTCACGGCATGCTCAGACTCTTGCGTCTTCGATGCATCGTGCTTCGTCCCGAGAGCTTGGAGCTCTTGCTTCTCCTCGCCCACCCGTGCCTCTTGCTTTTCCCGCTCAGTACGCTCCTGGGCCGCTTTGTTTTCGGCCTCGGACAACGCTTGCTTCAGGGTCGCCACTTCGGTCGTGGCCACTTCAGTACTTACCTTTGTTCTCCTCGAGCCGCCTCTTAGCAAGGACGAGCTCTTTCTCGGACCCCTCGAGGTCCTGCTTCAGTGCGGTGACCTCCACAGTGAGTGCGGCAGAGGTCAGCAGCGAAGCCTGCAAATGCATATAGACATACTTATGTTAGACTCCTACTTATATTATTTGATCCTCTATTCGGCTTTTCTTTGTGAACACCAAATAGAGCATCAGGGGCTACTGTCTATGTGGTAATATTTTTCCTATATTTTAAATACTTACCTCAAAGCCTGTTAGAAGGCTGGCACAGGCTTCAGTCAATCCGCTCTTGGCGGACTAAACCTTCTTGATCACCGCACTCATAATAGTGCGGTGCTCTTCGTCGATGGAAGCGCCGCGAAGTGCTCCCAGCAGGTTGTCCGGTGCCTCTGGATGGACAGAGGTCACCGGCATGGGCGTATTACCCCTTCTCGAAGGGGGCCGCCTGCCCGAGTCCGGAACCACTAGAGGTTCCGGTGCGGTGTTTGGCTGAGAGCCGAGCTTGGAGCCCCCGGGAGCCTTGCTCCCTTTGCTCCTGGAGTCCTGAAGGTCGCCTTGAGGTGCCTTCAGGACTGTCTCCCCCCGGCTCGGTGCCCCTTGAGACAACACCTCAGCATTGTCCGTAGGGCAAGGGGAGGAGGCGGTCGGAAGTGGATTGCTATCCATATCTGACGAATCCAAGGAGTCGTCCGACGAGGATACGTCGATACATGCTTGTGGCGGTCTGCATAATCATATTCGGCGATAGGAGAAGAAGTGCGACAAAGGAATGCTATGAGTTACTCTGGTATCCGAATACTTATGACTTCGCGAGGGGCTTGGCCCTAAGCAGCCACTCATCTTCGCCTTCAGCGGCGGTGGTGGAGAAGTCCAGAAGGAGAGTCCTTCCTTTCTTGGACCCTTCGGCCTCCCCGGTTGGGGCGGCCTTCCTTTTCTTGTCTCCCCCGGCTGGAGGGGAGCATCTTCATCTTCCTCCTCCACATCTTCATGGGAGGAGTGCGTCGCGGAGTTATCGGACGATGAGTCCGATACCACCTGGTGCCAGGAACTCTTTCGGGTTCCCTTGGCCTTCTTCTTGGTCTTCTCCGGCACCTTATAAGGAGACGGAGTCAGCATATCTGTCAGGAGAGCGCCTGCGGTGTCTTCGGGTAGAGGGGCCGGACAGTCGATCTGTTCCGACGCCTCCACCCAGTCCTGTTAAACGCATGAGAGCTCAGACCCCGCACAGGGTTAAGCTATGGGAAATAAATTTCCTGCCAAATGTACAGAACTTACCGGATTCGCAGGGCGCTTCGCGCTTAACCCACGGTCCTCGGTGAGAGAGTGAGGGACCTCGGCGCCCTTGAACAGCACCCTCCAGACATCTTTGTGCGTCGTGTCGAAGAGCTCGCTTAGAGTTTGGCATAAGTTGAAATCCTGTTGCTGACACGGGAGGATCCAGCGAAAGAGCATGATTGGACTATGTTGACAAGCTTAAGTTTCTTGCTTGACATGTTCCGGATACATTTCTAGATTCCGTCCAGCTCAACCGATGAACCCCAAGACAGGCCCTTCTCCTTCCAGGAAGTGAGCTGCGTGGGGATTCCGGATCAAAACTCGGGGGCTGCCGCCCAGTTGGTGTCGCGCGGCTCGGTGATGTAGATGAAGGAAATATGCCCTAGAGGCAATAATAAAGTTATTATTTATTTCCTTATATCATGATAAATGTTTATTATTCATGCTAGAATTGTATTAACCGGAAACATAATACATGTGTGAATACATAGACCAACAGAGTGTCACTAGTATGCCTCTACTAGACTAGCTCGTTAATCAAAGATGGTCATGTTTCCTAACCATGAACAAAGAGTTGTTATTTGATTAACGAGGTCACATCATTAGTTGAATGATCTGATTGACATGACCCATTCCATTAGCTTAGCACCCGATCGTTTAGTATGTTGCTATTGCTTTCTTCATGACTTATACATGTTCCTATAACTATGAGATTATGCAACTCCCGTTTACCGGAGGAACACTTTGGGTACTACCAAACGTCACAACGTAACTGGGTGATTATAAAGGAGTACTACAGGTGTCTCCAATGGTAGATGTTGGGTTGGCGTATTTCGAGATTAGGGTTTGTCACTCCGATTGTCGGAGAGGTATCTCTGGGCCCTCTCGGTAATACACATCACATAAGCCTTACAAGCACTGCAACTAATATGTTAGTTGTGAGATGATGTATTACACAACGAGTAAAGAGACTTGCCGGTAACGAGATTGAACTAGGTATTGGATACCGACGATCGAATCTCGGGCAAGTAACATACCGATGACAAAGGGAACAACGTATGTTGTTATGCGGTCTGACCGATAAAGATCTTCGTAGAATATGTAGGAGCCAATATGGGCATCCAGGTCCCGCTATTGGTTATTGACCGGAGACGTGTCTCGGTCATGTCTACATTGTTCTCGAACCGTAGGGTCCGCACGCTTAACGTTACGATGACAGTTATTATGAGTTTATGCATTTTGATGTACCGAAGGTTGTTCGGAGTCCCGGATGAGATCACGGACATGACGAGGAGTCTCGAAATGGTCGAGACGTAAAGATTGATATATTGGAAGCCTATGTTTGGGCACCGGAAGCGTTCCGGGTAAAATCGGGATTTTTCCGGATTACCGGGAGGGTTACCGGAACCCCCCGGGAGGCAAATGGGCCTATTGGGCCTTAGTGGAAAAGAGAGAAGACGCAGCCCACAAGCCTAGCCGGCGCCCCCCCTTTCCCAAGTCCTAATAGGACTAGGAGAGGTGGGCGGCCCCCTCTTTCTCCTTCCCCCCCAAGAGTCCTAGTTGGAATAGGATTGGAGGGGAGGAGTCCTACTCCCGGTGGGAGTAGGACTCCTCCCTGCGCCTCCCTCCTAGCCGGCCGAACCCCCTGCCCCTGGCCTTTATATACGGGGGCAGGGGGCACCCCAAGACACACAACTTGATCCTTGAGATCGTTCCTTAGCCGTGTGCGGTGCCCCTTGCCACCAAATTCCACCTCGATCATACCGTTACAGTGCTTAGGCGAAGCCCTGCGTCGGTAGTACATCAAGATCGTCACCACGCCGTCGTGCTGACGGAACTCTTCCTCGACGCTTTGCTGGATCGGAGCCCGAGGAACGTCATCGAGCTGAACGTGTGCTAAGAACTCGGAGGTGCCGGAGTAACGGTGCTTGGATCGGTCGGATCGGGAAGAAGACGTACGACTACTTCCTCTACGTTTTGTGATCGCTTCCGCAGTCGGTCTGCGTTGGTACGTAGACAACACTCTTCCCTCTCGTTGCTGTGCATCACCATGATCTTGCGTGTGCGTAGGAAAATTTTCGAAATTACTGCGTTCCCCAACAGTGGCATCCGAGCCTAGGTTTTAGGGTTTGATGTTATATGCACGAGTAGAACACAAGTGAGTTGTGGGCGATACAAGTCATACTGCCTACCAGCATGTCATACTTTGGTTCGGCGGTATTGTTGGTTGAGACGATCCGGACCAACCTTACGCGTACTCTTACGCGAGACCGGTTCCCTCGACGTGCTTTGCACATAGATGGCTTGCGGAAGACTGTCTCTCCAACTTTAGTTGAACCAAGTGTGACTACGCCCGGTCCTTGAGAAGGTTAAAACGGAGTCTATTTGACGAACTATCGTTGTGGTTTTGATGCGTAGGTGAGATGAGTTCTTACTTAAGCCCGTAGCAGCCACGTAAAACTTGCAACAACAAAGTAGAGGACGTCTAACTTTTTTTTGCAGGGCATGTTGTGATGTGATATGGTCAAGGCATGATGCTGATTTTATTGTATGAGATGATCATGTTTTGTAACCGAGTTATCGGCAACTGGCAGGAGCCATATGGTTGTCGCTTTATTGTATGCAATGCAATCGCGATGTAATGCTTTACTTTATTACTAAGCGGTAGTGATAGTCGTGGAAGCATAAGATTGGCGAGACGACAACGATGCTACGATGGAGATCAAGGTGTCGCGCCGGTGACGATGATGATCATGACGATGCTTCGGAGATGGAGATCACAAAGCACAAGATGATGATGGCCATATCATATCACTTATATTGATTGCATGTGATGTTTATCCTTTTATGCATCTTATCTTGCTTTGATTGACGGTAGCATTATAAGATGATCTCTCACTAAATTATCAAGAAGTGTTCTCCCTGAGTATGCACCGTTGCAAAAGTTCTTCGTGCTGAGACACCACGTGATGATCGGGTGTGATAGGCTCTACGTTCAAATACAACGGGTGCAAAACAGTTGCACACGCGGAATACTCAGGTTATACTTGACGAGCCAAGCATATACAGATATGGCCTCGGAACACGGAGACCGAAAGGTCGAGCGTGAATCATATAGTAGATATGATCAACATATTGATGTTCACCATTGAAAACTACTCCATCTCACGTGATGATCGGTTATGGTTTAGTTGATTTGGATCACGTGATCACTTAGAAGATTAGAGGGATGTCTATCTAAGTGGGAGTTCTTAAGTAAATTAACTGAACTTAAAATTATCATGAACTTAGTACCTGATAGTATCTTGCTTGTTTATGTTGATTGTAGATAGATGGCTCGTGCTGTTGTTCCATTGAATTTATTGCGTTCCTTGAGAAAGCAAAGTTGAAAGATGATGGTAGCAATTACACGGACTGGGTCCGTAACCTGAGGATTATCCTCATTGCTGCACAGAAGAATTACGTCCTGGAAGCACCGCTGAGTGCCAGGCCTGCTGCAAGAGCAACACCAGAAGTTATGAACGTCTGGCAGAGCAAAGCTGATGACTACTCAATAGTTCAGTGTGCCATGCTTTACGGCTTAGAACCGGGACTTCAACGACGTTTTGAACGTCATGGAGCATATGAGATGTTCCAGGAGTTGAAGTTAATATTTCAAGCAAATGCCCGGATTGAGAGATATGAAGTCTCCAATAAGTTCTATAGCTGCAAGATGGAGGAGAACAGTTCTGTCAGTGAGCATATACTCAAAATGTCTGGGTATAATAATCACTTGATTCAATTGGGAGTTACACTTCCGGATGTTTGCGTCATTGACAGAATTCTCCAATCACTGCCACCAAGCTACAAGAGCTTTGTGATGAACTATAATATGCAAGGGATGAACAAGACTATTCCCGAGCTCTTCGCAATGCTGAAAGCTGCGGAGGTAGAAATCAAGAAGGAGCATCAAGTGTTGATGGTTAACAAAACCACGAGTTTCAAGAAAAAGGGCAAAGGGAAGAAGAAGGGGAACTTCAAGAAGAACGGCAAGCAAGTTGCTACTCAAGAGAAGAAACCCAATTCTGGACCTAAGCCTGAAACTGAGTGCTTCTACTGCAAGCAGACTGGTCACTGGAAGCGGAACTGCCCCAAGTATTTGGTGGATAAGAAGGATGGCAAAGTGAACAAAGGTATATGTGATATACATGTTATTGATGTGTACCTTACTAATGCTCGCAGTAGCACCTGGGTATTTGATACTGGTTCTGTTGCTAATATTTGCAACTCAAAACAGGGACTACAGAATAAGCGGACACTAGCAAAGGACGAGGTGACAATGCGCGTGGGAAACGGTTCCAAAGTCGATGTGATCGCAGTCGGCACGCTACCTCTACATCTACCTTCGGGATTAATATTAGACCTAAATAATTGTTATTTGGTGCCAGCGTTGAGCATGAACATTATATCTGGATCTTGTTTGATGCGAGACGGTTATTCATTTAAATCAGAGAATAATGGTTGTTCTATTTATATGAGTAATATCTTTTATGGTCATGCACCCTTGAAAAGTGGTCTATTCTTATTGAATCTCGATAGTAGTAATACACATATTCATAATGTTGAAGCCAAAAGATGCAGAGTTGATAATGATAGTGCAACTTATTTGTGGCACTGCCGTTTAGGTCATATCGGTGTAAAGCGCATGAAGAAACTCCATACTGATGGGCTTTTGGAACCACTTGATTATGAATCACTTGGTACTTGCGAACCGTGCCTCATGGGCAAGATGACTAAAACACCGTTCTCCGGTACTATGGAGAGAGCAACAGATTTATTGGAACTCATACATACCGATGTATGTGGTCCGATGAATATTGAGGCTCGTGGCGGATATCGTTATTTTCTCACCTTCACAGATGATTTAAGCAGATATGGGTATATCTACTTAATGAAACAAAAGTCTGAAACATTTGAAAAGTTCAAGGAATTTCAGAGTGAAGTTGAAAATCATCGTAACAAGAAAATAAAGTTTCTACGATCTGATCGTGGAGGAGAATATTTGAGTTACGAGTTTGGTGTACATTTGAAAAATTGTGGAATAGTTTCGCAACTCACGCCACCCGGAACACCACAACGTAATGGTGTGTCCGAACGTCGTAATCGTACTTTACTAGATATGGTGCGATCTATGATGTCTCTTACTGATTTACCGCTATCATTTTGGGGTTATGCTTTAGATACGGCCGCATTCACGTTAAATAGGGCACCATCTAAATCCGTTGAGACGACGCCTTATGAACTGTGGTTTGGCAAGAAACCAAAGTTGTCGTTTCTTAAAGTTTGGGGCTGCGATGCTTATGTGAAAAAGCTTCAACCTGATAAGCTCGAACCCAAATCGGAGAAGTGTGTCTTCATAGGATATCCAAAGGAAACTATTGGATACACCTTCTATCACAGATCCGAAGGCAAGACTTTTGTTGCTAAATTCGGAAACTTTCTTGAGAAGGAGTTTCTCTCGAAAGAAGTGAGTGGGAGGAAAGTAGAACTTGACGAGGTAACTGTACCTACTCCATTATTGGGAAATAGTACATCACAGAAAACTGTTTCTGTGAGACCTACACCAATAAGAGAGGAAGTTAATGATAATGATCATGAAACTTTAGATCAAGATACTACTGTACCTCGTAGATAAACCAGAGTAAGATCCGCACCAGAGTGGTACGGTAATCCTGTTCTGGAAATCATGCTACTAGATCATGATGAACCTACGAACTATGAAGAAGCGATGGTGAGCCCAGATTCCGCAAAGTGGCTTGAAGCCATGAAATCTGAGATGGGATCCATGTATGAGAACAAAGTATGGACTTTGGTTGACTTGCCCGATGATCGGCAAGCAATTGAGAATAAATGGATCTTTAAGAAAAAGACTGACGCTGATGGTAATGTTACTGTCTACAAAGCTCGACTTGTCGCAAAAGGTTTTCGACAAGTTCAAGGAGTTGACTACGATGAGACTTTCTCACCCGTAGCGATGCTTAAGTCTGTCAGAATCATGTTAGCAATTGCCGCATTTTATGATTATGAAATTTGGCAAATGGATGTAAAAATCGCATTCCTGAATGGATTTCTGGAAGAAGAGTTGTATATGATGCAACCTGAAGGTTTTGTCGATCCAAAGGAAGCTTACAAAGTGTGCAAACTCCAGCGATCCATTTATGGACTGGTGCAAGCATCTCGGAGTTGGAATAAACGCTTTGATAGTGTGATCAAGGCATTTGGATTTATACAGACTTTTGGAGAAGCCTGTATTTACAAGAAAGTGAGTGGGAGCTCTATAGCATTTCTGATATTATATGTGGATGACATATTACTGATTGGAAATGATATAGAATTTCTGGATAGCATAAAGGGATACTTGAATAAAAGTTTTTCGATGAAAGACCTAGGGGAAGCTGCTTACATATTAGGCATAAAGATCTATAGAGATAGATCAAAACGCTTAATTGGACTTTCACAAAGCACATACCTTGACAAGATTTTGAAGAAGTTCAAAATGGATCAAGCAAAGAAAGGGTTCTTGCCTGTGTTACAAGGTGTGAAGTTGAGCCAGACTCAATGCCCGACCAATGCAGAAGATAGAGAGAAAATGAAAGATGTTCCCTATGCTTCAGCCATAGGCTCTATCATGTATGCAATGCTGTGTACCAGACCTGATGTGTGCCTTGCTATAAGTTTAACAGGGAGGTACCAAAGTAATCCAGGAGTGGATCACTGGATAGCGGTCAAGAACATCCTGAAATACCTGAAAAGGACTAAGGATATGTTTCTCGTATATGGAGGTGACAAAGAACTCACCGTAAGAGGTTACGTTGATGCAAGCTTTGACACTGATCCGGACGATTCTAAATCGCAAACCGGATACGTGTTTACTTTAAACGGTGGAGCTGTCAGTTGGTGCAGTTCTAAACAAAGCGTCGTAGCAGGATCTACATGTGAAGCGGAGTACATAGCTGCTTCGGAAGCAGCGAACGAAGGAGTCTGGATGAAGGAGTTCATATCCGATCTAGGTGTCATACCTAGTGCATCGGGTCCAATGAAAATCTTCTGTGACAATACTGGTGCAATTGCCTTGGCAAAGGAATCCAGATTTCACAAAAGAACCAAACACATCAAGAGACGCTTCAACTCCATCCGGGATTTAGTCCAGGTGGGAGACATAGAGATTTGCAAGATACATACGGATCTGAATGTTGCAGACCCGTTGACTAAGCCTCTTCCACGAGCAAAACATGATCAGCACCAAGGCTCCATGGGTGTTAGAATCATTACTATGTAATCTAGATTATTGACTCTAGTGCAAGTGGGAGACTGAAGGAAATATGCCCTAGAGGCAATAATAAAGTTATTATTTATTTCCTTATATCATGATAAATGTTTATTATTCATGCTAGAATTGTATTAACCGGAAACATAATACATGTGTGAATACATAGACCAACAGAGTGTCACTAGTATGCCTCTACTAGACTAGCTCGTTAATCAAAGATGGTCATGTTTCCTAACCATGAACAAAGAGTTGTTATTTGATTAACGAGGTCACATCATTAGTTGAATGATCTGATTGACATGACCCATTCCATTAGCTTAGCACCCGATCGTTTAGTATGTTGCTATTGCTTTCTTCATGACTTATACATGTTCCTATAACTATGAGATTATGCAACTCCCGTTTACCGGAGGAACACTTTGGGTACTACCAAACGTCACAACGTAACTGGGTGATTATAAAGGAGTACTACAGGTGTCTCCAATGGTAGATGTTGGGTTGGCGTATTTCGAGATTAGGGTTTGTCACTCCGATTGTCGGAGAGGTATCTCTGGGCCCTCTCGGTAATACACATCACATAAGCCTTGCAAGCACTGCAACTAATATGTTAGTTGTGAGATGATGTATTACACAATGAGTAAAGAGACTTGCCGGTAACGAGATTGAACTAGGTATTGGATACCGACGATCGAATCTCGGGCAAGTAACATACCGATGACAAAGGGAACAACGTATGTTGTTATGCGGTCTGACCGATAAAGATCTTCATAGAATATGTAGGAGCCAATATGGGCATCCAGGTCCCGCTATTGGTTATTGACCGGAGACGTGTCTCGGTCATGTCTACATTGTTCTCGAACCGTAGGGTCCGCACGCTTAACGTTACGATGACAGTTATTATGAGTTTATGCATTTTGATGTACCGAAGGTTGTTTGGAGTCCCGGATGAGATCACGGACATGACGAGGAGTCTCGAAATGGTCGAGACGTAAAGATTGATATATTGGAAGCCTATGTTTGGGCACCGGAAGCGTTCCGGGTAAAATCGGGATTTTTCCGGATTACCGGGAGGGTTACCGGAACCCCCCGGGAGGCAAATGGGCCTATTGGGCCTTAGTGGAAAAGAGAGAAGAGGCAGCCCACAAGCCTAGCCGGCGCCCCCCCTTTCCCAAGTCCTAATAGGACTAGGAGAGGTGGGCCGGCCCCCTCTTTGTCCTTCCCCCCCAAGAGTCCTAGTTGGAATAGGATTGGAGGGGAGGAGTCCTACTCCCGGTGGGAGTAGGACTCCTCCCTGCGCCTCCCTCCTAGCCGGCCGACCCCCCTGCCCCTGGCCTTTATATACGGGGGCAGGGGCACCCCAAGACACACAACTTGATCCTTGAGATTGTTCCTTAGCCGTGTGCGGTGCCCCCTGCCACCAAATTCCACCTCGATCATACCGTTACAGTGCTTAGGCGAAGCCCTGCGTCGGTAGTACATCAAGATCGTCACCACGCCGTCGTGCTGACGGAACTCTTCCTCGACGCTTTGTTGGATCGGAGCCCGAGGAACGTCATCGAGCTGAACGTGTGCTAAGAACTCGGAGGTGCCGGAGTAACGGTGCTTGGATCGGTCGGATCGGGAAGAAGACGTACGACTACTTCCTCTACGTTTTGTGATCGCTTCCGCAGTCGGTCTGCGTTGGTACGTAGACAACACTCTTCCCTCTCATTGCTGTGCATCACCATGATCTTGCGTGTGCGTAGGAAAATTTTCGAAATTACTGCGTTCCCCAACAGTAGAACCACACCAACTGCCACCCCTTTATGGTCTCCACGAAGGAGCCATCGAGCCATGTAAGGTTGGGCATCTTGCCCACCATGGCTCTGCCGCATTCCGCCTGTTGGCCACCCACCACCTTCGGCTTGATATTGAAGGTCTTCAGCCACAGGCCGATGTGGGGCCGGATGCAGAGGAAGGCCTCGCACACGACGATAAATGCCGAAATGTTGAGGATGAAGTTCGGGGCCAGATCTTGAAAGTCCAGCCCATAGTAGAACATGAGGCCGCGGATAATTGGATGGAGGGGAAACCCCAGTCCGCGGACAAAGTGGTGGAGGAAGACCACCCTCTCATGGGGTTCTCGGGTAGGGATGACCTGCCCTGCGGCTGGCAGCCGGTGCGCGATATCCGCGGCTAAGTATCCGGCTCTGCGTAACTTCTTGATGTGCCCCTCCGTGACGGAGGAGGTCATGCACTTGCCCCCCGCTCCGGACATGTTCGGAGAGAGTTGAGGGGGAGGATGCCGACTTGGGCACTGGAGCTCGAGTGCGCGAGAATGGATGAGCAAGGAGGAAGAAGGCGTGGGTAGAAAAAGGTGAGATCTTATCCCTTTATAAGTGCGGACTAAACTATGTGCCTCCACAAGCCTGGTAAAACTCACTTGTCCACCAAGCATCATAATTAATGGCGCGGTTGGGTTACCCACGCCCGTATTGATGAGAATCCCGTAATAAGGGGAACATGATCTCTGCTTTGACAAGACGTGTCAAGAAACCGCCTCGCGTTATGTGCGGGGATGGTTAAAGAAAAACGGTTCAAATAATTACCGGTCCATGTCGTGATGTCATGCTGCCAAAACGTTCCAACTGATTAGATTTGTGGAAATATTATTTTCTCTATGGTGGTATGTGGAACTTATATTGCAGGGTCGGACACTATCCTTATATTCAAACTCTTCTGTGGTGTATTAAGAGGAGGAACCCGCTTTGCAATGCCAAAGAGAACACTGCGCACCGGACTCATCGTCATTGAAGCCTGGTTCAGGGGCTACTGAGGGAGTCCTGGATTAGGGGGTCTCCGGACAGCCGGACTATATCCTTTGGCCGGACTGTTGGACTATGAAGATACAAGATTGAAGACTTCGTCCCGTGTCCGGATGGGACTCTACTTGGCGTGGAAGGCAAGCTCGGCAATACAGATATGTGTATCTCCTCCTTTGTAACCGACCTTGTGTAACCCTAGCCCCTCCGGTGTCTATATAAACAGGAGGGTTATATAAACAGGAGGGTTTTAGTCCATAGGACAACATACAATCATACCATAGGCTAGCTTCTAGGGTTTAGCTTCTCCGATCTCGTGGTAGATCAACTCTTGTACTACTCATATTATCAAGAATAATCAAGCAGTACGTAGGGTTTTACCTCCATCAAGAGGGCCCGAATCCTGGGTAAAACATCGTGTCCCCAGCCTCCTGTTACCATCCACCTTAGACGCATAGTTCGGGACCCCCTACCCTAGATCCACCGGTTTTGACACCGACAGTGGGAGAATTACACCGCCACTTTCCCCATAGCCAATGTCACTTGGGATCAGTTTCAGCAAGCTTTTCACACCGCCCATGTTTCCACTGGAGCTATCAGTATGAAGAAGCATGAGTTTCGCAACTTATGGCAGGGAAATTGCACTGTGGGGCAATACATGGATGAGTTCAACAAGCTAGCTCGCTACGCCCCAGATGATGTGGCCACAAATGTCGGGAAACAGAAGAAGTTTATGGAAGGGCTGAATGATGAGATGAGTATGAAGTTGATGGTGCCAACATTCACTAACTACCATGAGTTGGTAGACTGGGCCCTCACGATTGAAGGCAAGGAGCAGCAGATAGAGAGCCGCAAAAGGAAGTATGGACAGGGGAAGTACAATTCTAGAGCTCAACAGAAGCCTCGCTTTACCCCTAACTCGGGAGGTTATACACATAACCATGGAGGCCATACTCATAATGGAGGAAGCACACATAACCATAGTGGCCCTAAGAATGGAAATGGGGATGGAGCAAGCAGCAGCCAGAACCGTTCCAACCCAGCAACACCCGCTAAGAAGGACATGAGTCATGTCACCTGTTACAAGTGCGGGAAGACTGGACATTATGCCAATGATTGTTCTGAGTTGAAGAATTTCATTGGAAATGGAAACTCTTGGAAGAAGCCCAATCCCTTCACCAGAGGTCAGGTGAACCACATCAACATGGAGGAGGTTGAAGATCAGCCTGATGCAGTGATTGGTATGTTTTTGATTAAGTCATTTACTGCTCTCATTCTTTTTGACACTGGTGCATCACATTCATACATATCAAGGAAATTTGTGGACAAGTTTAAGTTGTCAACCTTGCCCTTAGGTCACCCATGTTAGTAACACTACAAAAAAATACACTTCCATGATGATACGTGTTTTGTCATGCATGTACATCCATGACAAATTTATGACAAAATCAAGATAGTCATACATGTGCTGTCGTAGAAGTGTTCCATGACATTACCAAAATTATCATCACGGAAGTGTCCACTTCCATGACGATAAATCACGCATCACAGAAGTGCTTTCGTCAAGGGTGACCGACACATGGCATCCAGTGTAACGGAACGCCGTTAAGCTATCGGTCCGGGTTTTGGATCCGATAACCCGTTAACAACCCTGACCAATGGGGATTTTCCACGTGTAAAATCATCATTGGCTAGAGGAAACACGTGTCGGCTCATCGTTGGGACAGATGCCATCCACTCAATGGAGAGAAGGCTCCTATGATACGTCGACACATGGCACGGCCCAACAGTGGCCCATTTATGTGAAAAGGCTGGCCCGCCAACTTTTGACCAAGTGAAAGCCTGTTAACGGCATGTTCGCATATAGCCCATTTACAGCCTGCTAACCCAAGGCCCGTTACGCCCTATCCGAATTAGGCCCAGTAGCTTCATCTAGGCCATCCAATACGATTGCAGCCGTTTTCACTTCTGGCCCATGTGTAGCCCATGATGTCCTTTGGCCAGTATGAGGCCCTTTGTAACTCTTGGCCCATTAGCGACCCATGCTGAAACTGGCCCGTAATGAACAGTGTATTACTTTACACCCATTAACGGCCTGTGGTGAAACTGGCCCGTAATGAACAGTGTATCACTTTATGCCCATTAACGGCCCGTTATTCCGTTGGGCTGTTTCCAGCCCAAGTTAACATTCGGCCTTCTGAGGGCCCATTTATTCTTGGGCGCATTTGCAGCATTCGGTTACTTACGGCCCATTACTGTCTGTTGGGGGTTTGGTGCGACGTATGCCAATGGATGGCTTATCATGGTGGGGGCGAGTAGAATGTCGCC
The DNA here is from genome assembly GCA_034509565.1 of Triticum monococcum. Classification (NCBI taxonomy): domain Eukaryota; kingdom Viridiplantae; phylum Streptophyta; class Magnoliopsida; order Poales; family Poaceae; genus Triticum; species Triticum monococcum. The sequence continues at coordinate 165,946,080 of CM067841.1, read as the reverse complement.
AGTGCCTGGAAACGGGATGAGGCGTAGACACGAACGCCGGCGTACTTTACCCAGGTTTGGGGCTCTCCTAGGAGATAACACCCCTAGTCCTGCTCTGCAGGGTCTCCGCATGATCACTAAGGCAAAGTGAATACAAGGGCGCTCCTCGAGCTGTATGTTGAAGGTGGGAGAAGGCTGGCTCAGCTCTTTCCACACCTCTGTGTTCTGGTCTAGTTCTAATGGATCGGAACCCTTTGCATGGGTGCCCTGGGGGTTTATATAGGCCTTCCCCCTAGGGGTACAATGGTAAACTATCTGTGCGCAGGGCCCAGCCGTCGGTCTCTTCGCCTGCTAGCCCTTCTGCCGACTGCTAGGGCCCGCCGATTGGTGGGCCCCGCCGACTGGTCTGGTACGGAGCCGACTGGCCATACCCACCACTTGCGGGTCTTGCCGTCTGCTGATTACTGTAGCCTTGCCTCTAATGACGCAGGCTTGATCATGAGGTCATGGCTACAGCCCTACCGTCTGGCGGGTGTTCACTGAAGCCACTCCCTGTCTCGTCTGGTTAATGGCATGGGGAACCCGTGGGAGGGGCATGCCGACTCCCGGGGGCCGGCTCCCTACAGGTCCGACTGGTGGTCCCCTTGCCGTCTTCCGGACTCTCGCTGACGGAGGCTGATGTCAGGGATGGCATGGCAACAGTTCCACACCAGATGGAGATCTCCGTTGGTACGACGCACTGTGGCCTAGCCATCTCCTCGAAAGGGGGGGGAGTGGGCTTTACTGTTGCCACTCCCTGTCCCATCCCCCCTGATGAGGGCATGGGCTTTGTTGGTTTCGTGGGCCGACTCCCCATGGCTGGCTTCTCCAAAATCCGCCAGGCAGAGTCGGCCGATCTTGACATCTCCTCTAGGACTCGGATGCATGCGGGCAGCCGACTGTCCCTTCAGCCGTCCTCCAGAAGGCGGCTCTCCATCTGTCGTCTCGAGGGGCGCAGTCAGCCCCGATGTCTTGAAAGGTTTTGGGCCTCGGGTTAGCCTACCCATGGCCTATTACTCCGACAGTAGTCCCTAAAGCTGATGAGGTGCCGCGGACAACCAGCTGAGGAGCCTCAGTAGTTTCTTTCTCCGAGTACGTGAGGTGGAAACCTTGTTCGATTCTGCCGGGCCGACTGGTAGGAGTCGGATTCGCCCAATTTTGACTCATCCAAAGCTTTCGAATGCCCCGGCGGGAACACTGTGGCGTACTAGCTAAGCTTCCTGGCCGCCACCCGCTTCGGGCCCACCATGTTGCAACCAGCGGCCAGGCCAGCCTGCCTGCCCATTCACGCGACGGGACATGCCTACAGGCGGGGCCCGCCACTACTACGCCACGGCACGCGAGCGGATCCACTGCAGCCGGGGGGACGGTTGAGGTTCCCACGGAGTTACTGCACGCAGTAACTTTGCGCAATAAACATGGGGGCGTGGGGTAGTGGGCGCAGTAGATCCCACAACCGCCCCCTCAGCTTCGCAGCCCATGAGGCTATAAGTAGGGGGAGGAGGGGAAGCGGCAGAGCACGCGCGTCCCTCCTCCTCATTGCTTCTTCTTCTTCTTCTCTCTCTCTGCACCTTAAGCTACGTCGAGCGTTGCGGCGGTCCACTCACAATGAGCTCTTCCTCCCCCGTCAAGCCCCCTACGGCGCACTCCGGCACCTGGGACGGTTCGGATGTCCACGACGATCACGTCGATTTCCTCCGCAAGACGCGTCGTATGCCCGGCGAGGACCTCGTGCGGGCCCGCCTCGCGCGGAGGCGGGAAATTTCGCCGGCGCTGTAGGAGGGTGAGCGGGTCGTCTTCCGCTCGCACTGCCTACGCGGCCTGGGCCTGCCGGCAAGCAGCTTCTTCCGCTCTTTCCTCGAGTTCTACAGACTCCAGCCACACCATCTCACCCCCAACACGGTGGTGCTACCGTCCACCTTCGTCACCTTGTGCGAAGGTTCCTTGGCGTTCTCCCCACTATTGAGCTCTGGGGGGAGTTCTTCTACTCCATGCTCGGCACCCAAGCTGCGGGCATGCTGGCTCAATGTGGCGCGTTCATAGCCGTGCGGAGGTCTGGGGCCGACAACCCGTTTCCCTCCATCAAGTTGATCAAGTCAGTGAAGATGTGGCAGCGGTCGTACTTCTACGTGAAGAACGTCTCCACGGAGGGTGATTGGGTCAATCTGCCGGCCTACGTAGCCGGCCCGCAGGCGGGGAGGCAGCCCAACTGGTCGCATCGGGCCAGGACGTTGACGCCCGCAGGAGCCGGCGCCGTTGCGCGACTCCGAGTGCTGATGCAGTAGGAGGGCCTGACCGGGCCGGATTTGCTGGCCTCCTTCATGGCGCGCCGAGTGCTCCCACTCCAAAGTCGCCCCCACATGATCTGCCAGATGAGCGGGCACTGGGACCCGAGTCGGATGTGCACCAAGGAGATGCCTCATGAGGAAGTAGCCTATATGGTGAATTATTTGGCGAGCTGCGACCTCGAAGAAGAGTGGCAGTTCGGCAAGGAGCCATATTCACGTGCCACCCCTCCGGCTCTAGTGAGTCGTTTTCCTTTTCTCTTTTTCTTCGACTCTCCTGACTTCTTTGCTGCAAAGTCCGTCTCGTCCGATCTGACCAGTCAGCTTTGGTCAGAACCCCCTCCTCCGGCCAGCAGCCGGCACCGTGGGGCCGGACCATGAATTCCTCCCTGACCGAGCGGAGAGCGACGTCGACGACCCCGACTGGGGGGCGGCGGCCCTGTAGGACGACGCCGAGGAAGGAAGCGGCACAGCGAGTGGCCCGAGACTTGGGGCCAGTCTCGAGGACTGGCCTGACGATGATGAGGAGGTCGCCCCGCGCCACCAGCCAGGAGCCGGCCAGCCGGGCCGAGACGAGCCTGTGCGGCAGCCGGCTGAAGAAGCCCAAGGGCTCAGCCGCGGCGACCAAGCGGGACGAAGCGGCCACAAAGGCTAACTGCTTCCGCAAGGTGGTGAAGACGCTGCAGCTGATTTTGGCATAAGTGCTACCTTCCTTTGCACCTTCACATTTGTTCGTTGACTTTGTCTGAAATCCCTTTGCTTTATTTTCTCGACTTTAGGGCCCCGCTCTCTCTTGAGAAGTTGGCCGTCGGCTCCGTCGTAAAGTCGGCGGAGACCTCCTCCACCACCCGGCGGATTGATCCGGCCGCCGACCTCCGGGAGGCGATGGAGCGGAACGCACCGGAGGCGCGCCTGGAGCGGGAAGCCGCCCTCCTGAAGAAGGCGGAGGCCGCCGCCCTGAAGAAGCTAGCAGAAGCCGAGGCCGCCGACGCGGATAAGAAGCACGCTGAAGAAGCCGCACACCGCCAGTCGGCGGTGTTTGTCATCCCCCTGGACTCTGTGCCACCACCACTAGAGTTCACGGCACAAACTGGGGAAGTCGGTGACCAGAACCCGGTCATGGAGAGGGACGCCGACGACACCGCAACGCCGGACGTCATTTTTCCACCACAGCCGCCCTCCGGAAGCGTGCCGGGCGGGCAGCCGGAGGACCCGCCGGTGCCGCCAACTGAAGGCATGGTGGCGACGGGCCTGGCTCTTGAAGTTGGCACGCCGATGCGCCGCCGTCTCGCGAAGGCGGCCTCAGCGCCGCGCCCTCTGGAGACCGGCGCCACGAGCTCCACAATCCCGGACACCGAGGTGTCGAGCGCCGCGCCCACTGGGTGGGTGCTGCGAGGCGGGACGGGCCCATTGAACCGGGCGCTCTTGGATGTCCAAGCCAAGGTCCGGGCCGAGGGCGACGCCATCAAGGAATGCACCAAGGCATATCTAGCGTCGCGAACAGCCATCCGGGTTTGCGTCCTTCCTTTTTGTTTTTGTTTTTCTTTGTGGGGGCGCGTCAGCGCACCCACTGGGTGTAGTCCCCGAGTTTCGGGCCGGCTGCTGAGCAGGCGGCTCGGAACTCTAATCGGTGAGTTCCAAGTACCAACACTTTGTCTGAAATTTCGATGCAGGATTTCCACAACCTTCGCGTGACCACCTTCATCGCCAATGTTGAGGAGCTAGCCAGGCGGACCGCCGACTTGTCGGACAGCCGAGGTGATTCCTTTTCCTTCTCTGCGGGGGCGCGCTGGCGCACCCGCGGGCTGTAGTCCCCGAGGTTTGGGCCGACTACTGAGCAGTCTGGCCGGATCTCCCCGGCAGCCTTTCTTCCTTGTTGACGACTCACACTCCTCCTTCTTATTCTTCAAAGGCCAACACCGCCCTGCAGCAGCAGCTGGGCGAGGCCAACACCGTGCTGCGTGTCAAGGAGGAGGAGTGCGGCCGGCTGACGGAGCAGCGCGACCGGCTGGCTACGCAGCGGGCGGAGCAGAAGGAGCTGCTCCAGAAGGCCCAGAAGGAGGCAGAGGACAAGGATACCGCCCTCCTTGCCGAATTCGCGTCCGAGCGCTCCTCCTGGACCGACACGGAGATGACACTGGTCTCCGGCTTCCACGCGATTGAAGATCTTGTCGACGGTGAGCTTCCCCTCATTTCCTTTTCTAAGCTACCGACTGCTAGTTGAGTTGGCCTTTAATCTTTAACCTTGTTCTTCGTTCTTCTTCCTTGGCAGACTTCTTCCCCAGCCACTCGGACGCCGCCAATCAAGCCATCGAGGCTGATCGTGAAGCTCGAAGGGCAGACGGCGCACAGATCGCCGCCAATGCCCCCCGAACTCTTGGTGAGCAGATCCTGAGCATCGAGGCCCGCCTTCGGCCGGCCCACCGGATGCTGCGCCGGCTTCAACGTGTCGGTGCCCAGGCGATTGCCGCCCTGTGGCCGGATATGTAGGCACCATGCACCCCAGTTGGACTGCCGACTGGCTGGAGGTAGCAGTCGGCCGCCTTGAAGCCTGGAAGGGTTCTTCAGCCCAGGCTGGAGCACGCCGGGCTTTAGAATTCACCAAGGCGTGGTATCCTGGGCCGAGTCTAGCCCAGCTGGCCACGTTCCGGCAGGAAGCTCAGGCGGAGCTGGCGGCGGTGGAAGACGATCTCGTCAAGCGCGCCGCATCGATCGCCGAGTACACCGACACCAGCATCTTCGTCCCAGAGCAAACTGAGAATGGCGAGGAGGCGCTGCCGGAGTGGTTCGGGCTGAACCCGGACGACGAGGAGGACTCGGCGGAGGTGATCGACTCCAGTGGCGAAGAAGAAGGCAAGAAGGAGGAAGGAGACGAGGAGGAGGCACCAGAGGTCGGGGCAGACGGCCAGCCCCAGCTCGACCGCGCCTCTAGCTACGAGCCGCACCCAACCGACCCAGCTGCTGCCAGAGGTGATCAAATGGAGACCAACCAGCCGGCCACCCCGGCAACTAGCACCGCCGACCCCTCCGGTCCTCCGAGTCCGTCCACGGCTTCCTAGACTGCCACTTTATCTTTGCTTTTAACTACTTAGTAGTCTCAGTGAACTTGTTATTTTGCACAATTCCACCCACGGGGTGTATCTTGAACTTCTGTTTGAGGATTCGGCCAAGGGCCTCTTCTATGTAAATATTTATCCGCGTTCTATATCTTCTTACTTATTGCTCTTTGGCTTTTTCCTTTGCTGCCTTCCTTTGGTTGCCGTCTTGCCAGTCAGACAGCCGCTCTGCGGACTCATGCTGGATCTAGTACTTGGCTTCTTTGGGAAGGCAAGTACTTTAGCCGTTTAGAGTTTTTAGCAAGTTAATTTAGAAAATGGTCTGCCGACTTCTTGAGAGTCGGTTGTAAAAGGCTGGAAACCAGCTTAAACTAGGTACATGCTTTGAGTCCTTAGCCATTTTTCATATGGGCACTCATTCTACCTTACTCCTGCTCACCAGACAGTCGCTCTGCGATCTGCGGCTTCTAACAGGAGATGGCTTAAGTGCCACACACTACTTGTCCGACTGCAGGAAGTCATTTCACAGTTCAAGATGGCAAGTCCCCGGGTCAACTAGTCGGACCCGGTGCCAACGGTATAACAAAGAATAACATACTCATAGGCATAACTCTTATCATATAGATAAAGGAGGGCAGTCCCGCAGCTCTTCTCGAGGGGCCCGAGGTCTTCGTACTTTAGTACAAAAGGTAGCGTGGTACATACTGCATTAACTATAAAATCTTTGGAGGAGGTTTGCATTCCATGGTCGCTCCGTCTCTTTGCCAGAGTCAACCCTCTTGCGTGCTCGAGGCTTTTGAGCATCGATCAGGTAGTAGGAGTCGTTGCCCAACGCATTGCTGATGATGAAAGGGCCTTCCCAAGGTGCTGAGAGCTTGTGTTGGCCAGCCGTTCGCTCGATTAGCCGGAGCACAAGGTCTCCTTCTTGGAAAGATCGCGGGTTGACCTTCCGGTTGTAGTATCGGCATAGGCTCTGCTGGTAGATGCTGGACCGGCTGAGTGCCAACAACCGGCCCTCTTCCAGCAGACCGACGCCGTCTTGACGTGCTTCTTCTGCTTCCTCTTCGGTGTACATGGTGATTCAAGGGGAGTCGAACTCTATGTCCGTTGGCATGACGGCTTCGGCACCGTAGACGAGGAAGAAGGGTGTGAAGCCGGTTAACTTGTTTTGGAGTCGTGCGCAGGCTCTAGAGGACGGCTGGCAACTCATCAATCTAGGAGCCTGCCGAGCGCTCCAAAGGCTCGACCAGCCGAGGCTTGATGCCGGACAGGATTAGGCCGTTTGCTCGCTCTACCTGGCCGTTGGACTGCGGATGGGCAGCGGATGCTAAGTCCAGTCGGATGCCCTACGTCGCGCAGAAACGGGCCAAGGCACCTTTGGCAAAGTTTGGGCCGTTGTCGGTGATGATGCTATGTGGTATGCCGTACTGAGTTGTTATGTTAGAGATGAAGGTCACAACAGTCGGACCATTCAACTTCTTGATTGGTTTTGCTTCTATCCACTTGGTGAACTTGTCCATTGCGGCAAGTAAGTGAGTCAAACTGCCTCGTGCCATCTTGAATGGTCCTACCATGTCTAGGCCCCAAACAGCAAAGGGCTAGGCAATGGGAATAGTCTTGAGTGCAGAAGCTGGCTGATGAGGCTTGGAGCGGAACTTCTGGCACCCCTTGCATTTTTGGACCAAGGACTTGGCATCTTCAAGAGCAGTCGGCCAGAAGAAACCATGGCGGAAGGCTTTGGCGACGAGTGGTCTTGAAGCTACGCCGTGGCCACACTCGCCTTGGTGGATGTCCTTGAGAATTGCTTGGCCTTGCTCCGGTTCCATGTAGCGCTGGTAGACACCAGTGACACTCCGCCTTACGATCTCTCTATTGACTATGGTGTACGCTGCCGCCCGGCATTGCACTTGCCGAGCCAAGATCTCATCAGTTGGCAGCTCTTTGTTCACCAGGAATTTGAGGATGGGCTGGGCCCATGAAGGTGCTGCTATTTCTGCAACAGTCAAGACTGCGACTTGGATGAGGGCGGCTGGGCCGGGAGGTGGTGGGTTGGAGTCGGTAGCTACTTGTTGTGTCGATGAAGTCCCCGGGCGGATTGGCGCAGTCCCGAGGCCGGGTTCTGAAGTCTCCAGGCCGACCGCCGCAGTCCCCCGGTCGGGTGCGACTACTACGATCCCCGCGCCGTCTGCCGGAACACTCGCGCCATCTGCGGGGGCTCTTGAGTCGGATCCCACTACTTCAGGAGGAGCCGGTACAAAGATAGAGTCTGACTCTGGCGATGACTTGACAGACATCTTGAGGAGGCGCTGGAGGGCGACGCCGGACGGTATCGCTTGACGGGTGGAGCTGATTCGGGCCAGGGCGTCTGCTTGGTCATTGTCGTTTCTTGGTACATGGAGAAACTCGCACCCCTCAAAATATCCACTGAGTTTCTGTACGAGGAAGCGGTAGCTCGCCATGTTTGCGTCTTTGGCGTCCCAATCTCCTGACTACTGCTGGACCACCAAGTCAGAGTCACCATAGCACAGGATCCAGCGAATGTCGAGCTCTTTGGCTAGCCTGAGCCCGTGAATGAGTGCCTCGTATTCCGCGACGTCGTTGGAGGCAGCAAAATGGATTTGCAGCACATATTTGAGCTTGTCGCCTTTCGGACAGGTGAGGACAATACCGGCTCCCAAGCCAGTGTGCATCTTGGAGCCGTCGAAATGCATTCGCCAATGGGTGGAGTCGAGCGCTGGCGGCAAATACTGGGTTTCGGCTTAGTCGACGAGGAAGTCGGCCAGCGCTTGCGATTTGATGGCGGTGCGAGGCTCGTAGTAGATGGTGTAGGGGGCCAAATCTATGGCCCATTTGGCCACTCGTCCTGAAGCATCCCGGTTGCCGATGATCTCGGCTAGCGGAGCCGTGCAGACCACAGTGATTGGATGTTCTTGGAAGTAAGGCTTTAATTTCTTGGCGGCAAAGTGCACGCCGTAGCACATCTTTTTGTAGTGAGGGTAGTTTTGCTTTGAGGTTGACATTACTTCACTTAAATAATATCCCGGTCTCTGGACTGGTAGCGCCTTGCCTTCCTCCTTGCGCTCTACCACGATGACTGTGCTGACTACTCGGCTGGTGGCAGCGATGTAGAGGAGCATGGGCTCCTTAGGAGTCAGAGCCACCAGGACAGGTGGAGTAGTCAGCATCTTATTTAGTTGGAGAAAAGCTTCGTCCGCCTTGTGGGTCCACTCGAAAAAAGCGGTCTTCTTCATGAGTTGGTACAGGGGAAGGGCCTTCTCGCCCAGCCGACTGATGAATCGGCTAATGGATGCCAAACAGCCAGTGAACTTTTGTACGTCCAGCAGTCAGCTAGGTACCTCCATCCTCTCAATAGCCTTGATCTTTATAGGGTTGCACTCTATGCCACGTTTGGAGACCAGGAAGCCAAGGAGCTAGCCGGCTGGTACTCCGAAGACGCATTTCTCCGGATTGAGCTTGATCTAAAATCGGCACAAGTTCTCAAAGGTCTCCTTGAGGTCTTCCAGCAGTGTTCCATGCTTCTCCGACTTCACCACCACATCGTCCACGTAAACATGAGCATTTCTGCCGTGTTGCTTGAGGAGGCACTTCTGCATGCAACGTTGGAAGGTGGCCCCGGTGTTCCTCAAGCCGAACGTCATGGTCAGGAAGCAGAAGGCTCCAAATGGCGTGACGAAGGCGGTCTTTAGCCTATCGGCCAGGTTCAACTTGATCTGGTGATACCCCGAATATGCATCCAAGAAACTCAACAGCTCGCATCCGGCTGTGGAGTCTATCACTTGGTCGATCCTTGGCAAAGCGAATGGGTCCTTGGGGCATGCTTTGTTGAGGCTAGTGTAGTCAATACACATTCGCCATTGCTTGTTCTTCTTCAGTACCAGGACCGGGTTGGCTAGCCATTCTGGAAAGAATACTTCCATGATGAAGCCAGCCGCAAGCAGCCGGGTTATCTCTTCTCCAACAACTCTTCTCTTCTCCTCTGACAGGCGGCGTAAAGGCTGCCTGACTGGCTTGGCATCAGATCAGACATGCAATTTGTGCTCGGCGAAATCCGCCGGGACACCTGGCATGTCTTTGGGGGACCATGCGAAGATGTCTCGATTCTCACGGAGGAAATCGACAAGCTCGCCTTCCTATTTGCTGTCGAGGTTGGCGGCTACGACAGCGTACCTCTCTGGGTGCTCTGGGTCCAAAGGTATCTTCTTTGTTTCTTTGGCCGGCTTGAACGAGCCCCTCAGCTTCCGACTCCTTGGGATCGGGCGACATCTCTGGCTGTTTGCTTACCATTGCCACAACCCGGTCAAGCAGCCGCTTCTCAGCTGCGATCACGAGGGACTCGGCCAGCCGACTACTCTCTGATGCGCATGCGGATGACTTCTTGTAGTCGCCAGTTATGGTCAGAATCCCTTTGGAACTCGAAATCTTCATCTTGAGGTAGGCATAGTGGGGGACAGCCATGAACCTGGCCAGGGCAGGTCGGCCAAGTAATGCATGGTATGGGCTCTCTAGGTCCACCACTTCAAACCAAATTGACTCTCGGCGAAAATGATCTTTGTCTCCGAACAGGACTTCGATCAAGATCTTGCCGATTGGTGAGCAGGAAAGGGCGGGAACTATGCCATGGAACACTGTCCGGCTGGACTGAAGCTGGCTCTGTCTGATTCCTAATTTCTCCATGGTATCCTTGTACAGGATGTTGATGCTGCTGCCGCCGTCTATCAGGACTCTGGAGAAGCGATCAGCTCGCTTGTCCATGGCAAAGGTGGCGTCCAAAACCAAGGCATAGGAGCCGGGTTTGGGCATTACTTCCGGGTGGTCAGCTCTGCTCCAGCTGATGGGCTTTTCAGACCAATGCATGAACTCTGGTGTGTCAGATGCTACTGCATTCACCTCCTTCTTTTGCAGCCGCCTGCTGCGTCGATCATCGGCCACGCTGGTGAACACGACATAGGATCCATGCTCTTCTGGGTACTCGTCTTGTATCGCGCCGACTGGTCTGACCGCCGGCTGCTGGGGCGGAGGAGGAGGAGGCTGCCTCGTAGGTGGGGGAGGCAAAAGACCGTCTCCCTTGGCGATCCCGGTGAGCCAGTGGCACTTCCGAGTGGTGTGGTTGGATGGCTTCGCACCACTGTGGAATTTGCAGGGTCCATCCAAAGTCTGCATATATGAGAAAGTTGGCTGCCAGTTGGGCTTGCCGCCCTTCTAGCGTTTGGGCGGAGGCTGCCCTTCTGGCTGCTGGTCTTCGACTGTCGCCACCTGCCGACTGGTGGAAGTCGGCTGTGGGGCTTTGCGCTTGTGGTCGTTCTGCTGTTGACGCCAACTGGTGTCTCCGGCCGGGGTTCGAGGAGCCTGAGGAGCCACCTTGCCGGTCACACTATCTTGAATCTACGTCTTCATGGAGTAGTCGGCCGTGGTGTACTTGTCTGCTATAATCAGCAGCTCGTCGAGGGTTTCCGGCTCATCGCAGAGAAGCTTGTGCTTGACGAGGGTGCCCTCTCGGCATCCTGCAGTGAAATACTCAATAGCCTGCACCTCGTGCACACCATCGTAGGAGTTGCGGAGCTCGGCCCAGCGCGTGAGGTAGGCGCGAGTTGACTCGTTGGGGCCCTGCACGCACAAGGAGAGCTGGCGAGGTTTGGGAGGCCGCTTGTACGTGCTGGTGAAGTTGCGGACGAAGGCGTCGGTGAAGTCGACCCAGCTGTTGATGCTGCGGGGCCTTAAGCTGTTCAGCCATGTCCGGGCCGTGCCCTGGAGCATGAGCGGAACGTACTTCGCGGCAACACGCTTGTTGTCGTTTGCTATGCTGACGGCCGTGGAGTAGTCGACCATCCAGTCTTCCAGCTTCACGGAGCCGGTGTATTTGGGTGTGTCTCTGGGGAGCGTGAACCCTTTGGGGAAGGGCTCTTCTCGGATGCGGGGGCCGAAACACGGCGGACCCAACTCATCTTCTTCTTCAAGCGCCAAGGATCGGTGGAGGTGGTCGATCCGGTGGCGGGTGTCATTCTCTCCGACTCCCGCTCGGCTGCCAAGGTGGTCGCCGAGCGTCGGGTGATCAACAGGTGGCGGGGAGACTCGCCTTTCCCTGCGAGGGGGAGGAGGCGGACAGTTGCCCGTCGTTCCACTGTTCTTGGGCGGCCGTCTCGGTCGCGCTCTATGGTGATGCGAGTCCGAGTGCGGCTGGCAGCCGGTGAAGGAAATATGCCCTAGAGGCAATAATAAAGTTATTATTTATTTCCTTATATCATGATAAATGTTTATTATTCATGCTAGAATTGTATTAACCGGAAACATAATACATGTGTGAATACATAGACCAACAGAGTGTCACTAGTATGCCTCTACTAGACTAGCTCGTTAATCAAAGATGGTTATCTTTCCTAACCATGAACAAAGAGTTGTTATTTGATTAACGAGGTCACATCATTAGTTGAATGATCTGATTGACATGACCCATTTCATTAGCTTAGCACCCTATCGTTTAGTATGTTGCTATTGCTTTTTTCATGACTTATACATGTTCCTGTAACTATGAGATTATGCAACTCCCGTTTACCGGAGGAACACTTTGGGTACTACCAAACGTCACAACGTAACTGGGTGATTATAAAGGAGTACTACAGGTGTCTCCAATGGTAGATGTTGGGTTGGCGTATTTCGAGATTAGGATTTGTCACTCTGATTGTCGGAGAGGTATCCCTGGGCCCTCTCGGTAATACACATCACATAAGCCTTGCAAGCATAATAACTAAGATGTTAGTTATGAGAGGATGTATTACGAAACGAGTCAAGAGACTTGCCAGTAACGAGATTGAACTAAGTATTGGATACCGACGATCGAATCTCGGGCAAGTAACATACCGATGACAAAGGGAACAACGTATGTTGTTATGCGGTCTGACCGATAAAGATCTTCGTAGAATATGTAGGAGCCAATATGGGCATCCAGGTCCCGCTATTGGTTATTGACCGGAGACGTGTCTCGGTCATGTCTACATTGTTCTCGAACCGTAGGGTCCGCACGCTTAACGTTACGATGACAGTTATTATGAGTTTATGCATTTTGATGTACCGAAGGTTGTTCGGAGTCCCGGATGAGATCACGGACATGACGAGGAGTCTCGAAAAGGTCGAGACGTAAAGATTGATATATTGGAAGCCTATGTTTGGGCACCGGAAGCGTTCCGGGTGAAATCGGGATTTTTCCGGATTACCGGGAGGGTTACCGGAACCCCCCCGGGAGGTAAATGGGCCTATTGGGCCTTAGTGGAAAAGAGAGAAGAGGCAGCCCACACCTGGCCGGCACCCCCCCCCCCTTTCCCAAGTCCTAATAGGACTAGGAAAGGTGGGCCGGCCCCCTCTTTCTCCTTCCCCCCCAAGAATCCTAGTTGGAATAGAATTGGAGGGGAGGAGTCCTACTCCCGGTGGGAGTAGGACTCCCCCCTGCGCCTCCCTCCTAGCCGGCCGAACCCCCTGCCCCTGGCCTTTATATACGGGGGCAGGGGGCACCCCAAGTTAATCGTTCCTTAGCCGTGTGCGGTGCCCCCTGCCACCAAATTCCACCTCGATCATACCGTTACAGTGCTTAGGCGAAGCCCTGCGTCGGTAGTACATCAAGATCGTCACCATGCTGTCGTGCTGACGGAACTCTTCCTCGACGCTTTGCTGGATCGGAGCCCAAGGAACGTCATCGAGCTGAACGTGTGCTAAGAACTCGGAGGTGCCGGAGTAACGGTGCTTGGATCGGTCGGATCGGGAAGAAGACGTACGACTACTTCCTCTATGTTGTGTGATCGCTTCCGCAGTCGGTCTGCGTTGGTACGTAGACAACACTCTCCCCTCTCGTTGCTGTGCATCACCATGATCTTGCGTGTGCGTAGGAAATTTTTTGAAATTACTGCGTTCCCCAACAGTGGCATCCGAGCCTAGGTTTTTATGGTTTGATGTTATTTGCACGAGTAGAACACAAGTGAGTTGTGGGCGATACAAGTCATACTGCCTACCAGCATGTCATACTTTGGTTCGGCGGTATTGTTGGACGAGACGATCCGGACCAACCTTACGCGTACTCTTACGCGAGACCGGTTCCCTCGACGTGCTATGCACACAGATGGCTTGCGGAAGACTGTCTCTCCAACTTTAGTTGAACCAAGTGTGACTACGCCCGGTCCTTGAGAAGGTTAAAACGGAGTCTATTTGACGAACTATCGTTGTGGTTTTGATGCGTAGGTGAGATGAGTTCTTACTTAAGCCCGTAGCAGCCACGTAAAACTTGCAACAACAAAGTAGAGGACGTCTAACTTGTTTTTGCAGGGCATGTTGTGATGTGATATGGTCAAGGCATGATGCTGATTTTATTGTATGAGATGATCATGTTTTGTAACCGAGTTATCGGCAACTGGCAGGAGCCATATGGTTGTCGCTTTATTGTATGCAATGCAATCGCGATGTAATGCTTTACTTTATTACTAAGCGGTAGTGATAGTCGTGGAAGCATAAGATTGGCGAGACGACAACGATGCTACGATGGAGATCAAGGTGTCGCGCCGGTGACGATGATGATCATGACGATGCTTCGGAGATGGAGATCACAAAGCACAAGATGATGATGGCCATATCATATCACTTATATTGATTGCATGTGATGTTTATCCTTTTATGCATCTTATCTTGCTTTGATTGACGGTAGCATTATAAGATGATCTCTCACTAAATTATCAAGAAGTGTTCTCCCTGAGTATGCACCGTTGCAAAAGTTCTTCGTGCTGAGACACCACGTGATGATCGGGTGTGATAGGCTCTACGTTCAAATACAACGGGTGCAAAACAGTTGCACACGCGGAATACTCAGGTTATACTTGACGAGCCAAGCATATACAGATATGGCCTCGGAACACGGAGACCGAAAGGTCGAGCGTGAATCATATAGTAGATATGATCAACATATTGATGTTCACCATTGAAAACTACTCCATCTCACGTGATGATCGGTTATGGTTTAGTTGATTTGGATCACGTAATCACTTAGAGGATTAGAGGGATGTCTATCTAAGTGGGAGTTCTTAAGTAAATTAACTGAACTTAAAAAATTATCATGAACTTAGTACCTGATAGTATCTTGCTTGTTTATGTTGATTGTAGATAGATGGCTCGTGCTGTTGTTCCGTTGAATTTTAATGCGTTCCTTGAGAAAGCTAAGTTGAAAGATGATGGTAGCAATTACACGGACTGGGTCCGTAACCTGAGGATTATCCTCATTGCTGCACAGAAGAATTACGTCCTGGAAGCACCGCTGAGTGCCAGGCCTGCTGCAAGAGCAACACCAGAAGTTATGAACGTCTGGCAGAGCAAAGCTAATGACTACTCAATAGTTCAGTGTGCCATGCTTTACGGCTTAGAACCGGGACTTCAACGACGTTTTGAACGTCATGGAGCATATGAGATGTTCCAGGAGTTGAAGTTAATATTTCAAGCAAATGCCCGGATTGAGAGATATGAAGTCTCCAATAAGTTCTATAGCTGCAAGATGGAGGAGAACAGTTCTGTCAGTGAGCATATACTCAAAATGTCTGGGTATAATAATCACTTGATTCAATTGGGAGTTACACGTCCGGATGTTTGCGTCATTGACAGAATTCTCCAATCACTGCCACCAAGCTACAAGAGCTTTGTCATGAACTATAATATGCAAGGGATGAACAAGACTATTCCCGAGCTCTTCGCAATGCTGAAAGCTGCGGAGGTAGAAATCAAGAAGGAGCATCAAGTGTTGATGGTTAACAAAACCACGAGTTTCAAGAAAAAGGGCAAAGGGAAGAAGAAGGGGAACTTCAAGAAGAACGGCAAGCAAGTTGCTACTCAAGAGAAGAAACCCAAGTCTGGACCTAAGCCTGAAACTGAGTGCTTCTACTGCAAGCAGACTGGTCACTGGAAGCGGAACTGCCCCAAGTATTTGGCGGATAAGAAGGATGGCAAGGTGAACAAAGGTATATGTGATATACATGTTATTGATGTGTACCTTACTAATGCTCGCAGTAGCACCTGGGTATTTGATACTGGTTCTGTTGCTAATATTTGCAACTCGAAACAGGGACTACAGAATAAGCGGACACTAGCAAAGGACGAGGTGACGATGCGCGTGGGAAACGGTTCCAAAGTCGATGTGATCGCGGTCGGCACGCTACCTCTACATCTACCTTCGGGATTAATATTAGACCTAAATAATTGTTATTTGGTGCCAGCGTTGAGCATGAACATTATATCTGGATCTTGTTTGATGCGAGACGGTTATTCATTTAAATCAGAGAATAATGGTTGTTCTATTTATATGAGTAATATCTTTTATGGTCATGCACCCTTGAAAAGTGGTCTATTCTTATTGAATCTCGATAATAGTAATACACATATTCATAATGTTGAAGCCAAAAGATGCAGAGTTGATAATGATAGTGCAACTTATCTGTGGCACTGCCGTTTAGGTCATATCGGTGTAAAGCGCATGAAGAAACTCCATGCTGATGGGCTTTTGGAACCACTTGATTATGAATCACTTGGTACTTGCGAACCGTGCCTCATGGGCAAGATGACTAAAACACTGTTCTCCGGTACTATGGAGAGAGCAACAGATTTATTGGAAATCATACATACCGATGTATGTGGTCCGATGAATATTGAGGCTCGTGGCGGATATCGTTATTTTCTCACCTTCACAGATGATTTAAGCAGATATGGGTATATCTACTTAATGAAACATAAGTCTGAAACATTTGAAAAGTTCAAGGAATTTCAGAGTGAAGTTGAAAATCATCGTAACAAGAAAATAAAGTTTCTACGATCTGATCGTGGAGGAGAATATTTGAGTTACGAGTTTGGTGTACATTTGAAAAATTGTGGAATAGTTTCGCAACTCACGCCACCCGGAACACCACAACGTAATGGTGTGTCCGAACGTCGTAATCGTACTTTACTAGATATGGTGCGATCTATGATGTCTCTTACTGATTTACCGCTATCATTTCGGGGTTATGCTTTAGAGACGGCCGCATTCACGTTAAATAGGGCACCATCTAAATCCGTTGAGACGACGCCTTATGAACTATGGTTTGGCAAGAAACCAAAGTTGTCGTTTCTTAAAATTTGGGGCTGCGATGCTTATGTGAAAAAGCTTCAACCTGATAAGCTCGAACCCAAATCGGAGAAGTGTGTCTTCATAGGATATCCAAAGGAAACTATTGGATACACCTTCTATCACAGATCCGAAGGCAAGACTTTTGTTGCTAAATTCGGAAACTTTCTTGAGAAGGAGTTTCTCTCGAAAGAAGTGAGTGGGAGGAAAGTAGAACTTGACGAGGTAACTGTACCTACTCCGTTATTGGGAAATAGTACATCACAGAAAACTGTTTCTGTGAGACCTACACCAATAAGAGAGGAAGTTAATGATGATGATCATGAAACTTTAGATCAAGATACTACTGTACCTCGTAGATCAACCAGAGTAAGATCCGCACCAGAGTGGTACGGTAATCCTGTTCTGGAAGTCATGCTACTAGATCATGATGAACCTACGAACTATGAAGAAGCGATGGTGAGCCCAGATTCCGCAAAGTGGCTTGAAGCCATGAAATCTGAGATGGGATCCATGTATGAGAACAAAGTTTGGACTTTGGTTGACTTGCCCGATGATCGGCAAGCAATAGAGAATAAATGGATCTTTAAGAAAAAGACTGACGCTGATGGTAATGTTACTGTCTACAAAGCTCAACTTGTCGCAAAAAGGTTTTCGACAAGTTCAAGGAGTTGACTACGATGAGACTTTCTCACCCGTAGCGATGCTTAAGTCTGTCAGAATCATGTTAGCAATTGCCGCATTTTATGATTATGAAATTTGGCAAATGGATGTAAAAACTGCATTCCGGAATGGATTTCTGGAAGAAGAGTTGTATATGATGCAACCAGAAGGTTTTGTCGATCCAAAAGGAGCTAACAAAGTGTGCAAACTCCAGCGATCCATTTATGGACTGGTGCAAGCATCTCGGAGTTGGAATAAACGCTTTGATAGTGTGATCAAAGCATTTGGGTTTATACAGACTTTTGGAGAAGCCTGTATTTACAAGAAAGTGAGTGGGAGCTCTGTAGCATTTCTGATATTATATGTGGATGACATATTACTCATTGGAAATGATATAGAATTTCTGGATAGCATAAAGGGATACTTGAATAAAAGTTTTTCGATGAAAGACCTCGGGGAAGCTGCTTACATATTAGGCATAAAGATCTATAAGAGATAGATCAAAACGCTTAATTGGACTTTCACAAAGCACATACCTTGACAAGATTTTGAAGAAGTTCAAAATGGATCAAGCAAAGAAAGGGTTCTTGCCTGTATTGCAAGGTGTGAAGTTGAGTCAGCCTCAATGCCCGACCACTGCAGAAGATAGAGAGAAAATGAAAGATGTTCCCTATGCTTCAGCCAGAGGCTCTATCATGTATGCAATGCTGTGTACCAGACCTGATGTGTGCCTTGCTATAAGTTTAGCAGGGAGGTACCAAAGTAATCCAGGGGTGGATCACTGGACAGCGGTCAAGAACATCCTGAAGTACCTGAAAAGGACTAAGGATATGTTTCTCGTATATGGAGGTGACAAAGAGCTCACCGTAAGAGGTTACGTTGATGCAAGCTTTGACACTGATCCGGACGATTCTAAATCGCAAACCGGATACGTGTTTACTTTAAACGGTGGAGCTGTCAGTTGGTGCAGTTCTAAACAAAGTGTCGTAGCGGGATCTACATGTGAAGCGGAGTACATAGCTGCTTCGGAAGCAGCGAACGAAGGAGTCTGGATGAAGGAGTTCATATCCGATCTAGGTGTCATACCTAGTGCATCGGGTCCAATGAAAATCTTCTGTGACAATACTGGTGCAATTGCCTTGGCAAAGGAATCCAGATTTCACAAAAGAACCAAACACATCAAGAGACGCTTCAACTCCATCCGGGATTTAGTCCAGGTGGGAGACATAGAGATTTGCAAGATACATACGGATCTGAATGTTGCAGACCCGTTGACTAAGCCTCTTCCACGAGCAAAACATGATCAGCACCAAGGGTCCATGGGTGTTAGAATCATTACTGTGTAATCTAGATTATTGACTCTAGTGCAAGTGGGAGACTGAAGGAAATATGCCCTAGAGGCAATAATAAAGTTATTATTTATTTCCTTATATCATGATAAATGTTTATTATTCATGCTAGAATTGTATTAACCGGAAACATAATACATGTGTGAATACATAGACCAACAGAGTGTCACTAGTATGCCTCTACTAGACTAGCTCGTTAATCAAAGATGGTTATGTTTCCTAACCATGAACAAAGAGTTGTTATTTGATTAACGAGGTCACATCATTAGTTGAATGGTCTGATTGACATGACCCATTTCATTAGCTTAGCACCCGATCGTTTAGTATGTTGCTATTGCTTTTTTCATGACTTATACATGTTCCTGTAACTATGAGATTATGCAACTCCCGTTTACCGGAGGAACACTTTGGGTACTACCAAACGTCACAACGTAACTGGGTGATTATAAAGGAGTACTACAGGTGTCTCCAATGGTAGATGTTGGGTTGGCGTATTTCGAGATTAGGATTTGTCACTCTGATTGTCGGAGAGGTATCCCTGGGCCCTCTCGGTAATACACATCACATAAGCCTTGCAAGCATAATAACTAAGATGTTAGTTATGAGAGGATGTATTACGGAACGAGTAAAGAGACTTGCCAGTAACGAGATTGAACTAGGTATTGGATACCGACGATCGAATCTCGGGCAAGTAACATACCGATGACAAAGGGAACAACGTATGTTGTTATGCGGTCTGACCGATAAAGATCTTCGTAGAATATGTAGGAGCCAATATGGGCATCCAGGTCCCGCTATTGGTTATTGACCGGAGACGTGTCTCGGTCATGTCTACATTGTTCTCGAACCGTAGGGTCCGCACGCTTAACGTTACGATGACAGTTATTATGAGTTTATGCATTTTGATGTACCGAAGGTTGTTCGGAGTCCCGGATGAGATCACGGACATGACGAGGAGTCTCGAAAAGGTCGAGACGTAAAGATTGATATATTGGAAGCCTATGTTTGGGCACCGGAAGCGTTCCGGGTGAAATCGGGATTTTTCCGGATTACCGGGAGGGTTACCGGAACCCCCCCGGGAGGTAAATGGGCCTATTGGGCCTTAGTGGAAAAGAGAGAAGAGGCAGCCCACACCTGGCCGGCACCCCCCCCCTTTCCCAAGTCCTAATAGGACTAGGAAAGGTGGGCCAGCCCCCTCTTTCTCCTTCCCCCCCAAGAATCCTAGTTGGAATAGGATTGGAGGGGAGGAGTCCTACTCCCGGTGGGAGTAGGACTCCCCCCTGCGCCTCCCTCCTAGCCGGCCGAACCCCCTGCCCCTGGCCTTTATATACGGGGGCAGGGGGCACCCCAAGACACACAAGTTAATCGTTCCTTAGCCGTGTGCGGTGCCCCCTGCCACCAAATTCCACCTCGATCATACCGTTATAGTGCTTAGGCGAAGCCCTGCGTCGGTAGTACATCAAGATCGTCACCACGCTGTCGTGCTGACGGAACTCTTCCTCGACGCTTTGCTGGATCGGAGCCCGAGGAACGTCATCGAGCTGAACGTGTGCTCAGAACTCGGAGGTGCCGGAGTAACGGTGCTTGGATCGGTCGGATCGGGAAGAAGACGTACGACTACTTCCTCTACGTTGTGTGATCGCTTCCGCAGTCGGTCTGCGTTGGTACATAGACAACACTCTCCCCTCTCGTTGCTGTGCATCACCATGATCTTGCGTGTGCGTAGGAAATTTTTTGAAATTACTGCGTTCCCCAACAGCCGGCTCCTTGTCTTTTCTTCCACGGACGCCGCTAGTCGGCATCCGAGACATTGCGCCTTGGTCTCGGCGGGGAGGCAGGTTGTCATTCTGTCAGTGCGGCACATCAGTGCGGCAGCCGGCCTCGTTCTGCTCTGCAGCTGCGTCAAGGAGTCGCTAGACGTGCTCCGTCATCAAGCGACGTTCTTCGCCCTCGAACTTGTCCAGCAGGCGTGGCGTAAACAGTGCGATTTGCCCCAAAGAGGTCGGTGATGGCCGCGCCGTGCTGCTGGACCGTGCCAAGGCAGCTAGGCCCAGCTGGAGCCGGTGTGCCGCCCACAGCATGGTCCATCTCGCGCTGGTAGTCCTCTGAAAGGCGTCTCATGCTGGCCAGCTTTTTGGCGCCTTCGACTAGCTGAAGGCGGCGTGACTCTAGTGTCTCAGCATCGGCGTCTTCGGGAATGGGCGCTGCCAGGTCTTGCAGCGCCGCGTTGAGCGGGTCATAATCACCCCCGCCAGAGTGCTCGCCATGATCAATGACAAGCACCCCCATGACGGTGCTTCCGCCGCTCTCCGCGCGAGGGAGCGGCTCGTCGTAGACCACCACGCTAGTGGGGAACGTGTCAAGCGACGCGGTGTCGGAGTCGACCAACATCGGATCGGTGGAGCCTACGGACTCCAAGTCCCCAGCTGGCTCGCTGGCAACGTGGAGTTGATCAAGGAGGCCCGCGAGGAGGCTCTCGGGGCCACCTGTGCCCGCATCGGATGCGGGCTCGTCGGAGAGGCGGACCTCGCCGAGAAGATCGGCGAGGCAACTGGCCGCGCAGGCGATTTCGGCGCCATGCAGCGCGTAGGCGCAGACTCCATCTGGCGTGCCGGGTTGGCTGCACTCGCCAGGGAGGAAAAGGGTTCCCGTCCAGAACAGGTCTCCGGACGACGGTGCACCAGGCCCCACAGTGGCCGCCAAATGTCGGGGGTTGGGTGCGACATATGCCAATGGATGGCTTATCATGGTGGGGGCGAGTAGAACGTCGCCGGTGCCTGGAAACGGGATGAGCCGTAGACACGAACACCAGCGTACTTTACCCAGGTTCGGGGCTCTCCTAGGAGATAACACCCCTAGTCCTGCTCTGCGGGGTCTCGGCATGATCACTAAGGCAAAGTGAATACAAGGGTGCTCCTCGAGCTGTATGCTGAAGGTGGGAGAAGGCTGGGTCAGCTCTTCCCCCCTCTGTGATCTGGTCTAGTTCTAATGGAACGGAACCCTTTGCATGGGTGCCCTGGGGGGTTTATATACGCCTACCCCCAGGGGTACAATGGTAAACTATCTGGGCGCAGGGCCCAGTCGTCGGTCTCTTCGCCTGCTAGCCCTTCTGCCCACTGCTGGGGCCTGCCGATTGGTGGGCCCCGCCGACTGGTCTGGTACGGAGCCGACAGGCCGTACCCGCCGCTTCGGGTCCTACCGGCTGCTGATAACTGTAGCCGTGCCTCTAATGACGCAGGCTTGGTCATGAGGTCGTGGCTACAGCCCTGCCGTCTGGCAGGTGTTCACTTTAGCCACTCCCTATCTCGTCTGGCTTAATGGCGTGGGGAACCCATGGGAGGGGCAGGTCGACTCCCGGGGGCCGGCTCCCTACGGGTCCGACTGGTGGCGCCCTTGCCGTCTTCCGAACTCTCGCTGACTGGAAGGGCCCGTCATCCGTGGACCGTACCGTCAGGCCGTCGTGGGCTTAGGGCTCCGCCCACGGTGGCTGATGTCAGGGATGCCATGGCAACAGTGCCGCGCCAGACGGAGATGTCCGTTGGTACAGCGCACTGTGGCCTAGCCATCTCTTGGAAAAGGGGAGGGAGTGGACTTTATTGTTGCCACTCCCTGTCACATGCCCCCTGATGAGGGCATGGGCTCTGTCGGTGTCATGGGCCGACTCCCCGTGGCCGGCTTCTCCGAAAGCCGCCAGGCAGAGACGGCCGGTCTTGACCTAGCCTCTAGGACTCGGATGCATGCGGGCAACCGACTGTCCCTTCAGCCGTCCTCCAGAAGGCGGCTCCCCATCTGTCGTCTCGAGGGGCGCAGTTAGCCCCGATGTCTTGAAAGGTTTTGAGCCTCGGGTTAGCCTACCCGTGGCCCATTACTCCGACACTGTCATTTTCTGCTTGTGGGCCAAATTCAGCCTGTCGTTACAGTCGGCCCGTTTGTGGACCGTTAGTCTGTTGGGCTATTTTCATAGCATCACCAAATAAGGCCTATTAATGGCCCGTTATGGTCAGCCCATAAAACGTATGATTTCCATTAAAGGCCCATCTATGGCCCATTGAAGGCCCGTAAAAGACCCATAAATGAGTCGGTGGCCCATGGATCCTACGAGACGTAGAAGGCCCATGGATCCTACGAGACGTAGAAGGCCCATGGATCCTATGAGGCGTAGAAGGCCCAAGGATCCGACGGCCCGTGAAGGGCTATGGTCGGGCGAGTTGGCCCCCGTTTGAACGATATAGCATATTCAAAGAATTATCCTACTCAATACTATCACCTCTAAAAAGCATACACTATACAACAAAGAGATCAAGGCATAGAAAGGTAGAATAATCCTACACTATACAATAAACATATTACAGGCGATTATACCCACTCGGCATTATGGTTCGGCACAGGTGATAATAAAGCATACACAAACAGCAAATTACATACACTGGGCAAATACAGCTCATACGTCATGGACGCGCATCAACTTAACTCCATTTGAACTATAATCTCTTCAGAAAATAGGATTGGCCGGATTCAGATAGCACAAATTTCAGTCTGCAAAATCTCCAATTCCTTCATGGTTACCTCAGTGTCTTGTTTCATTTTTTTGACTCCTGCATCTATTACCTGCATGTCCAGTCTCAACTTGTTGATTATACGTTGACAATCATGTACACGTTGTCTTGCCACCTCTAGTTGATGCTCGAGAACATCAGCACATTCCATTTCCAATCCATAATCATTTTCTAATGGCCATGCCGCACTGCTCGCAGATCTTTGTGTTGATGCCACTTCATCCTGAAATGTTTCTGTAAGAACACATGACTAGGGCAAAAATGTAGTTACAACAGTGAAGCGAACAAGACACTATTTTGTACTACATGGAAAAACAGGACTAACAATAATGTTACACGTCACTTTCAAAAAAATGTTACACGTCATGAAGCATAAGCAGGTGATATTTTAAAAATTATAAGAAAGATAGTCTGTGCAGCCTGCATACAGAAATCCCTCTTAGCTCACGAGAGGAGCATGATGTTGGGGCCCAATCGAAAACACACACAAGTTACAAATTTAGACAGCACGTTGCGTATAAGTAAGCAAACAGTTGGCCATTCTATGCCTCAATTAAAGTCTTAGGGGGCATAATGAACAACAGAGGGTTTCATACAAACATACTACAGCAGGAAAAATGATGCAATCATTAGCGTAGTATAAACTAGATTGTGAGCCTCATGCAATAATAGTTGGTTAATAGACTTCAAAGCTTAAGTCACACTTCGGTAGAGTAATTAAATGGTAAGGCCTTTGATTATGTCAACAAATAGTGATATAAGTATCGAACATGAGGCATGATTATTTGGGCATCTCATTAACTGAGGACAAATAAAGCAATTGAAAAGAGAAAATTAACTATGCCAGAAACAAACAAGGAATTGAACTGTTGAGTTGCATATAGTGACTTACCTTAGCAGGTTGAAGAGGCTCAGTGCAGCTCCTACTTCTCTTGCAAGGCTCCTTCCTAACATCTTGTACTTGGAAATCCTCAATCTTATCTTCATTGCACCCCCTCTGCAAGGTGACGCAAACTAGTTACTTGTCTCCTTGGAAGATAAATATGCATACTTTCCAGTCTGTGAACACAAAAGAATGAGATTATAACAAAACAACACCACATAATAAAACATGCCGCATCTCTTGCACTTGCGCACAATGAAATGAGCATTTACTATGTCTACACTATGTAAAAACTAGGCATACCTTCGAACTGGATCTCCAGGTACTCTTGGAGAGTCTAGTGTAGTGTACAGCCAAACCTTTATATCACCTATGAGTTAGACAAGGCCCCACTACAGCAGCCCTTAATGTTTAAATCGTTGACAAGCTCT
Source organism: Triticum monococcum (assembly GCA_034509565.1). NCBI lineage: Eukaryota > Viridiplantae > Streptophyta > Magnoliopsida > Poales > Poaceae > Triticum > Triticum monococcum. The sequence continues at coordinate 165,921,699 of CM067841.1, read as the reverse complement.
GTTAGAGTGTTAGGTCAAGAACAGCAAGTAATCAAAGCAAATAGTCCTAGTATGGCTGGTTGATGCAAACAAGCAATTGAACAGACATGTGAGCAAATCTTACATATCAAGAAAAGAAGCAAAGAAGGAGGCTTAAAGACCATTACTTGACTGACCAGATTTAAGGGGCATTTAAACATCATGTGCAACGTATGAACTAACATAAACATTGCATATTCCAGATTCTACAATGGAATGCACATGTATTAGGTTATGCCATGTATGATGATGCCTAAATGTACAGATAGCAGGCAGGAGTGATTCATCATTGCACGCACAATTGAATTGCAGGTTAAGGGCCAGTTCGATTCCGCCTTTTCAGGGCATACTGTCAAAATAAGCCATAAAAGATGTAAAGAAGTCATTTTTGAGATATGGGCTTGGGCTTAACCAATTTCGCTTTGGAGGGGGGTGTTTCGGGTAGAACCTCACTAAAAATTGAAGGGAAGGGGAATAGTGAAATGACTCTGTTGTCTGCCTATATTACACTCAAAATGCAATTGCTAATGCCCGTGTCACACCTGACCCTCAAGTAAAAAACAAACACGCAAGCATTCATTGCACTGCCCGCTTACATCTCCTCTCCCCTTTCCCTCTACCTCGATCCCTTGCCTACAGCACTAGGGTTCCTCCAGCGAGCCGTCGCCACTGGTCCCATCTGGTCTGGTCATCAATGATTCTATGTCCAGCTAGGCTACATGGATAGCGGGTAGGGGCAAATCTCCCTAGCTGCTCCTCTCTCTAGCGCCGCCCCTCATTCTCATGGTCTCCAGCAGCTGCTCCACTGTGGTTCGTCCAACGCACTACTCCGGCGGGCGCTGCACAACTACGGCTGATGTCACACTACGGCAGAAGGCACCTTATTCCCCCTCCCCTCCTCCCAGGCCATGGCCTTGAGGTGCTGTTGAAGGATGAGCTCATCCAACAAGGTGAGGATCTCCTCTGGTTTTTTGCCAAATTTTCATTCTGATCCACTATACGATGAATTGCTATGAGCTGCTTCTGCTACTACTATATGATGCATTGCTATGAGCTGCTCCTGCTGCTGCTATATGATGAATTGCTATGAGCTGCTGCTGTATGTTGAGTTGCTATGAGCTGCTCCTGCTGCTATATGATGGATTGCTATGAGCTGCTGCTGCTATATGATGAGTTGCTACAAGCTGCTCCTGCTGCTGTATGATGAATTGCTATGAGTTGCTCCTGCTGCTACTATATGATGAATTGCTATGAGCTACTCCTGCTGCTGCTATATGATGAATTGCTATGAGCTGCTGCTGGTATATGATGAATTGCAGACTGCTGCTGCTGTATGATGAGTTGCTATGAGCTGCTCCTGCTACTATATGATGCTTTCAGGTGGTGCTGCTATACGATAATAACCAGCCACTTGGACCATCGAATTTCAATAAATAATTGTTCTTCATTTAAATGTGGGTCATGCGTTCTTCATTTAAATTAGGCAATGGGATCTCTATGGAAAACATTGACCAAAGTAGATTGTCCCAAGTAGATGGTATCTTTGTATTTGCATTTTGAGCAAATAGTGATGGTCTATTTTCCTACCATATTAATTACTGCACTGGGTTCAATTTGTGATGTTTGCAAGTCAAATTAATTTCCATATGGGCAGCAAAATGAAAAAAATATAATGCAATCTAGACTTTGCACTGATCATACCAAAGATAAGCTGAAAACACAATGAAATGAACTGGTCGGCTTATTACATGGAGCTTATATTCACAGGTGCTTATTTTCTTAGGATAACTCGTAATAACTCTCCCTAAGAAACTTGGCTAATAGAACTGGCATACGAATAACATGTCACGATGATTGCAATGGAGGAGTGACGTACTATAGCACACTGTATAGGCTCACCGCTACCTCTCCTTTTTTTTGCGGTGTTCCATGAGATTCCCAGATACATCTTGTACTTTTTCATTGTGTAACCCTATCTGCAAGTTGACACGGCTAATTTCAGACATCTCTACATGATACTACATTGCATATCGCTTGCGCATATTTAAACCACCAATTAACGATTGTGTGCGTACCATAAACTAGGCATGACTCTATATGCTGGACTAGCAGGCACTCTAAGGGAGCCTAATGTAGTGCACTGGAATTCCTACATGCCACCTACAATTTTGTGTAATTTACTGCCCCTGTTCCTAAATATATGTCTTTGTAGAGATTCCAGTATGGACCACATACAGATGTATATAGATGCATTTTCGAGTGTAGATTCACTCATTTTGCTCCGTATGTAGCCTATAGTGGAATCTCTAGAAAGACTTATATTTAGGAATGGAGGTACGAGGTAGTATCACGTATGACATCTAGATATCTAATTTAGCAGCCAGTAGTAGAAATCATTGTCTGCACATAGGGATTACTGGTCGAAAACCCTAGCAAAGCACACTGGCAGACACAGAACAATACAAGAGAGAGAGAGAGACGCTTACAAGATCATAGCAATGCCTCAGTCTAGGATCTTGGTCGGCCAAGCTGTTAGATCTAGAAGAAACATCATCCTTGTAGTTTTTGCCAGCAGCGTAACAGATAACATCGACCGGTTAGTATATTTGAAGTACATCGGGTAGGTGATGCTGGATGGGTTTAAAGGTGACAAGTACCTAGGCCGTTGCGGGTGCTTGGCATCTCTCCAGATGGTGGGAAACAGGTTAGAAACGTCGAGGGTGATGACGCTGCACTGCCTGTCGGGGTCCGGTAAAGAGATATAGAACCGTCGAGTAGGGTGTTCGTGGAGTGGCTCCGGTAGGGTGGACTACGGTGTGGGCGAAGCGGATCTGTGGCCGTGGATGAGGGCGTAGGTGAAGCTGCTCCGGTGGTTGGGTTAAGGATGGTGTCGACGACGCGGATCTGCGACCGTGGACGGGGCGTCAGAAGATGCTCCGGTGGTTGGGTTAAGGATGGTGTCGACGATGCGGATCTACGGTCATGGACGGGGCATCAGAAGCTGCTCCGGTGGTTGGGTTAAGGGTGGTGTTGACGATGCAGATCTGCCGCCATGGATGGGGCATCAGAAGCTGCTCTGGTAGGTTGGATGAGGGTGCGAGGAAGCGGATCTGAGGCCGTGGACTTGTGGGTTGGCAAAGCGGCCCTGGTAGGGTTGAGAATGGTATACGCGAAGCAACTCCAGTAGGGTTGACGATGGTGTCGGCGAAGCGGCTCCGGTAGGGTTGAGGAAGGTGTCGGCGAAGCGGCTCCAATAGGGTTGAGGAAGGTCTCGGCGAAGAGGATCAGAGGCCGTCGACGGGGGCGTCGGTGGGGCGGCTCCCGGGGGTGTGGACGAAGCGTCTCCGGTGGGGAGTACGAATGAGCCGCTGCAGATGTGCGGCGGTTGACGAGAGTACCGGCGAAGCAGATCCGGTGCCGTGGATAAGGCCGGCACTGAATGGGCTGTGGTATAGTGGTGGATGAGCAGTCTACTTGTTTCTAGGGGAGGTGGGAGGGGTAGATGTGGCCGGAGAAGCAGATCCGGCGAGGTGGACGCTGCTGGCAGTGAATGGGCTATGGTACGCTGGTGGATGAGCAGTCTAGGGTTTCGAGAGGGGAGGGGAGAAAGGGCGATGAAGTACGGACGGCGTGATGTATGACGCTCTGGTGCAGTGGAGTTAGTCATTTTTGCAGGAGGGGGAGAGGAAATGGGGGTGCCGTGTAGAGGGGGAACCGGAAGTTACCAAAGCAGCCCCGACCTATCATGTAGATGAGGGCGGTGTTGTAACTGTTGGTCTCCGTGCACCAAGGACAAAAGGGGGATTTCGCATGCTAAAGACTAAGGTGGCGGAAATTTAGAAGGAGGCGGGAGATTTTGCCGCCCGCGGGATCGTTCGTATCCAGTTTCAACTAATTTTGGACCATGTCGGATTTCGGGTTCCCGCAGACCCTTAAGGTTCGAACACTAGGGTGCGCGCGGAAATCACGTCCTCAACCACCCCGTCTCACAAAGATCTAAACTACTAAAGGAATCACACAAGGGGCTCAAGATTTATACTAGTTCGGGCCACCATTGTGGTGTAACACCCTACTCTGGTGTGTGGTGGATGGATTGCCTCCTGGGGCTGGTGATGATGAAAAATATAGGGAAGAACAGCCTCGCGAGGGTCTGTTCTTGGCTGGGGCGATGAACTGCTAGGAGGAGTTCAGTCGCCCTTCTCTCTTGCTCTCTCTCTGGTTTCCGATCTTCCTTCCGATCGAACCCTTCGAACCCTACCGAACCAACCAACCCCCTTGCTATGTGGGTGGCTGGTCCTATTTATAGGGGCCCTGGTCCTCTTCCCAAATATCGAGCGGGAAGGGATCCAACAATGGTGGGCTAATTTGAAGGGGGACAGCGAGTACATCTATCCTGACAAAAGGTGGTCTTCGCCTGCGAAAGACTCTGCGGTGACGCCGTGCTGGGCTCCATGGTGACCTCCGTCTCGTAGTCCGCTTGGTCCTGGTCTTGTTGCACCGAAACGGCAACCTTTGCCTGATGCCTCGGTACTCCGCGGCTGCGCTTGCCCCCTTTGCACCAAACAGGAAAGAAGGACGCTGCGCGCGCTGGCACCCGCCTGGTGCCCTCGATCGTCATGGCTTGCATCACTGGCACCTCGGGAGGTACCCTGCCTTGATATCTCCGTCTCCTCGCGAGCCAGCCTGAGGAGGCTGCGCTTGAGGATGCGCCGTGTCGTCCACCTCGCGAGGCTTGGCCCCTCGCGAGGGTCTTGAGACTTGTGCTTGACGAAGATGGGCCATGTTGGGCCCCCATTCAAGCCACGCCGCAGGCCGCAGGCAGGCAAGTTTGGGGACCCCCGTTCCCCAGAACGTCGACAAACCTTGCTAGCGGTACGGTCATGCTAGACTGTGTACATGGGGCACGCGTCAGCAGTTAATAACTGGTGTGAAGTCCACCCCATAAAAAAGACAATAACTCGGGATGATGCGCCGATAACTTGGACGTTCACATGTGCGCGGCCAATCGTACGGGTGTAGTGGCGCGTTCACAAAAAAGGGATCAAACGCTCAGCCTATGTACTTCTCGTGTAAATAGATAATTTAGTGCCATTGGTTATTTACTTTAAAACATAATGCATTGACGTGTTAGTGTAGAGGCGCACAAAAAGAAATGGATATTGTAGTCAGCAGCTTAAAAGTGTTACCTCATATGATTACATAGCCTCCATTTCATAAATTGCGTACCCGTTGAATTCATATGTGAATATTACATATATTACTTCAAAATAGAAACTTAAATCATCCAAGACTAATGAATTTGAATGCAAGAGTAAAAATGGTGCATGTACATGATAGCTACATTGGTTGTTTGAAGAAACATGACAGTAAATATGTGAGTGTCCAATCTTTATAGCGTTGAATCGATATTGTACCTTTGGCCACGATACGAAGTAGATATTGACTTATGTTCAAGCGCTGCACGTCCACGATCACTAGATAGTGATACGTGAATGAATTGTGCAATCTCTCTCACACGCATACATATCTCATTTCCCTGTGGGCATCGGAATCACACACGCGCACTTCGTGTATTTCTCTCCCTCCGTCAGGGTTAAATTCGTCTTTCTACCCCGTCCTACAAGTCTCTCACACAGAAACACACACGCTCTGTATGTCTAACACGCCCACCCCTTTAATTCCGCCCACCCACAGCCACTAAAGTCTCAAAGTATAATAATGTCTCTCACACATATGCTATCTACCTATCCCTTAATATAGCGAGATATGTGTCACACAAACTCCTTCTCCCTACTAGCAAGATGCCCACGCGTTGCACGGAACATCAAGATGCATTTGTATGAGAAGTTTATCTTGTGGGACAAAAGGATGAATGAGGGAATGCCTTATTTGCAAATGTGGAGAGGGGTGTGGGTATCTTTTTGCAAAATTGCCATAGTTTTCTTCCTGTCCGTTGGATATAAATCGGATGGACTATATTGCAGGATGGCAGGAACACCATCATTACCAACTCTGTTTTTTATAAGAGTAGAGATATCTGAGTGTCACTGCCCACCCCCCCACACACACCCACACTTCCCAACACCGAAGGAGTAGGGTGACACCTCGATCTTGATACTAATCTATCGACTGGCTTCTCTCTCAAACATACACACACACACTACCCGGCACCGAAGGAGTAGGGTGTCACATCGATCTTGATAATAATCTATCTACTCCTCTTTCAAACACACACACACACACACACACACACACACACGCTAGCTGTGCCTCTGTGCCTACCACGCACACTCTCGATATGTCTTTCTCTCCACCCAACAATGACAGCAGAAGGGTGACAACTCGATCTGATCATAATCTGTCAATTGGTTTCTCTCTCAAACATTGTGTCTCGGTGCCTCGCTCGGTAGCCCCCTCGATATGTAGGCTTCTCGCGCGCACGCAGCTGTAGTGACGATGACGCTGAACCCAGTGTGCCTTGTTTTCACCGGCCTCATGTGATAGTTTTCACCCTGTTTTCTGTTAATTAACAAGGCAACCTTTTATTTGTTACTACTAGTGAATCTGAAATCATTCGGGGCAGAGATAAAATATATCACTTCAACCCAATTATCGCAGCAACTATTTTAAAAGAAATTAGCTAGCTGCCCGTGAGTTGCACAGAACATCAAGATGCATTTGTATGAGTAGTTTATCTTGTGAGAGAAAAGGTTGAACGAGGGAAGGCCTTATTTGTATATTTTTGCAAAATTGCCATAGTTTCTTTCCTATCCGTTAGATATAAATCCGACGGCCTATATTGCAGGATGGCATGCACACCATCATCACCAACTCTGTTTTCTACTCCCTCCGTCCGAAAATACTTGTCATCAAAATGGATAAAAAGCGATGTATCTAAAACTAAAATACGTCTAGATACATTTCCTTTTATCCATTTTGATGACAAGTATTTCCGAACGGAGGGAGTATTTGTCTTTTTAGAGATTTCAACAACTGACTATGACCGGACCTTATCAACATACTCAAAAAAGTAGTCCATAATTTTGATGTTACCCTCTTTTCTTGGCGGTGCAGTGCCATCTGGAAACCTCATAAATAAATAAAGTACTACATGATACTAATATATGATACATGGTGTAGGAGTACTAAGTATTATTAATACAGTTTTGCTAGAACTCATCTAGATGAGATATAATTTGGTCTCATTCATCTTTTATGGCCATTGGATGTGATGCTATATAAGATGTGTGTGTGCTGACGTGGGTTGTATTTGTTCTTGTGCAACGAACTGACCACTTCATGTCATGTTTGATAGTCTCAAGTCATTAAAAGCATACAAGCCCCACATTTCTTCTTGGTTGATTCCTCTATTTATGTCAAAAATAAGAAGCAATGTGAGAGTTAATGCACCACGCCTATGTGTTTACTATTTGGTTTTCATAAAATGACTTAATACTCACCTAGACGGAGGGAGTATTCAATTTGACAGTGGGCAGCGCAGTACTCGATACGGCTTTAATGCAGACGAGGGAGGGAGTAGCGGTTCCCGATATGTTGAACGGCCAATGCATCCTCCTTCAATTAATGCATGCGGTAAGTAATGGGAGGAGGTCCGGGAAAAGAGGCTGCACGATGTGAATGCAACACAGTTTGCCCTCATCGCCCTCATATAAAGGCGCCCCTCCATTCCAATGCATCTACCCCATCATACGCACCTAAGCATTTGCCTAAGCACCTACACTAAGCGCAAAAGAGCTCACTCCAGACCCATGGCGGCGATGCGCGTGAGCGGCCAGCGGCTGCGCAAGATGGTCCATGACGCCGGCCTGCGGCATGGCGCGGAGGATCGTCTCCATACGGTGTTGGAGACGGGCTGGTGGATGGCCGCCTTCGAAGCCAACTACGACTCTCAGTTGGACTAGATGATCGTTGCCACCAGCAAGAAGTTCACCGTCCTCAAGAAGCTCGCGGACGACATCGCCGTACTCCTCCAGCCCGCGTGCCCGGGCTCCTCATTGCCTGCCACCCTAATCGGCCTCCATGGCCGGAACCTCTTTCAAGCACTGGTTGCCCTGCGACTGCCCGCCGACGCCACGAAGAATGTCCACCTGGAGGTCGCGCTCGCTGCGAGGCGCCTCGCTCTGCAAGAATTCGTCGACCTACTGTAACATCCCAAATTTTCAATTTGGAATGTTATACACTAGATCATCATGCATATCATATTTTCTTGCATTTTGGTCGATCCTAGAAATTTCACGCAACTCAAGGACCCTCGGGGAGAGTTGGAGATTTCATTATTTTCATGTTTGAGTCTTCTCAAATTTTGAAAAAAAGGGATCATTGGATTTGTCGGAATTCATTTGCATTTTATTTGGATTAGGGAAAAAAAGGGACCCTCGGGGAGAGTTGGAGATTTCATTATTTTCATGTTTGAGTCTTCTCAAAATTTGCATCTAGGTCCCGAGAAAAGTTCTTTTTGTTCGACTCATTTTTAGGAGTTGGGGAAAATTTACTTTGGGACTTTTGGAGTTCGTTTAGTTTTTTTTCTTTGTTTTTCTGCGCGCGAAACCTTTTAAAGAAAAAAAATTCCGCAGCGCCTGGGCCAAGGCCCAGCCGCAGGCCAGGCCGGCCATCCCGCGCGCGCGCGCCGTGCCCCAAGCCGCCGCCGCCCTAGGCAGAGTCCTAGTAGGACTCTCCTCTCTCTCCCTCTTTTTCTTGCCCCCTCCCCCAAGTTTCCTCTCCCCCTCCCACTCTTAAATACCCCCACACCCCCCCTTTTCCCCACACCACCCCGCGCCCCTCACCCCGCGCCCAAGCCGCCGCCACGCCACGCCTCCCTAGCGCCGCCGCTGCCCCATAGCGCCGCCGCCTCCGCCCCTTAACGCCGCCATCGCGGACCCCCTCGCCGGAGCCTCACCGAGGTAGCCGCGCCGCGTCTCTTCTTTTCCTCGGTTCGGTTTTTCTTATAAACCATTCCGGTTTTCTTTTCTTTCATTGTTTCGGTTTTTCTTCCGAAACCCTGGATCGGTTTTCCGTTTTGCTTTCGGTTTAGTTGTTCACCGGACCGTTCGTCCTAACGAACGTGATCACCGGTTATTCCCGGTTAACGAATGTCCGTTCGTTCAACCATTCTTCTTTTTCTTTTCGTCGGATTTATTCCGCGATCGCAATCTCAGATCCGATCTTCGTTCTAGTTTATTTTCTCGCTCGTTTATCAGAATCAGGTGATTCAAGCGCCTGGAGTTTCGTTTCGAAACCGCCGTTCCGACTAATCAACTTAAACAAGTTTTGCTATGGTAAAATTTTGACCTAGTTTCAAATTGCTAGAACTGAGTTGTTTTCTTCCGCCATTTGTTTTTCGTTGCTTTGTTCGGTTCGTTCTTTGTTTGCAACCGGAGTTCTTAAGTTGAACTTTCTAGTTCGATCCTTTGTTCGAGTTTTACCTGTGCATTAGATGAGTACTTATTGTATGCTTGTTTTTTGTCTGGGATAGATTACCCGGATTGCGCCGCCTGTTACTTCGAATCTCTAGGACTCGCGGATCATCAGTAAGGCAAGTAACACTTTGATCATACCTTTTCTACAACCCAGTTTTGTTGCATTAGATCAATCCTCACACATTGCATGATTAGGATCTAATTAAATTGTGGGATGGGAAGTAGATGAGGTAGTACCTATTACCTGTTTATTACGAAACCTTTGGGAGTTACTTCTACATTTGCTTATTATGCCATAATATGCTAGTAGACGTGGATTGGGTGAGTGATATCCATGACAGATGTGAGATTGATAATTTTAAGGGTTTATATAAGGTGGCAACTTAAACACACATCTGGGTGGATTGAGGCACCTGATGTCTATCAGGACTTGCCTGTTTTCTTTTGGACCGCCACCCAGGCTCAAAGGGATCATAAGATCTTTCATGCTAGAAACTTCCGTGTGCAGCCACAAGCCATTATGGGCTCTGGCATAGTTGACTAAGTCGTGCAAACTCTTACAGGGTAGACTAGCATATGTAGGGGAATGTAGGTGTACCGGTCTATCAATCGTAAGGTGCTAGTGCTTCTGAAAGACTGTGTCTCGGTCATCCGTTTCTCAAACATTGTGTAGTGCGAGAAACCCAACGGAGGCGATCGAGTCTTGTGGGGAAAAGTGCGCAAACCTCTGCAGAGTGTAATAAACTAATCATGATTAGCCGTGTCCCCGGTTATGGACATCTTGAGTATCTAGTACTTGAATATCATGTGAATCTCATCATGTTACTTCTAATTAATATTGTTGGGTTTTAATTGTTCACTTAATTGGGATCGGAATGCTGTCAACCATTCTCGATGTTCAACTACCATGATAGTTAAATAAAATTTATTCCTTTGCAGTAGGAAAAACTGGCTTTATGCAAAATAGTAACCATAGAGCTTTCCACCAGCCAAATATGCATATAGTATAGCTGTTACATTCCATTACTCTCTATGTGTTACTTTGCCAGCATATTCCATGTGCTGACCCGTTTTCGGGCTGCAACTTTCATGTTGCGGACTTTTCAGACGACGAGTAAGGTGCTTTTTGTCAGGACCCCGATTCTAAGCCACATCGATCTAGCCGGTAACACCTCATATCACTTTGCAGCCTCACGCACGGTATCCCATGGGTGTCGCCTTACCATGGCCCGGGACCGTTTGCGCCTTTTGGCTCGCGTATATGACAATGTCGCTAGCATCCATATGACTGAGAACCCGGGCCGACATGGCTAGTCGTGAACCCAAAGCGGCACAGACCTATGGAGACAGGCATACATGATTCACAACGAACATGCCGGTCATCAACGAGTGATTCCGGGCTGTAGCACTGGGCTAACAGGACTCCGGGGATCCCGGGCTGTAGCAGGCTAGACAGGACTCCGGAGATCACCGCGTGACATTTCCCCGAAGGGACAGACATAGGGACGAAGTGAAACACATGCCGGCCAGTCAAGTGTCCTGAACAGTAGTGCTGGGCTAGCAGGACTCCGGTGAACCGGGCTGTAGCGGACTACTATGGCTCGAGGAGCACTAGACTACATTTCCCCATAAGAAAGGCTGCGAAGGACAAACAACTAGATTGTCGGATCCCACTCATACCAAGCATTTCAATCATACATACAATATGCTCGATATGAGTACATACAACATGGCATCACAACAAAACTCTAAAACTCAAGTACTTATTTAAAGGCTCCAGGGAGCCATACATAACATATCCATATAGGTAGGGGTCACATGACCCGACACTCAAGTCATACAGTCATACAGGCACATGCGGAAGCAACTAGTCTGAGTACAGACTCTAGAAAGAAAGAAGGCTTCTCGAAGCCTGTCTATCTACATAGGGCCCTCCATGGCCTGGATCACCACCTGGGTGGCTAGTCACTCGTCGACGTCAAGGTCTACGTAAAACCCATCGGAGGGGGCAGTGTTGTCGTCTGAAAACAATAAATAAGCAAACATGAGTACAAAGGTACTCAGCAAGTCTTACATCAGAACCTACTGTACATGCTCATTCTCAAGAAGGTGGTGGGGTTTATGCAGCAAGCCAGCTTTGACTCTTGGCTAAGCTATCCTACGGAATCTTTTAGCAAAATAGTTTTCGCACACGAGTCCACTACTCACCATCACAATACTCCACCGTGGATCCTCCCTCGTATCCTGCGAGGGGGCCATCCCCGGTACTCACACTTATCTTGAGTCTTTTAGTAGTATCCATTAACTTGTCTATGAACTGTATAGGCAACCAAGTAGTCCTTTACCGCGGACGCGGCTATTCGAATAGTTTTATACCCTGCAGGGGTGTACTTCGTCATAAACGCTTTCACCGCTTACCGCCGTCTACACGACATGTACTCGGCAACCTTCAAGCGGAAGCCCAGCGAGGGTGTCGGCCACGGCCTACCTAAACACCTAAGCCCCTAGTCCAGGTTATCGCCTATCCAGGTTCCATCCGCAGGGAGTCCGGCCGAGGTTTCCACATACGGCCCCGAACGATGCGAACAGGGTTCCCGAGACACCAAACGGGTGACTCGGTACACCGTGCCACAGTGTATCTACCGCAACATAGCCCACCCCTAGGGTCAGCGCTACGCACGGCCACCAACACATATCCTACAAACACCAGAAACTATTTGCAACTCCTGGACAGAGTACTAGGGTGGCTAAGAAGCCGAGAGGGTCCATTTGCTTCGGGCCCAATGTACGGTAGTAACTGCATCTTAAATCACACATACAGATCTCAGTTCTTATGGACGGCCTCAATGAAACAACCCACCATGTACTCCTACATGGCCTCTCAACGATACCTTTACCAAAACATGTTCAACACATCCCTCATATTACTGGCACAAGCATTTCACTCTAGCCCATCACCCAGATGAACCAGACCTGACACAACTCTAAGCATAGCAGGCAGAGCAAGGTAGGAATCACAAAACATGGCTCAATCAACTCCTACACATGCTAGTGGGTTTCATCTAGTTACTGTGGCAATGACAGGTCATGCAGAGGATAAGGGTTCAACTACCGTAGCACACAGCAGTTTGAATCGTGTTGTCTTAATGCAGTAAACAAGAGCAGGAGCAAGAACATGGGTTGTATCGGAATGATCAATGGTTGCTTGCCTGATGGAGTGGTAACGGGATACTGCCCTTCAGTTGGATACTCGTGAATATCCTCGGAGGCAGAACCTACCACGAAGAACACAACCGAGCACAATCAACACATGACGATATGCAACAATATGATGCATGCTATGACATGGCAATATGGATGTGTCTTGAGCTAATGCAACTAGCTATGATTTAAATGGAGTTGGTTTGAGTACAAGATTCAAATTCCAACCCCATATATGATTATTTAAATGCCCTTTATTTGTTTTGTCCAAAACAGAGGACAAACATTGTTCAAACATGCATGAAAATGGTACAGATGGATTCCTTGAATTTTTCTGATAATTTTTCATATATAATTTGTCTCATTTGGAGTTATGGTTGAATTTCTATGAATTTTTGAAGTTTTGGGTATTTTCTGGAATTGCCTGAATTATTTTTAAACTAGAAAATGATTTACTGCGTCAGCCCTGCGTCAGCATGACGTCAGCAAGTCAAAGGCACCAGCCAGGTCAAACCTAACTAGTGGGGCCCCCTGGTCAGTGTCTCTGTGCACTAACCGCGCTTAGTTAGCCTAATTAACAGGCGGGGCCCACTAGTCAGTGACTATACTAATTAACTAATCTGTTTAGTTAGCACTAACAGGGTAATTAGCCGGGCGGGGCCCGCATGTTAGTGAGAGAGGGGGGGGGGGTCAACCCACGTCAGCAGGTCAAACTTCCCCGGTCAGTGGGTCAAAGCCTGCCGGCGTTTAGCCGCCGGCGAGGCCAAACGCGGTGGCGCGCTGCGGAAATCGCCCACGGGGCACCATTTGGTGCGCGGAGAGCATCTACGAGCTCCTGGGAATGAGCCGCAGCTCTTGGTGGTGGTGGTTGAGCTCGGGGTGGCCGGAGACGTCGCCGGCGACGACTTTGGCGGTCGCCGGAGTCGGGCGAAAGTGAACCCGTGGCTGTGAGGCACGGCGAGGTGCGTGGAGTAGTGCGTTGAGTTCCTGGTGATGCGGTGAAGTGTTCGAACAGGGTTGCGTGGCCAGGATTTGGCCGGAGCCACGTCGGCGACGAGCTCCGCGGCGGTGTGTGCGGGTGAGCTTCGTGCAGTTGCTACGGTGCACGAGGAAGCAAACGGAGAGGATGGAGAGGTAGCTGAGCTCACGGCGGTCTCGTAGAGCTAGACGGCACGGTCGGGGACGAGCTGGTGCGGCGGTGACGGCGAAGGGGATCTCCGGCAGTGCTCGGTGAAGACGAGGTCGAAGAGGACGATGCAGAGCGTGTAAGCGCTCGGGGCTCGGGCTGTTCGACGAAGTCGACGACGGCGGAGTTGTTGGACACGGTGGCTCGGTACAGGGGCGACGGTGGACGCGGTTTCACGGTGGCGCGAGCACGGCAGCGTCGGCCGTGGTGGAGGGAGAGCGAAGGAGAGGAGCCAGAGGGGCGTGCGGGTGTCTGCGAGGTCGGGGAGAGAGCGGGGGGTTCGTCCCGCGTCGACAGCGCGACGAGGGGAGCGGCGAGGCGGCGGCAGCTGCGTGGCGTGCATGCGGGTGCTCGGCATCGAGCACCTGGCTGCCTGCCTGGCGAGGACGAAGCAGCTGGCTCGCATGGGCCAGCACAGTGCTGGGCCGCCAGGTGGGCCGGCTACTGGGCTGCGGCCAGGTTAGTCTTTCTGATTTATTTCCGTTTCTATTTTCCTGTAACTTTGTGGACTTATTTAAAATACCAAAACACTTCCAAAAATCCTGAAAATAATTGTGGTCTCTATTTGGATTATTTCCAACAGCAAACATTTACTTTCAGAATTATTTGAGCAATTTAATTATTTAATAGCATTTAAATGCCCAAATTCAAATATTTATGAATTAAGTCAATGCCCCTTTTGTTGACCTAAAATTATATGCACCATTTTTCCCAAGGGTTCTAACCCAAGGCAAAGAGGGTGAACATATCTGAAGGGCATTTCAGGTTCATTGAATTTATTTTTAGTAAACCCTAGTTGATTTCAGGGGGGGGTGCTGGGGGTTCTGCTTTCCCCATTTCAATTTCTGATGAATGTAAACATGATGCACACTGTAATGCATAACCTAGCTAGGGTGTGACAACTCACCCCCACTCAATAGAATCTTGTCCCGAGATTTAGGATCATCTGGGAAGAAGGCGGGGTACTCGAGTCGAAGACGATCCTCCCTTTCCCAAGTGGCTTCTTCCTCGGAATGGTGTGACCATTGAACCTTGAGAAACTTGATATTATGACGTCGAGTGGTACGCTCGGCTTAATCAAGGATACGAACGAGGTATTCCCGATAAGAGAGGTTATCTTGTAAATCAAGCGTTTCATGGTCCACTCCACGGATAGGATCCGCGAAGCAACGCCTGAGTTGCGAAACATGGAAGACATCGTGAACTCTGGAAAGATGCGGAGGTAGTTCCAATTGGTAGGCAACTTCTCCTCGTTTGGCAAGAATGCGAAAGGGTCCAATGTAACGAGGAGCCAATTTGCCTTTGATACCGAAGCGATGGGTTCCCTTTAACGGGGTAACCCGAAGGTAAGCTTTCTCGTCAATTTCAAATGTCATAGGCTTATGCTTACGATCATATTGACTCTTTTGGCGAGATTGGGCTGTTTTCAATTTCTCACGAATAACGCGAACCTGCTCTTCTGCTTCCTGAATCATATCCGGGCCAAAGAGTTGTCTTTCCCCGGTTTCTGACCAGTTAAGAGGCGTTCTGTCGGGACCCCGATCCTAGGTCACACCGATCTAGCATGTAACACATCATATTACTTTGTGGCCTCACGCACGGTATTTCCACGGGTGCCACCTTACCTGGCCCGGGACCGTTTGCGCCTTTTGGCTCACGTATATGATAGTGTCGCTAGCATCCATATGACAAAGAACCCGGGCCGACATGGCTAGTCGTGAACCCAAAGCGGCACTACCCCATGGGGACAGGCATACATGAATCAACCTCGAGCATGTCGGTCAACAGCGTGTGAATCCGGGCTGTAGCACTTGGCTAACAGGACTCCGGTAACCCGGGCTGTAGCAGGCTAGGCAGGACTCCGGATGTCACCGCGTGACATTTCCCCGAAGGGACAGACATAGGAACGAAGTGAAACACATGCCGGCCAGTCAAGTGTCCTGAGCAGTAGTGCTGGGCTAGCAGGACTCCGGTGAACCGGGCTGTAGCGGACTACTATGGCTCGAGGAACACTAGACTACATTTCCCCATATGATAGGCTGCCAAGGATAAACAACTAGATAGTCGGATCCCACACATACCAAGCATTTCAATCATACACACAATATGCTCGATATGGGTGAATACAACATGGCATCACAACATAACTCTACAGCTCAAGTATTAATTCATTAGGCTCCGAAGAGCGAGATATTACAAGCATGGGTCTCATGACCCAACAATCATAGCATACAAATCAAACACATGCGGAAGCTTAACATGTCTGAGTACAGACATCTATAAATGGAAAAGGCTAAGAAGCCTGACTATCTACTAAATCCTGCCGAGGGCACAAGATCGTAGCTGAGGTATCAAGCTAAACGTCGAAGTCCACGCGGAACTACTAGCGAGACTGAAGTCTCTCTGCAAAACATAAATTAAGCAAACGTGAGTACAAAGGTACTCAGCAAGTCTTACATCAGAACTAACTACATATGCAACGGTATCAACAAGGGGGGGTGGTGGAGTTTAACTGCAGCAAGCCAGCTTTGACTCAGTGGCTAACCTGGACTACGATTGCAAGCAACTCTTTTGAGGTGGCGCACACGAGTCCACATATTCACCATTCAATACACCACTATGGATCCGCTCTCGTCTCCCTACGAGAAGGCCATCCATAGCACTCACACTTATCTTGCGAGTTTTAGAGTATCCACTTTCACTTGTCTATGAACTGTTATAGGCAACCCAGAAGTCCTTTACCGTGGACACGGCTATTCGAATAGATCATTTATAACCCTGCAGGGGTGTACTTCGTCACACATGTTTCCACCACTTAGCGTCTGCACACGACATGTGCTCGGCAGACTTCAAGCGAAAGCCGACGTGGGTGTAGACCACGACCTGACTAACCACACAAGTCTCTAGTCTAGGTTTATCGCCTATTCGGGTTCCATCCACGAGGAGATCCGGCCAGAGTTTTGCTCACAGCCCCAAACGATGTGTGCAGGGTTCCCGAGACACCAAACGGGCGCCCGGTACACCGTGCCACAGTGTATCTACCGCAACATAGCCCACCCCTAGGGTCAGCGCTACGCACGGCCGCCAACACATATCCTATAAACACCAGAAACTAAGTGCAACTCCTGGACAGAGGACGAGAGGGGTCAGTAAGTCGAGCGGGGTCATATTTCAGGGCCCAACGTGTGGTAGTAGCTGTTTCATGGATCACAAACACAGAACTCAGTTCCTGAGGACGGTTTCAATGAGACAACCCACCATGTACTCCTACATGGCCTCTCACCGCTACCTTTACCAAATCGTGTTCACACACTTAGCTCTCAACAGTAGGACATGTTTACACACCTCCGATTCATCCCCGATGAATCGGTCCTGACTCAACTCTAAGCAGTAGCAGGCATGACAAGCAAGCATGAATGAGTAGGCACATCAGGGCTCAAACAACTCCTACTCATGCTAGTGGGTTTCATCTATTTACTGTGGAAATGACAGGTCATGCAGAGGATAAGGGGTTCAACTACCGCGGCAAGTAACAGATAAATCGTTGTTGTCCTAATGCAGTAAAAGAGAGCAGGAGCGAGAGAGGGGGATTGTATCGGAATAAACAAGGGGGTTTTGCTTGCCTGGCACTTCTGAAGATATCATTGGGTCTCCATCAGTGTCAACGATCACATCATCGGTACAACGTCTATCGAGAGGGGACAAACACCGACAAACACAAAAGGGAACCACAATCAATGCAATGCACATACATATGAATGATATGTCATATTAAGGTACTGAATTGACCTAGTGCAACAGTTAGTCATGTTCATTGAAGTGGAATTCAACCCTATAGCAAATTCCAACTCCAAAACTAATTACTATTTATTCCATAATCATGAATTGTCCTATTCAGTGATGTTAACTTGTTCAAGCATGCATGAAAATGGTACAGATGGATTCCTTGAATTTTTCTGATAATTTTACATATATAATTTATCTTATTTGGAGTTACGGTTGAATTTCTATGATTTTTTGAAGTTTTGGGTAATTTCTGGAATTTCCTGAATTATTTTTAACTAGAAAATGATTTACTACGTCAGCCCGACGTCAGGGTGACGTCAGCTGGTCAACGGGGCAGGGTCCAGGTCAAACCTGACGTGTGGGGTCCACACGTCAGTGGCATAGAGCTGGCTAGTGTGGCTGACAGGTGGGACCGGTCAACGTCCATGTCAGCAAGGTCAATGCTGACGTGTGGGTCCCGCTGGGTTATGAACTAATCTAAATAGAAATTAAATTAACCTAAATAGGCACAGGGGCCCACATGGCAGTGAGCCAGGGGGTCAACTAGGGCGTGATTAGCCCCTAATGATGGCGCCACGTCGGCCACCGGCGTTTAACCGCCGGCGACGATAGGCCGCGGCGGTGCCCGCTTCGGAATTGCTCTACGGGCCACCGTTCGACGCGCGGAAGGGTGCGTTTGAAAGAGGGGAGAGAGATGCAACCGTGGGTGGTCGTGGTTTGAGCGGGGATGGACGGAGTCGACGACGGCGACCAAAACGGCGGCGGCCGGAGCACGGGCTCGACGGATTCATCGCTACGGTGCATCAGGGAGCAAATGGGGAGGCTGGGCAGCACCGGCTAGACATGGGGAGCACTAAGAGCAGCACGGTGAGGCCAGGGGAGCACGGAGGCTACGCGTGCAGCAGCAATGGCGGACGGCGGCTCCGGTGCTCGTGGGGAACGGCGCTACGGCGTGAAAATGGGACAACGGAGAGGGGGGTTCGAGGGAGAGGCTTACGGCGGTTGCAGCGGCGCAGACAGCAAGCTCGGAGGAGGCCAGGAGCGGTCGGGGCGGCGAGATGGATCTCCGGTGACCGAGGAGGAAGAAGGGGTCGGGGACGATGAGGCGAGGCACGTCCACTCGTGCGGCTTGACAGAGACGATGTAGAGGTCGACGGAGGAGGTCCTTGGCGCGTCAGGGAGGCGAGGGGAGCACGGTGGCTACGAGCTTCATGGTGGCGAGCGCTCGGCAGCGTCGGCCATGGCGATCAGAGGAGAGGGAGAGAGGGCAGAGGGGGAGAGTGAGACGTCCAGGGGTTCAGGCCGGCGCCGAAGAGAAGGCCCGAGGCGTCGCGGTGGCCTCGGTGACGCAGGCGAGCAGGGAGGTGCGTGGCGCCGCGGGCGCGCGTGCGCTGTCTCCCTCCTCTGCCTACTGGCAGAGGTAGGTGATGACTGGCGCGGCCAGATGGGCCGGGCCGTGCTGGGCCTAGCCAGGTAGGTGGGCTGCTCAGGTGAGTCCAGGTGGGTTTTCTCTCTCTGTTTTTTCTTGTTTCTGTTTTCTATTTATTCTGTTTTGTTTTGATTTAGTAAAGTACTAAACCATTTTATAAAATGCTGAAAATATTTATGGGCACCTCTGAAATTAATTCCAACAGCCCAAAAATACTTCCAAGATTATTTGGACATTTAAAAATATTTATAGCATTTAAATGTCCAAATGCAAATACTTTAAGAGTTAACTCAAAGATCCAAAGTGTCCTAGAAAAGTGAGCACCATTTTTGGCAGAGGTTATGGACCAAGGCAAAGATGATGAACATTTTAGAAGGCATTTCAGGATCATTGAAAGATTTTTATTTTGATCCTAATTGCATTTCATTTAGTGCTAGGGCTTGTCATCCCCATTTCAAATTTAATTGAAAAATAAACATGATGCATGGATGCTTGTGCAACTATTTGCAAACAAATTCTAGGGCTGTGACAACTCACCCCCACTAACAAAAATCTCGTCCCGAGATTCAAGTCGTGAGGTAAGAAGACAGAGGGGCACAAGCTATCACATTCTTCACGATCCATTGCACTTCATCAGAACGTTGATTCGTCACCATCTTTGTCTCGACGTCTTGCTTTGGAAACTTCAACCAACACAACAACGAGAGAGAAAAAGGAAAACTCTAGAAGAATCGATCTTCTCGAGGATCAAACAATTCAGGATCAACTCATGGAGTGAGACATATGAACATCTCTGGAGCTGAGAGGCAAAACTTGCATCAGGAGCGATAGAAGAAACAATTTGACGAGGGTTTCAAAGTAGCGAGGAAAATTGCCATGATTCTAAAACAGGGCACCTCGGGGAAGGTGACTCGAGGAACTATTCCCTTAAGTGGCAAAAAGAATTACTTTTGATTCAGAGATTGTTGGAACTCTTCATACCAGCTTAAGGCAATTTACAATTGACCGTTTGAAGGAGTTTGACGAATGACATACTCGGACTAGAATGGATGATGTGGACTACCTTGTTGAAGACAACGCAATGGATGATTTTGCTTATCATCGGAAATGGATGGAACCCATGGTAAGTCCACTTTTGAAGATGATCATGAACAACAGCTACTGAGGTGTAAGCTGGGAACAAAATGCAAATGTTGGGAATGATTCTGGTAACTGGGGAAAAAACTCAACAGTCGAGAGTGAGTCCGCTGTTTGAAAAGGTTATAACATAACCGAGGAAACTGGAAGCAAATCCCAGTTAACGCCAATGGTAAAACCTAGTGCTTGTGCGTGCTCTCAAGAACTTGAGCATTTCCATACTCGTCAAGGTTCTGCCAATATCCGTGTCAAGGATCCTGGCAACACAACATGCTACCATGATGAATAATGGTGGAAGATGCAGATGCAAAGGAGGATAACACTTTCTCAGATTTCACCTTAGCGAAGCCAAGAAAACAAAATCTGGATGATCGACCGAGAGACATTTAGCACTCCGCTTCTAATGTTCTCTTGATGTATTGGTTACCACGGTCATGCTTTAAGCATCGGCATAGCCACCAAGTAGTGGTCGGACTTCGGAATACAATGGATCCATAAGGAACAACTTCTGGAGTAAATCCTACGAAATACTCATGGGAAGGTGGCCAACTTTCTTCAATCGAGATACTACAATAATAGGTCTTCCGGCTGGA
Source organism: Triticum monococcum (assembly GCA_034509565.1). Classification (NCBI taxonomy): domain Eukaryota; kingdom Viridiplantae; phylum Streptophyta; class Magnoliopsida; order Poales; family Poaceae; genus Triticum; species Triticum monococcum. The sequence goes on along the minus strand of CM067841.1, from coordinate 165,900,912 downwards.
TGTGTTGGCCACGACATCCACTTTACCGTTTATCGAGAGACCGGTATTATAGTTCTTGGGAAGTGCTCCGACCATCATATCTGCCTGAGATTCGGATCTGGTTGGTGACAGGATATTCTAGACTCATCGAGTCTAGAAAGGAAAATGAAGGTTTGCAACACAAATCGACGAGATGACATTGCGAGATTCTCGGGGAATGAACTACGGTAGTAAGCTCCAAAACATGAGCCGGTTCTGCTACAAGCATGTGAACACGTTGTCCTAGATAAGCATGGTCACCTGGTAGTCTTAATATGAAACACTACCGAGTTCAGGGGGAACCATCAACGAGGATATCGAAGTCCTTGCGTAGGTCTAACCCTTAAGGAGAAACTTCTTCTCCTTGAACAAATCAATCAGTGGCTTGGTGTGCTAGGGATACGTATAGAATGTAGATGATCAGTCTATCAGACCATAGAATACTTCGCACATGCATGACTGACTTGGGATGATTCCAGAGGAAGCAAAAACAAACTTTCTCGAATTCACGGCGGCAACTTACATTAGATGCACATGAATTAGGGGAAGTCACATCTTTCAACCGGACATATGCTTCATGATCGGGACATGAGGGCAATGCTTATAAAGTTTCCAACACTAGCTGGATGTTCAACACAATCATGGAGGAGACAAAATGCCGCTGATGGGCTCAACAGCAACTCATTGAAATTTCCATATCACTGGACTTCCACCACTATGTGAACAATGTGATAGTATTGGTCAGACCAAGGATATAATGGTGTATGCTCGAGGGACAACCGCAAGTAAGATAACATTATGAACATCATTGGTTCTGATTTGATTTGACGATAGCCCACACTCAAATCAAGGTTTGGACAATATAATAGATCCAATAGCTGACCACGGGGATCAGTCGATGAATATATCATCTTTCTTCAACACACACACACACAAGGATATCCCTTAGGGATGAGCTAAGTCGGACAAGTTTTCATCTTCCAACTCTCCAAGTTGTTGTTAAGCTTAACCAACTAGCTCAGGGGTATCCAACACAGATTCTTGGAGAAAAGTGGTTTATCGAAAAACCAACTTGATCACGAACTCAACATAACGGTCAGGTGACAACCTGGTAACACTTCCGAGAAGATATTCGGAAAATCACGAACCACCGGTATGTTACTAAGCTCGAGAACAACCTTGCTTTTCAAGGCAAGATGATATGATCAAAGAGTGAGGGATTGGCACAACCCTAACCCATTGATCGAAGTGTGCACCAGAAATATGGACTAGGTAGCACGATCAGTCTTAGAATGATAATTTGATAACCAACACGCTATGAATGAGGATAGTGTCCATTAACTACCAAGCAACACAGTTGCTAGGAGTATTGATTTCACACATCACGACTCACGTGCCGGCATTCCGGTTACAATAACACGGGAACCAAGGAATGAACAATGATGGTAAGAAGTATCACTGCACCAAGAATTCATGAGAGATGTGCAATTCTCACGACGCTCTTGACATAAAGTGGGTAATACTCCGAGGTAGAACAGAACAAAAGCTGGATTGGCATTTTGATCTGCGGAAAACAACCACTTTGACCCGATCCGAGAAATGGATGAGGTACTGGAGTTTGTTTCTCCTAGCCATTCTAAAATAGAACGGCTCGACGGACCACAAGAATAAAAGGCACCGATGAACACAAATGCACAACTATTCCTGACTATCAATTGATAGACGAAGGTCAGAAAACAACTAAAGAGGGACAACTCAAGGAACATATAATTTTCTGAGCTGTGGAGGCATAGATTAGTATGTCGAGCAAAGCTCAACATATTTCTTCCAGATAACCCATGCAGAAAGGTAGAACTGGCAGAGCCACAATATAGAATGGAGAACTCATCAAGAGCACTCTGGTTGTGATCCTTTTGGTTCAAAAGAACTCCTGCCAAGAATGGTTCATGATAATTGGAAGAAGGATGTACCACGAACCTCGAGGACTATCGCAAAGGTTACTAATATCCTAAAGGAACGAGCAAACACTATCAACATGAAGTAAGTAGGGTGAATCTTGGGTTCAAAACCCAGGAATAGAATGCCTACTAACTAAATGGCATCACGGGATGCTTTTGAGAATAATGGCCAGAATCATCACACTGGGAACACAAAACATGGTTCGATTACTAGGTGATCCTCTAAGACACCTAGGGTCATAGTAATAGCTCCAACATATATGTCGAGGTAACGGAGTACCTCAACTCACCATTAGTGTGGTTAATCTGACCCAAAAGGATATCAGAACAGGGGAAAAGGTTTGCAAATGCATCAGACTATTTAGAAACCTGGGATGACTCGGACAGCATAACGGCTATAAATGCTCAAAATGATTTGAGACATCCTGCAATATGGTGGCATAACCACTCAGAAGCACAATATCAAGGTTCGAGACCAACTATGAACACACAGAAGTAGTAGAAACTGAACTGGGCTTAAATCCAACAATCTTAGGCAACTACGGTTTAGTAACACGTCATCCTGATAGATAGATGAGAAGGCCTAATTCTTAATCCCCGTAGAAAAGAAGAGGTTGACTCAGATCAGATGGGCATGAGGTATAAGGAGTAAAAAGAGCCTTACGTTCCCTTCCACAATCAATTCCCTTACATAACTAAAGCATTTCTAGACTCAACTTCGACCAGCTTGGCTTGGTAATCCTACAGGCAGTCAGGCTCTGATACCAACGCTGTCGGGACCCCGATCCTAGGTCACACCGATCTAGCATGTAACACATCATATTACTTTGTGGCCTCACGCACGGTATTTCCACGGGTGCCACCTTACCTGGCCCGGGACCGTTTGCGCCTTTTGGCTCACGTATATGATAGTGTCGCTAGCATCCATATGACAAAGAACCCGGGCCGACATGGCTAGTCGTGAACCCAAAGCGGCACTACCCCATGGGGACAGGCATACATGAATCAACCTCGAGCATGTCGGTCAACAGCGTGTGAATCCGGGCTGTAGCACTTGGCTAACAGGACTCCGGTAACCCGGGCTGTAGCAGGCTAGGCAGGACTCCAGATGTCACCGCGTGACATTTCCCCGAAGGGACAGACATAGGAACGAAGTGAAACACATGCCGGCCAGTCAAGTGTCCTGAGCAGTAGTGCTGGGCTAGCAGGACTCCGGTGAACCGGGCTGTAGCGGACTACTATGGCTCGAGGAACACTAGACTACATTTCCCCATATGATAGGCTGCCAAGGATAAACAACTAGATAGTCGGATCCCACACATACCAAGCATTTCAATCATACACACAATATGCTCGATATGGGTGAATACAACATGGCATCACAACATAACTCTACAGCTCAAGTGTTAATTCATTAGGCTCCGAAGAGCGAGATATTACAAGCATGGGTCTCATGACCCAACAATCATAGCATACAAATCAAACACATGCGGAAGCTTAACATGTCTGAGTACAGACATCTATAAATGGAAAAGGCTAAGAAGCCTGACTATCTACTAAATCCTGCCGAGGGCACAAGATCGTAGCTGAGGTATCAAGCTAAACGTCGAAGTCCACGCGGAACTACTAGCGAGACTGAAGTCTCTCTGCAAAACATAAATTAAGCAAACATGAGTACAAAGGTACTCAGCAAGTCTTACATCAGAACTAACTACATATGCAACGGTATCAACAAGGGGGGTGGTGGAGTTTAACTGCAGCAAGCCAGCTTTGACTCAGTGGCTAACCTGGACTACGATTGCAAGCAACTCTTTTGAGGTGGCGCACACGAGTCCACATATTCACCATTCAATACACCACTATGGATCCGCTCTCGTCTCCCTACGAGAAGGCCATCCATAGCACTCACACTTATCTTGCGAGTTTTAGAGTATCCACTTTCACTTGTCTATGAACTGTTATAGGCAACCCAGAAGTCCTTTACCGTGGACACGGCTATTCGAATAGATCATTTATAACCCTGCAGGGGTGTACTTCGTCACACATGTTTCCACCACTTAGCATCTGCACACGACATGTGCTCGGCAGACTTCAAGCGAAAGCCGACGTGGGTGTAGACCACGACCTGACTAACCACACAAGTCTCTAGTCCAGGTTTATCGCCTATTCGGGTTCCATCCGCGAGGAGATCCGGCCGGAGTTTCGCTCACAGCCCCAAACGATGTGTGCAGGGTTCCCGAGACACCAAACGGGCGCCCGGTACACCGTGCCACAGTGTATCTACCGCAACATAGCCCACCCCTAGGGTCAGCGCTACGCACGGCCGCCAACACATATCCTATAAACACCAGAAACTAAGTGCAACTCCTGGACAAAGGACGAGAGGGGTCAGTAAGTCGAGCGGGGTCATATTTCAGGGCCCAACATGTGGTAGTAGCTGTTTCATGGATCACAAACACAGAACTCAGTCCCTGAGGACGGTTTCAATGAGACAACCCACCATGTACTCCTACATGGCCTCTCACCGCTACCTTTACCAAATCGTGTTCACACACTTAGCTCTCAACAGTAGGACATGTTTACACACCTCCGATTCATCCCCGATGAATTTGACCTGACTCAACTCTAAGCAGTAGCAGGCATGACAAACAAGCATGAATGAGTAGGCACATCAGGGCTCAAACAACTCCTACTCATGCTAGTGGGTTTCATCTATTTACTGTGGAAATGACAGGTCATGCAGAGGATAAGGGGTTCAACTACCGCGGCAAGTAACAGATAAATCGTTGTTGTCCTAATGCAGTAAAAGAGAGCAGGAGCGAGAGAGGGGGATTGTATCGGAATGAACAAGGGGGTTTTGCTTGCCTGGCACTTCTGAAGATATCATTGGGTCTCCATCAGTGTCAACGATCACATCATCGGTACAACGTCTATCGAGAGGGGACAAACACCGACAAACACAAAAGGGAACCACAATCAATGCAATGCACATACATATGAATGATATGTCATATTAAGGTACTGAATTGACCTAGTGCAACAGTTAGTCATATTCATTGAAGTGGAATTCAACCCTATAGCAAATTCCAACTCCAAAACTAATTACTATTTATTCCATAATCATGAATTGTCCTATTCAGTGATGTTAACTTGTTCAAACATGCATGAAAATGGTACAGATGGATTCCTTGAATTTTTCTGATAATTTTACATATATAATTTATCTTATTTGGAGTTACGGTTGAATTTCTATGATTTTTTGAAGTTTTGGGTAATTTCTGGAATTTCCTGAATTATTTTTAACTAGAAAATGATTTACTGCGTCAGCCCGACGTCAGGGTGACGTCAGCTGGTCAACGGGGCAGGGTCCAGGTCAAACCTGACGTGTGGGGTCCACACGTCAGTGGCATAGAGCTGGCTAGTGTGGCTGACAGGTGGGACCGGTCAACGTCCATGTCAGCAAGGTCAATGCTGACGTGTGGGTCCCGCTGGGTTATGAACTAATCTAAACAGAAATTAAATTAACCTAAATAGGCACAGGGGCCCACATGGCAGTGAGCCAGGGGGTCAACTAGGGCGTGATTAGCCCCTAATGATGGCGCCACGTCGGCCACCGGCGTTTAACCGCCGGCGACGATAGGCCGTGGCGGTGCCCGCTTCGGAATTGCTCTACGGGCCACCGTTCGACGCGCGGAAGGGTGCGTTTGAAAGAGGCGAGAGAGACGCAACCGTGGGTGGTCGTGGTTCGAGCGGGGATGGACGGAGTCGACGACGGCGACCAAAACGGCGGCGGCCGGAGCACGGGCTCGACGGATTCATCGCTACGGTGCATCAGGGAGCAAATGGGGAGGCTGGGCAGCACCGGCTAGACATGGGGAGCACTAAGAGCAGCACGGTCAGGCCAGGGGAGCACGGAGGCTACGCGTGCAGCAGCAATGGCGGACGGCGGCTCCGGTGCTCGTGGGGAACGGCGCTACGGCGTGAAAATGGGACAACGGAGAGGGGGGTTCGAGGGAGAGGCTTACAGCGGTTGCAGCGGCGCAGACAGCAAGCTCGGAGGAGGCCAGGAGCGGTCGGGGCGGCGAGATGGATCTCCGGTGACCGAGGAGGAAGAAGGGGTCGGGGACGATGAGGCGAGGCACGTCCACTCGTGCGGCTTGACAGAGACGATGTAGAGGTCGACGGAGGAGGTCCTTGGCGCGTCGGGGAGGCGAGGGGAGCACGGTGGCTACGAGCTTCACGGTGGCGAGCGCTCGGCAGCGTCGGCCATGGCGATCAGAGGAGAGGGAGAGAGGGCAGAGGGGGAGAGTGAGACGTCCAGGGGTTCAGGCCGGCGCCGAAGAGAAGGCCCGAGGCGTCGCGGTGGCCTCGGTGACGCAGGCGAGCAGGGAGGTGCGTGGCGCCGCGGGCGCGCGTGCGCTGTCTCCCTCCTCTGCCTACTGGCAGAGGTAGGTGATGACTGGCGCGGCCAGATGGGCCGGGCCGTGCTGGGCCTAGCCAGGTAGGTGGGCTGCTCAGGTGAGTCCAGGTGGGTTTTCTCTCTCTGTTTTTTTTGTTTCTGTTTTCTATTTATTCTGTTTTGTTTTGATTTAGTAAAGTACTAAACCATTTTATAAAATGCTGAAAATATTTATGGGCACCTCTGAAATTAATTCCAACAGCCCAAAAATACTTCCAAGATTATTTGGACATTTAAAAATATTTATAGCATTTAAATGTCCAAATGTAAATACTTTAAGAGTTAACTCAAAGATCCAAAGTGTCCTAGAAAAGTGAGCACCATTTTTGGCAGAGGTTATGGACCAAGGCAAAGATGATGAACATTTTAGAAGGCATTTCAGGATCATTGAAAGATTTTTATTTTGATCCTAATTGCATTTCATTTAGTGCTAGGGCTTGTCATCCCCATTTCAAATTTAATTGAAAAATAAACATGATGCATGGATGCTTGTGCAACTATTTGCAAACAAATTCTAGGGCTGTGACACGTTCGACATTTTCGTCCATAGAGAACTTCGAAGGGAGCCTTGCCCAAACTAGCTTGATAGCTATTGTTATAGGAAAACTCCGTGAATGGAAGGCATTTCTCCCAACTCATTCCGAACGAGATAACAGAAGCTCGGAGCATATCTTCCAGAATTTGATTTACTCGCTCTACTTGACCACTTGATTGAGGATGGAAGGCAGTGCTAAAGGAGAGATGAGTTCCCATAGCATTTTGGAAACTTTCCCAAAATCGAGAGGTGAAGAGACTTCCACGGTCTGAGCTAATTTCCAACGGGACACCATGAAGAGACACTATTCGGGAGATGTATAGGTCAGCTAGCTGGCTAGCGGTGATACTCTCACGAACAGGTAGAAAATGGGCTACTTTGGAAAGACGGTCGATCACGACGAAGATGGCATTATTCCCCCTCTTGGTCCTGGGAAACCCAGTGATGAAATCCATACTGATTTTGTCCCATTTCCATTCAGGAATAGCCAAAGGTTGAAGGGTGCCAGCAGGCCGTTGATGCTCTGCTTTAACACGACGACAAACGTCGCAATTAGCAACGTATTGAGCGATTTCTCTCTTCATCCTAGTCCACCAAAACCTCTGGCGTAGGTCTTGATACATTTTGGTACTACCGGGATGAATGGTGAGAGGGGATTCATGAGCTTCCTTAAGGATCAGTCGCCTCAGGTTTCGCGCCTTCGGAACCACTAGGCGATTCCCAAAGTATACAACACCTTGGTCATCAATGGAGAAACAATTCACGACTCCTTTTCTAACGTTTCTCTTGATACGGGAAATTCCCGGATCTATCTTCTGCGCCTTGATGACCTGATCCGTAAGGGTAGGTTCCGCTACCAGGGTGGATAGGAATCCTTGAGGAACAATGTGAAGATTAAGCTTGCGAAATTCCTCATGGAGAAGTGGTTGACTTTGTTGTAACATCAGGTTGTTACAGTAGGACTTACGACTTAATGCATCGGCCATGACATTGGCCTTGCCAGGGGTGTAAGTTATTCCTAAGTCGTAATCCGAGATCAACTCGACCCAACGTCTTTGCCTGAGATTCAAATCTGGTTGGGTGAAGATATATTTCAAGCTTTGGTGATCGGTGAAGATCTCGCAACGATTACTGAGGAGGTAATGTCGCCAGGTTTTGAGTGCATGGACTACAGCTGCAAGCTCTAGATCATGTGTGGGATAATTTTCCTCATGTGGGTGTAATTGCCGTGAAGCATAGGCAATTACCTGACGATCCTGCATGAGTATGCAACCTTGTCCTTGTCGCGAGGCGTCGCAATAGATAATAAAGTCCTTGGAGAAATCTGGTGGTACCAGTACGGGAGCAGATGTCAGGCGTCTTTTCAGTTCCTGAAAACTGAACTCGCACTGTGGAGTCCACTCGAACTTTTTATCTTTCTTGAGGAGTTCAGTTAGAGGTTTAGCAACCTTGGAGAAATTCTCGACGAAGCGGCGGCAATAGCTCGCTAGGCCAAGGAAACTCCGAACTTGCTTGACCGAAACAGGTGGAGTCCAATCAAGGATGGCTTGAACTCGCTCGGGATTGACAGCAATACCCTTACCAGAGATTACATGGCCTAGATAGGTCACTTCTGACAACCAAAATTCACACTTGGAGAATTTGGCATAAAGGCGATGCTCTCGAAGTTTCATCAATACCAGCCTTAGATGTTCGGCATATTCCTCTTCATTCTTGGAGTAGATGAGTATGTCATCGAGGTATACTACGATGAATTTGTCCAAGTACTCCATGAAAACCGAGTTCATTAACCGGGAGAAAGTGGCCGGGGCATTGGTTAAACCGAAGGACATGACGGTGTATTCGTATTAGCCATAACGAGTAACAAAGGCCGTTTTGGGAATGTCCCCGTTTCTGATTTTTATTTGATGGTAGCCCAACCTCAAATCCATCTTGGAGAAGACTGAGGATCCAGCGAGCTGATCATACAGGTCGTTGATCCTGGGAAGCGGGTATTTGTTCTTGATGGTGACCAGATTGACAGGTCGATAATCCACAACCATTCGATCCGTTCCATCCTTCTTCTTGACGAAGAGGACGGGGCAAGCCCAAGGAGAGGAGCTAGGACGGATGAACCCTTTGTTCAAGGACTCATCGAGTTGGTTCTTAAGCTCGGCTAGTTCTAAGGGTGCCATCTTGTAGGGTCTTCTAGCAATTGGAACGGTTCCTGGAACAAGGTCTATCACAAACTCGACATCCCGGTCAGGTGGAACACCTGGCAATTCTTCCGGAAACACATCCGGGAAGTCGCGGACTACGGAACGTCCTCAAGGTCTGGAAGAGGGTTGGCATTGAGAGAGTAAAGTTGGCGCTTGGCCACTCGAGTTAAGACATTAACTGTCTTGCCCGAGGGATGAGTAAGTTGAACGGTTCTAGTGGCACAATCGATTTTGGCATAATGAGCCGACATCCAGTCCATACCCAAGATGATGTTTATGTCGGAGGACTTGAGAGCTATTAACGATGCAAGGAAAACAAGCCTATCGACAAGAATTTCGTTCCCATGGCTTACCCTAGAAGTTTGCCATTTGGAACCCGGAGTTTGAATTACCATGGAAGTGGGCATGTCACAGAATGTCGTGTTATGCAACCGAGCATAATTCTCGGATATGAATGAATGAGATGCTCAAGTATCGAAAAGAACAGATGCCGGATGGCAGTTAACAAGGAGCGTACCAAGGACGACGTTGGGATCCTCATGAGCCTCTTCGGCTGAGACGTAGTTGACATGGCCACGTGCAGTAGTGGCCGGCTTGGCGTAGAAAGTCTTTCCCGTGGGCTTACCACGGCCAACGGACTTTCCAGCTTGATTGGGGTTGTTCTGGGGACACTCTCGACTATAGTGACCCGGTTCTCCACACTTGAAGCATGTTACCACAGTGGGGCGTGGAGCAACATTAGCAGCGGGGCCACCATAGGGCTTGGGCGGTGCAAATTGCTTGTTGGGACGAGGCGCCTCAAAGGATGGCCTCGGGGTGAATCTGGGTGGCAGTGCGGTGCTTGGAATCCACACCCGGCGCTTCTGAGCTCCAGAGCCGGATGAAGACCCAAAATCACGAGAGTGCTTGCGTGAAGCGTCATAATCAGTCTGGCCTGTCTCAGCACTCATAGCTTTATTGACCAGCTTCTGGAAGGATGTGCACTCGTGCAGACGGAGATCGCGGCGAAGCTCAGGGCTAAGTCCCTTGCGGAACCTTGCCTGCTTCTTGGCGTCAGTAGAAACCTCTTCAGGAGCATAGCGTGCCAGGTTTCCAAATTCTCGGCTATATGCATCCACAGTCAGCCTTCCTTGGGTGAAGTTGCAGAACTCCTCCCTCTTGCGATCCATAAGACCTTCCGGAATGTGATGCTCACGGAAAGCCTCGCTGAACTCAGCCCAGGTAGTGATTTGGCCGACCGGGCGCATAGCTTCGTAGTTTTCCCACCAATGGCTAGCGGGGCCCTCAAGATGATAAGCAGCATAGGTAACCTTGTCGGCTTCAGCTACATTGGCAGAACGTAGCTTGTGGGTGATGCTGCGAAGCCAATCATCCGCGTCGAGGGGCTCGACGGAATGGTTAAACTTTGGTGGGTACAGCTTGATAAAGTCGTTGATTGACACCAAGTCATTTCGTGGGTGGCGTGCAGTGTTCTGCTCAATCCGCTCCAGCAGGCGGTTGGTCTCACGCTTGTTCCTTTCCGCCTCCAGCATTACTTCGGCCAGGGAAGGTGGGTGAGGCAAATTTTCACCTCTAGCTGCATTGGCTTCCCCCTGCTCCGGGGCAGCAGGGTTTCCGCGGGTGTTGACCATCCTAGAAGGAAACAAGACAACGGTTTAGACAAGGATGGCTCAAACTTAATAGGGAAGTGCAGAAGGTAAAGGATAACGCGGAATGCAGAATTGCTCATTCGTATGCCATGGTAATATAAAACTGCCATATATACACCAACGGTCATACTCGTCATACATAGTTTAGTACAAGCCCATGCTACAGTACAACTATGAAGGTAGACGTTACATCTCATCGGAGGCATTCCGAGTCCCTATACATTATTTGTCTACACCTCCGGAATCGATTACACACCAAGTCGTATTCCACAAGTCACACAGGACAGTTGAGATACAACTACTACAATACTAGTGGTACTACTACTAACTCAGATAGCTCCGTAGTAGTCCTCATAGAAGTCACCTCCATAGCCTGGAAGTTCAACATGATCATCCGGAAACAGACGGTCCTAAGGAGCCTGTGGACCATAGGGGCTAGGATAAGGTCTTGGACCAACAAACGGTGGCCTGCGGGGACCAAGGGGTGGGGTGATGCGTCCCACATCACGCCAATCCACCATGTCTGGCAGAGCTGCTCTCACAGGATACAGATCCCTGGTATCCATACATCCAGCTTGCACCGCGGGTGCAAACCGAGTCAATGTGGCCCAATGATCAGCATGGGTATTAAAGAGCTCCAGCCTCAAGGCCCGATTCTCTCGGTCCTTATCTTCGAGCATCTCAGCGGTGGTACGAGTTAATGAGTCTTCCTGAGTGGAGTCAGCATAGATGGCCTGAAGATACCCCTGCGCTCCCGGAAGTGAAGCTGGCATGTAACAGAAGTCAGTGTTCCGAAGCAGGCCAGTCCGGACTCGCAAGATGGTCATCATGGAATAGGCAGCATCCTGCACAGCCATCTCAATGGTAACTCCGAGTCCATAGGAGCAGTGAAGGGGCTCGGTAGATCCAGGATAGGAAGGAAATATCCTAACGGTGCATAAATACTGGCTTTGATTAAAGTCGCAGAACTGCTCTTCAACAGTGTATTCGGGATACCAACGGTATCCTGTCTCGATCATGACCCGGACCAACATAGCAGTATGACCGGGCACGTCGAGGCACCTGGTCAGGCGAACCACTTGATTTTGAGACTGATTGGCCATCTGAAAGCACAACCACAAGACAAAGACATCAGAATTCCTAGGGAAAATTGGGCAGCATAACGGCTGTAAATGCTCAGAAAAAGATTTGAGACATCCACAACAGTTCACAACACCGCTCAACAGCATCATATCAAGGTTCTGATTCAAATAGCCACGTACAAAAATAGTAGAACTGGACTGGAACTCGTAACAATAATCCTATGAACTACTACGGATTAGTAACACGTGAACCTGATAGAAGAAGAGAGCCTAGTCCTTAACCCACGTTGAATGAGAAGAGAATGACTCAGATCAGAAGCATAGGGTAAAGGAGTAAAAGAACCTTACGTTCCCTCCCACAATCAATTCCCTTACATATAACTAAAGCATTTCTAGACTCGACATCGACCAGTTTGGCTGAACGAACCTACAGGCAGTCCGGCTCTGATACCAACGCTGTCAGGACCCCGATTCTAAGCCACATCGATCTAGCCGCTAACACCTCATATCACTTTGCGGCCTCACGCACGGTATCCCACGGGTGTCGCCTTACCATGGCCCGGGACCGTTTCCGCCTTTTGGCTCGCGTATATGACAATGTCGCTAGCATCCATATGACCGAGAACCCGGGCCGACATGGCTAGTCGTGAACCCAAAGCGGCACAGACCTATGGAGACAGGCATACATGATTCACAACGAACATGTCGGTCATCAACGAGTGATTCCGGGCTGTAGCACTGGGCTAACAGGACTCCGGGGATCCCGGGCTGTAGCAGGCTAGACAGGACTCCGGAGATCACCGCATGACATTTCCCCGAAGGGACAGACATAGGGACGAAGTGAAACACATGCCGTCCCGTCAAGTGTCCTGAACAGTAGTGCTGGGCTAGCAGGACTCCGGTGAACTGGGCTGTAGCGGACTACTATAGCTCGAGGAGCACTAGACTACATTTCCCCATAAGAAAGGCTGCGAAGGACAAACAACTAGATTGTCGGATCCCACTCATACCAAGCATTTCAATCATACATACAATATGCTCGATATGAGTACATACAACATGGCATCACAACAAAACTCTACAACTCAAGTACTTATTTAAAGGCTCCAGGGAGCCATACATAACATATCCATACAGGTAGGGGTCACATGACCCGACACTCAAGTCATACAGTCATACAAGCACATGCGGAAGCAACTAGTCTGCGTACAGACTCTAGAAAGAAAGAAGGCTTCTCGAAGCCTGTCTATCTACATAGGGCCCTCCATGGCCTGGATCACCACCTGGGTGGCTAGTCACTCGTCGACGTCAAGGTCTATGTAAAACCCATCGGAGGGGGTAGTGTTGTCATCTGAAAACAATAAATAAGCAAACATGAGTACAAAGGTACTCAGCAAGTCTTACATCAGAACCTACTGTACATGCTCATTCTCAAGAAGGTGGTGGGGTTTATGCAGCAAGCCAGCTTTGACTCTTGGCTAAGCTATCCTACGGAATCTTTTAGCAAAATAGTTTTCGCACACGAGTCCACTACTCACCATCACAATACTCCACCGTGGATCCTCCCTCGTATCCTGCGAGGGGCCATCCTCGGTACTCACACTTATCTTGAGTCTTTTAGTAGTATCCATTAACTTGTCTATGAACTGTATAGGCAACCAAGTAGTCCTTTACCGCGGACGCGGCTATTCGAATAGTTTTATACCCTGCAGGGGTGTACTTCGTCATACACGCTTTCACCGCTTACCGCCGTCTACACGACATGTACTCGGCAACCTTCAAGCGGAAGCCCAGCGAGGGTGTCAGCCACGGCCTACCTAAACAACTAAGCCCCTAGTCCAGGTTATCGCCTATCCAGGTTCTATCCGCAGGGAGTCCGGCCGAGGTTTCCACATACGGCCCCGAACGATGTGAACAGGGTTCCCGAGACACCAAACGGGTGACTCGGTACACCGTGCCACAGTGTATCTACCGCAACATAGCCCACCCCTAGGGTCAGCGCTACGCACGGCCGCCAACACATATCCTACAAACACCAGAAACTATTTGCAACTCCTGGACAGAGTACTAGGGTGGCTAAGAAGCCGAGAGGGTCCATTTGCTTCGGGCCCAATGTACGGTAGTAACTGCATCTTAAATCACACATACAGATCTCAGTTCTTATGGACGGCCTCAATGAAACAACCCACCATGTACTCCTACATGGCCTCTCATCGATACCTTTACCAAAACATGTTCAACACATCCCTCATATTACTGGCACAAGCATTTCACTCTAGCCCATCACCCAGATGAACCAGACCTGACACAACTCTAAGCATAGCAGGCATAGCAAGGTAGGAATCACAAAACATGGCTCAATCAACTCCTACACATGCTAGTGGGTTTCATCTAGTTACTGTGGCAATGACAGGTCATGCAGAGGATAAGGGTTCAACTACCATAGCACACAGCAGTTTGAATCGTGTTGTCTTAATGCAGTAAACAAGAGCAGGAGCGAGAACATGGGTTGTATCGGAATGATCAATGGTTGCTTGCCTGATGGAGTGGTAACGGGATACTGCCCTTCAGTTGGATACTCGTGAATATCCTCGGAGGCAGAACCTACCACGAAGAACACAACCGAGCACAATCAACACATGACGATATACAACAATATGATGCATGCTATGACATGGCAATATGGATGTGTCTTGAGCTAATGCAACTAGCTATGATTTAAATGGAGTTGGTTTGAGTACAAGATTCAAATTCCAGCCCCATATATGATTATTTAAATGCCCTTTATTTGTTTTGTCCAAAACAGAGGACAAACATTGTTCAAACATGCATGAAAATGGTACAAATGGATTCCTTGAATTTTTTTGATAATTTTTCATATATAATTTGTCTCATTTGGAGTTATGATTGAATTTCTATGAATTTTTGAAGTTTTGGGTATTTTCTGGAATTTCCTGAATTATTTTTAAACTAGAAAATGATTTACTGCATCAACCCTGCGTCAGCATGACATCAGCAAGTCAAAGGCGCCAGCCAGGTCAAACCTGACTGGTGGGGCCCCCTGGTCAGTGTCTCTGTGCACTAACCGCGCTTAGTTAGCCTAATTAACAGGCGGGGCCCACTAGTCAGTGACTATACTAATTAACTAATCTGTTTAGTTAGCACTAACAGGGTAATTAGCCGGGCGGGGCCCGCATGTTAGTGAGAGAGGGGGGGGTCAACCCACGTCAGCAGGTCAAACTTCCCCGGTCAGTGGGTCAAAGCCTGCCGGCGTTTAGCCGTCGGCGAGGCCAGACGCGGTGGCGCGCTGCGGAAATCGCCCACGGGGCACCATTTGGTGCGCGGAGAGCATCTACGAGCTCCTGGGAATGAGCCGCAGCTCTTGGTGGTGGTGGTTGAGCTCGGGGTGGCCGGAGACGTCGCCGGCGACGACTTTGGCGGTCGCCGGAGTCGGGCGAAAGTGAACCCGTGGCTGTGAGGCACGGCGAGGTGCGTGGAGTAGTGCGTTGAGTTCCTGGTGATGCGGTGAAGTGTTCGAATAGGGTGGCGTGGCCAGGATTTGGCCGGAGCCACGTCGGCGACGAGCTCCGCGGCGGTGTGTGCGGGTGTGCTTCGTGCAGTTGCTACGGTGCACGAGGAAGCAAATGGAGAGGATGGAGAGGTAGCTGAGCTCACGGCGGTCTCGTAGAGCTAGACGGCGCGGTCGGGGACGAGCTGGTGCGGCGGCGACGGCGAAGGGGATCTCCGGCAGTGCTCGGTGAAGACGAGGTCGAAGAGGACGATGCAGAGCGTGTAAGCGCTCGGGGCTCGGGCTGTTCGACGAAGTCGACGACGGCGGAGTTGTTGGACACGGTGGCTCGGTATAGGGGCGACGGTGGACGCGGTTTCACGGTGGCGCGAGCACGGCAGCGTCGGCCGTGGTGGAGGGAGAGCGAAGGAGAGGAGCCAGAGGGGCGTGTGGGTGTCTGCGAGGTCGGGGAGAGAGCGGGGGGTTCGTCCCGCGTCGACAGCGCGACGAGGGGAGCGGCGAGGCGGCGGCAGCTGCGTGGCGTGCATGCGGGTGCTCGGCGTCGAGCACCTGGCTGCCTACCTGGCGAGGACGAAGCAGCTGGCTGGCATGGGCCAGCACAGTGCTGGGCCGCCAGGTGGGCCGGCTACTGGGCTGCGGCCAGGTTAGTCTTTCTGATTTATTTCCGTTTCTATTTTCCTGTAACTTTGTGGACTTATTTAAAATACCAAAACACTTCCAAAAATCCTGAAAATAATTGTGGTCTCTGTTTGGATTATTTCCAACAGCAAACATTTACTTTCAGAATTATTTGAGCAATTTAATTATTTAATAGCATTTAAATGCCCAAATTCAAATATTTATGAATTAAGTCAATGCCCCTTTTGTTGACCTAAAATTATATGCACCATTTTTCCCAAGGGTTCTAACCCAAGGCAAAGAGGGTGAACATATCTGAAGGGCATTTCAGGTTCATTGAATTTATTTTTAGTAAACCCTAGTTGATTTCAGGGGGGGTGCTGGGGGTTCTGCTTTCCCCATTTCAATTTCTGATGAATGTAAACATGATGCACACTCTAATGCATAACCTAGCTAGGGTGTGACACTTTTAGGTCGTGGTTCTATACTCAGTGATGCCGTTGGAGTTGATGGACCCATTTACGTTCCAAGTATTCCGCTGTTATCGAGATTAGATGGCCTTAAGCCATATTTATTGTAATAAGTTCTCTTTTGAGACACCGATGTAATAAGTTTGTGATTGCTACTCTGCTATCAATCCTTCGAAGTACTATGTGGTGTCAGCATTACTGATCCAGGGATGACACCGGAGCACAGAGACTTGATCCATTCGGGTCGGGTCGCTACGCCTACACATCCACATGTACGAGGAAATCATGTACATAGGTATTTACAAGGCCAGTGAGGACGTTACAACATTGGCCTTCCTCAACCGGCTAGAAGCGTTTGATTCCTTTGTTGAGAAGCACCTCGACCTCGCCACAAAAGCTGCCGCTCTTTAACCGCCGGTCGGTGGCCCGGCGCACTAAGTTGAGGAGGAGGAGCTCGTACTTTTGTGGATCCATCTTTCTTCTTGCCTTCTATAACTACCACTATGATCGCATCACCGTGGCCTTAATTCTTATTGTGTTGTTGCATTCTCGTTCCAGTCAATACTGACATGTGCAATCCCTTTGCTTAATTATATGCATCACTGTAACTAGTACTCCATCCGTCAATTTATAAGTTGTGCTTACCTTTTCCATCAACTTCGTGCAACGCGCGGGCATCTTGCTAGAAACACTAGAATATGTCTATATAATCCGTATGTGATAGTCCATTTGAAATCTCAAAAAAGAAAAATATTTAGGTACGGAGGGAGTAATATATTAGGATTATATCAAAACTATAGTGATTTCTTTCAAGTTTGTGAACAAATACTACTATTCTACTACTTTGGATTCGTCGCAACGCATAGGCACATTGCTGGTAAAAGGAAAGGCCTGCCGCATTCGCGTCGCACCCCCACACGCCCGAGAATCGTAGTACAACACGGCCCGTCCGGCACGACACATAGCTTAGGGAAGGCGTGTTGCCTAGCATTTTCAATTTCATGTGGGACCGCGGTTGAGCAAACCGACACCCCGCCGCCGCCGGGTTGGAAAATAGAAATGAAGGGAAGATCTAGCTATAGCACGGAAGCCAAGAAATTTGGTGTCAGACGGGGCTCGTTGATAGAGTAGGAGCATTCCGTACTAGCACTACTCCTACTAGTAAAAAGTTTGTACTCCTAATACTATATTACTAGTACTACCACTATACAACTATTAGGTACGTGCACGGCACAACATCGTAGGAACAAAAAATGGGAAGATCTTGTTTTGGGTGATTTATCTTTTTTTTTCAATCAATGTATTATGAATAATATGATGTGGGGGCACCCATGAAGCTTATGTGGCTTGGTTGCATGGCTACGGAAGGTTAGAGAAAAATAAATAGATAATGTATTTAGAGTGCACTCCACTAAATAGATATATATATATACTTTGGATCCGTTGCAACAGACGGGCACATCTATATCTATACCCCCTATATAGTGTGTGAAAAACTTTGAAAGTTCGTCGTTGGATGAAGCCAATCCGACGGTACAAAGATGGCAAATCCGAGCACTACTGGCCGTTGGATATCATCCACCAAATTTTGCCACATGTATAATCTAGAAGACTCCATGGTTGAACTTAATTCATGACTTACTGTGCCACAACTAAGCTTAGGCAAAGTTATTAGTTCTTCAAAACGAGAGAAACAAGTTGGCAAGCCTAAGTGAATCTTGCCACATTTTTTGTGTGTATGTCATGTGGGGCCTTAGTGTGGCTTGCCTAAGGTGTGGCTTGGACCAAACACTCACCTAAGTTAATCAAACTTTCCTAACCTTACATTCCACCAGATTTTTCCACATGTTAGAATCCAGAAAGCTCCACATGTAGAAGCATAATGCACAAACCACCAGAATCTCATGCGTGCAATGCATGGGTACCTTACTAGTACGAGTTGGTAGTAGTAAGAAACAAATTCTAGTTTTGGCACTTGCTCATACCGCGGGAGCACCACAAGGCCTGCTGCAGGAGTTACATTCTTGGGGCCCACAGGACCGAACTTCAGTGGCTTAGTGCCCGGCCTATGAGTCAATGACATGCGGACCTTAAATGTGGCTGGCCCACATGTCATTCTCATGGTGGTGGCGTGGTTCGCGACTCGCTCGTTCGAGATGAACCGGCCGATGGTGGCGTGGTCGTGGCGAGGGTGCCACAGCTGGGCGTCGGGGCGTTACGAGGTGTAGATGGCCACACCGGCGGGTACTACCTGTAGTACTCCCTCCGGTTCTTTATACTCTACATATTAGGTTTGTCCAAAGTCAATCCCATACAACTTTAACCAAGTTTATATAAAAAATTATAGACATTCACATAACAACACCAATATCATTAGATTTATCTTGCAATATATTTTCATATTAAATTTATTAGATATTATAGATGCTAATAATTTCTAATATAAATTTGGTCAAACTTAGCAAAGTTTGACTTTTGGCAAATCCAATGTGCAGAGTAAAAAGGACCGGAGGGAGTACATAAGTACTCCAGCTGAGGATTGATGCCCGGGACGAAATGTGTCACAGCAACTGGATGAAAATTCGATGGTGCGGGAGTACGGATCGTAGCACAGCAGTGAAGCAGGCAAACCGCGTCCAATCGCACAACTAGAAAAAGGCCTACTAATGGCGCACCTAATTTGGCCATTAATGGCGCATTAGTGGTGCGCCATTAGTAGCACGCCATTAGTATATTTTACTAATGGCGCACCACTGGTGCGCCATTAGTATCTGGTATACTAATGGCGCACCACGCGGTGCGCCATTAGTATAGCCCACGGTGCGCCATTAGTATGCCTCCCAGGGGGCCATGTATACCCAGGTGCTTTGGCATACTAATGGCGCACAACAGCAGTATGCGCCATTAGTAACTTCGGCATACTAATGGCGCACTGTGATGTGATGCGCCATTAGTATGAATATTATGTTTTTTCATTTTTTTTTATTTTCTGTTTTTTGCACAGGTTACAAAATGTATAATTGAACAAAATATAGACAGCACACATCAACAACAGATTCATCGAATACAATAGAAGATTAGTCTCTGGATACAATTCATCATATTAGTCTCCGAATACAATTCATCATATTAGTCTCCGAATTGAAAAGACCGAACAAAGATAAAACATTACAAGTCTCAAGACCGTGAGTATCGAGTTTGTCGGAAGTAATACTAATCCTAACAAGTCCTACTAATCATCATCATACAACTTCTACTCGTTATTCATAACAAGTCATACGATCATCATCTTGATAGTCTTCGAACCAACCCTACTTAATTATTCATCAGCACATGATCATCAGTATTAGGCAGGACCTAAATACCCTATTTAAGCTAAAATAGCATAAAACAATATAGACCCTAACTCTCCATTATGGAGAATGGAGAACATCCTGTCTCCAATTCTTGTGCTTCGCTTCCTTTTGCTTCCAAGAAGCTCCTTACGACTGTCCATACATTTTTTCCATCCTTCGATTTTCATGTCTCCACTTCTTTTAGAAATCTGGTATGGACAGTTGAGATTCGTAGGATGACCTGGCTGTATGTTCAAAACATTAACACTACCTTTCAGATACATCATATGAGGCACACAATTCTCCGGGATTATCTGTTGAAAAACATAGTAATAACTTCATAGTTAGCAATGATGTACTAGTTTTAGAAGTATGCAAAAGATGCACGGATGTCGTAATAGTAAAAATCTTACCAGGGTATCTCCATGGTAGTTACTGTAGTTGAACACATGCACTAGTGGCATGTATTTACCATAATGTTGAGGAATTTTTTTGTGGATAATGTAATTTTCAATGTCAGTACAAAATCCGACTAGATGATTTTTCTCCTTGTAAGTTGTTAATTCAGAGCCATCGGTGTAGTGGGTTTTGTCTACCATCTCCCGCACATTCTTTGAACAATAAAAATAAGCTGTCAATGGAAATAAGCTGTCAACTATTTTGAAATAAACAATATAAATTAGCTAATAACTATGTTTGAGAAACTCACATAGCGGTAGAACTGGAGGCGTATCAACAAAGTCCCAAATGTCCATATTGTCTTGGTTGATGTCAGGATTACCAAGATCCATGGTGATAAGCATACCCTCATCAAAACCATACATCTTGCAAAATGCTTCCCAATTTTTGCAACCAAAATGGGTTACGCTCTTAGCATTATATAGATTTACTTCAAAGTCCACATCGTGATGAGTCCTTAGGTGAATTTTCTTTGTTTCAGAAATTTCATGGTCTTCAAAATCCATCCTCTCCAAGACATAGCGTCTTGCATGGCATGGGATAAGCTATACTCGAATTGTAAAAGATGAAAATTACACATTGAAATAGTTGAAGTCATGCTTAATTATGAAAATAACACTTGTCGTCGTTGTGTACCGTTTCAACTTCAAAGGTCTCCTCGAGCTTAATGCTGAAGCGCCGATCATCGTCCAGGTGAGGCATGTCGCACAGACCTCGATCGTCGTGGCACCAGTCGCACTCCGCCGGGAGACTTTCGTCGTCCGATGACGACATATCCTACGTTCATAATTCAAAACTACATCATTTAGGGTTTGTCGACACTGAGGCATCCTAAAAGCCTAAGCTTTTATCATTTAGGGTTTGTCGACGCCGAGGCACCCTAAAAGCCTAAGCTTTCATCATTTAGGTTCTTATCGACACCGAGGCACCCTAAAAGCCAAGGTTTTATCATTTAGGGTTTGTCGACGCCGAGGCACCCTAAAAGCCTAAGCTTTCATCATTTAGGTTCTTATCGACACCGAGGCACCCTAAAACCTATGGTAATGCAGCAAGAATAAAGGGGCAGCTGATCCTACTTAATTAAGTACTAAGATACCCCGGCCCATGCATTAGTCGCAAGTACCCCATATGTCCTATTTTTAGCAAAGTCATGCTAAAATTCATGGAAAATTTCAGCATGACCTTTGCTGAAAATAGGACACATGGAGTACCCGAATTTGCCGGAACGGAAGTTAATCGACATTCCGGCAAACTCAAGGGCCTCTCGGGGTACCTGCAAATTCATCACGACACAATGGTCGGAGACAAAACCCAGCAAACTAGCAAGATGATCATCATCTTTGCAAGTCATTACTTGTCAAACACAGAAGTGCATAACACAAGCTCACCGACATAGACCAAGATGATCTTCAATTTTGAATCAATAGACATACTTCTCAAAAGAGGCATTATCAAATTCTGGTGCCCTTGACTTACTAGTATTTATCTCTTATGACTGATGAATGTGCATTGAGTCCAGAAGCAAAGACTCTACAGTGAAATGAAAAAAACCTTGGAAATATATTTATGATAACTCTAAATGGATCAGAAGGTGCAGATGCACTTGTAAAAAAAGGTATGCATTTGCAGCAGCTTTGTTCTGATTATGACACCATTCTGTTAAGAAGGCAAAATAACATTATCATCCCAATTCATGGTTGAAGTTGAAGACCCTAAGCTTTAAAATGCCAAGTCTCACTTATGCATGTTAACTTATTTACCAGTTCAGAACTATCACCAGAAAATAGTAAATCCACTTTGACCACATAATATTATTTTGCAACCACTCAGTTTGTCCTTGACTGGGACATTTGAAGCACAAAGCAACTAATGTAGAGCCTAACCACCTCTACAGTTTGTCCTTGACTGGGATTTTTTACTTAGAAAATACAAAACTTCTGTTATTGTTTTTATTTTTAACCATAGCCTAACCACCTCTACAGTTTACAAACTAATTAAGATAATCACTAATCAGGCATGGAAAATTATTTTAGCCATGATCCCTGAGGATTAGAGCCTCCACAAGTCAGAGAAAATTAGTGTCTCCACTTATATTGTCAATGCTTGTTGTATGTTTGGCTTAAGGGTTTTCCTTTTCAAATTCTGACTCTGTTTCTAAACAAAGTAGGCTTCTATCCTGTCTAGAATGTAATGAAGATGTCTTGGATAAGCTGAGTGTTGTAATGAAGATGTCTTGGTGAGACTTGATATATGTCCAAAATTAGAGAAATCACAAGGTACTTTCTCTACCTAATAAACTCCATATGACCACACAAAGCCCTGTTTAACACACCTGTAAAGAGGAACAACCCCCCTAAGGAGCTAGAAAGCTATATGAAACAAAATTATCAAGCATAGGCATACAAATTCAGTACTGCATGAAACAAAATAGGTACAACAAGTAGCTGCTAGAGGGGGAGAGGGGGAGAGGGGGAGAGGAGGAGGGGGAGCTCACGGGGGCCGGGGAGTGGGGCGCGGGGAGGATGTCGGGGACGAGGTCCGGGTGGTGGTGGTGCTCCGGCGATGGTGGTGTGGACGGGGCGGTGTCCGGGCGGCGGGGTCGCGTCGAGGCGGCGGGGCAGCGTCGAGGTGGCGGGGCAGCGGCATCGGGGCGGGGTCGAGGCGGCGTCGGGGCGGCGGGGCAGCGTCGGGGCGGCGGGGCAGCATCGAGGCGGCGGGGCAGCGGCGTCAGGAGAAGAGAGGGGAAGGGGATCGAGGGCGAGGGAGAGGGAGAGAGAGGGGATAGGGAGGGGCCGGCTGGGGAGGGAATGTGGATGGCAAAAAAAAATTACTAATGGCGCACTGTCCCCAGTGCGCCATTACTAGTTTGAACTAGTAATGGTGCACGGTGTGACAGTGCGCCATTAGTAGTTTTGCAAAAAAGGGAAAAAAATATAATAAAAAAAACAACATTAGTGGCGCACTTTCCGACAGGTGCGCCATTACTAGTTACAACTAGTAATGGCGCACTTTGTCTGGATGCGCCATTAGTATGTTTGGACAGGCGCACTAGTTCCAAAAAAAATTTGATACTAATGGCGCACCCTGGGCCGGGTGCGCCATTAGTAGTTTCAACTCTAATGGCGCACTCGATGGTGGTGCGCCATTAGTATATACTAATGGCGCACCCCTTGTCAGGTGCGCCATTACTGTCAATCCCATCTATAGCCCTTTTTCTAGTAGTGTCGGGTGTGTCTGTGGTAGAAAGTTGATGGTCGCCGCAGTTCAGCTGGCCCGCATGTCATGCACACAAAGGCAGAGGAGCGGTGGGGCCGAGAGGGATGAGGGGCACGTCGGGGGGATGAGGATCCCCTAACGCGAACAATCTTACCATTCTGTCACTGACATGTGGGACCCATAAGCATGGGTCCCACCTGTCAGCGAAGGAAAGGCAGGGCAAGGCAGTGATAGCCACGTCAGAGGATCCATGTCCACGTCGGGGGACGTCGTGCCGTGGGTTGGCGCGGTGTCGTGGGAATCGCGTGTGGGTGTGGCTGTGGTAGAAACAAGAAACGTGATGGTCGTCGTGCCTCAACTTCCATGGACAAGTTGTCATGTCGACTAACACATGTATATCAAAACTAGAGTTTTTATATTTCAAGCGCATGAACAAGTATTATTCTACTACTTTGGGTCCATTGCATCGCACGGGCCAGCACATTGGCAGTAGTAGTGTCCATCTCTATCTCTAGAGGCCTTCCCTTGTTCATCCTTTTCTCTCACAAGATAAACTACTCATACAAATGCTTTGATGTTCCGTGGAACGCACGAGGATGTTTCCTTGGGGGTCTCTCCAGCGCGGCGTGGCCGTAGTTGTAAGTTGACGCTCCTTGAGATGCGGACGTTGAGGGGCACTTGGATTTCCTCCGATGAGCAGGTAAGATGAGTTTGTTCACGTAGTAAATGCATTCTAAAGACTACTTTGGTGTCCATTTCCTAATTCTCCCCCTGCCCACTGTTTCACGGGTTAGGCTCGGTGCGAGTGGAGATTGGCTTGCATATGTACGGGGTTTGGATGCAAATGAAGACGAAGGGGAGGTGAAGAAGCCGAGGAGAATCGGTTCCCAATGTAGAAATAAATGGGAGAACTGGTGTGCAGGCAGTTGGTTAGACGGCTAGGTAGACTAAACGAAAAGGCTATGTGGGTAGACTGATGAGTCGTACCTGTTCGTGTACGTGCCCATCCTTCCTGATAGGTGGGACCTATGCAAAATTACAAAAAAAAGTGTCGTAGTTTATTTTGAGCGCGTGAGTGGGAGACACAACATTCTCTGGTTAAGGAATACTCCCTCCATTTAGGTGAGTATAAGTCACCTTATGAAAATCAGGTTTTCCCAAAACCTTTAGGTGTGGAGCATTAATTTCCTGCTTGATCCCCTCCCAGCCTCGTTAGCCAGCGTTCTCTTCCTCTGCTGCCGCATTCTACCTTTCCATTTTTCCTCTTCTCAAGTGTGGAACGATCTGCATGCCGTCCCTGATGCACCAGAACGACCATTGCATGCATCGCGGCAGGGCGTTGATTGGGCATGCACGAGAATTTGGTTATGCTCGCAATATGGATGATACCTGAACGATGAAGTGAACATGCATGCTAGCACGGGAGACCTATTTCCGCTATACATTACTGGAGTACTCATGTTCCTACTACTACTAGTAGTAGTACAACTGTGGTACACTTGATGGTCAAAATACTATTCATCCGGTCCTCATAGTGAAGTGACAACACCCTGCGCCTCACACTAGTCCTGGCGGCGTGTTCGGGTTACCAAAGTCAGCCTCACCCTATGCACTGTGCAGTCTATCACCGTCACTGTACAGCACATTGGAGCCTTGCCTCGTCTCCCTCTCCGCTCCCATAGCACCACTCCATCTCCACCACCTTCTCCGTCTCCGTCTGCATCTCACTATGCCCCCGTGTACCATCGCCTCACTCGCCTCCTCCAGTACCACTATTCCCTTGCTAGCCGCTCCAGCACCGACATCCTTCACCCCCATAAATCAAGGCCCCTTCCAAACTCCACCATGGCCGAACACGAACCGCATAGCATCCATATGAGCCGCGATTGGAGCATTCTCCCAAGTGTTGTTCGTGTATGGATATGTCGAGCGCCCTATGGCTGGCTGCATGCTCGAGGGACATACACACGGCCATCGTTGAAGCGAGGCCTAAGCTTTTCAAGACACCCTGCTTGCTGCTATCTGGTCTTGCGAGATTGGCTCACCATGATACGGAGGCGTGCATGATGCCCCTCGACTTCAATCCGATCTCCATTAGCTGAAACTTCTTTCCAGGTATGTAGTGGGTCACCGTACATCATTTCCCTCGACATCGATCCGATCACCATCGCCCGAAACTTCTTGGCAGGTATGTACTAGGTCAGCATGAACTCCCACTGGATGGCTGCCTTCAGAGAAGACAGTAAAAAGTTGGTGCTCGTGAACTTCCAGACCTCCCATGAGATTATCCTTCCTCTGTTGGATTATATAGAGTATTACCATCGTGGTCCAAGTCATTTAGATTACTACGTCAGTTGGACGGACCTTGTTTTACAGAAGATTGTAATCTGCCAAGTGCCCACACGACATGCGAATTACACAGACTTCAAGCTAACTGCCTTGTTCGACCACAGACTCGTGTATCTTTACGCTGGTGCCTTCTTTAGCTGGAGACAACTCGGCTCGCAGTGGATCATCGTCAAAGCTGATACACACTTCTATGATGCTATTGAACACAATGGCATCATCTACGCGATCGACAAAGCAGATGGCACCACGTATTGCTGGGACGGCGCGTGTAAGTTGTTTTCGTCTCATCTTAACGATGACGCCATGACACTGTTTGAAATTTTTGTGATGATTGGCATATCCCTGTTTGAGAAGAATTTGAGTACAACTATGGCAATGTATTAGAGATGCCGTAAATCAGCTATATTTGGAATGAGTTAATTCATGCGATTGTGACCATGTCATTACAGCCAATTTGTACCCTGAATAATCAAACGGTTACGAATATATGGATATTATCCTTATTTTACAATAATCTATATCCTACTACTAAATATGAGTGTGTATCAATGGCCATGTTAGTTTCCTCATTTTCATGATGTAGAAACATGCACCACACTGTTGGTTTCATCTAACCATACATTAGGGAAGTAAATGTGCATATGGAGAACTCTATATTTGGAAGTAATGAAATCCTGCAATGCTTACCATGTGTACATACCTATATTCGCCCTTCAGCAATCAATGGCCAGAATAATATCCTCACAAAAAATTTTCCCACAGAAGACGAGTATATAACAATGCATGGTCTGTTAGTTACCTTGAAGAATTTGTTTGTGAGGACAGAACATGATTACATAACATGCATGACATGGTAGTTTCCTGTGAAGAATCGATTGCGAGATAACATGATTGTAACCATGCATGGCACTTCTATATTTTCAAAACCAGTATACATTTCCCTGTATTTTCCTCCCAGTTCGAACAGGGACATATCAATGCTGTTTCTTACATTAACAATGCCTGTCCTTTTTGATATGATGCAGTGTCCCTACAGTTACTGCCCTTTGTAATCACACCACCTTTGCCAAAAACAGGGAAGCACAACTGGTTCCTCGCTCGATCAGACGACAACAAAAGACTGATGATCATTCGGACACATGAGCCGGAAAAGTTATATTGCAAAAACCCCACTGTATACAAGCACCGTGTAATACGTGAGTATCCGGACAGTGGTTGTTACGTCTATGAGAAGGATACCATCTTGTTGGGGCCTTTAGGATTTTTTAGTTGGAGGCGGGTAAACAGCCTTGGTTCACACTCTCTGTTTCTCAGACTCAATTATCCGATTAACTAGGAGACCACCGTTGGCAAGGACCTTGATGGCAGAGAGGCTATGTTTTCTATGGAAAATTGTGTCTACACGCCGAGCCCTAGGAGTTCGGGAGCAAACTCCCCTGATTGTCAACGATACAGCCTGCAGCCAGAAGAAGGTGAGAATGACAAAGGCATCCGGATTAACTTTGATCCTTGGATGTCTCAATTACGATAGGCAGTGATGTGGTTCAAGCCTTCAGGGTGATAGGTAATTGGGCTGTTGCATCGAAAGGGTGGAGTACAGGTGTCTCCGGATCACTTGTCGCTGAAGCGGGGCTGCAAATTATGATTGTGTTGGATCATCTCTTCGAATGACTTTGTTGTCTTTGCTTCTGGTTCTGGATGGGTAGGTCTTTCTTTTGTTATGCATATTCCTTGTCATTTGGTCATCCTCGTCTATGTCACTCTTACTATGTAATAGTTGCTTCTGTTTAGAATCTCATTCTCGTATGGATCACGAGAGTCTGAGTGTTGCAGATGGGTGCGTTTTGGTGGTGTAGCAAGACTTCTTATGAGCTATCATGTCTTGTTGTTTATGTCAGTAGTAGTCACTAGTCAGTGTTTGAATTTTGTATATATCGTTGTTCCGAACTGTTTATTGTCTCGAACTACTGGTGGGCTAAATGAGGGCATCACCATTCTCCAGTGTTCAGACTATATCTCCTTTTTTTCAAGTTATATAATTTGAGCTCAGTGTCTTTTCGATGATGTACACTTGTTTGGGCCAGTGAGGTGTCGTTGAATATGGGCCGAGTAGTAACACAATACCAAACAGGTCAATTATGACTCTCAGGCCGGGCTCCCAAAAGATCCTGGAAAAAAAGGTCGGGCTCTCCAAAAAAAAGGACTCTTAGGCCGACATGTGGGCGCCACCAGTGTTTTCGTGTGCGTGCTCAAAATTCATGCTACCTTTTCTTCCCCAGTCTCCCGCCCCTCCCCCACCTCTGGAATCTCGATTCCTACTCCTGTTCCCCCAAATCCCCCTCCTGTGCTCCCTGTACTCAAGCGCACTATCATGTCGCCGGTCAATGCGGATCTCCGAGCCGAAGATCCTGAGGTCCGTCCTGCCTTCGGTCGCTGCGTGATGTCGCTCAACAGTGGCATGGCGGCGCTTGATGACCAGTTTGCCGGCAAAGTGCTGATGGTAACCATCAACGGCGACCGGCCTCCCGTCTTGCCAGACGACCTTGTCAAAGTTCTTGGCATTGCGCACGGCATCCAAATAAGTGACTTGCTCGTCGAAGTCTGTCCGCCACCGGCTGATTTCTTCATCAGGTTCCGGACAACTTTTGACTGTAGTCGTGTGTTCGAATCTTCCCGGCGTTTGTTCTGCGATGGCGCGCTGGTGATCTTTGATCGGTAGGACCCAGGATGGGGCTCGGTGCCCTCTGAGCTTGAGTTTTAAACAAAGGTTACCTTCCATGGCATGCCTCGACGTGCTTGGAACAGTGAGTCCATGATTGAGCTTATCAATGACCTTGGAGGTGAGCTCCGTAAGTATGTTTGTTCCTCCAGCCAGCTGGGCTCTGACGGTTATGGCATGGATGAAGAAGCCGTCCACCATATCGAAGGTGATTGGTGTTGTGATACCGGTGCAGGAACCGTGGTTGTACTATTCGTCGCCACCAAGGCCGTCGCGGACCACGTTAGGGATGTACCTGTAACGAGTGTTCGTGCATGTCGAAGAAGTGGTCAATCCATCAATCGAAGTCCTGCTGCCGCCGCTGGTGCCAGGGTCCATCGACGACGTCCATTATAGGAGTCAACGTCAGACTTTCCCCGTGTTGCTCGGAATGATGGATGGCACAGGGCCTACTCCATCGCGCATCGGAGGCCACTGCTTCTTTGGGAGAAGAGGCAGGGCTGGCTACATGGATGTGCTCTAATTTGAGGTAACAACTGAATCTTGTCAGATACTAGTTAAATCCGAGCTATGGGTGTGAAGCACTGATATGCCAGTACATTTGATTGTGAGCTGTTCTAATTTTGTACCTGGACTTTTTTTAGAAAGGGTTGTACGTCAACTTAATGTGCTAGCAGAACTTATTGTGTTGTCTGTCTGTTTTCTTTGCACAACATTCAAGATATTTCCCCGTCATTGATAAACACGATGAACCATTATGTACGACTTCGTTGGTTTCAACATAGCCCTTCCCGTAGTGATCCACTACTTCCATCATGATTGTGCCGCCTGCGTGAAATTTTTGTATGCAAGTTCAGTGTGCTATGATGTTCTATATGATTGTGTCAACTATATAAGTTTTTGCTGAGCATCAGCAATGCATATGGCTGAAAGATGTATTTACGAGCATCGACCGATGGGTCTCTCTCTCTCTCTCTCACACACACACACATAGACATACATGCACACACGCGCACATGCACAAGTGGGACCCGTTGAATTATTTATTTGCTCGTGACAACTTTTAATTAGGTTCCACTGTAATCTAACTTTTTTTCTTAAGTTATTAATTGAGCTCAGTGACTTCAAAAAGTTGTACAGAAGCCTTGTTTGGGCCTTTCCGGTGTCGCTGAATGTGGGCTGAGTAACCATGTTAGCTTCTACTGTACTACACACGCCTTTTTTTTCAACATCAGCAATCCAACTGGGCCGACAGTTGTAGACAATATCCGGGTCAACTTGTTATTCTCTGCCCCGCTGGGCTGCAAACATTCCTAGGAGGTATGCGTTAGGCTTAACAAGAAAATAGACTTTAAGAAATAGTAAATGGGATGTAATTATAATAACTAGACAGTTACTATGCACCAAACACATAATTAGTTTGAAAAATATATTATTTTTGGAATTTGAAAATTTTAATTTCATTACTTGTTGCGCGTGCAATATTTCATTGGATTTTAACGTAATACAACTTTATTTTGAAATTATATTTAACCTGACTAGAAATTTCGGATAAAATATTTCGGATCCCATCAAAATGTGGTATTTTTTTTTTGAATTTTGTTTTGAGTGGTTGTTTGAAATTATTAATCGTTGTCCTAGCTAGAAGTTGGGTTGTACTTTTAAAAAACTGTAAATGGGTTGTAGTAAATTACATTAGAATAAAAAAAATGGGCTGTACTTTCTTACAAATCGCAAATGGGCTACTTTAACACACATCAGGGTGGATTGGTTTGTGGGCACCTAGGAAAATCCAATGCTGTCCAAGGAGAATCCCGGGGTATCCGTGTGATTTTTCCTATGGTTTGCCACCCAGGCTCAAAGGGATCATTATGTTATTCGTGCTAGACACTTCCGTGTGCAGCCACAAGCCATTATGGGCTCTGGCAAAGTTGAGTGTGTTGTGTGATCTCTTACAGTGGTAAACTAGGAGATGTAGGGGATGTAGGTGGTACTGTCTACCCGTCGTAGCGAGCTAACGCTTCTGAAAGACTATGTCTCGGTCATCCTTTTCTCAAACAACATGTAGTGCAAGAAATCTAGTGGAGGAGATCGAGTCTTGTGGGGAAAAGTGCGCAAACCAATGCAGAGTGTACAAGCAAATCATGGTTAGTCGTGTCCCCGGTTATGGACATCTTGAGTATCTGGTGCTTGAATTATTATGTTGATCTCATCACTTTACTTAATTAATTTGTTGGGTTATTGATTATTAATTTGGGATTGAGATGGGGTTATCATTCTCAATCTTTTCAACAAACTTTGTTGTTAAATAAAATATATTTCTTTGTTGTAGGGAAAAACTAGCTTTCTGGAAAATGATAACCATAGAGCCTCCACCAGCCATATATGCATATAGTTATAGTTGTTTCATGTTCAGTGCTCTATAGTGTTATTTTGCCAGCATATTCCATGTGCGGACCTACATAGGCTACAACCTATTATGTTGCGGAGTTTTCAGACGACGAGTAAGGTGCACTAGGTCGTTGTCATGCACTCAGCTATGCCGTTGGAGTTGATGGACTCATTTACCTTCGAAGCTTCCGCTATTATCTTATTAGATGGCCTTCAGCCATATTATTGTAATAAGTTCTCTTTTGAGACATCCGATGTAATAAGTGTATGATTGAACTCCGTTATAAATCCCCGAGTACTGTGTGTGTTAGCATTACTGATCCAGGGATGACACTTATACACAGATATTTGACCGTCTGAGGTCGGATCGCTACAAGCACCATGTTTAAGTAGAGTTATAGCAGGTAAAAGAGGGGTTACACCACTGCATAGAGGGGGGAAGAGTTGGTGGTGACGGTGGTCAAGTTGTTGGTGTAGATCGTTGTCGCGATGATGGCCCCGGCTGCATTCCAGTGCCACTGGGAGAGAGGGGGAGAGAGCCCCCCTTCTTCTTCCTTGACCTCTCCCCTAGATGGGAGAAGGGTTTCCCCTCTGGTCCATGGCCTCCATGGCGGCAGAGGGGCGAGAGCCCCTCCAAGATTGGATCTCTCTCTCTGTTTCCTTCTGTTTCTGCGCTCCGTGATTCTGCCCTTTCACCGTTTCTTAAAATCCCAGAGATCCATAACTCCGATTGGGCTGAAATTTTAACACGGTTTTTATCCAGATATTGCCTTTCTTGCGGCGAAAGGAGGGCACCAACTGCCTTACAGAGTATCCATGAGGGCCCAGGGCGCGCCCCTCACCATCATGGGCCCCTCGCGCATCGTCTAGCATTTATTCCACTTCCCAAAAATCACATATATTCCAAAAAAATCTCTGTAAGTTTTTATCCCATTTGGACTCCATTTGATATGGATTTTCTGCGTAACAAAAAACATGCAACAAACAGGAACTGGCACTGGGCACTAGATGAATATATTAGTCCTAAAAATTGTATAAAAAGTTGCCAAAAGTATGTAAATGTTGTAGAATATTGGCATGGACAATAAAAAATTATAGATACGACGGAGATGTATTAGTGCCACCAAGTTGGGTCAAAAGTGTGTAACAGTTGGATCTTGTGTCGAGGCTATATATACCCCTCCACCCCTTCTTCCTCTTAGAGGAGATCCATCAGAACATGCCTACACTTCCACCATTCATTTTCTGAGAGAGAACCACCAACTCATGTATTGAGACCAAGAGTTTCCAATCCTACCATTTGAACCTTGATTTCTAGCATCCCCCAAGTTTCTTTCCACTCAAATCCTCCTTCCACCATAGCCAAATCTATGAGAGAGAGAGAGAGAGTTGAGTGTTGGGGAGACTACCATTTCAATCACAAGAGCAAGGAGTTGAACATCAACACACCGTCTATTACCTTTTGGAGAGTGGTGTCTCCTAGATTGGTTAGGTGTCTCTTGGGAGTCTCCGACATGATGTGGACTTGAACCAAGAAGTTTGTAAGGGCAAGGAGATCGCATACTTCATGAAGATCTAATCGAGTGAGGCAAGTCCTTCGTGGGCGATGGCCATGGTGGACAGACAAGGTTGCTTCTTCATGGACCCTTCATGGGTGCAGCCCTCGATGGACTCGCACAACCGTTACCCTTCATTGGTTGAACTCTCCATCAACGTGAATATGTGCTAGCACCACCTATCAGGACCATGCCAATAATTCTCTGCATCTCCATTGCGTTTGCACACTCCAATCACATCCCTTTATATTATCACACTTGCATGATGTACTCTTTCTGCTGCTCATACTCTTGTTATGCTTGTGTAAAATGTATTGTGTGCCCATTAATATGTGCTAAACTCAACCTTAACTTGAAGAAACTAAAAAGTGCCACTTTTACTTCTTAAGGGTTTAATCACCCCCTCCTCTAGACCCCTCTTCTCGATCCTTTCATTATTCGACAAAGTTGAGCGTGGGGACGTGATTTTTTAAGTCTCTCCTTTCACATACCCCGAAACTTAATCTAGCATCAAGAATTATCACTTGTGTAGTGGACATAGGTAGCTAGTATTATATGTTAAATTTGGTTAACCGCATAAGTAAAATTTTGCTAAAACCGACTAGAGGATGTCTAACTTGGTTTTGCAGAGTATGCATATGATGTGGTATAGCGTTCATCATGATAACGAGTTTATGTATGAGATGGTTATATGTTGTAGTGTTAAGTGGCATGCGTGTCACGACATGATGGTTCGAGCCAGGAGATTGCCACGTTAATCTAAATATCGTAGATATAGCCTACAGGTTACACATGACGATGGAAAACATACGCGAAGGACCCAGACATGGAGAAGGTGTACGAAGCATGGGACGAGGAGCTATAATTTCGTGCCACGATGGGATTTCTGAATGTGGTGCCATGGCAACGTTTTCTGAAATTGCTGCCACCACAACCTTTTTAAAATGATTACCATGACAATGAAATATTGGCCGTCCCGATGCTTCAACAGAAGATTGAAGATGGTCATAGAGGATTCCCGGCGCATAGGGCTATACCATATGATGCTTTTATGAATTGCGTGAGATGTTTATCCCTTTGTTGTTTGCACCCTTTGATTGTCTTGTAGTCAATTATTAGGGTGATCTCTCATAGATTAAATCAAGATTAAATGGTGCTCTTCTGAGTGTTTCAACCGTCTACGACGGTTTAGCATCTCGGAGTATGTCATGTCCACCTTAGTACAAATGAGATGATATATGCAAGATGGAGATGGTCAAACCATGTATGCAAATAGCACTCAATTATCTTGAACTTCTGGCAGAATCGTTTTGAGCTCGGAGCATGAAGCATTGAAATATGAACAAGAGTCATATGGTGATATGATCGGCAATAGTTTACCCACCAGTCACAATTCACTCACTTTAAATTTGATTTGAGTGGGAGTGCACTCTATATTAAAATTTGTTTAATCACTAGTGCAACATTAATTATGAATAAATGTCTAAATGAATTTTATGTTTATTGTTGTAGATCAATGGCTCGCAATATTTTCAACTTAGCCCCTATGTTAGAGAAAGAAAAGTTTGGCTGCTAATGGTAACTATGCGGATTGGATCTGAAACCGGAGATTTGTTCTTAGGAGTGCTAAGGAGTATGTGCTCGATTAACCCCTAGGTGATGCTCCTGCAAATGCTGCTTATGCTGCTCGTAGTGATGACTATGATTTAGTCCAGTGCCTCATGTTAAGTTGCATAGTTCCTGGACTACAGAAGCGTTTTGAACGATCTACTACTCAATTTATAATTGGGTCACTGGAAGTTCTGTATAAGAAGTAGGCAAGGACTGATTGTTTTGAATTAACCAAGGCCATGATTCAATGCAAGATGAAAAGGGGTTCCTCAGTGAGTGTGCATATAGTAAAGCTTGCTAGCTATCTTGAGTGAGTGTAGATATTGTGCTTGTTCCACTCCCCCATCTTACAATGGTCTTTATCATGAACTACAACATGAATGGGATGGGAAGAAGTGCAAACGAGTTCTTTGTTATGCTCAAAACTGCGGAAGCTGGAATGTAGAAGAACAAAACAGTATTGATGGTCAATAAGGCCACCAATTTCAAGAAGAGGGGCTTGTCCAGGAAGAAGAAATCTACTGAAGCCGGTAAGACCGAGTCTCGGAAGAAGAACAAGGGTGGGGCCTCTAAAGAGACTGAATGTTTCTACTGCAAGCAGAAGGGACACTTGAAGCGTAACTGTAAGAAGTATTTGGTAGATAAGAAGAATGGTTCTTCTGGTAAAGCTATAACTGTTATACAAAGTTAATTGTGTTCTACTTGTAATTTTTTGTATGTCATAAGTATTTGATTCTAATAGGTTGCTCTCGTTTTGCAAACCGATACATGCACTACAAAGAGCTCACAAGGAGAGAAGAAATGAAGTCATGATGCAAGTCGGGAATAGTGATCGGATCGCTACTTGAAGACCATCAAATTAGTTTAAAGATTTATCTTATAACTGAAAATAGTTATTTTGCTTCAAATTTACGTAAAATGCATTATCATATGGGTTGTGCAATGGATATCCTTATAAGTTTTAACAATAGTTGTTCAGATTGTTTTGAGCATATGGTTTTTGATTAAACCTCTATTTTGTGATGGTTTATTCATGATGAATCTTGAAGTTTATGATTTATAGCATTAAACCTAAACGTCTTAAGAAGACTGATAAAATCACCTATGTGTGGCACTAGGTGGTTACATTGGAGAATTAATCTTCATAGAGTTGTAATATAAAAGTCTTTTATTTGAATTGACTGATTACATTGTGATGTATAAAGTCCGATGGATATAGCAGGGCATGTTGAATATTTATACTTCATCAATGTTATTAGTAAATATGATTTTCTTGATAGAACATTGATACGTCTCCGTCGTATCTACTTTTCCAAACATCTTTGCGCTTGTTTTGGACTCTAACATGCATGATTTGAATGGAACTAACCCGGACTGACTCTGTTTTAAGTAGAATTGCCATGGTGTTATTTATGTGCAGAAACAAAACTTCTCGGAATGACCTGAAACTTCATGGAGATTATTTTTGGAAATAATAAAAAATACTGGCAAAAGATCAAGACCAGGGGGCCCACACCCTAGCCACGAGGATGGGGGGCGCGCCCCCTACCTCGTGGGCTCCCTGGAGCTCCTCCGACCTCAACTCCAACTCTATATATTCGTGTTCGGAGAGAGAAAAATCAGAGAGAAAGATTCATCGCGTTTTACGATACGGAGCCGCCGCCAAGCCCTAAACTCTCTCGGGAGGGCTGATCTGGAGTCCGTTCGGGGCTCCGGAGAGGGGAATCCATCGCCATCGTCATTATCAACCATCCTCCATCACCAATTTCATGATGCTCACCGCCGTGCATGAGTAATTCCATCGTAGGCTTGCTAGACGGTGATGGGTTGGATGAGATTTATCATGTAATCGAGTTAGTTTTGTTAGGGTTTGATCCCTAGTATCCATTATGTTCTGAGATTGATGTTGCTATGACTTTGCTATGCTTAATGCTTGTCACTAGGGCCCGAGTGCCATGATTTCAGATCTGAACCTATTATGTTTTCATGATATATGTGAGTTCTTGATCCTACCTTCCAAGTCAATAGTCACCTACTATGTGTTATGATCCGGCAACCCCGTAGTGACAATAATCGGGACCACTTCCGGTGTTGACCGTAGTTTGAGGAGTTCATGTATTCACTGTGTGTTAATTCTTTGGTCTGGTACTCTATTAAAAGGAGGCCTTAATATCCCTTAGTTTCTGCTAGGACCCCACTGCCACTAGAGGGTAGGACAAAAGATGTCATGCAAGTTCTTTTCCATAAGCACGTATGACTATATTCGGAATACATGCCTACATTACATTGATGAATTGGAGCTAGTTCTGTGTCACCCTAGGTTATGACTGTTACATGATGAACCACATCCGGCATAATTCTCTATCACCGATCCATTGCCTACAAGCTTTCCATATATTGTTCTTCGCTTATTTACTTTTCCGTTGCTATTGTTACAATCACTACAAATACCAAAAACATTACTTTTGCTATCGTTACCTTTTGCTACCATTACCACTACTATCATATTATTTTGCTACTAAATACCTTGCTGCAGATATAAAGTTCCAGGTGTGGTTGAATTGACAACTCAGCTGCTAATACTTGAGAATATTCTTTGGCTGCCCTTGTGTCGAATCAATAAATTTGGGTTGAATACTCTACCCTCGAAAACTATTGCGATCCCCTATACTTGTGGGTTATCAAGACTATTTTCTGGCACCGTTGCTGGAGAGCATAACTCTATTCTTTGAGTCACTTAGGATTTATATTTGCTTATCATTATGAAGAACTTGAAAGATCCAAGAACCAAGATTTATCCCTCAACTACGAGGGGAGGTAAGGAACTACCATCTAGCTCTGCACTTGATTCACCTTCTGTTTTGAGTAAGCTTGCGACACCTAAACCTGCTTCTGCTATTAATTCTGATATGTCGCATATTATTGATGATGCCACTTATGCTATGCATGATACTTATGATGAAACTACTTCTATGCCTGATACTACTGTGCCACTCGGTGAATTTCTTGATGAACAACTCGCTAGGACTAGAGAGAATGAAATTATTGAAACTGATAATACTGATGAAAGTGATTATGAAGGCTCTCCTAATTAATATGAATTACCTATTGTGCATGAGGGCTATGTTATGGATGAAGAAACTAAAAGAGACTTTCTTGCTTGCAATGATAGAAGTGATCTTAAGAAATTATTAGCTAAGCTTAAACAAAAAACTCTGAATGCTAGAATGAAATATGATCCTGCTTACGCTACTTCACCTATCTTTGTTACTGATAAAGATTATGAATTCTCTATTGATCCTGAGATAATTACTTTGGTTGAATCTGATCCTTTTTATGGCTATGAATCTGTAACTGTTGTGGCACATCTTACTAAATTAAATGATATAGCCACCATGTTCACTAATGATGAGAGAACACTCTACTTTTATATCCTTAAAATATTTCTGTTCTCATTAAAGTGTGATGCTAAGATATGGTTTAATTCTCTTGATCCTGGTTGTGTGCGTAGTCCCCAGGATATGATTTATTACTTCACTGCTAAATATTTCCCTGCTCATAACAAACAAGCTGCCTTAAGGGACATATATAATTTTGTGCAAATTGAAGAAGAGAGTCTCCCACAAGCTTGGGGGAGGCTTCTCCAATTACTTAATGCTTTTCTTGATCATCCTCTTAATAAAAATGAAATACTTGACATCTTTTATAATGGACTAACCGATGCTTCCAGAGATTACCTGGATAGTTGTGCTGGTTCTGTTTTCAGGGAAAGAACGCCAGATGAAGCTGAAATTCTATTAAATAATATGTGGACTAATGAAAATAATTGGACACTTCCTAATCCAATTCCTAAGCCAACTCCGAAGAAGAGGGGTATTCTATTTCTCAGTCCTGAAGATATGCAAGAGGCAAAGAAATCTATGAAACAAAAGGGTATTAAAGCTGAAGATGTTAAGAATTTACCTCCTATTGAAGAAATACATGGTCTTAATTTACTGCCCGTTGAAGAAATATATGGTTTTAATCCATCACCTATTGAAGAAACACCTGGTCTTGATAAGCCGACACAGGTAGTAAAGGTAAATTCTCTCTATAGATATGATAAAGCTGAAATCCCTCCTACTAAGTTTGCTAGCCAATGTTTGGATGAGTGTGATAAATTTATGGTTAAGCAAGAAGTCTTCAATGCTTATTTTGGTAGAGAATTAAAATGCAGTGCTGAAATGCTTGAACACTAGGGTGATTATATGGCTAATGTCAAAGGTGAACTTAAACTTATTAGTAAACATGCTTCTATGGTTACCACTCAAGTAGAACAAGTACTTAAAGCTCAAAATGATTTGCTCAATGAATTTAATAGTAAGAATAAGGACTATGCTATTATAGTGGCTACTAGAACAGGTAAAATGACTCAGGAACCTTTGTATCCTAAAGGGCACCCTAAGAGAATTGAGCAAGATTCTCCGAGAAATAATATAGATGCACCTAGTCCTTATAAAAGGAAGAAAAAGAAAAATGATAGGGCTTTGCATGCTTCTAGTGGACCTATTGCTGAAACACCTAAGAATCCAAATGATATTTCTATTTCTGATGCTGAAACACAATCTGGTAATGAACATGAACCTAGTGATAATGTTAATAATAATGTTCATGTTGATGTTCAACCTAGCAATGACAATGATGTAGAAATTGAACCTGCTGTTGATCTTGATAACCCACAATCAAAGAATCAACGTTATGATAAGAAAGACTTTGTTGCTAGGAAACATGGTAAAGAAAGAGAACCATGGGTTCAAAAACCCATGCCTTTTCCTCCCAAACCATCCAAGAAAAAGGATGATGAGGATTTTGAGCGCTTTGCTGAATTGATTAGACCTATATTTTTGTGTATGCGATTAATTGATATGCTCAAAATGAATCCTTATGCTAAGTACATGAAAGAAATTGTTACTAATAAAAGAAAGATATCGGAAGCTGAAATTTCCACCATGCTTGCTAATTACACTTTTAAGGGTGGAATACCTAAGAAGTTAGGAGATCGAGGAGTACCCACTATACCATGCTCCATTAAAAGAAATTATGCTAAAACTGCTTTATGAGATCTTGGAGCCGGTGTTAGTGTTATGCGTCTCTCTCTTTATATCGTAGACTTGATTTAAATAAGTTGACACCTACTGAAATATCTTTGCAAATGGCTGATAAATCAACTGCTATACATGTCGGTATTTGTGAGGATGTGCCTGTTGTGGTTGCAAACGTTACTATTTTAACGGACTTTGTTATTCTTGATATTCCCGAGGATGATAGTATGTCTATTATTCTTGGAAGACCCTTTTTGAATACTGCAGGAGCTGCTATTGATTGCACCAAAGGCAATGTCACTTTTCATGTTAATGGTAATGAGCATACGGTACACTTTCCGAGGAAACAACCTCAAGTTCATAGTATTAGTTCTATTTGAAAAGTTCCATCGATTATTTTTGGAGGTTTTGAATTTCCTCTTCCTACTGTCAAGAAGAAATATGATATTCTAATTATTGGGGATGCGCATATCCCCGTTGAGGTAACATAGTGTTATTCGAAATTTCTCTGGTTCCATTTTATTCGGAATGAGTTTGTTAACAAGACTTGATCAACCTTGCTAATGGATTCCTTTTGATGATCATGAGATGGATGAAGTTATAAAGCACAACCTTCTATGCCCTCCTTTTACTTTCTGTTATTTATATTAAATAAAGTAAAAATAGTATTTTCTGTCTATTATCTGAATTATCCATGCAATATAAAAATACCCCAAAAATAAAAGTCCTCCAAATGCCCTACCAATTTAATATGATTTTTTCTAGAATAATTGAGAATATTTGGCACTGAGAACACAGCAGGGGGGCAAGCACCTGGCCACGAGGGTCCAGGGCGCGTCCACCCCCCTAGGTGCGCCCCCTGCATCGTGGGCCCACGGTGGCCCTCCTCCACTTGTTCCTGTACCCACACAGTCCTTCTTCCTCCCACAAACACCATTATCCAGCTCAAGCACGAGTTCTAGCCCCTTTTGCTGCGATTTTCGATCTCCTTGCTCTAGGCACCTCTCACAAAACTGCTTTGTGGCATTGTTCCTTGGTATGTGACTCCTCCATTGGTCCAATTAGTTTTTGTTCTAGTGATTTATTCATTGCATATTTTTGCTGCTTAGGTGACCCTGTTCTTGAGCTTGCATGTCAAATGTATATGGTTCCAAGTAGTTTTGATGCATGATATAGGCTCTAGGCACTTGTAGGAGTAGTAGCTATCAATTTTGTTGAGTTTGGTTCACTTTTATTTTGAAGTTACTAAAAATTTTAGAAATTTTTCAGAGGAAGAAATATGTTTAGGAAAATGTACCAAGGTGGTTCTCCAAGGAAACAAGGACCCAGGCTTGCAATGCGTGATGCTGATGATGAGCCACCAAGGGACGCTCCAGTGCGGCCTTGTGAATGGCCTTCAGAGGACTTCATGGATCGAGCAGGAATTAATGAAGAATTTAACGCATATTTGCGTAATGCTGATCTTGTGAGCTTCGAGGCTGAAAAGTGCCGTCAGTACCACTATCTCACTAGTTCCTTTCTGAGGAGGTTTGAATTTTTCATCTTCACGCAATTCTCAAACTGTCATGTTTGATCTTTATGAAAATTCTTATACTACGGACTTAGACGAGTTTACCACTGCTTGCAAACTTCCACAATGGGGTAGTGCTAGTGAACCTCGCAAATCTGAATTTAGAGATTTTCTTGCTAGTATAACCGTGGGGGAATCTAGAGATATAGCACAAGCTACCACATGGAGCGTTCATTTTCCTGCTATACATTATTTTGCTCTATTCATAGGCGGGTGCATAAATGGTAAAGATGAAGCATGTCATATGTGTGTCCCTGACCTCAGTATTCTTAGGAGTGTTGTGTTAGGAGATAAATCTTATAATTTGGGGGCCATTGTTGCACGTAGGTTGCATCTTAATAGATTTAATGGAGATTTCTTTGCTGGAATTTATGCAACCCGCATAGCTAATTTTCTTGGTATAACCATACGTGAGGATGATATTGAGTTGCCTCCTGCTTATTTGGATTATGAGGCTATGGTTCGTCATCAGTTTGTTGAGAGGAACGAACAGTTCCTCCAGTACCGACTAATCTTTGATAGACGACGCACCTATCACGTCGCTCT
Source organism: Triticum monococcum (assembly GCA_034509565.1). NCBI lineage: Eukaryota > Viridiplantae > Streptophyta > Magnoliopsida > Poales > Poaceae > Triticum > Triticum monococcum. The sequence goes on along the minus strand of CM067841.1, from coordinate 165,859,563 downwards.
CCCTACTTCTACTTTCTTTGACTTTTATGAAAGAGTTTTGTAAGAATGGAAGAGTTGATCTTGTAAAATCTTCTCATTAGTAGCAATACTAAAGTATAAATAGATTACAATGGTGAGTGTTGTATATTATTGACAAAATTGGATGTATATATACACCCAAAAGGTTTTGTTAGGAATACCGGAATGATATAAATATTTAAAGCCATGAGTATGATTTGAAATAAAGTATCAAGTAGCTAGAATTTGGTAAAGTAATTGGAGAATTTAAACTTTATTGAGAAGCTTGTGTATACCAGAATTTTAGTGAGAGCTCTATGGCATTTCTGATCTTACATATGTGACATATCACTTGATCAGATAATATATAAGTTATATTAGCACAAAAGATTAAAATCATGTTTCTAAAAGGGCTTGCATTTATTGGATGAAAATCTATATAGATAGACTGAAACATCTGATTATGCTAAGACATGTACTGTGATAAAGTTTTAAAGAAGTTTAAAAGGAGAAACTATTTTCTCAAAATGTCACATAGAAATCAATAGTTGGTGATCATGTCTGGATGAATAAAATTCAATTTACTTCAGAAATTAAATTCATCATGTGTGTTATCGAACGTACAAAGCCATATGTTCCGTGTAGACTAATTATTAGTAGTAAGTACCATAGTGATCCCAAAAAGGTTCACTAGGGTGATTACTTAAAGATTAAGTGCCTCAGTTGGACAAAGGTTTTTCTTTTTGTCCTTGGAGGAAATGAAGAGATTAATTTAAAAATTTACACAAAATATGTGTTGTAATGGTTACACAAGACAACTTCGTGACTGATATAAATAAACTAGCACGGCTATAAATTTTTGAAATAGTTTTGGAAAACGAACATAATTGTGGATTGTATAAATGATATAGATTGAGGCTTTAGAAGTCTTCAATAAAATATTATCTGGATTAATAAAAGTTTATTGATAGACTATGGTGTAATTCCAAATGGAAATCGGCTATATAAAGATATAAAAAATGGACACTATGGAGATATAGTGTTACTGTGAAATGGACTATATAGAGATATAGTGTTACCATTAATGTGACATAAACTTACATAGAAAAACTAGATATTAATCACAAATAAAATTGGGATTTGAAGAGTGTCAGATCCAGTGACGAAGGCTCTACCACTAGCAAAGCATGAGCATCACCAGATAGCCATGGGTGTTAGAAAGGCATGCAGCTAGATTATTGACTCTAGTGCAAGTGGGATACTCTTTGAAATATGCCCTATAGGCAATAATATTGTATTATTATTTTTTTGTATTCGTAATTAAAGAGTTTATATTCTATGCTATAACTGTTATGATCCTGGAATATGCGATTCAGTGCAAAACTCATATGCACGTGTGGAATGATAAATGGTAAAATAAAAGGTTCCTACTCTTGCCTCTAGCACTGGTACAACGAGGTGCTATACAAATGGTTTTTATCCCCTTTCCATGACGGCATTTGGAACCATCGCCAAGTGAGTGACTGTGATAGGGGGGTCCTTCCCACATGACCCAGAAACCATTGGGGATAGGGAGCCACCCATACACTGCATCCTTGCAACTCGTTTGTGTTTGCATTGCCATCACAGTCGGTATTCTGTCGTGCTACGTTTATGATGCACGGCCCATCACAAACGGTTCACGATTATAGAATGTGTATGATAAGCATACAATCACAAACATTCACTTTTCCCAAACCTTATATGAGATAACTAATTAAGAAGATTAGATAAACGTCGTACGAGTGTCGGACAGGAGTACGAAACATCGGACCATCGTAACATCGTGGTACATGAAAACTATTGCACACGCTATTCTGTGGTGCAACATTTACAATGCATACCACATCAAAAACAGTTCAAGGTTGTGAATCGTGTACGATAAGGCAACTATCACAAACGTTTAGTTTGCCCGCACCATTTGTGATATTATCTGACATCGCATACGCTTTGCAAACGGCAACTGTATGCATGCTTGCACACGTTTCTTCTCTGTGAACCATGTCGTATTATGGTGTATATCGCAAATGTTTGTGTTTTACCAACCATGTGCACCGTAACGACCTAGAGAGCCTAATTTCACCATAATTTAATTCCTGCTCTTTCAAATTGTACCAGATTTGAATTTGAATGTATGTTATAGCTTTATTCATATCCATCAGGTTCAAATAACCAATGCATTATTTAATTCATAGGTACATATGTTCAGGAATTACATAAGAACCAAATAAAGAATGATGAACCATAGTTGTATACGTGTACTATTAAAGATGGTAAAGAAAGAGGGGAAATACATTCTCGTTGCTGAACAAGGTGAAGCGGAATGCCCATATTGTGCCCTCCTCCATGCAGAAGGCATGCACGACTCTAGTCCAACCCCTTGTGATGGCCGACCACCAATCCTTCATGGTCTTCATGAAAACATCTAGATAATCATCGTGTTCTGGTAGAAATACTTTAACCTTTGCATGGCCACCAATCATGCAGTTTGAGAGGTAATCTTGAGTAAACTACTTTGGGAACCATTGCAAAGGAAAAAGATTCAGACATTGTCATCTAACACAACTCATTACGGGCAGTAAAAAGAAGGCTGCAGAGTTCTTACTTACCATCCTGCAGTTCATGGTTGTCTTGGATAAAATGTAAACAAATAGTTTAATTGTCATCTTTTGACCCATTTTACTAACAATATTTATCAGCTTCCTCACTTGATGCTGGTTCATCGATATCTCACTTCCCCATACGCAGAAAGGGTCGAAGCGCGAATCTTTTCCAATGACATATGTACCTAAAAGCACCAAGTTAATATTATAAGCTAAACAACAATTCCACAATAATGTAGTACAACACTCTTTTATAATATCTTATAACATCCAATATACTCACATATTAGATGAATTAACATCTTACATTATGGGTCGGAAGGAGTTTATTTCATTTTTACAAATTATCGGCTGATTAACTGCTGATGTATCCATGGGTTAGAGTTAGTTTGAGCTAGTCCGGGCTCAAATATCCCTAAAGTATATCCAAACATGAGGGCTAGTTTGAGCTAGTTGCATATAACCCACCCAAAAAAACTATCCCACCCAAGAGGTGCTAATTGGAGCTAGTTCTTCTAGTGCATTCACTACAAAAAAAGACACATCCGTGACATTTTGGGCCGAACGAATTTTTTTCCTGTCATGCTTATGATACTTCTATGATGATAATTGTGAAAAAACCCGGTATCATCATAGATGTGGTGGGCTCCTACTTCTATGACAAAAACATGACAGAAAATGGGTTTTTCGTCTTGGGCGGGCCGGATACGCAGCTACATGACATTCTTTGGGCCGTCCATGACAGAAAAACCGTGGTAGAAGCGAGGGCGAGGAAAATATCAGGGTGTTCCGGGTTACGGTGGGTGGTCGGGGCCGAGCGACGCACGGAGGTTTGCGTGTTTCTCTCGTACATGTACACGTGTGTGTGCGAGGCGTTGCGCTCTAACTGAACCCGAGCAAGGAGTTGGGCTCTATCTGAAACCGAGCGATTGCACTACCTACGTTACTGAACCCGAGCGATCGATCCCTTGATGTTAACTAAACCCAATCGATGTTGCCTCTGGATGAATAGTGAGCGTTGTTGGGGGGGGGGGGGTTGGATGAATAGTTCTTGGTGGGGGGTTGGATGAACAGGACCCGTGGTAGTAGAGGTCATTGCCGCTGGATGAACAGGACCCCGATCGAGCCGGTTGGGGGTGGATGAATAGGACCCCATGGAGGGCTGGATGAATACGACCCCATGGAGGGCTGGTTGAACTGTAGTCGGTGGAGGCCTGGATGAACAGTAGCCCATGGATGGGTGGTTGAACAGGATCCCGTGGAGAGGGCTGGTTGAACTGTAGTCGGTGGAGGCCTGGATGAACAGTAGCCCATGGATGGGTGGCTGAACAGGATCCCATGGAGAGGGCTGGTTGAACAGTGGCCGGTGGAGGATGGTGGAGGGTGGATGAACAGGAGCCCGTGGATGAACAGTCACAGGTGGAGGCTGGAGGAGGTCGACGGTGGATGAACAGTAGCCCGCCAAGGCTGGAGGAGGTCGACGGTGGAGATGAACAGTGTCCCATGGAGTCCCGTTTTGCGGTACGCCACACCCCTCCCAATAGACAGGACCCCCCTTTCGACTGTAGTGCTCCAACACAAGTATGTTTCCTCCCTTTTGCGGTACGCCACACCCCTCCCGATCAACAAGACCCTTTTTTAACCGTAGGAGGTCCAAGAGAAGTCCGTTTCCTCCGTTTTGTGGTATGCCAGACCCCTCCCAATGGACAGGATCCAGTTTCAAACACAAGGCCGTTTCCTCCGTTCTGCGGTACGCCAGGCCTCGTTTCGATCGGCTGTCCCATCCAAGCCGGTTGGCTCCCGATGAACACGACATATTTCGTTGCCTCCTGATGAACACGACGTATTTCATTTCCTCCCCATGAACACAATGACGACGCAGTTTCCCCGTTCCGACCCAACCATGTACACGAGCCCTGCCCATACGTATGCGCGAGTAGGCGTTCGAGACCCCGCCCGTATGTACGTACGTGGCCGTATATTTTGGCGTGTGGCTGTATGTATGTGTACACAGTTTAGACAGGACAGCCTGAACTGCTACATGCGTGGCTCTACTATGACATGTGCCGCTACTTACTCGGCCACAGTTCATCGTTGCAGAGCGACCGATCGACCAGTATGTACATACACGTTCCGACAAGACAGACAATGGTACATACGCTTCGACCGGGTGGATCCTAGCTGTCAGGGAGGATAAGGACACACTTCCTTGTGTGCGACGATATAGCTGCTGGGTCCCAGCGGTCAGGGGGGATATTTTTTTGCCCATAATACGGATGCACTTCCTTGCGTGCGAAGATGTAGTTGGTGGGTCCCAGCAGTTAGGGGGAGAAAACATTATTTTTCAGGGTAAAAAGGATGCAGTTGGATGCATGCGTCTATGGGCGTGGTGCGTCCCCACTATCATCCTCTCACGTACAGTCATCTTCCGATGACTCTTGTTTGTTGACCACATTGACTACACCGCGCCGAGCGCACCAAGGCCGATGGACGACAGTGAGGCCCCAGACTGGAACGACCCGGAGATGGGGAAGATGTCGCAGCGGAGTCGCAGATGGAGAGGAGTGGGAAACTTCACTGGTTTGGGTGCACGGCAGCACTGCCGCAGTGCCGCCCACGGGAGACAGGAGCAAGAACAGAGGTAGAGGAAGGAGCACGGCTGTTGGATTAACATCCAATGATCCAACTGTTAGAATCATTTGTTGATTAAGTTGACAAAGCCCTGCGTACACGTCCGCTTAGTAGGCCCACGAGTTAGCCACCAAATCTGATGGGTCCCAACTGTCAATGGGAGTAATAGTTTTTTCGCATAACAAGGAGGCACTTCCTTCCGTGCGAAGATACAGCCGGTGGGTCCCAGCTGTCAGGGGGAGGAAACATTTTTTCGGCTTAATGAGGAACTTTCCTTGCGTGCGACCATGGACCTCATGGGTCCCAGCCGCCAGGCTCTCCATGTACAGTCCTCTTCCGATGATTCTCGTTTGTTGACCACGCCGCGCCAAGCGCAGCGAGGCGGTGGACTATGGCGAGGCCTCAGACGGGAACGACCCGGAGTAGGGAAGACGCGGCAGTGGAGTAGCAAATTGAGGGAATTACAAGGGTTATAACTGGTTCTGGTGCGGCGTGGGGCTGCAGTCGGTGGAGAATAACAGGAGGTGTGGAGGGATAGCCTGGCCAGCGGTGGGGTATCGCTTTGCAGCGATGCATGCTAAGCAGAGCCGCTAGCCGCCGGAGGCCGGAACAGGCGGTCCCGGCGATGCTGGAGGAAGAAGACGAGAGATTGAAGGTGCATGGTGGCCGTTGGATATATCAAATGGCCGTGGATGTCATAATCATTTGTTGACCAAGTTGACAACGCCTTGTGTAGGCTTCGACCTATTGGCCCACATGTCAGCCTGCAAAAATGTGGCATATATTTAACCCATGTTTTCTAGAATGTACAGTCCATTTGCTGGGCCGGGTGAACAAATAATTTCGCGTCAATGCGGCCCATTTAATATTTTCTAAGAAATCCCAGCCCATTTGCACTTTCTTGAAATACACGAATTAGTTGGGCTCGCTCTATATATAATGTTAGGTTAGAAGGAGTAATTAATATCAAAAAATAAACCAGAGTGGCAATTTTTTTATATAAAATTAACAAATTAGAGAATTATTGCTCAAAATAGAAATGAGCGCGCTACTAGTACATTGGTCCTTGCCAACTTCTGTTGAACATTTACCTTTATAAGTTAATAACACGTTGGATGTTTTTATAATGTATATATAAGTCTCTATAAAATATACGATAATAGTAATAATATAAATATATATAATGTGGTTAGAAGGGAAAACATATATTGGACACAACATTATTATTCTTATATATAGATAAATAGAACAGAGATCTACATTTTATTAAGAAAATACATTGGGCTGCTGATCTTTAAGAAAAAGTAAAACCTACATTGGGAGGCCCATAGGCCGGGATGGACCTCAAAAAATAAGTTGAAAGCACTGTCTCCGTATCTCGTGGGCTACGCATGTTAAAAAACAAAACCTAAGCCCAGCTGATACTTGTTCGCCCTCTGGAAAAAATGAGGGGCCGGCGGCGCGACTAAAGAGGGGCCGGCGGCGCGACTAAAGAAGCACATGAGACGCAATTTTTTATTCAATGGATGGCTCTCGATGGCGTTTTTTACTTGCCTCTGCACCATACAACTTGTATTTTTAGCCTCCCAGTCCGTCGTGGACCAGCAGCCCATTTGCTTAGCGGGCGAACCTACAGAAACGAGCACTCGATTTTTCATGAAGCCCCCAAAACAAGGCAGTACTATGTTTTTTTAGACCAAAAACATTACGGCAGGGGTTGAGCGCGGGAGGGGGGAAGACAGAGCAAAAATATTAAAAAGAGCTAATGCGTCGTTGCTACCCAAACAAAGCAGGTGCAATTCTTCTCGGGGAGAAGGTTTGCCGTTGACACCCAGACATCACAAATCCCACAGTAGACAAACTAACAAGTTCACACACAAGTACAAAAGAAAAGGTAAACATTCGTATCAAACTCGGGTTCATAGGACACGTTCATATTCATAGCCAACATTCACAATCAACAACTCAAAAGATTCATATATACACAAGTTCAGCATGTCTATGCATCCAAATGATTGATAGATCACACGACAATATTCATAGATAATTCACAAAAAGATTCAGATATACACATGTTCAGTATGTTTATGCATCCAAATGATTGATATCACAGCCAATATCATCCATGGACGAGCTTTAGTTACCTAGGGTACAGACTGGTAAATGGTGTTCAGTCGAAGGTACTTCTTGCTAAAATTAATGCTTGTACGAGTAAACTTTCGAGTACATAAGAGGCAACATAGACAATCTGAACTTTGCTTATAGGTTTATCCTCCAATAGTGGCCTCGTGCGGAGGGAGATTTGAGCAACTTGGCCACTACTTTCATCCAACTAGTTTACTGGCTCATCTTGGTCCTGTAGCTCGCCAAAATTCTACATTGTAGACAAGAACGGAGGTGGTTGAGAAAATGAACCACCCAAATTTTTTGTGCAGTTCAACTAAAATGGAGCATCCCTGGCGTGTAGACTGATTAAGTGCTAGATGAGTATACGCGTCAACCAACTTGTCTAGAATCTTTAGAATCCATGCCAGACAGTTCTCTACCATATGTGCCGATAACCAAAAGGCACAAGTTGGGACCAAAGACTGGATTGTGTTTTTCTAGGCTATGCGCCAAGCTATATTTTTGGTGTTCACTCTCCTAATACTTGGAGTTTGACAACTCGTTGACGCTAGTTGATACTCGAATGAATATAGGCACTTCTTCTTGTCAACATCGATGCTTGTCTGAGTAACTTTGGAGTACATAGCAGCATCATAAGTATCTGTCCATCTGATCTTTTTCTGCAGTTCTACTGAAATTACCCAATGTAATGATTTGCCTGCGAGTTCAGGCTCCAAGTTACTCCTTTATGAAATCGTCAAATAGTAGCACAATACCAAATTACTAATATATATAACAAGCACAATAATCAGGATAAAGACCAGTACCAACCTGTGTGAGGTAGCATATCAATTACTATTTCCTTTGACTGGAAGCCGACATAAGCGAAGCGACTGACAGCAAAGGAAGGAAACAAGCCCAGATTAGCGACGGACAGGAAAGGAAGGAAATTGTTGAGGCAATGAAGCACCCAAAGTTTTTGTGCAGTTCCACCAAAATCGAGCATCCCTGTTGGCACATATATTGAGAGAGTGAGATTCCTGTAATAGTGGTACTAGTTGATGAAACACACACTAACAAATAGAAGCACCCTCATTATCTTAATGGGTACTGTTAGCAAGATTGTAGTCTTACTGAAAGAGAGGTATTAGTTTATTTAATTAGTGCCAATTAGCTCAACACTCAAAGCATTGCCATGTATCATAGGTCGCAAAACTTTAACGTGCAAAGATAAAGGAGTTTCTCATGACAGTAGCACGATACAAATAGACATGACATCAAACTAATATGTATGAAGGCCTTAGGCTGGTAACAACCTAAGCAAAAAATCTTATTCGTGTAGTCCTAGAAGAGATGATAAACCACTCACTGGAATCAGTCAATAGTATATATTTTTGTGCACTTCGAATGTATGGTTGAAATCACTCTTGTTTACTAGTGCTGAGATTATATCGAAAGATTATCAAGAACTTCCAGCAGAGTTAAAGCACTGGCTGGGATACAGTTCATTGTATTGTCTTGTGTAGTTCCACTAAAATGTATGATTGGCACGACATGATCCCTATTTGCACAAGTAGGAACAAGGTGAAACCTTCATTAGCTTAGTGAGAAAGGGTAGAAAGACATTAGCATATTACTCTAATAGTAGCATCAAATTCATGATGGACAATACGCAAAACATTGCCTCATCGAACCAATGGCAATAAATTGACATGCAAAACAATAGCACTATTATGTCATGACACTACCAAGATTCCCTATCTGCTCCACCACATGATTCACCTCCACATACAAACATACACACGTACATGATTCAACATAGGATGCTACTAAAGATTTCGAACTCCAACAAGAAAATTAGGCAGTAATAAATTAGTGGTACTTAAGTACTCCTAATTAATTAAGTGACCTTGCAGGAGAGACAACAGAAGTGGAAGGGCTCCCTGGAGGATCGTCTCACATGTAAGGTAGACATTGCCGGAGCCCTTGAATGGCCTCGACTGAGGCCTCGGGCTTCAGCAAGATCACCGTGGCACTGTTTATTCTTCTTCCTCCTCCTCTTCATCCTCTATTTCTCTTTCGCCTCACCAGTTGGTGAAACCAAGTACATGATTGGCCTTCTATTTTAGAATTGGTTTTGTCCGTGAGGGAGTACAAGTGTACTAGTAAACAATAGCATTATTTTCTCATGGTAGTCACAAAATAGAGATGAACACATGCATTAAATATCATTCTTACCTAAAGGAAGGATGGTGCCTGAGGGAGTCCTGGATTAGGGGGTGTTCGGGTAGCCGGACTATACCTTCAGCCGGACTCCTGGACTATGAAGATACAAGATTGAAGACTTCGTCCCATGTCCGGATGGGACTTTCCTTGGCATGGAAGGCAAGCTTAGCGATGCGGATATTCAAGATCTCCTACCATTATAACCGACTCTATGTAACCCTAACCCTATCCTGTGTCTATATAAACCAGAGGGTTCTAGTCTGTAGGATGACAGAATCAACTCCGTAGACAACAATCATACCATAGGCTAGCTTCTAGGGTTTAGCCTCCTTGATCTCGTGGTAGATCTACTCTTGTACTACCCATATCATCAATATTAATCAAGCAGGACGTAGGGTTTTACCTCCATCGAGAAGGCCCGAACCTGGGTAAAACATCGTGTTCCCTGTCTCCTGTTACCATCCGGCCTAGATGCACAGTTCGGGACCCCCTACCCGAGATCCGCCAGTTTTGACACCGACATTGGTGCTTTCATTGAGAGTTCCTCTGTGTCGTCGCCGTTAGGTCCGATGGCTCCTTTGATCATCAACAATGATGCGGTCCAGGGTGAGACTTTTCTCCCCGGACAGATCTTCGTCTTCAGTGGCTTCGCTCTACGGGCCAATTCTCTTGGCCACTAGGAGCAGATCGAAAGCTACGCCCCTGGCCATCATGTCAGGTTTGGAAGCTTAAACTACATGGCTGACATCCGCGGAGACTTGATCTTCAACGGGTTCGAGCCACGGCCAAGCGCGCCGCACTATCTCGAGGGGCATGATCTAGCTCTGCCTCCGGACAGTGTCATGGAGGCCGCTCACGCATCGGTTCCGACCTCTAACACGGAGCCTATTGCGCCAATCGAGGACGAGCGCTTGGACGCCACCTTGGGGGCTGCGATCTCAAAGGCGATCGAGCCGAACGCTAGCCCCGCACTCTGCATGACCCGTGACTCCGAGGATCCGGACTCCGAACCCCCCGAGCCCCTGCTGATCGAATCCGATTGGGCGCCGATAATGGAGTTCACCACCGCAGACATCTTTCAGCACTCGCCTTTTGGCGTCATCCTGAATTCTCTTAAGTCTCTCTCTTTATCAGGAGAGCCCTGGCCGGATTACGGTCAACGAGGATGGGATGCGGACGATGAAGAAATTCAAATCCCACCCACCACCCACTTTGTAGCCACTGTCGACGATTTAACCGACATGCTTGACTTCGGCTCTGAAGACATCGATGGTATGGATGACGATGTAGGAGATGAACAGGAACCAGCACCTGTAGGGCGCAGGAAGGCCACCTCATCATATGACATATATATGGTGGATACTCCAAAAGATGGAGATGGCGATGGAACAGTGGGGGATGACACCCCCAAGAAATAGCCAAAGCGCCGGGGTCAGCGGCGCCACTCTAAATCCCGCCAAAGCAAAAACGGTAATTCTGGCACGGGAGATAATACTACCCTGAATAGCGCCGAAGAACACCCGCCTCAGCAAGATTCGGCACAGGAAGATGGAGAAGCCAGCCCTCATGAGAGAGCGGCAGACCAAGAGGTTGAGGATGATAACTATATGCCTCCCTCCGAAGACGAGGCAAGCCTCGCTGACGACGAATTCGTCATACCATCAGACCCCGCCGAACAAGAGCGTTTTAGACGCAGGCTTTTAGCCACGGCAAGCAGCCTCAAGAAAAGCAGCAGCAGCTTAGAGCTGCCCAAGATTTGCTAGCTGACAGATGGACTGAAGTCCTTGCGGCCGAAGAGTATGAACTCGAACGCCCCTCCAAGAGTTACCCGAAGCGTAGGACGCTACCCCGATTAGAGGAGGAAGCACCTACAACACGAGCGCATGACATGGCAGACCGGCCACCTCGCGGCCGTGACAGAGAGGTCTCTCGGCCCTCCACCCAAGCCATGCCCCGACGCCGCTCAACTAAGGCACGGGAAAATGCGCCAGACTTGCAAGACGTACTGGAGGACAAGGCAAGACAAACAAGATCAATCTATGGATCGCGCAGGCGCCCTACGGCACGTGACGATGATCTTCACTCCAGATACAACAAATCCGGCCGGGCCGAACACAACAGACATAGCTCTTCCGAGCTGCGTCGTGATATAGCCCAGTACAGAGGCGCCGCACACCCGCTATGCTTCACGAATGAAGTAATGGATCATAAAATCCCAGAGGGTTTCAAACCCGTAAACATCGAATCATACGATGGCACAACAGACCCAGCGGTATGGATCGAGGATTATCTCCTTCACATCGACATGTCACGCGACAATGATCTCCGCGCCATCAAATACCTCCCGCTCAAACTTAAAGGACCGGCCTGGCATTGGCTTAACAGCTTGCCAGCAGACTCAATCGGTTCTTGGGAGGACCTGGAAGCCGCATTCCTCGACAACTTCCTGGGCACTTACGTGCGACCACTGGATGCCGACGACTTAAGCCGCATAATTCAGCAGCCAGAGGAATCGGCCACACAATTCTGGACACGGTTCCTAACAAAGAAAACCAGATAGTCGACTGTCCGGATGCAGAGGCCCTAGAAGCCTTCAAGCATAACATCCGCGATGAATGGCTTGCTCGGCACCTAGGACAGGAAAAGCCAAAATCTATGGCAGCCCTCACGACACTCATGACCCGCTTTTGCGCGGGAGAAGACAGCTGGCTAGCTCGCAGTAACAACTTATCAAAGAACCATGGTAATTCGGATACCAAGGACAAAAGTGGCACCACATGTCGGAATAAGAAAAAACGCCGCATTAGCAGCGAAAGCAATGAAGACACGGTAGTCAATGCCGGATTCAAAGGCTATATATCCGGTCAGCGGAAAAAGCCATTCAAAAAGAATACTCAGGGCCCATCCAGTTTGGACCAAATACTCGACCGCTTGTGCCAGATACATGGCACCCCCGAAAGGCCAGCCAATCACACTAACAGGGATTGTTGGGTGTTCAAGCAGGCAGGCAAATTAAGAACCGAAAACAAAGACAAGGGGCTGCACATAGACGACGAGGAGGAGCCCAAGCTCCCGAGCAACAATGGACAGAAGGGCTTTCCCCCACAAGTCCGGACGGTGAACATGATATACGCCCAAGAGGGAGCGGAAGCGTGCGCTATGGGTAGTATACGCGATGGAGCCAGTCGCCCCCAAATTCAACCCGTGGTCCTCCTGCCCGTTCACTTTTGATCGAAGGGACCATCCCACTAGCATCCGTCATGGTGGCTTCGCCGCATTGGTTCTCGACCCAATCATCGACGGATTTCATCTCACAAGAGTCCTCATGGACGGCGGCAGTAGCCTGAACCTGCTTTATCAGGATACAGTGCGGAAAATGGGCATAGATCCCTCAAGGATTAAGCCCTCAAAAACGACCTTTAAGGGCGTTATACCAGGTGTAGAAGCCAACTATACAGGCTCAGTAACACTTGACGTGGTCTTCGGATCCCTGGACAATTTCCGAAGCGAAGAGTTAATCTTCGATATAGTCCCATTTCGCAGTGGCTATCACGCCCTGCTCGGACGAACTGCATTCGCAAAGTTCAATGCGGTGCCGCACTATGCATATCTCAAGCTCAAGATCCCAGGCCCGCGAGGAGTAATCACGGTCAACGGAAACACCGAACGCTCCCTTCGTACGGAGGAGCACACGGCGGCTCTCGCAGCGGAAGTACAAAGTAGCCTTCTTAGGAAATTCTCAAGTCCGGCCGTTAAAAAGCCAGACACTGCCAAGCGCGCCCGGAGTAACCCAAAGCAGAACCGCCTAGCACACTCTGAGCAAGCATTGCAATGTGGCCCCAACCCCAGCTCTCGCGACATTGCGAAACCAGTACCTCGCGTACATAACTACGCCCTTGAAATACCATGGGCACAGGGGAAGGGGCACAATAACGGCATGCCCAAAATACGGCTTAAAACGTACTAGGGGCTGCTGGATTCTTTTTTTTAATTTTTTCTTACTTTCAGGACTCCATACTTCGGACAACCTGTTCGGCAATTCGACTGCCGCACAAACGATGCAAGATCCAGGGAGGCAGACAAGCCATGCTGCATTATGGAACTCCCAGGTGGTCTCTGTTACGAGCGGTATACCTATTTTAAATACAATTCCGCGGACTCCCCCTGGTCAGGACATACTAAATAGTCCAATATCTTTTGCTTACCGCATTATTTGTATCGTTCGGCTTTGATAAATAGTCTCTCTATAAACAATGCATAGCTTTCTGTCTATTTTTTGCATTATCTTCTTTTTACATATATGTTTATTAAATGACATGGTATGGCAAATACGCCAGGGGATTTAGTACCCATAAATATGGCGTGAGAAGTCTGGACACTTTCACAAGTGCGGCACCCCAAACTTATAGCACTATATGCATCGGCTCTGAATCATGATTTGGGTCAATAGTTGGGTTTGCCTGGCTCCTATGTTTTGGTGCCTTACATTCCGCTATATTGGCTAAGGTAGCACTAGGAGAACCATTGCGATTGTGCCCCGGTTGAGTTGGGTTAAGCACCTCAGTGGAGAAAGCTAAAACTGACTATCATGATGTGGCGAGAGACCGGTCGCTGTTCGAGAGGTTTTTCGAGTCCCTAAAGGCTTATGCCGCTTCGAGCGAGGAGCTGGCTTTGTCCGGCCAAGGCGTGGATAGCGCCCCGAACTCGGTCTTCCGAACTAGGGGCTTCGCCGAAATATAAAATTATAGAGTTCTATGGCTAAGTCAGAGTGTTCAAGCATTATAGTCCGATTGCCTGGTTCGTTGTGCTGAGCGCCTCCCTCGAAGGACCCAACTATGGGAAAAAGAGCCCTAAGGTTTATCCCGAACACCCTGGCACTAGTGGCATGGGGGTAGAAGGCGATGACTGGCCATCTCTCAATTTTTTGATAAACGGCCGCACAGAAAGTAATATTTTAAATTCAACAAGCATTGCTTAGCGCATATGAACATGTTTTCAGCGCACAGGATAAACACGAGCGAGTTGGTTCAAAAATTACATCCTTGGTACAGTCATCCGCCACAAGGCGGGCACCCGCACGAACATCCTTATAGTAGTTCTCGGGCTTGCGATGCTCCTTCCCCGGCGGCGGCCCGTCCCTCACAAGCTTCTCACCGTCTAGCTTACCCCAGTGCACCTTTGCACGGGCAAGGGCCCTACGGGCACCTTCGATGCGGATGGAGCGCTTGATGACCTCGAGCCTTGGACAGGCCTCCACCAGTCGTCGCACCAGCCCGAAGTAGCTCCCAGGCAGGGCCTCTTCGGGCCACAGCCGAACTACGAAGCCCTTCATGGCCCGTTCGGCCGCCTTGTGGAGCTCGACCAGCTGTTTCAGTTGGTCGCTCAAGGGCACAGGGTGTCCGGCCTCAGCATACTGAGACCAGAACACCTTCTCCGTCGAGCTGCCCTCTTCGGCTCGGTAGAATACGGCGGCGTCGGATACGCTGTGGGGAAGATCTGCGAATGTCCCTAGAGAGCTCCGGATTCGGGTAAGTAACAAGTACTTTACTTTTATACTTCTGCTTTGCATAAAGAATGCCTTACCTGCCACTATCTTTTTCATCTCCTCCAACTCTTGGAGGGCCTTTTGGGCTTCAGCCTTGGCGGACTTGGCAGTCGCAAGGGCCTCCGCGAGCTCGGACGCTTGCGTCTTGGACTCAAGCTCCGAACTCTCATGTTTTTTCATGAGAGCCTGAAGCTCCTGCTGCACCTCGCCGACCTGGGCCTCAAGTTTCTCTCGCTCGGTGCGCTCCGCGGCCGTTTTCTTTTCAGCCTCACACAACGCCTGCTTAAGGGTCGCCACCTCATTCGTGGCCCCTACAATAAGCAGTACAATCCTGTTATTCTTTTTGCAATCAAGCCTTTCTATAGGCACTTTTTCTGTAAGGTATTTCTTACCTTCTTTATCCTCGAGCTGCCGTTTGGCAAGGCCGAGCTCTTGCTCGGTCCGCTCGAGGCCCTGTTTCAGGGCACCCACCTCCGCAGTCAGTACGGCAATGGCCAGCAGCGAAGCCTGCATACGCATATTGACTCTTTGTTGTTAGACTCCTGTGAAATTTAATAGATCCTCTATTCGGCTTTTCTTTCCGAACGCCAAACAGAGCATCAGGGGCTACTGTCTATGCAGTTATATTTTTACATATTTTTTACTTACCTCGAAGCCTGTTAGAAGGCTAGCGCAAGCTTCAGTCAGTCCGCTCTTGGCGGACTGAACCTTCTGGATCACCGTACTCATAATAGTACGGTGCTCCTCGTCGATGGAGGCGCCGTCAAGCACCTCCAGCGGATTGTCCGGCACCTCCGGTTGGACGGAGGCTGCCGGCTCAGAAGGCTTACTCCTCTTGGAAGGAGTTCACCTACCGCGGCCCGAAACTGTTGTAGATTCCGGTGCGGTGTCCGGCTCAAAGTCGGACTTGGAGCCCTGGGGGGTCTTGTCCCCTTCACTCCTGGAGTCCGGGAGGTTGCCTTGCGGCTCCTCCGGGACCACCACCTCCTGCCCCGGAGCTTATCGCGATGCCACTTCGGTGTCGTCTGCAGTGCGGGGGGAGACAGCGGGTGGAACTGAGTTCACGTCCGATGAGTCCAGGGAGCCGCCCGACGATTCGTCGAGTCCGGCCCGGGGCGGGCTGCATAATTATATTCGACATTAGGGAAAGTTGTGCAACAAAGGAACGTCATGAGTTATTTTGATATCCGAACTTACGATTTCGCCGAACGCTTGGCCCTGTGTGGCCACTCCTCTTCGTCCTCTTCGGCGCCGAGGGAGTAGTTCGGCGGAGGGGTCTTCCTCTTCCTGGACCCTCCGGCCTCCCTCGTTGGGGCGGCCTTCCTTTTCTTTCCTTCCCCCGCTTGGGGGGAGAGTTTTCTTCTTCCTCCTCCTCGTTTTCAAGGGAGGAGGGCATCTCGGACTCGTCAGATGACGAGTCCGACACCACCACGTTGCGGGCACTCTTTCGAGTCCCCGTGGTCTTCTTCCTCTTGGCCTTCTTCTCTGGCACCACATAAGGCGCCGGAACCAGCAGCTTCACTAGTAGAGCTGGGGCTGGGTCTTCGGGCAGCGGAGCCGGACATTTAATCGGTCCGGATATCGCCCACCAAGCCTATCAAAGGTAAGGGAGTTTAGATCCCGCATAGAGTCAAACTATGAAAAAAGCTTAAAACATCCTGTAAAAGGTGTAGATGGCTTACCTCGTTAGCGTGACGCTGCGAGCTGTATCCGCGGTCCTCGGAAGCGGATGTGGGAGCCTCGGCGCCCTTGAATAGCATCTTCCGGGCATCTTCGTGCGTCGTGTCAAAGAGCCTGCTGAGGGTTTGATGCTGCGCTGGGTTGAACTCCCACGAATTGAAATCCCGTTGTTGGCACGGGAGGATCCGGCGGACGAGCATAACCTGGATTACATTAACAAGCCGGACTGGCTTGTTCACTAGGGACTGGATGCATGTTTGCAATCCGGTCACCTCTTTTTCGTCACCCCACGATAGGCCCTTCTCTTTCCAGGACACAAGCCGCGTGGGGGGTCCGGATCAGAACTCGGGGGCTGCGGTCCATTTCGGATCGCGCGGCTCGGTGATGTAAAACCACCCGGATTGCCATCCCATTAGGGTCTCCACAAAAGAGCCCTCGAACCATAGGACGTTGGCCATCTTGCCCGCCATGGCGCCTCCGCACTCCGCCTGGTTGCCGCGCACCACCTTGGGCTTGACGTTGAAGGTCTTGAGCCAGAGGCCGAAATGAGGGCGGACGCGGAGAAAAGCCTCGCACACGACTATAAACACCGAGATGTTGAGGATGAAGTTCGGGGCCGGATCGTGGAAATCCAGGCCGTAGTAGAACATGAGCCCCCGGACAAATGGGTGGAGTGGAAAACCCAGTCCGCGGAGGAAGTGGGGAAGGAATACTACCCTCTCATGGGGCCTTGGGGTGGGGAGAAGCTGCCCCTCCTCGGGAAGCCAGTGCACGATGTCCTTGGACAAGTATCTGGCCTTCCTTAGCTTTTTGACTTGGCCCTCCGTGACGGAGGAGACCATCCACTTGCCTCCCGCTCCAGACATTGCTGGAGAAGGTTGAGGTGGGAAGTGCGGGCATGGGCGCTGGAGCTTGAGTGCGCAGGAGATGGATAGGCAAAGGAGGAAGAAGGCATAGGTAAAAAGGTGGATCCTTATCCCCTTATATGGGCGGATGCGGTTGTGCGTCCCCACCTGCCTAGTAAAACTCGCTTGCCTCCCAAGCGCCATGATAAGTGGCGCGATTAGGTTACCCACGTCCGTATTGATGAGAATCCCGTAAAAGGGGGGTACACGATCTCTGCTTTGACAGGATGTGCCAAGGAAACCGCCTCGCAAAACACGCTGAGGTGGAAAAGTAAAAACGATTAGAGTAAAGGACTTGGCGGTAGTGTGATGGCACACTGCGGAATACGTCAGCAGATTTGATTTGTGTTAATATTATTCTCTCTATGGCAATATGTGGAAGCTTATTTTGTAGAGCCGGACACTACTCTTGGTGTTTACAATCTTCTATGAAGGATTTGGAGGAGGAACCCGCCTTGCAATGCCGAAGACAATTTGCGTGCCGGACTCGTCGTCATTGAAGCCTGGTTCAGGGGCTACTGAGGGAGTCCTGGATTAGGGGGTGTTCGGGTAGCTGGACTATACCTTCAGCCGGACTCCTGGACTATGAAGATACAAGATTGAAGACTTCGTCCCGTGTCCGGATGGGACTTTCCTTGGCGTGGAAGGCAAGCTTGGCGATGCGGATATTCAAGATCTCCTACTATTGTAACCGACTCTATGTAACCCTAACCCTATCCGGTGTCTATATAAACCGGAGGGTTCTAGTCCGTAGGACGACAGAATCAACTCCATAGACAACAATCATACCATAGGCTAGCTTCTAGGGTTTAGCCTCCTTGATCTCGTGGTAGATCTACTCTTGTACTACCCATATCATCAATATTAATCAAGCAGGACGTAGAGTTTTACCTCCATCGAGAGGGCCCGAAACTTGGTAAAACATCGTGTTCCCTGTCTCCTGTTACCATCCGTCCTAGACGCACAGTTCGGGATCCCCTACCCGAGATCCACCGGTTTTGACACCGACAGTGCCAATATGGATGATGAGGGTTGGAACAAAGATCTCCCTTTGTGCAGTTCCACCAAAATGAACCAACTGTTCCATTCTGACATTCCAGTTCAACAACACAAAAGTCACTTCTTTTAAGAAGTGTTTTGTGCAGCGCACCAAAAGGTCACAACAGCAAATAGGTGAAATGGATATCCCTATTTGCACAAAAAGCTACAGAGGAAACAGTCAGAGTCTCAAACAATTACAGGAAAACATATTTGGCTAAACTTGTCATGGCTTATAACAGTGGATGGCTTCATTTTACCAGGGGAATTATCTTAAGAATGGCTAAATATTTGGTATAAGGGCATGGGATAGTGGGTGCACTAGCAGTCCAGCACCATATACCTAAGCCGGGGCATAAAGTGGTGATTCAGAGTTTGTTGCCCCGAGAAACAAACATCCAAGAAACATATCTGGTTGGTCCCATTTTTGTTCACTCTAGCACCTACTCTTATTCGTGGATAGAAAATCTGGTCCTGGTCATACCACCGTGTACAGTGTTTTTGCTATATTTCCCTTTTGACCAAGAGACCGGTTGGATGACCAGTCTGTACTACTTTCACCCCCTTTCCTTCCTGTTTGTACCAAGTCCGATGTACATACTAAATTCCCCCACCCCCACTTTATTTCTTGTTTGAACCAAGTACAAGATTTGACTCCATGAAGTAGCTTTACCTCTAAAAATAGAAGAAAAAAGGTGATGTTGCACCATCCGATCGAGAGGGGCTGAGAGGTAGAAAATGATGCAATGCAGCGACGTAGCAAGCTATGGAAGTAGAGATAGGGCGGTTTCGAAGGAAGATATACCTGAAGGTCGTCGGGAGGTGGATAGGTGGGTGGCAGGAGGCCGGATCCACCCACACTAGGGCAATGATGAAGGGATCGGAGGACCTCCCGCCCCGGTACTCGGCCAGATATAACGATGCGGCCGGCAGTGGGTCTCCTCCCTCCTCCCCTTCACCGGCGGAGGGGGATACGTCCGGATCTATAACCATCGATGAGGATAGAAAGACAATGTTTTTTGAAGGGAGAAAGACAGTGTTACCACCGCTAACTTGTTTAGATCTGGAGAGGATGAGAGTGTGTGAATAGAGCAACCCTAGCAAGCAAGCGCGGAAGCTCTGGCCTATATATACGTAGTGGGGTAGTTTTCCTTTTTCACTCCATCAAAACAATCGTTTAAAATTGTGTACGTGCCAGGTCACCATTTTTTTGAGTTGTTGATTGTTTTCGAGATAGCTACCCGCTTATTCAAGTGGTGTTACGGTGTGCCAGGTCACACTTTCCATCGTTCAAGTCTGGTACAAGACCCTCCATTAAATGAACAACCACCGCCTCGTAAAATTTGTGAAGAAGCCCACTGCTAAAATTATTGAAAACGTGGGCTGCCCCATCATGCATTATTATTTATATTTTCTATGTGGGAGTATCCTCAAAACAAAATGTGAGAGTACACTATTTATTGGGCCACTTTGTAATTGGTGCTGAATTTTGACAAAAGATTTAACTGACAAAACGTTAGTGCATGTTAACAAAAATTATATCGTTTGATTCGAATTTGAACATAGTTTTCAATGATGTAATTTTTTGTGACATTCATACTTGGTTAGTTAAATTTATAGTCAAAATTTGGGAAGGTGCATTAAATCAACACATGCAAGTATCAAAAGGAAAGTCACGGCATGCATGCATGCGTTGTAATTAATGCATCGGTAAACGCAAATTATTGAAATATATCGAGTGCATTGCTTTGATGTGTCGCGTCAACTCGTACTACAACACCCTCTCCCTTGAGAACTGAGCTCCGGTGCCTTAACTGCACCTGCCTTTGGCTATATGACAAGTGGGCCACCCACCTGTTGGGCCCACCTATCATACACGCAAAGGAAGGAGTAGTAAGTCAATGAAGCTGCGTCCCTCCCTCCCCCATGAGCGTGGTGGCTGGCAGGACTAGGAGAACCTTTCTCTACACGCTCTCCCTCCCGCACGCGATGGACATGTAGCATTTCATTCGGTGTCAGATGGCCGGAAGCAAACTGTAGTACTCCTCCACTATAGTAGTACTCCATCATTGTTCGACATCCCAAAGAGGCGAAGAGCCAATCGCAGCCCGGACTCTCGTGTGGCAGTTTCATGTGTAGAGTAGTCTAGGATAGCGTGTACCATTCCTGTGAGCTTAAAATTGTTGGGGTCGGCTCCATGTTATGAAGCCGTCTCGAAGCTTTTTTATTAAAATTATCTTCTGGCCCTACCTATCATCCTGGTGATTGTAGTTTGCACGCTCATCTGGTCAAGACAGGAATATATTGTGCTGGGGTAAATGTTAGAGGTTGCAGCAAATATAGAGTACACTTCGGGTCTTTTAGCCATGTTTAGAGGCAACCATGTGGGGCCAGTGCTATGATGTGTCACGTAAAATCGTACAACAAGGAGAAGCTTGATTTGAGTACTACACGCCTTCACCCTCGCCCATGCGCGCAGTGGCTCGCAGACGAGGACATGCTTTTGCTTAGGCTTGTCGTGATGGAAAGTATCATATATGATACTAGTGTATGATACTACATCCGTAGTGCATAGTATCATATGTTAGTATCATAGATGACTTCATTTATTAGCATGCATGACACATAGTAGACCAACAATTAATATGATACGGTATCATGATATGATACTCAACCCTCTCTTTCTTCATTTAATTCTATGCCACCACATCAAATTTGCCTAGTTGGCACGCATGATACTACCTATGATACTCCCATTACAAATAGCCTTATACTACAACAAGCTATCCCTCCCGCACCCGGTTGATGGACATGCAGCATTGGATTCAATACTGTAGAAGTAGTAGTAACATCATTTTTCGTCTTCTCGAAGAGGCGAAGAGCCAAGTGCAACCTGAACGTGGCAGTTGTGAACGCTCGCATGGAAGTCTTTGTGTAGGGGTGGGGCGTGGTGCGGTGCCTTGGAGCACGCATATAGCCAGGCTCTTGCATGAGACAAAATTGCTATTTGAGCCCACTATTGTAGTACTACTTGCTAGTATAGCCCCGTAAACCGGAACGGAGTATTTGCCTTTCTAGAGATTTCAACAAGTGACTAGACTACACCCTAAATGAGTAGTACCCCCTCTGTCCCAAAATTCTAGTCTTACATTCGTCTAGATACGGATGCATCTAAAACTAAAACATGACTTGATACATCCGTACTTAGACAAATTTAAGAAAAGAATTTTGGGACGAAGGGAGTAGTACATATGGAGCAAAATGAGTGAATCTACACCGTAAATAAATACGTACTTCTCTCGTTTTCATCTCTGCCTTGGCCGCGATGCACAATATTGAGTACTCCTATATGACTAGCCGCTCTATGTACATGCGGGATATCAAAGCATCCGGTCCCGCGGGACATCTACCAAATCACAGCAAGGTGCTACAGTCCAGACTCACCGGACACCCCGGTGTGGCCGTCATGACCCGTCATATCACAAAACCCACACCTTTACCAGAAGTGGTAAAGTGGCCTCAAAGTTGGACTGGACAAAGCAACCATCGTTTCACTGGAACGCTCCTTGAAGCCCTTTCTCCCCTTTCTTAAAGAAAACCTCACTCTAGGCTAATCACTTCTGCCATTTTTCTTCTGTACCGACGAAGGAAAGGTGGGCGAATCTGTGATGCTAATATATTTTCATTCCAAGAATCTTCTTTTTGCAAAGCACCAACCGATTCTCATAGCCTATTCTTTTCCCGTTTTCATTGCGACTGTGGTTTCCTTTCGATTGCTTTTTGTTTGTCAGTTCATTGATGGATCCTGGAGCACTAGGCAAATAGTTGCCAGCGGACAACCCACAGGAGACAGCGATCTCCAGGAAGCGAGCACCGACCAACGGGTTGACCATGTTGCCGGGCCAACACATGGAGACGAAGAACTCCAAGAAACAAGCACGGACCGAAGAGTTGATGTTGGCGGACAAACTCCTTAAAGAAAGGTGGAAGAACAGCAAGGGCCCCACCATGCCTACCCTAGAAACTCTAATGGCCACCTATGTGAGGTTTAAGGCTGAGTTTGAGGAGATAGTCACCATTGAGAAGCAGTATTCCCCTGACAAGGTGATGGCCCCCATCAAGGACGAGGAGATGGCCACTGGAGGGATGGGATCCCCCCGTGAGCTGCACAAGGTAAAAAATAATGGCTTACCATAGTTGTGGTTTTTGATTATTTGCAATGTGCTTGCTAATATGTTAGGGTTGTGTAGGTGTCGGTGGACGTCCTTGATGTTTCCGATGTCGCGGCCCGTCCTGTGGACAATGCCCAGAGATCGTTTCCAATGTTGCGATCCGTCCTATTGACATCGCCCCAGAGATCGATTCCGATGCTGCTGCATCCTTTGGATATTGCCCCAGAGATCGATTCCGCTGTCACGGTCTGTCCTGTGGACATCGCCCCAGAGATCAATTCCCATGCTGCTGTCAGTGCTGTGATCATTGCCCGAGAGATCGATGACAAGAAATAGTTGGTCGCGCTAATCCCTCAGGGTAGTTTGCATTGTGTTTAATTACCAGAATGATGCGTGTTATCAAACCATCTTAGGGCTAGTGCACTGTCTTGTGTTGGCGGTACTTGCTACTTTTGTTTGATAGTGAATCATGTGAACCCTCTCTGAGTTATGGAAACAGATGTATCCTCACCAGCTTTTGATGTAATATATGGCATGCTTAGATGTAAGTTTGAACTGTTTATCATATCAGCAGGGCTTGTTTGATGATTCTTGGTGTTAGTAGGCTAGCTACTGTGCAATCTATAGTACTGGCAAAACACTCACCAAAGAGAAACGTTGGTGCTGATGAGCTCATGGTACGCTTATACTGATCGGTCGTCGACCGGCCAATAGCCGAAGCTCCTAAAATTGCAGGCTTAGCGATCGATCAGACAATAGTCGACATGGATACATTCTGGCCTGATTTGGTTCATAGGGTAGGAAAATCATAATAGAAGTACAGAGACATACAACACAAAATCATAGCAGTATAGAGACGTACTCCCTCCGTTCCAAAATAGATGACTCAACATTGTCCTACTAACTTTGAAACAGAGGGAGTACAAATCCTAGGTGGGCTAGTTTGGCCAAGTGGGTTTCAGTGATTTGATGTGGTATAGTGCCGTCTAGTCTTCGCGTGTGGTAGCAGTATTGTGGGTACAATATTTTTTCTTGAAGAAGCAGAATTCAAGGAAGTCATGATGGTTCCTTCGTCCGACCAACTTACAGTGGTAAATGTTGGGCTTGCGCTACGACCAGGGTGCACCAGGATAATTTTGTGCACGCCAGGTGGACCAGGATGGTCAACGTCCCACATGTCGGCCAATGAAAGTATTCTTTCTGATATAGGCCTCATTCGGTTTGGAGGAAACCAAAACGTAGGATTTAGGAATAGTGAAGAAAATTGATAGGATGTCACTTGCTATCCTAAGGAATTGTCTTGCCTCATTCCTACGCACAAAATGAGCTTTGAGTGGATGTGTAGATTCCTCCAAAAACATAGTAAATGAATAGTATTCCTATGAAAATCCTGAATGTGTTTCCTACGAACCGAATGCATGTATAGGAAATTTTCCTCTGGAATCTTTGTTCCTATGCTTTTCTATAAAAATCCATTAAACCGAATGAGGCCATAGAGGACGAGCAACGAGTATTCATTGTTTATTTTTAATGAAAGCTATTGTCTCCATTGTTATGACGGAGGAGTGTGAAACACAGCAGCCCAGTGAACTTGGCATGTGCACCAATCCCTCCTTCCTCATGTAATACTACCATAGTGTTGACTATAAGGTTTGCTATAAGGTTACAACTTTTTATCACTTTGTCTCTATCTATTTCCTCTCAAAAGTTTTTTACCTTTCTTTTTTAGACACAATTGTTTTTATGCCTCTTTTTTTTAGAATTAGTTTTTTATAACTAGGAGCACGTGTAGAGACGGGCTCTTACAGAGCCCACTCCTTGACTTTGTCAATGCCTCTCTCTCCTCCACATAAGCAGGCTTATAGCCCAGTATTTTACTGGTACTACTTTCTATGAATGTGGGCAGCTGACATCTAAGGGGGGAGCACACAGGGGGGGGGGGGGGGTAGGGGGGTTTCTAGTGGGCCAGGGCGGTCCGAAGCGGGCTTGGAAGCGGTCCGGACTCCCGCATGGCCCACCTCACATTATCACCATATATTGCTTGGAGTCCGTGTGCGGCGGGCGGGCGATCTCTTCTCCCTCCCCCGTCTCTCTCTTCTCGGCCGATGCCCGCTGAGCGATTAGATTTCGACTATCGATGGTTTATTCAATTGTCAGTGAAAATGCAAGACAACGCGTGTCCCCTCTGGTGAGCGGCATGCAAGCCAGACTGTCGGGGGTGCGACGCGAACGTGACGCGTACGAGTCGTAAGTGTGCCGCCTTTTCATTTTGAAGTTGCAAAGCGTAACATTTTTGTGTGATTGATCGATAGAAATCCAGAACAAAATGATGAGGGCGGTGCTTTCTCGCGCGTTAGGCGGGCTAGTTTGAGTGGTATGATGTGCTACAGTGCCGTCCACTTGCTCCATTTTTATGTAAGCAAGAGTCTACACTCTTACGTGGGAGGAGTGCGAAACATGGCAGATCTAATTTTGATCGAGGGATAACTGTCCCCTGCAAAATAATGGAGCACTGTTAGCGATTATAGCATGATAGTTAGGGCATCTCCAGCACTGTCACACAACTTTACATCGGCATTTGTCCGAGGACACTTATGAATGCCATCCAATGTTGTCGGCATACCCTTCGATAACTATATGAACTAACCAGACGAAATTCATGCAAACAAAGCAAATTTCAAATTAACCGGATGAAATTCATTACATTTCAAAAACTTTTCTTATAAACTAGATGAAATTCATTACATATTTCGCACGAACCGTACTAAAACCTACTGTAAACCTAATCTAAACGATCATCGGCGCCTGACCACTATGTCCGGCCATGAACCCGAGAAAGCCGGCCATTGCCTTTGCCTCCTCCTCATCCGCCTCAATAACCTCCTCCTCCGAAGCACAAGGTTCTGAAGATTTCCGCCTCCATGTCGCCGTCAAGCGGCTAATCGGCCGCCAATGTTTATCCCACCATGCTTGGCGTCGACTGAGTGGAGGAGCGGTGGCCTTCCTGGGACCAGAGCGGCAGCGACCTACCATGTACTACTCTTCCTCGCTGTCGACTACGTCTGCGCACGCGCGCCGGCTTCGTGGTCGTGGCGGCGGAGGGCGGCCGGGGGGGGGAGCCGGCGATCTCCTTTGTCTGCTCCTGCGACAGTACGTCCAAGAGAGCTTTAGAGCACGCCCGGAGCGGAGCGGCTGATGTCCTTCATCTGCTCCTACCACAGTACCTCCAAGAGACCTTTGGAGGGCCAGGAGCCCATGGTTGGAGTGGTGCCGATAGAAGGAAGGGACCGGAGGAGAATGAATGTGGGTCTTTGGCTATGGCTGGGAGTTGGGGCTCAAGTTAATATAGCAGGTGAATGGAATTGAGCCGCGACAGATGGCTAGCGCTGGAGTAGGTTTGTCGATAGCCGTGTGTCAATTCTGTGGGTAGCAGACGGAAGGATGGCCGTGGTGTTGTTAGCGCGGAGCAGTCGCTTGCACAGGGATGCCACGGGGCTGGCGCTCTCTCGGCTGTCGCGCTGCTGCAATGTCGGCACCAGTGAGAGGTCGCGTCGGGCATGAATGCGGATGCTGCTTCAGTGACTTAACTGCAGGTGCATTGGGTCACTGACATGTGGGCCCAATGGGCATCTAGCCCGCATGTCAGTGACACACCAACTGCGCCTGCAGTGAAGTCCGGTGAATGCGGCATTGACGTTCTGGAGAGACGGTGACTGTTTCATGCAGGAAGCATGTGCTAGTGATGGAAGGGGTTTCGGTAGGCCAGGGCGGTCAGACGCTGGCGTGGTGGTAAAATATGAACTCATCGACGACGAGCCTTTGAAGAGTATGCGGCACGTATTGACAACCATGCGCCCATGAAACTGCTCTTCTTGCCAGCTAGCCTTCGACGGCCACCATTAGACACCACACAACCATGCATAACTTATGAATAATGGACGAATTGATCAGACACACACTCGTGTGAAGTGGCACTATGATCGATCGCTCATGCTAGTACATACTCCGTACCATAGTACCCTCTCTATCTAGGCCGTTTTATAGATTGTCGTTGTGATGGATGATATACATGAGCAAGGAGCTGAGTCACGAGTATGACCATTGGTGTTGAGCCGGGTGAATATAAGCTCGGTGTTCGCGGAGGCCTCCAGCCAACATCTAAACAGTAAACTTAGGCACCGCCGGGGCGCACAGGTGACGGGCTCCCCGTTTGCGTTGCGCCATGAGCAGGACTTTGATTGAGAGGGTGACGTGCATGCATTAGCATGGTTTGACAGCATGAGCATGAGTGTCTGCACGCGTACATGCTACTTGCCTCAATGGACGGTGTGCGCTAATGTGTGCATCACGTATAATATAGAAAATCCATTTGTGCATTTAACGCAAAGTATTTCGTTTTCATTTGGCTGACAAGTGTGCGTTGCAGTGAGGAGTCTGTGGTTTGATTCCTCACATACGCATAATTTTGGTTTTTATTTCTTTCTCCACTGACAGGTAGGCCCGCATAGATAGATAGGTAAAGAACACGAGTTGATGAGGTGCATGCAGACTGTTTGACTGGTCAACCAGAAAAACACGGAGCTATACTTGGAGCCAGTGACCATATAATCACCATATCTCATATACAATGATCAAAGTGAGCTATCAAGACAAGTTCGATGACTGCCAATGCGTTTTACTCGGTAATAAATGACCAGGATCGAAGGGGAATCCAACTTTCCTTCGTCTTCTGTCCTTGAGCTCTTGACAAACCAATGCACTATATGGTTGTCCGGCCACTCCACCCCAGAGTTGTCACCAAGTGTCGTTCATGCCACCATGCTGCACACTAACCGGTAAGGGAGCGATGGCATCCCGCTGCACCGAGTTCCTCGCCGCACACGACCACACAAGAAATGGTAGGGAAGCGATGGCATCCCGCCGTGCCGAGTTCATCGCCGATAGGGACCTCACACCTATGTGGGCGGAATTTGAAGCTGCCAAGGCCGAATGGGTAATAGATCAAGAGGCAGTGTCGGGGATATACCCCGTGGTATGACCCGGCCGAACTTGGCGTTTCATTGGTAGCCCGCCAAAGGATTGGTGACTCATATGTCTGGCGGTTCATTGGTGTGACGACTCATGAGCCTGAAGACTCATTGGTGACCCGGCAGGTGTTTCAGATGGATGACAAGGCCCAAGGCCTAGAAGCCCGGCTCATGTTATAATGGGCCAGATTAAGAGGAAAGGCATAAGGAATGTTCTCCTACAAAGGAAGCAAGACTAGGACTCTACTTGTAATTAAGTAATCCTAATCCTACTAGGACTAGTCATGTAACCCGCCCCTTCAACCAATATAAGGAGGGGTCGGGCTCTCTAAAGAGGGACAAGCAACAAGAAACAATCTCTAGGGCTAGACACAAAGGGGAGCCGACTTATGTGGCGACTCTCTCATGAGTATAATGGGATTTAGCCACAAACAGCATGTAGGGCTATTCCGGATGATGTCTCCCAGGGCCCGAAGCTGTCTAAATCCTTGTCTTGTGTTGCGTCTCTCGACTCCGCTCAACCCCTATCAAGCTACTACAAAGATGCGTTGGCCTCACGACTAAGTCCTCACACTAGGACATCTGCCATGACAATTCCATGATAGTCGGCACCCATCATGGGGCCCGCACACGGTGGTGTTGAGTTCTTGAAGGGATTTCTTACAGGGATTAAGAATCTCGCGATTCGTTGGATGAAAGAAGAACCGGCAATAGTCATGGTTTAGTGATTGGAGTTATAATTAGCTCTGGAGCTGGCAGATACAAGATTGATCAGAGGCGAAGAGATTTTAGGGTTTGTGCGTGCCGCCCCGCACGTGGCTCGGCGACTCGCCGAGTCCGAAGACCAGTCAATGTCTACTGTGGCAGCCGCAGGGCAGAACGAGACGATGTCTGGTCGGATTCTTTGTTAGGCTACTTGCTGAATAAACAAAAACAACGAATAGCAATAGGATCAACTCCCAAGAGAATTGAATCATTGCTGCTGCTACAATCACGGAGATCACGGTCAAGTACTAGTGCTAGTTGCGTGCTTTACGGGGTCTGTTTTTGGAGTAGTACTACTGCTACTTCTAGCACAGGAGCTCTAATCAGAACAAAGATCTAAACCATGTCCATCACGTGAAGATATCAGAGGAAGGTGCCAGCGCACCATGATTAAAACCACTTCCGAGTCGCCCCGCCTCGTGGCTGTTGAAAAAAATATTAAGGGAAGGGGATCTAGAACCTGGAGGAGGATGGATGAGACGGACTCGGTTTCACCTCACTATTTCGACATGGGACGGTTCGCCTCTGCGGCTGGCCTCGCCCTCGCGGAGTCCCTAGGCCCATCTCGCATCCGCCGCGGTTGACCCGGCCCTTCAAGAGCTAGAAGTGGCACGCGTTAGTACAGTTATATATCCTTGGTGCACGAGGTCAGCGGTCACCAGTGAATCAGCCAGAAGCCAGTAGCACCAGGAGCGCGTGTGCGTGTTTGTTGTACTACTACTACCTCAACCAAGGCACACGTCTCATCCCCCCAAAAAAAATAACCGTGAAGAAGCAATCAGAGTATTCAAAGTCGCTGCCTACAGATGTAATCAGGTGCACTCGTCTCCGTTAAATTGCTCTGCGTATTAAATTTGCATTATACAAAACATATGTAGTCTGCTCATGCTATTTTATGCTCGCAGATCTATTCAGCTCAAGTGTTTTTGCTGGCGTTTTTTATTGCATCGTTTCCAACGATCTTCCGAGTCATCGCTTTGCTGGCCCTACATCACTAAAACCACCGGCTGCTATCACCAGATCCGCTCGTTCGCTGGTTCCACTCTGCTACACTCGACCCGTCGCGTTTAAACCATCATTGTCAGGGGAACACCAGCTTCAAGTCCCGAGGGAATCAGTGTCGCTGCTACTGTTTCCTGCAGTGGGGGCTAATTAAATCCAAAGAAAGAAAGTGCTACTTGTAGACAAAGGCTGGTGCTGATTGATGTCTAATCCGGCCGCAGAGATCTAAGGAATAAACCAACATGACTAATGTTGGTACTCCGTATTGGGCTGATTTTCTTCGGAGATCAGTTTGCGTAAATTGGATGGAATACACATATGTGGAGACCAGCTATGTGCTAATGGCCACGCCCACATGCGTCCAAAAAATAAATCAGGTGTTATTTTTCTTATACATTTTCGTAGTATACTTTAATTACTGTGAGCACAACTACTCTGCTCTATGTTATTCATTACAAAGTGGCCTTATACTGCGGCGATGGAGACACGCCGACATCGTTCGGCATAGGTGGTTGTTGTTATTCAATGGACTCCCACTCTGGCTTACAACGCTGTGGCCGTCTCTCGCTATCGCACCAGCTCACAATGTCACAGACGAAGCGGCCAATTCATGCATCCACGCCAGCTTACAACGCGGAGGGTAACTTGCTCGTCCGCACCAGCTTACAACACCGTGACTGGCTCATCTTTCTGCTCCTACGGTCGATTCACCTGTGATGGATTTCAGTGATCATCAACTCCGCGGTGAATAGTTTCCGGCCTAACATATCAAGTGAAATCCATCCAACATATATTTTATATTGTTTTCTTTAAAAAGAGCAATTATTATGGCTTGTAAGTTCTCCAATGCAGGACGGGGTTATTATAACATTGCGCTGGTGAAGGACTCATACCGATTTATATCACTGTCAAATATGGAGAGTTTCAAGCCAACTCCTCGAGTAATCTTAAGACTCGGGGGCTACAATGACATGACTCGGGAACTCCGTGTCATTGGAGTGAATGATAACCCGGTTCCGGAGGACACGCCATATTGATGAAAATTTAAAGACCGTCAGAAAATTGTCGGTTCAAAATAAAGATTCCGGTTTAAAATCCGGTTCAAGAGACATTTCTCTCCCACAAAGCTTTGAAGCTCTCAAATCCGGTTCAAACATCTGGCTCAAGGTCAATTTGTCTCTTACAAAAGTTTTAAGCTCTCAAATCCGGTTCAAACATCCGGCTCAAGGACAATCTATCTCCCACAAAGTTTTGAAGCTTTCAATTCCGGTTTAAAGTTCCGATTCAAAAAGAATTAATCTCTCGCAAGATTCGAGTTCTTAGAAAAATTAAAGGTTGCCAAAGAGAACTTGCTGCCATGATGTGCTGTTCAAACATGGGTATCCTGCCTTACGGCTTCCTTATTATGGTCACTTGGGGGCTTCCTTCTCATCGAGCATAGTTGTCAGTACCCTCTTGATCGGCGCGATGCCAAAATTTATATGGTCACTTGGGGGCTTCCTGTTCAAACATAGGTCGTCTTTGAACCAAAGAGAACATAGTTGTCGGTACCCTCTTGATCGGCACACTACCAAACTCACTAGGGGGCTTCTTGATCATATTCGAATCATAGCTTAACCCCTTTTGGGTCTGACTTGAATCATATTCGAATCAGGGTCGTTAAAAACCTCTCAAGGTCATTTGGGGGCTTCCTGTTCAAACATAGGTCGTATTCGAACCAAAGAGAACATAGCTGTCGGTACCCTCTTGATCGGCGCAATGCCAAAGCCACTGGGGTTACATGATTGTATTCGAATCCTTGCTTAACCCCTTTGGAATAGTTTACTGGTCATATTCAAATCAGAAACCATGATTTTTATTTGGTCTAAGTTTTTGCAAACAATCTTTGGTTTTGTCTTGAGACTTTTTTGTTCAGATCTCAGTATAAGTGTGGTTTCGCTTAAACCCGGCTTGGCTTTGGACGATAAGTCGCTAGCATGTGACAATCATCATATATTTGGAAGTATTGGCTTCTAAGGATTGGGTTATCACCCTTATTGCATAGATCATGTAAATAGGCAGTACAAATTCAATATCATAATGGTTATACGTGGGATATTATGACCCGCCCTGCGGTAAAGCGCCAAGGGATCTTGTGATCTACTTGTGTGCAGGATAAGACTACATTTGGGTGGTTACCCGCCCTGGCTTTTGACGTTAAGTCGCCAGGGCATATGTTGTTTAAATTCTATGCAGGATTTACAGAGCTATGACTTACATAAATGATTAAGTTCCAGCCCATCATCAAAGATTGAAATTGGTGTCTCAAAAGGGTTATCAGTTCTTGATTTTCTCAAAGGCTATAAGCCGCCGGGTTATAAAAATTCCGGTTTACAATGGAGGCGTATTAAATCGTCATCGGCCAAGAGCCGCCGAGTATTTAAACTCCGGATTTACTTGTCAATAGATAAGGTTTTCAAAGTCGCTTTAGCGCAATGGCTATTCTATTATCAATGGATATTATTTATTATACAATGTAAGGAATAGTCCCGAGTCGCTGCAGGCTTACGACCCAGCACATGGGGGCTACATTATTCAAATTGAGATTACATCAAATATGCAAGTCTCATGTCGTTGCAAGCATACACCATGGCACTTGGGGGCTAATACAAAGTCATTTTTTGCTCACTTTATTGAAGACCCGACTCATCACATTGTAATGAGCCGGCCATTGGGGGCTACCAATTGATCCTGTCAAAAATTCAAGGTACACAAGCCTTATTCCATTATATTGAAGAGTCCACTGCTCAGTTGGTAAAGCACAAAGCTCTTAAACCTTGTGGACGTGGGTTCAAGCCCCATTATGGGGGTTACATCACGTAAGGTTATTTTCAACAAAGTTTATATAAGGTCCCAACTTAGTATTATCTTACTAAGCCGGCCCTTGGGGGCTACACATTGCTTCTTGAATCTATATGATCATACATAAAAAGTCTCTCCTCATTATTGCATAATGACCCAGCCCTTGGGGGATACGCTGGTTGAAGTTTTTATGAATATAAACACAATTATTAGTCCCAGGTTGATGCAAGCATGGCAACCCGACACTTGGGGGCTACATATGTGGAATATTCAGTTTGACTAGTGACTAAGATGAACAAACTGGATTTCTCCAAAGTTGCAGCATTTATATTGAAGCAAGTCTTAAAGATATCATTTTATTCTCTATTCAAGACTTGGGGGCTACAGGTAATATGGATATAAGGGAGAAATATCTTCAAATTCTCAGTTTTGAGCAAACTAGATTGACCCGGTGTCTGCAACAATCATGACCCGACATTTCCAATAATTATGACCCGGCGTTACCAGCAATTATGACCTGACGTCTATAACAATCCGGCGATTTTGGAAACCATAGCTCAGCAAGATCTACAAGCCGACTGAATATCAGTTGAATATTTGAAGACCAATATTTTTGTCAAGTCAGAGCATTGAAGGCCAATTCAAATGGATTCTTTATTTACAATATTTCTTCTCCAAGCAAGTTGATTATGAAGTTGGTCTATTAAACCCGGATTTTCTAGAAGAAGGAAATGATAAGGACTTAAGGATATTCAGGATCAGTTTAACATGGATAAATCCAAATTAAACTGGGGGCTAATGTCGGGGATATACCCCACGGTATGACCCGGTCGGATATATGACCCGGCCGGACTTGGCATTTCATTGGTAGCCTGCCAGAGGATTGGTGACTCGTATGTCTGGTGGTTCATTGGTGTGATGACTCACGAGGCCGAAGACTCATTGGTGACCCGGCGGATGTTTCATATGGATGACAAGGCCCAAGGCCTAGAAGGCCGGCTCATGTTATGATGGGTCGGATTAAGAGGAAAGGCATAAGGAATATTCTCCTACAAAGGAAGCAAGACTAGGACTCCAGTTGTAATTAAGTAATCCTGATCCTACTAGGACTAGTCATGTAACCTGCCCCTTCAACTTATATAAGGAGGGGCAGGGCTCCCCAAAGAGGGACAAGCAACAAGAAACAATCTCTAGGGCTAGACACAAAGGGGGAGCCGACTTATGCGGCAACTCTCTCATGAGCATAATGAGATCTAGCCACAAATAACATGTAGGGCTATTTCGGCTGATGTTTCTCGGGGCCCGAAGCTGTCTAAATCCTTGTCTTGTGTTGCGTCTCTCGATTCCGCTCAACCCCTTTCAAGCTACTACAAAGATGCGTTGGCGTCACGACTAAGTCCTCACACTAGGACATCTGCCGTGACAATTCCACGACAGGCGGCCAAAGCCGCATAGAGGGAGTGGAAAAGTTAGAAAGCACTCAAGAAAAGAGAGGCCCACCGCCGCAAGAAAGAAGAGGACGCACGCGCTGCTGTGGAGAGGTCGGCGGAGATCCAAGCACGGTGGGGTGTCACTGACCAAGCCGGGAAGGAGAACGACGGTGTCTGGCCAGCATGTGAGAAGTAGTAGTACTAGTAGTAAGTGGGTGTGTCTGTGTCGCCCGTACGATTGTTTAATTAATTGAGAGCATGTACCAGTACTAGTTACTACTGTAGTTTTTAGAGCAAATTACCAGTACATTAGCCTAGACTCAATGGAAAAATTCCTATCCTATGCATCAAATGGCATCTCTTTCTCTATAGGAATTGAGATGCATGTCATCTCACTTCCTATGATTTTTGTATTCCTATAAAATTCCTATCCTATGAACCAAAGGATGCCTTTGCTAGAGTAATTATTGTAGCCAGTAGTACTGCTGGTACAGTAGTTTTCTTCAAGAAGCAGAATTCAACGAAGTCATGACGGTTCCTTCATCCGAGCAACTTTATAGTGGGAAAGGTTGGGCCTGTGATTTGACGACTCATTAGTCATTATTACTGCGGCATGATGACTAGGATGAATCACCCTTGGAGTTCTGCATGCATGGCAAGTGGACCAGGATGGTCGTCGTCCCACATGTCGGCGAACAGAAGTATTCTTTCCGATATCGACGAGCAAGAAAGCACGCGCCGGCAAGGGAGGGGGTTGTGTCGGCCAGGACGGTCAGACGCGTGCGTGGTGGTGGTATTGGTTTTGAACCGTTTCAGGTGTAGTACTAGTAGTTTGCAAAACTACTCAATTATTGCACTCAATTTCCTAAGAAATTGCAGTAAAAACTTTACTCCACAGCCCGCTTCCCTTCTCCTTCCTCTTCCACCGCCCGCGCACGTCCGCAGGAAGTGACTGGTCAACCCTTATATAGGAGTGCTAGCACAAAAATATGCATGCATGACCACTAAAATTTCCAGATTAAAGTGCCGCTCCGGCGGGAGTATGGCATATGTCATTACCTTTGGCCAGGCCATGGCTACCGGGCGACGGTGTCCAAAGAAGAGGCGGCGAAGGGGAATGAATGCAGCTAGTGTTTGGATTCGTCATCCGGCTTAAATAAATGTGCACCATCACGTGTACCCAAGGGTGCACAAATTGTAACATACATGTCTGCTTAAGTGGGTGTCCCGTAACTGGTGTGTGAGAGAGATTCTGAGAGACAGAGTGCGTGTGTGCGACTCTACTCTTCGGACATGTACTCAACCTTTTGCATCGGGATATAAATATAATGGTATTACACTTTAGCTAGTGATTTATGTGGCCATGTTAATGTGGTTGTGTAAAAAAATGTCACTTCCTGCTCGTGATTTGTATTATTATATAATTACTAGCAAGATTCTCATGCAGTGCACGAAACATCAATATGCATTTTTTTACAAAACGCCTGTTGTGATTGACCCATGCAGGAGTAATCCCATGTGTAAAAACTAATGATATCTCGAGAATTTATTGGGAAAATGGCATCTCGACCATTTCATCGAAAAAATGAAAGATGAGAGATAAGGTGAGGAGGAGTGGAGCATGGTGGTGACTGGTGGTCGGACTGGGTGGAGGCATGGGGATGGACGGCGCTGGCAGGCGGCAGCGGCCACCATGCTAGATTGTTCCAGAGACTTCCTTTTTTAATTGCTCAGCAATGAGGTTGTGGGAGATAAGGATGAACGAGGGAAGGCCTTATTTGTAAATGTGGAGAGAGGTGCGGGTATCTTTTGTAAAATTGTGATAGTTTGCTTTCTATCTGTCAGATATAGATAGAAAGATCTATATTACAAGATGGCAGGCACACCATCATCACCCACTCGGTTTTTTTACAAGAGCAGAGATGATACGTTTGCTAACTACTAAAGTAAAGTGAAATTTTTCCATGTTATACAAGAAATATAGGTGATTGTTTATCATACGAGTAAGGTTGGACGAAGGGTGCCAGGAACAAATGCTCCGCCTAGAGCATGTGTGTGTGAGATGGCATCTAGTGTGTGTGTGTGTGGGTGGGTGGGTGCGCGTGTGTGTGTGTGTGTGACACGGAGTCCTTGGTGGTGAATGTAATTTAAGTGTGTGTGGCTTCATCGTAAAGAGGTGATGTGTACGGCAGAGGCCACAAATGGGGGTGCGAGAGAGAAAAGGCCCTTAGAGAGGGAAGAGAAGGCGTGTGCGCATGAGACACCGACGAAGACTACTAGATATCGATGGTGCATGTAGGCGGGAATTAGACGAAGGGATGGTCTTAATGGTTTCAGGGATATAGGGGAAGAGTGAGAGAGGGGGGTAGCTAGAAGGAGATTGTTTAAGTGTGAGTGTGTCTTTTACCCATCCAGGTGGAAGTTATGTGTACACAAGAAGAGAACGATTCGATGTGGCGTTAGGGCTGAGGGTAATTAAATCCGTATGGAGACATAGGAGACCTTGAACGTGCATGTGTGAGAGGTATACATGTATACGTGGGATGTGTTTGTGTGCGCGTGAATGATTGAGATAAAAGAAAGAAGACATAAGTCATTAGATCAACGACATGGGAGAGACGTATCGGTATGACAATATGCATGCATGTGAGAGTGCAGGGAAGAAGGCCCAATAATTGAGCATGTGTTTTTGTCTTTAAGAGATAGTGGCGTGGGCTGGAGCATGCATCTATGGCGAGCAGAGGGAGCGAGACACAATGATTGTGCAAAAGAGATCAACCTATAGATGCATGTATGGAGAGACATATATAGTGTGGGTGATAGGAAGCAAGAGTTCGTGTGAGAAAGAAATGTTGACGGAGAAACTACATATAGATACAGAGATAGAGATGCTAGCTGGAGGGACATCGGCTAGTTTGAGTGTTGGAGACGACCGCTGGGTGGTTCAGAGGGTCAAGTTATGTGTGTGTGAGAGAAAGATAAAAATATGGCACATGACTGCACGTAGAGAGAAACATATGTATTGTGCTTGATAGGAAGCAAGACTGAGGGCGAGATAGATGGTTGATGGAGAAACAGATAAATAGAAAGATAATGATGCTAGCTAGTGTGCGTTAGAGATAGGAGTCGAGTGGATCAGAAGGCTGAGTTATGTGTGTGGGTGTGAGAGAGATAGTGAGAGGGTGTATGTGAGTCACACACAAACAAATATCAGATAGAAATGAGATCCCAAGAGACGGAGTTTTGTGTCTGCGAGAGAGAAAGATATTTCACAACGAGAGTGATAGCTAGAGAGACATATGAGGGAACACAAGATATCTCTAGGGAGAGTGTGTGTGTGAGCGACATACAAGAGAATGGTGGAGAGATATGAGACCCTGGGAGACAGAATTTGTGTTTGTGTGTGAGAAAGTGATATTTAAGATGAAGAGTCGTAGATTTTCATACCTAAGGAGCGAAAGACATCTTTGTGTGAGTGGGGGTGTGCGAGTGGCACACAGGGGAATAGTAGAGAGAAATGAGACCCCGGGAGACGCAGTTTGTGTTTGTGTGAGAGAAAGGATTTCACATGGAGAATCATAGTTCGAGACACAGAGCAGGGAGCGAGATATACTTAGAGAGAGATAGAGTGGTGAAGGTCGAGGGAGAGAGTACCGTTAGCGTGTTACAAAGATAAAAGATCATTGTCGACATACGCGTAGCACGAGAGATACCCAAGAGACAATGAACGCGTATAGGTCTAGAGAGATACTCCTATATAAGCATGAGTGATAGCTATATGAGATGAATATCTGGTTAAAGGGGATTCAAATATTTAAACTAGAGATCACGACATTGATAATATCATAACTCAAATTGGTGTATCAGACATGCATATTCATTTGAATTTGGGGACACGTGTAATGTTATATAGTTTATCAATATTAGTGATCATAGATTCTTTAATAAGAGACAATGCATGGTTTATATGCAATTAATGTCTAAATGGGATTACACTATATGTTGCGTGTGTGAAACACATTATACATGTTTGAGAAGTAAAAAAACCCGCATCAAACACACATTAATTGGAGATAGTTAGCGAGATATGCATACATTGGATTTCAACATAAAGTGGTTTCAAATATTTGAAAATCCAAATTAAGATGGATACAGCCTTATGAATTTGAGATCATGCCATTTGTAAACCATATTTATGTATAAAGGGTGTTGTGCTTTTGAAAGTATATACAAAAAATGATGTATATAGAATTTTACGCCAATCGAAATGGATCCAGCCTGAAATAAAATAGAATACAAACTGGATTTGAATTGAGTTGGCATGGTAAACATGCACTCTTGATCTGCAAAAATTTGAATGAAGCGGGGAAAGTCGCAGTAACCGCCCGAAACCAAAATTACTGCTTATCTCTGACAAACAAAGCCTATCAGCTCAATTTCTATAGGTTTCGATAGGGGTAGGTTTGTAATTTCACTCAAACATGACATAACCGCCTCTCACCTAGATTCATACATGGTGGGCGCCGAAACACAGTGTCTCCTCGGCCAAAATCGATTCCCTCCCCGATTCATACACGGTGGGCGCCAAAAACAAATTCCCGTCGGCAAATATTCGGTGTATGCGAGGTTACCGTCCTATCCCCAACCGACTAATATTGCTGTAATGTAGGAATTTTAAACGGGGGCTAAGTTTGTAAATTTCCTCGCATTTGAGACAAGCACGCCATGAAGACATGGTTCCCCCCTTCCTCTCTCCCTCCATTTCCCCATTCGTACTCCGTGGGAACCAAAACACCCTCTCCACCCCAGCCTCCTCCGCCCGCCACCCCATCCACCGCCGTCCTCCTCCACCATGCTGGAGCTGATACCCCGACGCCGTCGTCCATTATAGGAGATCGACCTATCTTAACTACGGCTTCGGATAGAGATCCTTGCATCTCTTCCTCTCGCTTCATCCCCGCCATCGTCCACCTTGTCGGCGCTGCTCCGACGACCGTCTCGTCCACTGCGCCCCGCCGCCACCGTCTACCCTCCTAGATCTGCTTCCACACTGCCGACAGCCATCGCTACCATAGCTCCGTCAGATTCTCAGCAGAAGCATACACGGCGACGCACCAGGGGCGGTACTCTTTGGTATCTACTCAACTTATTTATTGCAGCAAAAAAATAGATCGCCACTACTTTACTCTGATTTCTTGTCCATCACTTACTTGTTAGTTGAAAGCAAACATTGGTTGAGAAGTTGCCTTTGTCCGGTTCGCACCTTCAGAACCGCCATGACACACTCAACACTATACTCGCAATGCTTATGGTTTTCCCCTTTTATACTCCACACTAGTTAAATGACAGTAGACTAAATTTCAAAATTGGGTCAGTCGATTTTTGAGAGCTCGTTGAAGTTCGCCGGTGCGAAGGAAGGGGCTCGGGTGGGGACGGTGGTTGTGGGGGCATTGGGGGGGCCTCGCTGAGCGAAGAAAACTCAACGCGGGTGGGGCGGGGGTGGGGGTGGCGGAGGAACACAGGCGGTGGGGGCGGTTCAGGGGAGGGCGGGGGGGTTGGGACCGTTGGTTCGGCCGGCGGCTCGTGCGGTGTTCTATATGGGGAGAATCAGAGACGAGGAAGAGGAAGGCTTAGAAGACGTAGGATATTCCTCAAACTGCCTGAAATGGTCGACTGGCCCAAATGACAAAAGTTATGCGACTTGCATGCAGACATTCCTTTATATTCAATACCATCATTGTAGCTGCTTAGCACTGCTCCTGAATCCATCAAGCTAAACAACATGCCACTTATAATTCCAAACTTGTTGCTCAAATACGAATCTGATATGATGCTGATATTACTAAAACAGATAACGTTTAGTTAGTCAGCAAATGTTCCTACTTTACTCTCGAAAAGCACGTGCATCACATATAGAGAGACAACAAGGAGTTGGATTCTTAATGCACTCTGGTTCATCATGTGTGGGCACTGCGCAATGAACATTTTATTTTCCAAAATCTGCTTGCTCCTCTTTAGCATGTTCCTCTTCCGTTCTTCTTTGATAAGTACTCTCTCCGTTCCTAAATACAAGTCTTTGTATAGATTCCACCATGGACTACATATGGAGCAAAATGAGTGAATCTACACCCTAAAATGTATCTGTATACATTTGTATGTGATCCATCGTGGAATCTCTATAAAGACTTATATTTTGGAACGGAGGGAGTATGGTAGTAGTATAGTATTTTCCTTGTAGTGAAGATGAGCAGGGACATTTGCAGTGTAGAGGTCTATACGGTCGGTTGTGATGGACACTTTGAACTCTTCGGGCCTCTTCGATTCATAGGATCTTGTAAACATAGGAGTAGGAATTGTAGTGGCCTGCCCACTTGAATCCTATAAGATTAGCTAGGAAATGCGGGGAGCTGTGTCGCCTTTGAGAGTTACACTGATATTAACAGTACCGCACCTTGAGTTGAAGAGAGCTGGTATCCGAAGCTTTCCTAGCAGTACCGGCAATACTGGCCCATATATTCCAGTAAGTTCCACTTTGCTGATTTTACTCCTGATGCTTACGGTTTTCCCGTTATATCTACACTATAATCTGTGTAGCTGCTTTGTGTCGCACTAGCAGCAGTCCGCTCTTGAAGCTAAACAACACACCAATCATAAGTCCAAAGCTTACTTCTTCAAATATGAATTGTGATATGATACTGACATTAGCTAACAGACACACATTTAATTGGGTTACCAATGCTCCCAATTGAGTTTCCAAATGCATGTGGCCACATATAGAGAGACATCATGGAGTTGCATTTCTTTGGGCGCTCTGATTAATCATGGGTGGACAACCAACATTGTATAGAAAGAAGGGGAATCTCAATAATATGCTTCCTCTTCTGTTCTTTAGTAAGCATAGTATGTTCCTTGTCCGGAAGGGGAGCAGGGACATCTACAGTCAACACCTCTATTGGGTCGGTTCAGCTAAATAATTTCACACTTCGAGTTGGTCTGCCATAATACCACGGAAATGGTGGGAGCCGCATGGTCTTTGATAGACTAAACAAATAGTAACGGTTGTGCGCCTTCAGATGAATAGAGCTAGCCTGTAGGTGATCGATAGGTTGCATATTAGTAGCAGCAAAACCCTATGTTTTCCAGCCAGTTCCGCTTTCTCGATTTATTTATGGTGGTTATGGTGTACCCCTATTATCTACACTATGATCTTCCTACTGGCTCTGCGCTCTCGTTATCATGGTTTGGCAATAAACTTTCTATACAGTATATTATGAACCTATCATCTGCCAACTATCCTTACATTTGGGCCCCCAACAGGGAGACTATTTTTTGTGTAGTTGTGTCAGATTATATTGATCTACTCACCATATTAGAGCACACATGGGCTCTCTCATCAGAATCTAGTGATAGCCCACAAGGGTTTACAAGGATCCTGTATTATATTACAATATCCTATGCATTACAAAGATAATCTCACTACTATTTGTGTTTTCATGCTTTACAGATATTGTACGTAATCACAATGAATATAAGAATGCGCATGTCAGAAGAATATTGCGGAACGGTTCAATGGGTAACAAACTTGGCATCAAGGGATTGAGGTCCATTGTGGATGCAATGAAACCCAC
The DNA here is from genome assembly GCA_034509565.1 of Triticum monococcum. Lineage (NCBI taxonomy): Eukaryota > Viridiplantae > Streptophyta > Magnoliopsida > Poales > Poaceae > Triticum > Triticum monococcum. The sequence continues at coordinate 165,817,928 of CM067841.1, read as the reverse complement.
ATCCTCCCTACCTATAGATTTGTATTCAGAATATGATCCTAATGACTATTCTGAGCTCCAGGAGTCAAAGACAGATGGCCTATCCTGTTCACCCAATAAGGTTCCTGTTCTAATTTGGCAAGGTTTTGTTGGTTGCACATATCTTGCATAAGGTGTCTTGAATTTCTTTTGCTTCGTTGCACCGCCATCTGCTTAGTTAACTCATGATATATGTGAAGATGCCATGCCCATCCATTATCAACACCTATTCTATTTGTCGTCATACCATGTTTTTCCATTCAAATGTTGTTCTTGTGTTTCAGACATCCAAAAGGAGGAGGGTGATTGCAGAACATGAAGGAGTACAAGCAAAGTCCTTGAAAAAGGTGGTGCTACAGGAGAAATCACATAGCACCCGATGTATATTGGTGATTGAACCGGCGCCTTAAAACCTTGGATATCACAACTATGTTGGTCGCTGCTTTGCTCTTGTGAGTACCTATTGTCCTATCGCTGGCCTTACATTAATACCTGGTGGATTATGTTACATCATTGTGCATTATAGCTTGCTTATCCACTGTTCACTCCAAATTATTAGATATATATTAATGCTTAAATTAATGTAGAAAAAACCCAGTGCCTATGAAGAAATTTAGTTCTGCATTGTTCTTGTAGGTATGTAGCGACCTGACTCGAATGGATCGAAGTCTCTATGCTTAAGAGTCATCCCTGGATCGGTATGCTGACACACACAGTACATGAAGAATTATAACATAGGTAAATCACATGTATAAAGTAACGTAAATACTATTACGTCAATCCATATAGCGGAAGTAACAACAAAGTTGTGGAGTTCCCAACAACACCAATGGCAAAGTTGAGTGTAGACATCGTAACCCTAACATATCACTTACTCGTCATAAGATCCTGCAACATGAGACGTTGCAGCCATGTAGGTTAGTACATTGAATGTACTGGCAATCTCACACCATATAATAATAATTAGAATGTCTATCTCTATATGCATATTTGGCTGGTGGAGGCTCTAATTTTAATTTTAAATAAAGCTAATTTTTCCCTACAACAAAGGAATAAATTTTTATTTACTACTAAGTTAAATTACCCATGTTGAGAAGGTAACACTAACTCAATCCCAAAATCACCAAATCATTAATAACCCACCAATTTCATTAAATAGTGTGATGAGATCAATCAATAATTCAAATACCAGATACTCAAGATGTCCATAACTGGGGACACGACTAATTATGATTAGTTTGTACACTCTGGAGAGGTTTGCACACTTTTCCCCACAAGACTCGATCTCCTCCGTTGAATTTCTCGCACTGCATGATGTTTGAGAGACGGATGATAGAGACACAGTCTTTCCGAGGAGGTCCCCTTAACCGATAGATAGGCCGCTACACCTACAATCCCCTACATCTGCTAGCCTATCATGGAAAGGATTCCCACAACTTACTCAACTATGCCAGAGCCCATAATGGCATGTGGTTGCACACGGAAGTTTCTAGCATGAATAATATTATGATCCCTTTGAGCCTATGTGGCATTCCATAGGGTAATCACATGGGTACTCCGGGATCCCCTTGGGCAAGCACTAGGTTCCCCAGGAGCCCGGGAAAGCCCCTGGGTTCGCCTGGGTGCCCCGACAAATCCACCTAGTTGTGTATTAAAGTAGACACCTTAAGTTTCCCTTAGTTATTATCTCTCACAACTTGCATGAATCTCACATACCAATCCACGTCTACGAGCATGGCTAAGCAATATATGACACAACGAAAATTCCTGGGGTGTTTTAAAAAGGTAATGGTTCCTACCTCATCAACTAGATAGCAAATCCCAATTCCCAAATCCTACTCATGCAAATATTTGAGGGGTGAAACTAATGCATAAAAATTGGGTATGAAAAGTACGATCAATGTGTGAACATGCCTTGTAATGTTGATGATTCTTCGCACTCATAATTTTTGATAGTTCTACTCGTCACACTCCGATCAATCTATCGTAAGCATTTAATTATAACCACACATAAGCAATCACTCAAAGACCCAAAAATGCAAAGGAAGATTGCAAAAACTCGAAAAGAACCGAATCAAATTATTTTGCAAGATCAGATCCTAATTTCGGTGAAAAGTGTGGTGATGGCTCAAGATGTTAAATTACGTCTAGGGATTCAATTGCAATGAGGAATCAATTGAAAATGTGCTACAGTTTACAAGATATGATCAAATGAAGGTTCAAATGGTTTGAAAGGTTCCAAAGTTGAAACTAATGATGCTACTGGATATAGGAAGTCAATATGAATATGTATAAAAAATTACTAGATTGGAAATAACGGATCAAAGGATACAAGTAATTCAACATAGCATTGAACCTGCTTAGAAAGTTGTGTGATAAATCTTTTGTGGACTAGTAGAGTAATCTTACTATAATCACGATTACATATTGAAAACATAACACAAATTGTATAAACGAAAGATTTCTTTGATACGAATCCGACGCAATTGGATTCATTGCAAACGGAGCTACGGATAAAAAGATATGATCAAAAGAAGTTTGAATATGAATTTGAACAAATTTCGAAATTTGAAAGTTGCAAAAAGTTTATTTGATAGATTCAATAGATAGGCAGAATCAAGATGAAAATGTAGGTGTTGGCTTTATGTAATTTGGATGAACGACTAAAAAGTTGTGGCGATTTGAAAAAATCATGGCCAAGTTGTTTTACGGAAGAAACATAGTTACGACTAAAAGAATTCTAGGCATAATGTATAAATACAAAGACTAATTGATAATTTATTTATTTTACCATACAATAGTCTAAAAATAATAAGCTATGGAAATATAAAAAATACGAAGAAAGATACCTTTATAAGATAGAGAAAAACGACTTCAGAGAGAGGAGACAACTTCGAGAAGTCCCGTCGGAGTGAAGAAAATATATTTTTCTTTAGTGAATCTAGTCAAACCAAAATATTTATTTAACCTGAATCGGATGATTTTTGGAAGCTCTATGGGTCTATATTTATAGGTGGAAAAAAATCTTAGGGATCAAAGGCTAGGCAATGTGGGACTAAACATATACATACGCAGATGAAATTGAAAAAGATAATGCGCATGGGGTAATAGTTCGGCCCGGCCGCGCGCATGAACCACCGCTACAGTTTTTTTATTTCGGCCAAAGTGGAAAGAAGAAGAAAAATGGGAAGAAAAAATGGCTGGCTGGGCCTGGCCCATGTAGGAAAGAAAAAAAAGATGGGGCGCCGCAAAAGCTGTTTATTTTTGTCGTCTGCATCAAATTGCTTCTTCAAAGTTTATAAAGTGGAAGTACATAAACATAAGTATGTCCTTCTCAATTTTAGTCTTTAGTTGTACATTCTAGTTCCTTATTCGTACCATGTAAATTAAACTAAACATAGCAACTTATCTCCTTTAGCACTATGTGTATGCTTGTGTTCTTGATCTGTAATCTAGTGGTGTGGTGACACTACCAACAACGGCACAATGTCATATCCTGCTATGTCCCAACTAGGAACGATGATATATTATATTAATGTTATTTAAATTGTATATCTTTATTTACCAATCTGAAATGGTATAAATTGACAGTACACTCACCATTCATGCTTATATGTTGTTTAGAACTACATCTATGCTTGTGTTCTTGATCTGTAATCCAGTGGTCTGGTGAAGCTGGCCGCTCCTGCATAATGCCATTTTCTGCCATCTTAACTATGAACAATCCCTATTATGTTAATTCTATTTTAAACTGTGTCTCTTTATTTCTGACAAAGAAATGAGATGAATTGGCAGCGCTGCTACTTATACGTGCAAAACCTGTTATCTACCTACTTGTTTCTTTTTTAGGGTAACAACACTACTGCTAGGAAGAATTGCCACAATGATAGTGAGGCGAACCCATTGTTTGTCCCTCTAACACATATTCCAGAGGAGAAGGAAACACATATTGAGGATAGGGATACAACCACAAAGTCACATCCTGATGTAGTGTCAAACTTACTTAGTGACACAAGCTCGATGAAGTCACCGCCTAAATCTGTCGACTTCTTCAAACTGAAATTCAAGCAGAAATACATGCTACCGCTCAAATACGACAAGAACTCCAATCTCTATGCAAGATTAACCGTAAGTACATGACATTTATTGATGGTATGCAGCTTAAGTTGGTGGATATGAGCGCTAAAGAAGTGTAGTCTCATCAGGTTGCTAAGCTGCTTGCACTACAGCTCCTGGGCCAGGCTAACCTTTCTTGAACTATGTTGACGTGTTGTCGGTTCTGTTTATTATTTTGTCCGCCTGTTAACTTCCACTGGTCACGACCTGCCCAGTTTATGTAATCTGCTGTCTGGTTGCCCTTTATTATCACTAGTGGCGAACTTTGATGCCGAGGGGATTTAATATGATGTAATTTCTTTGTTGTATAGTCTAGGTTTATTCTTGGTCGGTATGCTGTAATTTGGCCCGGAAGGTTCTTCAGGCCAGCCCGTTACTCATATGGGCCATAACATGGGCCTAGGATCATCTTGGGCCATTAGCAGGTCTAAACTTATAGTTTTTCCTGCCTTCAACAGACCGAGTAAAGTTCTAGCCAGCTGGGCCAGAGAATACCATGGGCTTTTAACAGGCTAAAACCTAGTGAGGGAGTCCTGGATTAGGGGGTGTTCGGATAGCCGGACTATACCTTCGGCCGGACTCCTGGACAATGAAGATACAAGATTGAAGACTACGTCCCGTGTCCGGATGGGACTTTCCTTGGCGTGGAGGGAAAGCTTGGCGATGCGGATATTCAAGATCTCCTACCATTGTAACCGACTCTATGTAACCCTAACCCTATTCGGTGTCTATATAAACCGGAGGGTTTTAGTCCGTAGGACGACTTCATCAACTCCATAGACAACAATCATACCATAGGCTAGCTTCTAGGGTTTAGCCTCATTGATCTCGTGGTAGATCTACTCTTGTACTACACATATCTTCAATATTAATCAAGCAGGACGTAGGGTTTTACCTCCATCAAGAGGGCCCGAACCTGGGTAAAACATCGTGTTCCCTGCCTCCTGTTACCATCCGGCCTAGACGCATAGTTCGGGACCCCCTACCCGAGATCCGCCGGTTTTGACACCGATATTGGTGCTTTCATTGAGAGTTCCTCTGTGTCGTCGCCGTTAGGTCCGATGGCTCCTTTGATCATCAACAACGATGCGGTCCAGGGTGAGACTTTTCTCCCCGGATAGATCTTCGTCTTCGGTGGCTTCGCTCTGCGGGCCAATTCGCTCGGCCACCTGGAGCAGATCGAAAGCTACGCCCCTGGCCATCAAGTCATGTTTGGAAGCTTAAACTACACGGCTGACATCCGGGGAGACTTTATCTTCGACGGGTTCAAGCCACGGCCAAGCGCGCCGCACTATCTCGAGGGGCGTGATCTAGCTCTGCCTCCGGACAGTGCCCTGGAGGCCGCACATGCATCGGTTCCGACCCCTAACTCAGAGCCTATTGCGCCGATCGAGGACGAGCGGTTGGACGTCACCTCGGGGGCTGCAATCTCAAAGGCGATCGAGCCGAATGCTAGCCCCGCACTCTGCATGATCCGTGACTCCGAGGATCCGGACTCCTCTCCGGACTCCGAATCCCCCGCACCCCTGCCGATCGAATCCGATTGGGCGCCGATACTGGATTTCACCGCCGCAGACATCTTTCAGCACTTGGCTTTTGGCGTCATCCTGAATTCTCTTAAGTCTCTCTCTTTATCAGGAGAGCCCTGGCCGGATTACGGTCAGCGAGGATGGGATGCGGACGATGAAGAAATTCAAAGCCCACCCACCACCCACTTTGTAGCCATTGTCGACGATTTAACCGACACGCTTGACTTCGGCTCCGAAGACATCGACGGTATGGACGACGATGTAGGAGACGAACGGAACCAGCACCTGTAGGGCGCTGGAAGGCCACCTTGTCATATGACATATATATGGTGGATACTCCAAAAGATGGAGATGGCGATGGAACAGTGGGGGATGACACCCCCAAGAAACTGCCAAAGCGCCGGCGTCAGCGGCGCCACTCTAAATCTCGCCAAAGCAAAAACGGTGATTCTGGCACGGGAGACAATACTACCCCGGATAGCGCCGAAGAACACCCACCTCAGCAAGATTCGGCACAGGAAGATGGAGAAGCCAACCCTCATGAGAGAGCGGCAGACCGAGAGGTCGAGGATGATAACTATATGCCTCCCTCCGAAGACGAGGCAAGCCTCGATGACGGTGAATTCGTCATACCATCAGACCCCGCCGAGCAAGAGCGTTTTAGAGGCAGGCTTTTAGCCACGGCAAGCAGCCTCAAGAAAAAGCAGCAGCAGCTTAGAGCTGCCCAAGATTTGCTAGCTGACAGATGGACTGAAGTCCTTGCGGCCGAAGAGTATGAACTCGAACGCCCCTCCAAGAGTTACCCAAAGCGCAGGCCGCTGCCCCGATCAGAGGAGGAAGCACCTATATCGCCTGCGCATGACATGGCAGACCGGCCACCTCGCGGCCGCGACAGAGAGGTCTCTCGGCCCTCCACCTAAGCCATGCCCGGACACCGCTCAACTAAGGCACGGGAAAATGTGCCAGACCTGCGAGACGTACTGGAGGACAAGGCAAGACAAACAAGATCGATCTACGGATCGCGCAGGCGCCCTACGGCACGTGACGATGACCTTCACTCCGGATACAACAAATCTGGCCGGGCCGAACACAACAGACATAGCTCTTCCGAGCTGCGTCGTGATATAGCCCAGTACAGAGGCGCCGCACACCCGCTATGCTTCACGAATGAAGTAATGGAACATAAAATACCAGAGGATTTCAAACCCGTAAACATTGAATCATACGATGGCACAATAGATCCGGCGGTATGGATTGAGGATTATCTCCTTCACATCCACATGGCACGCGGCGATGATCTACACGCCATCAAATACCTCCCGCTCAAACTTAAAGGACCAGCCCGGCATTGGCTTAACAGCTTGCCAGCAGACTCAATCTATTCTTGGGAGGACCAGGAAGCCGCATTCCTCGACAACTTCCAGGGCACTTACATGCGATCACCGGATGCCGACGACTTAAGCCACATAATTCAGCAGCCAGAGGAATCGGTCAGACAATTCTGGACATGGTTCCTAACAAAGAAAAACCAGATAGTCAACTGTCCGGATGCAGAGGCCCTAGCAGCCTTCAAGCATAACATCCGCGACGAATGGCTTGCCCGGCACCTGGGACAAGAAAAGCCAAAATCTATGGCAGCCCTCACGACACTCATGACCCGCTTTTGTGCGGGAGAAGACAGCTGGCTAGCTCGCAGTAACAACTTATCAAAGAACATTGGTAATTCGTATACCAAGGACAAAAGTGGCAGGACACGTTGGAATAAGCAAAAATGCCGCGTTAGTAGCGACAGCAATGAAGACACGGCAGTCAATGCCGGATTCAAAGGCTATAAATTCGGTCAGCGGAAAAAGCCATTCAAAAAGAACACTTAGGGCCCGTCCAGTTTGGACCGAATACTTGACCGCTTGTGCCAGATACATGGCACCCCCGAAAGGCCAGCCAATCACACTAACAGAGATTGTTGGGTGTTCAAGCAGGCAGGCAAGTTAAGAGCCGAAAACAACGACAAGGGGCTGCACAGCGACAACGAGGAGGAGCCCAAGCTGCCGAACAACAATCGACAGAAGGGCTTCCCCCCACAAGTGCGGATGGTGAACATGATATACACAACCCACATTCCCAAGAGGGAGCGGAAGCGTGCGCTACGGGACGTATACGCGATGGAGCCAATCGCCCCAAAGTTCAACCCATGGTCCTCCTGCCCGATCACTTTTGACCGAAGGGACCATCCCACTAGCATCCGTCATGGCGGCTTCACCGCATTGGTTCTCGACCCAATCATCGACGGATTTCATCTCACAAGAGTCCTCATGGACGGCGGCAGTAGCCTGAACCTGCTTTATCAGGATACAGTGCGGAAAATGGGCATAGATCCCTCAAGGATTAAGCCCACAAAAACGACCTTTAAAGGCGTTATACCAGGTGTAGAAGCCAACTGTACAGGCTCAGTAACACTTGACGCGGTCTTCGGATCCCCGGACAATTTCCGAAGCGAAGAGTTAATCTTCGATATAGTCCCGTTTCGCAGTGGCTATCACGCCCTGCTTGGACGAACCGCATTTGCAAAGTTCAACGCGGTGGCATACTATGCATATCTCAAGCTCAAGATGCCAGGCTCTCGAGGAGTAATCACGGTCAACGGAAACACCAAACGCTCCCTCCGTACGGAGGAGCACACGGCGGCTATCACAGTGGAAGTACAAAGTAGCCTTCTTAGGCAATTCTCCAGTCCGGCCGTTGAAAAGCCAGACACTGCCAAGCGCGCCCGGAGTAACCCACAGCAGGACCGCCTGGTGCACTATGAGCAAGCGTAGCAATGCGGCCCCAACCCCAGCTCTCGCGACATAGTGAAACCAGTACCTTGCGTACATAACTACGCCCTTGAAATACCATGGGCATAGGGGAAGGGGCACAGTAACGGCACGCCCAAAATATGGCTTAAAACGTACTAGGGGCTGCCAGATTCTTTTTTAATTTTTTCTTACTTTCAGGACTCCATACTTTGGACGACCTGTTCGGCAATTCGACTGCCCCACAAACGATGCAAGATCAAGGGAGGCAGACAAGCCATGCCGCATTTTGGAACTCCCAGGTGATCTTTGTTATGAGCGGTATACCTGTTTTAAATACAATTCCGCGGCCTGCACCTGGTCAGGACATACTAAATAGTCCAATATCTTTTGCTTACCGCACTATTTGTATAGTTCGGCTTTGATAAATAACCTCTCTATAAACAATGCATAGCTTTCTGTCTATTTTTTGCATTATCATCTTTTCATATATATGTTTATGACATGTTGCATCCGTACACTGTGGTACGACAAAATACGCCAGGGGCTTCAGTACCCATAAATATGGCGTGAGAAGTCCGTACACTTTCACAAGTGCGGCACCCCGAACTTATAGCATTATATGCATCGGCTCTGAATCATGATTTGGGTCAATAGTTGGGTTTTCCTAGCTCCTATGTTTTGCTGCCTTATGTTCCGCTATATCGGCTAAGGTAGCACTAGGAGAACCACTGCGATTGTGCCCCGGTTGAGCTGGGTTAAGCACCTCAGTGGAGAAAGCTAAAACTGACTGTCATGATGTGGCGAGAGACCGGTCGCTGTTCGAGAGGTTTTTCGAGTCCTTAAAGGCTTATGCCGCTTCGAGCGAGGAGCTGGCTTTGTCCGGCCAAGGCGTGGATAGCGCCCCAAACTCGGTCTTCCGAACTAGGGGCTTCGCCGAAATTTAAAATTATAGAGTTCTATGGCTAAGTGAGAGTGTTCAAGCATTATAGACCGATTGCCTGGTTCGTTGTGTAGAGCGCCTCCCTCGAAGGACCCAACTATGGGAAAAAGAGCGCTCAGGTTTATCCCGAACACCCCAGCACTAGTGGCATGGGGGCAGAAGCCGACGACTGGCCATCTCTCAATTTTTGATAAACGGACGCACAGAAAGTAATATTTTAAATTCAATAAGCATTGCTTGGCGCATATGAACAAATTTTCAGCGCACACGATAAACACGAGCGAGTTCATTCAAAAATTACATCCTTGGTACATTCATCCGCCATAAGGCAGGCACCCGCAAGAACATCCTTATAGTAGTTCTCGGGCTTGCAATGCTCCTTCCCCGGCGGCGGCCCGTCCCTCACAAGCTTCTCACCGTCCAGCTTACCCCAATGCACCTTTGCACGGGCAAGGGCCCGACGGGCACCTTCGATGCAGACGGAGCGCTTGATGACCTCGAGCCTCGGACAGGCCTCCACCAGCTGCCGCACCAGCCCGAAATAGCTCCCAGGCAGGGCCTCTCCGGGCCATAGCCGAACTATGAAGCCCTTCATGGCCTGTTCGGCCACGTTGTGGAGCTCGACCAGTTGTTTCAGCTAGTCGCCCAAGGGCATAGGGTGTCCGGCCTCAGCATACTGAGACCAAAACACCATCTCCGTCGAGCTGCCCTCTTCAGCTCGGTAGAATGCGGCGGCGTCGGATACGCTGCAAGGAAGATCTGTGAATGCCCCTGGAGAGCTCCGGATTCGGGTAAGTAACAAGTACTTTACTTTTATACTTCTGCTTTGCATAAAGAAAGCCTTACCCGTCGCTATCTTTTTCATCTCCTCCAACACTTGGAGGGCCTTTTGGGCTTCGGCCTTGGTGGACTTGGCAGTCTCAAGGGCCTAAAGCTCCAGCTGCACCTCGCCAACCTGGCCCTCAAGTTTCTCTCACTCGGTGCACTCCGCGGCCGTTTTCTTTTCGGCCTCGGACAGCGCCTGCTTGAGGGTCGCCACCTCAATCGTGGCCCCTACAATAAGCAGTACAATCCTGTTATTCTTTTTGCAATCAAGCCTTTCTATAGGCACTTTTTCTGTAAGGTATTTCTTACCTTCTTTCTCCTCGAGCTGCCGTTTGGCAAGGCCGAGCTCTTGCTCGGTCCGCTCGAGGCCCTGTTTCAGGGCACCCACCTACGTAGTCAGTGCGGCGGTGGCTAGCAGCGAAGCCTGCATACGCATATTGACTCTTTGTTGTTAGACTCCTGTGAAATTTACTAGATCCTCTATTCGGCTTTTCTTTTCGAACGCCAAACAGAGCATCAGGAGCTACTATCTATGTGGTTATATTTTTACATATTTTTTACTTACCTCGAAGCCTGTTAGAAGACTAGCGCAAGCTTCACTCAGTCCGCTCTTGGCGGACTGAACCTTCTGGATCACCGTACTCATAATAGTACGGTGTCCCTCATCGATGGAGGCGCCGTCAAGCACCTCCACCAGATTGTCCGGCACCTCCGGTTGGACGGAGGCCGCCGGCTCAGAAGGCTTACTCCTCTTGGAAGGAGTTTGCCTACCGCGGTCTGGAACTGTTGTAGATTCCGGTGCGGTGTCCGGCTCAATGCCGGACTTGGAGCCCTGGGGGCCTTATCCCCTTCACTGCTGGAGTCCAGGAGGTTGCCTTGCGGTCCTCCAGGACCACCTCCTCCTGCCCCGAAGCTCGTCGCGATGCCACTTCGGCGTCGTCCACGGTGCGGGAGGAGACAGCGGGCGGAACTGAGTTCACGTCCGACGAATTCAGGGAGCCGCTCGACGACTCGTTGAGTCCGGCCCGGGGCGGGCTGCATAATTATATTCGACATTAGGGAAAGCTATGCAACAAAGGAACGTCATGAGTTATTCTGATATCCGAACATACGATTTCGCTGGACGCTTGGCCCTGTCTGGCCACTCCTCTTCATCCTCTTCGGCTCTGAGGGAGTAGTCCGGCGGAGGGGTCTTCCTCTTCCTGGACCCTCCGGCCTCCCCCGTTGGGGCGGCCTTCCTTTTCTTTCCTTCCCCCGCTGGGGGGGGAGAGTTTTCTTCTTCCTCCTCCTCATTTTCATGGGAGGAGGGCCTCTCGGACTCGTCATATGACGAGCCCGACACCACCACGTTACGGGCACTCTTTCGAGTCCCCGTGGTCTTCTTCTTCTTGGCCTTCTTCTCCGGCACCACATAAGGCGCCGGAGCCAGCAGATTCACTAGTAGAGCTGGGGTTGGGTCTTCGGGGAGCGGAGCCGGACAGTTAATCGGTCCGGATATCGCTCGCCAAGCCTGTCAGAGGTAAGGGAGTTTAGATCCTGCATAGAGTCAAACTATGAAAAAGCTTAACATCCTGTAAAAGGTTTAGATGGCTTACCTCGCTAGCGTGACGCTGCGAGCTGTATCCGCGGTCCTCAGAAGCGGATGCGGGAGCCTCGGTACCCTTGAATAGCATCTTCCATGCGTCTTCGTACGTCGTGTTGAAGAGCCTGTTGAGGGTTTGATGCTGCGCTCCCACAGATTGAAATCCCGTTGTTGGCACGGGAGGATCCGGCGGATGAGCATAACCTGGATTACATTAACAAGCCGGACTGGCTTGTTCACCAGGGACTGGATGCATGTTTGCAATCCGGTCACCTCTTTTTCGTCACCCCACGACAGGCCCGTCTCTTTCCAGGACACAAGCCGCGTGGGGGGTCCGGATTGGAACTCGGGGGCTGCGGTCCATTTCGGATCGCATGGCTCGGTGATGTAAAACCACCCGGATTGTCATCCCTTTAGGGTCTCCACAAAAGAGCCCTCGAACCATGGGACGTAGGCCATCTTGCCCGCCATGGCGCCTCCGCACTCCGCCTGGTTGCCGCGCACCACCTTGGGCTTGACGTTGAAGGTCTTGAGCCAGAGGCCGAAATGGGGGCGGACGCGGAGAAAGGCCTCGCACACAACTATAAACGCCGAGATGTTGAGGATGAAGTTCGGGGCCAGATCGTGGAAATCCAGGCCGTAGTAGAACATGAGCCCCCGGACAAATGGGTGGAGTGGAAAACCCAGTCCGCGGAGGAAGTGGGGGAGAAACACTACCCTCTCATGGGGCCTTGGGGTGGGCAGCAGCTGCCCCTCCTCGGGAAGCCGGTGCGCGATGTCCTTGGACAAGTATCCGGCCTTCCTTAGCTTTTTGACTTGGCCCTCCGTGACGGAGGAGACCATCCACTTGCCTCCCGCACCGGACATGGCTGGAGAAGGTTGAGGTGGGAAGTGCGGGCTTGGGTGCTGGAGCTCGAGTGCGCAAGAGATGGATAGGCAAAGGAGGAAGAAGGCGTAGGTAAAAAGGTGGATCCTTATCTCCTTATATGGGCGGATGCGGTTGTGCGTCCCCACCTGCATAGTAAAACTCGCTTGCCTCCCAAGCGCCATGATAAGTGGCGCGGTTGGGTTACCCACGTCCGTATTGATGAGAATCCCGTAAAGGGGGGTACATGATCTCTGCTGTGACAAGACGTGCCAAGGAAACCGCCTCGCAAAACACGCTGAGGTGGGAAAGTAAAAACGATTTGAGTAAAGGACTTGGCCGTACTGTGATGGCGCACTTCGGAATACGTTAGCAGATTTGATTTGTGTTAATATTATTCTCTCTATGGAAATATGTGGAAGCTTATTTTGCAGAGCTGGACACTACTCTTCGTGTTTACAATCTTCTATGAAGGACTTGGAGGAGGAACCCGCCTTGCAATGCCGAAGACAATTTGCACGCCGGACTCGTCGTCATTGAAGCCTGGTTCAGGGGCTACTGAGGGAGTCCTGGATTAGGGGGTGTTCGGATAGCCGGACTATACCTTCAGCCAGACTCCTGGACTATGAAGATACAAGATTGAAGACTACGTCCTGTGTCCGGATGGGACTTTCCTTGGCGTGGAGGGCAAGCTTGGCGATGCGGATATTCAAGATCTCCTACCATTGCAACCGACTCTATGTAACCCTAACCCTATCCGGTGTCTATATAAACCAGAGGGTTTTAGTCCGTAGGACGACTTCATCAACTCCATAGACAACAATCATACCATGGGCTAGCTTCTAGGGTTTAGCCTCCTTGATCTCATGGTAGATCTACTCTTGTACTACCCATATCTTCAATATTAATCAAGCAGGACGTAGGGTTTTACCTCCATCAAGAGGGCCCGAACTTGGGTAAAACATCGTGTTCCCTGCCTCCTGTTACTATCCGGGCTAGACGCACAGTTCGGGACCCCCTACCCGTGATCCGCCGGTTTTGACACCGACACCTAGATTGGGCTAGTGTTGAGCCAAAAAATTCACGGGCCAATACAGGCCGAAACTACCTAAGGCCCATGTTTAGCCCAAATAGGATGAGCAGTTAACAGGCCAAAATATATCTCGGGCATGTTTGGCCCAATAAAATTATGGGCTTTAAGCAGGCCGGTATCTACGCGGGCCATAGGACTAAAAGTGTCACGGGCCATTATCAAATGGGCTATAAGCAGGCCGGGTTCAACACGGTCTGTAATTAGGCCCAACTATTACATGGGCCATTAATAGGCCGATAGGCCAGTTGGGCTGAAATTTATCCACAAAGACTACGGGCTGTTAAGAGGCCTAAAGTTACTTCGGACAAGAAATAGCCCAGTTTCTGCATGGGCCGTTAAATGGCCTAAAGTTAAACCGGGCCGACAACGTCCCAGATGCACCACGGGCCGCCAACAAGCCAAAACTATTATCGGGCTGAACTGGTAAACGAGCATTTAACAGGCTGAAATACAAACATGTCTTAGAATGGGCCCAAAAGAACAGTGGCCATTTAACGGGCCTGATCCGATATGGGCCGTAAGTTGGCCCAAAACACAACAGGCTGTGAACGGGCCTGATGTGGTATGGGCCTCAATTTGACCCAAAACATGGCAGGGTGTTAACGGGCCAGCCCACTAGTGTCTGAAAAAACATGGTGGGCCTTTAGCTGGGCTGGCCTTTTCACCGGAATGGGCCTCTGTTGGGTCATGCCACATGTCGATGTATCATAGGCGCCTCCTGTCCAATGAGTGGATGACATCTGTCCCAACAGTGAGCCAACACATGTTTCCTCCAGCCAATGAGAATTTTACACGTGGAAAATCCCCATTGGTCTGGGCTGTTAACGGGTTATCGGATACAAAACCGGACATGATAGCTTAATGGCGACCCGTTACGATCGATGCCATGTGTCGGTCACCCTTGACGAAAGCACTTCTATGATGCACAATTTATCGTCATGGAAGTGGACACTTCTATGATGATATTTTGGTAATGTCATGGAACACTTCTACGACAGCACAGGTATTACTATCTTGATTCTGTCATAAAATCATAATGGATGTACATGCATGACAGAAAACATGACCTACTGTGACAAACACGTATCACCATGGAAGTGTATTTTTTTGTAGTGATTTATTGTCAATCTAACCCTGCCATGCAAACACCTCTTTGGATGGAGTTAGTTCTGGCTTAATCATGAGCTATAAATTAACTCTAACCTCTAGCTATGTTGACTATCCAAACAGAGTTGTGTTGTTGCAGTTCCTACTATTGCTCTTCTACGTATATCTAGACATCATCAGAACATTAAGGTAACACTATTCCTTGTTGCTATGTATCCTAGGATAACATATTTAGACATTAAGTACAGTGCATGTTGCTATGAAGCCTCAGATGTATTACATATGGCCCTAGTTAACCTAATGATAAATGGGTTATAGCTATATTCAATTAAAAGTCCGATTCACCGATTAGTCCCTTATCAGCCCCCAGCCTATATGGTACCAGCTACCGATATCCTGAACAGTGAGTATATATAAGCCAAGGGATGAAACTAACCTTGATGGAAAACAGTAGTCGTTCCCAAAGTTTTCCTGTGTAGGTACATCGAGAGGCATGTTAAGCACAATAAGCTAAACATCAACCAAATATATCCATTGCAGACATTATAATCTCCAAAAGATAGCTTCAGTGTGCAGGTTTAAGCACGCTAGTAAAGCAAAACAAGTGGAAAGGTGTGTTAACTGCAACAGGCCTAACATTTAACAACAAGCAAACAAAGTCATTCAAACTAGTATTGTGTCGGTCTAAGTACACTCGTTATTGTTAAATAAAAATGGAAAGGTGTGTTAACTACAATATGCAACACCCAAATGTAGTCATTCATAGTCGTATTGTTTAAACTGGTGTTGATAAAATTGAACTGCACAGTTCATAGTTGCACATATAGAACATCTCGTTGTGAATAACTAGAATAAACAAGGCATACTACGAACAACCAAAGATAGCATTCGAAACTAGACATATGCTAACTACAAACAAATGAACATTCAAAAACCTTTAAAAGAGGCATATGCTAGCTATAATAGTAAATGGTTGCACATATAGAGCAGCACATTGTGAACAACTAAAATAAACAAGGCATACTACAAACAACCAAATATAGCAATTAAAACTGGACATATTCTCACTACACTACAAAAGGGACTCGAGAAAGAAAATCATTGGTTCCCCCTGTGAAGAGGCACGGAAAAACAAATCATGGGTTTCCTCACTTTTCACAGATGGGCTCGTTCCTATGGGAAGAGCACGGACCCTGGATGCGCTCCATGTTGTCGCACATGGGATCCTTCCCCTTGGAAGAGCAGGGCTGTAGGGTGCCCTCCCTGATGTCACAGACAGGCTCTTTCCCCAGGGAAGATCAAATGGGCTCTTTCCCCTTGGATGAGCCGGAGAGGGTGCACTCCTCGTGGTCGCCGTCGATGAGGTCTGACTTGGAAGGTGTAGATCCCAAGCCAACGTCATAGAATGTGTCCTTCAGAAATGACAAAAGGGGCTCGATGGCAATGTAGGATGGAAAATTCTTGACAGTGAGCCAGAGGAGATCAGCGGCGAGGACATGGATGAGATCGATGGTGGTTGAACCCGAGGGATTGGGGGTGGGCCACTTAACCTGTGACATAGCCCACGTTAGTCCGTCATTGTCGGTGACCTCGATGCCGTTGCCCATGTCCGTGACATACTCTAGCCCGCTGATTGAGTGCCTACGACCAGTAATGGTCGTCGGCTTCATCGGTGACGTCGGGTGAAGAGATCGTGATACACCTCTTTTGGGCCAGTCACTCCTCGAGCTCCACGGGAAGCGTAGCCAGGCTTAGGGTGCGACGCTCTGGAGTGGGGGATGGGGATATGGATCTATGGGAAAGGGGGTGTTTGGCAGGCGTCATCTAAGAAACTCAAGGTGGCCTGGGTATGGAGATCGGTAGGTAAGCTGCATGGGCAAACCGACAGATGTTGACAATGGTCACCTTACAACGGCAACCTTGCGAGGGTTTCGAGCGAGCGAGAGGTGTGTGTGTGTGTCTTTGTGCGCGCGCACGCGCCCGAGGAGGTTTTGGTGTGTGTGTGTGTGTATGTGTGCGCGTGTGTGTGGGTGTGGAGGGGCGGGGGGTGTGTTTGAGTAAATGACGCGGTTACTGAAAATTTTACTATGCGGGTGTCAAATGCAGGAGTGAAATGACGAGGCTATTGAAAATTTGGATGATGGTGCATCGCACATAGTCCAGAAATAAGCACCGTGTGTTATGAAATAGAAAAAACCCTCGAGGCGGGCAGATATTTGCGAGGGATGCAGGCGGGAGCGAGTACAAGAAACATCACACATGGTCGAAACATAATAACTGTGTGTTATCAAACAGAAAAAACCTGCATGCGGGTAGATATTTTTGAGAGGGGAAGCCTCGTGGTTCCCAATGTACTATGCGGATGTGCGTGGCAGGGGCACCGGCGTGGCACACGGTTAGTGTGAGTGAACTGTGTCTGACGCGTCATCCGACTTGTCTAATGTTCATAAATTTGGCGAAAAATGACGCGGGAGAGGGTCAGAACACGAACACACTTGCATGTGGACCAAATATATGTATGAAAAGGGTGGTTTGATGTTCAAATACCAAATGCAACTTCGATGTGGCACCTATCTCGCAAAGTGCGCGGTATTGCTTGCCCCCCGTCATGTCAATAGGAAGGGAATCCTAAGCTATGAATGCATGACCCCCACCCCCCCCCCCCACGGACGTTCACCTAGCAAAGTGTGAAGTAGCAGTCCCCGCCCACACACACACACTTTCAATCGGCAGGTAAGAGGGCATCTCACCAAGATGGATCATAAAACGGACCAAGAATAATCCACCTTGTTCATACAACCTCTCTTTTGTTGTTGGTCAAAGTGATGGTCGTCCATGCGACCTCGGAGATGGGCTAGCTCACCAATAATCACGGAAGTAGCTAGTCCTCGAAGACAACCACTGCCTTCGTGTGGCCCAAACATATGTATGGAGAGGTGTGTTTGAATACACAATGGAACAACTTTGATGTGGCACCGTGCTTTCGAACCAGAAATCCCCACACTGAGCGAGGGTTAGTTGAAGATGCATATGTATGTCACACCACACTTCAAGCCAATGATGGGGATTCATGCATGCATGCGTGCATAGTGTATGCTCAAACTTAGTTAGGTCTGAATCTCACCATGACCTATACTACTATAACAGGAACCAAAGGAAGAATCCGCCATGGTAACCTATCTTGTTGTCGGTCAAGGTGATCATGGATGTCCGGGCGGGCCCATGAATATATAGGCTTGTCGCCGATAACCATGCAAGGGAGTGTACCATTCGAAAAGAACCACTACATGCATATGTATGGGGCTGATGCGTGCATGCATGTTTGAACACCATTTCACAACATTGATGTGGCATGTGCGTCGAAAATCATACAGTCCCCACACAGAGTGAGATCGGTTCATGACATGTCGTGGTACTAGCCACTTCGACTCGATGGGAGGGATTCATGTGTACACATGCATGTGTGTGCTCAAACTGTATCATGTCATCCCAGAGCATGACCTATATATACTGTATTACAAACAAAAAAATAATCCCCTCCTAAGTCAAATTAACCTCACTCGTTATCAGGCAAAGTAGTGATAGACCAAGCAGGCCCACAGATGGAAATCATGGATATTGTTGATAACCACTTAACTGGGTGCGAGAGGACAACCACCATCGCTTTGCATGTGGTCCAAACATATTTTGAATACCCAAAATGCAAAACGTTGATGTGGCACATGCCTCGAAAACCGTAAAGTCCCCACACAGAGCGAGGTTCATGAACCGTACTACATATGATGGTCCCCTTCCCCCTCTTTGAGGAATACTATATGCTCCTACCGTAATCCAACCCAAAAAGAATCCTCCTTGATGGTGAAATTAATTAACCTGTCACGATGTAGGTCAAAGTGTTGCATGCATCGACGATGGCGTCGTGCCCCATAGATGTAAGCGTCACACATGAGCGTCCTAGGATAACCTCCGCCTGCATGCATGTGGCCCAAATAGGTGTTGTGTGATGTTTGAATAGCAAATTTCACAACTTTGATGTGGCACGTGCCTCGGAAACCGAAAAGTCGCAACACTGAGTGAGGTGTACTTGTTCATGAACGCGTACGTATATAGTATAGATGCTAGTCCCCTCCCACCTGTTTGATGCGTACTATATACTCCCACCATAACACAAACAAAAAAGATTCTACCTCCATGGTCAAATTAACCTTTCTACTTGCTGTTGGTCAAAGTGATGGATGACGACCTCACGGGCCCACTGAAAGCGTCACACGTGAGTATCGAGTGCCGTGTAGGACAACCATCGACTGCATGTGGCCAAAACATGTATCTATGGAAGGGTTGTGTATTGTTTTAAATAACGAATTCATGACTCTGATGTGGCACCTGCCTCACAAAACAACCAACCCATATGGTGGCTCATGACTCGTAGTGTACTGCCAGCCACCCCACCCCCAGACGCACACAAACATACCACAAATCCACCGCAACTGCGATGCGTGTTAAATTATCCCGTGGTGAACATATGTTAGCAAAGGAGGGACGTTTTAATTTTGAAAAAAAAGCTGAGATCATTAAGACATTTTAGTACATTGATTGATTTCCTGGGGGTATAATGTGCAAAAATCAAATTTGAGCTACATGCACACGTGACAGTGCACCTAAATGGATTGCAAAAACACATGTATCTCACTGGGTCCATGTTTACCCCCCATGCAAGAAATTTCAAACATTGAGAATATTGATTTTAAAATTCTAGTACATCCAAAACTTATTTGAAATTAATGAAACTTATCATGTTGTCATATGGACACCAATACAAAGTGGCATTGTACTTTTTTCTCAAATTTGAGACCAGTTTTGATGTAATCTTTTCCTTCTTACAAACGGGAGATTATTAATAAGTGGGAAGCAATATCACAAACGGATTATTTATTCAAACCGTGAGCGTTAGACAAACAATGGATATGTGCCATGCTTCGGTTAAGCAATAAAGCGACTGCATTAATCATCCAAATAGAAAAACAATATACATCCCGCCACGCGACCCATGTGCCGTCCGAGCAGGCGTGAGTTGACGGGACACATGCGAGCAGTCCACCGCGCAGGCAGACCGGGAGGCATGTGTGCAGGTGTGTAAATTGATGGGAGGCGTGCTCGCTGCGCAGTGTCATCGGGAGGCGTGTGAGTAGCTGTGTGAAACGACGGTAGGCATGCATGCCAGCAGTCCCGTGCGCGGACTCACCAGGATGTGAGCCAGCGGTTTGACCGCCGCTCGCCTCTCTCCCACTACTCCATATTAATGGCGCGCCTGAGCGGCCGCACCCTTGTCGGTGTACAAAAGTGCGGGTCCTTTTTGTACCCCTTTACTTGCGCGCGAGTAGTCGCAGCCACGCGCCTGCGGCCACGCTTGGCAGAGCGGAGGAAGCAAAGATACAAGACTACCAGAGCAGTGCCACGCCGAAGGCACGAGAAGCAGAGGGGCAAGGTGAAACTCCCTTGCCAGGGTGTCCTTCATGGCCCCGGCAAGAGTCTTGCCAGGGAAACTTGCCCCACACCAACAAGGCCGCCAACCTCGAGTCTAAAAGTCCCGACGCCATCAACCACATCGGAACCAAGGCTCGGGAGGCGCCTCCATGGTGGCATGCAGACCTTTGTGAAGACAAAGGGCCTACGAGGCCTACATAGGAACCCAGAAACAAGACAACAGTAAGGCTCCTTGCCGAGGATGCCCACGAGGGCCCGGCAAAGCTCCTGCCAAAGATACCCACGAGGCCCCGGCAACACTCCTGCCGAGGGCACTCACAAGGCCCCCAGAAGACCCTTGCCGGGAAGATCAGCAAGACCGCGGCAAGGCCTTGCCGCCCCGTCGCCACCCTAGCACAGCGGCCGACCCACCAACTAAGCAGGTACTCACGTGGCAGTACTTGGCTGTTAAGCCAACTAGTCAAGCACCTACGTGGTGGCATGCAGATCTTCGTGAAGACCCTGCCACCACACCAACTCAGCAGCCTGCCAGCCTACATGGCGTTGCATGCCTCGTTGGCCTAGACGCGTGTCGGAGCAAGGCGAAGCGGCGACGGACGGGACAGGCTTGGCCGCCATCCCCGATAAAGCAAGAGGACACCTAAGTAGGGCATTTAATGCGTTTTGTCCCGTGATGTCAAGTGATAAACTTGACTACTGTACAACTTCCCACCTCCTGTGTGCCACTTTGGCAGCCCCTTACTATAAAAGGAGGCCCACGGCGTACTGTGCGAGGATTCAGACTTTTTGGAGCCTGCATGCTTTGTAGCTAATCCAAGAACACCGTATAAACACAAACCAGTAGGAGTAGGGTATTACGCATCACTTACGGCCCGAACCTGGATAAACTCCCCCGCGTTGATCTTCTAAACCCGCTCTTTCCAAAGCCCCACGCCCGCCGACCGTAGAAGGGATTCCCTATGATCCCCACTACAAAAAAGACACATCCGTGACATTTTGGGCTAGACGAAATTTTTTCTGTCATACTTATGACACTTCTATGGTGATAATCGTGACAAAACCCGGTATCATCATAGATGTGGTGGGCTCCTACTTCTATGACAAAAAATCATGAAAGAAAACAGGCTCTTCGTCCTGGGTGGGCCAGAGATGCAGCTGGATGACATTCTTTGGGCCGTCGATGACGGAAAAAACCGTGGTAGAAGCGAGGGCGAGGAAAATATCGGGGTGTTCCCGGTTACGGTTGGTGGTCGGGGCCGAGCGATGCGCGTTTCTCTCATACACGCACGCGAGGCATTGGGCTCTAACTAAACCCGAGCGATTGCACTGCAGGCTACATGTTACTGAACCCAAGCAATCAATCGATGGCTGTTAACTAAACCCGATCGAGCGATTCCTTCACTACTGCTGCTAACTGAAGCCGATCGATGCTGCCTCTGGATGAAAAGTGAGCGTTGCTGGGGGGGTTTGGATGAATAGTTTCCGGTGGGGGTGGATGAACAGGACCCCGTGGTGTTGCCTCTGGATGAACAGGACCCCGATCGATCGAGCCGGTTGGGGCTGGATGAACAGGACACCGTGGAGGGCAGGATGAATAGGACCACCCCATGGAGGGCTGGATGAACAGTAGACGGTGGAGTGTTAGATGAATAGTAGCCAGTGGAGGGGTGGTTGAACAGGAGCCCGTGGAGAGGGATGGTTGAACAGTAGCCGGTGGAGTAGCACGCGGTGGAGGCTGGATGAACAGGAGCCCGTGGATGAACAATCGCAGCTAGAGGCTGGAGGAGGTGACGGTGGATGAACAGTAGCCCGTGGAGGCTGGAGGGGTTCAACGGTGGAGATGAACAGTATCTCGTGGAGTCCCGTTTTGCGGTATGCCACACCCCTCCCGATGAACAGGACCCCTGCTTCGACCGTAGCGCTCCAACACAAGTCCGTTTCCTCCGTTTTGTGGTACGCCACACCCCTCCCGATCAATAGGACCCCCATTTCGACCGTAGGAGGTCCGTTTCCTCCGTTTTGCGATACGCCAGACCCCTCCCGATGAACAAGATCCCATTTCAACGGTGGTCGGTCGAACACAAGGCCGTTTCCTCCGTTCTGCGGTACGCCAGGCCTTGTGTCCATCAGTTGTTCCATCCAAGCGCTCCCGATGAACACGACGACGCATTCCGTTTCGACCCAGCCGCTTGGCTCCCCATGAACACGATGATGATGTTGTTTCTCTGTTCCGACCCAGCCATGTACACGAGCCCTGGTCGTACGTATGTGCGAGTAGGCATTCGAGACCCTGCCCATATGTATGTACGTTGTCGTATTTCCTTCCTTGCACACTGGCCGCTGTACATACGTGTACATGCTACATGCGCTCCTCTACATCGACCAGTATGTACGTATACGTCCGCGACCAGAATGACAATGCTATGTATGCTTCGACCAGGCGGGTCCCGACTATCAGGCACTTACTTGCGTGCGAAGATGTAGCTGGTGGGTCCCAGCAGTCAGGGGGGCGAATCATTTTTTTTGCCCAGACTCACTTCCTTGCATGCGAAGATGTAGCTGGTGGGTCCCAGCAGTCAGGGGGAAACGTTTTTTTTTCACGAAATACGGTGGCCCATACAGTGGGTCCCCGCTGTCAGGTGGAGGAGTAATTATTTTGCGTAATAAGGAGGCACTTCCTTGCTGCGGTCGTGCACCCAACTGTCAGCCTCTCCACGTACAGTCCACGTCCGATGGAAGCCGTTCCTTGACCATGCCGCGTCGAGAGCACCAGGGCGGTGGATGACGGCGGGGCCTAGGAAGGGGACGATGCGGAGCCGGGGAAGACACGGCAGTGGAAGCCCGCGCGGAGAGGAGTACGAGGGTTCACTGCTTCGGCTGCGGTGTGAGGCTGCCATCACCGCACAATAATAGGGGGTGTGGGTGAGTACAGGGATGGCCTGGCCAGCGGTGGGAGTAGTAGGGGGCGGTGAGGCCTCCGCGGCATCGCAGCTAGCCACGGGAGGCAGGAGCACGAGGCACGACCGGCGCTGGTTTGGGCGGCTGGAGCAAGAAGACTAGAGGTTGAAGAAGCACTACGACCGTTGGATAGACATCGTACGGTTAATGGAGCTAGAATCGTGCATATTGACTAAGTTGACAAAGCCCTCCGTCCCCGTCAACTTAGTAGGCCCACAAGTCAGCCTCCCACTATACTGGGTCCCAGCTAGCAGGGGGAGTATTCATTTTTTGTGCGTAATAAGGAGGCACTTCCTTGCGTGCGAAGATATAGTTGGTGGGTCCGAGCTGTCAGCGGCGGTAATGTTTTTTTGCAAAATACAGAGGCCCTTTCGGTGGGTCCCAGATGTCAGGTGGAGGAATCATTATTTTGCGCGTAATAAGGAGGCCAGTACTAGGAAAAGGCCTACTAGTGGCGCACCTGTTTTATCTACTAATGGCGCACTACAGGTGCACCACTAGCACCACGCCATTAGAATTTATTACTAATGGCGCACCACGCAATGCGCCATTAGTATGCCTCCCAGGGGGCCATATTTACCCATGTGCTTTGGCATACTAATGGCGCACTGGTGGATGATGCACCATTAGTGTGCTCTGGCTTACTAATGGCACACTATGTGGTGGTGCGCCACTAGTATGAATATTAGGGATTTTTTTCTTTTCTGATATTTTCACAAGTTACAAAATATATTATTGGACATAATATAGAAAACACCACACAACACCAACAGATTCATCGAATACGGTAGAAGATTAGTCTTCGAATACAATTCATCATATTAGTCTTCGAATACAATTCATCATATTAGTCTCCGAATTCAAAAGACCGAACAAAGATAGAACATTACAAGTCTCGAGACCGCAAGTAGTGAGTTTGTCTTCACATTACAAGTCGATATCGATCATCTAAACTACCATCACATAGAAGAGAGCTGTGGTCATCACGATGAGCATCAATGTGATGAAACTAGTCTTCATCCGGTTCCTCCAACGCTCCCTCCTCTCTCCCTCTAGATAGCGCGCGTATCTAGATTCCGCCTCCGCCCTAGTTGTGTACCCTTTGTATCCGTTACCGCTGAAACAGTGAACCTGTCTCCGACACTCCTCCCAGTCGTCGTAGACTCTGGGAACCTTACCCTTGTACATGACATACGACGGCATCTCTATGCACTAGCCAAACAAAACGTTAGTAGCAATTCACAAACAATACATAAGCAATATATAAGTATGCAACAAAAGGATCGGAAGAGAAAAGCAAGACATTAATAGCACGATTCATGGTCCTACTAATAAATAGCATCGATTACATCTAAGTTGAACGACTGTCCTAACCAAAGAGACATACAAGTTCATTAAAGTTTAATTACAACATGAGCCAATCGATGTTTCAGAACTACACGTAGCATCACTACTTTCGACTCGACTCAAGGGACCGGAGCATGGATGAAGCCGCCGTCTCTCGTGATGGTCATGAAATCACTTGTCAGCCTGCATTTGTAGCGTTGTGTCTATCTCATTGTTGGACGGTTGATATCTGACGTTGAACTGCCCCGAGGTACGTCTTGATGGATGATTTCCGCAAACTCCAACTGGATGCGAAAGAATTCTTGTCTGATGTCTGCGTCCTGGATTGCCGACAAGCTCACGGCCCAATCTTTGAGATTATTTGGTAGCAGAAGGTGATTATGGTCCCGTACGATCGCCCGCATGTGATGGAGGGCGTAGTAGGCATCCTTCTGACCGCCAGGCAAGGTTCAAAATTGCGGATATCGGGTTCGTATCAGATTGCCCTTGACATATCGGATATCGGATATCAGGTGATATATCGGACGATATGTAGTTATATCGGAAATTAAAATTGGTCTATAATTTTCTATCTTAAGTGTTATACTTTCCATGCATTTTTAATATAACATGGAGTAAACTATGGAGATAAAATTGAACACACATCATGCATGCCGAATTCACATGTACGAAAAATTGGTTCTCAGGCATGTAATAACCAAAACAGTAAGAAAAAAGCATAGGATGAAACAAATTAACACATAAAGTCATAAACTCCATATCCAGTTCAAGTGCATCACGATTCACGAGTAAATAGTTCAAACATATTTCAATTAAGTGCGTGTGGGAATAATAGTAAATATTGATCTAGTCGCTTCATTGTAGATTTTAGTCATCATCAAGGAAATTGTCCTCATTCTCTCCATCATCACTTGAAGAATCGTCCATCAATTGCATGGCTGTATCATCTTTGTCACAGTCAGAAGACTCTTCTTCAGCCTCCATGGTGTGGGCTCTCTTTGACTTGCTCGACGAACCTTTGCTTAGTGCTCTCTTCTTCTCATTTAGGCCAGCCCGAGCCGGTTCATCTTGTTCACCATCATAATCAGATGCATTTTCTCCTTCTCCATCTTGTTCTTCAACAATATTTTCTTGCTGCTGCCCTTCAAGGGTCGCCTCCCCTTCAATCCACTCATTCGGTGGTTCATCATCAACAAACTTTACAGCTAATGGGTCTCTCTTCCCTTGAGCATACTTCCACTGAAGCCTCTTGTTAAACATGACATAGACAAGAGAATTCAATCTCTTCTGTGTTAATCTCATCCTTTTCTTGGTATGGACCTACAATGAAGCAGCCATTAAGATCTAAGAAGCACAATACGCTACATGAAAAGGTGGTGCATAAAGTAAGTGATGTGCGTACCCTCTCAAATGCACTCCAATTCCTTTCACACGCAGATGAGCTACGCGTCAAATTTAGAATCTTGATAGCCATCTTTCTTAATTCCTTTGCTTCTGTGCCATGTGCCACCCACCAATTTTCTGCAAATATATCCGAATTTAAGTTAGAAATTTGACAAGATAAATATTGTTGAAACCAGAAAGAGAGAGAGAGAGCTTTTACCTGGGGTGATAGTTGTACTTTTCCTTTGTCGAATAGCCATTGTAGAGCTAAAAGAATCAGTGCCATTAGTGTACATATTTAGCTGGGCAACAATCATGTCTTGTAATTTGTCATTATCATGGTACACGCGAACTGCACAATGTACAACTACTGCGACGAAAACCTCTTCCTCCAACTCTGCCTTGTTCTCATAATAAAAGAATGGATTCAAGTAATATCCAGCTTTATGCAATGGAGTCTTGAGTTTTTCGTTCCACCTTTCGTCTATAATATCCCAAATGAAACCATATTTCTTTGCATTTCCATCAAAACGGACAGCAATTTCCTTTTTTGCATTTTCAAGATCACCATAAAGGTAACCCATAACAGGAACATCTCCATCCACCCTTCTAAGTACAAATGCTAGTGGCTCAAAATAGTTTATAAGTCGCAAAATTGATGACCAAAAATCATTGCCCATGACCAAGTTAGCAATAACTTTTCCTACTTTTTGCTTAGCAAACCTAGAGTCGCACCACTTTGTTGATCCGAACATTTCTTTCAGTTCTTTTATTTTGTCATACAGACTTCTCAAATTAAGGTAGCAAGTGGCAAACCGAGTCATTCCAGCTCGAACTAAATCACGATCACCAGTAAAAGAACGCATCATAGACAACACTCTAGTGTGGGCATAAATGTAACATGTAATAGACTTTGCTTTCTTAATTGTATTCTGGATAGCAGGCTTCTTACCAATGTCCTCAAGCATTAGATCAATGGTATGTGCTGCACGAGGAGTCCAAAATATCTGAGGATATTTCTGTTTTAGTAAGTTTGCTGCAGCCATGTTATTTGAAGCATTATCGGTCACTACTTGTAAAACCTTCTCCGGACCAATTTCATCTATGCATGAGTGTACCAAAGAGTAGATGTAATTAGCATCATGAACATCTGCAGAAGCATCTATAGCTCGGACAAACCACACACCTCTAGCAGAATGAGATACCAAGTTCATTAGGCTTCTTCCCCGTCGATCTGTCCAAGCATCTGTCAAAACAAAGCATCCAATCAACGACCATGCCTCTTTGTGTGCATTTGCATATTCATCTAGTGATCTGACTCTGTTCTCCAACAAAGGAGTGCCAAGCTGATAAGGAGATGGCTTCTTCAATTGTGGGCCATGTTGTCCAATAGCTTCTATCATTAAATCGAATGAATCAAGGCGAATGGCATTTAATGGAATTCCAGCTTGGTAAAACCAATCTCCAATGT
Organism: Triticum monococcum; assembly: GCA_034509565.1. Classification (NCBI taxonomy): domain Eukaryota; kingdom Viridiplantae; phylum Streptophyta; class Magnoliopsida; order Poales; family Poaceae; genus Triticum; species Triticum monococcum. Next base: position 165,790,415 of record CM067841.1, on the reverse strand, counting down.
ATTCATGAGCTCTCTGTTTCTGCTTCAACTTGTATGTTTCATTTAGTATGGTTTGAGTGCTAGTCCGAGAATTCTTTCCTTTTCCATGAGCTTCTTCTGGTTTCTCATGATAACAGTCAAGTGGTCCTTTATTCAAAGACCTCTTTCGCACTAAACTGGTCGATTGATCTTGCTCATCGTCATCCTCCTCAGGAATATGAACCTGACTTCTAAGTTTGTTCAACTCTTCTTCTTTATCTAGTTTCTTTTGTTCTGCTGCCTCAAGGATAGTCTTCATCTTATCCCTAACATCATGAGGAACGTGTGTGCATTGGGTAACCTGGCCTCTCAATCCAGCTAAATGTTGCTTCATCCTGGTGATTCCTCCACTGAAGATACTTTTACAAAAATTACATCCAACATTGTTCGGGTGCTTCTCACTTGGCAAAAATGCATACTCCCAAGATGAATCCTTTTTTGGCTTATTTTTGGCTGACACTCCTTCATGTGTTGCTGATGAAGTCACACTCGCTGACATGATGATCTAAGAAATTACAAAAAATATTCCAGATTAACAAGCCATAAATCTGAACAAAGAACTAATATGCTAGTACTAGACGCAACAAAACAGAGCCACTTAATAAGCCATAAGCAAAAGAAATAGTGTACTAGTGCTAGATGCAAGAAGCATTCAAGCAATGAGGCAATATGGACTTGAGGACAGAATGCACACTCGTACTCTATGCTTAAACCTGAATGCGCATTTGCACTGTTTTCTTAAACCTGAATGCGAATATATTTGTACTCTCTCCCTCTCTCTCTCTCTCTCTCTCTCTCTCTGTAACGCCCTCGATGCGGCTATATCTCCCATGTGTCGAATCACGACTTAGAGGCATAACCGCATTGAAAGCAATGTCGTAAGTGAGGTAATCTTCACACAACCCATGTAATACATAAGGGAAAAGGATACATAGTTGGCTTACAATCGCCACTTCACACAATTACATGAGTAAAGCATTACAACATCCAAATACAATCAAGGTCCGACTACGGAACCAAAATAAAGAGGAACCCCAAATGCGACAAGGTCACCGATCGACCCCAACTGGGCTCCTCTACTGATCAACTAGAACGAAACAACATAAAGGACAAGATCTTCATCGAGCTCCTCCTTGAGTTTGGTTGTGTCACCTGCTCGGTAACATCGACACTTGCAAACTGGTTTTGGAAGTATCTGTGAGTCACGGGGACTCAGCAATCTCGCACCCTCGTGATCAAGACTATTTAAGCTTATATGTAAGGTAAAAGGTATGAGGTGGAGCTGCAGCAAGCGACTAGCATATATGGTGGCTAGCCTATTCGCAAAAGAGAGCGAGAAGAGAAAGCAAAAGCACGGTCGAACAACTATGATCAAGAAGTGATCCTAGAACAACCTACGTCAAACATAACTCCAACACCGTGTTCACTTTCCGGACTCCGCTGGAAAGAGACTATCATGGTTACACACGCAGTTGATGCATTTTAATTAAGGTCAACTTCAGGTTTTCTACAACCGGACATTAACAAATTCCCATCTGCCCATAACCGCGGGCACGGCTTTCAAAAGTTCATGACCCTGCAGGGGTGTCCCAACTTAGCCCATCACAAGCTCTCACTGTCAATGAAGGATATTCCTTCTAGCGGGAAGATCCGATCAGACTCGGAATCCCGGTGACAAGACATCCTCGACAATGGTAAAACAAGTCCAGCAAGACCACTTGATGCGCCGACATCCCGATAGGAGCTGCACATATCTCGCTCTCAGGGAAACACCGGATAAGCAATCCGTACAACTAAAACCAGCCCTCGAGTTTCCCCGAGGTGGTGCTGCAAGGGGCTCTAGTTTGGACCAACACTTAGACAAGCATTGGCCCGGGGGTTTAAAATAAAGATGACCCTTGGGCTGGCCTAACCCAAGGGAAAAAGAGGCTAGGTGGTGAATGGTAAGACCATGGTTGGGCCTTGCTGGAGGAGTTTTATTCAAAGCGAACTGTCAAGGGGTTCCCATTATAACCCAACTACGTAAGGAACGCAAAATTCGGGAACATAACACCGATATGACGTAAACTAGGGCGGCAAGAGTGGAACAAAACACCAGGCATAAGGCCGAGCCTTCCACCCTTTACCAAGTATATAGGTGCATTAATTAAATACGCGATATTGTGATATCCCAACAAAATGTCCATGTTCCAACATGGAACAAGCTCCAATCTTCACCTGCAACTAACAACGCTATAAGAGGGGCTGAGCAAAGCGGTAACATAGCCAAACAACGGTTTGCTAGGATAAGGTGGGTTAGAGGCTTGGCTTAACAATATGGGACGCATGATAAGCAAGTGGTAGGTATCACAGCATAGGCATAGCAAAAGAGCGAGCAACTAGCAAGCAAAGATAGAAGTGATTTCGAGGGTATGGTCATCTTGCCTGAAATCCCGTAAGGAAGAAGAACGAGTCCATGAAGAAGACAAACGGACGTAGCCGAACAATTCCTCACAAACAAGACGTTACCGGAACAAACCCGAAGAAGCAACACCGGAAAGAAGCACACAACATAGCAAACAACCAACACATGAACATGGTATGATATGCGGGATGCGGTATGCGATGCATATGCATGATTTGCAAAGGAATGATTGAATCTGGCCTCAACTTGGAAATCCAAGAGTGCCACTAGAAAGGGGAGATGATTTCGGTTGAAATCGATATAAAGATCACCGGAATCGGATGCACGGTTTGGAAATGGCAAGCAAAACAAATATGGCACCGGTCTGCGATAAACAACAAGTAGCCATCTAAATGCATCAAGATAAATAAGCTACTACACTCAAACATGGCAACAAGATACATGGCAGGGATCCACTCATGATGCTTGACAAAAGATGAACACTGAGCTAAGGCTAATTCACTCACTAACAGGTTCAAACAAGCATGGCAAATGTGCAAACGATAACATGTTTCAGACTTCGTGAAATTAACACAAGTCTGGAATTTATCATCAGGAAGCACACTTTAGAGCATGAAAACTACATGCTACAGGAACTTAACATGGCAAAAGCAAGGCATGGCATGAATCTACTCAAAGAACTTAACAAAAGTCCCTTAGTGATGTTGAGCCAAAAGGGATCAGAAAATACAATTGCAAGCATGTGAACATAGCAAAAACATAAACAGATCTCAGACTTAGTGAAAAACTGGAGCATGCAAAACAGTTAACGAGTAGGCATGTTTACGAGCTCGATGCACTCACTACAGAGCATGGCATGACAAACTAAGCATACAGCCATCAAGAATACATGGCATAGAAGCTAGACATAGCAAGAACAACAACATAGCATGCACGGATCAATAGCAACATCCTCGGCAAAATCGCTAAACAAGTCAACAATCTGCCAGGATCATAATTTAGCAAAAGTATAGCTCGATTGACTCAAGCTAGGGTGCACCATAAATGCAAACAAAGACATGGATGGATAGATCACCACAATGTTAACAAATCATCTTTACTTATCATCCTCAAAAGAGGCACGGATCACTAGGAAACGACATGAACATATGGCTACCGACAAAAACGGAACAATGACTTAATGAAATCTAAGTCCCTGAAATCAGCATTACCGATTGCACTACTTTGCAAGCTTGTGCTAGTCACCCCACATATCACAAAAATACATGGTAAGCACCACTGTAAATATGGCATGGCATATAACAAAACTCATGTAGAGCTCAGGAGCATATCATGCACACATTAATCATGGCAAAAATGACAAAAAGCTATTTGATGAAACAGATCTGACAAATTCACCACATAGCCCTCTTCCAACAGCATTATGGGCATCAAGATGAGCTCAAATAATATGATGCAATGAGATGAAATAATGTACTCGTCGAGACGAACATTTTGATATGCTACACGCTCAAAACGGAGCCACGGACGCGGAGTTACGATGCGTTGAATATGGGCATATGAATCTGGGAACTTCGGGGACTTAAGTGGAATTTTACCTCCGCAAAAGTCAATGCGGGACGGAGAGAAGCGGGACGAAGAGATCCGGCATGGAGACGGTGTTTGCATGGCAGGATTGGTGGATCTCATCCATTTTCTCCGGATCTGACCGGAGAGGAACTCCAGCGAGACGAACTCCGGCGAGGGCATCATGGGGCGGCGCGAGGACGAGGCGACGCGCCGGTGGTGGCCGAACCGGTGCAGGGCGGCAGCGGATCCGGTGGCCGGCGTTCGGAGCGGCGCGGCGAGGTGCTTGCGGCAGCGCGGTGGGCTCCGGTGAAGGCGGCGCCGGCGACTGGGCGGCAGGGCGGTCAACGCCGGCGAGGAAGGCGGCACAGCGACCGGAGGTGAGGGGCGGCGCCAGTGGAGCGCGTGCAGTGGCGCGGTGATCCAGCGATGGCCGGCAAAGGGTGTGGTGGCGGCGCGCAGAGCCGCGGGCACTCAGCCCGGAGCGGCTCGGGCGAGGGCCGAAGATGGGCCGGCGGGCCAGGCGCGGTGGAGGGGCGGTGCGCGGGCTGAGGTGGCGCTCGGCGATTGGACGAGGCCGGCGGCGAGGTGACGTGTCGGCCTGGTATTGGCCGAAGCGACGTGGCGGCGGCGGCGGACACGTCTAGCGACGGGACGGACATGTCCGGCGGCGTGCGGGAGTTGGATCTAGGGTTTGGACTGTGAGATTTTCGGAGGGGATCACATATTTATAGGTAGAGGGACCTAGGAGAGTCCAAATGAGGTGCGGTTTTCGGCCACGCGATCGTGATCGAACGAGCAAGATGATGGAGGGGGTTTAGGTGGGGTTTGGGCCACTTTGGAAGGGTGTTGGGCTGCAACACACACGAGGCCTTTTCGGTCCCTCGGTTAACCGTTGGAGTATCAAATGAAGTCCAAATAGCACGAAACTTGACAGGCGGTCTACCGGTAGTAAACCAAGGCCACATGACAAGTCTCGGTCCAATCCGAAAACGTTTAACACCCGCACACGAAAAGAGGTAAAAGGTAACACCGGGTGACATAGGAGCGCCGGATTGCAAAACGGGCAACGGGGAAAATGCTCGGATGCATGAGACGAACATGTATGCAAATGAAATGCACACGATGACATGATATGCAATGCATGACATGCAAGAAATGACAAGGCAAAAACAGCGAATAACTGGAGGACACCTGGCACATTGGTCTCGGGGCGTTACAACACTCCACTACTATGAGAGGATCTCGTCCCGAGATCTAGAATGGCACCGGAGGGAAAACGGAAGGAAAAGAGAAGAGGTAAAACTAAGTTGCTTCTTTGACCAATGAGTGAAACCAAAGAATCTTGAAAGGTTGAGAAAATTGAAAGAAAGAAAGCAACAGAGAATAACACAGTTAAAAATAGTCCGTTAGTAAAGAGGAACAAGGAAGAAACAACTTTGGGCAGCACTCCGATTGAAAAGAAAAGAATTGAATGAGAACTTGATGAGATGAGAAGATACTTGATGAAATCACAAAACACTGCCTCTGTAACTATTGAATGAATGGAACAAGGGGTAGGAAAAATCTCGGACAGCACTCCGGTTTAAAAGAGTTGAAAAACTTGATAAAATGAAAGAGCTTGAGCAAAGGGACACAACACTCCGGTTAAAAGGACAAGCACGAACAAAACATGGTCCTGACAATCCGAGAAGATGGGTTGAGGAGAGCAACATCACAATGCCTCCGGAACGGAAGAATAGAAGATAGATAATTGAAATAGGAAAATTGAGAAGAAAATGCCACTTCTGCCACAAAAGAGCTTGAAGAGGTATCTTTAGGAGAAGGGTCGAACGGAGTTGTTGGAACACCAACAACGAAAAAGAATAAGCTTAATATGGTCTTATGGAATACATCTCAAATTATGAGGTGAAATTCTGCCACTGACGAAAAATAATACATTGGATTGATATCAACAAGGAGACGAGAAACTAATTTCACCGGGAAGGATGGATGAAGAACTTGGATCATATATTATCACAATTAATAGCATTAATCCTTAGGAAAAGCTTTAGATGAAATATAACTCCAGATAACTCCAATGACGAGATTGATGGATTTAAAATATCTCATTCTTAACAACATGTGAAACATGGAACATGAACTCAAATTATCAAGAATGACATAATACCACCTCTATTGATACGGAAGGAAGAATACTTGAGCTCCTTAGAAAAGAATCTCGATGAAAACTTCGAGAATGGATAAAATCCTTGATGAACCATCATGTAGAACCTTCATTGAGAACTCCGGTAACAAAAGGATGATCAAACGGAAGGAAAGAGAGGTTGAAAACACAAGGTGAAGCCTTGCGGTGATTTAGATGAATCTTCATGAAGATATAATGCGGAAAAGCTTGGAACTCAGGAAAAGAAAGATGAAACAAATGAATCCAAGAATTTGATGAGCCTCCGGAATAGGGAAATAATTGCTTAGATGAAACAAAGAATAAGAATTACGTTGTGCGCATCCTTCACCAATTTAAATTGATGACAATGAACGGATTTGGCAAACTACTTATTCTCATTGAAAGAATTAATATAGATGTCGCTTTAACTTGAGAATGCCTTCAACGAAACACCGGTGGAATCGAAACAACGAATGAGTTGATATGATAACGAAAGAAGAGGAATCTTGCACGAACCACTGTAAGAATTGAAAACAAACAAAGGAAAGATAAAGAAACACCGGGAAGAATTATAAAATGAACGAAGATGCTTGAGAGGATTTAGATACCTAAGAACGAAGAGATCACGAGCCTATTAGAGATCACTTGAACGAAGCACCGGTAAGATAGGACATTGATAACGGACAGCTGAGAATGAATAATCCTGAGTTGATGGACTCCGGATAACAAACTGAGAAGACTCTTGAATTGCTCTGGATAGGGGAAAAGAATTCTCACAAACGAAATAAATTGTGAGATGATGGCAACAAGCTACAATCATGAAACATGAAGAGAATGGGGTAAGATATGGAGGAAAAACTCTTCTTCGGTCTTCAAAATCTAAGAATTACGACGAGAAACACCACCCTGAATTATTTAGGCACTCCGGAAGAATCAAAAGCGAAGAGATTTAGCCAATGATGAAAAGAGTTGGAAAGATCTTGGAGAAGGGCATTTGACTGATGATAACACATTCTTACGTCAAACATTGAAATGAATTTGAGATTAACTCCGGGAGAATAAGAAGAGTCAAGTAAGATCCTGGAAAAAGACCTGTGGGTTAGGGCCCACTTAGAAGAAACACCTTAGAAGGATTACTTGAAAGGGAGAATACACCGGTTAGAAATAAATGGCTTGAATGAGATAACAACCTCGAAATGAGTTGACCGGATCTTGAATGACACAACGAGCCTTCTGAGATTTCTTCAGCACTCTGGAACAATTGAATAGCAAGCGGGGAATGATTATGAGGTGCACCGCCATAAGAACACATTTGAAACAAGGAAAAAGGATGTGAGATCAACACCGAAATCTTGATTTGAATCCACCGGAGAAGAAAACGAGTGAAAAGTGACGAACTTGAAGCTCCATTAGAATCTTCATGAGAATCACCGGGTAAGAACATGAAGGAGAAGAGTGGAGAGACTTCACATGAATCAAAGGATACTTGATTAAGAAATCTAAGTCCTTGAAGAAAAAGGGGTGGGTGGGTGGGAAAAAACAAAGGCAACTTGGAGACAGATGAAACAAACACCTTGAGAAGAACTGATACTTGATCAAGCGGATGTTGAAAACGATCGGATCCACTTGAAAAGGAACACGCCGGTGAAAAGGATTGACAACACAATCTCGATGATCAAGAAGGATTAGTATTCACATCGGAGTATGAGAACACCATTTGGGAAAGGGTATGGAAACAACATTTGACTTCGAAGCAACTCAAATACCACAACTCAAAACAAAAACAAAGGATTGGCCTGCAGAATAAGCCAAAACAAACATATGATAGAGATTTCGTCCGAAGTTTTCGTGGTGGGGCCTACACGGGCTCGATCATACAGCACCATCATGTACATGGCAGTGCACATGACATACGAAGCGTCCCTGAGTCGGCATAGCCAAGGACTCTTTAAGACACAACGAGACTACTATAAAACCAACCGTGGATAGGCGGACCACTAGACGTCGAACCCCAATTTTATATCATACATCTGTCGGAAAGATATCCTAAGAGCTACTTGAATTCCCACATATAAACTCCCGAAATTTTCAGGTTATGCAATCAGGTGTTGGGGATACAGGGGAAGCATAATATCTCACCCAAAACTAGCAAATCCTACATCCAGCTGTATCCATCCTTCAACACATAACCAAGAAACCTACGGAAATCGTTTACCTCACCCTTCGAAAAGCATCTGTTAGACGAGTTACGGCAATACTCTTGAACTCCCGCCCCAGTACTAGGTGGCGTCGAGGTTATCTCACCAACAACTGCATAAAAGAGATTTTCGATGTCGGCAAAACGAAACTCAGGTATTCCAGAACTGCAACGATAAAATTGTGACTACAACACCTCGGAGCTCAACTCCCTGGGACACTGCCACAACCCCTAAATGACAGGAGGCACCAAGAATAATGTTCTTGTCACAAAACCATCGGAACGATTCCAAGATACCCGCGTGATCCTAAATTTTTTTAGTGAAATTTGAGAAGAGAACAGTCAAAACTCTATGTCAGGATGCCTCACCAGAGCGATGAAGGGACTGAGGAGTAAAAAGAATTCCTAAACTCTCCGATATATATAATCCTAAATGACTCAAAACATTTCTAGACTCACTAACGCCAGCGATTCGATCAAGCAGGGGGCTCCTAACATCGGGGAAGGCTCTGATTACCAACTTGTAATGCCCTCGATGCGGCTATATCTCCCACATGTCGAAGCACGACTTAGAGGCATAACCGCATTGAAAGCAATGTCGCAAGTGAGGTAATCTTCAAACAACCCATGTAATACATAAGGGAAAAGGATACATAGTTGGCTTACAACCGCCACTTCACACAATTACATGAGTAAAGCATTACAACATCCAAATACAATCAAGGTCCGACTACGGAACCAAAATAAAGAGCAACCCCAATTGTGACAAGGTCCCCGATCGACCCCAATTGGGCTCCACTACTGATCAACTAGAACGAAACAACATAAAGGACAAGATCTTCATCGAGCTCACCCTTGAGCTTGGTTGCGTCACCTGCTCGGTAACATCGGCACCTGCAAACTAGTTTTGGAAGTATCTGTGAGTCACGGGGACTCAGCAATCTCGCACCCTCGCGATCAAGACTATTTAAGCTTATACGTAAGGTAAAAGGTATGAGGTGGAGCTGCAGCAAGTGACTAGCATATATGGTGGCTAGCCTATTCGCAAAAGAGAGCGAGAAGAGAAGGCAAAAGCACGGTCGAACAACTATGATCAAGAAGTGATCCTAGAACAACCTATGTCAAACATAACTCCAACACCGTGTTCACATTCCGGACTCCGCCGGAAAGAGACTATCATGGTTACACACGCAGTTGATGTATTTTAATTAAGGTCAACTTCAGGTTTTCTATAACCGGACATTAACAAATTCCCATCTTCCCATAATCGTGGGCACGGCTTTCAAAAGTTCATGACCCTGCAGGGGTGTCCCAACTTAGCCCATCACAAGCTCTCACTGTCAATGAAGGATATTCCTTCTAGCGGGAAGATCCGATCAGACTCGGAATCCCGGTTACAAGACATCCTCGACAATGGTAAAACAAGTCCAGCAAGACCACCCGATGCGCCGACATCCCGATAGGAGCTGCACATATCTCGTTCTCAGGGCAACACCGGATCAGTAATCCATACAACTAAAACTAGCCCTCGAGTTTCCCCGAGGTGGCGCTGCAAGGGGCTCTAGTTTGGACCAACACTTAGACAAGCATTGCCCCGGGGGTTTAAAATAAAGATGACCCTTGGGCTGGCCTAACCCAAGGGAAAAAGAGGCTAGGTGGTGAATGGTGAGACCAAGGTTGGGCCTTGCTGGAGGAGTTTTATTCAAAGAAAACTGTAAAGGGGTTCCCATTATAACCCAACTACGTAAGGAACGCAAAATCCAGGAACATAACACCGATATGACGGAAACTAGGGTGGCAAGAGTGGAACAAAACACCGGGCATAAGGACGAGCCTTCCACCCTTTACCAAGTATATAGATGCATTAATTAAATAAGCGATATTGCGATATCCCAACAAAATGTCCATGTTCCAACATGGAACAAGCTCCAATCTTCACCTGCAACTAACAACGCTATAAGAGGGGCTGAGCAATATGGGAGGCATGATAAGCAAGTGGTAGGTATCGCAGCATAGGCATAGAAAAAGAGTGAGCAACTAGCAAGCAAAGATAGAAGTGATTTCGAGGGTATGGTCATCTTGCCTAAAATCCCGCAAGGAAGAAGAACGAGTCCATGAAGAAGACAAACGGACGTAGCCGAACGATTCCTCACAAACGCGACGTTACCGGAACAAACCCGAAGAAGCAACACCGGAAAGAAGCACACAACATAGCAAACAACCAACACATGAACATGGTATGATATGCGGGATGCGGTATGTGATGCATATGCATGAGTTGCAAAGGAATGATTGAACCTGGACTCAACATGGAAATCCAAGAGTGCCACTGAAAGGGGAGATGATTTCAGTTGAAATCGATATAAAGATCACCGGAATCGGATGCACGGTTTGGAAATGGCAAGCAAAACAAATATGGCACCGGTCTGCGATAAACAGCAAGTAGCCATCTAAATGCATCAATCTAAATATGCTACTGCGCTCAAACATGGCAACAAGTTACATGGCAGGGATCCACTCATGATGCTTGACAAAAAATGAACACTGAGCTACGGCTAATTCACTCATTAGGAGGTTCAAACAAGCATGGGAAAAGTGCAAACGATAACAGGTTTCAGACTTTGTGAAATTAACACAAGTCTGGAATTTATCATGAGGAAGCACACTTTAGAGCATGAAAACTACATGCTACAGGAACTTAACATGCAAAAGCAAGGCGTGGCATGAAGCTACTCAAAGCACTTAACAAAAGTCCCTTAGTGATCTTGAGCCAAAAGGGATCATAAAATACAATTGGAAGCATGTGAACATAGCAAAAACATAAACAGATCTCAGACTTAGTGAAAAACTGGAGCATGCAAAACAGTTAACGAGTAGGCATGTTTACGAGGTCGATGCACTCACTACAGAGCATGGCATGACAAACTAAGCATACACCCATCAAGAATACATGGCATAGAAGCTAGACATGGCAAGAACAACAACATAGCATGCACGGATCAATAGCAACATCCTCGGCAAGATCGCTAAACAAGTCAACAATCTGCCAGGATCATAATTTAGCAAAAGTAGAGATCGATTGACTCAAGCTAGGATGCTCCATGAATGCAAACAAAGACACGGATGGATAGAGCACCATAATGTTAAAAAATCATCCTTACTGATCATCCTCAAAAGAGGCACGGATCACTAGGAAACAACATGAACATATGGCATACCGACAAAAACAGAGTAAGCACCTCTGTAAAGATGGCATGGCATATAACAAAACTAATGTAGAGCTCACGAGCATATCATGCACACATTAATCATGGCAAAAATGACAAAAAGCTATCTGATGAAACCGATCTGACAAATTCACCACATAGCCCTCTTCCAACAGCATTTTGGGCATGAAGATGAGCCCAAATGAAAATGATGCAATGAGATGAAATGATGTACTCGTTGAGACGAACATTTTGATATGCTACACGCTCAAAATGGAGCCACGAATGCGGAGTTACGATGCACTGAATATGGGCATATGAATCCGGGAACTTTGAGGACTTGGTGGAATTTTACCTCCGCAAAAGTCAACACGGGACGGAGAGAAGTGGGACGAAGAGATCCGGGACGGAGACGGTGTTTGCATGGCAGGATTGGTGGATCTCATCCATCTTCTCCGGATCTGACTGGAGAGGAACTCCGGCGAGGGCGTCATGGGGCGGTGTGAGGACGAGGCGACGCGCCAGTGGTGGCCGAACCGATGCGGGGCGGCGGCGGATCCGGTGGCCGGCGCTCGGAGCGGCGCGGCGAGGTGCATGCGGCGGTGCGACGGGCTCCGGTGAAGGCGGCGCCGGCGACTGGGCGGCGGGGCGGTCAACGCCGGCGAGGGAGGCGGCTCGGTGACCGGAGGCAAGGGGCGGCGCCGGTGGAGCGCGTGCGGTGGCGCGGCGATCCGGCCATGGCCGGCAAAGGGCGTAGGGCGGCGCGCGGAGCCGCGGGCGCTCGGCCCGGAGCGGCTCGGGCGAGGGCCGGAGATGGGCCGGCGGGCCAGGCGCAGTGGAGGGGCGGCGCGCAGGCTGAGGTGGCGCTCGGCGATTGGACGAGGCCGGCGGCGAGGTGACGTGTCGGCCTGGTATTGGCCGGAGCGACATGGTGGCGGTGGCGGACACGTCTAGCGACGGGACGGACATGTCCGCTGGCGTGCGGGAGTTGGATCTAGGGTTTGGACTGCGAGATTTTCGGAGGGGATCACATATTTATAGGTAGAGGGAGCTAGGAGAGTCCAAATGAGGTGCGGTTTTCGGCCACGCGATCGTGATCGAACAACCGAGATGATGGAGGGGGTTTTGGTGGGTTTTGGGCCACTTTGGAAGGGTGTTGGGCTGCAACACACATGAGGCCTTTTCGGTCCCTCGGTTAACTGTTGGAGTATCAAACGAAGTCCAAATGGCACGAAACTTGACAGGCGGTCTACCGGTACTAAACCAAGGCCGGATGACAAGTCTCGGTCCAATCCGAAAACTTTTAGCACCCGCACACGAAAAGAGATAAAAGGGAACACCGGGTGACATAGGAGCGCCGGATTGCAAAACGGACAACGGGGAAAATGCTCGGATGCATGAGACGAACATGTATGCAAATGAAATTCATACGATGACATGATATGCAATGCATGACAAGCAAGCAATGACAAGGCAACAACAGCAAATAACTGGAGGACACCTGGCACATCGGTCTCGCGGCGTTACACTCTCTCTCTCTCTCTCTCTCAAAACTGAACAAGTGCTCTGTTTTTCCTCTGCTTCGTGTGTGCGTGGTAGAAACTGAACTAGCTTGCGCGTGTCTATGTCTGCCGCCGGCGAGCGAGACGAGGGCCAGCACCCAGCAGCCATCACTACTTGCATGAAGCTCTTGGATTTGCAGCTTGCCAGAGAAGGTTGTGCCGTTGTAGATGATGGACGCCAAAGGAACTAATGGCAAGGATGGAGTAGGGTTCCAGCCAGAGAGCAAAGCAGAACATCGTGTAGTTACCCGTCCACCGTCGCAGCCAGCGGCCGCCAGGGGAAAACATTTAGGATCGCAGCCGCCGCCGCCGTCGCCACTGCTGTGTACTAGTATGCCAACAAAAAGACCTAGGTCTATTAGTACTAGGCAGGCTTGTGCACGTTTGTGGGCTGGGCTCATCCAGTTTATGTAAATTGGGACACTTTTACATATCCTCCATATCGGTCAGACATGTATCAGCCCGAAATTGCGGGCTGACCAGCGATATTGCGGCCGGTAAGTTGAGAAACGCAATTCTGGAAACGACAACATAGCTTCGTATCGGTGGGCACTCAAAACTGATATTGCGGCTGATGCGACCGATATTTAAAAGCTTGCCGCCAGGCGGCTCCTTGACGCAGCAGAACGTCATATTGTGGGCGAACACGTGCTTGTCATACCTACGAACTGGCCTGGTGAAGGTGCCTCCAGATTTTGCGTAGCCGGGGAGAACACCATCAAGAACTTTCTTGATATTTGTGTAGTCTTTCTTCGACTAACGGTCCGAGTCGAAATACGTGGCCATGGAATATTTCGGGCTTAAGAGGATGAGTGTGCAATGTGTGTCACTGCACAAAACACGGAATGTTAGAAAAAAACGATCGAAATCTAAGAAATCATATGTTACGGGGCGTTGTGGGGATAACTTACTCAGGAAAGTAAGGCACGAGGAAGTTATACTTATCTAGGTTTGCCAGAATGACGCCTTCGAGGTAAGAACTCGCGACTTGCCGGTCCCCAGCGCTGCCCAATATCTTGGCACACATGTAGAATGGGTCGACTATCATGATGTCCGGGGTCTTGTCTCTAATGATCCGCATCTCCATACTCAGCGAAAATAGCCGAACGAAGGTGTAGTGAAGCGGATGAAGGTTAAACATAGCGAAGATGCCATCAAACCACAGGACGATCGTACCCCCAATGGAGTTATCCACAAAGCCCTTGCCCTCTGGCACCTTGGCCATGAAAACCGGGTATGCCACATCATTCTCGGAGAGACACCGCTTCTCCAAAGAAAGAACACTGTCATGCAGACTCCGCATAGCGCCGGTTGCAGCATTGAGCATATTAGTCGATAGCATCAGCCTACCCGCCACATGCACCCTCCTTGAGATATCCTTCGGTGAAGCTGGCCCGTCCTGAGCACGGATTGTACTCGGTGCTGGCTGGCTCACACCCTTGATACTCTTTCTTTTCCGTCCCTTCTTCTTCTGTTGTAATGGGACCGAGTTCTACTCACAGACCGCCTTCTTGAGTGTGTTGGGGCTAATAATATTTCACACCTCGGCTATCTGAGGTCGGTGAAGTCGGCAACTGGAGGCGTCTCCTGAGAACTGAACACCAGACGACGCCTGTTGCAATTGGGTTTCTCCATGGTACCAGCTAGATCGCGATCGTCTTTTGTAGGGTTGGGTTCTTGACAAGGAGGCCCCAAGAATTCGTCATCGTACCCATGTTCGGCAAAGTACTTATTGACGTTGGTAAATGTACCGTCGTCGTTGTCGTCATCGTCCGGATCCTGTGCCATATGCATGTTCGGATGCTATGCCATAGGTATGTCCGACATGTCCAGTAGCGTTGCGGCGGTCTTGCCATGGCTTGGCGCCGGCACGACTGGCGGTGTTGTCTATGGGGTGGTGTCCCCCACCCCCAAACGTATATGGATCTTTGGCCAAAGAAGGGGCCAGCTTAGGCAGGCGCTGAGGGTCATCACATCATCTTCGTCGGCCCCGGCGGATCGAATCGGAGGTAACAACTCATTGCAGCCTGGCAGCACCCGAACCAGTTGAACCCTATACATGGTGGGTGGCATCAGATAACCGTGGAACACAGGGTTGCCCGGTTGAATGATTCTGCCCTTGGCGACGTCGACCAACTCATCGTTCACGAAGTGCAGGAGAGTGCACGGAACATCGGCGGCGCCCTGCGAAAACATGTAGGGCGTCAGGGATGCCCAGTCAAAGGCAAGGAGATCAAGTCCTCGGCCGAGAGGCTTAATTAGTTACCGTGATGGCGTCGAGCTCGGCTAATGTCGAGGCACCGCCAATGGCGGGCGTGCAATTGACGGTGGGGCTGCTTGCTGCCGAGGTGCCGGTCGGCGTACACCCGGGTGCATTAAGCTCCAATGCCCATGCCGGTGTCGGAGACACCAATACCACCTCTGCCGGAGACACCAATGGCACCGCCTGCGCGTTGTGCGAGTTGCTAGCCGTGAAGCTGGGAATCAGGGGCGGCCCCTGTTGGCCGCCCACAATCCACGTCGTCAGCCCATGAATCAAGGTAGGCATAATGCTGGACAACGTCGATCTCAGTTGTTGTTGCACTTGCTCTTGGACAATCTTCGGAATCCGTGCCACTTGTGCCGTGAGTTCTTGAACCTCGCGCGACTGGTTTTCCAAGCTGGTCTTTCTCTCCTTTCGCCCACCAGCGTTATAGTATGATGACCATTTTCTGGACAAGCCTTTGCTGGCCACATGACCAGCTGACAACGGCTTACTGAGCTTATCCTTGTTTTTCATTACGTTCAACGCCCTATTTAGAGTGCTGTCCCAAGGGGTGCTCTGAGCCGACCCCGCACTACTGCTTTCAGTCTCCTGCGGAAGGAATGTGAACCATTTAGAAATTTGGCTTCATTAATTAGAATGCAACCATATGGAGCTAATTACGTGGGGGTGTATTCCTTACCAGAACAAGCTCAAATGCCCTGGTCTTCGGATCCGTGGTAAGCTCCTTTGTTATCGGGTCCTCCTTCTACCGAACCCTGACATAGTTTCTAGTCTGCTTGTCACGGTATTTCTCGAAGTGGGGCGGTAGGCCTTGCTCGGCACGCTCCGCGTCCTCCTTGTCCCATATAGGCTCCGCCACTCTGTAACCGCCGGGACCGAGTTTGTGTCCCCCTAAGTTCAACTCCCGCATTTCTTTCCCCCACTGACTTGATTCAGAGGTTGCGCTGCTCTCGCACTTGATCTTGAACTCCTTGTAGTCATCTTCGTTGATCGAAGGATTTTTTGCCTTGATCTTCTCATAACTATCACCTTTGTCAATCATTCTCTTCACCACGCTTCTCCAAGTAGACAGGGCCATGCTCATCCTCGTGATGGCGGCACTATTCACTTTATTCCCTGAGAGGCATGTGTTTTCAAATTCAGCTGGGAACTTGTATCGTTCGTGCACCTTCGTGAAGAGGAGGTTGCGCAAATTCCCTCGGTCCTTATGCCTTAGGTTCTCGGTGTTGATCGAGATGGTGCTCCGGAGAATGCACCCGAGCTGAACCAAGTACCCCTTGACTATTTGTTTGGGCGTTATTGGATGCCCGTTAGAGTTCACTTCAGTAAATTCCTCCTTGACGGTGCGGAGCACGTTCGGGCGCCGGTCCTTCCGTTGCCTCTTCGGTTGGCTGCCATCTGTGCGTGCGCTGCCATCATTAGTGGTGGCATCCTCAGCGGCACCATTAGCGGTTTCATCCCCGACGCCACTAGGGGTTGTGTAGTCAGGATCGGTGTCTTCCACGGCGTCCTCATAGTGGTGAGGTTCTTCCTCTGTCTACTGGGACAGCTCCCAGAATTGCTTGCCGCCCGAACCGCCGGCCTCATCGTTGTGGGCCATGTTTCGCTCTAAATAAGAAAAAAGTTTGGTCAAAAAGTTGGTTATTGTCAAGGAACAAGATCATGTTCTCATCATTTAGGTTTTTTCAACACCGAGGCATCCTAAAAGCTAAGATTTTATGATTTAGGTTTTGTCGACGCCGAGGCACCCTAAAAGCCTAAGCTTTCATCATTTAGGTTTTTATCGACACCGGGGCACCCTAAAAGCCAAGGTTCTATAATTTAGGGTTTGTCAAGGCTGAGGCCCATGCATAACACAAGAGGAAGTTGATCCTACTTAATTAAGTACTAAGATACCCCGACCCATGCATTAGTAGCAAGTACCCCATATGTCTGATTTTTAGCAAAGTCGTGCTAAAATTCATGGAAAATTTCAGCATGACCTTTGCTGAAAATAGGACATATGGAGTACCCAAATTTGCCAGAATGGAAGTTGATCGACATTCCAGCAAACTCAAGGGCCTCTCGGGGTACCTGCAAAATCATCACGACACGATGGTCGGAGTCAAAACCCAGCAAACTAGCACCACAATGTGCCTCTACTTTCATATGGATGAAAAGGCCACACACCATATGGTCATCTGCTTTCATATGGACAAAAATCATGTGCCTCAGCAGCAATGCCAGACCAAGACTCTGCTGGAAAATATGACAGTAACATGTGAGCAGTGGGAAAGGCAAACAAGTCAAAGAAGTGGCTGGCCAGCCAGCCAGCACAGTATACTGGAATCAGCTAATTTGCCATCTGCCAGCTCTTTGCCGTCTGCTAGCTGACGGCAAAGCAGCTCTTTGCCATCAGCTACCAAAAAGCAGATGGCAAAGAACTGGCTGACGGCAAAGAGCTTCTTTGCCGTCTGCCAGTTCTTTGCCGTCTGCTGGCGGATGGCAAAGAATCTTTGCCATCAGCTGGCAGACGGCAAAGAGAGAGGTGGCCCCCACCCCCCGCCCGTTTGGGAAAAACTTAACGGGCCACCTCTTTGCCGTCCGCCAGCAGACGGCAAAGAGGCAAAGTGGCGGACGGCAAAGAAAGGCGGACGGCAAAGAGGGCAGTATCTAACGGCCCGTGCCCCCCGCCCGCCTCTCTGTTTTCAATTGTCCCGCGCCCGCGCCCCACCACGCACCCCCGCCGCCGCCGCCCGCCACCCGCCGCCGCCTCTTGCCCCGTCGCCCCTCCCCGCCGCCCCGGTGCCCCAGCCCCCCGCTGCCCGGGCGCCCCAGCCCCCCGCCGCCCAGCGCCCCACCGCGCCGGGCCCAGCCCCCCGCCGCCCCAGGCCGCCCGCGCCCCGGGGGGCTCCTCCACCGCCCCGCCCCCTCCTCCACCGGCGCTGGAGAAGGTGAGCCCCGGCCTCCTTTTTCTGTTTTTTTCTGTTTTTTTTTCTTTTTAGTTTTTGTTTAGATTTAGTTTTAGTTTTAGTTTTAGGTTTAGTTTTAGTTTAGTTTTAGGTTTAGATTTAGTTTTTTCCTTTTTTCTGTTTCATTTGTTTTAGGTTTATGTTTAGTTTAGATTTAGTTTTAGTTTTAGTCTTAGGTTTAGTTTAGTTTGAGGAAAGAAGAAGAAGAAGAGAAAAAGAGGAGAGGAGGAGAAGAAGAAGAGGAAGAAGAAGAAGAGGAGGAGGAGAAGAAAAAAGAAGAAGAGGAAAAAGAAGAAGAAAAAAGAGGAGAGGAGGAGAAGAAGAAGAGGAAAAAGGAAAGGAGGAAGAAGAAGAAGAAGAAGGAAAAAAAGGAAGAAAAGGAAGAAGAAGAAAAGGAAAAAAAGAGGAAAAACCCCCGACCCGACACGGCACCCCGACCCGACACGGCACCCCGACCCGACACCGCACCCCGACCCCGACCCGGCACCCCGACCCCTAGACCCCGACCCCGACACCCCGACCCCGACCCCGACCCCTAGACCCCGACCCCGACACCCCGACCCCGACCCCGACCCCGACACCCCGACCCCGAGCCTGACCCGGCACCCCGACCCCGACACGGACACGGCACCCCGACCCCAACCCGACACCCCGACCCCGAGACCCCGACCCCGACACCGACACGACACCCCGACACCGACACCCTGACACCACACCCACCTTTACCCCGACACCGACACGGCACCCCGACCCCGACCCGGCACCCCGACCAGACACCCCGACCCCGAGACCCCGACCCCGAGCCTGACCCGACACCCCGACCCCGAGACCCCGACCCCAAGACCCCGGGCCTTACCCGACACCCCGACCCCGACACTGACACGGCACCCCGACCCTGACCCGGCACCCCGACCCGACACCCCGACCCCGAGACCCTGACCCCGACCGTGAGTCGGACCCGACACCCCGACCCCGACACCGACACGGCACCCCGACCCCGACCCGGCACCCCGACCCGACACCCCGACCCCGAGACCCCGACCCCGACACGGCACCCCGACCACCGACACCTCCCGAAAATTAAGGTGTTCTTTGGCCTTCCAGAGGCCGACGGGGTCATATATTTGTGAATTATTAGTTAGGTCATATATTTTTCGATTTAGTTATGAAAAACATCATATATAATTGTGTTGATCGTGTAGTTTTAAATGTGCAGTTGTTTCATCGCTTCGAGGTTTGGTGTTCGACGACCTCGCCGTGCGTTTGACGAGCTCTGCCCCTTCGTTCGTGGGTGAGCACAAATGACAAGTCCTCCCCCATTAATTATTTGATCTATTCCGATGAAACTTGATAGCTAGCTATATATGTGTCTTGAATCATCAGTATGCGTAACCAATATGTGTCTCCCGTTCGAAAGCGTCATAGTTATAAATATGCATGCATTTGCATATTTATAACCTTGATTCTTTCGAATTGTCCAACGCTATCCATGGACAGCCCGAGTATGTGTAGATTGGGTTCGTTTTCCCATATGCTTTGCTCCGGATCCGACGCATATATTTCGTCAGTGCCTCCCTTGTTGTTCTCCGGGTACACATCCTCTCTGTTTATTGCAGAGACGTGTATCAGGAGAACAGCGGGGAGGTGCTGCCGAAATTTTGCGTCGGATCCGGAGCATAGCATGGGAAAATGAACCCAATCTACACATACACGGGTGGGATTAGGACCTATCATTACCTATTAGAGTGTAGGTTGCATGGACGTAATAAAATTGACAAAGTAGATCAACTGATGAATATATACATGGTGAATTACATATATAATTGTTGTGTGTCCAGTAGCTCTGAAAGTCAAGATGAGTGACCGTGCTTGGATGTATACCGGTCACACTGGTCAGAACAAATGGAGCGCTGAATGGTTCACAAAAACTAAGGGGTTTGTGCAAGCCGCATTTGCAAATGGCCAAAAGAAAACCTGGTGCCCCTGTTTCCGGTGCGGCAATTGGGAAAAGAAGACAGAGGCTGAAATGGGCAAACACCTGCAGAAGAGTGGTTTTACGCCCGATTATACGGTGTGGACATTTCATGGTGAGTCTGCCCAACGTGACCGAGCTGAGGTGGATCGTCGTCGCACCGGCGAGCATGGTACCGGGATGGAAAACATGGTGCAAGACTATGATGATGCTCGGGATTCGGATGAGGAGATGGAGGAATCTGCAAAGGCCTTCAATGAAATGTTGGAGTCTTCGAAACGTCCGCTCCACGAGCACACTGAGCTTTGTCAGTTGGATGCCATCTCACAAGTAATGGCTCTGAAGGCTCAGTTCAACTTGGGCAGAGAATGCTATGACGCAATTATGACAGTATTTGGACGCTTTCTACCCAAAGGCCATGTAATGCCTGCAAACCTATACCAGTCGGACAAAATCCTCCATGCACTGAAGATGCCCTATGAGAAGATACATGCCTGTGAGAAAGGATGTGCCTTATTTAGGCTTGACTATGCGGACTTGAACTATTGTCCCATTTGCAAGTCTTCCAGGTATATTGTGGTAGACAACGGTATGGGTGAGAAGACACAGACCAAAATCCCCGTTAGTGTTCTTCGGTATATGCCAATCGTACCAAGACTTCAACGTCTTTTCATGGTCGAAGAGACGGCCAGACAGATGACATGGCACAAAACAGGCAAAAGAACCGAACTAGATGCAGATGGGAATCTGATGATGGTACACACATCGGATGGTGTTGCGTGGAAAAAGTTTGATGAATTACATGCTGACAAAGCGGCAGATCCGAGGCATCCTCGAGTCGGCATCAGCACGGATGGGTTCAGTGTGTTTGGTATGACGGCAGCCCAATATAGTTGTTGGCCCGTATTTGTCTTTCCACTCAATCTCCCCCCCGGACAGATTATGCAAAGAAAGAACATTTTCCTGACGTTGATAATTCCAGGACCCAACTATCCGGGCAAAAATATGAATGTGTACATGCAGCCGCTTAAGGACGAATTGCAAGAAGCCTGGGATAATGGGTTCAAGACATACGACGCCTTTAGCAAACGGAACTTCATAATGCGTGTCTGGTACATGTACTCGACGCATGACTTGCCGGCGTATGCGCTATTCGTTGGCTGGTGTGTGCATGGAAGGTTCCCGTGCCCCACATGCAAGGGAGCTCTTGAGTTTCGTTGGCTTCAGGCCGGTCGCAAGTTTTCTTGCTTCAACATGCATAGACAGTTCCTGGATCCTCGCCATAAGTTCAGGAAAGACAAGAAGAACTTCATCAGGGGTAGAGTTGTCAAAAACTCTGCACCACCTGCATTGACAGGCCAACAGACCCTGGATGAGTTAAACGCTCTCGAGCCAGATCCACAACGTCCAGGGTACTTCAAGGGGTATAATACTAAGCACGCGTGGACTCACAAAACATGCTTATGGGATCTGCCTTACTTCAAAGACCTCCTTTGCCCACACAACATCGACGTGATGCACACTGAGAAGAATATCGCCGAGGCACTTTTTGGTACATTGTTCGGCATAGATGGGAAGTCAAAGGATAATACTAAGGCTAGAGTCGATCTGGAGGCGCTATGTGATAGGCCGTTACAAAACATGAAAGAACCGAAAGGAAAGCAGAACTGGACGAAGCCAAAGGCATGGTTCAATCTTGGAAGGCCAGCTATGAGGGAAATTCTCTTGTGGGTGCAACAGCAGTTGATGTTTCCCGATGGGTATGCAGCGAATCTAAAGAGGGGAGCGAATCTTGATAAACTGAAGATATTTGGTCTCAAGAGTCATGATTGGCACATATGGATTGAGCGGGTAATGCCGGTGATGTTGCGTGGCTTCATCCCTGAGGATGAATGGCTAGTACTGGCAGACTCAGCTATTTCTTCCGTGTTCTTTGTGCGAAAGAACTATCGCCTGGCGTGCTAGAAGAAATGGAAGAGTTGGCGCCGGAGTTGATCTGCAAGTTAGAGAAGATCTTTCCACCGGGCTTCTTTAATCCAATGCAGCATTTGATTTTGCATCTCCCGACCGAGGCAAGATTGGGGGGGCCCGTGCAAAATCGTTGGTGCTACCCAACTGAGAGGATGCAGAAGACGCTTCGAGAAAAATGTAAAAATAAACGTAGAATTGAAGCATCGATGGCTGAGGCATTCATTACAGAGGAGGCGGCAAACTTCGTAACAGCGCACTACGAAGCCAAAAATCGTCATTTGCATAATCCGAAGCCTCGGTACAATGCTGACGAGCCTAAAAAGGGTGGATCCAACCTCAGCCTATTCAAAGGGAATCTCGCACCAGCTAGTGTTTCACATCCAGTATCTTTGGATAACGAAGAATGGCGGACCATTTCGTTGTATATCTTCAACAACCTGATAGAAGTGCGGCCATACATCGAGTAAGTTCTCGGTACATTGTTTCGCAACTTCTATTTCCTTTGAACTACTCTTATTCCTGGATATGTCATACAGTCGATACGTTACCATATTCTCGTATGGAGCGGAGATCCAAAAGGATTCCGTCGAAGAGTATGAGCTTCTCGCAAAGCAAGGAGGTGGCTATCCCGGTTTCATCTCTTGGTTCAAACAAACGGTAATTTCTATTAGACAATTTCATTTCATTCGCTAATTTGTGCATAATGCAACAATCCTTTCATATTAAACCTGTAGGCTAATTCAGAGTCTATGGACGCCGAATTGAGACAAGTCGCTAATGGTTTTGACTATAAGGTCCGTTCATTTGACAAGTACGACATCAACGGGTATCGCTTTCGTACCTATGGCAAAGAGCTATCGATGGCGGACCGAAAGTCAACAAACTTAGGTGAAATGGATCATTTCACAGCTAATTTAGGTGAAATGGATCGTTTTTATGCAATTTGTTGACTTTCGGTCCGCCATCGATAGCTCTTTGCCATAGGTACGAAAGCGATACCCGTTGATGTCGTACTTGTCAAATGAACGGACCTTATAGTCAAAACCATTAGCGACTTGTCTCAATTCGGCGTCCATAGACTCTGAATTAGCCTACAGGTTTAATATGAAAGGATTGTTGCATTATGCACAAATTAGCGAATGAAATGAAATTGTCTAATAGAAATTACCGTTTGTTTGAACCAAGAGATGAAACCGGGATAGCCACCTCCTTGCTTTGCGAGAAGCTCATACTCTTCGACGGAATCCTTTTGGATCTCTGCTCCATACGAGAATATGGTAACGTATCGACTGTATGACATATCCAGGAATAAGAGTAGTTCAAAGGAAATAGAAGTTGCGAAACAATGTACCGAGAACTTACTCGATGTACGGCCGCACTTCTATCAGGTTGTTGAAGATATACAACGAAATGGTCCGCCATTCTTCGTTATCCAAAGATACTGGATGTGAAACACTAGCTGGTGCGAGATTCCCTTTGAATAGGCTGAGGTTGGATCCACCCGTTTTAGGCTCGTCAGCATTGTACCGAGGCTTCGGATTATGCAAATGACGATTTTTGGCTTCGTAGTGCGCTGTTACGAAGTTTGCCGCCTCCTCTGTAATGAATGCCTCAGCCATCGATGCTTCAATTCTACGTTTATTTTTACATTTTTCTCGAAGCGTCTTCTGCATCCTCTCAGTTGGGTAGCACCAACGATTTTGCACGGGCCCCCCCAATCTTGCCTCGGTCGGGAGATGCAAAATCAAATGCTGCATTGGATTAAAGAAGCCCGGTGGAAAGATCTTCTCTAACTTGCAGATCAACTCCGGCGCCAACTCTTCCATTTCTTCTAGCACGCCAGGCGATAGTTCTTTCGCACAAAGAACACGGAAGAAATAGCTGAGTCTGCCAGTACTAGCCATTCATCCTCAGGGATGAAGCCACGCAACATCACCGGCATTACCCGCTCAATCCATATGTGCCAATCATGACTCTTGAGACCAAATATCTTCAGTTTATCAAGATTCGCTCCCCTCTTTAGATTCGCTGCATACCCATCGGGAAACATCAACTGCTGTTGCACCCACAAGAGAATTTCCCTCATAGCTGGCCTTCCAAGATTGAACCATGCCTTTGGCTTCGTCCAGTTCTGCTTTCCTTTCGGTTCTTTCATGTTTTGTAACGGCCTATCACATAGCGCCTCCAGATCGACTCTAGCCTTAGTATTATCCTTTGACTTCCCATCTATGCCGAACAATGTACCAAAAAGTGCCTCGGCGATATTCTTCTCAGTGTGCATCACGTCGATGTTGTGTGGGCAAAGGAGGTCTTTGAAGTAAGGCAGATCCCATAAGCATGTTTTGTGAGTCCACGCGTGCTTAGTATTATACCCCTTGAAGTACCCTGGACGTTGTGGATCTGGCTCGAGAGCGTTTAACTCATCCAGGGTCTGTTGGCCTGTCAATGCAGGTGGTGCAGAGTTTTTGACAACTCTACCCCTGATGAAGTTCTTCTTGTCTTTCCTGAACTTATGGCGAGGATCCAGGAACTGTCTATGCATGTCGAAGCAAGAAAACTTGCGACTGGCCTGAAGCCAACGAAACTCAAGAGCTCCCTTGCATGTGGGGCACGGGAACCTTCCATGCACACACCAGCCAACGAATAGCGCATACGCCGGCAAGTCATGCGTCGAGTACATGTACCAGACACGCATTATGAAGTTCCGTTTGCTAAAGGCGTCGTATGTCTTGAACCCATTATCCCAGGCTTCTTGCAATTCGTCCTTAAGCGGCTGCATGTACACATTCATATTTTTGCCCGGATAGTTGGGTCCTGGAATTATCAACGTCAGGAAAATGTTCTTTCTTTGCATAATCTGTCCGGGGGGGAGATTGAGTGGAAAGACAAATACGGGCCAACAACTATATTGGGCTGCCGTCATACCAAACACACTGAACCCATCCGTGCTGATGCCGACTCGAGGATGCCTCGGATCTGCCGCTTTGGCAGCATGTAATTCATCAAACTTTTTCCACGCAACACCATCCGATGTGTGTACCATCATCAGATTCCCATCTGCATCTAGTTCGGTTCTTTTGCCTGTTTTGTGCCATGTCATCTGTCTGGCCGTCTCTTCGACCATGAAAAGACGTTGAAGTCTTGGTACGATTGGCATATACCGAAGAACACTAACGGGGATTTTGGTCTGTGTCTTCTCACCCATACCGTTGTCTACCACAATATACCTGGAAGACTTGCAAATGGGACAATAGTTCAAGTCCGCATAGTCAAGCCTAAATAAGGCACATCCTTTCTCACAGGCATGTATCTTCTCATAGGGCATCTTCAGTGCATGGAGGATTTTGTCCGACTGGTATAGATTTGCAGGCATTACATGGCCTTTGGGTAGAAAGCGTCCAAATACTGTCATAATTGCGTCATAGCATTCTCTGCCCAAGTTGAACTGAGCCTTCAGAGCCATTACTTGTGAGATGGCATCCAACTGACAAAGCTCAGTGTGCTCGTGGAGCGGACGTTTCGAAGACTCCAACATTTCATTGAAGGCCTTTGCAGATTCCTCCATCTCCTCATCCGAATCCCGAGCATCATCATAGTCTTGCACCATGTTTTCCATCCCGGTACCATGCTCGCCGGTGCGACGACGATCCACCTCAGCTCGGTCACGTTGGGCAGACTCATCATGAAATGTCCACACCGTATAATCGGGCGTAAAACCACTCTTCTGCAGGTGTTTGCCCATTTCAGCCTCTGTCTTCTTTTCCCAATTGCCGCACCGGAAACAGGGGCACCAGGTTTTCTTTTGGCCATTTGCAAATGCGGCTTGCACAAACCCCTTAGTTTTTGTGAACCATTCAGCGCTCCATTTGTTCTGACCAGTGTGACCGGTATACATCCAAGCACGGTCACTCATCTTGACTTTCAGAGCTACTGGACACACAACAATTATATATGTAATTCACCATGTATATATTCATCAGTTGATCTACTTTGTCAATTTTATTACGTCCATGCAACCTACACTCTAATAGGTAATGATAGGTCCTAATCCCACCCGTGTATGTGTAGATTGGGTTCATTTTCCCATGCTATGCTCCGGATCCGACGCAAAATTTCGGCAGCACCTCCCCGCTGTTCTCCTGATACACGTCTCTGCAATAAACAGAGAGGATGTGTACCCGGAGAACAACAGGGGAGGCACTGACGAAATATATGCATCGGATCCGGAGCAAAGCATATGGGAAAACGAACCCAATCTACACATACTCGGGCTGTCCATGGATAGCGTTGGACAATTCGAAAGAATCAAGGTTATAAATATGCAAATGCATGCATATTTATAACTATGACGCTTTCGAACGGGAGACACATATTGGTTACGCATACTGATGATTCAAGACACATATATAGCTAGCTATCAAGTTTCATCGGAATAGATCAAATAATTAATGGGGGAGGACTTGTCATTTGTGCTCACCCACGAACGAAGGGGCAGAGCTCGTCAAACGCACGGCGAGGTCGTCGAACACCAAACCTCGAAGCGATGAAACAACTGCACATTTAAAACTACACGATCAACACAATTATATATGATGTTTTTCATAACTAAATCGAAAAATATATGACCTAACTAATAATTCACAAATATATGACCCCGTCGGCCTCTGGAAGGCCAAAGAACACCTTAATTTTCGGGAGGTGTCGGTGGTCGGGGTGCCCTGTCGGTGTCGGGGTGCCGTGTCGGGGTCGGGGTCTCGGGGTCGGGGTGTCGGGTCGGGGTGCCGGGTCGGGGTCGGGGTGCCGTGTCGGTGTCGGGGTCGGGGTGTCGGGTCCGACTCACGGTCGGGGTCAGGGTCTCGGGGTCGGGGTGTCGGGTCGGGGTGCCGGGTCAGGGTCGGGGTGCCGTGTCAGTGTCGGGGTCGGGGTGTCGGGTAAGGCCCGGGGTCTCGGGGTCGGGGTCTCGGGGTCGGGGTGTCGGGTCAGGCTCGGGGTCGGGGTCTCGGGGTCGGGGTGTCTGGTCGGGGTGCCGGGTCGGGGTCGGGGTGCCGTGTCGGTGTCGGGGTAAAGGTGGGTGTGGTGTCAGGGTGTCGGTGTCGGGGTGTCGTGTCGGTGTCGGGGTCGGGGTCTCGGGGTCGGGGTGTCGGGTTGGGGTCGGGGTGCCGTGTCCGTGTCGGGGTCGGGGTGCCGGGTCAGGCTCGGGGTCGGGGTGTCGGGGTCGGAGTCGGGGTCGGGGTGTCGGGGTCGGGGTCTAGGGGTCGGGGTCGGGGTCGGGGTGTCGGGGTCGGGGTCTAGGGGTCGGGGTGCCGGGTCGGGGTCGGGGTGCGGTGTCGGGTCGGGGTGCCGTGTCGGGTCGGGGGTTTTTCCTCTTTTTTCCTTTTCTTCTTCTTCCTTTTCTTCCTTTTTTTTTCCTTCTTCTTCTTCTTCTTCCTCCTTTCCTTTTTCCTCTTCTTCTTCTCCTCATCTACTCTTTTTTCTTCTTCTTTTTCCTCTTCTTCTTTTTTCTTCTCCTCCTCCTCTTCTTCTTCTTCCTCTTCTTCTTCTCCTCCTCTCCTCTTTTTCTCTTCTTCTTCTTCTTTCCTCAAACTAAACTAAACCTAAAACTAAAACTAAAACTAAATCTAAACTAAACATAAACCTAAAACAAATAAAACAGAAAAAAGGAAAAAACTAAATCTAAACCTAAAACTAAACTAAAACTAAACCTAAAACTAAAACTAAAACTAAATCTAAACAAAAACTAAAAAGAAAAAAAAACAGAAAAAAACAGAAAAAGGAGGCCGGGGCTCACCTTCTCCAGCGCCGGTGGAGGAGGGGGCGGGGCGGTGGAGGAGCCCCCCGGGGCGCGGGCGGCCTGGGGCGGCGGGGGGCCGGGCCCGGCGCGGTGGGGCGCGGGGCGGCGGGGCGCCGGGGCGGCAGGGGGCTGGGGCGCCCGGGCAGCGGGGGGCTGGGGCACCGGGGCGGCGGGGCGGCGGGGAGGGGCGACGGGGCAAGAGGCGGCGGCGGGTGGCGGGCGGCGGCGGCGGGGGTGCGTGGTGGGGCGCGGGCGCGGGACAATTGAAAACAGAGAGGCGGGCGGGGGGCACGGGCCGTTAGATACTGCCCTCTTTGCCGTCCGCCTTTCTTTGCCGTCCGCCACTTTGCCTCTTTGCCGTCTGCTAGCGGACGGCAAAGAGGTGGCCCGTTAAGTTTTCCCCAAACGGGCGGGGGGTGGGGGCCACCTCTCTCTTTGCCGTCTGCCAGCTGATGGCAAAGATTCTTTGCCATCCGCCAGCAGACGGCAAAGAACTGGCAGACGGCAAAGAAGCTCTTTGCCGTCAGCCAGTTCTTTGCCATCTGCTTTTTGGTAGCTGATGGCAAAGAGCTGCTTTGCCGTCAGCTAGCAGACGGCAAAGAGCTGGCAGATGGCAAATTTGCCGTAACATGTAACAGCCAAAATGAACAGTCCATAAAATCCCAACCACAATCTCTAATGGTTGATTTGCATCATATGTATTGTTAATCAAGCTAGCATATTACAGACAAACAGAGAAGCAATTACAGACAAGCTTTGATCATCATATTGGTTGGTGATGACTCATTAAGCTAGCATATTAATCTCTGAACATATGTATTGATCATCAGAGGAAACAAGATTTGAGAAACTGGTGATGACTCATCAAGCTAGCAAGCTGGCTAATATTGTTAATTAGCTAGTGTTGTTAATTACTCTAGTTAGTTCGGGAGGGAGGGAGCTAATTATAAACATTTCTTTATTTTTTTCTTTTTGGAAGGGAATATATGTGTTGTTATCACCAACTTAAAACTTAAAACTTAAAACTTCTGGATCAGAGATGATGACCAGCCTCATAGGATTATTGTTTGTGTGCATACATGTAGAGTATTAGCTTAGAGGTCTCTGTTTAACAGTGATAAGTCAACGACAAGGAACATCAAGCTTATAATAAAATCTCTTAGAACCTTATGAGAGTATGTACATATACAGATTTTGTTTACTAGCTTGGCACATGTCAAGTCTCACTTGTAGGTGCACATTTTTTTCTTTCAAATCACACCTCTTTGTTTCAGCTATCTATATATCTTGTTCTATGCTGCATTTTTAATTCCTGATGTTAACAAGAGTGTTTGTCAAAAGGAAAAACAAATTCATGGCAGTGTAGCTAGCTTCTCATGCATCCCTCTTATCAACTAGTTCATTTCCCTAATCTTTCCAATTCTCGTAGTTCACAACCTTCACAAGTTGACATATCACATAAAGATGTTTCTATACAATAGTAGAATTGGTAAACAGAGAGAAGAAGAGAGAGTTCATATTACCAACGTCGTGTTCAGCAACGGAGGGAGTCGACCGTCGGTCGTCCTGTCTGGAGTGTGGAGATGAGGGAGGCAACTGGAGGAACGGCTAGAGTAGCTGAAATTTACCTGATATGTTCCATGAATGTGGAAGAACTATGAGGAAAGAACTTGAAAAAAAAGAACTATGAGTAGAGAGGGAGAGGTGGGAAATGGAGGCGGGGGTGAGTTGGATGGGGTACCTGCGGGCGTAGAAGACGGGGGCGTCGTCGGGGACAAAGACGTCGACGCTGTGGATGTTGCCGCCGCGGGAGGCGATGCCGTCGGAGATCCGGGATGGTGAACTACACGCAGAGGCCAGGGGAGTCGAGTCAGTCAGGGGGAAGGGGCTTACGAGCGGAGGAGGATGGGCGGAGGAGGAGGGGGGCTTATGGGCGGCGGCGGGACGGTTGCGGGTCGGCGACGGTCCTCGTGCTGCACCCCGTGCAGTCGTCGGTGGCGGGATGGTTGGGGGCCGCACCGGCTTGTTGTCCGGTGGGCGGCGGAGGAGCTGTGGTGGTGGGGGGCGCGGGGGTGGCGGCGCACGTAGGGGCGGCAGCATTGTGGGTCGTTGGGGTAGCGGCACGCAGGGGCTGAGAGATGTGAGATGGGATCGGCCGGGGATTGGGGCCGAGATTTTAGTCGGGGGAGGTATAGCAATGGCGCACCACCTAGCGGTGCGCCATAAGTAAGTTTTTTTAGATAGCAATGGCGCACCCCCCAGCGGTGCGCCATAAGTAACTTTTTTTGCATAGCAATGGCGCACAAGCCATCGGTGCACCGTAAGTAATTTATTATTATTATTTTTTGTTGCATTCATTAAATTTGTTATTTGAAAATATCATCCAATTTGTTATTTGGAAATATAATAAAATTTGTTTTTTTTGGATTTTTAGTTGCATTCATTTGTGACGGTGGAGCGGGCGAGGGTGCGGGAGTTCGTCGGCGGCGGTGCAGCGGGGGAGGGTGCGGGGTGTTGGCGGTGGCGGTGGAGCGGGCCGGGGTAGGGTGCGGGGGGTCGGTGGCGGCGGTGGAGCGGGGGAGGGTGCGGTGGGTCGTCGGCGGTGGTGCAGCGAGGGAGGGTGCGGTGGGTCGTCGACGGCGGTGGAGCGGGGGAGGGTGCGGGGGGTGCTCGGCGGCGAGGGGATCTGGCGAGGGGGATAGCGATCGAGATGGAGGGGGATCGAGATCGAGTGTCCGCATGAATATTCAATATTTTTCATATTGAATATGAAAAAATATTCATGAATTCAAAAAGTGCCCATGTGTTACGGCATATCTCTCTCAAGGTAGTTTTGGTGATTGATGACAACATGTTTGCGGACTAATCTTGTGCTTTGTTTAATTCACAGATTCTCCCCTGGCACGAGACGCTTTCTTCCCCTCGGAGTGTATTTCAAGACGGTGTAGCTCTTTCGTTTTTTCTCGGTGGACTAGTTGCGTAGAGGGCACCGTACTATCAAGAGGGGGTCCACTGGGGTATTGCATGGGTGGAATCATCACGTACACATCAGCTTCTCACCCTCCGAGCATTTCCTTTCCATTGAAGAGATCTCTCCTCTCTTCCTTGTCCTGTCTGAGTCAAAGTGGTAGTACCGCGCACCCAGCGTTAGTACCGCTGAGGAGCCAAGCGGCAGTACCGCTCCACAGCGGTAGTATCGCCCGTGGCTCCGCAGCAGTAGTACCACTGGGGGCCTGGCACCTCCGCCTTGTCCTCAGCATCTTTTGAGAGATCCTTCTCTCTCTCGCGCCCCAGCGGTAGTACCGCACTGCCTGTGGTACTACGGCCGAAGGATCACAAGCGGCAGTACCGCCCCACAGCGGTACTACTGCCCTTGACCCCACTGCCGTAGTACCGCTGGGCAGTCTGGCTCCTACCGCCTCGATTCGAGAGGTCTTTTTCTCGTGTTGGGTTTTGCGACACTAGTCACGGCTGTAGAGGCGGTAATACCATTCCAGGAGCGGTAGTACCGCCCTACCACCACAGTAGTACCGCATTTGGGTCTTTTCCCTTCTAGTTTCCTCAGCGCGGCAGTACCGCTGGCTGGCGCGGCAGTACCACTGTCCTGGCGGTAGTACCGCCCCCTCTCAGCGATAGTACCATCCTGTGCGGGGCTGGTTGGTGGGGGGCAGCGGGATTGTTGCCCCCACTATAAAAGGGAGTCCCCTTCTTCCTTCTCACCTACCTCTTCCTCCCCCAAGCTCCATTTATTGCTCAAGCTCCATTAAATACTCCAAGCTTCATTTTGCCCGATCTATCTCCCTAGCCAATCAAACTTGTTGATTTGCTCAGGAGTGGTTGAGAAGTCTCCGATCTACACTTCCACCAAGGGATTTTCGATTCCCCCACTCATCCCTAGCGGATCTTGTTACTCTTGGGTGTTTGAGCACCCTAGACGGTTGAGGTCACCTCGGAGCCATATTCCATTGTGGTGAAGCTTCGTGGTCTTGTTGGGAGCCTCCGATTAAGTTGTGGAGATTGCCCCAACCTTGTTTGTAAAGGTTCGGTCGCCGCCTTCAAGGGCACCAATAGTGGAATCACGGCATCTTGCATTGTGTGAGGGCGTGAGGAGAATACGGTGGCCCTAGTGGATTCTTGGGGAGCATTGTGCCTCCACACCACTCCAAGGGAACGTACTTCCCCTCAAATGGAAGGAACTTCGGTAACACATCCTCGTCTTCATCGGATCCACTCTTGGGTATCTCATACCTTTACTTGTGCAAGCTCTTTAGTGTTTGTTCCCTTGCTTGCTTGTATGCTTGTTGTTGTTGCATCATATAGGTTGCTCACCTAGTTGCACATCTATACAACCTACTTTGATGCAAAGTTTAATTTGGTAAAGAAAA
Source organism: Triticum monococcum (assembly GCA_034509565.1). Taxonomy (NCBI): domain Eukaryota; kingdom Viridiplantae; phylum Streptophyta; class Magnoliopsida; order Poales; family Poaceae; genus Triticum; species Triticum monococcum. The sequence continues at coordinate 165,757,959 of CM067841.1, read as the reverse complement.
ACTAAAAATTGGTAGTTGCCTATTCACCCCCCCTCTAGTCAACCATATCGATCCTTTCAATTGGTATCAGAGCCTCGTCTCTTTATTAAGGACTTTACCGTCCAAAGAGTATGGTTGATACCGTAGATGGTGTGGAGGAACACTCCGGTGTGAATCCGATCTCGTCTACGGGAGATGGGGGAACTTCGGTCTCTCGTGAGGAGTTCAATGTGGCCTTGGATACATTGAAAACCTCCATGACGACCGAAGTTGAAAGCATGTTTACTAAATTTCTTGAGGGGCTTAAACTATCCACCGCACCGTTGAAAGTGGGTGATCCTGCCAACAAGGTGTCGGATGCTATCCCCGACAAGGGGGAAGCTAGTAGTGAAAAGGCTCCTTCCTCTAGTGGCAAGAATGGCACCGGCATCTTTGCCCATGTAGAACCACCACTTGTTTATGGTGGACCGGTTCCTTCCACTCATTTGAATCATGCCGGCCCTCCCCCCAAGATTGTGAAAAATGAGGATTTTGATTCTTGGGTTTACCGCTTTAAACGTCATTTAAATCATGTGAACACTAACCTTTGGAGAATCATTGAAGAAGGTTTCTATCCACATGATCCAAGCAACTTCACTCCTCGAGAAGTCGCGGACAATCAATTCAATGAGAATGCTCTCTTCATCATTCAACATGCAATTCCACCCGAAGACCTACCTCATCTTCGTCCCTTCGCCTTGGCCAAAGATGCATGGCATTGTGTCGTGTCTCTCTACCGGGGAAGCGCAAGCATTCAACGCTCCAACTATGAAGTGGTACAAGATGAGGCCAATGAGTTTGCAATCAAGGAAGATGAAGAACCTCATGAGCTTTATCAGAGAGTAACCAAACTTGCGGTCTCACTACGAGATCACGGGAGCAAGGACACGGATGACAATTGGATCAAGCAGAAATTCCTCAAGGCAATGATGCCCTACCACAAGGCCATGTCCTCCATCATTCGTCAAAGACCATACTTCCACACTTTGACCTCAAGCGAAGTGTTGGATGAGTTTGTGGCCATGAACATTTTGGACAAGACCGCCGACAATGCGGTGCTCCGTTCTCAATGGGCAAAGAAGCCTAACCTTGCTTTGAAGGCCAAGCTCACCGTGGAAGAAGAAGAAGAGGAAGAAGAGGAGAGCAACCCCGAAGATACGAAGTATGCATATCATGAACACATGGCACTTGCTTCAAGGCAATTTTGGAGCAAGAAAAACTCAAGGCCCAACTTTAGCAAAAACAACTGGAGTGGCACAAGGGGCAAGCAATGTGTAAGGACTTGCTACAATTGCGGCAACGTGAGTCATTTCATTGCGGAATGCCCGTATGAGAAGAGGGAAGACAATGGTGGCAAACTCATCCGAAAGGACAAGGCCAAGTCGTTCCCCAACAAGAACAACTTCACCAAGAAGACTCCTCCCAAGGCTTTGGTTGTGCAAGAAGAGTACAATGAGGATGATGACGATGATGAAGATGATGAGTTGGTTGCCATGGCCTCCGTTGCCATTGCAACAATGTCACGAGTGTCTCTCTTCGACTCACCCAACAAGAGCACCACCGCCAAGTGCCTCATGGCTAAAGCCACCAACAAGGTAACCTCCAACATCAAAACTACAATCATTAATCATCCTTCCCCAACGGATAGCATTAATGAATTTGAGGGAGCTAATGTGGAGGCTAACGAGTTTGAGGCCTTTATGGGAAAACTCAAGGGAAAATCCAAGAAGCACTTTGTTGCTCTCTTGGAACAACTTGGTGAGGCCAATGACATGATCGAGGCTCACGAAGACACCATCTCTAAGATGGAAGGGCATAGTCGTGACTATGCCAATGAGATTTTGGATATTTCCAATGCTCTTGAGGAAGAGCGTGGTCTTCGTTTGGCCCTTGAGGAGTCACACAACGTTGATCATGTAAGTTAGAGAAAGATTATGATCATGCCCTCGTTGTTTCTTGTGTGCTAAATTCCGAGAAGGCCAAACTCGGGGTTGATCTTGCTAGACTCAAAGAGGAGTTTGATATACTTGGCAAGGCCCACAAGGCCTTGAAGGGTATTCACGCTAGTCTCAAGGAGTCTCATGATCAACTCCAAGTGAAGCTAACTCAGGAGAAAGCAACTTTTCCTCATATCGTTTTAATTGATAATGCAAATGCTACTAACCCGTGTTGTGAGCATATACATCTTGTTGAGGAAAATGCTAAGTTGAAGGAGCAACTTGAGAGAGGTCTTGCGACTTGCATACAAGGCAAGAAGAACCTCAACGATCTCTTGATCAACCAAAAGGGAGGTGTGGCCAAGGAAGGGGTTGGGTACGTGCCCGACTCCAAGAACAAGAAGAAGCATGACAAGACCAAACGACCTCCTCCCCTCATGCAAACCGTTGTGAGGGAGGGAGAGTGTGCTCCCGAGGAGAAGAAGAAGAACAATGTCAAGAAGGGCAATGTCACCCCTCCCAACAAAGCCGGCGATTTTAATCCTTCTTATGTGTTATGTCGTGCTAGTGATGGGCATGTTTATGCCAAATTTGTTGGTTCTCTTCATGAGTACATTGAATGGTCTATTTGGGTTCCTAAGACCCTTGTTACTAACATCAAAGGACCCATTAGAAAATGGGTACCTAAAACCAAGCATTGATCTCTTGTAGGTGTTTGCTTCCGGTGGTGGATCATGGTTGCTCGATAGCGGAGCTACAAATCATATGACCGGAAGCAAGGACTTGGTGGTGGATGTGCACAAAGTTCCATCTATGCCCACCAATGTCGAGTGGGGTGACGCCTCATCCTCTATGGTATTGGGACTTGGCAAGGTGGTCATCTCTCATGATCTCACGATCGAGAAGGTCATGCTTGTTGAGTCCCTTGCATACAATTTACTTTCCGTTCGTCAACTTGTAATCATGGGCTTTGTCACTTTCTTTGATATCGATACCGTGGCCCTCATGTGGAGCAAGACTCTTAAAGTAGCTTTTGTTGGGCATGTCGAGAACGGTCTATATGTGATTAACTTTTCAGAGCGGCCCACTAAGACCGCGACATGCCTAATGGCTAAAGTTGATGTGGGATGGCTTTGGCATTGCCGTTTAGCCCATGCCAATATGAGATCTTTGCAAAGTCTTCTCAAGGGGGACCATGTCCGTGGACTAACGAATGTTAGTTTTGTTAAAGATCGTGCTTGCAGTGCCTGTATCGAAGGAAAGCTACATGAGAAGGCTCACCCTCCCACGACTATCATTTATTCAAAGAGGCCCTTGGAGCTCCTTCACATGGATCTTTTTGGGCCCCCATCCTTCGATAGTCTTGGAGGTAGGAAGTATTGCTTGGTGATTGTGGATGACTACTCAAGGTACACGTGGGTGTATTTCTTCAAGAGGAAGAGCGAGACCCAACAAACCATCATTGACTTTGCAAATGAAGCACAATGTCAACACAATGCAAAGATCTTGACAATAAGAAGTGACAACGGCACTGAGTTCAAGAACTACACCTTGGATGAATTTCTTAGTGATGAGGGAATCAAGCATCAATATTCCGCACCATACACCCCTCAACAAAACGGTGTTGCGGAGAGGAAGAACCGGACGTTGATGGATGCGGCAAGGACCATGATGGCGGAGTTCAAGTCTCCGTACAACTTTTGGGCTGAAGCCATCAACACCGCGTGTCATGCATCCAATCGGCTCTACCTCCGCAAGGGCTTGAACAAGACTCCATATGAGATACTCACCGGTAACAAGCCCAACCTCAAGTACTTCCGGGTATTCGGGTGTAAGTGTTTCATTCTCAAGAAAGGTCTTCGGTTGTCTAAATTTGAGGCTAGAGCTTATGAGGGCATATTTGTTGGTTATGCTACAAACTCTCATGCTTACCGTGTACTCAATAAATCCACGGGACTTATTGAGGAGACGTGTAACGTGGAGTTTGATGAGAATAACGGCTCCCAAGTGGAGCAAAGTGGCACTTGTGATGTAGGTGATGAAATTCCTCCTCAAGCCATAAGAAGAATGGGTGTTGGTTTCATCCTACCCATTGAGGAACCCCTTGTGGCCGAAGGAGAAGGACAATGCTCCACTCAAGTGGAGCCATCACCAACCCAAGGCCCACATGCTTCCGAAGAACAAAGTGAAGGCCCTCAACCTCATGAACAAGACCAAGGGCAAGATCATACTCAAGACGGTGTTGACACACCAAGTGATGCCCAAGGTCAAGTTCTCTCCCCCGAGCAAGTTCAAGATCAAGTACAAGTTCATGACGATGCTCAAGATGATCAAGTAACCGCTCCTCAACTCACCACCGGGGAGGAATTAGAGCGTCGTGCCGCCAAGGTTTCTTCCAAGCTCTCCACCAAGGATCATCTCATGACGAATGTGCTTGGAAGCTTAAGAAAGGGGGTAAGCACTCGTAGACAATTAGCAAATTATTGTGAGCATCACGCATTTGTCTCTTGTGTAGAACCCCACAAGGTCTATGAGGCGCTAGAAGATCCGGATTGGCTCAATGCCATGCACGAAGAACTCAACAACTTCGAGCGCAACAAAGTGTGGAGATTGGTGCCAAGGCCAACGGGGAACCACAATGTCATTTGAACCAAGTGGATATTCAAGAACAAGAAATATGCCCATGGGATTATCATTCACAACAAGGCTCGTTTGGTAGCACAAGGCTACTCCCAAGTCGAGGGTATCGACTACCGTGAAACCTTTGCTCCCGTTGCTTGTCTTGAATCCATTTGCATGTTGATTGCATATGCTTCTCATCATAACTTTAAGTTACAACAAATGGATGTGAAGAGTGCTTTTGTTAATGGTCCCATTAATGAATTGGTTTACGTCAAGCAACCCCCCGGGTTCGAGGATCCCTACTTTCCCGATCATGTGTATCAACTCGATAAGGCACTCTATGGCCTTAAACAAGCCCCACGTGCGTGGTATGACCACCTTACCGAGTTGTTACAAGACCATGGTTTTGAAGTTGGGCTAATCGACCCCACTCTTTTTACTAAGAAGGACAAAGGGGAGTTGTTTGTGTGCCAATTATATGTTGATGATATTATCTTTGGTTCTCCTAACAAAGCTTTCAATGAGGAATTTGTCGCTCTCATGACCTCAAAGTTCGAGATGTCCTCCATGGGAGAGTTGAAGTTCTTTCTAGGGTTCGAAGTGAAGCAAAGAAGAGAAGGAACCTTCATCAATCAATCCAAATACACTCAAGACATGCTCAAGAGATTCAAGCTAAGTGACGTCAAGCCGGCTTCCACTCCAATGCCCACCAAGTGCCAACTTGACTTAGATCCCAATGGTAAAGTGGTGGATCAAAAGGTATATCGTTCCATGATTGGATCCTTGCTTTACCTTTGTGCATCTAGACCGGACATCATGTTGAGTGTGGGAATTTGTGCACAGTTTCAAGCCGCACCTAAGGAATGTCACTATGTGGAGGTCAAACAAATCTTTCGATATTTGGCTCATACCCCAAACTTTGGCTTATGGTACCCAAGAGGATCAAGCTTCAAGCTTGTAGGTTACTCGGATTCCGATTGGGCGGGAGACAAAGTGGATAGGAAGTCCACTTCCGGAGGGTGCCAATTCCTTGGTTGCTCTATGGTAAGTTCGACTTCCAAAAAGCAAAGTTGTGTGTCTCTCTCGTCCACTGAGGCGGAGTATGTTGCCGCCGGTAGTTGTTGTGCACAACTTCTATGGATGAGGCAAACTTTAAAGGATTACGGTGTCACTTGTGACAAAGTGCCTCTTTGGTGTGACAATGAAAGTGCCATCAAGATTTATCTCAACCCGGTGCAACACTTCAAGACAAAGCATATTGAGATTCGGTATCACTTCATCCGGGATCACATTAGGCGGGGAGAGATCGAGCTCAACTATGTCAACACTCATGACAACATTGCAGATATTTTAACGAAGCCCTTGGATGAAGCAAGATTTCGCGAGTTAACGCATGAGCTAAATATCATTGATTCGAGCAATGTGGCTTGAACCCTTGCACACCCTACCACCGCTCAATTTGTTGTCTAGTTTAGGTGTAGGCATGGACATAGGGGGAGTGTTGTTCTCTCAATGAACTCTCCCTCCCCCCATTATGCATAAATTGATCAAGTCTTTCACTTTAGCCATTGTTGATGGCACTTGTGCTTCAAAGACGAGTTTTGGTCATGGGCCCAAGGTTGAAATCTTCGCGGTGCCATACCTTTTGACTCAAACATAGGTGACCTCGGCCACCGCCCTCTTTTGAAGAGGTGTGTCTTGGTCGTTTGCTGATGTGCTTTTTCTCTTGCCTTTTTTTGTTTTTTCATTTCGTCGAGTAAAAGCCGTGTCTGTTTAGTTGTCGTGGCGTGCTGGGCGGTACTACCGCTAGTGGTGCGCAGTACTACCGCTCATAAGCGGTACTACCGCCCCCCAGCGCGGTACTATCGCTGAGGGACGGGACCAGGGGGTTAAGTCGGGGCAGGGGGAGGTTTTTCTCCCCCATACCCATTCACTTCGCCCCTCTTTTCTCTTCCTCTCTCTCCATCCTCCTCTCGCCACGGGAGGGCTCCGATGGATCTCCGTCTCCGGGGCGTCCCTCTCCATTCCCTTTGGTGGAATCGATCCCCACCTCGTTCTCTTGCCATGGATGCCGGTATTGCCCCCATTCCTTCTTTCGTTTTGTCTCTTTTTCATTTCTTGTTTCTTAGGGGCAATGGTGGTTGCATCTCTAGATTTTTGGCTAAATCTAGGCTTGAGTTGGTTGGAGAAGGCAACTAGACTATCTAGATTAGAGTTTGGTAGGATTATTTTTGAATTTGGTAGGCCGATAGTGCCGGATCTGACCACGGTAGTAGGAAACCGCTGTTTCACCGCCTCGTGCTAGGAAACTGTTGTTTATCCGCCTCAAGCAGTACTACCGCTCCCTTTGGAGCGGTACTACCGCTTGACCTAGAGCGGTACTACTGCTTGGGGCGGTACTACCGCGGGCAGGTCACGGTACTACCGTTGCATGCCAATTTCCATCATTTTCCTACCTCACCTTGATCTTTTTGTTGTGTTTGTTGGCTTATGCTCGTTCTTTCTGGTTGTTTTGCGTGTTCTTGTGTTTGGCTCCAGGTGATGACCATTCCGAGCAGCAAGGTCGCCGTATCAACCCTGGGCGTGCTACATCAAAACGCTACCGCACCTCAGAGCCAGCCGGTGGTTCCTCGAGCACCTAACCGCCTCCAGCAAGTGCATCTGCAAGTGTTCCTCCACATCCTCAGCAATCGAAGCGACCCGCCAACAAGCCAAAGGGGAAGACTATGACTGAGATGACTGACAAGGAGTTTTTGGGAGAAGCATCGCCGCAACCCCTATACGGTGGACCAGGAACCCACTTTGGTCAACCACCCGTTCTGGAACCGTTTTCAGTTTGCCATCTACTTTGATGTGATCAAGGCCAAGAAGAATCTGTTTGTTGATGTTCGCTCCATTGACACTGATGCTATGGAGAAGGACCCAGAGTACTTTGGTGAAGCCCTTCAGATGTGCACTCAGTTGAACATTCTCAGGATCATGCAATTCAACAAGGATTTCGATGCGGATTTGGTGGCTCAATTCTATGCCACCGTCCATCTTGGGACGGATGTTGACAGGACTCTGACATGGATGACCAATGGCAAGCTGCTTTCCGTCAAGTGGCAGGCGTTCATGGGGTTACTTGATGTGGTGGATAACGGGCTGGAGACTCCTGTCGGTTTTCGCCCTCACCGCAATGCTACATCCACCCACAAACAAGCCCTTTGGCCCTACTACACTCTGAAGGTTCACCCAGTAACTGAGAAGAAGACCTATGAGCTGTCTCCGTATCTGGACATTCTTCATCGCATATTCCGTGAGACTCTCTTCCCTCGGATCGGTAATCTGGATATGGTCCACTCTTACCTCATGGACATGCTCCTTTTCTGTCAGCATGAGAAGGAAGCAAGCACTAGAGAGAGCCTGGATATCTCTCATGTCATGTGGTCTGAACTTCTATCTGCCGTGTCTGAGCGCAAGTGTCCTATCTATGGTCCATTCATCATGAGGCTCATTGAGAGGGCCTGGGCACAGACTTATCCCAGAGTGCCGCTAAAGACTGGAGACTTGGTTTCTCATGAGATCAAGCGTCTGAGGAAGAAGGACAACTGGACAGCACCTCACACAGGGGGGTCCATCTACTACTGCTGCCATAGGGGGTCCTTCTGCTGCTGCTGCTGCCATGGAGAACTGATGCTCATGAGGAGAACTTTGGCCCCTCTAGTGCAGAACCGTCGTGGGCATAGAAGCTTAAGCGCAAGATGAAGAAGCTTTTCTGCATGGAGTCTCATGGTCAGTACATGACTCATGTGGTGGAGAAGCATGCCAGGACGCGCCACAAGGAGCTCATGCGTCAGATGGGAGCAACAGTTGCCAGTGGGTCTGAGGGTCAGATCACTGAAGAGGAGGACTGGATTCATCAGAATTGCCACTGGACCGACTCCGATGCCGAGCAGTTTTCGACCCGCGATGAAGATGCAGAGATGTGATGTTCGAGATCTTCCTCTTCCCATCACCTGGAGTCGTAGTATCACTCTATGCCCTTTTTGGTGTCTCGCTGCCAAAGGGGGAGAGAGTGTAGGGATTTGGTTCTTGTGTCGTGCTTTGAGTCGTCTTGTGGTTTCTTGTGTGTTTCTTTTGGTTTGGTTTGGTGTGAGACCTAAGTTCTAGACATATGGTGTGAGACATATGCTCCCTATCACTACCTTATTACTTATGTCATTTCAGAGTACTGTAGTTTATTATGAGATGCATGCTTGTCCTGTCTATTCACTTCTCTCATATATCTTGTGCTTAGTATTGTTGGACTATAAAATATAGGGGGAATGCGATCCGAATGTGTGTGTCATGCCTTATCTTGGTGCAAACATTCTGGGGGAGCCCGTCTATATTTTGTAGTTCTTAGTTTTCTTCGTTTTATTTCTTTTCCTTGGGCAAATCCCTAGTTGTCATCAATCCACCAAAAAGGGGAGATTGTTACGGCATATCTCTCTCAAGGTAGTTTTGGTGATTGATGACAACATGTTTGCGGACTAATCTTGTGCTTTGATTAATTCATAGATTCTCCCCTGGCACGAGACGCTTTCTTCCCCTCGGAGTGTATTTCAAGACGGTGTAGCTCTTTCGTTTCTTTCTCGGTGGACTAGTTGCGTAGAGGGCACCGTACTATCAAGAGGGGGTCTGCTGGGGTATTGCATGGGTGGAATCATCACGTACACATCAGCTTCTCACCCTCCGAGCATTTCCTTCCCATTGAAGAGATCTCTCCTCTCTTCCTTGTCCTGTCTGAGTCAAAGCGGTAGTACCGCGCACCCAGCGGTAGTACCACTGAGGAGCCAAGCGGCAGTACCGCTCCACAGCGGTAGTACCGCCCGTGGCTCCGCATCAGTAGTACCGCTGGGGGCCTGGCACCTCAGCATCTTTTGAGAGATTCCTTCTCTCTCTCGCGCCCCAGCGGTAGTACCGCACTGCCTGCGGTACTACGGCCGAAGGATCACAAGCGGCAGTACCGCCCCTCAGCGGTACTACCGCCCTTGACCCCACTGCCGTAGTACCGCTGGGCAGTCTGGCTCCTACCGCCTCGATTCGAGAGGTCTTTTTCTCGTGTCAGGTTCTGTAGCACTTGTCACGGTTGTAGAGGCGGTAGTACCGTTCCAGGAGCGGTAGTACCGCCCTACCACCGCGATAGTACCGCATTTGGGTCTTTTCCCTTCTAGTCTCCTCAACACGGTAGTACCGCTGGCTGGCGCGGCAGTACCGCTGTCCTGGCGGTAGTACCGCCCCCTCTCAGCGTTAGTACCGCCCTGTGTGGGGCTGGTTGGTGGGGGGCAACGGGATTGTTGCCCCCACTATAAAAGGGAGTCCCCTTCTTCCTTCTCACCTACCTCTTCCTCCCCAAGCTCCATTTATTGCTGAAGGTGCATTAAATAATCCATGCTTAATTCTGCCCGATCTATCTCCCTAGCCAATCAAACTTGTTGATTTTCTCGGGAGTGGTTGAGAAGGCTCCGATCTACACTTCCACCAAGGGATTTTTGATTCCCCCACTCATCCCTAGCGGATCTTGTTACTCTTGTGTGTTTGAGCACCCTAGACGGTTGAGGTCACCTCGGAGCCATATTCCATTGTGGTGAAGCTTCGTGGTCTTGTTGGGAGCCTCCGATTAAGTTGTGGAGATTGCCCCAACCTTGTTTGTAAAGGTTCAGTCACCGCCTTCAAGGGCACCAATAGTGGAATCACGGCATCTCGCATTGTGTGCGGGCGTGAGGAGAATACGGTGGCCCTAGTGGCTTCTTGGGGAGCATTGTGCCTCCACATCGCTCCAACGGAGATGTACTTCCCCTCAAAAGGAAGGAACTTCGGTAACACATCATCGTCTTCACCGGATCCACTCTTGGTTATCTCTTACCTTTACTTGTGCAAGCTCTTTAGTGTTTGTTCCCTTGCTTGCTTGTATGCTTGTTGTTATTGCATCATATAGGTTGCTCACCTAGTTGCACATCTAGACAACCTACTTTGATGCAAAGTTTAATTTGGTAAAGAAAAGCTAAAAATTGGTAGTTGCCTATTCACCCTCCCTCTAGTCGACCATATCGATCCTTTCACCATGAAATTTAAAAATATTCATGATATCAAAAAGTGCAAATGAAATACAATCGAGAAACGAAGACTATGATTTAAATACAATCGATATTAGCTAGCTATCTGTTCACAATCTTCTTGCCCTTCTTTTTCGCAAATGGAGTTCTTCTATGGAACAGACGTCCTTTAGGTAGGGTGGTCCTGCTTCTTCTTGTGGTGTATGCTGCTACTTCATCGTCGTCGTCATGTTCCATCTTCGGGTCTTCGTACTTGTCGAAGTCTTGCTCATTGGCGACTCCATCCATTCCGGTGATCTTCCTTTTGCGTCTCCTCATGACAACATGACTGGGCTTTGACGGGTCGGTAATGAAGAAGCATTGGTCCACATGGGAAGCCAGTACCCATGGCTCATTTTTCGCGGTGACGTTTGTGCCCGCGGTCTTGGATTTGGCTTCGGGTATAACCATGGTGGTGAAATACCGGTCTTCTTTTAGGACGCTCTTGGCCCATCTGACACGGAACATCGGGACCTTCTCTCCAGCATAGCTCAGGTCCCAGATCTCCTGGATCCTTCCGTAGTATCTGTCCTTGTCGTTACCGGTGTAGGATTCCATCGTTACCCCGGAGTTTTGATAACCATCGCTCTTCATGTCATTGTCCTTAGGGTAGAATGTGTAGCCGTTGATATCGTACGCCTCATAGGTCATTAGGTTGTGCTCGGCGCCCTGTGACAAGGCGAATATGAGTTGTTCTTCCGCGGAAGAATCCTCATGTAAAGGGTACGACAGAAGCTTCTGCTTGAACCAACGCGCGAAACATGAGTTTTGCTCTTTGATTATATCTCCGTCCGTCCTCTGTTGGCCTCGGTCATTGTATGTCTTCTCAATAAAGTTTTTGCGCTCTACCACCCAAGGATCGACCACGTCTATGTGTTGTAGCGCGACTAGGTTTGCTCTTTCAAAGTCGGTGAGTCGACCCTCGAAGTCGACATGCATTTCGCGGCGACCCTCACGGTGACCCCATACAGCGAGCCTGCCGAGGTGCCTATTGACGGGCAGACCAATGGGGTTCTCGATGCCTAGATAATTCGTGTAGTAGGAGATGCACTCTTCGGTCAGAAATCCCCTGGCTATGCTTCCCTCTGGACGTGACATGTTGCGAACGTATCCTTTGATGACACCATTCATCCTTCCGAATAGCATGATGGTGTGCAGGAACGTCGGCCCGAGTTGGATGATATCCTCCATGATATGGACCAGCAGATGCACCATAACATTGAAGAATGCGGGCGGGAAGTACATCTCAAGCTCGCATAGTATCACCACGATCTCTTTCTATAGCCATCTGAGTTGCCTCACGCCAACCGACTTCCGAGAGACGAGGTCGAAAAAGTTGCATAGGCCAAATAGTGTTTCACGGACGTGCGCGTCCATGATCCCACAGATTGCAACTGGAAGTATCTGCGACATCAGCATGTGACAGTCGTGAGACTTCATCCCGCTGAACTTCTGCTTCACTAGGTCTAGGTATCTGCTTATCTTCCCCACGTAACCGTAAGGAAGTTTTACTCCTACGAGGCAGGTGCAAAACCGCTCGATCTCCTCCTTACTTAGAGTGAAGCACGCGGGAGGGTAGTCATTTCCGGTCTTCTTGGACTTTTTGCCTTTGCGATGACTTTCTGTGTCCTGCTTCGCCTCATCATCATCATCATTAGCGTGAAGCTCCTTCCTCTCTAGCATGTTGAGCAGGGTACTAAGCAGACTCTCGCACACGTTCTTCGTGATATGCATGACATCAAGGCTGTGAAGCACACGATGGATCTTCCAGTATGGCAAGTCACAGAAAACAGACCTCGTTTTCCATACCTTCAGCAGCGGCTCTGGCGCCTTTTGCTTCTTTCCCGGCAGTGGGCAATCTTTCCAATTTTTCAACAGCTCGTCTATTTCCTCGCCGCTCCTCGTATGCAGGCATATTCGGGGTTCGGTTTCACCATTGAACAGATCCTTGTGTTTTCTCCACGGGTCATCGTCGTGAAGCCACCTTCGATGTCCCATGAACATGGTTTTCGAATACCCAAGATCTCTATCTAGCATCTAGAATATCCATGCACCTGACGCATCCAGAAAATCCATGGACCACCTGCCCTGCGAGATATCTGTAACCGAGATAGTCGTGCACCGTCGTGAGCAGTGCGGCTCTCATAGGGAAATATTCTTTCTTTGCGGCGTCCCATGTATTGGCTGGCGTTTTCGACAGCGTGTCTAGCTCCTCTTTTAGCAGCTGCAGATACAGATTGATGTCGTTCCCTGGTTGTTTTGGCCCTTCAATTAGCATACTCATGTGAATGTACTTCCTCTTCATGCACAACCAGGGGAGGTTGTACATCCACACAAACACAGGCCAAGTGCTATGTGTGCTTCTTTGGCTGCCAAACGGATTGACTCCATCGGTGCTCGCGCCCAGCACGATGAGCCTTGGATCATTCCCAAATTCTGGGTCTTCGAAGTTCAACACTTGCCACTGGCTTGCATCCTTAGGGTGACTCAACATCTTGTCTTTTTTATTTATCTCTGGATCATTTTCGTCATCTTCTCGCTTCTTCTCCTCCCTATCCGCGTGCCAACGCGGGAGATTTGCTACCTTAGGGTCCGCGAAATACCGCTGCAGACGAGGAGTGATCGGAAAGTACCACACCACTTTTTAGGAGCTTTCTTCCTCTTCTTGTATCGAGTGACGTCGCACACCGGACATATTGTAGACTCCGTGTGCTCGTCCCGATAAATGATGCAATTGTTCATGCACACATGGTATTTCACGTGCAGTAAATCCGGAGGACACACGATTTTCTTCGCCTCCTCGAAACTGGTCGGGCACTTGTTCCCCTTGGCAAGACATTCATGCCAGAATGACATGTTCTCGTCGAAGCATGCGTCGGTCATTTTGTGTTTTACCTTCATCTCCAGAGCTTGTGTCCTCGGGCCTGCATCCTTCATACAATGGAGTAAACGCGCCTATCTCCAGTTGATCCAGCTTGGCTTTCTCTCGGGTGGCAGCTCTTGCATTATCCGTCTGCTTGAGAAGCAGCTCTTGAATATGAGGGTCCTGCAACCAGCCTCCATCGTCGTCTGCTCCGGCATCTTCATCTTCATGATCATGCCCTTCGTATTGATTTTCCTCATCATCATCTCTGGCATCTTCTACATGATGACTGTGTACAGCACCACCGTCGTGATCATGTCCTGGAAATTCTTCGTCTTCTCGCCCGCCCTAGCCGCGGTGGTTGTCTTGCTGCCCTTCCTCATTTCTTGCCCGCCCCCATGGACGACTTCATAGTCATCTTCATCACTTGCCACTGATAGCCATCCATGAAACCACGCAAGAGCAGGTGGTCCCGCACCTGCCCGTAATCTGGGTCCGCAATAAGGCTCTTTAGCTTGCATCTGCGACACGGACATCTTATCTCCGTCTCGTTCTTTTGAAGCATCTCGGCCTTCGTGGAGCTCAAAAACCTATTCACGATGCCTTCGGTCATCGTGCGGACCATGGTCTCCTGCGGGGTAGAGCAAAACGATATTTTATAACCAAGAAAAAATTTGGCATGACTTTCCCTAAAAATAGGACCAAAAAGAATGCATAGTGCCAAAATTCTCGCCGAAACGGAAATGAATCAACATTCTGGCAAAATATTGGCAACTATCGCATTTCAAATACTGGTACCTGCAAACAGAAACATATATGCAACACCACAAACATACATAGATCTAGCTAGGCCATAAAAAGTGCATGTGCACGTTGTTGGAGGGAGAAAAAAAGTAGATCTACAACATAAAGATAGCTTTCCCCTTACTTACCTATCAAAAAAAGATAATTTAACCACTTAATTTGGATGAAGGTGCAAATGAGGTGAGGAGGAGGAGGAGGTAGCCGACACAAGCTTGGAGATGGAGGTGGAGAGAATGAAGTGGGGAAAGTGAGTGTCTAGGTGTGACTGTCCAAAATATCTAGCTGGTCCCAGTTTACTAATGGCGCACCACCCACAAATGCGCCATTAGTAACCGTGGTTACTAATGGCGCACCAGCTTGAGGTGCGCCATTAGTAGTTTTGCAAAAAAAATATAGTAGTGGCGCACTATGTGGCAGGTGCGCCATTACTAGTTAAACTAGTAATGGCTCACTGTGCCCTGGTGCGGCATTAGTATTTTTGGAAAAATAAAAAAATTGTTACTAATGGTGCACCGTGAGTCTGGTGCGCCATTAGTGTCTACCACACTAATGGCGCACCAACTCATGGTGCGACATTACTATATAGTAGTGGCGCACCACATGTCTGGTGCGCCATTAGTGGCCATATCTTTTGTAGCCCTTTTCCTGGTAGTGAGGCATTTCCTTGCGTGCGGCTGTGGACCCAGCTGTCAGCCTCTCCATGCATAGTCCATTTCAGATGCATGTCGGTCGTTAACCACATTGACCAGGCCGCGCCGAGAGCGCCAGGGCGATGGACGATGGTGAGGCCTAGGAAGGGAATGACACGGAGCCAGGGAAGACTCGGCAGTTGTTTCCCATGCGGAGGGGAGTACGACTGTATGAGGGTTTACTGGTTCGTCTACCATCGCCGGAGAATAACAGCAGGTGTAGGTGAGTAGAGGGATGGTTAGGCCAGCGATGGGAGTACGGTGGGGCGGTGAGGCCTGTGCGGCAGCATAGCCGGCCGCGGGGAGGAGGGAGCAGGTAGTCCCGCCGGCACTTGTTTGAGCGGCTAGAGCAGGAAGAGCAAAGATTGAAGAAGCACGACGGCCGTTGGATGGAAATCCAACAGTCACTGCTTGTGTGTCAACCTTTTTTTAGGAAAGCCTCAAATCTGTGGAAAACAGCATATAGCCCATCTGCCATTATTTCTAATAATTTACCGCCCATTTGGGAATTCTTAAGGTTTTTTTGGAGCCCATATTCTTTTTGTTAGCACTACAACCCATATTGTGGCCATGGTTAAAAAACTATATGAAATTTTGCATATTTCAGTGCGGTCCGAACTGTTTTTAATCCTGAAATTTTGAGTCACGTTTCAAACTGATTTTAAAAATAAATATATATATCAATATAAAATCCAAAAAATTTTCCACGCATAAAAATCAATGCAATTTAAAATGTTGAAATGAAAAAAAAGAACTTTGAAACAAATTGCCGGTTTTATGTGTTTTAAAAATGTACAGCCCGTTTCTCATTACTGATAGGCCATTTTCTCGCCTAGCCGAATGAAGCTCTCCTCGTCTTGAAATATTTGCAGCCCAACAGGCCTAACAAAGCGAATTACTTGGCAAATCACAAAAAAACTGGGCTGTGGACGTGGACCCAGCTGCGGCCATGGACCCAGCTGTCAGCCTCAACATGTATAGTACTCTTCCGATGGTAGTCGGCCGTTGACCACATTGACCACGCCGCGCCGAGAGCACCAAGGCGGTGAACGATGGCGAGGCCTAGGAAGGGGACGACACGGAGACGGGGAAGACGCGGCAGTGGATGCCCATGTGGAGAGGAGTACGAGGGTTCACTGGTTCGGCTGCGGTGTGAGGATGCCGTCCTCGCAGGGCCTGGCTAGCGGTGGGAGTAGTAGGGGGCGGTGAGGCCTCAATGGTAGCACAGTCGGCCACTGGAGGCAGGAGTAGGCGGTCTCGCCGGCGCTGGTTTGGCCGGCTGGTGCAAGAAGAGCAGCGATTGAAGAAGCAGCGGTACCGTTCGATTCAAATCCAACGGTTAGTGCTGCTAGAATCACTTGTTGACTAAGTTGACAAGCCCTGCGTACGCGTCAACTTAGTAGGCCCACAGGTCAGCCTCCCAACCGGTGCGCCCCAGATGTCAGTCAGAGGAATCATTTTTTTTGCATAATATGGAGGCCAACCCAGCGGAGGGAGTAGGGTGGGCCGGGGAAGCCTGCACGGCATCACAGCGGGCTACCAGAGGAGGGAGCAGGCAGTCCCGCCGGCGCTAGTTTAGGCGGCTGGAGCAGGAAGATCAGAGATTAAAGAAGCACGTCAGTCGTTGGATGGACATCCAACAGTCAATGCTGCTAGAATCGTGTGTTGACTGAAAAAGCCTTGCGTAAATAAGTCAGCCTCAAAATCTGTGGCGTGTACAGCCCATTTGCTATTATTTTTATAATTTTTACTCATTCTCTACTTAATATGGAATTTACTGCAGCCTGTTTTCCATTTTTTGAATTGCTGCCCATTCTCTAAATATGTGGGAAATTTTGAAAATTCGCAAATTTTTGCTGAGGAAAAAATATTCTTAATTCAAAAATTAGTAGCCATACTAAAAAAAATTAAAAATAAATTAGTACTATGTCATGTTAAATCCAATGAAATACTCCCTCCGTCCCAAAATTCTTGTCTTAGATTTGTCTAAATACGGATGTATCAAGTCATGTTTTGGTATTAGATACATCCGTATCTAGACTAATCTAAGACAAGAATTTTGGGACGGAGGGAGTATAAGATATCAGTGAAGAACAAAAACAAAAAAGAAACTAATATCCCATTTGCTATAATTTTTTTGGAATTTTCAACCCCTTTTGATATTACTTTTAACAGACACTGACCATACTATTTGGCCAGGCCAGAATGCATCCCTCCTTGTATTGAAAGATTTGCAGCCCAGGAAGTCGGAGAAAAAAATAGGCCTAGCTTGGGTATTCTTCAAAAAGAAATACTGGGCTACATATTTTCCCAAAGAAAAAACCGCTGGGCTGGTCATGTTGTTAGACGGGCCACAGATACCGCACAACCCAGTTTATAGCCTGCTCCTCCGAATTACTACTAAAAAGATTGTGCAATTCTGTCATTAATTGACTATACGTTGAAAATGATGTGGGTCCCAGATATTAGCAGCGTGGATTAGAGTAAAAAAACGAGGGGTTCATCTGAGTAGTAAAAGAGGCGCTTGCTTGTGTTCGAAAGTGGACCTGGTGGATCCGTACTGCATACTCACAACTATAGTCCTCTCCCGATTCACTATGTTGACGCGGACCTTTTCAAAAAAAAACTATGTTGACAGGGCCGGACGGCGGCGCCACGGCGAGCGCACCATGGCGGAGGATAAAGTGTTGTCGCCAATGTGTTGGGCTGGGTTTGACATTCTTATTGAAAAATAAAAATGGACCAGATATATTTACGACATTGACTACGATTTGCATGGGTCCGCTGGTTGCAGGAAGAAAATGCTGGGAGAAAGAAGACTGGTTGCTATCTTTGCCGAAGAATAATATCGACTGAATGTAACGACACTATCATAGGAAATAATATCCTCCTGTTAAATCATGAAATTAAAGAACTGGCGCATGAGCATTTAGCTTTATTTATTTATTTACTTATTTATGTTTAGGATACCATGAGCATGTGCCTGGGCCGGATTCATGTGAGAGCCTCCCTTCCAGTTAATTGTGGGCTTCTCTATTGGGCCTTCATCAGTGGGTTGCATGTTATCAACAAGTGGAAAATGTGTTCCCTACGAAAAATAGTATGCGCTACGTATGGTACGGGGTACTAAAGGATCGAACCGTGCAACGACTTCCAAAACATTGTGTTTGTCGTTCTAACAACACATTTATTCAACCAACAGACGAAATATACTATTGATTGTACATTGAAAACAGTAGCAGCAACAACAACCAGGGTTGGGGTGCCACAGAAGCAGTAAGCAGGCCAGAAGAGTGAAGATGCAACTCTCTCTTCCAAACCAAACACTAGACATCATTACAAAAGGGTTACCAAAAAAGAACAAGTGTATGCATCAAACTAAATAAAGATCCTACTAGACCAAGTGTACCCATCTAACTAACTGGCTCGGTTAGACGTTACTATTTATTAAGCTATGGAGATTGGCTGGCGGCTTGAACCAGATGGGTGCCTGATGGGGGAAACTCCAGCCAGCAGGTCGAAGTCTGATACTTGCGACCCTCTCTCCTACTTTGGGCCGCAAAGTGTGGCGGCACATATCAGGGTATGGTGCATGCAGAGATCCATGGTACGCTGTGTACACATAGTTTTACCTGATGAACGAATCCGCGATGCCATCATGATCCTTGCCGTTGGTTATCTCCTGGTTAATCGGATAATTCAGTCCGACAAACAGAGAGCGTGTACCAATGCTACTTGCCAACCTCCAGTCAAGAATTCCTGAAGGCCCAGAGAAGCTGGGGTCCTACTCAAATACCTTGCAGTGACTGTGATTGTATTCCGCGAAACAACACTTCCGGTACGTGCGAACGATCATCAATCGTTCGTCGTCGTCTGATCGAGCCAGGAACCACCTGCAACTGCAATGCTGCTTTTCTTTGAAAGGTTCTGGGATTAGGAAGGGTAGGGTCACTAGGAGGCCTACAACATCATATCAAGCTGGAGTCAAATAACCCTCAAAAAAATTTGGAGTCAAATAAAAAAGGGCTCTTGATGTAGTGAATCTTAAGAACAACATGTTATGAGCATGAATATTTTTTCAGTAAATGTTGACAGTAATATAAGCAAGCCATCATGATATCATAGGAAAGTAACATACTGCTGTAACAGCCGTTTGTAGCGATGACTGGAGTAGGCCAGTAATACGTCCAGCCATAGAAGGAGTCGTCAATGTAAATGAAGCCCTTGTGTTCAATGGCATTAGAGAACCATGGAGGATGTATGATCCTGTGATGTACGTGCAGATTTATCCACTTACCGCAGTGACCTGTCAAATAGGCGAGACCGCGGTTGAAGAACGCAATTAGCCTGAAGTCTTTATAATTCGCAGATCTTGTGGGCACTTGGTAGATTACAACCTTGAGCAAATCAAACTTGGTATCATGTTGGCTACTGTAAGATTCCAAGTATTCTGGGCTGCGGTGCCAAAGTAGTGCAGTGTTAATCGAAGGAAGGGGGATCAATCGCCGGGTGTAGACCTCCATGAGCATCCAGCTGCCGCGACCATCGATGAGCACCATCCAAGACGTATTCATGCCGACCCAGTACATACCGTTAATATAGTTGAGGGGGACGGGGATCGGATCGCAGTCAAGGAGGTTGATGCTTGCCACCCTAAAATCATTATGCTACGTGACACGCCGTTTCTGAAGATCAAGCGGCATCAACAAGCAAGGAGCTGGCTTAAAAAGCTCCGGCCTGAGGGCTTTGAGTAAACGGTACAGCCCCGATGAGCACGCGGCGAGCGCCATGGTACTGAGATTGTCCACACGCGAAACAATGAGCTTGATTACCTCTGTGGGGAGCAAATTCCAGCCACTCTTTCGGCGGACGCTGCTCAGTTCTGCCATTGTTAGTGCTTGGGTTTCGGACGAGGGGGGAGGCGCCTTAGCGGGGATGGAAGATTGGACGAGGGGGGATGCGCCTTAGCAGGGATGGAAGAGCGGACAAAGATGGAGAAGCGAATATGTGCTGCGGGAAGTGGACAGGTGATGATAACTACAGCATGCCGCTTGACTTACAAGACACATACCAGCAGCGTAGGGTCATATCGAAGTCAGACAACTTGCTTGAGTGATCACAGTACTGGTCCAATCATTGTTATATCAAAAGTAAACTGTTTGGAGTGAAACATAAGATATTTTTAGTGATACATATATCAAAAGTAAACTGTTTTCTTTCAAATTTATGAATATGTATTATTCTACTTTGAATCCGGTGCAATGGACGGGATCATTGTTATAAAGGTTTATCTCTTGCATTCTCCGCAACCAACACCTAGTGTACTGGTCCGG
Source organism: Triticum monococcum (assembly GCA_034509565.1). NCBI lineage: Eukaryota > Viridiplantae > Streptophyta > Magnoliopsida > Poales > Poaceae > Triticum > Triticum monococcum. Next base: position 165,737,574 of record CM067841.1, on the reverse strand, counting down.
GGCAGATTCTCATAGCGCGATGACCTGAGTTCGAATTCTATCCTAAACTTTAGCTTTTACTTTTTTAATATATACTATACTTCTTTCGCTACTGTACTGGCAGTGGAACCCACGAAGTACTTAGAATATAGGATTAAGGATGGATTTGTTTCTTTTTAACTTTCTGTACGAATCTGTAGCCAGCCTGCAAGTCATGTACACTGTACTGACAGTGGAACCCATAGAGTACTTAGAATACAAGATTAAGGATCTATCTATACATCTATACTAATTTTGGACTTCCTAAAAATTCGCGCCGTTAATTTGGTGGGACCAAATTATTACGGTGTAGATTAATCCACATATCTGACTTTTGATTAATTATATGCTTAATTCAGTAAAAAAAACTCTAAAGGCCCACGGTCCTTTTTTCAGAAAAACAAAAGTCTTCTTCCCTTATCCCTATTCTCCTGACTCCCACCATTCCGTACATCAGCTGCCATGGATCGCGGCGCCGCCCTGTGCCCCAACCATTGTTGTTGCTTCCTGCCCCATACGCCACCGCTGCCCACCACATCCGCAATCCGTCGCTTCCCACGGCCGTCTCCACTGCCAGTGAACCATCTCTCTCCTCGGTCCTCTCTCTTGGACTGGCATGCGGCGTCGCCTGCTTCCGATTGCGTGGTAGCGACGCGGCTGGTCGAGGGAACGCGGGTGAGGCGTACTATGTACTGTTCATCGATCTGTGCCCATCTCCTGTTCCTCTCCCATCAAACGTCGTGTCCGTAGCTACTATAACACACGACGCTCTACTATGCTGCGGCTATGCTTATAAACGACAACAATGGTTTCCTATTGTGCCCCTTCAAATGATGGACTGCCGAGGCGCCGAAGTAGCAGGAGAAGATCGCGCCCCGCATAGCAAATTTTGTCGTGTTCTAAGTGGCTGCCCGACAAGATAAATTTCTTCTCTGAAGTTCTCTCATGGAACTTGGGTGAAATGGGTTCGTGGGTGTGCTAGGTGGAGTGCCACTTCATTGCCATGTTAGTAGGTACAATCTCCTCTCACACACGAACTTGGGTTGCGAAGGAACTGGCTCAATACTACTATCCTTTGGCTCTGCAATGGTGATTTAGATACTTTTGTTTTTTCCAATCATGATGGGTTAGTTACTTTATTAACAGGTGCTTCAGTTAGGACTAATAGTTGAGAGTGCTCGATTGGATTGAATTTGGCAGAGTACAATACAATTTTTTTTGTAATTGGTGATTTAGTTAGTTTTAAAAAATGGTTCATGGGCTCAATTGCTGTTTAGCTTACTACGATATAGTTCAGTGGATTTTCGGTGATGAATGGTGAAGCTTGGTGTGAAGTACTAGAGTACTGATTTTACCTATTGAACCTTACCAAATTTTAAATTACCTAATACCAAATGCATTGTTGTTGTTTTTTGCCCAGTGTACTACAGTTTAATATGGAGAACTTGAGCTTTGTTTGCCAAGAAAATGTATGTGTTAATTCCCACAAGAAGGAGCAATTCTTTCCCCGTCCCAAGTATTTATCACTCAACATTGATGCTTCATGTGTTTATGCTGCAGAGACATGGTCACATGGATAATTAGCATCTTTTGGCAAAGGCGGGTTAACTCACTGAAGAAATACTACTGCACCTATGACTATGAGTGTAGATGTCCACTCCTGATTTTTGAGGACCACTTTAGGATGTCATCATTAGTGCAGCTTCAAAGCTGCTTGACATAACATAACATTTGATGTTTACTAATCAGAAATTTGAGCCTAAGAAATGTTGAATAGATTTGATGGAATTTCTAATAAGGAAATTAGATAATGTGGTGTGTGTGCCATAGGATTAGTGTTGTTTGAAGAACTTTTTCTTCTTACCAATCAGGCTAATGATTTTAACTGTTGATGCAGACCCTATGCTGGATTGGCTGGATGTTCATCATCAATGCCAGTCAGGGTTTCAGGCTCCTGTGGAACTCATGCCATCAGCCATATGGATTTGCATGTATTTGATAGTTTGCTCAATCAGTTTTATGCCTTCAACTACAGCTAAGACAAGCACATAACTTCAGTGAGATTTGTTTTCTATAGTACTCTGATTAATAATCTTCAAGACTCCAACAATATCGTCATGCTGCTTCTTATATTTACTTTCAGTTCTAGACACGTTTGTGATTTTCCTTATGGTGCACTACTAAACTGTGTGTGCTAAACCAAACATGACATTTGCACCTTTTCAGATATACTCATATGCATGCATGTTTCAAGAGAATGTATCTATGTAGTATATAGAAAGGTACCTAAAATGTTAGCTTATCTGGCCAACTCTTAAAATATACGACCTTTTTACTTCTTATTGCCGTGAACGTGGGGAGCCTTGAACGGAGTATGGTGTCTATAATCAGTATATACCAGTACAATATGTTGGTGATATTATATATACTGACTTTGTGATAGTGCAATATATACCACATTTTGCCCATGGACTTGATACCACATTTTTAACCGATTTGAATAGCCGAAGTCATTTTTTATCTTCATTGTGGTATGTGTGTCACACCCTGATTTTCATGCCACAACACTTAAGCTAATAAATCATGATAAAATGTGGTTTGACAAAAACTTTTGAGTGTTTTGGACCTTGCCTTGTTTGGATTTTGTCTGTTGTTTGCAAGTGCTCTAAAAAATCAAATAAATCCTCCAACTCCTATACTTCATCTCCTTGCTCCAAACTCTTGAACCAATGATCATGCCATGTGTATAGATAAATATAGTATTTTCTTACAAAAATAATTTGGCCAAACGGTATTTTCAAAAATTAGTTTTCCAAAAACCCCTGAATTAAGATTTGTACTGCAAGTACTTAATTCAGGGCAGTAAAAATCTTTCCGAAAATATGTTCGACTCCTATTAGATATAGGATACCCAGAAACCACAAAAATATAATCTTAAAAGTTATTTTCCTATTTTATTTAAAAGCTTTTTCTTAAGGCCAGAAATGGTCTTTAATAGGGAAAAATTATTTTATTGTTTCAAAAATATTTGACAAAAATCAGGGAAACTCAATGGACATATATTGTCCATATATGAGAGTTTCAACATATGGTCATGTTCAAAATATTGGTCAAATCCCTCAAAAACCATTTCTGCCCATTTCAAGGATTTGAAATATTTCTACAGGAAATATTCCCCAACAATTCCAAGAAAATTCTAGCATGTCACATATGAAATGTTTGATGATCTTGCCAAGTATCATGTCATGTAGAAAAGTATAACCCCATGAGATCTCCTCAAACCCATTTCTGTCCATTTTGAAGTTTAAGCAACTTTACATTGCCAAACATGTCCAAATGTTCTCAAACCTTGTGAACATGCTCAAATCGTCTAATTATTCATCTAGACCAAATGGCAAAGGTTGGAGAGAATTTTATCTTGATCAAAGTACCCCAAAACCCTCACCGACCAGAATCAAATTTGAACAAGTTTGTACTGCCAACTTTTTCTCCTTGACCCCAACTTTTGTGGACATGTTAAAATCCTCAAATGATGACACTACACCAAGTGGTGCATCAAGGAGAATAGATTTGCATGACTAAATCTTGGTAAATCCATTTTTGCTGATTTCTATGGTGACCAAGGTTACATTGGCAAATTTCTTCAAATGGACTCAAACTTGGTGGTCAACCTCAATTATGCGTGACACTTCATCCTGTTAATTCTCATGGCAAACGGAAATCATCTACTTGCCCAAACCATTATCAAACACCTTCTGACATTTTACAAAAACCACTGTTTTGACCCCTTCCACTATTCTCCATGAGCTCAAATTTTTACCAGAGCTTAACCTAGTCACCTTATACCTCCAGTAGCAATGGCAAGTCCTCAGATCAATTATTTGGGGTGAAACCCTCACTTTCTCTCTCTGGACAGCCCATTTGCACACTTCTTCTTCCTCCCTCCTCACTCCAGTGGCCATCCATGGCATCCAATGCAGCACCCCATTTCTTTACTCACTCCTAGACCTGCTAGACACCAAAAAACGCGCTCACCATGCATAAAGAATGGCCATGCCGGCCGTTTGGGCACTCTGGAGCGTGCTACAGTGCGCTCCCGCACTGTAGCCGCCCCCTTCCAACCGCCTCCGGCCACCTCGGGCCACCCCCGCGTGCCAGCCAATGCTCCTCGGCGTCCACAGCACGCTACGCCTCTGTCCCCCTCTTCCTTCTCCCTCCTGTTGCCTCCCTTCGCATGCGCACCAGCCGCCCGAGAGCTCCAATGGCCGAGCTCACACGCGCGATGCCCTAACGCTCCCCCACTCCTTATCTCCTTTCCTCTGGGTGTAGACCACCCCTACAAACACCCCAAACACACCGTGATGAGCTCCCGTTACCCGTGGCGACGGCAATGAGCTCGCCGGCGCACGAGTCCACGGTGGACCATCGCGCGGCTATGTAAGCCCGCCCCGGGCCGCTCTGGTGGCATTCGCCTCCTCCTCACACCCCCAAGAACACGCTCGCACCACCAAAACGTCCTCAAGGGGCTTCTGTGCTCGGGATCGACCGGAGCTCCGCCGCCTCGGGTCACCATCAATCCAGAGGTACGGGCCCTCTCCGTCCCCACTCTCGCTCGATCTGGAGTCGCAGGAGCCCACTGATCATTTCCCCTCCCTCTTCCGCATCGGTTGCAGGCCGAACGGAGCAGTCTGTCCACCTCCCGAAGCTCCTCCGCCGTGCCTCCTCGTCGCCGGCAAACCAGGCCACCCCGGCGACCAACTCCGGCACCACCCGAACGGCGACACGATCAGGAGTCCAACGGTGCCATCAGCTCACCTTGCCGTGCCCGGAAACGTCGCCGGTGAGCACGCCGACCCTCTAGTCGTGAGGTCAGAGATGACAGGCGGGTCCCACCTGTCATCCTCACCTCTCTCTCGCCCCCTCTCTCTCCCACTGGCAGCTGGGCCCCGCCCGTCAGGTTCAAACCTGGCATGCGCGCAAGCGCTGGCTCGGCTGGGCCGGCCCACGGCCTATCTGCCGCCCCGTGCGCGGGATAAGGGTAATTCCTTATATTTCTTTTTATTCTTTTCCAGTGAGTTTCTAAAATCCATAAACAATTCAAATTAACTCCAAATTTGATGATTCAAATTTCTAGTAGTTGCTAAATTCATTCTCTATCACAGGGTGCAATTTGCACATTTTTCCAGAAACATTTCCTTCACAAATGTTTATGAAATCTTATTTTTCCATTTCTGTGATAAACTTAAGAAAATCACAGAGGGCTCAAATTTGATCCAAATGCCATGATTCAAGATCCTAGATACTTCTATGTTCATAACTTAGTTTTTCAACATTTTTCCTAATACTTTCTGTGCCACACAAGATAATGATCCATTTCTTCATATTTGTCAACTTTTCAAATTCATGGGAAAATCATTTCAACTCCAAATCCAGTGAAACCAATTCCTAGATGCTTCTAAAATCATCCTTGTTTAAATGGGTGCCTTTGCTCATTTTTCAAAAATATGTTTCTGTACACTTCTTGCAAATCCATAAACCCCTTGATTCCGTCATATCAAAATGTTTAGAAATATCCATTGATCCAATTCCAATGAAATCACTTTGGTCATTCCTCACATGACCAGAGGTATCCTAGAAAAGTCAAATCAATATTTTTGGAGCACTTTTATTTCTGCCTTGTTGTGTTGCTTATTATGGTTGCTTTCAATGATAGTTGACGAAGTAGACGGAGTACTTGGAGAAGGACCAGAAGATCTCAAGACTCTGATGAAACAGGAAAGCAGCCCTTTGACCATGTCTATGAAACCCTTTTTATGCATTTCATATAGCACTTTATTATTGTTGCATCGGAATCATGATGAGAGGGTAGCCACTTTGGTGGGTTGCCTTCATTTCCTCCTTGTTGATACTTGCATTGTGCATGACCCTACCTCCTTATGAGGGTTATGCCGGTGGGAATAGATAGGATGCTAAAGTAGTGCTACGCAAAAAGGGACGGGAAAATGCATGGTGATGGAGACAAGTACTTTCAAAGGACTTTTCGAAAACCCCGTCGGGTGCCACTTATGCCCGAGGGAGACAATTAGATGGGCAACCACTTGATGACGAAGTGGTGTACCGAGGCAAGTGTGTGTGTTGTTTTCGAAAACGGATTAGATTTAAGATTTGTTGATTGTCCCAACCATACATGCGCAACCACTCTACCCTTATATGGGAAAGGGCATTATTGATTACCTAGGCCGATACTAGCTTGGAGCCCGCATTACTAGTGACGGGGGAGAGTTGGTGCTCTCTCTCGGGACGGGGTCGTGCCAGGTAGGGCGGCCATGACTGTTTTTACAGGGCACCGGATACACCGTTGTGTCCCCTCTCGGATGTTACGATCTCGAGCAAGTCTTGTATGATGTACGTCGTGAGGATACGGAACAACGAGTGGACTCCTTGTTAGTGTCGTCTAGGGAAAGGTAGTGATCGGGTGCTTACCCCGGGTACTTGAGGTACCGCGGGTCGTGGATGACACGGAAGTTCCCCGGATCTTGTGGGTAAAGTGTGCAACCTCTGCAGAGTGTAAAACTATTCGAATAGCCATGTCCACGGTCAAGGACAGTTGGGCGGTGCTGCTTAAACTACGTCCACATGTTTTCAAACCAGTGTGAGTGTTCGGATAAGTGGGAAGAACTACTTGGGTCAAGTCAAAGGACTTGACATGATTGAGTTGGGTTGGCGCCCACTCTTTTTATGTTGATACCACTACTTGGGTCAAGTCAAAGGACTTGACATGATTGAGTTGGGTTGGTGGCCACTCTTTTTATGTTGATATCTGTAACCTGTCCTCAGGGTTACTTGAATTCTCCTAATGCATGTCTTACGAGTTGTTGAACATGTCATTGCACTCAAAAACTAGCTTTCCGCAAAATTTGCCTATATCATGCATTGTTGTACCTTGAACCAAAACATGGGTTGCTTGCGAGTACATTCAAAGTACTCATTGGCTTGCCACTGGTTATTTTATTGGCCAGGCACGAAAGAAGAGGATATGAAGAAGAATTCTTTGGAGACGAGCATGCGAGCTAGGACGCTTCCCAGTCAGAATGCCTGTAGGGTTAAGGCAGATGGCATGGGTCCAAGTTATCGACAGAGATTTCCGCTGCGATGTTATACTCAAGACTTGACCATAATGGTCCTACTTGTACATACTGTATGTATGGATGTAAGACTCTTGTTATTCAGCTTCCATGTGTTCAGTGAGCATTGATCTCTGGGATCACTGTACACGTGCATTCGGTGATCTCGACTTATGAGTCGGGGTCCCCACAATGTGCTACCATCAAAAGTAGTATATAAGGTACTAATTTCAAGTATATACAGAAGACCCAAAGTGGTCGGACCCTTCCACGGACCTTGCGCAAGCAGGAGCTACATGCACCGGGCTGCCCTTTACATCTATAATCATGTAGTATGCACACTGATCTTTGTGCATGGCAGTATGTAGCCTACTTAATCAAATCAAAAGGGTATATAACATATATTTGTATTGAAGTAAGTATACCGTTTTTGTGATGTAGCATATACAACATTTTTTGTAAAGCAATATATGGAATCAATATACTACTTTTTTAGTCAGTATATACATAAATGTTTGATTGAAGATACTCATAGTCTGAGGTAAATATAACTTCCATGCAAGCTGTCAAATTGTTTTATTTTATCTTGAAATAAATTTGTTTTGGAAGGTGAAGTTGTTCCTCTAGGAGAATGGCTCCGCTCCCGTGCTCCCCCTAGCCTAGCGCAGCATCCACCACCAACCCCGCCGCCGGCGAGCACCCAGGTAGGCCCCCTCCTCACCTCACCTCCCCTCCCCTGCCATGGCGCCCCCCAAGCGGCAGCTCCGGCGACCTCGACCTCGGCCCCAGCCCGCGACGCTGGATGGACTCCGACGGCGAGTCCTCGACGAGGTCCTACAGTGACGTGGCCCGGACATCTCCGCCCCCTGCTGTGGCCATGGCGCTAGCGACGCGCGGACCGGCCGCGCCCCCGGCGCGCTTCCACCGCGTCCCGCCTGGGGCCTCGTTCCGAGGTCCACCGCGCCAATGGCTCTCCATTGGTGGATGCGGAGGGCTTCCAGCTCCCGCGCCACCGGAATCGAAGCCGTGGCGCGCGCCGCGCCGCCGCCTCGTGCGCCCAGCCGCAGGCCCGCCGCAGCCCGTCCCCGGAGGCGTCTACCGGCCTCTGTTTTCGCTGCCTCGACCCAGGCCACCCTGTGTGCGACTACACCAATGACATCCGTTGCCGTCGCTGCCTCTACTCCGGCCATGGCTCGCGTGACTGCAAGAAGTACCACAAGGGCGTTCTGCGCACTGCCCTCGCTGTCGTGGCTGCCCCCTCCGTGCCGGCGCCGGAGGTGCCGCGCCGCGACTCGCCGACCCTGCCTGCGCCCATCTCCTCTCCTGTTGTCCCGGTGCGCGTCATCTTGTCGCATTCTGTGGAGATGGAGGAGGCCGAGGTGGCCCTGCGCCGCGGGATGGTCGTTTCCATCACCGGTGACGGGCCAGTGGTCGCCCATGGTGATGCAAGGAGGTTCTGTACTGCTCCCTCTGCCTCCAGCCCGGCGACTTCACCATTCACGCGCACCAGCCCGAGGATTTCCTCGTTATCCTCTCCACCCGCGAGCTCATGCACCGCCTCGCCGGCGACCACTTCATTAACGGGCCCGGCTTCACCCTGTCGATCCGCCCCTGGAGCAAGCTCGCACATGCCGTCGTCGACTCCTTTGACCTCAGTGTCCAGCTGGAGCTCCGCGGCATCCCTGCGCGGGATTGGCACCTGTCCACGGCGGAATACCTCCTCGGCAGCATCTGCTGGATTGAGCGGCTCCACCCGAGCACGCGCTTCCGCGCCGACCTCGCCACCTTCCGGTTGATGCTGCGCACCCGCGACCCGGCCTCCATCCGCCGGACGGCCATCCTCGAGATCGTGGAGCATGTCCCCACCCGCAACCGTGGCCCGTCCTCCATCTGCACCCTCGTCTACCCCGTGTCTATCACGGCCATCAACGCTCCGGCCGGCCAAGCTGCCGCGCCCCTTGCCCGCCGCGACCGCGGCCCGAGTGACGACGCTCCTGGTGAGCGCGATGGGGATGCTGGACGCGGGCAAGATGCGAGCCGTTGCCACGGCCGCCGCCGCGGCCGCAAGCGACGCCGGACCTTCGGCGACCACGATGGCCGTGCCGATGGCATGGCCATGGACTCCACCGGTTGGCGCGCCCCCATCCCCCGCCGCCGGACTGATGGTGTCGCCGTCGATGATGGCTGGACCGCCCCCCGTCCCCGCACGGCCGCCGCTGCGAGCCGTACAACGGGCATAGCCGGCCTCATCGCTTTTCCAGAAGGGGAAAGCGGGGTGGAAGGCGTCAGAACGCGACAGGAGCATCCAGTACTGCCAGAACTGCGCCCCCTACGACTTCCCCTCCGAGTGGCCCTCCCGCGTGCCCTGACACGCGCGTCACGACGCCTGCTGGCTCTGGCTTCCCAGCTGCGCGCCCCGACACTGCAGCACCAGCCAGGCCGGCTCCATCGCACTGCAGGGATGGCCTCGCCCATGCCACGATTGCACCCGAAGTGGCCAATCCCAGCGTGCATGTGGAATGGGATGGCTCCACGGACCGCCTGTCACTCGACAGTGAGGTCCCGGACTCCCTGGGCTCAGTCCCCGTGCCTGATCTGCTATCGGGGCAAAGCGGAGCCCCGCCTCTGCCCCCTCCTGGTCGCCCCGCGTCACCAGCTGACCGGTCCACAGAGAGATCCCCCTCGGTGGAGCCCACCCAGCATGCCGCCCGCGACCGGGCTTGTCCTGGGGATCCCACCGGTGTTGGCGTGCTGCGCAAGGATGCTTCCTCGCCCCCCCTCGCGGCCCAACCCCCCACGGCCTAGCATGAAGCCCAGCATGATGACCCGCATGTCGAGGTGGGGCTGGAGGCCCAACATGGTGCGCTCGTGGATGGCGCCGCCACGCGGCGTGCCCCGCCACCCCCAGCCCGGCCACACGCTTCGCCTCGCCTCCCATCATGATGCGCCGGTCCCGTCCCCGCGCAGCCGCTCCTACGACGTGGACCCTTGGCGACTTCCTCGCGGCGGCCACCAAACAGATCGACGCAGCTCTCCCGATCCCTGGCAAGCGACCGAGGAGCCCCTCCCCCCACTTCTCCCCACGCCGTGGGCGCTCGGCCGCGACCGCAGCCCGCAAGTCCGTCGCCCCTCCCACGGCCGAGCAACATGCCCAAGTCCACATCTTGCGCACCCTTGGGGTCGTTGGGGTCAACCAGAAGATCACAGCCGTGGAGATGAAGGCGTCCGACGACCTCTTTGCCACGCCCATCCCCCTGTCTGTCTTATCGGCCATCGCCGCTCTGGTGGATCGCGAGCTCACCGCGGATGCTGCTGTCGCGCCTATCACTACAGTGATCGCGGGCAGCCCGATCGAGGCCTAGCCTCACCTCCACCCCCCTCGTCGACCTCATCCCCATGGAGCACAACCCTAGAGTGTTGATATGGAACGTGCGCGGCCTCAACGCGCGTGCACGTCGTACTGCTGTCCGGTCGCTTGTTGTAACTGCCAATGCATCCCTCGTCTGTTTACAAGAAACTAAGATGGCTTTGATCTTCTCATCGACTGTCCTCGAAGCCCTCGGCTCGGAGTTTGATGACTACGTGTACCTGCCCGCGCAAGGAACCCTTGGCGGCATCCTGTTGGCCTGGAAGAGTGGGGAGATCGTCATCTCTGACCCCCTATTCACCGCCAAAACCCTGACTGCCCGCGTTTCCACCCCCTCCGGCGCTCGCACTTTGTGGTGGATCACCATGGTCTATGGACCGCAGCCGGACGAGGCCAAGATCGCCTTCCTGCAGGAGCTCCATGACACATGCATGGACTGTGCTGGACCTTGGATGATTTGTGGGGATTTCAACATCATATATCGCGACGAAGATAAGAACAACCGGAACGTCAACCGACACATGATGGGCCGCTTCCGGCGCACCATCAACGACCTGGCGCTCAAGGAGGTCTACCTCAACGGTCGCCGCTACACGTGGTCCAATGAGCAGTCGCCCCCGACATTGGTCCACCTCAACCGTGTCCTTTGCACCGCCGACTGGGAGGAGTTGCATGGTGAATGCCACCTCCGGTGCCTCGCCTTGGTCGTCTCCGACCACAGCCCCTTGCTGCTCGACTGCTTGCCGATGCCGCCAGGGCATCGCCGCTTCCGCTTCGAGGACTTCTGGACGCGCATGGATGGGTTCCATGACACCGTGCAGTCCGCTTTGCATTCTGTGAGCGATGCCGACCCCTTCCGCCACGTCATGCTACGCATACAAGCAACTACGCGGGGGCTCACAAGTTGGAGTGCCAAAACGGCAGGCAATGTACGCCTAAAGCTTGCGATCTCCCGGGAGATCCTCCTCAAGTTCGGCACCGCGCAAGACTATAGAGCCTTATCTCCTCATGAGGACTGGCTGCGCCGGCAAATCAAGGCATCCTACCTTGGTCTTGCCTCGCTCGAGCGAACTATGGCCCGGCAGCGCTCCCGCCTCACCTCGCTCAAGGACAGGGACGCCAACACGTCCTTCTTTCACCGGCAGTGCACGTATCGGCTGCAGAAGAATAGGATCCACAGCCTTGTGGTCGGCGAGCAGGTGGTCACGAACCCCTGGGACATGGCCGCCGCGGCGTATGCGCACTTTGATGGCCTCCTGGGCTCTGTGCCACCCCATGAGTGCGCTCTTGAGCTTGAGGCGCTGATCTCGCCTGTCAATCTCGACGACCTCGAGGCTCCCTTCGGTGCCGAGGAGATATGGAACGCCATTAAGCCCTGCCCGCGGGAAAGGCCCCCGGCCCCGACGGCTTCAACGCGGAGTTCCTCCGCGCATGCTGGCCCGCTATTCGCAGGATTTCATGGCTGTCTTCCAGCAACTCTATGAGTTGCGAGGGCGCGGATTCAGCTGCCTCAACCAGGCGCTCCTCATGCTGCTCCCGAAGCGCGCGCATGCTAGGGGCCTCAGCGACTACAGGCCCATAAGCCTCATCCACCTCGTCGCAAAGATCTTTGCCAAGGTCCTCTCGCTCCGGCTAGCGACCAAGCTTAACGATCTCGTCAGCACCAGCCAAAACGCGTTCATCCCAGGAAGAAGCCTACATGACAACTTCGTCCTCGTGCGGCAGTCTGCGCGCCTGCTACATCAACTTGGTGCGCCGCGCATTCTGCTCAAGCTGGACCTAACTCGCGCTTTCGACTCGATCAGCTGGCCATTCCTCTTCGACGTCCTGCGCTGCTATGGATTTGGCACCAGATTCCTGGGCTGGCTCGCGATCTTGCTCTTGTCTGCCAGCACCAAGGTGATCATGAACCGTGAGCCAGGCCCACCCATTTGGCACCGCCAAGGACTACGACAAGGCGACCCCATGTCGCCCCAGCTCTTCATCCTCACTGTGGACACGCTAGGCCGCCTGCTGCGCCGCGCAACTGAGCTGCGCATCCTGCAGCAGCTCCACCCCCGGCGCCTAATCCCATCTGTCTCGCTCTACGCGGACGATGTGGTCCTGTTCTGTCACCCCACGTTGGGCAACGCATCTGCCGTCAGGAACATCCTGCAGCTCTTCGGGCGCGCCTCTGGCCTACACGTCAACTTCTCGAAGACCTCCGCCACCCTGATCCGTGGCAACGCGGAGAATGCCGTGCCGGCCCTCGACCTGCTGGGCTGCCCCATTGTTGAAATGCCGATCACCTATTTGGGCATCCCGCTCACGCTGCGGCGACCCACTTTTGCCCAGCTCCAGCCCGTCGTTGACAAGGCAGCTGGCATGCTACTGTGCTGGAAGTCGCACCTCATGAACAAGGCGGGTCGCCTCACATTTGTCAAGGCGATCCTGGCGGCGATCCCCATCCATCAGCTGCTCGTGCTTGCCCCGCCAAAGAAGACCCTGAAGGCGCTTGAGAAGATCCAGTGAGGCTTTCTCTGGGCCGGGCGTGCGAAGGCTAACGGCGGCAATTGCGATGTCAACTGGCAGCGCGTCGCTAGGCCGGTCGCTCTCGGCGGGCTGGGCGTCCGCGATTTAGCGTGCACGGGCCTCGCACTCCGCATGCGGTGGCTGTGGTTCAGCCGCACAGACCAAGGCATGGCCTGGGCCGGGCTGGACCTGCAGTTGAGCGACGACGATCGTGCGTTCTTCTTCGCCTCCACCACAATGTCGGTCGGGAACTGCACGCATGCGTTATTCTGGGAGGACCGATGGATTGATGGGTGCTCTGTTCGCGAGATCGCGCCTCACCTCTACGCGTGCGTCCCCAAGCGCCGCTGTAAGCTCCAAACCATGGCGGACGGCCTCCCCACCAACCGATGGGTGCAAGATATCCTAGGCGTCGTGGGACTACAGGAGGTTGGGCACCTGCAACTATGGCACAAGATCGAACACACGACCCTCTCCGCGGAGCCGGACCGCCTAACCTGGAAGTGGAGCACAAACGGCATCTACTCGGCCAAATCTGCCTATCTAGCCACTTTCCACGGTTCCATCGCCTGCGACGCATGGAAGCTCACCTGGAAGTGCTGGGCGCCGCCGCGTGTAAGGTTCTTCCACTGTCTAGCTAACCTAGATCGCTGCTGGACCGCCGACCGCCTCGCCCGCCGCAGCTTGCCGCACCCCGAGCGTTGCCCCCTTTGCGACCAGGCGCCTGAAACCATGAACCACCTCCTCCTTGGCTGTACCTTCGCCCGGCAGATCTGGCACGAGGTGCTCAGTTGGCTCCGGGTACCTTGCCCCCCGCCTGCTCAAGTGCCGTCCCTCAACGACCGGTGGCAATCCACAAGACAGCTTGTGCCCAAGCCCATGCGCAAAGGACTCGCTTCTGCGGTCCTGCTAGTCCCATGGATGCTTTGGAAGCACCGAAACGACTGCGTCTTCAATCGCGGCCACCCCCTCGTTGCTGACTTGCTCACAAAGGTCAAGGAGGAGGCTGCCATTTGGGCTGCCGCTGGCGCGTTAGGGCTTAGAGCCATCATCCCGCAAACCTGGGACGTCCATTAGACTATCTTCACCCCGAACTGTAAACGCCTTCTAGGAGGTTTGTAACTATTAGGCCCTCTTCTTTTCAACACAATGAAACGCAAGCTCTTTTGCGTTTTCTCAAAAAAAATTGTTTAAAAAAATCATGGTAACAAATTTATTAAATTATTACGTGGGAGAGTCCCTCAACTAATAATATTGTGTATACGCTCCTTTCCTCAAGAGGTAGTGAACTAGCGATCTATTATGCTCGACAAAATCCAGTGTACTGTCATTGGGAGGGTCACATGTTCTGAAACTATGTGTTGTACATTGCTTCAGTTTGTCTGCCAGATCCGCTAAATCATTTTCACATATATTTTTCTATCAAAGTGTAGCTGGGAGTGCTGCATATCAAACGTACAGTTTTGTCTAAGTTATGGTAATTCACTCACTTAATTGTTATATATGTGGTCCAGGACCTGCTGCCCTTTTGCCAATTATTATCATGCTCACAGAACAGAACTAATAAATGGTATGTGCAGAATTAGACAATAAGAGTAAAAACAAAAGTAGGCTAGGAAAAAGATACAACATCATTAAGCGGCAGTATTATCGGAAAGATTGCACACTATTGTTGATTGCCCAGACGCCCTGTACTTCTTCGAGACCCGAAAGAGATCACTGCTTCTCCACTGTCTCTTCCTCTTCCTGTTAAAATACAACCTCAAACAATCTTGCGGCATGTCTCTGCCTCCTGCTACTTCCAACCCCATGGAGAGCTAACCCATGTCTCTCTCAAGACCAAGTTGGGGCATGGATCCGCTATGCTAAAGGAGCTTATTGACTCAAAACCGTTGTCCTCATCTTTATCAGGTTCATTTCACACAATATTTTGTTCTAATCCTTTTCTTGCAGGTTTATACTCTGAATCAACATCAACATTGGTTTTGGGTTCAGTTTGTTTTGTATGTGTGCTTGGATAGTGTTGTGCTCTCCAGGGATGCAATCTCGGCTCTTCTCACGTACAACCTATGGATCACTCATGGAGATTGGTTGGGAAGCATAATCCTCTCATGTACAACCTATGGACATAATGGACATCGCTCGGAGTATAACTATGCTCATCAGGCGAGCTTATAAATTATATCTGCTATCTAAACAGAAGACAAGAGCATGAAGGAGCCTAATGTTAGTGTCAACGTCGTCACTAGTCAAGTTAGTAATCATTTTTTGTATCGAAAAAGAATGTCCAAGACCCTCAATGTGAGAGTTAAAATCGTCAATGGCCTGCCCCAGTCTATTTACAGTTCATGGTGTTGCTTGATTTACTGGTCCGCCACAACCTCCTGTTCAAGGAAGTTCCTTGCCAAGCTGTCATGTCCTGACTTAGAGAATTGACTTCGCATGAATTTTCTTCTAACCCCTTTTTAGTCAGCGGATAGTGCAGATAGTTAGACTGGAACACTGACGATGAAGTTCTCTGTCAACTACTGAAACATTGAGGGTTCTGTTCTAATTCTGGATAACTATTTTTTTGCAGGCAATTGGTTTGCAAAAGCAAAGGCATGTGAGAACTACTAATGAGTTGAGCGTTGTTGCTGCTACACTTTTGGTTTTCAGTCAATTGCGTGTGACAAATACTCAATTTTATGTTAAATAGATTGTGCGTGAAATACTCGGTGCTATCAACTAGGAGTAATAACATTGCTAGGGTAAGGGAAGTTATACTCTGTTGATGTTATCATCAACACAGAAGAACTCATATATTTTCTATTCATATACACTTTTTACGACTACGTAATTCATGAATAAGATAGTTTCAAATTCTTTATATCTTCCGAATTGAAGACCGCTTGAACATTAATAATGGTGTTGTCATGTCTTCAGGTGATTAATATAAATCAGTCTACTTCTCCATATAATGTACTAATTTTGTTGCTATGGCCAGGGTAAGAGGTCTCTATAATGATGGCATTCTCTTTTTGTGAGAAGGATATCTTTTCATGATGAGAGAAATACATTTTATTGCTTTTACTAAGCCAACCAAAAATCTGAATGTGGCCATGTATTTAGGTAATGTTATGTACCTGAGTTTGGTTGTTTCAACAAGAAAAAACAATGAATTTTTTTCTTATGTTTGCACAGTGACACGGTAGAGAGATTTTCTGATTTGAAGCTTCTTGGAAATGCCAAAATGTGTGGAGCGTTTACCATCCTCTGGTGATCTTAAGAGAAATTTAGATTCTAGGAGAAAATTTTAGCAATAATGTTTCTGACCAAGTTGCATTGCACAATGACTATTCGAAGACATTACCTTCATGTCTGATTTATGTAGTTTTTTTGTTTATGTCTATAGTGGATGTTGGATCAACTACGCACATGTACTATGTATTTCGTTCTAATGGATAATCTGGCAGAAAAGTTAATGCAAGATAGTCATGTCACTACTACAAATCTTGGTTTTATTCATGTTCTCCTCTCACTACATTGTCCATCTCTTTCCTTTCATACCTATTATTTGTATAACGCTTATACATTTAAATTACCTATAGTATGTTTTTACCTTCTTTTTCTCATCAACAAGTAAGTTATGCAGTAGCAAACTTCTAAACTTCAACGCTAAATATAATGTGTTGGGAGGTGCTTCTTTTGGATGCATATAGTAAAAACCTTCAGCATGTATTTCCTGCTGCCATCTAGCAAATTCAATTTTGCAGTGCTTATGGATACTAAACTTATCCGCTAAGCTCATGTTAGACTTCTTTTTATGCTAACAGTACTACTTTTTTGCAGACGCAAAATATGTTGACTCAATATTAATTGGATTACTCCCTCATGTGATGGCATTTTGTCTCTAAATATTTAATAATGTTGATTTTTAGTGATATTCCAAATAAATATTTAGCTATCTATCCATTGAGTCATTTCTATGAAAGCCTAATTAGTTGTCGAGTTTTTGATAACAGAACATATTTATGGTTGAAATTACATTGACTCACTAAGGCACTGAAATGTATTTGAGTTTTCAAATGATCCAAGTTACTTTCATGGCTTCTGTACAAAAGATTAATATGTGTGCTACACCATTGATAATTTGCTTACATTACATATGCGAAAAATATGAAATGAAATAAAAAGTGAGAAATTGACAAAAATGTTACAAAACTAGCCCGTGCATTTTGCACGGGTTGACGACTAATGCAATTAACTTTTTATAGAGGGAGAATCATACACGCAATTAACTCAAATGGATTGGACGTGACTCTATTATTCTCCAACGGCAACCTGCAAATTTCCTCCCGCGGGCCGGAGTAGGTTTCTCGGTTTGCATGCGGGTTTAATGGAGGGATTTGATGGAGGCGAGGAGGCGTGTTCAGCCGGGCGTGTAGTGGACCGTGCAGTACTATTCGATTTGGCAACTACAACTAGTATATTACTAGTACGCGGGTACATGCATAGCACGTGCAAAGTTCAATTCGTGAAAACAGATCTCCCACGCTGATTTTTTTTCTTCAAAAAAGAAGTCCTTGAAAAGTCTAAAAAATCAACAATTCTGTTCTGTTTGTATGTAAAATTATCATGGCAGCTATCCTAATTTCACTAATCAAAATGTCCTAGGTGTATAAGTCTTCCCACCTTCTTGGTCACTGTGCACAACCAAAGATGACTTATTGACTTGGACGGAGGGAGTAGCACAGTCTACAAGCATATATAGAGAGAGACGTGTAGTGCGATAGTATATAGTAATGTTTGTGCTATATGCACGTACTTACAAAATGCGTACGAATACACAAGGTTTCCAAACTTTCCTTTTTACATACTTAATTAAGGACGCTAATAATTCCTGAACATTTGGGATTTATCATTTGCGTCCCAAAACTAATGAGATCGCCTTACAAAACAAAAATTATACTCCTACTAAAAGCCATGGTGCTCACAGGAGCGCTTGCGGCGCGCCACAAGTGCCCTGGTGCGCAGCCGTTTCCCAGCACACCGACACAACGCCTCTTCCTCAGCCTCGCAACTCGAGAGGTGCTTATTGGCAGCTTGCCGGTGGTCGAGCGCAATCTCACCGTTGTGGTGATCCGGCGCCAACAGGTACTCCTCCTCGCTGGAAGCGTGCATCCGGATCACGTACTACCAAGCGTAGATGAGGTGCTTGGGCCCGACTGCACTCAGGGCTTCGGCACGGGCGTCCTCCACCACCCTCACGGCCCTCGCACGAGCCTTCTGCAAAAGAGCCAATTGCCTGACTCTCTCGAATGTGACATAGGCCTGCCAGTCAGCTTGTTCCGCGGCGCGCTTCTCTTCCTTGGCCTTCTTCTCCGCCTCTATTTTGGCGCACTCTGCTGGAGGCAAAGCCTCCCACAAGGCGACATCCATTTCTTTCCAAAGCTCCTCAAGGCTAGGGGGGGGGGGGGGCTCGGCGGGTGGTGTGGCGTTCCCCTCGTAGCGGGGAGCCGACGTGTCCTCCGACGCGCATGCTGGCGAAATAGGGAACGCCGATGCATCCACCTCGACGCGTCATGGCGAGGAGCCGAACGCCGACGCGTCCTTCTCGACTAGTGGCGGCGAGGAACGGAACGGTGACGCATCCACCTCGACGCGTCGCGGCGAGGAGCAGAACGCCGATGCGTCCTCCTCGACTAGTGACGGCGAGGAACGGAACGACGACGCGTGACTGTCCGCGCGGTGGAGCGAGGGGTGCATAGGGCTTGGGAGGGGCGATGCCATGGTGGTCGATGTGAGAGGGAGAGGGAGGAGATAGCGATGAAAGTGAACGTGAGGGGAAGGAGATAGCGATGTCGTGGGAGGCGCAGTATTTATAGCGAGCAATGGCACACCTACGTAAGATATGGACTGAGCTGCACAGACTTAACTGCAGGTCCAGTTGCGTCACTGACATGTGGGCTGATACGTCTCCAACGTACCTATAATTTTTTATTGTTCTATGCTATATTATATTCTGTTTTGGACATTATTGGGCTTTATTATATACTTTTATATTATTTTTGGGACTAAACTATTAACCGGAGGCCCAGCCCAGAATTGCTGTTTTTTTTGCCTATTTTAGGGTTTCGCCAAAAAAGAATATCAAACAGAGTACAAACGGAATGAAACCTTCGGGAACGTGATTTTCGGAATGAACATGATACAGAGGACTTGGACCCTATGTCAAGACATCAACCAGGAGGGCACGAGGTAGGGGGCGCTCCTACCCCCCCCCCCCAGGCGCGCCCTCCACCCTTGTGGGCCCCCTGTTACTCCACCGACGTACTCCTTCCTCCTATATATACCTACGTACCCCCAAACTACCAGATACGGAGCCAAAACCCTAATTCCACCACCATAACTTTCTGTATCCATGAGATCCCATCTTGGGGCCTGTTCCGGAGCTCCGCAGGAGGGGGCATTGATCACGGAGGGCTTCTACATCAACACCATAGCCCCTCCGATGAAGTGTGAGTAGTTTACCTCAGACCTACGGGTCCATAGTTATTAGCTAGATGGCTTCTTCTCTCTTTTTCGATCTCAATACAAAGTTCTCCCCCTCTCTTGTGGAGATCTCTTCGATGTAATCTTCTTTTGCGGTGTGTTTGTTGAGACCGATGAATTGTGGGTTTATGATCAAGTTTATCTATGAACAATACTTGAATCTTCTCTGAATTCTTTTATGTATGATTGGTTATCTTTGCAAGTCTATTCGAATTATCAGTTTGGTTTTGCCTACTAGATTGATCGTTCTTGCAATGGGAGAAGTCCTTAGCTTTGGGTTGAATCTTGCCGTGACCTTTCCCAGTGATAGTAGGGGCAGCAAGGTGTCGGTGTACTAGAGTAGGGGTACCCTAGTATCCCGAACTTGTGCACGGGCAGTCGCAGCGTCTCGCGGCAAGGCTTGCCGGATGACCGCCAAGGTCCTCCGTGGTTCCTTTGGAGCCATTCAAGAACAAAGTATCCAATACCCCGGCAAAAGGAACTTGCCGGGAAGGAGACAAGACCCCGGCAAGAGGAGCTTGACGGGAAGGCCAACCAAGGCATCCCAAGGAACTTGCCGCAACGCACCACGCGTCCCGGCAAGGCCCGGTGAGCGACAAGCTCCCGGACGCGACAAGACAGTAACCACGGCAAGGTGCTTGCAGCGGCAAGCCTCCACTCTATACCTGCGCTCCAGCACACCCACCAACGTGTCGCTCTGGGACCCTTCCAGGCGTACGTGGCGGGAGGCTATGCAGCCAGAGGTACACGGTGGCAAGCGGCGCTGACAAGATTGCCATCATGGCAAGCAGTGGCGTCTCTGGCGGTCCCTTTCTGCACCGTCTAGGCGACGCAGACAGGCATTTAATGCCCTTGTCCCCTGCCGTCAGGGTTAGGTATGAAACACTGTAGTAGGCGGCGGTGCCAACCACCACGCCTTTTCCATTTTTTCCCTCGTCTACGTTGCCACCTGTCGGTGACCCCTTGAGCATATAAAAGGAGGCCCATGCGCAACGTAGAAGGGGGACGATCATTCTCACGCTCGGTCTCGCTAGCTGCTTGTGTGTACTGTAGCACTCGACACTCCCGAGCAAGAACACAATACAAATCAAAGCAGGAGTAGGGTTTTACGCATCCGTGCGGCCCGAACCTAGGTAAACTGATCGCGTGCTCGTGCGCTTCGCCTCGATCTGCTCTTCGTGCTCTCTCCGCCCCCTGCCGAACCGAAAGGGGCTCGGTCCACCGTGGTCCCATAGGTGTCCGTGGGATTAGCACCCCCGACATCTTTGGCGCGCTAGGTATGGGAGCGTCGAGGTTGTGTGAACCTGATCCGGCGTCCGCACGAGCTAGATCTTCATCATCTTCATTGACATGCCGCCGAAGAAGAAGGCTTTGGAGGTGGCTGCTCCGTCTGCGCCGAAACCACCATCACCGGAGCAAACGGTTGGTGGGGTAGACGCCGGCGGAAGAACGGGCGTCGACGGGGGAGCTCACGGTGCTGCCAGGTCCAAGGACAAGGCTGCGCTGCCCATCGGCGGCGCAGTCGGCTCCCACAACGACCGGGCGCACTCCAAGACCTCGGCGTCCGTACACGCACCGCGCCCGTCCCAGGCGGCGCGGGACCACCAGCGCCATGGTACTCACGGTGCCATACGTCTGCTGGGCCAAGATCGAGCTGGTGGATCTCGGAGTGTTCAAGACCAGTGTGCACGCCAGCATGCTGGCACGAGCGGGGCACGGTCGCCTGGACGATACACTGCTCCTTCTAACATGGTTAGAAGTCCGAGCATATCCCATTCCTCGCACCGTTCGCCGCTGCCGCCCGCCACTTCAGCAGAAGCTTTGGGGCGAGCTCAACTGCTCCTAGACTACCCTCCAGTGGCAGACAAGATCGACGACTGGAGGGCCACCATTCAGAGTCTCATCGGCTTCGCCAACGGCGACAATCCACGGCAGCCGAATACATCGCAGCCGCGGCAAGTCAGCCAGGCACGAGCCGGTGGCGACAAGACCGGTGAGGGTGCAACCACTATGCACTCTCCGCCCCGAAGGCCAAGATCACCGACTCGCCGGATCCACCGCGTCAGCGACTCCACCGCGTCATCGGATCCACGAGCTCATCACGATCAGTGCCAAGTTCTTTACGAACGGCAGCAAGAAGACGCTCGTACTTGCATCGAGCGCCGAAGAGATGTGCGGCGTCAATCAGACCAGCGCGCTGGGCCCTCTATTGACATGCATGCGCCAGGGGAACCAGGCGACTTGCCGTACGCGGTAGGTTGCCCTGCGTTTACGTGTGAGCTATGGCAAGTCCAGTGGCCCAGCAAGAAGAATTTCAAGCCAGACGTACCGGAGAAGTACGACGGCAAGTCGCATCCGTTGGAGTTCCTTAGCATCTACACCATCGCGGTGCAAGCTGCTGGAGGGCGAGATGACAAGATCCTTGCCAACTACTTCCCGCTGGTGCTTAAGCCCAACGTCAGGTCCTGGCTCATGCATTTGCTGGACAACTCCATATCCTCCTAGGCAGATTTGTGCCATCAGTTTGTCGGCGCCTTTACAGGCGGCCACAAGGCTCATGGCCAAGAGAGTGACCTTCACCTGCTCGCCCAGAAGGAAGGAGAGCCTCTGTGCAAATATATTCAGAGATTCGGCCGTGTACAGCACAACATCCCAGATGTCCACCCTGCCGCGGTCATCAGCGCGTTCCATCAGAACGTGCGTAACCGCAGGATGCGGGAGGAGATGGCGATGTGCAAGATCAGAGACGTCAGCGAGCTGTATGCCCTGGCCGACAAGTGTGCACGTGCTGAGGAAGGGAGGAAACTCCCCGGAGAGAATACAGGAGCAAGAGGATCTGACAGCGAAGATGCTGCCCCGGCAAAGAAAAACCGGCGGCGGAACAATAGGAAGAAGAAGGGCAAAGATGTG
The DNA here is from genome assembly GCA_034509565.1 of Triticum monococcum. Lineage (NCBI taxonomy): Eukaryota > Viridiplantae > Streptophyta > Magnoliopsida > Poales > Poaceae > Triticum > Triticum monococcum. The sequence goes on along the minus strand of CM067841.1, from coordinate 165,715,110 downwards.
CTAGTCGTTGAGCAGTCCGGCAACGACGGTGGCGCCAAGAAAGCCAAAGTTGGTAGCTCCGGCAAGGAGATTGCCGCATGCACCAACTGCCAGGCTGTGGCGGTCGCCGACAAGTAGTACTGCAAGATCCACCACACCAAGGGCCATGACCTCCAGAGCTGCAAGAAGGTCGAGCAGCTTGTCCAGTAGCAAAAAGCTGAGTACGAGCGGCGCGACAAGGAGAGGGCCCAAGGAGGTGCTGGAGAATCCGGCAAGAAACGCGCCGGCCGGGGAGGACACCGCGGCAAGGCCAAGCAGCGGCAAGGAGACAGACCTCCCCGCGGCCGCGACAAGGATGAAGACGACGACGACGACGAAGATATGGAGGATGTCGAGACCAGTGAGCAGGAGTTTCAGAAAGCCACAGAGGTCTTGTGCGTTGACGGCGGTGCTTCTCTGCATACTTCGCACCGCCAACTCAAATAGTGGGTGCGAGAAGTCAATGCGGCGGAACCACCTGTCGAATCACGCAAGCTTCTGAAATGGTCCAGCACGCCTATCATCTTTGATATTGAGGACCACCCGGATCGCACAACTGCGGTCGGGTGCTTGCCGATGTTGGTTTCCCCAACTATCTGCAACCTCAAGGTCACTAAGATGCTAGTTGATGGCGGGGCCGGCTTGAACCTGATCTCCTCCGCTGTACTCCAGAAACTCCAGATCCCTGACAGCGAGCTCGAAGAGACCAGCACATTCCAAGGAATTAACCCGGGAAGGAGCAAGCCGAAGGGGAAGGTCACGTTGCTGGTAACATTTGGCAGCGAGTTGAACTTCAGGACTAAGAGGGTCACTTTTGACATTGCCGATTTCACTGAAGGGGAAGGTCCTGCACTCGCCAAGTTCATGGCAGCCTCTCACTACGCATACAACATGCTCAAGATGCCAGGCCCGATAAGCGTCATCTCTGTCCCTGGCGACAAGAAGGATGCCCTTATCTGCGCCGACAAGATCTACCGGGAAGCAGCAGCCGCAACAGATCACAAGTCACTTGCCGCTGAAGCTCCCGGGGGGAAGAGGAAGACCAAGTCCGGCAAGAGTTCTGATGCCCACTCCGGCAAGCGCACCTCTTCGGAGTGCTGCGCTGCCGTTGAGGACGCACCATCGAGCTCCACCGGCAAGTGTAAGAAGGCAAAGGCGGCTCCACCAGAGACCAAGAAAGTGTCCGCCAAGGAGGACGGCACTGGTGGTACCTTCACCATCAGTGCCACTCTCAACCCTAAATAGGAAAGCGCGCTCATTGCTTTCCTGCGGGCGAACGTCGACGTGTTTGCATGGCAACCGTCTGACATCCCCGGTGTTCCCAGGAAAGTAATTGAGCACCACCTTGCCGTTTGTCCTCATGCGCGGCCCGCCAAGCAGAAGGTCAGGAAGCAAGCAGTGGAGCGCCAAGAATTCATCGCAGAAGAGATCAAGAAATTGGAAGCAGCAGGCCTTGTCAGAGGAGTGCTCCATCCTACGTGGTTGGCCAATCCTGTAGTCGTGCGCAAGGCAAATGGGAAATGGAGGCTTTGTATCGACTTTACTGATGTTAATAAAGCTTGTCCCAAAGACCCATTTCCCTTGCCGCGCATTGACCAGATTGTCGACTCCACGGCCGGATGTGATTTGCTTTCATTTCTTGACGCATACTCAGGATACCATCAAATCTTCATGGCAGAAGAGGATGAGGAGAAAACCGCATTCATTACTCCATGTGGCACATACTGTTTCATACGGATGCCTTTCGGTTTAAAGAATGCTGGTTCAACATTTGCAAGAGTAGTCCATGTCGCTCTTGAGCCGCAAATGCACAGAAATGTGGAAGCCTACATGGATGATATAGTGGTCAAGAGCAAGGACAGGGCAACCCTAATTCAAGATTTAGATGAGACCTTTGCAAATCTGCGCAAGATCAACCTCAAGCTCAACCCCGAGAAGTGTGTGTTTGGAGTTCCCTCCAGCAAGCTTCTCGGGTTCTTCGTGTCTCAGCGGGGAATTGAAGCCAATCCCGACAAGATCAAGGCCATTGAGCAGATCGAAGCACCAAAGCGCGTCAAGGATGTACGAAGACTTGCCGGTTGCGTGGCTCCTCTCAGCAGGTTCATTTCTCGGTCTGCTGAGCGCGCCTTGCCGTTTTTCAAAATTTTGAAGCAGGCAGGTCCAATGAAATGGACTCCCGAAGCGGAGGCTGCGCTGCAGGACTTGAAGAGATACCTGTCCTCCACACCAACACTTGTCGCACCTAAGCCACAAGAGAAGTTGCTGCTGTATATAGCGGCAACCAATCAAGTGGTTAGTGCTGCGCTAGTGGCAGAGAGGGAGGCAGATGACGAGCCAGCAACCGCGGCAAGCGCATCCAGCGACAAGCAGGGGGCTTCCCCGACAACCTCTGGCCCCGACAAGGATGGATCTGCGCAGGTGCGCGAAGAGATACAGAAGAAAATGGTGCAACGCCCAGTTTACTTTGTCAGTTCCCTTCTGCAGGGGGCTAGGTCAAGGTACTCTGGTGTGCAGAAGTTGCTTTTTGGCCTTCTCATGGCCTTGAAAAAGCTGCGCCATTACTTCCAAGCACATGAGATCACAGTTGTCACTCGCTTTCCGCTGAAGAGGATACTGCAAAATCCAGAAGCAACAGGCAGGATCGTTGAGTCGGCACTGGAACTGTCAAGCTTTGGCCTCAAGTTTGAGAGTACTTCAACTATCCAAAGCAGAGCATTGGCAGAATTCATAGCAGAGTGGACGCCGACACCAGATGAAGAAATTCCAGAAACAAGCATCCCCGTCAAGGAAGCAAACAAAGAGTGGCTCATGTACTTTGACGGTGCCTTCTCGCTGCAAGGCGCCGGTGCTGGCGTGCTGCTTGTCGCACCCACCGGAGAGCACCTCAAGTACGTAGTCCAGATGCACTTTCCCAAGGAGCAAGCGACAAACAATACTGCAGAGTACGAGGGATTGCTTGCCGGTCTTAGGATCGCGACAGACCTTGGGATCAAGAAGATTATTGTCAGGGGTGACTCGCAGCTTGTCGTCCGCCAAGTGAACAAGAATTATCAGAGTCCACTGATGGAAGCCTACGTTGACGAAGTGAGAAAGCTAGAAGAGCACTTTGACGGCCTGCAGATGGAGCATGTTCCAAGAGCTCAGAACGATATTGCCGATGGCCTGTCAAAGTGCGCCACACTTAAGTTACCTGTGGAACCAGGGATTTTTGTGCTCAAGCTGACTCAACCGTCCGTAAAGCCATTAACTGGATAGAGCAAGAAAAGGAAGTTGATTTCTGGTGACTATTTTCCGGCAGAGCTTCCCGAAGCCGCCGCCAAGAAGGTCCCCAAGATCAACACCAAGAGTGCTGAGGAGCAGTCTGCTCCGGCAAGCCCTAGGGTTTGTTCCGTTGAAGCACACGCTCCCGACAAGTTTTGCTCCAGCAAGCTTGCCGGGGAACGTCAAGCTCCGGCAGAGCCACAAGTTCTCGCCGTAGAAGCGGATGTTCCCGCAGCAGCAAATATGCCTTTAGTCCATGTTGTCGAGCCACAAGCTCCAGCTTGGGCACAGCAGATTGTCCATTTCCTTCAGACAGGAGAACTTCCCGAAGAGCAAGAAGAAGCGGAAAGAGTAGCCCGGCAGTCAAGTATGTACCAGTTTGTCGACAGCACACTGTACAGAAAAAGACTCAATGGTGTGAAATTGAAGTGTATCTGCCGGGAAGATGGACAAAAGCTGTTGGCAGAGATACATGGAGGCATATGTGGTCACCACATTGGTGCAAGAGCACTTTTCGGCAAAGCATTCCGGCAAGGTTTCTTCTGGCCGACAGCCCTCCAGGATGCAACTGCACAAGTAACCAAGTGTGAAGCGTGCCAGTTCCATTCCAAGCAGATACACCAGCCAGCTCAAGCTCTCCAGACGATCCCTTTATCCTGGCCATTTTCGGTCTAGGGGCTCGATATCCTCGGCCCCTTTCCCCGAGCAGTCGAGGGCTTTGAGTACTTGTACGTTGCAATCGACAAGTTCACAAAGTGGCCGGAAGTGGAACCAGTGAGGAAGGTGACAGCACAGTCAGCAGTCAAGTTCTTCAGGTCAATTGTTTGCCGCTTCGGGATCCCTAAAAGGATAATCACCGACAACGGTACGCAATTCACGAGCCGCACCTTCATGCAGTACGTCCAAGATCTTGGCGCCAAGATCTGCTTCGCTTCTGTTGCCCACCCGAGAAGCAACGGTCAACCGGAGAGGGCAAATGCTGAAGTGCTGCGTGGGCTCAAGACCAGAACTTTCGACAGGCTGCACAGGTGCGGAAGAAACTGGATCGAGGAGCTGCCGGTGGTTCTTTGGTCAATCAGGACGACGCCGAATCGAGCCACTGGCCAGACACCTTTCGCTCTAGTCTATGGAGCAGAGGCAGTTCTCCCCACGGAACTCATATACGGGTCACCTCGAGTGCTCCCTTATGATGAGCTCGAGCAAGAGCAGCTGCGACAAGATGACGCGCTGCTCCTTGAGGAAGACCGTCTTCAGGCTGCTGTGTGAGCTGCTCGCTACCAGCAAGCTTTGCGCCGCTACCATAGCCGCAAAGTTAATGCCAGAAGTCTCGAGGAAGGCGACCTTGTTCTTCGGCGTGTTCAGTCCGCCAAGAATACCAACAATTGATGCCAAAGTGGGAAGACCCTTACTGGGTGAAACGAGTCACTAGGCCTGGCGCTGTCCGCCTAGAGACCGAAGATGGCACTCTAGTGAGCAATTCCTGGAACATAGAGCATCTTCGCAAGTTTTATCCGTAGGGCGCGGTTGCCGGAACCCGTTCCGGCAACCACCTTTTGTACAAGTCTTGCCGTTGTTGCATGTAATCCTTTGTACAAAGCCAGGCGCTGATCCCGTGCATAAAGCTTATGTGCTCTGCACACCTTGTCGATTTCATGCTTTTTATTATTTGCATGTGTTATCTGACACTTTGTGCAGCATTTACCCCCGGTAAGCAACAACGAGCCATAAAGCTCCATATTTTTATTTTCTCCTCTCTCTTTTTTCTCAAGGAAAGGAAGGGTCCCTCGCCCACAAGTTTGCTGGGGGGGAAGGAGGAGATAATGATATGGACCAGGCGTCGTTCAAGGAAGTTTTGCCTTGCCGGGAAGCAAACAATAGAAAAGCTAAGTTGCCAAAGTTTGAGCAATCAGATTTCCTTTAAATTTTTAAGTTATCTTCCTCAAACGACCGTACTTTGTATGGAAAACCTGTGCGCGGAGGAACCAACTCGTAGCTAGTTGCGCCCTTATTTTGTTTCGAGTCCGCTCAACAACTTAAGTGAGCTGCGACTAGCTGCGACAAGGTTTCTTATCGGCAGCGGCACCGCCAGCAGGCTGCTGACGTCCCGCACTCAGCGCTCACGGCAAAGGTGCCTGCACTGGCAAGTTCCCTAAAAGCGTAGGGAAAAAACATACAAAGGAAGGAATCAAGTAGAGGAAATAACATTGCAATTATTACCCGAAATAAAGTTATAATACAAGATAGCTTGTCGCAGCTCTAACAGATTGTTCTCATAACATGACTAGCAGCGACAAGGAAAGAAGAAAACGGGCGGCCTAGTCTACGCGGTCGCCCTCGACCCTCTTGATTCCGCTCACCTTGTCCACAATGGGTGCGACAAGGGTCTTGAGCGCTTCCATATCGGCATCCGGCAGCAAGGACCTAAGGACGTTGGTGAGGTTGAGGCCCGGGTTGCGGAACGCCACCTTCACTAGCACCTTCTGAAGAGCTCGCGCGCAAATCTTGCATGACTTGTCGGCCAGCTGCTTCGGAATCCTCTCCCGGAGTCGCCGGAGTGCCGTCGCCACGCCCTTGAAGAACAAAGTGAGCTTGGCGCTGGGTTGGAGGTTCTCGTCGGAGGGATACCCGAGATCCTCCATCCCCAGCTACTCCAGCTCCTTGTCGATATCTGCGGCAACATCCACGAGGCCCTCCGTCCAGTGCTCCACATTTTCCCGGAAAGTGCTCTGGGCGGCAGCGGCACTAGCCAGCAGCGCCTTGCCGGCCTTGACCTCTTCCTTCAAGGCCGTCTCCTGCTCCTTGGCGCAGTCCAGCATCTTGGTAAAAGCGGCCAGCTTCAACTCAAGATCAGCGTTGGAGTCCTTGGCGGCGCTAAGTTCCTGGCCCTTCTCGGCGAGACGGGCCTGCAGCTCCAAGTAGCTGTGGGCATCCTTCTCCCGCTCGAGCTTGAGCGCGGCAAGCTCTTCGCCGCTCGCCTTAAGATCGGCCTCCAGCTGCGCCACCCTCGTCTCTAGCTCCTTCTTGGCAGCCTCGGCAGCTGCGGCAGCATCTTCTGCTTGCTTGAGGGCTCCACCAACTGTCCGCTTGCGCGCGGCAAGCTCCTCTTCGTGGATGTCAAGATGAACCTTCCGCTGCACCAGCTCGCCTTCTTGCACGGACAACTTCTCAGCGGCAAGCCTTTGTTGTTCTTCGGCTTCGGCCTTCTCGAGGAGGAAGGCCTCCCGCTCCTCGGCAAGTCGCGCCCGCTCCACTGCCAAGGATCGGAGAGCTTCCTGATTGGCACCCCGGAGCTCTTCTGCGCGCTTCTCGATATCCTCTCCTGCCTTCGCGACAAGAGCTTTGCGGGATTCTAGCTTGGCTTGCCGGGCGCGGTAGAGCGACACCAGCTTCTGCAGCAGCCGCTCCTCCTCGGGCTCGCCGCTGCTGCTGCTTGGCGCGTCAACCAGCGCCAGCCCGGCGGAGGCGAGTACTTCTCCGTCGAAGATCTCTCCTTTGACCGGCGCCCTGGAGCCTGACGCCCAGGGGAGGTTGATGAAGATGTCGTCGCCGGCCTTCAAGTAAACGCCAGGCTGGGGCTCTTCGGAGCCTGGCGCTGTGGCAGCGGCGGAGGGATCAGTGGTCGGTGTAGCGCCTGGCGCTCCTGCGGCCTCAGGGTCGTTAGTGCGATCGCCAGATCCCCCGCCTGCTTCTGCAGCGGCAGCCCTGGCGGCCTCTTCGCCGGCGGGCTCGTCAGTGCCGGCTGCTTCCTCGGCGGCAACGGCGTCATCGGCGGCAACCTCGGTCTCCATCGGCTCCGCAGCAGATGGATCTGACAGCCGGAAAGGGCAGAAGAATCAAGCAAATATCCAAAAAAGAAGATCAAAAGAAGAAGAACCCAAGGGAAGTTTTGAAGCAAGGAGAGTACCTGTACCAGGTTCTGCTATTGTGGTCTCCGCTGCCGGGGGGCCACTGGTGATGTCCCTTGCTGGGGAACCCTCCCTTGCGGGAGACGTCTCCCTTGCCGGAGAGCTCTCCCTTGTCGGGGACCTCTCCCTTGCCGGAGGACTCTCCCTTGGCGTTTCGAGGGCGGCCTCCGGGCGTTCCTGGTGGGGCTGCTCTGCTCCTGCACAAGTCAACAGTCAGATATCAACAAAGCAAGAATCTCCATGCGCGCCCAACAGCGGAAAGCAAACCATATACTTACGCTGGGGGCTGCTCTGGAGAACAGTTGCCGGGTCCGGCAGGGTTGTCTCGGGCGCATCCCCTGCTGACGCGGTGGGTTCATCCTCAATGACAATCACCGGGGCCTTGGCTCTCTTCGCCGCTCTCTGGGCCAGAGTCCTAAGAAAGAAAAGGTTCAGAGTAAAGCAAATGAGATGCAAGACAAAAACAGCAAGGATTGAAGCACTGCAAGTACAACAAGAAAAATCTTACTCTTCTTCTTCTTCCTCGTCGGAGCTGAACGCAGAGAAGTCGAAGTCCGGCTCGCGTCCGGCGCGGGAAGGTGGAGGAGTAGGTTCCCTTGGCCGCTTGGCGGGAGCAGAAGCAGTGGTCTGGGAAGACCCCGCTCCAGTTGCCGCAGCAGCGTGGGGCGCTCCCGCGGCAACAGTGCTTGCCGCGGTGGAGCGTGTCGCGCGGCGCGGCAACTGTCGACTCGCCTGCCGCCTCGCTATGTCCCCGGCCTTGCGAAGACGCCTTCTTGGTGGAGATGGAGGCTCTGCTTGCGGCGAGCTGTCTGAGGATGAGGATGAAGAGGAGTTGATCTCCAACGAGCCACTCGTATCCTCGGCAGGCTTGCTCGGCTCGGCGTCACGCCCGGCAAGATCTTTCTTGCCGGCAAGCTCCTCTTGCCGGGCAAGCTCTTTCTTGCCGGCAAGATCCTCTCGCTCAGCACGGTTTGCCGCCTCTACTGCCTCTGCCTCCTCCAATGTGAATCCAAACTCGCCCGCAGCTGCGGCTGCCGCCGCCTCTTCCAGCCTGGTGGCGATGCGCTTCAACTCCGCATCAGTGGTGTCGCGAGTGAGGCCATTCTTCTCGTCGGGGCGGATCGGCACTTCTACCAAGTTGTCGAAGAATTCCTGCATGACCTCGTCGGCAGGCTCTTGCCAAGTTGGCACAAGTCCATGCGAGTCGCACAAGCGGCATCATTGCCTGGATGCGGTCGAGCGCAGAGTTGTTGCACAGCGGAACGACACCCTGCGGCAACCTAAATACTTCGGGATGATTAGGATCATACTTGAAGAGCTCCTGAAGCATTGCGTTGAGCTCCAAGATAGTGAAGTTGTAGTTGAGGCCCGGACGCAGCCTCGTGATATCCGCCGCATTCTTGAACTCCCAGGCGGGCCTCCTCCGTTCCTGCAGGGGGGCGATGTGGCGGCGAAGGAAATCTGCGCCAACGGCGCCTACAGTGAGTCCGGCAAGCCTGAGGCGTTGGATCCTGGTGACGGCAATCCTCAGCCTGTCGTCTTCCGGGGCCACGTCACTCCAATCGCTGCCGCGTACTGCTGCTATTTGGCGCCGGGCGGTAAACGGCTGCGGGTTCTCCTCGACAATCCAGCACCAATCTGCTCTCCACTACTCCCACTTGCCGCGGAACTCCCCCTCCAGATAAGAGTCCTTCTTGCCGGTCCTTGAGACCCAGGCGATTCCGCCGGATAGAGGCTCTCCTCTCTCTACTCGGGGCATGAAAAAGTGGCGGAAAAGGGCTACATTTGGGTGGACTCCGACAAAGTTTTCGCAAAGGTGTGCGAAAACTGCCATGGTCAAAACGGCATTGGGGGTAAAATCGAGGAGGCAGAGCCCGTAGATGTTCATGATGTCGCAGAAAAATTCAGAGAAGGGCGGGCAGAGCCCGCAGTAGAAGAACTCGGCGAAGAAGGGATATCCATTTGGAGCCATTTTATGAGTGGCAGCTGGGAGTACCTTCGTGCTCGGGTGCGCCCGTGTCTCCGTCGACCAGAAGAGGTAGTAGTACTCCCTCAGCTCCTTCACGGCAAGCTTGGGGGGGGGGGGGGAGATGGCCCGCTCCTTCCGCAGCGCCGCAAGCCGCTGCGCCTCGGTCGACTTCACAGCCTTCCCCTTGTCGGCTTTCGGAGCCATGGCAGAGGTGGTGGAGGAGGTCGACGGTGTTGGTGGTGCTGGTGGCGATGGGGGGGGGGCAGGGCGCAGCTCTCTTTTAAGCTTAGGGAAGAGGGAGGCGGGGCGGAGGCTTCTGAGATTGGAATGGAAAGGGGGCGAGTGGGCGCACTACCCCTGCTTCCCATTGCTTATAAAGGGGGAGGGGGCGGACGTTCCGCCTTTCCTAATAAAGAAACCACCCACGATCTCTCCCACGACGCAGTGTTCGACGCGTGCCGTTCGGGGAGGGCACGGTGGATGCGGAGTGAGATACGGTGTAACCCAGGCCGCGCATGCCCGTGCCCTGTTTTGGGCCTGGCCCAACAGCGCTCGGCACCGTGTATGGCCCAGGCCCGGGGGCTCCTGTCGGTGTACTAGAGTAGGGGTACCCTAGTATCCCGAACTTGTGCACGGGCAGTCGCAGCGTTCCACGGCAAGGCTTGCCGGATGACCGCCGAGGTCCTCCGTGGTTCCTTTGGAGCCATTCAAGAACAAAGTGTCCAAGACCCCGGCAAAAGGAACTTGTCGGGAAGGAGACAAGACCCCGGCAAGAGGAGCTTGCCGGGAAGGCCAACCAAGGCATCGCAAGGAACTTGCCGCAATGCACCACGCGTCCCGGCAAGGCCCGGTGAGCGACAAGCTCCCGGACGCGACCAGACAATAACCGCGGCAAGGTGCTTGCCGCGGCAAGCCTCCACTCTGTACCTGCGCTCCAGCACACCCACCAACGTGTCGCTCTGGGACCCTTCCAGGCGTACGTGGCGGGAGGCTGTGCAGCCAGAGGTACACGGTGGCAAGCGGCGCTGACAAGATTGCCATCGTGGCAAGCAGTGGCATCTCTGGCGGTCCCTTTCTGCACCGTCTAGGCGATGCAGACAGGCATTTAATGCCCTTATCCCCTGCCGTCAGGGTTAGGTATGAAACACTGTAGTAGGCGGCGGTGCCAACCACCATGCCTTTTCCATTTTTACCTCGTCTACGTTGCCACCTGTCGGTGACCCCTTGAGCATATAAAAGGAGGCCCATGCGCAACGTAGAAGGGGAACGATCATTCTCACGCTCGGTCTCGCTAGCTGCTTATGTTTACTGTAGCACTCGGCGCTCCCGAGCAAGAACACAATACAAATCAAAGCAGGAGTAGGGTTTTACGCATACGTGCGGCCCGAACCTGGGTAAACTGATCGCGTGCTCGTGCGCTTCGCCTCGATCTGCTCTTCGTGCTCTCTCTGCCCCCTGCCGAACCGAAAGGGGCTCGGTCCGCCGTGGTCCCATAGGTGTCCGTGGGATTAGCACCCCCGACACAAGGCACGTATTGTATTGTTGCCATCGAGGATAACAAGATGGGGTTTTCATCATATTGCATGAGTTTATCCCTCTACATCATGTCATCTTGCTTAAAGCATTACTCTGTTCTTATGAACTTAATACTTTAGATGCATACTGGATAGCGGTCGATGTGTGGAGTAATAGTAGTACATGCAGGCAGGAGTCGGTCTACTTGTCTCGGATGTGATGCCTATATACATGATCATACCTAGATATTCTCATAACTATGCTCAATTCTCGCAATTGCTCAATAGTAGTTTACCCACCGTGAATACTTATGCTCTTGAGAGAAGCCACTAGTGAAACCTATGGCCCCCGGGTCTATCTTCCATCATATTAATCTTCCAATACTTATTTATTCACTTTGCCTTTTATTTTACTTTGCATCTTTATCATAAAAATACCAAAAATATTATCTTATCATATCTATCAGATCTCACTCTCGTAAGTGACCGTGTAGGGATTGACAACCCCTTATCGCATTGGCTGCGAGGATTTATTTGTTTGTGTAGGTGCGAGGGACTCGTGCGTGGCCTCCTACTGGATTGATACCTTGGATCTCAAAAACTGAGGGAAATACTTACGCTACTTTGCTGCATCACCCTTTCCTCTTCATGGGAAAACCAACGCAAGTGCTCAAGAGGTAGCATGGGCCAGACCCCTGTTGGGCCCATATGTTAGTGACCCAATGCACCGGCAGTTAAGTAACTGAAGCAGCGTCCCCGAAGATATGTTGCATGATTAATGTAACAGCTACTCCCATCACATGCTCAGATTTCAAGGTGCATTAATTCATTACATGCGAGGATTATGAGAAAGTTGACCAATGCATGTACTTCATGCATGCATGCATTGCAATTAATGCATTGGTAAACACAATTCTTTGAGAAAAACAAGCGCATTAATTGAGTGCTTTTACAAACCATGAAAATTATTCCACCACTCATCATCTACCTTGGTTGGTGAGATTTTTGAATTGAGCCCTATAAACCCGAAAGGAGGTAGTACGTGGGCATATTTGTTTGAGTAAATTACGGGTGAGGGAAGGGGTGGAAATATTGCTGGTCACAATGGATTGGACGAGCGCGGGGGAGGAGAGTCATGCATGCATATTTTTTCCTCATGGGGTGGAGTGGTGGGACCGCCAGAGGGAGAAGGAGAGTCAGGAAGGCATATTGTTTCCACACATGGAGAGGAAAAGATTTGGAGACGAATGGGCTTCCTGCAGGTATGGGGAACGGTGCATAATAAGTCTCATCTTACATGCCGGGCTAGGTATCGTCTCAAGCCATTAAAAACATACACTGCCCACACATATTCATATTTCAAGGTGCACTAAATTATTGCATGCGATGATTAAGGCTGGCCATAATGGTGGTATCTTAGCTGGTATCATGCACACGGGAATAGCAAACATGCTGATGTGGCAAAGAATTAAAGAAGAGAGGGGGTTAGAGTAACTGGTGTTCATGCATGCATTGGTAAACACATTTTTTGTGAAGAACTAAAAAACTATTCCACCGCCTCCATCTTGCTAAGAGTAGGTGAAAATTTTGAATCGAGCCCTTTAAACTAGAAGGGAGGTAGTAGTACTCTAATAGCTAACCTTGGCCCTGTTTGGATCCATGTGTTAGAGTTAGTTTGGGATAGTTTGAACTCAACTAACCCAAAAAAATCTAAACCACCCAAGAGGTGCTTATTTGGGTTAGTTATTCTCGGGACACTAAAAAACACATTTTTCTCTTGCTCTCCCTGTAGCAGATCCCTCCCCACTTCCTCGAAGCTTCTCGTCCTCTCCCTCCCTCCCTCCCTCCCTCTCGCACCGCCCATGAAGGAACCTCGCCATAGCCGCGCTCCATCTAACCCTATCATCCAAACACCTCCTTCGCTAGAGTTACTTCAGGGTTAGTTCAGGATTAGAATCTTTATCTCATCTAACTCATCTAATAGTAGTTCTTATACTCATTATAATCCGTATTGTAGATATTGATATTTTTAGTATAAATTTGGTCAAACACTTTGAAAACGGTAGACGGAAGTAAAAGGACCAGAGGGAGTATCATGCATGCGGAGTAGGCAAAAAAATTGCGCATTTATAGTCGGTCGAAGTCTCAAAGGGCGCGACCGTGCAAGCGAGGCAAAGGTCGTGGGAGGCGCAACGGTTGACGGAATTAAGTGAAGTTACCCACGCACCGGCATGGCATGCGAATAGGCAGAAGCTATACCGTCCGGCCTACGACATGGGTCTAGTAGACATGACATCTACTGGGTCCTGCATAGTTCTTGAAAACTCTTTGGGGGCTTGCAGCCGTTTATCCACCGGGCAAGCCATCAACCCCATGTTGTTCGCACGCCCTACTCGTCCCCAGCTTCTACTAGTACAATACCTTACAACAGTTCGCTCCCAGTTGTCCCGTCCTTTCACATTACACCAGTTCAACTTGTCCTGACCCTCCTCGAAAATTCATGGCCTCCCAAATCTCCATGGTCGCCGTTGAGTACTAGGTTAGAGCCATCACCGGCGATGACTTATTCTTCATCTACACACGTGGATCCGCGATGGTGAAAGCATGCCTTGCTTGCTTCCTACGCATGTTCAACAGTTCAACGGGTGAGTGGGTCGCTGGGCTAGATGTTGAGTACACCACAGTCCTGCAAAGAGAGAAGAAACTAAAGGAGGCAGAGAAGAAGAAGCCCGCCGTGATCTAGGTTTGCATACATAACGTGTGCTTGGTCTACCACATATGCCATGCCGACGTTGAGTGCCAGGATTTTAAGAACTTCCTCAAGGATAGAAGAGTGAAATTCGTTACTGTAGACTTTAGGAACGACAGGGATGTCCTGGGTCAGATAGGCCTTGTTGTAGGCCAGCCCTTCGATCTCCAGAAGGCAAGCCTGGTGTCCTCCTCTCAGCCTTCAATTCTGACCCTAGCAGCAGCCATGATTGATCCTTCGTACGCTAAACTGAAGAAACCTCACCACGAGTTTCATCATCCATCACATCCTGTACGCAGCAATGGATGCCTACCTTTGTTTAAATATCTACAAGTGTTGGATGAAGAAGCAGAGCCCAGTGTCCGGTTCAAGCAAAGAAGCGTCAGTGAAGAGGAAGAGGAAGAGGGACGAGGACAAAGTCGAGGACGTGGACTCGGACTCCGAGTAGGTGGCAGTGCCACCGCTCATGCTGGTTCTACTGCAGTGTCAAGCGGACTAGTTGCTTAGTTTATTTTCAAGGGTATGTTGTCCTGAGGCCCCAGCAGAACTATGTTTATGTTCATTCTCGTTATTTGAACTCTTTAGTATGTACAGTAGTACTAGTACTATGTATTACTACTGTTCTTCTTGCAGTTGGTACTACTGCTTGTATCTTCATGTTCCTACTGTACTTAATACGTTTGTACTAGTAGTATAATTTGGGTTAGTCGATTTGTGAAAGAAGTTCGACGGAGCGAAGGAAGAAGATGGCAAAGAAGCTACCCCAGTATCTATATTAGGGTGGCAGGGTGCCATGATCTATCTCATGAGTGTTGGGTGTGGAATGCAGTTCGCCGGAAAAAAATGGATCGTGCCCGGGGTTATAGGATGGCGGGGGAGGGGGGAGCATGGCGGTAGCAGGCGGTTCAAGGGAGGGCGCGGCGGCGGCAGGCGGTTAGGCATGTGGCGGGTTGAGAAAATGAACCGTGCATCAATTTTGGAGGTTGAAGAAGCCCTTCTAGCCATCCGTGTTGCATCAAACGGCTCACAAGAGTCAACTGACCCAAACTGCCCCTTCAGATTGCAGGATCCATGTGGCATTCAAGGTCTCGAAGGTAGATTCCGCGTCCTCACCCGGTTTGCGGGCTCGACGCGTGCGCGACCAGCTTCCGCCGCAACAGCCACCATGCGCGCCTGCTTCGCGCGGGTGGAGACGACAAATGACACGCTAGTTCCTCCTCGCCAGCGTGCTGGAGCACGCGCTCATCCTCCTCTTCGTACGCTGCATGCATAGACACGGCTCCACCAACTTCTTGAGTGCTTGGCAGCACGGCGGCATTGCGAGGAGGGACTGCAGACGACGTGAGCGGGCGAGCCTTCGGCTTGACGGCGACACAGCGGTGATGGGCGAGAAATGTTTGGCCGAAGCAGGCGGGCGCCGGCTTGCGCAACGGCGGCGGCATATTGATGAGTGCGCGTATGGGAGCTTAGTTTAGTTTTATATAGGTTTGGTCAAACTTAAAAGAAAACCGTACTAGTGCACGTAAACATTAGACTTAGGCAGCGCTTTTATTAGTTACCACAGCCACGATACGGAATCCTGTGCAAGCGCATGAACCGTGGCCGCGCGGTCGGTCGAATGGTGTGTCACCGTGTCGCGCTCGAAGGACATCCACTGAACCTTTTTGTGTGTGTGAAAAGAATCCCCGAATGTTACTCAACTTTTTTTCCTGGAAAAATTCTTAACGCTACAATATTTCCATATATTTGAATTTAGCTCCAGATCGTGTTTATTTGGATTTGGACGTTTTAGGTGCGCCCTAGTTTTTTTAATACTGATTTTGTGTGTGTGTGACTGAGAGAGAACGTGTGTATGGGTCCATATGTGTGTTGTGGCGGAAGGGCAATGTGGAGATGGTGTACATGTGATAGAGACATAGAGAGGTGTGAATGTGCAAATGATCATGCATGAGTGAGACATAGATAGATGCCGATACATTGTGTAGTTGTGTATACATGAGAGAACGGTCTTCTATTTTACTTGTATGTGTGTGAGAGAGAGAGATCGAGAGGAGCATTCGTAACACAACAACCATCTCTCTTGATTCGTCCGTCCTTCACACGATCGCATGTAACACATGCATCAACGCACACATTTTGACACCATCACCCGGCCCCTGCCCACCTCAAGGCCCGCACATCACTCTCTATCTCACACGCACAATCTCTTCGTGAATACCCTGTTTAGGATGTAGCTTTCCGTTACCTACACACACATTTCTCTCCTTAGGTTTGTTTTCTCTCAATATCTGACACACACACACACACGCACAAAGCACACAGCACACACACACACCCCCTCCCCCGAGCACACAATTCATCCCCATCTAAGGTTATATGGCAACCACTCTCACTTGTGCTTCTCTGCACCCCAGCATGCACAATGCCTCAATCTTCAAAGAGGGCGTCAAGGAGATCGAAGACGGCGACCACACTGCGCTAGAGAATGTGGGGCCATTTGGAAGCAGGATGATGTGACGACGGCTGACTGACTCCTCCCCCCACCCTCTCTCTCTTGCACAAAATTACCAATCCCTCCCCCCCACACAAATTTATCAATCCCTTAACCCAAGAGATCCTTCCCCTCTCGTCCATGTTTTTCCAGCTCTCTCATCAAACCAGTTGTCTCTTCTCCTTCCACGTGTACAGAATCCGGATGCATACGCATCTCACGTATATTACATGTCTCCATCTTTCTCATAGACCTAACTTCTTCCTCTCTCTTTCTCTCTCTATCTCCCTCCCTCTGTTTCGTTAGGTTTGTCTCCTACTCTCTCGTCCACATACATGCAGTCTTTCCCGCCCTATCTGCTCCATCTTCGCAAGCTCTCTCTGCATGTTTCATTCACACATTGGGATATGTTCAAAATGTTGCTTTTATAATGGCTGATGTAGAGTTATTATTGGTTTTGTTTCATCCTACAAAGTAATAACTATGAAATGCATTTTGATTGTCATTTGACTGGGATTATGCGAGTTTGAGCATGTTGTGAAGTACTATAGACCTCGTATACATCTTGGAATTCGACAATGATTGTAACTATTGAATTGTATAGACCATTACATTCGAAGTCAGTAGCCTAATATATTTATTTCACAATTTCAACAAATTATTAATTTACTACATACTAAGAAAACAAATGTGTACACCCTCCATTTTTATTTAAGTCTACATATTAGAATTGGTCAAAGTCAAGTTTTGTAAACTCTCAGAAAGTTTATAACAAAAAATATTAACATATACAATAACAAATAAATACCATTAGATTCATTATTGAATGTAGTTTCACATCATACATATCTGTTATGGTAAATGTTTATGTTTTTCTATAAACTTGGTCAAACTTTCGGAAGTTTAACTTTGGTCAAACCTAATATGCAGAGTTTACTAGTACTACTCGCTAGTTGCTTAGCCGAATCACCCTACACGCCACACGAGGAGTTCAGTGTCACAAAATTTTGAGGTCGGCGGGAAAATCTCCCGCGGCCCTGATTCGAGCAGTGGGAAGTTACCATCATATCCTTCGGAACAAGCCTACGGATGATAGTCGGTAGGGGGTTGTTTTCATAACTTCAGGTTCACCCTACCCAGCCAACCCCACCCCGGCACCCAGAGTAGTACACCTGAATACTCCCCATTTTCTATCCCCACCGCAAAATATACTTCTCCATGGCACCGCAGCCTTCGTGCTCCTCCCCTTCTACATCGGCGCACTCGTCCACTGCAGTGCATCTGCCTCATCGACGACCTCGTATGCCGTACTAGAGTCGGTCCACTGTCGTCGTCGTACACGGAGCCTCTTCCCCGGCACCGTCTTCCACGGTCTTGGATCTGCTTCCCGGAAGCCAACGCCAAGCGTAGAAGCTCCACCGTCGTGGACAATGAACTGACTCCCGTTGCCGACTATGACTAACAGAGGGCGCCGCGACCATCGCTCTCCACCTTGATTGGTAATGTGTGTATTGAATCACTTAGCAGTACATGTGCAGTTCCAATTTTGTTCACACCTACCCTTCAAATTTCCTGGGTGCTATTGTTCCCGTAAAAGTAATTGGTTATAGCCTCCATTTTTCTTGCCATGTTGAGATTTTAAAACCACGAGTGCGAACATGCAGAGGAACAATGAAGACCAAATGCGGGATATTGGGGACATCTTCAAGGAGCGTGGCAAGTTAAAGAGGAGCTGCATCGAACCTATAAAACGAGCTTTGGTAACTAACACCCTTTCAATTACTTTCATTTAGCCTCATGTTCTTCGATGTGTATAGGTTGTAGTTTCTGTTTCTCTTAAGCCTCGTGTTCTTCGATGCTTCATAAGAAGAGTCTTAATCGTCCTAATGCTTTCGTTTTTATCTTGATGTAGGAAGTGGGTGTTCTCACCTTGTAGTCTATTTATATATATATTTTCTTTTGAATTCACTTCTCCCAGTTTTTTTATCTCGCTTCTACTAAATGGATCTAGGTTGCTGTGAGTATTGATCAAAAAAGAAGTAACTTCATGTCAGGATGCAGTTCTTGCGAGGAGGGAAGTATGGTCAACCTCGAGATCATGTTTCCAGAATGAGGCTGGATTACACACAAGGTGCCAGTTCTCTAATGATGTTGTATTAGACACAAGGTGCAAATTCCCAGATGAGGTTGGATTACACACAAGCCAGTTGGAGTCGTCAGCTGTTCATGTCCTCGTGGCTCTAGTAAAGGCTGAAAGAAAGCGTGCATCAGCCCTTGAGAATGTAGCTGAGTTCCTGAAGAAGCGAAAAGAGCAATTATATGCTCTCTTCACCCATGCCAAAGAAGAGATGGAGGAAGCCAAAAATAAGCTAGCAGAGGCAGAGCAGGCTAGGCATCTCCTGCTATCTAAAACAGTTGTCAACACAACATTTCCTTCATAGTAGCTAGGTTCAATTGTTTATCTAGTCAGCATGCCTGTTGTGATGTCCGTGCATCTACTGATGTGGCACAATTTTTTTTCGGGTCATGTAATAGCAGCAATTACTTTCCAAACAATAACAGACGAAGCATTGGACATGGTATAGTTCACGCGCAAGCCCGACATTCCAATTTCAACTTCCACATCAAACTCACATTCACAGATATCTCCACATTCATACATAATGTCCACAACCATGATTCACTTCAAAGCCAAAAAAATTGAGGAGAGTTATGAATAAAGAAAAACCTCTAGTTCCTGCTACCAATGCGAGCACAACAAGTCAAGACCATGCGTAATTAATTATATTTTGGTCATTTTTTGTGTTCAAAAATGCCGGTCGGCTCACGGAAGGACGTGTTGCCGGCACACGCGTGGATTCAATGAAGGCAGGTGGGGCAGTCTGAAGACGGTTGCATGCTGCGAGGAGGCGTGTTCAGCCGGGCCTGCAGTGAGTGGGGCCCTCTTGGCTGGCGCACCGGTTCAATGCCTGCACTATGAGAGGTCGCGTCCGTGTCAGAGCAATCACTCTCTCCACTCCTTTTTTGTTTGCGTATAACAAAATCTTGTTTTCCATTCACATTTTACAAGTAAAATTCGTGGACAAACTTTGACCCAAAATACGATGGGGACTAGTAAACTAGAACGGAGGTAGTAGTTTTTTTTAATCAAAGAAGGGTTTCCCCCTTCCAATTTTCCTTACTGAAAACCAACATCTAAATCTAAACCATAGTATTTGCCCTAGAACTACCAGGTTCAACATCTCTCAACATAAACCCATACAACCATACGCCAAGGAGGTACGTAGTACTATGAATTCCATTTTCGCTCCATACCAATCATTCTAAAAACTACTTAGTACTTATAACACGCAATTGAAAATCGGAACTCTTAACCTCGCTAAAAAAGATATTTCAAACGTGGCTACTCGATCTGTGGCAACTGGCGAGCTACCGCCTCCAAGTCGTTCACCTGTGGTCCCGACCATTAACTCCTACGGATCAATTTATCACGCGAGCTGACTATTCCTACAAAGGTGCACTCCACCACGTACCCGGTACCCGCGAATGCAGCAATTGTGCACCTAGGGTTTTAGGGTTTATTTGTTAATGTTGCCTTTGCGTAACACTCATGTGTGCGAGACAGCGAGACCGACTACGTGCATGCGCCTCTTCTCTTCGTATATGTACTCCACTGTTTGTCTGGTGTCCAAAAAATTATAATAACTACTAGCAATGTGCCAATGTGTTGCCACATGATCAGAGTATATTAATACATATTCACCGATTTGATAGAAAAAAAGTCTAGTTTTGAAATACGTATATGACTAAAAAAATGTTATGTTTCACTCAAAATAAATTCCTTTGGCGGTTTTGATGAGATAAGGGAGGAATGTTGTTGGTTTCAATATTTGAGAAGTGGTATATGTCTAATTTCTACTCTTACTAGCAAGATGCCCGTGCGTTGCACGGAACATCAAGATCTTGTGGGAGAAAAGGATGAACGAGGGAAGGCCTTATCTGCAAATGTGGAGAGGAGTGCGGGTAAATTGCCATAGTTTCATTCCTATCCGTGAGATATAAATCGGACGGCCTATATTGCAGGATGGCAGGCCCACCATCATCACCAACTCTGTTTTTTATCCCTACTCTTATAAAAATCATAGTCAGTGATGATCGTGTGCCTGCCATCCTGCAATATAGGCCGTCCGATCTATATCTGACGAATAGGAAGGAAACTATGGAAATTTTGCAAAAAAGATACCCACACCCCTCTCCACACTTGCAAATAAGGCCTTCCCTTGTTCATCCTTTTCTCCCACAAGATAAACTACTCATACAAATGCATCTTCATGTTCCGTGCAACGCATGAGCATCTTGCTAGTTGTTGCAAAGAGCCCATGTGTGTGAGATAGAGAGGGAGAGAGGAGGAGGACACAGTGCATGTGTGACAAAGACACAAAGAGTGTGTGTGCGAGAGGTATCGGCTTAAAATGAGGCGATAGTGTGTGTGTGCACAATCGAGAAGGCGTGTCTCAAGAAGGGAATAAAAATCTACATAAATACAAGGAGCGGGAGAGAGACATGTATGCGATAGTGGAAGCATGAGTGTGTGTGTGTATAAACCTATCTAGTGGCTAGTCGATAAATGTTTGTGAGAGAAATACGAGTCGGGGTGCGAAAGCGAGAGTTTTGTGTGTGTGAGAGAGAGACGGTAGTCTGGAAGGGGAGTGGAAGCAGGAGTTGTGTGTGTGTGTGAGAGAGGGGGGAGTTTGTCTGATCGGTAAACAAATGAATAATGTCAGTCTGGGATGGAGACGAAAAGGTGACCGCAACAAATGTTGTGTCTACTGGAGACACAGAGAGAGTAATTTTAGTGGTATGATTCATATCTAGAGACATATAGGGTGTGTGAGAGAATCCCATAGAGAGAAAGACAAAGTGAAAGACGAGTGGAGACTGTGTGTGTGGCGGTGAAAAAGAAAGCTTAGGTACCTAGTGATACGAGAGAACAATAGAGACGTGAGAGATAATGAAAACCGTGTAATGTATAATGATAGGGAGAGTGTGACACTTCTCATGGGAGACGTCGAGAGACCATGTCTGCGAGGAAAGGAGAAACATGAAGTGAGCATGCGGGTGAGCTGGAGAAAAGAGAGTGATAGCTACATGAAGGAGCATGCATGCGAGAGAGATGGGCGTGAAAGGAGTGAACATAAAAGGGATTCAAATATTTCAATTCGAGATGATGATGATACATGTAATCCATACTCCAACCAAAATTGACCTATCAAACATGCATACTCATATGAATTCATGCACATCTATGTTATTTAATATCTAGATATTACTGATCCATACATTTTAGTAGAACATAATTTGGTTTAATTTTTGAATTCAACCTTATGATTTTGAGATCATTGTATTTGTAAATCATATTATACATATAAAGGAGCAGAATTCTTTGTTGTGCTTTTGAAAGTATATATAAAAAATGATGTATATAGAATTTTATTCCAATCGAAAATGGATCCCGCCCGAAAAAATAGAATATAAATGGGATTCGAATTGAGTTGGCACTGTAAACATGCACTCTACAAAATTTGAACGAAGCGGGGAAAGTCGCAGTAACCGCCCGAAACCAAAATCTGCGAGATGGAAATTACTACTGCCTATCCCTGCCACGCAAAGCCTATCTACTCGATTTCTATAGGTTTCGATAGGGGTAGGTTTGTAATTTCACTCAAACATGAAATAACCGCCTCTCTCCCGGATTCATACATGATGGGTGCCAAAACATAGTGTGTCTCAGCGAAAATTGACTCCCTCCTCGATTCATTTACGGTGGGCACCAAAAACAAACTCTCGTCAGCAAATATTCGGTGTATGCGAGATTACCATCCTATCCCCAACCGACTAATATTGCTGTGATGTAGGAAATTTGAAACAGGGGCTAAGTTTGTAAATTTCCTCACATTTGAGACAAGCGCGCCCTGAAGACATGGTTCCCCCCTTCCTCTCCACCTCCCTCTCCCCATTCGTACTCCGTGAGTGCCAAAACACCCTCTCCACCCCAGCTCCTCTGTCTGCCACCCCATCCACCGCCGTCCTCCTCCACCATGCCGGAGCTGATACCCCGACGTGCCGTCCATTACAAGAGATCGACCTCTCTCATCCATGGCTTCGGACCGGGATCCTTGCATCCCATCCTCTCGCTTCATCCCCGCCGTCGTCCACCTTGCCGGCGCCGCTCCTACGACTGTCTCGTCCACCGCGGCCCGCCGCACTATCTACCGTCCTAGATCTGCTTCCACGCTACCGACAGCCATCACTACCGCAGCACCGTCAAATTCTCAACAGATGCATACACGGCGCCGCACCAGAGGCGGTACTCTTTCGTATCTGCTCAACTTATTTATCGCGGCAAGAAAATAGATCGCCACTGCTTTACTGTGATTTCTTGTCCATCACTTACTTGCTAGTGGAAAGCAAACATTAGTTAAGTTGCGTTTGTCCGGTTTGCACCTTCAGATCTGCTATGGCACGGTCAACACTATACTCCCAATGCTTATGGTTTTCCCCTTTTATATTCCACACTAGTTAAAACACAGTAGACTAAATTTCAAAATTGGGTCAGTCGATTTTCTAGAGCTCGCTGGTGCGAACGAAGGGGCTCAGGTGGGGACTTTGGTTGTGGGGGGCGGTGGTGGGGCCTCGCCGAACGAAGAAAACTCAACGCGGGTGGGGGCAGGGTGGGGGTGGCGGAGGAACATAGGGGGTGGGTGTCGGTGTCAAAACCGGCAGATCTC
This sequence comes from Triticum monococcum, assembly GCA_034509565.1. Classification (NCBI taxonomy): domain Eukaryota; kingdom Viridiplantae; phylum Streptophyta; class Magnoliopsida; order Poales; family Poaceae; genus Triticum; species Triticum monococcum. The sequence continues at coordinate 165,692,415 of CM067841.1, read as the reverse complement.
GGGTAGGGAGTCCCAAACTGTGCGTCTAAGGCGGATGGTAACAGGAGGTAGGCGACACGATGTTTACCCAGGTTCGGGCCCTCTTGATGGAGGTAATACCATACGTCCTGCTTGATTGTTCTTGATGAAATGAGTATTACAAGAGTTGATCTACCACGAGATCGTAGAGGCTAAACCCTAGAACCTAGCCTATGGTATGATTGTATGTTGTCCTATGGACTAAACCCTCTGGTTTATATAGACACCGGAGGGGGCTAGGGTTACACATAGTCGGTTACAAGGGAGGAGATCAATATATCTGTATTGCCTAGCTTGCCTTCCACGCCAAGGAGAGTCCCGTCCAGACACGGGACGAAGTCTTCATTCTTGTATCTTCATAGTCCAATAGTCCAGCTGTCCGGAGACCCCCTAATCCAGGACTCCCTCAGTAGCCCCTGAACCAGGCTTCAATGATGATGAGTCCGACACGCAGTATTGTCTTCGGCATTGCAAGGCGGGTTCTTCCTCCGAATACTCCATAGAAGATTTTGAACACCAGAATAGTGTCCAGCTCTGCAAAACAAGTTCCACATACTACCGCAGAGAGAATAATATTTCCACAAATCTAATCTGCTGACGCGTTCTGATAGCACGATGTCATGTCATGGCTCGGTCATTGAGGGAGTCCTGGATTAGGGGGTCTCCGGACAGCCGGACTATCTCCATTGGCCGGACTGTTAGACTATGAATATACAAGATTGAAAACTTCGTCTCGTGTCCGGATGGGACTCTACTTGGCGTGGAAGGCAAGCTAGGTAATACGTATATGGATATCTCCTCCTTTGTAACCGACCTTGTGTAACCCTAGCCCTCTCCAGTGTCTATATAAACCGAAGGGTTTTAGTCCGTAGAACAACAATCACAACATACAATCATACCATAGGCTAGCTTCTAGGGTTTAGCCTCTCTGATCTCGTGGTAGATCTACTCTTGTAACACCCATATCTTCAATATTAAACAAGCAGGACGTAGGGTTTTACCTCCATCAAGGGGGCCCGAACCTGGGTAAAACTTCGTGTCCCTTGCCTCCTGTTACCATCCGGCCTAGATGCATAGTTCGGGACCCCCTACCCGAGATGCGTCGGTTTTGACACCGACATTGGTGCTTTCATTGAGAGTTCCGCTGTGCCATCGCCACCAGGAAGGATGTCTCGTCCCGTTTTTTAGGACGGCACCATCGCTAAGGGAGCTCTGGCTATCGGCCAAACTCTCTGGCTAGGTGGTTTTCTTATGACTGCCTGTTCGGCCGCTGCGTCAGCGATGACTTCTCGGGTCATCAAAAGCAATCTTCATGTCAACCCGGTACTTGCCGAGCAGTTAGATCCAATGGAGCTCTCTTCCCTGAACGAGCTCTTGGATCGCATTGCCGCCCTGGGAGTCGCTACAGACTACGATCAGGTTGGGCCTAAACCCGACCTAAGAGAAATTAACTCTCCCCAGGTCACCCATCATCTTGCAGTGGTGGAAGAACAATGCGGCAACCCTTCATCCATCTTAAGGACTAGCTACATCTGGATTCCCGATCCCTCCAAGCCGGATACCCACGGAGGGGAGGATGTCACTCAAGCCCGAACCCAGAATCAGGCAGCGAGCTAGATTTACCGGAAAACATCCAAGAATCCAAACTTTCGAGTTCAGAAACTCCTTGGCCAATGAGCCCCAGATTGGGCGAGGATTCGGATTCAATTCCACCCACCCACCCAAATGTACGCGATCTATCCCGGATTAGGCAAGAGCCCGAAGAAACAGTACACCATTACTGGGCCAGATTCCTACTGGTTAAGAATAGGATAAAGGACTGCCACGAGGAAGACGCAATTTCATTCTTCTGCAATAATTGCACGGACAAGGGAATCCTCAACGCCATAAGTCGTCGCGAAATTACACGCTTTGCCGACTTGGTGTCCATAGTACGAAAGTACTGTGCGATTTTGGGATAATCCGGCCCTGAATAGAAACCCAGTCCGAAATAAAAGGGTGCATTATCACAATACACCTGGGTCAACTACCAAAAAGCAAAAGCCCTCTACGGGGCAAGGAACCGTACTAGAGGGATGGCTCAACGGACCCTGCAAAATTCATAGTACAGTGGATGCGATACCAACGCACAGCCTTAGAGCATGCTGGATACTCCGGCAGGTGGCCAAAAGTGGTGAGGATATATTCCTCCCAAAAACCACAGAGCACCACCACAAGCACAACAGTACGGTCTTAACGGTCTTCGAGACCTTCGCGTCAAATAAAAGACGGAAGCGAACACTCCGCAGCACATCCGAAATCTGCCACATAGCATAAACAAATCCTTGGAGCGACACGGCTATTACCTTCAATGCCAGTGACGAACCTAAATTCTGAACAGCCCGAGTACCAGGCGCACTAGTCCTCAGTCCAATCGTGGACGGCTTTCGACTCACCAAGGTACTCATGGACGGCGGTAGTGGATTAAACCTCATCTACGAGGAAACTCTTCAAAAAATGGAAATAGACTGGAGCCGCATCAAGCAAAGCAGCACAACCTTTAGAGGAATCATCCCCAGTCGGGAAGCACGCTGCACCGGAAAATTCACACTAGACGTGGTATTCGGCACGCCGGATAATTACAGGTCTGAAGAAATTACATTCCAAGTGGCCCCATTCAACAGCGAATACCACGCTCTATTAGAGCGGGAGGCGTTTACAATCTTCCAAGCCATACCCCATTACAGGTACATGAAGCTCAAAATGCCCAGGCCCAACGGAATCATCACTCTTCTTAGTGATCCGGACATAGCCCTCCGCGCCGAAAATAAGACAGCTGCACTGGCCCTTGAGGCACTATCCGAAGCCCTAGCGGCCGAAGAACTAACTGCGCTGCGCTCCACTGTGAACAGGGACAACGTAATACTCAATAAAAGATCCAAGTCCACCTCCTTTAAGCCGGCGGATGAAATAGTCAAATTCCAAGTCCATCCAATGGACCCTACAAAAACAGCTTCCATCGGGGCACAATTAGACCCTGATGTTGACACCGCACTGCGAGAGTTCCTACGCGAGAACTGGGACATTTTTGCCTGGCACCCTTCAGACATGCCAGGAATCCCACACAGGCTGGCTGAACACAGCCTAAATATCCTAAAAGGATTCAAACCAGTCAAGCAGGCTCTTCGACGTTTCTCCGAGCCTAAAAGACAAGCCATGGGAGAGGAACTTGCCAAGCTATTGGAGGCCGGATTCATCAGAGACATAAAACATCCGGACTGGCTAGCAAACCTGGTGATGGTGCCAAAGAAGGACAAATCCTAGCGTTTGTGCCTCGATTTTAAGGACCTTAATAAGGCCTCCCCAAAGGATCCCTTCCCCCTCCCCCGCATCGATCAAATCATTGATGCTACCGCAGGACACGACTCATTGTGTTTCCTTGACTCATACTCCGGCTACCATCAAATCAAAATGGCGGAGCCAGACCAAGCCGCAACGGCATTCATCACACCATACGGCCCATTCCGCTTCAACACAATGCCCTTCGGGCTAAAAAACGCTGGTGCAACATATCAGCGCATGATTCATACATGCCTAGCAAACCAGATCGGCAAAACAGTGGAGACATACGTGGATGGCGTGGTCGTTAAAACCAAGCATGTCGAAACTCTAGTAGACGACTTGAGGCTCACATACGACAACCTCCGAACATATGACATCAAGCTCAATCCAGAAAAATGCGTTTTCGGCGTACCAGCAGGAAAGCTCCTGGGATTCATTGTCTCCAGTAGAGGTATTGAAGCTAATCCGGCTAAAATTCGAGCGTTGTCACAGTTGGCTACCCCAACAGACCTCAAACAAATACAAAAATTAACTGGATGCGTGGCGGCTCTAAGCCGCTTTATCTCCCACTTGGGAGAAAAGGCATTACACCTTTATCGCCTCCTCCAGCGCACCGAACACTTCGAGTGGACGGACGCCGCCACGACCGGACTCAATGAAATAAAGGCCATATTGGCAACAAACCCAGTCCTGGCCGCGCCAAACATTGGCGAACCAATGCTATTATACATTGCGGCAACTCATCAGGTAGTAAGCGCAGTGCTTGTCGTCGAGCGAGAAGTGGATGGACACAAATTTCCCCTTCAAAAGCCGGTTTACTACGTGTCCACTGTCCTTACTCCATGCAAATCACAGTACCCGCATTATCAAAAGATAGCGTACGCGGTATTCATGGCATCCCGGAAGCTGCGACACTACTTTCAAGAGTGTTTGATAACGGTAGCCTCTGAAGTACCACTTAATGATATTATAAACAACCGCGATGCGACGGGCCGGATTGCCAAATGTGCCATTGAGCTCCTCCCGTTCGACATAACTTACAAGCCACGACGAGCTATTAAATCGCAAGTTTTAGCTGACTTCGTTGCTGAATGGACGGAAGCCAAACTCCCTAAAGAGTATGGCACATATTCAAACTAGATCATGCACTTCGACGGCTCCAAAATGTTGGCAGGTCTGGGGGCTGGCGTCATTTTGACATCCCCAACAGGAGACACCGTTCAATACGTACTACAGATAATGTACACGGACTCCAACAACACATCTGAATATGAGGCCCTTCTACATGGTCTCCGGATGGCAGTATCCATGGGCATTCAACGCCTAGAGGTGCGTGGGGATTCAAACCTCGCGATATCCCAAATAAATGGAGACTTCGATGCCAAGGATCCAAAAATGGCCGGTTATCGCAATGCAGTCCTAAAAATGTCAGCTCGGTTCGAGGGGCTCGAATTTCACCATGTGGCCCGGGAAAACAATCAGGCGACGGATATCCTCGCCCGCATTGGCGCCAAACGCGACGCGGTCCCTCCCAACATTTTTCTGGAAAGGCTTTTCAAGAAATCCATAGCATGGGAAGGGGACACCGGTAACAAAAGTCCGGACCCGGCCAAAATATCTGATACCGAACTCTCTGACACAATCGGAGGCTCCGCCACCGAAATAACACAATCAGCCCATGAAATAATGGCCATTATTGCCCCGTGGACAAAACCATTCCCGGCCTACTTAACTAGACAGGATCTCCCGGAGGACCAAAATGAGGCACGCTGCATAGTGTGGCGATCAAAGGCCTACAGGGTCCACGAGGGAGAATTGTACAAAAAAGCGCTACCGGAGTCCTTCAACGGTGCATCTCCGAAGAGGAAGGGCGGAACCTTTTGGCAGAAATTCATGCCGGACTCGGCGGCCATCACGCCACAGCACGGGCTCTTGTGAGCAAGGCCTTCCGTACAGGATTCTATTGGCCAACAGCCCGGGCAGATGCACATGACTTAGTCCAGCGTTGCGCCGGTTGCCAGCTCTTTGCAAATCAAAGCCATATGCCACCCACCGCCCTCCGAACAATCCCCATTACATGGCCCTTTGCGGTCTGGGGGCTTGACATGGTTGGACCCATTAAAGGTGGAACCCACAAGAAAAAATACTTATTGGTCATGGTAGATAAATTCACCAAATGGATAGAAGCCAAACCGGTTAAAACAGTCGAATCCGGACCGGTGATAGATTTCATATCCGGGGTTGTACATCGCTACGGCGTCCCCCACAGCATTATCACTGATAACAGCACGAACTTCACGGCCGATGAGGTAAAACTCTGGTGCAGCAAAATGGGCATCAAGCTTGATTATGCTTCAGTCTACCACCCACAAACCAACGGTCAAGTCGAACGAGCAAATGGTCTTATAATGAGCGGCATTAAACCCAGACTAGTGCGCTCCATAACAGAGTCGGACACACACTGGGTAGAGGAGCTCGACTCCGTACTCTGGGGGCTGCAGACCACGCCGAATTGTAGTACCAGATACACACCATTTTTTATGGTGTACAGCGCAGAGGCAATCCTGCCCTGTGACATAATTCATGACTCACCTCGAGTGCGCATGTACGAAGAAAGAGAAGCCGAGCTCGATCGGCAGGACAGTCTGGACAACTTGGAGGAAGAGCGCGACGTAGCCAAAGCCCGTTCCGCATTTTACCAGCAACAGGCTCGCAGATACCAAAGCAGAGAAGTACGAGCCAAAACTTATAACATTGGCAAACTAGTTCTCCGACTGCCGGATAAGAAAAAGAACAAGCTAGAGCCCAAATGGGAAGGTCCCTTCATCATCGACCAAGTTCTGACTGGCGGAGCATACCGACTGCGGGATGCATCGACTAATCGACTCGAGCCGAACCCATGGAACGCAGCCAGGCTCCGAAGATTCTACGTCTAGCACCGGACTTTATGTTAGTCCCCTCCCTTTGTCCACTTTTTGCATATGCATCATTTGCCTTGTTTCCCTTTCTTTCTTTTATTCCTCTAGGCCTTCAAGGGTTACCTTGTGGCTCACTTGTACATAACAGATGTGCTAGCCACACTCTCTACACCTGGGGGCTTCTTTCACAGAAGCTTAAATTATTTACCCGGGCATCACACCCAACACATGCGTTATACTTCCGCATGTACCTTTTTTCACCATTATATGCATCGATATGACTTAAGTTTTGGCCAAGCTGGGTTGCCTGGCTCTTGTATTTATGCCCTACGTTCCCGTTAATTCGGCTAGGGCATAAGGGGAGCACCTCTGCGATTGTTACCGCCGGGTCAGCCAGACGTGTACCTCAGACTGGGTGAAGCCGAAAGCTAGCGTTCTTAAGAGAATATTCGGTCGGTGAACAAAAGATGACTTTTATTTATTATCCATATCTGCCCCCAGATGTTTTTGTTCTGCGCTTCTTGTCGCAGGCCGGACATGCACTTTAGGGCATGCCTACCCAGGGAAAGGAACCCTTAACAGAACTATTCTCTTTGGAAGATGTTTCTTACTACCCATGTAATATAACATAACTAGTTGGGCACTTGTCTGATAAAGCACTAATGACCCCTATGCCTGGTCTCCATGCATGCATCGGTTCTTACATAACCGCGAGGGTATTCGGATACACTCCGGACTATCGGGTCCCGATGTTGAAGCGAAAAGGTCCGCCACAACAAATGATCTACAATCCAGCTAGAAGGCATCATACATGTGACTTTAAAATTACACGGTCAATTTGACTGGTTGAATTCCTCTTCAATGCCATCCAATAGGCTGTCTAGTCTACAGTCCTATTGGGAATACTTTGCGGCCAATTCTACTTCGCCATACACTAAACTCATAGGGATCTCCTTGCCATCAGGCCCCACAGGTCCGACTTCGGCCATGTGGTTCGGGTTAGCCTTCGTGTACCATGTCTTCACTATTGCCCAGGCTTCCCTAGAACCCTGACGGCACGCCGATACCTTCCATAATCAGAAGCGCCGGCGTGCTCCCTTCATCTTTTCCGCAAGCTCTCCAAGGCCTGCGGGTATAGAGGCGGACGACCACAAGGCCTGGGCGACGCCTTGCATCACCTGTCGAACTCGTTTGTGCAACTGTGCGAGCTCAGGAAGAAGATCACCCGTTGAACCAGGCATTTCCTCAGTAGGACGTTCTGTTAGCATACCTACAGACATAACTCTGTCAGCCAGCTTCCTCGCCGAACTCTTTTTCAAAGTTCGCTCAAGCACTTACTAAATATGCCGCGTCGAAGCCGCCGATTCTCCTTAACAGAATCAGATAGTTGGGCACGAACATCTTTTAGTTCCACGCCCAGCTTGGTGTTGGCATCTTGGAGATCATTCTTCTCCTGCCTCACCCTCGTTAGCACGCTCTCATCGGCCTTTAGCTGGCGTATGAGCTGTTGCTTATCTGGATTCACTCCAACGTCATCTGCAATTTTACCGTCAGATTTGCATATCAAGCCGCACTCTAATATGATACTTATCATTTGACGGATATGTTACCAGCGGGGGTCTCTTTAGGCTCCCCTACGGCGGACAGTGCGGCCTAAAGTTGGGCTTTGCACTCTTCCAGCTCCTGGGACAGTTGAGTATTCTTCTCTGTAAGAACCTACATAACAAATGATCCTTAAATCAGTTATCCTAACTGTTTCAAGTCTCAGGGGCTACTGATATATATAATCGTCAAATTTTCTCACCCGTATGTCTTTTACATACTGCTCCGTGGCTCTGGCTAGACCATTTTGAGCGGCACCGAGGTGCGCATCTCCCGAGTTGAAGGCATCCAAAGCCTCTTGGGAGAAACAAGCATCACGAAGAACAGTCCGGCGACACCTGTGGTTCATGGCACTTTCCACCTCGGAACGGGTGGCAGACAGTCTATCAGCATCCTCTGTCGGAGGAGCACCCGGCGCACGCCTTGTACTTGTTCCCACCTCTGAGTCCGGGCTTGGAGCCTGGCTTGTGGAGGCGCGATTGGTAGCCTCTCCGGGCATAGTCCGGCGAGCGCTCTTTTTCCTGGAAATAAGGCATGGGCGTTAATGTGCCTCTGTAACTAATGTCTTGCAATAAAGACGACGCGCCATACCGCTGCGCCGGTGCCTCAATCTGGACTGCGGATCTGTTCAGCCTGCCTGGCATAGCGGCCCCTTGTTGGCTAGTTCCCACAGGCTCGGCCTTCTGCCCCGAGGACCTCCCCTGCAAGACACGGCTGTTATACGACAGTAGAAAAAAGAGAGAGAGAGTACAGGGACGGATCCCTTTTTAAGTGCTAGGATTTCGGTCTCAATCACTTGTGAAGCTGGAACTAGCCCAGGGTAATCGGTCGTAATGGCCACCAAGGTATTGTCATTACTCCCTTGGTAAAAAAACCCCGTCGATCAGCTCCACGGATATGTCCGGATCCTCCTGGGAGCTCGGGTAAAGGGACAGTCCAGGGTCCTCGGGCTATGGAGGAGGGATGTTTATCTCCTTTACGGCCTAGCGCAGCTCCTGTGATGAAATTGCCAGAATGAATACTTAAGCTACGGGAATACGAAAGGGATGGGCGAGAAAAAGTCTCCGCTTACCCAGCTCGGAGGATTGTACATAGAGAATTTGCCATGCGGGTTGACACGGAGGAATTCCTCCTCTTCTCCCTTGTACAAAGTGGACAAGATCTTTGTTAAGTCCGCAGCCGATGCCGATCCTGGCCCTTTACGGCCGTGGCGGGTGGCGTCATCCTCCCCGTTGAAGTCCCACATGGGGTGGCCTCTATGCTGAAGCGGCTGCACCCCCCGCATAGTGCATATAGCCATGACCTCGATCATGGTCAATCCGGATCGAGCTAAAGATCTTATCCGGATCATCAGATAAAGAATGTCCTGGTCGTCTTCCTCCAAGGGGCTCCGTGGACGCCAGCTCTAGCGCTTCTTCAAAGGGGCGTTGTCAAACTCAGGAAGGACAATCCGAATAGGGTCCGGAAGGGGGACATCTTCTATATAAAACCATTCTAACGGCCAGTCTTCAGACGTCTTCTTCGGAGTCCCGGATAGGTATCCGGTCCCGGCAATACACCACACTTCGGCTCCGCCCACTTGATATATTGATCCCTTCTTAGAACGGGGCACAAGGCATAACAGCTTCTTCCACAAAGCGAAATGAGCCTTATAGCCCAAAAATAACTCGCAAAGGGCTACGAATCCCGCGATATGCAGCAGGGAGGCAGGCGTAAGGTTGTGCAGCTGGAGGCCATAGAACTCCAGAAGCCCCCAGAGAAACAGATGAATTGGGAATCCGAGCCCTCTTACCAGATAGGGGACAAGGCATACCCGCTCTCATTGGAGGTATTGGGACGGCTCTCTGCTTGCTCTCCGCCATTATAGGTGGCAAGCCCGGCTCGAACCGGGACCAGGTATGCTGGGGGGAGAAATCCCTTGGACCGAAGCATCACCAATTTGCTGTGCGGGATGGAACATCTCTCCCAATCTCCGGGCTTGGAACTAAGGGTGCGAGAGGAGGAGCTGCGTCGACCGGCCATGGTGGAATGGATCTCTGGCGGCCATGCTCTGATGAAGACTCGGCAAGGGAGGATGATGTGATTTGGATCTGAATCCACGTCTTTTTAAATAGGCGGCTCATCTACATAGCTAGGGGGTAGATGTGAAAACACCCTGGCTCTTCACATTCGCTCGACACGTGGAAGGAGGCCATTATTGGGCGTAGAAGCTAAGGAGTACAAACCGAAACAAGGAACCGGACATTATTTCGATAGGTACACAGAATATGGAGAAGGAACCCGCCTTGCAATGCCGAAGACAACTGCGCGCCGGACTCATTGTCATTGAAGCCTGGTTCGGGGGTTACTGAGGGAGTCCTAGATTAGGGGTCTCTGGACAGCTGGACTATCTCCATTGGCCAGACTGTTAGACTATGAAGATACAAGATTGAAGACTTCGTCTCGTGTCCGGATGGGACACTACTTGGCGTGGAAGGCAAGCTAGGCAATATGTATATGGATATCTCCTGCTTTGTAACCGACCTTGTGCAACCCTAGCCCTCTCCGGTGTCTATATAAACCGAAGGGTTTTAGTCCGTGGAACAACAATCACAACATACAATCATACCATAGGCTAGCTTCTAGGGTTTATGTAACGCCCCATATGTAACTTTCCCAATTTGTACTACAACTCTTGCCGTTTCCGGCATTAAGTTATATTTATTCCTCGGGTTCGGGTCTTTGTCTCCGTGTGTTGTTTTCGTTTTCGTGCATCTCATATCATGTCATCATGTGCATTGCATTTGCATGTTCATCTCATGCATTCGAGCATTTTCCCCGTTGTCTATTTTGCATTCCGGCGCTTCGTTCTCCTCCGGTGGCCATTTCTAGCCTCCTTTCGTGTGTGGGGATTAAACATTTCCGGATTGGACCGAGACTTGCCATGCGGCCTTGGTTTACTACCGGTAGACCGCCTGTCAAGTTTCGGGTCATTTGGACTTCGTTTGATACTCCAACGGTTAACCGAGGGACCGAAAAGGCCTTGTGTGTGTTGCAGCCCAACACCCCTCCAATTTGGCCCAAAACCCACCAAACTCTGCTCCATCGTCTCGGTCGTTCGATCACGATCGTGTGGGCGAAAACCGCACCTCATTTGGACTCTCCTATCTCCCTCTATGCCTATTTAAACACCCCCTCGTTTTTGGATCGTCCCCTACCTCGAAACCCTAAAAAAAAAGCGAAATCCACCGCGCCCGGCCAGAAACGTCCGGCCCCGGCCGGACACAATCGCCGCCGCCGCCCGCAGCCAGTGGCGTGCCGCCACGTGGCCGCGCCTCCATCGCCCCGCCGCCGGCCCGGGGAGCCCGCAACCGGCCCCCGCGGGCCCGTTCTCCGCCGCCCAAGCCGAGAGCCCCCGCCGCCTTCTTCCACGGCGCCGGTGGCCGGTGCGACCGCGAGCCGCCCCGCCGCCGTCAACTCCGGAGCTCGCCGCCGGCCGCGCCGCGCCTCGGGAGCCGCGCCGCCATCCCCGACCGTCTCTGCCGTCCTCCTCCACGCCCCGGCCACGTCCCTCGCCGGCCGACCTCCTCCTCTACGGCTCCGGCGCCGGCGATCCTCGGATTCCGCGCCACTACAGTGTTTGCTACAGTAACCGGATCTAGATCTGGGTTGACCTCTCCCCTGAAACCCTTATTTCCAGGATTTTATGCATTCTTTGACGCATCATATCTTTGCATCCGTGGCTCCGTTTTGGACATATGATATATCAAAATCTTCGTCTCGACGAGTACATCATTTCACTCCATTGCATCATTTGCATTTGAGTTCATCTTGAAGCCCAAAATGCTGTTGGAAGGAGGCATCATGAGTTAAACTGCAGATCCGTTAGCTCTACATTGACTTTTGTCATTTTTGCCATGATTATTGTGTGCATGATATGCCTGTGCCCCTTTGGGATGAATTGTTAAGCATGTTGTCTTGTTTACAAAGGTGCCTCCCATGCATTTTTAGGAAGTGTGTGTTGACTTGTGCAAGCTTGCAAAGTAGGGTACCTGAGTTTGCTGATTTCAGGGACTTAGTGAAAATCACTAAGTCTGGGATGTTTTAGTTCATGATGCTATATGTCCAGCTTGTTTCCTAGTGATCCGTGCCTCTTTTTAGGATGATCAGTAAGGGTGATTTGTTATGCTTGTTGTGCTTAATCCATCTATGTCTTTACTTGTTATGTTGGAGTAGCCTAGGTTGACTCAATCGAGCTCAACTTTTGCATAGTTGTTAATTTGGGAAGATCGTGAACTCTTTTGCGATTTTGCCGGAGCTATTGCTAGTGATCCATGCATGCTATGCCATTGTTCTTGCCATGTCTAGCTAGCATTTTGTGCCTTCTTAATGGATATATGCTTGCCTTGCCATGAGTTGCACCGTAGTGGGAGCATCGAGCTCGTTTACATGCCTCCGTGAGTTATTAGTTCAGCATGTCCCAGTTTTCACTAAGTCTGAAAACTGATTGTGTTTCATCGATGTTCGTGTGCTCGTTAGAGTATTTTGTGAACCCTTTTGGCCCCACATCATTTTGGGTGTTTTGTTAAGCTTGTTTAGTACCTCCATGCCATGCTTTTACTTGCCATGTTCAGGTTAAGCTTCATGTTGTTTTGCTGCTCCGAAGAGAGCATCGTGGTCTGAAATTCCAGACTAGCGTTAATTTCGCTAAGTCTGAAATCTGTTTTGCTTATTTAGTTTTGCCCTGCTTGTTTGGACCCCTTAATGGATGAATTTTCCTATGCCTCAGTCCTGGTGATTTGTTAAGCTTCTTGTGTACATCCCTTCCATGCAATTTGTTTTAATGTTTGGTGGCTGTAGCATGTTCATTTCGTTGCATTTAGGAGCCTATTTGCTGTAAATCGCAGATCGGCTCGTTTCGTAAAACTCTTGCCATTTCCAAACCGTAGCTCCAATTCCTTTGTTCTTTATATCGTTTTCAGGGGATTTCTTCCCCTCTATCCAGTGGCACACTTGGTTTTTCAAGTTGAGGCCAGGTTCATGCATTTCCTGTCACGTCTTGCATTATGCATCCCGCATCGCATCCCGCATAGCATATCATCTTTGCATATTATTGGTTGCCTTTGCACGTGGTTGATTGTATCCTTGTTGCTTGTTTGTGTTTTTGGGTAGAGCCGGGAGACGAGTTCACTAACGAGGATCCCGTTGAGTTTGCTTTTGAGGATCCAGTCAACTCTGACAACTGTGCAGGCAAGATGATCATACCCTCGAAATCACTACTATCTTTGCTATGCTAGTTTGCTCGCTCTTTTTCTTTGCCAATGCTTCGATGCCTACCTCTTGCTTGTCAGCCTCCCAATTGCCATGATTGAGCCTCTAACCCACCTTTGTCCTAGCAAACCGTTGATTGGCTATGTTACCGCTTTGCTCAGCCCCTTCTTATAGCGTTGCTAGTTGCAGGTGAAGATTGGAGTCGTTCCTTGTTGGAACATTTATTTACTTGTTGGGATATCATTATATTGCTATGTTATCTTTATTCATCTATATACTTGGTAAAGGGTGGAAGGCTCGGCCTCTCGCCTAGTGCTTTGTTCCACTCTTGCCGCCCTAGTTTCCGTCATATCGGTGTTATGTTCCCGGATTGTTGCGTCCCTTACGCGGTTGGGCTATATGGGAACCCCTTGATAGTTCGCCTTGATTAAAGCTTTTCCAGCAATGCCCAACATTGGTTTTACCATTTGCCACCTACCCCTTTTTCCCTTGGGTTTCCGGAGCCCGAGGGTCATCTTATTTTAACCCCCCCCCCCCCCCGGGCCAGTGCTCCTCTGAGTGTTGGTCCAACTGTCAGCTGCCGGTGGCCACCAGGGGCAACTCTGGGCTGGCCTACCCGTACCTAGGACAATCTGAGTGTGCCCTGAGAAAGAGATATGTGCAGGTCCTATCGGGATTTGTCGGCACATTCGGGCGGTGTTGCTGGACTAGTTTTGACCTGTCGAATCATCTTGTTGTACCGGGATACCGAGTCTGATCGGTGTGTCTTGGGTGGAGGTCTATTCCTTCGTTGACCGTGAGAGCTTGTTATGGGCTAAGTTGGGACCCCCAGCAGGGATTGATCTTTCGAAAGCCATGCCCGTGGTTATGGGCAGATGGGAATTTGTTAATGTCCGGTTGTAGATAACTTGAACCTTAATTAATTAAAATGAATCAACTGAGTGTGTTGCCGTGATGGCCTCTTCTCGGTGGAGTCCGGGAAGTGGACACGGCGTTGGAGTTATGTTTGCGCAGGTTGCTCTCTAGTTCCTCGCTCGCGCTTTGCTCTCTCTTCTCGCTCTCTTTTGCGAATAAATTAGCCACCATATATGCTAGTCGCTTGCTACAGCTCCACTTTACACTACCCCTTTCCTACCTATTAAGCTTAAATAGTCTTGATCGCGAGGGTGCGAGATTGCTGAGTCCCTGTGGCTCACAAATTACTATTACACCAGATGCAGGGACAGATGATACCGCTCCAGATGGCGCGCTCAAGATGAAGTGGGAGTTGGGCGAGGACTCTCAGCGTTACTATGTGTCTTTTCCTGATGATCAGTATTGGTGCCTATTCGGGGTTAGATTCAGGGCCTAGTCGCTTGTTGGGGGTCTTTTCTATTTTGGCGCCGTAGCCGGGCCATGAGTGACTGTATGATGGATGTTATTTATGTACTTTGATGTGACGTGGCGAGTGTAAGCCAACTATGTTATTCCCCTTTATATTATATGTACATGGGATGTGTGATGATTTCCCGACTTGCGACATTGCTTTCAATGCGCCTATGTCTCTAAGTCGTGCCTCGACACGTGGGAGATATAGTCGCATCGAGGGCGTTACAAGTTGGTAATCAGAGCCTTCCCCGACCTTAGGAGCCCCCATTGCTTGATCGTTTTTAGCAGCCGAGTTGTGTCTAGAAAAATGTTTTGAGTCCTTAGGAATTATATATCGGAGAGCTTAGGAATTCTTTTTACTTCCCAGTCTCTTCATCGCTTTGGTAAGGCATCCTGACGTAGAGTTTTGACTCTTCTCTTCTCAAATTTCACTAAATATTTTTTTTAGGATCATGCGAGTATCTTGGTTTTGTTCCGATGGCTTATGATGAGAATACTGTCTTGGTGCCTCCTGTCAGGGGTTTAGTGGAAGTGTCCCGGGGAGTTGAGCTCTGAGGTGTTGTCATCATAATTCTATCGTTGCAATTCTGGCATACTTGAGATATGTGCGCGACATCAAAAATCTCCTTTATGCAGTTCGTTGGTGAGATAACCTCGACGCCACCCAGTACTGGGGCGGGAGTTCGGGAGTATCGCCATAACTTGTATAACGGATGCTTTTCGAAGGTTGAGATAGATGGTTTCCGAAGATTTCTTGGTTATGTGTTGAAGGATGGATGCAGCTGGATGTAGGATTTACTAGCTTGGGTGAGATATTATGCTTCCCCTGTATCCCCAACACCTGATTGCATAACCGGAAAGTTTCGGGAGTTTCATAGGTGGGAATTCAAGTAGCTCTTAGGATACCTTTCCAACAGATGTATGATATGAAATTGGGGTTCGACGTCTAGTGGTTCGCCTATTCACGGTCGATTTTACAGTGGCCTCATTGTGTCTTAAAGAGTCCTTGGCTATGCTGACTCGGGGACGCTTCGTATGTCATGTGCATTGCCTTGTACATGATGGTGCTGTACGGTCGAGCCCGTGTAGGTCCCACCACGAAAACTTTGGACGAAATTTCTATCATGTGTTTGTTCCGGCTTATTCCGCAAGCCAACCCTTGGTTTTATTTCGAGTTGTCGTATTCGTTCTGCTTCGACGTCATATGTTGATTCCATCCCTTGTTGATGTACCTCTTCTACCTGATTCTTCGTGGCTTCGCAATTTAGGAATATGTGACCACTTCAAGAGAAGTGCATTCGTTCATTTTGTTCGGATGTGAAGACTTTATGTTGCAATTTTTCATTCCGTTGGATTCACCTTCAATATTTCTCTATTTGTGTGCTAACGGTGGTCAACCTCTTCAGGATGGCTCCCGCTAAGAGCACCGGTCAGAACCAGAATCAAGATCCGCCACCACCTCCGCCTCCTCCGGAAGCATGGCAAGCTGTGATGGCCGCTACTAATGCAAATACATAGCTGATCATGCAAATCATCCAAGAGCAGAATCAAAGCAGTCAAGGAAATCAAGGAAACAACCAGAACCATTTTGCAACTCTGAAACAGTTCCTCGCAAATGGTCCAAAGACGTTCAGCAACTGCGTTGAGGCTACCGATGCTGATGATTGGTTGGTCGATCTGGGCAAGCATTTTGAATGCAGCAACGTCAGACCTGAAGATTTCGTCAAGTTCGCGTCTTTCCAGCTCAAAGATCAGGCCGTAGAGTGGTTTCAGCAGTACCGGGATTCTAGAGGTGGACATTTGATCACTTGGGATGATTTCCGTCGTGATTTCCGAGCTCATCACATTCCTCAAAGTGTGACTGAAAGCAAACGTGAAGAATTCCGCAATCTGAAGCAAGGCTCTTTGTCTGTCTATGACTACAACAAGTTGTTCCAGAAGCTCGCCCGTTTTGCCAAGCAGGACGTTCCTGATGAGAAGAGCATGATCTATCAGTTCAGGGGTGGTCTCCGTGAAGAAATTCAGCTCACTCTTGTCCTCTTCGAGCCGCTGAGATACGATGAGTTCTACAACATGGCACTGAAGCAAGAGGCTGCTCAGTTAAGGTGTGATGCTTCCAGGAAGCGAGTCAGAGACACTAAGCCTTCTTCCTCTACTCAATTGGCCAAGCAGCAGAAGTATTGGCTTCCTCCTCCTCCGTTCCGTCAGCCGTATCAGTAGAAGAGCAAAGGTGGCACTGGTTCATCCCACCCACCCAACCCAGGCTTTCAGAACAAGACTTCGTCTCAAGCTCCAAGATCAAGTGCTCCGTACCACCGTCCGCTCTCAGAGGTCACGTGCAACAAGTGCCAACAGAAGGGTCACTACGCCAACAAGTGTTTCAACCAGAGGCATCTTCCTCCTCCTCCTCCTGTCAGATCGGCAAGTACAGCTGTGGTCAAGCATAACCCCAAGTCTGCCAAGGTCAACTTGATGAACGCAGCTCAGGCAGAGGATTCATCAGATGTGATCATGGCTAACCTTCCTATTAATGATATTCCTGCAAAAGTTCTTTTTGATACGGGTGCATCGCCTTGTTTCATCTCAAGGCCATTCACATCTAGGCATGAATTGGTTTCACAAGTTCTGCCTAGCCCATTAGCGGTTGTTTCTCCTGGTAAGCGTATGCAGGCTAACTCCATTGTTCCGGATGTTACAATCACTTTGGGCGATTATAAGTTCTTGGCTTCTCCAACGGTTCTTGGTGATTCTGATATTGATCTTATTCTTGGGATGGACTGGCTCTCTAAACACAAGGCTCACCTCGATTGTGCAGTCAGGCAGATTCAACTGACTCATTCGTCTGAAGATGTCATTGCTTTTGCTGCTCGGGATAATACCATCCGGTTGTTCTCTCTCAATGAGAAGGGTGAATTGGATGCTATTTCGCAGATTCCGGTTGTTTGTGAGTATCAAGACGTCTTCCCAGAAGAACTCCCAGGCATGCCTCCAAACCGGCCGGTTGAATTTGGTATTGAACTTGAGCCCGGTATGGAACCTGTGTGCAAACGTCCCTACAAGCTCGACCCCGAAGAGTTGAAGGAGTTGAAGAAACAACTCAATGTTCAAGAAAGAATGGGTCTCATTCGGCCTAGTACTTCTCCGTGGGGTTGTGGTGTTCTTTTTGTGAAGAAGAAGGATGGAACGGACCGACTTTGTGTTGATTATCGTCCATTGAACAAGAAGACCATCAAGAACAAATACCCACTTCCCAACATTAATGAGCTGTTTGAACAACTCAAGGGTGCCCAAGTATTCTCCAAGCTTGACCTCCGTATGGGTTATCATCAAATTCGCATTCGTGAGCAAGATATTCCCAAGACAGCGTTCAGAACAAGCTATGGGTCATATGAATACACTGTCATGTCTTTTGGCCTCGCCAACGCTCCTCCGACGTTCTCTCGCATGATGAACTTCATCTTCAACCCCTACACCAATGACTTCGTTTTGGTCTATCTCGACGACATTCTGGTTTTCTCCAAGATCATGCCAAGCACTTGTGTTTGGTTCTTGACAAGCTCAGGGAACATCAGTTCTACGCCATGTTCTCCAAATGTGAATTTTGGCTCGATGAGGTTCTTTATCTTGGCCATATCATCTCTGCCAAGGGCATTTCCGTGGATCCTGAGAAGGTGTCTACAATTGTTAATTGGGAACCTCCTCAGAACGTGAAGCAACTCCGTAGCTTCCTCAGTCTCGCAAGCTATTGCCGAAGATTCATTGAAAACTTTTCCAAGATCGTGAAGCCTCTCTCAAATCTTCTTCAGAAGCACGTCAAGTACGTTTGGTCTCCGGAGTGTGATATTGCTTTCAACGCTTTGAAAGAGAAATTGATCACTGCTCTAGTTCTAACTCCGCCTGATGAAACCAAGTCGTATGAGGTCTTTTGTGATGCCTCTCTCCAAGGTCTAGGTGTTGTACTGATGCAAGAGAAGAAAGTTGTTGCTTATACCTCTCGCCAGTTGAAGCCTAATGAGAAGAACTACCCCACTCATGATCTCGAGTTGGCGGCAGTTGTGCACGCCTTGTTGACTTGGAGACATCTTCTATTGGGAAGAAAAGTGGACATTTTCACTGATCACAAGAGTCTCAAGTACATCTTCACTCAGCCTAATCTCAACCTCAGGCAGACTCGATGGGTCGAAATGATTCAAGAGTACAATCCGAGTATCGAGTATACTCCAGGCAAGGCTAATGTGATTGCTGACGCTTTGAGCAGAAAAGCATATTGCAACAGTCTGATTCTCAAGCCTTATCAACTCGAGCTTTGTGAAGCTTTCCGCAAACTTAATCTGCAAGTTTTTCCTCAAGGTTTCCTCGCCAACCTTCAAGTTTCTCCTACCTTGGAAGACCAGATTCGCCAAGCCCAGCTTCTTGATTCTATGGTGAAAAAGGTGAAGATTGGTATTGCAAAGAGTCAGTCCAAGTACAAGTGCTACTGACTTGATGACAAGGACACTCTCTTCTTCGAGGATCGAATTGTTGTGCCCAAAGGTGAACTTCGTAAGGTGATCATGAATGAGGCTCACAACTCTCTCCTCTCCATCCACCCTGGGAGCACGAAGATGTATCAGGATCTCAAGAAAACTTATTGGTGGACTCGAATGAAGCGCGAGCTCGCTCAATTCGTGAATGAATGTGATGTCTGCAGTAGAGTGAAGGCAGAACACCAAAGGCCAGCAGGTCTCCTCCAACCACTTGCCATTCCAGAATGGAAGTTTAACCACATTGAAATGGACTTCGTGACTGGGTTTCCAAAGTCCAAGCGTGGCAATGATGTTATATTCGTTGTCATCGACAAGCTCACCAATGTGGCTCATTTCTTGCCTATCAAAGAGTCAATCACTGCAGCCCAATTGGCGGAGCTCTACACCTCTCGAATTGTCTCTCTACACGGTATTCCTCAAGTGATATCTTCAGACCGTGGCAGCATCTTTACCTCCAAGTTTTGGGATTCTTTTCAGAAGGCCATGGGCACCAACATTCGCTTCAGCACTGCTTTCCATCCTCAAACAAGCGGTCAAGTCGAGCGTGCCAACCAGATTCTTGAAGATATGCTCAGGGCTTGTGTTATCTCCTTCGGCATGAAGTGGGAGGATTGTCTTCCTTATGCTGAATTCTCGTACAACAACAGTTTCCAAGCAAGTTTGGGCAAGGAACCTTTTGAAATTCTGTATTGTAGGAAATGCCGTACACCTCTCAACTGGTCTGAAACCGGTGAACGTCAGCTGCTGGGCAATGACCTAATCACAAAGGCAGAAGAAATGTGCAAGGTCATTCGTGATAACCTCAAAGCAGCCCAATCCCGCCATAAGAGCTACTATGACAGTAAGCACCGTGATTTGGCCTTCGAGATCGGAGATCATGTCTACCTCCGCATCTCTCCAATGAAAGGGACTCGTCGCTTCGGTATCAAAGGGAAGCTTGCCCCCAGATACGTCGGGCCTTTCAAGATTGTCAGCAAGAGAGGCGACCTCGCCTATCAACTCGAGCTTCCTGCAAACTTTGCCAATGTTCATGATGTGTTCCATGTCTCCCAACTCCGAAAGTGCTTCAAGACGCCTGAGCGCACCGTCAACTTCGAGGACATTGAGCTCCAAGAAGATCTCTCCTACCGTGAGCACCCAGTTGCAATCCTTGAAGAGACTGAACGCAAAACTCGCAACAAGTCAATCAAATTTCTCAAAGTCAAGTGGTCACACCATTCCGACCGTGAAGATACCTGGGAACGCGAGGATCACCTCCGTTCTGAGTACCCGGAGTTCTTTCAGTCCTAGATCTCGGGACGAGATCTTTTCGTAGTGGTGGAGTGTTGTAACGCCCCATATGTAACTTTCCCAATTTGTACTCCAACTCTTGCCGTTTCTGGCATTAAGTTATATTTATTCCTCGGGTTCGGGTCTTTGTCTCCGTGTGTTGTTTTCGTTTTCGTGCATCTCATATCATGTCATCACGTGCATTGCATTTGCATACATGTCCATGTCATGCATTCGAGCATTTTCCCCGTTGTCCGTTTTGCATTCCGGCGCTTCGTTCTCCTCCGGTGGCCATCTCTAGCTTTCTTTCGTGTGTGAGGATTAAACATTTCTGGATTGGACCGAGACTTGCCATGCGGCCCTGGTTTACTACCGGTAGACCGCCTGTCAAGTTTCGGGTCATTTGGACTTCGTTTGATACTCCAACGGTTAACCGAGGGACCGAAAAGGCCTCGTGTGTGTTGCAGCCCAACACCCCTCCAATTTGGCCCAAAACCCACCAAACTCTGCTCCATCGTCTCGGTCGTTCAATCACGATCGTGTGGGCGAAAACCGCACCTCATTTGGACTCTCCTAGCTCCCTCTATGCCTATTTAAACACCCCTCGTTTTTGGATCGTCCGCTACCTCGAAACCCTAAAAAAAAGCGAGATCCACCGCGCCCGGCCGGACACGTCCGTCCCCGGCCGGACACAATCGCCGCCGCCGCCCGCAGCCAGTGGCGTGCCGCCATGTGGCCGCACCTCCATCGCCCCGCCGCCGGCCCGGGGAGCCCGCAACCGGCCCCCGCGGGCCCGTTCTCCGCCGCCCAAGCCGAGAGCCCCCGCCGCCTTCTTCCACGGCGCCGGTGGCCGGCGCCACCGCGAGCCGCCCCACTGGCTTCAACTCCGGAGCTCGCCGCCGGCCGCCCCAGGCTCCGCCCGGCCGCGCCGCGCCTCGGGAGCCGCGCCGCCATCCCCGGCCGTCTCCGCCGTCCTCCTCCACGCCCCGGCCACGTCCCTCGCCGGTCGACCTCCTCCTCTCCAGCTCCGGCGCCGACGATCCTCGGATTCCGCGCCGCTACAGTGTTTGCTACAGTAACCGGATCTTGATCTGGGTTGACCTCTCCCCCGAAACCCGAATTTCCACGATTTTATGCATTCTTTGACGCATCATATCTTTGCATCCGTGGCTCCGTTTTGGACATATGATATATCAGAATCTTCGCCTCGACGAGTACATCATTTCATTCCATTGCATAATTTGCATTTCAGTTCATCTTGATGCCCAAAATGCTGTTGGAAGGAGGCATCATGAGTTAAACTGCAGATCCGTTAGCTCTACATTGACTTCTGTCATTTTTGCCATGAATATTGTGTGCATGATATGCCTGTGCCCCTTTGGGATGAATTGTTAAGCATGTTGTCTTCTTTACAGAGGTGCCTCCCATGCATTTTTAGGATGTGTGTGTTGACTTGTGCAAGCTTGCAAAGTAGGGTACCTAAGTTTGCTGATTTCAGGGACTTAGTGAAAATCACAAAGTCTGGGATGTTTTAGTTCATGATGCTATATGTCCAGCTTGTTTCTTAGTGATCCGTGCCTCTTTTGAGGATGATCAGTAAGGATGATTTGTTATGCTTGTTGTGCTTAATCTAGCCATGTCTTTACTTGTTATGTTGGAGCATCCTAGGTTGACTCAATCGAGCTCAACGTTTGCATAGTTGTTAATTTGGGCAGATCGTGAACTCTTTTGCGATTTTGCCGGAGCTATTGCTAGTGATCCATGCATGCTATGCCATTGTTCTTGCCATGTCTAGCTAGCATTTTGTGCCTTCTTAATGGATATATGCTTGCCTTGCCATGAGTTGCACCGTGGTGAGAGCATCGAGCTCGTTTACATGCCTCCGTGAGTTATTAGTTCAGCATATCCCAGTTTTCACTAAGTCTGAAAACTGATTGTGTTTCATCGATGTTCGTGTGCTTGTTAGAGTATTTTGTGAACCCTTTTGGCCCCAGGTCATTTTGGGTGTTTTGTTAAGCTTGTTTAGTAGCTCCATGCCATGCTCTTACTTGCCATGTTCAGGTTAAGCTTCATGTTGTTTTGCTGCTCTGAAGAGAGCATCGTGGTCTGAAATTCCAGACTAGCGTTAATTTCGCCAAGTCTGAAATCTGTTTTGCTTATTCAGTTTTGCCCTGCTTGTTTGGACCCCTTAATGGATGAATTTGCCTATGCCTCAGTCCTGGTGATTTGTTAAGCTTCTTGTGTACATCCCTTCCATGCAATTTGTTTTCATGTTTGGTGGCTGTAGCATGTTCATTTCGTTGCATTTAGGAGCTTATTTGCTGTAAATCGCAGATCGGCTCGTTTCGTAAAACGCTTGCCATTTCCAAACCGTAGCTCCGATTCCTTTGATCTTTATATCGTTTTCAGGGGATTTCTTCCCCTCTATCCAGTGGCACACTTGGTCTTTCAAGTTGAGGCCAGGTTCATGCATTTCCTGTCACGTCTTGCATTATGCATCCCGCATCGCATCCCGCATAGCAAATCATCTTTGCATATTATTGGTTGCCTTTGCACGTGGTTGATTGTATCCTTGTTGCTTGTTTGTGTTGTTGGGTAGAGCCGGGAGACGAGTTCGCTAACGAGGAGCCCGTTGAGTTTCCTTTTGAGGATCCAGTCAACTCTGACAACTATGCAGGCAAGATTATCATACCCTCGAAATCACTACTATCTTTGCTATGCTAGTTTGCTCGCTCTTTTGCTTTGCCAATGCTTTGATGCCTACCACTTGCTTGTCAGCCTCCCAATTGCCATGGTTGAGCCTCTAACCCACCTTTGTCCTAGCAAACCGTTGATTGGCTATGTTACCGCTTTGCTCAGCCCCTTCTTATAGCGTTGCTAGTTGCAGGTGAAGATTGGAGCCATTCCTTGTTGGAACATTTATTTACTTGTTGGGATATCATTATATTGCTATGTTATCTTTATTCATCTATATACTCGGTAAAGGGTGGAAGGCTCGGCCTCTCTCCTAGTGTTTTGTTCCACTCTTGCCGCCCTAGTTTCCGTCATATCGGTGTTATGTTCCCGGATTGTTGCGTCCCTTACGCGGTTGGGCTATATGGGAACCCCTTGATAGTTCGCCTTGATTAAAGCTTTTCCAGCAATGCCCAACATTGGTTTTACCATTTGCCACCTACCCCTTTTTCCCTTGGGTTTCCGTTGCCCGAGGGTCATCTTATTTTAACCCCCCCCCCCGGGCCAGTGCTCCTCTGAGTGTTGGTCCAACTGTCAGCTGCCGGTGGCCACCAGGGGCAACTCTGGGCTGGCCTACTCGTACCTATGACAATCTGAGTGTGCCCTGAGAAAGAGATATGTGCAGCTCCTATCGGGATTTTTCGGCACATTCGGGCGGTGTTGCTGGACTAGTTTTGACCTGTCGAATCATCTTGTTGTACCGGGATACCGAGTCTGATCGGTGTGTCTTGGGTGGAGGTCTATTCCTTCGTTGACCATGAGAGCTTGTTATGGGCTAATTTGGGACCCCCCTGCAGGGATTGATCTTTCGAAAGCCGTGCCCGCGGTTATGGGCAGATGGGAATTTGTTAATGTCCGGTTGTAGATAACTTGAACCTTAATTAATTAAAATGAATCAACTGAGTGTGTTGCCGTGATGGCCTCTTCTCGGCAGAGTCCGGGAAGTGGACACGGCATTGGAGTTATGTTTGCGCAGGTTGCTCTCTAGTTCCTCGCTCGCGCTTTGCTCTCTCTTCTCGCTCTCTTTTGCGAATAAATTAGCCACCATATATGCTAGTCGCTTGCTGCAGCTCCACTTTACACTACCCCTTTCCTACCTATTAAGCTTAAATAGTCTTGATCGCGAGGGTGCGAGATTGCCGAGTCCCTGTGGCTCACAAATTACTATTACACAAGATGCAGGGACAGATGATACCGCTCCAGATGGCGCGCTCGAGCTGAAGTGGGAGTACGACGAGGACTCTCAGCGTTACTATGTGTCTTTTCCTGATGATCAGTAGTGGTGCCTATTCGGGGTTAGATTCAGGGCCTAGTCGCTTGTTGGGGGTCTTTTCTATTTTGGCACCGTAGCCAGGCCATGAGTGATTTTATGATGGATGTTATTTATGTACTTTGATGTGACGTGGCAAGTGTAAGCCAACTATGTTATTCCCCTTTATATTATATGTACATGGGATGTGTGATGATTTCCCGACTTGCGACATTGCTTTCAATGCGCCTATGTCTCTAAGTCATGCCTCGACACGTGGGAGATATAGTCGCATCGAGGGCGTTACAGTTTAGCCTCTCTGATCTCGTGGTAGATCTACTCTTGTAACACCCATATCTTCAATATTAATCAAGCAAGACATAGGGTTTTACCTCCATCAAGAGGGCCCGAACCTGGGTAAAACTTCATGTCCCTTGCCTCCTATTACCATCCGGCCTAGACGCATAGTTCGGGAACCCCTACCCGAGATCCGCCGGTTTTGACACCGACAGTCATTATTCGAACCGTTTTTCTCAACCCGCACGCACATAACATGGGGCGGTTTTCTTGACACGTATTGTCAAAGCAGAGATCGTGTCCCCCTTATTACGGGATTCTCATCAATACGGATGTGGGTAACCCAACCGCGCCATCAATTACGGCGCCTGGGGAATAAGCGGTTTTACCAGGAAAGTGGGGAGACGCATCGCCTCTTTCGCCTTTATAAATTTACAAGGATTTACCCCATTTTACCCACGCCTTCTACCTCCTTGCTATCCATTCTCACGCACTCGAGCTCCAGCGCCCAAGCTCACATTGTACTTCTCGAACCACTCCAAGCATGTCCGGAGCAAGAGGCAAGTGGATGGTCTCCTCCGTCACGTAGGAGAACATCGCAAAGTTGCGTGCAGCCGGATACCTAGCCGCGGATATCACGCACCGGCTGCCAGACGCTGGGCAGATCGTCCCTACGCCCGAACCCCATGAGAGGGTAGTTTTCCTTACCCATTTCGTCCGCGGACTGGGATTTCCCCTCCACCCATTTGTCCGCGGGCTCATTTTTACTATGGGCTGGATTTTCATGATCTGGCCCCCAATTTCATCCTCAACATCTCAGCGTTTACTATCTTGTGCGAGGCCTTCATCCGCATTAGGCCCCACTTCGGACTATGGCTGAAAACCTTCAATGTTGAACCGAAGGTGGTGGGCGGCCAGCAAGCAGAGTGCGGAGGCGCCATGGTGGGCAAGATGCCTAATGTCACCTGGCTCGAGGGCACATATGTGGATACCATAAAGGGGTGGCAATCGGGGTGGTTCTACATCACCGAGTCGCGCGACTCCAACTGGGTGGTAGCCCCAAATTTCGATCCGGAATCCCCACGCGGCTCACCTCTGGGAAAGAGAAGGGCCTGTCTTGGGGTTCTTCGGTAGAGTTGACCGGACTCCAGACCTGCATCAGGAACATGACGAGCAAGAAGATCAAGCTCGTCAACGTGCTCCAGGTCATGCTCTTCCACCGGATCCTCCCGTGTCAACGAGAGGCATCCGATCTGTGGGAGTTCGACTCGGCCAAGCACCAGATGCTGCGAGATCTCTATGACACGATGCATGAGGACGTCTGGAGGGTGCTGTTCAAGGGCGCCGAGATTCCTGCTTCCCTCACCGAGGACTGCGGACTCAGCGCAAAGCGCCGCGCCAATCTGGTAAGTTTTTATATCTCTCATGGTATTCATTTGCCCCGGTTTAGTCATATGCAGGATCTAAGCCCCTATGTCATTAACATGACTGGATAAAGACAACGAAGCAGCTTGATTGCCCAGCCGCCCTGCCTGAAGATCCTGCAGGCGCTCTCCTAATGGAGATGCTGACTCCGGCACCTTACGAGGTGCCGGTGAAGAAGACCAAGAAGAAGGCCGCGGGGACCCGAAAGGGTCTCTGGCGCAAGGTTGTATAGGACTCATCGTCCGATGACTCCGACGCGCACTCCTCCCATGAAGACGAGGAGGAGGAAGAGGAAAGTTCTCCCCCCCAGCCGGGGGAGACAAGAAAAGGAAGGCCGACCCAACCGGGGAGGCCGAAGGGTCCAAGTAGGGCAAGACCCTCCCTCCGGACTGCTCCACGACGGCCGCCTACAGCGGCAATGACTGGCTACCCAGGGTCAAGCCCCTGGCGAAGTAGTAAGTATCCGGACACCATGGTGGTTCGTGGTTTGTTTTACTGCACTGCTTCTTCTCATGCTGAACATAATTATGCAGTCTGTCCTGAGCTCATCTCGACGCAACTTCATCGAGTAGTTCGTTGCACTTGTCGGATACGAACAACGGTTATCTTCTGTCCGCCTCCACTCCTTGCCCTGTGGACAATGTTGAGGTGATGTCTTAACAGGCACCGGGCCAAGGGGGGCAGTCCTGGGGGCGCCTCGAGGCGACCTTCTGGACCCTGGGCGCAAAGGGAGCCGGACTCCCATGGGCTCCAGGTTCGGCCTCCAGCCGAACACTGCATCGGAATCTTCGCTGGCTCCGGACTCCGGCGGCGACCCCTCGTTAAGGGGGGCAAGCCGCCCGTGCCGGTGTCCTCTGTCTATCCAGAGGCACCGAACAACTTGCTGGAAGCGCTTCACGTCGCTTCCATCGACGAAGTGCACCACACTATCATGAGTGCGGTGATCAAGAAAGTTCAGTCCGCCAAGAACGGACTGACCGAAGCTTGCGCCAGCCTCCTAACAAGCTTTGAGGTAAGCAATGAAGATATAGGAACATAAGCCCGCACGGATACTAGCCCCTGATGCTCTGTTCGGTGTTCGGAAAGAAAGGCCAGATAGAGGATCAAATGATAACTCATGAGTCTAATCAGAAAAATATCTATGTGTATGTGCAGGCTTCACTGCTGGCCGCTACCGCACATACTGCGGAGGTCTCTGCGCTGAAGCAGGACCTGGAGCGGTCCGAGGATGAGCTCGGCCTTACCAAGAGGCAGCTCGAGGAGAGCGAAGTTAAGCAATACCCTTGTCTATATATTGAAAAAGAAGTTCGGATGTAAAGTAATAGGATCACCATGGATTTGCCAGGGGCCATGACCAAATTCGCAACCCTGAGGAAGGCGCTGTCCGAGGCCGAAGACAAAGCGGCCAAGGAGCGCATTGAACGGGAGAAGCAAGAAGCCCGAGTAGGCAAGGTGCAGCAAGAGCTCGAGCCTCTCACCAAAAAGCACGAGTCCTTGGAGCTTGACTCTAAGATGCGAGAGTCCGAGCTTGCGCAGGCGCTTGAAAGCGTCCGGAGCGCGAAGGCCGAAGCCCACAAGGCCCTCCAGGAGATTGATGCGGTGAAGAATATAGCAGTGGGTAAGGCATTCATTATGCGAAGCAAGCACGTGAAGGAACCTTTCCTTTTTCTTACCCAAGTTCGGAGCTCTCCAGGAGCGTTTGCAGATCTTCCCCATAGTGTACTCGATGCCGCGGAGTTTTATCGAGCTGAGGAGGGGAGCTCGACGGAGAAGTTGTTCTAGTCTTAGTATACTGGGAACGAACACCCCGTGCCCTTGAGCGACCAGCTGAAGCAGTTGGTCGAGCTTCACAAGGCGGCCGAACAAGCCATGTGGGGCCTTATAGTCCGGATGTGGCCTGGCGAGCCCCTTCCCGGCAGCTACTTCGGTCTGGTGAGGCGGTTGGTGGATGCCTGCCCACGGCTTGAAGTTATAAAGCGGCCTGTCTGTATCGAGGGTGCGCGAAGGGCTTTTGCCCGGGCGAAGGTGCACTGGGCGAAGCTGGTGAAGGAGGGGCCGCCAGAGGGCAAGGAGCATCGCTGCCCCGAGATGTACTATGAGAGTGTCCGGAAGGGTTCCCGCCTTGTGGCAGATGAGTGTGCCAAGGATGTAATTTTTGAATGAACATGCTCATGTGATCCTGTAATATGAAACGAGTTCATTTGCGCCATGCGACGCTTTTTTAATTTAAAATATTACCTTATGTGCGGATGTTTATAAAATCTGAGAGTTGGCCAGACGTCGGCTTCTACCCCCATGTAACTAGTACTGGGTGTTCGGGATAAACCTGAGCACTCTTTACCCCAATTTTGGGTCCTTCAAGGGAGGTGTTCAGCGCTCTTGACCAGGCAATCAGACTATAATGCTTTATCACTCTCACTTAGCCATAGAAGTCTACAATTTTAAATTTTGGCGAAGCCCCTGGTATTCGGAAGGCCGAATTTTGGGCGCTATACACGCCTAAGCCAGACAAGGCCGACTCCTCGCCCGAAGCGAAAAAAGTCTTGAGGGACTTGAGACCTCTCAAATAGCGACCAGTCTCTAGCCTTATCATGACAGTCAGTTTTGGCTTTCTCTACTAAGGTGCTCGTCCGGAAGAACCGGGACACAATCGCAGTAGTTCTCCCACCGCTACCTTAGCCGATATAGCGGAACGTAAGGTACCAAAGCATGGGAGCTGTGCAAACCCAACTATTGACCCAAGATATGATTCGGAGCTGATGAATATAATGCTATAAGTTTGGGGTGCCGCACTGTCGAAAGTGTTCGGACTTCTCGCGCGGCATTGTGGGGTAAACGAAAGCCCCTGGCGTACTGACCGTACCCGAATTTACGGGTTCGGATTGTTGTAAATGGACATAAGGGAAAAAAGAATGAATAATGCAATAATAGACTAATGCTATGCATTGTTATTTAAATAATACGTCGAAGCGTACTGGTATAGGTAGTGCAATAAGTAGAAAGTAGGACTATTCAAAATGTCCTATCCAAGGGCAAGCTGCGCATGGATAGTAGAAAGTGGGTATTATTATTAGAGACCACCTGGGGGTTCCCGTGTACATCCCGGCTTCTTGTCGGCTTGGTTGTTCCTTCCCGTAATGTGTCCAGCAATCATACTGCCGGAAAGGGCTTCCAGAGAGTTAGGCCCTTAAAGAGAAAAGAAATGATAAAGATATACAGCCCCGCAATGTGTCCAGAGAGTTAAGCCGCATTGCGGGGCATGCCCTGATCGTGCCCCCGCCTATGTCCATGGTATTTTCAGTGTGTAATTATGTACGCGCGGCACAAATTTCATTGCTTGACTGGGACTGGGACGGGGGCCGAATTGCTAGGCGAGCTCTGAGCATGCCAGGCGATCCTGTTGCAGTTTACTCCGGACACGCTTGAAGGTGTTCGGGGGCTGTATTGCCGAATTAGTGGTTTTCCTTGAAAGGCTGCTTTGTGCTTCTGCTGCGAGGGCCGCAGTGTGCTCTTCCGTGCGGAGCGAGCATTCCCTGTTTCCATTCACTGTTATGACCCCCCGAGGTCCTGGCATCTTGAGCTTGAGGTATTCGTAATGCGGTACTGCGTTGAATTTTGCAAATGCAGTTCATCCGAGCAGTGCATGATAGCCACTATGAAACGGGACGATGTCGAAGATTAACTCCTCGCTTCGGAAGTTGTCCGGTGATCCGAAGACTACTTCCAGTGTGATTGAGCCCATGCAATGGGCCTCTACACCTGGGATGACGCCCTTAAAGGTGGTTTTGGTGGGTTTGATTCTCAAGGGATCGATACCCATTTTGCGCATTGTATCCTGATAGAGCAGGTTCAGGCTGCTGCCGCCATCCATAAGGACTTGAGTAAGATGAAATCCGTCGATGATGGGGTCTAGGACCAGTGCAGCGGATCCGCCATGATGGATACTAGTGGGGTGATCCCTGTGATCAAAGGTGATCGGGCAAGCAGACCATGGGTTGAACTTTGGGGCGACAGGCTCCATCGCATAGACGTCCCTTAGTGCATGCTTCCGCTCCCTCTTGGGAATGTGGGTTGCGTATATCATGTTCACCGTCTTCACTTGTGGGGGGAACCCCTTCTGTCCTCCCGTTTTCAGCGGTCGGGGCTCCTCCTCGTCATCACTATGCAGCCTTGTGTCCTTGTCTTCGGCATTTAACTTGCCGGCCTGCTTGAACACCCAGCATTCTCTGTTTGTGTGATTGGGTGGCTTGTCGGGGGTGCCGTGGATTTGACATGAGCGATCCAGTACGCGATCCAAACTGGACGGAGCCGGGGTACTTCTTTTAAATGGCTTTTTCCGCTGACCAGATCTAGAGCCCCTGAATCTGGCATTGACTGCAGTATCCTCCGTGTTATCGCCGTTATTGCGGTGCTTTGTTCTGTTACGACGTTGTCTGCTGAGGGAGTCCCGGATTAGCGGGTGTTCGGGTAGCCGGACTATACCTTCCGCCGGACTCCTGGACTGTGAAGATACAAGATTGAAGACTACGTCCCGTGTCCGGAGGGGACTTTCCTTGACGTGGAAGGCAAGCTTGGTGGTGCGGATATTCAAGATCTCCTACCATTGTAACCGACTCTATGTAACCCTAACCCTATCCGGTGTCTATATAAACCGGAGGGTTGTAGTCCGTAGGACATCAACTCCATATACAACAATCATACCATAGGCTGGCTTCTAGGGTTTAGCCTCCTTGATCTCGTGGTAGATCTACTCTTGTACTACCCATATCATCAATATTAATCTAGCAGGACGTAGGGTTTTACCTCCATCAAGAGGGCGTGAACCTAGGTAAAACATTGTGTTCCCTGCCTTCTGTTACCATCCGGCCTAGACGCACAGTTCGGGACCCCCTACCCGAGATCCGCCGGTTTTGACACCGACATTGGTGCTTTCATTGAGAGCTCCTCTGTGTCGTCGCCTTTTGGCCCGATGGCTCCTTTAATCATCAACAACGATGCGGTCCAGGGTGAGACTTTTCTCCCCGGACAAATCTTCGTCTTCGGCGGCTTTGCTCTGCGGGCCAATTCGCTTGGCCACCTGGAGCAGATCGAAAGCTACGCCCCTGGCCATGAAGTCAGGTTTGGAAGCTTAAACTACACGGCTGACATCCGTGGAGACTTGATCTTCGACGGGTTCGAGCCACGGCCAAGCGTGCCGCACTATCTCGAGGGGCATGATCTAGCTCTGCCTCCGGACAGTGTCCTGGAGGCCGCACACGCATCGGTTCCGACCCCTAACTCGGAGCCTATTGCGCCAATCGAGGATGAGCAGTTGGACATCACCTCGGGGGCTTCGATCTCAAAGGCGATCGAGCCGAACGCTAGCCCCGCACTCCGCATGATCCGTGACTCCGAGGATCCGGACTCCTTTCCGAACTCCGAACCCCCCGCGCCCCTGCCGATCAAATCCGATTGGGCGCCGATAATGGAGTTCACCGCCGCAGACATCTTTCAGCACTCGCCTTTTGGCGACATCCTGAATTCTCTTAAGTCTCTCTCTTTATCAGGAGAGCCCTGGCCGGATTACGGTCAACGAGGGTGGGATACGGATGATGAAGAAATTCAAAGCCCTCCCACCACCCACTTCGTAGCCACTATCGACGATTTAACCGACATGCTTGACTTCGGCTCCGAAGACATCGATGCTATGGACGACGATGTAGGAGACGAACAGGAACCAGCACCTATAGGGCGCTGGAAGGTCACCTCGTCATATGACATATATATGGTGGATATTCCAAAATATGGAGATGGCGATGGAACAGTGGGGGATGACACCTCCAAGAAATAGCCAAAGCGCCGGCGCCAGCGGCGCCGCTCTAAATCCCGCCAAAGCAAAAACGGTGATTCCGGCACGGGAGATAATACTACCCCGGATAGCGCCCAAGAACACCCACCTCAGCAAGATTCGGCACAGGAAGATGGAGAAGCCAGCCCTCATGAGAGAGCGGCAGACCGAGAGGTCGAGGATGATAACTATACGCCTCCCTCCGAAGACGAGGCAAGCCTCGATGACGACGAATTCGTCATACCATCAGACCCCGCCGAACAAGAGCGTTTTAAACGTAGGCTTTTAGCCATGGCAAGCAGCCTCAAGAAAAAGCAGCAACAGCTTAGAGCTGCCCAAGATTTGCTAGCTGACAGATGGACTGAAGTCCTTGCGGCCGAAGAGTATGAACTCGAACGCCCCTCCAAGAGTTACCCAAAGAGCAGGCCACTACCCCGATCAGGGGAGGAAGCACCTACATCACCAGCGCATGACATGGCAGACCGGCCACCTCACAGGCGCGACAGAGAGGCCTCTCGGCCCTCCACCCAAGCCATGCCCCGACGCCGCTCAACTAAGGCACGGGAAAATGCGCCAGACCTGCGAGACGTACTGGAGGATAAGGCAAAACAAACAAGATCGATCTACGGATCGCGTAGGCGCCCTACGGCACGCGACGATGATCTTCACTCCGGATACAGCAAATCCGGCCGGGCCGAAAACAACAGACATAGCTCTTCCGAGCTGCGTCGTGGTATAGCCCAGTACAGAGGCGCCGCACACCCGCTATGCTTCACGAATGAAGTAATGGATCATAAAATCCTAGAGGGTTTCAAACCCGTAAACATCGAATCATACGATGGCACAACAGATCCGGCGGTATGGATCGAGGATTATCTCCTTCACATCCACATGGCACGCGGCGATGATCTACACGCCATCAAATACCTCCCGCTCAAACTTAAAGGACCGTCCCGGCATTGGCTTAACAGCTTGCCAGCAGACTCAATCGGTTCTTGGGAGGACCTGGAAGCCGCATTCCTCAACAACTTCCAGGGCACTTACGTCCGACCACCGGATGCCAATGACTTAAGCCACATAATTCAGCAGCCAGAGGAATCGGCCAGACGATTCTGGACATGGTTCCTAACAAAGAAAAACTAGATAGTCGACTGTCCGGACGCAGAGGCCCTAGCAGCCTTCAAGCATAACATCTGCGACGAATGGCTTGCCCGGCACCTGGGACAGGAAAAGCCAAAATCTATGGCAGCCCTCACGACACTACAGACCCGCTTTTGCGCGGGAGAAGAAAGCTGGTTAGCTCGAAGTAACAACTTATCAAAGAACCCTGGTAATTCGGATACCAAGGACAAAAGTGGCAGGACACGTCGGAATAAGCAAATACGCCGCGTTAGCAGCGACAGCAATGAAGACACGGCAGTCAATGCCGGATTCAAAGGCTATAAATCCGGTTAGCAGAAAAAGCCATTCAAAAAGAATACTCAGGGCCCGTCCAGTTTGGACCGAATACTCGACCGCTTGTGCCAGATACATGGCACCCCCAAAAGGCCAGCCAATCACACTAACAGAGATTGTTGGGTGTTCAAGCAGGCAGGCAAGTTAAGAGCCGAATATACAGACAAGGGGCTGCACAGCGATGACGACGAGGAGCCCAAGCCGCCGAACAACAATGGACAGAAGGGCTTTCCCCCACAAGTGCAGATGGTGAACATGATATACGCAACCCACATTCCCAAGCGGGAGCGGAAGCGTGCGCTACGGGACGTATACGCGATGGAGCTAGTCGCCCCAAAGTTCAACCCATGGTCCTCCTGCCCGATCACTTTTGATCGAAGGGACCATCCCACTGGCATCCATCATGGCGGCTTCGCCGCATTGGTTCTCGACCCAATCATCGACGGATTTCATCTCACAAGAGTCGTCATGGACGACGGTAGTAGCCTGTACCTGCTTTATTAGGATACAGTGCGGAAAATGGGCATATATCCCTCAAGGATTAAGCCCACAAAAACGACCATTAAAGGCGTTATACCAGGTGTAGAAGCCCACTGTACAGGCTCAGTAACACTTGACGTGGTGTTCGGATCCCCGGACAATTTCGGAAGCGAAGAGTTAATCTTCGATATAGTCCCGTTTCGCAGTGGCTATCATGCCCTGCTCGGACGAACCGCATTCGCAAAGTTCAATGCGGTGCCGCACTACGCATATCTCAAGATCAAGATGCTAGGCCCTCGAGGAGTAATCACGGTCAACGGAAACACCGAACGGTCCCTCCGTACGGAGGAGCACACGGCGGCTCTCGCAGCGTAGGTACAAAGTAGCCTTCTCAGGCAATTCTCCACCCCGGCCGTTAAAAAGCCAGACAGTGCCAAGCACGCCCGGAGTAACCCACAGCAGGACCGCCTGGCACACTCTGAGCAAGCGTAGTAATGCCGCCCCAACCCCAGCTCTCGCCACATAGCAAAACCAGTACCTCACGTACATAACTATGCCCTTGAAATACCATGGGCATAGGGGAAGGGGCACAATAATGGCATGCCCAAAATACGTCTTAAAACATACTAGGGGCTGCCGGATTCTTTTTTTAATTTTTTCTTACTTTTAGGACTCCATACTTCAGACGACCTGTTCGGCAATTCGACTGCCGCTCAAACGATGCAAGATCCAGGGAGGCAGACAAGCCATGCCGCATTATGGAACTCCCAGGTGGTCTCTGTTACGAGTGGTATACCTGTTTTAAATACAATTCCGCGGGCTGCCCCTGGCCAGGACATACTAAATAGTCCAATATCTTTTGCTTACCGCACTATTTGTATCGTTCGGCTTTGATAAATAGCCTCTCTATAAACAATGCATAGCTTTCTGTCTATTTTTTGCATTATCTTCTTTATAAATAGCTTCTCTATAAATAGCCTCTCTATAAATAGCCTCTCTATATATGTTTATTAAATGACATGATTGCACCCGTACACCATGGTACGGCAAACACGCCAGGGGCTTCAGTACCCCTCATAATGGTGTTAGAAGTCCGTACACTTTCACAAGTGCGGCACCCCGAACTTATAGCACTATATGCATCGGCTCTGAATCATGATTTGGGTCAATAGTTGGGTTTGCCCGGCTCCTATGTTTTGGTGCCTTACGTTCCGCTATATCGGCTAAGGTAGCACTAGGAGAACCACTACGATTGTGCCCCGGTTCAGCTGGGTTAAGCACCTCAGTGGAGAAAGCTAAAACTGACTGTCATGATGTGGCGAGAGACCGGTCGCTGTTCGAGAGGTTTTTCAAGTCCCTAAAGGCTTATGCCGCTTCGAGCGAGGAGCTGGCTTTGTCCGACCAAGGCGTGGATAGCGCCCCAAACTCGGTCTTCCGAACTAGGGGCTTCGCCAAAATTTCAAATTAGAGTTCTATGGCTAAGTGAGAGTGTTCAAGCATTATAGTCTGATTGCCTGGTTCGTTGTGCTGAGCGCCTCCCTCGAAGGACCCAACTATGGGAAAAAGAGCACTCAGGTTTATCCCGAACACCCCAGCACTAGTGGCATGGGGGCAGAAGCCGACGACTAGCCATCTCTCAATTTTTGATAAATGGCCGCACAGAAAGTAATATTTTAAATTCAATAAGCATTGCTTAGCGCATATGAACAAGTTTTCAGCGCACAGCATAAACACGAGCGAGTTCATTCAAAAATGACATCCTTGGTACATTCATCCGCCATAAGGCGGGCACCTGCAAGAACATCCTTGTAGTAGTTCTCGGGCTTGCGATGCTCCTTCCCCGGCGGCGGCCCGTCCCTCACAAGCTTCTCACCGTCCAGCTTACCCCAATGCACCTTTGCACGGGCAAGGGCCCGACGGGCACCTTCGATGCAGACGGAGCGCTTGATGACCTCGAGCCTCGGACAGGCCTCCACCAGCTGCCGCACCAGCCTGAAATAGCTCCCAGGCAGGGCCTCTCCGGGCCATAGCCGAACTATGAAGCCCTTCATGGCCTGTTCAGCCGCCTTGTGGAGCTCGACCAGCTGTTTCAGCTGGTCGCTCAAGGGTACAGGGTGTCCGGCCTCAAAATACTGAGACCAGAACACCTTCTCCGTCGAGCTACCCTCTTCAGCTCGATAGAATGTGGCGGCGTCGGATATGCTGTGGGGAAGATCTGTGAATGCACCTGGAGAGCTCCAAATTTGGGTAAGTAACATGTAGTTCACTTTTATATTTCTGCTTTGCATAAAGAATGCCTTACCCGCTGCTATCTTCCTCATCTCCTCCAACTCTTGGAGGGCCTTTTGGGCTTCGGCCTTGGCAGACTTGGCAGCCTCTAGGGCCGTCGCAAGCTTGGATGCTTGCGCCTTCGACTCAAGCTCCAAACTCTCATGTTTTTCATGAGAGCCTGAAGCTCTTGCTGCACCTCGCCGACCTGAGCCCCAAGTCTGTCTCGCTCGGTGCGCTCCATGGCCGTTTTCTTTTCGGCCTTAGATAGTGCCTGCTTAAGGGTCCCCACCTCAGTCGTGGCCCCTACAATAAGTAGTACAATCCTGTTATTGTTTTTGCAATCAAGCCTTTTTATAGGCACTTTTTCTGTAAGGTATTTCTTACCTTCTTTCTCGAGCCGCCGCTTGGCAAGACTGAGCTCTTGCTCGGTCCGCTCGAGGTCCTGCTTCAGGACACCCACCTCCGCAGTCAGTGCGGCGGTGGATAGCAGCGAAGCCTGCATACGCATATTGACTCTTTTTTTAGACTCCTGCGAAATTTAATAGATCCTCTATTCGGCTTTTCTTTCCGGACGCCAAACAGAGCATCAGGGGCTACTGTCTATGCGGTAATATTTTTACATATTTTTACTTACCTCAAAGCTTGTTAGAAGGCTAGCGCAAGCTTCAATCAGTCCGCTCTTGGCGGACTGAACCTTCTGGATCACCGTACTCATAATAGTACGGTGCTCCTCGTCGATGGAGGCTTCGTCAAGCACTTCCAGCAGATTTTCCGGCACCTTCGGTTGGACGGAGGCCGCTGGCTCAGAAGGCTTGCTCCTCTTGGAAGGAGTTCGCCTACCGCGGTCCGGAACTGTGGAAGATTCCGGTGCGGTGTCCGGCACAAAGCCGGACTTGGAGCCCTGGGGAGCCTTATCCATTTCACTCCTGGAGTCCGGGAGGTTGCCTTGCGGCTCCTCTGGGACCACCTCCTCCTGCCCCGGGGCTTGTCACGACGCCACTTCGGCGTCATCCATAGTGCGGGGGGAGACAGCGGGCGGAACTGAGTTCACGTCCGATGAGTCCAGGGAGCCGCCCGACGATTCATCAAATTCGGCTCGGGGCGGACTGCATAATTACATTCCACATTAGGGAAAGCTGCGCAACGAAGGAACATCATGAGTTACTCTGATATCCGAACTTACGATTTCGCTAGACGCTCGGCCCTGTTTGGCCACTCCTCTTTGCCCTCTTCGGCGTCGGGGCGTAGTTCAGCGGAGGGGTCTTCCTTTTCCTAGACCCCTCGGCCTCCCCCGTTGGGGCGGCCTTCCTCTTCTCTCCTCCCTCCGCTGGGGGGGAGAATTTTCTTCTTCCTCCTCCTCGTTTTCACGGGAGGAGGGCATCTCTGACTGGTCCGATGACTTGTCTAACACAACCACGTTGCGGGCACTCTTTCGAGTCCCCGTGGTCTTCTTCTTCTTGGCCTTCTTCTCTGGCACCACATAAGGCGCCGGAGCCAGCAGCTTCACTAGTAGAGCTGGGACTGGGTCTTCGGGCAGCGGAGCCAGACAGTTAATCGGTCCGGATATCGCCCGCCAAGCCTGTCAAAGGTAAGGGAGTTTAGATCCCCCATGGAGTCAAACTATGAAAAAAGCATAACATCCTGTAAAAGGTGTAGATGGCCTACCTCGCTAGCGTGATGCTGCGAGCTGTATCCGTGGTCCTCGGAAGCGGATGCGGGAGCCTCGGCGCCCTTGAATAGCATCTTCCAGGCGTCTTCGTACGTCATGTCGAAGAGCCTGTTGAGGGTTTGATGCTGCGCCGGGTCGAACTCCCACAAATTGAAATCTCGTTGTTGGCATGGGAGGATCCGGCGGACGAGCATAACCGGGATTACATTAACAAGCCGGATTGGCTTGTTCACCAGGGACTGGATGCATGTTTGCAGTCCGGTCACCTCTTTTTCGTCACCCCACGACATGCCCGTCTCTTTCCAAGACATAAGCTACGTGGGGGGTCCGGATCGGAACTCGAGGGCTGCGGTCCATTTCGGATCGCGCGGCTCGGTGATGTAAAACCACCCGGATTGCCAGCCCTTTAGGGTCTCCACAAAAGAGCCCTCGAACCATAGGACATTGGCCATCTTGTTCGCCACGGCGCCTCCGCACTCCGCCTGGCTGTCGCGCACCACCTTGGGCTTGACGTTGAAGGTCGTGAGCCAGAGGCCGAAATGAGGGCGGACGCGGAGAAAAGCCTCGCACACGACGATAAACACCGAGATGTGGAGGATGAAGTTCGGGGCCAGATCGTGGAAATCTAGGCTGTAGTAGAACATGAGCCCCCAGACAAATGGGTGGAGTGGAAAACCCAGTCCGGGAGGAAGTGGGGGAGAAATACTACCCTCTCATGGGCCCTTGGGTTGGGGAGAAGCTGCCCCTTTTCGGGAAGCCGGTGCGCGATGTCCTTGGACAGGTATCCGGCCTTCCTTATCTTCTTGACTTGGCCCTCCGTGGCGGAGGAGACCATCCACTTGCCTCCCGCTCCGGACATTGCTGGAGAAGGTTGAGGTGGGAAGTGCGGGCTTGGGCACTGGAGCTCGAGTGCGCAGGAGATGGATAGGCAAAGGAGGAAGAAGGCGTAGGTAAAAAGCTGGATCCTTATCCCCTTATATGGGCGGATGAGGTTGTGCGTCCCCGCCTGCCTAGTAAAACTCGCTTGCCTCCCAAGCACCGTGATAAGTGGCGCGGTTGGGTTACCCACATCCGTATTGATGAGAATCCCACAAAAGGGGGGTACACGATCTATGCTTTGACAAGACGTGCGAAGGAAACCGCCTCGCAAAACACGCTAAGGTGGAAAAGCGAAAACGATTCGAGTAAAGGACTTGGCTGTAGTGTGATGACGCACTGTGGAATACATCAGCAGATTTGATTTGTGCTAATATTATTCTCTCTATGGCAATATGTGGGAGCTTATTTTGCAGAGCCAGACACTACTCTTGGTGTTTAGAATCTTCTATGAAGGACATGGGGGAGGAACCCGCCTTGCAATGTCGAAGACAATTTGCGTGCCGGAGTCATCGTCATTGAAGCCTAGTTCAGGGGCTAATGAGGGAGTCCTGGATTAGGGGGTGTTCGGGTAGCCGGACTATACCTTCAGCCGGACTCATGGACTGTGAAGATACAAGATTGAAGACTCCATCCCGTGTCCGGAGGGGACTTTCCTTGGCGTGGAAGGCAAGCTTGGCGGTGCGGATATTCAAGATCTCCTACCATTGTAACCGACTCTATGTAACCCTAACCCTATCCGTGTCTATATAAACCGGAGGGTTGTAGTCCATAGGACATCAACTGCATATACAACAATCATACCATAGGCTAGCTTCTAGGGTTTAGCCTCCTTGATCTCGTGGTAGATCTACTCTTGTACTACCCATATCATCAATATTAATCAAGAAGGACGTAGGGTTTTACCTCCATCAAGAGGGCCCGAACCTGGGTAAAACATCGTTTTCCCTGCCTCTTGTTACCATCCGGCCTAGACGCACAGTTCGGGACGCCCTACCCGAGATCCGCCGGTTTTGACACCGACATCTGCCATTGGCATCTTTGGTATCCGAAGTGCCTGGAT
This sequence comes from Triticum monococcum, assembly GCA_034509565.1. Lineage (NCBI taxonomy): Eukaryota > Viridiplantae > Streptophyta > Magnoliopsida > Poales > Poaceae > Triticum > Triticum monococcum. The sequence continues at coordinate 165,652,798 of CM067841.1, read as the reverse complement.
TCCTCGATGTGTTATTGCTACGAGCTAGTCAGCTATCTTCGCCCGTGCACAAGCGGGTCATGAGTGTCGTGAGGGCTGACATAGACTTCGGCTTCTCCTGGCCAAGGTGGCAGGCAAGCCACTCGTCATGGATGTTGTGCTTGAATGTCGCGAGGGCCTCTGCGTCTAGATAGTCGACAATTTGGTTTTTGTTGGTCAGGAACCGAGTCCAGAATTTTCTGGCCGCGCCCCCTGGCTGCTGAGTTATATGGCTCAAGTCATCAGCATCCGGTGGTCGCACATAAGTGCCCTAGAAGTTGTCAAGGAATGCGTCTTCTAGATCCTCCCAACTGCCGACGAACTCTGCTGGCAAGCTATTCAGCCAATGCCGAGCTGGTCCTTTGAGTTTTAGTGGGAGGTACTTGATGGCGTGTAGATCATCACCGCGAGCCATGTGGATGTGAAGGAGTAAATCCTCAATCCATACCGCGGGATCTGTTGTACCGTCATATGATTCGATATTTATGGGTTTGAAACCCTCCGGGAATTCATGATCCATAACTTCATCAGTGAAGCATAGAGGGTGTACAGTGCCTCTGTGCCGGGCTATATCCCGACACAGTTCGTATGAGTCTTGTCTGCTGTATTCGGCCCGGCCGGATTTGCTTTTGGCGTATCCAGCGCGACGATCATCGTCCGTGTTGGCGCGCGTGCCCGTGACCTGTATATTGACCTTGCCAGTTTTGCCTTACTGTCCAATGTGTCTCGTAGGTCCCGTGTGTTGCCTTGAGCCTTGGTATTTTGGATTGAGTGGTGGCAGGGTGCGGGCTGAACTTCAGGCTGGAACGCCTCTTTAGCTCGGCCACGCAGTGGCCAGTCAGCCGCATCGTACACTGGTGCATGAGGTTTTAATGCTTCCTCCTCGAGGTGAGGTAGCAACGTGTGTTTTGGGTAACTCTTGGAGGGGCGCTCGAGTTCATATTCCTTGGCCGCAAGGACTTCGGTCCATCTGTCTGCTAGCAAGTCTTGGTCTGCTTGAAGTTGTTGTTGCTTTTTCTTCAGGCTATTTGTTGTGGCCATAAGCCGGCGCTTGAAGCGCTCCTATTCGACGGGGTCCTCAGGCATGATAAATTCTTCGTCACCGAGGCTTGCCTTGTCTTCGGAGAGAGGCATGTAATTGTCCTCCTCTGGTTCTCCATCTGTTGCCTCCTCTGAAGGGCTGGCTTGTTCATCCTCCGGCTCTATATCATGCTGGGGGGGGATTGTGGTTGTCTTCGACACTATCAGGAGTGTTATTATCTCCTGTGCCGGTATCACTAATTTTGCTGTGGCGGGACTTAGAGCGGCGCCGCTGACGTCGGCGCTTGGGATGCTTCTTGAGGGGGTCATCCTCCGCTGTCTCGTCGCCATTGCCTTCTTTAGGGGTGTCTACCATATATATGTCGTATGATGAGGTAGCGGTCCAGCACCCTGTGGGCGGTGGTTCCTGCTCGTCTCCTGCATCGTCGTCCATACCGTCGATGTCTTCGGAGTCGTAGTCGAGCATGTCGGTTAAATTGTCAACAGTGGCTACTAAGAGGGTGGTGGGTGGGCAGTGAATTTCTTCGTCGTCCACATCCCATTCTAGCCGGACATAGTTCGGCCAAGGTTCTCCTGACAGGGAGAGGGACCTCAATGAATTTAGCACATCGCCAAAGGGCGAGTGCTGAAAGATATCCGCGGAGGTGAACTCCATGATCGGCACCCAGTCGGATTCGACGGGCACGGATGTAAGCGGCTCGGAGTCCATGGCCGGAGGTGAATCCAGTGGTTTGGCGACATGGCTCTCGTAAGAGGTGAAGTCAGTATCCGGCTCTATCGCCACTGAGAGTGTGGCCTCCATGGCGGGGTCTGTCCCTCCGCTCTCGGATGGCGCAATTTTCTCCGGATTGACGGCCGGAGTAGTTGTAGATGCGATCTCCCAAACACTGTCCGACGACGGAGTTACGTCCTGCTCGTCGTGACTGTGCGGTGCACCTGACACGGGCTCGAATCCGTCGAAGATCAAGTCTCCGCGGATGTCGGTAGTGTAGTTTAAATTTCCAAATCTGACCTGATGGCCAGGGGTGTAGCTCTCGATCTGCTCCAAATGACCAAGCGAATTGGCCCATAGTGCGAAGCCGCCGAATACAAAGATCTGTCCGGGGAGGAAAACCTCACCCTAGACCACATCGCTACCGATGATCAAGGGAGCCATCAAGCCTTATGGTGATGACACAGTGGAACTGTCACACCCTAGCTAGATTATGCATTAGAGTGTGCATCATGTTTACCTTCATCAGAAAATTGAAATGGGGAAAGCAGAACCCCCAGCACCCCCCCCCCCCTGAAATCAACTAGGGTTTACTAAAAATAAATTCAATGAACCTGAAATGCCCTTCAAAAATGTTCACCCTATTTGCCTTGGGTTAGAACCCTTAGGAAAAATGGTGCATATAATTTTAGGTCAACAAAAGGGGCATTGATTTAATTCATAAATATTTGAATTTGGGCATTTAAATACTATTAAATAATTCAAATGCTCAAATAATGTTGGAACTATTTTTGGGCCACTGAAATATTTCAGTAAGTGTCCATAAATATTTTCAGGATTTTATAAAATGATTTAGTATTTAAACTAAATCAAAACAGAATAACAGAAATAGAAAAACACAAAAAAAATAAAGAGGGAAAGGCCATGGGCCACTTACCTGGCCCATCTCCAGCTGGCGGCCCAGCCCACCCCGCTGCCTCCTGTCGTCCCCCTCCTTGGACAGAAGGACGCGGGCGTGTGCCCGGCGCTCGCCGGCACGCGCGCGCGCCACCTCCCCCCCTGTGCGCCACCTCCTGCTTCCGGGCTCCCTCCCAATGCCACGGAGACGGCCACGCACCCCCTGGCCCTCTCATTCCCCTCCCCCGTGCTCATCCCCTCCTCTGGCTCTCCCCTCTCTTCCACAGAACGCGGCCGTCGCCGCCGACGAGAACCACCACGGCCACAGCCACCCCCTCGCCCCTCGGTTGTGCCCACGAGCTCCGCAACGTCGTCCTCGACCCCCTCACCGAACCACGCCCCGCCGGAAGCCCTGCATCGTCGACCTCGAGCTCTTCTTCAACCTCGGCCGCCCGAGCTCCTCGCCGTCCATTCGCGCCATCAAGGTCGCCCCCGAGCGCGCTAGCCACCCCTACGGCACCACTGTGAGCTCCCGGTCCTTTTCCCCTTAGCCACGCCGTCGATTTCGCCCCGTAGCCGTTGCCCCGCGAGCACCCGAAGCTTGCCGCCGTTGAGCCTCGACGCCGTCGTGGCTACGGCCGCGCAAGCCCATGTACGAGCGCACCACCGTCTTCAACGCGTCCCCAGGAGCCTAACGCAACCACCCATTCGACCTGCCGTGCCCCCTAGCGCTAACCCGCACCAGCCCCTAACTCCGGCCACCACCGCGAGCTTGCCTCCAGCGAGCTCGGGCCATCTCAGCCCCTGCCGTGTCCACAGATGGATGCGGGCGAGTCCTAGCTCCGCGTAGATGCCCTCCGCTGGCCATTTGGTCGCCGGAGGAGGATTTCCGAGCCCCTCCGCCGTCTCTTGGCCTCGCCGGCGACGAGCCGGGGTCAACTCCGGCGTGTTTTTGACCCCGGGTCGGCTGGGTTGACTCCCCCCTGACTCACTGACGTGCGGGCCCAGGCGCCTGCTTAATTAATGTTAGTTAATTAGTGTTAATAAAATTAGCTAATTAGTGAGCCACTGACATGCGGGTCCCGCCCGGCTAACTAAGTTAGTTAGGGTTAACTAACTTGGTTAGTTGATTGTGTCACTGACCAGTGGACCCCACTGGTCAGGTTTGACCTGGAGGCGCCCAGTTGACCTGCTGACATCAGGGTGATGTCATGCTGACGCAATAACTCCTTTTCTGGATTTAATTTTATATAGGAAATTCCAGAAAATTGCCTAAACTTCAAAAATTCATAGAAATTCAACCATAACTCCAAATGAGACAAATTATATATGAAAAATTATCACAAAAATTCAAGGAATCCATCTGCACCATTTTCATGCATGTTTGAACAATGTTTGTCCTCTGTTTTGGACAAAACAAATAAAGGGCATTTAAATAATCATATATGGGGTTGGAATTTGAATCTTGTACTCAAACCAACTTCATTTAAATCATAGCTAGTTGCATTAGCTCAAGACACATCCATATTGCCATGTCATAGCATGCATCATATTGTTGCATATCGTCATGTGTTGATTGTGCTCGGTTGTGTTATTCGTGGTAGGTTCTGCCTCCGAGGATATTCACGAGTATCCAACTGAAGGGCAGTATCCCTTTACCACTCCATCAGGCAAGCAACCATTGATCATTCCGATACAACCCATGTTCTCGCTCCTGCTCTTGTTTACTGCATTAAGACAACACGATTCAAACTGCTGTGTGCTACGGTAGCTGAACCCTTATCCTCTGCATGACCTGTCATTGCCACAGTAACTAGATGAAACCCACTAGCATGTGTAGGAGTTGATTGAGCCATGTTTTGTGATTCCTACCTTGCTATGCCTGCTATGCTTAGAGTTGGGTCAGGTCTGGCTCATCTGGGTGATGGGCTAGAGTGAAATGCTTGTGCCAGTAATATGTGGGATGTGTTGAACATGTTTTGGTAAAGGTATCGATGAGAGGCCATGTAGGAGTACATGGTGGGTTGTTTCATTGAGGCCGTCCATAAGAACTGAGATCTGTATGTGTGATTTAAGATGCAGTTACTACCGTACATTGGGCCCGAAACAAATGGACCCTCTCGGCTTCTTAGCCACCCTAGTACTCTGTCCAGGAGTTGCAGATAGTTTCTGGTGTTTGTAGGATATGTGTTGGCGGCCGTGCGTAGCGCTGACCCTAGGGGTGGGCTACGTTGCGGTAGATACACCGTGGCACGGTGTACCGAGTCACCCGTTTGGTGTCTCGGGAACCCTGTTCACATCGTTCGGGGCCGTATGTGGAAACCTCGGCCGGACTCCCTGCGGATGGAACCTGGATAGGCGATAACCTGGACTAGGGGCTTAGGTGTTTAGGTAGGCCGTGGCCGACATCCTCGCTGGGCTTCCGCTTGAAGGTTGCCGAGTACATGTCGTGTAGACGGCGGTAAGCGGTGAAAGCGTGTATGACCAAGTACACCCCTGCAGGGTATAAAACTATTCGAATAGCCGCGTCCGCGGTAAAGGACTACTTGGTTGCCTATACAGTTCATAGACAAGTTAATGGATACTACTAAAAGACTCAAGATAGGTGTGAGTACCGAGGATGGCCCTCTCGCAGGTTACGAGGGAGGATCCACGGTGGAGTATTGTGTTGGTGAGTAGTGGACTCCTGTGCGAAAACTATTTTGCTAAAAGATTCCGTAGGATAGCTTAGCCAAGAGTAAAAGCTGGCTTGCTGCATAAACCCCACCACCTTCTTGAGAATGAGCATGTATAGTAGGTTCTGATGTAAGACTTGCTGAGTACCTTTGTACTCATGTTTGCTTATTTATTGTTTTCAGACGACAACACTGCCCCCTCCGATGGGTTTTACGTAGACCTTCACGTCGACGAGTGACTAGCCACCCAGGTGGTGATCCAGGCCATGGAGGGCCCTATGTAGATAGACAGGCTTCGAGAAGCCTTCTTTCTTTCTAGAGTCTGTACTCAGACTAGTTGCTTCCGCATGTGCTTGTATGACTGTATGACTTGAGTGTCGGGTCATGAGACCCCTACCTGTATGGCTCTCTGGAGCTTTTAAATAAAGTACTTGAGTTGTAGAGTTTTGTTGTGATGCCATGTTGTATGTACTCATATCGAGCATATTGTGTGTATGATTGAAATGCTTGGTATGAGTGGGATCCGACAACCTAGTTGTTTGTCCTTCGCAGCCTTTCTTATGGGGAAATGTAGTCTAGTGCTCCTCGAGCCATAGTAGTCCGCTACAGCCCGGTTCACCGGAGTCCTGCTAGCCCAGCACTACTGTTCAGGACACTTGACTGGCCGGCATGTGTTTCACTTCGTCCCTATGTCCGTCCCTTCGGGGAAATGTCACGCGGTGATCTCCGGAGTCCTGTCTAGCCTGCTACAGCCCGGGATCCCCGGAGTCCTGTTAGCCCAGTGCTACAGCCCGGAACCACTCGTTGATGACCGACATGTTCGATGTGATTCATGTATGCCTGTCTCCATAGGTCTGTGCCGCTTTGGGTTCACGACTAGCCATGTCGGCCCGGGTTCTCGGTCATATGGGTGCTAGCGACATTGTCATATACGCGAGCCAAAAGGCGGGATACCGTGCGTGAGGCCGCAAAGTGATATGAGGTGTTACCGGCTAGATCGATGTGGCCTGGAATCGGGGTCCTGACAGCGTTGGTATCAGAGCCGGACTGCCTGTAGGTTCGTTCAGCCAAACTGGTCGATGTCGAGTCTAGAAATGCTTTAGTTATATGTAAGGGAATTGATTGTGGGAGGGAACGTAAGGTTCTTTTACTCCTTTACCCTATGCTTCTGATCTGAGTCATTCTCTTCTCATTCAACGTGGGTTAAGGACTAGGCTCTCTTCTTCTATCAGGTTCACGTGTTACTAATCCGTAGTAGTTCATAGGATTATTGCTACCAGTTCCAGCCCAGTTTCTACTATTTTAGTATGTTGCTATTTGAATCAGAACCTTGATATGATGCTGTTGAGCGGTATTGTGAACTGTTGTGGATGTCTCAAATCTTTTTCTAAGCATTTACAGCCGTTATGCTGCCCAATTTTCCCTAGGAATTTTGATGTCTTTGTCTTGTTGTTGTGCTTTCAGATGGCCAACCATTCTCAAAATCAAGTGGTTCGCCTGACTAGGTGCCTCGACGTGCCCGGTCATACTGCTATGTTGGTTTGGGTCATGATCGAGACAGGATACCGTTGGTATCCCGAATACACTGTTGAAGAGCAGTTCCGCGACTTTAATCAAAGCTAGTATTTCTGCACCGTCAGGATATTTCCTTCCTATCCTGGATCTACCGAGCCCCTTCACTATTCCTATGGACTCGGAGTTACCATTGGGATGGCTGTGCAGGATGCTGCCTACTCCATGATGACCATCTTGCGAGTCCGGACTGGCCTGCTACGGAACACTGACTTCCGTTACATGCCAGCTTCACTTCCGGGAGCGCAGGGGTATCTTCAGGCTATCTATGCTGACTCCACTCAGGAGGACTCATTAACTCGTACCACCGCTGAGATGCTCAAAGATAAGGACCGAGAGAATCGGGCCTTGAGGCTGGAGCTCTTTAATACCCGTGCTGATCATTGGGCCACATTGACTCGGTTTGCACCCGCAGTGCAAGCTGGATGTATGGATACCAGGGATCTGTATCCTGTGAGAGCAGCTCTGCCAGACATGGTAGATTGGCGTGATGTGGGAGGCATCACCCCACCCCTTGGTCCCCGCAGGACACCGTTTGTTGGTCCAAGACCTCATCCTAGCCCCTATGGTCCACAGGCTCCTCAGGACCGTCTGTTTCCGGATGATCACGTTGAACTTCCAGGCTATGGAGGTGACTTCTATGAGGACTACTACGGAGCTATCTGAGTTAGTAGTAGTACCACTAGTATTGTAGTAGTTGTATCCCCACTGTCCTGTGTGACTTGTGGAATACGACTTGGTGTGTAATCGATTCCGGAGGTGTAGACAAATAATGTATAGGGACTCGGAATGCCTCCGATGAGATGTAACGTCTACCTTCATAGTTGTACTGTAGCATGGGCTTGTACTAAACTATGTATGACGAGTATGACCGTTGGTGTATATATGGCAGTTTTATATTACCATGGCATACGAATGACCATCTCTGCATTCCGTGTTATCCTTTACATTCTGCACTTCCCTGTTAAGTTTGAGCCATCCTTGTCTAAACCGTTGTCTTGTTTTCCTCCTAGGATGGTCAACACCCGCGGCAACCCTGCTGCCCCGGAGCAGGGGGAAGCCAATGCAGCTAGAGGTGAAAATTTGCCTCACCGCCTTCCCTGGCCGAAGTGATGCTGGAGGCGGAAAGGAACAAGCGTGAGACTAACCGCCTGTTGGAGCGGATTGAGCAGAACACTGCACGCCACCAACGAAATGACCTGGTGTCAATCAACGACTTTATCAAGCTGTACCCACCAAAGTTTAACCATTCCGTCGAGCCCCTCGACGCGGATGATTGGCTTCGCAGCATCACCCACAAGCTACGTTCTGCCAACGTAGCCGAAGCCGACAAGGTTACCTATGCTGCTTATCATCTCGAGGGCCCCGCTAGCCATTGGTGGGAAAACTACGAAGCTATGCGCCCGGTCGGCCAAATCACTACCTGGGCTGAGTTCAGCGAGGCTTTCCGTGAACATCACATTCCGGAAGGTCTCATGGATCGCAAGAGGGAGGAGTTCTGCAACTTCACCCAAGGAAGGCTGACTGTGGATGCATATAGCCGAGAATTTGGGAACCTGGCACGCTATGCTCCTGAAGAGGTTTCTACTGACGCCAAGGAGCGGCAAGGTTCCGCAAGGGACTTAGCCCTGAGCTTCGCCGCGATCTCCGTCTGCACGAGTGCACATCCTTCCAGAAGCTGGTCAATAAAGCTATCAGTGCTGAGACAGGCCAGACTGATTATGACGCTTCATGCAAGCACTCTCGTGATTTTGGGTCTTCATCCGGCTCTGGAGCTCAGAAGCGCCGGGTGTGGATTCCAAGCACTGCACTGCCACCCAGATTCACCCCGAGGCCATCCTTTGAGGCGCCTCGTCCCAACCAGCAATTTGCACCGCCCAAGCCCTATGGTGGCCCCGCTGCTAATGTTGCTCCACGCCCCACTGTGGTAACATGCTTCAAGTGTGGAGAACCGGGTCACTATAGTCGAGAGTGTCCCCAGAACAACCCCAATCAAGCTGGAAAGTCCGTTGGCCGTGGTAAGCCCGCGGGAAAGACTTTCTACGCCAAGCCGGCCACTACTGCACGTGGCCATGTCAACTATGTTTCAGCCGAAGAGGCTCATGAGGATCCCAACGTCGTCCTTGGTACGCTCCTTGTTAACTGCCATCTGGCATCTGTTCTTTTCGATACTGGAGCATCTCATTCATTCATATCCGAGAATTATGCTCGGTTGCATAACACGACATTCTGTGACATGCCCACTTCCATGGTAATTCAAACTCCGGGTTCCAAATGGCAAACTTCTAGGGTAAGCCATGGGAACGAAATTCTTGTCGATAGGCTTGTTTTCCTCGCATCTTTAATAGCTCTCAAGTCCTCCGACATAAACATCATCTTGGGTATGGACTGGATGTCGGCTCATTATGCCAAGATCGATTGTGCCACCAGAACCGTTCAACTTACTCATCCCTCGGGCAAGACAGTTAATGTCTTAACTCGAGTGGCCAAGCGCCAACTTTACTCTCTCAATGCCAACCCTCTTCCAGACCTTGAGGACGTTCCGGTAGTCCGAGACTTCCCGGATGTGTTTCCGGAAGAACTGCCAGGTGTTCCACCTGACCGGGATGTCGAGTTTGTGATAGACCTTGTTCCAGGGACCGTTCCAATTGCTAGAAGACCCTACAAGATGGCACCCTTAGAACTAGCCGAGCTTAAGAACCAACTCGATGAGTCCTTGAACAAAGGGTTCATCCGTCCTAGCTCCTCTCCTTGGGCTTGCCCCGTCCTCTTCGTCAAGAAGAAGGATGGAACGGATCGAATGGTTGTGGATTACCGACCTGTCAATCTGGTCACCATCAAGAACAAATACCCGCTTCCCAGGGTCAACGACATGTATGATCAGCTCGCTGGATCCTCAGTCTTCTCCAAGATGGATTTGAGGTTGGGCTACCATCAAATCAAAATAAGAAACGGGGACATTCCCAAAACGGCTATTGTTACTCGTTATGGCCAATACGAGTACACCGTCATGTCCTTCGGTTTAACCAATGCCCCGGCCACTTTCTCCCGGTTAATGAACTCGGTTTTCATGGAGTACTTGGACAAATTCGTCATAGTATACCTCGATGACATACTCATCTACTCCAAGAATGAAGAGGAACATGCCGAACATCTAAGGCTGGTATTGATGAAACTTCGAGAGCATCGCCTTTATGCCAAATTCTCCAAGTGTGAATTTTGGTTGTCAGAAGTGACCTATCTAGGCCATGTAATCTCTGGTAAGGGTATTGCTGTCAATCCCGAGCGAGTTCAAGCCGTCCTTGATTGGACTCCACCTGAAACGGTCAAGCAAGTTCGGAGTTTCCTTGGCCTAGCGAGCTATTGCCGCCGCTTCGTCGAGAATTTCTCCAAGGTTGCTAAACCTCTAACTGAACTCCTCAAGAAAGATAAAAGGTTCGAGTGGACCCCACAGTGCGAGTTCAGTTTTCAGGAACTAAAAAGACGCCTGACATCTGCTCCCGTACTGGTACCACCAGATTCCTCCAAGGACTTTATTATCTATTGCGACGCCTCGCGACAAGGACTAGGTTGCATACTCATGCAAGATCGTCAGGTAATTGCCTATGCTTCACGGCAATTACACCCACATGAGGAAAATTATCCCACACATGATCTAGAGCTTGCAGCTGTAGTCCATGCAATCAAAACCTGGCGACATTACCTCCTCGGTAATCGTTGCGAGATCTTCACCGATCACCAAAGCTTGAAATATATCTTCACCCAACCAGATTTGAATCTCAGGCAAAGACGTTGGGTCGAGTTGATCTCGGATTACGACTTAGGAATAACTTACACCCCTGGCAAGGCCAATGTCATGGCCGATGCACTAAGTCGTAAGTCCTACTGTAACAACCTGATGTTACAACAAAGTCAACCACTTCTCCATGAGGAATTTCGCAAGCTTAATCTTCACATTGTTCCTCAAGGATTCCTATCCACCCTGGTAGCGGAACCTACCCTTACGGATCAGGTCATCAAGGCACAGAAGATAGATCCGGGAATTTCCCGTATCAAGAGAAACGTTAAGAAAGGAGTCGTGAATTGTTTCTCCATTGATGATCAAGGTGTTGTATACTTTGGGAATCGCCTAGTGGTTCCGAAGGCGCGAAACCTGAGGCGACTGATCCTTAAGGAAGCTCATGAATCCCCTCTCACCATTCATCCCGGTAGTACTAAAATGTATCAAGACCTACGCCAGAGGTTTTGGTGGACTAGGATGAAGAGAGAAATCGCTCAATACATTGCTAATTGCGACGTTTGTCGTCGTGTTAAAGCAGAGCATCAATGGCCTGCTGGTACCCTTCAACCTTTGGCTATTCCTGAATGGAAATGGGACAAAATCAGTATGGATTTCATCACTGGGTTTCCCAGGACCAAGAGGGGGAATAATGCCATCTTCGTCGTGATCGACTGTCTTTCCAAAGTAGCCCATTTTCTACCTGTTCGTGAGAGTATCACCGCTAGCCAGCTAGCTGACCTATACATCTCCCGAATAGTGTCTCTTCATGGTGTCCCATTGGAAATTAACTCAGACCGTCGAAGTCTCTTCACCTCTCGATTTTGGGAAAGTTTCCAAAATGCTATGGGAACTCATCTCTCCTTTAGCACCGCCTTCCATCCTCAATCAAGTGGTCAAGTAGAGCGAGTCAATCAAATTCTGGAAGATATGCTCCGAGCTTCTGTTATCTCGTTCGGAATGAGTTGGGAGAAATGCCTTCCATTCGCGGAGTTTGCTTATAACAATAGCTATCAAGCTAGTTTGGGCAAGGCTCCCTTCGAAGTTCTCTATGGACGAAAATGTCGAACGCCTCTTAACTGGTCAGAAACCGGGGAAAGACAACTCTTTGGCCCGGATATGATTCAGGAAGCAGAAGAGCAGGTTCGCGTTATTCGTGAGAAATTGAAAACAGCCCAATCTCGCCAAAAGAGTCAATATGATCGTAAGCATAAGCCTATGACATTTGAAATTGATGAGAAAGCTTACCTTCGGTTTACCCCGTTAAAGGGAACCCATCGCTTCGGTATCAAAGGCAAATTGGCTCCTCGTTACATTGGACCCTTTCGCATTCTTGCCAAACGAGGAGAAGTTGCCTACCAATTGGAACTACCTCCGCATCTTTCCAGAGTTCACGATGTCTTCCATGTTTCGCAACTCAGGCGTTGCTTCGCGGATCCTATCCGTGGAGTGGACCACGAAACGCTTGATTTACAAGATAACATTTCTTATCGGGAATACCCCGTTCGTATCCTTGATCAAGCCGAGCGTACCACTCGACGTCATAATATCAAGTTTCTCAAGGTTCAATGGTCACACCATTCCGAAGAATAAGCCACTTGGGAAAGGGAGGATCGTATTCGACTCGAGTACCCCACCTTCTTCCCAGATGATCCTAAATCTCGGGACGAGATTCTATTGAGTGGGGGTGAGTTGTCACACCCTAGCTAGATTATGCATTAGAGTGTGCATCATGTTTACCTTCATCAGAAAATTGAAATGGGGAAAGCAGAACCCCCAGCACCCCCCCCTGAAATCAACTAGGGTTTACTAAAAATAAATTCAATGAACCTGAAATGCCCTTCAAAAATGTTCACCCTCTTTGCCTTGGGATAGAACCCTTGGGAAAAATGGTGCATATAATTTTAGGTCAACAAAAGGGGCATTGATTTAATTCATAAATATTTGAATTTGGGCATTTAAATAGTATTAAATAATTCAAATGCTCAAATAATGTTGGAACTATTTTTGGGCCACTGAAATATTTCAGTAAGTGTCCATAAATATTTTCAGGATTTTATAAAATGATTTAGTATTTAAACTAAATCAAAATAGAATAACAGAAATAGAAAAACACAAAAAAAAATAAAGAGGGAAAGGCCATGGGCCACTTACCTGGCCCATCTCCAGCTGGCGTCCAGCCCACCCCGCTGCCTCCTGTCGTCCCCCTCCTCGGACAGAAGGACGCGGGCGTGTGCCCGGCGCTCGCCGGCACGCGCGCGCGCCACCTCCCCCCCTGCGCGCCACCTCCTGCTTCCGGGCTCCCTCCTAATGCCACGGAGACGGCCACGCACCCCCTGGCCCTCTCATTCCCCTCCCCCGTGCTCATCCCCTCCTCTGGCTCTCCCCCTCTCTTCCACAGAACGCGGCCGTCGCCGCCGACGAGAACCACCACGGCCACAGCCACCCCCTCGCCCCTCGGTTGTGCCCACGAGCTCCGCAACGTCGTCCTCGACCCCCTCACCAAACCACGCCCCGCCGGAAGCCCTGCATCGTCGACCTCGAGCTCTTCTTCAACCTCGGCCACCCGAGCTCCTCACTGTCGATTCGCACCATCAAGGTCGCCCCCCAGCGCGCTAGCCACCCCTACGGCACCGCTGTGAGCTCCCGGTCCTTTTCCCCTTAGCCACGCCGTCGATTTCGCCCAGTAGCCGTTGCCCCGCGAGCACCTGAAGCTCGGCGCCGTTGAGCCTCGACGTCGTCGTGGCTACGGCCGCGCAAGCCCACGTCCGAGCGCACCACCGTCTTCAACGCGTCCCCAGGAGCCTAACGCAACCACCCATTCGACCTGCCGTGCCCCCTAGCGCTAACCCGCACCAGCCCCTAACTCCGGCCACCGCCGCGAGCTTGCCTCCGGCGAGCTCGGGCCATCTCAGCCCCTGCCGTGTCCACAGATGGATGCGGGCGAGTCCTAGCTCCGCGTAGATGCCCTTCGCTGGCCATTTGGTCACCGGAGGAGGATTTCCGAGCCCCTCCGCCGTCTCTGGCCTCGCCGGCGACGAGCCGGGGTCAACTCCGGCGTGTTTTTGACCCCAGGTCGGCTGGGTTGACTCCCCCCCTGACTCACTGACGTGCGGGCCCAGGCGCCTGCTTAATTAATGTTAGGTAATTAGTGTTAATAAAATTAGCTAATTAGTGAGCCACTGACATGCGGGCCCCGCCCGGCTAACTAAGTTAGTTAGGGTTAACTAACTTGGTTAGTTGATTGTGTCACTGACCAGTGGACCCCATTGGTTAGGTTTGACCTGGAGGCGCCCAGTTGACCTGCTGACATCAGGGTGATGTCATGCTGATGCAATAACTCCTTTTCTGGATTTGATTTTATATAGGAAATTCTAGAAAATTGCCTAAACTTCAAAAATTCATAGAAATTCAACCATAACTCCAAATGAGACAAATTATATAAGAAAAATTATAAGAAAAATTCAAGGAATCCATCTGTACCATTTTCATGCATGTTTGAACAATGTTTGTCCTCTGTTTTGGACAAAACAAATAAAGGGCATTTAAATAATCATATATGGGGTTGGAATTTGAATCTTGTACTCAAACCAACTTCATTTAAATCATAGCTAGTTGCATTAGCTCAAGACACATCCATATTGCCATGTCATAGCATGCATCATATTGTTGCATATCGTCATGTGTTGATTGTGCTCGGTTGTGTTATTCGTGGTACGTTCTGCCTCCGAGGATATTCACGAGTATCCAACTGAAGGGCAGTATCCCGTTACCACTCCATCAGGCAAGCAACCATTGATCATTCCGATACAACCCATGTTCTCGCTCCTGCTCTTGTTTACTGCATTAAGACAACACGATTCAAACTGCTGTGTGCTACGGTAGCTGAACCCTTATCCTCTGCATGACCTGTCATTGCCACAGTAACTAGATGAAACCCACTAGCATGTGTAGGAGTTGATTGAGCCATGTTTTGTGATTCCTACCTTGCTATGCCTGCTATGCTTAGAGTTGGGTCAGGTCTGGCTCATCTGGGTGATGGGCTAGAGTGAAATGCTTGTGCCAGTAATATGTGGGATGTGTTGAACATGTTTTGGTAAAGGTATCGATGAGAGGCCATGTAGGAGTACATGGTGGGTTGTTTCATTGAGGCCGTCCATAAGAACTGAGATCTGTATGTGTGATTTAAGATGCAGTTACTACCGTACATTGGGCCCGAAACAAATGGACCCTCTCGGCTTCTTAGCCACCCTAGTACTCTGTCCAGGAGTTGCAAATAGTTTCTGGTGTTTGTACGATATGTGTTCGCGGCCGTGCGTAGCGCTGACCCTAGGGGTGGGCTACGTTGCGGTAGATACACCGTGGCACGGTGTACCGAGTCACCCGTTTGGTGTCTCGGGAACCCTATTCACATCGTTCGGGGCCGTATGTGGAAACCTCGGCCGGACTCCCTGCGGATGGAACCTGGATAGGCGATAACCTGGACTAGGGGCTTAGGTGTTTAGGTAGGCCATGGCCGACACCCTCGCTGGGCTTCCGCTTGAAGGTTGCCGAGTACATGTCGTGTAGACGGCGGTAAGCGGTGAAAGCGTGTATGACGAAGTACACCCCTGCAGGGTATAAAACTATTCGAATAGCCGCGTTCGCGGTAAAGGACTACTTGGTTGCCTATACAGTTCATAGACAAGTTAATGGATACTACTAAAAGACTCAAGATAGGTGTGAGTACCGAGGATGGCCCTCTCGCAGGTTACGAGGGAGGATCCACGGTGGAGTATTGTGTTGGTGATTAGTGGACTCGTGTGCGAAAACTATTTTGCTAAAAGATTCCGTAGGATAGCTTAGCCAAGAGTAAAAGCTGGGTTGCTGCATAAACCCCACCACCTTCTTGAGAATGAGCATGTATAGTAGGTTCTGATGTAAGACTTGCTGAGTACCTTTGTACTCATGTTTGCTTATTTATTGTTTTAAGACGACAACACTGCCCCCTCCGATGGGTTTTACGTAGACCTTGACGTCGACGAGTGACTAGCCACCCAGGTGGTGATCCAGGCCATGGAGGGCCCTATGTAGATAGACAGGCTTTGAGAAGCCTTCTTTCTTTCTAGAGTCTGTACTCAGACTAGTTGCTTCCGCATGTGCTTGTATGACTGTATGACTTGAGTGTCGGGTCATGAGACCCCTACCTGTATGGCTCTCTGGAGCTTTTAAATAAAGTACTTGAGTTGTAGAGTTTTGTTGTGATGCCATGTTGTATGTACTCATATCGAGCATATTGTGTGTATGATTGAAATGCTTGGTATGAGTGGGATCCGACAACCTAGTTGTTTGTCCTTCGCAGCCTTTCTTATGGGGAAATGTAGTCTAGTGCTCCTCGAGCCATAGGAGTCCGCTACAGCCCGGCTCACCGGAGTCCTGCTAGCCCAGCACTACTGTTCAGGACACTTGACTGGCCGGCATGTGTTTCACTTCGTCCCTATGTCTGTCCCTTCGGGGAAATGTCACGCGGTGATCTCCGGAGTCCTGTCTAGCCTGCTACAGCCTGGGATCCCCGGAGTCCTGTTAGCCCAGTGCTACAGCCCGGAACCACTCATTGATGACCGACATGTTCGATGTGATTCATGTATGCCTGTCTCCATAGGTCTGTGCCGCTTTGGGTTCACGACTAGCCATGTCGGCCCGGGTTCTCGGTCATATGGGTGCTAGCGACATTGTCATATACGCGAGCCAAAAGGCGCAAACGGTCCCGGGCCATGGTAAGGCGACACCCGTGGGATACCGTGTGTGAGGCCGCAAAGTGATATGGGGTGTTACCGGCTAGATCGATGTGGCCTGGAATCGGGGTCCTGACAGGAACTCTCAATGAAAGCACCAATGTCGGTGTCAAAACCGGCGGATCCCGGGTAGGGGGTCCCGAACTGTGCATCTAAGGCAGATGGTAACAGAAGGCAGGGGACACGATGTTTACCCAGGTTCAGGCCCTCTTGATGGAGGTAATACCCTACGTCCTGCTTGATTGTTCTTGATGATATGAGTATTACAAGAGTTGATCTACCATGAGATCATAGAGGCTAAACCCTAGAAGCTAGCCTATGGTATGATCGTATGCGGTCCTACGGACTAAACCCTCCGGTTTATACAGACACCGGAGGGGGCTAGGGTTACACAGAGTCGGTTACAAGGGAGGAGATCTACATATCCATATTGCCTAGCTTGCCTTCCACGCCAAGGAGAGTCCCGTCCGGACACGGGACGAAGTCTTCAATCTTGTATCTTCATAGTCCAATAGTCCGGCCAAAGGATATAGTCTGGCTGTCCGGAGACCCCCTAATCCAGGACTCCCTCAGTGGGGCCGGTGGTCCGGTCGGCAGCCCGTGCGGTGTTCTGTATGGGAAGAATCAGAGACGAGGAAGATGAAGGGCTAGGAGACGTAGGATCTTCATCCAACCGCCTGAAATGGTCGACTAGCCCAAATGACAAAAGTCACGCGACTTGCATGCAGACATGCCTTTATATTCAGTACCATCAACGTACCTACTTAGCACTACTCCTGAATCCATCAAGCTAAACAACGTGCCACTCATAATTCCAAACTTGTTGCTCATGTACGAATCTGATATGATGCTGATATTACTAAAACAGATAACATTTAATTGGTCAGCTAATGTTCGTACTTTACTTTCGAAAAGCACGTGCACCACATATAGAGAGACAGCATGGAGGTGCTTTCTTAATGCGCTCTGGTTCATCATGTGTGGGCCCTGCGCAACAAACATTTTATTATCCAAAATTTGCTTGCTCTTCTTTAGCATGTTCCTCTTCCGTTCTTCTTTAATAAGTACTCTCTCCATTCCTAAATACAAGTCTTTGTATAAATTCCACCATGGACTACATATGGAGCAAAATGAGTGAATCTACACTCTAAAATGTGATTTTGTAAACATGGGAATAGGATTTGTAGTGGCCTGCCCACTTGAATCCTATAAGAATAGCAAGGAAATGCAGGGAGCCGTGTCGCCTTTGAGAGTTACACTGATATTAACAGTACCGCACCTTCAGTTGAAGGGAGCTGGTATCCCAAGCCTTTCTAGCCGTACCGGCAATACTAGCACATATATTGCAGCAAGTTCCACTTTGCTGATTTTACTCTGATGCTTACGGTTTTCCCGTTATATCTACACTATGATCTGTGTAGCTGCTTTGTGTCGCACTAGCAGCAGTCCACTCTTGAAGCAAAACACCGCAATGACTTACAAAATTGGCACCAAGGCATTGAGTGCCATTCTGTATGCAATGAAACTCATACGCTCCCCACCTGTTGATTCTTGTTCAGAATATGATCCTAATGACTACTCTAACCTCGAGGAGTCAAAGGCAGATGGCTTGTCCTGTTCACCCATCAAGGTGCCTGTTCTAATTTGGCAAGATTTATTGATTTCGCTTATCTTGCATATGTTGTCTTGCATTTCTTCTACTTTGTTGCACCGCCATCTGCTTAGTTTACTCATCATATATGTCGAGATGCCATGCCCATCCATTATCCATCCATTTTCCATCTGTCATCATACCATGTTTTTCCACTCAAATGTTGTTCTTGTGCATTAGACATCAAAAAGGAAGAGGGTGATTGCCGAACCTGAAGGAGCACCAGCAAAGTCCTTGAAAAACATGGTTGTGCCAGAGAAATCAGACATCACCCCACTTATATTGGCTGTACAACCAATGACACAAAACATAGGACCGACTCCAGCAGACTGTACCCATACTTCACTGGCCACACCACTAGCCGCACCACACAGGACCTGCACTCCAGCAAAAGGTATGCCAATTTCAGTTGCCATAGCACCATCCGTACCATAGAAAAATCCCACTCCAGCAAAAAGTACAGCAAGTCCACCAGCCGAAGACCTATCCCAACTGCAGAGACGGCCAATTCCTACAGATTGGAACCCCATTCCAGTTATTCCCATCTTAAAAGACAATGATTTCAATGTTGTTAGGGACTACGTGCATATATTCCCATCCTGGGAAGATTATAGTGAAGACAAACACCATTTTCACATCTTCCTATCCCACTTACGTGTAAGTTCTATTATTCGTGGTGATTATTTTCCTGTTTTTTGCTGATTGAACACATCAATGATTTACATTACATTGTTGTAAGTAGGCGAGGGTCAATCTGGATAGTCATGACAAGCAAAGCTTGCTTGCGCTTTTCAAGGAAGCATTGCAGTAGTATTGGTGTTACCTAAGGAAATCACACTTTGATGGCAAGTCTATAAACGAATTTCTAGTGAAGTCTCCTGTGCTAAATTTAGAAGACATTGAATGGAAAAACCTTGTTATGTTGTGGTCTCGTTCCGAGGATGAGGTACTGTCTATGATATCGCATGACAATTTGAACTTCTACTTTTCCACATGTGCCTTATGGATCTTTTTTGCAGGAAATCTACTCGTAAAAGAATTCTGGTTTGAAAAGAACGATAGGATATCGCAAATATGCTACCCGCTGCCTTCCTCTTGTTAGTACCTGTTGTCCTGTATCACTGTACTTGCATACATACCTGGTTCATTATGTGACAGCAGTATGCATGATAGCTTGCTTATCAATTGTTCGCTCCAAATTATCTGATCTGTATGAATGGTTACATTAGTGTAGAATATATCCAATGCCAATGAAAAAATTTAGCTCTGCATTGTTCTTGTAAGTACCTGCTGTCATTTATCAGTGTACTTATATTGATAGGTAGTTGTTCATGTACCATCACTCTGCAGCTTACTTTCCTTTCCCCTCCATTTTCTACACATAAGATCTATATTTACTCTTACCATAAGGTTGGATAACACCGATGGTACTGAAGAAGTTTAGCTCTGCATTGCTCTTGGCTGTACCTTTTTCCTGTATCGCTGTACTTACATTTATAGCTACTTGGTTATGTAGCATAACTCTTCATCTTATCTTAAATATTCTCCATTTTTCTTATATTGTCACATCCATATTTACTCTTAACAAAATGTAGAATAAAGGCAATGCTTGTGAAGAAGATTCTGTGGTAAACTTCTTGAATTGCCCCCCCCATCAGCATGGACAAGGCCTTTATAGAGCCTGCCTTCACCAATAATGTAAGTTTGTCCTTCTCAAGCCTTCAAACTTTGTTGTGTATATTTGGTTTGGCATGACTGCAACAGCTGTTTATTTTTGGTGTTTGCATTAAATTGCATGTTTGAAGTTTATTATGTAGTTCATAAACAAAAGTTTGTCCTTCTCAATTTAAGTTTTCAGTTGTACAACCAAGTTCCTTCTTCATACCATGTAAATTAAACTATACAGAGCAAGTAATCTTCTTTTGCACTTCATGTATGCTTCTGTTCTTGATCCGTAATCCAGTGGTGTGGTGAACCTACCCACTACAACACTATGTCATATTCTGCAATGTCTTAACTCTGAACAATGTCATATCATTCTACTATTATTTAAAATGTCCATTTATTTGCCAATCTGAAATGGGATAAATTGACAGCACACTAACCATTGATACTTATGTGTTCTTGATCTGTAATCGAGTGGTGTCGTGAAGCTACCAACTCCTTCACAATGTCATTTCCTGCCATGTCTTGACCTGAACAATACCATATTGTGTTAATGCAATTTTAAACTGTGTCACTTTGTTGGTCAGTAAGAAATGTGATGAATTGCCAGCACTGATACTTTTATGTGCAGAACCTGTCATATGTCTTCTTGTTTATCTTTTAGACTAAGCAGGATATAAATGTTAAACAAGCGCATTCTCATCAACTTGCTCAATGCTACCTCTTGAGCACTGCGTTGGATTTCCCCGAAGAGGAGAGGATGATGCAGCAAAGTAGCGTAGGTATTTCCCTTAGTTTTTGAGAACCAAGGTATCAATCCAGTAGGAGGCTACGCGCGAGTCCCTCGTACCTACACAAAAACAATAGCACAACACAACCAACGCGCTTAGGGGTTGTCAATCCCTTCACGGTCACTTACGAAAGTGAGATCTGATCGAGATGATAGATAATATTTTTGGTATTTTTGGTATAGAGATGCAAAGTAAAAAGTAAAAGGGCAAAGTAAAAAAGCAAAGCAATAATAAAGTGATGGAGATTGATATGATGAGAAAGAGACCTGGGGGCCATAGGTTTCACTAGTGGCTTCTCTCAAGAGCATAAGTATTCTACGGTGGGTGAACAAATTACTGTTGAGCAATTGACAGAATTGAGAATAGTTATGAGAATATCTAGGTATGATCATGTATATAGGCATCACATCCAAGACAAGTAGACCGACTCCTACCTGCATCTACTACTATTACTCCACTCATCGACCGCTATCCATCATCCATCTAGAGTATTAAGTTAAAAACAGAGTAACGCCTTAAGCAAGATGACATGATGTAGAGGGATAGTTTCATGCAATATGATAAAAAAACCATCTTGTTATCCTCCATGGCAACAATACAATACGTGCCTTGCTGCCCCTTCTATCACTGGGAAAGGACACCGCAAGATCGAACCCAAAGCTAAGCACTTCTCCCATGGAAAGAAAAACCAATCTAGTAGGCCAAACCAAACTGATAATTCGAAGAGACTTGCAAAGATAACCAATCATACATAAGAGAATTCAGAGAAGATTCAAATATTATTCATAGAGAGACTGGATCATAAACCCACAATTCATCGGTCTCAACACACACACCGCAAAAAGAAGATTACATCGAATAGATCTCCACGAGAGAGGGGGAGAACATTGTATTGAGATCCAAAAAGAGAGAAGAAGCCATCTAGCTACTAACTATGGACCCGTAGGTCTGGAGTAAACTACTCACACTTCATCAGAGGGGCTTGGATGATGATGTAGAAGCCCTCCGTGATCGATGCCCCCTCCGGCGGAGCTCCGGAACAGGCCCCAAGATGGGATCTCGTGGATACAGAAAGTTGCGGCGGTGGAATTAGGTTTTTGGCTCCGTCCTCGATTGTTTGGGGGTACGTAGGTATATATAGGAGGAAGGAGTACGTCGGTGGAGCTTCGAGGGGCCCACGAGGCAGGGGCGCGCCCTGGGGGGCGCCCTCCACCCTCGTGACTTCCTCGTGGCTTTCTTGATGGAGGGTCCATGTCTCCTGGGTCTTATCTGATGAGAAAATCACGTTCCCGAAGGTTTCATTCCGTTTGGACTCCGTTTGATATTCTGTTACTCCAAAACACCGAAATAGGCAAAAAACAACAATTCTGGGCTGGGCCTTCGGTTAATAGGCTAGTCCCAAAAATAATATAAAAGTGGAAAATAAAGCCCAATATGGTCCAAAACAGTAGATAATATAGCATGGAGCAATCAAAAATTGTAGATACGTTGGAGACGTATCAAGCATCCCCAAGCTTAATTCCTGCTCGTCCTCGAGTAGGCAAATGATAAAAACAGAATTTTTTATGCGGAGTGCTACTTGGCATAATTTTAATGTAATTCTTCTTAATTGTGGTATGAATATTCAGATCCGAAAGATTCAAGACAAAGTTCATATTGACATAAAAATGTTAATACTTCAAGCATACTAACTAAGCAATTATGTCTTCGCAGAATAACATGGCCAAAGAAAGTTCATCCCTACAAAATCATATAGTTTAGTCATGTTTCATTTACGTCACACAAGAACGCTCTCATCATGCACAACCCCGATGACAAGCCAAGCACTTGTTTCATACTTTAGTAATCTGAAACCTATAAACTTTCATGCAATATATGAGCGCGAGTCATGGACATAGCACTATGGGTGGAATAGAATATAATGAAGGGGGTTATGTGGAGAAGACAAAAAGGAGAAAGTCTCACATCAACGAGGCTAATCAATGGGCTATGGAGATGCCCACCGATTGATGTTAATGCAAGGAGTAGGGATTGCCATGCAACGGATGCACTAGAGCTATAAATGTATGAAAGCTCAACAAAAGAAACTAGTGGGTATGCATCCAACTTGCTTGCTCACGAAGACCTAGGGTACTTGAGGAGGCCCATTGTTGGAATATACAAGCCAAGTTCTATAATGAAAAATTCCCACTAGTATATGAAAGTGATAACATGAGAGACTCTCTACTATGAAGATCATGGTGCTACTTTGAAGCACAAATGTGGTAAAAGGATAGTAACATTGTCCTTTCTCTCTTTTTCTCTCATTTTTGGGCCTTCTCTTTTTTATGGCCTTTCTCTTTTGTTGGGCCTTCTCTTTTTTTATGGCCTTTCTCTTTTTTTTATTCCTCACTTGGGACAATGCTCTGATAATGATGATCATCACACTTCTATTTATTTACAACTCAATGATTACAACTCGATACTAGAACAAAGATGACTCTATATGAATGCCTCCGGCGGTGTACCGGCATATACAATGAACCAAGAGTGACATGTATGAAAGAATTATGAACGGTGGCTTTGCCACAAATACTATGTCAACTACCTGATCATGCTAAGCAATATGAAAATGATGAATGTGTCATGATGAACGGAATGATGGAAAGTTGCATGGCAATATATCTCGGAATGGCTATGGAAATGCCATAATAGGTAGGTATGGTGGCTATTTTGAGGAAGATATAAGGAGGTTTATGTGTGAAAGAGCGTATCATATCACGGGGTTTGGATGCACCGGCGAAGTTTGCACCAACTCTCAATGTGAGAAAGGGCAATGCACGGTACCGAAGAGGCTAGCAAAGATGGAAGGGTGAGAGTGCGTATAATCCATGGACTCAACATTAGTCATAAAGAACTCACATACTTATTGCAAAAATCTACAAGTCATCAAAAACCTCGGCACTACGCGCATGCTCCTAGGGGGATAGATTGGTAGGAAAAGACCATCGCTCGTCCCCGACGACCACTCATAAGGAAGATAATCAAATAACACCTCATGTTTCAAATTTGTTGCATAACGATTACCATACGTGCATGCTACGGGACTTGCAAACTTCAACACAAGTATTTCTCAATTTCACAACTACTCAACTAGCATGACTTTGATATTATTACCTCCATATCTCAAAACAATCATCAAGCATCAAACTTTTCTTAGTTTTCAACACACTCATAATAAAGTTTTATTATTAATCTTGCATACCAAGAATATTAGGATTTTAAGCAAATTACCATGCTATTAAGACTCTCAAAATAATCTAAGTGAAGCATGAGAGATCAATAGTTTCTATAAAACGAATCCACCACCGTGCTCTAAAAGATATAAGTGAAGCACTAGAGCAAAAGTATAAAGCTCAAAAGATATAAGTGAAGCACATAGAGTATTCTATCAAATTCCAAATCATGTATGGCTCTCTCGAAAGGTGTGTACAGAAAGGATGATTGTGGTAGACTAACAAGTAAAGACTCAAATCATAAAAGACGCTCCAAGAAAAACACATATCATGTGGTTAATAAAAATATAGCTCCAAGTAAAGTTACCGATAGAAGTAGACGAAAGAGGGGATGCCTTCCGGGGCATCCCCAAGCTTTGGCTTTTAGGTGTCCTTAGATTATCTTGGGGGTGCCATGGGAATCCCCAATCTTAGGCTCTTGCCACTCCTTGTTCGATAATCCATCAAATCTTTACCCAAAACTTGAAAACTTCACAACACAAAACTTAAAGTAGAAAATCTCGTGAGCTCCGTTAGCGAAAGAAAACAAAAGACCACTTCAAGGTACTGTAATGAACTCATTCTTTATTTATATTGGTGTTAAACCTACTGTATTCCAACTTCTCTATGGTTTATAAACTATTTTACTAGCCATAGATTCATCAAAATAAGCAAATAACACACGAAAAAACAGAATCTCTCGAAAACATAACAGTCTGTAGTAATCTGTAGCTAGCGCAATATCTGGAATCCCAAAAATTCTAAAATAAATTGCTGGACGTGAGGAATTTATCTATTAATAATCTTCAAAAAGAATTAACTAAATATCACTTTCCAAGTAAAAATGACAGCAGTTCTCGTGAGCGCTAAAGTTTCTGTTTTTTACAGCAAGTTCAATAAGACTTTCCCCAAGTCTTCCCAGCGGTTCTACTTGGCACAAACACTAATTAAACACAAAAAACACAACGAAAACAGAGGCTAGATAAATTATTTATTGAATAACAGCAAGGAAAAATATTGGGTTGTCTCCCAACAAGCGCTTTTTTTAAAGCCTTATAGCTAGGCATTGGTAATTTTAATGATGCTCACAAGAAAGACAAGAATTGAAGCACAAAAGGAGCATCATAAAGCATGTGACAAACACATCTAAGTCTAACATACTTCTTATGCATAGGCATCTTAAAGGAAAACAAATTATCATAGCAAGCAAAAGCTAGCATATGCAAGGAAGCGGAAAGAAACAATAGCAATCTCAACATAACGAGAGGTAATTTAGTAATATGAAAATTTCTAAAACCATATTTTCCTATCTCATAGTAATTACATGTAGGATCATAAGCAAATTCAACAATATAGGTATCACAAAACATATTCTTAACAGGATCCACATGTATGCAAAGTTGACACTCTTCCAAAATAGTGGGACTAACATTAACTAAAGTCATGACCTTTCCAAACCCACTTTTAATATTATTGCAAACATTATAATCAATCTCATATTCATCATGGGGTTTAAATAAATTTTCAAGATCAAAACAAGAATCACCCCAATCATGATGATTGCAACAAGTAGAGGACATAGTAAAACTAGCATCCCCAAGCTTAGGGTTTTGCATATTATTAGCATAATTGACATTCATAGAATTTATGCTATCATCATTGCAATCATGCTTTCTATTCAAAGATCTATCGTGAATCGCTTCATAAAGTAATTCATCACACTTTTCAGATTCACGAATTTCAAGCAAAACTTCATAAAGATAATCTAGTGCACAAAACTCACTAGCAATTGGTTCATCATAATTGGATCTCTTAGAAAGATTAGCAAGTGGATGAGGATCCATAGATCTTAGGTTCTCTGTTTAGTAATAAATAAACAACTATTCCAACCATACGAGCAAACAAGAAACAGGCAACAGAGGAAAATAGAGGGTGGAGAGGGAGGATAGAGAGAGGGTGAATACAACGGCAAGGGTGAAGTGGGGGAGAGGAAAACGAGAGGCAAATGGCAAATAATGTAATGCGGGAGATAGGGATTGTGATGGGTACTTGGTATGTTGACTTTTGCGCAGACTCCCCGGCAACGGCGCCTCTTGAGCACTGCGTTGGATTTCCCCGAAGAGGAGAGGATGATGCAGGAAAGTATCGTAAGTATTTCCCTCAGTTTTTGAGAACCAAGATATCAATCCAGTAGGAGGCTACACGCGAGTCCCTCGTACCTACACAAAAACAACAGCTCAACGCAACCAACGCGCTTAGGGGTTGTAAATCCCTCCACGGTCACTTACGAAAGTGAGATCTGATAGAGATGATAGATAATATTTTTGGTATTTTTGGTATAGAGATGCAAAGTAAAAAGTAAAAGGGCAAAGTAAAAAAGAAAAGCAATAATAAAGTGATGGAGATTGATATGATGAGAAAGAGACCCGGGGGCCATAGGTTTCACTAGTGGCTTCTCTCAAGAGCATAAGTATTCTACGGTGGGTGAACAAATTACTGTTGAGCAATTGACAGAATTGAGCATAGTTATGAGAATATCTAGGTATTATATATATAGGCATCACGTCCGAGACAAGTAGACCGACTCCTGCCTACATCTACTACTATTACTCCACTCATCGACCGCTATCCAGCATCCATCTAGAGTATTAAGTTAAAAATAGAGTAACACCTTAAGCAAGACGACATGGTGTAGAGGGATAGTTTCATGCAATATGATAAAAAAACCATCTTGTTATCCTCGATGGCAACAATACTATACGTGCCTTGCTGCCCCTTCTGTCACTGGGAAAGGACACCGCAAGATCGAACCCAAAGCTAAGCACTTCTCCCATGGCAAGAAAAACAAATCTAGTAGGCCAAACCAAACTGATAATTCGAAGAGACTTGCAAAGAAAACCAATCATACATAAGAGAATTCAGAGAAGATTCAAATATTATTCATAGATAGACTGGATCATAAACCCACAATTCGTTGGTCTCAACAAACACACCGCGAAAAGAAGATTACATCGAATAGATCTCCACGAGAGAGGGGGAGAACATTGTATTAAGATCAAAAAAGAGAGAAGAAGCCATCTAGCTACTAACTATGGACCCGTAGGTCTGAAGTAAACTACTCACACTTCATCGGAGGGTCTTGTATGATGATGTACAAGCCCTCCGTGATCGATGCCCCCTCCGGCGGAGCTCCGGAACAGGCCCCAAGATGGGATCTTGTGGATACAGAAAGTTGCGGCGGTGGAATTAGGTTTTTGGCTCCGTCCCCCATCGTTTGGGGGTACATGGGTATATATAGGAGGAAGGAGTACGTCGGTGGAGCTTCGAGGGGTCCACGAGGCAGGGGGCACGCCCTAGGGGGCGCCCTCCACCCTCGTGACCGCCTCGTGGCTTTCTTGATGGAAGGTCCAAGTCTCCTGGGTCTTATCTGATGAGAAAATTACGTTCCCGAAGGTTTCATTCCGTTTGGACTCCGTTTGATATTCTATTTCTCCGAAACACTGAAATAGGCAAAAAACAACAATTTGGGCTGGGCCTCCGGTTAATAGGTTAGTCCCAAAAATAATATAAAAAGTGGAAAATAAAGCCCAATATGGTCCAAAACAGTAGATAATATAGCATGGAGCAATCAAAAATTGTAGATACATTGGAGATGTATCACTCACCTGCTTGCGCTGCAGCTCCCTAGCAGGGCTAACCTTTCTTGAACTCTATTGAAGTGTTGTCGGTTCTGTATATTATTTTGTCGGTGTGTTTAGTTGGACTGGTGGCGATCTTTGATGCCCCATGTATGTAATCTGCTGTCTACTTGTGCTTTATTATCATAGTGGCGAACTTTGATGCCGAGTGGATGTAATATGCCGTAATTTCCTTATTGTATAGTCTAGGTTTTTTCTTATTCACGGTGCTGCAGTTATTTTACTGTATATATATATCCTCTCTTCGTAGTAAACCGGCCAAACTGTAAAATTACGGTACATAATCGGGCCGTCATGCAATCACGATGTATAATCCGCATCATGGGCCCCGTCATCTTGGTCCGTTAGAAGGCCTAAATGCGAACTGGCTCACTAATAGATTCGGGCCTTTAATAGGCCGAGTAAACCGCCGGCCCTCATTTCACAGGAAAACTCAATGGGGTTTTAGGAGGCTGAGAAGTAGGTTGGGCCTGAAACGTGCCGAACAGCTCACGGGCCGGCAGTAGCCCGAAATGGACCCCAGCCCATGATTGTGCCAATCAAACCGGGTCATAGTTAGGCCCAACTATATGACGGGCTTTTAACAGGCCGAAAATAATATAGGGCTGAAATGTCAAATGAGCCCTTAATAGGCCGAAACTAATATCAGGCCGAATTAC
Source organism: Triticum monococcum (assembly GCA_034509565.1). Taxonomy (NCBI): domain Eukaryota; kingdom Viridiplantae; phylum Streptophyta; class Magnoliopsida; order Poales; family Poaceae; genus Triticum; species Triticum monococcum. The sequence goes on along the minus strand of CM067841.1, from coordinate 165,624,613 downwards.
TAAATGGGCCTTCAACAAGTGGGCCCAAAAGCATAGCGTCCAGTTGACGGGCCGAATCTGATATGGGCCATAATTTAGCCCAAAGCCTCCTAAAGGGTCGGACCTGATCTGGGCCGTACTTTGGCCCAGAACATGGTAGGCTTTTAACGGGCCGGATCTCATATGGGCCATTGTTAGGCCCGGAACGTGGCAGGCCATTAATGGACCGGATCAAATATGGGCAGCATTTGGCCCAAAACATGGCTGGCAGTTAATGGGCCGGCCTACTAGGGTCCTCAAAATCTTGTGGGCCTACAGCTGGGCTGGCCCATTAATGTCAGAAAAATCTTGTGGGCCTTTAGCTGGGCCGGCCCATTATGGTCCACAAAAATCTTGTGGGCCTTCACCTGGGCCGGCCCATTATGGCCCGCAAAAATCTTGTGGGCCTTTACCTGGGCCGACCCATTATGGCCCACAAAATCTTGTGGGCCTTTAGCTGGGCCAGCCCATTATGGTCCGCAAAATCTCATGGGCCTTTAGCTGGGCCGGCCCATTATGGTCCACAAAATCTTGCAGGCCTTTAGTTGGGCGGGCCCATTAAAACTTTATGGGCCACTTTTGGGCCGGTCCACGTGTCAACATATCATAGGTGCATCTCGCCCATTGGATGAGTGACGCCTGTGCCAACGCGAAGCTGGCACGTGTTTCCGTCAGCCAATCAGAATTTTACACATGGAAAATCCCCATTGGTCCCGGCTGTTAACGGGTTATCGGATCCAAAACCGGACCCGATAGCTTAATGGCGTTCCGTTACGGTGGATGCCACGTGTCGGTCACCCTTGACGAAAGCACTTATGTGACGCGCGATTTATCGTCATGGAAGTGGACACTTCCGTGATGATAATTTTGGTAATGTCATGTAACACTTCTACGACAACACGGGTATGACTATCTTGATTCTGTCATAAAATTGTCATGGATGTACATGCATGACAGAAAACGTGACCTACTGTGACAAACACGTATCATCGCGGAAGTGTATTTTTTTTGTAGTGCCCATAGGTGTCGTTCACCCTGACATCTTTGGCGCGCCAGGTAGGGGGGCGAGCTGTGAAAATATGGTTTTGGATTGAACTTATCGACTCCCTCGTCGCGATGGCTCGAGAGGAGAAGGCGACATCAATCAGCCATGCTCTGGTGTCGTCCGCAGCCATAGCAACCGTCCGTGTGGTCGTAAAAAGCTAAGTAGCGCACAACCTTGAGAATTTCTACTTAATATAAGGTTATTCTCCTCAAAGGATCTTGCTCTTTGTATGGAAAAACTACATGCAATGGGACCCTTCCGCTATTGGCAACACCCTCGTTCTATTTCGAGTCCGCTCAACAGTTCGAGCGGCCGCGCTGAGAATGGCGAGGTGACCTGCCTGCTATTAGCAATGTCCTTGTTCTATTTCGAGTTCGCTCAACAGTTCAAGCGGCCGTGCTGAGAGCGGCAAGGTGGTTTATCCAGCAGCAAGCACGCCCCGGCAGGCTGCTGAGGATACGTCCTCAAAGCGCCATAGCATGGGTTACGCGTCGGCGAACCTATCCTAGTGGGTGTAGGGTGTATACATACAAAGAAAGATCGATACAGGAAGATATCATGTTTCATCTTACAGTACTGTAGATTTATATTACATAATAATTGTTGCGATTCTAACTTAAGATAAAAATTGTCTTGGTCATGAACTCGCAGCAGCAACGAGAAACGGGGTCGCTAGTCCCGGCGCTGGCCCTCCACTCTCTTGACTCCGTCGACGCAGCTGATGATGGGCTCGATACACTCCCTGAGCGCCGTGAGGTCCGTCCCTTCCGGCAAGCTCTCCAGCGCGTCGGCGAAGTCGATGCTGGGGTTTCAGAACACCACCTTGGTGAGTACCTTGGTAAGGTTACCCCGGCAGAGCCTATGGGACTCGTTGGCCAGATAGGCTGCTCGATTGGAGCGGAGTCACTCGAAGGCTTCGCGAATGCCCTCGAAGAACAGGGTCAGCCTAGCGTTGGGGCTCACGTTCGGCTCCTGGGGGTACCTGACATTCGGTATCCCCCTGGGAGCTAGGTTCGCCGTGATCCTGTCAGAGACGTCGACGAGGCGGCTGATCCAGAGGTTCATGCCCTTCGCATACTCCTTGTGCTCGGTGGCATCATTCCTCCGCAGCTGCCTCTCATCCTCCAGGACCTTGCGCAGGGTCTCTTCACGAGCCCCGGCCTCCAAAAGCTTCCCCTCCAAGCCATTCACCTTCAACTTCAGGTTGTTGATGGAGTCGTTGGCCTCGGTGAGCAGCCTGTCCTTGTCGGAGATGGCGACCTGCGCATCCGCAAGAGTGCGGTTGGCCGTGTCCCTCTCCTTCGTTAGCTCCGGGGCCGCCTTCTTCAGCTCCTCCCGCTCCAGCTCCACCTCCTTCACCCTGTCGGCATGGACCAGGGCCTGGGCATTGAGTGCCTCTTTGTGCCTCTGCTCCAGCTCCAGGGTTCGCTGCACGATGAGCTTCTCGACCTCCTCGTCCTTGCCGCGGAGCGTGGCAGCGAGCGCCTTCTCATGAGCGGCAAGGTCCTCCTCCTAGGAGTTCAGCAGGGCCTACTGCTATTGCGAGGCAGCTTTGTCTGTGGCGACCTGATTCTTCGCCACCTCCCGGGCCTTCTCGATATCGGCCTGCTTCAGGATGAGCTCCCGCCTGCGCTCCTCCAGCTCACCCTGTGTGGCCCTCAGTTCATCCCTAGCCTCGCTGAACCAGACCTACGTCTCTGCGAAGCGCTTCTCAAAAGCCGCCTCCGCCTTGTCCACTGCCGCCATCCTGGATTTTGCCTTGTCTTGGCGGGCTCGGTGGAGCGCCTGGAGCCTCTGGAAGTTGGCGCTCATGGCTCGGAGGAGCTGCTCCTCTTGGGAACCGCCACCGTCGGCGCTCGGTTCATCAACAACCTCGAGCTCGGCGGAGGAAAGTGCCTTGTCGTCGAACACCTCCCCCTCGGTTGGCGCCCTGGTACTCGCTGTTCCTGGGAGGTGGACGAACAGATCGTCGCCCACCTTCAAGTACTTGCCCGGGCCAGGGGCGACAGAGGAGGAAGGTTGGTCGTCAACCACCCCCTCCCCGGCAGGCCCCTTGCCGGCCTCCTCGGCAGCGGCCTTACCGGTCTCCCCAGCAAGCCCCGTGTTGGCCTCCTAGGCAGTGGCCTTGCCGGCCTCCCTGGTAGGCCCCTTGTCGGCCTCGTCAGCGGCGGTCTTGGCGGCCTCCTCGGCGGCAATCTTGTTGGACTCAGCCTCATCGTCCTTAGCTACCTCCCAGATGATGGTGTCAATATCCTCCCGGTCCGCTGAGGGAGGGTCTGGATACCGACAAAGGGAATGAGACTGAGCCAAGATCAAGGTTCGAATGGCAGAAGAAAGAACAAGGACGAGAAGCAAACAACTTACCCACACCAGGCTGGGAAGAGGAGGCTCCCTCCCCTCCAACATTAGTTGCCGGGGCAGAGCCACCGACACCCAACCTCGCCTCCTCCTCCTCCATACGCGTGGGCTCAGGGTGGATGCCCATGCCGGGGACGCGCCTCTGGGCGGTGTAGTCAAGGGGGCGGAGTGTTGGGTGTGGCCCTCGGCGGCTCCTCCTGCCATCGTTCTTCTCCTGCAAACCCGGCAAGGTTAGCATCAAGAATTTACACCCCAATTCTCATCAGTGAAGAAGTGAGCGATGAACTCACGCTGGGGGCTGAAGCGTGGGCTACGTCGGGGGCTACTATTCGGGCTGCTCTCCACCAACACCGGCGTACGCGAAGTACCCACCGGGGGATTGTCGTCCATCGAGGCTGTCACATCCCTATTTCTGGTATGACCTAGACTAGCTAGTCATGTGTGCATCATGTTTTAATTTCAGTTAAACTTGAAATAGGGGATAATAAACCCTAGCAGCAAATGAAATTCAACTAGGTTCAAACTTAAATCTTTTCAAAGACCCCAAAATGCCCTTTGAAAATGTTCATGATTTATGATAAAGGTGAAAACCCATGCCAAAAATGATGAGCATATTTCTTGGCCATTTATGGATTTTTGATTTAATTCTTACTGTATTGGAGTTGGAGCAAATATATGTTATAAATATATTTAATGCTTCAATAATTCTGTTATTTTGTGAGGGGCTTTAGAATATTTCTCTCAGTCCCTGCAAAAATTATCAGAAGAAACAAAAATGATTTAGTGCTTGAACTAAATCAAAACAAATTGAAACAAATAGAAAACACTAACTAAAAACAAAAACAGAAAGCTTACCTGGCGCCTCAACTGGCCCAGTGGTGCGGCCCACTGGCCCAACCGCCAGCCGTCGTCCTCCTGGCGACGACAGAAGGACACAGGCACGCGCCCGGCGCGCGCGGCCACGCAGTCGGCCGTGGCCACGTCTCCCCGCCACCTCCTGCTTCTCCCACTCGTCGCCTGGATGCCCCGCGCAACGCCACGCACTGCCCCGCACCTCTCTCTCTCTCTCTTTCTCTCCCGTGGACTCCCCTCCTCTCCCTCGCTCTCTCTCCCGCGACGCCCGAACACACCGGAAAGCGCCGCCTCACGCTGACGCGGCCACAGCCTCCCTCTCGCCTCTCCGTCGTGCCACGAGCTCCGCGCCATCGCCCTCGACCTCCCCGTCAAGCCGGGCATCTCCGAACGCACCGTATCATCGTCACCGCCGTCGTCTTCATCCTCAGCCACCCGAGATCGTCGACGACGTTCCAGCTGCCCCAAGCCTTCCCCACGCTCGCCGACCCCGCCGTTGGATTCGCCGTGAGCTCCCACCTCAAATCCCCCTCTCCCCCTTGTCTTTTGCACGCTGCCGCCACGATTCGGGTCGAGGCCGAACTCCGGCCGCCGCCGCGAGCTTCGCTCCGGCGAGCTCCGCCGTCCCCGCAGCCTCCCGACTGCTCCACTCGATGCGCGCGAGCACCAGCTCCTCGGGGATGGTCTCCGCGGCCCATTTGGTCGCCGGAGACGCGATCTCGTGCCCTCCGCCGCGTTCGGCCTCGCCGGCAGGTTTGAACAAGTCAACCCCCGCTAATTAACCCCCCCTCTGTGACACTGACAGATGGGCCCCGGCGCCCCCTAATTTGTAGTTAGGATTAATTAACCCACTATTAATTAACCATGACACTGACGTGTGGCCCCCACACGTCAGGTTTGACCAGTCAGCCACGGTTGACTTGCTGACGTCATGCCACTGTCATGCTAACACAATTATTCTTTTTCTGATATTAAAATAAATCAGGAAATTCCAGAATATATTCAAAACTTCAAAAATTCATAGAAATTCAACCATAGCTCAGATTGAAATAATTTATATATGAAAAATTATCAGAAAAATTCAATCTACCCATATATATCATTTTCACGCATGACAAACCAACTTATACATGTTGTATATGAGGAATCATATAAATGGCATTTATAAAGAGTTAATTTAGAGTTGCATTTGAACCTTGGGTTCAAATGAACCTCTTCCAAATAGAATGCTAAATGCATTAGCTCAAAGCCCATCACATACCATGCCATGTTCATGCATCATAATGTTGCATATGATTGTGTATTGATTTCCAACACCGTTCCTTCTCGATAGGTCCTGCTCCGGAGAGTGTTCGAGAGTACCTGTCTGACGAGCAGTGCCCCTCTGTTGACCTACCAGGCAAGCAACCCCCCCTGTTCATTCCGATACAATCCTACTCTCTCGCTCCTGCTCTCATTTATTGCATTAGGACAACAACGATTCAACTGCTACTTTATGCCGCGGTAGTTGAACCCATTCCTCTGCATGACCTGTCATTGCCACAGTAAATAGTTAAAACCCACTAGCATGTGTAGGAGTTGTTTGAGCCATGCTGTGTTCCTACCATGTCATGCCTGCTATTGCTTAGAGTTGTGTCAGGTCTGATTCATCGGAAATGAATTGGAGTGTTTAGATATGTTCTGGTGCTGAGAGTTAAGCGTGTGAACACGATTTGGTAAAGGTAGCAGTGAGAGGCCATGTAGGAGTACATGGTGGGTGGTCTCATTGGGACCGTCCTTAAGAATTGAGTTCTGTGTAAGTTGTCCAATGACTAGCTACTACCACACATTGGGCTCCGGGCGCTCCAAGCTCTCTCGACTTATTAACCGCCTTGATCTCTGTCCAGGAGTTGCAACTAGTTTCTGGTGTTTGTAGGTAGTGCTATTTTTCTACCGACTGGCACCCGGCAGGGTGGACTTGGGACAGACTAGGCACACATGGCCCGGTATACCGAGTGGCACCCAGATGGTGGGCTCGGGAACCCTGTACACATCGTTTGGGGCCGTGAGCGAAACCTCGGCCGGATCTCGTTGCGGATGGAACCCGAATAGGCGATAAACCTGGACTAGAGTCTTGCGTGGTTAGTTAGGTCGTGGCCGACACCCTCGCTAGGCTTCCGGTTGAAGGTTGCCGAGATACATGACGTGTACATGGTGATAAGTGGTGAGAGCGTGTGTGATGAGGTACACCCCTGCAGGGTTATCATGATCTATTCGAATAGCCGTGTCCTCGGTTATGGACTTCTTGGATGCTTACATGGTACATAGACAACTTAAATTGGATACTCTAAAATGCTCAAGACAAGTGTGAGTGCTATGGATGGCCTTCTCGTAGGGAGGGGAGGATGATTCCATTGTAGTGTATTGATGTGGTGATTAGTGGACTCGTGTGCGCTGCCTCATGTCAAAGAAGTTTCTCGTTGTTGTAGAACAAAATAGCCACTGAGTCAAAGCTGGCTTGCTGCAACTAAACCCCACATTACCTTCTTGATACAAATGCATATATGATAGGATCTGATGTAGGTCTTGCTGAGTACCTTTGTACTCACCTTTGCTTTATTTATGTTTTGCAGATGAGACATCTGTCTTACTAGTAGTTCCGCTTGGACTTCGACGAGTAGCTTGTTACCTCAGCTGCGATCTTGTACCCCTGGGAGGGTCTTGTAGATAGTCAGGCTTCTCAGCCCTTTTCTTTTGTAGTTGTATGTACTCAGACATGTAATGCTTCCGTTGCTTGGATTCTCTGAATGATGGGTCATGTGACCCCTATTTGTATTTATGCTATGTGGCTCTTCTGAGCCTTTATCTATATGAGTTTGCGTTATGTTGTGATGCCATGTTGTACAACACATACTTTCATGTTATGCGTACGTGTGACGTGTACTGCTATGTGTGGGATCCGACAATCTGGTTGTTTGTCCTTGGTAGCCTCTCTTATGGGGAAATGTAGTCTAGTGCTTCCTTGAGCCATAGTAGTCCGCTACAGCCCGGTTCACCAGAGTCCTGCTAGCCCAGCATTACTGCTCAGAACACTTGACTGGCTGGCATGTGTTTCACTTCGTTCCTATTTCTGTCCCTTCGGGGAAATGTCACGCGGTGACTTCCGAAGTCCTGTTAGCCCAGTGCTACAGCCCGGATGCTCGATGTGATTCATGTATGCCTGTCTCCATAGGTCTGTGCCGCTTTGGGTTCACGACTAGCCATGTCGGCTCGGGTTCTCTGTCATATGGATGCTAGCGACACTATCATATACGTGAGCCAAAAGGCGCAAACGGTCCTGGGCCAGGGTAAGACGACACCCGTGGGAATACGGTGCGTGAGGCCGCAAAGTGATATGAGGTGTTACCGGCTAGATTGATGTGATTTGGAATCGAGGTCCCGACAGCTTTGGTATCAGAGCCTGACTGCCTGTAGGATTCCCAAGCCAACCTGGTCGAAGTTGAGTCTAGAAATTCTTTAGCTATATAGGGGAATTGATTGTGGAAGGAAACGTAAGGCTCTTTTTACTCCTTATGCCTCATGCCTTCTGATCTGAGTCATCCTATCTTTTCTACGGGGTTAAGGAACTAGGCTTTCTCTTCCGTCTATCAGGATCACGTGTTACTACTCTGTAGTCTTTAAGGTTTGGTTGATCTGAGTCATATCCCAGTTTGAGTACCTCCGGTGTAGCCTGTTTAGTAATATCTCAGAACCTTGAGTAATGATGTTGAGTATGGTGCTACCCCTTCATTTGTAGGATGTTTCATTTTGAGCATTTTACTGCCGTTATGCTGCCGGAATTGTCCTAGGAGTTCAAGAGATAGTATTTTTCTCATACTATAATCTACATCCTTATGGTGATGCTGAATCCATCCTTGTTTCCTTGGTTGGTTCTTCAGGATGTCGTCAGTTAACCGAAGTTCTGTTGCTCGTATCCGGATCCACGGAGATGGTAGGGATGAGGATCCTCCCGACCAGTCTTCGTTGGCAGAGTTCATGTTAGAGGTTGAGAGGAACAAGCATGAGTCTAACCGCTTGCTAGCACGTATTGAGGAGAACACCTCCCATCAGCACAAAGAGTTTGTGTCCATCCATGACTTCATCGGTCTGAAACCACCTACCTTCCATCATTCGATTGAACCACTCGATGAAGATGACTGGCTCTGTAGTATTACTCACAAGCTGCGTTCCGCGAGCGTAGCTGAAGGTGACAAGGTCACCTATGCTGCATATCACCTGGAAGGTCCTGCTAGTCTTTGGTGTCAGAACTATGAGGCTATGCTTCCAGCTGGCCAGATACCTACCTGGAAGGATTTCACTGAGGCTTTTCGCGAGCATCACATTCCTCGGGCTCTCATTGATCGCAAGAGAGAAGAGTTTTGTAATTTCACCCAGAGTAAGATGGCTGTTGATGTTTACAGCAGAGAATTTGAGAACCTTGCCCGCTATGCTACAGAAGAAGTGTCCACAGATGCCAAGAAGCAGGCTAGGTTCTGGAAGGGTCTCAACCCCAAGTTGCGTCGTGATGTCCACTTGCACCATTGCAATACATTCCAGGCTCCTGTGAACAAGGCCATTAATGCAGAGACAGCTCAGCTCACTTACGAGGAGTCTCGTAAGCACACCCGTGATTTGGTTTCTTCCTCCGGTTCTACTTCGGAGAAGCGCCGGATTTGGGTTCCGAACTCCGGTCTTCCACCCGGTTACACACCGAGGCCCTCTTATGTGGCGCCTCACCCAGTTCAGCAGTATGCTCCACCCAGGCCTATTGGTAGACCGCTTGTCAATGCGGGTCCACGTCCTACTTTAGGGACTTGTTTCACATGCGGAGAGCCAGGACAATATGCATGTGACTGCTCTCAAACCAACTATGCTCCACCCCAGCCTGAGAAGTCTGTTGGCCGTGGTAAGCCATCACGCAAGATGATTAGTGTCAAGTCAGCTCCCACTGAACATGGATGTGTGCAACACGTCTCAGCTAAAGACACTCATGATGATCCGGATGTCGTTCTTGGTACCCTCCTTGTCAATTGCCATCCATCTTCTGTTCTGTTTGATACCGGAGCATCTCACTCCTTCATCTCTAAAGGCTATGCTCGTTTGCACGACATGTCATTTTGTGATATGCCAACTCCACTTGAAATCCAAACTCTAGGGTCTAGATGGCAAACTACCAGAATAAGCCATGGTAATGAAATCCTTGTTGACAGACTTGTATTCCTTGCATCACTTATAGCCCTCAAATCTACAGATATTAACATCATCTTGGGTATGGACTGGATGAAAGCTCATTATGCCAAGATTGATTGTTACACAAGGTCTGTTCAGCTTACACACCCATCGAGCAAGATACTCACCGTCTCCACTAGAGTTGCAAAGTGTCAACTCTATTCTCTTAATGCCAACCCTCTTCTAGACCTTGAAGATATCCCAGTAGTCTATGACTTTCCGGATGTCTTTCCAGAGGAACTGCCAGGTATTCCACCTGACAGAGATGTAGAGTTTGTCATAGATCTTATCCCAAGAACCGCTCCAATCTCTAGGAGACCTTACAAGATGGCACCCTTAGAACTAGCTGAGCTTAAGAAACAACTCGATGAATCCTTGCAAAAAGGTTTCATCTGTCCTAGTTCTTCTCCCTGGGCTTGCCCCGTCCTCTTCGTCAAGAAGAAGGATGGTACAGACCGGATGGTTGTAGATTATCGTCCCGTTAATTTGGTCACGATAAAGAACAAGTATCCGCTTCCCAGGATCAATGACTTGTACGATCAGCTCGCTGGATCCTCAGTCTTTCCCAAGATGGATTTGAGGTTAGGCTACCACCAAATCAAGATCAGAAATGGGGACATTACTAAGACGGCTTTTGTCACTCGTTATGGCCAGTATGAGTACACCGTCATGTCCTTCGGTCTAACTAATGCTCCAGCTACTTTCTCCCGCTTGATGAACTCGATCTTCATGGAGTACTTAGATAAGTTCGTCGTGGTTTACCTCGATGATATTCTTATTTACTCGAAGAACGAGGAAGATCATGCCGAACATCTTAGACTTGTGCTAGAAAAAGTCAGAGAGCACCGACTTTATGCCAAGTTCTCCAAGTGCGAATTTTGGTTGCCAGAAGTGACCTATCTCGGCCACGTAATCTCTGGTAAGGGCATTGCTGTCAATCTCGAAAGAGTTCATGCCGTTCTTGATTGGACTCCGCCTGAAACAGTTAAGCAAGTTAGGAGTTTCCTTGGTCTAGCCAGTTATTGTCGCCGATTCGTTGAGAACTTCTCCAAAGTGGCCAAACCTCTCACGGAACTTCTCAAGAAAGATAAAAAGTTTGAGTGGTCCCCATAGTGTGAGCATAGTTTTCAGGAACTGAAAAGACGTCTGACTTCTGCTCCCATACTTGTGCCACCGGATTTCACTAAGGACTTTGTTATCTATTGTGATGCCTCACGACAGGGACTAGGTTGCATTCTTATGCAAGATCGCCATGTGATTTCCTATGCATCTCGACAGTTTTATCCACATGAAGAGAATTATCCTACACATGATCTAGACCTTGCAGCCGTAGTCTATGCACTTAAGACCTGGCGACATTACCTTCTTGGTAAACATTGCGAGATTTACACCAATCACTAGAGTCTCAAGTATATCTTCACCCAACCAGATTTGAACCTTAGGCAAAGACGTTGGTTGGAGTTGATCTCGGATTATGACTTAGGGATTACCTACACCCCAGGCAAGGGGAATGTCATGGCTGATGCGCTAAGTCGTTAGTCCTATTGCAACAATCTCATGTTGCAGTAGGGCCAACCACTTCTTCATGAGGAATTCTGTAAGCTTAACCTTCACATTGCTCCTCATGGATTCTTTTCTACCTTGGTGGCGAAACCTACTCTTGTGGATCAAATCATCTCTTCTCCGAAGCAGGATACGGGAATTTCCCGGATCAAGAGAAACATTAACAAGGGAGTTGGTGGTAGTTTTTCTATAGATGATCATGGTGTTGTTTTCTTTGAGACTCGCTTGGTGGTTCCCAAGAATCAACATCTTCGACAATTAATCCTTAAGGAGGCGCATGAATCTCCTCTCACTATTCATCCCAGTAGTACTAAGATGTATCAGGACCTATGCCAGAGGTTCTGGTGGACTAGGATGAAGAGAGAAATTGCTCAGTTCATTGCTAACTGTGACGTTTGTCGTCGCGTTAAGGCAGAACATCAAAGACCTGCTGGCACCCTTCAACCTTTAGCTATTCCTGAATGGAAATGGGATAAAGTTGGTATGGACTTCATCACCGGCTTTCCCAGCACCAAGAAAGGGAATAATGCTATCTTCATAATCATTGATCGTCTTTCCAAAGTGGCTCACTTCCTACCTGTTTGAGAGAGTATCACTGCTAGTCAGCTCGCTGACTTATATATTTCTTGAATAGTGTCACTTCATGGTGTTCCACTAGAGATCAATTCAGACCGTGGTAGTCTTTTCACTTCTCATTTCTGGGAGAGTTTCCAAACTTCCATGGGCACCCATCTTTCCTTCAGTACCGCTTTCCACCCTCAATCAAGTGGTCAGGGGGAAAGGGTCAACCAAATTCTTGAAGACATGCTTAGAGCTTGTGTTATCTCATTCGGTATGGAATGGGAGAAGTGTCTTCCCTTCGCCGAGTTTGCTTATAACAACAGCTACCAATCCAGCCTCAAGAAAGCTCCTTTTGAGGTTCTATATGGACGAAGATGTCGAACACCTTTGAACTGGTCAGAAACCGGTGAAAGACAATTCTTTGGACCGGATATGATCCAAGAGGCAGAAGAGCAAGTTTGCATCGTTCGTGAGAATTTGAAAACAGCCCAATCTCGTCAAAAGAGCCAGTATGACCGTAGTCATAAGGAAGTGGCTTATGAAGTTGGCGATAAGGCTTACCTTCGGGTTACCCCTTTGAAGGGTACCCATCGATTCGGTATCAAGGGCAAGTTGGCTCCTAGTTACATTGGTCCCTTTCTCATTCTCGCTAAACAAGGAGAGGTTGCCTACCAGTTGGAACTACCACCACATCTTTCTCGAGTTCATGATGTCTTCCACGTCTCCCAACTCAGGCGTTGCTTCTCGGATCCCATCCGCGGAGTGGACCATGAAACGCTTGATCTCCAAGATAACCTCACATATCGAGAGTACCTTGTTCGCATCCTTGATCAAGCAGAGCGTGTCACTCGACGTCATAACATCAAGTTCCTCAAGGTTCAGTGGTCTCATCACTCTGAGAGAGAAGCTACCTGGGAGCATGAAGATCGTCTTCGACTGGAGTACCCCGCTTTCTTTCCGCCAACCCCTGAATCTCGGGACGAGATTTCTTCGAGTGGGGGCGAGTTGTCACATCCCTAGTTCTGGTATGACATAGACTAGCTAGTCATGAGTGCATCATGTTTTAATTTCAGTTAAACTTGAAATAGGGGATAATAAACCCTAGCAGCAAATGAAATTCAACCAGGTTCATACTTAAATCTTTTCAAAGATCCCAAAATGCCCTTTTAAAATGTTCATGATTTATGATAAAGGTGAAAACCCCTGCCAAAAATGATGAGCATATTTCCTGGCCATTTATGGATTTTTGATTTAATTATTACTGTATTTGAGTTGGAGCAAATATAGGTTATAAATATATTTAATGCTTCAATAATTCTGTTATTTTGTGAGGGGCTTTAGAATATTTCTTTCAGTCCCTGCAAAAATTATCAGAAGAAACAAAAATGATTTAGTGCTTGAACTAAATCAAAACAAATTGAAACAAATAGAAAACAGTAACTAAAAACAAAAACAGAAAGCTTACCTGGCGCCTCAGTCGGCCCAGTGGTGCGGCCCACTGGCCCAACCTCCAGCCGTCGTCCTCCTGGCGACGACAGAAGGACAGGGGCACACGCCCGGCGTGCGCGGCCACGCAGCCGGCCGTGGCCACGTCTCCCTGCCACCTCCTGCTTCTCCCCCTCGTCGCCTGGATGCCCCACGCAACGCCACGCACCGCCCCACACCTCTCTCTCTCTCTCCTGTGGCCTCCCCTCCTCTCCCTCGCTATCTCTCCCGCAACGCCCGAACGCACCGGAAAGCGCCGCCTCGCGCCGACGCGGCCACAGCCTCCCTCTCGCCTCTCCGTCGTGCCATGAGCTCCGCGCCATCGCCCTCGACCTCTCCGTCAAGCCGGGCATCTCCGAACGCACCGTATCGTCGTCACCGCCGTCGTCTTCATCCTCAGCCACCCGAGATCGCTGGCGACGTTCCAGCTGCCCCAAGCCTTCCCCGCGCTCGCCGACCCCGCCGTTGGATTCACCGTGAGCTCCCACCTTGAATCCCCCTCTCCCCCTTGTCTTTTGCATGCTGCCGCCGCGATTCCGGTCGAGGCCGAACTCAGGCCGCCGCCACGAGCTTCGCTCCGGTGAGCTCCGTCGTCCCTGCAGCCTCCCGACTGCTCCACTCGATGCGTGCGAGCACCAGCTCCTCGGGGATGGTCTCCGCGGCCCATTTGGTCGCCGGAGACGCGATCCCGTGCCCTCCGCCGCGTTCGGCCTCGCCGGCGGCTAAACGCCGGCAGGTTTGAATGAGTCAACCCCCGCTAATTAACCCCCCCTCTGTGACACTGACAGATGGCCCCGGCGCCCCCTAATTTGTAGTTAGGATTAATTAACCCACTGTTAATTAACCATGACACTGACGTGTGGCCCCCACATGTCAGGTTTGACCGGTCAGCCACGGTTGACTTGCTGACGTCATGCCACTGTCATGCTGACGCAATTATTCATTTTCTGATATTAAAATAAATCAGGAAATTCCAGAATATATTCAAAACTTCAAAAATTCATAGAAATTCAACCGTAGCTCAGATTGAAATAATTTATATATGAAAAATTCTCAGAAAAATTCAATCTATCCATCTGTACCATTTTAACGCATGACAAACCAACTTATACATGCCGTATATGAGGAATCATATAAATGGCATTTATAAAGAGTTAATTTAGAGTTGCATTTGAACCTTGGGTTCAAATGAACCTCTTCCAAATAGAATGCTAAATGCATTAGCTCAAAGCACATCACATACCATGCCATGTTCATGCATCATAATGTTTCATATGATTGTGTATTGATTTCCGACACCGTTCCTTCTCGATATGTCCTGCTCCGGAGAGTGTTCGAGAGTACCTGTCTGACGAGCAGTGCCCCTCTGTTGATAAGTGGTGAGAGCGTGTGTGATGAGGTACACCCCTGTAGGGTTATCATGATCTATTCGAATAGCCGTGTCCTCGGTTGTGGACTTCTTGGATGCTTACATGGTACATAGACAACTAAAGTGGATACTCTAAAATGCTCAAGACAAGTGTGAGTGCTATGGATGGCCTTCTCGTAGGGAGGCAAGGATGATTCCATAGTAGTGTATTGATGTGGTGATTAGTGGACTCGTGTGCGCTGCCTCATGTCAAAGAAGTTTCTCGTTGTCGTAGAACAAAATAGCCACTGAGTCAAAGCTGGCTTGCTGCAACTAAACCCCACATTACCTTCTTGATACAAATGCATATATGATAGGATCTGATGTAGGTCTTGCTGAGTACCTTTGTACTCACGTTTGCTTTATTTATGTTTTGCAGATGAGACATCTGTCTTACTAGTAGTTGCGCTTGGACTTCGACGAGTAGCTTGTTACCTCAGCTGCGATCTTGTACCCTTGGGAGGGTCTTGTAGATAGTCAGGCTTCTCAGCCCTTTTCTTTTGTAGTTGTCTGCACTCAGACATGTAATGCTTCCGTTGCTTGTATGCTCTGAATGATGGGTCATGTGACCCTTGTTTGTATTTATGCTATGTGGCTCTTCTGAGCCTTTATCTATATGAGTTTGCGTTATGTTGTGATGCCATGTTGTACAGCACATACTTGCATGTTATGCGTACGTGTGACGTGCACTGCTATGTGTGGGATCCGACAATCTGGTTGTTTGTCCTTGGCAGCCTCTCTTATGGGGAAATGTAGTCTAGTGCTTCCTTGAGCCATAGTAGTCCGCTACAGCCCAGTTCACCAGAGTCCTGCTAGCCCAGCATTACTGCTCAGAACACTTGATTGGCCAGCATGTGTTTCACTTCGTTCCTATGTCTGTCCCTTTGGGGAAATGTCACGCAGTGACTTCCGGAGTCCTGTTAGCCCAGTGCTACAGCCCGGATTCATACGTTGTTGACTAACATGCTCGATGTGATTCATGTATGCCTGTCTCCATAGGTCTGTGCCGCTTTGGGTTCACGGCTAGCCATGTCGGCCCGGGTTCTCTGTCATATGGATGCTAGCGACACTATCATATACGTGAGCCAAAAGGCGCAAACGGTCCCGGGCCAGGGTAAGGCGACACCCGTGGGAATACTGTGCGTGAGGCTGCAAAGTGATATGAGGTGTTACCGGCTAGATCGATGTGATTTGGAATCGGGGTCCCGATAGAGGCCCTAGCCCTCTTCGCCACCCTCTGGGCCAGCGTATCCATGTCCCTGTGAAGATAACATCAAATCAAAAGAGGATAACACGTGCGTAAGGTCAGTAGATGATGGGGGCTAAATACTCACTTGTCCTCCACCTCCTCCTCCACTGGCTTCCTCTTCCTCTTTGGGCTAAAAGATCCAAGGTCGAATTCGACCTCCAGGGTGCTGTCCGAGGGAGGGGAGAAGGAGACGGGGTCCGACACTGATTGGACGAGGAGGAGGCAATCGCCGTCTTCTTCGCTACCATGGCCTTCACCGGCTTCTTCAGGGCCGCGGCCTTCATCGCCCTCGTCTAACACACAGGCTGCTCCTGAGCCGGTTGCCGCTGCGCGGCCCTGCCGGGCCGGACTGGCTCGCCAGAGCTGGCCCGCCACAGGACGTGTTTCCTCCCCACGGACGGAGGGACGCCCGCGTCTTCACTAAGGGGGGCCCCGACGCCGGCGCCGCTGGCCTCCCCGGCAGACTCCGCCCACTGGCGAGCTCCTTCTCCTCCGCGGCCACGGCGGCCTCGTCCTCCACGGTGCCGACACTGCCAGCCTCCTTGGCAAGCCCTGCTTCCGCCGCCCTGGCGGCGATGTAGTACAGCTCCTCCTTGGTGGTGTCGCGGATGAGCAGCGGCTCATCGCGGACATAGCCCTCCTACAGTTTGTCAAAAAAACTCCTGCACTTGCTCTGTTGAAGGCTTGGCCCAGCCTGGGTCGAGGCCGTGCACGTTGAAGTACGGCAGCATGGCGATGATGGCGGACTGGCACAATTGTTGCTCAGCGGGACAACTCCCGCTGGCAACCCAAACAGGGGCACCTTGACGGCCTTGCCGGCTTTACCGGTCCTCTCAGCCCTGCCGTTGTCGTCCACATTGAGCTAGAAGAGCCTCTGGAAAAAATGGGCATGTTCCTGCACCATGAAGTTATGCTTCAGGCCAGGCCGGAGCCTCATAACATCGGCCACATTCCTGAAGTCCTAGGCCGGCCTCCCCTTGTTGTGCAGTGGAGCGATTCAGCGACGAATGAAATCGGCCCCAATCATCTCAAGGATGAGCCCATCCATGGTGAGGTAATGGATCCTGGTGGTGGCGACCGTGAGCTTCTTGTCATTGACATCGAGGTCGCTCCAGTCCTTGCAGCGGGTCGGCGGGCTCTGACGAACTTGGCAGAACTCCCGCGGATCCTCCTCCTTGATCCAGAGCCACCGGCCCCGCCACTCGTCCCACCTCTCCTTCTGGGCACCCTTCGGGTACGTGCCCTTCTCCTGGGTCCTCGGGATCTAGGTGATGCACCCAGAAATGGCGTCCCCTAGCTGAATGCGGGGATAGAAGTAGTGGCGGAAGAGTGTCGTGCTAGGGAGCACTCCGACAACGCCCTCGCAAAGATGGGCGAAGAGGGCCATGCACGCCACGGCATTCGGTGCAAAGTCGAGGAGGTGAAAGCCGAAGGTGTGCATGATCTCATTGAAGAAATCTGAGAAAGGTGGGTAGAGCCCGGAAGCAAAGTTATCGATGAACAAGGGTTACCGGACTGGGCCGGCCTTGGCGAAATCTGCAGGGATGATGTGTGTAGCAGGTGCCCCATCGTCTTCCTCCCCCACATGGGCTTGAAGTAGTCCCTGAGGTGGACCGCATCGACTATCGGGGGGAAATAGGTGTGTTGCGTCCGCAGCACCGCCAACTCGCTCTTCGGCGCCTTTTTCTCCCCGACGTCCTTGGCCACCCCTTTGCCTCTGCACGTCTTGGGCGCCATGGCAACTACGAGGGGATGGAGGATTAAGGGCAGTGAGGGTGCGGCGGCGGCGAGCAAAGGTGAAAGCTTGAGGAGGGAGAAGGGAGCGGCGGTTTCGATATTGGAGAAGGCACATGGGGTAAATGAGTCATGCCCCTGCATTTTCCTCTTTTTATGGGGAAGGCGTGGGCTGCCTCTTTACCATTTACCATGATGTGATGCAGGCGTGCAGCAACCGCCCCACACGCGACCCTCACGTCACGCACTCAACACGGGTCATAGGGAAGCGTAACTGGCGAGGGAGTTACTGTGGTAAAACTCCACCGCACGCGCGCCTGCACACCATTTTGGGCCTGGCCCAATAATGCTCCACGCTTGTATTTGGCCCCGGCCCGGGGGCTCCTGTCGGTGTACAAATGTAGGGGTCCTTTTTGTACCCCTTTACTTGTGTGCGGGCAGTCGCATCCACGCGCCTGCGGCCACGCTTGGTGGAGCGAAGGAGGCAAAGACATAAGACTACCAGAGCAGCGCCAAGCCAAAGGCACGAGAAGTAGATGGGCGACGTGAAACTCCCCCGGCAAGGCCATTGCTGGGGTGGCCTTCACGGCCCCGGCAAGAGTCTTGCTGGGGCAACTTGCCCCACACCAACAAGGCCGCCACACTTGAGTCTAAGAGTCCCGACGCCATCAACCACATCGGAACCAAGGCTCGGGAGGCACCTCCATGGTGGCATGCAGACATTTGTGAAGACAAAGGGCCTACGAGGCCTAGATAGGAACCAAGAAACAGGACAACATCAACGCTCCTTGCCGAGGATACCCACGAGGCCCCGGCAAGGCTCCTGCCAAAGATACCCACGAGGCCCCGGCAAGAATCTTTCCGAGGGCTCACAAGGACCCGGCAAGACTCCTGCCGAGAGCGCTCACAAGGCCCCGGCAAGACCCTGGCCGGTAAGATCAGCAAGACCGCGGCAAGGCCTTGCCGCCCCATCGCCATCCCAGCACAGCAGTCGACCCACCAACTAAACAGGTACCCGCGTGGCAGTACGTGGCTCCTAAGCCAACTAGTCAAGCACCTATGTGGTGGAAGGCAGATCTTCGTGAAGACCCTGCCACCACACCACCTCAGTAGCCTGCCAGCGTACATGGCGCTGCATGCCTCGTTGGCTTGGACATGTGTCAAAGCAAGGCGAAGCGGCGACGGACGGGACGGGCTTCACTGCCATCCCCGATAAAGCAAGAGGACACCTAAGTAGCACACTTAATGCATTTTGTCCCGTGATGTCATGTGATAAACTTGACTACTGTACAACTTTCCACCTCATGTGTGCCACTGTGGCAGCCCCTTTGACTATAAAAGGATACAACTTTCCCGATTGGGTTTCCACCTCCACTCTTCAATCTGGTGCCACCGCCACTTGAGCCACCCTCGTCGGTCACCTAGACAAAGGGTTCCGCCGCCGCACATCCTCCTTTCATCCCTTCTTCGCCGCTCCCATGGACGGATGGTAGGCATCCCGTTGCTTCATACCGTCTGGCACCCCCCATGTGCACCCCAGCAGAACTTACCACCGAGGAACGAGGCCGCATCGCGACTGGCCGTGAGCCCGAGCCCGAGCGGGAGCAACCATCACCAAGGCCCTAGTCGTGCGCCCCCACCATTTCCGTTTGATCCACCGGTGCGCGAACACCTACGAGCTTCGAGGTGGCAACGCAAGGTGGAAGGACCTCCGGTGAGCTTGCCTCCCCCTGCATCACTGTCTAGCCCGCACTGGTCTCCTGATGAGCTAGCTCCGATGTTGGAGGTTCACCCGCAACGTGTCCGAGCTATTTCCTACAAGCCTTTTTTTACTTATGATCAAATTGACATTGAGATGTCAAATTGGTCGATCCATTTTCTATACATCAAACTGAGATGTCGAGTTGGTTGACTCATTCTGTACATAAAATTCAGATGTCAAATTGATTGATTAATTTTTTATATCCTATTTTCATGGACTGCCACAATAGCGTTCAAAGGTATTACGGACTATTCATGTGACATATGAGAAAATAAGTTGTATGAAAAATACTGAAAAGAACTGGATGGCTTATTTTCATGGCCATTTTCCACAACAGCTTATTTGGGGCTTATTTTCTTTTTTAAGGGAAAGCCTTCATGGCACGCTTTATTGCAATTCAAACAAAGATATATCATTCATTACGGTCGAGATAATGAAACTAGGGGGTCATCATCCCAAAAATAGCAGAATTAGAAACAAACGCATGTTTAACTAAATTATGCGCCGCGAAATTTGCCTCCCTGAAGAGTGTTGAATTGAAATTGAGCCAATCATGTAGGCAACCTGGAAACAATTTGCAAGAATCGCTGAATACGGGGACCAGACCTGAATTGCTCCCTTGTAGGCTTCCACAAGCTCCAACGAGACGGAATCTATGACAACTTAGGCACAACCCAGAGTCTCAATTAAACATAATCCTTTCAAGAGAGTCGTAGCTTCCTCAGTTTCCGCATCAAGAAGATTCTACAGCGGCCAGTATGCACCCGCGATCACCTCTCCCATGTCGTTGCATACCCACTGGTAGAACGAGGTGCTATACAAACGGTTTTTAACCCCTTTCCGTGACAGCATTTTGAACTGTCGCCAAGTGAGTGTGTGTGATAGGGGGGGTCCTTCCCACACGACCCAGAGACTGTCGAGGATAGGAACCCATGATGCATACAGTTGTCCCTATAAAACTGTTTCTGATATCTCGAATATCCCTAATGCTCTGTCCTTGCAACTCATTTGTGCTTGCATTGCCATTGCAGTCAGTATTCTATGGTGCTACGTTTACGATGCGCGGCCCATCACAAACGGTTCACCATTATATGAAATGTATGATAAGAAAACAATCACACACATGCACTTTTCCCGAACTGTATGCGATAACTAATTAAGAAGATTAGCTAATCAGTGTACAAGGGTCGGATAGGATTAGGAAATGTCCGACCATCATAACATCGTCATACATGATAACTATCTCACACACTATTCTATGGTGCAATGTTTACGATGTGTACCACATCAGAAACGGTTCATGGTTGCAAATCATGCACGGTAAGGCAACTATCACAAACGTTTAGTTTGGCCGCACTATTTTCTGACATCACACACGCTTTGCCAATGGCAAGTGTGTGCATGCTCACACACATTTCCTCTCTGTGAACCATGTCGGATTATGATGTATATCACAAACGCTTGTGTTTTACCAACTGTGTGCGCTGTAACAACCTACAGAGCGTAATTTCACCATAATTTAATTGATGCTATTTCAAATTGTACTGGATTTGAATTTGATAGTATGCTGTAGCTCTATTCATATCCATTAGGTTCAAACAACCTATAAGGGCTTATTTATCCCTAAGGTGTTTTGGTGATTGATGCCAATGCGTTTGCATCTAATCGTGTGCCTTGAGTATTCCAGACGTTTCACCGCTAGGCATAAGATGGCTTGGTACCCCTCAAAGACTGTTGAAGACAACGTCTTTTCTACGTTTATTTTTGGTGGATTTGAGTCCTAGGAATGCCGTACTATTAAGAGGGGGTCCGCGTCGGAAACGTTTGGGTGGAATCATCACGTACATGTTTCTTTCTTGTCCCCTCCTTTCCCCTGCACCTTGGAGCATCCTCCATTGTTATCTCTTCACTTTGTTCTGGCTGTTGTGGTGGCTTGCGGTAGTACTGCTCCCAGGTGAGCGGTAGTACCGTAGGCACCAGCGGTAGTACCGTGCGGTGGCGCGGTAGTACCGCAGGTGCCCACGGTATTACCGCACCTCTGGAGCTGCACTACCGTGGCCCCCTGGCCAAGTACCGCTCCCTCACGGTACTAGGGGCGGATGTAATTTTTTACATCCACACTACCATGGTAGTACCATGCTCAGCTGCCAGGCGGTAGTACCGCCCCTGTGCGGTAGTACTGTGTCGGGTTTTTGCATCTTCCGTTTTCCAGTGGAAGTAGGCATAGATGTTTCCTCTTCCGCGCTCTTCCCAGGATAGGGGTTTCCTGCCTTGCGGTAGTACCGCAAGGGGGATCGGTAGTACCGCACCCACGGCAGTACAGCTCCCAGCACTTGTGCTACAGGTCTGCCCTAGCTACTGCTAGTGCTGCGGTACTACCGCAGGCCTGACGGTAGTACCGCGTGGCCATGCGGTAGTACTGCTGGTCAGCAAGCGGAAGTATCGGGTGGACCTACGGTAGTACCGCTGACCTGGAGCGGTAGTATCGCTGGTTGCGGGCTGGTTGGTGGACAATGGTTGGATTGTTGCCCCCACTATAAAAGGGGGTCCCCTTCTTCCCCGTTGACTTATCTCTTCCAACCCTAAGCTCCATTGTTGCTCTAAGCTCCATTTTCGCCCGATCTCACTCCTGAGCCAATCAAACTTGTTGATTTGCTCGGGAGTGGTTGAGAAGGCCCCGATCTACACTTCCACCAAGAGAAATTTGATTCCCCCACTAATCCCTTGCGGATCTTGTTACTCTTGGGTGTTTGAGCATCCTAGATGGTTGAGGTCACCGCGGAGCCATAGTCCATTGTGGTGAAGTTTCGTGGTGTCGTTGCGAGCCTCCAATTGAGTTGTGGAGATTGCCTCAACCTTGTTTGTAAAGGTTCGGTCACCGCCTCCAAGGGCACCAATAGTGGAATCACAGGATCTCGCATTGTGTGAGGGCGTGAGGAGAATACGGTGGCCCTAGTGGCTTCTTGGGGAGCATTGTGCCTCCACACCGCTCCAATGGAGATGTACTTCCCCTCAAAGGGAAGGAACTTCGGTAACACATCCTCGTCTCCACCGGCTCCACTCTTGGTTATACCGTGCCTTTACTTGTGCAAGCTTATTTGTGCTATATCCTTTGCTTGCTTGTGTTCCTATCTTTGTTGCATCATATAGGTTGCCCACCTAGTTGCATATCTAGACAACCTACTTTGATGCAAAGTTTAAATTGTTAAAGAAAAGCTAAAAATTGTTAGTTGCCTATTCACCCCCCTCTAGTCAACCATATTGATCCTTTCAATAGGTATCAGAGCCTTGTCTCTTTATTAAGGACTTTACTGTCCGAAGAGTATGGTTGATACCGTAGACGGTGTGGAGGAACACTCCGGTGTGAATCCAATCTCGTCTACGGGCGATGGGGGAACCTCGGTCTCTTGTGAGGAGTTCAATGTGGCCTTGGAGACATTGAAAACCTCCATGATGACCGAGGTTGAAAGCATGTTTACTAAATTCCTTGAAGGGCCTAAACTGTCCACCACACCGTTGAAAGTGGGTAATCCCACCGACAAGGTGACGGATGCTACCTCCGATAAGGGGGAAGCTAGTAGTGAAAAGGCTCCTTCTTCTAGTGGTAAGAATGGCACCGGCATCTTTGCTCATGTGAACCACCACTTGTTTATGGTGGACCGGTTCCTTCCAATCATTTGAATCATGCTGGTCCTCCCCCTAAGATTGTGAAAAATGAGGACTTTGATTCTTGGGTTTACCGCTTTAAACATCATTTAAATCATGTGAACACTAATCTTTTGAGAATCATTGAAGAAGGTTTCTATCCGCATGATCCAAGCAACTTCACTCCTCGAGAAGCCGCGGATAATCAATTCAATGAGAATGCTCTCTTCAGCATTCAAGATGCAATTCCACCCAAAGATCTACCTCATCTTCGGCCCTTAGCCTTTGCCAAAGATGCATGGCTTTGTGTTGTCTCACTCTACCGGGGAAGCGCAAGCATTCAACGCTCCAACTATGAAGTGGTGCAAGATGAGGCCGATGAGTTTGCAATGAAAGAAGATGAAGAACCTTGTGAGCTTTATCGGAGAGTAACCAAACTTGCGGTCTCACTCCGAGATCACGGGAGCAAGGACACGGATGACAATTGGATCAACCGCAAATTCCTCAAGGCAATGATGCCCTACCACAAGGCCATGTCCTCTGTCATTCGTCAAAGGCCGGACTTCCACACTTTAACCTCAAGCGAAGTGTTGGATGAGTTTGTCGCCATGAACATTTTGGACAAGACCACCGACAATGCGGTGCTTCGTTCTCAAAGGGAAAAGAAGCCCAACCTTGCATTGAAGGCCAAGCTCTGCGTTGAAGAAGAAGAAGAGGAAGAAGAGGAGAGCAACCCCGAAGATACAAAGTATGCATATCATGAACACATGGCACTCGCTTCAAGGCAATTTTGGAGCAAGAAAAACTCAAGGCCAAACTTTAAAAAAAAACAAATCAAGTGGCACGAAGATCAAGCAACGTGTAAGGACTTGCTACAATTGTGGAAATGTGAGTCATTTTGTTGCGGAGTGCCCCTATGAGAAGAGAGAAGACAATGGTGGCAAGCTCATCCGAAAGGACAAGGCCAAGTCGTTCCGCAACAAGAGCAACTTCACCAAGAAGACTCCTCCCAAGGCATTGGTGGTACAAGAAGAGTACAATGAGGATGATGATGATGATGAAGATGGTGATTCGGCAGCCATGGCCTTAGTTGCCATTGCGACGACTCCACGGGTGTCTCTCTTCGACTCACCCAATGAGAGCATCACTACCAAGTGCCTCATGGCTAAAGCCACCAACAAGGTAACCCCCAACATCAAAACTACCATCATTAATCATTCTTCTTCGACGGATAGCATTGATGAACATGAGGGAGATAATGTGGAGGCTAATGAGTTTGAGGCCTTTATGGGCAAACTTAAGGGTAAATCCAAGAAGCACTTTGTTGCTCTCTTGGAACAACTTGGTGAAGCCAATGACATGATCGAAGCTCATGAAGATACCATCACGAAGATGGAAGGGCATAGTCGTGACTATGCCGATGAGATTTCAGAGCTTTCCAATGCTCTTGAGGAAGAGCGTGGACTTCGTTTGGCTCTTGAGGAGTCACACAACATTGATCATGCTAAGTTAAAGAAAGATTATGATCATGTTCTCATTGTTTCTCATGTGCTAAACTCCAAGAAGGCCGAACTTGAGGTTGATCTTGCTAGACTCAAAGTGGAGTTTGATCTACTTGACAAGGCTCACAAGGTCTTGAAGGGTGCTCATGCTAGCCTCAAAGTGTCTCATGATCAACTTCAAGTAAAGCTAACCAAGGAAAAAGCCACTTTTCCTCGTATGATGTTAATTGATAATACAAATGCTACTAACCCGTGTTGTGAGCATGTGCATCTTGTTGAGTAGAAAGCTAAGCTAAAGGTGCAACTTGAGAAAGGTCTTGCGACTTGCATACAAGGCATGAAGAACCTCAACGACCTCTGGATCAACCAAAAGGGAGTTGTGGCCAAGGAAGGGGTTGGGTACGTGCCTGAGTCCAAGAACAAGAAGAAGAATGACAAGACCAAACGACCTCCTCCTCTCATGCAAACCTTTGTGAAGGAGGGAGAGAGTGCTTCCAAGGAGAAGAAGAACAATGCGAAGGGTGGCGGTGTCAAAAAGGGCAATGCCACTCCTCCCATCAAAGCCGGCGACTTTAATCCTTCTTATATGTTATGCCGTGCTAGTGATGGGCATGTCTATGCCAAATTTGTTGGTTCTCCTCATGAGTACATTGAATGGTCTATTTGGGTTCCAAAGACCCTTGTTACTAACATCAAAGGACCCATTACAAAATGGGCACCTAAAACCAAGCATTGATCTCTTGTAGGTGTTTGCTTCCGGTGGGGGATCATGGTTGCTCGATAGCGGAGCTACAAATCATTTGACCGGAAGCAAGGACTTGGTGGTGGACGTGCACAAGATTCCATCTATGCCCACGAATGTCGAGTGGGGTGACGCCTCATCTTCTAAGGTATTGGGACTTGGCAAGGTAGTCATCTCTCATGATCTCATGATCGAGAAGGTCATGCTTGTTGAGTCACTTGCATACAATTTACTTTCCGTTCATCAACTTGCAATCATGGCCTTTGCCACTTTCTTTGATATTGATATCGTGGCCCTCTTGTGGAGCAAGACTCTTAAAGTATCCTTTGTTGGGCATGTCGAGAACGATCTATATGTGATTAACTTTTTGAAGCGACCCACTAAGACCGCGACATGCCTAATGGCTAAAGTTGATGTGGGATGGCTTTGGCATCGCCGTCTAGCCCATGTCAATATGAGATCTTTGCAAAGTCTTCTCAAGGGGGACCATGTCCGTGGACTAACGAATGTTAGTTTTGCTAAAGATCGTGCTTGCAGTGCTTGTATCGAAGGAAAGCTACATGAGAAGGCTCACCCTCCCATGACTATCATTTACTCAAAGAGGCCTTTGGAGCTCCTTCACTTGGATCTCTTTGGGCCTCCATCCTTCGATAGTCTTGGGGTAGGAAGTATTGCTTGGTGATTGTGGATGACTACTCAAGATACACTTGGGTGTATTTCTTCAAGAGGAAGAGCGAGACGCAACAAACCGTCATTGACTTTGCTAATGAAGCACAACGTCAACACAATGCAAAGATCTTGAAAATAAGAAGTGACAACATCACCGAGTTCAAGACTACACCTTGGATGAGTTTCTTAGTGATGAGGGGATCAAGCATCAATATTCCGCACCTTACACCCCTCAACAAAACGGTGTTGCGGAGAGGAAGAACCGGATGTTGATGGATGTGGCAAGGACCATGATGGCGGAGTTCAAGTCTCCATACAACTTTTGGGCCGAAGCCATCAACACCGTGTGTAATGCATCCAATCGGCTCTACCTCCGCAAGGGCTTGAACAAGACTCCATATGAGATACTCACCGGTAACAAGCCCAACCTCAAGTACTTTCGGGTAAGTGTTTCATTCTCAAGAAAGGTGTTCGGTTGTCTAAATTTGAGGCTAGAGCTTATGAGGGCATATTTGTTGGTTATGCTACAAACTCTCATGCTTACTGTGTCTTCAATAAATCCACGGGACTTATTGAGGAGACGTGTAACGTGGAGTTTGATGAGAATAACGGCTCCCAAGTGGAGCAAAGTGGCACTTGTGATGTAGGTGATGAAATTCCTCCTCAAGCCATAAGAAGAATGGGTGTTGATTTTATCCTACCCATTGAGGAATCCCTTGTGGCCGAAGAAGAAGGACAATGCTCCACTCAAGTGGAGCCATCACCAACCCAAGGCCCACATGCTTCCGAAGAACAACATGAAGGCCCTCATCCTCAAGAACAAGACCAAGGGCAAGATCATGCTCAAGACGGTGTTGACACACCAAGTGATGCCCAAGGTCAAGTTCTCTCCTCCGAGAAAGTTCAAGATCAAGAACAAGCTCAAGACGACGCTCAAGATAATCAAGTGACCATCCTCATGTCACCCCCGAGGAGGAATTGGAGCGTCGTGCCGCCAAGGTTGCTTCCAAGCTCTCCACCAAGGATCATCTCATGACGAATGTGCTTGGAAGCTTAAGAAAGGGGGTAAGAACTCATAGAAAATTAGCAAACTATTGTGAACATCACGCGTTTGTCTCTTGGGTCGAACCCCACAAGGTCTATGAGGAGCTCGAAGATCCGGATTGGCTCAATGCCATGCATGAAGAACTCAACAACTTCGAGCGCAACAAAGTGTGGAGATTGGTGCCAAGACCGACGGGGAACCACAATGTCATTGGAACCAAGTGGATATTTAAGAACAAGCAAGATGCCCATGGGATTATTATTCGCAACAAGGCTCGTTTGGTAGCACAAGGCTACTCCCAAGTCGAGGGTATTGACTACGGTGAAACCTTTGCTCTTGTTGCTCGTCTTGAATCCATTCGAATGTTGATTGCATATGCTTCTCATCATAACTTTAAGTTACAACAAATGGATGTGAAGAGTGCTTTTCTTAATGGTCCTATTAATGAATTGGTTTATGTCAAGCAACCCCCCGGGTTCGAGGATCCCTACTTTCCCGTCATGTGTATCAACTCGATAAGGCACTCTATGGCCTTAAACAAGCCCCACGTGCGTGGTATGGACCTTACCGAGTTGTTACAAGACCGTGGTTTTGAAGTTGGGCTAATCGACCCCACTCTTTTTACTAAGAAGGTCAAAGGGTAGTTGTTTGTGTGCGAATTATATGTTGATGATATTATCTTTGGTTCCCCTAACAAAGCTTTCAATGAGGAATTTTCCGCTCTCATGACCTCAAAGTTCGAGATGTCTTCCATGGGAGAGTTGAAGTTCTTTCTAGGGTTCGAAGTGAAGCAAAGAAGAGAAGGAACCTTCATCAACCAAGCCAAATACACTCAAGACATGCTCAAGAGATTCAAGCTAAGTGATTTCAAGCCGGCTTCCACTCCAATTCCCACCAAGTGCCAACTTGACATAGATCCCAATGGTAAAGTGGTGGATCAAAAGGTATATCGCTCCATCATAGGCTCCTTGCTTTACCTTTGTGCATCTAGACTGGATATCATGTTGAGTGTGGGAATTTGTGCATGATTTCAAGCCGCACCTAAGGAAAGTCACTATGTGGCGGTCAAACGAATCTTTCGATATTTGGCTCATACCCCAAACTTTGGCTTATGGTACCCAAGAGGAGCAAACTTCAAGCTTGTAGGGTATTCGGATTCCGATTGGGCAGGAGACAAAGTGGATAGGAAGTCCACTTCCGGAGGGTGCCAATTCCTTGGTTGCTCTTTGGTAAGTTGGTCCTCCAAAAAGCAAAGTTGTGTGTCTCTCTCGTCCAGCGAAGCAGAGTATGTAGCGGCCAGTAGTTGTTGTGCACAACTCTTATGGATGAGGCAGACTTTAAAGGATTACGGTGTCATTTGTGACAAAGTGCCTCTTTGGTGTGACAATGAAAGTGCCATTAAGATCTCTCTCAACCCGGTGCAACAATTCAAGATGAAGCATATTGAGATTCGGTATCACTTCATCCGGGATCACATTAGGCGAGGGGAGATCGAGCTCAACTACGTCAACACTCATGATAACCTTGCAAATATTTCCAGGAAGCCGTTAGATGAAGCAAGATTTCGCGACTTAAGGCATGAGCTAAATATCATTGATTCAAGCAATGTTGCTTGAACCCGTGCACACCCCACCATACTCAACTTGTTGTCTTGTTTAGATGTAGGCACGGACATAGGGGGAGTGTTGTTCTCTCAATGAACTCTCCCTCCCCCCATTATGCATAAATTGATCAAGTCGTTCACATTAGCCATGGTAGATGGTACTTGTGCTTCAAGGACGAGCTTCGGTCATGGGCCCAAGGATAATTCTTCGCGGTGCCATACCAATTGACTCAAACATAGGTGGCTCCGGCCACCACCCTCTCTTTGGAGAGGTGGTGTCTCGTGGCTGTTTCGTGTTATCGTTTGCCTTTCTGCCTTCGTGTGTCGCGTGGTCTTGTGGTGTCGTGTTGCCTCGAAGTTTTAGTGCAAAGACCTCTTTTCCGTGTGCTTGAAACATGCAACTTCTTGAGCTCATGGTACTACCGCGGTTTGCCATGGTACTACCGCGTTGAGAGGTCATGGTACTACCGCCCCGGAGAGCGGTACTACCGCTCAAGTGCGGTA
Source organism: Triticum monococcum (assembly GCA_034509565.1). Taxonomy (NCBI): domain Eukaryota; kingdom Viridiplantae; phylum Streptophyta; class Magnoliopsida; order Poales; family Poaceae; genus Triticum; species Triticum monococcum. The sequence continues at coordinate 165,595,621 of CM067841.1, read as the reverse complement.
CTTCTGCCGAGCGGTACCACCGTGATGATGCACGGTACTATCGCGCCGTCGAGTGGGCGTGGGGTTTATGACTCGGGCAGGGGAGTTCCAACTCCCCATACCCATTCACTTGTCTCTCTCCCCACGTCTCTCTCTCTGGCTCAAGAACGGTGCCGGAGGTCCTCGCTGGATCTCTGTCTCCGGCCACTCTCCTCGGATTCCGACTGGTGGGATTGTTCCCCACCACTTCCTCTTGCCACGGAACAAGGTTTTTCCCCAAATCCCTCTCTTTCTTGGTTGTTCTTTCACTTCTAGGTTTTTGGGGAGATGCATGTTGTTCTTGAGATTTAGGCCAAATCTATGCAAGAGTAGGATGTAGGAGAGTCGTGTTGCGTAGGAATTATACTTGATATGTTGTCCTGTGATAGATTTGATCAACCGTAGTACCGCCCTGGTTTCGCGGGCTTTCTTAGATTTGAACTTGTCCAGATCTGACGCGGTGCGGTACTATCGTGTCTCATGTGCGGTACTACTCTCGTGCGGTACTACAGCCCGTCAGGTGCGGTACTACCACGCTAGTTGTGGCACTAAGATCCTACTACCGCTCCCAGACCCGGTACTACCGTGACCTCACACGGTACTACCGCGACTAGGAGCGCTACTAAAATCTTAGTACTGCAGCACTTGGCAGTTCTACCGTTGGGGTCAAATCTCTCTCATGGCAATTATCATGTGTGCTTCCTACATGTTTCTTTTGCTTTGTTGTGGTCTTTGCATTGATCCTTCTTGCTTGTCGTGTGTGTTTTGCGCTGTGTGTCTCAGGTGGTGGCTCCCGCCGTTCCAGTCCAAGTTGTGACACTGGCTCCAAGCGTCTGTGCAATCCCCAAGATGAAGCACCAAAGGGCTCCAATGCCCCCAAGCACAATGTCAAGACCACTGGTAGCAAGCAAAAGGAACCTGCTAAGGGCATGGACGACATTTCCATCAATGAGTATGTCGAACGCTGGAAGATCAACCCCTATGTGAATCCTCGTGCTCTCCTCAGAGGCACTGAGTTGTTTTGGACCAAGCAGCAGGCTCTCATTTATCTGGATGTGATCAAGAACAAGCAGAATATCTTCGTGGATGTCAAGTGGATAGACATGAATCACATGAGGAAGGACAAGTTTCGTGACTATTTTGGAGAAGCTCTGGACTTGGTGGATCAGTTTGCTATTGAGCCTGTGATCTCCTTTCACCTTGACTATGGCCCTGAGCTTGTCTGTCAGTTCTTTGCCTCAGATTACTTTCACCCCGGGGATGAGCGGAGGATGACCTGGATGACCAACGGTCGTCAGCTGTCTGCTACATGGAAGGAGTTCATGGATCTGCTCCACATTCCTAATGACGGGCTTCACACACCCGTTGGTGTTCGCCCCCACGCCAACTCTGAGTCTGCTAACAAGAACTTGCTCCAGCTGTACTATGTTGAGAAGGTGCTTCCCAGTGGCAAGTCGACTTGGGTGTTGAACTCCTTCCTGGATATCATGCATCGCATCTTCCGCAACACTCTGTTCCCATGCATTGGCGACAAGGACAAGGTTCATTCCTATCTGGTGGACATGATGCTCCTGTGTGCGGAGGCACGTTCGTCTCAGACTCAGCCACTTGATGTCTCACACATCATGTGGTGTGAGCTTCGGTTTGCGGTGTTCACCCGCAAGGTACCTATCTATGGACCGTACATGTTTCTGTTGCTCTCCACAACTTGGGAGAAGATGTACCCGGGTGATGAGTTCCTTGCTCCAGATTGGATTCAGCGTGAGTCCATCAGTCTCCACGTCAAGCCCAACTGGGCCAACACTACTACCCATGCTGAGGCGTCTGCTGCTAGGAGGGATGTTGGTGAGGAGGAGGTTGGTGCAGAGAATGTTGCTGAGGACCATGCTGCTAGGTCTTCCACACCTTCCTCTTAGCCGTCGTGGGCCAAGAAGTTAAAGGACAAGATGAAGACTCTCTTCTGCATGCAGGTGAAGGGGCAGTACAGGGCTCATGTGGCATCCAAGGAGAGTCGCCGCCACGACAAGGTCATGAGGCTCTTTGGAGAGGATGTCTCTAGCGGTTCTGAGGATAACATCACGCCAGAGGCTACATGGATGGCGAAGCAGGGTTATAGGTGGACTAGTTCTGAGGAGGACGTCGAGGAGACCGTCCCCGCCGCCGAGTCTGACGAGGAGGACGAGGAGTAGTGGGATGACTTCTCTGCCCGAGCCACCCCGTGCGTGTAGGTGTCCTCTTTGCCTTTTTGGCCTCTCAATGCCAAAGGGGGAGAGAGTGTAGGCATTTGCGTGTTTGCGAGTCGTGTGTCGTTCTTGCTGTGTTGCTTTGTCGTTTGAACCTCATTTGCCTTTGTTTGGTTTGTGCCTTCGTGACTTATCCTACATATGGTGTAAGACATATGCTCTCTATTCTATCTTAGTTAACTTATGGTTGTGCTATCATGTCTAGTGTTAGCCTTCCTATTGCTAGATATGCCTTGTCTCTATAATATAGGGGGAGCATTGATCCTAGTATGTGTGCCGTGCAGTCCAAAGCACCCATCTAGTTGGCACACATCTAGGGGGAGCCCGTCTATATTCTAGAGAGGAGGGGTTTGCATTTGCTTAATATTATTTCCCTTGTGCAAATCCTGTATTTTCATCAATCCACCAACAAGGGGGAGATTGTAAGGGCTTATTTATCCCTCGGGTGTTTTGGTGATTGATGACAATGCGTTTGCGTCTAATCATGTGCCTTGAGTATTCCAGACGTTTCATCGCTAGGCACAAGACGGCTTATTGCCCCTGGTAGACTGTTGAAGACGGCGTCTTTTCTACGTTTCTTTTTGGTGGATTTAAGTCATTGGAAAGCCGTACTATTAAGAGGGGGTCCGCGTCGGAAACGTTTGGGTGAAATCATCACGTACACGTTTCTTTATTGTCCCCTCCTTTCCCCTGCACCTTGGAGCATCCTCCGTTGTTATCTCTTCACTTTGTTCTGGCTGCTGTGGTGGCTTGCGGTAGTACTGCTCCCAGGTGAGCGGTAGTACCATAGGCACCAGCGGTAGTACCGTGCGGTGGCGCGGTAGTACCGCAGGTGCCTATGGTAGTGCCGCTCCTTTGGAGTCACACTACCGTGGCCCCCTGGCCAAGTACCGCTCCCTCGCGGTAGTAGGGGCGGATGTAATTTTTTACATCCGCACTACCACGGTAGTACCGCAACCCTTCCGCGGTAGTACCGTGCTCAGCTGCCAGGCGGTAGTACCGCCCCTCTGCGGTAGTACTGTGTCGGGTTTTTTGCTTCTTCCGTTTTCCAGTGGAAGTAGGCACGGATGTTTCCTCTTCCGCGCTCTTCCCAGGCTAGGGGTTTCCTGCCTTGCGGTAGTACCGCAAGGGGGAGCGGTAGTACCGCGCCCACGGCAGTACCACTCTCAGCACTTGTGCTACAGGTCTGCCCTAGCTGCTGCTAGTGCTGCGGTAGTACCACAGGCCTGCATGGTAGTACTGCGTGGCCACGCGGTAGTACCGCTAGTCAGCAAGCGGAAGTACCGTGTGGACTTGCGGTAGTACCACTGACCTGGAGCGGTAGTACCACTGGTTGTGGGCTGGTTGGTGGACAACGGTTGGATTGTTGCCCCCACTATAAAAGGGGGGTCCCCTTCTTCCCCGTTGACTTATCTCTTCCAACCCTAAGCTCCATTGTTGCTCTAAGCTCCATTTTGGCCCGATCTCACTCCCTAGCCAATCAAACTTGTTGATTTGCTCGGGAGTGGTTGAGAAGGCCCCGATCTACACTTCCACCAAGAGAAATTTGATTCCCCCACTAATCCCTTGCGGATCTTGTTACTCTTGGGTGTTTGAGCATCCTAGATGGTTGAGGTCACCGCGGAGCCATAGTGCATTGTGGTGAAGCTTCGTGGTGTCATTGGGAGCCTCCAATTGAGTTGTGGAGATTGCCCCATCCTTGTTTGTAAATGTTCGGTGGCAGCCTCCAAGCGCACCAATAGTGGAATCACGGCATCTCGCATTGTGTGAGTGCGTGAGGAGAATACGGTGGCCCTAGTGGCTTCTTGGGGAGCATTGTGCCTCCACACCGCTCCAACGGAGACGTACTTCCCCTCAAAGGGAAGGAACTTCGGTAACACATCCTCGTCTCCACCGGCTCCACTCTTGGTTATCTCGTGCCTTTACTTGTGCAAGCTTATTTGTGCTATATCCTTTACTTGCTTGTGTTCCTATCTTTGTTGCATCATATAGGTTGCCCACCTAGTTGCATATCTAGACAACCTACTTTGATGCAAAGTCTAAATTGTTAAAGAAAAGCTAAAAATTATTAGTTGCCTATTAACCCCCCCCTCTAGTCAACCATATCGATCCTTTCACAACCAATGCATTATTCGATTCACGGGTACATATGTTCAAGAATTACATAAGTGCCAAATAAAGAATGATGAACCATAGTTGTATACTTGTACTATTAAAGACAATAAAGAAAGAGGCGAAATACATGCTGGTTGCTAAACATGGTGAAGCGGAATGCCCATATTGTGCCCTCCTCCATGCAGAAGGCACACACGACTCTAGTCCAACCCCTTGTGATGGCCGACCGCCCATCCTTCACTATCTTCATGAACACATCTAGATAATCATCATGTTCTGGTAGAAATAATTTAACCTTTGCATGCCCACCAATCGTTTAGTTTGAGAGGTAACCTTGAGTAAACTTCTTTGGGAACCACTTTAAAGGAAAAAGATTCAGACATTGTCATCTAACCAACTCATTATGGGCAGTAAAAAGAAGGATGCAGAGTTCTTACTTACCATCCTACAGTTCATTGTTGTCTTGGATAAAGTGTAAACAAATAGTGTAATTGCCATCTTTTGACCCATTTTACTAACAACCTGATGTTGGTTCATTAGTATCTCATTGTGCCATGCGCAGAAAGGGTCGAACCGCGGATCTTTACCAGCAACATATGTACCTAAAAGCACCAAGTTAATATTGGAAGCTAAACAACAATTGCACAATGATGTAGTACAACACTCCCTCCGTCCCATTATATAATATATTATAACATCCAATATACTCACATATTGGATGAATTAACATCTTATATTATGGGGTGGTGGGAGTTTATTGCATTTTTTATGAATTATCGACTGATTAACTGCTATTGTGGCCCTGTTTGGATCCATGGGTTAGAGTTAGTTTGAGCTAGTTTGGGCTTAGATAGCCCTAAAGTATCCAAACATAAGGGCTAGTTTGAGCTAGTTGCATCTAACCCACCCAAAAAAACTATCCCACCCAAGAGGTGCTAATTGGTGCTTGTTCTCCTAGTGCATTTATTGTCAATCTGACCCTGTCATCCAAACACCTCTTTGGATAGAGTTAGTTCAGGGTTAGTCGTGAGCTAGAAACTAACTCTAACTTCTAGCTAAGTTAGAGTATCCAAACATGGCATGTGTTGTTGTTGTTGCTGCTGCTCTTCTACGTATATCTAGACATCATCAGAATATTAAGGTAACACACTTCCTTGTTGCTATGTAGCCTATGATTACATATTTAGATATTTAGAACAGTGCATGTTGCTATGTAGCCTTAGATATATTACATATGGCCCTAGTTAACCTAACGATAAATGGGTTAGAGATATATATTCAGTTAAAAGTCCGATTCACTTATTAGTCCCTTATCAGCCCCCGACCTATATGGTACCAGCTATCGATATCTTGAACAGTGAGTATATGTAAGCCATGGGATGAAACTAACCTCGATGGAAAACAATAGTCGTTCCCAAAATTGTCTTGTGTAAGTACATCGAGAGGCATGTTTAGCACAAGAGGCTAAACATGAACCAAATATATCCATTGCAGATAAAATAATCTCCAAAAGATAGCTTCAGTGTGCAGGTTTAAGCATGCTAGTTAAGCAAAACAAGTGGAAAGGTGTGTTAACTACAACATGCCTAACATTTAACAACAAGCTAACATAGTCACTCAAACTGGTATTGTCCCGGTCTATGTACACTGGTTATTGTTAAATAAAAATGGAAAGGCATGTTAACTACAACGTGCAGCAACCAAATGTAGTCATTCATAGTGGTTTATTGAAACTAGTATTGATGAAAATGAACTGAACAGTTCATACTTGCACATATAGAACATCATGGTTTGAATAACTGGAATAAACAAGGTGTCGGATTCATGGTTCCGCAGACCCTTGAGAGGTTCGAACACTGGGGTGCGTGCAAAGAACTCCCTCTTCCCAACCTGTCGGCTCAACGATTCCACAACCTAGCTCGACGAACCTGAGGGAGAAGGGACACAACAGTCTATCCTGGTTTGGGCCACCTTGCGGTGTAATACCCTACTCCAGCTTTGTGGTGGATTCCCTCGAGGGGCTGAGGATGAACTAGTATAGTGGATGAACAGCCTCAGGAGGAGAGGTGTTCTTAAGCTCGATGAGTTGCTGAGGTGGTTCAGGTGGAATGGATCTGATCCTGTCTATCTGTCTCTCTCCCTCCCGTCTCTACGGTGGTGGCTATGTCCTATTTATAGTCGCCTGGGTCCTCTTCCCAAATGTAGGCGGGAAGGGATCCCACAAAGGCCAAATTTGAAGGGAGAACTAGTACAAGCTATCCCGACAAAAGTAGTCTTCGCCTGCAAAAAGGATCTGGTGGTGACGCTGCAGTGGGCTCCGGGATGACCTCTGTCCTGTTGTCCTGGCAGTCTTGGTCTCGTCGCACCAATATGGAAACCTTTGCTTGATTCCTCGGGACTCTGTGCCTATGCTTGCCTCCTTGGCACCAAAGGGGAAACTAGTACACTGCGTCCGCTGGCGCCTGCCTGGCCTTGGTCGTCATGGCTCATGTCATGTGAACCTCGTGAGGTGCACCTTGCATTGATATCTCCGCTCCTCGGGAGCCAGGCTAGTGAGGCCGCCCCTCAGGGAGGTCTTGGTGTCATCTGCCTCATGAGGCTTGGCCCCTCACGAGGGTCTTGGGTCATTGTTGATGAAGCTGGCCGTACCAGGCCGTTGATGGAGCCACTGTAACGCCCCGAGACCGTTGCGCCAGGTGTCTTCCAGTTATTCGATGCTGTTGCCATGTCATTCGCTTGTGTGTTGCATCTTATCATGTCATCATGTGCATTGCATCATCATGTTTTAAAAACATGCATCTGTCCCGGTCTCCTCGTTCCTTTCGTTGTCCGTTCTGAGCCCAGCCACACTCGCACGCGCCCGCGGCACGTCCAAAATATTATTTGATAAGTGGCCAGAAAATGTTCTTGGAATGGGATGAGAGTTGACGTGTGGTCTTATTATAGTGTAGATAGACCACCTGTCAAGTTTCATCGCATTCGGAGTTCGTTTGATGCCCCAACGGATAACTATAGCGACATTATAGTCGGTCCAACGTCGGACGTTTTCGGTCTCCGGAAACAGTCGACGGGTCTCTATCTCTTCTCTTCTCTCAGCCCATCCACTGACAACCACTAGACCCCGAAACCCTCTCTACACAGTGCATCAAACCCCTTACGTGCGCGTCCGAAACTGTCCCGAACCCTACCCGCGCTGTCGTTACCAACGGGTCCGGATCATCCCCAAACATCTTCAAAACATCACCGTTTTCTCATTTGGACTTCCTAGTCTATTTTTCTCCACCGCTTGATTTTATTTGGAGGGACAGATTATCCCCTAAACTCTCCCTCTTTCCTTATATATATACTCCCTAGTCTAAATCTAGACCAAACCCTAGAAACTAGGTCTTTTGTCCCCCTCAGCCGCCGCCACACTCCAAATCCCCCTAGGGATCCATCCCACCGCCGCCACTCACTTCCTTGGTTTCCACGCTGAACCAACCCCTGCATACCTCTCGATCCAAACCTCCACCCAACCATATCCACTCCTCCTTCCTTGAAACCCCTCCTCGCTTTCACCACCACACCAACCCCTGCATCCCTCTCGATCCAAACCTCCACCCAACCAGATCCACTCCTCCTTCCCGGAAACCCCTCCTCGCTTTCACCACCACATCAACCCGAGCCCCCTACTCCCTGCCTCCTCCTTGTCGCAATTAAGTACGAGCGCGCCACCAGTGACCTACAGGCCAACCCCTTCACCGCTCCTCCCCTGCTCTTTCCTTCTCCTTCCCTGCATCTAATCCCTCCTCTCACATCTCTCTCTCTCTCTCACAGGAACCGAAGCACGCTGCCTCCGCTTCGATCCGGCAGGAAACGGGAGTTACGGAACCGCAGACCTCTCGCGCTTGGACCCGGACGCCATCGAGTTCCTGTGACGACCCCTCTCCATCCTGCCGCTCGTCGGAGTAGGCTACAAGCGACCACCTCCAACAGGACCGCGCCCTCCTCTCTGTCTTATTCTCTTCCCTCTCCCGATTTCTTTCTCTCTCACGCACCTCCCTCTCTCTCAGGTACGGCACGAGCAGCGCCAGGGATGTGCTCCTCCAGCCGACGCCTAGTTCCCGCTGCGGCCCTGCTCCGTTTGTTGCTTTCTCCGTCAGATCTGGTGATTCCTCTGCGCCCCGGTCTCATCACTGCCTTCAAGTCATTGCGCGGCACGCCAAGTCCCTGCCTCGCTGCAAGACCTCGCCGGAGCTCCTCAATGTCCGCAGCCGCAGTCCCTTGCTCCTCCGCAATCCCGATCTCGGTGCCATCCTTTGCTCGTTCTCGGCCTTCCTCATCTTGCCCTGTCGACGTCCTCGCCGGAACATCGCCGCCGCTGCTCGTCTTCCTGTCGAGAAGAGGAGGAGAATGCCTCTTCCTCCAGTCGATTGATGCGACCGCGTTGACCCTTCCCCGAGCGCCAAGGCCCAGCGTGCCAGCCGCCGCTGCGTCCAGATCGAGTGCCTGGGCCGGCCTTGACTTATGCTTCTTCGCGGCCCAGCCTCTCCACCAGCCGGTCTCCTCTCCGAACGGGCCGAGGTCCAATGTGAGCTGCTCCCCAACTCTGTTCCAGATCCAGCCCGTTACGTGTTTTTTTCGTCCAGCGATTTTCCTAATTTTTCAGGGTTCTGCCAGTTTTGCAGAAACACCCTTGCACTTCATGCATTTAATAACTTCACAACCGTGCATTGGATTAAAATGTTTTATATATGAAGCTTGCTTAGAATTTTGTCTAGATTCATAATATCCAACTTTCATCTATGTTTGAAATGTTTAAAATTCTGTTTGATTAAATTTGCTCCTATGTCATGTTAAAATGCTTTAATTCATAACTAATTAACCGTAGCTCCGAACATAACAAACTTTATATGTAAATGGGGTAGAAAAATGTCTAGTTTAACATGGTGGCATCACTTTGCATGTTTAAGAACCCTAAAATTGTGTTTAGGGCAGAACAATATCAAATCCATTAATATGCTTATGGGGATTTACTTGAATTGTTGTTCGTTGTTTCCGGCCTCATTTAAACTTGCCTAGATAGGTAGTTTTGTTTTGCTTCATCTCTTTCCATGTTTAACAACATTTAATATTGTTGGGTACATAAACAAGATTTAAACTAAATAACTTGAATGTTGTGTTTCGTGAATATGCAACGGAGTTGCATGTTGAGCTCCAGTTAATTTGTAGGGTTGTTTGTGCACTTTGCCATGACATGCCTCATTAAACCGGACATGCATCATACTTGTTTGCGCATTGTGCCATGCTTATGTGATGATTGTTTACTATGTTGTTTGATTTCTTTTCGGTGTACTTCTTCTCAGTAATCCGGTAACATCGTGTTGTGAGGATTCGTTCGACTACGTCCATTTGTCTTCTTCATGGACTCGTTCTTCTTCGTTTCGGGATCTCAGGCAAGATAACCATACCCTCGAAATCACTTCTATCTTTGCTTGATAGTTTCTCGCTCTTTTGCTATGCCTATGCTATGATACCAACCACATGCTTTATCATGCCTCCCATATAGCCATGTCAAACCTCTAACCCACCTTGTCCTAGCAAACCGTTGTTTGGCTATGTTACCACTTTCCTCAACCCCTCTTATAGCGTTGCTAGTTGCAGGTGAAGATTGGAGTTTGTTCCTTGTTGGAACATGGATATTTTGTTAGGATATCACACTATCTCTTATTTAATTAATGCATCTATATACTTGGTAAAGGTTGGAAGGCTCGGCCTTATGCCTGGTGACGGTGTCCTGGACTAGGGGGTACTCACCACATCATGTCCCGATCTGTTAGATTGGGCCGAGGACCCCCATGGCCGTATACTCATGGGCTAGTTCAGACAGCTGCCGCATACAAGGAAGATTCCACAAGACTTGGGGATCAAGACAAGGACTCCTCCCCACCGGCGTATTCGGCTAGGACTCTTGTTATCCTAGGCCTCTGGTGCATTATATAAACTGAGGCCAGGCTAATCAACTCCATATACAGAACAACAATCATACCATAGGCTAGCTTCAAGGGTTTAGCCTCTCCGATCTCGTGGTAGATCTACTCTTGTACTACCCATATCATCAATATTAATCAAGCAGGACGTAGGGTTTTACCTCCATCAAAAGGGCCTGAACCTGGGTAAAACATCATGTTCCCTGCCTCCTGTTACCATCCGACCTAGATGCACAGTTCGGGACCCCCTACCCGAGATCTGCCGGTTTTGACACCGACATTGGTGCTTTCATTGAGAGTTCCGCTGTGTGATCGACAGAAGGATCGATGGCTCGCCTGCAGATCAACTGCGACTTCGGCGTCTTCGTCACCAGTTCGACTGGTCACCTTGGTTCGACCAAGAATTGCGCCCCGTGTTCGGATCACCATGTTCGGACGAGGGCCTTCATCAAACATCAACTCCGATCTCTATCAAGATCACGGAGGAATCATCTATGGAGCTCGAGGGCTCAACGTCAACATTGCCCTGAAGCGACCGTGCTGTTTTTTTGGATAGCAAACTCATATCTGCCGCCACCACCTCCTCGAGTATCGCTTTGACGATCGCTTTGGTGGAATTATGCGGAATTGAGTCTATAACAACCCTGGAAAATTTCGTTGAGTTCCGATGGAGGAATCTCTGGCAGTTCATGATATACCGGAGCCCTGTCAAACCTGGATGGGAATTTGGATGAGTTTAGGGCATGGTGTCCAGCTTCTAGCTCGGACGTCCTTTGGAAGATCCAACCGTTGATCGGCTGCGGAATTCCTATATCTACCACCTCTCAAATTCAGATCGATCTGACCATCCAAACTCCGGGAACCTTCCGATTAGTGCATCACTTTTCGGATCTGTTTTCTACGCGAAAACGAATCCGACCCGAGTTCATCTTTTTTATGAACGGGATTTCGGACATCCCTTTTGAAGGAAGTTTTGTATGGGGTATTGTGTTTTTTTCCCGAACACATCCCACTAACTTTAAGATCTTTTGAACATGATCTTCAACATCATGCTGGTGTCAAACCAGTCCAGCAATATTACTCCACGGCTGCCGACCCGAGCTAGACACATCGTCACTTTAGCCGAGCTCAACTTCTTCGGATCATCATCTCGGCAAGCCGAACAAGAGTCCGGCATCGCGAAGGATAAATCATCAGCAACATCGCCGCCCCACGGATTACACGGAGCGTTCATACCGGCATAGCCGCACGGTCGCTTCATCAAGCCGGCATTGACCACGTCACGACCTGCATCGACAGGGCCACACTATTGCCTCTTCAAGCTGGTGTCCATCAGGCCGACGTACTTCGACTCATCGGCTGACGTCGATACTTCGACATCTCGGCTGGACTGGGGACTTCGCCATCTCTTCATCAACCTACTCCGGACACTTCGGCGTCACTAGCCGACCAGCTCCGTCACGTTAGCTAGGCCGAGGGCTTTGCCTCGGCGAGTCAGCCCTTACCAGCATTGCCATGCCGTCGTTTTATCTCCCATCAGGCAATGGGTGTGCGGAGTGAGTCCCAATTTTGGGAATCACCTTCCTTCAGATTTCTACAACAAATAAACCAGGTGCTATTAATCCCAGTATTTTTTTGCTTGTTTGGGTTCATTTTTCCCAAGGAATTATTACTCTGGTTTGTCCATGATATGTACACAGGTCTATCAAATGGTCACCGCATTAACGACGGTCGCGTGGTGGTTCGATCAGTTTCCGTACATAGTCCGGCGAACGCCGCATCCGGAACTCGGACCGACCTGCGAATTCAGGCTTTGCCACGCCTTTACTACATCACGCCGACGCCCAGCATCGACATTGACTTCGGCACCAGCCCATATTTCTTCTATTCCTCACTTTGCATAAATTATTTATTATGCAACATTTTTTTAATTATCATTATTACTATTATCTCCGGTTTGCACTATTTTTTGTGCACCTCGGGACCAGCTTGGGGGATGGAACGTTGCCCCACATCAAGCTTGGACCGTGTCATCAATACCAAACACATTAACCAGCTAAGTCGCTTTCATGCTCAAAGCTTTAATTTCTAACTTGTGTTCGGTTTGACCAAGCATTATACTTTTTTGGAAAAAAGTTGCTTGTAAAAAATTTCCTTGTCCAAACTTTGTTTGTGACGCATAAATTCAAATACCCAATTCATTTGGGGGCTTCCTTCATGAAGCTTTCCTACATGCATATGATTATACTTGTACGGCTTCGTTCCTTGTTCGTGTATTACGCCACAATATGCACCATATTGACTTAAGCGATTTGCAAGCTGGTTTGCCTCGCTCCTGTGTTTACCCCTACGTTCCCGATTGTTCGGCTAGGGAGTAAAGGGAGCACCTCTGCGATTGTCACGATTGGGTCGCCCGAGCCGGACCTCAAACTGGGTGAAGCCGAAAGCTAGCGCTCTTATAGTTTTCAATGATGGTCGGCACACAATGGAACAAATGAGTACAAAAAATCTATTGGACAAGTCTCATAATGACAATGAGCACCGAAGAAAGGTACCGGTGGGGTACTATTTTCTTCGAAGATGCTTCTTACACTTCACGGTAATATAGCATAAGTTCCCTGAGTGCGCTTTGTCTGTTACAGCCTTATGGCCTGATTGCCTGGTTATTGGAAACACCGTCGATATTCTCGACCGATGGAGTACATAACACTTTTCGGTCCTTGACCGAAGAGGGAGAAGCTGACGGTCGGTTAAGACGCATTTAAAGTTCGGTTGAACATAGATATGATATAAGTACTTCGGTACATGCAATCATTCTTCTACCCAAGTCACTTGGGGGCTCTTAAGTTTATTTGAGCCGTTTTATAATAAGTGTTCTTCTTCTTAGTCGTTGCAAAGTTTTATTATTATTATTTATCACTCCTTTTTTCGACACGAGTATGCGGTCACTAGCCGGGGAGCCTAATTTCTCTCTCAAAGCCGCTAGAGTTTAGTTTGCTAAACTAGCCTGAGTGGAAGTACTCCGCCCTCGGGATAGGAGGTTGAAACGGTAGGCTGACCCGCTCGAAGTCTTGAGATAGGATGTATCATGTTAAAGCACGACAGAAGCACTTCTTTTTTCTAAGACCAACTTTCGGATTGGCACCGAACACTTGATATTGTTCGGACGTCATGTTTTTACTGACGTTTCTTGGTTTTCCAAGATTTTTGGCACTTTTAAACTATTTGTGCTTTTCCAGCATTAGTCTCGCAGTGCAACACCGGAGACCTTTAGGGATTCGGCAAAAACATTCTCAGATATTGCTATATATGCATCGGTTTCAAATTGTGTCTTCGGTCAATAGTTGGGTTGCCCGGCTCCTGCACTTGCTTCCTACGTTCCGTTTTGTTCGGCTAGGCGTGCAAAGGGAGAACCACTGCGATTGTGCTTCCAGCTCCCATGGTTAAGCACCTCAGTGGAGAAAGCCGAAAACTGACTTTCACAATAAGCGTAAACTGGTCAGCGATCCGATGACTATGTTAAATGATGGGCCATTCATAACATTGGCCGAAGTGTTTACGGCTTGACCCCAACTGTCGCCGAACACTGCCGGGGGCTATTAACTGGCCTCCCAAACTAAATCCTCAATATTTTGCTCTTACATTAGAGCTGAGGCTTAATGATCATGCTTAGCATGACAACCCAAAGAAAGGAACCGATAGCGGGACTATTTTCTTTGGAAGACATTTCTTCTGTTAAACAGTAATATAACTCTCTTCGTACCTTTGTTTATAAAACCGTATGGCCAGATTGCCTTGTTTGTTGTAAATCTTTGCCCTCATAAAGGTTTTATAAAGTAGGACAAACACTCCTCGGCTACTGGCTGAGGAGGAGGAAGCCGTTGGTCGGTCAACAAAGTTTTGTACAATGCGGATCCGAGCATTAATGACGTAAAGTACTTGGATACATAGAGTCATTACACATAATTTGTGATTTTACTATGGATATTGATCCTTAATTCGGCCACCCGTGCCCGCATTAAGGCTCGGGGCTACTGGGCTTCGGGCTTATTATTTACAAATATTAAAGGGGCACATTGATCCCCTGATCTGGTGTTACCACCCGACCAGTGTCTCGGGGGCTACTGCATTGCTTGTCCAATGTCGAAAATTTTATGTGCAATATAGTTTTCGAGGAGATTTTGATCCTCAGGTTGGTCGGCCGCACCCAACCTGAGTCTCGAGGACTGAGCACGCCGCTTTTAGTGTCCCGAAGTATTCTGCCGAGCTTGGACTTGATCCTCAGGCGTATTTTGCAAATCAACCTGAGTCTCAGGGGCTACCGGGATCAGCGGTCTTACGTCATCCTTTAGGTGCATCTCGGGTTTTAGACAGATACACACCTTGAGGGCTACTAGTTATATATCTCGGCAGATAATAAATTGCACCAATAAAAAATATTCACAAAAATTGGCCCACATTCGGGGTGGCGCACCACCTCGGAAGCAGCCCAGCATAAAGCTCGGGCGCTAGTGGCTGGCTCCATAGAGGGCATTTCCGGCATTAAGCTTGGCTAAACTCTTTCCACTTTTTTGAACCAAGGTGATTTATGACACCTCGGATACAGTCCGGCGTTGGAGCTTGGACATAGTCCGGCGTTGGAGCTCGGATACAGTCCGGCATTGGAGCTCGGATATAGTCCAGCGTTGGATCTTGGGCATAGTCCGGCGTTGGAGCTTGGACACATTCCGGCATTGGAGCTCGAAAGCGGTCCAGCATTGGTGCTCGGCTGCAAAAGATACCTCGAATGCAGTCTAGCGTTAGAGCCCGGACGCAAGAGGACACTGCCTCTTGGGAACAACTTCAAACCCGAGGTGTGGCATAAAAATAACAAGGCATTGATAAAGGCCGGAAACTTAAAGGGGCTCCTCGGATACCCGACGTGTAAACTCGTCGAATGCATTTCGGCGATCCTCAAGATCGAAGATGAGAAGATTTGTCGAACCAGTTTTGAAGACCAACGACCGAAGATGAAGAACGGTTCGGAAGAATCGAGGAGCGTCCCTAACTTGAAGACCGGTTCAGGGGGGCTACTAATGGTGTCCTGGACTAGGGGGTACTCACCACATCATCTCCCGATCTTTTAGATTGGGCTGAGGACCTCCATGGCCGTATACTCATGGGCCAGTTCGGACAGCTACCGCATACAAGGAAGATTCCACAAGACTTGGGGATCAAGACAAGGATCCTCCCCACTGGCGTATTCGGCTAGGACTCTTGTTATCCTAGGCCTCTGGTGCATTATATAAACCGAGGC
The DNA here is from genome assembly GCA_034509565.1 of Triticum monococcum. Lineage (NCBI taxonomy): Eukaryota > Viridiplantae > Streptophyta > Magnoliopsida > Poales > Poaceae > Triticum > Triticum monococcum. The sequence goes on along the minus strand of CM067841.1, from coordinate 165,579,980 downwards.
CAGGCTAATCAACTCCATATACAGAACAACAATCATACCATAGGCTAGCTTCTAGGGTTTAGCCTCTCCAATCTCGTGGTAGATCTACTCTTGTACTACCCATATCATCAATATTAATCAAGCAGGACGTAGGGTTTTACCTCCATCAAGAGGGCCCGAACCTGGGTAAAACATCGTGTTCCCTGCCTCCTGTTACCATCCGACCTAGACGCACAGTTCGGGACCCCCTACCCGAGATCCATCAGTTTTGAGACCGACACCTGGTGTTTTGTTCCACTCTTGCCACCCTAGTTTCTGTCATATCGGTGTTACGTTCCCAGATTTTGCGTTCCTTACACCGTTGGGTTATAATGGGAACCCCTTGACATTTCATCTTGAATAAAACTCCTCCAGCAATGCCCAACATTGGTTTTACCATTCGCCACCTAGCCTCTTTTTCCCTTGGGTTCCGCGGACTCAAGGGTCATCTTTATTTAAACCCCCCGGGCCAGTGCTCCTTTGAGTGTTGGTCCAAACTAGAGCCCTGTGCAGCGTGCCCTCGGGGAAACTCGAGGTTTGGTTTTAGTTGTACGGAGTGCTCATCTGAGTGTGCCCTGAGAACGAGATATGTGCAGCTCCTATCAGGATTTGTCGGCACATTCGGGCGGTGTTGCTGGACTTGTTTTACCATTGTCGACGATGTCTTGTAACCGGGATGCCGAGTCTGATCGGATTGTCTTGGGAGAAGGAATATCCTTCGTTGACCGTGAGAGCTTGTGATGGGCTAAGTTGGGACAGCCTTGCAGGGATTTGCTCTTTTGAAAGCCGTGCCCACGGTTATGGGCAGATGGGAATTTGTTAATGTCCGGTTGTAGAAAACCTGAAACTTATCTTAATTAAAATGCATCAACCGCGTGTGTAGCCGTGATGGTCTCTTTCCGGCGGAGTCCGGGAAGTGAACACGGTGTTGGAGTTATGCTTGACGTAAGTAGTCTAGGATCACTTCTTGATCATAGAATCTCGAACGTGCTTTGCCTTCTCTTCTCGCTTTCATTTGCGTATGTTAGCCACCATACATGCTAGTGCTTGCTGCAGCTCCACCTCACTACCTTTTCCTACCTATAAGCTTAAATAGTCTTGATCGCGAGGGTGTGAGATTGCTGAGTCCCCGTGACTCACAGACACTTCCAAAACCAGTTTGCAGGTGCCGATGATACTGTGCCGGTGACGCAACCGAGCTCAAGGAGGAGCTCGATGAAGATCCCAAGGCACACTCGAACTTGGCTTCGAGGCGAAGCCAAAGGGCAAGGGTGGAGCGCCACAGGCCCCAACCAACTGCGGCCTCGGTCGACGCGTGGCAATTGATGGGACGTGGGCGCCTCTACTTCCCCATGCTACCTTGGCAACCGTTCGACTTGACGAGACTCTGCTGCATGCAAAGGGAAATCATCATTATGTGCGATCATGGAGGCCGGCGGTTGACCACCTCCTGGCTATAAATGAGGGGAGGGGCGGAGCCCCCCTTGCTCATCTCTGTCTTCCCGCAGTCTGCTTCTTCTCCTTCTTCTTCTTCTTCTTCTTCTTCTTCTTCTTCTTCTTCTTCTTCTTCTTCTTCTTCTTCTTCTTCTTCTTCTTCTTCTTCTTCTTCCTCCTCCTCCTGGTCTCTCCATCTTGCTGACTTGCCATAGCACCCATGGCGCCGATTAGGAGGTTTTCCGCGGCAGAAAAGGGAAAGACCCCCCTCCGGGAGCCTGAACTGCTCCCACCGAAGAAGAGGTCCGGGCTTCCTCACGACTCCGGGGGGAGGCAAGAAGTGATGCGGCCCTGGTATGAGCGGACACCACATGGCTTCCCGCTCCCTCTGTACGCCCGGGTGTAAGGCTCAGGAGAAGGCGGTAGTGCTCCACACAGCGCGAGCCGCGACCGTGCGGATCAGGTTGGGGCTGTGCGGCCGGCCGTCCCGCGAACCCACGCCAAAGGCTCCTCGCATGAGTTCGTAATGTGGGGGGCGATGCCACCACGCACGTGGATCCGGTTCCCGCAGTTCTTCGCTGAAGAGATGCCGCTAAGGGCCCACTCGAGCTGTGGCTGCAGCATGTCAGGTGCTGCAGTCTGGCCATGGGGGCGGAGGCCGAGGTCGTCTCCCCTGGCATGATCTTCGTGACCCGAGGATGGGGCGAGGTTGCCCGCGCCTGCCGTGCGGAGGGGGCCCTCGCCATCTATTTCGAGTATGATGGCGCCTCCACGCTATTCTTCACGGTCTTCGATGAGGAAGGCCGCCGCTTGGAGCACTACCCCAGAGGAAACCGTCAGCATGGTGAGGCGGCGGGCGCAAGGCCTGCCGCTAGTCCTACCGTCAGCTCCTCCGGCAGCAGCGACGACTCCCGGGAATCCAGCGACTCTCCCCAACCAGCGAGTCTCCGGAGTCAAGCGACGACAGCTACGTGCCCCCGAGATCTCACCATGCCTAGAATGCGGCTGCGACCTCCGCCCGGCGTCGACAGTGATCTAGATGGAGTTTGTGTCGGCCTCACGTGGCCCACTTTTGATGATGGCATTGGCGGCGGTGCCCATAGTCGAGGCTTCTTTAAGGTGTTCTCCTTTTGTTCCCTGCGAGGAATTGAAACAAACCTGTGGGGGTATGTATAAAACCTGTAATGCTTTTGCTCCACTGTTTACTGTTCTTAGCATGAGATTGCGGCTGCATGTCTCACTCTGGCATTACTCCCCCTTTTCATCTCACGGTAGCTTTAGCGCTCTATGCCGACAAGTCCTAGCCCCATGCGGGCTTCAGTTGTCGCTGGTATACCAAGTCGCGATACCATGGTCAAGGGCAGGAGGTGAGCGGCCCGAGGTCCGGTAAGAGCTCCCGAGGCGCGATGCTCAAGAGGTCCCCTTCGGCGTGCAAGCAGCTCCCTGGAGGCCGAAAAGTGAAGTAGTACTGTCGGAGCGAGTTTATTAGAGCGGAGAACTTCGAACGGAGAGATTCACGCCATCATGCATGGGTGACTTATCTTTTGGCAAGTCTGTGGTGGTTCCTCGCGCGACGCCTGACTTTAGCTTTGGCGGTGCTACTAGGTAGGGATCACAACGGCCTCCCTTTTCTTTGCTCATCTGAGCGCTCTGCGTCCTTGGGTCCCAACCCTCGAGCGAGACTCAGCAGCCGCTGGTATGCCAGGTCGCGGTGCTGTTGTCAAGGCCAGGGGTGAGGGCTGGAAAATCAGTAGGAGCTCCTGAGGCGTGATGCTTAGGAGCCCCCCTTAACGCACAAGCGAATAGCACAGAAAGGGGACAGCCGGCGGGGGCCACCCGTAGTTAAGCTCTATAGATTCCTGTGAGTTAGTCCAGGGGAGAATATAACCCATAATCGCATTTTCTATCCTTCCGCTGATCCTTCCGCAAGAAGATGAGGGCACTGAGGACTTGGTGAGGTGACGTGCGCGGGGCGGGCCATGAGCCAGAGCTCGATCTCTCAGATTTGCCAGCATTGCAGGGACGAACCCGAGCACAAGAGCCGTGCCAGCATGTGTAGCCCCCATTGCAGGATGAGCAGGAGGCCGATTAGCAACGCGGGGGGCCGCGAAGTGTAATAAACAATCAGGTGAGTAGGTGATAATCATAAGTCAGCTTATGGGAGGAGGTAAGGCTAGTTCAGATAAATGCAAGAACGACACATGCCGTAGGGACATACCCACATGGCCTGGGGATAATGCAGCCTGAAGGGGCGCCCCCAATAGAACGACTAGAAGATGCAAGAAAGATACATGCCATAGGGACAGGCCCACGCGCTCTGGGGGTAATGAAGCCCGAAGGGCGCCCCCAACAAAGCAAACCGGAAAATGTCACCTGGCACCGTTGCCGAAGAGATGTCGAAGTAGCTGAAGATGCCTGCTGAAGTGGTTTCCCCTCACGGGCCGCCTGGGTCCTGAACCTCGGGAGGCTCTGGAGGCTTGGGAGGCTCGTGAAGAACCGTCGCCATCTCCGCAAGGACCGCGTGGTGCCTGGCCTCCTGAGCAGCCATGATGCTTCGCAGGTGACGCTGGAGGATAACAACCGTGTTCAGCAAGCCGAAAGGCATGCGGACATAGCTGTGAGGTGGACCCTCACACCGACCAACCCACGAAGGCCAGAAGCTCTCCTGGGATGCGGCTCTGTTGAGCCCTGGAATGTTGACGCTGACTCACAGCTCATTGTCCTCGCCAGGACAAGGGGCCACGCCAGGTGGTAGGCAACGGTCGCCACGCATGGCTCTCACCTCCGGAAGCTCCTCGGTCGCCTTGGTGATGAACCCCTGAGCACCTGGCACCCCATGCCTTATGCCCTCATGGGGGAAGTGTGCGATGAAGCACGCGTCCATGTGGTGCTCGAGCGCCTCCCTCATGACATTGGCTAAGTCAGAGGCCATCCAGATAGAGAGCCCCCGAGCCCATCCTAAGGAGGGCGCGCCTTCCTATGCGCGAGAGGGAGGTGCCCCGTTCATGGGCGCAGGTCCTGAGGTGGCACCGCTGGAGACTCCCCTCTCCTGAGGCTCTTAGCGGAGCAGCTGCTTCTTCTTCTTGGGGACCGCCTTAGGAAGGTAGATAGTGGCTTCGTTGTCTGGGTCTTCAACTGCTGCAGCCTGGTAGGCACGCTCGAGAGAGCACACATGATCTTTCTCCTCATAGGCGATCGCGATGACGCCATGGTTCACCGGCATCTTAAGGACGTTGTAGCCATGGTGGGTCACCGCCGTGAAGTTGGCTAGGGCTGGATACCCTAGGATGGCATTGTATGGAAGGCGGATGTGAGCGACGTCGAAGTCAATGAGCTCGGTGCGGTAGTTTTCCCGTTGGCCAAAGGTGACCGGGAGGCAGATCTGCCCTATCGAAGTGGTGTAGCCGTCGGTCACTCCCGAGAAGGGCTTAGTGGGCTGCAACTGATCATATAGCACTTGGAGGCGGTCGAACATCTCGATGGAAACAATATTGAGCCCCACACCACCATCAAGGAGGGTCTTGGTGACAAGGACATGGCTGATGACGGGTGAGCAAAGCATCGGGAGGGCGCCGGAAGTTGTCGCACACTTGAGATGGTCAGACGAGCTGAAGGTGATGGTGCACTTGGACCACCTGAGCGGACCTGTGGCCTCGAGTCTGGGGAGGGCCACGTTCACCTCACGAGCGAACTGCTTGAAGATGCGCTGGGAGGCTGGGGCCTGAGCGCCACCTAAGATGCAGGCGATGACACGAGGCTCCTGGAAGCCCCCTGCCCTTACGTCCTGGTGGTGGCCATCGTTCCTTCTTGGTGATGGTGGAAGCGCAGGGAGGCCAGCATTGCCCTAAGGACGGTCCTCACGAGGCTGGTCTCTCCAGGCGCCCTCGCGAGGCTGGCCTTGCCAATAGTCCTCATGAGGCTAGTCGCGCCACTACTGGCGGGAACCGGGTCGTCCCAACGTCCTCCACTTCTGCCTCCTCTGCAGCCGTAGCCTCGGTCTTTGCACTCGGGGCGTAGACCGAGGCGCCCGTCGCGGATGGCCTTGAGCTCCTGATAGTCGTTTGTGTTGTGGTTGTGTACGTTGTGGAAGACGTAGAATGTATGGCTACCCTTGGATGATTCTGGGTGGTCGCAGCCACGCATTATTTTTGGTTTAGCCGCGAGCACGGCAGCCCCCTTGCACTTCACGTCCTTGGCATTGGCCTTCTTGTCTTCTGGGTCGGCCACTGGGAGTTCGAGGAGGGAGACGTGCCCTTCCTCAGCTCTCGCGCACTTCCTTGACATGTTGAACATCTCCAGAGCCTTCCATAGGTCCTCATGGATGGCGAGCTCCTCTTTCATCTTGACATCGCGGACGCCATCAGAGAACACCGAGATGATGGCTTCATCTGAAACCTTGTGGATCTCGATGCGAACATTGTTGAAGCATTGGATGTACTTCTGCAAGGTCTCCCCTGGCTGCTTCTTGATGCGTCACAGGTCACTCGTGGCATGCGGGCAGTCATGAATACCCTGGAAGTTGGCGACGAAACGCTCGCGCATCCCCCCCCCCCCCGAGGAGGAGATCGATCCCACGGGCAGATGCAGGAGCCAGGAGCACGCGTCATCCTTGAGGGCCATGGGGAACCAGTTTGCCATGACCATTTCGTCACTTCTGGCCGCCTCGATGCTTAGCCCGTAGAGGTACAGGAACTCCATTGGGTCAGGGGTGCCGTCGTAGCGTGGAGACAGGTTGGGCTTGAACGTGCCTAGCTGGACGACGCTGTGTAGCTCAGGGGTGAAGGCGCGGCAGCCCGCTGTGGTCACCGAAGCCCGTCGTGGAGGTGGAGCCTGATCTTGGTGCTCACGCACCACCACTGTAGGCGGTGAGTGGTCTTGACGTGGCGGTGGAGGGAGCGCTGTAGCACTTTCTTGTGCCATTGGACCTCTCGGCAGCTTTCTTCTTCAAGTGCGGGCTCCCTTTGTGGTGGGTCACGCCGCGGGGCCACGCGTCTTAGACAGAGGGTGACGTCCTGACAGGGAGGTGGCAGAGGCGCTCCATGGGTTACGTCACCCGCAGCAGGCATCGGTCGAGGCACTGAGAGGGACGGTGCAGGGGAGCCCCCAGCTGCGCTCACAAGCTCGGCGATGCGGTCTAGCCAGTCTTTGTAGAGGTCATTGAGCAGGCGGTAGCGCAGGAGCTCACGCGCCATTAGCAAAGCAGCCTGCGTGTTCGCCGGGCCATGACGAGCGTGGGACAACGAGCCGGCCGGAGTCAGCGACGGGGTGGAGGTATGTTCGTCCCGCTACACGGAGGGGTGCAGCGATGAAGCTTGCTGCTCCTGCCCTGCCGGGCCGCTGGTGGTGTTAGCATCGGGTGATGGAGAACGACATGGAGGCCCACCGACGGGCACCGTCTGGGTGACGCGAGCGGCAAGAGCAGCTTGACGCTCAGCACGGGATCAACGAGCATCATCCATGTAGCCAGTGGAGCAATGGCGAGTCGATCAATGGAAGAGAAGCTTCGACGCACCCCTACCTGGCGCACCAAATGTCGGATTCAGTGTTCCGCAAACCCTTGAGAGGTTTGAACACTGGGGTGCATGCAAAGAACTCCCTCTTCTCAACATGTCGACTCAATGATTCCACAACCTAGCTTGACGGACCCGATGGATAAGGGACACAGAAGTTTATCCTGGTTCGGGCCACCTTGCGGTGTAATACCCTACTCCAGCTTTGTGGTGGATTTCCTCAAGGGGCTAAGGATGAACTAGTAGAGTGGATGAACAGCCTCAGGAGAAGAGGTGCTCTTAAGCTCGATGAGCTGGTGAGGTGGTTCAGGTGGAATGGATCTGATCCTGTCTATCTGTCTCTCTCTCCCTCCCCTCTCTACGGTGGTGGCTAGGTCCTATTTATAGTTGCCTGGGTCCTCTTCCCAAATGTAGGTAGGAAGGGATCCCACAACGGCCAAATTTGACGGGAGACAACTAGTACAAGCTATCCTGACAAAAGTAGTCTTCGCCTGGAAAAAGGCTCTAGTGGTGACACTGCAGTGCGGTCTGAGATGACCTCCGTCATGTCGTCCTGGTGGTCTTGGTCTCATTACACCAATATGGAAACCTTTGCTTGATTCCTCGGGACTCCTGCGCCTGCGCTTTCTTCCTTGGCACCAAAGGGGAAACTGGTACACTGGGGCTGCTGGCGCCCGCCTAGTGAGGCCGCCCCTCGGGTAGGTCTTTGTGTCGTCCGCCTCGTGAGGCTTGGCCCCTCGCGAGGGTCTTGGGTCATTGTTGATGAAGCTGGGCCGCATCGGGCTGTTGACAGAGCCACGCCGTGGGCCGCAGGCAGGCAAGTCTAGGTACCCCCGTTCCCAGGATGCTGACAAAAGGCATAGTACGAACAATCAAAGATAGCATTTCAAACTGGACATCTGCTAACTACAAACAACTGAACAACCAAAAAACTTTAAAAGAGGCATATGCTAGCTATAATAGGCTTAACCGCAAGCAAATATATGCATTCCTATCGGTATGTTTAAAACTGGTATTGATGAAAATGTACAACACAGTAAATAGTTGCACATATAGAGCATCACATTGTGAACAACTGAAATAAACAAGACATATTGTAAACAACCAAATATAGCAATTAAAACTAGACATATTCTCAATACACTAGAAAAGGGACTCGACAAAACAAATCATGGGTTCCACCTATGAAAAGGCACAGCAAAACAAATCATTGGTTTCCTCACTTGTCATAGATGGGCTCGTTCCCGTGGGAAGAGCACAAACCCTGGGTGTCGTGGAATTGTCACGGCAGATGTCCCAATGTGAGGACTTAGTCGTGGAGCCATCGCAACTAGGTTAGCTTAAAGGGGTTAAATGGGACAAAGGACACAGGGAGTTTATACTGGTTCGGCCCCTAGTGGTGAAGGTAAAAGCCTAATCCAGTTTGAGGTGGTATTGCCTATGTCTCGATTACCAGGGAGCGAATACGCTTGACCTAGCTTTCGATCTGTTATCTCTTTCCTTCAGTCGCCTCCGGGTCGTCCTTTTATATACACAGGTTGATGCCCAGCGGCCTATAGAGTCCCGGCCAGCTCATAAACGTTTTCGGTCCGGTGACTAACTACACTTGCCTTATAATACAAGTCATCCATATATGGCGGTTTTATCCCTATGGGCCTTAAGCCCCCCTTGGGCCTTGGGCCCTTTAGTGAATCTGCTTCATGAACCGCCAACGTTAACATCTTCATGGGCTTCAGTTTGATGAACCACCATTGGGAGAACCCGGCCCCTCCTGGGCGGGTCATGCCAAATAGTCATATCCCCAACATTAGGCCCAGGTTGATTTGAACTTGTTCATGTCAATCTTCAACACTTTAGAAAAAAATCCTTCTTCACCTGCTTATGTAAGACACTGTAACCTGCCATGACATCATCTCCTGGAATTTCGGAGACCCGCCATGACGTCATTGTCATTAATTTTGCATAATACCCAAGATATCTTAACTGATCCTTATCTTTAAGAACCATCTTGAAAATCAAGGCGTTTTCGTAGTCATATATCCATTTTCTGGTCTCCTCGATTCCCGAGCATGTAACTTATCCTTCCATCCTTATAAATAGGGCCAGGGGTCCCTTTCTTTTCTCCCCCCTTGGCTCTTTGTCTCTTTCTTCTTCCTCACATCACTCCAGCACCCAAGCTCTGCCGCCGTCTTCAACCTCCGCTACTACATCGACAACGGTCGCTGCATCAACCTGATCTGTCCAGAGTTTTGGTCCCGCGCCTCTGCCATTTAACAGCTCAAGAAAGTTTTACTCATTCCCTTTCCTTAGATCTCATTAGGGTTTCCCGCAAGTTCATCGGAGTTCATCCTTGTTCTTCGCTGTAGCTTGTAACTTTGATGCGTACTTAGCACTCCTCCTACATAGAGGCAGCCGTGATACTTGCTTTTGTTGTTAGACTATCTCCTTGGCGTAAGAAAAACCTATCTGAACATATGAACTTCTCGAGCAATGTAATTTTGTTCAAAAATATTTTCCATTATCCGAAGTATCGCAGATACAAAATCCTAGCATCCATCTGTGAAACCTGTTTGCTTCAACACTTAGTAGAATTCGCTCTTGATAGATCTTGAATACCACTGCTGTCGTGGTAGCTTCCATCACCAGTTATAATTTAGTCATATGGCATTAGGCCCCATTTAAGCCGACAACCTGATTATATACTGCAACATTCATTTCCGGCTTTAACGAAAACAATCTTAAAACCGACAAATTTTCTTTCTTTTAGGCTTCCTCCTTCACAATGCCGAAGACGACAACTTCATGCAATTGGGTTCCTTCTATCGTCACCGAAAACACGCTCAAGGATTTTGTTAAAATTGGCTTCTTACCAGCAAAAGATGTCATGCATTGGCGCACCCCCAAACCAAGCGAAGGAAGACCTCAGCCAAAGGATGGTGAGGTCATTGTTTTTACTAATCATATGAATCGGGGCTTCTCACCACCCGGTTGTAAGTTTTTCCGGGATGTTTTGCACTTCTTTCAACTCCATCCTCAAGACATCGGACCCAATTCCTTGTCAAACATGTCCAACTTTAGAGTTTTCTGTGAAGTGTACCTTCAAGAGGAGGCCAGTGTTGAACTCTTCAGGGAATATTTTTATCTGAACCGGCAGAACGAGTGCACTAACGGACCTAGCTTAGAACTTGGCAGGGTCTCAATTCAACAAAGAAGAGACATTGTCTTCCCCTATGCTTGCCTGCCGAGTCACCCCAAAGATTGGAACCAAACATGGTTCTATTGAAAAGATACTTCTCGGGCTATCATGTGCCAGGTTATCATGTGCAACAGCTCGACCCAAAGCATCATCTTCCCGAAAAGCTCACCACTGCTGTACATGCAAAGCTTGCGCCCACTTTTGCAAAGGTCAAGGCCCTGCTAGGAAACGAGTTAACCGGTATTGATTTGGTTCGGTGCTGGGTTTCTTGGCGAATCATACCTTTGAGCCGCCGACCCGGCTTAATATGCACTTACTCGGGTGATGCGAAAGATCCACTGCGCCACAACTCTGTGTGCCTCACTGATGATGCAATTAATGAAATGACAAAGAGCCTTCTGAACAAGAGCATGTGGAGCTGAACCCTTTCGGCAAACTTAACCTGCCACCAGATGTGAGGCTCTAAATTACTTACTTCACCTTATTACTCAATGTTTTGTTAACTCGACCTTGATGATTTTCATAGGATGCATCTGATTTTTGGAACGAGTATGACCATGAAGCTCCTAAAAAGGCAAGGGCCAAAGTGAAAGCCGTCAAGAAAACCGCTGAGGGAGTCCTAGATTACGGGGTCCTCGGGCGTCCGGGCTATGCAACATGGGTTGGACTAATGGGCCGTGAAGATACAAGATAAAATACTTTCCCCCGTGTCCGGATGGGACTCTCCTTTGCGTGGAAGGCAAGCTTGGCGTGTGGATATGAATATTTCTTTCTCTATAAACCGACTCTGTACAACCCTAGCCACCTCCAGTGTCTATATAAACTGGAGGGTTTAGTCCATACAGACAATCATAATCATATAGGCTAGACAATTAGGGTTTAGACATTACAATATCATGGTAGATCAACTCTTGTAACCCCTATACTTGTCAAAGTCAATCAAGCAGGACATAGAGTATTACCTCTATCAAGAGGGCCCGAACCTATGTAAACATCGTGACCCTTGTCTTTTGTTACCATCGATCCTTAGACGCACAGTTCGTGACCCCCTACCCGAGATTTGCTGGTTTTGACACCGACATTGGTGCTTTCATTGAGAGTTCCTTTGTGGCGTCGACAATAGTATTGATGGCTCACCTTGTTATCAAGGATAGTATCACTTCAGGAGAAGCCCTCGCCTCAGGCCAAACCCTCCGGCTGGGCAGCTTTACCATGGCCGCCCGTTCGGCCTTTAAGCCGATGATGATTTCCCAAGTCATCGAAAATCGTCTTCGTGTTGACCCCGAATACTCCAAACGGATGGATCTGATAGATTTGTCGTCTTTAAACGAACTCCTGGATCGCATCACCACCCTAGGGATCGCTACAGACTATGATCGGATTAGGCTTAAACCCGATCAGAGAGAAATCAAATCTCCTCCGGTCACCCATCATATAGCAGTTGTAGTGGAGCAAAACAACAACTCCTCCCCTATGATGAAAACAAGTTACGTTCGGATTTCCGAGCTCGGAGAGTTGGATACCCGTCTGCGGGATGACACTTCCAGTCCTCCGAACTTAGAATCGGGCGTTGGGCCTAAAGAATCATTGGACACCCCAGAGCACGAACTAATGAACTCGGAAGTTTTTCAAACTCCGGACTCCACATTGGGTCAGGGTTCGGATTTAACGCCACCCACCCACCACAAGCAATATTCGCCAAGCAATTCCGGTCCCCCGGATATATGCGACCTCATGTACGTATGGTAGCAGCCTCAGGAAACGGTCCATCACTTTTGGGCCAGATCCCTCCTTGTCAAGGACAAGATTAAAGATTGTCGCGACGAGGACGCGATTTCAGTATTCTGCAATAATTGCATAGACGAAGGAATCCTCAACACCCTCAACCGCCATCGTGTACTACACTTCGCAGACTTGGCACACATAGTACAGAAGTATTGCACAATGGAAAGCGCCTGGAAAACTCAGACAGCTCGCTGGGAACCACCGGCCTGCATGCCACCTCCCTGGCGGGCAAAAAGGATGCACTCTCGCGGGGCACCCAACCCCGTAGGCAATAAAATTAAACCCATTACGGGATGCGGAACCGTCCTTGAGGGATGGCTCGATAAGCCATGGAAAATACACACGACACCGGATAACGAACCAACCCACAGCCTCAGAGCATGTTGGATACTTTGGCAAGTGGCCAAGAGCGGCGAGGATATCCTCATCAAAAACATCTCAAAGCAGTACTCTCTGGAAGACAACGACCTCAGAGTATTGACGGTCTTCGAGACTTTCACATCAAACAATCGATGCAAGAGGGCACTCTGTGACCTCACCGAAGTCTGCCAAGTCGCAACAATAAATCGGCGCAAGAGGGCACTTTTAATGCCGAGGACGAACCAAAAGTCCGGTCAGTCCGGGCACCAGCCGCCTTGGTTCACAATCCAATTGTGGAGGCTTTCGGCTCACTAAAGTGCTCATGGACGGCGGCAGCGGGTTAAACCTCATCTACGAGGACACGCTCAATAAAATGCAAATGGATAGAAGCTGCATCGAGCAATGTAATACGACCTTCTGAGGAGTCATTCCCAATCGGGAAGCAAGATGCGCGGGAAAAATTAAACTCGACGTGGTATTCGGCATGCCGGGGAACTATCGGTCCGAAGAGATAACCTTCCAAGTGGCCCCTTTCAACAGTGGATATCACGCCCTGTTGGGGCAAGACGCATTCACGCGCTTTCAAGCCATACCTCACTACGGGTATATGAAGCTCAAGATGCACGGGCCAAACAGTATTATCACTATTGCTAGTGATCCGGACAGCATCCCTGGCCCTCGAAGCACTATCCGAGGCCCTTGCGGCTGAAGAATTAACCGCACTATGGTGCACGGTGGATAGGGATGACATAATCCTCGATAAGTGGCCCAAATCCAACTCCTTCAAACCAGCGGATGAAATAGTTAAATTTCAAGTTCACCCGACAGACCCCAAGAAGATAGCTTCCATCGGAGCACAGCTGGGCCCGATGGTCGATGCCGCATTACGCGCGTTCCTATGTGAGAACTGGGACATATTCACCTGGCACCCTTCTGATATGCCAGGAATCCCACGCAGATTGGCTGAACACAGTCTCAATATATTAAAGGGATACAAGCCGGTCAAGCAAACAATGCGGTGCTTTTCCGAACCCAAACGACAAGCTATGGAGGAGGATCTAGCCAAGTTAATTGAGGCCGGGTTCATCAAAGAAATAAAACACCCGGACTAGCTAGCAAACCTGGTAATGGTACCAAAGAAGGAAAAACCTTGGCGCCTGTGCGTCAATTTCAAAGACCTCAACAAGCCCTACCCCAAGGATCCTTTCCCCCTCCCCCGCATCGATCAGATCATTGATGCTACTGCAGGACACGATTCACTTTGTTTCCTTGGCACATACTCCGGATACCATCAAATCAAAATGAAGGAGTCTGATCAAGCCGCAACGACATTCATTACCCCATACGGGCATTTCTGTTTTAACACTATGCCCTTCGGGCTGAAAAACTCTAGCGCCACCTACCAACACATGATTCAAACATGCTTGGAGAAACAAATTGGCAAGACGGTCGAAGCATATGTGGATAACATCATCATCAAAACTAAGCACATCGAGTCACTAGTAGACGACCTGCATCTCACATTTGACAACCTCCGTATATATGACATCAAGCTCAATCCAAAAAACTGTGTCTTCGGCGTCCGCGCCGGAAAACTGCTAGGCTTCATTGTTTCCAATAGAGGAATTGAGGCAAACCCAGCCAAAATCCGAGCTTTGTCACAATTGGCTACACCAACAGACCTTAAACTGGTCCAAAAACTAGCTGGATGTGTGGCAGCTTTAAGCCGCTTTATCTCTAGATTAGGTGAAAAAGCATTGCCACTACATCGCCTGCTCCGACGCACAGACCGCTTCGAGTGGACGGACATGGCAACGGCTGGACTAGAAGAAATAAAAGCTCTTTTAGCGAGCAAACCAATCCTGGCCGCACCGAACTTTGATGAACCCATGTTATTGTACATCTCTGCAACACACCAGGTGGTGAGTGCGGTGCTCGTCGTCGAACGAGAGGACGAGCATAAATTCCCACTTCAGAAACCGGTATATTATGTATCCACTGTCCTCACACCATGCAAATCCCGGTACCCTCATTACCAAAAGATAGCATATGCAGTCTTCATGGCATCTCGGAAGCTACGACCCTACTTCCAAGAGTGCTCGATCATGGTGGCTTCCGAAGTACCACTCAATGACATAATAAACAACCGCGAAGCTACAGGTCGGATTTCCAAGTGGGCCATTGAGCTCTTGCCATTTGATATAACATAAAAACCACGTCGAGCCATTAACTCGCAAGTATTGGCTGACTTTGTCGCTGAATGGATAGAGGCCAAACTCCCTAAAGAGTACGGTACATATTCCAATTGGGTCATGCACTTCGATGGCTCTAAAATGCTGGCTGGTCTAGGAGCGGGCGTTGTCTTAACATCCCCCACAGGAGACACAGTACAGTACATACTCCAAATTTTATATACAGACTCCAATAACGCAGCCGAATACGAGGCCTTATTGCACAATCTTCAGATGGCTATCTCCATGGGCATACAACGCCTGGAGGTGCGCGGGGATTCAAACCTCGCAATATCCCAAATACACGGAGACTTCGATGCCAAAGATCCAAATATAGCGGCCTATCATAACGCCGTACTCAAAATATCAGCTCGGTTCGAGGGACTCGAGTTTCATCATGTGGCTCAAGAAAGTAATCAAGCGGCGGATGTCCTTGCTCGCATGGGCGCCAAGCGTGACTCCATCCCGCCAAACATCTTTTTGGAATGGCTATTCAAGCCATACGTGGTGTGGCAGGATGAGAGGGGCAACACTAGCCCAGATCTGATTATACCCCCAGACTCCAAACACAATACTGATGTCATTGGGGGCTCGGCCACCGAAATAACACCATCGGCCCATCTAATAATGGCAGTAATTGCCCCATGGACCGAACCCTTCTTGGCCTACCTTAATAGGCGAGAGGTCCCAGTGGATCGGAATGAGGCTCGATGCATCGTTCGGTGTTCGAAAACCGACAAGGTTCATGAGGGAGAGCTCTACAAGAAGAGCGCTACCAAATACTTCAAAGATGTATCTCCGAAGAAGAAGGACGACAGCTCCTAGCCGAAATCCATGCTGGTCTTGGCGGTCACCATGCCGCGGCTCGGGCTCTTGTAAGAAGGCCTTCCGTAGCGGTTTCTTCTGGCCAATGGCCCGAGCAGATGCACAGGACCCTGTCCAACATTGTGTGGAATGCCAGCTTTTCGCCAATCAAAGCCATATGCCCGCTACCTCCTTAGAAACAATCCCCATTACTTGGCCTTTCGCGTTCTGGGGGCTTGATATGGTCGGACCCCTTAAAGGGGCAAGCCATAAGAAAAAATATCTACTGGTCATGGTAGATAAATTCACTAAGTGGATAGAGGCCAAACCAGTTAAATGGCCGAAGTTGGACCAGTGATAGACTTTATATCCGGTGTCATACACTGTTATGGTGTCCCACACAGCATCATCACTGATAACGGCTTCAACTTTATAGCCGACGAAGTGAAAACATGGTGTGCTAACCTGGGCATCAAGCTCGATTATGCCTCCGTCTATCACTCCCAAACAAACGATCAAGTCGAATGAGCTAATGGTCTTATCATGAGCGGCATTAAGGCTAGACTAGTACGGTCTTTAAAAGAGTCAGTCAAACACTGGGTTGAGGAGCTCGACTCCATATTCTAGGGGTTGCGAACCACGCCCAATCGCAATACCGGTTACACACCATTCTTCCGGGTGTATGGCGCGGAGGCTGTTTTGCCCTGCGACATCATTCATGACTCACCTCAAGTGCTCATGTACGAAGAGAGAGAGAAGCCATGCTGGATCGGTAGGACAGTCTAGATGCCCTGGAGGAGGATCGCGATGTTGCAAAAGCATGTTCCGCATTTTATCAACAACAAGCTCACAGATACCAAAGCAGAGAAGTGCGGGCCAAGACTTATAACGTTGGTGAACTCGTTCTACGCTTGCCAGAAAAGAAAAAGGACAAACTCAAGCCCAAGTGGGAAGGTCCCTTCATTATAGATGAAGTTCTCACTAGAGGTGTGTACCGTCTATGTGATGCATTGGATAATCACTTAGAGCCAAACCCATGCAATGTGGCCAGACTCCGAAGATTCTACGCCTAGAGCCGAACTCATTGTTCGTTTTCTTCTTCTCCTCTTTTCATTTTCTCTCTCTTTAAATTTTTCTTTAGCTTTATAGCTCTTGTGCGGCTAGACCGCACACTTATGAGGTACACATCCTTAAGTGTATACGCCCATATTACTTGGGGGCTTCTTTTACAGAAGCTTATTATCATTTTCCGAGTATCAAGCTCACCAGATATGTGTCCTTTTATCATATATATACCTTTTCTTTGCCATTATATGCACCTTTATGACTTAAGTTTTGCCAAGCTGGGTTTCCTGGCTCCTGTGGTTATGCCCTACGTTCTCGTTTGTTCGGCTAGGGCATAAAGGGAGCACCTCTGTGATTGTTACAGTCGGGTCATCCGGACAAGTACCTCAGATTGGGTGAAGTCGAAAGCTAGCGTTCTTAAGGGAATGATTGTTCAGTGATTAAAAGATGAACTTCCCTTATATGGCTCGCAAGAAATCTAGGCTGGAAAGAAGAACACACAAAGGACAAGAGGTTTATACTAGTTCGGGCCACCGATGTGGTGTAATACCCTACTCCAGTGTGTGGTGTGGTGGATTGCCTCAAGGGCTGATAATGAACAATACAGGGGGGAGAACGGCTTCGCGAGAGGTGTTCTTGAGCTGGTGCGGTGTGTTCTACTCGGTCTGAATCCCCCCCCCCTCTTATGGTGGCTAGTCCTACTTATAGAGGCCCTGGTCCTCTTCCCAAAATGTGAGCGGGAAGGGCGCCAACAATTGGCCATTTTTAAGGGGAACATCTAGTACAAGTTATCCTGACCAAAGGTGGTCTTCGGCTGCTGAAAGCACTGGTGATGACGCCATCTTGGGCTCCACAATGACCTCTGTCGTGCCGCTCTGCTGGTCTTGGTCTCGTTGCACCGGAATGGTAACCTTTGCCTGATGCCTTGGACTGTGCTTGTTCCCTTTGCACCGAAGGGGAAACAAGGACACTACACAGGCCGGTGCCAGCCTGGCGCCCGCCTGATCTCGATCGTCATGGCTTGCATCACGGGCTCCTCGTGATGTGCCCCTGCCTTGATCTCTCCACCTCCTCGCGAGCCTGCCTGATGAGGCTGCTCCTGAGGAAGCTTCCTGCCGTCCGCCCCGCAGGGCTTTGCCGATCGCGAGGGTCTTGAGTTTGAGCTGATGAAGCTGAGCCGCACTGGGCCCCCACTCGAGCCACGCAGCAGGCTGCAGGCAGGCAAGTCTGGGGACCCCCGTTCCCAGAATGCCGATAGTAGCCCCCGGGCCCGAGGCGCGCCCGGGCTGGGCCTAGCAGAGAAGCGATGGGGCAAGAGCGAAGCGCCATGGGCCCCAATAGCTTGCGGCCTTGGGCGCCGCGTGGCAACAGATTGGACGTGGGCGTATGCGCTTCCCCACGACGCCTTGGCAACCGCACGACTTGACAAGTCCCTGCATGCAGAGAAATGGGTCATGATTACCTGCGATCGTCGTGGTAGGCGGTTGGCCTTCTCCAGCTATAAGTACGGGACTGTGCGAGCCTCGTTAGTGTATCCCTTCCGGCTACTCATTTCCTTCTTCTTGGCTACTCGCCATTCCCATGGCTCCGCCGAAGAGATTCTCTACGGCGGAGAAAGGAAAAGCTCGTCCGGCAGGGCCAGACTCCCCACCGACCAAGCGCGGCCGGGGCCGCCCTCGCAAGCACCCCGCGGTCCCCGTAGTGGCTTCCCGTGGCCATGGAGGCGCTTCCTTGCGTGGTGGTGAGCGCCCAGTTGCCGATGGGAGGCACGCCGTGGCCGCGAGGCACCCCAGGCCGCGATTTCGCTCGACGGAGGTGCTGCCAGAGTTCATCGTGTGGTCGGGGGACCCAACCAGCACCTGGCTCCAGCTCCCCCGTTTCTTCGTAGGTGAATTGCCGGCCGGCGCTCGGGGTGGCCTATGGCTTCAGGTAGATGGTTGCTGCAGCAGGGCCTCCTGTGCTTCGCCGGAGGTCTTTGCTTATGGGAATGCGGTCCTGACCCGCGGCTGGCAAACATTTGCCCGTGCGCGCGGCCTGAGCCGGCGGTGCACCCTGTACTTCAAATTCGATGACGACGCCACCCTCTACGTGAGGGTGTTCGGGGAAGACGGTCGCCGCGCTGGGTGCTGCCCTGAAGACGATGACCACTGCCGCCTGCCCAGCCCCGGTGTTGACCAGGATGAAGACGGAGGCAGGCGTGTTGGAGATGGCGCTCGGGGCTCGCCAAGCTTTGGTGACTCTTTCTCAGGCAGTAGCTCCTCCAGCGGTGGCCGCGACCAGCCCCCGCGCCGTCGCGCCCGCCTGGGTGAAGGTAGCGGGTTAGCCCGCCGTCGCGCCCCGATGAAGCGAGAGGAGGGATCCGCCTGAGCCCCCCCAGAGGCAACTCGAGCTTTCACTGCAAGTTGGTGTTGAACAAGTCGTTCCATTTTGTTTTTCTTCTTTCCCTGCGCAGGAAAAGAAGGTAGTATAGGGCCCTATGGGGGTGTGTTAGAACTCTTGTTGTTAATCATCACACTACTTCCGCTATTTCTGCGCTATGTTTCCACGCCGCGTGCCCATGTGCGGGAATTATTTAGCTCAGTGGGTCTTGACGCGGTCCTCGCCTCCCGAGGCTGAGGCCTCGCCGCGCGCTTCATGTCCTGCAAGGATTAGCAGGAGGAGTAGCCTTCTTTCTAGTTGTGGGGCCAATCGGCCCAGGTCCTGCGCTCGTGTCGCGATTCCCGTGGGGCACGGACTGGGAGGGGTGCTCCCGCAGGGGACCCGGACAGGAAAGCTTCAAACGATCGGGGCAGAAAAACTCGCGAGGGCGCCCGCGAACCTCCCTCGCGAGTTTTACGAGAGAAAACGAGGCAAGTGAGTGAAAAAGATAATGAGTCACAAGCCTGGGACGGCAATAGCTCCAGTAAAACATCAAACAGGAACGAACAAGCCAACTACAGAAAGAAAATGAAAAAGCCGCGTCCGGCACCAATTCTAGTCTTCGACATCTTCTCACCAGCGCGGAGCTAAGTGCTGCCACTGGGCGTGGGCGGGAGCCCCCGAGGCCCGAGGGCGGTACTCCAGAGACTCCGGGGCGTGTACAGCCCCACTCATTATTACATGAGAGTGTCACGGGCGGCGAGCTTCACAGGCATTGGCCTTCTTCACAGGCACCGGGCCTTTTCCCAAAACGTGGCAGCTTCACAGGCATTGGCCTTCTTCACAGGCACCGGGCCTTTCCCAAAACGCGACAGCTTCACAGGCACCGGGCCTTTCCCAAAATGCGGCAGCTTCACAGGCATTGGCCTTCTTCACAAGCACTGGGCCTTTCCCAAAATGCGGCATCTTCACAGGCATTGGCCTTCCCCACAGGCACCGGGCCTTTCCCAAAATGCGGCAGCTTCACAGGCATTGGCCTTCTTCACAGGCACCGGGCCTTTCCATAGGCGCTAGGCCTTGCTCAGGGATAGAACCTCCGGAGATGTTGAATGTTCCACGTGTTCTGGACGGGTAACCCCTCCGGGGTCTCCAAGCGCACGGAGCCAGGCCTGGAAACATGAACAACCTTGAATGGGCCCTCCCACATGGGAGAGACCTGGTGCAGCCCCTCCCTCAAGAGAACCCGTCTGAGCACGAGGTCCCCTACCTCAAGAGTTCTGGGGCGGATGTTGCGGCAGTGGTATCGCCGCAGCGCCTATTGATACCTTGCCGCTTGCAGTGCGGCTTCTCGACGGCGTTCCTCCCCCACCACGAGATCCGTCCCCTGCATGGCGTCCTGCTGCGTCTCGTCGAACGCCAGGACCCATGAGGAGCGTTGCCTGACCTCATGTGGGAGGACAGCCTCTGGTCCGTAGACGAGGAAGAACAGGGTCTCACCAGTTGGCTTGGCTGTGGTTGTGCGGATAGACCACAGCACAGACTGGAGCTCGTCGTACCAGCCCCTGCCGCAAGCCTCCAGCTTCTTCTTGAAGGTCTTGGCTTTGAGGCCCCTCAAGACCTCCGCGTTGGCTTGCTCGGCCTAGCCGTTGCTCAGGGGGTGTGCCACCGAGGCATAGCATATCTGCGTTCCAAGGTTAGCACAGTATGTTTTGAAGAGATTACTGGTGAATTGCGAACCATTGTCGGTGATGATGCGGTTAGGAACCCCAAACCGGCTCACGAGACCCTTGATGAACTTGACTGCGGAGCCTGCTAGGATGGTGCGGACAGCTTCAACCTCAGCCCACTTGGTGAACTTGTCCACAGCGACGTAGAGGTAGCGATAGCCCCCTGGCGGCCGAGGGAATGGGCCCAGAATGTCTAGCCCCCAAACTGCAAACGGCCACGAGAGGGGTATAGTCTGTAGACCCCCCGCCGGCTGATGGATCTACCTAGCGTGGAACTGGCAGGCCTCGCAAGACTTCACCAGCTCAACGGCGTCGCTGAGTGCTATGGGCCAGTAGAATCCACTTCGGAACGCCTTGCCGACAAGGGTTCGTGACGATGAGTGGTGCACACAACCTCCGCCGTGTATGTCCGCCAGCAGCTCCTTCCCTTGCTCTCTGGAGATGCAATGTAGGAACACGTCGTTCGGTCGCTTCTGGTAGAGCTCCCCATCCTTGATGCAGTAAGTTGTGGCCTGCCGCGCTACACGCTCCGCCTCCTCCTTGCTCTTCGGCAGGGTCCCTTGCATCAAGTAGTTCTTGAGCTCTGCGATCCAACACCCTTCCTGAGGCTCTAACGCCAGGAGCAGGCGTGCCCCTGAAGCCAGGCCGTAGGCCGGAGCTCCCGAGGTAGGCAGCTGAGGGAGCTCCTCCCTTGGTTGCGGTGTGCTCGATAGTGACGGTGCCGCCGAGGGTTTGAAGAGCCGCTCCTCGAAGACGCCAGGCTCCTGAGGCAGCCGCCTGGATGCCCTCTTGGCAATGTCATCAGCCTCTTGATTGGTGCCGCAAGGCACATGCTGCAACTCCAGGCCCCAGAACTGCTTCTCCATCTTGCGAACCTCAACGAGATAGGTTTCCATGTGCTCATCCCTTGGTTCGTATATCTTGTTGGAGAAGGTGACGAGGAGCTGCGAATCGCCCTTGATGATGAGGCGCTTTACCCCTAAGGCGATTGCGGCTTTCAAACTTGCTATCAGGCCTTCGTACTCTGCTATGTTGTTGGAGACCTTTTCTCCGTGCTGGAAATAGAGTTGCACGGCGTAGTAGAGTTTGTCCTGGGTAGGGGATACGAGCACTGCGCCAGCTCCCGCGCCATGTCGGGAGAATGCCCCATCGAAGTACATGACCCAGCCGTCTGGTGCCTCACTTCCCGGGGAAAGTGTTTGGTCCTCGCCTGCCTTGAGACCCGGTGCTTCTGCCCATTCTGCCATGAAATCCGCAAGTGCGGCTCCCTTGATGACTCTGGTCGTACTAAATTCTAGCTGAAATGCCTGTAGTTCGATGTTCCATTCAGCGACTCTTCCAGCTGAGTTGGGGCTCCTGAGTACCCTTTCCAAGGGGTATGCTGAGACAACTTTGATGGGATGGCCTTGGAAATAGTGCCGCAGCTTGCATGAGGCCACTAATAGCGCGAGGAGGAGTTTTTGAGGCATGGTGTACCGCGCCCTTGCGTCACATAGCACCGTGCTGACGAAGTACACGAGATGCTCGACGAGGTTGAGGGTGCTGGTGCAGCTTGCATCCTCCAGAGGTCAAGGAGTCTCCTGAGATGGTGGAGCCCCCAGTGCTTGGTCGCTTGGAGAGGCCTCTCCTGCCCCGGGTGCATTCTCCTGCTGCGGTTGTTCCCCTCCGGCTGCGGTCGTGGTTCTCACGAGGCCCTCTTGGCTTTGCTTTTCTTTAGCCTGGACGGTTGCTGCGGCCTTGGCCCAGCGCTCCTCCCTGACCGCCACCAGGGTTGCGCTAGCGGAGTAGGGGGTGGCCACAAGGTAGAGCACCAGGGGCTCCCGTGGACGCGGAGCTACCATCACTGGTGGGCTGGTAAGGTACCTCTTGAGATCTTGGAATGCCGTGTCGGCCGCTTCAGTCCATTCGAAGGGGCCCTTCTTCTTCATCAGCTTGAAGAAGGGCAGTGCTCGTTCCCCCAGCTTGGAGATGAAGCGCCCTAGCGTGGTTGCACGCCCAGTGAGCTTCTGCATCTCTTTGAGGGTCCTTGGTTGGCTCATGTCTTTGACTTCTTTGACCTTCTCCAGGTTGGCCTCGATGCCCCTATGGGACACGAGAAAACCTAGGAGCTTGCTCGAGGGGACCCCAAACACGCACTTCTCCGGGTTGAGCCATAGGTCCCCTTCGTTGAGGCTCGCAAAGGTTTGTTCCAGGTCTTGTATCAGGGTTTTTTCCTCCCGTGACTTCACCACAATGTCGTCGACGTAAGCTTCAGAGTTCTTCCCGAGCTGCCTGCCTAAGGCGATGTGCATCAGCCACTGAAAGGTTGCGCCTGCGTTGCGCAACCCAAATGGCATGCACGTGTAGCAGTACACTCCCCATGGGGTCAAGAAAGCCGTTTTTTCCACGTCTTCTACCGCCATCTTGATCTGGTGATAGCCTAAGAAGGCATCTAGGAAGCACAATAGGTCACACTCTGCGGTAGAGTCGACTATCTGGTGAATGCGAGGGAGCGGAAATGGATCCTGTGGGCAGGCTTTGTTGAGGTTGGTGAAGTCGACACACATGCGTTCCTTTCCTCCCTTTTTCGGCACAACGACCGGATTAGCTAGCCAATCAGGGTAGCGGACCTCGCGCATAACTCCTGTCGCTTCAAGATTCCGAGTCTCTTGAACGATGAAAGCTTGTTTCTCAGTGGACTGTCGCCTTGCCTTCTGATTCACGGGGCGCACGTTGGGGCACACGTTGAGGTGATGCTCAATCACACCCCTCGGGACCCCTGCTAACTGATCAGGTTCCCATGCGAACACCTTCTTGTTCGCATGCAGGAACCTCACTAGGGCCTTCTCCTGGTCGGGCTCGAGGTTGGCTCCTACAGTGAAGGTAGCATCAGTGGACCCGTCCTCGTCGACCGGTACCTGGTTGGTTTCTGCCTTGTCTTGGGTGAACAGCTGCTTCTTTTTAGCCAGCGCAGCCCCCTTGGGCTCAAGGGCGTCGGTGCTGGTGGGCTGCGCCACCGCAGCCGCCCTGAAAGCAAGCTTGAGCGCCTGCAGCACATCGCTTGTGTCTCTTGACACGGTAAGGACGCCGCTGCTCTCGGGCATCTTCATGAGGTTGTACGCCGGGTGAGTTGCTGCGATGAACCGGGCCAAGGCCGGATAGCCGAGGATGGCGTTGTAGGGGAGGCCGATGGGGCCGATGTCGAAGTCGATCAGCTCTGTGCGGAAGTTGTCATGGGTGCCGAAGGTCACTGGGATGCGGATCTGTCCTAAGGAGCCGGTGGAACCGACTCCGACACCCGAGAAAGGCCTGCTAGGCAGAAGCCAGTCTAGCGGCACGTGGAGGAGGCTGAAGGCCTCCGCCGAGAGCACGTTGAGGCCGGCACCACCGTCGATGAGGGTCCTGGTGATGGCCACCTGGCAGATGGTGGGGGTACACAGCATCGGGAGCGTGCCCGAACCGATGGGCTTGAAGGGGTGGTCATCCGAGTCGAAGGTTAGTTGGGCCTCGGGCACCACCCAACCCGGGGGGCTTCTCGATGCTTGGAGGCGGTGTTGATCCGGCGGTTGAACGGCTTGACATGGTGGCTCGATGGTGGTGCCTGTGAGCCACCCAGGAGAGCTGCAACAACGGGCAGCACTGGTGCGGCATAACGGGCGAGGAAGAGGTCGCGCAACTCCTCCCAGGAGGTCACAAAAGCTGTCGGCAGGTGGAGGAGCCACGCGCACGGGTCACCGGCGAGGGCCATGGGAAACCAGTTGGCCATCACCCGGTCGTCCCCCCGGCTTTAAGGACGGCCTCCTCATACGCCAGCAGGAAAACTAGCGGATCCGTCGTGCCATTGTAGCGCGGCAGCATCTCAGGATTGAACTTGTGCAGCCACTGCACCTGTCGCAAGGTGGGGGCCAAGGCTCGGAGCCCCCGGCCCAGTGCCGGCATTGGTTGCCGGAGCGGGCGGTGCGTTGTCCGCCATGAGGGCGAAACGCGATGTTGGTGGAGAGCGGGTCGTCGAGAGGGAGAAATCCGGCACACCCCTACCTGGCGCGCCAAATGTCGGATTTCGGGTTCCGGCAAACGGTTCGAACTTTGGGGTGCACATGGAGATCTTTCCCCTACCGACTCGCGCTTCTATGGATCGCAAGAAATCTAGGCTGGAAAGAAGA
This sequence comes from Triticum monococcum, assembly GCA_034509565.1. Lineage (NCBI taxonomy): Eukaryota > Viridiplantae > Streptophyta > Magnoliopsida > Poales > Poaceae > Triticum > Triticum monococcum. Next base: position 165,555,350 of record CM067841.1, on the reverse strand, counting down.
GCACACAAAGGACATGAGGTTTATACTGGTTTGGGCCACCGATGTGGTGTAATACCCTACTCCAGTGTGTGGTGTGGTGGATTGCCTCAGGGGCTGATGATGAACAATACAGGGGGGAGAACGGCCTCGCGAGAGGTGTTCTTGAGATGGTGTGGTGTGTTCTACTCGGTCTGAATTCCCCCCCCCCCCCTCTTATGGTGGCTAGTCCTACTTGTAGAGGCCCTGGTCCTCTTCCCAAAATGTGAGCGGGAAGGGCGCCAACAATTGGCCATTTTGAAGGGGAACATCTAGTACAAGTTATCCTGACCAAAGGTGGTCTTCGGCTGCCGAAAGCACTGGTGATGACGCCGTCTTGGGCCCCACGATGACCTCCATCCTGCCGCTCTGCTAGTCTTGGTCTCGTTGCACCGGAATGGTAACCTTTGCCCGATGCCTTGGACTGTGCTTGTTCCCTTTGCACCGAAGGGGAAACAAGGACACTGCACAGGCCGGTACCCGCCTGGCGCCCGCCTGATCTCGATCGTCATGGCTTGCATCACGGGCTCCTCGCGAGGTGCCCCTGCCTTGATCTCTCCGCCTCCTCGCGAGCCTGCCTGATGAGCCTCCTCCTGAGGAAGCTTCCTGTTGTCTGCCCCGCAGGGCTTGGCCTCTCGCCAGGGTCTTGAGTTTGACTTGCTAAAGCTGGGCCGCACTGGGCCCCACTCGAGCCACGCCACAGGCCGCAGGCAGGCAAGTCTGGGGATCCCCGTTCCCAGAACATCGACAACATCGTGTCCCTTGTCTTCTGGTACCATCGATCCTTAGACGCACAGTTCGGGACCGCCTACCCGAGATCTGTCGGTTTTGACACCGACAGCCACCAAGGAGAATAAGAAGAAATTGACTGCTTTCGAGATGCTGGGTCTGGACGACGGTTATGAGTCAGAAGTAGACCTTTATTCTCTTGGCTCCTTTTTCATCCATCTTATTGACAATGATTATCATCAAGATGACACGGGAACTAGTCAAGCAATTGAAGAAGAGGTAACTAGTATTTCCTCCGACTCAGAGCCTTTGCCTAGATAGAAAATTCGACGGGTAACCAGGAAAGTAAGCTTTTCAAACCCCTTAGCTCATTTGGATCCTCACTTTCTTTTGAAGAAACAGTAGCACGAGAACTGGCGACAAACTCGGACCAGCGGAGGTGAAGAATTATCATCCGGCTTACCGAATACTCCCGCTCCATGAAAATGTCGAAATGAGGTCTTTCAAATTTAGACTCTTTTTATCCACTGGCGAGTCTCATTTGCCAGCCACTTAATTCTTATGATTCAAACTATCAGGAGGCTTCTCGCTCTTCCTCCAGTGACTCATCACAGACCCAGCTGCCGGTTTTCAAAACTGCCCCTAGGTAACAACAACCACTTTTAATCTCTACGTCCTTATGCTTTATACTTGTACTGACCTCTCATAACATGTGCAGTGGAAAAGCAAAGCTTAGCAAAAAAGCAAGGCTGACCAAACCGGCTGAAGAGCCAAAGCCCATGAACCGGAACAACAAACTCCAGCCTGTGACACCTCCATGCCACAACCTCAAGAGCCTGTCAATGATGTTCCACCAGAAATTCCTGACCTCTCCAGTGACCCTGCAAATGTCAATCCTTTGAGTACTGAATCTTCAAGCCTCATTAAACCGTCAAGAACACCCGCCGAAGATGTTGTGATCACTAGGACCGGCTTCAAAGAACCGGGACAACCCACTGTCTTGGCGAACCACTCTGCTAAGGAGGAGTTCATCGAAAGACGGAAAGTGAGATTTGATATTGCTGATTACTCTCAACTAAGAGTCGGTGAAGTACTCTCTTGCTATCTCAACCAAGTTCATACCAGCCGCGATCTTGAGATTGACATGGTGAAACAGATGCACAATAAGTATGAGGTATGAATTCCGACTTAATACATTATGCATATCCTGTCAGCCCCCAAGTCTACTTCGTATGATAAGATTGAATATGATGTAGACTTAAAGTAGCTATGAGTATAAAAAACATCTTTTGTAGAATCCTTCAAAGGCTAGCTTTCACCATTAGAGTTAAACCGTATGGCCGGTTTAATCAGCATGAATGAACCGGTACTTGTGCATCATTGTTTATAAATCAGAACTTACTTGTGTAGCCCCCATGAGCCAATTGTGGTCATTTGCAACGCAGCTGGGTCATCATGAAGTAGTAACAAGACATGCAATGTGCATTAGCCCCCAAGTGACAACTACTCTTGCATGCAAATTGCTTGGGACTTATTTATATAAGCCATTTGTATGAAGAATTTTTTTGGCAGGCATTAGCCCCCAAGTGCCAAGTGTTGTTGCTTGCAAAATGCTTGGGACTTTATTCATATAAACTAACTTATGAATATGGTTTCAAACTGTGCCTATATAGGATACCACTGCTCAACTTCAATCAGAATTGGCTGATGCAAAGACTCGACTAGAGGTTCAAGAATCTGAGACCCGGAAAGACGACTTAAAGTTCAAATTTAGTCTGGAGGAGACAGAAAAACTGAAGACCGGTTTTGATGCTGAAAGAACCGCCTGGGCTGAAGAGAAAACTGCTCTTACACAGCGAGCTGAAAAGGCAGAAGCTGATCTTCAAAAGCTGACCACTAAGCTTACCGGTTTAAAACACCGTGTATCCCAGATGGTTTCTGCTATCTTTGGTGAGTCGCCTTGCTAGCATCAAAATTGAATCTTCTTCTTTTTATATCATAACCCGCCGTTGATCACTCCACAATTGTTACATGGGCCCGAGGAGCATCAACCTTAGTCAAGATACGCTGATGAAGCTTAAAGCCATATATATGCTTGTTGAATAGCTATATACCGGAACTCAACACACCCTAGCCACAATTTCTCCAACAAATCATGGACCCAATCTGCTGAGTGACGTCTTGAAAAACTTGTTGATTCTGCCTGCGAGGATTCAAGAGATCAAATGGTCATGTGCAAGAGTTGGCACTGTGACGGCCTTGAGCCGTGCTAAGGCATGGTTACCAAAGTAGACCCGGCCGAGGTAGCTATCGGGTATCCAAGTTTGAAAGAAGATGGCACTTCTTTTGACCAGAAAGACTTTGCTGCATGTGTAGAAATACGTCCTCTAGCGACTCTGATTGCTGATGAAACAAATCTCTCAAAATATCAGCCGGCTTATGATGCCGAAAACCAGAAGATGCCCACAGTGGCTTATAAAGTGACGGATTTGATTCCTCCAATCCGTAAGCATACTTTCGCCCCTGAAGTTCATCCGTCCGACCTTATAGATGATGAAGCTGAATTCCAGGCCTTACGTGGCATTGACTGGTCATCACCAAACTTCCAGACGACGGAGGACGAAGAACCGGAGAAGGATGATCCGGAAGCTTCAAGTCATCAAGGCCAAGAAGATTGATCGATTGGGCGGTTTAAACATTTGATCTTCCAAAAAATACTTGACCTTTTTGGCTCACTGAGTCATGTAATAGTCTAGTGAAACCTTGATCTGCGGTGCCATTGTGCACATTTTGTTTTGCGCAAACTGCTGATCCGTTGGTTGAAAGATGACCACTTTATGCTTATGATAGCGTTGATTTATGCAGATCAAATTTAGCAATACCCTGCACACAAACAGATCACAAGTGCCCTGGTGGTTTACCACGGGGCGCGCCATAATATCCTATATAAACCACTTGTAACTAAAATAGGTCATAACTAGGGCCGGTTTAATCATAATCATATAGAATAAAAAACTATTATACCTGTGATTTTTTATCGCACTCCCGGCTTATCATACCAGTGAAGTGAGGGTGTCAACCCAGAAAGATTGTACACATAACGCCCTGTTTAATTGTCATATACTTGCCGGTTTGTAGCGCCTTATATAGCAAGGGGTAATATCCCAAAGTTTAAAGCCAAAACTCCTAGCACATAGGCTATTATCATATACTAGCGACTTATAGTCCGAAGCCAGTCCGGGTTATCAAACTCCAGATATGTTTAAGCATGATCCGTAAGGGTGAAGGCTTCATGGCCTCAATTGACTCAAGCCATATGTTAATATGGCGTAAATACATGACTCCAAAAAATGCTCAGAAAAAATAATGAATCAAAATCGAAAAAACGAGGCATTCATAGGCCGCCAAGCCTAAAGCTCCAAGGCTTTTATGGGCCGCCAAGCCACTGAGTTAACCTTTTACACTTTGTGAATCTGGCCTCACATGACCGCCGTTTTAACCTTGATAAGTTTAGGGTCTATGTAAGATTGACTATCAAGAGTTCGGCCTGTCATTTTGGGATTACCCGGGCGGAGTGGAAGATTCTACAAAGCAGGATAACCCGGAATTTTTTGGTGAATACACCTGGTGTTCCAAGCGAGTTCACTATTGTAGTAACGCTATGTTCTCTTTGGTGAATACACCTATGTTTGAACAGGAAGACCCCATGTGCTTTAGGTCGTATAAGCCGGACCAAGAGGGATATTCATAGCTATGCTCAATGAGCAGGAAGCCGCCAAATGGCTTGTGGCATTGAGCCAATCAAGAGGGATATTCACAGCTATGCTCAATGAGCAGGAAGCCCCCAAGTGACCTATGGCATTGAGCCGATCAAGAGGGATATTCACAGCGATGCTCAATGAGCAGGAAGCCCCAAAGTGACATGTGGCATTGAGCCGATCAAGAGGGATATTCACAGCCATGCTCAATGAGAAGAAATCCCCCAAGTGACTTGTGGCATTGAGCCGATCAAGAGGGATATTCACAGCTATGCTCAATGAGCAGGAAGCCCCCAAGTGACCTGTGGCATTGAGCCGATCAAGAGGGATATTCACAGCTATGCTCAATGAGCAGGAAGCCCCCAAATGACCATATGAAGATGTGGCATTGCACCGGATCAAGAGGGATATTCACAGCTATGCTCAATGAGCAGGAAGCCCCCAAATGTCCAATTGTAGTGAAAAAGACACATTATTCTTTGAGATGAGACAAACAGAGGCCCTGTATTAGCAGGGGTGCCATCTTTATTATAATCATCATAATATATACATTGTCGAGATAGGTACGTTGTAAGAGCCGGTGGCTCAAGTGTAGTAAGGCCGAAGATGAGCAATATTCCACGGCCGACGGGTCCCCTCCTCCGACGTGCGTGAGTCCTTGTGGTCTCGAACATCGACAAGATAGTATGACCCGTTGTTCAGATTCTTGCTGACCACAAAAGGCCCTTCCCAATGTGGGGATAGTTTATGCATATCAATCTGATCATGAATAAGACGGAGAAACAAGTCACCTTCTTGAAAGGTTTTGGTCTTAACCCGGCGGCTGTGATAACGACGCAGATCTTGTTGGTAAATCGATGATCAAGCCGCCGCGAGGTCACGCTCCTCATCTAACAGGTCAAGTGCATCCTCACGTGCTTTTTCATTGTCAGCCTGAACATAAGCCGCCACGCGGGGTGAGTCGTGACGGATGTTACTAGGGAGAACCCCATATGCTCCGTAAACCATGAAGAAAGGCATGTAACCCATAGATCTATTGGGGGTAGTATTCATACTCCATAACACTATGGGTAACATAAAGGCGTGCTTCACGGCGGGTTGAACCCGGGCGGGTCATGCACGCTGAGCCGTCTCAATGATGTCGGTGCAGATGGCCGGCTCAGGGCCCGGTTCGCCAATCTTGCTGATGAAGACGTGCATTTTGCCGAAGGGGGCCCGGTACCCGTACTCGATAGAGCCAGCCTCGGGGCCCCAACCCGCGTCGTTGATGTAGAGCTTGCCGCGGCGACTTTTGGTCATCCGTCCCACAGCGTATCCCTTGATCCCTTCGAAGTTGCCCTTCAAGAACTCAAAACCAACATGCGCTGGCCCCGCGGTGGGCGCCAACTGTCGTGGAATTGTCACGGGAGATGTCCTAGTGTGAGGACTTAGTCGTGGAGCCACCGCAACTAGGCTGGCTTAAAGGGGTTAAACGGGACAAAGGACACATGGAGTTTACACTAGTTCGCCCCCTTCTGGTGAAGGTAAAAGCCTAATCCAGTTTGAGGTGATATTGCAAATGTCTCGATTACCAGGGAGCGAATACGCTTGACCTAGCTTTCGATCTGTTATCTCTTGCCTTCAGCCGCCTCCGGGTCATCCATTTATATACACAGGTTGACGCCCAATGGCCTACAGAGCCTCGGTTGGCTCATAAACGTGTCTGGTCCGGTGACTAACTACACTTGCCTTATAATACAAGTCATACATATATGGCGGTTTTATCACTATGGGCCTTAAGCTGGCCTTGGGCCTTGGGCCCTTTAGTGGATCTGCTTCATGAATCGCCATCGTTAACATCTTCATGGGCTTCAGTTTGATGAACCACCATTGCGATAATCCGGCCCCTCCTGGGTGGGTCATGCCCAATAGTCATATCCCAAACACTAGGTGCTTTCCGTGTTGTCGCAGATGGGCTCCTTCCCCTTGGAAGAGCATGGCTGTAGGGTGCCCTCCCTGATGTCGCAGATGGGCTCTTTCCCCTGGGAAGAGCAGATGGGCTCTTTCCACTTGGAAGAGCCAGAGAGGGTGCCCTCCTTGTGGTCGCCGTCGATGAGATCTAACTTGGAAGTTGTGGATCCCAAGCCAGCGTCATGGTACATGTCCTTCAGAAATGACAAAATGGGCTCGATGGCCACTTAGGATGGCAAATTCTTGACGGTGAGCCATAGGAGATCAGCGGCAGTGCCATGGAAGAGATCGATGGTGGTTGACCGAGGGGTTCGGGGTGGGCCACTTAACTTGTGACATAGCCCGCGTGAGGCCGTCGTGTCGACGACCTCGATGTCATAGTCGGTGTCCATGACATACACGCATACTCTAACCCGCTGATTGAGTGCCTGCTGCCAGTAATGGTCGTCAGCTTCCTCGACGGCCATCTCGGCGACATCGGGCGAAGAGGCCGCGATACACCTCTTTTGGGAGAGTCGCTCCTCGAGCTCCATGGGAAGCATAGCCAGGCTTAGGTTGCAACACTCTATTGTGGGGGATGGGTATGGGACTGTGGGAAAGGGGGCATTTGGCAGGTGTCATCTAAGAAACTCAGGGTGGCCTGGGTAAGCAGATTGGTGGGTAAGCTGCACGGGCAAACCGGCAGATGTTGACAATGGAGGCCTTGCGGCGGCGGCGATGGTGACCTTGCTAGGGTTTTGAGCGAGGGAGGGGTTCTCATGGTGGGGTGCGCGCCCGCCTGAGTTGTTTTGGGGGGGTGTGGAGGGGTGTTTGAGGAAATGACGCGGCTACTAAAAATTTTACTACGCGCGAGTAAAATGCCGGGGCTATTGAAAATTTGGATGATGGTGCATCGCACACGGTCCGAAAATAACAACCATGTGTTATGAAACAGAAAAACCCTCGAGTCGGGCACATATTTTTGAGGGATGCGGGCGAGAGCGGGAACAACAAACATCACACACGGTCGAAACATAATAATCATGTGTTAACAAACAGAAAAACATGCAGGCGGGTAGATATTTTTGAGAGGGGAAGCCTTGTGGAGCCCAATGTACTGTGTTGCTGTGTGTGACATGGGCACCAGCGTGGCACATGGTTAGTGTGAGTGAACTGTGTCTATTCTATCTTCTGACTTGTCTAATGTTCATAAATTTGGCGAAAATGACGCAAGAAAGGGTCAGAACACAAACACACTTGCATGTGGACCAAATATATGTATGAAAAGGGTGGTTTGAAGTTCAAATACTGAATGCACAACTTCGATGTGGAACCTATCTCACAAAATCACACAATATTGCTTGTCCCCCCTTATGTCTGTAGGAGGGGAATCTGAAGCTATGAACGCATGCTCACCCCCACAGAGGTTCACCTAGCAAAGTGCAAAGTAGCAGTCCCCCCCCCATCACACACACCCACACACTTTCAGTCGGCGGGAGAGGGAACCTCACCAAGATGTATCATAAAACGGACCAAGAATAATCTACCTTGGTTGTACAACCTCTCTCTTGTTATTGGTCAAAGTGATGGTCATCCATGTGACCCCAGAGATGGGCTAGCTCGCCAATAATCACGCATAGCTAGTCCCCGAAGACAACCACTGCCTGCATGTAGCCAATAATCATGTATGGAGTGTTGATGTTTGAATACACAATGGAACAACTTTGTTGTGGCAGCATGCTTTGGAACCGGAAATCCCCACACAGAGTGAGGCTTAGTTGACGATGCATATGTATGTCACACCACACTTCGAGCCGATGATGAGGGTTCATGCATGCATGCATAGTATGCACTCAAACTTAGGTCTGAATCTCACCATGGCCTACTATGATAACACAAACCAAAGGAAGAATCCACCATGGTAACCTATCTCGTTGTCGGTCAAAGTGATCATGGATGTCCATGCGGGCCCACGAATATATAGGCTTGTCGCTGATAACCACGTGAGGGAGTGTACCGTTCGAAGACAACCACTACATGCATATGTATGTATGGAGGTTATGCGTGCATGCATGTTTGAATACCATTGACACCATTGATGTGGTGCGTGCATCAAAAATCGTACCGTCCCCACACAGAGCGAGATCTGTTCATGACACATGTCGTGGTACTGGCCACTTCGACTCGATGGGAGGGATTAATGTGCACACATGCACGTGTGCTAAAACTATATCATGTCATCCTAGAGCATGACTTATATACTGTAATACAAACCAAAAAATAATCCCCACCTAAGTCAAATTAACATCTCTCGTTGTCAAGCAAAGTAGTGATGGACCAAGTGGGCCCATAGATGGAAAGCATCGATATCGCTGATAACCGCGTGAGTGGGTGCCTGAGGACAACCACCATCACTTTGCATGTGGGACAAAGATATGTTGAATACCCAAAGTGCACAACTTTGATGTGGCACATGCCTCGAAAACCGTAAAGTCCCCACACTGAGTGAGTTTCATGAAGCGTACTACATATGTTGGCCCCCTTCCCCCTCTTTGAAGCATACTATATGCTCCTACCATAATACAAACCAAAAAGAATCCTCCTTGATGGTGAAATTAATTAACCTCTCCCGATGTAGGTCAAAGTGATGCATGCATTGACGACGACCTGGCGGGCCCACAGATGGAAGCGTCACACGTTAGTGTCCTAGCACTACAAAAAAAGACACATCCGTGACATTTTGGGCCGAATGAAATTTTTTTCTGTCATACATATGACACTTCTATGACGATAATTGTGACAAAACCAGGTATCATCATAGATGTGGTGGGATCCTACTTCTATGACAAAAAATCATGACAGAAAATGGGCTTTTCGTCCTGGGCGGGCCGGAGACACAGCTGCATGACATTCTTTGGGCCGTCCATGACGGAAAAAACCGTGGTAGAAGCGAGGGCGAGGAAAATTTCAGGGAGTTCCCGGTTACGGTGGGAGGTCGGGGCGGAGCGATGCGCGCTTCTCTCATACACGTACGCGCGTGTGTGGGAGACGTTGGTTCTAACTGAACCCGAGCAAGGCGTTGGGCTCTAACTGAACCCGAGCGATTGCACTAGATGCTACGCGTTACTGAACCCGAGCGATCGATCGATGGCTGTTAACTGAACCCGATCGAGCGATTCCTTTGCTACTACTGCTAACTAAAGCCGATCGATGCTGCCTCTGGATGAATGGTGAGCGTTGCGGGGGGGGGGGGGGGGTGGATGAACAGTCCCGGTGGGGGTGGATGAATAGGACCCCGTGGTGTTGCCTCCGGATGAATAGGACCCCGATCGATCGAGCCGGTTGGGGCTGGATGAACAGGACCCCGTGGAGGGCTGGATGAATAGGACCACCCCATGGAGGGCAGGATGAACAGTAGACGGTGGAGGGCAGGATGAACAGTACCCTATGGAGGGTGGTTGAACAGGAGCCCGTGGAGAGGGCTGGTTGAACAGTAGCCGGTGGAGTAGCGCGTGGTGGAGGCTGGATGAACAGGAGCCCGTGGATGAACATTCGCAGGTGGATGAACAGTAGCTCGTGGAGGCTGGAGGGGGTCGACGGTGGAGATGAACAGTATCCCGTGGAGTCCCGTTTTGCGGTATGCCACACCCCTCCCGATGAACAGGACCCCCGTTTCGACCATAGCGCTCCAACACAAGTCCGTTTTGTCCGTTTTGCGGAATGCCACACCCCTCTCGATCAACAGGACCCCTATTCCGACCGTAGGAGGTCCATTTCCTCCGTTTAGCGGTAGGCCAGACCCCTCTCGATGAACAGGATCCCATTTCGAACATGGCCGGTCGAACACAAGGCCGTTTCCTTCGTTCTGCGGTACGCCAGGCCTCGTTTGCATCGCCTGTTCCGTCCAAGCCCTCCTTATGAACAAGACGCATTCAGTTGCCTGCCCATGAACATGACGCATTCCGTTGCCTCCTCATGAACACAACGACGACGCTGTTTCTCCGTTCCGACCCAGCCATGTACTCGAGCCCTGGCCGTACGTATGCGCGAGTAGGCGTTCGAGACCCCGCCCGTATGTACACATATATGGCCGTATTTTCTTTCTTGCACCCTGGCCGCTGTACGTACGTGTACATGCTACGTGCGCGCCTCTACTATGCCACGTGCGCGCCTCTACATCGACTAGTATATATGTACGTACACGTTCGCGACCAGAATGAGAACGCTACGTTCGCTTCGACCAGGTGGGTCCCGACTGTCAGGCACTTCCTTGCGTGCGAAGCTGTGGCTGGTGGGTCCCAGCAGTCAGGGGCAAACGTTTTTTTCACGAAATACGGTGTCCCGTCCGGTGGGTCCCCGCTGTGAGGTGGAGAAATAATTATTTTGCGCGTAATAAGGAGGCACTTCCCTGATGCGACCGTGTACCCAGCTGTCAGCGTCTCCACGCACAGTACTCTTCCGATGGAAGTCGGTCGTTGATCACATTGACCATGCCGCGCTGAGAGCACCACGGCGGTGGACAACGGCGAGGCCTAGGAAGGGGACGACGTGGAGCCGGGGAAGACGCGGCAGTGGAAGCCCGCATGGAGCGGAGTACGAGGTTTCACTGGTTCGGCTGTGGTGTGAGGCTGCCGTCGCTGCAGGGCCTGGCCAGCAGTGGGAATAGTAGGGGGCAGTGAGGCCTCTGCGGCAACACAGCCGGCCACGGGAGGCAGGAGCATGCGGCACGACCGGCGCTGCTTTGGGCGGCTGGAGCAAGAAGACCAGAGGTTGAAGAAGCACTACGGTCGTTGGATGGACATCTTATGGTCACTGGAGCTAGAATCGTTCATATTGACTAAGTTGACAAAGCCCTTCATCCCCGTCAACTTAGCAGGTCCACAAGTCAGCCTCCCACCAAGGTGGGTCCCAGCTAGCCGGGGCAGTATTCATTTTTTTGTGCGTAATATGGAGGCACTTCCGGTGGGTCCGAGCTGACAGCGGGGGGGGGGGAGGGGAACGTTTTCTCGTGAAATACGGTGGCCCTTCCGGTGGGTCCCAACAGTCAGGGGGAAATGATTTTTTCACAAAATACTGGTGGCCCGTCCGGTGGGTCCCCACTATCAGGTGGAGGAATAATCATTTTCCCCGTAATAAGGAGGCACTTCCTTGCGGCTGCCGTGGACCCAGTTGTTAGCCTCTCCACGTACAGTACTCTTCCGATGGAAGTCAGTCATTGACCACGCCGCGCTGAGAGCACCACGGCGGTGGACGACGGCGAGGGATATGAAGGGAATGATGCGGAGCCGGGGAAGATGCGGTAGTGGATGCCCACGCGGAAAGGAGTACGAGAGTTCACCGGTTCGGCTGCGGTGTGAGGCTGCCGTTGCCGCAGAATAACAGGGGGTGTGGGTTAGTAGAGGGATGCCCTGGCCAGCGGTGGGAGTATTAGGGGCGCTAAGGCCTATGCGGCAGCACAGCCGGCCACGGGAGGCGGGAGTAGGCGGTCCCGCCGGCGCTGCTTTGGCGGCTGGAGCAAGAAGATCAGAGATTGAAGAAACACGACGGCCGTTTGATTGACATCCAACGGTTACATCTGCTAGAATCGTTTGTTGACATATATAATAACTAAAAAAATCTTGCATACGCGTCAACTAAACAGGCCCACAAGTCAGACCACTCCCTCTTTTTTTAATAATTTATATATAGCTCTTGGCAACATCTTATGCAATTTATTGCAGTCGTTTTTTTGGTTGGCCAGGGCCAATTTCACATATTTCTGTGGGTTCCAAACTATTTTTAATACCAAAATGTCCAGCTAGATTTAAAGTACTTTGAAGATATATTTAAATTAGGTTAATGCCCAGTGAAATAGGAATCTAAAAATGTAATAAAATTCAGAAATTATAAAGTAATTGCCAATTTGTCATCTGTTTTTATATTTACAACCCATTTCATATTACTTTCAAGATTTGTAGGCGTCTTGAAAGAGTTGCAGCCCATCAGGGCACAGAAAAATAAGTAGGCCTGGATTGGGTATTGTCGGCATTCTGGGAACGGGGGTCCCCAGACTTGCCTGCCTGCGGCCTGCGGCGTGGCTCAAAGGGGGGCCCAGCACGGCCCATCTTCATCGACACAGACCCAAGACCCTCGCGAGGGGCCAAGCCTCGTGGGGCGGATGACACGGAGCTTCCTCAGGCACGGCCTCATCAGGCTGGCTCGCGAGGAGACGGAGAGATCAAGGCAGGGTACCTCACGAGGTGCCCGTGACGCAAGCCATGACGACCAAGGGCGCCAGGCGGGCGCCAGCCCGCGCAGTGTCCTCCTTTCCACTTTGGTGCAAAGGGGGCAAGCGCAGCCGCGGAGTACCGAGGCATCAGGCAAAGGTTGCCATTTTGGTGCAACAAGACCAAGACCAGGAGGACTGCAAGATGGAGGTCATCGTGGAGCCCAAGACGGCATCACCACCAGAGCTTTGTGCAGGCAAAGACTACTTTTGTCAGGATAGCTGGTACTAGTTGTCCCCCTTCAAATTAGCCCGCCATTGTTGGCTCCCTTCCTGCTCGATATTTGGGAAGAGGACCAGGGCCTCTATAAATAGGACTAGCCACCGTAGTAGGAAAAGGGGGGAGATCGAATCAAAGAAAGAGAGAAGGGTGATTGAACTCCTCCCAACAGTTCATTGCCCCAGCCAAGAACAGACCCTCGCAAGGCTGTTCTTCCTTGTATTGTTCATCATCATCAGCCCAAGAGGCAATCCACACACCACACACTGGAGTAGGGTATTACACCACAACGGTGGCCCGAACCAGTACAAACCCTGTGTCGCTTGGTGTTGTTCTTTCCATAGCTTAAATCTTAGCGAGGCGGACGGGTGCAGGTAGGTAGTAGGCGAAATCTCCGCACGCACCCCAGTGTTCGAACCTCAAGGGTCTGCCGGAACACGAAATCCGACATTTGGTGCGCCTAGTAGGGGTGCACCGGAATCCACCTTCTACCGCTTCGTGCCCCGTCGCGTCGTCATCACCATTTCCGGCAACCAGGCGTGCAACCCAGATCCATGGGCGGCGTGGCCCGCCCGCGCAGAGCCGCTCGCCTCGGGCGACCCCGTGCCCCAGGCAGCTCGCGGTCCGCAGGGCGCTGCGGGCCGAGGGCGACGCAGACAGGCTTCGACAACTCTCACACCGCGGCAGGCGCGGTTGGCAGCAAGGGCCTCCAATCACGCCGCGACCACGACACTGTACACCCGCCGGGAGCAGGCGAACTCGAGGGTCGCGCTCACGGTGGCCCGAGAACTGATGCAGTGCAGGCTGCTGGAGGGCGGCCGCGACGTGCTGCTGGAGCGGCTGACAGAGCTCCTGGGCTTCGCCGCCTCGGGGGCTCACCCCTTCTGCATCCAGCTCTCATCTCAAGCCCAGGGTGGCCCGCGCGGGGGCTCCACACGCGCCCGCGGGCTCCAAGGCTACTCCAATGCCAGCGAAGCTGTTAGCACCGGACCGGCGGCAGCGCTGCCCCCGCTCCCGGTCCGCAAAGAAGAAGGACTCGACGCGACCCGCGGCCCCATTGGACAGCCATGCTACCACCCCACGGTGGGCGCGTCAAGCAGAGCTGCGTGGCACGCGGAGCACTACGGCATGGTCGTCGGGATGACGGCGCCAGAAGAATACGTGACCCTCATGATGGACCAAGGACACCCTCACGAGGGCGAACAAGGCTCACTCCTCAGCCCAAGCTGGGGGGACGAGGTGCGAGAAGCTGAGCCCTCCCAGGAGTCCCGGGACGGTCCCACTGGCCACACTGGAGGAAACGATTATCTGGTACTGCTAATTCCTCAAGATCAGGCATACGCTAATCATGGATCGCAGGAGGTGCAGGTCGCCACAGCGAGCAGCGGCCCCGCTCCCACAGTCTCCTACCCCTCGGGAGGAGGGCGCAGGGGGCTGCAGGAGAGTGGCCGAGATCCAACATCACCACCGCGGCGTTCGGAGCAAGGTGTTCTGAGGAGGTAGGCCCTCTGCTGGGGAGGTGCCTCAGGGCCTGCCCCTGGCGGAGGACCCGTGGTTGTCGGGGGAACCGCTGGCGACCACTCTACCCCATCGGCAGCGTCCTGGTTTCCGGTCGTCGTTGATGGCACTAGAGTGTGGCGCAAGGCGGGGCCCTCGTCTGGTGATATGAAGCAAGGCCGGTTCCTGTGAAGAAGGCCCAGTGCCTGTGAAGCTCGCTGCCCCGTGACACTCTCACGTAATAATGAGTGGGGATGTACACGCCTCGGAGTCTCAGGGGTGCCGGCCTCAGGCCTTGGGGCTCCCTCCCACGCCCAGTGGCAGCACTTAGCTCCGCGCTGGTGAGAAGACGTCCAAGACTAGATTAGGTGCCGGACGCGGCCTTTTGCCTGCATTCGTTGCTTTCCCCTTTTGGTTGTCGCTTTCCCCCGCTGGATTCAAGTTGGATTCGAATTTGAGATTTGCGTGTGTTCGGGGAAGGGGTGCTTAGTCTCATTCAAGCAATTTCTCGCGTTTTGGTTACCACTTCGCCTCAGCTGCCTCCCCTCGTGAGCCCCTCGCGAGCCGGGTCAGGCCTAGCTTGCGCGCAGCCTAGACTGCCGCCGCCGCGTCCTCTCAGGAGGGGTTTTACTGCAGATCCTACGGATTCGATCAGGGAACACTCGGGACAGCACAGCCTCCCACAGGCTGCCTCAAGGCCCGCACGGGACAAAGGTAAACTAGCCGACCAGCGCGTCGCTTAAGCCAACCACTTGGCGCGGGCGCATGGGCAATGTAGCGTCTACTAATACGATGAACACAAGTTTTACGTGAGGGGCTCCCCCTCCCAAAATGCTCTCACAGCCATCAGGCCAAAACCTAAGTTCTATTCATGCAGGGTAAGGAAGCAGGAACGATGCACAATCAGTCGGATAAATCCCCCAATGCGTCCTCAGGAGCACCACCCAAGCCGTTGCTGGCGTTGCTGAACTCGCCATCGCTGTCCGCGTCGCCGCCAGCGGCGTCAGGGCCATTCACCACACCGCCCTCGTCGGCAGCCACGATCACGCCGTCGTTGTCTGAAGTGAAGGCCCTGATAAGGGCATCCACATTGTCTTCCACCCAGTGCTCCAGGTCGTCTCGGACGGCCCGGGGGAATGGGGCAATGTCGGCGTCGAAATCGAAGTGGGGATCCAAGTTCCGGAGATGGTTGAAGACGCGAGAAAAGGCGCGCCCGAGCAGGGCGCGGCTCCTCTCCTCCACCAACCTGTCAGCCCTGACCGACCGCACCTCCAGCTGCGTCACCACGTCGGTGAAGAACTGAAGATTGCCGGCATAGTTGACTGCGTGCGGCTCGCCAACAGCCGCCTCGCAGATGTTGCCCAAGGCTGTCTTGGCTTTCCCCGGAGCATGGTGAGCATGGGTCCGTGCTCATGCCCCAGGATCCGCCGCTGACGTATCTCGTCCGCATTCTAGCGCACAACGACCTCAACCTCCTCCACCCACTGCCGAAGATGGAGCACCTCAGCCTGGGAGGTGGTTAACTCACCTTGCGCCACCTCAAGGGCGTCCCGGAAAGCATCGGCCCGCCGCGTCGCTTCCTCCAGCTTGGCCCTCAAGGCGGTAGTACTGCCTTCAGCCTCGGCCCGGATCAACCCCAGCTTCTCCTTGAACTCGTGCTCAAAGTTCAAACGCGCCATCGCCACCCGACGTCTGACCTCCTCCAAGACACGGGCTTCCTGTGCAGTGACATCATCCTCCGCCTGCATCACCAAGCGCCCCCGCGTCTCCAGACGCTCGTACTCGCGGGTACGTTCAGCGGCTTCCAGCGTCAGCGCCTCCTCACGCTTCTGAAGCTCTGTTGAGTCGCCAGAGGCCACCTTCATCGATGCGAGGGCTGCCTGGCGCAGTTCCACCTGCTCCTCCAGCGAGTGGCACCAGGCCAGGAGCTCCCGAGCCCGCTCCTCCGCCGCCGATCAGCTTCCCGGGCCTCCTCAGCAGCCCAAGATCGGGCCTCCTGAGAGGCCACCAGTGACGCCTCGGCCCCTGCGTCGTCCAGATCGCGCTGACGACATGCAAGGGCGATGGCGCCCTCCAGCTCGCGCCTCTCTGCAGCCAGGCGCAGGCCCTCGGCCTCAAGGCGTGCGTCTTCATCAGCAAGCTCCTCACCAAGCAGGCTCACCATGTCAGCCGCCCTTCGAAGGAATCCTTGGCGGAGAGCGCGACGCCCCCGGGCATGCTCGAGCACGTCTTCCACACCATCATCTGCCCCAAGCAAGTGCCGGGGGCCATGAATCAGCACTCCCCATCCAGGCAGGGGGCTGGGGGCTGGGGGCTGGCACCCTCGCGACGGCCGGGCACGCCATGCCAGAAGCCCGGCCTGGAGCCAGCCCGTCCCCATATGAAGAGCGCAGGGAGCGCCTCAGCCAATCGCAGTCCACGACCAGGCGAGAAGCCCACGGCAGGCTGGCTATGCCACGAGAAGGCCCACGAAGGAGGATCGCGGGGTGCGCAAGGCCACGATGCGCCTTGGGACGGTTCGCCTCTCTAATCGCCCTCACCACAAGGGCTCTGTTGCTCGGAGCGCTTGAGGACGGTGGAGGGGGCGACGCCAAGGGGGACGGCACCTCAGCCGTCTCCGCGAGCTCGGCTGGAAGGGGCCTGTGGAGCAAGGGTCAGTAAAAGCAACAGAAGGATCGGGAGCTGGGAAAGGAGAAGTCTTACTCATCAGTGGCGAAGTACTTCCTATGCTTCAGCAAGCGACAAGGGTAATCATCGCCTAGGGCCTCTCTTCTCTTCCAGAGGGCCTCAAAGTCCACCCGGAAGCGACCCAAGAGTTGAGCGCAGGGATCAACCTGCGACGAAGACAGAGCGTCAAGGCGATCTGCGTCAGGGGCGCCTGCCTGATGCGCGCTGCCAATCACCTCGCTAGGAGAAGCAGCTAGAGCCGCAGGGGCCTCAGTCACAGACGCTGAGGGTAGCTGCTTGTCACCCTCAGCCTCAGCGGCACGGGCCCCAAGAGCTGCTCCCTCATGAGCATCGCCCGGCGTTGTCAACTCGCCGGGAGCCCCCTCGGCCTCTGGCGCCTCATGCCTCCCTGCTCCGCCACTTGAGGAAGAGTCGCCTTGGCTGACTAGAAGGGCAGACACCATCACTGGGTTCTCGCGAGGCCCCTGGAGGCCGGTGGGGCGCGACCCCCACTCATCAAAGATAGGCATCTGCTTCACAAAATCGCCCCTGCTCTGGCAGAGGTACAACAAGGCCCCTCCCTGCTAGATGCTGCCAGGGTTGGGGTCCCCAGTCAGGGTCAAGAGCGCTGTCCTCAGCACTTCAGGCATCAGGTCCTCTGCCTGGAGCCTCATACGATCATCGCGCCCGCTGAAGGCCCACATCCAGCGGGAGTGGCGTTGGAGAGGAGCAACGCGGCGTAGCAGGAACTCCTTCACCACCTTGGGCGCTGTCACGCCAAGCGACCTCAAGAACGCGAAGCGGTGCCAGACGAAGACGAGCCGGGGGCTCTCAAGCGTCTCCTGCCCCAGCCCGAATTGGGGACAGCGGGAGAAGTTGGCTCCGATAGCAGGGGGCTGGGCACCCCTGCATCCACATACAGCCACCGCTCGCGGAACCCAGCCACGGGCAGAGGGAGCCTGAAGTCAATCCCAGAGGCCGCTGTCTCAGACGCGGCAATGAAACCCACGCACGCCCAGCATTGGGTAGGGTCGACAAGGCGCAGCAAGAAGAAGTGGCGCAGCAAGGCAACCGAAGGAAGGATGCCCATCATAGCCTCGCAAACAAAGGCGAAGACCGAAAGGAGGGTGATGGATTCAGGACCCAGATGCATCATGTGGATCTGATAGTTTGAAAGCACGGCATTGAAGAAATCAGAAAAGGGAGGAACCAGACCCGCCCACAGGGCGTCGGCTAAATACGGGACCTCGGTGACTATCCTGTCGATGGATAAGTGGGACGCGGGCCATGCCGTCGTCCTCCCGCATTCGTTGAAGATAGTGGCCAGAGCCGAGCTGGCCTTGCCCAAGCGCTCGGCGGGGGCCGCCAATGGCGGCGGGCAAGGCAGAGGCACGGGTTTCTTCCCTCTTCCCTTCTTCATCGGAGCCATGGCGATGGGAAGGGGGGAAGGTTTGAGATTGGGTTGAAAACAAAAGCTGGAGTTCGAGCGGAGGAAGGACAGAGGGCGCTCGAGCAACAGAAAGGGGGGCGGCTGTGTACGACTACAAGTCCTCCTAGCATGGCGCAAAATAAGGGGGGCGTCGGGGAACAGTGCCGCCCACGTCCAATCAACCGCCACGCGGCGCCCAAGACCGCAGGCTGTTAGGGCCCGCGGCGCTTCGCTCTCGCCCTTCCACCTTCCTGCACGGCCAAGTCCGGGCGCGCCTTGGGCCCGGGGGCTACTGTCGGCGTTCTGGGAACGGGGGTCCCTAAACTTGCTTGCATGCGGCCTCCAGTGTGGCTCAAAGGGGGGCCCAGCACGACCCATCTTCATCAACACAGACCCAAGACCCTCGCGAGGGGCAAAGCCTCGCGGGGCGGACGACACGGAGCTTCCTCAAGCACGGCCTCATCAGGCTGGCTCGCAAGGAGGCGGAGAGATCAATGCGGGGTACCTCACGGGGTGCCCGTGAAGCAAGCCATGACGACCAAGGGCGCCAGGCGGGCGCCAGGCGGGCGCCAGCCCACGCAGTGTCCTCCTTTCCTCTTTGGTGCAAAGGGGGCAAGCGCAGCCGCGGAGTACTGAGGCATCAGGCAAAGGTTGCCATTTCGGTGCAACAAGACCAAGACCAGGAGGACTGCAATACGGAGGTCATCGTGGAGCCCAAGACAGCGTCACCACCAGAGCTTTTTGCAGGCGAAGACTACTTTTGTCAGGATAGCTGGTACTAGTTGTCCCCCTTCAAATTAGCCCGCCATTGTTGGCTCCCTTCCCGCTCAATATTTGGGAAGAGGACCAGGGCCTCTATAAATAGGACTAGCCACCGTAGTAGGAGAAGGGGGGAGATCGCATCAGAGAAAGAGAGAAGGGTGATTGAACTCCTCCCAACAGTTCATTGCCCCAGCCAAGAACAGACCCTCGCAAGGCTGTTCTTCCTTGTATTGTTCATCATCATCAGCCCAAGAGGCAATCCACACACCACACACTGGAGTAGGGTATTACACCACAACGGTGGCCCGAACCAGTATAAACACTGTGTCTCTTGTGTTGTTCTTTCCATAGCTTAAAACTTAGCGAGGCGGAGGGGTGCAGGTAGGTAGTAGGCAAAATCTCCGCACGCACCCCAGTGTTCGAACCTCAAGGGTCTGCCGGAACACGAAATCCGACATTTGGCACCCAAGGTAGGGGTGCGCTGGAATCCACCTTCTACCGCTTCGTGCCCCGTTGCGTCGTCATCACCATGTCCAGCAACCAGGCGGGCAACCTAGATCCACGGGCGGCGTGGCCCGCCCGCGCAGAGCCGCTCGCCTCGGGCGGCCCCATGCCCAGGCAGCTCGCAGTCCGTAGGGCGCTATGGGCCGCGGGCGACACGGACAGGCTTCGACAACTCTCACACCGCGGCAGGCGCGGTCGGCAGCAAGGGCCTCCAATCACGCCGCGACCACGACACCGTACACCCGCCGGGAGCAGGCGAACTCGAGGGCCGCGCTCACAGTGACCCGAGAACTGCTGTAGTGCAGGCTGCTAGAGGGCGGTCGCGACGTGCTGCTGGAGCGGGTGGCAGAGCTCCTGGGCTTTGCCGCCTTGGGGGCTCACCCCTTCTGCACCCAGCTCTCATCTCAAGCCCAGGGCGGCCCGCGCGGGGGCTCCGCGCGCGCACGCGGGCTCCTAGGCTACTCCAACGCCAGCGAAGCTGTCAGCAGCGGACCGGCAGCGGCCCTGCCCCCGCTCCCGGTCCGCGAAGAATAAGGACTCGACGCGACCTGCGGCCCCAGTGGACAGCCGCGCTACCACACCACGGTGGGCGCGTCAAGCAGAGCTGTGTGGCACGCGGAGCACTACGGCATGGCCTTCGGGATGACGGTGCCAGAAGAATACGTGCCCCTCATGATGGACCAAAGACACCCTGACGAGGGCGAACAAGGCTCGCTCCTCAGCCCAAGATGGGGGGACGAGGCGCCAGAATCTGAGCCCTCCCAGGTGTCCCGGGACGGTCCCACTGGCCACGTTGGAGGCAACGATTATTTGGTACCGCTAATTCCTCAAGAGCAGGCATACGCTAATCATGGATCGTAGGAGGTGTAGGTCGCCACAGCGAGCAGCGGCCCCGCTCCCACAGTCTCCTACCCCTCGGGAGGATGGCGCAGGGGGCTGCCGGAGAGGGGCCGAGATCTGACATCACCACCGTGGCGTTCGGAGCAAGGTGTTCTCAGGAGGTAGGCCCTCTGCTGGAGAGGTGCCTCAGGGCCTGCCCCCGGCGGAGGACCCATGGTCGTCGGGGGAACCGTTGGCGACCGCTCTACCCCATTGGCGGCGTCCTGGTTTCCGGTCGTCGTTTATGGCACTAGAGTGTGGCGCAAGGCGGGTCCCTCGTCTGGCGGTATGAAGCAAGGCCGATTCCTGTGAAGAAGGCCCAGTGCCTGTGAAGCTCGCCGCCCCGTGACACTCACGTAATAATGAGTGGGGCTATACACGCCCCGGAGTCTCAGGGGTGCCGGCCTCAGGCCCTGGGGCTCCCTCCCACGCCCAGTGGCATCACTCAGCTCCGCGCTGGTGAGAAGACGTCCAAGACTACATTAGGTGCCGCACGCGGCCTTTTGTCTGCTTTCGTTGCTTTCCCCTTTTGGTTGTCGCTTTCCCCCGCTGGATTCAAGTTGGATTCGAATTTGAGATTTGCGTGTGTTCGAGGACGGGGTGCTTAGTCTCGTTCGAGCAATTTCTCGCGTTTTCGTTACCACTTCGCCTCAGCTGCCTCCCCTCGTGAGCCCCTCGCGAGCCGTGTCAGGCCTAGCTTGCGTGCAGCCCAGACTGCCGCCGCCGCGTCCTCTCAGGAGGGGTTTTACTGCAGATCCTACGGATTCGATCAGGGCACACTCGGGACAGCACAGCCTCCCACAGGCTGCCTCAAGGCCCGCATGGGACAAAGGTAAACTAGCCGACCAGCGCGTCGCTTAAGCCAACCACTTGGCGCGGGCGCATGGGCAATGTAGCATCTAATAATACGATGAACACAAGTTTTACATGAGGGGGTCCCCCTCCCAAAATGCTCTCACAGCCATCAGGCCAAAACCTGAGTTCTATTCATGCAGGGTAAGGAAGCAGGAACGATGCACAATCAGTCGGATAAATCCCCCAATGCGTCCTCAAGAGCACCACCCAAGCCGTTGCTGGCGTCGCTGAACTCGCCATCGCTGTCCGCGTCGCCGCCAGCGGCGTTAGGGCCGTTCACCATAACGCCCTCGTCGGCAGCCACGATCACGTCGTCGTTGTCTAAAGCGAAGGCCCTGATAAGGGCATCCACATTGTCTTCCACCCAGTGCACCAGGTCGTCTCGGACGGCCTGGGGGACTGGGGCGATGGCGGCATCGAAATCGAAGTGGGGATCCATGTTCCGGAGATGGCGGAAGACGCGAGAAAAGGCGCTCCCGAGCAGGGCGTGGCTCCTCTCCTCCACCAACCTGTCAGCCCTGACCGACCGCGCCTCTAGCTGCGTCACCACGTCGGTGAAGAACTGAAGATTGCCGGCATAGTTGACTGTGTGCGGCTCGCCAACAGCCGCCTCGCGGATGTTGCCCAAGGCTGTGTTGGCTCTCTCCCGGAGCGTGGTGAGCATCGGTCCGTGCTCATGCTCCAGGATCCGCCGCTGACGTATCTCGTCCGCATTCTGGCGTGCAACGACCTCAGCCTCCTCCACCCACTGCCGAAGATGGAGCAGCTCAGCCTGGGAGGTGGTTAACTCACCTTGCTCCACCTCAAGGGCATCCCGGAAAGCATCGGCCCACCGTGTCGCTTCCTCCAGCTTGGCCCTCAAGGCGGCAGTCCTGCCTTCAGCCTCGGCCCGGATCAACCCCAGCTTCTCCTCGAACTCGTGCTCAAAGTTCAAACGCGCCACCGCCACCCCACGTCCGACCTCCTCCAAGACACAGGCTTCCTGTGCAGCGACATCATCCTCCGCCTGCGTCACCAAGCCCTCCCTCGTCTCTAGACGCTCGTACTCGCGGGTACGTTCGGCGGCTTCCAGCGTCAGCGCCTCCTCATGCTTCTGAAGCTCTGCTGAGTCGCCAGAGGGCACCTTCATCGACGCGAGGGCTGCCTCGCGCAGCTCCACCTGCTCCTCCAGCGAGTGGCACCAGGCCAGGAGCTCCCGAGCCCGCTCCTCCGCCGCCGGTCAGCTTCCCGGGCCTCCTCAGCAGCCCAAGATTGGGCCTCCTGAGAGGCCACCAGCGACGCCTCGTGTCACATCCTAGCTAGGTTATGCATTAGAGTGTGCATCATGTCTACTTTCATCAGAAATGGAAATGGGGAAAGCAGAACCCCCAGCACCCCCCCCCCCTGAAATCAACTAGGGTTTACTAAAAATAAACTCAATGAACCTGAAATGCCCTTCAGATATGTTCACCCTCTTTGCCTTGGGTTAGAACCCTTGGGAAAAATGGTGAATATAATTTTAGGTCATCAAAAGGGGCATTGATTTAATTCATAATATTTGAATTTGGGCATTTAAATACTATTAAATAATTTAAATGCTCAAATAATGTTGGAATTATTTTTGGGCCACTGAAATATTTCAGAAAGTGTCCATAAATATTTTCAGGATTTTATAAAAAGATTTAGTATTTAAACTAAATCAAAACAGAATAACAGAAATAGAAAATAGAAAATAAAATAAATTAGAGAGAGAGAGTAGGCCAGTGGGCCACTTACCTGGCGCCACCAGCCGGCCCAGCACTGTAGCTGGACGGCCCAGCCCACCAGGCGACGCCAGTCGTCCCCTAGCTCCTGCCAGGAGGACGCCGGGCGTGTGCCCGCGGTGCGCCGGCACGCGCGCGGCCACCGACGGCCACCTCCTGCTTCGGCCGCCCCCCCCCCCCCCGACGCCTGGACGTCGCTATGGACGCCACGCACCCCCCTGGCCCTCTCATTCCCTCTCCCTCGCTCTCCCTCCTCCCCTGTTTCTCTCCCGCGCGACCACCCGAACGGGCTCGTCGCCGCCGTTCGCTACCACCGCGCCCACGGCCACCGCCTCGCCTCCCCGACGCCTCCCAAAGCTCCGCCTCGACCCACCCTTCCTCCTCACCGCTCCAAGCGACGCCGGGAGCCCTGCAGTGACGCAATTGCCGTCGTCCTCACCGACGGGCACCGAAGATCGCCGGCCCCGATTCTCCGGCTCCGGACCGTCCCCGAGCCCACCGAGCTGCTCTACGTCACCACAGTGAGCCCCCGAGTCGTTTCCCCCTTTTTCCCTGGTCGTTTTTGATCTCTAGGCCATAGCCCATCTTGGCCGAGCACTCCACGCCGCCGGCGATGTCGCCGCCGTGGCCACAGCCACCGCAGCTCGTGTCCGAGCACACCATCGTGCTCAGCACGATCCCATGAGCCCACAGACAACCACAGCGCCCCCTCCCGTGCTCTGTAGCGCTATCCCGAGGATGCCCGAGCTGCTGCCGCCGCTGAACCTCGTCGCCGGCCACTTTTCCGGCCGCCCCAGCTCCTACCACCTCCCCCAATGGATGCGCCTCACTCCCAGGAACCCGTAGGTGCAACCCACGGATCGAATGGTGCCCTGTAGAGCATTTCCGAGCCGCCCCGCCGTCTCTGTCGTCGCCGGTGGCTAAACGCCGGCGACCGCTGACCCGTTGACCGGCGTGGGTTGACCCACTGCCCGGTTTGACCTCCCCCTCTCTCTCACTGACCCATGGGCCCCGCCCGACTAATTACTTAGTTAGCACTAATTAGCTAGTTAGGTTAGCCGGGTTAGTCACTGACCAGTGGGCCCAGCCTAGTTAGTTAGGGCTAACTAACTTAGTTAGTTGACTATGTCACTGACGTGTGGACCCCACACGTCAGGTTTGACCTGGAGGCAACCCTGTTGACCAGCTGACGTCACCCTGACGTCAAGCTGACGCAGTAAATCATTTTCTAGTTTAAAAATAATTCAGGAAATTCCAGAAAATACCCAAAACTTCAAAAATTCATAGAAATTCAACCATAACTCCAAATGAGACAAATTATATATGTAAAATTATCAAAAAAATTCAAGGAATCCATCTGTACCATTTTCATGCATGTTTGAACAATGTTTGTCCCCTGTTTTGGACAAAAAAAATAAAGGGCATTTAAATAATCATATATGGGATTGGAATTTGAATCTTGTACTCAAACCAACTCCATTTAAACCATAGCTAGTTGCATTAGCTCAAGACACATCCATATTGCCATGTCGTAGCATGCATCATATTGTTGCATATCGTCATGTGTTGATTGTGCTCGGTTGTGTTCTCCGTGGTAGGTTCTGCCTCCGAGGATATTCACGAGTATCCAACTGAAGGGCAGTATCCCGTCACCACTCCATCAGGCAAGAAACCATTGATCATTCCGATACAACCCATGTTCTCGCTCCTGCTCTTGTTTACTGCATTAAGACAACACGATTCAAACTGCTGTGTGCTACGGTAGTTGAACCCTTATCCTCTGCATGACCTGTCATTGCCACAGTAACTAGATGAAACCCACTAGCATGTGTAGGAGTTGATTGAGCCATGTTTTGTGATTCCTACCTTGCTATGCCTGCTATGCTTAGAGTTGTGTCAGGTCTGGTTCATCTGGGTGATGGGCTAGAGTGAAATGCTTGTGCCAGTATTATGTGGGATGTGTTGAACATGTTTTGGTAAAGGTATCGATGAGAGGCCATGTAGGAGTACATGGTGGGTTGTTTCATTGAAGCCGTCCCTAAGAACTGAGTTCTGTATGCGTGAATTAAGATTCAGCTACTACCACACATTGGGCCCTGAAATATGACCCCGCTCGACTTACCGACCCCTCTCGCCTCAGTCCAGGAGTTGCAACTAGTTTCTGGTGTTTGTAGGATATGTGTTGGCGGCCGTGCGTAGCGCTAACCCTAGGGGTGGGCTATGTTGCGGTAGATACACCGTGGCACGGTGTACCGGGTCACCCGTTTGGTGTCTCGGGAACCCTGTTCACATCGTTCGGGGCCGTTGAGGACACCCCGGCCGGATTTCCTTGCGGATGGAACCTGAATAGGCGATGACCCTGGACTAGAGACTTGTGAGGTTAGTCAGGTCGTGGTCTACACCCACGTCGGTTTTTGCTTGAAGTTTGTCGAGCACCTTTCGTGTGCAGACGCTAAGTGGTGGAAACATGTGTGACGAAGTACACCCCTGCAGGGTATAAAACTATTCGAATAGCCGCGTCCGCGGTAAAGGACTACTTGATTGCATATACAGTTCATAGACAAGTTAATGGATACTACTAAAAGACTCAAGATAAGTGTGAGTACCGAGGATGGCCCCCTCACAGGATACGAGGGAGGATCCTCGGTGGAGTATTGTGATGGTGAGTAGTGGACTCGTGTGCGAAAACTATTTTGCTAAAAGATTCCGTAGGATAGCTTAGCCAAGAGTCAAAGCTGGCTTGCTGCATAAACCCCACCACCTTTTTGAGAATGAGCATGTACAGTAGGTTCTGATGTAAGACTTGCTGAGTACTTTTGTACTCATGTTTGCTTATTTATTGTTTTCAGACGACAACACTGCCCCCTCCGATGGGTTTTACGTAGATCTTGACGTCGACGAGTGACTAGACACCCAGGTGGTGATCCAGGCCATGGAGGGCCCTATGTAGATAGACAGGCTTCGAGAAGCCTTCTTTCTTTCTAGAGTCTGTACTCAGACTAGTTGCTTCCGCATGTGCTTGTATGACTGTATGACTTGAGTGTCGGGTCATGTGACCCCTACCTGTATGGATATGTTATGTATGGCTCCCTGGAGCCTTTAAATAAAGTACTTGAGTTGTAGAGTTTTGTTGTGATGCCATGTTGTATGTACCCATATCGAGCATATTGTATGTATGTTTGAAATGCTTGGTATGAGTGGGATCCGACAATCTAGTTGTTTGCCTTCGCAGCCTTTCTTATGGGGAAATGTAGTCTAGTGCTCCTCGAGCCATAGTAGTCCGCTACAGCCCGGTTCACCGGAGTCCTGCTAGCCCAGCACTACTGTTCAGGACACTTGACTGGCCGGCATGTGTTTCACTTCGTCCCTATGTCTGTCCCTTCGGGGAAATGTCACGCGGTGATCTCCGGAGTCCTGTCTAGCCTGCTACAGCCCGGGATTCCCCGGAGTCCTGCTAGCCCAGTGCTACAGCCTGGAATCACTCGTTGATGACCGACATGTTCGTTGTGATTCATGTATGCCTGTCTCCATAGGTCTGTGCCGCTTTGGGTTCACGACTAGCCATGTCGGCCCGGGTTCTCGGTCATATGGATGCTAGCGACATTGTCATATACGTGAGCCAAAAGGCGCAAACGGTCCCGGGCCATGGTAAGGCGACACCCGTGGGATACCGTGCGTGAGGCCGCAAAGTGATATGAGGTGTTACCGGCTAGATCGATGTGGCTTAGAATCGGGGTCCCGACAGCGTTGGTATCAGAGCCGGACTGCCTGTAGGTTCGTTCAGCCAAACTGGTCGATGTCGAGTCTAGAAATGCTTTAGTTATATGTAAGGGAATTGATTGTGGGAGGGAACGTAAGGTTCTTTTACTCCTTTACCCTATGCTTCTGATCTGAGTCATTCTCTTCTCATTCAACGTGGGTTAAGGACTAGGCTCTCTTCTTCTATCAGGTTCACGTGTTACTAATCCGTAGTAGCTCATAGGATTTTTGCTACGAGTTTCAGTCCAGTTTCTACTATTTTAGTACGTGGCTATTTGAATCAGAACCTTGATATGATGCTGTTGAGCGGTATTGTGAACTGTTATGGATGTCTCAAATCTTTTTCTGAGCATTTACAGCCGTTATGCTGCCCAATTTTCCCTAGGAATTCTGATGTCTTTGTCTTGTGGCTGTGCTTTCAGATGGCCAACCAGTCTCAAAATCAAGTGGTTCGCCTGACCAGGTGCCTCGACGTGCCCGGTCATACTGCTATGTTGGTCCGGGTAATGATCGAGACAGGATACCGTTGGTATCCCGAATACACTGTTGAAGAGCAGTTCCGCGACTTTAATCAAAGCCAGTATTTATGCACCGTCAGGATATTTCCTTCCTATCCTGGATCTACCGAGCCCCTTCACTGTTCCTATGGACTCGGAGTTACCATTGAGATGGCTGTGCAGGATGCTGCCTATTCCATGATGACCATCTTGCGAGTCCGGACTGGCCTGCTTCGGAACACTGACTTCCGTTACATGCCAGCTTCACTTCCGGGAGCGCAGGGGTATCTTCAGGCTATCTATGCTGACTCCACCCAAGAAGACTCATTAACTCGTACCACCGCTGAGATGCTCGAAGATAAGGACCGAGAGAATCCGGCCTTGAGGCTGGAGCTCTTCAATACCCGTGCTGATCATTGGGCCACATTGACTCGGTTTGCACCCGCGGTGCAAGCTGGATGTATGGATACCAGGGATCTGTATCCTGTGAGAGCAGCTCTGCCAGACATGGTGGATTGGCGTGATGTGGGAGGCATCACCCCACCCCTTGGTCCCCGCAGGCCACCGTTTGTTTGTCCAAGACCTTATCCTAGCCCCTACGGTCCACAGGCTCCTCAGGATCGTCTGTTTCCGGATGATCACGTTGAACTTCCAGGCTATGGAGGTGACTTCTATGAGGACTACTACGGAGCTATCTGAGTTAGTAGTAGTACCACTAGTATTGTAGTAGTTGTATCTCCACTGTCCTGTGTGACTTGTGGAATACGACTTGGTGTGTAATCGATTCCGGAGGTGTAGACAAATAATGTATAGGGACTCGGAATGCCTCCGATGAGATGTAACGTCTACCTTCATAGTTGTACTGTAGCATGGGCTTGTACTAAACTATGTATGACGAGTATGACCGTTGGTGTATATATGGCAGTTTTATATTACCATGGCATACGAATGAGCATCTCTGCATTCCGCGTTATCCTTTACATTCTGCACTTCCCTGTTAAGTTTGAGCCATCCTTGTCTAAACCGTTGTCTTGTTTCCTTCTAGGATGGTCAACACCCGCGGAAACCCTGTTGCCCCAGAGCAGGGGGAAGCCAATGCAGCTAGAGGTGAAAATTTGCCTCACCCGCCTTCCCTGGCCGAAGTGATGCTGGAGGCGGAAAGGAACAAGCGTGAGACCAACCGCCTGTTGGAGCGGATTGAGCAGAACACTGCACGCCACCCACGAAATGCCTTGGTGTCAATCAACGACTTCATCAAGTTGTACCCACCAAAGTTTAACCATTCTGTCGAGCCCCTCGACGCGGATGATTGGCTTCGCAGCATCACCCACAAGCTACGTTCTGCCAATGTAGCTGAAGCCGACAAGGTTACCTATGCTGCTTATCATCTTGAGGGCCCCGCTAGCCATTGGTGGGAAAACTACGAAGCTATGCGCCCGGTCGGCCAAATCACTACCTGGGCTGAGTTCAGCGAGGCTTTCCGTGAGCATCACATTCCGGAAGGTCTCATGGATCGCAAGAGGGAGGAGTTCTGCAACTTCACCCAAGGAAGGCTGACTGTGGATGCATATAGCCGAGAATTTGGGAACCTGGCACGCTATGCTCCTGAAGAGGTTTCTACTGACGCCAAGAAGCAGGTAAGGTTCCGTAAGGGACTTAGCCCTGAGCTTCGCCGCGATCTCCGTCTGCACGAGTGCACATCCTTCCAGAAGTTGGTCAATAAAGCTATCAGTGCTGAGACAGGCCAGACTGATTATGACGCTTCACGCAAGCATTCTCGTGATTTTGGGTCTTCATCCAGCTCTGGAGCTCAGAAGCGCCGGGTGTGGATTCCAAGCACCGCACTGCCACCCAGATTCACCCCGAGGCCATCCTTTGAGGCGCCTCGTCCCAACCAGCAAATTGCACCATCCAAGCCCTATGGTGGCCCCGCTGCTAATGTTGCTCCACGCCCCACTGCGGTAACATGCTTCAAGTGTGGAGAACCAGGTCACTATAGTCGAGAGTGTCCCCAGAACAATCCCAATCAAGCTGGAAAGTCCGTTGGCCGTGGTAAGCCTGCGGGAAGACTTTCTACGCCAAGCCGGCCACTACTGCACGTGGCCATGTCAACTACGTCTCAGCCGAAGAGGCTCATGAGGATCCCAACGTCGTCCTTGGTACGCTCCTTGTTAACTGCCATCCGGCATCTGTTCTTTTCGATACTGGAGCATCTCATTCATTCATATCCGAGAATTATGCTCGGTTGCATAACACGACATTCTGTGACATGCCCACTTCCATGGTAATTCAAACTCCGGGTTCCAAATGGCAAACTTCTAGGGTAAGCCATGGGAACGAAATTCTTGTCGATAGGCTTGTCTTCCTTGCATCTTTAATAGCTCTCAAGTCCTCCGACATAAACATCATCTTGGGTATGGACTGGATGTCGGCTCATTATGCCAAGATCGATTGTGCCACTAGAACCGTTCAACTTACTCATCCCTCGGGCAAGACAGTTAATGTCTTAACTCGAGTGGCCAAGCGCCAACTTTACTCTCTCAATGCCAACCCCCTTCCAGACCTTGAGGACGTTCCGGTAGTCCGAGACTTCCCGGATGTGTTTCCGGAAGAACTGCCAGGTGTTCCACCTGACCGGGATGTCGAGTTTGTGATAGACCTTGTTCCAGGAACCATTCCAATTGCTAGAAGACCCTACAAGATGGCACCCTTAGAACTAGCCGAGCTTAAGAACCAACTCGATGAGTCCTTGAACAAAGGGTTCATCCGTCCTAGCTCCTCTCCTTGGGCTTGCCCCGTCCTCTTCGTCAAGAAGAAGGATGGAACGGATCGAATGGTTGTGGATTACCGACCTGTCAATCTGGTCACCATCAAGAACAAATACCCGCTTCCCAGGATCAACGACCTGTACGATCAGCTCGCTGGATCCTCAGTCTTCTCCAAGATGGATTTGAGGTTGGGCTACCATCAAATCAAAATCAGAAACAGGGACATTCCCAAAACGGCTTTTGTCACTCGTTATGGCCAATACGAGTACACCGTCATGTCCTTCGGTTTAACCAATGCCCCGGCCACTTTCTCCCGGTTAATGAACTCGGTTTTCATGGAGTACTTGGACAAATTCGTCGTAGTATACCTCGATGACATACTCATCTACTCCAAAAATGAAGAGGAACATGCCGAACATCTAAGACTGGTATTGATGAAACTTCGAGAGCATCGCCTTTATGCCAAATTCTCCAAGTGTGAATTTTGGTTGTCAGAAGTGACCTATCTAGGCCATGTAATCTCTGGTAAGGGTATTGCTGTCAATCCCGAGCGAGTTCAAGCCATCCTTGATTGGACTCCACCTGTTTCGGTCAAGCAAGTTCGGAGTTTCCTTGGCCTAGCGAGCTATTGCCGCCGCTTCGTCGAGAATTTCTCCAAGGTTGCTAAACCTCTAACTGAACTCCTCAAGAAAGATAAAAAGTTCGAGTGGACTCCACAGTGCGAGTTCAGTTTTCAGGAACTGAAAAGACGCCTGACATCTGCTCCCGTACTGGTACCACCAGATTTCTCCAAGGACTTTATTATCTATTGCAACGCCTCGCGTCAAGGACTAGGTTGCATACTCATGCAGGATCGTCAGGTAATTGCCTATGCCTCACGGCAATTACACCCACATGAGGAAAATTATCCCACACATGATCTAGAGCTTGCAACTGTAGTCCATGCACTCAAAACCTGGCGACATTACCTTCTCGGTAATCGTTGCGAGATCTTCACCGATCACCAAAGCTTGAAATATATCTTCACCCAACCAGATTTGAATCTCAGGCAAAGACGTTGGGTCGAGTTGATCTCGGATTACGACTTAGGAATAACTTACACCCCTGGCAAAGCCAATGTCATGGCTGATGCACTAAGTCATAAGTCCTACTGTAACAACCTGATGTTACAACAAAGTCAACCACTTCTCCATGAGGAATTTCGTAAGCTTAATCTTCACATTGTTCCTCGTGGATTCCTGTCTACCCTGGTGGCGAAACCTACCCTTATGGATCAAATCATAGCTGCCCAAAAGCGTGATAAGGGCATATCCCGGATTAAGGAAAACATTGCTAGCGGAGTAGCTAAATGTTTTTCCATGGATGAGCAAGGTGCTTTCTTCTTTGAGAACCGCCTAGTGGTTCCCAAGAACCAACATCTACGCCAGATGATCCTTAAGGAAGCTCATGAATCCCCTCTCACTATTCATCCCGGTAGTACTAAAATGTATCAAGACCTACGCCAGAGGTTTTGGTGGACTAGGATGAAGAGGGAAATTGCTCAATACATTGCTAATTGCGACGTTTGTCGTCGTGTTAAAGCAGAGCATCAACAGCCTGCTGGCACCCTTCAACCTTTGGCTATTCCTGAATGGAAATGGGACAAAATCAGTATGGATTTCATCACTGGGTTTCCCAGGACCAAGAGGGGAAATAATGCCATCTTCGTCGTGATCGACCGTCTTTCCAAAGTAGCCCATTTCCTACCTGTTCATGAGAGTATCACCGCTAGCCAGCTAGCTGACTTATACATCTCCCGAATAGTGTCTCTTCATGGTGTCCCATTGGAAATTAACTCAGACCGTGGAAGTCTCTTCACCTCTCGATTTTGGGAAAGTTTCCAAAATGCTATGGGAACTCATCTCTCCTTTAGCACCGCCTTCCATCCTCAATCAAGTGGTCAAGTAGAGCGAGTAAATCAAATTCTGGAAGATATGCTCCGAGCTTCTGTTATCTCGTTCGGAATGAGTTGGGAGAAATGCCTTCCATTCGCGGAGTTTGCCTATAACAATAGCTATCAAGCTAGTTTGGGCAAGGCTCCCTTCGAAGTTCTCTATGGACGAAAGTGTCGAACGCCACTTAACTGGTCAGAAACCGGGGAAAGACAACTCTTTGGCCCGGATATGATTCAAGAAGCAGAAGAGCAGGTTCGCGTTATTCGTGAGAAATTGAAAACGGCCCAATCTCGCCAAAAGAGTCAATATGATCGTAAGCATAAGCCTATGACATTTGAAATTGACGAGAAAGCTTACCTTCGGGTTACCCCGTTAAAAGGAACCCATCGCTTCGGTATCAAAGGCAAATTGGCTCCTCGTTACATTGGACCCTTTCGCATTATTGCCAAACGACGAGAAGTTGCCTACCAATTGGAACTACCTCCGCATCTTTCCAGAGTTCACAACGTCTTCCACGTTTCGCAACTCAGGCGTTGCTTCGCGGATCCTATCCGTGGAGTGGACCACGAAACGCTTGATTTACAAGATAACCTTTCTTATCGGGAATACCCCGTTCGTATCCTTGATCAAGCCGAGCGTACCACTCGACGTCATAATATCAAGTTTCTCAAGGTTCAATGGTCACACCATTCCGAGGAAGAAGCCACTTGGGAAAGGGAGGATCGTCTTCGACTCGAGTACCCCGCCTTCTTCCCAGATGATTCCAAATCTCGGGACGAGATTCTATTGACTGGGGGTGAGTTGTCACATCCTAGCTAGGTTATGCATTAGAGTGTGCATCATGTCTACTTTCATCAAAAATGGAAATGGGGAAAGCAGAACCCCCAGCACCCCCCCCTGAAATCAACTAGGGTTTACTAAAAATAAACTCAATGAACCTGAAATGCCCTTCAGATATGTTCACCCTCTTTGCCTTGGGTTAGAACCCTTGGGAAAAATGGTGAATATAATTTTAGGTCATCAAAAGGGGCATTGATTTAATTCATAATATTTGAATTTGGGCATTTAAATACTATTAAATAATTTAAATGCTCACATAATGTTGGAATTATTTTTGGGCCACTGAAATATTTCAGAAAGTGTCCATAAATATTTTCAGGATTTTATAAAATGATTTAGTATTTAAACTAAATCAAAACAGAATAACAGAAATAGAAAATAGAAAATAAAATAAATTAGAGAGAGAGAGTAGGACAGTGGGCCACTTACCTGGCGCCACCAGCCGGCCCAGCACTGTAGCTAGACGGCCCAGCCCACCAGGCGACGCCAGTCGTCCCCTAGCTCCTGCCAGGAGGACGCCGGGCGTGTGCCCGCGGTGCGCCGGCATGCGCGGCCACCGACGGCCACCTCCTGCTTCGGCCCCCCCCCCCGACGCCTGGACGTCGCTATGGACGCCACGCACCCCCCTGGCCCTCTCATTCCCTCTCCCTCGCTCTCCCTCCTCCCCTGTTTCTCTCCCGCGCGACCACCCGAACGGGCTCGTCGCCGCCGTTCGCTACCACCACGCCCACGGCCACCGCCTCGCCTCCCCGACGCCTCCCAAAGCTCCGCCTCGACCCACCCTTCCTCCTCACCGCTCCAAGCGACGCCGGGAGCCCTGCAGTGACGCAATTGCCGTCGTCTTCACCGACGGGCACCGAAGATCGCCGGCCCCGATTCTCCAGTTCCGGACCGTCCCCGAGCCCACCGAGCTGCTCTACGTCACCACAGTGAGCCCCCGAGTCGTTTCCCCCTTTTTCCCTGGTCATTTTTGATCTCTAGGCCATAGCCCATCTTGGCCGAGCACTCCACGCCGCCGGCGATGTCGCCGCCGTGGCCACAGCCACCGCAGCTCGTGTCCGAGCACACCATCGTGCTCAGCACGATCCCATGAGCCCACAGACAACCACAGCGCCCCCTCCCGTGCTCTATAGCGCTATCCCGAGGATGCCCGAGCTGCTGCCGCCGCTGAACCTCGTCGCCGGCCACTTTTCCGGCCACCCCAGCTCCTACCACCTCCCCCAATGGATGCGCCTCACTCCCAGGAACCCGTAGGTGCAACCCACGGATCGAATGGTGCCCTGTAGAGCATTTCCGAGCCGCCCCGCCGTCTCTGTCGTCGCCGGCGGCTAAACGCCGGCGACCGCTGACCCGTTGACCGGCGTGGGTTGACCCACTGCCCGGTTTGACCTCCCCCTCTCTCTCACTGACCCATGCGCCCCGCCCGACTAATTACTTAGTTAGCACTAATTAGCTAGTTAGGTTAGCCGGGTTAGTCACTGACCAGTGGGCCCAGCCGAGTTAGTTAGGGCTAACTAACTTAGTTAGTTGACTGTGTCACTGACGTGTGGACCCCACACGTCAGGTTTGACCTGGAGGCAACCCTGTTGACCAGCTGACGTCACCCTGACGTCAAGCTGACGCAGTAAATCATTTTCTAGTTTAAAAATAATTCAGGAAATTCCAGAAAATACCCAAAACTTCAAAAATTCATAGAAATTCAACCATAACTCCAAATGAGACAAATTATATATGTAAAATTATCAGAAAAATTCAAGGAATCCATCTGTACCATTTTCATGCATGTTTGAACAATGTTTGTCCCCTGTTTTGGACAAAACAAATAAAGGGCATTTAAATAATCATATATGGGATTGGAATTTGAATCTTGTACTCAAACCAACTCCATTTAAACCATAGCTAGTTGCATTAGCTCAAGACACATCCATATTGCCATGTCGTAGCATGCATCATATTGTTGCATATCGTCATGTGTTGATTGTGCTCGGTTGTGTTCTCCGTGGTAGGTTCTGCCTCCGAGGATATTCACGAGTATCCAACTGAAGGGCAGTATCCCGTCACCACTCCATCAGGCAAGCAACCATTGATCATTCCGATACAACCCATGTTCTCGCTCCTGCTCTTGTTTACTGCATTAAGACAACACGATTCAAACTGCTGTGTGCTACGGTAGTTGAACCCTTATCCTCTGCATGACCTGTCATTGCCACAGTAACTAGATGAAACCCACTAGCATGTGTAGGAGTTGATTGAGCCATGTTTTGTGATTCCTACCTTGCTATGCCTGCTATGATTAGAGTTGTGTCACGTCTGGTTCATCTGGGTGATGGGCTAGAGTGAAATGCTTGTGTCAGTGATATGTGGGATGTGTTGAACATGTTTTGGTAAAAGTATCGATGAGAGGCCATGTAGGAGTACATCGTGGGTTGTTTCATTGAGGCCGTCCATAAGAACTGAGATCTGTATGTGTGATTTAAGATGCAGTTACTACCGTACATTGGGCCCGAAACAAATGGATGTCAGGACCCCGATTCTAAGCCACATCGATCTAGCCGGTAACACCTCATATCACTTTGCGGCCTCACGCACGGTATCCCACGGGTGTCGCCTTACCATGGCCTGGGACCGTTTGTGCCTTTTGGCTCGCGTATATGACAATGTCGCTAACATCCATATGACCGAGAACCCGGGCCGACATGGCTAGTCGTGAACCCAAAGCGGCACAGACCTATGGAGATAGGCATACATGAATCACATCGAACATGTCGGTCATCAATGAGTGATTCCGGGCTGTAACACTAGGCTAACAGGACTCCGGGGATCCCGGGCTGTAGCAGGCTAGACAGGACTCCGAAGATCACCGCGTGACATTTCCCCGAAGGGACAGACATAGGGACGAAGTGAAACACATGCCGGCCAGTCAAGTGTCCTGAACAGTAGTGCTGGGCTAGCAGGACTCCGGTGAACCGGGCTGTAGCGGACTACTATGGCTCGAGGAACACTAGACTATATTTCCCCATAAGAAAGGCTACGAAGGACAAACAACTAGATTGTCGGATCCCACCCATACCAAGCATTTCAATCATACACACAATATGCCCGATATGAGTACATACAACATGGCATCACAACAAAACTCTACAACTCAAGTACTTTGTTTAAAGGCTCCAGGGAGCCATACATAACATATTCATACTGATAGGGGTCACATGACCCGACACTCAAGTCATACAGTCATACAAGCACATGCGGAAGCAACTAGTCTGAGTACAGACCCTAGAAAGAAAGAAGGCTTCTCGAAGCCTGTCTATCTACATAGGGCCCTCCATGGCCTGGATCACCACCTGGGTGGCTAGTCACTCGTCGACGTCAAGGTCTACGTAAAACCCATCGGAGAGGGCAGTGTTGTCGTCTGAAAACAATAAATAAGCAAACATGAGTACAAGGTACTCAGCAAGTCTTACATCAGAACCTACTATACATGCTCATTCTCAAGAAGGTGGTGGGGTTTATGCAGCAAGCCAGCTTTGACTCTTGGCTAAGCTATCCTACGGAACCTCTTTAGTAAAATAGTTTTCGCACACGAGTCCACTACTCACCCACACAATACTCCACCGTGGATCCTCCCTCGTATCCTGCGAGAGGGCCATCCTCGGTACTCACACTTATCTTGTGTCTTTTAGTAGTATCCATTAACTTGTCTATGAACTGTATAGGCAACCAAGTAGTCCTTTACCGCGGACGCAGCTATTTGAATAGTTTTATACCCTGCAGGGGTGTACTTCATCATACACGCTTTCACCGCTTACCGCCGTCTACACGACATGTACTCGGCAACCTTCAAGCGGAAGCCGCGAGGGTGTCGGCCACGGCCTACCTAAACACCTAAGCCCCTAGTCCAGGTTATCGCCTATCCAGGTTCCATCCGCAGGGAGTCCGGCCGAGGTTTCAACATACGGCCCCGAACGATGTGAACAGGGTTCCCGAGACACCAAACGGGTGACTCGGTACACCGTGCCACGGTGTATCTACCGCAACATAGCCCACCCCTAGGGTCAGCGCTACGCACGGCCGCCAACACATATCCTACAAACACCAGAAACTATTTGCAACTCCTGGACAGAGTACTAGGGTGGCTAAGAAGCCGAGAGGGTCCATTTGTTTCGGGCCCAATGTACGGTAGTAACTGCATCTTAAATCACACATACAGATCTCAGTTCTTATGGACGGCCTCAATGAAACAACCCACCATGTACTCCTACATGGCCTCTCATCGATACTTTTACCAAAACATGTTCAACACATCCCACATATCACTGACACAAGCATTTCACTCTAGCCCATCACCCAGATGAACCAGACGTGACACAACTCTAATCATAGCAGGCATAGCAAGGTAGGAATCACAAAACATGGCTCAATCAACTCCTACACATGCTAGTGGGTTTCATCTAGTTACTGTGGCAATGGCAGGTCATGCAGAGGATAAGAGTTCAACTACCGTAGCACACAGCAGCTTGAATCATGTTGTCTTAATGCAGTAAACAAGAGCAGGAGCGAGAACATGGGTTGTATCGGAATGATCAATGGTTGCTTGCCTGATGGAGTGCTAACGGGATACTGCCCTTCAGTTGGATACTCGTGAATATCCTCGGAGGCAGAACCTACCACGAAGAACACAACCGAGCTCAATCAACACATGACGATATGCAACAATATGATGCATGCTATGACATGGTAATATGAATGTGTTTTGGCCTAATGCAAGCTAAAACAGAAAGGGGTGAACTCATTTGAATCCAAGATTCCAATATTAGCTCATTAATTATTGCATTTATCGGGCATTTCCTTATTCTTCTTAAACAGTAGGATAAACTTGTTTTGTCATGCATGAAACCATTACAGATGGATAGACTGAATTTTTATGATAATTTTTCATATATAATTTGTCTCATTTGGAGTTATGGTTGAATTTCTATGAATTTTTGAAGTTTAGGCAATTTTCTGGAATTTTCTATATAAAATTAAATCCAGAAAAGAGTTACTGCATCAGTCTTGCGTCAGCATGACGTCAGCAAGTCAAAGGCACGGTCCAGGTCAAACCCGACCAGTGGGGTCCACTGGTCAGTGACCCTAGTTGGTTTCTGTGGCTGACGTGTGGGACCAGGTCAACGGTGACGTGGCAAAGTCAAAATGACAGGTGGGGCCCTCCTGAGACCGGTGCTAATCTAACAGAGTAGTTAACTAACTAATTAGGCACTAGGGCCCACATGGCAGTGGCTCTAGAGGGGCTGGTTAGTGGGATAGTTAACCGCTAATGACGACCACGTCAGCTACCAGCGTTTAGCCGCCGGCGACCTCAGATCGCGGCGGCGTCCGTGTCGGGATTTCGCTACAGGCGATGGTTTGGCGCGCTGGGGGCACTAGGGAGGAGCTCGTGCTCGTCCGCATCCAAAGGAACGGACGGGAGGCCGCGAGGTGGCCGGAGCTAAGCACAGCGTCGACCTCGGCGGCGGCCGGAGTTCGGGCAAGGTTGGGGTTGGCACTAGGGGGCACGGTAGGACGAATGGGTGGGCGTGCCCGGCTCCTGGAAGCGTGCTGAGCACAGCAGTGTGCTCGGCTTCGAGCTACCGTGGCTCTAGCCATGACGGCGTCGAGGCTCAGCGGCGGCGAGCTTCGGGTGCTCGCGGGGCAGCAGCTACGGGGCGAGAACGACGGCGTGGTTAAGAGGGAAAAGATCAGGAGCTCACAGCGGTGCCGTAGGGATGGCTAGCGGGCTCGGGGACGACCTTGACGGCGCGAATCGACGGCGAGGAGCTCGGGTGCCCGAGGTTGAAGATGACCATGACGGCGATGAAACAGGGCCTCCCGGCATCTTCTAGCTCGATTGGGAGGACGAGGAGGCTTCGGGGGTGCTTCTGGACTCGGCAGGAGGGTGAGGGGAGCACGGGGGCTGCGTCTATGGCGTACGGCGGCGACGAGCTCCGCTCGGTGGAAGAGAGAGGGAGCCAGAGGAGAGAATGGGGACGAGAGAGTGAGCGAGAGGGGTTCCAGGGGCTGCGTGGCGCTCGTCTAGAGGGGTCGGGAAGCAGGAGGTGGCCAGGCAGGGTGGAGGTGGCGCGCGCGCGTGCCGGCGGGCGTCGAGCACACG
Organism: Triticum monococcum; assembly: GCA_034509565.1. Taxonomy (NCBI): domain Eukaryota; kingdom Viridiplantae; phylum Streptophyta; class Magnoliopsida; order Poales; family Poaceae; genus Triticum; species Triticum monococcum. The sequence continues at coordinate 165,516,150 of CM067841.1, read as the reverse complement.
CCCCTGTCCTTCTGTCCGAGGAGGGAGACGACAGGGGGCAGCAGTGGTGGGCTGGGCCGCCAGCTGGAGTTGGGCCAGGTAGGGTCCAGGTAAGTGGCCCAGCGGCCTTGCCTCTTTTATTTATTTCTGTTTTCTATTTCTGTTATTTTGTTTTGATTTAGTTTAAATACTAAATCATTTTATAAAATCATGAAAATATTCATGGACACTTGCTGAATTATTTCAGTGGCCCAAAAATAGTTCCAACATTATTTGAGCATTTGAATTATTTAATAGCATTTAAATGCCCAAATTCAAATATTTATGAATTAAATCAGTGACCTTCTGTTGACCTAGAAAAATGTGCACCTATTTTCCCAAAGGTTCTAACCCAAGGCAAAGAGGGTGAGCATTTTAGAAGGGCATTTCAGGTTCATTGAATTTATTTTTAGTAAACCCTAGTTGATTTCAGGGGGGGTGCTGGGGGTCTGCTTTCCCCATTTCAAGTTTCTGATGAAAGTAAACATGATGCACACTCTAATGCATGGTCTAGCTAGCGTGTGACAACTCACCCCCACTCAATAGAATCTCGTCCCGAGATTTAGGATTATCTGGGAAGAAGGTGGGGTACTCGAGTCGAAGACGATCCTCCCTTTCCCAAGTGGCTTCTTCCTCGGAGTGGTGTGACCATTGAACCTTGAGAAACTTGATATTATGACGTCGAGTGGTACGCTCGGCTTGATCAAGGATACGAACGGGGTATTCCCGATAAGAAAGGTTATCTTGTAAATCAAGCGTTTCGTGGTCCACTCCACGGATAGGATCCGCGAAGCAACGCTTGAGTTGTGAAACATGGAAGACATCGTGAACTCTGGAAAGATGCGGAGGTAGTTCCAGTTGGTAGGCAACTTCTCCTCGTTTGGCAGGAATGTGAAAGGGTCCAATGTAACGAGGAGCCAATCTGCCCTTGATACCGCAGCGATGGGTTCCCTTTAACGGGGTAACCCGAAGGTAAGCCTTCTCGTCAACTTCAAAGGTCATAGGCTTATGTTTACGATCATATTGACTCTTTTGGCGAGATTGGGCTGTTTTGAATTTCTCACGAAAAACGCGAACCTGCTCTTCTGGTTCCTGAATCATATCCGGGCCAAAGAGTTGTCTTTCCCCGGTTTCTGACCAGTTAAGAGGCGTTCGACATTTTCGTCCATAGAGAACTTCGAAGGGAGCTTTGCCCAAACTAGCTTGATAACTATTGTTATAAGCAAACTCCGTGAATGGAAGGCATTTCTCCCAACTCATTCCGAATGAGATAACAGAAGCTCGGAGCATATCTTCCAGAATTTGATTGACTCGCTCTACTTGACCACTTGATTGAGGATGGAAGGCGGTGCTAAAGGAGAGATGACTTCCCATAGCATTTTGGAAACTTTCCCAAAATCGAGAGGTGAAGAGACTTCCACGGTCTGAGTTAATTTCCAATGGGACACCATGAAGAGACACTATTCGGGAGATGTATAAGTCAGCTAGCTGGCTAGCGGTGATACTCTCACGAACAGGTAGAAAATGGGCTACTTTGGAAAGTCGGTCGATCACAACGAAGATGGCATTATTTCCTCTCTTGGTCCTGGGAAACCCAGTGATGAAATCCATACTGATTTTGTCCCATTTCCATTCAGGAATAGCCAAAGGTTGAAGGGTGCCAGCAGGCCGTTGATGCTCTGCTTTAACACGACGACAAACGTCGCAATTAGCAATGTATTGAGCGATTTCTCTCTTCATCCTAGTCCACCAAAACCTCTGGCGTAGATCTTGATACATCTTAGTACTACCGGGATGAATGGTGAGAGGGAACTCATGAGCTTCCTTAAGGATCAGTCGCCTCAGGTTTCGCGCCTTTGGAACCACTAGGCGATTCCCAAAGTATACGACACCTTGATCATCAATGGAGAAACAATTCACGACTCCTTTCTTAACGTTTCTCTTGATACGGGAAATTCCCGGATCTACCTTTTGTGCCTTGATGACCTGATCCGTAAGGGTAGGTTCTGCCACCAGGGTGGATAGGAATCCTCGAGGAACAATGTGAAGATTAAGCTTACGAAATTCCTCATGGAGAAGTAGTTGACTTTGTTGTAACATCAGGTTGTTACAGTAGGACTTACGACTTAGTGCATCAGCCATGACATTGGCTTTGCCAGTGGTGTAAGTTATTCCTAAGTCGTAATCTGAGATCAACTCGACCCAACGTCTTTGCCTGAGATTCAAATCTGGTTGGGTGAAGATATATTTCAAACTTTGGTGATCGGTGTAGATCTCGCAGCGATTACCGAGAAGGTAATGTCGCCAGGTTTTAAGTGCATGGACTACAGCTGCAAGCTCTAGATCATGTGTGGGATAATTTTCCTCATGTGGGTGTAATTGCCATGAAGCATAGGCAATTACCTGACGATCTTGCATGAGTATGCAACCTAGTCCTTGTCGCGAGGCGTTGCAATAGATAATAAAGTCCTTGGAGAAATCTGGTGGTACCAGTACGGGAGCAGATGTCAGGCGTCTTTTCAGTTCCTGAAAACTAAACTCGCACTGTGGAGTCCACTCGAACTTTTTATATTTCTTGAGGAGTTCAGTTAGAGGTTTAGCAACCTTGGAGAAGTTCTCGACGAAGCGGCGGCAATAGCTCACGAGGCCAAGGAAACTCCGAACTTGCTTGACCGATTCAGGTGGAGTCCAATCAAGGACGGCTTGAAATCGCTCGGGATTGATAGCAATACCCTTACCAGAGATTACATGGCCTAGATAGGTCACTTCTGACAACCAAAATTCACACTTGGAGAATTTGGCATAAAGGCGATGCTCTCGAAGTTTCATCAATACCAGCCTTAGATGTTCGGCATGTTCCTCTTCATTCTTGGAGTAGATGAGTATGTCATCGAGGTATACTACGACGAATTTGTCCAAGTACTCCATGAAGACTGAGTTCATTAACCGGGAGAAGGTGGCCGGGGCATTGGTTAAACCGAAGGACATGACAGTGTACTCGTATTGGCCATAACGAGTAACAAAGACCGTTTGGGAATGTCCCCGTTTCTGATTTTGATTTGATGGTAGCCCAACCTCAAATCCATCTTGGAGAAGACTGAGGATCCAGCGAGCTGGTCATACAGGTCGTTGATCCTGGGAAGCGGGTATTTGTTCTTGATGGTGACCAGATTGACAGGTCGGTAATCCACAACCATTCGATCCGTTCCATCCTTCTTCTTGACGAAGAGGACAGGGCAAGCCCAAGGAGAGGAGCTAGGACGGATGAACCCCTTGTTCAAGGACTCATCGAGTTGTTTCTTAAGCTCGGCTAGTTCTAAGGGTGCCATCTTGTAGGGTCTTCTAGCAATTGGAACGGTTCCTGGAACAAGGTCTATCACAAACTCGACATCCCTGTCAGGTGGAACACCTAGCAGTTCTTCTGGAAACACATCCGGGAAGTCTCGGACTACCGGAATGTCCTCAAGGTCTGGAAGAGGGTTGGCATTTAGGGAGTAAAGTTGGCGTTTGGCCACTCGAGTTAAGACATTAACTGTCTTGCCCGAGGGGTGAGTAAGTTGAACGGTTCTAGTGGCACAATCGATCTTGGCATAATGAGATGACATCCAGTCCATACCCAAGATGATGTTTATGTCGGAGGACTTGAGAGCTATTAAAGATGCAAGGAAGACAAGTCTATCGACAAGAATTTCGTTCCCATGGCTTACCCTAGAAGTTTGCCATTTGGAACCCGGAGTTTGAATTACCATGGAAGTGGGCATGTCACAGAATGTCGTGTTATGCAACCGAGCATAATTCTCGGATATGAATGAATGAGATGCTCCAATATCGAAAAGAACAGATGCCGGATGGCAGTTAACAAGGAGCGTACCAAGGATGACGTTGGGATCCTCATGAGCCTCTTCGGCTGAAACATAATTGACATGGCCACGTGCAGTGGTGGCCGGCTTGGCGTAGAAAGTCTTTCCCACGGGCTTACCATGGCCAACGGACTTTCCAGCTTGATTGGGGTTGTTCTGGGGACACTCTCGACTATAGTGACCCGGCTCTCCACACTTGAAGCATGTTACCACAGTGGGGCGTGGAGCAGCATTAGCAGCGGGGCCACCATAGGGCTTGGGCGGAGCGAATTGCTTGTTGGGACAAGGCGCCTCAAAGGATGGCCTCGGGGTGAATCTGGGTGGCAGTGTTGTGCTTGGAATCCACACCCGGCGCTTCTGAGCTCCAGAGCCGGTTGAAGACCCAAAATCACGGGAGTGCTTGCGTGAAGCGTCATAATCAGTCTGGCCTGTCTCAGCACTGATAGCTTTATTGACCAACTTCTGAAAAGATGTGCACTCGTGCAGACGGAGATCGCGGCGAAGCTCAGGGCTAAGTCCCTTGCGGAACCTTGCCTACTTCTTGGCGTCAGTAGAAACTTCTTCAGGAGCATAGCGTGCCAGGTTCCCAAACTCTCGACTATATGCATCCACAGTCAACCTTCCTTGGGTGAAGTTGCAGAACTCCTCCCTCTTGCGATCCATGAGACCTTCCGGAATGTGATGCTCACGGAAAGCCTCGCTGAACTCAGCCCAGGTAGTGATTTGACCGACCGGGCGCATAGCTTCGTAGTTTTCCCACCAATGACTAGCGGGGCCCTCGAGATGATAGGCAGCATAGGTAACCTTGTCGGCTTCGGCTACGTTGGCAGAACGTAGCTTGTGGGTGATGCTGCGAAGCCAATCATCCGCGTCGAGGGGCTCGACGGAATGGTTAAACTTCGGTGGGTACAGCTTGATAAAGTCATTGATTGACACCAGGTCATTTCGTGGGTGGCGTGCAGTGTTCTGCTCAATCCGCTCCAGCAGGTGGTTAGTCTCACGCTTGTTTCTTTCCGCCTCCAGCATCACTTCGGCCAGAGAAGGCGGGTGAGGCAGATTTTCACCTCTAGCTGCACTGGCTTCCCCCCGCTCTGGGACAGCAGGGTTGCCGCGGGTGTTGACCATCCTAGGAGGAAACAAGACAACGGTTTAGACAAGGATGGCTCAAACTTAACAAGGAAGTGCAGAATGTAAAGGATAACACGGAATGCAGAGATGCTCATTCGTATGCCATGGTAATATAAAACTGCCATATATACACCAACGGTCATACTCGTCATACATAGTTTAGTACAAGCCCATGCTACAGTACAACTATGAAGGTAGACGTTACATCTCATCGGAGGCATTCCGAGTTCCTATACATTATTTGTCTACACCCCCGGAATCGATTACACGCCAAGTCATATTCCACACGTCACGCAGGACAGTGGGGATACAACTACTACAATACTAGTGGTACTACTACTAACTCAGACAGCTCCGTAGTAGTCCTGATAGAAGTCACCTCTATAGCCTGGAAGTTCAACGTGATCATCCGGAAACAGACGGTCCTGAGGAGCCTGTGGACCATAGGGGCTAGGATGAGGTCTTGGACCAACAAACGGTGGCCTGCGGGGACCACGGGGTGGGGTGATGCCTCCCACATCACGCCAATCCACCATGTCTGGCAGAGCTGATCTCACAGGATACAGATCCCTGGTATCCATACATCCAGCTTGCACCGCGGGTGCAAACCGAGTCAATGTGGCCCAATGATCAGCACGAGTATTAAAAAGCTCCAGCCTCAAGGCCCGATTCTCTCGGTCCTTATCTTCGAGCATCTCAGCGGTGGTACGAGTTAATGAGTCCTCCTGAGTGGAGTCAGCATAGATAGCCTGAAGATACCCTTGCGCTCCTGGAAGTGAAGCTGGCATGTAATGGAAGTCAGTGTTTCGAAGTAGGCCAGTCCGGACTCGCAAGATGGTCATCATGGAGTAGGCAGCATCCTGCACAGCCATCTCAACGGTAACCCCGAGTCCATAGGAACAGTGAAGGGGCTCGGTAGATCCAGGATAGGATGGAAATATCCTGACGGTGCAGAAATACTGGCTTTGATTAAAGTCGCGGAACTGCTCTTCAACAGTGTATTCGGGATACCAACGGTATCCTGTCTCAATCATGACCCGGACTAACATAGCAGTATGACCGGGCACGTCGAGGCACCTGGTCAGGCGAACCACTTGATTTTGAGGACGGTTGGCCATCTGAAAGCACAACCACAAGACAAAGACATCAGAATTCCTAGGGAAAATTGGACAGCATAACGGCTGTAAATGCTCAGAAAAAGATTTGAGACATCCACAACAGTTCAGAATACCGCTCAACAGCATCATATCAAGGTTCTGGTTCAAATAGCAACATACTAAAATAGTAGAAACTGGACTGGGACTCGTAGCAATAATCCTATAAACTACTACGGGTTAGTAACACGTGAACCTGATAGAAGAGGAGAGCCTAGTCCTTAACCCACGTTGAATGAGAAGAGAATGATTCAGATCAGAGGCATAGGGTAAAGGAGTAAAAGAACCTTACGTTCCCTCCCACAATCAATTCCCTTACATATAACTAAAGCATTTCTAGACTCGACATCGACCAGTTTGGCTCAACGAACCTACAGGCAGTCCGGCTCTGATGCCAACGCTGTCAGGACCCCGATTCTAAGCCACATCGATCTAGTCGGTAACACCTCATATCACTTTGCGGCCTCACGCACGGTATCCCACGGGTGTCGCCTTACCATGGCCCGGGACCGTTTGCGCCTTTTGGCTCGCGTATATGACAATGTCGCTAGCATCCATATGACCGAGAACCCGGGCCGACATGGCTAGTCGTGAACCCAAAGCGGCACAGACCTATGGAGACAGGCATACATGAATCACATCGAACATGTCGGTCATCAACGAGTGATTCCGGGCTGTAGCACTGGGCTAACAGGACTCCGGGGATCCCAGGCTGTAGCAGGCTAGACAGGACTCCGAAGATCACCGCGTGACATTTCCCCGGAGGGACAGACATAGGGACGAAGTGAAACACATGCCGGCCAGTCAAGTGTCCTGAACGGTAGTGCTGGGCTAGCAGGGCTCCGGTGAACCGGGCTATAGCGGACTACTATGGCTCGAGGAACACTAGACTACATTTCCCCATAAGAAAGGCTGCGAAGGACAAACAACTAGATTGTCGGATCCCACCCATACCAAGCATTTCAATCATACACACAATATGCCCGATATGAGTACATACAACATGGCATCACAACAAAACTCTACAACTCAAGTACTTTATTTAAAGGCTCCAGGGAGCCATACATAACATATTCATACAGATAGGGGTCACATGACCCGACACTCAAGTCATACAGTCATACAAGCACATGCGGAAGCAACTAGTCTCAGTACAGACCCTAGAAAGAAAGAAGGCTTCTCGAAGCCTGTCTATCTACATAGGGATCTCCATGGCCTGGATCACCACCTGGGTGGCTAGTCACTCGTCGACGTCAAGGTCTATGTAAAACCCATCAGAGAGGGCAGTGTTGTCGTCTGAAAACAATAAATAAGCAAACATGAGTACAAGGTACTCAGCAAGTCTTACATCAGAACCTACTATACATGCTCATTCTCAAGAAGGTGGTGGGGTTTATGCAGCAAGCCAGCTTTGACTCTTGGCTAAGCTATCCTACGGAACCTCTTTAGTAAAATAGTTTTCACACACGAGTCCACTACTCACCCACACAATACTCCACCGTGGATCCTCCCTCGTATCCTGCGAGAGGGCCATCCTTGATACTCACACTTATCTTGAGTCTTTTAGTAGTATCCATTAACTTGTCTATGAACTGTATAGGCAACCAAGTAGTCCTTTACCGCGGACGCGGCTATTCGAATAGTTTTATACCCTGCAGGGGTGTACTTCGTCATACACGCTTTCACCGCTTACCGCCGTCTACACGACATGTACTCGGCAACCTTCAAGCGGAAGCCCAGCGAGGGTGTCGGCCACGGCCTACCTAAACACCTAAGCCCCTAGTCCAGGTTATCGCCTATCCAGGTTCCATCCGCAGGGAGTCCGGCCGAGGTTTCCACTTACGGCCCCGAACGATGTGAACAGGGTTCCCGAGACACCAAACGGGTGACTCGGTACACCGTGCCATGGTGTATCTACCGCAACATAGCCCACCCCTAGGGTCAGCGCTACGCACGGCCGCCAACACATATCCTACAAACACCAGAAACTATTTGCAACTCCTGGACAGAGTACTAGGGTGGCTAAGAAGCCGAGAGGGTCCATTTGTTTCGGGCCCAATGTACGGTAGTAACTGCATCTTAAATCACACATACAGATCTCAGTTCTTATGGACGGCCTCAATGAAACAACCCACCATGTACTCCTACATGGCCTCTCATCGATACCTTTACCAAAACATGTTCAACACATCCCACATATCACTGATACAAGCATTTCACTCTAGCCCATCACCCAGATGAACCAGACCTGACACAACTCTAAGCATAGCAGGCATAGCAAGGTAGGAATCACAAAACATGGCTCAATCAACTCCTACACATGCTAGTGGGTTTCATCTAGTTACTGTGGCAATGACAGGTCATGCAGAGGATAAGGGTTCAACTACCGTAGCACACAGCAGTTTGAATCGTGTTGTGTTAATGCAGTAAACAAGAGCAGGAGCGAGAACATGGGTTGTATCGGAATGATCAATGGTTGCTTGCCTGATGGAGTGGTAACGGGATACTGCCCTTCAGTTGGATACTCGTGAATATCCTCGGAGGCAGAACCTACCATGAAGAACACAACCGAGCTCAATCAACACATGACGATATGCAACAATATGATGCATGCTATGACATGGTAATATGAATGTGTTTTGGCCTAATGCAAGCTAAAACAGAAAGGGGTGAACTCATTTGAATCCAAGATTCAAATATTAGCTCATTAATTATTGCATTTATAGGGCATTTCCTTATTCTGCTTAAACAGTAGGGTAAACTTGTTTTTTCATGCATGAAACCATTACAGATGGATAGATTGAATTTTTCTGATAATTTTTCATATATAATTTGTCTCATTTGGAGTTATGGTTGAATTTCTATGAATTTTTGAAGTTTAGGCAATTTTCTGGAATTTTCTATATAAAATTAAATCCAGAAAAGAGTTACTGCGTCAGTCTTGCATTAGCATGACGTCAGCAAGTCAAAGGCACGGTCCAGGTCAAACCCGACCAGTGGGGTCCACTAGTCAGTGACCCTAGTTGGTTTCTGTGGCTGACGAGTGGGACCAGGTCAACGGTGACGTGGCAAAGTCAAAATGACAGTGGGGCCCTCCTGAGACCGGTGCTAATCTAACAGAGTAGTTAACTAACTAATTAGGCACTAGGGCCCACATGGCAGTGGCTCTAGAGGGGCTGGTTAGTGGGATAGTTAACCGCTAATGACGGCCACGTCAGCTACCGGCGTTTAGCCGCCGGCGACCTCAGATCACGGCGGCGTCCGCGTCGGGATTTTGCTACAGGCGATGGTTTAGCGCGCTGGGGGCACTAGGGAGGAGCTCGTGCTCGTCCGCATCCAAAGGAATGGACGGGAGGCCGCGAGGTGGCCGGAGCTGAGCACGGCGTCGACCTCGGCGGCGGCCGGAGTTCGGGCAAGGTCGGGGTTGGCACTAGGGGGCACGGTAGGACGAATGGGTGGGCGTGCCCGGCTCCTGGAAGCGTGTTGAGCACAGCAGTGTGCTCGGCTTCGAGCTACCGTAGCTCTAGCCACGACGGCGTCGAGGCTCAGCGGCGGCGAGCTTCGGGTGCTCGCGGGGCAGCAGCTACGGGGCAAGAACGACGGCGTGGTTAAGGGGGAAAAGATCAAGAGCTCACAGCGGTGCCGTAGGGATGGCTAGCGGGCTCGGGGACGACCTTGACGGCGCGAATCGACGGCGAGGAGCTCGGGTGCCTGAGGTTCAAGATGACCATGACGGCGATGAAACAGGGCCTCCCGGCGTCTTCTAGCTCGATTGGAAGGACGAGGAGGCTTAGGGGGTGCTTCTGGACTCGGTAGGAGGGTGAGGGGAGCACGGGGGCTGCGTCTACGGCGTACGGCGGCGACGAGCTCCGCTCGGTGGAAGAGAGAGGGAGCCAGAGGAGAGAATGGGGACGAGAGAGTCAGCGAGAGGGGTTCTAGGGGCTGCGTGGCGCTCGTCTAGAGGGGTCGGGAAGCAGGAGGTGGCCAGGCAGGGTGGAGGTGGCGAGCGCGCGTGCCGGCGGGCGTCGAGCACACGCCCCTGTCCTTCTGTCCGAGGAGGGAGACGACAGGGGGCAGCGGTGGTGGGCTGGGCCGCCAGCTGGAGTTGGGCCAGGTAGGGTCCAGGTAAGTGGCCCAATGGCCTTCCCTCTTTTATTTATTTCTGTTTTCTATTTCTGTTATTTTGTTTTGATTTAGTTTAAATACTAAATCATTTTATAAAATCCTGAAAATATTCATGGACACTTGCTGAATTATTTCAGTGGCCCAAAAATAGTTCCAACATTATTTGAGTATTTGAATTATTTAATAGCATTTAAATGTCAAATTCAAATATTTATGAATTAAATCAGTGACCTTCTGTTGACCTAGAAAAATGTGCACCTATTTTCCCAAAGGTTCTAACCCAAGGCAAAGAGGGTGAGCATTTTAGAAGGGCATTTCAGGTTCATTGAATTTATTTTTAGTAAACCCTAGTTGATTTCAGGGGGGTGCTGGGGGTTCTGCTTTCCCCATTTCAAGTTTCTGATGAAAGTAAACATGATGCACACTCTAATGCATGGTCTAGCTAGGGTGTGACAGAGAAGCAGCTGGAGCCGCAGGGGCCTCACTCGCAGGCGCTGAGGGTAGCTGCTTGTCACCCTCAGCCTCAGCGGCATGGGCCCCAAGAGCTGCTCCCTCATGAGCATTGCGCGTCGCAGTCACCTCGCCGGGAGCCCCCTCGGCCTCTGGCGCCTCATGCCTCCCTGCTCCGCCACTTGAGGAAGAGTCGCCTTGCCCGACTAGAAGGGAAGTCACCATCACTGGGTTCTCGCGAGGCCCCTGGAGGCCGGCGGGGCGCGACCCCCACTAATCAAAGATAGGCATCTGCTTCACAAAATCGCCCCTGCTCTGGCAGAGGTACAGCAAGGCCCCTCCCTGCTGGATGCTGCCAGGGTTGGGATCCCCAGTCAGGGTCAAGAGCGCTGTCCTCGGCACTTTAGGCATCAGGTCCTCTTCCTGGAGCCTCATACGATCATCGCGCCTGCTGAAGGCCCACATCCGGCGGGAGTGGCGTTGGAAAGGAGCAACGCGGCGTAGCAGGAACTCCTTCACCACCTTGGGCGCTGTCACGCCAAGCGACCTCAAGAACGCGAAGCGGTGCCAGACGAAGACGAGCCGGGGGCTCTCAAGCGTCTCCTGGCCCCAGCCCGAATTGGGGACAGCGGGAGAAGTTGGCTCCGATAGCAGGGGGCTGGGCACCCCTGCATCCACATACAGCCACCGCTCGCGGAACCCAGCCACGGGCAGAGGGAACCTGAAGTCAATCCCAGAGGCTGCTGTCTCAGACGCGGCAATGAAACCCACGCACGCCCAGCATTGGGTAGGGTCGACAAGGCGCAGCGAGAAGAAGTGGCGCAGCAAGGCAACCGAAGGAAGGATGCCCATCATAGCCTCGCAAACAAAGGCGAAGACCGAAAGGAGGGTGATGGATTCAGGACCCAGATGCATCATGTGGATCTGATAGTGGGAAAGCACGGCACTGAAGAAATCAGAAAAGGGAGGAACCAGACCCGCCATAGGGCGTTGACAAAGTACGGGACCTCGGTGACTATCCTGTCGATGGAGAAGTGGGACGCGGGCCAGGCCATCGTCCTCCCGCATTCGTTGAAGATAGTGGCCAGAGCCGAGCTCACCTTTCCCAAGCCCTCGGCGGGGGCCGCCAACGGCGTCGGGCAAGGCGGAGGCACGGGTTTCTGCCCTCTTCCCTTCTTTGTCGGAGCCATGGCGTTGGGAAGGGGGGAAGGTTTGAGATTGGGTTGAAAACAGAAGCTGGAGTTCGAGCGGAGGAAGGACAGAGGGCGCTCGAGCAACAGGAAGGGGGGCGGCTATGTACGACTACAAGTCCGCCTAGCATGGCGCAAAATAAGGGGGGCGTGGGGGAACAGTGCTGCCCACGTCCAATCAACCGCCACACGGCGCCCAAGGCCGCAGGCTGTTAGGGCCCGCGGAGCTTCGCTCTCGTCCTTCCGCCTCCCTGCACGGCCAAGTCCGGGCGCGCCTTGGGCCCGGCGGCTACTGTCGGTGTTCTGGGAACGTGGGGTCCCTAGACTTGCCTGCCTGCGGCCTGTGGTGTGGCTCAAAGGGGGGCCCAACATGGCCCATCTTCATCAACACAGACCCAAGACCCTCGTGAGGAGCCAAGCCTCGCAGGGCGGGCGACACGGAGCTTCCTCAGGCATGCCCTCATCAGGCTGGCTCGCGAGGAGGCGGAGAGATCAAGGCGGGGTACCTCACGAGGTGCCCGTGACACAAGCCATGACGACCAAGGGCGCCAGGCAAGCGCCAGGCCGCGCAGTGTCCTCCTTTCCTCTTTGGTGCAAAGGGGGCAAGCGCAGCCGCGAAGTACCGAGGCATCAGGCAAAGGTTGCCATTTTGGTGCAACAAGACCAAGACCAGGAGGACTGCAAGACGGAGGTCATCGTGGAGCCCAAGACGGCGTCACCACCAGAGCTTTGTGCAGGCGAAGACTACTTTTGTCAGGATAGCTGGTGCTAGTTGTCCCCCTTCAAATTAGCCCGCCATTGTTGGCTCCCTTCCCGCTCGATATTTGGGAAGAGGACCAGGGCCTCTATAAATAGGACTAGCCACCGTAGTAGGAAAAGGGGGGAGATCGAATCAGAGAAAGAGAGAAGGGTGATTGAACTCCTCCCAACAGTTCATCGCCCCAGCCAAGAACAGACCCTCGCGAGGCTGTTCTTTCTTGTATTGTTCATCATCATTAGCCCAAGAGGCAATCCACACACCACACACTGGAGTAGGGTATTACACCACAACGGTGGCCCGAACCAGTATAAACCCTATGTCTCTTGTGTAGTTCTTTCCATAGCTTAAATCTTAGCGAGGCGGAGGGGTGCAGGTAGGTAGTAGGCGAAAACTCCGCGCGCACCCCAGTGTTTGAACCTCAAGGGTCTGCCGGAACCCGAAATCCGACTGGTATTCTACAGAAAAAATAAACTGGGCTCATTTTCACAAAAAAATAGCTGGGCTGGTCACATGGTGAACATAAAATATATGCCTGGGCTAGACGGGCCAGAACCCAGTTCTAACCCTGCTCCGTCTCAACAATACCAAACAAAAAAATAAAGCTCGAGTAGCTACGTCCCAGGTGTCAGCCAATCTTGTGATGTTCTCTTGTCAATTGACTATATACGCTCACAATGTCATGGGTCCCAGATGTCAGGAAAACACTAGGAGGAAGCATTTTTATTTTTCCATACACTGACGTGGTGGGCCCCTACTGTCATCCTCTCCACGTACTTCTGTTTATTCCTGTTGTTTGTTGACCATGTTGACAATGCGAGAGGGCGGCGCCGTGGCAAGTGCACCAAAGCGCGCGGAGGACGTCGGCGTTAATGATTTAGGAGACGGTGGGGCAGCGATGTGTGCGCACAGGCACAGCCAGCCGTGGGAGGCAGAAGCAGGCGGCCCCACCGGCGCTGGTTCGGTTTTGGCGGCTGGAGGAAAACAGGACCGAAGAAACACGACAGACTATAAAAGCAGCAGGAGCACTTAACAACCAAAGCTGAAAGCAGTATGAGTACTTATGCAGGTTCAACCATACAAAGCACGCCTCGAACAGTGCTACTTTGCCTACAGTTAACCAAGGGTGAGGCCACCAAGCCCCAGGACAAGGCCCAGGCGCCACCCCGCGCATCCACAACCTTCTAAAAGCGGCTTCATCTCGCAACATGGTCAATAAACAGGATATTCGCTTTCGAGCCATGGAAAAGCCTTCATTATTTGAGACCACCCATGAATAAGTATCTTTTCACCTCCAAGGGGAATTGAGTAGGTCGACATAAACATCATGTTGTGACCAAGCACAAGTCTGACCCGACCATGGTCAGGCATCTGTATAGGAACAATAGAACTCGGCAGTTCCTGTTTCAAGAAGATCACAGCTGTAAAACTGTGTGTAAGCAACAGTTTATGAATAACATATATAACAAAAAACAGCTCGTACCATAAGTTTCTCGACACAGTTGGACCTGTTCAACGAGTGCAGCAGTGGCACACATATCCCACGTGGCCTTCCACCATTGAAACGCCCCACAAGGACCTCGAGACGATCAATAAAGTGTAGGAACTTGTGGATGTCGATCCAGTCAACTTCAGTGCCATTAGTAACAGCCGAGTTATTACAGAGTAACTAACGAGCAGACTGCTTAACTCTAAAAAAACCTACACGTGCCACCAATTATAAGAAAATATTAGTTAGAAGTAGCATCTTCGTGAGAGATTCGTTGCTACTTCTAAAGTTAAATTGTGATTAGTTAGACAGAATAGGTGGATTAAGAAGTAATCTAGGCAACAAGCAAGAACCAGATACAAAACTAACATGGATGAATAATTGGAAGGATGTCGGGGTGGAAGATCGCAGTGAAGATGAGACCAGGTTCTGCTATTTCCATCAACATTCGTGCGCCAACTTTCAGTCCGTAACACTTGAGAATGTTTATCCAAGTTCGGCCATAAAAAAGCAACGATCTTCTTGGTTCATGAATCCAACTCAGAACTTATATCCATGGCTTGTCTTCACTGTGACCATTAAACTAGTGTATTCAGTTATCGCAAGGCCGAGCATCTTGAGTACATGTGTTCTGGCAGAGCAAATAATACACTGTAGGAAAAATAATATGAGAACACAGCATGTTCAAAAAAACCCACACTCCCGGATAGAAAAGAGGATTCTAGGAACATCTTGTGCGCGTTTCAAAATGTTGTGTTAGGATGAGAAGGAACAAGTGTGGCGTCTCGCCGAGGGTGCAGAAACCTGTAGGGTACTCACACTTTGGGCACTGCAAATGAAACACACTAGATTCAGTAGGGAGAAAAATGCATCAACGGCGGCGGCTGCCATCCTAGGATTACCTGCGACCAAGGGACTTGGGTTTATCGGGGATGGATGAAGAATTCTCACCTGGTTCTCCGTGAGAAAACCCTATGCAATCGCCGAGAGGGGGTTTTCTCTGAACAAGTAGACGAGGGAGAAGGGGATTCAGGCCCAGTGAAATATTGCCGCTTCGTTCGTCCAGCTTACTGCTAAAGCTGGAAAGGGGGGTTGTGATTTGACGACTCATTGGGCATTACTGCGGTGCTACGACCGGGGTGTGTCTACCGTGAAGTTGTGCACTCTAATATGTGCATATGGCACGTGGACCCCATTGTCGGTTGCCCCACATATCAGCGAAAGGAAGTAGGAAGACAGGAGTAACTAGTTACACATAAATATATTTTTTTACAGAGAGATACTCCCTCTGTAAAGAAATATACAAATATTTTATATCACAGGCTCACCTTGCCGAGAAATATACTCCCTCTGCAACGCACGAGCATTATGGGGGTTCAGCTTTTTTATGGGGGTTCAGCTGAGAATATAATACTCAGATAGGCTCACAGTTCTGGACTTTGGGCCGCAGGCCGACCCTGCATGTTTGGGGGCCCATGTATTCTACCCCAGCGCTTTTCATATTGCAAGCGATCGGTACGGCACTGGTTTTAGATGCTGTTGCAAGGCGAATACACAAAATTGAATAAAGCACGGCAGCTGTTGGAATGAAATCGAACGACAGTTCCTAACCAGCAATCAGAGTTGCAATTCTATCAATGATATACCATGTGATAAATAATACTGTCGTACTACTTATACACACAGGACACTTGTTTCACCATGCTAGATTATTACATCTCCCGGAGGATAGATTAGTTCGGCAGTTGTGTGCTGCTACTAAAGAATTTCAAAGTTGATTTGGACCAGCTCTCCTTGCCGAGAAAGTTCGATTTTGACATCATCCCCTACCGCAAGATATGATTTAGATTTGAACCTTGACCATCCTTTAGCATCAATAATCATGTGACCATCCTTTGTACTTACGGTATATTGAGCAGGTTCATTCACACCAAGGATGCGCATGGTAAGAGAAACTTGGCCGCGGTTGCCCGGATTGTTGAACGACTCCCTCGTTGCTCTAGAATTTCTCTGTTTGCAAACAAGAATACATACCCAAACAGTTAGATCAACATAGTGAATCATGTGAAACAACATGGAAAGAAAAAAGAACGAAGCACTTGGGCGGACAATGTTTACCAAGAAGGTGGACATGTCAGTTTCTGTAAGGACTTTGGTATATGAAGTGCGAATTGCAGCCCAGTCTGTTGCTGGTGCAACTGCACGGGCCGGAGCAGATGCAAGTGCAACTGTTGGTACAGGTGTCGAAGCCGCCGCTGCTGCCGGAGATGGTGCTCCTTGTAGAACTGGTGCCAGTGTCAGAGCAGGTGCCGGTGTCGATGCCCGATCCTCCGGTAAATCAGACTGATCCACTGACGCGGTTGGTGCCCAATCCTCAGCTGGATCAGACTGAGCTGCTGCCGTTGTCAGTGCTAGAGAAACTGCCGATGCTCGATCTGTGCGAGACAGCGGCAATCGTCTCTGGTCTGCTATGATCATCTTTCTAACTTAACTAGGATCTATGACCGTGATCCAGTCTTTTTCTTCATTTCTTTTAAACGCGAGAAGGACTAATTGTGGTGTTTTTGTTAAACCAAACTGCAGTTCATCATAGGGATTCAGCTTGTACTCAGACAACAGACTGATCCAATTTTTCCAGTAATATAAGTGATGGACGGTGCCTTCATTACTGACACGACATAAGAAGTGAAACCTACAAAAATAGCCATCGTACAGCAAACCAAACGGTTTATTCTGTGATGAATGTCACATGGCAAAACCTGGATAGTAAAATTGCAGGAAAAGAAAGAAAACATGACATTAAATCAATAAGATTTAGACAGTAAATCAATATGATTTACTTGATGTGACACGAGTGAATCCTTACCAGGAAATCACTATATTGATGTACTAAATAGAAGATTGATCGTCCAACTACACGTGGCATGCAGGGGCCCCGCCTAGTCCCACAAGCAGGACAGTCCAAATGTCGTGACAAATCATATGGACCGAACATCCATGGGGCTGGAAATCCTGGTGGGTGTGTCGGATTTCGGGTTCCGGTAGACCCTTAAGGTTCGAACACTGGGGTGCGCGCGGAAACCTCGCCTTCAACCCCTCCGTCTCGATGGGATCTAAACTACTAAAAGAACTGCACAAGAGACGCAAGGTTTATACTGGTTCGGGCCACCATTGTGGTGTAATACCCTACTCAAGTGTGTGGTGGATGGATCGCCTCTTGGGGGCTGGTGATGATGAACAATACAAGGAAGAACAGCCTCGCGAGGGTCTGTTCTTGGCTGGGGTGATGAACTGCTGGAGGAGCTCAATCACCTTTCTCTCTCTCTCTCTCTCTTTCTCTACAAAACCCGAACCGATGAACCGACCCCAACCGAACCGACCGAACCGAACCCCTTGCTATGTGGGTGGCTAGTCCTATTTATAGAGGCCCTGGTCCTCTTCCCAAATATCGAGCGGGAAGGGAGACAACAATGGCGGGCTAATTTGAAGGGGGACAGCGAGTACATCTATCCTGACAAAAGGTGGTCTTCGCCTGCGAAAGACTCTGCGGTGACGCCATGCTGGGCTCCATGGTGACCTCCGTCTCGTAGTCCGCTGGGTCCTGGTCTTGTTGCACCGGAATGGCAACCTTTGCCTGATGCCTCGGTACTCCACACATATGCTTGTCCCCTTTGCACCAAAGAGGAAAGAAGGACGCTGCGCGCGCTGGCACCCGCCTGGTGCCCTCGATCGTCATGGCTTACGTCACGGGCACATCACGAGGCACCCCACCATGATATCTCTGCCTCCTCGTGAGCCAGCCCGAGGAGGCTGTGCCTGAGGATGCGCCGTGTCGTCCGCCTCGCGAGGCTTGGCCCCTCGTGAGGGTCTTGAGCCTCGTGTTGATGAAGATGGGCCACGCTGGGCCCCCACTCGAGCCACGCCGCAGGCCGCAGGCAGGCAAGTCTGGGGACCCCCGTTCCCAGAACGCCGATAGCAGCCCCCGGGCCCAAGGCGCGCATGGACTTGGCCGTGCCAAGAGGCGAAAGGGCAAGGGCGAAGCGCCGCGAGCCCTAACAGCCTGCGGCCTTGGGCGCCACGTGGCAGTTGATTGGACATGTGCGGCACCGTTCCCCCACGCTTCCTTATTGTGCGCCCTGCTAGGCGGACTAGTAGTTGTACACAGCCGCTCCCCTTTATAATGCCCGGGCGTCCCCTGTTCTTCCTTCCTTCGAACGCCTGCTCCTGCCTTTAATCCAATCTCGAATCCCCCCTTCTTGTCGCCATGACTCCGACGGGGAAGGAGAGGGTGGAGGAACCCATGCCTTCATCCTGTGCGCCGCCGGTGGTGGCCCCCGCCGCCGGCCGGTCGACCATACTCAACCAAGAGTGCCTGGGCAGGGACAGCTTGGCTCTGGCCACCGTATTCAACGAATGCGGGAGGACGACTGCCTGGCCCGCGTCCCTCTTCTCCATTGACAGGATAGCAACCGAGGTCCCATGTTTTACCGATGCCTTGTGGGCGGGTCTGGTTCCCCCCTTCTCTGATTTCTTCAATGCCGTGCTTTCCCACTATCAGATCCACTTGATGCATCTAAGTCCTGAGTCCATCACCCTCCTTTCAGTCTTCGCCTTCATTTGCGAAGCCATGGTAGGCATCCCTCCTCCGGTTGCCTTGCTACGCCACTTCTTCTCGCTGTGTCTTGTCGATCCCTCCCAGCGCTGGGCATGCGCGAGCTTAGCTGCTGAGCCTGAGACCGAGGCATCTGGAATTAACTTCAAACTCCCCCAGCCCGCGGCTGGGTTCCGCGAGCGGTGGTTGTACGTGGACGCGGGGGTGCCCGGCCCCCTGCTATCGGAGCCGACCTCGCTTGCTGTCCCCAATTCGGGTTGGGGCCAGGAGACGCTGAAGAACCCCCGGCTTGTCTTCGTCTGGCCCCGCTTCGCGCTCCTGAGGAAACTCGTCGTGACGGCGCCCAAAGTGGTGAAGGAGTTTTTGCTGTGCCGCGTCGCTCCCCTGCAGCGCCACTCTCGCCGAATGTGGGCCTTCCAGGGGCGCGAGGACGACATGAGGCTCCAGGAAGAAGACCTAGCTCCTGCGGCGCTGAAGTCGATGCTCTTGACCTTGGCCGGGGACCCCAATCCTGGCAACATCCGGCAGGGAGGGGCCTTGCTGTATCTCTGCCAGAGCAGGGCTGACTTCGTGAAGCAGATGCCCGTCTTCGATGAGTGGGGGCTGCGCCCCGCCGGCCTCCAAGGACCTCGCGAGAACCCTATAGTGGTGACTCCCCTCCCAATCGGCCAAGGCGACTCCTCCTCAAGCGGCGGAGCAGGGAGGCAGGAGGCACCTGAGGCCGAGTGGGCTCCTGAGGAAGTGGCAGCGCTGGGTGCCGCTCGCGAGGGGGTAGCTCCTAAGGCCCGTACTGCTGCGGCTGGAGGTGGTAGGCAGCCGCCTCCAGCACCCAGGGCTGAGGCCTTGGAGGCCCTACTCCCGCCTTCTGACGAGGTGATGGGTGGCACGCGCCAGGCAGGCGATCCCGACGCGGTCCGTCCTGATGCTTCGTCCTCGCGGCAGGTTGATCCTTGCGCTCTTCTCTTGGGCCGCTTCCGCTTGGACTTCGAGGCCCTCCGGAGGAAGAAGGAGGCTCTGGGTGATGACTCCCCTTGTCGCTTGCTGAAGCGCAGGAAGTACTTCGCCACCGACGAGTAAGTCTTTTTCCTCTCTAACTCCTGATCCTTTTGTTGCTTTCGCTGATCCTTGCTCTGCAGGCCCCTTTCGGCGGAGGTCACGGAAGTCGCCGAGGTACCACCTCCTTTAGCTTCGCCTCCTCCGCCATCCTCAAGTGCTCCGAGCAGCTCTGCCCTCATGGTGAGGGTGTCTGATGGGGCGGATCATCCCGAGGTGTGCTGCGGCCCTTCATTCCCCGCGCTTCTCCTTCGCGGGCCTTCTCAGGGGATAGCCAGTCTGTCGGGTGCCTCCCGTCTGGTCTTGGGCTGCGACAGGTTGAGGCGCCTCCTACGCCCCTCATCTGGAGGCAGGCTGGCCCTTGGTCGGGCTTCTGATGTGGCGCATCCGGCCACCACGGGGGCGCCAGCCCCCAGCCCCCTGCCCGGAGGAGGGACAATGACTCGCAGCCCCCGGCGCTTGCTTGGGGCGGACGATGGCGTGGAAGATGTGCTCGAGCGCGCCCGGGAGCGCCGCACTCGCCGCCAAGGGTTCCTTCGACGAGTAGCCGACGCAGTGGACCTGCTTGGGGAAGAGCTTGCCGCTGAAGATGCTCGCCTGGAGGCCGAGGGCCTGCGCCTGGCTGCAGGGAGGCGCGAGCTGGAGGCCGCCGTCGCCCTTAAGCGCCGCCAACGTGACCTTGATGATGAAGAGGCGAAGGCGTCGCTGCAGGCCTCCCGAGTGGCCCGCTCCCAAGACATCGAGGAGGCCCGGAGAGTTGACGGGTGGCGAGAGGCGGTGGAGGAGCGAGCTCATGAGCTCCTGGCCCGATGCCACTCGTTGGAGGAGCAAGCGGAGCTGCGCGAGGCAGCCCTCGCGTCGATGGAGGTGGCTTCCGGCGACCCAGCTGAGCTTCTGAAGCGCGAGGAAGCGTTGGTGCTGGAGGCCGCCGAACGCTCCCGCGAGTACGAGAGGCTGGAGATGAGGGAGCGCCTAGTGACGCAGGCGAGGACAATGTCGCAGCGCGGGAAGCGTGTGTCCTGGAGGAGGTTTGTCGTCGGGTGGCGACGGCGCGCCAAGGCCTCGAGTGTGAGTTCGAGGGGAAGCTGGGGATGATCCGGGTCGAAGCCGAAGGCAGAACCGCAGCCCTGAGGACCCAACGGGACGAGGCGATGCGGCTGGCCGACGCCTCCCGGGCCGCCCTTGAGGCAGCGCAAAAAGAGCTGGCCGCCTCTCAAGTCGAGGTGCTCCGTCTTCGCCAGCGGATGGAAGAGGCCGAGGCCGTTGAGCGCCAGAACGCCGAAGAAATACGCCAGCGGCGACTCCTAGAGCACGTGCATGGCCCCATGTTCACCACGCTTAGGGAGAGGGCTAACGTGGCCCTGGGCAACATCTGCGAGGCGTCCGTCGGCGAACCACACACGATCAATTATGCCGGTAACTTGCAGTTCTTCACCGCCGTGGTGATGCAGCTGGAGGCGCGGTCGGTCAGGGCCGACAGGTTGGTGGAGGAGAGGAGCCGCGCCTTGCTCAAGCGCGCCTTTTCCCGTGTCTTCAGCCATCTCCAGAACATGAATCCCCGCTTCGATTTTGACGCTGTCATGGCCCCAGTCTCCCAGGCCATCCGAGACGACTTGGCGCGCTGGGTGGAGGATAATGTGGACGCCCTTGTCAGGGCCTTCGCTTCGGATGGCAGCGACGTGGTCGTGGGTGCTGACGAGGACGGCACGGCGAGCGGCCCTGACGCCGCCGGCAGCGACACAAGCGTCGATGGCGAGCTCGGCGACTCCGGCGAAGGCTCAGGAGGTGCTTCCGGGGACGCATTGGGGGATTGGTCCGACTGAGCGCGTATCGCTCCTGTCTTTTTCACTCTGCATGATTAGAACTCAGGCTTTTGACCTGGTGGCGTGTGAGAGCATTTTGGGAGGGGAAGCCCCTCATGTAAAAACCTGTGTCCATCATATTAGTAGTAATCAAACTGCGCTCGTGCCTGACGGTGGGCTGGTTTACCTTTGTCCCATGCTGGTTCCGAGGCGGCCTGCAGGAGGGCGGGACGCCTTGGGCGCTTTCTAGCTGGGTCCTCAGGATGTGAGGTTATCGCTGATGAGAAAATCCTCATGTGTTGGCCTTCTCCATAGGCTCCAGACCTTCTCCCGAGCGTGATGACTTCATAGGCACTCGCCTTGCTTCGCAGGCTCTGGGCCTTTTCCTCGAGCAAGAGAGCTTCACAGGCACTCACCTTGCTTCACAGGCTCTGGGCCTTTTCCTCGAGCGCGAGAGCTTCACAGGCACTCGCCTTGCTTCACAGGCTCTGGGCCTTTTCCTCTAGCGCGAGAGCTTCACAGGCACTCGCCTTGCTTCACAGGCTCTGGGCCTTTTCCTCGAGCGCGAGAGCTTCACAGGCACTTGCCTTGCTTCATAGGCTCTGGGCCTTTTCCTCGAGCGCGAGAGCTTCACAGGCACTCGCCTTGCTTCACAGGCTCTGGGCCTTTTCTGAATAGGGCAACCTCCGCAGTCACCCGAAAATCCTCGTGAGAGGGAGCAACGGCGGCAAGCCTGGGCTGCGCACGAGCCTGGCCTGACCCGACTCACGAGGGGCTCGTGAGGGGAGGCAGCTATGACGAAGCAGCAACCAGAACGCGAGAAATAGCTTGAGCGAGAACAAGCACCCCTCCCGGAACACACGCAAATCTCAAATTCAAATCCAACTTAAATCCAGCGAGAGAAAAAGCTACAACCAAAGGGAAGGGCAACAAAAGGCCGCGTCCGGCACCTAATCTAGTCTTGGACGTCTTCTCACCAGCGCGGAGCTAAGTGCTGTCCACTGGGTGTGGGAGGGAGCCCCAGGGCCTGAGGCCGGCACCCCTGAGACTCCGGGGCGTGTACAGCCCCACTCATTATTACGTGAGAGTGTCACAGGGCGGCGAGCTTCATAGGCACTGGGCCTTCTTCACAGG
This sequence comes from Triticum monococcum, assembly GCA_034509565.1. Lineage (NCBI taxonomy): Eukaryota > Viridiplantae > Streptophyta > Magnoliopsida > Poales > Poaceae > Triticum > Triticum monococcum. The sequence continues at coordinate 165,493,378 of CM067841.1, read as the reverse complement.
TACTGGCCTTGCTTCATATCGCCAGACGAGGGCCCCGCCTTGCGCCACACTCTAGTGCCATCAGCAACGACCGGAACCCAGGACGCCGCCCGATGGGGTAGAGCGGTCGCCAGCGGTTCCCCCGACAACCACGGGTACTCTGCCAGGGGCAGGCCCTGAGGCACCTCCCCAGCAGAGGGCCTACCTCCTCAGAACGCCTTGCTCCGAACGCCGCGGTGGTGATGTCGGATCCCGGCCCCTCCCCTGCAGCCCCCTGCACCCTCCTCCCGAGGGGTGGGAGACTGTAGGAGCGGGGCAGCCGCTTGCTTCAGCGACCTGCACCTCCTGCGATCCATGGTTAGCGTATACCTGCCCCTGAAGAGTTAGCGGCGCCTGGTGATCGCTGCCTCCAGCGTGGCCAGCGGGTTCGTCCCGGAGCTCCTGGAAGGGCTCAGCCTCCATCATCTCGTCCCCCCAGCTGGGGCCGAGGAGTGAGCCATGCCCGTCCTCGTTAGGGTGTCCTTGGTCCATCATGAGGGGCACGTACTCTTCCGTCGCCGTCATCCCGTATGCTATGCCATGGCGCCCCGCATGCCATGCGGCCCCACCTGTCATGCCTGCCATGGGGTGGCAACGCGGCCGCCCTCCGGGGCCACGGGTCGCATCGAGTCCTTCTCCTTCGAGGGCCGGGGGCGGGGGCAGCGCCGCCACCGGTCCGGTGTTGATAGCTTCACTGGCGTCGGAGTAGCCTTGAAGCCCGCGGGCGCGCGCGGAGCCCCCGTGCGGGTCGCTCTGGGCTTGAGATGGGAGCTGGGTGGAGAAGGGGTGAGCCCCCGAGGCGGCGAAGCCCAGCAGCTCCGCCGCTCGCTCTAGCAGCATGTCGTGGCCGCCCTCCAACAGCCTGCACCGCACCAGCTCCTGGGCCACTGTGAGCGCGGCCCTTGAGTTCGCCTGCTCCCGGCGGGTGTATGGTGTCGTTGTCGCGGCGTGATTGGAGGCCCCTGCTGCTGACCAAGCCTGCCGCGGTGTAAGAGTTGCCAAAGTCTGTCCGCGTCGCCCACGGGCGCAGCACCCTGCGGACCACGAGCTGCCTGGGGTGCGGGGTCGCCCGAGGCGAGCGGTTCCGCGTGTTTGGGCCACGCAGCCCACGGGTCGGGGTTGCCCTCCTTGTCCCCGGGCATGGTGATGAAGACGCGACGGGGCACGGAGTGGTGGAAGACGAACTCCGGCGCACCCCTACCTGGCGCGCCAAATTTCGGATTTCGGGTTCCGGCAGACCCTTAAGGTTCGAACATTGGGGTGCGCGCGGAAACCTCGCCTTCAACCCCTCCGTCTCGATGGGATCTAAACTACTAAAAGAACTGCACAAGAGACGCAAGGTTTATACTGGTTCGGGCCACCATTGTGGTGTAATACCCTACTCCAGTGTGTGGTGGATGGATTGCCTCTTGGAGGCTGGTGATGATGAACAATACAAGGAAGAACAGCCTCGCGAGGGTCTGTTCTTGGCTGGGGTGATGAACTGCTGGAGGAGCTCAATCACCATTCTCTCTCTCTCTCTCTCTCTCTCTCTCTCTCTCTCTCTCTTTCTCTCTCTCCAAAACCCGAACCGATGAACCGACCCCAACCGAACCGACCGAACCGAACCCCTTGCTATGTGGGTGGCTAGTCCTATTTATAGAGGCCCTGGTCCTCTTCCCAAATATCGAGCGGGAAGGGAGCCAACAATGGCGGGCTAATTTGAAGGGGGACAGCAAGTACATCTATCCTGACAAAAGGTGGTCTTCGCCTGCGAAAGACTCTGCGGTGACGCCGTGCTGGGCTCCATGGTGACCTCCGTCTCGTAGTCCGCTGGGTCCTGGTCTTGTTGCACCGGAATGGCAACCTTTGCCTGATGCTTGGTACTCCACGGATATGCTTGTCCCCTTTGCACCAAAGAGGAAAGAAGGACGCTGCGCGCGCTGGCACCCGCCTGGTGCCCTCGATCGTCATGGCTTACGTCACGGTCACCTCACGAGGCACCCCGCCTTGATATCTTCGCCTCCTCGCGAGCCAGCCTGAGGAGGCTGTGCCTGAGGATGCGTCGTGTCATCCGCCTCGCGAGGCTTGGCCCCTCGCGAGGGTCTTGAGCCTCGTGTTGATGAAGATGGAACGCGCTGGGCCCCCACTCGAGCCACGCCGCAAGCCACAGGCAGGCAAGTCTCGGGACCCCCGTTCCTAGAACGCCGACAGGGTGCGATAAACCCTGCAATGCATATAGAACGCCGACAGGGTGCGATAAACGCCGACAGAGTGGACAGACATTAACATAGACCATTCTCAGGACTGACCACGCACCAAAAGCGGCAGTACTAATGAACAATACAGGGTTCACAAACACAAATCAAGTATTGAACAATAGTACTTACTACAGACAAGCAAAGTTGCACTCACTAAACTCTGCAGACTATTTTTTGCCACCGACCTACGGGATGAACCCCGCATAACTGACTAGGCCATGGACTTCGTGTGAGATGTCTACATGCACCATCACCATCTTGTCAACCTTGGAGGACCTAACAGAGTGGTCTTTCCACTCATAAACATGATGATGAAGACAGGCCGCATCAGATTTGTTGGGAAGCTTTACAAGAACCACACCCTTCGTAATCGAAGGCACAGCCAGGAAATTGTTGTGGTCAAGTACAACCTCGAGAACACGCCTGACAACAATGCTACAGGAAAACACTAGTTCAGGACACGTGGCGACAAGGACACAGCAGCTGGATAGTTCAGCAGTAGAACTCATAATCAGGTCATCTAGTTCACACGTCATGACTTTGAGAACTTCAGCTCCACCACGGACCTGGTTCTAATTCAAACAGAAACCATATTTTATTACTACCTCCGTTCAGAAATATAAGATGATTTTCGATACTATACTCCATATATGACTACATATACGCACAGAAATGAGTGAGCAAAGACACTAGAACATGTCTTCAAAGGCATGAGAGCAGAGGGATTACATGCAATATCGATAACACAAGTTACTGAGGCAAATATACCCTCTTAAAAGGTAGCATTGATGTTCATAAAGTACTCCCTCCGTCCCAAAATTCTTGTCTTAGATTTGTCTAGATACGGATGTATCAAGTCACATTTTAGTATTAGATAGATCCGTATCTAGACAAATCTAAGACAAGAAATTTGGGATAGAGGGAGTAGTTGAAAGTAATCTATAAGAAATCAGTGTCAACCTCTTGCATGTTTTGGTCAAAAGAGGAATTTAGAACCATCATTTGACACACAAAAATCACATGCAAGATCACCCAGAAAGTTGTACTACTAGTACTAGTACTGCATGTTAGATGAAAAAACACAATCAAGATCGAGAAAAAGATTGCCAAGAAGAGATATTACTTGGACTTGCTTAATGAGGGATCCCGGAGAGGGGGGCTTGGACAGGGCGATGGCTTTGAGCTTGTCTGCTGTAGTCTCGGCGGGGTGCTTGCGCTTCTTCGTACCATGAGCCTCGACGGTTTTGGCCAGAGCCATAGACATCACTTCGGCCGGTGCTCCAGCGTCCATCAAGAAATTGTCAAATAGAAATAAAAGAAAAGAAACCATAATCACAAACCCAAAAGAAGAAAATAGAGGGAGTTATAGGATCAGTCTCGGGGTTGCAAGACCTGGCCTTGGCCAGAATCAACTCCGTTGATGCGTTCACCTTTCCTTCTTTGGGAGAGAAGAACAATGGCAGAAGCAGGTCGGGGTTTTCTTGATGAAACGAGGAACAAGCTGAGGCAGAAGCGAGGGTTGGGTAGAGAGGAAACTAAGAGAGAAGAGTGAAATGATGGTTGCTTCGTCTGTCCAACTTACTGCTGGAAAGGAGGGGGTTTTGTGATTTGACGGCTCATTGGGCATTACTGCAGCGCTTCGATCGGGGTAGTCTACCGTCACTCTACTACGGAGTAATTTAGTGCATGGACGGTGGACCCCGATGTTGGCTGTCCCACACGTCGGTGAAAGTGAGTAATTTAGTGCATGGCTGGAGGAGGATCCGCACGATAGAGCGTGTCCACTGTTTTTCAGAGGAAAAAAATGATTACATCAAGCGTTTCCACTCTTACGACGGAGGAGTGCGAAACACGGTAGCCACTTGAACATACACAGTGCTCCTACTTCTAGGCATGTGTAGTGGTTCATACGTCAGTACTACACAATCTTGTTGCTAGTGTAGTAAGATATGACGATAACAAATGATGTTGTGCACATGTCAACTACTCCTATATGTAACATAGTACCGCTTTTTCGACTGTCTGGTCGAGAATGAACGGTGAGGTCAATGTTAACAGAACTAGGTCCACAGCGCATGGAGAGTACGATGCTACAGTACTCCACGAAACATGAACCATATGAAGCACGAATAGTGTTAGGTAGGGTGTATGAAGGGTGCACGAGATGGGAGCAAACGTTCCCTTCTCGACCCACTTTTGGGTGTTTAGCAGAGTGCATGAAGCGTGCATGAGTCCACACTAGTAGGTTGACAAAAATACACGAAGAGGAAACCACTATATTGAGATGAGAATGCAACCAAACACAGCCACACGCTTTGTGCTACAGTGACTGATCTGCACTCTCTGAGTTTGATCCAACGGTCATGTTGCGCTGAGACATGGACATGCCCATGCAGAGGGCGCCTAAACACCACTGAAGTTCCTCTGCTTCTCGAGGCGCACGATGTTGGTGATGCAGGGTGCAACCGCCCGTAGAGCCCGCTCCCGGTTGACGGGAGCCAGCTCGTCAAAGACGGCATCCAATGGCACGAATGGATTCCGATGACGGAGCCCTGAAAGGATTCGCCCGGCAACGGCGACAGCAGCCTGCAACCCCTCCATGTCCAGCTCAGCCCCCACCATCACGCGGAGACGGCTCAGCTCCTTGGAGATATAGGTGAAGAAGGAGACCAGGTCAGGAAGCCGCAGCTCATTTTAGTTGACCGGGTGGTCGAACGGGTTTAGCCCGAAGGCCGGCATTGTCGCGCTGGCACGACGGTAGGCATCGCGCAGCCGCAACACGTGCGTGGCAACTTGGTTCACCAAGTGGCTGAGGCGATCCTGGACCTCGTCACGATCGGCCCGCTCGCACTCCAGCCGGCTCCCCTAACGGCCTATCGTATCTCCCGCTTTCTGCAGCAACGCCGTCGACGCCTCGAGCATCTTTGCGGTGGACGCCTGCCACTTTTGAAGCTTCGTGAACTCCCGCACATAACAGAGGAGCATGGCACACCTCTCCTCCTTGAGCTCACGGAGCTCCACGTCCTTGGCCCTGAGCTCCGCATCCTTGGCATGGAGCTCCAGTGTCAGGAGCCTCACCTCGGACTCCGTGATCTGCTGCGCCACCATGGCACCAGGTAGGAGCAATGGGGAGAGGAAGCAAAGGGGGCGAAACGGCTGAAAGGCAATGCAATCTACGGGAAGGCGTAGGGAGCGGGGAATCTTTTGGTTTTCACCACGGTAAAACACCAGTCAACGACTTCTCACATCAGGGAGCAGTGGGTACAGGCGGAGTCATCGTGACTAATTGCTGCCGTGCCTGCTCCCGTCAATCAAAAAATTAAAAATCCTGCCGCGCCTGCTCCCGTCAATCAAAAAATTAAAAATCCTGTCGCACCCAAACACCAGAGCAACGCCGCGGTGGATATTTAAATTTACATGCTGGCAAGTAGATAAAAAAAGGGGTGAAAAAACAAATGTGGCGGCGGCCTAGCTAATCGGTCAAACTAGCCCAACTAGCTAGTCATCGTGCTTCACTGATGTACTCGGCGGGAAAGGTGGTCTTTCGTGATTTGACGACTCATTTACTTGCTTCAGTGCTATGACCGAGGAGGACCCAGAAAACATGTCGTAGGGCGTCCCACGTCAGGAAGAACATATGTGTGCACCACCCGGGAGGACCCCGAAACCGCGCGGTAGGGTGTGCCATGTCTCGGCACGGAGGAAAAATGTGCGTGTAAAAATATACTGTATCAGACATAGTACATATGGTTCGACCTCGGGACCCAGCCAGTCGGTTGAAAACACCCCACTAGCCACACAGCTTCACCATGCAAACATGGCACGGAGGATAGATGTGGTTAGCTCCGTCTCGACCAGCCACAACGTCTCTTGTTCTAGGCGATTCTTCTATTTTCCAAGTTTTTTTAGTTGTAATAACACCACGGCAAGCTTGCGCCGCTCTTCGTGTGTGCCCGTGCAAAGGTTAGACGATGGAGAGAAGAGAGATTGAGATCGCAGACCTGGGACCCACCAGTAAGTGAGATAACGGTCAAGCACGTGTTGATGAGGCACTCCCTCTACTCTACTCAACACAAGTACTGTATAAAATCAAGTTATGGGACAAAACCAACAACCGTTTGTTTTTTCAGGCTATCGACTTACGCTTTGTAGTCCAGGTTGCCAGTTCGAATATCGTCTTTCAGATTTGTTAGTTTTAGGTCCGAATTTGATTAATGACAAGTGGGACCCCCGTGTGTTGTTCCGATATTTCACTGTAGGATGGTTTTTTTTTGAACAAACACTTTGTGCGGTTAGACAACTAACGGCACGAGTTACACGTTTTTTGCAAGTTTACGAACGAAAAAGACAGCGGCATAGAATATCACATCCACCCCGCAGCATAGATACTATGGTGATACGAGTTTTTACACCGTTGGAAGTGAGATCCAATGGCTTGGGAGTAGTCTTTGTAATTATGCGCAATTTCCAAACTCTCCAAAGGTTTTTTTGTAAATAAAACATTCGGGCCTTGTGTGTGCCGCTGCATCTTCGATCCAACGGCTCCCCGGTGCTCATATTAGGTGCTCCCCGTATCTTAATTACCCGCTACGGTGATTGGAGTAGTTGTGGGCCCAATGCTACGAAAATATAATCTAAACCGACCGGAATAAATGCCTACACAAATTAATCCAAGGTTGGAGTGCCCATCGCAATGTAAATAGCTGCGGCTTTGCGAGGGATGGAGAGGTAGTAGCTTCAACGCGTGGAAGATACGGTGTGAGAAAGCGAGGTCAATCGAGAGACATATAGATAGAGAGACAAAGTGAGTGTGGTCCGACATTCATTGAACAAATATATATGCTCTGGAGAGATATTGTCCGATTGAGCTTTTTGGCAAGGGTGATGGCTGTAAGATAGAGCTTGAGAGATGATACAGTCACAGACATGTAGATATATTTTGTGCGTGGGAGGAAGCAAGGTCAACCGATCACATAGGGTCACCATGTGATCGAAAGAGTGAGATGGGTTGGAGAGAGTGACCTAGATAGACGATGTGCGTGAGAGAGTATACAATGTGAATAGGTCGAATTGGGCGAGAACGAGTAGACAATGTCGGACCGATCACATAGAGAGTATACAAACATGGTGAAATATCATTTTTGTCCAAGAAAGAGCGAGGTCAATCGAGACATACTGACAGAGAGAGAGAGAGAGAGAGAGAGAGATTGAGTGAGCGTGGCCCACCATGAGGTCGAAAGATTGGTGGCGGCTTGGATGGACTGACCTAGATAGACAATCAGCATGAGAGAGTATAGAGTGTGTCGATCGAGGCCCGAACAGGGAGATATATCATTTGTGTGTGAAAGAAAACGAGGTTAAACGAGACTCAGATAAAGAGAGCAAGATTGAGCGAGTGTGGCCCGCCGTGTGGAAGAAAGAGTGAGACAGTCTCGAGGGAGTGACCTAGATATACAACGTGTGTGCGTGCGCATGCACGAGAGGTTGGGGGCTAGATAGGCAATGCATGTATTTAGCGCAAGAGGGAGAGGGGGGAGAGAGAGAGCTCGGCATGGGGTGCAATGGCGGGTGTGTGAGGTAAATGCATTTGGTAACAGAGTGGGAAAAGGGGTTGTGTAGTTGAGAGACTTAGAGATTGAAACATGGAGAGAAAGAATGAACGTGTGTTGGAAACTGATAGCTTCCTAAGGTGGTTAGGAGAGGAAGATTGACCGATACAGGAAGTATGTAGCGTTTGTGCGGGGGGGGGGGGGCTAAAAACAACATTTGAATGTATATAGTACGAGACTTAATATTGATGTTTCAATTTGGTGTACATTGTAAGATTTGAACCGAGGACCAGGCATACGGGTAATTATTTCGAATTCGTGCCATACTAAGTTTCGAAAAGTTGACATTGACTCAGTTTGTTGTGCTATTTTGTAGGTCATATGTTTGAATCCATCCAAAAGTTTTCTCACTACCATGGTGTTCATCATATACATATGAATTTGCATTAAAAAAGTAGCGTGGATACGGTGAAATGCAAAATCCACGTTAGAATTGGGGATCGCTACGTGACACACACTCTAATTCAAATAACTAACTACGTGACACACACTCTAATTCAAATAACTAATTATGTGACACACACTCTAATCCACGTTAGCGTGGGTACCGTTTCGATTTTTTTTCAAATAACTCCTCATTAATTAATTTATAGTACTCCCTCTGTTCACTTTTATAAGACCTTGAAGACATTTCAGACAATGTGCAAAACAGTTCATTTTAAGTTGTCTGAAACGACTTACAAAAGTGAACGGATGGAGTATCTCATTTCGAATGACTAATTATTGCAAGGAAAACACGGGCATGGTAATACATACAGATTCATTTGCAAATGAAACAAGATTCGTTTGCATTCTCAAATGTAGGCGCACCAGGCAAACCAGGGTCGTGTCGGGGTGGACGCTGCTTCGGTGCCTTAAAGGCAACTGCCTTTGGGTCACAGACATGTGGGCCAGCCACCTGTTGGGCCCAGATGTCATGGACACAAAGGCAGGTGCCTTAAGGCACCGAAGCACAGTCCTGTCAGGGTGGTCACGTGTGTCGGACGGACGCGTAGCACCCAGCCACCCCCCCCCAAAAGGACGACGACAATATAAGTTCACGCTTCCACGTTTCGGATTGAAATATCCGGCGGCCCCAATTCCAGCCCTGCAAAATCTCTCTTCTCCACTATCCCCTTCCGCGCCCAGATTGCTCAAATCCCTAATTCGCCGCCAACCCTCGAATCACCCCTCGTCTCGTCTCTTTCCCCACCGTTCCCCACCTCTGTGCCGGACGACGACGACGAAGACGACGGTCGCGCTTCACCACCGCACCGGAGCTACCTCATCTACGCCCTCATCCACCGCACCGGGTGGTCCACCGACAACGTGGGCCGTCGCAACCGACGTGCCTCACAAACAACGAGTTCCACCGCATCAGGTGCGCTTCACCGACGCCGTCTCCCAGCTCACCGGGGCTACTTCACCGAGCACATCGTCGCACCTCCGCCCCCCGAGGCCATTGGGGCTTCACCAATGGTCTCGTCCACCGCATCATAGCGCTCCACTGCCACTTAATATCTGCATCCGTGCGTGGCCAGCCAACGCCGCGCATCACCCTCAGCGGCTCTGAAGTGACCCGCACTCTAGCTAGGTGAGCATGCCCAAACGCCGGTCCGAACTAGGTATCCACACATCACTCCCTTGTGCACTGTTCCGGCGATGTTTGGATATCCTTTCACTGCTCTCTTAGCTTACACACCTATGCAACTCTGACCTTAACTCTTATTTCTTCTGGAGATATCATCTGAAACGAGCAAATCCATATTTTAGCGAAGCATGACGGCGCTACGGGATCTGGTACACATCCTGCACACCCGTATAACCTTGTAAGTATCTGTCCTCCGGTACAACATCAAGGTTGATTCCTCTTATTTGATCAACCATTCGCCGTGTCAAAAATGCAGAGGGGGATGCAAGGAGCACAAGGCCTGCACATCCAAGCAAGTGGTAACATGGACTTGTACTTGGAACATCCCAAGCGCAAGCAGAGCTGCAATGAGCCTATACAACGAGCTAGCTTAAGTCCCTGCATTTCATTTAATTTGTACTGGCATTCGTGTATGATATGGGTGAAGTGGCTAATCCATGAATTCAAGTTACCAGGGGCGAACATTTAACATAAAAAATATGAAGGCACTTGCACTCCGGAAATCAACATAACTTGAGAAATGTGAAGCTACATGCACTTTGAAAACTAGCTAATGATCCAAAGTAGTTCAGGTTATAAATACTAAATGATGCAAGCACCAAAAAACACAAAATGCAACATGGTGTACAAGGACTACAAACATGGTCTGTACCTGCTTAAATTATTCGTTCTCTAGCTGAAAATATCAAAGTGTAATTACACGTATAACCAGTGCGCAAACTGCATATCAATATATCTATCCTTGTCGGATTTCGGGTTCCGGCAGACCCTTAAGGTTCGAACACTGGGGTGCACGCGGAGATTACGCCTTCAACCTCTCCGTCTCACTAGGATCTGGACTACTAAAAGAACTGCACGAAAGACACAAGATTTATACTGGTTCGGGCCACCAATGTGGTGTAATATCCTACTCCAGTGTGTGGTGTATGGATTGCCTCATGGGGCTAGTGAGGATGAACAATACAAGGAAGAACAGCCTCGCGAGGGTCTGTTCTTGGCTGGGGTGATGGACTGCTATGGGGAGTTCAGCCACCTCTCTCTATCTCTCTCTCTTTTCTCTCTTCCAGATCCCAACTGACCAACCGACCAAAATGAACCCTCCTCTGCTGTGTGGGTGGCTAGTCCTATTTATAGAGGCCCTGGTCCTCTTCCCAAATATTGAGCGGGAAGGGATCCAACAATGGCGGGATAATTTGAAGGGGGACAGCGAGTACATCTATCCTGACAAAAGCAGTCTTCGCCTACCAAAGGCTCTGGTGGTGACGCCGGGCTGGGCTCCATGGTGACCTCTGTCTCGTAGTCCGCTTGGTCCTGGTCTTGTTGCACCGGAATGGCAACCTTTGCCTGATGCCTCGGTACTCCGCGGATATGCTTGTCCCCTTTGCACCAAAGAGGAAAAAGGACGTTGCGCGCGCTGGCACCCGCCTGGTGCCTCGAGTCGTCATGGCTAGCGTCATGGGCACCTCGTGAGGTACCCCGCCTTGAACTCTCCGCCTCCTCGCAAGCCAGCCTGAGGAGGCTGTGCCTGAGGATGCGCCGTGTCGTCCGCCTCGCGAGGCTTGGCCCCTCGCGAGGGTCTTGAGTCTTGTGCTTGATGAAGATGGGCCATGTTGGGCCCCCACTCGAGCCACGCCGCAGGCTGCAGGCAGGGTCTGGGGACCCCCGTTCCCAGAACGCCGACAGTAGCCCCAGGCCCAAGGCGAGCATGGACTTGGCTGTGCCAAGAGGCGAAAGGGCAAGGGCGAAGTGCCACGGGCCCTAACAGCCTGCGGCCTCGGGCGCTGCATGGCGGTTGATTGGACGTGGCTTCTCCACGTCCCCATGACGCCTTGGTGATCGTGTGAGTCAGACAAGTCCCTGCATGCGGAACATGTTACGATTACCTATGATCGTGGAGACCGGCGGTTGGCCTTCGCCGGCTATAAGTACGGCACCGCGCGTACCCGTCCAGTCCATCTCTTCTCGCTCTCTCCTTCGCCTAAGTTCTTGCTCCGTCTTGGTGTGATGGCTCCGATTCGCCGGTTCTCTGCAGCGGAGAAGGGAAAGGCTCCTCGAGAAGGGCCAGACCCTCTCCCGCCGAAGAAGCGACTCGCCCATTGTAGCCGGGACGAAGAGGACCATCCGGCGGCGGCGAGGCCCTGGGGCGAGCGGGCTCCGCTGGGGTTCCCGTTGCCCTTGTACGCCCATGTCGAGGGCCCCGGAGGTGCTGGTTCGTCCGCCCGCCGTCGTGCCCCGGTGAAGCGCGAGAGGGAGTCCGCCCGAGGCCCTGAGGTAGCCTGTGTCGCCGCCGCGGGCCGATGCGAGGGGGGGCTGCGCCAGGCTCGTCTTTTTCCTTTCCCTTTTGTTCCCTGTGTAAGACAGAACAGCTGCATGGAGCCCCCTTGGGGCGTGTTGGGGGAATGTTGCCGCTTTAGCTATTACCTTGATCTCATTTTTGTACTTCTTGATCTCCCGCCTGTGCGTAGATAGCTTTCGACCCCTACCGGGGGAGTGGAGCGACCGACCCAGGCCCTGTGTGCGCGTCGCGGTACCTGAGGGGCACGTACTAGGAGGGGTGCTCCTGTAATGCGCCAGGGCCGTGAAACCCTCCTGTGGCTAGGGCAGAAACCCTCGCGAGGTTGTCTGAGCGCCATCCCTCGCGAGGTTGTTCACGAGAGAAACCATAGCGAGGGGCAAAAATCGACAAACCACACATCAGCAACAGCGATAACTTCAATAAGACTCCAAATGCAAACAAACACATCAACTGCGGAAAGCAAATGAAAAAGCCGCGTCTGGCACCTAATCTAGTCTTCGATGTCTTCTCACCAGCGCGGAGCTAAGTGCTGCCACTGGGCGTGGGAGGGAGCCCCAGGGCCTGAGGCCGGCGCTCCTGAGACTCCGGGGCGTGTACAGCCCCACTCATTATTACGTGAGAGTGTCACGGGGCGGCGAGCTTCACAGGCATTGGCCTTGCTTCACAGGCTCCGGGCCTTTCCAAAGGAGATGATCTTCACAGGCACTCGCCTTGCTTCACAGGCTCCGGGCCTTTCCAAAAGAGATGATCTTCACAGGAACTCGCCTTGCTTCACAGGCTCCGGGCCTTTCCAAAAGAGATGATCTTCACAGGCACTCACCTTGCTTCACATACTCCGGGCCTTTTCCAAAAGAGATGATCTTCACAGGCACTCGCCTTGCTTCATAGGCTCCGGGCCTTTGCAAAAGAGATGATCTTCACAGGCACTTGCCTTGCTTCACAGGCTCCGGGCCTTTCCAAAAGAGATGAACTTCACAGGCACTCGCATTGCTTCACAGGCTCCGGGCCTTTTCTAGGGGTAGAACCTCCGGAGGTGCTAGATGTTCCACGCGTTCTGGACCGGCACCCCCTACTGAGTCTCCAAGCGCGCAGAGCCGGGCCTGGAAAAATGAACAACCTTGAACGAGCCCTCCCACATGGGAGAGAGCTTGTGCAATCCCTCCCTGGAGAGGACCCGCCTGAGCACGAGGTCTCCTACCTCGAGGATCCTGGGGCGGATGTTGCGGCAGTGGTATCGCTGCAGCGCTTGCTGATACCTCGCCGCCCGCAGTGCGGCCTCCCAGCGACGTTCCTCTCCCAACACGAGGTCCGTCCCCCGCATGGCGCCCTGCTGCGTCTCGTCGAACGCCAGGACCCGCGTGGAGCGACATCTGACCTCGTGAGGGAGGACTGCCTCCGCTCCATAGACTAGGAAGAATGGGGTCTGTCCAGTCGGCTTGGTCGCGGTGGTGCGGATGGACCACAGCACGGATTGAAGGTCGTCGTACCAACCTCGGCCGCAGGCCTCCAGCTTCTTCTTGAACGTCCTGGTCTTGAGGCCTCTCAGGACCTCTGCGTTGGCTCGCTCGGCCTGGCCGTTGCTTCGAGGGTGCGCCACTGAAGCGTAGCATATCTGCGTTCCAAGGTTAGCACAGTATGTTTTGAAGAGGTTACTGGTGAACTGCGAACCGTTGTCTGTGATGATGCGGTTCGGCACCCCGAACCGGCTCATGATGCCCCTGATGAACTTGACCGCGGAGCCCGCGGGGATGGTGCGGATGGGCACCATGCAGCTAAGCGTGATAGGCAATGCATAGTTGGAAATAAACGCTAGGGGGACACACGCCGCTGGGTCTGGCCCGAACGGCTTGGGGATGATGCAGCCCGAGGGGCGCCCCAACAAGGCAAACTAACGACAGAAAGGTAAATGCAGATACATGCCGCGGGGACGGACCCACGCGGCCTGGGAATGATGCAAACCTGGGAGGGTGCTCCCAGCTGAGAACGGAACTTGAAAGATGTCACCTAAGGATGTCGTCGGCGTAGTGGCGTTGGTGCAGTAGACTTGACGGGCTGCAGAAGCCGATCCTCACGAGCCCCCAGGCCCCGGGGCCTCGGGAGGCTCCGGAGGCGCTGGTGACTCCTCGCGAGCTGCCTCCATCTCCGCCAAGGCTGCGGAATGCCTGTCTTCCTGAGCCTCCACGATGCCCCTCATGAGGCGCTGGTACGCCGCAGCCATGCTCGGCAGGCCGTAAGGCATGCGAACATAGCTGTGGGGTGGACCTCCGTAGCGCCCCACTTGCGAGGGCCAGAGGCGCTCCGTTGTGGCGATCTGATTGAGCCCTGGTACGTCGACGCAGACGCGCAGCCCACCATCCTCGCCTGGATGTGGGGCCACGGCTGGCAAGCGGCGGCAACCTCTCATGATCCTTGTCTCCTGTAGCTCCTGAATGGCCTTGTCAACGAACTCTTGCTGGTCTGACCTTCCTCGCCTGGCACCCTCTTGAGGGAAACATGCTGCGTAGCACGCCTCCACATGGTGCCCAAGTGCCTCCCTCGTGACCCCGGCTAGGTCGGTGGCCCTCCAGGTGAGAGCCCCCGAGCCCTGCCTGAGGAGGGCGCCGGGCATGCTTTCCTATGTGATGGAAGGAGGGTCCCCCTGGGCAGACGCGGGCCCTGAGGGGCCTGCCTCCTGAGGGGCCGAGCCTGACGATGTCTTCTTCTTCTTGGGGGTGGTCTCGGGAAGCCTCCTGCTTCCGCGATCTGGGTCCTCTAGCGACGCGGCTTGATAGGCTCTCTCCAGGGAACACACTGCATCCTTCTCTTCACAGGGCACCGTGATGACGCCGCCACTTCCTGGTATCTTGAGGACGTTGTATCGGTGGTGAGTCGCAGCCATAAACTTGGCCAGTGCTGGGTACGCGAGGATGGCGTTGTACGGCAGGCGGATGTGGGCGACGTCGAAGTCGATGAGCTCGGTGCGGTAGTTGCTGTGAGCCCCGAAGGTGACAGGGAGGCGGACCTGCCCGATCGGGACTGTGGAACCATCGGTGATCCCGGAGAAAGGCTTGGTTGGCTGAAGCTGGTCGTAGCGCACTTGGAGGTTGTTGAATATTTCCACGGACAGGACGTTGAGCCCTGCCCCGCCATCGATGAGGGTCTTGGTGACCAGCACGTTGCTGATGACTGGGGAGCAGAGCATCGGGAGGGCTCCTGCAGTGGCCGCGCACTTGAGCTGGTCTGTCGAGCTGAACGTGATGGGGCACGCCGACCGCCTGAGGGGGCACGTTGCTTCGAGCTTGGGGAGAATTGCATTCACTTCGCGGGCAAACTGCTTGAAGATACGTTGGGAGGCTGGGGCTTGAGCTCCACCCAGGATGCAGGCGATCGCACGCGGCTCCTGGAAGCCCCCAGCCCCCTCGTCTTGATGGCGGTCTTCGTTCCTTCTTGGTGGAGGCGGCAGAGGAGGCAGGCCTGCATTGCCATGTGGGCACTCCTCACAAGGCCGATCCCTCCAGTCTCCCTCGCGAGGCAGGTCCCACCAGCGGTCCTCGCGAGGCTGGTCGCGCCACCTCGGGCGCGGGCCGCGATCTTCCCAGCGCCCTAGGTTTCTTCCTCCTCCTCGGCCGTAGCCCCGGTCAGCACAGTCAGGGCGACGGCCGATCCTTCCTTCTCGCACGGCGCGGAGCTCTTGACATTCGTTGGTGTTGTGGGTGTGGAGGTCGTGGTACACACAGTACCGGCTGCCTCTGGAGGGTTCGGGCAGATCCTTGCCACGCTTGGTGTCTGGTTCTGCCGCGAGTACGGCAGCCCCCTTGCGCTTCACGTCCTTGGCCTTGGGCTTCTTCTCTTCTGGGTCCGCGGCAGGCAGCTCGAGGAGGGAGAGATGTCCCTCCTCAGCCCTGGCGCACTTGTTCGCCAAGTTGAATAGCTCTAGGGAGGTGCAGAGGTCTTCATGCATCGCCAGCTCCTCCTTCATCTTGACGTCACGCATGCCATCGGTGAAGGCCTAGATGATGGCCTCCTCGGACACCTTGGTGATCTTAAGGCGCGCGCTGTTGAAGCGCTGGATGTACTTTTGCAGGGTCTCTCCGGGTTGTTGCTTGATGCGGCGCATGTCGCTCACAGCAGGCGGCCGGTCGCGAGTACCTTGGAAGTTGGCGATGAACCGGGCGCGCATCTGGTCTGAGGAGGAGATCGTGCCTGGAGCCAGATTCAGGAGCCAGGTTCGAGCTCCTTCCTTGAGCGCCATGGGGAACCAGTTCGCCATGACCTTTTCATCCCTGCCGGCAGCCTCGATGCCCAGCTCATAGAGCTGGAGGAACTCTGCGGGATTGGTTGTGCCGTCGTAGCACGGAGGAAGGTCGGGCTTGAACTTGCCGGACCACGCCACACTGCGCAGCTCAGTGGTGTAGGCGTGGAAGCCCGCGGTGGCCACGAAAGGCCTCGGTTGGTGGAGAGCTCGGTCTTGAGGGTCCCCACGCGCTGCACCTAGGGGCAAGGCGGGGTCTTGGCGTGCTGGAGCTGGAGCAGGGAGCGCCCGGGCAGCCCCCTGCGGGCGAGGGATTTCTTGGCAGCTTCGCTCTTGCTGCGCTGGCGCCTGACGGAGCGGGTTCCGCCCAGGGACCAAGCGCCTGACGGAGCGGGTTCCGCCCAGGGACCAAGCGCCTTGGAGCCATGGCACCTTCTTGGAGAGGAGGCGGTTGGTTCGCCCCCGGAGCTTCGTTGCCCGCGCGGGGCGGAGTGCGGCGCAACGGGGCGGACGGCGCAAGAGAGCCCCCCTGCGGCGAGGACGAGCTCGGCGACGTGGTCGAGCCACTCCTCATAGACGTCGTCGATGGGACGGTAGCGCAGTTGCTCGTTTGCTGCGATGAGCGCAGCTCGAGCCTCCAAGGGTGCGTGGAGCGCGCGAGACGAAGAGCCAGCTGGTGCGAGTGATGGAGTGGCGGTGTGGCCGTCTTGCCGCACAGAGGGGTGCTGAGACGATGCCTGCTGCTCGCCCCCCGTCGGGCCGATGGCGGTGTTAACGGCGGGCGACGGGGAACGACGGGGACGCCCACCGACGGGGGCCGTCTGGGCGATGCGGGAAGCGATGGCGGCCCGGCGCTCGGCGCGGGCCCGACGAGCGTCAGACATGGATGCGACGATCGGAGGAGAGCGGAGCGGTGGAAGACGAATTCCAGCGCACCCCTACCTGGCGCGCCAAATGTCGGATTTCGGGTTCTGACAGACCCTTAAGGTTTGAACACTGGGGTGCGCGTGGACATTACGCCTTCAACCTCTCCGTCTCACTAGGATCTAGACTACTAAAAGAACTGCACGAAAGACACAAGATTTATACTGGTTCGGGCCACCAATGTGGTGTAATACCCTACTCCACTGTGTGGTGGATGGATTGCCTCATGGGGCTGGTGAGGATGAACAATACTAGGAAGAACAGCCTCGCGAGGGTCTATTCTTGGCTGGGGTGATGGACTACTATGGGGAGTTCAGCCACCTCTCTCTATCTCTCTCTCTCTCTTCTCTCTTCCAGATCCCAACTGACCAACCGACCAAAATGAACCCCCCTCTACTGTGTGGGTGGCTAGTCCTATTTATAGAGGCCCTGGTCCTCTTCCCAAATATTGAGCGGGAAGGGATCCAACAATGGTGGGCTAATTTGAAGGGGGACAACGAGTACATCTATCCTGACAAAAGCAGTCTTCGCCTGCCAAAGGCTCTGGTGGTGACGCCGGGCTGGGCTCCATGGTGACCTCCGTCTCGTAGTCCGCTTGGTCCTGGTCTTGTTGCACCGGAATGGCAACCTTTGCCTGATGCCTCGGTACTCCACGGATATGCTTGTCCCCTTTGCACCAAAGAGGAAAGAAGGATGTTGCGCGCGCTGGCACCCGCGTGGTGCCTTGAGTTGTCATGGCTAGCGTCATGGGCACCTCGCAAGGTACCCCGCCTTGAACTCTCCGCCTCCTCATGAGCCAGCCTGAGGAGGCTGTGCCTGAGGATGCGCCGTGTCGTACGCCTCGCGAGGCTTGGCCCCTCGCGAGGGTCTTGAGTCTTGTGCTTGATGAAGATGGGCCATGTTGGGCCCCCACTCGAGCCACGCCGTAGGCCGCAGGCAGGCAAGTCTGGGGACCCCCGTTCCCAGAACGCCGACAATCCTACACAAGTATGCCAATAGTTTCAAACAACGGATTAGAAAAGTATTTATGCTATGTTGTCATGATACGGGTACTTTCTGGTAGATGGCCTTGAACTTTCCTCAAGCTATGAAAATGCACTATAATTTACTTGTCATCAATGCCTGCAAATCTCTGTCTCTCTCAACATAGTAGATCATCATTAGACACTAAATCCTTCAATGAGCTTGCAAAATGCTTGCATTAGATCCCTCATTAGACACTATATGTTCATCACCAGGTGCATGTAAAATGTTTGCATCAAATCCTTCATTAGCAGTCTGTTCATTAGACACTTCAGGCTCAAGAACAACATGAGCTTGTATGTTTGCACCGGAAACTTGATTAGATACATCAGATTCAGTCAATTCAGTATTGATTGGGGGAGTTATAAAATAAGTAGAAATTGGTTTCATTTTCTCATACATTCCCTACATACAAGCAGTTTTACAACACCGTCAGGTTTAACTATTGGCCAGAAATTGAAGAGTTGAACTAGATATAATCAGGGATGTGATGTACCTGCTCGTCGCGCATGCCACTCTTGCAAGCTGCGACTGTCCGTTTGTGCAAGCTCGGAGCCATGCCCGTGCTGCCACCGGTGCCTCCCACGCAGGCTACACCCAGGGTTGGATCTTCATCTTCTTGTCCTTCCGTTCGCTTGAAGCCCGGCGACCGCCCTCCAACGAGGGTGCGAGGAAGTGCTCTGTCGGTCTGTCCAGCGGCGGCTAGGTTAGGAGCGAATGAGACTGGAGGCTGGAGCGAATGAATTGGGATTTTTCCTGGTGTCGATCGATATGGGAGGCGCTCGTTTGGGTCGCGAGCCTGCTATAGGGCCTGCCTTGCACTTATGTTATTGGCCCATCCAAATTGAAACATGTTTCTTCATTTTTTACATTGCCTGCTCGTGCGTTGGGATGAAAAAAACTAGCATGGGCTAACCTGGACGACTCAAACCAGGTGCACACTTTCCAGCCACCTGAGGCGGCCGCCCATACCAGCCCCTATGGTGGCGTCGCCCCTTTTTGCGTGTATGATTGGATAGTGAAAAATATTCCGATGGTGCTTTTGATTTACCCACAGAATGGTTGAATTTGCTTGTTTCTATGAACTAAGTTCGCCAATAATGTGAAGGATGCCAGTCTTTTCATCCTATTGTAGATTGCTTAGATCTTGATATGCCAAAAGTAATCGCATGAAATATACAGTAAAGCCAGTCTGATGTGTTTGGCTACAACTAGTCTGACTACATGTCCTCATATAACATATCAAGGACGCACCATCTTACCAGATTAACCATTCGACTTACCCATGCAGTGTGGGAAGAAAGAAGTATTGGGACTGCGTACCCAAGCAATTGATGCCATGGACTCCTTCGTACAACCTAGTAAGCGAAAAAGAAGTTGTAGTGTGCCTGTACAAAGAACTAGCATAAGTTCAGTTACATGCTTCTCGAAATTTTAGGTAGCCACTTATTGCAAAATTGTTAAATTACGTTGCTTGGCTTAATTTAGTTTGCTACTGATTACATAATGTCACAACCTGTTAATCATATTGTAGACTGCGCCTATCTATGTGTTTGATACTTACTGTTAAGAATTACCTATTTGCCTTAACTTAAATATCTACTTGTTTGTTTAACTGCTTTCCTGCTGCAACAGCGGGTTACAATGATGTTAATAACTACTTTTCAGCATCCAATTGAAACTCTTTAATTCCTTGCTTGTTTAACTGGTTGGCTATTATAACTCCCAGTTGAGATGTTTTGCTCACTTCAACTTTTCTGAATCCTGTCAGAACTTTAATGGAAAAACAGGTTAGCCCAAGATCAAAGAGCGAGGTCCCCATGGACGTTGCATCATCCCACAGCAGTGGCACCGTCCCAATCGTGCATTATGAATTGCCAACTGCTGATGCTCTAGAGGCTAAACTAGTGGTAGAAAGAGATTCTGCTTCTGCACTTAGAGATGAAGTTGACATGTTGAGGAAGCAAACAGCACAATCACAAGCAGTACTCAAGACAATCATTAAATATTTGGTGGATTTCAAAACGAAGCAAGCTGAGACTGACCAGATTGTTAAGGTCCTGAAGGAAAAAAGGAAATTAAATTCCTACTTGGTAAATCATAGGTGAAATGTTCTTTCCATAGTTGAATAACCTTTGTGTTATTTGTTCATGTAATCAATCAAACCATTTGTTTTATAGATCATGTAATAATTGTTTTTTTTGTTTGTAATTTTACTTGAGCACAAGTCTGTATTAATTGATAAGACTCGGAGACATTTCATTTGGATTGTTGTGCCAGACCTACAAATATGCCAATCGGGCTGAATGTGCATTCAACAATAGTAGTATAGATGGACCATAAGCGGCACGCATGGGAAAGGGACAAGATGCTGGCTAAAAAAAGGATGATGTTGTAGCCAAAAAAAAGTACAACGGCCTGGCTTATGTATGTTAGTTGATATTATTGATCCATATACTCTATAAGTGTTTGTATGTCTGTTACTTCTGTACATTCTTGGTTGATTGACTCGGTATTTGAATCTTGATACATCGCTTGTGTACATATCTAAATGGGAGTACACATTATACTGCGTGTGACATTTGAGTTGGGCATGAAGTGTTCCAAATATTCGAATTCACCTTAAACTGGATTCTAGTTTCTAAATTTGAGTATCGGCATTTGAAAACCATATTCATATATGACAGTGGAATACATCTTTGTCGTCCTTTTGAAGATATATAAAAACACATAGAATGATTTATAAAGATTCATATAGGAATACAAAATGGATTCGGATTTAGTTGCCAGGGTAAACGTGGATGCTTATTGTCCCAAAATTCAAAAGAAACAGCAAAATGTCCACTCCCACATCGGCTGCCCGAAGCCAAGTGTTTGGGAGATGGAAATTACTGTCTACCCATTACACGGACAATCCATCGGCCCGATTTCCACTGCTCTAAATAGGGGTAGGTTAGTAACTTCAATTAGACGTGACAAGACCGCCTCTGATCCCATTCCGACACGGTGGGCGTCAAACATGGGCGGCAAAACTCATTTGATTCAAGCTCGTCCGAAAGACCTTAGTTTCTCCCTCCATTCCACATTCGTACACGGTGGGCGGCAAAACACCCTCTCCTCGTCCAAAATAGATGTGGGCTAATATTTTAAATTGGGGCAGATGTGTAACTTCCATCAGGCGTGACACAACCGCCCTACCTGTCAGCCCCGTTCATACACCGTGGGTGCCAACCGTGGGTGGCAAAACACCCTCTCCTCGCCCGAAATCGATGTAGGCTAATATTTTAAATAGGGGCAGATGTGCAACTTCTATCAGACGTGACACAACCACCCTACCTGTTAGTCCCATTCATACACCGTGGGCGCCAACCATGGGTGGCAAAACACCCTCTCCTCGCCCAAAATAGTTACCGGCAAATATTTGGGAGATGCGAGATTACCGTCCGATCCCCAATCGACGAGACGTCCAAATTTGAAACGGGGGATAAGTTCGTAACTTTCCCATATTTCAGATAGGCGCGTCCCAAAAACATGGTTCCCCATACCTCTCCCTCCATTTTCCCATTCATACACCGTCCGCGCTAGAACACCCCATTCGCACACCAGCCTCCGTCCGCCCCCCCATCCATCGCCGCTGTCCTCCACCACATCTATCGCCACCGTCCTCCACCATGCCAGAGCGCCTACCAAGACCGCGTCGTCCACTGCTAGAGATGGACATTTCTCATCCACGATGACAGACCAATAGCCTTGCATCGCGTCCTCTCGCTTCATCGGCGTCGTCGTCCTCTTTGCCGGGGCCGCTCACACGACCTTCTCTTCCACCGCAACGGGACTTATCCCCCGATGCACCCGTCTACCGTCGCAGATCTGCTTCAACGCCACCGACAGCCATCGCACCCCCGATGCCTACACGGCGCCGCAAGAGAGGTGGTACTTCATACCTCCTCAACTTTTTGATGTCAACCAGAAAATATATCTTAACTTGGTTACTCTACTTTCTTTTCAGCTCTTAGAATTTAGTTCTTAGTTCGAAGCAAACAATGGATGCTAAATATCATTTCTCCGGTTTGCAGCTTCAAATATGCCATGGCATAGCCATAATACGGTTTAATTGATCATGCTTAGGGTTTAATTGATCATGTTGGTTCCGTGGTGGTTTCTTTAATAGAAATCAGAGCGGAAACCCTCTTTTGCTAAAAAATATATGCTTAGAGCTTCCCCCTTTTATGATCACTATACGATCAGAATACATGCTTCGTGTCATAATAACACTACTCCACCCATCAAGCTAAACAAGCTTACTTGTTCAAATACGAATCTGATATTACTAAAACAGAGTTGTTTAATTGGTCAGCTAAATGTTCCTAAATTAGTTTCGAAAATGCATGTTCGCCGCTCGGGTGTGTATCTCTGTGTGTGGTCTAGTCAGCACAGTTGGGGAGGTGAACTTTGCATATGCAGGGGTTTATAGGGAGACACTCTCCGAGTTGAAACCGCAATGCATTCCATAGCTAATCTGACTACTTTTTATGTTTTCATGAATCTCATATTCTGAACAGCATCATAATGATTATGAGCTTGCGCGCATGAAAAGAATAAAGTAGAACAATGCCATGGCTGTCAAACTTGCCAGTAAGGGACTGAAATCAAGTCTGGATGCAATGCAATGCAAACACTCTCCACCTACAGATTCATGCTCAGAATATGATCCTAATAGTGATTCTGACCTAGAGGGAGACCTAAGTCAAAGTAGCTCCATAGTGGAGGAGTCAGAGGAAGATGCCCTATCTTATTCACCCGTCAAGGTACTTGCTCTAACTTTCCAAGGTTACATTGCTCGCACATATCTTGCAACTGATGCTTTGCATTGCCTCTACTTTGTTGAACTACCATTAGCTTAGTTTACACATCGTGTATGTGAATACGCCCTGCCTATCCATTTTCAGTACATATTCCATTTGTCATTGTCGGATTTCGGGTTCCGGCAGACCCTTAAGGTTCGAACACTAGGGTGCACGCGGAAATCATGCCTTCTACCTCCCCGTCACACAAAGAGCTAAACTACTAAAAGAATCACACAAGAGACGCCAGATTTATACTGGTTCGGGCCACCATTGTGGTGTAATACCCTACTCAAGTGTGTGGTGGATGGATTGCCTCCTGGGGCTGGTGATGATGAACAGTACAAGGAAGAACTGGCTCACGAGGGTCTGTTCTTGGCTGGGGCGACGGACTACCGGGAGGAGTTCCGTCGCCTTCTCTCTCTCTCTCTCTCTGCTTGCTAGTTGGATCCACACGCTGAACCGAACCCCTTGCTACGTGGGTGGCCGGTCCTATTTATAGGGGCCCTGGTCCTCTTCCCAAATATCAAGCGGGAAGGGAGCCAACAATGGCGGGCTAATTTGAAGGGGGACAGCAAGTACTCTTATCCTGACTAAAGGTGGTCTTCGCCTGCGAAAGACTCTACGGTGACGCCGTGCTAGGCTCCATTATGACCTCTGTCTCGTTGTCTGCTTGGTCCTAGTCTCGTTGCACCGAAATGGCAACCTTTGCCTGATGCCTCGGTACTCAGCGGCTGCGCTTGCCCCCTTTGCACCAAAGAGGAAAGAAGGACGCTGCGCGCGCTGGCGCCCGCCTGGCACCCTCGATCATCATGGCTTGCGTCACGGGCACCTCGCGAGGTACCCCGCCCTGATATCTCCGTCTCCTCGCGAGCCAGCCTGAGGAGGCTGTGCCTGAGGATGCGCCGTGTCGTCCGCCTCGCGAGGATTGGCCCCTCGCGAGGGTCTTGAATCTTGTGCTGGTGAAGATGGGCCATGTTGGGCCCCCATTTGAGCCACGCTGCAGGTAGGCAAGTCTGGGGACCCCTGTTCCCAGAACGCCGACAGTAGCCCCCGGGCCCAAGGCACGCATGGGCTTGGCCGTGCCGAGAGGCGAAAGGGCTAGGTCGAAGCACCGCGGGCCCTAACTGCCTGCGGCCTTGGGCGCCGCATGGCGGTTGATGGGACGTGGGCGACTCCACTTCCCCACGACGCCTCGGTCATCGCGTGAGTTGGGCAGGTCCCTGCATGCAAATCGTGTCATGATTACCTGTGGTCGTGGAGGCCAGTGGTTGGCCTTCACCGACTATAAGTACTGTACGACGCGTGCCCTTCCAGTCCATTCCTCCTGGCTTCTCCTTCTTCCTGATCCTTGCTCCGCCTTGGTGTGATGGCTCCATCGAGGAGGTACTCGGCTGCGGAGAAGGGGAAGGCCCTTCAGGGCGGTCGTGCCTCTCCCCCACCCAAGCGCGGTCATGGGCGCCCTCGGAAGCACACTGTGCCCGCCCCGGCAGCGTTTGGCGGTCATGGGGACGGCTCCCAGCGCGGCGGCGGGCGAGCCGCCGTGGCCGAGGGACGTGCCTGGGTTGCGCGCTCCCCGAGGCCGCGCTTTCGCGCTGTGCAGGCACTGCCGGAGCTCGTCGTCTGGTCGGCGGAGCCAACCAGTGCCCGACTCCCACTCCCTCGCTTCCTCCTTGGTGAACTCCCGGCCGGCGCTCCTGGCGGCCTCTGGCTCCAGGCGGAGGGCTGTTGCAGCAGGTCCTCATGGGTCGCGCTGGAGGTCTCCGCCAGCGGGGGCTTGGCCTTAACTCGTGGCTGGCAGGCGTTCGCCCCGCGCTCGCGGCCTGGAGCGCCGGTGTACTCTGCACTTCAGGTTTGATGGCGACGGCACCCTCTATGTGAGGGTGTTTGGGGAAGATGGTCGCCGCGCGAGGTGTTGCCCTGAGGACGACGACCGCGTCCGGGGGCCCGGCTCTGATGGCGATGGAGGAGACAGCGCCTGTGCGGATGGCGGCGTCCGCGACTCCCCAAGCTTCGTCAACTCTTCCTCAAGCGACTCCTCCAGTGGTGGCAGCAGCCCACCCCCGCGCCGTCGAGCTTGCTTGGGGGGTGGTGGTTCGTCCACCCGCCGCTGTGCCCTTGTGAAGCGCGAGAGGGGGTCCGCCTGAGGCCCGGAGGTAGCCCGTGTCGCCTCCGCGGGCCGGTGTAAGGAGGGCCGCGTCGGGCTCATCCTTTCCTTTTCCTTTTGTTTCCTGTGTAAGACAAAACAGCTGCATGGAGCCCCGCTGGGGTGTGTTGGGAATTATCGCCGTTTTAGCCATTACCTTGATCTTATTTTTGCGCCTCTTAACCATCCGCCCGTGCGTAGATAGTTTTTGGCCCCTGCCGGGGGGGCGACCGACCCAGGCCCTGTGTGCGCGTCGCGGTGCCCGAGGGGCACGGACTAGAGGGGTGCTCCTGTAATGTGCCCGGGTCATGAAACCTTCCAGTGGCTAGAGTAGAAACTCTCGCGAGGGCGTTTGAGCACTGTCCCTCGCGAGGGCGTTTATGAGAGAAACCAAAGCGAGGAGCGAAAATTAGCGAACCATAAATCAGCAACAGCGAGAACTTCAATAAGACTTCAAATGCAAGTAAACACGTCAACTGCGGAAAGCAAATGAAAGAGCCGACGTCTTCTCACCAGCGTGGAGCTAAGTGCTACCACTGGGCGTGGGAGGGAGCCCCAGGGCCTGAGGCCGGTGCTCCTGAGACTCCGGTGCGTGTACAGCCCCACTCATTATTACGTGAGAGTGTCACGGGGCGGCGAGCTTCACAAGCATTGGCCTTGCTTCACAGGCTCTGGGCCATTTCCAAAACGCGATAGCTTCACAGGCACTCGCCTTGCTTCACAGGCTCTGGGCCATTTCCAAAACGCGATAGCTTCACAGGCACTCGCCTTGCTTCACAGGCTCTGGGCCTTTATAAAATGCGATAGCTTCACAGGCACTCGCCTTGCTTCACAGGCTCCGGGCCTTTCCAAAACGCGATAGCTTCACTGGCACTCGCCTTGCTTCACAGGCTCCGGGCCTTTCCAGAACGCGATAGCTTCACAGGCACTCGCCTTGCTTCACAGGCTCTGAGCCTTTCCAAAACGCGATAGCTTCACAGGCACTCGCCTTGCTTCACAGGCTCTGGGCCTTTCCAAAACATGATAGCTTCACAGGCACTCGCCTTGCTTCACAGGCTCTGGGCCTTTTCAGGGGTAGAACCTCGGAAGGTGCTGGATGTTCCATGCATTCTGGACCGGCACTCCCTCCTGAGTCTCCAAGCACGCGGAGCCGGGCCTGGAAACATGAACAACCTTGAACGGGCCCTCCCACATGGGAGAGAGCTTGTGCAACCCCTCCCTGGAGAGAACCCGCCTGAGCACGAGGTCTCCTACCTCGAGAGTCCTGGGGCGGATGTTGCGGCCGTGATATCGCCGCAGCGCCTGCTGATACCTCGCCGCTCGCAGCGCGGCCTCCCGGCGATGTTCCTCCCCCAGCACGAGGTCCATCCCCCGCATGGCGTCCTGCTGCGCCTTGTCGAACGCCAGGACCCGCGCGGAGCGACGTCCGACCTCGTGAGGGAGGACTGCTTCCGCTCCGTAGACCAGGAAGAATGGGGTCTCCCCAGTTGGCTTGGTCGCGGTGGTGCGGATGGACGATAGCACGGACTGCAGCTCGTCGTACCATCCTCTGCCACAGGCCTCCATCTTCTTCTTGAACGTCCTGGTCTTGAGGCCCCTCAGAACCTCCGTGTTGGCTCGCTCGGATTGGCCGTTGCTTCGGGGGTGCGCCACTGAGGCGTAGCATATCTGCGTTCCAAGGTTAGCATAGTTTGTTTTGAAGAGATTACTGGTGAACTACGAACCATTGTCCATGATGATGCGATTCGGCACACCGAACCGGCTCACGATGCCCTTGATGAACTTGACCGCAGAGCCCGCAAGGATGGCGCGGACTGCCTCCACTTCAGCCCACTTGGTGAATTTGTCCATGGCAACGTAGAGGTAGCGATAGCCCCCTGGCGCCCGAGGAAACGGGCCCAAAATGTCCAGCCCCCAGACCGCGAACGACCACGAAAGGGGGATAGTCTGCAAGCCTCCTGCTGGCTGATGGATCTGCTTGGCGTGGAACTGGCAGGCTTCGCAAGCCTTTACCAATTCGATTGCGTCGTTGAGCGCGGTGGGCCAATAGAAACCGCTACGGAATGCCTTGCCGACGAGGGTCCGTGATGGTGAGTGGTGCCCGCAGTCCCCGCCGTGTATGTCCTCCAGTAGTTCCTTTCCTTGTTCCCTGGAGATGCAACGCAGAAGTACATCATTTGGTCGCTTCCGGTAGAGTTCTTCATCTCTGATGCAGTATGCCGTCGCCTACCGCGCCACTCGCTCTGCTTCTTCCTCGCTCTCCGGCAAGGTCCCTTGCATCAGGTAGCTCCGGATCTCTGTGATCCAACAACCCGCCTGAGGTTCCATCGCCAGGAGCAGGCGCGCTTCTGAGGCCGGGCCACAGGTCGGAGCTCCCGAGGTAGGTGGCTGGGGGAGCTCCTCCAAGGGCTGAGCCGTGTTTGACAGTGATGGCAAAGCTGAGGGTTTGAAGAGCCACTCCTCGAAAACGCCAGGCTCCTGGGGTAACCGCCTGGACGCGCGCTTGGCGATATCGTCAGCCTCCTGATTGGTGCCACGGGGCACATGCTGCAGTTCCAGCCCCCAGAACTGCTTTTCCATCCTATGGACCTCCGCTAGGTAGGCCTCCATATGCTCGTCCTTTGGCTCGTACACCTTGTTGGAGAAGTTGACTAGGAGCTGCGACTCACCCTTGACGGTGAGGCGTTTCACTCCCAGGGCTACTACGGCCTTCAACCCGGCTATCAGTCCCTCATATTCTGCAATATTGTTGGAGACCTTTTCACCTTGCTGGAAACAGAGCTGCACGGCATGGTAGAGCTTATCCTGAGTGGGTGATACCAGCACCGCACCAGCCCCCGCGCCGTGTCTGGAGAACGCCCCATCGAGTACATGACCCAGCCTTCCGGCGCCTCACTCCCCGGAGAGAGGGACCGATCCTCGTTGTCCCTGAGGCCTGGTGCCTCCGCCCATTCCGCTACGAAATCCGCCAACGCTGCCCCTTAGATAACCCTGGTTGTGCTGAACTCGAGCTGAAATGCCTGCAGCTCCATGTTCCACTCAGCGACCCTTCCTGCTGAGTTAGGGCTCCTGAGCACCCTCTCCAGGGGGTACAATGAGACGACCTTGATGGGATGAGCCAGGAAGTAGTGACGCAGCTTGCGTGAGGCTACCAGGAGCGCGAGGACGAGCTTCTGAGGCATTGGGTACCGTGCCCTCGCGTCCCGTAACACTGTGCTAACAAAGTAGACGGGATGCTCTACGAGGCTGAGAGCATCTGGGGTTGTGGCGCCCTAGGGAGGTAAAGGCGCCTCACGAGACGACGTGGCCTCAGGAGGTGGACCATCCGGGCATGCGGCCTCGCCCGCCTCCGGTGTGTTCTTCGGCAGCTGACCCTTCTCAACTGCGGTTGCGGCTTCTGCAGGCTTTCCTTGTTCCCGGTTTGTCTTGCCTCGGGCTGCCGCTCCGGTCTTGACTTGGCGTTCCTCCCTAACCGCCACCAGAGCTGCGCTGGCGGAGTAAGGAGTGGCAGCAAGGTAAAGCAGCAGGGGCTCCTCAGGGCGCAGAGCCACCATGACCGGGGACTGGTCAGGTACCTCTTGAGATCTTGAAACGCCTTATCCGCCTCTTTAGTCCACTCAAAGGGCCCCTTTTTCTTCATCAGCTGGAAGAAAGGCAGCGCTCGCTCCCCTAATTTGGAGATGAAGCACCCTAGCGTGGTCACGCGCCCAGTGAGCTTCTGCATTTCTCTGAGGGTCTTTAGCGGGCTCATGTCCTCGACCGCCTTGACCTTCTCGGGGTTGGCCTCAATGCCACGATGGGACACGAGGAATCCCAAAAGCTTACCCGAGGGGACACCAAACACACATTTCTCCGGGTTGAGCCACAGGTTTACTGCATCGAGGCTCGCGAAGGTCTCCTCCAGGTCTTGTATCAGGGTCTTGGCCTCTCAAGATTTTACTACAATGTCATCAACGTAAGCTTCGACATTCTTCTCGAGTTGCGGGCCCAAGGTGATGTGCATCAGCCGCTGAAAGGTTGCCCCTGCATTACGCAGTCCGAACGGCATGCACGTATAGCAGTACACCCCGCACGGGGTCAAGAAGGCGGTCTTCTCAACGTCTTCCACCGCCATCTTGATCTGGTGATACCCGGAGAAGGCATCCAGGAAGCACAGTAGGTCGCACTCCGCAGTGGAATCGACGGTCTGGTCGATGTGGGGGAGCGGAAACGGATCTTGCGGGCATGCCTTGTTGAGGTTGGTGAAGTCGACACAAATGCGTTCTTTCCCCCCTTTCTTGGGCACAACGACAGGGTTGGTGTCACACCCTAGCTAGCCATGCATTAGAATGTGCATCATGTTTACTTCATCAGAAACTTGAAATGGGGAAGGCAGAACCCCCAGCACCCCCCCCTGAAATCAACTAGGGTTTACTAAAAATAATTTCAATGAACCTGAAATGCCTTTCTAAAATCTTCACCCTCTTTACCTTGGTTTAGAACCTTTGGGAAAATATGTGCACATTTTTCTAGGTCAATAGAAGGTCACTGATTTAATTCATAAATATTTGAATTTGGGCATTTAAATGCTATTAAATAATTCAAGTGCTCAAATAATTCTGGAAATAATTGTTTACTGTTAGGAATAATCCCAATAGAGCCCACAATTATTTTCAGGATTTTAGAAAGTGCCTAGGTATTTTAAATAAAGCCCTAAAGCTACAGAATAGTAGAAAACAAAACAAAAATCAAAAAAGGGGGAAAGAAGCCCACCTGGGCCTTACCTGGCTCGGCCCAGCCGACTGGCCAGCGCCAGTCACCCGCTACCTCGCGCCAGGAGGCAGGGGCGCGTGCTCGCCGCGCGCCGGCCACCTCCTGCTTCTGCCGACGCCGGGAGGCGCCTAGAGACGCCACGAGACCCCCTCGATCCTCTCCCGTCCTCTCTCACTCTCCCCCTCGTCTCCCTCATCCTCTCCCGCGATGGCCGAGCGGGCCCCTCGCCGCCGATCTCTGTAGCCGTCGCCAGAGACCTCCCCTCGCCCCTCCGACGAGTCCATAAGCTTCGCCTCGGCTCCCTCGTCCTCCCCACCGAGCCACGCTTCGCCGGAAGCCCTGCAACGCCGCCTTCGCCCTCGTCTTCAACCTCGGGCATCCAAGATCGCCGGGGACCTCACCTCTTCTCCAGCCCGTCCCCGAGCCCGCTGAGACCACCGCTGCACTCCCCGTGAGCCTCTCTATCGATCCCCACCTTCCCCTTGCTCATTTGCACCCTGTAGCTCCGATTTCCACCACGGCCGAAGCTCACCGGCGCCGTGCCTCATCGCCGTCGTGGCCAGGGCCACCGTGGCTTGAAGCCAGGCACACCACCGTGATCAGCGCAGCCCTAGGGACCCGTAGCCACCACCAGTTCTTCCTCCCGTGCACCGTAGCCTCGAATCTGACCTCACCCGAACTTCAACGACCGCCAAGCTCGTCGCTGGCGTTGTTTCCGGCCACCCCGAGCCCAACTACCACCACCAAACGATGCGGCTCGCTCCCCGCATCGCGTAGCACATCTCCGCCGCCGTTTTGGTCGCCTGAGGGCGTTTTCCGAAGCCCTCCGCCGTCTCGGGCCTCGCCGGCGGCTCAACGCCGGCGAGTTGACCCAGTTTGACCCCTGGGTGGGCCCAGGTAGACCCCCCTGAGTCTATGACAGGTGGGGCCGGTCTGTTAACTAAATTAGGATTAGTTTTAATTAAATCTTAATTAATCAGTCACTGACTAGTGGGCCCTGCCCAGTAATTAGGCTAATTAAATGTAGTTAGTGCACTGAGAGGCTGACAGAAGGGCCCCACCAGTCAGGTTTGACCTGGGCTGGCGCCTTTGACCTGCTGACGTCACCCTGACGCATTGCTGACGCAGTAATTGATTTTCTGGCTTTATTCTTATTCAAGAAATTCCAGAAAATAGTTCAAACTTCAAAAATTCATAGAAATTCAACCATAACTCCAAATGAGATAAATTATATATGAAAAATTATTAGAAAAATTCAATCTATCCATCTGTAATGGTTTCATGCATGAAAAAACAAGTTTACCTTGCTATTTAAGCAGAATAAGGAAATGCCCTATTAATGCCATATTTAATGAGCTAATATTCGAATCTTGGATTCAAATGAGTTCATCCCTTTCTGTTTTAGCTTGCATTAGGCCAAAACACATTCATATTGCCATGTCATAGCATGCATCATATTGTTGCATATCGTCATGTGTTGATTGTGCTCGGTTGTGTTCTTCGTGGTAGGTTCTGCCTCCGAGGATATTCACGAGTATCCAACTGAAGGGCAGTATCCCACTACCACTCCATCAGGCAAGCAACCATTGATCATTCCGATACAAACCCATGTTCTCGCCTCTGCTCTTGTTTACTGCATTAAGACAACGCGATTCAAACTGCTGTGTGCTACAGTAGTTGAACCCTTATCCTCTGCATGACTTGTCATTGCCACAGTAACTAGATGAAACCCACTAGCATGTGTAGGAGTTGATTGAGCCATGTTTTGTGATTCCTACATTGCTATGCCTGCTATGCTTAGAGTTGTGTCAGGTTTGGTTCATCTGGGTGATGAGCTAGAGTGAAATGCTTATGTTGGTAATATGAGGGATGTGTTGAACATGATTTGGTAAAGGTATCGAGGAGAGGCCATGTAGGAGTACATGGTGGGTTGTTTCATTGAGGCCGTCCCTAAGAACTGAGATCTGTATGTGTGATTTAAGATTCAGCTGATACCGTGCATTGGGATCCTTAATTAACCCTCTCGGCTTCTTAGCCACCCTAGTACTCTGTCCAGGAGTTGCAATTAGTTTCTGGTGTTTGTAGGATATGTGTTGGCGGCCGTGCGTAGTGCTGACCCTAGGGGTGGGCTATGTTGCGGTAGATACACCATGGCACGGTGTACCGAGTCACCCGTTTGGTGTCTCAGGAACCCTGTTCACATCGTTCGGGGCCGTAAGTGGAAACCTCGGCCGGACTCCCTGTGGATGGAACCTGGATAGGCGATAAACCTGGACTAGAGACTTAGGTGTTTAGGTAGGCTGTGGCCGACACCCTCGCTGGGCTTCCGCTTGAAGGTTGTCGAGTACATGTCGTGTAGACGGCGGTAAGCGGTGAAAGCGTGTATGACGAAGTACACCCCTGCAGGGTATAAAACTATTCGAATAGCCGCGTCCGCGGTAAAGGACTACTTGGTTGCCTATACAGTTCATAGACAAGTTAATGGATACTACTAAAAGACTCAAGATAAGTGTGAGTACCGAGGATGGCCCTCTCGCAGGATAACGAGGGAGGATCCCCGGTGGAGTATTGTGTTGGTGAGTAGTGGACTCGTGTGCGAAAACTATTTTACTAGAGAGGTTCCGTAGGATAGCTTAGCCAAGAGTCAAAGCTGGCTTGCTGCATAACCCCACCACCTTCCTGAGAATGAGCATGTATAGTAGGTTCTGATGTAAGACTTGCTAAGTACCTTTGTACTCATGTTTGCTTATTTATTGTTTTCAGACGACAACACTGCCCCCTCAGATGGATTTTATGTAGACCTTGACGTCGACGAGTGACTAGCCACCAAGGTGGTGATCCCGGCCATGGAGGGCCCTATGTAGATAGACAGGCTTTGAGAAGCCTTCCTTCTTTTTAGAGTCTGTACTCAGACTAGTTGCTTCCGCATGTGCCTGTATGATTGTATGACTTGAGTGTCGGGTCAAGTGACCCCTATCTGTATGAACATGTTATATATGGCTCCCTAGAGCCTTTAAATAAAGTACTTGAGTTGTAGAGTTTTGTTGTGATGCCATGTTGTATGTACTCATATCGGGCATCTTGTGTGTATGATTGAAATGCTTGGTATGAGTGGGATCCGACAATCTAGTTGTTTATCCTTCGCAGCCTTTCTTATGGGGAAATGTAGTCTAGTGTTCCTCGAGCCATAGTAGTCCGCTACAGCCCGGTTCACCGGAGTCCTGCTAGCCCAGCACTACTGTTCAGGACACTTGATTGGCCGGCATGTGTTTCACTTCGTCCCTATGTCTGTCCCTTCGGGGAAATGTCACGCGGTGACTTCCGGAGTCCTGCCTAGCCCGCTACAGCCCGGAACCCCTGGAGTCCTGTTATCCTAGTGCTACAGCCCGGAATCACTTGTTGATGACCGACATGTTCGAGGTGATTCATGTATGCCTGTCTCCATAGGTCTGTGCCGCTTTGGGTTCACGACTAGCCATGTCGGCCCGGGTTCTGGGTCATATGGATGCTAGCGACATTGTCATATACATGAGCCGAAAGGCGCAAACGGTCCCGGGCCATGGTAAGGCGACACCGTGGGATACCGTGCGTGAGGCCGCAAAGTGATATGAGGTGTTACCGGCTAGATCGATGTGGCTTGGAATCGGGGTCCTGACAGCTGGCCAACCAATCCGGGTATCGGACCTCGCGAATGACCCCAGCGGCTTCTAGCTTGCGGGTCTCTTAAACAATGAAGGCCTGCTTTTCCACGGATTGCCGCCTGGCCTTCTGCTTCACGGGGAGCACATTTGGGCACACGTTGAGGTGATGCTCGATGACGCTCTTGGGGATCCCCGCCAGCTGATCGGGCTCCCAAGCAAATACCTTCTTATTTGCGCGCAAGAACTTGACCAAGGCCTCCTCCTGCTCAGGCTCAAGGTTGGCGCCTATGGTGAAAGTGGCACTGGAGGACCCGTCCTCGTCGACGGGTATCTGCTTAGTCTCTGCCTTGTCCTGGGTGAACAACTGCTTCTTCTTGGCGGGCGCAGCCCCCTTGGGCTCAGGGGTCTCTGCGTTGACAGGCCACGCCGACGCCGCTGTCTTGAAGGCGAGGTCAAGTACTCGCAGGGCGTCCCCGGTGTCCCCGCGCACGGTGAGGGTACCGTTGCTCCCGGGCATCTTCATGAGGTTGTACGCCGGGTGCGTGGCGGCCATGAACTGGGCCAGTGCTGGGTAGCTGAGGATGGCGATGTAAGGGAGGCCTACGGGTGCGATGTCAAAGTCGACCATCTCCGTGCGGAAGTTGTCGTAGGTGCCAAAGGTTACCGGGAGCCGGATCTGTCCCAGGGAGTCGGATGATCCGCCTCCGACGCCCGAGAAAGATCGGTTGGGCCGCAGCCGCTCCCGGGGTATGCAGAAGAGGTTGAAAGTCTCGACCGAAAGCACGTTGAGGCCCGCGCCGCCGTCGATGAGGGTCCTGGTGACGGCCACCTGGCAGATGGTGGGGGTGCACAGCAGGGGGAGCGCGCCCGAGCCGACTAGGTTGGTGGGGTGGTCCTCCGAGCTGAAGGTCAGATCGACCTCGCGCGCCGCTCGGTCCGGGGGAGCCCCCTGCCGTGCGGAAGCGGTGCTAACCCGGCGGGCAAAAGGCTTGACGCGGCGACTTGTGGGCGGCGCCTGCGAGCCGCCCAGGAGGGCGGCAACAACCGGAGGCGTCGGTGTTGCGGTGCAGTTACTCTATCGCGTAGGCGGGATGCTGGGGTGGTGCTCGGAGCTCGTTTCCCGCCAAGCCGGTGGCGGTGTTGACGGCGGGCGGCGGGGGACGACGAGAATGACCACCGGCGAGGGCCGCAGGGGCGGCGCGAGCCCGACTGGTGCCGCACATGGACGCGGCGGCCGGAGGAGGGCGGAGCGGTGGAAGACGGATTCCGGCACACCCCTACCTGGCGCGCGAAATGTCGGATTTCGGGTTCCGGCAGACCCTTAAGGTTCGAACACTGGGGTACGCGCGGAAATCACGCCTTCTACCTCCCCGTCACACAAAGAGATAACTACTAAAAGAATCACACAAGAGACGCCAGATTCATACTGGTTCGGGCCACCATTGTGGTGTAATACCCTACTCGAGTGTGTGGTGGATGGATTGCCTCCTGGGGCTGGTGATGATGAACAGTACAAGGAAGAACTGCCTCGCGAGGGTCTGTTCTTGGCTGGGGCGATGGACTACCGGGAGGAGTTCCGTCGCCATCTATCTCTCTCTCTCTCTCTCTCTCTCTCTCTCTCTTTGCTTGCTAGTTGGATCCACACGCCGAACCGAACCCCTTGCAACGTGGGTGGCCAGTCCTATTTATAGGGGCCCTGGTCCTCTTCCCAAATATCGAGCGGGAAGGGAGCCAACAATGGCGGGCTAATTTGAAGGGGGACAGCAAGTACTCTTATCCTGACTAAAGGTGGTCTTCGCCTGCGAAAGACTCTACGGTGACGCCGTGCTGGGCTCCATGGTGACCTCCGTCTTGTTGTCCGCTTGGTCCTGGTCTCGTTGCACCGAAATGGCAACCTTTGCATGATGCCTCAGTACTCCGCGGCTGCGCTTGCCCCCTTTGCACCAAAGAGGAAAGAAGGATGCTGCGCGCGCTGGCGCCCGCCTGGCACCCTCGATCGTCATGGCTTGCGTCACGGGCACCTCGCGAGGTACCCTGCCCTAATATCTCCATCTCCTCGCGAGCCAGCCTGAGGAGGCTGCGCCTGCGGATGCGCCGTGCCGTCCGCCTCGCGAGGCTTGGCC
This sequence comes from Triticum monococcum, assembly GCA_034509565.1. Taxonomy (NCBI): domain Eukaryota; kingdom Viridiplantae; phylum Streptophyta; class Magnoliopsida; order Poales; family Poaceae; genus Triticum; species Triticum monococcum. The sequence continues at coordinate 165,457,901 of CM067841.1, read as the reverse complement.
CCTCGCGAGGGTCTTGAATCTTGTGCTGGTGAAGATGGGCCATGTTGGGCCCCCATTTGAGCCATGCCGTAGGCCGCAGACAGGCAAGTCTGGGGACTGTCGGCGTTCTGGGAACGGGGGTCCCTAGACTTGCCTGCCTGCGGCCTGCGGCGTGGCTCAAGTGGGGGCCCAGCGCGGCCCATCTTCATCAACACGAGGCTCAAGACCCTCACGAGGGGCCAAGCCTCGCGAGGCGGACGACACGGCGCATCCTCAGGCACAGCCTCGTCAGGCTGGCTCGCGAGGAGGCGGAGAGTTCATGGCGGGGTACCTCGCTAGGTGCCCATGACGCAAGCCATGACGACACGGGGCACCAGGTGGGTGCCAGCGCGCGCAGCGTCCCTCTTTCCTCTTTGGTGCAAAGGGGGCAAGCGTATCCGCGGAGTACCGAGGCATCAGGCAAAGGTTGCCACTTTGGTGCAACGAGACCAAGACCAGGAGGACTACGAGACGGAGGTCACCATGGAGCCCAGCGTGGCGTCATCACCAGAGCCTTTGGCAGGCGAAGACTGCTTTTGTCAAGATAGATGTACTCGCTGTCCCCCTTTAAATTAGCCCGCCATTGTTGGATCCCTTCCCGCTCAATACTTGGGGAGAGGACCAGGGCCTCTATAAATAGGACTAGCCACCCACGTAGCAAGGGGTTGGGTTAGGTTCGATTCCTACGGGAGAGGTTCGATTCCTGGTTGTTCGGCCCGGGATCTGAGAGAGAAAGAGAGAGAAAGGTGACTGAACTCTTCATAGCAGTTCATCACCACAGCCAAGAACAGACCCTCGCGAGGCTGTTCTTCCTTGTATTGTTCATCCACACCAGCACCAGGAGGCAATCCATCCACCACACACTGGAGTAGGGTATTACACCACATCGGTGGCCCGAACCAGTATAAATCTCGTGTCTTTCGTGCAGCTCTTTTAGTAGTTTAGATCCCATCGAGACGGAGAGGTTGAAGGCGAGATTTCCACGCGCACCCCAGTGTTCGAACCTTAAGGGTCTGTCGGAACCCGAAATCCGACATTTGGCGCGCCAGGTAGGGGTGCGCCGGGATCCGTCTTCCACCGCTCTGCCCTCCTTCGGCCACCGCAACCATGCGCGATGCCAGCCGGGATCACGCCGCCCCGGCGGCCCTCGCCGGTGGGCGCTCTCGTCGTCCCCCGCCGCCCGCCGTCAACACCGCCACCGGCTCGGCGGGAAACGAGCTACAAGCACCACCCCAGCGTCTGCCTACGCGACAGAGCAACTGCACCGCGGCACCGACGCCTCCGGTCGCTGCGGCCCTCCTGGGCGGCTCGCAGGCGCCGCCCACAAGTCGCCAGATCAAGCCTTTTGCCCGCCGGGTTAGCACCGCTGCCGCGCAGCAGGGGGCTCCCCTGGACCGGGCGGCGAGCGAGGTCGATCTGACCTTTAGCTCGAAGGACCACCCCACCAACCCGGTCAGCTCAGGCACGCTCCCCTTGTTGTGCACCCCCACCATCTGCCAGGTGGCTGTCACCCGTACCCTCGTCGACGGCGGCGCGGGCCTCAGCTTGCTTTCGGTCGAGACTTTCGACCTCTTCCGCATACCCCGGGAGCAGCTGCGACCCAGCCGATCCTTCTCGGGCGTCGGGGGCGGATCATCCGACTCCCTGGGGCAGATCCGGCTCCCGGTGACCTTCGGCACCTACGAAAACTTCCGCACAGAGACGGTCGACTTCGACATCGCCCCCATCGGCCTTCCTTACAATGCCATCCTCGGCTACCCGGCACTGGCCCAGTTCATGGCCGCCACGCATCCGGCATACAACCTCATGAAGATGCCCGGGAGCAATGGTACCCTCACTGTGCGCGGGGACACCGGGGACGCCATGCGAGGACTCAAGCTTGCCTTCAAGACAGCGGCGTCGGCACGGCCCGCCAACGCGGAGGCCCCTGAACCCAAGGGGGCTGCGCCCGCCAAGAAGAAGCAGTTGTTCACCCAGGAAAAGGCAGAGACCAAGCAGATACCCATCGAGGAGGACGGGTCCTCCAGTGCCACTTTCACCACAGGCGCCAACCTTGAGCCTGACCAGGAGGAGGCCTTGGTCAAGTTCTTGCACGCGAATGAGAAGGTATTTGCTTGGGAGCCCGATCAGCTGGCGTGGATCCCCAGGAGTGTCATCGAGCATCACCTCAACGTGTGCCCAAATGTGCGCCCCGTGAAGCAGAAGGCCAGGCGGCAGTCCATGGAGAAGCAGGCTTTCATCGCCCAAGAGACTCGCAAGCTAGAGGCCGCCGGGGTCATTCGCGACGTCCGATACCCGGCTTGGTTGGCCAACCGTATCGTTGTGCCCAAGAAGGGGGGGAGAATGCATGTGTGTCGACTTCACCAACCTCAACAAGGCATGCCCGCAAGATCCGTTCCCGCTCCCCTGCATCGACCAGATTGTCGATTCCACTGCGGAGTGTGACCTGCTATGCTTCCTGGATGCCTTCTCCGGGTATCACTAGATCAAGATGGCAGTGGAAGACATTGAGAAGACCGCCTTCTTGACCCCATGCAGGGTATACTGCTATACACGCATGCCGCTCGGGCTGCGTGACGCAGGGGCAACCTTTCAACGACTGATGCACATCACCTTGGGCCAGCAGCTCGGAAAGAATGTCGAAGCCTACGTTGATGACATTGTAGTAAAATCTCGGGAGGCCAAGACCCTGATACAAGACCTGGAGGAGACCTTCGCGAGCCTCGACGCAGTAAACCTGCGGCTAAACCTGGAGAAATGTGTGTTTGGCATCCCCTCGGACAAGCTCTTGGGATTCCTCGTGTCCCATCGTGGCATTGAGGCCAACCCCGAGAAGGTCAAGGCGGTCGAAGACATGAGTCCAACAAAGACCCTCAGAGAAATGCAGAAGCTCACTGGCGCGTGACCGCGCTAGGGCGCTTCATCTCCAAACTGGGGGAGCAAGCGCTGCCTTTCTTCCAGCTGATGAAGAGAAAGGGGCCCTTTGAATGGACTGAAGAGGCAGATAAGGCGTTTCAAGATCTCAAGAGATACCTGACCAGTCCCCTAGTCATGGTGGCTCCGCGCCCTCAGGAGCCCCTGCTGCTGTACCTTGCTGCCACACCCTACTCCGCTAGCGCAGCCCTGGTGGCGGTTAGGGAGGAGCACCAAGTCAAGGCCGCAGCGGCAGCCCGAGGCAGGACAAAACGGGAACAAGGAAAGCCTGCAGAAGCCGCAACCGCAGCTGAGGAGGGTCAGCTGCCGAGGAATGCACCGGGGGCAGGAGAGGCCGCCCGACCAGATGGTCCACCTCCCGAGGCCACGACGCCCCGTGAGGCGCCCTTACCTCCCGAGGGCGCAGCAACCCCAGATGCTCCTAGCCTTGTTGAGCACCCAGTTTACTTTGTTAGCACGGTGCTACGGGACTCGAGGGCCCGGTACCCAATGCCTCAGAAGCTCCTCCTCGCGCTACTAGTAGCCTCGCGCAAGCTACGTCACTACTTCCAGGCTCACCCCATCAAAGTCGTCTCGTCATACCCCCTGGAGAGGGTGCTCAGAAGCCCTAACTCAGCCAGAAGGGTCGCTGAGTGGAACAGAGCTGCAGGCGTTTCAGCTCGAATTCAGCACAACCAGGGTCATCAAAGGAGCAGCATTGGCGGATTTCATGGCAGAATGGACAGAGGCACCAGGCCTCAAGGCCGACGAGGATCGGTCCCTCTTCCCGGGGAGCGAGGCGCCAAAAGGCTGGGTCATGCACTTTGACGGGGCGTTCTCCAGACATGGTGCTGGGGCTGGAGCAGTGCTTATATCGCCCACTCAGGACAAGCTCTACTACGCCGTACAACTCTGCTTCCAACAAGGTGAAAAGGTCTCCAACAACATAGCGGAATACGAGGGTCTAATAGCGGGCCTGAAGGCCGCGGCAGCCCTGGGGGTGAAGCGCCTTACCATTAAGGGCGATTCACAGCTCCTCATGAACTTCTCCAACCAGGTGTACGAGCCGAAAGACGAGCACATGGAAGCTTACCTTGCGGAGGTCCGTAGGATGGAGAAGCAGTTTTGGGGGTTGGAGTTGCAGCATGTGCCCCGTGGCACCAATCAGGAGGCCGACGACATCGCCAAGCGGGCATCCAGGCGGCTGCCTCAGGAGCCTGGTGTCTTCGAGGAGAGGCTCTTCAAGCCCTCAGCCTTGCCATCACTATCAAACACGGCTCAGCCTCGGGAGGAGCTCCCCCAGCCACCTGCCTCAGGAGCCCCGATCTGTGGCCCGGCCTCAGGAGCACGCCTGCTCCTGACGATGGAACCTCAGGAGGAGTGCTGGATCACGGAGCTCCGGAGTTACTTGATGCAAGGGACCATGCCGGAGAAGGAGGAACTAGAGCGGATGGCGCGGCAGGCCACTGCGTACTGCATCAGAGACGGAGAACTCTATCGAAAGCGACCAAACGATGTACTCCTGCATTGCATTTCCAGGGAGCAAGGAAAGGAACTACTGGAGGACTTACACAGCGGAGACTGCGGTCACCACTCATCATCGCGGACCCTCGTCGGCAAGGCGTTCCGCAGTGGGTTTTATTGGCCAACCGCACTCAATGACGCCGTAGAGCTGGTGAAAGCTTGTGAGGCCTGCCAGTTCCATGCCAAGCAAATCCATCAACCGGCCGGAGGCCTGCAGACTATACCCCTTTCATGGTGGTTCGCAGTCTGGGGGCTGGACATCCTGGGCCCATTTCCTCGAGCGCCAGGGGGCTACCGCTACCTCTACGTCGCTGTGGACAAGTTCACCAAGTGGGCTGAAGTGGAGGCCGTCCGCACCATCCCCGCGGGCTCCGCGGTCAAGTTCATCAGGGGCATCGTGAGCCGGTTTGGGGTGCCGAACCGCATCATCACAGACAACGGTTCGCAGTTCACCAGTAACCTCTGCAAAACATATTGTGCTAACCTTGGAACGCAGATATGCTACGCTTCAGTGGCGCACCCTCGAAGCAACGGCCAGGGCGAGCGGGCCAAGGCAGAGGTCCTGAGGGGCCTCAAGACCAGGACGTTCAAGAAGAAGCTGGAGGCCTGGGGCAGAGGATGGTACGATGAGCTGCAGTCCGTGCTCTGGTCCATCCGCACCACCGCGACCAAACCGACTGGGGAGACCCCATTCTTCCTGGTCTACGGAGCGGAAGCAGTCCTCCCTCACGAGGTCAGATGTCACTCTGCGTGGGTCCTGGCGTTCGACGAGGCGCAGCAGGACGCCATGCGGGGGATGGACCTCGTGCTGGGGGAGGAACGTCGCCGGGAGGCCGCGCTGCGAGCGGCAAGGTATCCGCAGGCGCTGCGGCGATATCACTGCCGCAACATCCGCCCCAGGACTCTCGAGGTAGGAGACCTCATGATCAGGCGGGTTCTCTCCAGGGAGGGGTTGCATAAGCTCTCTCCCATGTGGGAGGGCCCGTTCAAGGTTGTTCATGTTTCCAGGCCCGGCTGCGCGCGCTTGGAGACTCAGGAGGGAGTGCCAATCCAGAATGCGTGGAACATCCAGCACCTCCGGAGGTTCTACCCCTGAAAAGGCCCAGAGCCTGTGAAGCAAGGCGAGTGCCTGTGAAGATCATCGCTTTGGAAAGGCCCAGAGCCTATGAAGCAAGGCGAGTGCCTGTGAAGATCATCGCTTTGGGAAGGCCCAGAGCCTGTGAAGCAAGACGAGTGCCTGTGAAGATCATCTCTTTTTGGAAAGGCCCAGAGCCTGTGAAGCAAGGCGAGTGCCTGTGAAGCTATCGCGTTTTCGAAAGGCCCAGAGCCTGTGAAGCAAGGCGAGTGCCTCTGAAGATCATCTCTTTTTGGAAAGGCCCAGAGCCTGTGAAGCAAGGCGAGTGCCTGTGAAGATCATTGCTTTGGAAAAGGCCCAGAGCCTGTGAAGCAAGGCTAATGCCTGTGAAGCTTGCCGCCCCGTGGCACTCTCACGTAATAATGAGTGGGGCTGTACACGCGCCGGAGTCTCAGGAGCGCCGGCCTCAGGCCCTGGGGCTCCCTCCCACGCCCAGTGGCAGCACTTAGCTCCGCGCTAGTGAGAAGACGTCGAAGACTAGATTAGGTGCCGGACGTGGCTTTTCCATTTGCTTTCCGCAGTTGACGCGTTCGTTTGCATTTGGAGTCTTATTGGAGTTATCGCTGTTGCTGATTTATGGTTCGTTGATTTTTGCCCCTCGCTTTGGTTTCTCTCGTGAACAACCTCGCGAGGGATGGTGCTCAGGCGCCCTCGTGAGGGTTTCTGCCCTAGCCACAGGAGGGTTTCACGGCCCTGGCGCATTACAGGAGCACCCCTCCTAGTCCGTGCCCCTCGGGTACCACGACGCGCACACAGGGCCTGGGTCGGTCGCCCCACTCCCCGGCAGGGGTCGAAAGCTATCTACGCACAGGCGGGAAATCAGGAAGTACAAAAATGAGATCAAGGTAATAGCTGAAGCGGCAACATTTCCCAACATGCCCCAAGGGGGCTCCACGCATCTGTTCTGTTTTACACAGGGAACAAAAGGGAAAGGAAAATAGACGAGCCTGGCGCCGCCCCTCCCGCATCAGCCCACGGTGGCGACACAGGCTGCCTCAGGGCCTCAGGCGGACCCCCTCTCGCGCTGCGCCGGGGCACGACGGAGGGCGGACGAACCACCACCTCCTAGGCAAACCCGATGGCGCGGGCAGGACTGCTGCCACCACTGGAGGAGTCGCTTGAGGAAGAGCTGACGAAGCTGGGGGAGTCGCTGACGCCGCCGCCCGCTCGGGCGCTATCTCCCCCATCACCATTGGAGCGGGGCCCGCGGACGCGGTCATCATCCTCAGCGCACCACCCCGCGCGGCGACCATCTTCCCCAAACACCCTCACGTAGAGGGTGGCGTCGCCATCGAACCTGAAGTGCAGAGTGCACCGACGCTCCAGGCCGCGAGCGCGGGCGAACGCCTGCCAGCCGCGAGTGAAGGCCAAGCCCCCGCTGGCGGAGACCTCCAGCGCGACCCACTAGGACCTGCTGCAGCAGCCCTCCGCCTGGAGCCAGAGGCCGCCAGGAGCGCCGGCCGAGAGTTCGCCAAGGAGGAAGCGAGGGAGCGGGAGCTGGGCGCGAGCCGGCTCCGCTGACCAAACGACGAATTCCGGCGGCGCCTGCACGGTGCGAAAGCGCGGCCTAGGGGAGCGCGCAACCCAGGCGCACCTTCCGGCTGCGGCGGCTTGCCCGCCACTGCGCTGGGAGCCCCCCCCCCCTCGGCCGCTGGGAGCTGCCGGGGCGGCCACCGGGTGCTTCCAAGGGCGCCCGCGACCATGCTTGGATGGGGGAGAGGCAGGACCGACCTGGAGGGCCTTCCCCTTCTCTGCGGCCGAGTACCTCCTCGATGGAGCCATCACACCAAGACAGAGCAAGAACTGAGGCGAAGGAGAGAGCAAGAGGAGATGGACTGGACGGGCACGAGCGGGGCCGTACTTATAGCCGGCGAAGGCCAACCGCCGGTCTCCATGATCACAGGTAATCATAACACGTTCTGCATGCAGGGACTTGTCCAACTCGCACGATCACCAAGGCGTCATGGGGAAGCGGAGGCGCCACGTCCAATCAACTGCCATGCGGCGTCCAAGGCCGCAGACTGTTGGGGCCCGCGGAGCTTGGCCCTTGCCCTTTCGCCTCTCAGCACGGCCAAGTCCATGCGCGCCTTGGGCCCGGGGGCTACTGTTGGCGTTCTAGGAACGGGGGTCCCCAGACTTGCCTGCCTGCGGCCTGCGGCGTGGCTCAAGTGGGGGCCCAGCGCGGCCCATCTTCATCAACACGAGGCTCAAGACCCTCGTGAGGGGCCAAGCCTCGCGAGGCGGACGACACGGCGCATCCTCAGGCACAGCCTCGTCAGGCTGGCTCGCGAGGAGGCGGAGAGTTCATGGAGGGGTACCTCGCGAGGTGCCCATGATGCAAGCCATGACGACACGGGGCACCAGGCGGGTGCCAGCGCGCGCAGCGTCCCTCTTTCCTCTTTGGTGCAAAGGGGGCAAGCGTATCCGTGGAGTACCGAGGCATCAGGCAAAGGTTGCCACTTCGGTGCAATGAGACCAAGACCAGGAGGACTACGAGACGGAGGTCACCATGGAGCCCAGCGCGGCGTCATCACCAGAGCCTTTGGCAGGCGAAGACTGCTTTTGTCAGGATAGATGTACTCGCTGTCCCCCTTCAAATTAGCCCGCCATTGTTGGATCCCTTCCCGCTCAATATTTGGGGAGAGGACCAGGGCCTCTATAAATAGGACTAGCCACCCACATAGCAAGGGGTTGGGTTAGGTTCGATTCCTAGGGGAGAGGTTCGATTCCTGGTTGTTCGGCCCGGGATCTGAGAGAGAAGAGAGAGAGAAAGGTGACTGAACTCTTCATAGCAGTTCATCACCGCAGCCAAGAACAGACCCTCACGAGGCTGTTCTTCCTTGTATTGTTCATCCACACCAGCCCCAGGAGGCAATCCATCCACCACACACCGGAGTAGGGTATTACACCACATCGGTGGCCCAAAACAGTATAAATCTCGTGTCTTTTGTGCAGCTCTTTTAGTAGTTTAGATCCCATCGAGACGGAGAGGTTGAAGGTGAGATTTCCGCACGCACCCCAGTGTTCGAACCTTAAGGGTCTGCCGGAACCCGAAATCCGACAGGGACCCCCGTTCCCAGAACGCCGACAGTCATCATACCATATGTATCCATTCAAATGATGTTCTTGTTTATCAGACGATCAACAGGAAGAGGGCGATTGCTGCTCGTGGAGGAGCACAAGCAAAGTATTTGGAAAAGGAAGTGGCACCTGATAAATCAAATAGCCCATTAGGTGTAGTTGCAAAATCACCTGACCCACAAAATACCCCAACTCTAGCAGACTCTAGCCCTACTACACTGGTCATTTCTGATGCCCCAACTCAGCAAACCCCAACTACAGCAAACAGTATGATTATGCCAGTTGACATGAAAGTGCGTTATATCGACTAGAGGGGGGGTGAATAGGCGATCTTTATGAAATTCTTCACTGAGGAATTTGCTGGTGAGGAAATTCCTTAGCGAAGAACTACCAGCAGCGGAATGAGTACTCAAAAGTAAACATAACAGAATACAAGCATAGTCATCTTGATGAAATGAAGACAGGCACAGAGTATAGAAGCGTAAACACAGGATAACACAGGATGAAGACAAACAGACTGAAGAAATTGAAGTGAGGAAATTGAGAGAGTCTTCAGTCAAAGTCTTCAAACACAGATATGAACAAGCACACAACACAGTTATGAGGAAATGAAAGAGTTGAGGAACTTGAACCAGTAAGCTTGGTGAAGACAATGATTTGGTAGACCAGTTCCAACTGTTGTCTCAGTTGTATGTCTGGTTGGAGCGGCTGAGTATTTAAACTCGAGGACACACAGTCCCGGACAACACGCAGCTCAGGACACCCAGTCCTCACCATATTCTCCTTGAAGTAAGGTCACACACACCATGTCCAATCACTCGTGGTAAGTCTTCAGGCGACTTCCAAACCTTCACAAACTGGGTCACTCGGCGATCCACAATTCCTCTTGGATGCTCTAGACCATGACGCCTAACCGTCCGGAAGAAGCACAGTCTTCAAAGGTAACAAGCGTCGGATCCACGCAGGATCAATCTCTTCAGTGATGCTCAATCACTTGGGGTTTGTAGGTGTTTGGGTTTTGGGTTTTTGGTTTTTCCTCACTTGATGATTTTCGTTCAAAGTCCTCGGAGGATGGGTTGCTCTCAAATGACAAGTGTCAGTTTCTCTCGGAGCAGCCAACCAGCTAGTGGTTGTAGGGGGGCGGCTATTTATAGCCTAGGGAGCAGCCCGACATGATAAGACATAAATGCCCTTCAATGATATGACCGTTAGGTGGATAGATATTTTCGGACAGCTGGCGCATAGCACAACAACGGTCGGAATTTTGAGTAGCAAAATCCTCAGGGCTATCATGTTCCTCACTGTGTAGGAAATCCGCACTGGCGAATTCCTAACTCCTCCGTTAGAACAAATTCCTCAGAGACCAGAAGAACTTCGTCTCTATCACTGAAGAATATGACTAGACTGTATGAGATTTCCAATGGCTTCACTCGAAGGGATTGGTAGGTGTAGGATTTTGAGTTGAGCATCACATGGAAAATTTTCCTTAGTATTTCCTCGACCCCCATTAACAGTATGGTATTTCCTATGACTCAAGAAAGAGAAAATGAAACTACGAAAACAAAAGTCTTCACGCTTCATGTTCCTCGAATGAATACCAAGTCTTCACGGTCACACCATTTCCTTCACTTTCAAAGTCTTCAGAAAGTCTTCAGAATACCAAAGTCTTCAGACGAAGAACTTCATTTTTAGGGGTCGACTTTCTCTGTAAATATCAAACTCCTCATAGACTTATAGACATGTGTACACTCATAAACACATTAGTCCCTTAACATATAAGTCTTCAATACACCAAAATCACTAAGGGGCACTAGATGCACTTACAATCTCCCCTTTTTGGTGATTGATGACAATATAGGTTAAGTTTTCAACAGGGATAAACATATGAAGTGTAACTACTAATATTGAGGAATTTGACTGCAAGATATAGAAGTACTCCCCCTGAAGATGTGCATAGTGAGGAATTTGCTTTTGAAGCAATGCACACTTGAAGAGTTGAATCATGGAGATCTCCCCCTATATCTTGTACTTCATACACACATTTGATATATAACAGTGAAGAATTTGAAATGCATGATGAAATATGGTGACTGATGTAATTCAGCATGTGTGCAATAATATTAACGAGGAATAAGCATGCAGAAAAACGTATCAAGAGTATCAGAGCACCATCGGGTTTAAGTTTACAACTCGATCCAATAAAGTCGCAAAAGAACGAGAGTTGTAACTTAACAAAAAATGCCCATATAGAAAGACCCGCTTGAAGACTAACTCAAAATTCTCCCCCTTTGTCATCAAATGACCAAAAGGAATGAATATGAGGACTAACGCCCCTGAAGAATATCAAGTTGATGAAGGAGCGCCAGCATTGTTGGGGTCGTTTGTTGTAGTAGGGCCTGCCGCAGTGTCGTCCAAGTCTTCATTTTCATCAGTGTTGCGCGATGAAGAATATGAGCTGGTCACCAGAGAAGGAACATTGACCTTCTTGAATTTCTTTGGTGGAGGTGCAGACAAGGCAAAATCTTCTTTGAGACCCATGTTCTTCAGATCTTCTTCACCATACAGATGTGACAGGATTGCCCAGGTGTAACCGAAGAGTTGATGGAGGTAGTAGTGGTTTTTCTTCACTACATTGTGTGTGGCAGTCATGTTGTGAAGAAGTGAACCAAACTGACGCTTAACCCATTTGTGATTTCGATCCACCTTCTGGTGAAGACTAAGCAGAAGTTCATGGTCAGTCATCATGCACGGAGCAGTGGCTTGAGGAGTGTACTTGGGTGCATTGGCAGAGTCATGTGTGGCAGAGTCATCATTGGTGGAATAAGATGCAGCTTTGCGAAATTGGCCATCCAATGGACAAATGCCTTCATCTATTACGGCTGGTGCCTTGCCCTTTCCATCAACTGAGGAATATGTCTGCTTGAGGACTTCAATTGGGGGCAAGTAGCTGAGGTGATTCTGCAAATCAGCTTTGTAGTTGAGTGAAGACCTTGCCCTGAGGAATCTCATAATCCAAGGTGCATAAGGCTGTGGCTCAAACGGAGACAGTGCAACATTGGCCATGGTCCTTGTGAAGAAATCGTGGCAATTGGCAGGAATGCCATGAACGATGTTGAATACCAGATTCTTCATGATGCCAACAATTTCCTCATCACATGAGTCATGGCCTTTGATAGGACTGATTGTCCTCGTAAGAATACGATAGACAGTTCTGGGCACGTACAGAAATTCCTTCACAAGGAATTTGGTTCTTGGTGCCTGACCTAGCTTCAAAGGTTTCATCAGCACCTGCATGTAATGATGTGTGAGCTCAGGTTCACTGTAGATGCAGCGAGCTTCTTCAAGGGGAGGACTGAGTGGTAGAGCACGAAGCAATTCAGATGCTGGTGCAGTGTAGTGAGTGTTTTTAGACATCCAGTCTAGAACCCATGAATTCACATCTTCAGCATCTTCGGTCATGTGCAGCGTTGCATAGAATTGAAGAATCAGTTCTTCATTCCAATCACAGATGTCAGAGCAAAAGTTTAGCAGTCCAGCATCGTGAAGAACACTGAGGACTAGTGCGAAGCACGGCAGAGATTCCATATCCATGTGAGGAATATGCTCATGGTAGAAGATCTTCTCCTTGTTGAACAACACTGAGGAATAGAAATTGGCTTGACTAGCAGTCCAGAACCGCCTCTTCCTAATGCGAGCAGAGTTATATGGGTTGTAATCTTCGAATAATACGTGCTCGCCGAAGAAGTCATCAGCCTTGAACTTTTGCTTGCATGAGAATGGGTCCTTTGGCTTCGGCAGAGGAGTGTCAGTCAGTTGCATCACGACCTCAGGAATCTCAATCGCAGGTTCTTCAGGCTGAGGAATTTCTGGTGCCTCCTCAATGACAGTCTGCGTCGTTGGTTGTTCAGCAGTAGCAGTTTCTTCAGCGCTAGTGGCTGGAATTTCCGTATGGACAGATACAGTGGGATGAGTTTCTTCAGAGCCCATATGTACAGTTTGTGTGGGGGACTGAGGAATTTGCTGTAGAGGAGTGAACATTGGTGAGTTTGGATGCTGACTTTCCCGGAATTCATCACTGATTACGGGTGTGGAGCAGCTAATGTCCACATCTTCATCTTCCATTTCTTCAACACCAGCCTCTTCAGCTGTGAACTGAGGCATAGGCGAGGAGATGATAGATGTTGAAGGGATCGCATCCACTTCAATTTCTTCATCCAATAGTTCAGACGAAGCAGCAGAAGGAGTTTCTTCATTAGATCCTCCGGGGATCACATATTCTTCATCAAAAGGAACAAGGTCCTTTGATGGCCTGGTTGAGATGGGAACAGCATGAATCGGATTTGCAAATGAACTTGTCATAGGCTTCATTTTCTTCGGAGCCGAAGAATCTGAAGGAGCTGATGCTTTCCTTTTCTTCACTACAGCATGCTCAGCAGCCTTGGTCTTCTTCACATCCGATGCAGATGGAAGGATTGGAGTTGAAGTTGGTGCAGGAGCAGCTGAGGAATCTAGTTGATTTTCTTCAGGCACAACTGATGCAGTTTCCCTGAGTTCTTCAGTTTCTTCAGGCGGACCACTAGTGGGTGCCCTGGCAATTTCTTGAATGGCTGGAATGCAGACATCAGCCCTGGAAGTCACATTTTCTTCAGCAGCCTGATTGTCATCAGCGGTGCTAGCATTTTCTTCAGTAGGCTGAGCAGATGCTTCAGCCTAAGGAATTTCCTGTTGCGTTGGGGCTGCAACATTGGAAGTGAAGTTATCCGCAAGTTTCACAAAATGAACCTTGGCTCCAAGCCAATCAGCGCGATATGCGTCAAAGTCATCACTGAGTTTCTTAATCTCAGTCTGAATAGTGACAAGTTCTTCAGTTGTCATAGAGACAACGTTTTTCTTCAGATAGCACTCTTTCTTGTACTGCGCTTTCTTGATCTGTCTGGCCTTCACAAATTTCCACTTTTCTTCTTGAATGAAGTGGGTCAGCATGTGACTCTGGCCAGGAGTCAGCTTGAAGTCAGGCAAGGGAGTGTTGGGGTCCTTGTGCCAGACATCAATGTAGTCGAGGATCAACTTGGGATCCAAAAGCAGTGGCACCTCTGATCCTTTGGCTCTAGCGGCCCTGACTTGCCTGTCTCTGATGATTTCTGCAAGTTCACCATCATTAGCTTCGTCTTCTTCAGATGGTACTTGGAAGGCGACTTGTTTCTTTTGAGGACTTGGGCGAGGACCTCGTACAGCAGTGGCCTTTGTCTTCAGCAGTGAGGGGGCAGCTAAGGAACTTGGTGCAGCTGAGGAACTAGCTGAGACACCTGAGGCAATGGAGATGCCTGCAGTCCTTTGGCACGAGGCAAGATGCACAGGTGCTGAGGATTTAGTCGGAACAGCTGAGGGCTTTGGCGGAGGAGCTGAGGACTTTGGAGGAACAGGAGCAGCATGAGGAATTGGCCGTGAGGGCTTTGCTGGTGAAGCACTTGGCTTGCACCCAGGCTTCTTTGACATAGCCTTCTTTAGCTTGACAGCAGAGGCCTCATCAGAGGTAGCAGCAGCAGCAGCAGAGTCTCAATTGAATTTCCTCACTGCTTCTCTGGCTTGCTTAGCCAACTTGGCTTGGTGCTTGGCCCATTCATCAGGATAGTCCTCACTGCACTTGAGGCTGGTGGGATCAGCGATTTGGCCAGGTGCCAATGGAGGTCTTGGGCATGGAGGATTGACTGCGAATTTCTTCATGTACTTAGGAGTGGCATATCTGTATTCCCTCCACTCTCTTGCCCATCTCCTCTCTATCTTCTGAATGCACACTTTGCGTTCATTCTTGGTTTCCTCAGTAGGTGTGAAGTACCCAGCATATATTTCATCAGGGATCTCAAACGTTGTATTTACCTCAGGCCTCTTTCCTCCCTTCTGTGGCTTGTTACCATCAACCATTTTCTTCAGTTGAGGAATTTGAACAACTGAATTCTCTGAAGAAGTATGCAACTTTTCTTCAAGGAATGCTGCAAATGAGTTAAGTTGATGAGAACCTAGTGATTCAGCAGCTGACATGTGTACCTGTGAACAGAGTATAGTTGCGACGAATTTGGAGAGGTCATATGCATTCTCGGAAGGTTTTGTAAAAAGAACAAGTTAGAGGAATTTGACCAGATGAGTCTTGAAGAATTTCACTAAGCGTTCTTTGTCTTAGGTTCCAGAGATGTGTAGATTAAAAATCCACATATTTGAGGAATCTTGAAGAAAGACATGGCTTAGAGAAACGAATCAAGAAGAGATGACGTGTGAGGTGTTTAGAGTGTGAATCTATGAAGAAAAACACCTTTGAAGATTTTGAACATAATCATTCGAATCAACGAGGGTAGTAAAAGTAACTTTTAATTACCCTGGACGAAGAACACGACGAACTGGAGTGATGAGATGTGAAGTTCGTCTGTGCATATCTTCCACGCCCTAACTTGGGGGAGGAACATGGATACGGCGGCGGCGGAGTGAAGATTTCCATGGTCGGCGCGAGTACGTCCGCGAGGAGGTTGAGGCAGTGAAGCTCTTCCTCACCGGCGGCGATGAAGTAGCGGTGGTGCTAGGGTTTGAGAAGCCCGAGCTGGAGAGAGATCGAGTGGAGTAAAAGAAATGAGGAAGGGAAGGAGGTGTATTTATAGCCACGGTGAAAAACTGCTCGCCCGAAGAAATTGGACGAACGTGCCCCTGACCCTTCTCATTCGCAGGACATGTGTCACCCATGTAGTGAGAGGTGGAGATCGTGTTAGATCATGGGTGAGTGCATAAGTGTATCGTGGGATGCGGAACGGTTTGAGCGCAAAGCCGAAAATTTCGATAAGGTAGGTTTTAAAGTTCCGTTCGCAATTTCTTCAGCTGACAAGGACACAGTGAAGATTTTGAACGAGTTTCAAATAGAATGCACATGAAGAATTTGTGAACAGATTGGGTTGAGTATAGCATAGAGGGGAAGGGTCTGATCACATTCACTTAGCAGAAAACCAACTTGAAGAAATAGCAATAAGTGAATGCTGTAGAGGACATAAACTCACATATATATAGCCAATGAAGAAAAACGATGGAACCAGTGAAGACTATGCAAAGTTGAAGAATATGAATAATTTGAGGAATTTCAACTTTTGGTGGTGGCGTGATCCACCGTATAAGAATGATGATTTCAGACACCGCGTACAATTATCGTAGGGTTCTGAGAATCAAATTCTTCATTAATTTCTTCACACTAAGAGTGTTATTATTCATTGATTGAAGAGAAACGTTTCTTCATGTGTTGCACATCTAAGTCATCAATTTTTCATAAGTGTTAGGATGAGTGTCCTTTTCAAAGAACATTCGAAGATTCTAGGATATTTAGCTCACACCGCAACTTGCTAAATCTCTTCTCATCCAAGGGCTTTGTGAAGATATCGGCTAGCTGTTCTTCAGTCTTCACATGCTCAATAGAAATGTCGCCCTTCAACACAAGATCACGAAGAAAATGATGACGAATCTGAATGTGCTTTGTCTTCGAGTGCTGAACTGGGTTGTGACCAATCCTGATGGCACTCTCATTGTCACAGAAGAGAGGCACATTCTTCATGTTGACGCCGTAGTCCTTGAGAGTTTGCTTCATCCATAGCAATTGGGCACAGCAAGAACCAGCGACAATGTACTCAGCTTCAGCAGTAAATAGTGATACGCAGTTCTATTTCTTCGAGGACCAACAGACCAAAGATCGTCCGAGGAAATGACATGTACCAGATGTTGACTTGCGGTCCACACGATCACCAACATAGTCAGAGTCAGAATATCCAATGAGATCAAAAGCCGAGCCCTTGGGGTACCATAATCCAAGTGTTGGTGTGTGAGCCGGATATCGAAGAATATGCTTCACAGCCCTATGGTGTGATTCCTTCGGTGTAGCTTGAAATCGGGCACACATGCAAACACTAAGCATTATATCTGGCCTGGATGCACATAAGTACAATAAAGAACCTATCATGGAGTGGTATACCTTATGATCGAAGTCGATACCATTTTCATCAGTGCACAGATGGCCATTTGTGGGCATAGGAATTTTGACGCCTTTGCAATCTTGCATGCCGAATTTCCTCAGTACATCCTTGAGATATTTCTCCTGAGATATGAATATGCCATTGCATTGTTGACGAATTTGAAGACCTAAGAAGAATTTCAACTCTCCCATCATAGACATTTGATATGCTTCACTCATCATATAGGCAAATTCATCACTATAACGTTGGTCAGTACAGCCAAAGATAATATCATCAACATATATTTGGCACACAAACAATTCACCATCATAAGATTTAGTGAAAAGGG
Organism: Triticum monococcum; assembly: GCA_034509565.1. Classification (NCBI taxonomy): domain Eukaryota; kingdom Viridiplantae; phylum Streptophyta; class Magnoliopsida; order Poales; family Poaceae; genus Triticum; species Triticum monococcum. The sequence goes on along the minus strand of CM067841.1, from coordinate 165,440,905 downwards.
TAGGGTCAAGTGAACCGGGTTTGAAGCCTTTCGTCATGAGGAATTCCTTCAAAGTATCATACCAAGCCTGTGGGGCCTGCTTGAGGCCATAGAGGGCCTTGTTGAGTCTGAAGACTTTGTCAGGATTCTTTGAATCTTCAAAACCTGGGGGTTGAGCAACATATACTTCTTCCTCAAGCTTACCATTGAGGAATGCACTTTTCACATCCATTTGATATAAAGTAATATCATGATGGTTAGCATAAGCAAGTAATATCCGAATAGCCTCAAGTCTAGCAACAGGTGCAAAAGTTTCATCAAAATCAATTCCTTCCACCTGTGTGTAGCCTTGAGCTACAAGCCGTGCCTTATTCCTCACCACAAGGCCATTTTCATCTTGCTTGTTGCGGTAGATCCACTTTGTGCCGATGATATTGTGCTTGCGAGGATCTGGACGTTTGACCAGTTCCCAGACATTGTTGAGCTCGAACTGATGTAATTCTTCTTGCATGGCCTGAATCCACTCAGGCTCCAGAAATGCTTCATCTACCTTAGTGGGCTCTGTAATAGAGACAAAAGCATAGTGCCCACAAAAGTTAGACAAATGTGAAGCTTTTGAGCGTGTGAGAGGACCTGGCGCTTTGATGTCATTGATGATCTTTTCAACTTGCACTTCTTTTGCAATGCGAGGATGAGCTGGTTGTCGTTGAAGAATTTGATCAGTGTTTTCTTCAGCACCATTTTCTTCAGCATTTTCTTCAGGTGCATTAGCTCGACGTTCTTCATGTTCTGGAATGAATTCTTCAGTAGGAATGACATCCTCAGTAGCCTTGAACTTGATAGTTTCCTCAGGTGCTGGTTCATCTATCACAGTAGGTAGGTGCTCTCTTTGCGAGCCATTAGTTTCATCGAACCGCACATCTACAGTTTCGACAACTTTGTGAAGAACGTTGTTGAAGACTCTGTAGGTGTGCAAGTCCTTTCCGTAACCAAGCATAAAACCTTCATGTGCTTTCGGTGCAAATTTTGAGTTGTGATGAGGATCTCTAATCCAACATTTAGCACCGAAGACTTTGAAATAACTTACATTGGGTTTCTTATCAGTGAGGAGTTCATAGGCAGTCTTTTTGAAGAATTTGTGAAGATATACTCTGTTGATGATGTGGCACGCAGTATCAATTACCTTAGTCCAGGAACGACGAGGCGTTTTGTATTCATCAAGCATAGTGCGAGCCATCTTAGCAAGAGTCCTGTTCTTGCGCTCCACCATGCCGTTCTGCTGAGGAGTATAAGGAGCAGATAACTCATGAGTAATACCAAGTTCATCAAGATAGTCATCGAGACCAGAATTCTTGAACTCAGTGCCATTGTCACTTCTGATGTGCTTGATCTTCACACCAAAGTTGGTTGAAGCCCTCGAGGAAAATCGTTTGAAGACTTCCTGCACTTCATGTTTGTAAGTAACAAGGTGTTCCCGTGTGTAGCGAGAATAATCATCAACAATAACAAAGCCATATTGAGATGCTTCATTTGAAATAGCAGAATAATGATTAGGACCAAAAAGATCCATGTGAAGCAATTCAAATGGGTGAGTGGTGGTCATGACAGTCTTTGCTGGATGTTTGGCCTTGGTCATCTTCCCAGCTTCACAGGCTCCACATAGGTGATCCTTGAGGAATTTGAAATTCTCGATGCCAATGACATGCTTCTTCTTCGCAAGCCTGTGCAAATTCCTCATGCCTGCATGACCAAGTCGTCGATGCCAGAGCCAGCCTTCTAAAGCTTTTGCAAGTAAGCACACGGCTGGTTGTGGTCCTGTAGAGAAATCAACAATATACAGGTCTCCTCTCCTAAAGCCTTCGAAGACTTTGGAATTGTCAGCTTCCATAACCACAACACAATGGTACTTGCCAAAGACAACAACCATATCAAGATCACAAAGCATTGAGACAAACATAAGGTTGTATCCTAAGGACTCAACAAGCATGACTTTGTCCATGTGTCGATCCTTTGTAATCGCAACCTTACCTAGACCCAATACCTGACTTTTGCCTTTGTCAGCAAAGATGATATGCTTCAGATGCGATAGAGATAATGGAGCATCCATCAATAGATTCTTGTCACCAGTCATGTGGTTTGTACATCCACTATCGAGGACCCACTCAGTGGCCTTGGGTTGATCATCCTACAGATGAATTAGTGCAGCTTACAAACTCATATACTTCATCAATGAAGAATATGACATCAATTCATCAAATCAATTTCATCAAGTAAAAGAACTGATAAAGCAATATGAGGACGTGAGAAATGAAAGTTCATTTCTTCATGATTAGCCTGCGTCCTATCAGGCATACTTAGGTCTCCAGCAAATTCTTCAGACGATTACGTATGTCTGGAGACCTGACCCTGCAGAAGAGATTAGTTCTTTTTCTTCACCACCCACATCTGAAGGGGTGGCAAAGAGTTCATCATTCTGCGAGCTCCATACGAGAAGGATGGCATAGAAGCCAGTCTATTTCGTTTCACATAAGAGGGGTTAGAGTAAGCATAAGAGTATGCAGAGAAATTCTTCAAGGACTTATGGACATAATGATTTGAAGAATAATGCACATATCCATAATCCTTAGATCTTCCCTGCGAAACAGACGGGTTAGCACGATGATGTTCATATGAGGACTTTGATCCATATGAGGAATTTGGTCCGTATGAGGACTTGAATCCATATGAAGAATTTGATCTAGGGTTCCTATTCTTCACACGTGGCGTCATGATGACATTCACTTGAAGATTTTCAAGGCATCTTTTGGGAACCCAGATTTTCTTCATAGGGGAGCCGTTCCTGCAGTTAGTGCCAACATATCTAGCAAATACTTCGCCATTCTGATTTTTGAACAGTTTATAGTTGGAGTCAATTGACTCATCATCAGAATGAGGAGATTCACATGCAAATCCAGATAAGTTAGATGGATGAACTGGAGGTCCTTTTGCAGCAACCCATGTAATTTTGGGGTACTGCTTAGGCTTCCAATATGTACCATCAGCATTGAGTTTCCTCTCAAAGGCGATACCCTCTTTCCAATATGTGCATGCCTGTCGTGTACAATTCCTTCAGCCCTGCATCGTCAGTGATACTAGCAATGTCCTTAGATGACGAATTAGTGATAGCAGAGGCATGTGAAGAATTTGAAACATTAGCAGCATTTGAACATTCAGGTGAAGAATTAGCAGATTCATGTTCAATGCACTTCAAGCATGGAGGAACAAATTCTTCCTAAGAAGCGCTGATTTGTTGAGCAAGTAATGAATCGCGCTCCTTCTGAAGATCTTCATAACTCACTCTTAGCTTCTCAAGGTCTTGCTTTCTTTGAAGAAATTCATAAGAAAGCTCCTCATGATTGGATAAGAGAGTGTTATGATGACTTTGAAGATTGTCAAACCTAGTCTAAAATCTCTGAAGATTTTCAGCCAGGGCTTTTGTGCGATCCAATTCTTCACCCAACATATCATCACTTTTGTCTAGCATGTTTTGAACCTTTTCTAAAGCCCTTTGTTGTTTTACAGCAATCTTAGCAAGTTTAGAATAGTTGGGCTTAAGATTTTCATCAGATTCATTCTCACTTGATTCAGATGAGGTATATTTGAGTACCTTGGCACCCTTTGCCATGAAGCAGTATGTGGGAGCGTAGTCATCATCCCCTTCATCAGCTTTGTTGGTGAGGTTATTTTCTTTAGTGTTGAAGATAGACTTGCTGATGAATGCAGTAGCGAGAGCTAGGCTCGCCACTCCGGATTCGGACTCCTCAGATGACTCCTCTTCCTCATTTTCTTCAGATTCAGCCTCAGAGTCCATTTCCTTGCCAATGAATGCTCTGGCCTTCTTGGAGCTGCTCTTCTTGTGATATGAAGGCTTTGAGGATTTTGATGATGGGGATTTTTTGGATTTCTTCTTTTTCTTCGCATCATCAGAACTGTAATCCTTGTATATCTTCTTCTTTGATTCCTTTTCCCATTAAGGAAAATCTTGAATGTAATGTCCAGGCTTCTTGCATTTGTGGCAGAGCCTCCTCTTGTAGTCACTTGGTGAGGAATCACTGCTCCTTGAGGGTCTCCCAAAGCGACCACGTCTTGAGAACTTTTGGAACTTCTTCACAAGCAGAGCCAGATCATGGCTTAGTTCTTCAGGATCACCAAGGCTGCTACCAGAGTCTTCATCTTCGGACTCAGATACGGCCTTGGCCTTCAGTGCACGTGTTCTGCCATAGCTTGAACCATAGAGATCTATCTTTTTAGCAAGTTGGAACTCATGAGTATTTAGCCTTTCGAGAATATCAGCGGGATCAAGTGACTTGTAATCAGCACGTTCTTGTACCATCAATGCCAGAGTGTCAAATGAGGAATCAAGCGATCTCAGCAATTTCTTCACCACCTCATGGTCGGTGATGTCAGTGGCACCAAGTGCTTGAAGCTCATTTGAGATGTTAGTGAGGCGATCGAAGGTTTGTTGAACATTTTCATTGTCGAGTCTTTTGAAGCGGTTGAAGAGATTGCGAAGCACATCAACTCGAGAGTCATGCTGAGTTGAGACTCCTTCATTCACTTTCGACAACCTGTCCCAGATAAGCTTCACTGTCTCCAAAGCACTCACTCTGCCATACTGTCCTTTGCTCAGATGGCCACATATGATATTCTTCGCTTGAGAGTCGAGTTGCTTTAATCTCTTCACATCAGCAACATTCAAAGAAGGTGTGACTGAGGGAACACCATTTTCCACAACATACCAGAGATCGTTATCAATTGCTTCAAGATGCATTCGCATCTTATTCTTCCAATAGGGGTAGTCCGTCCCATCGAAGGTAAGACACCCAGCAGAGACCTTGATCATACCTGCGGTCGACATAACTAAAACTCCAGGCGGTTGAACCAAAATCACACAGAACAAGGGAGTACCTTGCTCTGATACCAATTGACAGTGCGTTATATCGACTAGAGGGGGGGTGAATAGGCGATTTTTATGAAATTCTTCACTGAGGAATTTGCTGTTGAGGAAATTCCTTAGCGAAGAACTACCAGCAGCGGAATGAGTACTCAAAAGTAAACATAACAGAATACAAGCATAGTCATCATGATGAAATGAAGACAGACAAAGAGTACAGAAGCGTAAACACAGGATAACACAGGATGAAAACAAACAGACTGAAGAAATTGAACTGAGGAAATTGAGAAAGTCTTCAGTCAAAGTCTTCAAACACAGATATGAACAAGCACACAACACAGTTATGAGGAAATGAAATAGTTGAGGAAATAGAACCAGTAAGCTTGGTGAAGACAATGATTTGGTAGACCAGTTCCAACTGATGCCTCAGTTGTACGTCTGGTTGGAGCGGCTGAGTATTTAAACTCGAGGACACACAGTCCCGGACACCCAGTCCTAAACACACAGCTCAGGACACCCAGTCCTCACCGTATTCTCCTTGAACTAAGGTCACACAGACCTCATCCAATCACTCGTGGTAAGTCTTTAGGCGACTTCCAAACCTTCACAAACTCGGTCACTCGGTGATCCACAATTCCTCTTGGATGCTCTTGACCATGACACCTAACCGTCTGGAAGAAGCACGGTCTTCAAAGGTAACAAGCATCGGATCCACGCAGGTTCAATCTCTTCAGTGATGCTCAATCACTTGGGGTTTGTAGGTGTTTGGGTTTTGGGTTTTTGGTTTTTCCTCACTTGATGATTTTCGCTCAAAGTCCTCGAAGGATGGGTTGCTCTCAAATGACAAGTGTCAGTTTCTCTCGCAGCAGCCAACCAGCTAGTGGTTGTAGGGGGTGGCTATTTATAGCCTAGGGAGCAGTCCGACATGATAAGACATAAATGCCCTTCAATGATATGACCGTTAGGTGGATAGATATTTTGGGACAGCTGGCGCATGGCACAACAACGGTCAGAATTTTGATTAGCAAAATCCTCAGGGCTATCATGTTCCTCACTGTGTAGGAAATCCGCACTGGCAAATTCCTAACTCCTCAGTCAGAATAAATTCCTCAGAGACCAGAAGAACTTCGTCTCTGTCACTGAAGAATATGACTGGACTGTATGAGATTTCCAATGGCTTCACTCGAAGGGATTGGTAGGTGTAGGATTTTGAGTTGAGCATCACATGGAAATTTTTCCTTAGTATTTCCTCGACCCCCATTAATAGTACGGTGTTTCCTATGACTCAAGAAAGAGAAAATGAAACTACGAAAACAAAAGTCTTCACGCTTCATGTTCCTCGAATGAATACCAAGTCTTCACGGTCACACCATTTTCTTCACTTTCAAAGTCTTCAGAAAGTCTTCAGAATACCAAAGTCTTCAGACAAAGAACTTCATTTTTAGGGGTCGATTTTCTTTGTAAATATCAAACTCCTCATAGACTTATAGACCTGTGTACACTCATAAACACATTAGTCCCTTAACCTATAAGTCTTCAATACACCAAAATCACTAAGTGGCACTAGATGCACTTACATGACATAGCACCAGCTGTACGACGCAAAACCCCCATTCCAGCAAAGAGTACACCAAATCTAGTTGTCAAATCCCTTTTTGAACCAGAGAGAGCCCCAATTGCAGCAAATAGGACCCCTGTTCCATTTCTTCCCAGTTTAGAAGACGAAGCTTATGTTGTTGTCAGGAACTTTGTGCGCATCTTTCCTTCATGGAAAGATTATACCGCAGACACAGAACAATTTCCAGTCTTCCTCCGCAACTTACGTGTAAGTAATGTACTAATGTTATTCATGGTCATTACTGCATATGTTTCTGTTGACAGAAGACACAAGATTTCATTCTTTTAAATAGGTGAGGCGCAAACTGGATTGTGATGATGAGCAAGGGTTGGTTGCGCTTTTCAAGCACTCGTTAAGGAAGTATCGTTCCTACCCGAGGCAAGCACACTTCAATGGCAAGCCTCTGAATGAAATTTCTATAAAGTCTCCGATGCTACATTTATCCGACGGTGACTGGAATAATCTTGTTACACATTGGTCTCGGCTGCAGCGTAAGGTACTGTCTATGATATCACAATACAAATTGAACTACATTTCTGCATTTGCCTTAATGTCTCACTTGTACGAAAACTGTTAGCAGAAGAACATTCGTTCTCAAGGGACCGCAGAATCTCGCAACTATACTGCACGCTGCATTTCTCTTGTTAGTACCTCTTGCCCTGTATGACCATACTTACTTTCATAGCTGTTTGATTATGTAGCATCACTGCACATGTTAGCCTCGTAATCGTCCATTTGGTGGACATTATAAGATCGTATGGACTCTTACATAAATTTAGAATCAACCCAATGCTTTTGAAGAGTTTTAGCTCTGCAGTCCTCTTGTAAGGACTAAACGTGGTCTATCACTGTACTTACATTAAAAGCTACTCCCTCCGTCCCATAATATAAGAACGTTTTGTACAGTACACCAGTGTTCAAAACACTCTTGTATTATGGGAAGAGGGATTGGTTCATTTTGTAGCATTCTGCATCTTATCTCCCTCGCCCACCATTTACTAAAAGAGATCAGATCTATATTTAATCTTACCAACAAGTAGAATACACAGATAATGCCAGTGCAGAAGTGTAGCCCATTGCTCTTGTCAGTACATTTTGTCCTGTAACGCTTGTACTTCCAGGGATTGGTAGTTGATTATATAGCATCAATCTGCATCTTATCTTCATTATCCTCTATCCCTTCCAGTATTATCATATCTATAATTACTCTCTACAAAATGTAGAGTACAGGCAATGCTTATGAAGAAGATTATGTGCTGAAATTCCTGAGTTATCCTTCCCTTGCCATGGAGAAGGGCATTATAAAGCCGGTGTTAACTGTTAATGTAAGTCAGTCCTTCTAAAGCCTTTATCCTCAACTGCTGTTTAATTTGCTCATACTCCCTATCATTTACTGTTGTTTAGTTTGCTATTTCTACCAAAATGCATGTTCGTAAGAACCGTAAGTTGTAAGTTTTACTTGTAAAACCAAATTCCTTATTCATACCACGCACATTACTTAATACTCCCTATATGTATGCTTGTTTTTGTGGATCTATAATCTAGTGTGTGGTGACGCAGCCCACGTTTGCACCTTGTCATTTCCTGTTTTATCTTACTGATGTGGCTGATGATATGAACAACATGCCATGCACATTATCCAAAATAGATACAATGTTATTCTTTGCCCTTCATCTATGCTTGTTATGTTGACATGGTAATCCAGTAGTGTGGTGAAGCTCCCCGCATTATGAGTAATGCCAAATTATGCTATTGATATTTTGAACATACTCTTTATTTTCTAATTTGAAATTGGATAGAATTGACAGAACAGTTATCATCTTTGTTTATACACGTGCAAAACCTGTCATCTCTCTACTTTGTTTCAAGGTGATATGCTTGATGGCATGCACAAGTCTGCTGAAGGCTGTGAGACAAACCCAACATATATTGCAGCAAAGAAGGCAAAACATCTTGAAGATAGCGAGACAACCCCAAAGTCTTGTCTTGATGCAGTGTTCAAGTTACTTGAGACTAACAGTCAGACAAGCTCACAGAATTCGTTGCTTGAATCAGTTCGACTTCTTTAGTCCCAAGTTCTAGCAAAAAGGCATTCTGCAACTCAACTTCGACTTGAAGTCCTATCTCTAAGAAAGATTGTGGAGAACACCAATGAGAACCTCATCTCTAAACAGCTACACCTAGAAGCTATGACCGACATGCTAGGCCGGTCTCACAGCCGTTCTTAGCAGCTTGCGCAGCAGTTCCCCCGCAAGGCTAACCTTTCTTGAACTGTCTTGGAAGTGGTCTCGGTTCAGTATTATTTTGTTACGCTGCAATGGTGCCTAGTTTTTGTAATCTTCTTCTTCGTTGTGCTTTATGATCACTGGTGGCGAACTTTGATGCCCAGTGGATGTAATATACCTTAAATCCTTTATGGTGTAGTGTAGGTTTATTCTTAGTTACTATGCCGTAATTTCTTTATTGTATAGAGTAGGTTTGTTCTTAATTCCTACTAGTTACGCAGCAGCCCGAAATGAACCCCGGCCCATGATTGTGCGAATCAAATCACGGGCTTTTAACAGGCCAAAATTGTCTGGGTCCTTGTTTGGCCCAATCAGATATTGACTGCGAGTAGGCCCGATGCAAACCGGGCCGTAGTTAGGCCCAACTATATGACGGGCTTTTAACAGGCCGAAATTAATATAGGGCCAAAATGTTAAACAGGCCCTTAACAGGCCAAAACTAATATCAGGCCGAATTACTAAGTGGGCCTTTAGCAAGTGGGCCCAAAAGCATAGTGTCCAGTTGGCGGGCCGAATCTGATATGGGCCATAATTGAGCCCAAAGCCTTTTAAAGGGCTGGACCTGATCTGGGCCATAATTTGGCCCAGAACATGGTAGGCTTTTAACGAGCCGGATCTCATATGAGCCACTATTAGGCCCGGAGCATGGCAGGCCATTAATGGACCAGATCAAATATGGGTCGGCATTTGGCCCAAAACATGGCAGCCAGTTAATGGGCCGGCCTACTAGGGTCCTCAATGTCTTGTGGGCCTACAGCTGGGCCGGCCCATTAATGTCGGTGAAATCTCGTGGGCCTTTAGCTGGGCCAGCCCATTATGACCCGCAAGAATCTTGTGGGCCTTTACCTGGGCCAGCCCATTATGGCACACAAAAATCTTGTGGGTCTTTACCTGGGCCGGCCCATTATGGCCCGCAAAATCTTGTGGGCCTTTAGCTGGGCTAGCCCATTATGGTCCGCAAAATCTCATGGGCCTTTAGCTGGGCCGGCCCATTATGGTCCGCAAAATTTTGTGGGCCTTTAGTTGGGCCGACCCATTTAAACTTGTTGGGTCGTGCCACGTGTCGACGTATCATAGGCGCCTTCTGTCCAGTGAGTGGATGACATCTGTCCCGACGATGAGCCGACACGTGTTTCCTCTAGCCAATGATGATTTTACACGTGGAAAATCCCCATTGGTCGGGGCTGTTAACAGGTTATCGGATCCAAAACCCGACCCGATAGCTTAACGGCGTTCCGTTATGGTGGATGCCACGTGTCGGTCACCCTTGACGAAAGCACTTCTGTAACGCGCGATTTATCGTCATGGAAGTGGACACTTCTGTGATGATAATTTTGGTAATGTCATGGAACACCTCTACGACAAAACAGGTATGACTATCTTGATTTTGTCATAAATTTTTCATGGATGTACATGCATGACAAAAAAAGAGACCTACTGTGACAAAAAAGAGACCTATCTTGATTTTTTTGTAGTGTAGGATAACCACCGCTTGCATGCATGTGGCCCAAAGAGCTGTTGTCTGATGTTTGAATGGCCAATGCACAACTTTGATGTGGCACGTGCCTCGGAAGCCAAAAAGTCCCGACAATAAGCGAGATGTTTTTCATGGACGCGTACGTAGTATATATGCTAGTCCCCTCCCACCTCTACAACGCGTACTATATATTCCCACCATAACACAAAAAAATAGATTCTACCTTGCTGGTCAAATTAACCTCTCTGCCGGATGTTGGTCGAAGTGATGGACGATGGCCTCGCGGGCCCACAGAAAGTGTCACACGTGAGTGAGTGTCGTGTAGGACAACGGCCAACTGCATGTGGCCAAAACATGTATGTATGAAAGGGTTTTGTAATGTTTTAAATAAAGAATTCATGACTTTGATGTGGCACCTGCCTCACAAAACGGCCAACCCACACGGTGGCTAATGACTCGTAGTGTACTGCCCCCCCCACCCTAGACACGCGCGCATGCACACACACACACACACACACATAGAGAGAGAGTGCACATCCACCGCAACTATGATGTATGTTAAGTTTTCCACAGTGAACATATGTTACCAAAGGAGGGATGTTTTAATTTTGAAAAAAAACCCAGAGATCATTAAGACTTTTTAGTACATTGATTGATTTTCTAGGGGTATAATGTGCAAAAATCAAATTTGAGCTACATGCACACATGACAGTGTACCTAAATGGATTGGAAAAACACATGTGTCTCACTGGGTGCATGTTTATTCCCCGTGCAAGAAATTTCAAACATTGAGAATCTTCATTTTTAAAATCTAGTACATCCAAAACTTATTTGAAATTCATGAAATTTATCGTGTTGTCATATGGACACCAATACGCAGTGGCATTGTACATTTTTGTCAAATTTGAGACAAAGTTTGATGTAATCTTTATCTTCTTCCAAACGGGTGATTATTAATAATTGGGAACCAATATCACAAATGGATTATTTATTCGAACCGTGGGTGTTTGATCAACAATGGATACATGCCATGCTTCCGTTAAGCAATAAAGCGGCAGAATTAATCATCCAAATAGAAAAACAATATACGTCCCACCATGCGACCCGTGTGTCGTGCGAGCAGGCGTGAATTGAAGGGACACATTTGAGCAGTCCGCCGCGCAGGCGGACCAGGAGGTGTGCGTGCAGGTGTGTGAATTGATGGGAGGCATGCTCGCGGCGTTGTGTCATCAGGAGGCTGATACGTCTCCAACGTATCTATATTTTTTTATTGTTCCATGTTGTTATATTACCATTCTTGGAAGTTTTACAATCATTTTATAGCAACTTTATATCATTTTTTGTGACTAACATATTGACATAGTGCCCAATGCCAGTTGTTTTTTGCTTCGTGTTTTTACTTGTTTTTACTAGTGAAATCTACGGCCCTCGGGTCTATTCTTTATCATATTTACTTTCTGATCTATTATTTTCCTTTTGAGATCTATGTTTATTTGCATTTATTTTCAGATCTATTATTCCAAAACCGCAAAAATACATTGCTACACTTTTTGTTTGCATCTTTTATTTCACATTTATTTGAGATCTATTTATCCAATCTATCACAAACTGTATCCCGTCAACTTGACAATTTCTGGTGCCATTACCCGAAAAGGGATTGACAACCCCTTATAAGAGTCGGGTTGCAAGTATTTGTTCTTTGTGTGCAGGTACCATTTACATAGTGTTGCTTGATTCTCCTACTGGATTGATATCTTGGTTTCATAACTGAGGGAAATACCTACCGTAGTTGTGCTGCATCATCCCTTCCTCTTTAGGGAAATAACGACGAAGTTCAAGCGACATCCAAAAGAATTCCTGGCGCCATTGCCGGGGAGACATCTATCAGGTTCCTACTCACAAATCTCATCTCCTTGCAATTTACATTATTTGCCATTTGCCTCTCGTTTTCATCTCCCCCACTTCTCAAAAATTTGCTGTTTTATTCGCCCTCTTTTCCGTTCGCTGTTTTCTCATCAGATATGTTTGTGTGCAATCTTGCTTGCGTAGTCACGATCTCCCAAGAAAATACCAAGTTGTGTGATTTTTGAAATACCAAAAATAATGATTTTATTAGCACTCTGATTGCTCTTCCCGCCACGGAATCTTGTGATATTAATGCCGCTTTGTTGAATCTTGTTATGAAAGAGCGATTTTCCGATACTCCTAATGAGGATGTTGCATCCCATCTAAACACATTCATGGAATTATGTGATCTGCAAAAGAAAAATATGTGGACAACGATATTGGGAAGTTGAAATTATTTCCTTTCTCTTTGCAAGATCATGCAAAATTTTCGTTTTCTTCTTTGCCTCGCAATAGTATCGATTCTTGGGATAAGTGCAAAGACGCTTTTATTACTAAGTATTTTCTGCCTGTTAAAATTATTTCCCTTAGGACACAAATCATGAATTTTAAGCAAGTTGAGTATGAACATGTTGTGCAATCTTGGGAAAGAATGAAATTGATGCTAAGAAATTGTCCTACTCATGGTTTAAATATTTAGATGATCATATAAAAATTTTATGCGGGATTGAATTTTGTTTCTAGAAATCTTTTCGGTTCCGCCGCGAGTGGTACTTTTATGTAAATTAATTTGGGTGAAGCTACTGAATTTCTTGATAATATTATGGCTAATTATTCACAATGGCATACCAAAGAGCACCTACTAGTAAGAAGGTTGATTTGATTGAATTAATTAATACGTTGAGTGAAAAAGTTGATGCTCTTATGAAATTGGTTGCTAACAAAAGTGCTCCTATTGATCTTAATGATGTGCCTTTGTCTACTTTGATTGAGCAAAATAGTGATCCCATAGATGTGAATTTTGTCTCGCGGAACAATTTTAATAACAATGCTTATAGAGGTAATTTTAACCCTAGGCCTTTGCCAGGAAATTCCTCTAATAATTATGGCAATTCCTATGGTTATTCTTCTTACAATAATAATAGGGACACCTCTGATCTTGATAATAATATTAAAGAATTTATCAATGCTCTAAAGGTTTTCAACACTTTGATAGAAGAAAAATTGAGTAAGATTGATGATATGTCTAGAAGCATTGATAGAATTTCTCACGACGTAGAAAAACTCAAGTTGAAAATTCTTGTACCCAAGGTTGATGAATCAATTAAAGCTCTATATGTTTCTATGGATGAAAGTGAGAAAAGAGTTGGTATGCTTAGAGTTGAAAGAGAATTTTTAGAAAGAGCATTCTCTAGTGTTTGTTTTCATAAAAATGATGAAGATATTAAAATGATTGGTGTTTCTTCTATTGATTCCTTTTTAGTAAAATTAAAATTGATGATAAAGGGACTGAAGAAGAGTCAACTTTAGCTAGAATGCATCCCGATAATTCGGAGGGTGAAAATCTTGTTGAGAAAATTGATAAAAGTGGGTTTGGAGAGGTCAAAACTTTAACTAGTGATGTGCTCACTCTTTTGGATTACAAAGACTTTAATTACGATAATTGTTCTTTGATTGATTGTATTTGTTTGTTGCAGTCCATGATAAATTCAACCCATTCTTATGAATAAAATAAAGCTTTTACTAAACATATCGTAGATGCCATGATGAAAGCTTTGGAAGAAAAGTTGGAATTAGAGATTTCAATTCCTAGATAATTACATGATGAATGGAAACCTACTACCAAAGTCAATATTAAAAATTATGAGTGTTTTGCTTTAGGTGATTTGGGTGCTATTGTTTCCACAATTCCAAAATCTTTTTGTGATGTACTTGGTCTTACCGATATTGAAGAATGTTCTCTTAATTTTCACTTGGCAGATTCTACTATTAAAAGCCTATGGGAAGAATTAATGATGTTCTTATTCTTGCAAATAGAAATTATGTGCCCATAGATTTTATTGTTCTTGATATTGATCGCAATCCCTCTTGTCATATCATACTTGATAGACCATTTTTACGTACTATAGGTGTCATGGTTGATATGAAAGAAGGGAATATTAAATTTCAATTTCCACTAAGAAAGGGTATGGAACACTTCCCTAGAACAAGAATTAGTCCAGCATATGAATCAATCATGAGGGCATCCTATGGATCTAGAACCAAAGATGACAATACTTGAATCTTTGCATTATGCCTAGCTAGGGGCATAAAACGATAGGGCTTGTTGGGAGGCAACCCAATGAATAAATTTTATTATTGCCTTTTTCTGTTCTTGAGTGTTTGCACAATTGTGCTACTGTTATGATTGTGTTTTTATGTTTTTGTTTGTGCCAAGTAAAGCCTTTGGGATCATGTTGGGTGATAGTTGATTTGATCTTGTTGAAAAACAAAAACTTTTATGTCCAGTACAATAATTTTGATAAATCACAAAAGCATGATAAAATTGTGAATTGTTTACGCAAGATTCATATACAAATTTACTACGTTGTCCTAATTTGTCAGAATTTTTGGAGTTGCATAAGTATATGAAGTTTTCAAACTACTACAGACTATTCTGTTTTTGACGGATTTTGTTTTCTTTGTGTTGTGTGCTTATTTTGATGAATATATGGTATGTATCAGGCGGTATGAGCCTTGATAAAGTTGGAATTCAGTATATATAATGCAAAAAATAAAATATGAATGGGTTTGCAACAGTACTTAGAGTGGTGATTTGCTTTGTTATACTGATGGATCTCATGAAGGTTTTGTTAAGTTTTGTGTGATTGAAGTAATCAAGTTTTGGGTGAGATCACGATGGATGAAGGAATAAGGATTAAAAAGAGCCCAAGCTTGGGGATGCCCCATGGCACCCCAAATTATTATTCAAGGAGAACCAAGCAACTAAGCTTGGGGATGCCTCGGAAGGCATCCCCTCTTTCTTCTAACGACCATCAGTATTTTACTTGGAGCTATATTTTTATTCATCACATATCATGAGTTTTGCTTGGAGAGTCTTGTATTATACGAGTCTTTGCTTGTTTTTCTTTCTAGTTTGTGTGATCTATCCTTGCTGGACACAACTATTTGAGAGAGCCAGAATTATGCTGTGATTTAATATAATTGCTCTATCTGCTTCACTTAAATTTTTTGAGCTGTGGAATTGCTTGAGTGCTTCACTTATATCTTTTTGAGCATAGTGTGCTTTATTATTTTTGAAGAAATACTCTCATGCTTCACTTAGATTTATTTTAGAGTTAGTAATTTTTTGAAGAAATTCTCTCGTGCTTCACTTATATTATTTTGGGAGAAGAAAATTTTTATGCTCATGTTCTTCACTTAAATTTGTTTGAGCTTATCAAAAGAAACATATGAAACTAGTCCCAAAGTGATAGATATTCAAGGGGGATATAATAAATACTTTCATGAAGATCATTGGACAAAATAAACTTGATTCCTTGTAATAGTTTTGAGATATGATGATAGTGATATATGAGTCATGTTGGTGAGTAATTATGCTTTAGTAAGAATATTGGTGTTAAGGTTTGTGATTCCCTATGCAAGCACGAAAGTCAATAGTTATGCAATGAAATTACATCCTACTTATGGTGCATTATTCGGTGTTAGTTATGCTTAATGCTCTCTTATGTGATTTTTTGTTTCTTGGTTGGTTGCTTCTCAATATATTTGCTAGCCTCCACTTGTACTAAGTAGAAATACTACTTGTGCATCCAAAATCTTTAAACCCAGTTTTGCTATATGAGTCCACCATACTTACCTATATGTAGTATCTCCATGCCATTCTAAGCAAATTTATATGTGCCATCTCTAATTTTCAAAATGAATTTCCATTTTGTGTGCTCATACAACTAATGAAGCGAAAGGGGGTGGCCAGTATTTTCCATGCTAGATGTGTTATTCTCAAGATGAGTGTTTATTCACTTGTCATGGCACGAGAGTACGGCGGTAATAGGGATGCCCAGTCCCGAAATGAATAAGAAATTTACTTTATGTTGTAAAATAATAAATTCCTTGGAAAGTGTTGGTATGTACGGTACCTGTGGATACGGCTAGCCGTGGAATGTGAAAAAGTGGTGGAAAAAGGAATAAACTTTATTTTCTGTTTGGGAACCGCCTATGATATATCTAGCATAGAAAGTGTTGGGAATTACTCGGTCGTTTTCATTGACGGGAAAAGTATGCCTCTCAAAAAAAATTATCTCTCAATTTAAGCTTTGAACTTTGGCACCTCTACAATTCCCTACTTCCCTCTGCGAAGGGCCTTTCAATTTACTTTATGCAATTTTTTTTATTTGAGTCTCCACCTTCTCTTATAAAGCATCAACTAGGCAGCATTGTGATCATACTTGAGCATTGGATGTAGCTAATTGATGTCTACTACACAACCTTCTTCTTGTAGACGTTGTTGGGCCTCCAAGTGCAGAGGTTTGTAGGACATTAGCAAATTTCCCTCAAGTGGATGACCTAAGGTTTATCAATCTGTAGGAGGCATAGCATGAAGATGGTCTCTCTCAGGCAACCCTGCAACCAAATAACAAAGAGTCTCTTGTGTCCCCAACACACCCAATACAATGGTAAATTGTATAGGTGCACTAGTTCGGCGAAGAGATGGTGATACAAGTGGTATATGGATGGTAGATAAAGGTTTTTGTAATCTGAAAATGTAAAAATAGCAAGGTAAGTAATGATAAAATTGAGGGTAAACGGTATTGCAATGCGTTGAAACAAGGCCTAGGGTTCATACTTTCGCTAGTGTAAGTTCCCTCAACAATACTAACATAATTGGATCACATAACTATCCTTCAACATGCAACAAAGAGTCACTCCAAAGTCACTAATAGCGGAGAACGAACGAAGAGATTATGGTAGGGTATGAAACCACCTCAAAGTTATTCTTTCCAATCAATCCGTTGGGCTATTCCTATAAGTGTCACAAACAGCCCTAGAGTTCGTACTAGAATAACACCTTAAGACACAAATCAACCAGAACCCTAATGTCACCTAGATACTCCAATGTCACCTCAAGTATCCGTGGGTATGATTATACGATATGCATCACACAATCTCAGATTCATCTATTCAACCAACACAAAGGACCTCAAAGAGTGCCCTAATGTTCTACCGGAGAATCACGACGAAAACGTGTGCCAACCCCTATGCATAGGTTCATGGGCGGAACCCGCAAGTTGGTCACCAAAACATACATCAAGTGGCACGTGGTATCCCATTGTCACCACAGATATCCATGGCAAGACATACATCAAATGTTCTCATGTCTTTAAAGACTCAATCCGATATGATTACTTTAAAGGGGAAACTTAATTCATTACAAGAGAGAAGAGGGGGAGGAGAAACATAAGATCCAACTATAATAGCAAAGCTCGCGATAAATCAAGATCGTGCCAAATCAAGAACACGAGAGAGAGAGAGAGATCAAACACATAGCTACTGGTACATACCCTCAGCCCCGAGGGAGAACTACTCCCTCCTCATCATGGAGAGCACCGGGATGATGAATATGGCCACCGGAGAAGGATTGCCCCCTCCGGCAGGGTGCCGGAATGGGTCTAGATTGGTTTTCGGTGGCTACGGAGGCTTCTGGCGGCGGAACTCCCGATCTATTATGTGTTCTGGAAGTTTTAGGGTACGTGGAGGTATAGAGGCGGAAGAAGTACGTTAGGGGAGCCACGAGGGCCCCACGAGACAGGGGCGCGCCCCCCACCCTCATGAGCACCTTGTTCCTTCCTTGACGTGGGGTCCAAGTCCATCGGGTGGCTTTCGTTCCAAAAATAACTTCTCTAGTTGATTTCGTTCCGTTTCGACTCCGTCTGATATTCCTTTTCTTCAAAACACTGAAATAGGCATAAAACAGCAAATCTGGGCTGGGCCTCCGGTTAATAGGTTAGTCCCAAAAGTAATATAAAAGTGGAAAATAAAGCCCAATATTGCCCAAAACAGTAGATAATATAGCATGGAGCAATCAAAAATTATAGATACGTTGGAGACATATCAAGCATCCCCAAGCTTAATTCCTGCTCGTCCTCGAGTAGGTAAATGATAAAAAAGATCATTTTTGATATGGAATGCTAGTTGGCATAATTTCAATGTAATTCTTCTTACTTGTGATATGAATATTCAGATTCGAAAGATTCAAGAGAAAAGTTTAATATTGACATAAAAATGATAATACTTCAAGCATACTAACTAAGCAATTATGTCTTCTCAAAATAGCACGGCCAAAGAAAGCTATCCCTACAAAATCATATAGTCTGGCTATGCTCCATCTTCACCACACAAAATATTTAAATCATGCACAACCCCGATGACAAGCCAAGCAATTGTTTCATACTTTTGATGTTCTCAAACTTTTTCAATCTTCACGCAATACATGAGCGTGAGCCATGGATATAGCACTATAGGTGGAATAGAATGGTGGTTGTGGAGAAGACAAAAAGGGAGAAGATAGTCTCACATCAACTAGGCATATCGACGGGCTATGGAGATGCCCATTAATAGATATCAATGTGAGTGAGTAGGGATTGCCATGCAACGGATGCACTAGAGCTATAAATGTATGAAAGCTCAACAAAAGAAACTTGTGGGTGTGCATCCAACTTTCTTTCTCACGAAGACCTAGGGCATTTTGAGGAAGCCCATCATTGGAATATACAAGCCAAGTTATATAATGAAAGATTCCCAGTAGTATATGAAAGCGATAACATAGGAGACTCTCTATCATGAAGATCATGGTGCTACTTTGAAGCACAAGTGTGGAAAAAGGATAGTAGCATTGTCCCTTGTATTCTTTTATTTTTTTATTTGGCCTTTCTTTTTTTATTTGGCCTTTCCCTTTTTTTATTTGGCCTTTCCGTTTTTTTTATTTGGCCTTTTTTTATTTGGCCTTTTTTTTATTTGGGACAATGCTCTATTGAATGATGATCATCACACTTCTATTTATTTACAACTCAATGATTACAACTCGATACTAGAACAAAGTATGACTCTATATGAATGCCTCCGGCGGTGTACCGAGATATGCAATGAATCAAGAGTGACATGTATGAAAGAATTATGAATGGTGGCTTCGCCACAAATACGATGTCAACTACATGATCATGCTAAGCAATATGACAATGATGAAACGTGTCATAATAAACGGAACGGTGGAAAGTTGCATGGAAATATATATCGGAATGGCTATGGAAATGCCATAATAGGTAGGTATGGTGGCTGTTTTGAGGAAGGTATATGGTGGGTTTATGGTACCGGGGAAAGTTGTGTGGTACTAGAGAGGCTAGCAATGGTGGAAGGGTGAGAGTGCGTATAATCCATGGACTCAACATTAGTCATAAAGAACTCACATACTTATTGCAAAAATCTATTAGTTATCGAAACAAAGTACTACGTGCATGCTCCTAGGTGGATAGATTGGTAGGAAAAGACCATCGCTCGTCCCCGAGTGCCACTCATAA
Source organism: Triticum monococcum (assembly GCA_034509565.1). Taxonomy (NCBI): domain Eukaryota; kingdom Viridiplantae; phylum Streptophyta; class Magnoliopsida; order Poales; family Poaceae; genus Triticum; species Triticum monococcum. Next base: position 165,421,194 of record CM067841.1, on the reverse strand, counting down.
GGAGGACAATCAATAAACACCTCATGCTCCGACTTTGTTACATAACGGTTCACCATACGTGCATGCTACGGGAATCACAAACTTCAACACAAGTATATCTCAAATTCATAACCACTCAACTAGCATGACTCTAATATCACCATCTCCATATCTCAAAACAATCATCAAGCATCAAACTTCTCTTAGTATTCAACACACTCATAAGAGAATTTTATTATTCTTGAATACCTAGCATATTAGGATTTTAAGCAAATTACCATGATATTTAAGACTCTCAAAATAATCTAAGTGAAGCATGAGAGTTCATCTATTTCTTCAAAATAAAACTACCACCATGCCCTAAAAGATATAAGTGAAGCACTAGAGCAAATGACAAACTACTCTGAAAGATATAAGTGAAGATCAATGAGTAGTCGAATAATTATGCAACTATGTGAAGACTCTCTAACATTTAGGAATTTCAGATCTTGCTACTTTATTCAAACAGCAAGCAAACCTAAAGAAAATAAAACGACGCTCCAAGCAAAACACATATCATGTGGTGAATAAAAATATAGCTCCAAGTAAAGTTACCGATGAACGAAGACGAAAGAGGGGATGCCTTCTGGGGCATCCCCAAGCTTAGGATCTTGCCTATCCTTGAATATTACCTTGGGGTGCCTTGGGAATCCCCAAGCTTAGGCTCTTGCCACTCCTTATTCCATAGTCCATCGAATCTTTACCCAAAACTTGAAAACTTCACAACACAAAACTTAAAGTAGAAAACTCGTGAGCTCCGTTAGTATAAGAAAACAAAAGACCACTTCAAGGTACTGTAATGAACTCATTATTTATTTATATTGGTGTTAAACCTACTGTATTCCAACTTCTCTATGGTTTATAAACTCTTTTACTAGCCATAGATTCATCAAAATAAGCAAACAACACATGAAAAATAGAATCTGTCAAAAACAGAACAGTCTGTAGTAATCTGGATCAAACGTATACTTATGGAACTCATAAAATTCTCAAATAAATTTCTGGACCTAGGGAATTTATCTATTAATCATCTGCAAAAATAATTAATTAAATAGCACTCTCCAAATAAAAATGGCAGCAATTCTCGTGAGTGCTAAAGTTTCTGTTTTTGACAGCATGATCAACAAGACTTTCCCAAAGTCTTCCCAAAGGTTCTACTTGGCACAAACACTAATTAAAAGCATAAAACCACATCTAAACAGAGGCTAGATGAATTATTTATTACTAGACAGGAAAAAAAGCAAGGAACAAGAATAAAATTGGGTTGCCTCCCAGCAAGCGCTATCGTTTAACGCCCCTAGCTAGGCATGATAATGACAATGATGCTCACATAAAAGATAAGAATTGAAATATAGAGATAGCATAATGAAGAATATGACTAGCACATTTAAGTCTGACCCACTTCCTATGCATAGGAATTTTTTGAGAAAACAACTTATGGGAACAAGGATCAACTTGCATAGGAAGGTAAAACAAGCATAACTTCAAAACTTTAAGCACATAGAGAGGAAACTTGATATTATTGCAATTCCTACAAGCATATATTCCTCCCTCATGATAATTTTCAGTAGCATCATGAATGAATTCAACAATATAACCAGCACCTAAAGCATTCTTTTCATGATCTACAAGCATGCAAAATTTACTACTCTCCACATAAGCAAAATTCTTCTCATGAATAATAGTGGGAGCAAACTCAACAAAATAATTATCATCTGAGGCATAATCCAATTGAAAACTAAAATCATGATGACAAGTTTCATGGATATCATTATTCTTTATAGCATACAAGTCATCACAATAATCATCATATATAGCAACTTTGTTCTCATAATCAATTGGAACCTCTTCCGGAATAGTGGATTCATCACTAAATAAAGTCATGACCTCTCCAAATCCACTTTCATCAATATAATCATCATAAATAGGAGGCATGGTACCATCATAATAAATTGCTCATCAAAACTTGGGGGATAAAAAATATCATCTTCATCAAACATAGCTTCCCCAAGCTTGTGGCTTTGCATATCATTAGCATCATGGATATTCAAGGAATTCATACTAACAACATTGCAATCATGCTCATCATTCAAATATTTAGTGCCAAACATTTTATAGATTTCTTCTTCTAGCACTTGAGCACAATTATCCTTTCCATCATACTCACGAAAGATATTAAAAAGGTGAAGCGTATGAGACAAACTCAATTCCATTTTTGGTTTTCTTTTATAAACTAAACTAGTGATAAAACAAGAAACTAAAAGACTCGATTGCAAGATCGAAAGATATACCTTCAAGTGCTAACCTCCCCGGCAACGGCGCCAGAAAAGAGCTTGATGTCTACTAAAAAACCTTCTTCTTGTAGACGTTGTTGGGCCTCCAAGTGCAGAGGTTTATGAATTCGTAGGAGGCGTAGGATGAAGATGGTATCTCTCAAGCAACCCTGCAACCAAATGACAAAGAGTCTCTTGTGTCCCCAACACACCCAATACAATGGTAAATTGTATAGGTGCACTAGTTCGGTGAAGAGATGGTGATACAAGTGGTATATGGAAGGTAAATAAAGGTTTTTGTAATCTGAAAATATAAAAACAGCAAGGTAAGTAATGATAAAAGTGAGCGTAAACTGTATTGCAATGCGTTGAAACAAGGCCTAGGGTTCATACTTTCGCTAGTGTAAGTTCCCTCAACAATACTAACATAATTGGATCACATAACTATCCCTCAACATGCAACAAAGAGTCACTCCAAAGTCACTAATAGCGGAGAACGAACGAAGAGATTATGGTAGGGTACGAAACCACCTCAAAGTTATTCTTTCCAATCAATCCGTTGGGCTATTCCTATAAGTGTCACAAAAAGCCCTAGAGTTCATACTAGAATAACACCTTAAGACACAAATCAACCAAAACCCTAATGTCACCTCAAGTATCCGTGGGTATGATTATACGATATGCATCACACAATCTCAGATTCATCTATTCAACCAACACAAAGGACCTAAAAGAGTGCCCCAAAGTTCTACCGGAGAATCACGACGAAAACGTGTGCCAACCCTTATGCATAGGTTCATGGGCGGAACCCGCAAGTTGGTCACCAAAACATACATCAAGTGGCACGTGGTATCCCATTGTCACCACAGATATCCACGGCAAGACATACATCAAGCGTTCTCAAGTCTTTAAAGACTCAATCCGATAAGATTACTTCAAAGGGGAAACTCAATTCATTACAAGAGAGAAGAGGGGGAGGAGAAACATAAGATCCAACAATAATAGCAAAGCTCATGATACATCAAGATCGTGCCAAATCAAGAACACGGGAGAGAGAGAGAGAGAGATCACATAGCTACTAGTACATACCCTTAGCCCCGAGGGAGAACTACTTCCTCCTCATCATGGAGAGCACCGGGATGATGAAGATGGCCACCGGAGAAGGATTGCCCCCTCCGGCAGGGTGCCGGAACGGGTTTAGATTGGTTTTCGGTGGCTACGGAGGCTTCTGGCGGCGGAACTCCTGATCTATTGTGTGTTCTGGAAGTTTTAGGGTATGTGGAGTTATATAGGCGGAAGAAGTACGTCAGGGGAGCCATGAGGGCCCCACAAGATAGGGAGGCGCGCCCTAGGGGGGTGCCCCCCACCCTCGTGAGCACCTCGTTCCTTCCTTGACGTCGGGTCCAAGTCCATCGGGTGGCTTTCGTTCCAAAAATAACTTCTCTAGTTGATTTCGTTCCGTTTCAACTCCGCCTGATATTCCTTTTCTTCAAAACACTGAAATGGGCATAAACAGCAAATCTGGGCTGGGCCTCCGATTAATAGGTTAGTCCCAAAAGTAATATAAAAGTGGAAAATAAAGCCCAATATTGCCCAAAATAGTAGATAGCATGGAGCAATCAAATATTATAGATACGTTGGAGACCTATCACTAATATGTGACTATGTTTCTTGAACGGATCAATGACTGAGCATGATGGGCTAGGGATAACTTTCTTTAGTGTCGATATTTTGAAAGACATGGTTGCTTGTTGATATGCTTGAGTATTGAAATCTTCATGTCAAAACTAGACTATTGCTTTGAACCATATAAAAGTCCAAATGTCCATGCTACAAAAGAAAAGATTATGTGATGAACAAGTTAGGCAGCATTCCACATCAAAAAATATGTTTTTATCATTTACCTTCTCGAGGACGAGTAGGAATTAAGCTTGGGGATGCTGATACGTCTCCAACATATATATAATTTTTTATTATTCCATGCTGTTATATTATCATTCTTAGATGTTTCAGAATCATTTTATAGAACTTTATATCATTTTTTGGAACTAACCTATTGACATAGTGCCTAGTGCCAGTTGTTGTTTTTTTTGCTTCTTTTTACTTCACAGAAAATCCATACCAAACGGAGTCCAAATGCAGTGAAACTTTTTGGAGAATTTTTCTAAACCAAAAGACACTTGTTGCGCCAAAGAAGTACCAGAGGGGGTTCCGAGGGAAGCACAACCCATCAAGGTGCGCCTGGGGGCCCAGGCGTGCCCAGGTGGGTTGTGCCCACCTCGGTGGCCTCCCGCACCACCCCTTCGCCCTATAAATCCCCAAATATTTCAGAAACCCTAGGGGAGTCGGCGCAACACAATTCCAACCACCGCAAGTTCTAGAACCACGAGATCCAATCTAGACACCATCATAGAGGGGTTCATCATCCTCATTGGTGCCTCTCTAATGATGCGTGAGTAGTTTTCCATAGACCTATGGATCCGTAGGCAGTAGCTAGATGGCTTCCTCTCTTTCTCTCTCTCTCTCTCTTGATTCTCAATACAATAGTCTCTTGGAGATCCATTTGACGTAACTCTTTTTGCGGTGTGTTTGTTGGGATCCGATGAACTTTGAGTTTATGATCAGATCTATATCCATGAAAGTTATTTGAGTTTCTGATCTCTTATATGCATGATTATTTATAGCCTCGTATTTATTCTTCGAATCTTTTGTTTAGTTAGGCCGACTAGATCGATTTTTCTTGCCATGGGAAGAGGTGCTTTATGATGGGTTCGATCGTATGGTGTTCTTTCCTAGTGACAGAAGGGGCAGCAAGACACACATGTATCATTGGTATTAAGGATAACAAGATGGGGGCTATCCCTACATTAATAGATCTCGTCTACATCATGTCATCGTTCTTATTGCATTACTCCGTTTCTCCATGAACTTAATACACTAGATGCATGCTGGATAGCGGTCGAGATGTGGAGTAATAGTAGTAGATGCAGGCAGCAGTCGGTCTACTAATCTTGGACGTGATGCCTATATATTGATCATTGCATTGATATTGTCATAACTATTTGATTTTCTATCAATTGCCCAACAGCAATTTGTTTACCCACCGTGTGCTATTTCTCGAGAGAAGCCACTAGTGAAATCTACGGCACCCGGGTCTATTCTTTATCATATTTGCTTTCTGATCTATTATTTCCCTTCAAGATCTGTTTTTATTTGCATTTATTTTCAGATCTATTATTCCAAAAACCCAAAAATACCTTGCTGCACTTTTTATTTGCATCTTTTATTTCATGTTTATTCGAGATCTATTTATCCAATCTATCACAAATTTTATCCCGTCCACTTGACAATTTCTAGAGTCGTTACCCGAAAAGGGATTGACAACCCCTTATAAGCATCGGGTTGCAAGTATTTGTTCTTTGTGTGTAGGTACCATTTGCATAGGGTTGCTTGGTTCTCCTACTGGATTGATACCTTGGTTTCATAACTCAGGGAAATACCTACCGTAGCTATGCTACATCGTCCCTTCCTCTTTGGGGAAATACTGACATAGTTCAAGTGACATCATAAGCGTGCGAGTAGCTGTGTGAAATGGGTAGGAGTGCCAATAGTCCGGTGCGTAGGCTCACCAGGAGGAGAGCCCGGGGATTGACCGTCGCCTGCCTCTCTCCCACTATGGACCCTCCCACTACTCCAAATTAACGGCGCGCCCAAGCGGCCGCACCCCCATCCTCGCTACACACACAATCCTCTCTCTCCGCCTGCATCATCGACGCCGCTCTCAGTCCTCAAAGCCGTCAGTGTATAAGGATGCCATCGAAGCACCCCCATCGGAGTGAGTGGCGACGCCGGGGTTGGCGAAGCACCGGAGCATGGCGTAAAGATGGAGACAGAGATTGACGTCGCCGCCGGCGAGGTACCGCTGCACCCTGACATTGTCAAAGGTGTCATGCTACCACAGCCGGAGCTGGAGATCCACACCGACTTCGGTGATGACTCGGGTGACGACTCGGACAACGACGGGGAACCGGGTAGTAATCTATACCCATTTATGTGTCAAATACATCCAAGGGTTTCTATGGTTACTCCTGCCTCCCCTTTTTGGAATAGAAATCCTATGGGTACGTTCTCCCGATCCATAAAATCTGAGTAAGTTTCATTAGATCTATGTAGTGTATTGATTGTTTGACTGGTACAAGTGATAAGTGATTAGTTGTTTCATCTGTGCAAATGATTTCTGCTAATAATCTTACTAGGGTTATTGTTCGTGCTAATAATTCCTAGCCAGGTCTTGACAATTGATTTTGAATGACCTACATATATGTTTGTGCAATTATTTTCTTCAAGATTGGTCTGTACATAGATGATTGTGCTTAAAATCAGACCATCTCTGGATATGTCTACAAAATATCCATAAATTCCTAATCCTACTTTACAGCATGTAAACATTGATTTGATGCCAAATTTTGGCAACTGCCAAATGTCACTAGAGATCGGTTTGTATTCCAAATTTGATGCAACATTTTTTTACTATATGTATAGGTGCTATCTAACAATGTCGACAGCGAGGATGAAGATGGCCAGTGGAGGTAAAAGAGGCAAATCCTAGGGGGGGCTTTATGCGGGAATGCATAACAGGCGTATTAGGACCTGGAACTGGGGCTATCGATGCCCATTTTGCAACCAAAAGCTTCATGAGGCATATCAAAGTGTTATGGTGCATGCAAGAGGACGAGCCATTGGCTCCTTCAGGCAGAAGTATTCTTGCAGGGTGGCACACGCTGAGTACTTGGGGAAGCTTCAGGATCGTGCCGGCAGATGATATGAGATGTGGCATTGAACTATGTATGGCTATGTAGTGTCTTAATTATAAATGTGCTTGAGTATGCTTAATGATGGTTGAACTATGCTTGTGTGCACTTATTATCTATGCCTGAGTATGTTTAATCTATGTTTACTTATGTCTAAATGTGGGATATGCATGTTATCAGTCCGGTTGATGGAATCTACCTCTGTCCTAGTTTATTGGTCCCCTTTGTAATTTCTGTTAAATTTTGACCAAAGATTTAACTAACAAAATGTTAGTGCGGGTCAGCAAAAATTATATCCTTGGATGTGTATTTAAACATAGTGTTCAATGATATAATTTTGGGTGACATGCATAAACATTTGTTAGTTAAATCTTTGGTCAAAATTTGGCGCAAATTACAAAGAGGACCAATAAACCAGGACGGAGGTAGTACGTCAATCACACACAGTTCCCAAATTGGAACCGAGTGCAATGGCTTTCATTTTCCCAGTTACATCAATCACACACGATTGGCTCTAGCAAGTCGTTGCCTCCAAAACTCTTTGTGAGATAGAATACCCTCACCACCCAATTCAAAAAAGAAAAAAGAAAACCTCACATCCCCACGTCACAAAAACCCTCACCTCGCCCTCCACCCCCTCTGGTCCCCATTCACACTCGCACAAGATCCTCCGCGACTCTGCATGGCACCACCTATCGCCGCGGCAACCACTTAGCTCGACGCCTGTCGCCGCCGCCAGGCTGCCGGCAAACCCCACCGCATTTCGCCACTTTCGCTTGCCACCGCCTATCGCCATCGACTTTCTCGACGTTGTTCGCGGTCAACCTAGCTCCGCCCGATTGGGGAATCCATCATATTGAGGGTTTTTTCTCATGGACAACAAGGTAACTAATTTAATGAGATATCATCTCATCTCTTATCCCAGTTCATCTGCCTCCTTTAATCACCCGGCCGAAATCGCTGTGAATTCATTTTTATTTGAGCTGATTTGAGGGTTTTCTTTCATTCATAGAGTGTACAATGTGCGGACACATCAGTACTTTGCAGCCTTGGCTAGACATCCATGGAGTTCCATCTCACCATACCAGATGACTTGAGGATGCGCACGGTATGTTCAATATCACCCTAAATCTGTTGGCATGGCCTGCTTTCCTGAAGATATACTATATATTGCTACATTTGGATAAAAGGTGCCACATGTGTCATATACGTCAAAGGGGATTTCCCCCCTCTTCTTTCTATATTAGGCAAATTAATGATGTATTTTTCTTTCGATTACTCTCATATTTCCATGACATCATGGTTACACTATCTGTTTAATTATAAATTTTTGTCCTTCGATTTCAACTGCTTTGTAGTTCTTTCAATTTCGCCCGTATTTTCATGTCACCATATTCTTTAATAGTCCTACCATTTTCTGCACACATCCCTTGCTATGCAACAGCATCTGTAGTACACAATCTTGCCTTTACATAAATCAAGACTACAAGGATGTCATACTGAACACAAACCATGGATTTACAATCGTTGCTTCTATAAGACTTGATGAATGTGGTCACTCCCATTTTGCCACGGTCCTTTGGATAGAAATTTCTAAGCTTTATGTACAGAAAGCTGGCACTAAAATTGCGCTGCACATAAAAGAGCCTGGTCATGAGATATATGCTAACTTCGCTGACGATATCATCCCTCCAGACTTTGTTCAAAGTAAGTGTTCTTTTCAAGTATCTGCATGTTGACTTACCCAGCAATATCAAAGGAATTGTGTAGTATTTAAGCAATCAATTGTTATTCTATTTTCTTACTCTACTCCTACCTACTAACTTCTAGTTACCAATACACTTTTCTATTACCTTGTTTTAACTAAATATTCACTGTATTCCCACTTCTATCAGAAAGCACCGCTGGCGAGGAGACTCTGGAGGTGGACAAAGGGGCTGCCAACAAGTGGAGGCGGGTCGAGCAATAACCACAAGCGACTCTAGAAGGCCTAGACTTCATTACCAGCCTCCCAGATGATATGTTGATAATCATCATCTCCCTCCTCCCAATCAAATATGTGGAACGGACGACCGTCCTTTCCCGGCGGTGACGCCCCTTATGGCACTCCACCCCTCTCGACCTCATTGACACTCACGAGCTCTGCCATGGCTATCGCAAAAGCTTGGATGCGTTCTCCCAGATCCTCGGCGGTCACCATGGCCCAACCAGAGGCCTTAGAATGGGCAAGTTCCGTTCCAACGGCAAGGACCGAGCCAAGCTTGACGAGTGGTTCCGATCCCCCGCCCTAGATCAGCTCAAGGATCAAACTTTTGATGATGGTCATATGCGCTCGCTACCAACATGCGCGCTCCGCCTCGCGCCCATGCTGTGTGTCGCCAAATTCATGAACTGCCACCCCCCTTAGTGACGCGCCCGCTCTTATTCTACCACGACTGAAGCACCTCGAGCCCGTCGCCGTCTGTGTCCCAAACGGTGACATGGAGCGCCTGCTCCGTGGCTATACTGCACTCGAGTACCTTCGTCTTCAGCCAATCATTGGGTTGAGTAGCATCAACATCACCTCCATGACACTCTGGACTATTTTTGTGTGTTGCTGGTGCTGCAACAAGACATCACAAAATGTGTACCATGGTATGGTCATTGAGGACACACTTTCGCTTGAGAGATTACTTGTAGTTGATCAAGACTGTCCAACAAGAATTAATGCCATTTCTGCGCCAAAATTGACAGTGGTGGGCTACTCGTCTGACAAATACTTCGAAATTATTATTGGATCCACACCCATTCGGATACAACAGTCGTCTTCTGCCTCTCCTTCTTTAAATTAACATTATTTCTAATTTTGAAGATGTATGTTCAGCTGTCATCAAGAAAATGATTCTGACAAGCTTGACCCCGAATCTACGCACAGTGAAGGTCTTGGCACTAGAATCTATCGGCCCCAACATGAACCAAGTTGTCAGTTTCCTGAGATGCTTTTCGTGCCTGGAGAAGCTATATCTCAAGGTGACGTTCCTTTCCTGTTAAATGTTAACCATAAGGGAGTTCAATTTTTGACACCTTTACCTAAGTTTACAATGACAATGTACTACAATTTCTGAAGGAATTTTACAGGATTTCGGTACATACATATCCCACCCCCCATATTGGTTGCTTGATCCATATGGTTACAATCCATAAGCATTTCTCCTTTGGAATCATTTATACTAGTTTTCTTAGGGAATTTTTCATCCACTCCAACCTCTTGTGAAGAAGGCTACAATTTTCTAGATTGTAATCAAATGCCCATGTTAATCATGTTGGATCGAAGATGGCACGTTAGTGCATTTTACAAATCCTGCAAACCAAATAGGCCTGTAGTAGTGTTCAAAACTACATGTAGGCACTAACATGTTTTCTTCTTTTGCAGATAAGATTAGGCCTGGTGATGGATAATGTGATACAATATAACAATCACATCGAATGCCTAGATCTGCATCTCTCAGAAATTACTTTGAACTCATACCGAGGGACCTAACCTGAGATTATATTCGCCAGGTTCTTTGTTGTCAGAGCAAGGGTGCTGAAGGTAATGGGGTTTTCCCTACATTTATTTCACAAAAATGAATGGTTTGTTGATCAGCGCCGGCGGGTGCGGTGGAATGGAAAAGGCTCCAAAAAAAGCTAAAGTTCATTTTGGAACTTCAGATGACAGACTAATCAGAAGTCATCGTGTCAATCCCATGCATGACTTCTTAGTGGCTGATCCCTTTGCAAAAATGATGAGGTTTCGAAACCAGCCTTACAAGTGGTAATATTAGTTTGAAACTCTCTTATATCCATGAGGTTTCCAATATCAGTTTGAACCTTGTAATCTTCGAATTTGAGCCATATAACTATGGAATTTGAACCTTGTAATATTTCGAGTTTTTGTGGTACAATCGTTGAAATGGCATCGTATGAGACTCGTATATCGGTAGTACTATTTTGACCTTAAGATGCAATGGACTTAGATTTTATTAACCATTATTGAATGTGTTTCCCTTGTCGATCTCATTGTAAACGATATATAGAGCTAACTCGACTGTGATCTTCGACATTATTGCACACAGTTGGTTTCTTCAATCATGTGCCGTGTGAAGCGCGGAATTAATTATCGCACTCGAGTGTCCATCATCACCCTTCTGTGTAACTTTGACCTCACCACCCATGGGTAAACTTATGATCGAAGTCATTCCAAACACTTCGTTTTTACAAAGCTTTTTGCCAATAAACGCCCATGATTTTCCCCTCTTTTAGCCGACGCATGGCCAAACTAGCCGGGCAGGAAGCTTGCGCGGTTGCACGGGAACTGGCTCAACAACGATACATTTGGCGCCTTTTCAAGCCCACGCATGGTCACACGAAATGCGTGTGGGGTTCTCAAGCGTGCACTTGAATCCTCCGCTATGAACGCAATGACAAGACGCGACGACTACACGTCGGCCGGGCCCCATTTATTACATCGGCCATTTAACCCTTGTGTCTCTTCAACCTTTCGATCGCGCCCCACCATTGCAAGAATCACACCCACCATCCTGCGTGGCTCCAATAGCGCTACGAGCGACTGTCGACGAGGAGCAGCAGTTCACCATGCATGTCGTGGTGGACACCCACAGAAGGTTCACGAAGGTCTTGGTGGTGTACACCAACAACCCGGTCTGGGTTGATGTAACCCCCCCCCTCCCCCAGTGTCATCCTACAGTGACCTCCCACTAATGGTGCCATTTCATCAAGTTTAACTAAGCCAAATTGCCCCTTGATAAAGACAAAGTCAATTTAAAATTCAAATAACTAGTTAAATTCTTATTTTATTTCAAACCACCAAATAAAAATGTTCGTTAGGTTGCAAATATTCATTAACGAATTGTCATGATGAAACCAACCTCATTTAGTTTCCCAAAATGCCCCTAGTTTTAAAACAATGGCCCGGAAACACCTTTTCAGCCCTTTTAAATGTCAACAAAATTCAAGTAGATTCCAAACCGCCTCATACTTTTTGTACCAACTCAGTATATTGCAAAATATTTAATGTGGCTAGTGGCACATTTTACAAAAATCATTTGGTGCACTAACTAATCCAAGGTAGCAGCTAAATTAAAAGACAGAAAAAGGAAAAGAAAAATGGCAAAGGTCTACTATGCCTTCGGGATCTAGGTCAACAGTGGACGGCCCAACCCACTATCGCCTCGTCCTTGACCTCCTACTCACAGGGACGCGCTGGACATAACCCTAAAAAAGGGATGCGCTGGACACACGCGCCGCGTCCATGGCGTGGATCCTCCACACGTCGCGCATCCGTCGGCACCCAGTCGTGGATATGACCATCCTCGAACGCGTAGACAAACCCTAGCCGTCACTTCCCCCCTCTCCCGCTCTCTCTCTCTCGTGAAAATAGCCGTCGCCCGAACGCTGCTCGCCGTGGTTGCCATCGTCATCGCGGCCACTGGCCTCCCCGGCTCCTGGAAGGCTGTCAAGGAGCTTCCTTTTCGCCAACTCCTTCGCCTACGTGCCTTGAATCAAGCAGGACCGCACCATACGCTCAGCATCGAGCCGGTTCCCCGCTACAGCCGCCGCCTCCGTCAACAAGCTCGACGCATCCCGCTACCCCCGCGCTCCCTGACCTCGTCCACGGGCATTGGAGTGAGCTCCTCCCCCAACCCCCCTGCTTTGCCCCCTTGATCCACTTCGTTAGCCGCCGCTCCCGTGCTTGCCTAAGTTGCCTTAGTCGCCATGGCCGCGTTAGAGCTCCCATGTACGTGTTGCTTCTGCTGCGTGCTGCTCATGCTCCCACCGTTGCTCGTCGTTGCTGCCACTGGTTTCAGCCGCGCCCGCGTTCCCTGCCGCGTCGTTGTTGCCCTGAGGCTAGGCCCACGTGCACCCATCCGCCTGCTGCTACTCGTGCCCGCCCGCGCTGCCACGGCCGCTGCTGGCTGTCACCGCTGCTGTTGCGCTACTACAAGCTCCTGCCACTACTTTGCTCTTCTGCTGGCAGACGCATTTCCCTGCTGGCTGCTGCTGTCGTTGTTTGCTACTAGTCGTTGTTGTCGCTTACTAGTGCTTGATGCTGCCGCCGGCTGCTACTGTAGCTTGGCCATGGCCGTGCGTGTGTGCACAACGTGCATAGCCGGCTTGGAAGCCAGCTTTACTTCTTGGCCGCTTATTTAATTAGAGGTAGGATAGTTTTAGGATTAGGTTAGTGGAGTAAATTGCCTAATGTACATATGACATGTGAACCCCATTTGATTAGGTTGGTTTTAACGGAAATGTTAACGCCCACACGTGTGGGCGTTCACCACCCCGACCACAGGCAAGCATCACCGTTGGCAGGTCTGTGCACGAATCTTGGAACAAACCGGGCGGTTTTTTGCACCATGTAGGACAAGGCGCGTGTGCGGTGTGCGAGGAGGTTCGCCCACACGTTGGTTGCCACCCCGTGGTCAGCAGTTGCCATCCGAGTCGTGCGGTGGAACTGCAATGCGCCCGCACGCCACGCTTCGACCGCTGTTGACGTCAAACACGTCGCACGCATCTGCCCCCTCTCCCTCACGCTTCCATTTACTCACCCGCACCGAAGTTACTGGCAGAACCCACTCGCATTTCAAACCATCGAAGGAGAAGGCGAGGGGAGAAGGCGACGGCGGAGGCGGAAGAATCGACGGTGTTCGGGACCGTCGGTGGTGCTCGCCGGAACGGAGCGGCTCGCCGGAGCGCCTGCGGGTTGAAGGTACTGCTCGTTGCAACCCTCGCAATCCCTTCCTGCATTTCCTCCCCTTCCCTCCCTGTTCGATTCCTCGATCGAGATTCGTAGAGATTCAGGTGATTCGTCGATCCGTCGGCGCTCCCGCCGGCGCCGAAGTCGTCTGCTAGCCGCTTTTGGTTGCACTGGTCAGTTTCGTCGCGGGCGCGGCGGCGGCATCGTTGGCGTGGTTCTACCTGTTCGGAGGCATGCACTAGTCTTGCCTATGGATTGAGCAGGTGTCTCCCGGGTTGTTTTTGATGCGCGTTGGTTCAATTTTGTGTTTGTAGTCAGTTCGTGGGAGAATTTTGAGGGTGAATTTGAAGTCGAGGTAGTTGCCATTGGACCCTAGATCTAGTTAGTTTGGTTTTGAAAATGCAGTATGAGGCGAACTTGATAGTTACATTAACTATCATGTTTGTGCGACCACTAACTCCCTGAACAAATTTGATAGTTGCCACAAACGTGTTTCCCCTTGCGGCAACAAATTACTGAAATGACTATGTTAGTTGCCACATGTAAGCTCTCTCACATGGCAACTATTTTTCATTCAATGACTGTGATAGTTGCCACACACACGCTCTTCCATGTGGCAAATAATTTTGCTGAAGTAATGTGATAGTTGCCACACACACGCTCTTTCTCCGTGTGGCAACTAAGATTTGCTGAATTCCTGTGTTAGGTGCCACAATCATGCTATTTTCATTGTGGCTAGTGTTTTTCCGAATGATATGTGATAGTAACCACACTGTGATAGTTGCCACAATCGGTAGTCAATGTACATTCACGAGCCAACTGCACTGGATGGCAACCACTATGCACATAAAGTGTGCCTGTTGCCACCTGGATAGTATATTCATGTGGCAAATAGAGTGTGAACACACTGTCTGTTGCCATTCTGCATATAAGATAGTGTGGCAAATTGGTTGCATAATGTGGCAACCGAATTTTCGTATCAAATGTATCAGATGCCATACATATGCTTTGCATGTGGCAAGTTTTTGCTGACCTCTTTGCATTTACATTTCCACCATGACAATTTGGTCTATTCCCATCTCAGCAGAATGGCTCGTGGCGATCGTCAAAAAGACGATGATGATTTCATGGATCCACCACAGCGTAATCGGGCAACTAGGCGGAGAAAAGAGGGTGATGAGGTAAATGTTCATACAACCCCCTTCCTCCTGCTGTATGTTAATGGTTTACACCTTGAGCTTGCAGTCGTCTGACACGAACTAAAATTTCTTTACATTGCAAAACGCGGCAACAACTGATCTCTTTTTTGCAAAAACATGGCAACAACTGATCACTTTATGTCTGTTTTTTGCAGAAGAAGAAACGTATTCGCAACAGAGCCTCCCAAGAACGACTGACTGCGTTGTAACGCCCTCGATGCGGCTATGTCTCCCACGTGTCGAGGCACGACTTAGAGACATAGGCGCATTGAAAGCAATGTCGCAAGTCAGGAATCATTACACAACCCAAGTACATATATAATATAAAAGGGGGATAATAATAATAGTTGGCTTACACTCGCCACATCACATCAAAGTACATAAATAACATCCATCATACAAACACTCATGGCCCGACTACGGCGCCAAAATAGAAAATACCCCCAACAAGCGACTAAGCCCTGAATCGAACCCCGAATAGGCACCACTACTGATCATCTGGAAAAGAAACTTAGTATCGCTGAGAGTCCTCGTCGTACTCCCACTTCAGCTTGAGCGCGCCATCCGGAGGAGTATCATCGGTCCCTACATCTGGTGTAATAGTAATCTGCGAGTCACAAGGACTCAGCAATCTCGCACCCTCGCGATCAAGACTATTTAAGCTTAATAGGTAGGAAAGGGGTAATGTGAGTGGATCTGCAGCAAGCGACTAGCATATATGGTGGCTAACTTATTCGCAAAGGAGAGC
This sequence comes from Triticum monococcum, assembly GCA_034509565.1. Classification (NCBI taxonomy): domain Eukaryota; kingdom Viridiplantae; phylum Streptophyta; class Magnoliopsida; order Poales; family Poaceae; genus Triticum; species Triticum monococcum. The sequence goes on along the minus strand of CM067841.1, from coordinate 165,405,409 downwards.
GAGAAGAGAAGGCAAAGCACGAGCGGAAACTACATAGAGCAGACTACGCAAACATAACTCCAACGCCGTGTCCACATCCCGGACTCCGCCGAGAAGAGGCCATCACGGCCACACACGCAGTTGATTCATTTTTAATTAATTAAGTTCAAGTTTTCTACAACCGGACATTAACAAATTCCCATCTGCCCATAACCGCGGGCACGGCTTTCGAAAGATCAATCCCTGCAGGGGGTCCCAACTTAGCCCATAACAAGCTCTCACGGTCAACGAAGGAATAGACCTCCACCCAGGACCCACCGATCAGACTCGGTATCCCGGTACAACAAGATGATTCGACAAGTTAAAACAAGACCAGCAACACCGCCCGAATGCGCCGACAAATCCCGATAGGAGCTGCACATATCTCTTTCTCAGGGCACACTCAGATGAGCGCTCCATACAACTAAAACCAAACCTCGGGTTTCCCCGAGGGGGCGCTGCACAGGACTCTAGTTCGGACCAACACTCAGAGGAGCACTGGCCCATGGGGGGCTGAAATAAAGATGACCCTCGGGCTCCGGAAACCCAAGGGAAAGGAAAGGGTAGGTGGCAAATGGTAAAACCAATGTTGGGCATTGCTGGAAAAGCTTTAAACAAGGCGAACTATCAAGGGGTTCCCATATAGCCCAACCGCGTAAGGGACGCAACCATCCGGGAACATAACACCGATATGACGGAAACTAGGGCGGCAAGAGTGGAACAAAACACTAGGCGAGAGGCCGAGCCTTCCACCCTTTACCAAGTATATAGATGAGTAAAGATAACATAGCAATATAATGATATCCCAACAAGTAAATAAACGTTCCAACAAGGAACGGCTCCAATCTTCACCTGCAACTAACAACGCTATAAGAAGGGCTGAGCAAAGCGGTAACATAGCCAATCAATGGTTTGCTAGGACAAAGGTGGGTTAGAGGCTCAATCATGGCAATTGGGAGGCTGACAAGCAAGTGGTAGGCATCGTAGCATTGGCAAAGCAAAAGAGCGAGCATACAAGCATAGCAAAGATAGTAGTGATTTCAAGGGTGTGATCATCTTGCCTGCACAGTTGTCAGAATTGACTGGATCCTCAAAAGCAAACTCAACGGGCTCCTCGTTAGCGAACTCTTCTCCCGACTCTACCCAACAACACAAACAAGCAACAAGGATACAATCAACCACGTGCAAAGGCAACCAAAGATGATATGCTATGCGGGATGCGATGCGGGGTGCAAGAATGCAACATGTAACAGGAAATGCATGAACCTGGCCTCAACTTGGAAAACCAAGTGTGCCACTGGATAGAGGGGAAGAAATCCCCTGAAAACGATATAAAGATCATGGCAATCGGAGCTACGGTTTAGAAATGGCAAGCGTTTAACTAAACAAACCGATCTGCGATTTACAGCAAGTAGGCTCCTAAATGCAACAAAATGAACATGCTACAGCCACCCAACATGAAAACAAATTGCATGGAAGTGATGTACTCATCAAGATTAACAAATCATCATGACTGAGGCATAGGCAAATTCATCCATTAAGGGCTTCAAACAAGCATGGCAAAACTGAATAAGCAAAACAGATTTCAGACTTAGCGAAATTAACGCTAGTCTTAAATTTCAGACCACGATGCTCTCTTCGGAGCAGCAAAACAACATGAAGGAAAATCTGAACATGGAAAGTAAGAGCATGGAATGGAGCTACTCAACAAGCTTAACAAAACACCCAACATGACCTGGGGCCAAAAGGGTTCACAAAATACACTACCGAGCACACGAACATTGATGAAACACAATCAGTTTTCAGACTTGGTGAAAACTGGGACATGCTGAAATAATAACTCACGGAGGCATGTAAACGAGCCCGATGCTCTCACTACGGTGCAAGTCATGGCAAGGCAAGCATATATCCATTAAGAAGGCACAAAATGATAGCTAGACATGGCAAGTACAATGGCATGGCATGCATGGATCACTAGCAATCACTCCGGCAAAATCGCAAAAGAGTTCACGATCTGCCCAAAACAGCAACTATCCAAAAGTTGAGCTCGATTGAGTCAACCTAGGGTGCTCCAACATAACAAGTAAAGACATGGATGGATTAAGCACAACAAGCATAAAAAATCACTCTTACTGATCATCCTCAAAAGAGGCACGGATCACTAGGAAACAAGCCGGACATATAGCATCGTGAACTAAAACGGCCCAGACTTAGTGAAAATCACTAAGTCCCTGAAATTAGTAATCTCAGGTAGCCCTCTTTGCAAGCTTGCCTAAGACAACACACACACCCTAAAAATACATGGAAGGCACCTCTGGAAAAAGGCAAAATTCTTAACAATTCATCCCAAAGGGGCACAGGCATATCATGCACGGATTAAATATGGCAAAAATGACAAAAGTGCATGTTGAACTAACGGATCTGCAATTTAACTCAACATACCTCCTTCCAACAGCATTTTGGGAACCAAGATGACCTCAAATGCAAATGATGCAATGGAATGAAATGATGTACTCGTCGAGATGAAGATTTTGACATATCATACGCCCAAAACGGAGCTACGGATGAGGAGATATGAGCGGTCAAAGTAGCAAGAAAATATAACGAGAGAGGGAAGAAGTCAACGGGGGGGCGCTAGGATTTACCGTAGCAACCGCGCTCCCGATCGGATCCGGTGCGGTGGCGGATCCCAGCGGGGTTGACGCCGGCGATGATGGCGGTGGCGGCCGGGGAGGCGAGGAGCGGCCGGCGAGGGAGCGGCGGCCGGGGGCGGCGTGCGGCGCCGGCGGCACGGACGCCGAGGAGACCGCGGGGCGGCGCGGGCGGCGGATCTGAGCGGCTCGGGCGGCCGGCGAGCTCCGCCGGCTCGGGCGGCGATGGCGATGCGGCGGCGCCGGTGGCCGGAGTCGGGGAGGACGGCGGCGCGGAGGGAGCGGGTCGCGGGCCCGGGTGAGGAGGCGCGGGGGCCGGGAATGGGCTCACGGGCCGGCGGCGAACTGGGGCCCCGAGGCACCACGTGTCGGCGCGCGGTTCGTCGCGGGCGGCGGCGGACGTTGTCCGGTCCGCACCGGACACGTCCGGCGGCGCAGGATCTTTTTTTTGGATTAGGGTTTGGACGGGGGGAGAAGAAGAGATCCGAAATGGAGGGGCATTTATAGACATAGAGGGAGCTAGGAGTGTCCAAATGAGGTGCGGTTTTCGCCCACACGATCGTGATCGAACGACCGAGACGATGGAGCTGAGTTTGGTGGGTTTTGGGCCAAAATGGAGGGGTATTGGGCTGCACACACATGAGGCCTTTTCGGTCCCTTGGTTAACCGTTGGAGTATCAAATGAAGTCCAAATGACCCGAAACTTGACAGGCGGTCTACCGGTAGTAAACCAAGGCCGCATGGCAAGTCTCGGCCCAATCCGGAAATGTTTAATCCCCACACACGAAAGAAAGCTAGAAATGGCCACCGGAGGAGAACGAAGCGCCGGAATGCAAAACGGACAACGGGGAAAATGCTCGAATGCATGAAACGAACATGTATGCAAATGCAATGCACGTGATGACATGATATGAGATGCACGAAAACAAAAACAACACACGGAGACAAAGACCCGAAATCGAGAATTAAATATAACTTAATGCCGGAAACGGCAAGAGTTGGAGTACAATTGGGGAAGGTTACATGTGGGGCGTTACAACACTCCACCACTACGAAAAGATCTCGTCCCGAGATCTAGGACTGAAAGAACTCCGGGTACTCAGAACGGAGGTGATCCTCGCGTTCCCAGGTAGCTTCACGGTTGGAATGGTGTGACCACTTGACTTTGAGAAACTTGATTGACTTGTTGCGAGTTTTGCGTTCAGTCTCTTCAAGGATTGCAACTGGGTGCTCACGGTATGAGAGATCTTCTTGGAGCTCAATGTCCTCGAAGTTGACGGTGCGCTCAGGCGTCTTGAAGCACTTTCGGAGTTGCGAGACGTGGAACACATCATGAACATTGGCGAAGGTTGCAGGAAGCTCGAGTTGATAGGCGAGGTCGCCTCTCTTGCTGACGATCTTGAAAGGCCCGGCGTATCTTGGGGCAAGCTTCCCTTTGATACCGAAGCGACGAGTACCTTTCATAGGAGAGACGTGGAGGTAGACATGATCTCCGATCTCGAAGGCCAAATTACGGTGCTTGCTGTCGTAGTAGCTCTTCTGACGAGATTGGGCTGCTTTGAGGTTATCACGAATGACCTTGCACATTTCTTCTGCCTCTGTGATCAGGTCATTACCCAGCAGCTAACGTTCACCGGTTTCAGACCAGTTGAGAGGTGTACGGCACTTCCTGCCATACAGAATTTCAAACGGGGCCTTGCCGGAACTTGCTTGGAAACTGTTGTTGTACGAGAATTCAGCATAAGGAAGACAATCCTCCCACTTCATGCCGAAGGAGATAACACAAGCCCTGAGCATATCTTCAAGAATCTGGTTGACACGCTCGACTTGACCGCTTGTTTGAGGGTGGAAAGCAGTGCTGAAGCGAATGCTGGTGCCCATGGCCTTCTGAAAAGAATCCCAAAACTTGGAGGTAAAGATGCTGCCACGGTCTGAAGATATCACTTGAGGAATACCGTGCAGAGAGACAATGCGAGAGGTGTAGAGCTCCACCAATTGAGCTACAGTGATTGACTCTTTGATAGGTAAGAAATGAGCCACTTTGGTCAGCTTGTCGATGACAACGAATATAGCATCATTGCCACGCTTGGACTTAGGAAACCCAGTCACAAAGTCCATTTCAATGTGGTCAAACTTCCATTCCGGAATGGCGAGAGGTTGGAGGAGACCTGCTGGCCTTTGGTGTTCTGCTTTCACTCTTCTGCAGACATCACATTCATTCACGAATTGAGCGATCACGCGCTTCATTCGAGTCCACCAATAAGTTTGCTTCAGGTCTTGATACATCTTCGTGCTCCCAGGGTAGATGGAGAGGAGAGAGTTGTGAGCCTCATTCATGATCACTTTACAAAGTTCACCTTTGGGCACAACAATTCGATCCTCGAAGAAGAGAGTGTCCTTGTCATCAAGTCGGTAGCACTTGTACTTGGACTGACTCTTTGCGATACCAATCTTCACCTTTTTCACCATAGCATCAAGAAGCTGGGCTTGGCGAATCTGGTCTTCCAAGGTAGGAGAAACTTGAAGGTTGGCAAGGAAACCTTGAGGAACAACTTGCAGATTAAGTTTGCAGAAGGCTTCACAAAGCTCGGGTTGATAAGGCTTGAGAATCAGACTGTTGCAATATGCTTTTCTGCTCAAAGCGTCAGCAATCACATTAGCCTTGCGTGGAGTATACTCGATACTCGGATTGTACTCTTGAATCATTTCTACCCATCGAGTCTGCCTGAGGTTGAGATTAGGCTGAGTGAAGATGTACTTGAGACTTTTGTGATCAGTGAAAATGTCCACTTTCCTTCCCAAGAGAAGATGTCTCCAAGTCAACAATGCGTGCACAACTGCCGCCAACTCAAGATCATGAGTGGGGTAGTTCTTCTCATTTGGCTTCAACTAGCGAGAGGTATAAGCAACAACTTTCTTCTCTTGCATCAGTACTGCACCGAGACCTTGGAGAGAGGCATCACAAAAGACCTCGTACGGCTTGGTTTCATCAGGCGGAGTTAGAACTGGAGCAGTGATCAATTTCTCTTTCAAAGCGTTGAAAGCAACATCACACTCCGGAGACCAAACGTACTTGACGTGCTTCTGAAGAAGATTTGAGAGAGGCTTCACGATCTTGGAGAAGTTTTCAACGAATCTTCGGCAATAACTTGCAAGACCGAGGAAGCTACGGAGTTGCTTCACATTCTGAGGAGGTTCCCAATTAACAATTGCAGACACCTTCTCAGGATCCACGGAAATGCCCTTGGCAGAGATAATATGCCCAAGATAAAGAACCTCATCGAGCCAAAACTCACACTTGGAGAACTTGGCGTAGAATCGATGTTCCCTTAGCTTGTCAAGAACCAAACGCAAGTGTTTGGCATGATCTTCCTTGTTCTTTGAGAAAACCAGGATATCATCGAGATAGACCAAAACAAAGTCGTTGGTGTAGGGGTTGAAGATGAAGTTCATCATGCGAGAGAACGTCGGAGGAGCATTGGCGAGGCCAAAAGACATAACTGTGTATTCATATGACCCATAGCTTATTCTGAACGCCGTCTTTGGAATATCTTGTTCACGAATGCGAATTTGATGATAACCCATACGGAGGTCAAGCTTGGAGAATACTTGGGCACCCTTGAGTTGCTCGAACAGCTCATTAATGTTGGGAAGTGGATATTTGTTCTTGATGGTCTTCTTGTTCAATGGACGGTAATCAACACAAAGTCGGTCCGTTCCATCCTTTTTCTTCACAAAAAGAACACCACAACCCCACGGAGAAGTACTAGGCCGAATGAGACCCATTCTTTCTTGCACATCGAGCTGTTTCTTCAACTCCTTCAACTCTTCGGGGCCGAGCTTGTAAGGCCGTTTGCACACCGGTTCCGTACCAGGCTCAAGTTCAATAACGAATTCAACCGGCCGGTTTGGAGGCATGCCTGGGAGTTCTTCAGGGAAGACATCTTGATACTCACAAACAACCGGAATCTGCGAAATAGCATCCAATTCACCCTTTTCATTGAGAGAGAATAACTGGATGGTATTATCCCGAGCAGCAAAAACAATGACATCTTCAGAAGAATGAGTCAGTTGAATCTGCCTGGCTGCACAATCGAGGTGAGCCTTGTGTTTAGAGAGCCAGTCCATCCCAAGAATAAGATCAATGTCGGAATCGCCAAGAACAATTGGAGAAGAAAGGAACTTGTAGTCGCCCAAAGTGATAGTAACCTCTGGAACGCAGGTGTTTGCTGTCATCTGCTTGCCCGGTGACACAATTTGCAAGGCACTTTGCAGATACTGATAATCACACTCATACTTGGATGCAAAAGGCTTGGAAATGAAGCAATGCGATGCACCTGTATCAAAAAGAACTTTTGCAGGAATATCATTAACAGGAAGGTTACCCATAATCACATCTGACGAATCCTCTGCCTGAGCTGCATTCACCATATTGACCTTGGCGTGCTTGGGATTATGCTTGACCACAGCTGTACTTGCCGATCTGACAGGAGGAGGAGGAGGAAGACGCCTCTGGTTGAAACACTTGTTGGCGTAGTGACCCTTCTGTTGGCACTTGTTGCACGTGACCTCTGAGAGCGGACGGTGGTACGGAGCACTCGATCTTGAAGCTTGAGACGAAGTCTTGTTCTGAAAGCCTGGGTTGGGTGGGTGGGATGAACCACTGCCACCTTTGCTCTTCTGCTGATACGGCTGACAGAACGGAGGAGGAGGAAGCCAATACTTCTGCTGCTTGGCCACTTGAGTAGAGGACGAAGACGTAGTGTCTCTGACTCGCTTCCTGGAAGCATCACACCTGAGCTGAGCAGCCTCTTGCTTCAGTGCCATGTTGTAGAACTCATCGTATCTCAGCGGCTCGAAGAGGACAAGAGCGAGCTGAATTTCTTCACGAAGACCACCCCTGAACTGATAGATCATGCTCTTCTCATCAGGAACATCCTGCTTGGCAAAACGGGCAAGCTTCTGGAACAACTTGTTGTAGTCATAGACAGACAAAGAGCCTTGCTTCAGATTGCGGAATTCTTCACGTTTGCTTTCAGTCACACTTTGAGGAATGTGATGAGCTCGAAAATCACGACAGAAATCATCCCAAGTGATCAAACGTCCACCTCTGGAATCCCGGTACTGCTGAAACCACTCTGTGGCCTGATCCTTGAGCTGTAAAGACGCGAACTTGATGAAATCTTCAGGTCTGACGTTGCTACATTCAAAATGCTTGCCCAGATCGACTAACCAATCATCAGCATCGGTAGCCTCAACGCAGTTACTGAACGTCTTTGGACCATTTGCGAGGAACTGATTCAGAGTTGCAAACTGGTTCTGGTTGTTGCCTTGATTCGCTTGACTGCTTTGATTCCGCTCTTGGATGATTTGCATGATCAGCTGAGTATTTGCATTAGTAGCAGCCATCACAGCCTGCCATGCTTCCGGAGGAGGCGGAGGTGGCGGAGGATCTTGATTCTGGTTCTGACTGGTGCTCTTAGCGGGAGCCATCCTAAAGAGGTTGACCACCATTAGCACACAAATAGAGAAATATAGAAGGTGAATCCAACGGAATGAAAATTGCAACATAAAGTCTTCACATCCGAACAAAATGAACGAATGCACTTCTCTTGAAGTGGTCACATATTCCTAAATTGCGAAGCCACGAAGAATCAGGTAGAAGAGGTACATCAACGAGGGATGGAATCAACATATGACGTCGAAGAAGAACGAATACCACAACTCGAAATAAACCAAGGGTTGGCTTGCGGAATAAGCCGGAACAAACACATGATAGAAATTTCGTCCGAAGTGTTCGTGGTAGGACCTACACGGGCTCGACCGTACAGCACCATCATGTCCAAGGCAGTGCACATGACATACAAAGCGTCCCCGAGTCAGCATAGCCAAGGACTCTTTAAGACACAAAGAGGCCATTGTAAAATCGACCGTGAATAGGCGAACCACTAGACGTCGAACCCTATTTTCATATCACACATCTGTTGGAAAGATATCCTAAGGCTACTTGAATTCACACCTATGGAATTCCCGAAACTTTCCGGTTATGCAATCAGGTGTTGAGGATACAGGGGAAGCATAATATCTCACCCAAGCTAGCAAATCCTACATCCAGCTGCATCCATCCTTCAACACATAACCAAGAAACCTTCGGAAACCATCTATCTCAACCTTGGAAAAGCATCCGTTATACAAGTTATGGCGACACTCCCGAACTCCCGCCCCAGTACTGGGTGGCATCGAGGTTATCTCACCAACGAACTGCATAAAGGAGATTTTCGATGTCGCGCACATATCTCAAGTATACCAGAATTGCAACGATAGAATTATGATGACAACACCACAGAGCTCAACTCCCCGGGACACTTCCACTAAACCCCTGACAGGAGGCACCAAGACAGTATTCTCATCATAAGCCACCGGAACAAAACTAAGATACTCGCGTGATCCTAAAATTTTTTTGTGAAATTTGAGAAGAGAAGAGTCAAAACTCTACGTCAGGATGCCTTACCAGAGCGATGAGGAGACTGGGAAGTAAAAAGAATTCCTAAGCTCTCCGATATATAATTCCTAAGGACTCAAAACATTTTTCTAGACACAACTTGGCTGCTAAAAACGATCAAGCAATGGGGCTCCTAAGGTCGGGGAAGGCTCTGATTACCAACTTGTAACGCCCTCGATGCGGCTATGTCTCCCACGTGTCGAGGCACGACTTAGAGACATAGGCGCATTGAAAGCAATGTCGCAAGTCAGGAATCATTACACAACCCAAGTACATATATAATATAAAAGGGGGATAATAATAATAGTTGGCTTACACTCGCCACGTCACATCAAAGTACATAAATAACATCCATCATACAAAGACTCATGGCCCGACTACGGCGCCAAAATAGAAAAGACCCCCAACAAGCGACTAAGCCCTGAATCGAACCCCGAATAGGCACCACTACTGATCATCTGGAAAAGAAACTTAGTATCGCTGAGAGTCCTCGTCGTACTCCCACTTCAGCTCGAGCGCGCCATCCGGAGGAGTATCATCGGTCCCTGCATCTGGTGTAATAGTAATCTGTGAGTCACAAGGACTCAGCAATCTCGCACCCTCGCGATCAAGACTATTTAAGCTTAATAGGTAGGAAAGGGGTAATGTGAGTGGAGCTGCAGCAAGCGACTAGCATATATGGTGGCTAACTTATTCGCAAAGGAGAGCGAGAAGAGAAGGCAAAGCACGAGCGGAAACTACATAGAGCGGACTACGCAAACATAACTCCAACGCCGTGTCCACTTCCCGGACTGCGCCAAGAAGAGGCCATCACGGCCACACACGCAGTTGATTCATTTTTAATTCATTAAGTTCAAGTTTTCTACAACCGGACATTAACAAATTCCCATCTGCCCATAACCGCGGGCACGGCTTTCGAAAGATCAATCCCTGCAGGGGGGGTCCCAACTTAGCCCATAACAAGCTCTCACGGTCAACGAAGGAATAGACCTCCACCCAGGACCCACCGATCAGACTCGGTATCCCGGTACAACAAGATAATTCGACAGGTTAAAACAAGACCAGCAACACCGCCCGAATGTGCCGACAAATCCCGATAGGAGCTGCACATATCTCTTTCTCAGGGCACACTCAGATGAGCGCTCCATACAACTAAAACCAAACCTCGGGTTTCCCCGAGGGGGCGCTGCACAGGACTCTAGTTCGGACCAACACTCAGAGGAGCACTGGCCCGTGGGGGGCTGAAATAAAGATGACCCTCGGGCTCCGGAAACCCAAGGGAAAGGAAAGGGTAGGTGGCAAATGGTAAAACCAATGTTTGGCATTGCTGGAAAAGCTTTAAACAAGGCGAACTATCAAGGGGTTCCCATATAGCCCAACCGCGTAAGGGACGCAACAATCCGGGAACATAACACCGATATGACGGAAACTAGGGCGGCAAGAGTGGAACAAAACACTAGGCGAGAGGCCGAGCCTTCCACCCTTTACCAAGTATATAGATGAGTAAAGATAACATAGCAATATAATGATATCCCAACAAGTAAATAAATGTTACAACAAGGAACGGCTCCAATCTTCACCTGCAACTAACAACGCTATAAGAAGGGCTGAGCAAAGCGGTAACATAGCCAATCAATGGTTTGCTAGGACAAAGGTGGGTTAGAGGCTCAATCATGGCAATTGGGAGGCTGACAAGCAAGTGGTAGGCATCGTAGCATTGGCAAAGCAAAAGAGCGAGCATACTAGCATAGCAAAGATAGTAGTGATTTCAAGGGTGTGATCATCTTGCCTGCACAGTTGTCAGAATTGACTGGATCCTCAAAAGCAAACTCAACGGGCTCCTCGTTAGCGAACTCGTCTCCCGGCTCTACCCAACAACACAAACAAGCAACAAGGATACAATCAACCACGTGCAAAGGCAACCAAAGATGATATGCTATGCGGGATGCGATGCGGGGTGCAAGAATGCAACATGTAACAGGAAATGCATGAACCTGGCCTCAACTTGGAAAACCAAGTGTACCACTGGATAGAGGGGAAGAAATCCCCTGAAAACGATATAAATATCATGGCAATCGGAGCTACGGTTTAGAAATGGCAAGCGTTTAACTAAACGAACCGATCTGCGATTTACAGCAAGTAGGCTCCTAAATGCAACAAAATGAACATGCTACAGCCACCCAACATGAAAACAAATTGCATGGAAATGATGTACTCATCAAGCTTAACAAATCATCATGACTGAGGCATAGGCAAATTCATCCATTAAGGGCTTCAAACAAGCATGGCAAAACTGAATAAGCAAAACAGATTTCAGACTTAGCGAAATTAACGCTAGTCTGAAATTTCAGACCACGATGCTCTCTTCGGAGCAGCAAAACAACATGAAGGAAAACCTGAACATGGCAAGTAAGAGCATGGCATGGAGCTACTCAACAAGCTTAACAAAACACCCAAAATGACCCGGGGCCAAAAGGGTTCACAAAATACTCTACCGAGCACACGAACATTGATGAAACACAATCAGTTTTCAGACTTAGTGAAAACTGGGACATGCTGAAATAATAACTCACGGAGGCATGTAAACGAGCTCGATGCTCTCACTACGTTGCAAGTCATGGCAAGGCAAGCATATATCCATTAAGAAGGCACAAAATTCTAGCTAGACATGGCAAGTACAATGGCATGGCATGAATGGATCACTAGCAATCACTCCGGCAAAATCGCAAAAGAGTTCAAGATCTGCCGAAAACAGCAACTATCCAAAAGTTGAGCTCGATTGAGTCAACCTAGGGTGCTCCAACATAACAAGTAAAGACATGGATGGCTTAAGCACAACAAGCATAAGAAATTACTCTTACTGATCGTCCTCAAAAGAGGCACGGATCACTAGGAAACAAACTGGATATATAGCATCGTGAACTAAAACGGCCCAGACTTTGTGAAAATCACTAAGTCCCTGAAATCAGTAATCTCAGGTAGCCCTCTTCGCAAGCTTGCACAAGACAACACACACATCCTAAAAATACATGGAAGGCACCTCTGGAAAGAAGGCAACATTCTTAACAATTCATCCCAAAGGGGCACAGGCATATCATGCACGGATTAAATATGGCAAAAATGACAAAAGTGCATGTTCAACTAACGGATCTGCAATTTAACTCAACATGCCTCATTCCAACAGCATTTTGGGCACCAAGATGACCTCAAATGCAAATGATGCAATGGAATGGAATGATGTACTCGTCGAGACGAAGATTTTGACATATCATACGCCCAAAACGGAGCTACGGATGAGGAGATATGAGCGGTCAAAGTAGCAAGAAAATATAACGGGAGAGGGAAGAAGTCAACGGGGGGCGCTAGGGTTTACTGTAGCAACCGCGCTCCCGATCGGATCTGGTGCGGCGGCGGATCCCAGCGGGGTTGACGCCGGCGATGATGGCGGTGGCGGCCGGGGAGGCAAGGAGCAGCCGGCGAGGGAGCGGCGGCCGGGGGCGGCGTGCGGCGCCGGCGGCACGGACGCCGAGGAGACCGCGGGGCGGCGCGGGCGGCGGATCTGAGCGGCTCGGGCGGCCGGCGAGCTCCGCCGGCTCGGGCGGCGATGGCGATGCGGCGGCGCTGGTGGCCGGAGTCGGGGAGGACGGCGGCGCGGAGGGAGCGGGTCGCGGGGGCCGGGAATGGGCTCGCGGGCCGGCGGCGAACTGGGGCCCCGAGGCGCCACGTGTCGGCGCGCGGTTCGTCGCGGGCGGCGGCGGACGTTGTCCGGTCTACACCGGACACGTCCGGTGGCTCGGGATCTTTTTTTGGATTAGGGTTTGGACGGGGGGAGAAGAAGAGATCCGAAATGGAGGGGCATTTATAGACATAGAGGGAGCTAGGAGTGTCCAAATGAGGTGCGGTTTTCGCCCACACGATCGTGATCGAAAGGCCGAGACGATGGAGCGGAGTTTGGTGGGTTTTGGGCCAAAATGGAGGGGTGTTGGGCTGCACACACACGAGGCCTTTTCGGTCCCTCGGTTAACCGTTGGAGTATCAAACGAAGTCCAAATGACCCGAAACTTGACAGGCGGTCTACCGGTAGTAAACCAAGGCCGCATGGCAAGTCTCAGCCCAATCCGGAAATGTTTAATCCCCACACACGAAAGAAAGCTAGAAATGGCCACCGGAGGAGAACGAAGCGCCGGAATGCAAAACGGACAACGGGGAAAATGCTCGAATGCATGAAACGAACATGTATGCAAATGCAATGCACGTGATGACATGATATGAGATGCACGAAAACAAAAACAACACACGGAGACAAAGACCCGAACCCGAGAATTAAATATAACTTAATGCCGGAAACGGCAAGAGTTGGAGTACAATTGGGGAAGGTTACATGTGGGGCGTTACATGCGTTGACTGACAAATTCAGCGACGATCAGAAGGGGGCTGCTGCTGAGATGGGTATGCAGTCTATGATGGTTGTCCGGTGCACGAACCTTGTCAACCCTGTATGCGATTGGCTTGGTGAGATCTACGACCCCGCCTCCAGGGAATTCGTGATTCCGGGACGCGGAAGACTACCGTTGAACGAGGAATCCGTGTTCTGCACTTTGGGTGTGCCTTGTGGACATATCAAAGTCCCGTACGAGGTCAGCAATGAGATCGAGGAAGCGTTGTTCCCCCGTTTGTTTCCTGGGTTGGAATCCATGCCGAACACGTCTACAGTGGCTGATTCGCTGGAGGCCATGACGACGCGTGGAGATGTTTTCAAGATGAAGCTACTCATGTACCTCATCTCAGCCGTTTTCGCGCCAACCACTTCTCTTCGCCCAAGCAACAAATGCTTCCCCATCATGGTGAGTGATCTATCTTTACTACATTATTTTTCCTTCAATTTTTTTGCTCCGATGTCATGTGCAAGCTAGTCACTGCCAGTGTTTTCTTATGTTTTTCCATTGGATTTCTGACGCGGCAACTCGTTGTCCTGAATTTTTTGCGGTGCAGGCGAAACTGAAAGATGTGAAGAACATGAATTGGTGTAAGTTCATTGCTGACTTCCTGCATGATGCATTCGCAAGCAAGGTGTACCAGAAGGGTTGTCGACTGCATTTAATGGTATTTTTTACCGGTCCTTTCTGTGAACACTCTTTTTAACACCTTTTTATTCATGCATGGAAACCTGATCATAACAAGATGGCAACTGCCATGTTGATTATGTGGCAACTGCCATCATGACAATATGGCAACTGCCATCATACTATGATGGCAACTGCCATCATGACAATATGGAAACTGCCATCATACTATGATGGCAACTGCCATCACACTATGATGGCAACTAGCACATACAGATGGCAACTTCTTCTTTTTTCTCTTTTTCATGCACCTCAACTTGATGATCGTAGGAACATATATTATCCTGTTTTTTTCGCAAAATACCATGATCGCAACTGATTTTTCTTTCTTTTTAAAATTGTTGTACATCAGCTCATGTACGTCGACTGCCTTGATCTGTCCACCGTGGATTTCACTGGGACAGGAGGCCCGTCGCCTACGCACAAGTTTGCTGTTTCTGCGTGGACTATCGATGCTATCAAGGCTGTGCTTGCTGCAGACAGGGTAACTGATACCAAATATGGAAAACTGCAGGTTAGTTCTGCTTTTTGCAACACATGAACTGCTAGTCAGTGTTCATCATTCTCTCTCTTATATCGTAGCTATTTTTTTTGTTCTCTCCAGCTGATGGCCAAGCATGCTATAGACTACATCGTGTTTGGGGGGCCTCAAAACTTTGGGAAGTGGATGGACGTGCACTCAGCTCCGTCTTGCCCTGCCGAGGTAATCAAAAAGATCTACATATATGGTTTGCCATGGAGTATTTTTCGATGCCGTGCAAGTGATTGCAATACGGGGTGGTCATTGATGCCTTTTTGTTTCGTGTACAGGCGAGGGCACCTGTTGAGCAGCTAATAGGGCAGTTTGCATCTGGAATGACCGGCTTGCTCGGGAAGTTGGTTGAGGGGTGGACGTCCCTCAGTGGCTCTGATAGCGATGCGGTTGTGAGGCAATTCACTTCATTTGTCCCAGAACATACACACCGGCCAACCGGTTGCCGTGGCCGGTATGACTACAACAGTTCCTAGGAGCCTGCTAACACACAAGATGAACTAGGTGGAGACGCTGGTCTCAGCAAGGATGACGACGATGTTATGGATAATGTGCAAGAGGACACCGATGATGATGAACATGCTAAAGTTCGCGCAGGTGGTAACAAGGGCAAGGATGCAACAGATGTCCCCCAACCGGATAAAGTCAAACAACACACGGCTGTGAGAGGCGAGGGGGTTTTGCCATCAAAGAGGGGGATGGCTCCAGAGGGTGTTGGGCAAGGTTCTGCTGCCAAGAGGTCTAGGACCGACCCTATAGCTGCCAGGAAGAGGTTCGACTTTCATCTTAGTTTCTTGCTTTGTCTATTTTCTTCGAACAGACGCATCCTCTTTTTTGCACTTGTGTTCTGTCAAACGCGGCAACGAGATTGCTGACTGACAATTGCCACCTTTTTTCACTCCATCTCATACGTGCAGTGAGCCAACAGCTGGTGGACGAGCAGTTACGAAGAAACAGGCGCCAACGCCAACCCGTGTTTCTGCTCGGTTGAACAAAGGTGCCCCCATTGCTGGTGACACCACTTCCACCAGGACATCTCCTCGCACGACGACAACCAACACCGGGGATCCTGTCGTGTTGCCAGACCTGAGGAAGGCAGTCAGGAAGTAGGTTTTTTCATCCGCTTTCATTGACATAGCGCTATATTTCCTTGATTTTCCAATGCATTCGTTTAGCTTGTCACATTGTCGTCTGTCATCGCCCCCACACGTGGCAACCGCTGTTTTACCAAATGGTTCTTTCTTTCCTTTCTAAGCGTGTGGCAACTCCTATTTGTTTTCACATGGCAAGTGGAATGTAGGCCAAAATGGTAACTTTAATGCACCTAATGGCAACTGCCATCTTTTTACCGTTGGCTTGTGAGCTCATCCCACCCCTAGGAAGATCAGACATTTTTATCATTATTCAAGGTTGCTAACATGGCAACTGCTGCTGGATGGCAACTGCTAACTATGATGCATGGCAACTCATGTTCCCCTTACATGGCAATTACCAGCTTTTCCACCTGTTTTCCATTTTTTTAAGATTTTCTACCAAGGCAAACATAATTTTGTTTCATTTTTTAAATACCTTCTTCATGTGCTTCGTTTTTTTGCAGGGTGAAGAAGACTACTACGCGTGGGTCCAAGCATATCAGTAAGGACCCGCTCGAACGCCTGCATTCAAAGTTGTCAACAGGGGGCAACTCAGATGTACACGAGGCACCAGGCGACAATACTGCTGCTGCACCGTTGACCGCTCCCACCAACTCTGATGCAAGTGGTCGACCATCTCCGCCGGCTGCAAATGTGCAGGCTAGAACAACAGGCATCTGTACATCGGGGAGTGATGAGTCGGTATCTGCCAGGACAGCTGAAATACTGCCAACTCTTTTGGCAATGAAGGATGCTGTTGTGAGCCATGCCACCCCATCAGCAAGCGTTGAAGTGGACGCTCCCGAGATGAACCTAGGCAAGGAAGATTCCCGCTCATCTGACACTGAATCCAAGCGCATGCGCGGTGGCACTCCTGTGTCCACGACAGAAGCGGTCGAGGCGGCAGTTCACAAGGACATGCCAGGTGAGAGTCCTGGCACAACAGCTCCAGCTCCTGACGGTGCAGATACTGCTAAGGCGACTGTTTCGCGTGCTGGTCTACCACCTAGGCGTCGTAGCCCCCGCAAGCAACCAACAGACATACCGAACGCACCGGCTGTAGCCAGGAGCAGGAGAGATGAGTCTGGTTTTGTTCCTGCGTCCACATTGTTCCCGCCACCTGCCAAAAGCAATGTGACGGAGAAACCGGAAGACCGGAGCACAACTGATGCAGGTGTCAAGCCGGGCACGAGCGACGCAGGTGAACACCCGGAGCAGACTGCGCCTTTACCCACAGTGGAAATCCCCAGCATAAATCTGCGCACTTCCAGGCTCCTAGTCAATGTCGGTGTCCCCTACAGCCCAAACAAGAAGATTGTCATGAAATTTGCGGCTGATACCGCTAACAACACGCCCCGCCCTGCAAATAAGGCCGATCATTCTGTAGCGGCCGATTCAGATATGTTTGTTGATCTTTCACCCTTGGATTCTGCCCCACAAGTCGTTCGTGGTTCGGCCAGTAGGAATGAGAGGCACCCAATGGCCTTTACCCCACCGAGCTTCAGCCTTGGCATCAGTCAAGATCAACCGATGGTGCAAGATCCTATGCCAGTTGCCTTTGCTTTCCCAGGAAGCATGCCTGCAATGATGGCGCAGCCAATGGTCGAGGGCAGGAAGGCTGTCAAGTTCGCAGAGCCGATTGTGCAAGGTACACTTGCCATGCCCTTATGATTTTTCTTGTATACATCTTTTGTAGTTTGACTTTTGTCCCAAACATATTTTTTCGGGGGGTCCTCACTTTGTGATGGCAACTGACATGTGATGGCATGGCATCTGGATTTGATGCACCATGTCACCTACATTTTGTTTTTGCTGCAATGCTGCATTTGACGCTTGGGCAACCACGTGGCAACTGAAGTTGATTCAACATGGCAACTGTAGTTGCTGTCACATGGAAAACACAGTGCATCACACATGGCAACTGATCTGCGACACCATGTCACCTGGACTTTTTGTTTCCATGCTGCATTTTTTCACACGGCAATCACATGGCAAGTGGAGTTGACACAACATGGCAACTGTAGTTGCTGTGACATGGCAACTACAGTCCAACTAGGTGGCTACTACAGTGCAACTACATGGCAATTGTAGTTGCTATGACATGGCCACTGTAGTTAACCACACATGGCAACTGCCCCACTTTTTTGTACCCACATCTCACATCATGCACCCTATCTTCTCACAAACCATCTGTTTTCGATTTCCTAGGTATCGTAAGCCATTTTTTTATCATTGGAGCCACCCCTGAGGAGATTTCACCATCCCTTGACGAAACTTACCGCATGATTGAGGAGGCAGCATTGCGGAGGAGGTCATCACGAGGGCAAGGGCAATCAAGTTCCAACGTGGCTGCAGACACAGTATCTAAGGAGACCATTAGGAGTGCCACTCCTGGTTCTGTGAGGCAGCAGAGGGTAGTGCACGCACCTCCCGCGGAAGACTACGAGCTCGAATTCAGGGCCACTAAGGAACAGACCCAGCTGTACGATATCGTCAAGAAGTTTGGAAATGTGAGGTCCAGCGGCAAGCACATGAAGGAGCTGAAAGCGTAAACGACCACACCCCATAATATCTCATTTTGCTTTGCTCCTTTTTTACCATTCACCTCCTTCATACTTTCTATGCACGATCCGCTTACATTTTAGTTCTTTCATAAAAAAAATTTACTTAGTAGGCATGATTCTTCCATGTTATATTGTTTTCATACAACTCATGTTTGGACAGAACCAAAGTCATCAATGCGGAGCGACGTACGTCGACCTGGGTGATCTTGCTGAGTCCGTGAGGCCAAACGGCAAAATGTCGACGAATGTAGTTGCATGCGGGATTGACTACATCAACAACCACACCGATGTGTGCGCCGACAAGACAATTATGCATTACAGTGTGACCTGCAAAATATGGGATGGTGACTTCCACCACAAAATCCTGAGGAAGAACTTTGCCCAACACGGTGATTTCAAGCTCACACTAAAGAAATATGTGAGTACTCCTTCAGTGTCTGCACTGTTTTTTCACAAGGTGTGCTTTTTTCCATCATCTGCACTTGTGTTTACGTGGCAGCTATTTTCATGTGGCAACAGCTGCCGTGCACACTGACTTCTTGATTTTTGCATCCCGTGCAAACTATGTGGCAACTTGATAGTAAAATACACGGCACATTTTGTTCATACATGGACGGCAACTTTCTTTTAACTACCCCCACCCATAACCAAACATTTGACGTGATTCTATTTTTTTGCCCGTCTGCTGTTCTTTATGTGAACTCTGCTTCTCATTTCTTCACTTTTAAATGCAGGTCATGTTCCCCATGTTCCAGGAGCTTGCACCACATGACCCACACGACAAGTGTGGTCACCACTATGCGATCTATCTTGACCTGAAGAACCAACATTTTGAGGTGATTGATTCAATCCGTTCGGAAGCTGATGCAGACCTTACTACGCATGCCGAATTCTTCATTAACAACCTCAAAGAGACATGGAACCGTCACTACGAACATTCGAAGGTCCAGATCAGGCATTTCCCGACTGAGTATGTGGCGACTGCGAAGCAAGGGAACACGTAATTTCTTCCTTCCTTCATGTGCCATTTACATCAATCCAACCCCTCTTTTGTTGTCACATCTGAATTGAAGTCTATCTTTGTTACGACTGTCCTTTTTGCGTGTTCACCTGACTCTTTTCCTCATGCAGGACGGACTGTGGCTTTCACGCGCTGGAATACTTTGCAAAGTGGGAAGGCAGAATTGTCCCCCCTATCACAACTGCAACGGTCGTTGAGCTCCGGAAAATCTACACATGGAACTGGTTGACGAATGAAGATTTCAACAAGCGGTCCAGAGCACGCAAGTTCATGGAGGAAGCTGTCAAGAAAGTCATCAAGAAGTACAAGTGATCACGTGGCGTTACACACTGGACGTATACCTTACATTCTGTTGCCGAGGAATGTAAGGTACAACCTCTTTGTTTCTCGTTCAAAACTATGTTTGTGTGCTATGTTATGACTGCAACCCCGCGTAGCCTAACTATGTAGTGGTGGTGTGTGAGCGACATTTGAATAGTTTCTGTAATATATGTGTGGACATGAACCTGTTTTAGGCGTTACAGCAGATATGTTTTTATGTTTGTCATTATTACAATGGTTTCATCGTTTCTAGCACCGGTTTGCTGTTTCGAATGTGTCTACGATGTTTTAAAAAAGATGGCAAATGTAGTTCATCAGACATGGGTAGTGAAAGTCATCGTCGTTTTTCATTTTGGCTATTTTGCTTCTTCTTTTTCATCGCTAACTGCACCGGCTAGCATGGGTAGGTTGATCATGTAGCCACAACCTTTGCTGCGGTTTATGCACGTTATGCTTTTTCCAACTTGTTTCCCATACATTGCACACAACACACTATGTGTCTCTAAACCGCGTCGTATTGTCATGGAAATATATGCCATGCAGAGTCATCGGGAATACCATGGCATATTTTTAGTACAGGTAACATGGCAGATACAGTACAAACAACATGGCAGATCCAGCATAATTAACATGGCAGATACAGTACAACTAACATGGCAGATCCAGTACAACTGAAATGGCAGATCCAGTACAACTAGCATGGCATATTTAGTATAAAATAGCATGGCATATTTAGTATAAAATAGCATGGCATATTTAGTATAAAATAGCATGGCAGACTAACTACACATAACAAGGCAGATTAACTACACATAACATGGCAGATTAAGTACCCATAACATGGCAACTGCATTTATCCATTCAATGAATTTTCTTTCCACTTCTGATGGCCCTCAAGAGTCATTCTCCCAATTTTTTTTAAAAAAATTCTCATCATCTAGGGTACAAAACAAAACGTCCACAAGGACCATGTCACATCGCAACAATTTTTTGCTCATGGATTGCCCGCCCCTTTCTTCATTTTCTTGTGTTTTGCTTGGATCTCCAATCCCGACTTGTACCTTATCTCTCTTGGATGACCCTTTGTGATGGAACCGGGTGGGTTCCTGACCTGGGTCTGTGTGCTTGCTATTCCAGATCCTATCTCCGAGTTTTCAGATGATGGCCCCGTGGATGAAGGCACACTTGATGTGCGGGGGAACCGGTGTAAGGCTTCCTCAGCTTTCCTCTTCTTGATCTCATCAAGCTCTCTTTTCAGTGCCTTCCTGTGTTTTTCTGTGACTCTCGCTGTCTCATCACTCTTGCACGCTTCATCAATTAGCTCAGCATAGTTCTTTGTCAGCACAACGTGCCTCACGGCTTCCATGGTTGACTCAGGTCTCTCGTTATGCACAGCCAGAACTGCGTGTGTTGTCTGCGGCGCCAATGCGTCGTCAGCGTCCCAAATCCATTGCCGCCTTATGAAATGGCGGGGCATCCGTGTCACAGCGTTCATGTCCATTACTTTTAGTATGTGACAGCACACAATGTCGTCCCGTTCGAACTTGCAGCATTGGCAGTAGTACTCGCCTTCGCCTATCGAGGCTTTGACGAAGTAGTTCCTTCCTTTGTCCGGGTCTTCAGGTTCTGAATCTGACATGCCCAAAATATAACACACCTTGAACGTATGTTCGTCCACCTGGAAAGCCGTGAACATGCTGGCACGCTTTATTTCTTCCTGGAATCTGCAAGTTTTGTGTGTTTTCTGTTAAACTATCATGCGCTCTTTTCTTGTACCACCTTATGTTGTCATGGAAATAGAAATACATTTTGTTTGAACATGGCAAACATAGTTCATTGAACATGGCAAATGCAGTACACTAGACATGGCAAATGCAGTACACTAGACATGGCAACTGTAGTACACTAGACATGGCAACTGTAGTACATTTTCAACTGGACATCGTCATTTTTCCACACCAACATTCCCCAATGGAAGCACATTGCATAAAACATGGCAACTGCCCTTTTATTTAAACATGGAATCTACAGTTGAGTAAACATGGCAATTGCATTTAAACAAACATGGCAGATGCATTTTATTAAACATGGCAACTGCATTTCAGCATATGTGTCGCCAATATAACATTTTTTCCAGTTGACATTGGCATTTGCATGCCAACATGCCCCAATGGAAGCACAGTGCATTAAACATGGCAACTGCACTTCATTCAACAAGGAAAATGCACCCGAGCAAGCATGGCAAAACAGAATTTTCATTGAACATGGCAACATGCAGCTCAGTAAGCATGGCAAACAGTATTTCATTAAACATGGCAACTACATATCATGGCAACTGCATTGCACTCTATAAGGCACCTACTGACTTGGTGCTTTTCTGCAAATAAGACGGTAACGCAACTGACTTAGTTGTTAAGGATCTTGTTGGTGTAGATCCTGCTCATTTGCCTCTCTATCGGTAAATACGTTAGCAATTTTGGCTGCTTTAGTGTCGTGGTCGCTTCTTGCTGTAGCTCAGATCCCAGAATTTTTTGTTGCAAAGCTGTGTACTGCTTGGCAAACTGTAGCAATGAGTTGCCAGGGCTGACGTACCGCTTCAAAACAACATTGAACCCCTCGCTGCGTTGCGTAGTCTGCAGAAAGGGGAAGAAGCACTGCATGAAGTAGGCCGGCACCCAGTATATTTGCTTCTCCCACAGGCTAACAAGAGTCTCGTTGTCTTGGACTTGATGTGTTTCAGTCATGGCCATCCAGCTCCTTTCAAACTCCTCCACCGTCAAGCTGTGGTCCACGCACAGCTCGAATGCCTTGTGAAGCTCTGGACGGTCAGCAAAGAACGGTCCTAGCGTCTCCTCAGCCTTCTTTATAATGTGCCACCTGCAGTGCCTGTGCACTGCCAATGGAAAGACCTCCTCTATGCCTGCACGCATGCTGAAATCTTGGTCTGTTATTTTGTTCATCGGAGCAAGTCCATCCATGCACTCCAAGAAAGTCTTGAACAGCCAAACGTACCCATCCATGTCTTCGTTCCGGACGAGCCCGCGGCCGAACTACAACGACTGATTGTGGTTATTTATTCCTATGAATGGAGTGCATGGCATCTTGTACATATTGGTGAGGTACGTCGCGTCGAATGAAATGCAATCTCGGAAATGTTTGTAGGCTCTCCTTGCAGCACCATCCACCCAATACATGTTCCTGACACGGTCCTCATCGTCCAACCTTATCCCGTAGAAGAAATCTAGATCTTCCTTGGCTTTCGCATCAAAGTAGGCAATTGTGGCCTCTATGTCTGCCAACTTGCTCTCTCTACGGTACCTGGCCTGTAGGTTTGTGACGTCAGCTGGTATGTATGGCATGCTACCTAGAGTCCCCTTTTTGCTGTGGATGAGAGATAGTATCTGCACCATTCTTGATGGACTGACGTTACAATCATGTAGCAGCTTTACGAATTGCCTTTCGACGGGGGTGAACCCTCTGTGGGTGGTCAGATATTTCACCAGGTCGAACTTCTTTATAAGTTGGTGGTTGTGCTCGTCAAAATATTCATTGACCACCCACTGTGCTCCATCTACGTTTAGCTTACACCGGATAGGGCACTCAGTCTTGAGAATGATACCTCTCTTTCGTTCTGGAATGACAGGCGCATCGCCTTTCCCCTTCTTGTTCCTCCGCGCCTTGTGGCACCTCATCTCACCTCTGCTGTACTCGTTAGTTTTCTTAATTTTCCTATGGTACTCAGTGTTGACCGCAAATCCATGGAACTTTGCATATGTCTGGTAGTATTCCTTTGCTGCTTTGAACGATTCAAATCTCTGCCCAATGTACGGTGGCTGAGGTACCATGATCTCTGATTACCCACCATCTTCATCGCCTTGTGCGTCGTCGTCAGTTTCATCATTCACTTCAGTATCGGCGGCAGTCCCATCCACCTGAGTGTTGCGAGTGCTTGTGTTCAAAGGGATGCTTGCCGGCATTGCTGGAATGATTGCCATTCCCGACTCTAACTCGAAATTGTTTGCGGCATGATTGTCTGCTGGCTGGTGGAACGCGTCTTCCGTGCGTTCAGAGCTCCCCGCAGTAGATGTTCCTGCACCGCTGTGCATTGTAGTTGTAGGTTCTGTAATAGGAAAAAAACAGGTATGAGAGTAAGATTTTTGTGTTGGATAACATGTGTATCGCAACGGATCACACCATCTTCGAGTGATTTGGCATGACATCATTTCAGACAACAAGCCATGAGTCTGCGCGTGGACATGTACGGCAGCTGTAGCTGTCCAGTCATGGCAGCTACTGTTCAACAAACATGGCAACTATTGTTTTGCCTACAAATAACTACAAATAGCAAATGTAGCGCTGTTTTTTTGGTTTAGATTTTTCCTTTTACCTTGTTGTGCTGTATTTGACCATCTTGTGTGGTCTGTGACACCATAATGACGTGCTCCACCTGCAATTTGTGAAGCTTGCCAGGAGACGTTTGCCGGGTCACCGCCAGCGTAATAACCTGTAAGCATAGCAGTGGTTGGTCAATTCATGGCAAATGCAGTTCGTGCTAGCACGGCAACTGTAGTTGCCCCTTACGTGGCAACCGCAGTTTTTGCTTGCATGGCAACTGAAGTTGCATCGGTATGGCAACCGCAGTTGTTCCTAGATGGCAACTGCAGCTGTTCCTCCATGGCAACTGCAGGTGTGCAGGGATGGCAACAACAGTTGTCCACAGACGGCAAGTGTAATTTTTAATCCATGGCAATTGTAGATGTCCAGTCATGGCAATTTGTAGTAGTCAACTATGCTCCTTGTGCTAACTGAGCATCCGCAACTTCACTATTTTTATGGACTCACCTGTGTATGACGTCAATGGCAGGTACATGGGTGCTGCCTGATGCCACGTGCTGCATGAAGGCTCTGCATTTTTCACCCGTGATAACTCATGAGTCCTTTTGCCATCTTTTTTTCATGTTCATTTTTCATGTCCACAGCAGTACGTGCTCTTTTTTCGTTTTGCATTACCTTGATTAGCCATACTAGCTAGTTGAAGTTGGCTGCCCGTACATTTGTTAGCGTTAGCGCCTTGTGACTGAACTTGCCACGGGGGACCCCTAAGAGTGTTCTGGTCATAAGAACCTGCATAAAAAATGACAATGCACGACATAAGTAGAATGTCATCTTCATCATCGCGAATATGGCAACTATTCTCTTCATTGTTTAGCACGCATCATACCTACGCCTGCATACTGTTCTAGTAGTGGCAGCAACGGCCCCGCAGAGATGAGCTGACTGTACTCTGATGCATCCAAAGGGGGCGTTTCTGGCCTTTGAGAATCCCAAGCATCAGCGCCATCTTCGTGATTCATTCTTTCCGTGTCTCACTTCTTTCCGATGTGTTCTCACTCACTGGATGAACAAGAAGGCATCAACAATCCACAAAAAAATTTATCATTGTGCTGCTTGCATGTAGAAGTTAACACGTCAGTGTTATCACATTTTCATGCGTAGGCAACCAACATATCATGGCTAGTAGGACATGCACATCCACTATCTTTTCTAAAATCTGGGTGCTAGCTATCCGTTTGATTCGATGGCATCAGCCTCTACAATAGGATGGCAAGCAATAAGTTGACATGGTGGCAGTTGACGACAATGATAGGTGGCAATTGACGTTAGACACCAATGGCAATTAATTTTCACACCCCCATTACTCCAAATTTCTCAATTTTCTCTCCCTTTTTATGGATTCCTGCACATCCATTCATTTACCAACTACGTGCATCAATCTAGTGAGAACTTACGGTTATCTCTAGCGTATTACATGGCAGATCTAGTGCATTCTGCTTGGCAACTGTGAAGACACACAACTTATGTAGTGTTTTACCGCTGTAGGATGGATCTAGTTGCCAACTTCGTCGGTAATTTTGCAATTTTCTGCCCAGAAAGAAGGATGAGAAGCAGTTGGGAGATTGGGAGATTCACCTGCTTTTAGCTGGTCGTCTTTGGAGGGCGTTGTTGGAGTGGGGGATGGGGGGTGGGATGGGGTGGGGGAGATAAGGGGTGTGGTTTGCGGTGGGAGCGCACTATGGATCTGCCCTGGTTGCCATGGCAACCAGAGATGGCCGGCGACGGAGGTTGGGGTTTGACAGGCGGGGGACAAGGGCGGCAGACGAGAGAGGGGACGAGGCCGGGAACGGCTGGGTCGTGCGGGCAGCGGGTCGTCTGGCCCGGACGAGGCAGTGCGGGCAGGGTTGCCACACAGCAGACGTGCGGGCCACGCTTTTATGCGCGCGGACGGGGTCGTGCGGGCGGGTTCCCATCCATGCCACACGAGGCGTGCGGGCGGGTTCCCGTCCATGCCACACGTGTGGCAGTTAGCGCGACCCGGTTTTAATTATATGAATAGGTATAGCTTATGCCATGTGGGCCCGTTTGACCTTGTTGACCTGTCAACGTTGACTGGGTACTGTTGACTTTGACCTTGGCCCACTGTCAGCCACACATTACACCCCGGGTACACTTCTCTGTGTACCCATAGCAATTAATATTTATTATTTTTTCGAATTAAATTAAATCCAGTAAACTAGGAAATCTTTTAAAACTTTGAAAAAGATCATAGAAAATAAACCATCACTCTGAAGAAAATGTTTTATACATGAAAGTTGCTTAGAAAAATATGACGATCCTGAATACACACTCTGTTCATCGGTCACGTGCCCCTGGCATAGCGAACATGGCACCATCCCCCTTCGTTTCATCTGTCAGAAAATGCCTAACATCGGGAATACTTTCCCGGATGTTTTCCTGATACGTCTCCAACGTATCTATAATTTTTTGATTGCTCCATGCTATATTATCTACTGTTTTGGGAAATATTGGCTTTATTTTCCACTTTTATATTATTTTTGGGACTAACCTATTAACCGGAGGCACAACCCAGATTTGCTATTTTATGCCTATTTTAGTGTTTTGAAGAAAAGGAATATCAGACGGAGTCGAAACGGAACGAAATCAACTAGAGAAGTTATTTTTGGAAGGAAACACACCTGATGGACTTGGACCCCACGTCAAGGAAGGAACGAGGTGCTCACGAGGGTGGGGGCGCCCCCCCCCCTCCCCTAGGGCGCGCCCCCTGTCTTGTGGGGCCCTCGTGGCTCCCCTGACGTACCTCCTACACCCATATATACCTACGTGACCTAAAACTTCCAAAACGCACAATAAATCGGGAGTTCTGCCACCAGAAGCCTCCGTAGCCACCAAAAACCAATCTAGACTCATTCCGGCACCCTGCCGGAGGGGGCAATCCTTCTCCGGTGGCCACCTTCATCATCCCGGTGCTCTCCATGATGAGGAGGGAGTAGTTCTCCCTCGGGGCTGAGGGTATGTACTAGTAGCTATGTGTTTGATCTCTCTCTCTCTCTCTCGTGTTCTTGATTTGGCACGATCTTGATGTATCGCGAGCTTTGCTATTATAGTTGGATCTTATGTTTCTCCTCCCCCTCTTCTCTCTTGTAATGAATTGAGTTTTCCCCTTGAAGTAATCTTATCAGATTGAGTCTTTAAAGACTTGAGAACACTTGATGTATGTCTTGTCGTGGATATCTGTGGTGACAATGGGATACCGCGTGCCACTTGATGTATGTTTTGGTGACCAACTTGCAGGTTTCATGACATTGGGAACCTATGCATAGGGGTTGGCACACGTTTTCGTCGTGATTCTCCGGTAGAACTTTGGGGCACTCTTTGAGGTCCTTTGTGTTGGTTGAATAGATGAATCTGAGATTGTGTGACGCATATCGTATAATCATACCCACGGATACTTGAGGTGACATTGGAGTATCTAGGTGACATTAGGGTTTTGGTTGATTTGTGTCTTAAGGTGTTATTCTAGTACGTACTCTAGGGCTGTTTGTCACACTTATAGGAATAGCCCAACGGATTGATTGGAAAGAATAACTTTGAGGTGGTTTCGTACCCTACCATAATCTCTTCGTTCGTTCTCCGCTATTGGTGACTTTGGAGTGACTCTTTGTTGCATGTTGACGGATAGTTATGTGATCCAATGATGATATTATTGATGAGTGAACTTACACTAGTGAAAGTATGAACCCTAGGCCTTATTTCCACACATTGCAATACCGTTTACGCTCACTTTTATCACTTGCTACCTTGCTGTTTTTATAATTTCAGATTACAAAAACTATTGTCTACTATCCATATTGCACTTGTATCACCATCTCTTCGCCGAACTAGTGCACCTATACAATTTACCATTGTATTGGGTGTGTTGGGGACACAAGAGACTCTTTGTTATTTGGTTGCAGGGTTGCTTGAGAGAGACCATCTTCATCCTACGCCTCCTACGGATTGATAAACCTTAGGTCATCCACTTGAGGGAAATTTGCTACTGTCCTACAAACCTCTGCACTTGGAGGCCCAACAACGTCTACAAGAAGAAGATTGTGTAGTAGACATCATTTCCCTCTTCGCAAGTAGCACCTAGTACTGCGTTAGTTCACCCCCAGCACCGCGTATTGCCATGTTATGCTTTGTGTTCTTTTGTTTGCTTTATATTTATTGCCCCCCCCTCTTGTCTCCGATAGACCCCGAGATCGTTGCCGATGCCACTGTGTTCGTCTACGGCGACGACGACCCTTCCTTATCAACAGAGCTTCTAGGCAAGCAAACCCCCCCATTGATCATTCTGACATTGCCCATTCCCTTCTCTCTTATGCTTGCATTAGAACTGCTACTGCTTTTTGTATGATCCTAGTCTGATGCATAGCCTGTTTTTGTTGCCTGCTTTCATACGTTGCCTGCTTATTCTAAACTTCTTAGTATAGGTTAGTTAGAGATCCACCAGTGATCCCCCACCTTGTCCCAGTTGCCCCGCTTTATGTTCCATGACTTGATCAACGTAATCGACGTCCAGGCCTCGACACCGCACATCACCCCCTTAGTTGTATGACTCTGTAGAGTTATTATCGAGTGCCGAGGGTGATACCTCGTCAGCACTTATGATGTTAACCCTGTAGTGTAGCTATTCGGTCATGGTCATCGAGGGTGATTCCTCCTTCACCACTCCCGATAACGACTCTGTCGTGCAACCCCTCAAGTGTGGACCATCGAGGGTGATTCCTCCAAGTCCACCTTGATGGTTGCATCAAGTGGGAATCCATCGAGGGTGATTCCTCGAGTTTCCCCTTGCTGTTTCGGACACATGGTTACTTTGGCTTACCACAGAACCATGATGACATCGGGTCGGCCCCGAGTGGTACCCGCGAGTGATGTGAAGTTGGGTTGACCTGGAGGGTACCTGAGAGATAATTACGTGGCACGGCCGGGCATTCTTAGCCCTTGTCATAAGTCCACGATATGGGGTCACATGATTGTGAGTCTCTGCTTGATACCACGCACTACCAAGACACTAACAGTTTGGATATTTGATCCGAGTAGGCCTCTGGCCTTTTTGCACTGACCACCACGCGGGAATAAGTATGGGCACTCTCCGTCATTTGTATCAGTCGAAAGCTCAATGGACGTCAGCGATGGAGCGGCGCACGCCGGGTTGGACTGGAATGCCTCGCTTGTATAAGGGGGCTAGGTCTACTCACCGGCCGCGTATGCAACATGTAGGAGTGCAAAGGGCGATGGGCCCAAGACCCCTATGCGCTTAGGATGTAGACCGGTGTGTTGTCTGATGTCTGCTAGAAATACGTCGGTATTTCCCCAAAAAGGAAAGGATGATGCAGCACAGTGATGGTAGGTATTTCCCTCAGTGATGAGACCAAGGTTATCAAGCCAGTAGGAGAACCAAGCAACACTACATAAATAGCACCTACACACAAATAACAAATACTCGCAACCCGACGTGTTAAAGGGGTTGTCAATCCCTTTCGGGTAATGGCGCCAGAAATTGGCAAACGGACGTGATAAAAATATGATAGATGGGATAAATAGATCTCGAATAAAATAAATTGCAGCAAGGTATTTTTGGTTTAATAGATCTGAAAATAAAAGCAAAGGAGAATAGATCGCAAAGGCAAATATATTAAGGAAGAGACCCGGGGGTCGTAGGTTTCACTAGTGGCTTCTCTACAGAAAAATAGCAAACGGTGGGTAAATGAATTAGTGTTGGGCAATTAATAGAACTTCAAATAATCATGACGATATCCAGGCAATGATCATTATATAGGCATCACGTCCAAGATTAGTAGACCGACTCCTACCTGCATCTACTACTATTACTCCACACATTGACCGCTATCCAGCATGCATCTAGTGTATTAAGTTCATGGAGAAACGGAATAATGCAATAAGAACGATGACATGAGGTAGACAAGATATATTTATGTAGAAATATACCCCATCTTGTTATCCTTAATGACAATGATACATATGTGTCGGTTCCCCTTCTGTCACTGGGATCAGGCACCGTAAGATCGAACCCATCACAAAGCACCTCTTCCCATTGCAAGTTAAATAGATCAAGTTGGCCAAAAAACCCAAATATCGGAGAAGAAATGCGAGGCTATAAGAAATCATGCATATAAGAGATCAAAGAAGACTCAAATAACTTTCATGGATAAAAAGAGATAGATCTGATCATAAACTCAAAGCTCATCGGATCCCAACAAACACACCGCAAAAGAATTACATCATATGGATCTCCGAGAGATCACTCACCATTATATTGAGAATCAAAAGAGAGAGAGGAAGCCATCTAGCTACTAACTACAGACCCGAAGGTCTACAAAAGACTACTCACGCAACATCGGAGAGGCACCAATGGACATGATGAGCCCCTCCATGATGGTGTCTGTATTGGATCTGGTGTTTCTGGAACTTGCGGCGGATAGAATTGATTTTCGTCGACTCCCCTGGGGTTTCTGGAATATTGGGGTATTTATAGAGTAAAGAGGCGGTCTGAGGGACACCCGAGGTGGGCACAACCCACCAGGGCGCGCCCTGGTGGATTGTGCTCCCCTCGAAGCACCCCCAGGCGCTTCTCCAGCCCATTGGATGTCTCCTGGTCCACAAAAAGTTTCGCTGCGTTTGGACTCCGTTTGATATTGATTACCTATGATGTAAAAAACATGCAAAAAATAGCAAATGGCACTTGGCACTATGTCAATAGGTTAGTGCCAAAAAATGATACAAAAAGACTATAAAATGATTATAAAACATCCAAGAATGATAATATAACAACATGGAACAATAAAAAATTATAGATACGTTGGAGACGTATCATTGGCCTCTCTGTTGAGCCTATGTAGGACCGCGTTGTGTTGATTGGCCGAGGCCGGTCATGACCTGATGGTGTGTCCGGATGGAGTTGATCGAGCATGTTGGGTAAGTTGGTGCACCCCTACAGGAAGTATTATCTATTAGAATAGCCGTCTCCACGGTAATGGTCGCTTGGAGTTGTATCTCGATCGATACAGCTAGAACTGGATGTTGAGGCATGTAATGGACATGATGACCCCGGAATTGCTTTCTCGCAGGGAGTCGAGGAAGTGATCTTTGGGCGATGTTACAACATACTTATTAATATTATAATATGCTACTCGTATGTTTTCTGATGTTGCAAGATGCTTGAAGATGCTAGTCTTCGATAGGCTAGGCTTTCCACTTCTATTCTAGCATTCTGCAGTTCAGTCCATAGATACTACCCATTTCATTGATACTGACGTATATGTAGTGTATATCCTTTCTTGCGAGTACTTTGGATGAGTACTCACGGTTGCTTTGTTTCCT
The DNA here is from genome assembly GCA_034509565.1 of Triticum monococcum. Lineage (NCBI taxonomy): Eukaryota > Viridiplantae > Streptophyta > Magnoliopsida > Poales > Poaceae > Triticum > Triticum monococcum. The sequence continues at coordinate 165,373,799 of CM067841.1, read as the reverse complement.
CTTTTTCCCCTTTTCCATTCTTCACAGATGTTGCAACCATATGGTGGAGCCCAGGAGCTAGGCGCCACCTTCGATGACGACTACCACTACTCTGAGCGTGCTTACTACTACGTGCAGACCGCCGACGACCAGGAGTAGTTAGGAGGCTCCCAGGCTGGTAGCCTTGCCGGTTAGATCGTTGATACTTTTTTGCTAGCCTTCTTAAGGCAAACTTGTTTAACTCATGTCTATACTCAGATAATGTTGTTTCAGCTGACTCGTTTGTATTCGAGCTTATGTATTCGTCCCCTCGAGGTCCGTGGCTTGTAATATAATGCTTGTATTAGTTTAATTTTGTGTCTAGAGTTGTGTTGAGATATCTTCCCGTGAGTCCCAGATCTTGATCATACACATCTACGTGTATGATTAGTGTACGATTGAATCGGGGGCATCACAGTGGAACACTCTGTCCACATCATGGAGATGTTGCTTGCTGAGGAGAAGTACAAGGTGGTCGGGTTTGACCTCAAGTACACCCGCGCTCATGTCGGATCTCGTCCCAAGGTCGCCATTGCCTAGATGTCCGTGTGCAATCGCGTCCTCGTCTACCACTACTGCCTGGCCACAAGGCCTTGCGGGCGTTTCGCCAGGTTTGTTGACACCCCCCACTACATGTTCGTTGCGATGGACATCACCAATGATGTAAAAGTGCTCAAAGAATTTGGGCATCGCCTGCTGATACGTCTCCAACCTACTAACCCAAGGCCCAGTGCAAATTGCTGTTTCATGCTATTATAACCAATCATACATAATTTTTGATTGTTTCATGCTATTATATTATCTGTTTTGGATGTTGATGGGCTTATTTATACACTTTTATATTATTTTTGGGACTAACCTACTAACCCAAGGCCCAGTGCAAATTGCTGTTTTTGCCTATTTCAGTGTTTCGCAGGAAAGGAATATCAAACGGAATCCAAACTGAATGAAACCTTCGGGAGAGTTATTTTTGGAACAAACATGATCCAGGGGACTTGGAGTAGACATCAAGAAAGAAGCGAGGCGGCCACGAGGCAGGAGGGCGCGCCCCCACCCTCGTGGGCCCCTCACAACTCCATCGACCTACTTCTTCCTCCTATATATATATATATATATATATATATATATATATATATCCATATACCCTGAAAACATCCAAGAGCACCACGAAACCCTATTTCCAGCGCCACAACCTTCTGTACCCAAGATATCCCATCTTGGGGCCTTTTTCGGAGCTCCGCTGGAGGGGGAATCGATCACGGAGGGCTTCTACATCAACACCATGGCCTCTCCGATGATGTGTGAATAGTTTACCACAGACCTTCGGGTCCATAGTTATTAGCTAGATGGCTTCTTCTCTCTCTTTGGATCTCAATACAATGTTCTCCTCGATCTTCTTGGAAATCTATTTGATGTAACTCTTTTTGCGGTGTGTTTGTCGGGATCCGTTGAATTGTGGGTTTATGAGCAAGTTTATCTATGAACAATATTTGATTCTTCTCTGAAATATTTTATGTATGATTGGTTATCTTTTCAAGTCTCTTCGAGTTATCAGTTTAGTTTGGCCTACTAGATTGATCTTTCTTGCAATGGAAGGAGTGCTTAGCTTTGGGTTCAATCTTGCGATGTCCTTTCCCAGTGACAGCAGGGGCAGCAAGGCATGTATTATATTTTTGCCATCGAGGATAAAAAGATGGGGTTTATATCATATTGCTTGAGTTTATCCCTCTACATCATGTCATCTTGCCTAATGCGTTACTCTGTTCTTATGAACTTAATACTCTAGATGCATGCTGGAGAGCGGTCGATGTGTGGAGTAATAGTAGTAGATGCAGAATCGTTTCGGGCTACTTGTCGCAGACGTGATGCCTATATACATGATCATGCCTAGATATTCTCATAATTATGCACTTTTTTATCAATTGATCGACAGTAATTTGTTCACCCACCATAATACTTATGCTATCTTGAGAGAAGCCACTAGTGAAACCTATGGCCCCCGGGTCTATATTTTATCATATAAGTTTCCAATCTATTTCACTTTGCAATATTTACTTTCCTATCTATATCATAAAAATACCAAAAATATTTATCTTATTATTATTATCTCTATCAGATCTCACTCTCGTAAGTGACCGTGAAGGGATTTACAACCCCTTTATCGCGTTGGTTGCGAGGTTCTTATTTGTTTGTGTAGGTACGAGGGACTTGCATGTAGTCTCCTACTGGACTGATACCTTGGTTCTCAAAACTGAGGGAAATTCTTATGCTACTTTGCTGCATCACCCTTTCCTCTTCAAGGGAAAACCAACGCAGTGCTCAAGAGGTAGCAAGAAGGATTTCCGGCGCTGTTGCCGGGGAGGTTGCACCAAGTTAAGTAAAGATTTGATCTCCCGTTAACAAGACATTTCTGGCGCCGTTGCCGGGGAGATCTACTCACAAGTCAAGACATACCAAGTACCCATCACAAACTCTTATCCCTCACATTACATTATTTGCCACTTGCCTCTCGTTTTCCTCTCCCCCACTTCACCCTTGCCATTTTATTCGCCCTCTTTTTTCCGCTTGCCTCTTTTTAGCTTGCTTCTTGTGTCGCCGTGTATCGTCATGGCTAGTCCTTCTATCATTGTTAGTACTCCTGATCATGAAGTTCTTAATTTTAAACAAAGGGAGGGAGAAAATCTAAAAGATGCTTGGCATAGAATTTGCAATGCTCAGAATAGATCTACTAGGAGCAATCCAGTTCCGCTCTTCTTCGCAATTTTTATGTAGGCATCACTCCTTGGAATAGATATATTCTTGATACCATTACTGGAGGGAATTTCTTGGGTAGCCACACTTTTGATTCTTATAATGCTATGATAGATTTGTTTGGCCCACCACCTCTTTTTGTTAATGGAACAGTTTTAACTTTGGGACATGTGATGCAAAGGCTTGAAATTATTGAAAATAAAGTTGCCTCTATGGAGTTGATTGAAAATTTGGATAAAAAGATCCCCAACCGAATCACTCAATATGGATCTAAGGTAGGGGTTACTCTGAATTTTTTTAAAGAAAAATAACCTATAGTTAACGAAAGAATAGACCAAGATTCCACAAGAATTGGTAAACTTGAGGATATTATTACTAATTTAGGGTCTGCCTTTTCATACGTTAAAAATAATCCAAATCCTCCTACTACCAAGATTGCTAAATTAATGTATGTTCCTAAAAATAAGGGTGAATCTTCTAGTAAGGAAAATGCGGATCTCAAATCAATAAGTGTTCACCCCAACTTCTTCAATATCATTAAGGAACCTTTTGCTACAAATGAATTTCTTGATTTCTTGCCTAGGAGTTTGATCATTAATAAAAAAATAAGGAAACTCCCAAGGGTTATAAGTGTTCCATTGAAGAATTGTATACCAAAGATGATAATACCTAGATCTATTCTTGCTTTTATGCATAGCTAGGGGCGTTAAACGATAGCGCTTGTTGGGAGGCAACCCAATTTTATTTTTGTTTCTTGATTTTTGGTTTTGTTTAGTAAGAAATAATCCATCTAGCCTTTATTTAGATGTGGTTTTATGCTTTTAATTAGTGTTTGTGCCAAGTAGAACCTTTGGGAGGACTTGGGGGAAGTTTTAGCGATCTTGCTGTAAAAAACAGAAACCTTAGCGCTCACGAGATTTGCTGCCATTTTTTACTGGAGAGTGCGATTAGGTTGATTATTTTTGAAGATGATTAATAGATAAATTCCTCACGTCCACCAATTTATTTCAGAATTTATGGGGTTACAGAAGTATTCTAAACCTACAGGTTACTACAGAATGTTCTGTTTTTGACAGATTCTGTTTTTCGTGTGTTGTTTGCTTATTTTGATGCATCTATGGCCAGTATCGGAGGGTATGAACCATAGAGAAGTTGTAACATAGTTGGTTTAACACCAATATAAATAAAGAATGAGTTCATTACAGTACCTTAAGTGGTGGTTTGTTTTCTTATACTAACGGAGCTCATGAGATTTTCTGTTGAGTTTTGTGTTGTGAAGTTTTCAAGTTTTGGGTAAAGATTTGATGGATTATGGAATAAGGAGTGGCAAGAGCCTAAGATTGGGGATTCCCAAGGCACCCCAAGGTAAAATTGAAGGACAACCAAAAGCCTAAGCTTGGGGATGCCCCGGAAGGCATCCCCTCTTTCGTCTTCTTCCATCGGTAACTTTACTTGAGGCTATATTTTTATTCACCACATGATATGTGTTTTGCTTGGAGCATCTTGTATGATTTGAGTCTTTGATTTTTAGTTTACCACAATCATCCTTGCTGTACACACGTTTTGGGAGAGACACTCATGAATTGGAATTTATTAGAATACTCTATCTGCTTCACTTATATCTTTTGAGCTAGATAATTTTGCTCTAGTGCTTCACTTATATCTTTTAGAGCATGGTGGTGGTTTTATTTTATAGAAATTATTGATGTCTCATGATTCACTTATATTATTTTGAGAGTCCTTTAGAACAGCATGGTAATTTGCTTTGGTTATAAAATTAGTCCTAATATGATAGGCATCCAGGATGGGTATAATAAAAACTATCATAGAAAGTGCATTGAATACTATGAGAAGTTTGATACTTGATAATTGTTTTGAGATATAAATATGGTGATATTAGAGTGCGTTAGTTGAGTAGTTGTGAATTTGAGAAATACTTGTGTTGAAGATTGCAAGTCACGTAGCATGCACGTATGGTTACCATTGTGTAACAAATTTGAAACATGAGGTGTTCTTTGATTGTGTTCCTTATGAGTGGCGGTCGGGGACGAGCGATGGTCTTTTCCTACCAATCTATCCCTCTAGGAGCATGTGTGTAATGCTTGGTTTTTGATGACTTGTAGATTTTTGCAATAAGTATGCACTACAAAAAAAAGACACATACGTGACATTTTGGGCCGAACGAAAAAAATTTCTATCATACATATGACACTTCTATGACGGTAATTGTGACAAAACCCAGTATCATCATAGATGTGGTGGGCTCCTACTTCTATGACAAAAAATCATGACAAAAAATGGGCTTTTCGTCCTGGGCGGGCCTGAGACGCAGCTGCATGACATTCTTTGGGCCGTCCATGACGGAAAAAACCGTGGTAGAAGCGAGGGGGAGGAAAATTTCGGGGAGTTCCCGGTTACGGTGGGAGGTCGGGGCCGAGCGATGCGCGTTTCCCTCGTACACGTATGTGCGTGTGTGCGAGGCGTTGGCTCTAACTGAACCCGAGCGATTGCACTGTAGGCTACGCGTTACTGAACCCGAGCGATCGATCGATCGATGTTAACTGAACCAGATCGAGTGATTCCTTCACTACTGCTGCTAACTGAAGCCGATCGATGTTGCCTCTGGGATGAATAGTGAGCTTTGCGGGGGGGGTTTGGATGAACAGTGAGCGGTGGCGTTGCCTCTGGATGAACAGGACCCCGTGGTGTGGTGGAGGGTTGGATGAACAGTAGATGATTGAGGGGTGCCCGTGGAGGGGTGGTTAAACAGGACCCCGTGGTGTGGAGGGCTGGATGAACAGTAGACGGTGGAGGGGTGGTTGAACAGTAGCCAGTGGAGTAGCGCGCGGTGGAGGCTGGATGAACAGGAGCCCGTGGAGGCTGGAGGAGGTCGACGGTGGAGATGAACAGTATCCCGTGGAGTCCCGTTTTGCGGTACGCCACACCCCTCCCGATGAACAGGACCCCCGTTTCGACTGTAGGAGGTCCGTTTCATCCGTTTTGCGGTACGCCACACCCCTCCCGATCAACAGGACCCCTGTTTCGACCGTAGGAGGTCTGTTTCCTCCGTTTTGCGGTACGCCAGACCCCTCTCGATGAACAGGATCCTGTTTCGAACATGGCCGGTCGAACACAAGGCTGTTTCCTCCGTTTTGCGGTATGCCAGGCCTCATTTCCATCGCATGTTCCATCCAAGCCCTCCCGATGAACACGACCACGCATTCCGTTCCGACCCAGCCGGTTGGCTCCCACGCGTTCCGTTGCCTCCCGATGAACACGACGCATTCCGTTGCCTCCCCATGAACACGGCGCATTCCGTTGCCTCCCCATGAACACGACGACGATGCTACCTCCCCATGAACACGACGACGACACTGTTTCTCCGTTCCGACCCAGCCATGTACACGAGCCCTAGCCGTACATATGCGCGACTAGGCGTTCGAGACCCTGGCCGTATGTACACATACGTGGCCGTATTTTCTTTCTTGCACCCTGGCCGCTGTATGTACGTGTACATGCTATGTGCACACCTGTACTACGACACATACGCGCCTCTACTATGACACGTGCGCGCCTCTACATCCACCAGTATATATGTACGTACACGTTCGCGACCAGAATGACAACGCTACGTACGCTTTGACCAGGTGGGTCCCGACTGTCAGGCACTTCCTTGCGTGCGAAGATGTAGCTGGTGGGTCCCAGCAGTCAGGGGGGCGAATCGTTTTTTTCGGACGCACTTCCTTGCGTGCGAAGATGTAGCTGTTGGGTCCCAGTAGTCAGGGGGGCGAATCGTTTTTATTTTTTCCGGACGCACTTCCTTGCGTGCGAAGATGTAGCTGGTGGGTCCCAGCAGTCAGGGGAAACGTTTTTTCGCGAAATACGGTGGCCCGTCTGGTGGGTCCCCGCTGTCAGGTGGAGGAATCATTATTTTGCACGTAATAAGGAGGCACTTCCTTACTGCGGCCGTGAACCCAGCTGTCAGCCTCTCCACGTACAGTCCACGTCCGATGGAAGTCGTTCCTTGACCACGTTGACCACGCTGCGCCGAGAGCACCACGGCGGTGGACGACTGCGAGGACTAGGAAGGGGACGACTCGGAGCCAGGGAAGACGCAGCAGTGGATGCCCACGCGAAGAGGAGTACGAGGGTTCACTGGTTCGGCTGCAGTGTGAGGCTGCTGTCGCCGCAGAATAACAGGGGGTGTGGGTGAGTAGAGGGATGGCCTGCCAGCGGTGGGAGTAGTAGGGGTGGTGAGGCCTCCGCGGCATCACAGCCGGCCACGGGAGGCAGGAGCACGCGGCACGACCGGCGCTGGTTTGGGCGGCTGGAGCAAGAAGACCAGAGGTTGAAGAAGCACTATGGCCGTTGGATGAACATTGTACGGTAACAGGAGCTAGAATCATTCATATTGACTAAGTTGACAAAGCCCTCTGTCCCCGTCAACTTGGTAGGCCCACAAGTCAGCCTCCCACTATGCTGGGTTCCAGCTGGCAGGGGGAATATTCATTTTTTTGTGCGTAATAAGGAGGCACTTCCTTGCGTGCGAAGATAGCTGGTGGGTCCGACATGTTAGCGGGGGGCACGTTATTTTCACGAAATACATAGGCCCTTCCGGTGGGTCCCAGATGTTAGGTGGAGGAATCATTATTTTGCGCCTAATAAGGAGGCATTTCCTTGTGTGCGGCCGTGGACCCAGCTATCAACCTCTCCACGCAGAGTCTACTTCCGACGGTGTCGTTCGTTGACCATGTTGACCATGCTGCGCCGAGCGCATCCAAGGTGGTGGACGATGGCGAGGCCCCGGACAGCAACGAGCCGGAGATGGGAAGACGCGGGAGTAGAGTACCAGACGGAGAGGTGTATGAGGGTTAACTGGTTCTAGTGCGGTGTGGTTCGGCAGTCGGTGGAGAAGAACAGGAGGTGTGGAGGGGTAGAGGGATGGCCTGGCCAATGGTGGAGTAGCGCTTCATAGCGAAGCATGCTAAGCAGAGCTGCTAGCAGCAGGAGGCGGGAGGTGGTCCCGGCGGCGCTGGAGGAATAAGACGAGAGATTGAAGATGGATGCCGGTCGTTGGATGTAAATCCGACGACTAACATGTTAGAATCATTTGTTGACTAAATTGACAACGACTTGTGTTGGCTTCGACCTATTGGCCCACATTTCAGCCTCCAAAAACGTGGCACGTATTCAACCCATTTTTCAGAATTTACAGTCTTTTTTTGCGCGGTAGAATTTACAGTCAATTTGATATATCTTTTTTGAATTACAGCCATTAGCTAGGCTGGGTGAACAAATAATGTAGTGTCCATGCGGCCCATTTATTTTATTTCCTAAAAATTACAGGCCATTTGCACTTTCTCGAAATACACGATTTTGCTGGGCTGATTCTAATTATAATGTTGGGTTGGGCCACCAATGTTATCAAAAAATAAAAAGGGGTTGAGCATTTTGTTATAAATATATTTAAATAATAAGTGATATTATTACATTCGTCCTTAAATCTTACCAAGCTTTTGTACACAATCACTAGGATTTTCGTGCCAAAACAATCCAGGATTTTATTTGTTAAGAAATTATTTTTATAAGTTAATAAGATGTGGGATATTGTTTTCTTACATATGTAAGTATCTGTTAAATATATGATGACAATAAAAATAATATATAAAATAATTTTTTTTAGAAAAACAGGGAGCATCTCCCCGGTTCCATTGCTGAGAACGAAACCACAACATATTCTGATACAGCAGCTCAAAGAGCAATTCGAAAGCAAAGGTAGAAAAGCTACAAACTAGGGGGTGGATGAACAAGTTCTCTGAATAACACAAATCACCTGAGCGGTGCCAAAGGCAGAGCGGATAGAGCACTCAAATGACACAAGGAGGGTCCAGGGAAGCCTTCATGGTCTTCAGCCGAGGGGCCGTGTCAGCCTGCGGCGACCAGTAAGAAAGCGGAGACACCGGTCTGGAAGGCGTAGCATGGTGGATGTCCCACTTTTTTCGCGCCAGGTGCCCATCATCTTCATCAGAGATCTTGAGACGAGCCCACGGGTCCAGCCCCAGAGCAGGTCTAGCCTTGTTCAGCCACAAGTGATCGCCAACGGTTTCTGGAGGGATCTTGTTAGGGTTTCCACGAAGCTCATCAACTTGTCCTTGTCCGATGCAGAGGAGAAAATTGCCCAGTTCCTCACCATGTTCCTGATCAACCTCAAGACCTGCGGAATGGAAATCCAGGAGGTGTTACTGAAAATCATAGCATTTCTATATTTCCAGAGGCACCAAAGGACAACTGAGCTAACAGTATCTAAAACTGAGTACTTTTTGGTAGCAATCCAGAATCTGGCGACAGATTCAAAGGATGAGCCAATCTGACTAGAGAAATATTCCTCAATGTGGGCCCAGAGATGTTTAGCAACTATACATTCAAAAAATAGGTGAGAACAAGACTCTTGTTCCAAGCAGTAAACACAATCAAGGGGTTTGATGATGTGTCTCTTCCTAAGGTTATCCCTAGTCATCAATTTGTTTTTGGAGAGAAGCCAGAGAAATACATGAATTTTAGGGGGAACTCTCAATTTCCAGACAACGGGGATAAACACGGGTTGAACCCCTCTAAAGTTGATAACATGATAGAGGGAGCTAGAGGAATACTTCCCCTTATTGTCCAGCTGCCAAATCAGGGCATCCGGCTCAGCAGTAAAGGTAATGCTTTTGGCAATTTCCTCCAACTGGAACCATTGTTCCATGAGACTATCACTAAAGTTCCTTCTAAAAGAGAGTTTTAGGCATTGACCATCCCAAACTTCATTGACACTTTTTAAGCTCATTGCAGACAGAGTAAATAGGCCAAAATTGGACTGCTAGGGGGGATGTGCCAAACCAAGTATCTTCCCAGAACCAGGTTCTGCTCCCATCCCCTATGTTCCATCTGTAGCCAAATTTCACAGCCTACATAATAGATTTTAATCCTTTCCAGAATCTAGAGGTCTTAGGGTTGGAGGAAGGGACAAAAATATTAGGTTTATTTCCTAGGTATTTATGGGCAATAAGAAGCTTCCAGGGTTTCAGGTCTTCCTCATAGAATCTTTTAATCCAAGACCCTAGAAGACAGATGTTAATTTCTTGGAGGTTAGGTATGCCTAGGCCTCCAAAATCTTTTTTCATAGAGACTAGGGCCCAATTAGCAAGGTGTAGCTTCCTATTTCCCTCAAAATCATTCCACAAGCAATGAGACATCTGAGAATTGATGAGGTTCACTGCCCATTAGGGAACTTGAAGAAGGAGAGAAGATACACTGGAATGCTAGCCAAACAAGCTTGTATGAGGATCAATCTACCTCTGTAAGAGAGAAGTTTGCCCCTACACCCAGCAATCCTTTTAATGATTTTATCTAGAAGGGGTTGGATATCCTCTCTCCTCAGTTTATCATAGTGGAGAGGGATACCTAGGTACTTAATGGGGAAGTTACCTTTATTACAGACTAGAATAGAGAGGAAGTCAGCTAACTCCTGATCATCCATGTTGATAGGGATGAGTTCACTTTTAGAGTAGTTGATTCTCATGCGTGAGACTTGTTCAAAAGAGGTTAGAACATTTTTCAAATTGCTAGCATGTGTGGAGTCATTGTCTAAGAAAAGGATGGTATCATCTGCATATTGAAGGCAGATGATGCCACCAGGGCAGACCTCAGGACAGAGCCCTGCAATCAGACTATGATCAGCAGCTTTGCTCAGCATTTTAGTAAGAACGACCACTACTAAATTAAACAAAAGGGGGAGATGGGGTCACCTTGCCTAAGGCCTTTACCAGCAAGGAAAAAATCACTTTCACAGTTATTTAACTTGACCCCAATAGACCCCCATGAGTAAGTTGCTGGATCCAACTAGTCCATTTACCCCCCAAAACCTCTAAGCTCCAGGAGTTTCATAAGGAAATCAAGGTCAACTTTATCGAAGGCAGTCTAAACTAGAACTACCATCTAGAGAAAAATTCTCACAAACAGAGCCTTCAGATCTATTTTGGTGAGGGTAAATAAAGGAAGAGCATTCAATGCCATCATTAAGAGAAGTAACATCTACACCAATCTTAGAAGCAATGGCATTGAAGGAAGGATCATTAAACTTGGAGAAGGAAGTGTGTTTCATACCCTGGGGGTTTTGCACTTCCAGGTTCTGAACCTCTTTGACTTGTTGAGCCTTTTCAATAATGGTTCTCTTGTCACCAGCTACCCTGGCACTGGTTCTGGTGGCTTGAACAGGACCCCATTTAGGAAGGTGCTTCTCCTTAGAAAGGGTAGGGAAGTCAGAATTGTGTTTTGAGTCCAAATTGTCTGGGAGTTCAGTTGTTTCAACAAGTGCCTCTTGATCCTCTTGTAGATCTACAGAACCTTCTAATTCCATCAGATCATCATCTTCCAGGAGCTCCATTTCCCTAAGGAGGTTGAATCCATCAGTTTCATCAAGCACAGAATTCAAGATCTTTTCCTGGATGCTGAGCTGAGGAGTGTATGGAGAATCAGGGAGGTGTGTCTTGAGGACTGAAGTGGGTGTGGTTTCTCCAAGCATCTGATTGTGGCCAAAAGACTGTCCTCTGATGTTAGGGGCCCCAGAATTGGCAGCAGGCCCTTTATCTGATTCAGATCTAGAGCTCCTATTGGATTCAACATCTTCAGTAAGATTGGTACTAGTTTCAGCTGCAGAGACATATGTACCAGCAGAGAGGTTGGTGGAGGTGCCAGTTTCAGTGGGGGTTAAGGACTCCACCTCAATGAGTAGCCTGTAGATTTTGTTCCCAACTCCAAAAAGCCTTTTAGCGGGGATTTTGGAGGGATCTTTACATAAGATTTTGACCCTAACCGTTTCATAGAATGACTTGAAATTATGTTGCCAATCCACATCCAGTAAGATACCCGGAGTGGAAGTGATTTGATCCAGCATAGTCCAGTCACACCACTTGAGGGTTCAATTTCTTGATCTTGATCCAAGTTTCCTGGAGGTCCTCTTCAGCCTCAATCCTGCCTTTCCAGACTTCAACATTGACTACAACATTGTGTTTTTTGAGACCAAAACAGGGGTATCCAGCAACTTGAACTACATCTATTTTAGGAGGGAGTTTGACCAAGAATGTCCACTCATCTAGGGCATTGATTGGCCAGGGCCAGTTGGTTTTGTAAATGTCTACAAACTCAGTGGCAAGTTCCTGCTTGGTCACTTCACCAACTTCTACTAGAACAATCCCCACATTCTTCAGGGAGCCATGATACTGAGCATTTTCATCAGGTGGGTCTATGTGGTAGAACCCAAATTCTAGAGCAGCACTTCCAACATATCTAGCAGAACTGTGGGTTTTCCTTCTGACAGGGCAATTCTCAACTTTACGGGTAACCATTTTGCAGATAAAACAACTCTTGGGCTTGACACATTTATCCAAATGATGCCCTGGTTCCCCACAGTTGTAGCAGATCACCTCAGAGTATGCCATAAGGCCCGAAGCAGGGGCAGGAGCAGTTTTCTGGATGTCCTGTCTCTTCTTTTGCTGATTCTTGCCTTGAGATTTCCCACTGATCTGAGAGTCAGAACCACCAGCGGATTGATCTTGGGCAATTACAGGAGCCTGCCTAGATTGTGCCCCCATTTGGGGCGGAGGTGGGCCATACCACTGCCCAACCGGCGTTCCCCATTGTGATAGGGGAAATTCATCGGAGTTCCTGGTTCCTTCTCATCCTCCAGCCAGATGTTGTCTCTCAGGAAGCAGAAATGACCACCAGACAGCTCAATTGAACCAGATTGCAAGCCTAATTTCAATCTTCTGCAGGTTTGGGGGAGAGGTAAGGTAGGGGATCCACCTGCTCCGGCGCCAGTGGCGTGCTGGTGGGCATGAGTCCAGTCAAGCATTCCCATCTCGCAGCACAGCGTGGATCTCCTGAATTCACTTCTCCTTTCTCCCATCGAACGAACGCAATCGACGGCTCCCTGGGGTGGGGCATCCTGTGCTTCTCCGAGAAATCTCCTTCGAAGTAGATCCGCAGGGCTAGATTTAGCAGCTCCCAATCCACATGGTCCTTGCACATCCGAGAATACCTGCGCAAGTGAGAGAACGGATTCGGTCCCTCCTTGGCTTCCTCCCTCGCAGCTTCCTCCTCTGCTTCCCTCCATCCGCGCGTGCATTGGGTCCAGGAGAGAGCGTCGTCGCGGATCCGCATCGCCCACTCCCTCCATCTCCTCCCTCGAGTCTCCCGCAGCACCGTCGGCACGATGGAGTTGAGCGGCTGGAGCATCCGCGGCAAGGCTTTGTAGACATGTGGGAGATGCATCTTGTACATCTGCTTGTCTTCCAGCCATTCCCCCGTGGATATGGTTGGGGACTCCATGGGGCGCACGAGCGGACTTGCTGAGGGGGGCAGGCGCGCCCGGAGTCAGGAGGCAGGGGTGGCGGCGAGGGTGGAGGTAGTGGCGGGGGCGAAGGGGATCGCGAGAGCGGTCATCTATTTGCCAATTATGTGAACTAAACAGTCGACATATAAAATAATTTAAATATATATAATATAGTTAGAAGGGAAACATAAGTTGGACCTGGCGTTCCTATTCTTATATAGAAAAATAGAACAGACCTCTGCGTTTTCTTCAAAAAAAATCATAAATTGGGTTGCCAAAAATAAAACCTCGGATGGGAGGTCCATAGGCCGGCCGATACATGACGACTAAGAAAATACAAACAGGCCTATGGACCTCCCATCCGAGGTCGTGGGTTGCGCATGTTAAAAATGAAAGCCTAGACGGGGCAGCCCAAAACCACGTCCAACACTTGCCAAAACTTCATCCCTCGTTTTCTCTGTGTTTCGCACACTCGACATTGTGTGGGCATTTTGACTGTGCATCATATGAAGATGTGCTATGCATGAATGTTGATCAGCATGATGTTAACTGGCTGGTAGTTCCATTTTCGACCATGAATAAAACTTCCAACATGATGTTAACCCTGTTTGAAAAGGCTGTGTTAATATAAATGCTCTGCCTCTGAAAGTTGCAGCTTCTTATCTGAAACTGAACTTGCAGTTTCTTATCTGAAACTGAAACTTGCAGTTTCTTCTTTGAGAATCACATTGTCTGCACTTTTATACTCCTATGAAACTACATTTTTTAAGTGCTAAAAGTAGATATCTAGAATTCATAAAATACTTCATATGCTCAATACTGCAAATCTGAAATTTAAAAGACATTCATATCTGAAAGTACTCTCAAAATACACAACACAAAACACAATTCACAACCTGCAAATACTAGCAACCCTAAGCTCCTCCTGACAATTCACAACCTGCCCGACTATTGGGCTGGGGGGCAGCCCCCTCCTATTCCTCGGCGGCAGACAGCCGCCTTGTGAGACAATGTGAACGGCGAGGGAGACGATGGCGGGGAAGCGTCATCGGGCCAACTGATTTTCTCCTCTTGCAGTTGGGTTCGGTCGACGAAGACTCCACTGGCTCGCTCTGGCAGGACACCCTCACAAACGGCACCCTGTAGATGCTCGATCCTTCAATCTCTGGTGGATGCTCCATCTGGGATCGATACTCCCACCACCGCTCCCGCACGATCGGATTTGGTGAATCTATTTGCTCCATGGCCCAGAGTAGCAGCTCTATGTACTCCGGCGCGACTCCCTCCGGGAGTATCGCCGCCTTTTCGCTCTGTTGCAAATATTTGGCCATGGATGTCGTCATCGCCGCTAGTTGGCCCTTGTTGTCAAACCAACACTGTATCTCCAAAATCCTAGCTAGCTTCACAGGGTCGCCGTCTGCGATCCTCATGTATCGGTTGTACTCCTCCATCGATCTACTTCTCCACAACACCTTCACTCGTCGGTGGTGGTTTTTGAATGGAAGAGGAGAGGAGCAGCGCTGGTTTTGGATTAGAACGGGAGAGGAGCGACGCTGGTTTTGGACTGGAACAGGAGAGGAGGGGTTGGTTTTGAAATGGAAGAGGAGAGGAGCGGCGCTGCATTTAGATTGGAACAGGAGAGGAGCGGTGATGGTTTAAGAGGAGAAGAGCGGAAGAGCGGCACTGGTCTTGGAAGTATTTTTTTTGTTGTTTTGCGTATTTTGGGTCAAAGTTTGACCACATACTGTATTTGACAAGCAAAATGTGAATGCATGTCACCAAAAATTGTATCGTGTGGTTCGTATCTGAATGTACTTTCAAACTATATTATTTTTGCAACGTATAACATATATTTTATGTGCGAAAATCATGGTCAATTATGACCCAGAATAAAAGGGAGACTAGTTAATGTGGGGTCGCTTTCTTAATTGAAGGGTAAATTGATTTTGATTTTGATCCAGTCACAGCGCGCCGGCCCTCTCGTCCAATCCTAAATCGCTGCCGCACGCTCCTCTCCCTCTTCTCCATTGCAAAACCACCTCCTCTCCTCTCCATCATCTCCATTCCAAAACCACCGTCTCGCCTCTCCCTCTTCCGATCTTCTCCATTGCAAAACCACCTCCTCTCCTCTCCATCATCTCCATTCCAAAACCACTGTCTCGCCTCTCCCTCTTCTCTATTGCAAGACCATCGTCTCTCCTCTGTTTTCTAGACGCTTTGCTCCATGGCGCGGGCGCAATCCATGGATACAAAATTAGTATATTGTATACTATTTAAAAGTCGAGGGCGGGGCTTTTCCTACGCGGTAGGCGGCGGGGCAGTTTCGCCTAGTCAGTTCGACAGAGACGCGAGAAGACGAGGGAGTAGGCTACTGCAAACGTAGGGCTGTGTGATTTGACAGCGAGTTACTGTTGGATAGGTGGGGCCTCATTATTTGACTTGCCATTATCATTTTAACTGCGGCGCTATGACCAGCGTGAGTCTCCCGATTCCTGACCACCTCCATACAGGTGCCTCTCCCAATGCTCCACCATGTAGTAAAGGCTGGCTCTTGCATGAGATCCCACTTCTCCACTTTTTCATTGCCTCTCTTTCGTCCACATATGCAAAAATGCCATGTAAAGCGCACTATTGTACTTACTTTTACCTACTCCTACAGGTGCATAAGCTTGCCACATAGGCATAAAGTCTGATGTGGCAAGTTAATCAAGAAGAGAGAGACTAGTTTGGTGACCCAAGGAAGAAACGGTGCTAAGCGCGTGTGCCTAGGTGAAAAGACAATTTTGAGTCTATAGCTAATTAAATGAAGCAAACTTAGCAACACCATTTCATTAGAAGAGGTCACTCCTTGGCAAATGCAATAAATACTAGTACTCCCTGTGTCCCATAATATAAGAACATTTTTGGCACTACACTAGTGTCAAAAACAGTCTTATATTATGGGACGGAGGGAGTACGAAGAAAGAGATAGAGAGGAGTAAAAAAATACACTTATAGCCAACCTTATAGCCAACCTTGTTGTAGTATGAGTGACTAAGTGAGGACTATGTATGGCATGCCAACATTAGATAGCCTAACGCATCATGTTAAACCTCCAAGGGCGCGACCGCGCGAGCGACGCGACGGTCATGGTAGGCGCGACCATGATACGGGCTGCTGGCAGCCCTTGGATCTGAGATCAAACGGTCGCATGCTAAGTTGCTGAAAATTTGCAGAATAACCCTCCAGGATAGGATATTCACCCATAGGTCTAGAATCACGCCATGCAACCATTCGATCTCAGGTCCAAGGGCTCTCGGAAGCCCGTATCATGGGAGAATGGAAAGCCACTACCCTGCCGTTCGCACGTTGGCAGTTCGCTCCTACTCGTCCCCGCATGTCCTTCAATACTACGGCGGTTCGCTCCTAGTCGTCCTGTCCATTCACATTACGGCAGTTCCACTAATCCTAACCCTCCTCCCAAATCCATGGCGTCCCAAATATCCACGATCGGCAGTGAGTACAAGGTTAGAACCATCACCGACGATGAGTTCGACGTCATCTACACCCATTCTTCAACGACAGTGAAAGGATGCCTTTCTCACTTCAGACACATGTTCGAAAACTCAGATGATGAGTGGGTCGCTAGGCTAGATGTTGAGTACACCACGGTCCTAGGACTAGAGAAGGATCTAAAGGATGAAGAGAGGAAGAAGCCCGCCGTGATCCATGTTTGCGTGCATGACTTATGCTTGGTCTACCACATATGCCATGCCGATGTTGAGTGCCAGGATTTTAAGGACTTCCTTGAGAGCAACCTAGTCAAATTCGTTACTGTAGACTTTAAGAACGACAGGGATGTCCTGCATCAGATAGGTCTCATTGTAGGCAACCCCTTCGTCCTCCAGAAGAATCGGCTGGTGTCCTCTCGTCAGCCTTCAATGCTGACCCTGGCAGGAGCCATGGTTCATCCTTCGTATGGTAAACTGGAGAAACCTCCATACACGTTTCATCATCATGCATGGCAGCGGAATGTACTAGATATAGACCACATCCACTACGCTGCAATGGATGGCTACCTTTGCTTCAATATCTACAAGGGTTGGATGAAGAGCAACAGCCAAGTGTGCGGTTCAAGCAAAGAAGTATCGGCCAAGAGGAAGAGGGACAAGGACGAAGTCGAGGACGTGCACGAGGACTCCGAGTAAGGTGGCAGTGTTGTTGCTCATGGTGGTTCTAATGTAGTGTCTACAGGAATAGTTGCAAAATTTAATTTCAGGTGTGCTTAATTTAATTTGAGGGATGTGTTGTGCTAAGCCCCCAGCAGAACTATGTTATGTTTCTCCTCGTTACTTTAACTCTTCAGTACGTACATACTAGTATTTCTTACATTTCATCTTTTAGTTGGTATAGTACTACCACTCGTTTCTTCACATTATATACGTACAATATATATGGCCAACATCATATAGCCAGCAGTTTAGTTGTCAAAGAATTTCAGGGTGCTTAGTTTTGTCAAAGAATTCCAGGATGCTTAGAGGGTGCTTGGATCCAAGGGACTTATTTTAGTCTGACTAAAAATAGTCTCTTTAAGAGGCTAAAGTTCCAAGCACCCCTAACTAAAGAGGGACTAAAACTAGTCTTGAGACTAAAAAAATTTAGTCAGGGGTACCCCTACTAAAATGTGGATTAGTCCTCTCTCTACTCATTTAACTCCTCTCCTTTAACACAGGCAAGTTCTGGATTGGAGGGTTTGAAGGATAATAAATGCTCATTAACTTGATTTTAGCCTTTTTAGTATTTAGATCCAAGCATGGGTGAGGCTATCATGTTTTAGTCCCACTACTTTTAGTCATGGGACTAAAACGTATCCAAGCACCCTCTTAGTTCTATTTGAGGGGTGGGTTGTGCTGGACACCATTATTGCGACTAGCCTTTTTAATAGTACTATATGCATAATTTGGCGACGAGCGCTCTCTATATGTACCACCTTTTTTTAATTTCAAGGTTTGCTCCATGGCGCAATCCATCGATACTACTGCTCTACAAAAGTATACATTTTTAAAAGGCTAGAGGGTGGGGCAGTCTAGCTTGGTCGGTTTCACGAGAGGCGAGAGCCTTTGTGATTTGACGGCTCTACTGCTGGAAGGCGGGGCCTTGTGATTTGACTGCTCATATAAATGTGCCGACGACCTGATCGAAGAGGAGCAAAGAACTGTGCAGTATACTCAAATTTTCCACTGGAGTAGTACTACGACGGAGGAGCACGAAACACGGCAGCCCAGTGCCATATGGCGATAAAAAATGATATAATTTGCTAGTCATCTCATTGTTAGCATTATTCTATTCATTCCATGAAAGAAACCATTGTTCTATTCATGCCTCGCAGAGAACGTGACACGTGCAGCAAAACACCCGAAGCAAAAGATGAAACACAGGAGCAAAATAAGAAGGAAGATTATCACCCCAAATGATCTCATTCGTCGTGGAGTCGTAACTGCTTCTTCATCTCCTCCACGACCTCCATCTCCTTGCGCGTCTCCTCTGCCATCTTCTTCATTTTGTCCATGACGCGGGATTTCTCGACGCGAGCCTTCATCATCTGTTCAATGGCCGCATTACGTACCTTGACAGCAGCCGGGTGCTCGATGCGGAGCTTCGCCAACTCCTTATGTTCCATGACGAGGGCCTGCAGCATCTTCATGGAGGAACTACTATTCTCATGCAGCTTCTTCCAACCGGCGTTCTTCTCCTTCAACAGGTTGATCTCGTGGTAGAGCTTCACCTTGTCCTCCTGAAGTCGCAGGATTTCGCCGGTCGCCTTCTTCTTTGAGGCAATGCTCTTCTTCAGCAGCATCACCAAGCCGGCGGTCAACTCCCCCTGCTGATTGAGCTCAGCGGGCATGTCGTCGAGGCTCTCCTTCAGCAACTCCGTCAAGCCTTGGATGAACTCCTTCTGCTTATTGAGGTGCTTATTGAGCTGATCGGGCAGGCCATCAAGGGATAACGACTCCAGCTCCGCCGGCTCGGCATGTTCGCCTCCGCGGCTACGGCACTCCTGGGAGCCATCGCCTGCCCGTGAGAGATATTTCGAGGTCTCTGCGTGGCGGCGAGCCCTCTCTTTTTTCCACAGCCTTGGTTGCCGCTCCCTTGTTACGAGTAGTTCTTGACCTAGAGCTCTGCTCACCGGCCATGGCAACGACGGACGAAGAAGAAGCACTTATGAGGAGCAAAGGTAGAGTAATTTTCGGTTAGGTAGTTCCCGTTTTTATAACCTAAGTACTTGTAACATCCCAAAATTCTAAATTTTGGAATGTTATAAACAAATAGATAGATTTGATTGATTGTCTAAAAGTGAGTGAATTCGAAATTTTTTGAAAGTTAAATGAGAGGGGATAAAAGGACTTTCCCAAACTTCCATGTTTGCTTTTTGATCTCCGTAAATTCAAATTCTTTTCACCACGAAACCCTGGAGAGAAGATGACATGACTTCTTCCATTTATTTAAATGACAAGGGGTGCTGAAAACATTTGAATTTCATTTGGAAAAATATTTCCAATTCTGCAACTCTATGCAACTCAATGATTTTCACGAGAGAAGATAAAATGACTTCTTCAAATTATATGAAATATGAGTTGAGAGTTTTCTCAAATTTTGAAAGAGGGTCGTTTGATTTTTTTATTTTATCTTCAAATATTTTTCCGATGTCAAATTATATGAGAGGGAATAATATGACTTTCCCAAAATTTAGGAAAAATGAAGATTTAATAAATAGATCAAATTTTGTTTTCCGGTGTTTCTTGCGCGTGTTTATTTGGATAGGGAAAAATGTGCGTTTTCAAAAAAATTGTATTTTAGGCCCGGAGAAAAGTTCATTTTGTTCGGCTCATTTTTAGGAGTCGGGGAAAATTTACTTTATTAGCTTTGGAGTTTGTTTAGATCTCTTTTTTTTCGAGCGCGGAACCGTTTTTTTTTAATATATAGACCAGCGCCTTGGGCCTTTGGCCCAAGCCAAGCCAGCGGCCGGCCAAGGCCGAAGCCACCGCGCGAGCGTGCTAGGCGCAACGCCAGGGAGCCGCCGCCTTTGTTTCCTTTTAGGATTCCTAGTAGAATTCATCTACGTTCATTTTTTTTCTAGATCTATTTCCCTCTTTTCTTTCCTAATCCTAGTCTATTTCCTTGACCCCTACCCCAAGTTTTCTCCCCTCCCCAATATAAATACCCACACCCCCCCCCTCTAAACAAATCAAATCCAAGGCCCCAAAGCCCCAAGCACACCGCGCCCTAGTGCCGCACCACCCGCGCCGCACCACCTCAACGCCGCCGTCGCCGCCGTTCGCCGAAGGTACCGCGCCGCGTCTCTTCTTTTCCCTCGGATCGGTTTTCTTCTAGATCGATCCGTTTCTTCCGCTTCGTTTTCTTTCTGGTTCTTCGCTAAACTGTTCCGGTTTTCTAGATCGGTTTTCTTCTCTGAAACCCTAGATCGGATTCGTTCTCTTTTCCGATTTAGTTGTCTTATGACCGTTCGCCGGACCATCCGTCCTAACGAACGTGATCACCGGATTTCTTCTAGGTTAATGAACGTCCGTTCGTTTAACCGTTCTTCTTTTTCTTTTCTTTTCGTCGGATTTATTCCGCGTTCTCTCCGATCGCGATCTCAGATCCGATCTTCTTTCTAGTCTTTCTTTTTGCTCGTTTATCGGAATCAGGTGATTCAAGCACCTGGAGTTTCGTCTCGAAACCGCCGTTCCGTCTAATCAACTTGAACAAGCTTTGCTACAGTAAAATTTGACCTAGTTTGAACTTGCTAGAACCGAGTTGTTTCTTCTGCCGTTTGTTTTTGGTTTCCTTGTTCGGTTCTTTTCTTTCTTTGCAACCGGAGTTCTTAAGTCGAACTTTCTGGTTCGTTCTCTTGTTTGAGTTTTATCTGTGCATTAGATGAGTACTTATTGTGTGGTTACAATTGCTTGATTACGATAGATTGACCGGAGTGTGACGAGTAGATCTATCAAGAGTTTTGAGTGCGCATCATCTTCATCAACATTGCAGGCAAGTTCACACTTTGATCATACTTTTTCTACAACCCAGTTTTATTGCATTAGATCAATCCTCACACATTGCATGATTAGGATCTAATTAAATTGTGGGTTGGGAAGTAGATGAGGTAGTACCTATTACCTGTTACTATGAAACCTTTGGGAGTTACTTCTACGTTTGCTTATTATGCCATGCTATGCTAGTAGACGTGGATTGGGTGAGTGATATCCATGACAGATGTGAGATTGATAATTTTAATGGTTTATCTAAGGTGGCAACTTAAACACACATCTGGGTGGATTGAGGCACCTGATGTCTATCAGGACTTGCCTGTTTTTTTGGACCGCCACCGAGGCTCAAAGGGATCATAAGATCTTTCATGCTAAATACTTACGTGTGCAGCCACAAGCCCTTATGGGCTCTGGCATAGTTGACTAAGTCATGCGAACTCTTACAGGGTAGACTAGCAGATGTAGGGGAAAGTAGGTGTACCGGTCTATCCAAACGTAAGGTGCTAGCGCTTCTGAAAGACTGTGTCTCGGTCATCCGTTTCTCAAACACCAGTAGTGCGAGAAAACCAACGGAGGTGATCGAGTCTTGTGGGGAAAAGTGCGCAAAACTCTGCAGAGTGTAACAAACTAATCATGATTAGCCATGTCCCCGGTTATGGACAATCTTGAGTATCTAGTACTTGAATATCATGTGAATCTCATCATGTGACTTTAATTAATTTTGTTGGGTTTTAATGATTACTTTTAATTGGGATTGAGAATGCTGTCAACCATTCTCAATGTTTAACAACCACCATGATAGCTAAATAAAATGTATTCCTTTGTAGTAGGGAAAAATTGGCTTTTCGCAAAAACCTTATAACCATAGAGCTTATCCACCAGCCAAATATGCATGTAGTGATAGCCTTTATTCATCATTCTCTATGGTGTGAATTTGCCAGTACATTCAATGTATTGACCCGTTTTCGGGCTACAACGTCTCATGTTGCAGGTTTCTTACGACGAGTAAGTGATACATTAGGGTTATGATTTCTACACTCAACTTTGCCGTTGGTGTTGATGGGAATCCACAACCTTGTTGCTTCCGCTATATGGATTGAGGTAATAGTATTTACGTTACTTTATACATGTGATTTACCTCTGTTATAAATCCTTCGAGTACTGTGTGTGTCAGCATACTGATCCAGGGATGACACATAAGCACGCAGACTTGATCCATTCGGGTCAGGTTGCTACAAGATGGTATCAGAGCACATGTTGACTGTAGGACGTGACCCTAGAAACTGGCAAGCCCATAGCAAAGATTTTTCTCTACAACTTTCCCCTTCAAAAGGATCTTTTACCTCTCTTCTCTTCTGAGCTTATTCAAAAATTCCCTTTAGTGAGACCACACCCCTTTTCCCTTTTGACCACACGAAGATTCGACCGATGAGACCACTCCAAGAAGTACAAGATATCAGACAACTAAGACCACTTCAGAAGGAAGAAGATTTTACCGTGCATGGAAACTACAACGGTTGAAGACTCTGAAGACAAGGAGAATTTGAAGGCTCTGAGGAATTTCCCTAGATTTGTATGACCTAGGAAGGTTATCCTTATGGAACTTGGCAGACTATGGAAGCTGTCAATACCCGAGATCAAGGTGTATGGGAGAAAGACCGGGACATGGAGAGTTGAGAACTCGAAGTTTTGTCAAAGAAAACCCTAAGGCAGGAGATATCAACTATGGAATGAAAGCTCATGGAAATGACAAGAGCAGGAACATGGTTATCCGTGATGTCATCGCCCGCTGATGCTACTGTCACCGTGCTGAGTTAAGGATGCATTTCTTCATAATGGATTTGATGGAAGAAGGCTGATGGAGCACCTATTAGTAAGATAAAGTTTTAACCTTAGTCGTTGTATCACCAGGATCTGGAGTAGTACATCAAGAAGTTAAGGTGGAGCTCCATGAAGCCGTATTAGACAAGGAGCATTTCGTGAAGAACTTAGGACCCGGAAGTTGAAGTAGCCAAGCTGGAGGAGCTACAACCTCGAGATACCGGAGATTTGTCAGGAACTGAAGGACAGTATGACCATGGCTCATGCCAAGGATGTTGAAACCAGAAGTTTGGAACGCAATTCCAGAATATTCAAGGATGTCACGAGAGACTTCGCGTCAACAGAGATGATCTGGCAAAAGAACTGGAAAAGGACAAGCACGATCGAAAGAAGCCATTGGAGGCATGAACAGGACTTGAAGAGTTTGACGACGTTGACCTTTAGAAGACCAAACCCCTGTTATATACCTACGTTAGATGCGATGATTGTGAGATGTCATTTGTTTGATGTTTTCCGATAGCCACAATAAAATCTGTCTTTTCAAAACTTTTGTTTGTATTGTGTGTATCCCTCTCTATCTTTCTTATCTTACCCCAAACCCACATGGACCAAATAGAGGATGAATGAAGATGAGCTTGTATTTTCTAGATCGATGAGTCAGTTGGAGACATACCGATGGATTCAGAACATGGAGGATCATATGGTGAACAACCCTATAGCTGGAAAATATATGGCCCAGCATGCTCTTCAATGTTTTGAAAGAGGTGCTGCTACTTGGTGGAGGATGTACCAAACCATCAATGAATGGCAACGATTAACCACTTGGAAAGAATTCAAGTTGACTTTGCTAAAGTCTCAGTTTGTGTCCCAGAAGTTGAAGCCTTATGGAAAGGATATGAAGAAAACTTGTGCATGCAAGCATTGTGGAGAAATAGTACACAACCATAAAGAACACAAGGATGAATGCACTAACTGTGAAGGAAGTCACCCAGCTGAAGAATGCCCAACTAGGCAGATCACTTGTTTCTTGTGTGAAGGGACTACCCACTACCCTGATCAATGTCACATTTACCCCTTGGTACAAAGAACCATCCAGCAGAAGGAAGAAGCTATGAAAGGAGCTCTTATGGAAAGATTAGAAGAACCTGCGATGAAGGAAGAGGTGAAGGACACACCAAAAGAGGAACCAATTAAACCCTGCACCAAGTCATGCTATTCATGTGGAGAAGAAGGACACATCTCCCAAAATTGTTTGAATGGGGATCAAGTAGAATTCCCGACGGAGGAAGTAGAATATGACCCACAAGAAATAGAAGCTCTGATTGGAATGGAAAACTCCAGGAGGAGAAAACGATTGGAGCCCAGGAGGAACCTGAGTCATATCATCTGTTACAAGTGTAAGGAGTCAGGGCACTACCTCAGCAATTGCCCAAAAAGGAAGCCAAGGACCCAAGTAGGCTATATAATCACAAGGAAACCTCGAAACTTGCCAGAAGTAATGTGTTTCCGTTGTAATGAAGCAGGGCACTTTGCCAGAGATTGTCCGAACGAGAAGGAGACTTGTGATAAATAGTTGAGTTTGTAACAGAAGAAATATAGTAGTAGTAGTGAGAACATTTTCCTTTATATTGAGGTGTTGAGTTGAGGCATGTAATGAAAAAACAGGAGATTGTAATAATTGAGAATCAATAAAGTTAGCATCACTTGGTACTGATATGGATTTTATGAGTTGTTACTCTATGAAGAAGGATTTTGGCCATTTTGAGGATATGAGAAATATGGTCTATGGAAGATTTGTGCATTTTAAGGGTGGTAGTACCCTGTAAGAACCCTTGACCCCTGGAAAAGATAAGGATACTCCACTGAGTGGATTTCGGACAAAAGGAATACGAGTTTTGTCTCGATATGTGTGATGCCCCAAGAGTATGTGGGATGAAGTTAGAGACGTCAGTTGTTTGGACCAAATGTGATCAAGGAGTCAGAAGAGAATGTTAAGTTGATTCAAGATAGACTGAAGGTAGCTCAGTCCAGGCAGAAGAGTTATGCAGACTCAAAAATGCAAGGAGGTAGCCTATGAAATTGGAGACAGAGCATGTCTTCGTGTGTCCCCTCTGCGAGGAGTTAAACAATTGGAGTTAAGGGAAAGTTAGCCCCGAGTTGTAGGACCATACTGACTTTTGGAGCGTATGGGAGAAGTGGCCAACAAGTTGGAGTCACCCGAAGGACTGTCAGGAGTTCATGTTGTGCTTCACATTTCCCAGTTGAAGAGTGCCATGCAGAGATGGCCAATATTTCCCTGTAAGGATACTTGACCCTGGAAAGGATAGGGATGTTCCTCGAAGTGGAGTATAGATTTCATAAGTATAAGTTTTATCTCGGTATATGGGATATCCCACGAGGATGAAGAGATGAAGTACTATTGGATATAAAGGAAGTATGATGGAGCCATTGTGACTCTATGATGAGTTTGAGTAATCATGTCCTAGTTCGGTGCCAATAGAAGGAAGGAAGACAGTATAATTGGATGGATTTAAGAATACTAGGAAGTTGGAAGTTGGAATAGTGATCAGTTGCCTGATGATAAGTTTAAGGACTACAAGTGATGAGATGGGCCATAACCCACAGGCCCCAGGACCTGCCAAGAAGCAAGCACATTCTTGCTGAAGGAAAAACCCTGGAAGAGGATATACCTTTGTCGACAGACGATTTTATAGGAGTAACGCAAAACCTGAGGGTTGTGAAGAAACGTTAGATGTTTGTCTGGCTTGCAGAATCTATGGATATATCCGAACTTGGTTCGTCGACAAGAGAAATTCTGCAATGCTTGTGAGGATGACCAAGTGTTAGTATGCGAGATTCGCTAAACTGTATACAGGGTAATGATTTGGGTGCGGGATGGATTGATCACCATACCGACTTACTCTTATTATTCGCCTTGCTATATGGGATGGTAAATCTGAGTGACTTACCTATAGTAGAGAGACGATGATCAAAACCTTGTTTAAGCCTTAGAATGGTATAGGTATCTTTCCCTTGTACAAGGCAGCTTTGCCAACCGTAGGTTATACGGTGAGGATCAACCCAGACCCATTTCCTGCAGGAGAAACCATAAATTGGATGACCACCATCAGATATCGATAGTTTTTTAGTTTTGGCGCCAGACCCGTCAGCTAAAGAAGACCCAATCTCGGAATAACCTTACTAAGAGGAAAGGACAGAAGAATTGAGGAAAAGGTTATGCCACAACCGAAAGAGCCAGAGAAGGAACTATACAGAAGATCTGAGAAGACGGCATTATCAAGAATAAGGATGGACTATATGAGATCCGATGGAGCTGTAACCATGCTTCTAAGGGTGGTAGCACCCCAGACACCGTGTGATGATCGATGGATTTTGAGGAGACCCCCAAACCCTAACCTTTTCTTTCTAGCCTCTCCGAATCTCGAGGACGAGA
Source organism: Triticum monococcum (assembly GCA_034509565.1). Taxonomy (NCBI): domain Eukaryota; kingdom Viridiplantae; phylum Streptophyta; class Magnoliopsida; order Poales; family Poaceae; genus Triticum; species Triticum monococcum. Next base: position 165,347,356 of record CM067841.1, on the reverse strand, counting down.
TTCATTTTAAGGGTGGTAGGTTTGTAACATCCCAAAATTCTAAATTTCTGGAATGTTATAAACAAATAGATAGATTTGATTGATTGTTTGATTGATTGTCTGAAAGTGAGTGAATTCGAAATTTTTTGAAAGTTAAATGAGAGGGGATAAAAGGACTTTCCCAAACTTCCATATTTGCTTTTTGATCTCCGTAAATTCAAATTCTTTTCACCACGAACCCCTGGAGAGAAGATGACATGACTTCTTCCATTTATTTAAATGACAAGGGGTGCTGAAAACATTTGAATTTCATTTGGAAAAATATTTCCAATTCTGCAACTCTATGCAACTCAATGATTTTCACAAGAGAAGATAAAATGACTTCTTCAAATTATATGAAATATGAGTTGGGAGTTTTCTCAAATTTTGAAAGAGGGTCGTTTGATTTATTTATTTTATCTTCAAATATTTTTCCGATGTCAAATTATATGAGAGGGAATAATATGACTTTCCCAAAATTTAGGAAAAATGAAGATTTAATAAATAGATCAAATTTTGTTTTCCGGTGTTTCTTGCGCGTGTTTATTTGGATAGGGAAAAATGCGCGTTTTCAAAAAAATTGTATTTTAGGCCCGGAGAAAAGTTCACTTTGTTCGGCTCATTTTTAGGAGTCGGGGAAATTTTACTTTATTAGATTTGGAGTTCGTTTAGATCTCTTTTTGTTGTTTTTTTTCCGAGCGCGGAACCGTTTTTAAAAAAAAAAAATAGACCAGCGCCTTGGGCCTTTGGCCCAAGCCAAGCCAGCGGCCGGCCAAGGCCGAAGCCACCGCGCGAGCGCGCTAGGCGCAACGCCAGGGAGCCGCCGCCTTTGTTTCCTTTTAGGATTCCTAGTAGAATTCATCTACGTTCGTTTTTTTTTCTAGATCTATTTCCCTCTTTTCTTTCCTAATCCTAGTCTATTTCCTTGACCCCTACCCCAAGTTTTCTCCCCTCCCCAATATAAATACCCACACCCCCCCCCCTCTAAACACATCAAATCCAAGGCCCCAAAGCCCCAAGCACACCGCGCCCTGCGTCACGCACCGCGCCCTAGTGCCGCACCACCCGCGCCGGACCACCTCAACGCCGCCGTCGCCGCCGTTCGCCGGAGGTACCGCGCCGCGTCTCTTCTTTTCCCTCGGATCGGTTTTCTTCTAGATCGATCCGTTTCTTCCGATTCGTATTCTTTCTGGTTCTTCGCTAAACTGTTCCGGTTTTCTAGATCGGTTTTCTTCTCTGAAACCCTAGATCGGATTCGTTCTCTTTTCCGATTTAGTTGTCTTATGACCGTTCGCCGGACCGTCCGTCCTAACGAACGTGATCACCGGATTTCTTCTAGGTTAACGAACGTCCGTTTGTTTAACCGTTCTTCTTTTTCTTTTCTTTTCGTGGGATTTATTCCGCGTTCTCTCCGATCGCGATCTCAGATCCGATCTTCTTTCTAGTCTTTCTTTTCGCTCGTTTATCGGAATCAGGTGATTCAAGCGCCTGGAGTTTCGTCTCGAAACCGCCATTCCGTCTAATCAACTTGAACAAGCTTTTGCCACAGTAAAATTTGACCTAGTTTCAACTTGCTAGAACCGAGTTGTTTCTTCCATCGTTTGTTTTCGGTTTCTTTGTTCGGTTCTTTTCTTTCTTTGCAACCGGAGTTCTTAAGTCGAACTTTCTGGTTTGTTCTCTTGTTCGAGATTTACCTATGCATTAGATGAGTACTTATTGTGTGGTTACAATTGCTTGATTACGATAGATTGACCGGAGTGTGACGAGTAGATCTATCAAGAGTTTTGAGTGCGCATCATCTTCATCAACATTGCAGGCAAGTTCACACTTTAATCATACTTTTTCTACAACCCAGTTTTATTGCATTAGATCAATCCTCACACATTGCATGATTAGGATCTAATTAAATTGTGGGTTGGGAAGTAGATGAGGTAGTACCTATTACCTGTTACTATGAAACCTTTGGGAGTTACTTCTACGTTTGCTTATTATGCCATGCTATGCTAGTAGATGTGGATTGGGTGAGTGATATCCATGACAAATGTGAGATTGATAATTTTAATGGTTTATCTAAGGTGGCAACTTAAACACACATCTGGGTGGATTGAGGCACTGATGTCTATCAGGACTTGCCTGTTTTTTTGGACCGCTACCCAGGCTCAAAGGGATCATAAGATCTTTCATGCAAAATACTTACGTGTGCAGCCACAAGCCATTATGGGCTCTGGCATAGTTGACTAAGTCGTGCGAACTCTTACAGGGTAGACTAGAAGATGTAGGGGAAAGTAGGTGTACCGGTCTATCCAAACGTAAGGTACTAGCGCTTCTGAAAGACTGTGTCTCGGTCATCCGTTTCTCAAACACCAGTAGTGCGAGAAAACCAACGGAGGCGATCGAATCTTGTGGGGAAAAGATCGCAAAACTCTGCAGAGTGTAACAAACTAATCATGATTAGCCGTGTCCCCGGTTATGGACAATCTTGAGTATCTAGTACTTGAATATCATGTGAATCTCATCATGTGACTTTAATTAATTTTGTTGGGTTTTAATGATTACTTTTCATTCGGATTGAGAATGCTGTCAACCATTCTCAATGTTTAACAACCACCATGATAGCTAAATAAAATTTATTCCTTTGTAGTAGGGAGAAATTGGCTTTTCGCAAAAACCTTATAACCATAGAGCTTATCCACCAGCCAAATATGCATGTAGTGATAGCCTTTATTCATCATTCTCTATGGTGTGAATTTGCCAGTACATTCAATGTACTGGCCCGTTTTCGGGCTGCAACGTCTGATGTTGTAGGTTTCTTATGATGAGTAAGTGATACGTTAGGGTTATGATTTCTACACTCAACTTTGCCGTTGGTGTTGATGGGAATCCACAACCTTGTTGCTTCCGCTATATGGATTGAGGTAATAGTATTTACGTTACTTTATACATGTGATTTACCTCTGTTATAAATCCTTCGAGTACTGTGTGTGTCAGCATACTGATCCAGGGATGACGCATAAGCACAGAGACTTGATCCATTCGGGTCAGGTCGCTACAGTACTAGCACTAGTACTAATACCTGCATAGTGGGAACACGTTCAGGTTTGGTACGTACTAGTAGGTGTGAGTAGGCTTTCGAATGTGATGGGAACAAGGTAAAGATTAATTGATGGTTTTGGTTACGAGGCCCAAAACGGCTCCCGGTGAGTTGAGCGGAACATAAATTCCAAGTACTACACTACTCAAATGCGTAAATATTATGTTACTGTCAAAAATTGGCACAAAATATGAAGGAGACCAATGGAAGTACTACTAACAACCCACGATTTAACTACTCGCATGCGCGCAGTGGAGTAATAATGTATTTCTTCTGCCCTCACGTCCACTCAATTTGCATGCGCTGTATTAATTGACCATCAATGAAGTGAACGACTTTACATGCGTCAAATTATCACATGGGGTGGACCTTGGTACAAAATTGCGTCTGCCCGTGTACCGGCGTGTGCATGCAAGGGAATGGGTGCGTGCGTGCACATCTTCGCTTCGTGCATGTACCACCAGTATGGCTCAGGGAGGATGAGTGCATTCTTCTGGAACCAGCAGCACGTCACTGTGATCAATCCACACAAGGAGGTCGCGACAACGCCTCCACATGTGCCACGTGGCTTCATGAACTGTAAGAGAGACACTGTGGAGCGTGCCATTGGTATTCTAATTTATGTGTTTTGCACATACTCGAAGTACTAGTAAGGTACACGTGCATTGCACGCATCAGATTTTGCAACCAAATTATGATTAAATACCACACTATAGCATGTAAGCTCTGAGTCATATATGCCTGATGTAGCCCTTCGTTTAATTCTTATATTTCATCTCATTCAAAATCAATTAGTTTTTATAAAAAAAACTAAGAACACGGGAATAGGAAAAACATGGGATTATAATGGAATGTCATCTTGAATCCTACAGGATTGTACGAGTGTTTGATTGTGCATAGAGAAAACGCAGAATTCTTTCAAAGAGGTTTGAGTGGATGGGATGTTTCCTATGAAATCTAGTGCAAATGAATCATATGGAAAAATTCCTATGGTTTACAATCCTACGAATCAAACAACCAAGATAGGAAAAATTCCTAATGATTAGAATCCTCCAAAATTCCTTTGAGAATTCTTTGAATCAAAGAAGCCCTTAATCTATTTTATGATTCATGGAATTGTGCGTTGTAAAGCATAAAGTAAAAACAAATAATGGCAATTCAACTATAAAAAAAAGTTTGGGCAGTTATGATACGAAAGATTCTAGAACAATAGAGAACCACTGTTGTTTTGAGGTTTGTGCATTATGCTTAAGTTCAACCATGGAGTCTGCTAGATTGTACATGTGGCAAAATCCGGTGGGGGCTAGAAGATGGTGCGAGGGACCGAGTGGAGGGATACTATGAAGGAATGCACAAGTGCGAGATCGATATTTAGAGAGAGGGGGCGAACACATGCGCTGTTGCGCGCAGTGGCGGAGCCATGAAAAATAAATGAGCTAGGGGGCCAAGCATTGCTAATCCTTTACGAGGAGGGTCAATTCATGAACTTAAACCATTTTTAGCAGCAATTGTCTAATGATCACATTCATATTAGCCTCGATATATAGTGATGTTAGGGGGGAGGGGGCAGGGCCCTTACTGCCCCCTGTCTTCGCCATTGTGCACGCGTCCGAGAGATGAAGCGGAAGGCATGGATGATGAGAGGGGGACGTTGGATATATAATTAATGTGGCTGTATTAGCTATATATGTTAATCCTATATAGAGAGGTATAGATTGATCGATGTGGACATGGGAAAGAGGTTGAGACGTCACTGGATATATCGATTGATCGGTTTGTGTGGAAAACTATGAAAGACCATACACACATACATAGAGGAACATCGATCGTTGCGCATGCACGCGTGAGAGATAAAAAATGCCTGATATGATGGAGAGGGGGATGTGTTTGGGTGTGTGCCTTCATGGGAGACCGACCTGAAGAAAAAGATTGCATGCGTGCGATGGATAATGTCGACTGGTAGTGTGTGTGCATGCATGCACAAGAGAAAGTTAGTGGTACAATTATAAAGAGAAGACTACTGTGTGGGTGTAAAAGAATAGGTGAGGTCATAATCAATGTAAAGTTGAATTCAAATGTTTGAATAAGAGATCCTGATGTTTGAAACCCATGCATGCATGAATATAACGGAGATCTACGTGGTGTGGTTTGGAAACAAGCATGTTGTAATGTATACACATTGAACAAGGTCAGACTGATTTGAATTTGAGATACCGATGGAAGACATCATTTGGCCACGTCGCATCCGTGCATGGACACACTATTCTAATTGGAGATGATGGGCGGCTTTCGCATCACATATCTATATCTATACCCCTATATATATATATATATATATATATATATATATATATATAGGGTGGGTCTATTCTCATAACACCCCTTAAGACGTTATTCTCCTAACAAAAACCTTATTCTCCTAACACCCCTCCCCCGCCACTCCCCGCTACATAGCGCCAGCGCCCCGACGCCGGGCGTCCTCCCCCACCCCTCCCCGCCTCCTAGCGCGGGAGCGCCCCGACGGCCGGCGTCCTTCCCCACCCCTCCCCACCTTCTAGCGCGGGAGCGCCACGGCGGCCGGCGTCCTCCCCCACCCCTCCCCGCCTTCTTCCGCGCCCAGCACCGCGGCGGCCGGCGGCGACCCGCACCCCTCCCCGCCTTCTTCCGCGCCCAGCACCGCGGAGCGCGTGCCAAGCGGCCGGCGATGCAGTCCGTCCGCGACGATATTTCCGTGGCGGCGTTTAGGAAGCGACGCCGCACCTCACCTTCGCCCCAACACCACCTGGGGGATCCGCCACTGAAGCATCCAGCCTCAGTCATGCATGACAAGGGAAAGCGAACTGCAAGGATGACTACTCCATCGCATTCGTCGTGGATGCGAACTGCAATGGTGCACGTCCAGCCTTCTCCCGCAACAATGGCGAAGGTGGAAAAAGCGCATGAGTTCCTGCAGCGGAGGTGGACTGCACGCCAACAGTAGCAAGAGCTGCATTTACAGAAGGGGGGACTGCATATAAGGTAAGAAAATCACATACCAAACCCCCACATCCAGTTTGCAGTGCCGTTTTTATACCCATGCAGTGCCCCATCTTGCGTCGACTGCAGTCACATGTTTCTCCAAAGTAGAAAAACAGAAAAGGATACTTCGAAAAATAAAAAACGCTATATGGATCAAAATTGCAGTCCACAATGACTTAAATATGTAGAGCGCTGTGCCTAGAACTGAAGAGTGGCGCCGCCAGGGATAAGGTGAGATGGGAGCCGCTAGGGATAAGGTGGGAGGGGAGCCAATTGACCCACCAGTATATATATATATATGTAAAGGAAACAACATAAAAAACAACAAATAAAGCAGTGCGGTTACATAACAATGTGCATTTCGCATTGCGTATTACTGCAGTCCACCGCGCTTGATCAAGCAAAAAAACTTATCAAACTAGTGCCCACACACCCCCGTGGCTGTAATGCAGTTCATACAGGCTCGCATTGCATATTAATGCAGTTCGCCGCACTACAAAAATTCACCCGCGCATTGCATATTACTGTAGTTCACCGCGCATTGCATATTACTGCAGTCCACCGCTATTGACCACGATTCACAGACGAAAAACACAGCCTGCAATGCAGTTCTAACAACTATATAATGCAAAAAAATCTCAAAAAACATCTTTGAGAAACGACCAGAGCCAGTGGCGCCGCAAAAAACATGGACAAAAAACTTAAATTCTTCAAAATTAACAACTTAATCCGCTCCAATTCATACGGATATATCAAAGGCAGCCCGTAATTGCCAAAAACAACAGAATATTACATACAAAACGCAACAATTTCGATCCGGACGGGGAAGAACAGAGAACAGACATTTTTCCGCTAGAACAGAGAGATACTCGACAAATTATACTGAAATTTCAATCCTATTAGCAGATTAATCTGTCGCGGAATAACACAAACATCAACGCGATAATGGTAACACACTAGGACCACGCTATAAAATCGAATACGAACAGCCAGCAGCAGGATGCAAAACTCCTCCACCACCGGAAGAACGGACGCAGATCCGCCAAATCAAAGGATTTCCATCGTTTTCTCGCTGAATTCAGTGCTTAACCACATATTAAATCAGCGCACACACAAATAAACCAATAGAAATCGATCAAACTAGCCAGAAACGCTGCTCCATGAAGGTTTCCTGCTGCACCTCTATGTGGTTCACAACAGAAGAAGGAAGCAGTGTGCATAGCTTTCCAATGCAGTTTTTCAATGCAGTTCAGAAGTGTTATGAGAATATTATTCTCATAATGTTATGAGAATAGACCGGCTGTATATATATATATATATATATTATTTTTTATATTTTTTTATATTGTGTGCGAGTAACTTTAACTTTGAAAGATGGTCGTTGGATGAGGCGAATCCAATGGTCTAAAGATGGCAAATTTGAGCACTACTGGCCGTTGGATATCATTTAGATTCCACCAGATTTCGCCACATGTATAATCTAGAAGACTCCATGGTTGAACTTAAGCATAATGCACAAACATCAAAACACAAGCACTTCTTATTTGTTCTAGAATCTTCCGTATCAGAATTGCCCAAATGTTTTTCTACATGATTTGCCATTATTTGTTTTTACTTTATGTCTTACGACGCACAATTCCATGAATCTTAAAATAGATTAGCTTTCTTATAAAAACTATAATGATTTTGAATGAAATGAACTATAAGAATGAAACAAACATCTACATCATGCATATATGACTCAAAGCTTGCATGATATAATGTGGTATTTATTCATAATTTGGTTGCCAAATCTCATGTGTGCAATGCACGTGTACCTTACTCTAGTCTAAATGGTGTTTGTGTGTGTGTTGTGCGTGTTGAGATGCAAATTGTCTTTTTTCTGGGTACAAATTAAGCTTGTTCTTCCGAAATTTCAAGCCGCGCCATGTTATGCCGAAAATTCAAGCTAGCGTATCTATCTATCGTGCTGGGAAACTCCCGCCTCTTCAACCCGCGCCTTGTTAGCCCGAAATATTTAAGATATATCTTTGTCTCGTTGTGCTCCGACAACTCCCTCCATCTCAATCCGCGCCTTGCTATTCCAGAATTACAATGCGCGCGAAAACTCCCACCTCCTGTGAAATCCCGACACGCGAAATGCCCGTGGTACCCCTGAACCGAAAGAACCACCTCAAATCGATGGGGGTACTTTCGTAACTTACCCCACATTTTGGACAAGTGCGTCTCTAAGCCATGGTTCCCCACTGCCATCCCATCCACCCACCCATTCGTACACCGAGGCCGCGAAAACCCGCGACGAAACCCCACACCCTGCTCTGTCCGCAACCCAGTCGGAGCCTCTTCCCCGACGACGTCGTCCACAGCAACACCTCAACGTCCCTCATCCACCGTACCGGATGAGGATCCGTCGTTGATCTCATCGTCCCGCCGGTTCAGCCACCCTGTCCTCCACCTCCAAGGAGTTTCCCCGACGTTCCCCTCGTCTTTCGTGCCACCTCAATTCCCACACCGCCGTCTTCACCTGCACCACTGGAAGAGCATCATCATCATCGTTTCCTCGTATGAGGCTGCGGCCTAATCGGCACCACCAAAGAGGTTGTACACTAATCGCCGCATTTTCTTCTTGATTCGATCTCATGGTGCTGCCAGCACTCTGTCCTGAGCCGACATGGCGCGGCTCCATCCACGGCAGCGTCGCCGGCCACTTCCTCCATGGCGTCGCTCCCTTGGCGGAGACGTCCACATCAGTAGGAGCTGCTGCTACTTTAGCTCTCGCTCGCGCTGCTTCTCTGCTCTTGCTCTCGGTCCCCTGCCTAGTCTGCTCTTGCTATTGCTCTTGCTCGCGCTGCTGCTCTCGCTCTTGCTCTTGCTTGTGATGCTGCTCCGATTTAGCTACACTTCAGTCGACTGAATCGACTTTAGGGTCAGTCTATTTTCAGGGGGTGGGGGGGCTCGCCGGGGTGAAGGAAGAACCAGCCGCAGCAGGGAGGGGGGCTCGCCGGAGAGGTACCCCACTATCTATCTTAGGGTTCAAGATGGGGGCGATGGTCGCCGGCGGTGGCGGGGCGTTAGCAGGGCAGTGGCGTGGGGATCACTGGAGAAAAAGCTCGGCATGGGAGGGCCTAGAGGGATGGCCGGGGCAGCGGCGGACCGGCGGTGGGGAGTGTTTTCGGGGAGGGCAGGGCGGCGCACCACCGGCCGTGGGCGGTGGGGGCTGATGTTTGGCCGGTGGTGGCTGGCGACTCAGGGGGGTGGAGGTTGAAGATGAACCGCAGGCCCTTGATTTCGTATCCAACGGCTGCAAAATTGACTGACCAGAGATGAAAAAGTCGGTCGACCGATGTGTAGCCTCACCTTGCTAGTGCGTTTAGTTTCGACAGCAAAATTCAGTTTCGACAGCAAAATTTAGTTTCGACAGTTAAGTTCAATTTCGACAATTAAATTCAGTTTCGACGGTGAAGTTCAGAGATGAGCGGCTGATGTATTTTACATCTAGCACTTTGTGGTTATGTATTTTACGTCATGTATTGGAGATGCTATTATAATTCCACTCAGGTTAACGTTGTTCATTGTCTCTCTTGTCCTGCTTCAGCCTCGGCGTCGTACAACTCACCGGAGTTGCTCCAACGACGAAACCCTCCATCGCAGCGGAGCAGTACCTCGGGCTCCATCTCCAGACGCCTAAGATCTTCTTCCCCTCCTCCGACAGCCAAGTTAGCCGGAGCATCCTCACCGGCCAACCCAATCACGCTGAGATCGACATGGCTTCGCCAAAGAGGTTGTACACTTGTTGCATCTATTTTTACTCTACATGTTATATATATTGTCCACTGAGCACTCGTAGTAACGGGAAATACGATTATTTTATCCTACTATATGACAAGCAGTGAGGTACTAGGCAACTTAGCTATCCGTGATGGACTCTCTTGAACGCCATCATTATTTATCTCTGCGCGTTTGAGCTATGCATTTGTTGATGGGCCTGGGAGTTGAGCTAGTATGGCAGTGGCCTGGGTCCGAAGTAATAGAAGTAGCACAAAAACATTTTTTTAGTGTAGGATTTTCCTTGCTCAAGCCTGCCTACTAGAATCGCCAGTGCTTGAAAGGAAAAGTGAATGAAAAACATCGGAATTGGAAAGTTTCCTATGGTACTACTTTTCATGAATTTGGTGCAAAGGAATGGAGCAAAGGAAAACTGTAGGATTTGTTCCTTTAGTGTCTCCTTGAAAGAAAAATCATAGGAATTCTAATTTCCACTTCTTGTCCTTTTCATATTCCTATTCATCAAGCACAAGACTAAGAGATAGTAGCATAATAGCATTATAACCGTACATTTTCTTGTGGTTTGACTTAATCTCACCATGCTTTTTTGCATCCAGTGATCTTCCAATTGTTGTGAATCAAACACCCGGATTGGCAGAAATCCTGTGTTTTTAAATTCTCTGTTTTGCACGTGCATTCCTATCCTATTCATGTCTATTTCCTATCCCTGCATTGTTAGAATCCTCAAATTCAAACAAGCCCTTACTCAATTACTTCTGTTGCAGATATGTGTCAAATAAAACCTTGTGTGGTTTTTCCTACTCCTGCGGCGCTGTGTTCCACCCCAGCTCAGCTGCTCCAATGACGGAAGGGTTCACCGCAGCAGGGATCCACTCTCCATACTGTCTTTCGCCGCCTCAGATCTTCTTCCCCGCCGCCGGCAGCCACGGCAACTGCATTACCATCATCAACTAAGCAGATGACCTTAACGACTACACAGGTCCGCAAGAGAGGTCGCACTCTTTCGTGTCTGCTTACGTTATGCGTCGCTTAATATGATGACATGCTACATTATCATCGTGTTCACCTATTAGACTCCGAGTCAGGTCCAAACTAATGCTGAAACTTGAGTTTTTAAATGGTTGTGGGGTACATATTGGGGCAGCAATCAGTACTATCTGTCTACTATCTGGTTAATCTCCGGTGTCTACTATGAGTTTCATGTTGGGTGCAAACAAACAATAAAGGATCCATTATCTGTATTTTTTAACTAAAGCTATTATCTGCCTGCTATCATTGGTTTTGGGTCTATCCACAGTTTGCTACCATCACTCTGGATTTGTGCATGCACTCCTTACATAATCTCACTATGTTTTATTCCTATGCATGCCAGTTATTGTACACAATGGAACTGATCATGTAGAGCAAAAGAGACGAGGCTTGTGTGTCAATAAAATTTCATGCAGACGTCATTCCATGGTAGGCGCAAAGGCAGCCCCCCTCCACCCATTTCGGATCATAGTCAAGAGGAAGATAACTGTTCTGAGGGGGATTCATAAGGAGAAGACCACTCCTATTTACCCCATGAGGTCTTCTCTCTAATTTGGCATGCTGATGTTGGTAATATCATGCATATGGTGCCTTGCATTGCTTACTGTATACATTAAAGATGTCATCTGCTTAGTTTAGACATGCTTTGTGTCAATGCCATCTGTTTAGTTTCTTTATCGTATATGTGAATCATGCAATGCCATCTTGTCTAGCCAGGCATCATATATGTGAATTTTGTAATGCCACCCTGGTTAGCCAGTCATCTTATATGTGAATTATATCATGCCATCATTTTTTTTATTGCGTGTTAAATTTGTCAACAATGTTAGTACATTCAATTACTCTTCTTGTGCATCAGCCATTCGGCACGGTCATGGAAAAATCTGGAGTGGAAACAAGGTCTTCATAGCAGACAATGCTATCTGACGAAGCGCATGTCTTGCTGGTTACCGATAGCTCCTCGAAGGAGGATTCAGAGACAGATGACCAGTCATATCCCCCCCCCCCCGAGGTGCATGCCCTAACTTGGCAGGGTTATGTTGCTCATATCGTGCGTATGGTATCTTGCATTGCTATGTCATTTGCTTAGTTTAGACATGCCTTGTGTGAATGCCACCTGTTTAGTGTCTAATTACCATATATGTGAATTATGAAATGCCATCTTGTTGCAAGACATTATATATGTGAATTATGCAATGTTATCTTGTCGCAAGGCACTATGTATGTGAATTATACAATGCCATGTTGTTTAGGCAAGCGTCATATATGTGAATTATATCATGTCGTCTTTTTTGTATTTCTCATTGCTTTTGTCGACAATGTTTGTATATTCAACTGTAACGCCCTCGATGCGGCTACATCTCCCACGTGTCGAAGCACGACTTAGAGGCATAACCGCATTGAAAGCAATGTCGCAAGTGAGGTAATCTTCACACAACCCATGTAATACATAAGGGAAAGAGATACATAGTTGGCTTACAATCGCCACTTCACACAATTACATGAATAAAGCATTACATCAACCAGACACAATCAAGGTCCGACTACGGAACCAAAATAAAAGAAGACTACCCCAACTGCTACACAGATCCCCGATCGACCCCAACTGGGCTCCACTACTGATCAACTAGAACGAAACAACACAAAGGATAAGATCTTCATCGAGCTCCTCCTTGAGCTTGGTTGCGTCACCAGTATGGTATCATCGGCACCTGCAAACTGGTTTTGGAAGTATCTGTGAGTCACGGGGACTCAGCAATCTCACACCCTCGTGATCAAGACTATTTAAGCTTATGGGTAAGGTAAAGGTATGAGGTGGAGCTGCAGCAAGAGACTAGCATATTTGGTGGCTAACATACGCAAATGAGAGCGAGAAGAGAAGGAAAAAGCACGGTCGAACAACTATGATCAAGAAGTGATCCTAGAACAACCTTCGTCAAGCATTACTCCAACACCATGTTCACTTCCCAGACTCTGCCGAGAAGAGGCCATCACGGCTACGCACGCGGTTGATGTATTTTAATTAAGATCAACTCCAGGTTTTCTACAACCAGACATTAACAAATTCCCATCTTCCCATAACCGCGGGCACGACTTTCGAAAGTTCAAAACCCTGCAGGGGTGTCCCAACTTAGCCCATCACAAGCTCTCACGGTCAACGAAGGATATTCCTTCTCCCAAGAAAATCTGATCAGGCTCGGCATCCCGGTTACAAGACATCCTCGACAATGGTAAAACAAGTCCAGCAACACCGCCCGAATGTGCCGACAAATCCCGATAGGAGCTGCACATATCCCATTCTTAGGGCACACTCAGATGAGCGCTCCATACAACTAAAACCAAACCTCGAGTTTCCCCGAGGGGGCGCTGCATAGGGCTCTAGTTTGGACCAACACTCAGAGGAGCACTGGTCCGGGGGGTTAAAATAATGATGACCCTCGGGAGCATGACTCCCAAGGGAAAAGAGTCTAGGTGGCGAATGGTAAAACCAATGTTGGGCATTGCTGGAGGAGTTTATTCAAGGAGAACTGTCAAGGGGTTCCCATCATAACCCAACCGTGTAAGGAACGCAAAATCCGGGAACATAACACCGATATGACGGAAACTAGGGCGGCAAGAGTGGAACAAAACACCAGGCATAAGGCCGAGCCTTCCACCCTTTACCAAGTATATAGATGCATTAATTAAATAAGAGATATTGTGATATCCCAACAAAATATCCATGTTCCAACAAGGAACAAACTCCAATCACCTGCAACTAACAACGCTATAAGAGGGGCTGAGCAAAGCGGTAACATAGCCAAACAACGGTTTGCTAGGACAAGGTGGGTTAGAGGCTTGGCTTAACAAAATGGGAGGCATGATAAGCAAGCGGTAGGTATCGCAGCATAGGCATAGCAAAAGAGCGAGCATCTAGCAAGCAAAGATAGAAGTGATTTCGAGGGTATGGTCATCTTGCCTAAAATCCCGCAAGGAAGAAGAACGAGTCCATGAAGAAGACAAACGGATGTATTTGAACGGGTCCTCACAAACGCGACGTTATCGGAACCAACCCAAAGAAGCAACACCGGAAAGAAGCAAACAACATAATAAACAACCATCACATGAACATGGCATGATATGCGGGATGCGGTATGCAGTGCATATGCATGATTTGGAAAGGAATGATTGAACCTGGCCTCAACTTGGAAAACCAAGAGTGCCACTGGAAAGGGGAGTTGATTTCAGTCAAAATCGATATAAAGATCACCGGAATCGGATGCACGGTTTGGAAATGGCAAGCAAAACAAATATGGCACCGGTCTGCGATTAACAGCAAGTAGCCATCTAAATGCATCAAGTTAATTATGCTACAGCACTCCAACATGACAACAAAATACATGGCAGGGATCCACTCATGATGCTTGAAAAAAGTAGAACACTGAGCTACGACTAATTCACTCAATAGCTGGTTCAAATAAGCATGGCAAAAGTGCAAAAGATAATCGGTTACACTCAGAGGAAATAACACAAGTCAGGAATTTATCATCAGGAAGCAATCTTAAAAGCATGAAAACTACATGCTACAGGAACATATCATGGCAAAGCAAGGCATGAAATGAAGCTACTCAAAGCATATAACAAAAGTCCCTTAGTGACCATGAGCCAAAAGGGATCAGAAAATACAATTGCAAGCATGTGAACATAGCAAAAACATAAACAGATTCAGACTTAGTGAAAAACTGGAGCATGGCAAAACTGATAACAAGTAGGCATGCTTACGAGCTCGATGCACTCACTACAAGGAATTGCATGACAATCTAAGCACACACCCAGCAAATATACATGGCATAGAAGCTATACATGGCAAGAACAACAACATAGCATGCACGGATCAATAACAACAACAAGCTTGGCAAATCGCTAAACATGTTAACAATCTGCCAGGAACATTTTATAGCAAAACTAGAGCTCGACTGACTCAAGCTAGGGTGCTCCATAAATGCAAAAAAAGACATGGATGGATAGAGCACCACAATATCTACAAAACATCCTTACTGATCATGCTCAAAAGAGGCACAGATCACTAGGAAACAACATGAACATATGGCATAAAATAAGGACAGGGCAAGGACTTTGTGAAATTATATGTCCCTGAAATCAGCATCATTAAGTAAGCTACTTTGCATGCTTGTGCTAGCCACCACAAAGATCACAAAAATACATGGCATACACCTCTGTAAAGATGACATGGCATATAACAAAACACATGTAGAGCTCAGGATCATAGCATGCACACATTAATCATGGCGAAAATGACAAAAGTGCATTTGCTGAAACAGATCTGAAACTAACATCACATAGCCCTCTTCCAACAGCATTTCAGGCATCAAGATGAGCTCAAAAGAAGATGATGCAATGATATGAAATGGTGTACTCGTCGAGACGAACATTTTGATATGCTACACGCATGAATCGGAGCAACGGGTGATGAGTTATGGCATGATGAAGATTGCATAAAAAATAGGGTTCAGAGAGAAAACGTCAACCCTCTTATTTTTGGATCTGGATCTGGCCGGGCGGTTACTGTAGCACATACATGCCTCCCGGGGTTCGCCGGCCGAAGAAGAAGCGGGACGGCGCCGGCGTTGGAGAGGAGAAGCGGCCGGATGGCGATGGGCGGAGGTAGGCGGCGGCGTGCGTCGCCGGCGGCGAGCGGCGTCGGGCGAGGCGGCGGCAGGACGCCGGGCGGCGAGGCGGCAGAGCCGGCGAGCTCGTCGGTGGCGCCGGAGCTAGCCTGGCAGAGGAGGCCGGCGATGGTGGCGCGGCGGCGCCGGCGAACGGACGGCGGAGTGGCGGCTGGAGACGGTGCGCAGGGAAGGCGCTCGGGCGGCGGCGCGGGATCCAGGCCCGGGCGGGCCGGATCTGGGTCCCCTTGGGCCCGCGGTGGGAGGAGAGAGAGGGCGGTGAGGTGGAGGCGCCGGATTCGCTGAGGAGGGCAGCGCGGACATGTCCGGCGGCGCGGGGGTTTTTGTCCGGGCGCGAGGTAGAGGAAGCCTAGGGTTTGGACTGCGCGAAAATTCGGGGAAAGCCACATATTTATAGGTAGAGGGAGCTAGGAGAGTCCAAATGAGGTGCGGTTTTCGGCCACATGATCGTGATCGAATGACCGAGACGATGGAGGTGGTTTTGGTGGGTTTTGGGCCACTTTGGAGGGGTGTTGGGCTGCAACACCCACGAGGCCTTTTCGGTCCCTCGGTTAACCGTTGGAGTATCAAACGAAGTCCAAATGATACGAAACTTAACAGGTGGTCTACCGGTAGTAAAACTAGGCCGCATGGCAAGTCTCGGTCCAATCCGGAAACTTTTAACACCCACACACGAAAAGAGGTAGAAAGGGACACCGAGTGACATAGGAGCGCCGGATTGCAAAATGGACAACGGGGAAAATGCTCGGATGCATGAGACGAACATGTATGCAAATGCGATGCACATGAAGACATGATATGAGATGCATGACACGCAAGCAATGACAAGGCAACAACAGCGAATAACTGGAAGACACATGGCACATCGGTCTCGGGGCGTTACAACACTCCACCACCACGAGAGGATCTCGTCCCGAGATCTAGAATGACACCGGAGGGAAAAACGGAAGAGAAAGAGAAGAGGTAAAACTAAGTTGCTTCTTGTCAATTGAGTGAAACCAAAGATCCTTGAAAAGTTAGACCATTTCGAGGAAAGGATACAATGGAGATGAACGAAGTTGAAAACACTCCGTTAGAAAAGAGGAACAAGGAAGAACAACTTCGGGCAGCACTCCAATTGAAAAGAAAAGGAATTGAATAAGAACTTGGTAAGATGAGAAGACACTTGAGGAAATCACAACATACTACCTCCGGAACTATAGAATGAATGGAACAAGGGGTAAGAAAGATCTCAGACAGCACTCCGGTTGAAAAGAGATGCAAGGCTTGATAAGGTGAAAAGAACTTGAGCAAAAGGGCACAACACTCCGGTTAAATGGATAGTCATGAAAAGAACATGATCTTGACAAAACAAGAATATGGGTTGAAGAGAGCAACATCACAATGCCTCCAAAAGAAAGAATAGAAGATAGATAATTGAAATAAAAGAATAGAGAAGAAAATGCCAACTTCTGCCACAAAAGAGCTTGTAAAAAGCATCCTTAGGAGAAGGGTCGAACGGAGTTGTCGGAAAAACCAACAACGAAAAAGAGTAAGCTTGTAGTGGGCTTATGGAGAACATCTCAAAACTGAGTTGAAATTCTGCCACTGACGGAAACGATAGATTGGATTGATATGACAAGGAGACGAGAAAAAAACTATTTCACCGGGAGGATAGATGAAGACCTTGGGTCATTTATGAGCACCATAAATAGCAACAATCCTTAGGAAAGGCTTTAGGTGAAACATGACACAAGATAACTCCAACGAAAAGGTAGATGGATTTAAAATATCTCATTCTTAACAACATGTGAATCATGAAACATGAACTCAAATTATCAAGAATGACATAATACCACCTCCAATAATATGGTAGAAAGAATTGCACTCCGGATTACACGAAGAAGAATACTTGAGCTCCTTAGAAAAGAATGTTGATGAACACTTCGAGAAGGAAATTAAATCCTTGATGAAACCATCGTGTAGAACCTTCATGAAGAACTCCGGTAAAAAAAAGGATAACGAGAAGAAAGAGAAGTTGAAAACACAAGGTGAATCCTTGTAATGATTTAGATGAATCCCCGTGGTGAAATAATTGAAAAAGGTTGGAACTCCGGGAAAAAGAGAAGATGAAACAATTGAAATCAGGAATTTGATGAGCCTCCGGAATAGGGAATTGAGTTCACTCGTTGAAACTAGAATAAGAATTACATTATGCTTATCCTTCACCAATTAAATTGATGACAATCAACGGATTTGACATATTACTTATTCTCGTAGAAAAGATTAAGAGAGATATAACATAAACTTGAGAATGTCTTCCACGAACCACCGTTAGGATTGAAAATGAACGAATTAAAGGGATGAATCACCGGATAAGAATTAGCAAATGAACGAAGATACATGAGAGAATTTAGATGCAAGTGAACAAAGAGATCCCAAGCTGATTAGAGGATACTTGCACGATACACCGGTAAGATTTGGAGAACAAGAAGCTGAAAGCTGGAATGAATAATACTGAAATGATGTCCTTCAAAGAATCAAACTGAAAAGACTCTTGAATTGCTCCAGAAGGGTGAAAAGGATACTGACAATCAAAAACAATTATGAGAGGATGGCAACAAGCTAGCACCATGAATCTTGAAGAGAATGGAGCAAGATTAAAGAGAAACTCTTCTTCGGTCTTCAAAATTCGAGAAACACGACGAGAAACACCACCATGAATTGTTGAGATACTCCGGAAAGAAAATTAGAAAGGTTGGACCAACGATGAAAAGAATTTGAGAGATCTTAGAGGAAGACATATGACTGATGGCAAATCATACTTACGTCATACTTTTGAAATGAATTTGAGAATAACTCCAGTAGAATTAGAAGAGTCAGGTAAGATCCTGGGAAAAGACCTGTGGGTTAGGGCCCACTCAAAGAAACACCGTTGTAATGATCTTGAAGAGAGATTACACCGGTTGAATTAAGTGGCTTGAATGAGATAACAACCTCCAAAAGAACTTGAATGGATCTTGAATGACAAGACGAGTCTTCTGAGATATCTTTAAGGCACCGGAACAATAGAATAGCGAGAAGTGGATGATTATGAGGTGCACCGATATGAGAAGGAATCTGAAACAAGGAAAAAGATATGAGCGACAAAACTTGACTTGAATCCACCGGAGAAGAAAGAGAACGAAGCATGATGAACTAGGATCTCCATTAGAATCTTCCTAAGAATCACCGGATAAGAAAATTGAAAGAAAAGGATGAAGGACTTCACATGAATAAAATGGATACTTGAATAAGAATTCTTAGTCCTCAAAGAAAAAGGGTGGGAGGGCGGGAAAACAAAGGCAAGCTTGGGGCGGATGAAATGAACACCGTTGAAAAGAACTGATAATTGATCTTGCGGATGTCGAGAATGAACAAATCCACTTGACGAGAAACGCGCCGGTTGAAAAGGATTGACATGACAATCTCGATTATTAGGACAGATTAGTATTCACATCAGAGTATGAGAACACCGTTTAGGAAAGTTTTGGAATCAACACTTGACATTGAAGCAACTCGAATACCACCACTCAAAACAAAACCAAGGATTGGCTTGCAGAATAAGCCGGAACAAACATATGATAGAGATTTCGTCCGAAGTTTTCGGGGTGGGGCCTACATGGGCTTGATCGTACAGCACCATCATGTACAAGGCAGTGCACATGACATACGAAGCGTCCCCGAGTCAGCATAGTCAAGGACTCTTTAAGACACAACGAGACCACTATAAAACCAACTGTGGATAGGCGGACCACTAGGCGTCGAACCCCAATTTCATATCATACCTCTGTCGGAAAGATATCCTAAGAGCTACTTGAATTCCCACTTATAAACTCCCGAAACTTTCCGATTATGCAATCAGGTGTTGGGGATACAGGGGAAGCATAATATCTCACCCAAAACTAACAAATCCTACATCCAGCTGTATCCATCCTTCAACACATAACCAAGAAACATTTGGAAATCGTTTACCTCAACCTTCGAAAAGCATCCGTTATACGAGTTATGGCAATACTCCCGAACTCCCGCCCCAGTACTGGGTGGCGTCGAGGTTATCTCACCAACAACTGCATAAAAGAGATTTTCGATGTCGGCGAAAATCAGGTATTGCAAAACTACAACGATAAAATTGTGACGACAACACCTCGGAGCTCAACTCCCCGGGACACTACCACAACCCCTAAATGTCAGGAGGCACCAAGAACAATGTTCTCGTCACAAAACCATCGGAATGATTCCAAGATACCCGCGTGATCCTAAAAAGAATTTAGTGAAATTTGAGAAGAGAAGAGTCAAAACTCTACGTCAGGAGGCCTCACTAGAGCGACGAAGGGACTGAGGAGTAAAAAGAAGTCCTACTCTCCGATATATATATTTCCTAAATGACTCAAAACATTTTTCTAGACTCAACAACGCCAGGGATTCGATCAAGCAGGGGGCTCCTAAGGTCGGGGAAGGCTCTGATACCAACTTGTAACGCCCTTGATGCGGCTATATCTCCCACGTGTCGAAGCACGACTTAGAGGCATAACTGCATTGAAAGCAATGTCGCAAGTGAGGTAATCTTCACACAACCCATGTAATACATAAGGGAAAGAGATACATAGTTGGCTTACAATCGCCACTTCACACAATTACATGAATAAAGCATTACATCAACCAGATACAATCAAGGTCCGACTACGGAACCAAAACAAAAGAAGACTACCCCAAATGCTACACAGATCCTCGATCGACCCCAACTGGGCTCCACTACTGATCAACTAGAACAAAACAACACAAAGGATAAGATCTTCATCGAGCTCCTCCTTGAGCTTGGTTGCGTCACCTGTACAGTATCATCGGCACCTACAAACTGGTTTTGGAAGTATATGTGAGTCACGGGGACTCAGCAATCTCACACCCTCACGATCAAGACTATTTAAGCTTATGGGTAAGGTAAAGGTATGAGGTGGAGCTGCAGCAAGCGACTAGCATATCTGGTGTCTAACATACGCAAATGAGAGCGAGAAGAGAAGGCAAAAGCACGGTCGAACAACTATGATCAAGAAGTGATCCTAGAACAACCTACGTCAAGCATTACTCCAACACCGTATTCACTTTCCGGACTTCGCTGAGAAGAGACCATCACGGCTACACATGCGGTTGATGTATTTTAATTAAGATCAACTTCAGGTTTTCTACAACCGAACATTAACAAATTCCCATCTGCCCATAACCGCGGGCACGGCTTTCGAAAGTTCAAAACCCTGCAGGGGTGTCCCAACTTAGCCCATCACAAGCTCTCATGGTCAATGAAGGATATTCCTTCTCCCAAGACAATCCGATCAGGCTCGGCATCCCGGTTACAAGACATCCTCGACAATAGTAAAACAAGTCCAGCAACACCGCCCGAATGTGCCGACAAATCTCGATAGGAGCTGCACATATCTCGTTCTCAGGGCACACTCAGATGAGCGCTCCATACAACTAAAACCAAACCTCGAGTTTCCCCGAGGGGGGGCTGCACAGGGCTCTAGTTTGGACCAACACTCAGAGGAGCACTGGCCCGGGGTGGTTAAAATAATGATGACCCTCGGGAGCGCGACTCCCAAGGGAAAAGAGGCTAGGTGGCGAATGGTAAAACCAATGTTGGGCATTGCTAGAGGAGTTTTATTCAAGGCGAACTATCAAGGGGTTCCCATTATAACCCAACCGTGTAAGGAACGCAAAATCCGGGAACATAACACCGATATGATGGAAACTAGGGTGGCAAGAGTGGAACAAAACACCAGGCATAAGGCCGAGCCTTCCACCCTTTACCAAGTAATAGATGCATTAATTAAATAAGAGATATTGTGATATCCCAACAAAATATCCATGTTCAACAAGGAACAAACTCCAATCTTCACCTGCAACTAACAACGCTATAAGAGGGGTTGAGCAAAGCGGTAACATAGCCAAACAACGGTTTGCTAGGACAAGGTCGGTTAGAGGCTTGGCTTAACCAAATGGGAGGCATGATAAGCAAGTGGTAGGTATCGCAGCATAGGCATAGCAAAAGAGCGAGCATCTAGCAAGCAAAGATAGAAGTGATTTCAAGGGTATGGTGTGACGCCCCCGATTCGATCGTACACTAATCATACACGCAAATGTGTACGATCAAGATCAGGGACTCACGGGAAGATATCACAACACAACTCTACAAATAAAATGAGTCATACAAGCATAGTATTACAAGCCGCGGGCCTCGAGGGCTCGAATACAAGAGCTCGATCATTGACGAGTCAGCGGAAGCAACAATATCTGAGTACAGACATAAGTTAAACAAGTTTTCCTTAAGAAGGCTAGCACAAACTGGGATACAGATCGAAAGAGGCGCAAGCCTCCTGCGTGGGATCCTGCTAAACTACTCCTAGTCCCCGTCAGCGGGCTGCACGTAGTAGTAGGCACCTTCTGAGTAGTAGTAGTCGTCATCGACAGTGGCGTCTAGCTCCTGAGCTCCAACATCTGGTCGCAGCCATCAAGTATAGGAAGGGGGAAAAGGGGGGAGAAAAGCAACCGTGAGTACTCATCCAAAGTACTCGCAAGCAAGGAGCTACACTACATATGTATGCATTGGTATCAAATGGAATAAGGGTATCATATGTGGACTGAACTGCAGAATGCCGGAGTAAGAGGGGGATAGCTAGTCCTATCAAAGACTACGCTTCTGGTAACCTCCATCTTGCAGCAGGAGAAGAGAGTAGATGGTAAGTTCACCAAGTAGCATCGTGTAGCATAATCCTAACCGATGATCCTCCCCTCGTCGCCCTGTGAGAGAGCGATCACCGGTTGTATCTGGCACTTGGAAGGGTTTGTTTTATTAAGTATCCGGTTCTAGTTGTCATAAGGTCAAGGTACAACTCCAAGTCGTCCTGTTACCGAAGATCACGGCTATTCGAATAGATTAACTTCCCTGGTGGGGTGCACCACATAACCCAACACGCTCGATCCCATTTGGCCGGACACACTTTCCTGGGTCATGCCCGGCCTCGGAAGATCAACACGTCGCAGCCCTACCTAGGCACAACAGAGAGGTCAGCACGCCGGTCTAAATCCTATGGCACAGGGGTCTGGGCCCATCGCCCATTGCACACCTCCATGTTGCGAACGCGGCCAGCGAGCAGACCTAGCAACCTCCATTACAAAGGAAGTTGCGTTACACGGTCCAACCCGGCGAGCGCCGCTCAGTCGCTGACGTCACGAAGGCTTCGGCTGATACCACGACGTCGAGTGCCCATAACTGTCCTCGCGTAGATGGTTAGTGCATATAGGCCACTGGCCAGACTCAGATCAAATACCAAGATCTCGTTAAGCGTGTTAAGTATTCATGAACGCCGACCAGGGCCAGGCCCACCTCTCCCCTAGGTTGTATCAACCTGCCCTGTCGCTCCACCACAAAGTAACAGTCGGGGGCCGTCAGGAACTCAGGCCCACCACTACCTGGATGGAGCCACCTGCCCCTTCAGCCCCCATCTCCAAATAGTATCACCGGTAATGTAACAGTGTAAGTATATAGTATATGCCCGTGATCACCTCCCGAAGTGATCACGGCCCAGTAGTATAGCATGGCAGACGGACAAGAATGTAGGGCCACTGATGATAAACTAGCATCCTATACTAAGCATTAGGATTGCAGGTAAAGGTAACAACAGTATTAGCAAGGACAGGCTATGCATCAGGATAGGATTAACGGAAAGCAGTAACATGCTACACTACTCTAATGCAAGCAGTGGAGAGAAGAATAGGCGATATCTGGTGATCAAAGGGGGGGCTTGCCGGGTTGCTCTGGCAGGAAGGAGGGGTCATCTTCGATGTAGTCGAACACACGGACATCGGCAGCGGTCTCGGAGTCTACCGGAAAGGAGTAACGGAGGGGGAACACAATAAATAACAGAGCAATCAAATGTAACACAAAGCAAGATGCGGCAATATGTTGTGCTAGGGGTGACCTAATGTAGGGATAGGTGATACCGGCGAAGGGGGGAAACATCCAGGAAAGTATCCCCGGTGTTTTGCGTTTTTGGACAAATGAATCAGAGGGGGAAAGTTGCATGTTCGCTATGCTAGGGATGCATGGCGGACGAACGGGCTGCGTATCCGAATTCGTCTTGTCGTTCTGAGCAACTTTCATGTACAAAGTTTTTTTTTCATCCGGGTTATGAATTATTGTATATGATTTTACCATTGTTGAGGAAATCGTTAACTGGTAGCTGCTCGGTTGGCTAGCGAGTAGGGGATTAATTGGCTAATCGGCAAGCTAATCGGCCATTTAATCAATTAATCGGATGATTTTTTGGTTTATCGGCTACTCGGTGACCCTATGAGTAGGGATTAATCGGCAAGTTAACTGGTTGATCGGATGAGTTCTTGAACAGGGGATTTTACAAAGTGTTAAATGATTTTCAAAATGTCTAAATTTACTTGTAATTCAAAAATAAATGGGAAAATGCTAGGTGCACCCAGAAGTGCACCAAAGGCTAACATGTTGGCACAGTCAACTGCCAAGTCAACAGTTGACTGGGTCAACGTTGACCGGTCAATGGATGAATAGTGATGGTGGGGCCCAGGTGTCATGTAGAGTAGCAAAAATGATTTTGGTAAGTTATTATAATTTCTAGGGGACCCACATGTCATCTATACATAGACTAACCTAACTACTAATTAATCCCAAATTAATTAGACATGGCCGGAAATTAGTCACGGCCGGCCACACACACGGAAAACACACACGCACACGCACCGAATACATAGCTAGGGGTTACTTTTGTTCCATGTTAACAGAACAAAGCATTTTACGATTTTCATAGGATTTAATCCAGGCATCGAAAGGATTTGGTCCAGTGGGATAAAATGAAGTTAGTCATGTATATTTTCTACTCATATTATTTTTACTCATGTTAGCACTTGATTAGTTATTGTTTAGGGGCTGTCCAGAGAGCTAAACAGCATAAAAGTGCAAAAGCTAGCTACTTCTACAGTAACTGGATGTTACTGTAGCAGAGCAGCAGCAGAGTAGCATCCAACGGTGGCAGTAGTAGTAAGAAGCAACAGAGAAGCAGTGGGCAACGACGAGCGCAGGCAGCAGCATGGCATGGGCGTGCGTGCGGTGCTGGCAAGGCCGGACGAAGGCGGGCGCGAACAGGGAGCAGTGGCGCGCGGCCGGACGCGGCGAGGGGACGTGGCCACGCACGGGCGGGCACACAAGCGGGGTCGTGGACAGGGACGCGCCAGGCAAGGTGGGGTGTGTAACACCCTCGATGCGACTATATCTCCCACGTGTCGAGGCATGACTTAGAGGCATAATCGCATTGAAGGCATATGTCGCAAGTGAGGTAATCTTCACACAACCCATGTAATACAATAGGGGAAAAAGATACATAGTTGGCTTACACTCGCCACTTCACACAATTACATGAATAAAACATTACATCAACCAAGTACAATCAGGGCCCGACTACGGAGCCAAAATAAAAGAAGAACCCCAAATGCGACAAAGGTCCCCGATCGACCCCAACTGGGCTCCACTACTGATCGACTAGAACGAAACAACATAAAGGACAAGATCTTCCACGAGCCCCTCCTGAGCTTGGTTGCGTCATCTGCACGTACTCATCGGCACCTGCAAGCTGGTTTTGGAAGTAATCTGTGAGCCACGGGGACTCAGCAATCTCGCACCCTCGCGATCAAGACTATTTAAGCTTATGGGTAAGGTAAAGGTATGAGGTGGAGCTGCAGCAAGCGACTAGCATATATGGTGGCTAAACATAAGCAAAAGAGAGCGAGAAGAGAAGGCAAAGCACGGTCGAGAAATCTATGATCAAGAAGTGATCCTGGACTACCTACGTCAAGCATAACTCCAACAACCGTGTTCACTTCCCGGACTCCGCCGGAAAGAGACCATCACGGTTACACACGCGGTTGATTCATTTTAATGAAGCTCAACTTCAGGTTTTCTACAACCGGACGTTAACAAATTCCCATCTACCCATAACCGCGGGCACGGCTTTCGAAAGTTCAAATCCCTGCAGGGTGTCCCAACTTAGCCCATCACAAGCTCTCACGGTCAACGAAGGAATAGACCTCCACCCAAGACGTTCCGATCAGACTCGGTATCCCGGTACAACAAGACATTTCGACAGGGTAAAACTAAACCAGCAACACCGCCTGATGCGCCGACATCCTGATAGGAGCTGCACATATCTCGTTATCAGGGCAACATCGGATGAACACTACGTACAGCTAAAACCAGCCCTCAAGTTTCCCTGAGGTGGCGCCGCAAGTGGCTCTAGTTTGGACCAACGCTTAGACAAGCACTGGCCCGGGGGGGTTAAAATAAAGATGACCCTCGGGATGCGCGACTCCCAAGGGAAAAGGCTAGGTGGCAAATGGTAAAACCAATGTTGGGCATTGCTGGAAAAGCTTTACTTAAGGCGAACTGTCAAGGGGTTCCCATTATAGCCCAACCGTGTAAGGGACGCAAAATCCGGGAACATAACACCGATATGACGGAAACTAGGGCGGCAAGAGTGGAACAAAACACCAGGCATAAGGCCGAGCCTTCCACCCTTTACCAAGTATATAGATGCATTAATTAAATAAGATACATAGTGATATCCCAACAAGTAAACATGTTCCAATAAGGAACGATCTCCATGTTCCAACAAGGAACAAACTTCAATCTTCACCTGCAACTAACAACGCTATAAGAGGGGCTGAGCAAAGAGGTAACATAGCCAATCAACGGTTTGATAGGACAATGGTGGGTTAGAGGCTGAACATGGCAATTTGGGAGGCTGACAAGCAAGTGGTAGGCATCGTAGCATTGGCATAGCAAAGAGCGAGCAAACTAGCATAGCAAAGATAGTAGTGATTTCGAGGGTATGATCATCTTGCCTGAAATCCCGCAAGGAAGAAGAACGAGTCCATGAAGAAGACAAACGGACGTAGTCGAACGGGTCCTCACAACACGACGTTACCGGAATCAACCCGAGGAAGCAATCACCGGAAAAGAAGCACACAACATAGTAAACAACCAACACATCAACATGGTATGATGCACAATCAAGTATGATGCATGTCCAGTTTAAAGAGGCATGGCATGGCAAAAAGCACAAACAATCCTACAAATTAAGTGGAGGTCAATATGCAACGAGTTGCATATTAACGGAACACCACATTAATTATTTAGTTATCTCCCGGTTAGGCACCCAACAAATTTAAATGTTGG
The DNA here is from genome assembly GCA_034509565.1 of Triticum monococcum. Taxonomy (NCBI): domain Eukaryota; kingdom Viridiplantae; phylum Streptophyta; class Magnoliopsida; order Poales; family Poaceae; genus Triticum; species Triticum monococcum. Next base: position 165,320,454 of record CM067841.1, on the reverse strand, counting down.
TTAACATGGCAAGAGGTGAAGCATAACAAAACTATGCCATTTAAACCATTTAAATGGGGCCGGTTATAACAAACAACAAATCCGGTAAATCCCCATATGCATTAGTAAATTAATGCAAACAACAATTTAAATATTTTAATTGTTGTTATCATGACGCAGATGACATGAACAAGTTTATGCAATTTTAAGAAAATGTTAACAAGAGCATATTATGAAGCATTTGTCACCGTGGTGCAAGAAAGGGGTGCCACGGCAAAGATAACGGAAATGATGCCACGACAACATTCCGGTTCCGATAGCTCATGGAGATACCGGTGCAAAAGGAAAAGTGACGAGAGTGTGACGTACGATAGAAGGTGGGGTGATCCCGGATACCGGGTTCCCACAAGGTGGTGGCATGACAAAAGAGGAGCATCGCAACGAACAATCGCAAACGGTGCAAACACGCGGTTCATCTCATACACCACACAACATTCGTTCTCGGATGTCGACTCAGGTTATACCTTCGAAGTGTGCCTTATCGGAACGGATCAAGTTTGTAGAGGGAAGTAGGCGTTCTCGCGACGGCGGTAGTTGTTCTCGTGGCAGTAGTGGAAGTAGGGGTACATGACGACGTAGAGGTACTCGCGACGGTAGTCATACACATTCACATTACACGGGTCTTCGGCGATGGTCGTCGTACATGGTTCGGAGTGGTACTTGCACCTTCGGACTTGACGAATCCGGGGCTTCGGGGTCGACGGTAGTGGTACACGTTTCATAGACGTTCGAGCCATATCAGTAGCGGTACTTGATGAATCCCGACACGGACTTGGCGTCTTCGTGCGTAGGGGTACTTGGCGTTTCCGGAGACGACGGTAGAGGTACTTGGCGCGTCGTTGTACTTGGCAATTTTGAAGGCGGCGGAAACGAACTTGGCAGCCTCTGTTGACCTGGTACTTGGCGAATCCCTGTTCGGTGGTCTTCCTTGGCGGTTCAACGCATGGTGCATGTACTTGGCATGATGCAGGGGCGATGGCCGCAGGACACTAGGACCCAAAGCAGAGGAGCAGGGGATCGAGGCTCTGGCCATGTCCTGCAGGTGTTGCGCTGGACGGCAGCGGTAAGGCGACAGCGGCAGAGCTGCCATGGATGGCAACAACGCCATGGAAGAAGCAGGGGCGCGTCGGGGATGGCCGAGGATGGCTTGCGGAGGCCATGGCGAGGTCGAGATGGTGGCGGGGCTTAGGCGCCGAGGTGCACCGGCGGAGCTTGCCAGCGTCGGGGATGGTGCAGGAGAGGAGAGGTACCGGGCGGCGCGCGGCCACGGAGGAGAGGGAGGACGCGGCGGCCACGGGGGAGTTGATGGAGATGGGCGATGCAGGATGGCAGCAGGACGGCAGCGACTACGGCATCCATGGCCTTAACGAGGGACCGGGCACGAGCCTCCTGCGGCAGAGGCGACGAACGAGCGACGGTCGTTGCTAGAGGCGGGGAGGCCGGCACGCTGGTGTGAGGGCTCCTGCGGGAGGAGGACAAGGGCTGAGCAGGACTCCGTCCTGGTGCGGTTGGGTGGCGCTACGGAGGGAAAGAGAGGGGAGATGGGATCGGGACGAAGGAGGGAGAAGCGATGGAGATGGGGTTCGGGCGACGGGGTTTCTGGCGGCGCAAGGGAAGAGACAAAGGAGAGAGCGAGAGGGAGTGACCGGGCCTAGGGTTAGGTTAGGTGGGCTTTGGCCTGTTAGTTGGGCCAAAATGGTCCTGGCTGGACACAAGTGGCGGCTGGGCTTCTCTCTTCCTCCTCTCTCTTTTCATTAACAGAGAACTAGAAGAAAGGAAAGAAGACAAGAGAAGGTTGGAAGAAGAATTAGGGCATGTGGTTAATTTCCCCGGACTCACAAAAATGTGCACGGTCAAAGAAAAGTAGGATTGGACATGATTGCAAGAATTAAATTCAAAGTCATTTGAATTTAATTGAAAAGGTTTGAACCGGGGCTAGGAATTAGAAATGTCCAAAAATGTTGAGAATTTTGGTGGACCCCCGGAAAATGACGAAAGGATATATGGCAAAGTTAGAGGCCAAGAATTGAAATAATAAAAGGCATTGGGATTTTGCAAGTGTGTTATGGTGATTCCAAAGAATGGATTATTTTATAATAGGTCCACTAATATCGGGAGGATATATTATAAAGAGAAGTCATCCTTCCCTCGATTTAAATGGATCGAAGATCCATACGATTTATTTAGTTGAGATGCAAAAGATTTATGAGATGATGGCATGATGACATGATGCAATGCACATGATGCAAAGATTAAATGCAACGGACCAAACAAACTCACATGACGAAAAACCCGGAAACCCTAGAAGGCAAGTGAATCTCCAGTCTTGGGTTGTTACAACACTCCACCACTACGAGAGGATCTCGTCCCGAGATCTAGAATGGCACCGGAGGGAAAGAAACGGAAGAGAAAGAGAAGAGGTAAAACAAATTGCTTCTTTGACAAACGAGTGAAACCACAACCTTGAGAGGTTGAATACATTCGAGACAGAATTCAACGAAGGTGAACATGGTCGAAAACAGCCATTTAGAAAAGAGGAAGAAAGAACATTGCGAAAAACCTTGAGGTTGAAGGGAAGATATATATTGAAAACACTCCGGTTAAGGAAGGGGATCAAGGAAGACCAAATTCGGGTAGCACTCCGGTTGGAAAGAAAAAGAATTGAATAAGGTCTTGATAAGATGAGAAGATACTTGAAGAAATCACAACACACTGCCACCGGAACTATTGAATGAATGGAACAAGGGGTAAGAAAGATCTCAGACCGCACTCCGGTTGAGAAGGGAGTCAAAATTTGATAAGATGAGAGAGCTCAAATGAAAACACGACACTCTGGTTGAGAAAGGGATGCAAGACTTGATAAGGCGAAAAGAACTTGAACAAAGGGGCACAATACTCCGGTTGAGCAAGATAGGGAAGGAATAAGAGTGATATAATTTGGACAGCACTCCGTCTGTAAATGGAAGGAATTGAACTTGACAAGATGAGAGGATACTTGAAAAGAGGACACAACACTCAGATTAAAAGGATAGGCATGGAAAGATCATGATCTTTGACAAAAGGAGATGATGGGTTGAAAAGAGCAACATGACAATGCCTCCGGAACAAAAGAATAGAAGATAGATAACTGAAATAGGAGAATAGAGAAGAAAATGCCAACTTCTGCCACAAAAGAGCTTGAAAAGGCATCTTTAGGATAAGGGTCGAACGGAGTTGTCGGAAAACCAACAACGAAAAGAATAAGCTTGATATGGTCTTATGGAATACAACTCAATTATGAGGTGACAACCTGCCACTCAAGATTGGATTGATAAGAACAAGAAGACGAGAAACTATTTCACCGGGAGGATAAATAAAGAACTTGGGTCAATTATAAGCACCATAGATAGCAACAATCCTTAGGGAAGGCTTTAGTGAAATATAACCCAAGATAACTCCAAAGAAGAGATTGATGGATTTAAAATATCTCATTCTTGACACCATGTGGATCATGAAAAAAAACATGAACTCAAATTATCAAGAATGACATAATACCACCTCAAAAGATATGCGTGAAAGATTTGCACTCCGGATTGCAAGACGAAGAATGCATGAGCTCCTCTGAAAAGAATGTCGATGAACACTACGAGAAGGAATTAAATCCCTTATCAACCAACATGTAGAACCTCCATGAAGAACTCCGGTAATAAAAGAATGATCAAAAGAAACAGAAGTTGAGAACATAAGGTGAATCCTTGTAATGATTTAGATGAATCCTCGTGATGATATAATTGAGAGAGCTTGGAATTCCGGGAAAGAAAAGATGAACAAAAGAAAATCAAGAATTTTGATGAGCCTCCGTAATATGAATTAAATCACTTGGATGAAACAAGAGTAAGAATTACATTATGCTTATCCTTCACCAATTAAATTGATGACAAGCAGCGGATTTGGCATATTACTTACTCTCGTAGAAAGGATTAAGAGAGATATAACATAAACTTGAGAAGGTCTTCAACGAACCACCGGTAGAATTTGAAAGAACGAAAGAATTGATATGATAACGAAAGAAGAGGAATCTTGTACGAACCACCGTAAGAATTGAACAACAAATTATGTAAAGGGATGAACCACCGGTAAGAATTAAAAATGAAAGAAGAGAAGATAAAGAAACACTTGGAAGAATTAGCAAATAACCGAAGATGCTTGAGATAATTTAGATACAAGTGGACAAAGAGATCAAGAACTTCTTAGATAATATTTGAATGAAGCACCGGTAAAATTAGGAGAACGATAACTGAAAGCTAGGAATGAATAATTATGAGATGATGGGCTCCGGATGAACAAACTAAAAATACTTCTGAATTTGCACCAGATGGATAAAAAGAATTCTCACGATAAAAACAATTACGAGAGGATGGCAACAAGATAGAATCGTGAAACTTGAAGAGAATGGAGCAAGATTGAGAGAAAAAATCTTCTTCGGTCTTCAAAATCCGAGAATGACGACGAGAAACACCACCGTGAACTGTTGAGGCACTCCGGAATGAAAATAGAAAAGGTTGAGCCAACGATGAAAAGAATTTGAAAGATTTTAGGGGAGGACATTTGACTGATGGCAATTCATTCTGACGTCAAAATTCAAAAAGAATTTTTAAGGATATCTCTGGGAGAATTAGAAGAGTCAGGTAAGATCCTGGGAAAAGACCTGTGGGTTAGGGCCCACTCAAAAGAAAACCGTTGAAAAGATTTAAAAGAGAGATTGCACCGGTTGAATAAAAAAGGCTTGAATGATATAACATCCTTGAAATAGTTTGAATGAAAGAAGAGTGGATACACGAATCTTCGAGATATCTTCAGCACTCCGGAACAATTAAATAGAGAGAAATTAATTATTAAGAGGTGCACTGGTATGGAAAGGCATTGAAATGAGGAAAGGGTAAGATCAACAACGCTTGACTTGAAACCACCGGAGAAGAAAGAGAACGAACAATGATGAACTTGAGGCTCCGTTAGAATCTTCATGAGAATCACTGGATAAGAATATGAAGGAAAAATAATGGAGAGGCTTCTCATCAATAAGATGATACTAGATTAAGAAATCTGAATCCTTGGAGAAAAACAAAGGGAGGGAGGGCGGGAAAAAACAAAGGCAACATGGAGACGGATGAAACAAACACCGTTGAGAAGAACTGATAATTGATCTTGCGGAAGTTGAAATGATTGGATCCACATGAAGAGAAGCACACCGATTAAAAAGGATTGACAAAACAATCTTGATGATCAAGAAGGATTAGTATTCACATAGGAATATGAGAACACCATTTGGGGAAGGTATGGAATCAACATTTGACATTGAAGCAACTCGAATACCACAACTCAAAACAAAAACAAATGGATTGGCTTGTGAAATAAGCCGGAACAAACATATGATAGAGATTTCTTCCAAAGTTTTCGTGGTGGGACCTACATGGGCTCGACCGTACAGCACCATCATGTACAAGGTAGTGCACATGACATACGAAGCGTCCCCGAGTCGGCATAGCCAAGGACTCTTTAAGACGCAACGAGACCACTCTAAAATCGACCGTGAATAGGCGAACCACTAGACGTCGAACCCCAATTTCATATCATACATCTGTCAGAAAGATATCCTAAGAGCTACTTGAATTCCCACCTATGAAACTCCCGAAACTTTCCGGTTATGCAATCAGGTGTTGGGGATACAGGGGAAGCATAATATCTCACCCAAACTAGCAAATCCTACATCCAGTTGTATCCATCCTTCAACACATAACCAAGAAACCTTCGGAAATCATCTACCTCAACCTTCGAAAAGCATCCGTTATACAAGTTATGGCGATACTCCCGAACTCCCGCCCCAGTACTGGGTGGCGTCGAGGTTATCTCACCAACGAACTGCATAAAGGAGATTTTCGATGTCGCGAACATATCTCAAGTATACCAGAATTGCAATGATAAAATTATGATGACAACACCTCAGAGCTCAACTCCTCGGGACACTTCCACTAAACCCCTGACAGGAGGCACCAAGACAGTATTCTCATCATAAGCCATCGGAACAAATCCAAGATACTCGCGTGATCCTAAAAAAAATATTTAGTGAAATTTGAGAAGAGAAGAGTCAAAACTCTACGTCAGGATGCCTTATCAGAGCGATGAGGAGACTGGGAAGTAAAAAAGAATTCCTAAGCTCTCCGATATATAATTCCTAAATGACTCAAAACATTTTTCTAGACACAACTCAGCCGCTAAAAACGATCAATCAGTGGGGGCTCCTAAGGTCGGGGAAGGCTCTGATACCAACTTGTAACACCCTCGATGCGACTATATCTCCCACGTGTCGAGGCACGACTTAGAGGCATAATCGCATTGAAGGCATATGTCGCAAGTGAGGTAATCTTCACACAACCCATGTAATACAATAGGGGAAAAAGATACATAGTTGGCTTACACTCGCCACTTCACACAATTACATAAATAAAACATTATATCAACCAAGTACAATCAGGGCCCGACTACGGAGCCAAAATAAAAGAAGAACCCCAAATGCGACAAAGGTCCCCGATTGACCCCAACTGGGCTCCACTACTGACCGACTAGAACGAAACAACATAAAGGACAAGATCTTCCACGAGCCCCTCCTGAGCTTGGTTGCGTCATCTGCACATACTCATCGGCACCTGCAAGCTGGTTTTGGAAGTAATCTGTGAGCCACGGGGACTCAGCAATTACATGAATAAAACATTATATCAACCAAGCACGGTCGAGAAATCTATGATCAAGAAGTGATCCTAGACTACCTACGTCAAGCATAACTCCAACAACTGTGTTCACTTCCCGGACTGCGCCAGAAAGAGACCATCACGGTTACACACGCGGTTGATTCATTTTAATTAAGGTCAACTTCAGGTTTTCTACAACCGGACGTTAACAAATTCCCATCTACCCATAACCGCGGGCACGGCTTTCGAAAGTTCAAATCCCTGCAGGGTGTCCCAACTTAGCCCATCACAAGCTCTCACGGTCAACGAAGGAATAGACCTCCACCCGAGACGTTCCGATCAGACTCGGTATCCCAGTACAACAAGACATTTCGACAGGGTAAAACTAAACCAGCAACACCGCCCGATGCGCCGACATCCTGATAGGAGCTGCACATATCTCGTTATCAGGGCAACACCGGATGAACACTACGTACAGCTAAAACCAGCCCTCAAGTTTCCCCAAGGTGGCGCCGCAAGTGGCTCTAGTTTGGACCAACGCTTAGACAAGCACTGGCCCGGGGGGGGTTAAAATAAAGATGACCCTCGGGATGCGCGACTCCCTAGGGAAAAGGCTAGGTGGCAAATGGTAAAACCAATGTTGGGCATTGCTGGAAAAGCTTTACTTAAGGCGAACTGTCAAGGGGTTCCCATTATAGCCCAACCGCGTAAGGGACGCAAAATCCGGGAACATAACACCGATATGACGGAAACTAGGGAGGCAAGAGTGGAACAAAACACCAGGCATAAGGCCGAGCCTTCCACCCTTTACCAAGTATATAGATGCATTAATTAAATAAGATATATAGTGATATCCCAACAAGTAAACATGTTCCAATAAGGAACGATCTCCATGTTCCAACAAGGAACAAACTTCAATCTTCACATGCAACTAACAACGCTATAAGAGGGGCTGAGCAAAGCGGTAACATAGCCAATCAACGGTTTGCTAGGATAATGGTGGGTTAGAGGCTGAACATGGCAATTTGGGAGGCTCACAAGCAAGTGGTAGGCATCGTAGCATTGGCATAGCAAAGAGCGAGCAAACTAGCATAGCAAAGATAGTAGTGATTTCGAGGGTATGATCATCTTGCCTGAAATCCCGCAAGGAAGAAGAACGAGTCCATGAAGAAGACAAACGGACGTAGTCGAACGGGTCCTCACAACACGACGTTACCGGAATCAACCCGAGGAAGCAATCACCGGAAAAGAAGCACACAACATAGTAAACAACCAACACATCAACATGGTATGATGCACAATCAAGTATGATGCATGTCCAGTTTAAAGAGGCATGGCATGGCAAAAAGCACAAACAATCCTACAAATTAAGTGGAGGTCAATATGCAACGAGTTGCATATTAACGGAACACCACATTAATTATTTAGTTATCTCCCGGTTAGGCACCCAACAAATTTAAATGTTGGTTAACATGGCAAGAGGTGAAGCATAACAAAACTATGCCATTTAAACCATTTAAATGGGGCCGGTTATAACAAACAACAAATCCGGTAAATCCCCATATGCATTAGTAAATTAATGCAAACAACAATTTAAATATTTTAATTGTTGTTATCATGATGCAGATGACATGAACAAGTTTATGCAATTTTAAGAAAATGTTAACAAGAGCATATTATGAAGCATTAGTCACCGTGGTGGAAGAAAGGGGTGCCACGGCAAATATAACGGAAATGATGCCACGACAACATTCCGGTTCCGATAGCTCATGGAGATACCGGTGCAAAAGGAAAAGTGATGAGAGCGTGACGTACGATAGAAGGTGGGGTGATCCCGGATACCGGGTTCCCACAAGGTGGTGGCATGACAAAAGAGGAGCATCACAACGAACAATCGCAAATGGTGCAAACACGCGGTTCATCTCATACACCACACAACATTCGTTCTCGGATGTCGACTCAGGTTATACCTTCGAAGTGTGCCTTATCGGAACGGATCAAGTTTGTAGAGGGAAGTAGGCGTTCTCGCGACGGCGGTAGTTGTTCTCGTGGCAGTAGTGGAAGTAGGGGTACATGACGACGTAGAGGTACTCGCGACGGTAGTCGTTCACGTTCACATTACACGGGTCTTCGGCGACGGTCGTCGTACATGGTTCGGAGTGGTACTTGCACCTTCGGACTTGACGAATCCGGGGCTTCGGGGTCGACGGTAGTGGTACACGTTTCGTAGACGTTCGAGCCATATCGGTAGCGGTACTTGATGAATCCCGACACGGACTTGGCGTCTTCGTGCGTAGGGGTACTTGGCGTTTCCGGAGACGACGGTAGAGGTACTTGGCGCGTCGTTGTACTTGGCAATTTTGAAGGCGGTGGAAACGAACTTGGCGGCCTCCGTTGACCTGGTACTTGGCGAATCCCTGTTCGGTGGTCTTCCTTGGCGGTTCAACGCATGGTGCATGTACTTGGCATGATGCAGGGGCGATGGCCGCAGGACACTAGGACCCGAAGCAGAGGAGCAGGGGATCGAGGCTCTGGCCATGTCCTGCAGGTGTTGCGCTGGACGGCAGTGGTAAGGCGACAGCGGCAGAGCTGCCATGGATGGCAACAACGCCATGGAAGAAGCAGGGGCGCGTCGGGGATGGCCGAGGACGGCTTGCGGAGGCCATGGCGAGGTCGAGATGGTGGCGGGGCTTAGGCGCCGAGGTGCACCGGCGGAGCGGCGGAGCTTGCCGGCGTCGGGGATGGTGCAGGAAAGGAGAGGTACCGGGCGGCGCGCGGCCACGGAGGAGAGGGAGGACGCGGCGGCCACGGGGGAGTTGATGGAGATGGGCGATGCAGGATGGCAGCAGGACGGCAGCGACTGTGGCATCCATGGCCTTAACGAGGGACCGGGCACGAGCCTCCTGCGGCGGAGGCGACGAACGGGCAACGGCCATTGCTAGAGGCGGGGAGGCCGGCGCGCTGGTGTGAGGGCTCCTGCGGGAGGAGGACAAGGGCTGAGCAGGACTCCGTCCTGGTGCGGTTGGGTGGCGCTACAGAGGGAAAGAGAGGGGAGATGGGATCGGGACGAAGGAGGGAGAAGCGATGGAGATGGGGTTCGGGCGACGGGGTTTCTGGCGGCGCAAGGGAAGAGACAAAGGAGAGAGTGAGAGGGAGTGACCGGGCCTAGGGTTAGGTTAGGTGGGCTTTGGCCTGTTAGTTGGGCCAAAATGGTCCTGGCTGGACACAAGTGGCGGCTGGGCTTCTCTCTTCCTCCTCTCTCTTTTCATTAACAGAGAACTAGAAGAAAGGAAAGAAGACAAGAGAAGGTTGGAAGAAGAATTAGGGCATGTGGTTAATTTCCCCGGACTCACAAAAATGTGCACGGTCAAAGAAAAGTAGGATTGGACATGATTGCAAGAATTAAATTCAAAGTCATTTGAATTTAATTGAAAAGGTTTGAACAAGGGCTGGGAATTAGAAATGTCCAAAAATGTTGAGAATTTAGGTGGAGCTCCGGAAAATGACGAAAGGATATATGGCAAAGTTAGAGGCCAAGAATTGAAATAATAAAAGGCATTGGGATTTTGCAAGTGTGTTATGGTGATTCCAAAGAATGGATTATTTTATAATAGTCCACTAATATCGGGAGGATATATTATAAAGAGAAGTCATCCTTCCCTCGATTTAAATTGATCGAAGATCCATACGATTTATTTAGTTGAGATGCAAAAGATTTATGAGATGATGGCATGATGACATGATGCAATGCACATGATGCAAAGATTAAATGCAACGGACCAAACTAACTCACATGACGAAAAACCCGGAAACCCTAGAAGGCAAGTGAATCTCCGGTCTCGGGGTGTTACAGGGTGCGGGCGGAGGTGGTTACGGGGGCGGCAACGCGGGCAGATGCGAGCGCACATCGGCAGGAGCAACAGCGAGCGGGGCGAGGTCAGGCCGCATGGCGCGTGTGGGATCAGAATCAGCGACAACGACGGCCAGCGGCGACGCCCAATAGAATCGATCTCAGAGGGCACCTGTGGACAAACAAGAAGGGGAAGGAGATGTGCAAGCTCACTTTGATGCGGAGGAAGAGCTCGACGGAGGCGGGGAAGCAGCAGTGGCAGCGGATCGACGACGGTGATCCGCGGAGCCGGAGGTGGAAGATGAAGGCGTTGGCGTTGATGCGGTGCTCGCGAGCTTGATCCGATGACGCAGGGGCTCCGAGGTCGAATCCGTTCACGTAGTCGACGACGATGAAGCAGTTGGTCACGTTCTCAGGCGCTGGAGAGCTCGGTGTGCACGAGGGCGACGAAATTCATGGCAACGGCGGCTCATCTTCTTGCGGGAGAGATAGAAGCGGCACAAGGTGGGGAGATGGGGGGCTAGCTAGGGTTTCAACCGGGGGGAGGGGGTTCGCGGGGTCTTTGTAGGCGTCCAGCGGAGGTGCCAGATGGCCGCCACGCACGGCATAGCCGGCGGATGGCTGCCACAAACCCCTCGCGTGAACAGGAGGTAGTGGATGGCTACGGGGTGGGTTGGGCCATGTACTGTAGACCTAGAGCCCGGCCACACGTACATAGGTTTCCTTCTCGTTTTCTTTTCAGTTTCGCCTTTTTCTTTTTTGTTTCTTTTAATTAGCTTCCGTTTTACATTTAAAACTTGAACCAAATGACTTTTAAAAAAAAGTGGAGCCTTGACATATAAATACTATGCAATAGTCTGCACTGCCACAAAAGGTTTAGTCCCCAAATAATTTAGTTTGATATTTTAATAATTAGTAAAGGCATTTAAATAATTATGTTTGCTACTATTTTATTTTTATTAAAGCATTTAAACACTTCATAATAATCTAGTTTCTCCAAGATAATTACTTATGCAATATTTGGCACAACACGAACATTTTAGTTTTAATTTTTGAAAACTTTACCGTCTGACGTAAATTCAAATTTGAATTCGAATCGGTTTTGAACTAACGTGAGATTAACAACAGTAACCGTGGTGACATGGCGCCATTAACGTGGGATTACTGTAGCCTAACTATCCGGGCGTCACATATGGTCATCTAGCCTGAAATCCCGCAAGGAAGAAGAACGAGTCCATGAAGAAGACAAACGGACGTAGTCGAACGGGTCCTCACAAACGCGAAGTTATCGGAACCAACCCAAAGAAGCAACACCGGAAAGAAGCAAACAACATAATAAACAACCATCACATGAACATGGCATGATATGCGGGATGCGGTATGCGGTGCATATGCATGATTTGGAAAGGAATGATTGAACCTGGCCTCAACATGGAAAACCAAGAGTGCCACTGGAAAGGGGAGTTGATTTCGGTTGAAATCGATATAAAGATCACTGGAATCGGATGCACGGTTTGGAAATGGCAAGCAAAACAAATATGGCACCGGTCTACGATTAACAGCAAGTAGCCATCTAAATGCATCAAGTTAAATATGCTACAGCACTCCAACATGACAACAAAATACATGGCAGGGATCCACTCATGATGCTTGACAAAAGATGAACACTGAGCTACGGCTAATTCACTCAATAGTAGGTTCAAACAAGCATGGCAAAAGTGCAAAAGATAACAGGTTACAGACTTGGAGGAAATAACACAAGTCAGGAATTTATCATCAGGAAGCAATCTTAAGAGCATGAAAACTACATGCTACAAGAACATATCATGGCAAAGCAAGGCATGGCATGAAGCTACTCAAAGCATATAACAAAAGTCCCTTAGTGACAATGAGCCAAAAGGGATCAGAAAATACAATTGCAAGCATGTGAACATAGAAAAAATATAAACAGATTCAAACTTGGTGAAAAACTGGAGCATGGCAAAACTGATAACAAGTAGGCATGTTTACGAGCTCGATGCACTCACTACGAGGCATTGCATGACAATCTAAGCATACACCCAGAAAATAGACATGGCATAGAAGCTATACATGGCAAAAACAACAACATAGCATGCACGGATCAACAACAACAAGCTCGGCAAAATCGCTAAACATGTTCACAATCTGCCAGGAACATTTTATAGCAAAAGTAGAGCTCGATTGACTCAAGCTAGGGTGCTCCATAAATGCAAACAAAGACATGGATGGATAGAGCACCACAATATCTACAAAACGTCCTTACTGATCATGCTCAAAAGAGGCACGGATCACTAGGAAACAACATGAACATATGGCATAAAAATAAGGACAGGGCAAGGACTTTGTGAAATTCTAAGTCCCTGAAATCAGCATCATTAAGTAAGCTACTTTGCATGATTGTGCTAGCCACCACAAAGATCACAAAAATACATGGCATACACCTCTGTAAAGATGACATGGCATATAACAAAACACATGTAGAGCTCAGGATCATAGCATGCAGACATTAATCATGGCAAAAATGACAAAAGTGCATTTGCTGAAACAGATCTGAAACTAACATCACATAGCCCTCTTCCAACAGCATTTCGGGCATCAAGATGAGCTCAAAAGAAGATGATGCAATAATATGAAATGATGTACTCGTCGAGACGAACATTTTGATATGCTACACGAATGAATCGTAGCAACAGGTGATGAGTTATGGCATGATGAAGATTGCATAAAAATTAGGGTTCGGAGAGAAAAGGTCAACCCTCTCATTTTTGGATCTGGATCTGGCCGGGCGGTTACTGTAGCACGTACATGCCTCCCGGGGTTCGCCGGCCGAAGAAGAAGCGGGACGGCGCCGGCATTGGAGAGGAGAAGCGGCCGGACGGCGATGGGTGGAGGTAGGCGGCGGCGTGCGTCGCCGGCGGCGAGCGGCGTCGGGCGAGCTGGCGGCAGGATGCCGGGCGGCGAGCCGGCGGAGCCGGCGAGCTCGTCGGTGGTAGCTAAGCTATCCTGGCAGAGGAGGCCGGCGATGGTGGCGCGGCGGCACCGGGGAACGGACGGCGGGGCGGCGGCTGGAGGCGGTGCGCAGGGAAGGCGCTTGGGCGGCGGCGCGGGATCCGGGCCCGGGCGGGCCGGATCTGAGTCCCCTTGGGCCGCGGTGGGAGGAGAGAGAAGGCGGTGAGGTGGCGGCGCCGGATTCGCTGAGGAGGGCGGCACGGACATGTCCGGCGGCGCGAGGGTTTTTGTCCGGGCGCGAGGTAGCGGAAGGCTAGGGTTTGGACTGCGCGAAAATTCGGGGAGAGCCACATATTTATAGGTAGAGGGAGCTAAGAGCGTCCAAATGATGTGCGGTTTTTGACCATGCGATCGTGATCGAGCGACCGAGACGATGGAGGGGTTTAGGTGGGTTTTGGGCCACTTTGGAGGGGTGTTGGGCTGCAACACCCACGAGGCCTTTTCGGTCCCTCGGTTAACCGTTGGAGTATCAAACGAAGTCCAAATGGTACGAAACTTGACAGGCGGTCTACCGATAGTAAAACTAGGCTGCATGGCAAGTCTTGGTCCAATACGGAAACGTTTAACACCCGCACATGAAAAGAGGTAGAAAGGGACACTGGGTGACATAGGAGCGCCGGATTGCAAAACAAACAACGGGGAAAATGCTCGGATGCATGAGACGAACATGTATGCAAATGCGATGCACATGAAGACATGATATGAGATGCATGTCATGCAAGCAATGACAAGGCAACAATAGAGAATAACTGGAAGACACCTAGCACATCGGTCTCGGGGCATTACATCAACTGCTCTTCCTGTGCATCAGCCATTTGAATTGGTGATGGAGAAATATGGAGTGAAAACAAGGTCTTCAGAGCAGACAATGCTACCTACTGAAGCAGATATCTTGCTGGTTACAGATAGCTCTTCAGAGGAGGATTCAGAGGAAGATGACCAGTCCTATTATCCCCCTGAGGTGTATGCTCAAACTTGGCAGGGTTATATTACTCATATAATGCATATGTTGTATTGCAATGCTTAGTTTTTACATCATATACACAATATTGAATGCCATCTCCTTAGTTGACACATCATATATGTGATTGCCCTCTTCTCACTTCCTTAGTATATAAATCATATATTTGAATTATGTCATGCCATGATGTTTACATAGACAGCATGTATCTGAATTATGGCATGCCAACCCATTTTCTAAAGACATAATATAGTTATATCATCTCATTCCTGTTTACATAGTCATCATATTTTAAATTATGTCATTCTATCTGTGAATTATATCATGCCATCATGTTTCCATCGACGGCATGTTTGTGATTTATGGCATGCCAACCACTTTAATAGACACATCGTATAGTTATATCATGTCATCTTGTTTACATAGTCATCATATTTTGAAGTATGTCATTCTATCCTGTTTAGTTAGCCATCATACATGTGAAATTGTGTCATGCTATCATGTTTAATTAGCCATCATATATGTGAAATTATGTCCTGCTATTATGTTTGCTTAGACAACATAAATGTGCATTATTTCATGCCATGTTTTCTTCCCTACTATCCATTGCACCTGTCTATCTTACAATGTCTGTACATTCAATTACTTTTCTTGTTTATCAGCCATTTCAATTGGAGGGAGTGATGGCAGTATCTGTGGGAGTAAAAACACGGTCTTCAGAAAAGATCGTGCTACATGTCGATGCAGATAGAACCATGGTTGTACTTGCCCAAGAACCAGCCCCACCACACATAACACACACTCATGCAGATTGTACCCCTACCCAGTTGGACAAAGAACTAGCTACACCCCTTCTAACCCCAACCCCAGCAGATAGACACCCAGTTCCCGTTGACACAGCACCGTCTCCACCACAGAACACCCAAACACGAGCAGTTAGTAAGGCAACTGTAGTGCCCAAATCACGAGGACCACCACTCCGAACCCGAAGTCAACGCTTAAAGCAGAAGAAGAATTGTTCTCAGGTCAGGTTCTGTAGCTATGGTTCATACTACTTTGCTCTTGCATCACTGTATTTACTGATACCAACTAATTTCAAATTTGAAGGATGCAATTGAAACTCCAATGGCGCAACAGGTATGTGTTAAACCTGTTTCTTCAACGTGTTTGGCTGTTTGCTGTTGTAACTTGCTCTGTGTTGATTTCAGTTTCAATTGAATAAACAGTTCTGTTCTCATGCCATGCACATTACAAGTGTTATTATTGATGTGTAGTTTCCCACACTTATATTCTGTCTATGCTTCTTTGTCTTAAATAGATATGATTCGAACTGTATCTATCTTGATTTGGCAACATAAACTAGAATGATATAGACCATATAGTGACCATACTACATAGATATATGTTTGTTTCATGTTGTTATCCTGTCCACCTTACTACTGAACTGGTTTACCAAAATGAGTTTCATATACTACATTGTAAACCTGAGATGTGTTTGTTTGTTTCTCTTTTAGAACGCGGATAAAATATTGGAGAAGAGTACCATGTTATCCAATGGAAAGGAAGTAATGCAGATAAGGTTCAAGATAGTGAGACATCCCTGTTGGTCTCCAAGAAAGCTAATAAAAATTATATTGAAGACAGTGAGACAACCCCAAAATCATGTCTTGATGTAGTGTTCGAGTTACTGGCTACCACTGCTGGCACCAGCTCTTCGAACTCGTTGCCTGAATCAGTTCGGCTTCTTGAGTCTCAACTTCAAGTTGAAAGACATCGATCAGATGTTATGCGACAGGAAGCTGAAGGACTGAGGAAGTCCCTACAGAATTCAGATGCATACTTTCTGGTGCAACAGCAAGCGCTGGAGGACTTAAGCGCCAAACAAGAGAAAGTTAATAAGCTTGCTAAGCATCTTGCCAGTATTATGGGTACCCAGGATATTGTTTCTTGAGCTCTTCTGAAGTGGTTTCAGTTCTGGACTTGTTTTGCTGCGGCGTTTATATGCTGCTGTGTTCCCTATATTTGCACTGGTGGCGAACTTTGATGCCCAGTGGATGTAATATGTGTAATAGCCGTGATAGCCTAGTGTAAGTTGCTTGCTTATTTATTTCCTTGTTGTCTTGTTTATTTGTTTGCTTGTGGTCAGTGTAGTTCTTTTTCTGCGGTTTGCTAGTGGCTGCAATAACCTATTTTTTAAAACTAGGCCACAATAACCATGGGATAATATTTACTGTAGTGACACTGGGCCTCCTACGGGCCGTAGAAACAGTGGGCCTTCTACGGGCCGTAGAAACGATGGGCCTTCTACGGTCCGTAGAAACGATGGGCCTTCTACGGGCCGTAGAAACAATGGGCCTTCTATGGGCCGTATCATCAATGGGCCTTATACGGGCCGTATGATCGATTGGCCAAACATGGGCCAAACAACCCGCATTCTAGCCGTAAATGGGCTAGAGTTGGAATCGTCCGTTCATGGGCCGACCATAACGGGCCATCATTAATAGGCCGTATTTGATGACGCTATGAAAACGGCCCAACGTATTAACAGACCACAAACGGTCCGACTGTAACCACGGACTGTAACCATGGGCTATGAAAATGGTCCACAAGCAGAAAATGACAGTAACGGTCCATAAGTAAAAGAATGCTGGAAAATAGCCCAAGAATAAATGGGCTCTAAGAAGGCTGAAAGATAACATGGGCTGGAAACGGCCCAACGGAATAACGGGACGTTAATGGGTATAAAGTGATACACTGTTCTTTGCGGGCCAGTTTCACCACGGGTCGTTAATGGGTGTAAAGTGATACACTGTTCATTACGGGCCAGTTTCACCACGGGCCGTTAATAGGCCAAGAGTTACATAGGGCCTCATATGGGCCGAAAGACGTCATGGGCCATACATGGGCCAGAAGTGAAAATGGGCTGGAATCATATTGGATGGCCCAGATGACGCTACTGGGCCTAATTCGAATAGGGCGTAACGGGCCTTGGGTTAGCGGGTTGTAAATGGGCTATATGCGAATAGGCCGTTAACAGGCTTTCCATGGGCCGGCCCGCCACCTTTTGACCAAGTCAAACGTGCCATCCTTTTCACAGGAATGGGCCTCTGTTGGGTAGTGCCACGTGTCGACGTATCATAGGCGCCTTCTGTCCAATGAGTGGATGACATCTGTCCCAGTGATGAGCTGACACGTGTTTCCTCCAGCGAATGATGATTTTACACGTGGAAAATCCCCATTGATCGGGGCTGTTAACGGGTTATTGGATCCAAAACCCGACCCGATAGCTTAACGGCGTTCCGTTACGGTGGATGCCACGTGTCGGTCACCCTTGACGAAAGCACTTCTGTGACGTGCGATTTATCGTCATGGAAGTGGACACTTCCGTGATGATAATTTTGGTAATGTCATGGAACACTTCTACGACAGCACAGGTATGACTATCTTGATTCTGTCATAAATTTGTCATGGATGTACATGCATGACAGAGAACGTGACCTACTGTGACAAACACGTATCATCATGGAAGTGTATTTTTTGTAGTGATGTGAGTTCTTTATGACTAATGTTGAGTCCATGGATTATACGCACTCTCACCTTTCCATCATTGCTAGCCTCTTCGGTACCATGCATTGCCCTTTCTCACCTTGAGAGTTGGTGCAAACTTCACCGGTGCATCCAAACCCCGTGATATGATACGCTCTATCACACATAAACCTCCTTATATCTTCCTCAAAACAGCCACCATACCTACCTATTATGGCATTTCCATAACCATCCCGAGATATATTGCCATGCAACTTTCCACCATTTCATTTATGACATGCTTCATCATTGTGATATTGCTTTGCATGATCATGCAGTTGACATCGTATTTGTGGCAAAGCCACCATGCATAATTTATCATACATGTCACTCTTGATTCATTGCCCTTCCCGGTACACCGCCAGAGGCATTCATATAGTCATATTTTGTTCTAGTATCGAGTTGTAATCATTGAGTTGTAAATAAATAGAAGTGTGATGATCATCATTAATAGAGCATTGTCCCAAAAAAAGAGAAAGGCCAAAAAAAGGAAGGCCAACAAAAAGAAATAAAAAGGGACAATGCTACTATCCTCTTTTTCCACACTTGTGCTTCAAAGTAGCACCATGATCTTCATGATAGAGAGTCTCTTGTTTTGTCACTTTCATATACTAGTGGGAATTTTTCATTATAGAACTTGGCTTGTATATTCCAACAATGGGCTTCCTCAAATTCCCTAGGTCTTCGTGAGCAAGCAAGTTGGATGCACACCCACTTAGTTTCTTTTGTTGAGCTTTCATACATTTATAGCTCTAGTTCATCCGTTGCATGGCAATCCCTACTCCTTGCATCGACATCAATTGATGGGCATCTCCCTAGCCCGTTGATTAGCCTCGTCGATGTGAGACTTTCTCTTTTTTTGTCTCCTCCACATAACCCCCATCACCATATTCTATTCCACCCATAGTGCTATATCCATGGCTCACGCTCATGTATTGCGTGAAAGTTGAAAAAGGTTTGAGATTACTAAAGTATGAAACAATTGCTTGGCTTGTCATCGGGGTTGTGCATGATGAGAGCATTCTTGTGTGACGAAAATGGAGCATGACCCAACTATATGATTTTGTAGGGATGTACTTTCTTTTGCCATGTTGTTTTGAGAAGACATGATTGCTTAGTTAGTATGCTTGAAGTATTATTATTTTTATGTCAATATTAAACTTTTTCTTGAATCTTTCGGATCTGAACATTCATGCCACAATAAGGAAAATTACATTGAGAATTATGCTAGGTAGCATTCCACATAAAAAATTCTGTTTTTATCATTTACCTACTCAAGGACGAGCAGCAATTAAGCTTGGGGATGCTTGATATTATCTATTTTGGATGTTAATGGGCTTATTTATACACTTTTATATTATTTTTGGGACTAACCTACTAACCCAAGGCCCAGTGCAAATTGCTGTTTTTTTCCTATTTCAGTGTTTCATGGAAAAGGAATATCAAACGGAATGAAACCTTTGAGAGAGTTATTTTTGGAACAAACGTGATCAAGGGGACTTGGCGTAGACTTCAAGAAAGAAGCGAGGCAGCCACGAGGCAGGAGAGCACGCCTGCCCCCTTGGGCGCGCCCCCACCCTCGTGGGCCCCTCACAGCTCCACCGACCTACTTCTTCCTCCTATATATATCCATATACGCCGAAAACATCCAGGAGCACCACAAAACCCTATTTCCATCGCAGCAACCTTCTGTACCCAAGAGATCCCATCTTGGGGCCTTTCCCGGAGCTCCACCGGAGGGGGGAATCAATCACGGAGGGCTTCTACATCAACACCATAGCCTCTCTGATGATGTGTGAGTAGTTTACCACAGACCTTCGGGTCCATAGTTATTAGCTAGATGGATTCTTATCTCTCTTTGGATCTCAATACAATGTTCTCATCGATCTTCTTGGAGATCTATTTGATGTAACTCTTTTTGCGGTGTGTTTGTCGAGATCCGATGAATTGTGGGTTTATGATCAAGTTTATCTATGAACAATATTCAATTCTTCTCTGAAATCTTTTATGTATGATTGGTTATCTTTGCAAGTCTCTTCAAATTACCAGTTTGGTTTGGCCTACTAGATTGATCTTTCTTGCAATGGGAGAAGTGCTTAGCTTTGGGCTCAATCTTGCGGTGTCCTTTCCCAGTGACAGCAGGGGCAGCAAGGCACGTATTGTATTGTTGCCATCGAGAATAAAAAGATGGGGTTTATATCATATCGCTTGAGTTTATCCCTCTAAATCATTTCATCTTGCCTAATGCATTACTCTGTTCTTATGAACTTAATACTCTAGATGCATGTTGGATAGCGGTCCGTGTGTGGAGTAATAGTAGTAGATGCAGAATCGTTTCGGTCTACTTGTCATGGACGTGATGCCTATATACATGATCATGCCTAGATATTCTCACAATTATGCACTTTTCTATCAATTGCTCGACAGTAATTTGTTCACCCACCGTAATACTTATGCTATCTTGAGAGAAGCCACTAGTGAAACCTATGGCCCCAGGGTCTATCTTTTATCATATAAGTTTCCAATCTATTTTAATTTGCAATATTTACTTTCCTATCAATATCATAAAAATACCAAAAATATTTATCTTATTATTATTATCTCTATCAGATCTCACTCTCGTAAGTGACCGTGAAGGGATTGACAACCCCTTTATCACGTTGGTTGCGATGTTCTTATTTGTTTGTGTAGGTACTGAAGGAAATATGCCCTAGAGGCAATAATAAAGTTATTATTTATTTCCTTATTTCATGATAAATGTTTATTATTCATGCTAGAATTGTATTAACCGGAAACATAATACATGTGTGAATACATAGACAAACAGAGTGTCACTAGTATGCCTCTACTTGACTAGCTTGTTAATCAAAGATGGTTATGTTTCCTAACCATGGACAAGGAGTTGTTATTTGATTAACGGGATCACATCATTAGATGTATGATCTGATTGACATGACCCATTCTGTTAGCTTAGCACTTGATCATTTAGTATGTTGCTATTGCTTTCTTCATGACTTATACATGTTCCTCTGACTATGAGATTATGCAACTCCCGTTTACCGGAGGAACACTTTGTGTGCTACCAAACGTCACAACGTAAATGGGTGATTATAAAGGAGCTCTATAGGTGTCTCCGAAGGTACATGTTGGGTTGGCGTATTTCGAGATTAGGATTTGTCACTCCGATTGTCGGAGAGGTATCTCTGGGCCCTCTCGGTAATGCACATCACTTAAGCCTTGCAAGCATTGCAACTAATGAGTTAGTTGCGAGATGATGTATTACAGAACGAGTAAAGAGACTTGCCGGTAACGAGATTGAACTAGGTATTGAGATACCGACGATCGAATCTCGGGCAACTAACATACCGATGACAAAGTGAACAACGTATGTTGTTATGCGGTCTGACCGATAAAGATCTTCATAGAATATGTACGAGCCAATATGAGCATCTAGGTTCCGCTATTGGTTATTGACCGGAGATGTGTCTCGGTCATGTCTACATTGTTCTCGAACCGTAGGGTCCGCACGCTTAAGGTTTCGATGAAAATTATATTATGAGTTTATGAGTTTTGATGTACCGAAGGAGTTCGGAGTCACGGATGAGATCGGGGACATGACGAGGAGTCTCGAAATGGTCGAGACGTAAAGATCGATATATTGGACGACTATATTCGGACTTCGGAAAGGTTCCGAGTGATTCGGGTATTTTTCGGAGTACCGGAGAGTTACGGGAATTCGCTGGGAGAAGTATTGGGCCTTATTGGGCCATACGGGAAAGAGAGAGGGGCTGCCTAGGGCAGGCCGCCCCCCCCCCCCCCCAAGGCCTAGTCCGAATTGGACTAGGGGGAGGGGTCGCGCCCCCTCCTTCTTTCCCTTCTCCCTTCCCTTTCCTTGTCTCCTACTCCTAATACTTGGAAGGACTCCTAGTTGGACTAGGAAAAGGGGGAATCCTACTCCCGGTGGGAGTAGGACTCCCCTAGGGCGCGCCATAGAGAGGGCCGGCCCTCCCCTCCTCCACTCCTTTATATACGGGGGCAGGGGCACCCCATGGACACACAAGTTGATCTTCGTGATCGTTCCTTAGCCGTGTGCGGTGCCCCCCTCCACCATATTCCACCTCGGTCATATTGTTGCAGTGCTTAGGCGAAGCCCTGCGACGGTAGAACATCAAGATCATCACCACGCCGTCGTGCTGACGGAACTCCTCCCCGACGCTTTGCTGGATCGGAGCCCGGGGATCGTCATCGAGCTGAACGTGTGCCAAGAACTCAGAGGTGCCGGAGTAACGGTGCTTGGATCGGTCGGATCGGGAAGACGTACGACTACTTCCTCTATGTTGCGGCAACACTTCCGCTTCGGTCTACGAGGGTACGTAGACAACACTCTCCCCTCTCGTTGCTATGCATCACCATGATCTTGCGTGTGCATAGGAAATTTTTTGAAATTACTATGTTCCCCAACAGTGGCATCCGAGCCTAGGTTTTTATGGTTTGATGTTATATGCACGAGTAGAACACAAGTGAGTTGTGGGCGATATAAGTCATACTGCTTATCAGCATGTCATACTTTGGTTCGGCGGTATTGTTGGATGAAGTGGCCCGGGCCGACATTACGCGTACGCTTACGCGAGACTGGTTCTACTGCAGTGCTTTGCACACAGGTGGCTGGCGGGTGTCAGTTTCTCCAACTTTAGTTGAACCGAGTGTGGCTACGCCCGGTCCTTGCGAAGGTTAAAACAGCACCAACTTGACAAACTATCGTTGTGGTTTTGATGTGTAGGTAAGATTGGTTCTTGCTAAGCTCGTAACAGCCACGTAAAATTTGCAACAACAAAGTAGAGGGCGTCTAACTTGTTTTTGCAGGGCATGTTGTGATGTGATATGGTCAAAATGTGATGAGTTATAAGTTGTTGTATAAGATGATCATGTTTTGTTGAAGTTATCGGCAACTGGCAAAAGCCTTATGGTTGTCTATCTATTGCATAAGATGCAAGCGCCAAATAATTGCTTTACTTTATCGCTATGCGGTAGCAATAGTTGCAAGAGCAATTGTTGCTCTACTACAAAGGGACTGGTCACTGGAAGCGGAACTGCCCCAAGTATTTGGCGGATAAGAAGGATGGCAAAGTGAACAAAATTATATTTGATATACAGATTATTCATGTGTATTTTACTAGTGTTCATAGCAACCCCTCGGTATTTGGTACTGGTTCAGTTGCTAAGAGTAGTAACTCGAAACGGGAGTTGCAGAATGAACAGAGACTAGTTAAGGGTGAAGTGACGATGAGAGTTGGAAGTGGTTCCAAGATTGATATGATCATCATCGCACACTCCCTATACTTTCGGGATTAGTGTGGAACCTAAATAAGTGTTATTTGGTGTTGAGCATGAATATGATTTGATCATGTTTATTGCAATACAGTTATTCATTTAAGTAAGAGAATAAATTGTTGTTTTGTTTACATGAATAAAACCTTATATGGTTACACACCCAATGAAAATGGTTCGTTGGATCTCGATCGTAGTGACACACATATTCATAATATTGAAACCAAAAGATGCAAAGTTAATAATGATAGTGCAACTTATTTGTGGCACTGCCGTTTTGGTCATATTGGTGTAAAGCGCATGAAAAAAACTCAATGCTGATGGGCTTTTGGAATCACTTGATTATAAATCACTTGATGCTTGCGAACCATGCCTCATGGGCAAGATAACTAAAACTCCGTTCTCCGGAACAATGGAGCGAGCAACTGACTTATTGGAAATAATACATACTGATGTATGCGATCCCATGAGTGTTAAGGCTCGCGGCGGGTATCGTTATTTTCTGACCTTCACAGATGATTTGAGCAGATATGGGTATATCTACTTGATGAAACATAAGTCTGAAACATTTTAAAAGATCAAAGAATTTCAGAGTGAAGTGGAAAATCATCGTGACAAGAAAATAAGGTTTCTACGATCTGATCGCGGAGACAAATATTTGAGTTACGAGTTTGGTCTTCATTTGAAACAATGTGGAATAGTTTCACAAATTCATGCCACCTGGAACACCACAGCATAATGGTGTGTCCGAACGTCATAACTATACTTTATTGGATATAGTACAATCTATGATGTTTCTTACCGATTTACCACTATCGTTTTGGGGTTATGCATTAAAGACCGCTGCATTCATGTTAAAAAGGGCACCATCTAAGTCCGTTGAGACGACACAATCTGAACTGTGTTTTGGCAAGAAACCAAAGTTGTCGTTTCTTAAAGTTTGGGACTGTGATGCTTATATGAAAAAGTTTCATCCCGATAAGCTCAAACCCAAATCGGAGAAATATGTCATCATAGGATACCCAAAGGAGACTGTTGGGTACACCTTCTATCACAGATCCGAAGGAAAAAACATTCATTACTAAGAATGGATCCTATCTAGAGAAAGAGTTTCTCTCGAAAGAAGTGAGTGGGAGGAAAGTAGAACTTGATGAGGTAACTATACCTACTCCCTTGTTGGAAAGTAGTACATCACAGAAACCAGTTTCTGTGACACCTACACCAATTAGTGAGGAAGCTAATGATGATGATCATGTCACTTCAGATCAAGTTACTACCGAATCTCATAGGTAAACCAGAGTGAGATCCGCACCAGAGTGGTACGGTAATCCTGTTCTGGAGGTCATGTTACTTGACCATGACGAACCTACGAACTATGAGGAAGCGATGATGAGCCCAGATTCCGTGAAATGGTTTGAGGCCATGAAATCTGAGATATGATCCATGTATGAGAACAAAGTATGGACTTTGATGGATTTGCCCGATGATCAGCAAGCCATAGAAAATAAATGGATCTTCAAGAGGAAGACAGACGCTGATAGTAGTGTTACTATCTACAAGGCTAGAATTGTCGCAAAAGGTTTTCGATAAGTTCAAGGTGTTGACTACGATGAGAGTTTCTCACTCGTATCTATGCTTAAGTCTGTCCGAATCATGTTAGCAATTGCTGCATTTTATGAAATCCGGCAAATGGATAAACAAAACTGCATTCCTTAATAGATTTATTAAAGAAGAGTTGTATATGATGCGACTAAAAGGTTTTGTCGATCCTAAAGGTGTTAACAAAATATGCAAGCTCCAGCAATCCATCTATGGACTGGTGCAAGTATCTCGGAGTTGGAATATACGCTTTGATAAGTTGATCAAAGCATATAGTTTTATACAGACTTGCGATGAAGCCTGTATTTACAAGAAAGTGAGTGGGAGCACTACAGCATTTCTGATAAGTATATGTAAATGACATATTGTTGATCGGAAATAATGTAGAATTATTCTGCAAAGCATAAAGGAGTATTTGAAAGGAGTTTTTCAAAGAAGGACCTCGGTGAAGCTGCTTACATATTGAGCATCAAGATCTATAGAGATAGATCAGAACGCTTGATAAGTTTTTTCAATGAGTACATACCTTGACAAGATTTTGAAGTAGTTCAAAATGGAACAGTCAAAGAAAGAGTTCTTGCCTGTGTAACAAGGTGTGAAATTGAGTAAGACTCAAAGCCCGACCACGGCAGAAGATAGAAAGAGAATGAAAGTCATTCCCTATGCCTCAGCCATAGGTTCTATAAAGTATGCCATGCTATGTACCAGATCTATTGTATACCCTACACTGATTTTGGCAAGGGAGTACAATAATGATCTAGGAGTAGATCACTGGACAGCGGTCAAAATTATCCTTAGTGGAATAAGGATATGTTTCTCGATTATGGAGGTGACAAAAAGGTTCGCCGTAAAGGGTTACGTCGATGCAAGTTTTGACACTGATCTGGATGACTCTAACTCTCGATCTAGATACATATTGAAAGTGGGAGCAATTAGCTATAGTAGCTCCGTGCAGAGCATTGTAGACATACAAAATTGCAAAATACATAACGGATCTGAATGTGAAAGACCCGTTGACTAAGATTCTCTCACAAGCAAAACATGATCACACCTTAGTACTCTTTGGGTGTTAATCACATAGCGATGTGAACTAGATTACTGAATCCAGTAAACCCTTTGGGTGTTGGTCACATGGCGATATGAACTATGGGTGTTAATCACATGGTGATGTGAACTATTGCTGTTAAATCACATGACGATGTGAACTAGATTATTGACTCTAGTGCAAGTGGGAGACTGAAGGAAATATGCCCTAGAGGCAATAATAAAGTTATTATTTATTTCCTTATTTCATGATAAATGTTTATTATTCATGCTAGAATTGTATTAACCGGAAACATAATACATGTGTGAATACATAGACAAACAGAGTGTCACTAGTATGCCTCTACTTGACTAGCTCGTTAATCAAAGATGGTTATGTTTCCTAACCATGGACAAAGAGTTGTTATTTGATTAACGGGATCACATCATTAGATGAATGATCTAATTGACATGACCCATTCTGTTAGCTTAGCACTTGATCGTTTAGTATGTTGCTATTGCTTTCTTCATGACTTATACATGTTCCTCTGACTATGAGACTATGCAACTCCCGTTTACCGGAGGAACAGTTTTTGTGCTACCAAACGTCACACCGTAACTGGGTGATTATAAAGGAGCTCTATAGGTGTCTCCGAAGGTGCATGTTGGGTTGGTGTATTTCGAGATTAGGATTTGTCACTCCGATTGTCGGAGAGGTATCTCTGGGCCCTCTCGGTAATGCACATCACTTAAGCCTTGCAAGCATTGCAACTAATGAGTTAGTTGCGAGATGATGTATTACAGAATGAGTAAAGAGACTTGCCGGTAACGAGATTGAACTAGGTATTGAGATACCGACGATCGAATCTCGGGCAAGTAACATACCGATGACAAAGTGAACAACGTATGTTGTTATGCGGTCTGACCGATAAAGATCTTCGTAGAATATGTAGGAGCCAATATGAGCATCCAGGTTCCACTATTGGTTATTGACCAGAGATGTGTCTCGGTCATGTCTACATTGTTCTCGAACCGTAGGGTCCGCACGCTTAAGGTTTCGATCATAGTTATATTATGAGTTTATGAGTTTTGATGTACCGAAGGAGTTCGGAGTCACGGATGAGATCGGGGACATGACGAGGAGTCTCGAAATGGTCGAGACGTAAAGATCGATATATTGGATGGCTATATTCGGACTTCGGAAAGGTTCTGAGTGATTCGGGTATTTTTCGGAGTACCGGAGAGTTACGGGAATTCGCCGGGAGAAGTATTGGGCCTTATTGGGCCATACGGGAAAGAGAGAGGGGCTGCCTAGGGCAGGCCCCCCCCCCCCCAAGGCCTAGTCCGAATTGGACTAGGGGGAGGGGCCGCGCCCCCTCCTTCTTTTCCTTCTCCCTTCCCTTTCCTTGTCTCCTACTCCTAATACTTGGAAGGACTCCTAGTTGGACTAGGAAAAGGGGGAATCCTACTCCCGGTGGGAGTAGGTCTCCCCTAGGGCGCGCCATAGAGAGGGCCGGCCCTCCCCTCCTCCACTCCTTTATATACGGGGGCAGGGGGCACCCCATGGACACACAAGTTGATCTTCGTGATCATTCCTTAGCCGTGTGTGGTGCCCCCCTCCACCATATTCCACCTCGGTCATATTGTTGCAGTGCTTAGGCGAAGCCCTGCGACGGTAGAACATCAAGATCGTCACCACGCCGTCGTGCTGACGGAACTCCTCCCCCGACGCTTTGCTAGATCGGAGCCCGGGGATCGTCATCGAGCTAAACATGTGCCAAGAACTCGGAGGTGCCGGAGTAACGGTGCTTGGATCGGTCGAATCGGGAAGACGTACGACTACTTCCTCTACGTTGCGTCAACGCTTCCGCTTCGGTCTACGAGGGTACATAGACAACACTCTCCCCTCTCGTTGCTATGCATCACCATGATCTTGCGTGTGCGTAGGAAATTTTTTGAAATTACTACGTTCCCCAATAGGTACGAGGGACTTGCGTGTAGTCTCCTACTGAATTGATACCTTGGTTCTCAAAAACTGAGGGAAATACTTACGCTACTTTGTTGCATCACCCTTTCCTCTTCAAGGGAAAACCAACGCAGTGCTCAAGAGGTAGCACCTACCAGAATCTTGTCAACATCCAGGGCCAATACAAGATCTGGGGCAGA
Organism: Triticum monococcum; assembly: GCA_034509565.1. NCBI lineage: Eukaryota > Viridiplantae > Streptophyta > Magnoliopsida > Poales > Poaceae > Triticum > Triticum monococcum. The sequence goes on along the minus strand of CM067841.1, from coordinate 165,292,148 downwards.
AAGGAGCATGAGAAGGACTCAGTGGTTCACCTCGCCGAGGCCATCATCGAGCCCTACTGCAGAGACATGAAGGATTCCTGCAATAAGGACAAGCATGCCTGACACTCGGCCTAGATAGAGAAACTCGACAAACTCACGTCGTGTATGCGGCCAAGGAGGCGTACATGAGCTACGAGATATACAGGCAGATCGTTGACATGAGGAAGTGCCTCCTTCCCCAAAACGGCCAGGGGCCCAGCCGGAAGCAGAGCAATGGCAAGCGCCGTCGCAACAAGATGTAGATGATTAGATACTCGTTTCTCCTAGTTTAGTATGCATGTAATTGCTTACTTTGGTGTGTGGAAATGTTATGTGTGTAGTCACTTATGTAATGGTATGCTTAATTTGGTTATGCAATGTTGTTCTTATAAGTATATATGTTGATGTTCTGTAGATAGAGCAAATCACATCGCACACGAACTAAACAATGGAACCCGTCGGTCATGATTTCATCAATCGCTCACAATTATATACCAGCAATCGTTTGCTCACAACACACACGGCTTGTTAACAGGAATCATCTGTGTTGTTATCGGTCTTCCCACACATTTTCGATTACAAACCTGTTTGCCATATATCACACACAACCTGTTAAGTTGAACCATTTATGTTCTCATGGCTCAACGCAAATAGTTCATCTGAGTGGACTGTATGCTGTCTATTGCACACACCTTGATCTGGCTGACCGTTTTTTTGTGTTGCCTATTCACAAACAGTTCATCCGAGTGAACTGTATGTCGTATATCGCACACACCTTCATCTGGCTGCTCGTTTTTGTTGTTCCGTCTCATCACAAATAGTTTATCAGGGTGACCTATATGTCGTATATTGCACACACCTTGATCTAGCAGCCCGTTTCTGTTGTTCTGTCTCATCACAAATAGTTCGTATGGATCAACCATATATCGCGCATCGCACACACATCTAAAATCTGAACCGTGTTTGATATATCCACCATCGCAAATGTTTTCCGTATTTTTTATGCTTTTTTCACATCACCGTTTGCGATTAATGCATCGCACACAGTTTCGGCAAAGGGTATCTAATTGTAGTGTCGCGTTAGCAGCATCCTACAGTAGTGACTATAGCGTCCGTTGTCGGTGTCAAAACCGACCGATCTCGGGTAGAGAGTCCCGAACTATGCGTCTGAGGATCGAAGGTAACAGGAGTCAAAGGGGACACGATGTTTACCCAGGTTCGGGCCCTCTTAATGGAGGTAAAACCCTACTTCCTGCTTGATTGACTTTGATGAGTATAGGGGTTACAAGAGTTGATCTACCTTGAGATTGTAATGGCTAAACCATAGATGTCTAGCCTATATGAATTCTGGTAGCCTCTACGGACTAAACCCTCCGGTTTATATAAACACCGGAGGGGCCTAGGGTTGTATAGAGTCGGTTTACAGAAGAAGGAAACTATACATCCGGACGCCAATCTTTCCATCCATGCAAAGGAGAGTCCAATCCGGACACGGGGCAAGGTCTTCTACCTTGTATCTTCTCGGCCCATCAGTCCGGTCCATAACACATGGGTCGGACAACCGAGGACCCCTTATTCCAGGACTCCCTCAGTAGCCCCTGAACCATGAAGGAAATATGCCCTAGAGGCAATAATAAAGTTATTATTTATTTCCTTATTTCATGATAAATGTTTATTATTCATGCTAGAATTGTATTAACCGGAAACATAATACATGTGTGAATACATAGACAAACAGAGTGTCACTAGTATGCCTCTACTTGACTAGCTCATTAATCAAAGATGGTTATGTTTCCTAACCATGGACAAAGAGTTGTTATTTGATTAACGGGATCACATCATTAGGTGAATGATCTGATTGACATGACCCATTCCATTAGCTTAGCACCCGATCGTTTAGTATGTTGCTATTGCTTTCTTCATGACTTATACATGTTCCTATGACTATGAGATTATGCAACTCCCGTTTGCCGGAGGAACACTTTGTGTGCTACCAAACGTCACAACGTAACTGGGTGATTATAAAGGAGCTCTACAGGTGTCTCCAAAGGTACATGTTGGGTTGGCGTATTTCGAGATTAGGATTTGTCACTCCGATTGTCGGAGAGGTATGTTTGGGCCCTCTCGGTAATGCACATCACTTAAGCCTTGCAAGCATTGCAACTAATGAGTTAGTTGCGGGATGATGTATTACCGAACGAGTAAAGAGACTTGCCGGTAACGAGATTGAACTAGGTATTGGATACCGACGATCGAATCTCGGGCAAGTAACATACTGATGACAAAGGGAACAACGTATGTTGTTATGCGGTCTGACCGATAAAAGATCTTCGTAGAATATGTAGGAGCCAATATGGGCATCCAGGTCCCGCTATTGGTTATTGACCGGAGACGTGTCTCGGTCATGTCTACATTGTTCTCGAACCCATAGGGTCCGCACGCTTAAGGTTTCGATGACAGTTATATTATGAGTTTATGAGTTTTGATGTACTGAAGGAGTTTGGAGTCCCGGATGAGATCGGGGACATGACGAGGAGTCTCGAAATGGTCGATACGTAAAGATCGATATATTGTACGACTATATTCGGACATCGGAAAGGTTCCGAGTGATTCGGGTATTTTTCGGAGTACCGGAGAGTTACGGGAATTCGCCGGGAGAAGTATTGGGCCTTATTGGGCCATACGGGAAAGAGAGAGGGGCTGCCTAGGGCAGGCCGCGCACCCCCCCAAGGCCTAGTCTGAATTGGAGTAGGGGGGGGCTGCACCCCTTCCTTGTTTCCTACTCCTACTACATGGAAGGACTCCTAGTTGGACTAGGAAAGGGGGAATCCTACTCCCGGTGGGAGTAGGACTCCCCTAGGGCGCGCCATAGAGAGGGCTGGCCCTCCCCTCCTCCACTCCTTTATATACGGGGGCAGGGAGCACGCCATAGATACACAAGTTGATCCACGTGATCACATTCTTAGCCGTGTGCGGTGCCCCCTGCCACCATAGTCCTCGATAATATTGTAGCAGTGCTTAGGCGAAGCCCTGCAACAGTAATACATCAAGATCGTCACCACGCTGTCGTGCTGACAGAACTCTTCCCCGACACTTTGCTGGATCGGAGTCCAGGGATCGTCATCGAGCTGAACGTGTGCTAGAACTCGGAGGTGTTGTAGTTTCGGTGCTTGATCGATCGGGCCGTAGAGACGTACGACTACATCAACCAAACGCTTCCGTTGTCGATCTACAAGGGTACGTAGATCACACTCTCCCCTCTCGTTGCTATGCATCACCATGATCTTGTGTGTGCGTAGGAAATTTTTTGAAATTACTACGTTCCCCAATAGTGGCATCCGAGCCCAGGTTTTATGGTTTGATGTTATATGCACGAGTAAAACACAAGTGAGTTGTGGGCGATATAAGTCATACTGCCTACCAGCATGTCATACTTTGGTTCGGCGGTATTGTTGGATGAAGCGGCCCGGGCCGACATTAGGCGTACGCTTACGCGAGACCGGTTCTCCCGACGTGCTTTGCGCATAGGTGGCTTGCGGGTGACTGTTTCTCCAACTTTAGTTGAACCGAGTGTGGCTACGCCCGGTCCTTGCGAAGGTTAAAACGGCATCAACTTGACAAACTATCGTTGTGGTTTTGATGCGTAGGTAAGATTGGTTCTTGCTTAAGCCCGTAGCAGCCACGTAAAACTTGCAACAAACAAAGTAGAGGACGTCTAACTTGTTTTTGCAGGGCATGTTGTGATGTGATATGGTCAAGACATGATGCTAAATTTTATTGTATGAGATGATCATGTTTTGTAACTAAGTTATCGGCAACTGGCAGGAGCCATATGGTTGTCGCTTTATTGTATGCAATGCAATCGCCCTGTAATGCTTTACTTTATCACTAAGCGGTAGCAATAGTCGTAGAAGCATAAGATTGGCGAGACGACAACGATGCTACGATGGAGATCAAGGTGTCGCGCCGGTGACGATGGTGATCATGACGGTGCTTCAGAGATGGAGATCACAAGCACAAGATGATGATGGCCATATCATATCACTTATATTGATTGCATGTGGTGTTTATCTTTTATGCATCTTATCTTGCTTTGATTGACGGTAGCATTATAAGATGATCTCTCACTAAATTATCAAGAAGTGTTCTCCCTGAGTATGCACCGTTGCCAAAGTTCGTCGTGCCCAGACACCACGTGATGATCGGGTGTGATAAGCTCTACGTCCATCTACAACGGGTGCAAGCCAGTTTTGCACACGCAGAATACTCAGGTTAAACTTGACGAGCCTAGCATATGCAGATATGGCCTCGAAACACGAAGACCGAAAGGTCAAGCGTGAATCATATAGTAGATATGATCAACATAATGATGTTCACCATTGAAAACTAATCCATTTCACGTGATGATCGGTTATGGTTTAGTTGATTTGGATCACGTGATCACTTAGAGGATTAGAGGGATGTCTATCTAGGTGGGAGTTTCTTAAGTAATATGATTAATTGAACTTGAATTTATCATGAACTTAGTCCTGGTAGTATTTTGCAAATCATGTTGTAGATCAATAGCTCGCGTTGTTACTTCCCTGTGTTTATTTTGATGTGTTCCTAGAGAAAAACTATGTTGAAAGATGTTAGTAGCAATGATGCGGATTGGATCCGTGATATGAGGTTTATCCTCATTGCTGCATAGAAAAATTATGTCCTTGATGCACCGCTAGGTGACAGACCTATTGCAGGAGCAGATGCAGACGTTATGAACGTTTGGCTAGCTCAATATGATGACTACTTGATAGTTTAGTGCACCATGCTTAACGGCTTAGAATCGGGACTTCAAAGACGTTTTGAACGTCATGGACCATATGAGATGTTCCAGGAGTTGAAGTTAATATTTCAAGCAAATACCCGAGTTGAGAGATATGAAGTCTCCAACAAGTTCTATAACTAAAAGATGGAGGAGAATCGCTCAACTAGTGAGCATGTGCTCAGATTGTCTGGGTACTACAATCGCTTGAATCAAGTGGGAGTTAATCTTCCAGATAAGATAGTGATTGACAGAATTCTCTAGTCACCATGACCAAGTTAGTAGAACTTCGTGATGAACTATAGTATGCAAGGGATGACGAAAACGACTCCCGAGCTTTTCATGATGATGAAATCGATGAAGGTAGAAATCAAGAAAAACATCAAGTGTTGATGGTAGACAAGACCACTAGTTTCAAGAAAAGGGCAGAGGGAAGAAGGGGAACTTCAAGAAGAACAGCAAGCAAGTTGCTGCTCAAGATAAGAAACCCAAGTCTGGACCTAAGCCGGAGACTGAGTGCTTCTACTACAAAGGGACTGGTCACTGGAAGCGGAACTACCCCAAGTGATTGGCAGATAAGAAGGATGGCAAGGTGAACATAAGTATATTTGATATACATGTTATTGATGTGTACTTTACTAGTATTTATAGCAACCCCTCAGTATTTGATACTAGTTCAGTTGCTAAGATTAGTAACTCGAAACGGGAGTTGCAGAATAAACAGAGACTAGTTAAGGGTGAAGTGACGATGTGTGTTGGAAGTGGTTCCAAGATTGATATGATCATCATCGCACACTCCCTATAAATTCGGGATTAGTGTTGAACCTAAATAAGTGTTATTTGGTGTTTACGTTGAGCATGAATATGATTTGATCATGTTTGTTGTAATACGGTTATTCATTTAAGTAAGAGAATAAATTGTTGTTCTGTTTACATGAATAAAACCTTATATGGTTACACACCCAATGAAAATAGTTCATTGGATCTCGATCATAGTGATACACATAATCATAATATTGAAACCAAAAGATGCAAAGTTAATAATGATAGTGCAACTTATTTGTAGCACTGCCGTTTAGGTCATATTGGTGTAAAGCGCATGAAGAAACTCCATGCTGATGGGCTTTTGGAATCACTTGATTATGAATCAGTTGATGCTTGCGAACCATGCCTCATGGGCAAGATGACTAAGACTCTGTTCTTCGGAACAATGGAGCGAGCAACAGATTTGTTGGAAATCATACATACTGATGTATATGGTCCGATGAATATTGAGGCTCGCGATAGGTATCATTATTTTCTGATCTTCACAGATGATTTGAGCAGATATGAGTATATCTACTTGATGAAACATAAGTCTGAAACATTTGAAAAGTTCAAAGAATTTCAGAGTGAAGTGGAGAATCATCGTAACAAGAAAATAAGGCTTCTACGATCTGATCGCGGAGACAAATATTTGAGTTACGAGTTTGGTCTTCAATTAAAACAATGTGGAATTGTTTCACAAATTCGTGCCACCCGGAACACCACAGCATAATGGTGTGTCCGAACGTCATAGCCGTACTTTATTAGATATAGTGCAAATCTATGATGTTTCTTACCGATTTACCACTATCGTTTTTGAGGTTATGCATTAAGGACAGCTGCATTCACGTTAAAAAAGGGGCACCATCTAAGTCCGTTGAGACGACACAATCTGAACTGTGGTTTAGCAAGAAACCAAAGTTGTTGTTTCTTAAAGTTTGGGGTTGTGATGCTTCTGTGAAAAAGATTCATCCTGATAAGCTCAAAACCAAATCGGAGAAATATGTCTTCATAGGATACCCAAAAGGAGACTATTGGGTACACCATCTATCACAGATCCTAAGGCAAGACATTCGTTGCTTATAATGGAACCTTTCTAGAGAAGGAGTTTCTCTCGAAAGAAGTGAGTGGGAGGAAAGTAGAACTTGATAAGGTAATTGTACCTTCTCCCTTATTGGAAAGTAGTTCATCACAGAAATCTGTTCCTATGACTACTACACCAATTAGTGAGGAAGCTAATGATGATGATCATAAAACTTCAGATCAAGTTACTACCGAATCTCGTAGGTAAACCAGAGTGAGATCCGCACCAGAGTGGTACAGTAATCCTGTTCTGGAAGTCATGTTACTCGACCATGACGAACTTGCGAACTATGAGGAAGCGATGATGAGCCCAGATTCCGCAAAATGGCTTGAGGCCATGAAATCTGAAATGGGATTCATGTATGAAAACAAAGTATGGACTTTGGTTGACTTGCCCGATGATCGGCAAGCCATAGAAAATAAATGGATCTTCAAGAGGAAGACGGACGTTGATAGTAGTGTTACTATCTACAAAGCTAGAATTGTCGCAAAAGGTTTTCGACAAGTTCAAAGTGTTGACTACGATGAGAGTTTCTCACTCGTATCTATGCTTAAGTCTGTCCGAATCATGTTAGCAATTGCCGCATTTTATGAAATCCGGCAAATGGATAAACAAAACTGCATTCCTTAATGGATTTCTTAAAGAAGAGTTGTATATGATGCAACCAGTAGGTTTTGTCAATCCTAAAGGTGCTAACAAAATATGCAAGCTCCAGCGATTCATCTATGGACTGGTGCAAGCATCTCAGAGTTGGAATACATGCTTTGATAAGTTGATCAAAGCATATAGTTTTATACAGACTTGCGGTGAAGCCTATATTTACAAGAAAGTGAGTGGGAGCACTACAACATTTCTGATAAGTATATGTGAATGACATATTGTTGATCGGAAATAATGTAGAATTATTCTGTAAAGCATAAAGGAGTGTTTGAAAGGAGTTTTTCAAAGAAAGACTTCGGTGAAGCTGCTTACATATTGAGCATCAAGATCTATAAAGATAGATCAAGACGCTTGATAAGTTTTTTCAATAAATACATACCTTGACAAGATTTTGAAGTAGTTCAAAATGGAATGGTCAAAGAAAGAGTTTCTTGCCTATGTTACAAGGTGTGAAATTGAGTAAGACTCAAAGTCCGACCACGGCAGAAGATAGAAAGAGAATGAATGTCATTCCCTATACCTTGGTCATAGGTTCTATAAAGTATGCCATGATGTGTACCAGATCTATTGTATACCCTACCACTGAGTTTGGCAAGGGAGTACAATAGTGATCTAGGAGTAGATCACTGGACAGCGGTCAAAATTATCCTTAGTGGAATAAGGATATGTTTCTTGATTATGTAGGTGACAAAAAGGTTCGCCGTAAAGGGTTACGTCGATGCAGGTTTTGACACTGATCTGGATGACTCTAAGTCTCGATCTAGATACATATTGAAAGTGGGAGCAATTAGCTATAGTAGCTCCGTGCAGAGCATTGTAGACATACAAAATTGCAAAATACATAACGGATCTGAATGTGAAAGACCCGTTGACTAAGATTCTCTCACAAGCAAAACATGATCACACCTTAGTACTCTTTGGGTGTTAATCACATAAGCGATGTGAACTAGATTACTGAATCTAGTAAACCCTTTGGGTGTTGGTCACATGGCGATGTGAACTATGGGTCTTAATCACATGATGATGTGAACTATCGATGTTAATCATATGGTGATGTGATCTAGATTATTGACTCTAGTGCAAGTGGGAGACTGAAGGAAATATGCCCTAGAGGCAATAATAAAGTTATTATTTATTTCCTTATTTCATGATAAATGTTTATTATTCATGCTAGAATTGTATTAACCGGAAACATAATACATGTGTGAATACATAGACAAACAGAGTGTCACTAGTATGCCTCTACTTGACTAGCTCGTTAATCAAAGATGGTTATGTTTCCTAACCATGGACAAAGAGTTGTTATTTGATTAACGGGATCACATCATTAGGTGAATGATCTGATTGACATGACCCATTCCATTAGCTTAGCACCCGATCGTTTAGTATGTTGATATTGCTTTCTTCATGACTTATACATGTTCCTATGACTATGAGATTATGCAACTCCCGTTTGTCGGAGGAACACTTTGTGTGCTACCAAACGTCACAACGTAACTGGGTGATTATAAAGGAGCTCTACAGGTGTCTCCAAAGGTACATGTTGGGTTGGCGTATTTCGAGATTAGGATTTGTCACTCCGATTGTTGAAGAGGTATCTCTGGGCCCTCTCGGTAATGCACATCACTTAAGCCTTGCAAGCATTGCAACTAATGAGTTAGTTGCGGGATGATGTATTACGGAACGAGTAAAGAGACTTGCCGGTAACGAGATTGAACTAGGTATTGGATACCGACGATCGAATCTCGGGCAAGTAACATACCGATGACAAAGGGAACAACGTATGTTGTTATGCGGTCTGACCGATAAAAGATCTTCGTAGAATATGTAGGAGCCAATATGGGCATCCAGGTCCCGCTATTGGTTATTGACCGGAGACGTGTCTCGGTCATGTCTACATTGTTCTCGAACCCGTAGGGTCCGCACGCTTAAGGTTTCGATCATAGTTATATTATGAGTTTATGAGTTTTGATGTACCGAAGGAGTTCGGAGTCCCAGATGAGATCGGGGACATGACGAGGAGTCTCCAAATGGTCGAGACGTAAAGATCGATATATTGGACGACTATATTCGGACATAGGAAAGGTTCCGAGTGATTCAGGTATTTTTTGGAGTACCGGAGAGTTACGGGAATTCGCCGGGAGAAGTATTGGGCCTTATTGGGCCATACGGGAAAGAGAGAGGGGCTGCCTAGGGCAGGCCGCGCACCCCCCCCCCCCAAGGCCTAGTCTGAATTGGACTAGGGGGAGGGGCTGCACCCCTTCCTTGTTTCCTACTCCTACTACATGGAAGGACTCCTAGTTGGACTAGGAAAGGGGGAATCCTACTCCCGGTGGGAGTAGGACTCCCCTAGGGCGCGCCATAGAGAGGGCTGGCCCTCCCCTCCTCCACTCCTTTATATACGGGGGCAGGGAGCACGCCATAGATACACAAGTTGATCCACGTGATCATATTCTTAGCCGTGTGCGGCGCCCCCTGCCACCATAGTCCTCGATAATATTGTAGCGGTGCTTAGGCGAAGCCCTGCAACAGTAATACATCAAGATCGTCACCACGCCGTCGTGCTGACGGAACTCTTCCCCGACACTTTGCTGGCTCGGAGTCCGGGGATCGTCATCGAGCTGAATGTGTGCTAGAACTCGGAGGTGCTGTAGTTTCGGTGCTTGATCGATCGGGCTGTAGAGACGTACGACTACATCAACCAAACGCTTCCGTTGTCGATCTACAAGGGTACGTAGATCACACTCTCCCATCTCATTGCTATGCATCACCATGATCTTGCGTGTGCGTAGGAAATTTTTTGAAATTACTACGTTCCCCAACAAACCAGTCTTCAATGACGATGTGTCCGGCGTGCAGGTTGTCTTCGGCATTGCAAGGCGGGTTCTTCCTGCGAATACTTCAAAGCAATCTTTTGAATAAAAGAGATGTATCCGGCTCTGTATCACAACCCTCAATCACGAAGGCGAGATTACTTAATCAAAATAAGTTCTGCCAACTAAAAACTTTTTCTCCAAAACGTCATGACTGGCCTCTTTATCATTTCAAACCGTTTTTTGGCCTCCCGCTTCGTGTTTCGAGGCACGGCCTCCACTGACATGTCTTGTCAAAACAGGTATCATGACCGCTAATTGCGGGATCCTCATCAATACGGGTTTGGGTAATCCAACCGTGCCATTCGCACGACACCTTGGGAACAGGCGAGTTTTAAGGCTTGAGGGGGGCGCTTGATATTTACTGTCTATATAAGTGGATAAAGATCCCTTATTTTTACCCCGCGCCTTCTTCCTTCCTCTACTTTCCCATCCTCAAGCTCCAGCGCCCAAGCTTCGATCTTTCCCACCGCCACCAACCTCCCTGACCATGTCTGGAGCTGGCTCATAGGGCAAGTGGATGGCCTCCTCCATCATGGAGAAGGACATCAAGGAGCTCCGGGAGGCGGGGTACCTGACTGCGGACATCGCGCACATGCTCCCTGCCAAAAAGCAAGTCATCCCGACTCTGGAGCCCGGTGAAAGAGTGGTGTTTATCCCCCACTTCCTCCACGGACTAGGGTTTCCCCTCCACCCCTTTGTCTGCGGCCTCATCTTCTATTACGGGCTAGATTTCCATGATCTGGCCCCAAATTCTTTCCTCCACATCTCGGTGTTTATTGTCGTGTGCGAGGCGCTTCTCCGCATCCCCCACATTTCGGCATATGGCTCAAGGTCTTCGTGAAGTCGAAGGTGGTCGACAGGCAACATGTGGACTACGGCGGTGCCATGGTGAGAAAGCTCCCCAACACTACCTGGCCCAAAGGAGCCTTCATGGAGACCGTCAAGGTATGGCAACAGGAGTGGTTGTACATCACAGAACCTCGTGGCGCTAGATGGGCGGCCACTCCTGAGTTTAGATCCGTACCCCCTATGCGGCTCGCGTCATGGACCAACAAGGGTCTGGATTGGGGGTCGACCGATGAAGTGATGATGCTGCAAAAGCGCATGAAGAATATGATAGTCAAGAACACCAGTCTCACTGACGTGATTCAGGTGATGCTTTTCCGTCGGACCCTCCCCTGCTGTTGGCGTTCTGGGAACGGGGGTCCCTAGACCTGCCTGCCTGCGGCCCATGGCGTGGCTCTGCAAGCGGGCCCGTACAGCCCATCTTCACCAACAAGCATTCAAGACCCTCGCAAGGGGCCAAGCCTCGCGAGGCGGATGACAAAAGACCTCCTCAGGAGCGGCCTCACCAAGTTGGCTCGCGAGGGGCGGAGAGATCAAGGCAAGGAAAACCTCGCGAGGATCCTATGACGTGAGCCATGACGATCGAGACCAAGTGGGCGCCAGGCGGGTGCCAGCGCGCATAGTGTCCTTGTTTCCTCTTTGGTGCTAAGGAGGCAAGTGCAGGCGAGGAATTCCGAGGCATCAGGCAAAGGTTTCCATATCGGTGCAACGAGACCAAGACCAGCAGGATGGCAGGATGGAGGTCACCGTGGAGCCCAAGGCGGCGTCACCACCAGATCCTTTGGCAAGCAAAGACTACTTTTGTCAGGATAAGTTGTACTAGTTGTCCCCTTTCAAATTGGCTGTTGTTGGCTCCCTTCCCGCTCAATATTTGGGGAGAGGACCAGGGCCACTATAAATAGGACTAGCCACCACCATAGCTAGGGAGATTGACCTCATCTTGGATCGGAGCCACTCCATCCTTAGCCTCACACCCACCAAGCACAAGAACACCTTACCTCAGGAGGTTGTTCTTTCCCTTGTACTGTTCATCACCAGCACAAGAGGCAATCCACCACACCACACTGGAGTAGGGTATTACACCACAATGGTGTCCCGAACCAGTATAAATCTTGTGTCCCTTGTGTTGCGAGTTCGTCGAGTTAGCCTTAGAGATCATGGTGAGGTTGAGGGCGTGAGTTGGTAAGGGGAGATCTTCGCACACACCCCAGTGTTCGAACCTTAAGGGTTTTGCCAGAACCCGAGATCCAACACCTTCCAGTGCCGGCCTCTCCATATGTGGGAGTTCAATCCAGAAGGGCCGCGGACCCTGCAGCGATTTTTCGGCACAACACATGAAGAGATCCGGAAGCTGCTCTTCAAGGCCTAGAAGACGTGGCCGAAGAAGACCGACGACATCAGCCTCAACGGCGCGAATTCGGCCACTCCGGTAAGTATTTTGTTTCCAAACATAACTTCGGTTCACCAATCAAAGGGTATACTGAGTTTTTCATTCCTCATTCAGGGCTGGACAACGAAGGCGGAGAGGATCAAGTGTCCGGCTCTGCTACCTGAAGACCCAGCCATTCCTCTGCTAACGATGATCCTGGTCCCGACGCTGTATCAGGCGCTAGAAAAGAAGGATAAGAAGAAGAGCAAGGAGGCCAAGGGTGGCCTCCGCCGTAAAGGTACTTCGGACGCAGTGCCCGGAGATGAAGATGAAGAGGAGGAGGAGGCAGAAAGCGATTCTCCCCTTAAGGGGAGGAAGAAGAAAAGGGCCGCCTCCATAGACCCAGAGGTGGAGGCATCCAAGAGGGGGAAGATAACCCTCTCGGATGGTCCGGATACGGATTCCGAACACACCCCCAAGAGGCGCTCCAGGGAAAAGCCCCTTGCCACATCGTAATTGCCAAAGGATACTCTACAGATATTCGGTCTTTTATGATTGTAATATAACATATTATATTGTGTGTTTCAGTCCAGCACGCGACCTCCCCCAACCATCATCAACTGAGGGGAACTCTCTGGCACCAGAGATGGTGGAGAGCGAGACGCCTCCGCGAGCCTATCCACCAACCACCATGGATAACACTGAGGTGTTGTCCCGAAGTGCCTCTCCGGGCCACAGAGAGGTGCGGGAGGTCGCCAAGACGGCGCCAGAGGGTAATGCCTCAGCTGCCGAGAACATGGGGGCGCAACCCCCATGGAGACTAATGATGGGGGCCCTGACCAGTCCGGCCCCCAGCCGAACACCATTCCAGAGACCCATGTGGCTCCGGAATCGAGCGAGCAACCCCCTTCAAAGGAGGGGGTGCCAACTCCGGCGGCGACCTCCACTAATCCGGAGGTGCCGAACACTCTGGTGGAGGCGCTTCGACGTGCTTCCATCATGGAGGAGCACCGCACCCTGGTGGGTGTTGTGGTTGAGAAGGTTCAGTCTACCAAGAGCAGGCTGAACGAAGCCTTCACCAGCCTGCTAACAGGCTTCGAGGTATGCGATGTAATATTCTTAGCCGCTTTTCATATGAAAAATATGTCTGTGTATAGATAGTAGCCCCTGAGACTTTGTTCGATTTCGAAAAACGGCCGAACAGAGGATCAAGTAATAATCGCAGGAGGTAATGGACTTGTCTATTGGTAAACAGGCTTCCCTATTGGCAGCGACCGCCCAGGCCGCTGAAGTTTCCGAACTCAAGCGGAAGCTGAAGCTGGCTGATGATGATATCGACCGCATTAACAAGCAGTTCGATGAGGCGCAAGGTATGTTTTAAAAGATTGTTTTACGCCCCTGAAGTGATATTCAAATGTGCAGTTTAAGCTCATGTGTTGCCATGAATATGATTGCAGGTAGCGCAGCCGAGGTCGAGACCCTCAAGAGCACCCTTGCACAAGCCAAAGAGCAGGTGAGGGCGAGCAAAGCGGCTCAGACAAAGCGGCTATGGATTTAAAGGCCGAGCAGGTCGCCCACCGCCAGTATAAGGAGAGGGTGACCGAGGTGGAGCAAGAGCTCAAGGACGCCGCCGACAAGTGCAAGACCTTGGAGGAGAAGAATGCGGCCCAAGCGGTCGATCTCGCCAAGGCCCTCCAAGAGGCCAAGGAGGCGCGGACCGAGTCCCGGGCGGCTCGCGAGGAGATCCGGCAGGCTGAACAGATAGTGGCTGGTAAGCCCTTTCTTTTGGAGAGTAAATTTGGCAGTCAAAAATATGCGTTGCTCACTCAACTATGGAGTTCTCCTGAAACCTCTGTGAATCTTCTGAAGATTGCTGCCGACGCTGCGTAGTTATTCTGGGCCCAAGAGGGAAACACGATGGAGAAGCTCTTCTGGTCACAATACCTGGCGCTGGAGCGTCCGGCGCTGTTGAACAACCAGATGATGCAGCCGGCGGAGCTGCATAGGATGTCTGGCTTGGCCATGAAGGACATCATAGTCCGGCTGTGGCTAGCCAAACCCATTCCTGGTAGCTACTTCGGCCTGGTGAAGCGACTCTTCGAAGCCCTACCCCAAGTCAAAGCTGTAAAGCGCTCGGCGTGCATAGAGGGTGCGTGAATTGCCTTTGCCCATGTCAAGATGCACTAGGCAAATATGAAGGCCACCGTTGTGGCAACCGAGGGGCCACCCGAAGGCAAGGACCACCACAAGCCGGAGCGATATTTCAATGATGTCCTGGAGGGTGCCCAGATAGTAGAGGGCCAATGCTCAAAGGATATCATGTTCGAGTAGATGTATCCGGGTTGTCCAGACCTTATTTTGTGAACCAACGCTTTGTAATATATTTATGCCTTTATCTGAAATTACTTTCCTCCTACGCGGCCGTTTTTTTAATTCTAAGAGTTCACCATTCATCGGCTTCAGCCCCCGCGTAGATGCTGCGGGGGTGTTCGGAATAGCGCACGATCACACTTGACCCAACGTCTTGGTTCGTAAAGGAGGTGTCTGCACAATGAACCAGGCAATCAAACTATGCAGCTTTATCACTTTCACTTAGCCATAGGAGTTTGACAATGGGACTAGGAACTAGCCCCTGGTGCGTATGCGACTATCTGAACTAGGATGACTCAGGCACGTGACCGGACGGAGGCCAGTCCTTCGTATAATACGGAAGAAATCGCAAGAGATTTGTAGTAGGTCGCCGAATCACCGACTAGCTCTCGCCGTATCATGACAGTAAGTTTTCAGCTTTCTCAACTGAGGTGTTTGACCAGACAAACCAGAAACACAATCACAGTAGTTCTCCCTTTACTACCCTAGCCGAACAAGCGAAACATAAGGTAGTAATCACAGGAGCCAATCAACCCAACTATTGACTAAAGACATGATTCGGAGCTGATGCATATAATGCCAAATTCGAGACGCCGAAGTATACACTAGAAGTGTTCGGACTTTTTTTAATACATGTGGCCGAATAGAGCCCCTGGTACTTAGGCCTACCAAACTATATATGGCAATCTGACGCAAAGGAGGAATACAGATTTGAGGAATAAACCAATATCGAACATGAGTTGGTAAAAAATTGTTTCCATTATAATCTGATTGATACGTCAAAACGTGTTTTACAGATAATGCCATAAACATCAAGGCTATTTTACATGCCGAGAGTTTGTAAACAAGGGAAAGCTGTATACTGGTCTAAAAAAGAAAAGGAAGTCTTGAAGATCCCTATGGACAGCCTGCCGCACGTCTGCGCTGCTTTTGCCTTGGTGAAAGATGCTTTGATAGGAGCAATCGACGATCGTGTATATAACAGGGGCCTAGCAAAGGGCCCTTGTGCAATCGCAAAGTGATTAGGTTTTAAAGAACCTGTAATAGGAGAAAATAGATTAAAGAAAAAAAGGTTAAGCTTAAGCTGGGTCAAGCCGCACTATAGACCTTTTCCGCAGTGTGCCTCCATCGTTTGCCCAAGGTATTTTGAATGCGTAATTATGCACACGCGGTACATATACCGTGGTTGTGTGGGGCGATTGACGAAGGCGAGACTGCTAGGCTAGCTCTGGATTCACCGAGCTATCATTATGTGGAGTAGACCGGACTCGTTTAACAGTGTCCGGGGGCTTGATGGCCGATGAGGTGTTCAGCCTAATGAGGCCACTCTGTACTTTAGCCGCAAGGGCTGCGGTATGCTCCTCAGTGCGAAGGGAGCGCTCCATGTTTCCATTGACTATGATAACGCCGCCGGGTCCAGGCATTTTGAGATTTAAGTAAGCATAATGCAGGACTGCATTGAAGTGGGCGAAGGCGGTTCGTCCGAGCAGTGCGTGATAACCACTGCGGAAAGGGACGATGTTGAAGATCAAGTCTTCACTTTGGAAGTTATCTGGTGAACCGTAGACTACTTCCAATGTTAATGAACCCTTGCAGCAGGCCTCGACGCCGAGTATCACTCCTTTAAAGGTGGTGTTACTAGGCTTGATTCTTGACGGATCAATACCCATTTTATGGATAGTGTCTTGATAGATCAGGTTAAGACTGCCGCCGCCATCCATAAGGACGAGGGTGAGATGGTATCCGTTAATGATTGGATCGAGGACCAGAGCTGCCGAACCTCCATCATGGATACTGGTCGGGTGGTCCCTGTGATCGAAGGTGATCGGACAATCCGACCACGGGTTAAATTTAGGGGCGACAGGCTCTACGGCGTAGACGTCCCTTAGCGCGTGTTTGTGCTCCCTTTTTGGGGATATGCTAACGTAGATCATATTCACTGTTTTCACCTCAGGGGGAAATTTCTTTCGTCCCCCTGTGTTCGGTGGGCGGGGCTCCTCATCATCCTTGCTTGGTGGCCCTTTCCCCTTATGTTTGGTATTTAACTTAGCGGTCTGTTTAAAGACCCAACAGTTTCTCTTGGACTGATTGGTGGGCTTGTCACAGGTGCCATGAATCTAGCAAGGCCGATCAAGTATTTTGTCCAAATTGGATGGACCATCTTTATTTCCTTTGAATGGCATCTTCCGCTGGCCAGATTTAGAGCCACTGAATCCGGCGTTAACCGTTATGTCTTCAGTTTCTTCATTGTTGTTACGACCCTTATGTTTGTTGCATCGTGGCCTACCAGTTGCCATCCCTGGCTTTAGAGGTGCCAGGGTCACTGGTACTACTGCTTCTACGGGCCAACCAGTTGTCCTCTCCTGCGCAAAAGCGGGTCATGAGTGCGGTAAGAGCTGCCATAGACTTTAGTTTTTCCTGGCCGAGGTGTCGGGCGAGCCACTCGTCGCGGATGCTATGATTAAAGGCCGCGAGGGCTTCGGCGTCCGGACAATCGATGATTTGGTTCTTTTTAATTAAGAACCTAGTCCAGAGTTTGCGGGCTGACTCTCTGGGTTGCTGGACTATATGACTAAGGTCATCGGCATCCGAAGGCCGGACATAGGTACCTTGGAAGTTGTCTCTAAAGGCATCCTCCAGGTCTTCCCAGCTGCAATGGAGTTTTCTGGGAGGTTGTTTAACTAGTTACGTGCTGGTCCTTTCAGCTTTAAGGGGAGGTATTTGATTGCGTGGAGATCGTCACTGCAAGCCACGTGAATATGGAGAAGAAAGTCCTTAATCCATACCGCGGGATCTGTCATTCCATCGTATGATTCAATGTTTACAGGTTTAAACCCATCTGGAAACAGGTGCTGCATTACCTCATCGGTAAAGCATAAGGGGTGTGTAGCGCCTCTGTATTGGGCAACGTCACGATGGAGTACGGATGACATCCGTGTTCGGTTTTCAGCCCGGGTGAGGTTATGCCTATCGCGCCAAGCTTGATGGTTGTGTTCTCACATTGGGGAACGCCCCCTTGACCCATAGATTGATCTAGCTTGACCGGCTCTATTGTCCAGGTCCTGGCGTAAGTCGTAGGTGTATCCGGGAGCCGCCGCCTCTTTGCCTCTACGACGAGGTGGTGCAGGTTGGTATTCGGCGTAAGAAGTCGCTTTGTCTCGCCCACGTGGTGGTCGGTATGGTTCATCAGCGTGGTCATATCTTGACGGTATTGGCTCAAGGGCCTCGTCGTCGAATTGTAGCAGTAGCCGACGCTTCAGATAACTCTTTCACGACTAGAAAAAGGGCTATAGATGGGATTGACACTAATGGCGCACCTGACAAGCGGTGCGCCATTAGTATATACTAATGGCGCACCACCATCTGGTACGCCATTAGAGTTGAAACTACTAATGGCGCACCTGGCACAGGGTGCGCCATTAGTATCAAAAAAAAAATTTGGAACTAGTGCGCCTGTCCAAACATACTAATGGCGCATCCAGACAAAGTGCGCCATTACTAGTTGTAACTAGTAATGGTGCACCTGTCGGAAAGTGCGCCACTAATGTTGTTTTTTTATTATATTTTTTATTCCCTTTTTTGCAAAACTACTAATGGCGCACTGTTGCACCGTGCGCCATTAATAGTTCAAACTAGTAATGGCGCACTGCGGGACAGTGCGCCATTAGTATTTTTTTTGCAAAACTACTAATGGCGCACCACCAGATGGTGCGCCATTAGTAACCTGGATTACTAATGGCGCATTTGGTGTTGGTGCGCCATTAGTAAGTGGGCAGTAACAAGATATTTTGGGGAGCCTCTCCTACCCACACTCACTTTTTCCCCACTTCATTCTCTCCACCTCCTCCTTGTCTCAGGTGCCTCCTCTTTTTCACCTCATTTCCACCATAGATTCATTCAATTTAAGTGGTTAAATTACCTTGTTTTGATAGGTAAGTAATGGGGGAAGCTATATTTATGTATTTCTCCCTACAACAATGTGCACATGCACTTTTTATGGCCTAGCTAGATCTATGTATGTTCGTGGTGTTGCATATGTTTGTGGTGTTGCATATGTGTTTGTGTTTGGAGGTGTACTGGTATTTGAAATGCGATAGTTGCCAATATTTTGCCGGAATGTTGATTCATTTCCGTTTCGGCGAGAATTTTGGCATTAAGCATTCTTTTTGGTCCTATTTTTAGGGGAAGTCATGCCAAATTTTTTCTTGGTTCTAAAATATCGTTTTGCTCTACCCTGCAGGCGACCATGGTCCGCATGATGACCGAAGGCATCGTGAATAGGTTTTTGAGGTCCGCGAAGGCCGAGATGCTTCAAAAGAACGAGACGGAGATAAGATGTCCATGTCGAAGATGCAAGCTGAAGAGCCTTATTGCGGACCCGGAATCCGGGTAGGTGCGGGACCACCTGCTCTTGAGTGGTTTCATGGATGGCTATCGGTGGCAAGGTGATGAAGATGACTACGAAGTCGTCCATGGGGGCCGGGCAAGAAATGAGGAAGGGCAGCAAGACAACCACCGCGGCTCGGGCGGGCGAGAAGACGAAGAATCCCCAGGAGATGATCACGACGGTGATGCCGTACACAGTCATCATGTAGAAGATGCAGGACATGATGATGAGGAAGATGCCGGAGCAGACGACGCTGGACCATCGATGGGCTGGGTGCAGGACCCTCATATTCAAGAGCTGCTTCTCAAGCAGACGGATAACGCAAGAGCTGCCGCCCGAGAGAAAGCCAAGATGGATCAACTTGAGTTAGACGCGGTCACTCCATTGTATGAAGGATGCAGGCCCAAGGATACCCGCCTGAAAGTAACGCTCATGGCTCTGGAGATGAAGGTAAAACACAAAATGACCGACGCATGCTTCGACGAGAACATGTCATTCTGGCACGAACGTCTTCCCAAGGGGAACAAGTGCCCGACCAGTTTGGAGGAGGCAAAGAAAATCGTGTGTCCTCTGGATTTACCGCACGTGAAATAACATGTGTGCATGAACAATTGCATCATTTATCGAGACGAGCACGCGGAGTCTACCATATGTCCGGTGTGCGGCGTCACTCGATACAAGAAGAGGAAGAAAGCTCCTCGAAAAGTGGTGTGGTACTTTCCGATCACTCCTCGTCTGCAGCGGTATTTTGCGGACCCTAAGGTAGCAAAGCTCCTGCGTTGGCACGCGGATAGGGAGGAGAAGAAGTGAGAAGATGACGCAAATGATCCGGAGATAGATAAAAAAGACAAGATGCTGAGTCACCCTAAGGATGCGAGCCAGTGGCAAGCGTTGAACTTCGAAGACCCAGAATTTGGGAACGATCCAAGGAACATCGTGCTGGGCATGAGCACCGATGGAGTCAATCCGTTTGGCAGCCAGAGAAGCACACATAGCACCTGGCCTGTGTTTGTGTGGATGTACAACCTTCCCCCCTGGTTGTGCATGAAGAGGAAGTACATTCACATGAGTATGCTAATTGAAGGACCAAAACAACCAGGGAACGACATCAATCTGTATCTGGGGCTGCTAAAAGAGGAGCTTGACACGCTGTGGAAAACTCCAGCCAATACGTGGGACGCCGCAGAGAAAGAATATTTCCCTATGAGAGCCGCGCTGCTCACGACGGTGCACGACTATCTCGGTTACGGATATGTCGCGGGGCAGGTGGTCCACGGATTTTCTGGATGCGCTAGGTGCATGGATGACACAACGTATCGCCAGCTAGATGAGATCCCGGGTCTTCAAAAACCGTGTTCATGGGACATCGAAGGTGGCTTCGCGACGATGACCCGTGGAGAAAACGCAAGGATCTGTTCGATGGTGAAACCGAACCCCGAGGACGCCCGCGTACGAGGAGCGGCGAGGAAATAGACGAGCTGTTGAAAAATTGGAAAGACTGCCCACTACCGGGAAAGAAGCAAAAGGCGTCAGAGCCGGGAAAGAAGCGAAAGGCGCCAGAGCCGCTGCTGAAGGTATGGAAAACGAGGTCTGTTTTCTGGGACTTGCCGTACTGGAAGATCCACCGTGTGCCTCACAGCCTTGATGTCATGCATATCACGAAGAACGTGTGCGAGAGTCTGCTTGGTACCCTGCTCAACATGCCAGAGAGGACCAAAGATGGGCCGAAAGCAAGGGCAGACTTGAAATCAATGGGCATCAGGCGGGAGCTTCACACTATATATGATGATCATGATGATGATGCTGATGATGATGAGGCGAAGCAGGACACGGAAAGTCGTCGCAAAGGCAAGAAGGCCAAGAAGACCGGAAATGACTACCCTCCCGCGTGCTTCACTCTAAGTCAGGAGGAGATCGAGCAGTTTTTCACCTGCCTCGTAGGAGTAAAACTTCCTTACGGTTACGCAGGGAAGATAAGCAGATACCTAGACCCAGCGAAGCAGAAGTTCAGCGGGATGAAGTCTCACGACTGTCACCTGCTGATGACGCAGATACTTCCAGTTGCAATCCATGGGATCATGGACGCGCACGTCCGTGAAACCCTATTTGGCGTATGCAACTTTTTCGACGTCATCTCTCGGAAGTCTGTTGGCGTGAGGCAACTCAGAAGGCTACAGGAAGAGATCGTGGTGATACTATGCGAGCTTGAGATGTACTTCCCACCCGCATTCTTCGACGTTATGGTGCATCTGCTGGTCCATATCATGGACAATATCATCCAACTCGGGCCGACGTTCCTGCACAGCATGATGCCGTTCGAAAGGATGAATCGTGTCATCAAAGGATACGTTCGCAACATGTCACATCCAGAGGGAAGCATAGCCGGGGGCTTTCTGACCGAAGAGTGCATCTCCTACTGCACGAATTATCTAGGCATCGAGAACCCCGTTGGTCTGCCCGTCAACAGGCACCTCGGCAGGCTCGCTGGATGGGGTCACCATGAGGGTCGTCGCGAAATGCATGTCGACTTCGAGGGTCGACTCGCCGACTTTGAAAGAGCAAACCTAGTCGCGCTACAACACATAGACGTGGTCGATCCTTGGGTGGTACAGCACAAAACCTTTATTAATAAGACGTACAATGACCGAGGCCAACAGAGGACGGACGGAGATATACTCAAAGAGCACAACTCATGTTTCACGCGTTGGTTCAAGCAGAAGCTTCTATCGTACCCTTTACATGAGGATTCTTCCGCGGAAGAACAACTCATATTCGCCTTGTCACAGGGCGCCGAGCACAACCTGATGACCTATGAGGCGTACGATATCAACGGCTACACATTCTACACCGAGGCCAAGGACATGAAGAGCGATGGTTATCAGAACTCCGGGGTAACGATGGAATCCTACACCGGTAACGACAAGGACAGATACTACGGAAGGATCGAGGAGATCTGGGAGCTGAGCTACGCTGGAGAGAAGGTCCCGATGTTCCGTGTCAGATGGGCCAAGAGCGTCCTAAAAGAAGACCGGTATTTCACCACCATGGTTATACCCGAAGCCAAATCCAAGACCGCGGGCGCAAACGTCACCGCGAAAAATGAGCCATGGGTACTGGCTTCCCAAGTGGACCAATGCTTCTTCATTACCGACCCGTCAAAGCCCAGTCGTGTTGTCATGAGGAGAGGCAAAAGGAAGATCATCGGAATGGATGGAGTAGCCAATGAGCAAGACTTCGACCAGTACGGCGACCCGAGGATCGAACATGACGACGATGATGAAGTAGCAGCATACACCACAAGAAGAAGCAGGACCACCCTACCTAAAGGACGTCCGTTCCACAGAAGAACTCCATTTGCGAAAAAGAAGGGCAAGAAGATTGTGAACAGATAGCTAGCTAAGATCGATTGTATTTAAATCGTAGCCTTCATTTCTCGATTGTATTTCATGGGCACTTTTTGAACTATCATGAATATTTTTAAATTTCATGGACACTCAATCTCCATCCCCCTCCATCTCGATCGCTATCCCACCTCGCCAGATCCGGTCCCCCCCCCCTCGCCGCCGAGCACCCCCCGGTCCACCGGCCGCCGCCGCCGACCCCCCGCACCCTCGATTCCCCTACTCAACCGCCGCCGCCGACCCCCCGCACCCCTCCCCTACTCAACCGCCGCCGCCGACCCCCCGCACCCCGCGCACCCTCCCCTACTCAACAGCCGCCGCCGACCCCCCGCACCCCTCCCCTACTCAACCGCCGCCGCCGACTGTCTTATAAAAAAAATATTACTGTTACTGTCTTATAAAAAAATATTACTGTTATGATTTAAACAAGTTTAAAAAATTATTACTGTCTTATAATTTAAACAAGTTTAAAAAAAATATTACTGTTATGATTTAAATAAGTTAAAAAAAGTACTAATGGCGCACCACGGTGAGGTGCGCCATTAGTATGGATGTACTTATGGCGCACCGATGGGTGGTGCGCCATTAGTATTGTGCCATTGCTATAAGAAAAAAACTACTAATGGCGCACCACGGTGAGGTGCGCCATTAGTATGGATGTACTTATGGCGCACCGAGGGGTGGTGCGCCATTAGTATTGTGCCCGATCCCCCCCTTCCCTCTCCCCCTTCGCCCGATCCCCGCTTCCCTCTCCCCCTCGCCAGTTCCCTCTCCCTCCCTCCACCGCGCCGCCCCCGCCGCCTCCCTCTTCCCTTCCTCCCCCTCGTCGCCGGCGGCCCGGACGCCGCCCCGTCCACCTCGTCGGGCTCCTCCTCCCGCTCCGCAGTCCCCATGCCCCCACAGTCGTCTCCTTTGCCACCTCGCTCCTCCCTCCCACAGCGGCTAGGGTTTGAGCCTTCGAGGGAGGATCCGCGCCGCCGCCAGGGCGATCCTGCCTCGCCGACCCGGTCAGCCCAACTCCGCCCCTCCCTCTCAGCATCGCCAGCGCTAGGCCCTGCCTGGCCGCCTCCCGCCGGCCCTCCCCCCCGTCGTTGCTGCTCTACTTCGACGAGCCCCCGGCCCTCCCATCGCCCCTGCTTCGACCAGCCGCCCACATCTCCTTCGAGAACAGGTGCCTCTCATCTCCCTGTTCCCCACCCCTCTGTTTGTTAGCCGGATGGGTGGATGTTGTTGTTGCATATTGAATAGATGGACGAATGGCTACTGTGATTGATAGCTCGTGTTAGTACGTCTCAGATTTTTGCTGATGTGAACTGTCAATGGTACTAAATCAGTGCCCTTTTGCTGCTTGCTGCTTGCTGCTTAGTGCTAGTTGATAATTTGGTAATGCTACCGATTCTTAGAAATCGATGGATGTACTTTTTCCAGTTTGATACTGCTACTAATTTGATGCTTGCTATTTTAGGCCGCTGCTTGGTATGTGCTCTGTATGCAAGTCATGCTTTTATTCAGTTTTTTCTTCAGTTTTGGCCACTATTGATCTTTCGTTCGATCGAACTGAGAGTGGTTTCGTGCGCGTTAGATCAGCGGATCTCTTAGTTGAGTTCTGATTTAAGAGCCCATGAGTGGAAAGTGGAATTGAACAATCTAGACCTGAAACTGAGGCAGTTTTACACGAGTTTGTTTGTTGGTCTTTTAACCCTATCATTTCTCTTGTAGCCAGGATGTGTGTGCGCTTAAACTTGTTTAGCTAGTAATTTCCCCCAATTTGGCCATTACATGTGTAACGTAACTTAGCTTGTCAGAGCATGCTTCCTCGCGAAGAAGGGGGTTATGCTGAAAATTGAAAAATATTGTGAGACATTGGTTGGACTTTGAATTGGTATACAGAGAAGGGAGTGCCTGCTTGTATATATTTTACTGTTGTCTGTTGCTACCATGCCAGACTAACAAACTGCCCAATATTGTGCCCTTCTGTACTGTTATTGAGAACAGTTCACGGTTACTAACGTAATTCATTGTTTCGCTGCAGTGGGCATACAAGTTGTTATAAAGCCAGAATATCGGATAACCCCTCCTGTAAGTTATATGATTTATTATACAATCACTACTTTCCTGTTCTCTTATGCAAGAGCTGTCAATCTACTTTGCTACCAAAAAAGTTGTATTAATGAGTAATGACTGAGTTCAGTTTTCATTCCCCAGTGTTAAGAGTGTTGCTCCAAAAAAATGTTGTTTCGTAGTTAAATGGGTGCCTTTAACTTCTGTGCATTGGCTGGACATCAACATACTACCATAAGTGTTTTGTCAATCTAAGTTGAAATTGCATCCTGCCTACAAATCTGAAAGTGAACTGCCACATGCCTTCTGATTGAATCTTTGTTTGCAAAAATGTTGTTGTACTGTAGATGAACTGTCACATGACTGCTAGTATGACATTAGTTGGAGGTCACCTTTTTTTGGGGGTAGTTTTTGTTTGGAGATTGCAATTGGAATTGTTGTATTTGGTGCATCTGTCAGTCAACTGCTGCTGACCATATGATACTGCTTGGAGATGCATATATTGTTTCACCTCTTCACATGCCAATGTATTTTCCATGTTGTGATGAAGGCCTTTTTGCCTTGTCCACCCTAGAGGCCCTTGAGTTTGCTGGAATGTCGATTAACTTTCGTTCCGGCAAATTCGGGTACTCCATATGTCCTATTTTCAGCAAAGGTCATGCTGAAATTTTCCGTGAATTTTAGCATGACTTTGCTAAAAATAGGACATATGGGGTACTTGTGACTAATGCATGGGCCGGGGTATCTTAGTAGTTAATTAAGTAGGATCAAGTGCCCCTTTATTCTAGCTGCATTAAACCATAGGCGGCAATAGAGCCAAGTGATTAGGCCCAACTTAGAATTCTCCTCGGTGTCGACAAACCCTAAATGATGAGACCATGATCTTGTTCCTTGACAATAACCAAGTTTTTGACCAAACTTTGTTCCTATTTAGAGAGAAACATGGCCAACAACGATGAGGCCGGGGGTTCGGGCGTCAAGGCATTCTGGGAGCTGTCCCAGGAGATGGAGGAACAACCTCACTTGTATGAGGCCGCCGCCTTCCCCACCGATCCTGAGACCACTAATGGTACCGCCGAGGATGACCCCACTGATGCCACCACTGATGGTGCCGCCGAGGATGCCACCACTGATGATGGCGGCGCACGCACAGATGGCAGCCAACCGAAGAGGCAACGGAAGGACCGGCGCCCGACCGTGCTCCGCACCCTCAAGGAGGAAGTTACTGAAGTGGACTCCGACGGGAATCCAACGGCGCCCGAATGAATAGTGAAGGGGTACTCGCTTCAGCTCGGGTGCATTCTCTGGAGCACCGTCTCGATCAACACCGAGAACTCAGGCATCCTGACCGAGGGAATTTGCGCAACCTCCTCTTCATGAAGCTGCACGAACGATACAAGTCCCCGCTGAATTTGAAAACACAAGCCTCAAAGGGAATAAAGTGAACAATGCTGCCCTCACGAAGATGAGCACGGCCCTGTCTACTTGGAAAAGCAATGTGAAGAGAATGATCCAGAAAGGTGAGAGTTATGAGAAGATCAAGGAGAAAAATCCTTCGATCACCGAAGATGACTACAACGAGTTCAAGATCAATTGCTCGAGCACCGCAAGCTCCGATTCAAGTAAGTGGGGGAAAGAAATGCGGGAACTAAACTTATGGGAACACACACTCGGTCCCGGCGGTTACAGAGTGGCGGAGCCTATATGGGACAAGGAGGATGCGGACCGTGCCGAGCAAGGCCTACCGCCCCTCTTCGATAAATACAGTGACAAGCAGACCAGGAACTTTGTCACGGCCCGGTACAAGAAGGACCCTAAAACAAAGGAGCTTACCATGGATCCGAAGACCAGGGAGCTTGAGCTTGTTCTGGTAAGGAATACACCCCCGCGTAATTAGCTTCATATGGTTGCATTCTAATTAATGAAGCCAAATTTCTAAATGGTTCACATTCCTTCTGCAGGCGACTGAAAGCAGTAGCGCGGGGTCGACTAAGAGCAACCCTTGGGACACCACTCTAAATAGGGCGTTGAATGTAATGAAGAACAAGGATAAGCTCAGTAAGCCGATGTCAGCTGGTCGTGTGGCCGGCAAAGGCTTGTCGACAAAATGGTCGTCATACTATAACACTGGTGGGCGAAAGGAGAAAAGGACCAGCTCGGAAAGCCAGGCGCGCGAGGTTCAAGAACTCAGGGCACAGGTGGCGCGGATTCCGGAGATGGTCCAAGAGCAAGTGGAACAACAACTCGGAAGGACGATCACCGCCATTGTGCCTACCTTGATCCAGGGGATTAGTGCGTGGATTGCGGGCGGCCAATAGGGGCCGCCCCGATTCCTAGCTTCACGTCCAGCAACTCGCAGAACGCGATGGCGGGGCCATTGGTGTCTCCGACGGAGGCGGCATTGGTGTCTCCGATGCCGGCACGGGAGCTTAATGCACCCGGGTGTACGCCAGCCGGCACCTCTGCAGCAAGCGGCCCCTCCGTCATCTACACGCCCGCCGTTGGCGGTGCCTCGACATTAGCCGAGCTCGACGCCATCATCATGGTAACTAATTAAACCTCTCTCGGCCGAGGACTTCATCTCCTTGCCTTTGACTGGGCATCCCTGACGCCCTACATGTTTTTGCAGGGCACCGCCGACGTTCCGTGCACTCTCCTGCACTTCGTGAACAACGAGTTGGTCGATGTCGCCAAGGGCAAAATCGTTCAACTGGGCAACCCCTTGTTCCACGGTACCCAGATGCCACCCAACTTGTTTAGGGTTCAACTGGTTCGGGTGCTGCCAGGCTGCGACGAGTTGTTACCTCCGATTCGACCCGTCGGGGCCGACGATGATGATGTGATGACCCTCAGCGCCTGCCTGAGCTGGCCCCTGCTTTGGTCGAAGAGCCAGATTCGTTTGGGGTGGGGGACACCACCCCAAAGACAAAACCGCCAGTCATGCCGGCGCCAAGTCGGCCCCATGGCAAGACCGCCGCAACGGTGCCGGACATCCCTATGCCACTGGATCCAAACATGCATATGGCACAGGATCAGAACGACGACGACGACGATACATTTGCCAATGTCGATCAGTACTTTGCCGATCATGGGTACGGTGGCGACTTCATCGGGCCTCCTTCTCAAGAACCCAACCCAACAAAAGACGTGCGCGATCTAGCTGGTACCGTGGAGAAGCCAAGTTGCAACAGGCATCGTCTAGCGTTCAGCTCTCAGGAGACGCCTCCAGCTGCCGACTTCACCGAGCCTCAGATAGGCGAGGAGCGAAATATTATCAGCCCCAACACACTCAAGAAGGCGGTCTATGAGCAGAACTCGGTCCCATTACAGGAGAAGAAGAAGGCACGCAAAAGAAAGACTAACAAGGGTGCGGGCCAGCCGGCACCGAGTACGATCCGTGCTCAGGACAGGCCACCTGCACCTAAGGATATCTCGAGGAGGGTGCATGTGGCGGGTAGGCCGATGCTACCGAGAAATATGCTCGATGCTGCAACCGGTGTTATGCGGAGTCTGCATGACAGTGTTCTTTCTTTGGAGAAGCGGCGTCTCGGAGAGAAGGATGTGGCATACCCGGTTTTCGCGGCCAAGGTGCCAGAGGGCAAGGGCTTTGTGGATAACTCCATCGGGGGTACGATCGTCCTGCGGTTTGATGACATCCACGCTATGTTGAACCTTCAGCCGCTGCACTACACCTTCGTTCGGCTATTTTCGCTGAGTATGGAGATGCGGATCATTCGCAACAAGACCCCGGACATCGTGATAGTCGACCCCTTCTACATGCGTGCCAAGATCTTGGGCAGCGCTGGGGACCGGCAAGTCGCGAGTTCTTACCTCGAAGGCGTCATTCTAGCAAACCAAGATAAGGATAACTTCCTCGTGCCTTACTTTCCCGAGTAAGTCCTCCCCTCAACCGCCCCGTAACATATGAATTCTTAGATTACGATCGTTTTTCTTTTAACATTCCGTGTTTTCTGCAGTGACACACGTTGCACGCTCATCCTCCTAAGCCCCAAATATTCCATGGCCACATATTTCGACCCGGACCGTCAGTCGAACGTAGACTACACAAATGTCAAGAAGGTTCTTGATGATGTTCTCCCCGGCTACGTCAAATCTGGAGGCACCTTCACCAGGCCTATTCGTATGTACGGCAAGCACGTGTTCTCCCACAATACGACGTTCTGCTGTGTCAAGCAGCCAACTGGCGGTCAGAAGGGTGCCTACTACGCCATCCATCACATGCGGGCGATCGTACGGGACCATCATCAACTTCTGCTACCGAGTAGACTCAAAGATTGGGCCGCAAGCGTGTCGGCAATCCAGGACGCGGACATCAGACAAGAATTCTTTCGCATCCAGTTGGAGTTTGCGGAAATCATCCATCAAGATGTCCTTCGTACCTCGGGGCAGTTCTACCTCAGAAATCAACCGTCCAACAGTGACATCGACACAATCCTACAAATGCAGGCTGACAACACCCGTTGTTTCATGACTCCCACGATAGACGGCGGCTTCATCCACGCTCCGGTCCCTTGAGTCGAGTCGAAAACAGTGATGCTGTGTCTAGTTCTGAAACATCGATTGGCTCATATGTTGTAATTAAACTTTAATGAACTTGTAGTATGTCTCTTTGGTTTCGAGAGTCGTTCAACTTAGATGTAATCGATGCTATTAATTTTTTGCTTTTCTCTTCCGATCGTTCTGTTGCATACTTATATGTTGCTTATGTATTGTCTGTGAATTGGTACTAACATTTCGTTTGGCTACTGCATAGCGATGCCGTGGTATGTCGTGTACAAGGGTAAGGTTCCCGGAGTCTACAACGACTGGGAGGAGTGTCGGAGACAGGTTCACCGATTCAGCGGTAACAGTTACAAAGGGTACACCACTAGGGCCGAGGCCGAATCTAGATACGCCCGCTATCTAGCGGGAGAGGGGGGAGCGTTGGAGGAACCGGATGAAGACGAGTTTCATCGTGATGATGCTCATCGTGATGACCGCAGCTCTCTTCTATGTGATGGTAGTTTAGATGATCGATATCGACTTGTAATGCGAAGACAAACTAGTGGTCTCGAGACTTGTAATATAATGTTCTATCTTTGTTCGGTCTTTTCAATTCGGAGACTAATATGATGAATTGTATTCGGAGACTAAAATGATGAATTGTATTCAGAGACTAATCTTCTATTTTATTCGATGAATCTGTTGTTGATGTGTGTTGTCTATATTTTGTCCAATTATACATTTTGTAACCTATGCAAAAAACAGAAAATTAAAAAACAAAAAAAAAACCTAATATTCATACTAATGGCGCATCACATCATAGTGCGCCATTAGTGTGCCAAAGGATACTAATGGCGCATCATTAAACAGTGCGCCATTAGTATGCCGAAGTTACTAATGGCGCATCCTGTTGTTGTGCGCCATTAGTATGCCAAAGCACCTGGGTATACATGGCCTCCTGGGAGGCATACTAATGGCGCACCGTGGACTATACTAATGGCGCACCGCGTGGTGCGCCATTAGTATACCAGATACTAATGGCGCACCAGTGGTGCGCCATTAGTAAAATATACTAATGGCGTGCTACTAATGGCGCACCACTAATGCGCCATTAATGGCCAAATTAGGTGCGCCATTAGTAGGCCTTTTCCTAGTAGTGTTTGTTGGGCACTCAAGGCCATATTCTTCGGCAGCTAGGACCTGGGTCCATCTGTCATTGAGTGTATCCTGTTTAGCCTGAAGTTGTTGTTGTTTCTTTTTTGGGACAATTGTATTTTTACCCCCAGTTGGTTCCTACCCATCGGTTTTGCCCTTACTTTTCGATCTTGCTCAGTTTTGCCCTTACTTTTTCCGTCGAGGTTCCTCTAATGCCCTTTGACCGTTTGACCAAAACTTTGAAAATTCATAACTAATTCATATGAACTCAAAAAATGCAAATAAGATATCAAAATGTTTAGTTAAACATTACCTTTATGTGCATATCATTTGCATTCAAGACAAAAGCAACCTTTAAACTACCTGAGGTAATTAATGTTATTAACATTATTAAAAATAAAAAGGTATAAACAATATTTTTTCATGAATAAAAATTGCATCCAAATGTAGGTGATGTTTTCTGAACATCCTGATATCTTATTTGCATTTTTTGAGTTTGTATCAACTTGATATGAAGTTTCCAAATAATGGTCAAAGTCGTTAGAACATTCTTAATAGTAGATTTGGTGGTGCTACTAGGTAGGGCTCACGCCGGCCTCCCTTTTCCTTGCTCATCTGAGCGCTCTGCGTCCTCGGGTCCCGACCCTCGAGCGAGACTCAGCAGTCGCTGGTATGCCAGGTCGCGGTGTCATGGTCAAGGCCAGGGGTGAGGGCTGGAGAATCAGTAGGAGCTCCAGAGGCGCGATGCTCAGGAGCCCCCCCCCCCTTTAACACGCAAGCGAATAGCGCGGAAAGGGGGCAGCCGGCAGGGGCCACCCATAGTTAAGCTCTGTAGATTCCTGTGAGTTAGTCCGGGGGAGACTATAACCCAGAATCGCATTTGCTATCCTGCCGCTGATCCTTCCCCAAGAAGATGAGGGCACTGAGGACCTGGTGAGGTGACGTGCACGGGGTGGGCCGCGAGCCAGAGCTCGATCTCTTAGATTTGCCAGCGTTGCAGGGACGAACCCGAGCACAAGGGTCGTGCCAGCATGTGTAGCCCTCATTGCAGGATGAGTAGGAGGCCGGTTAGCAATGCGGGGGGCGCAAAGGGTATTAAACAATTAGGTGAGCAGGTGATAATCATAAGTCAGCTTATGGGAGGAGGTAAGGCTAGTTCAGATAAATACAAGAACGACACATGCCATAGGGACAGACCCACACGGCCTCGGTATAATGCAGCCCAAAGGGGCGCCCCCAACAGAACGACTGGAAGATGCAAGAAAGATACATGCCGCAGGGACAGGCCCACGCGGTCTGGGGGTAATGAAGCCCGAAGGGCGCCCCCAACAAAGCAAACCGGAAAATGTCACCTGGCACCATTGCTGAAGAGATGTCGAAGTAGTTGAACATGCCTGCTGAAGAGGTTTCTCCTCACGAGCCGCCTGGGTCCTGAACCTCGGGAGGCTTTGGAGGCTTGGGAGGCTCGTGAAGAAGTGTCGCCATCTCCACAAGGACCGCGTGGTGCCTGGCCTCCTGAGCAGCCATGATGCTTCGCAGGCGACGTTGGAGGGTAACAACCGCGTTCGGCAAGCCGAAAGGCATGCGAACATAGCTGTGAGGTGGACCCTCACATCGACCAACGCGCGAAGGCCAGAAGCGCTCCTGGGATGCGGCTCTGTTGAGCCCTGGAATGTTGACACGGACTTGCAGCTCATTGTCCTTGCTAAGACAAGGGGCCACGCCAGGTGGTAGGCAGCAGTCGCCGCGCATGGCTCTCGCCTCCTGAAGCTCCTCGGTCGCCTTGGTGATGAACCCCTGAGCACCTGGCACCCCATGCCTTGTGCCCTCGTGGGGGAAGTGTGCGACGAAGCACGCCTCCATGTGGTGCCCGAGCGGCTCCCTCATGACATTGGCTAAGTCAGAGGCCCTCCAGAAGAGAACCCCTGAGCCAGCCTAAGGAGGGCGTTGGGCGCGCCTTCCTATACACGAGAGGGAGGCGCCCCATTCGTGGGCGCAAGTCATGAGGTGGTGCCACTGGAGACTCCACTATCCTGAGGCTCTTGGCAGAGCAGCTGCTTGTTCTTCTTGGGGATAGCCTCAGGAGGGTAGATAGTGCCTTCGTTCTCTCGGTCTTCAACTGTTGTAGCATGGTAGGCACGCTCGAGAGAGCACACATCATCTTTCTCCTCACAGGCGATCGCGATGACGCTGTGGTTCCCCAGCATCTTAAGGACATTGTAGCCATGGTGGGTCACCGCCGCGAACTTGGCTAGGGCTGGATATCCTAGGATGGCATCATACGGAAGGCGGATGTGAGCGATGTCGAAGTCAATGCGCTCGGTGTGGTAGTTGTCGCGTTGGCCGAAGGTGACATGGAGGCAGATCTGCCCTATCGAAGTGGTGTAGTTGTCGGTCACTCCTGAGAAGGGCTTAGTGGGCTGCAGCTGATCATATGGCACTTGGAGGCGGTCGAACGTCTCGATGGAAAGAACATTGAGCCCCGCACCGCCATCGAGGAGGCTCTTGGTGACAAGGACATTGCTGATGACGGGCGAGCGAAACATCGGGAGGGCGCCGGCAGTTGCCGCGCACTTGAGATGGTAAGATGAGCTGAAGGTGATGGTGCACATGGACCACCTAAGCGTACGTGTGGCCTCGAGCCTGGGGAGGGCTGTGTTCACCTCACGAGCGAACTGCTTGAAGATGTGCTGGGAGGCTGGGGCCTGAGCGCCACCCAAGATGCAGGCGATGGCACAAGGTTCCTGGAAGCCCCCTGCCCCTTCATCCTGGTGGTGGTCATCGTTCCTTCTTGGTGATGGTGGCAGCTTAGAGAGGCCAGCATTGCCCTGAGGACGGTCCTCACGAGACTGGTCTCTTCAGGCTCCCTCGCGAGTCTGTCCTTGCCAGCGGCCCTCACGAGGCTGGTCGCGCCACTCCTAGCGGGGACCGTGGTCATCCCAACGTCCTCCACTTCTGCCTCCTCCGCGGCCGTAGCCTCGGTCGTTGCACTCGGGGCGTAGACCGAGGCGCCTGTCGCGGATGGCCTTGAGCTCCTGACAGTCGTTGGTGTTGTGGCTGTGTACATTGTGGAAGACGCAGAATGGACGGCTGCCCTAGGATGATTCTGGGTGGTCGCAACCATGCTTCATTTCTGCTTCAGCCGCAAGCACGGCAGCCCCCTTGCACTTCACGTCCTTGGCCTTGGCCTTCTTGTCTTCTGGGTCGGCCGCTGGGAGTTCGAGGAGGGAGAGGTGCCCTTCCTCAGCTCTCGCGCACTTGGTTGCCATGTTGAACATCTCCAGAGCCTTGCATAGGTCCTCGTGGATGGCGAGCTCCTCCTTCATCTTGACATCGCGGACGCCATCGGAGAACACCAAGATGATGGCTTCATCCGAAACCTTAGGGATCTTGAGGCGAACGTTGTTGAAGCGTTGGATGTAATTCTGCAGGGTCTCCCCTGGCTGCTGCTTGATGCGCCGCAGGTCACCCGCGGCATGCGGGCGGTCGCGAGTACCCTGGAAGTTGGCGACGAAACGCTCGCGCATCTCCCCCCAGGAGGAGATCGATCCCGCGGGCAGATGCATGTAACGCCCCGAGACCGATGTGCCAGGTGTCGTTGGGTTATTCGCTGTTGTTGTGTTGTCATTGCTTGCGTGTCATGCATTGCATATCATGTCATCATGTGCATTTCATTTGCATACATGTTCGTCTCATGCATCCGAGCATTTTCCCCGTTGTCCGTTTTGCAATCCGGCGCTTCGTTCTCCTCCGGTGGTCATTTCTACCTTTCTTTCATGTGTGGGGATTAAACATTTCCGGATTGGACCGAGACTTGTCATGCGGCCTTGGTTTACTATCGGTAGACCGTCTGTCAAGTTTTGTACCATTTGAACTTCGTTTGATGCTCCAACGGTTAACCGAGGGACCGAAAAGGCCTCGTGTGTGTTGCAGCCCAACACCCCTCCAATTTGGCCCAAAACCCACCTAACCCTGCTTCATCATCTAGAGCGTTCGATCACGATCGCGTGGCCGAAAACCGCACCTCATTTGGACTCTCCTAGCTCCCTCTACCTATAAATATGTGTCCCTCCCGGATTTTTTGCGCAGATGAACCCTAACCTCCTCCT
This sequence comes from Triticum monococcum, assembly GCA_034509565.1. Classification (NCBI taxonomy): domain Eukaryota; kingdom Viridiplantae; phylum Streptophyta; class Magnoliopsida; order Poales; family Poaceae; genus Triticum; species Triticum monococcum. The sequence goes on along the minus strand of CM067841.1, from coordinate 165,257,704 downwards.
CCGCGCGCCGCCGGACAATTCCTCAGCGGCCGGACATGTCCGCTAGCCACCGCCACCTCACTCCGGCCAATGGGAGCCCACCACCTCAGCCTCACCGCCGCCTCCAACCACTCAGCAGCCGCCACCTCAGCCCTGCCATCCCTCTCTCTCCTCAGCGCGCCGCCGCGGCCCGCAGGGCCCGAGGCCGGCCCGCGCCCGGGTACCCCTTGGCGCCTACGCCGCCCGAGTGCCCCGCCATCTTCGCCGCTCTTCCTGCCGCCGGCGAGCTCTGCCACGGCGAGCTCCCTCGCCAGCACGCCCTCCTCGCCCCGCCTCGGAGGTCCCCGCCATCGCGCCTCCTCGCCTACTCGCGGGAAACCACTGCTCCGGCCGCCGCCACCCGCGCCCGCTCACCGGACTTTGCCGGCCGAGTCGCCGACGCCGCCCCGCGCCGCCACCGCCATCTGCGCCGCCCTCCATCGCCGTCTTCGGCGGACCTCCTTGTCCTCGCCGGAGTTTCGTGCATCGCCAGAGTTCGCCGGAGTTCGGTCTGGCCGGATCCGAAGGAAGATGGATCAGATCCACCCATCCCTCCAACCAAACGCGTGCCCGTCTCAGATCTGCACCGCTTCGTCCTGCTCCACTTCGTCCCGGTTTGACTTTCCGGAGGTATAAAATCGTCTAAGTCCTTGTATTCCCAGATCCATGTGCCTACGTTCATCGTGCCATATCTCCGCATCCGTAACTCCGATTCATGCATATAGCATATCAAAATGTTCGTCTCAGAGAGTACATCATTTCATTCCATTGCATCATCTTCATTAGAGTTCATCTTGATGCCCGTAATGCTGTTAGAAGAGGGCTTCGTGAGTTAATTGTCAGATCTGCTAGTTCATCTTAGACTTTTGTCATTTTTGCCATGATTATTGTGTGCATGATATGCCATGGTGCTCTTCATATGTTTTGTTAAGGGTTTTGTCATCTTTCTAGAGGTGCAACCCATGTATTTTTGTGATGTGTGTGGTGCTTAGTGCAAGCTTGCAAAGTGAGGCACTTGGTAATTCTGTTTTCAGGGACTTAGTAGTTTCACTAAGTCCTGGGATTGTTTACTTCATGATGCCATATGTTCGTGTTGTTTCCTAGTGATCCGTGCCTCTTTTGAGGATGATCAGTAAAGTAGTTTTCTTAATATTGTAGTGCTCTATCCATCCATGTCTTTGTTTGCTTATATGGAGCAGCCTAGCTTGAGTCAATCGAGCTCTACTTTTGCTTCGTGGTAAATCTGGGCAGATCATCAACTTGTTTGCGATTTTGCCGGAGTTATTGTAGTTGATCCGTGCATGCTATGCCATTGTTCTTGCCATTTCTAGCTTGCATTTTGTGCCTTCTTAATGGATGTATGCTTGCCTTGCCATGACTTGCACCGTAGTGAGTGCATCGAGCTCGTAAACATGCCTTCGTGAGTTATGTTTCAGCATGTCCCAGTTTTCACCAAGTCTGAAAACTGGTTATGTTTTAGCTATGTTCGTGTGCTTGCTAGTATATTTTGTGATCCCTTTTGGCTCAAGGTCACTAAGGGACTTTTGTTAAGCTTGTTGAGTAGCTCCATGTCATGCCTTTCTTTGTCATGTTCAGGTCCTGTAGCATGTTGTTTTGTTGCTCCGAAGAGGGCTTCATGATCTGAAATTCCAGACAAGTGTTAATTTCACTAAGTTTGAGATCTGTTTTACCATTTGCGTTTTTGCCATGCTTGTTTGAACCTCGTAGTGGATGAATTGGCTGTAGCTCAGTGCTAGACTTTTGTTAAGCATCTTGAATGCTTCCCTGCCATGTATTTTGATGCCATGGTTGAGTGCTGTAGCATGTTCATCTCATTGCATTTAGTTGCATACTTGCTGTAAATCGTAGACCGGTGTCATATTTGAATCGCTTGCCATTTCCAAACCGTAACTCTGAATCCGGTGATCTTTATATCGTTTTCAAGCGATTTCATCTCATCTTTCCAGTGGCACACTTGGTATCCCAAGTTGAGGCCAGGTTCATGCATTCCTTGTCCAATCATGCATATGCATCGCATACCGCATCTCGCATATCATACCATGTTCATGTGTGGTTTGTTTACTATGTTGTGTGTTTCTTTTCCGGTGATTGCTTCTTCGGGTTGGTTCCGATAACGTCGCGTTTGTGAGGACCCGTTCGTCTACGTCCGTTTCTCTTCTTCATGGACTCGTTCTTCTTCCTTGCGGGATTTCAGGCAAGATGATCATACCCTCGAAATCACTACTATCTTTGCTTTGCTAGATGCTCGCTCTTTTGCTATGCCTATGCTGCGATACCTACCACTTGCTTATCATGCCCCCATATTGTTGAACCAAGCCTATAACCCACCTTGTCCTAGCAAACCGTTGATTGGCTATGTTACCGCTTTGCTCAGCCCCTCTTATAGCGTTGTTAGTTGCAGGTGAAGATTGAAGCTTGTTCCTTGTTGGAACATGGAGATGTTGTTCCTTGTTGGAACATGTTTACTTGTTGGGATATCACTATATATCTTATTTAATTAATGCATCTATATACTTGGTAAAGGGTGGAAGGCTCGGCCTTATGCCGGGTGTTTTGTTCCACTCTTGCCGCCCTAGTTTCCGTCATATCGGTGTTATGTTCCCGGATTTTGCGTCCCTTACGCGGTTGGGCTATAATGGGAACCCCTTGACAGTTCGCCTTAAGTAAAGCTCTTCCAGCAATGCCCAACATTGGTTTTACCATTCGCCACCTAGCCTTTTCTTTCCCTTGGGTTCTGCAGACTCAAGGGTCATCATTATTTTACCCCCCGGGGCCAGTGCTCCTCTGAGTGTTGGTCCAAAATGTCAGCCGCCGGTGGCCACCAGGGGCAACTCTGGGCTGGCCTACCAGAAGTTTAGACAATCCGGTGTGCCCTGAGAAAGAGATATGTGCAGCTCCTATCGGGATTTGTCGGCGGGGCGGTGTTGCTGGTTTAGTTTTACCCTGTCGAAATGTCTTGTTGTACCGGGATACCGAGTCTGATCGGAATGTCTCGGGTGGAGGTCTATTCCTTCGTTGACCATGAGAGCTTGTGATGGGCTAAGTTGGGACACCCCTGTAGGGATTGAACTTTCGAAAGCCGTGCCCGCGGTTATGGGCAGATGGGAATTTGTTAACGTCCGGTTGTAGAAAACCTGAAGTTGACCTTAATTAAAATGAATCAACCGCGTGTGTAACCGTGATGGTCTCTTTCCGGCGAAGTCCGGGAAGTGAACATGGTTGTTGGTGTTATGCTTGACGTAGGTTGTTTAGGATCACTTCTTGATCATACTGTTAATGACCGTGCTTTGCCTTCTCTTCTCGCTCTCCTTTGCGTATGTTTAGCCACCATATATGCTAGTCGCTTGTTGCAGCTCCACCTCATACCTTTACCTTACCCATAAGCTTAAATAGTCTTGATCGCGAGGGTGCGAGATTGCTGAGTCCCCGTGGCTCACAGATACTTCCAAAACCAGCTTGCAGGTGCCGATGAGACCATGCAGATGACGCAACCAAGCTCAGGAGGAGCTCAATGTAGATCTTGTCCTTTATGTTGTTTCGTTCTAGTTGATCAGTAGTGGAGCCCAGTTGGGGTCGATCGGGGACCTTTGTCGCATTTGGGGTTCTTCTATTATTTTGGTTCCGTAGTCGGACCTTGATTGTAACTGTTTGATGTAATGCTTTACTCATGTAATTGTGTGAAGTGGCGATTGTAAGCCAACTATGTACCTCTTTCCCTTATGTATTACATGGGTTGTGTGAAGATTACCTCACTTGCGACATTGCTTTCAATGCGGTTATGCCTCTAAGTCATGCTTCGACACGTGGGAGATATAGCCACATTGAGGGCGTTACAAGTTGGTAATCAGAGCCTTCCCCGACCTTAGGAGCCCCATTGCTTGATCGTTTTTAGCGGCCGAGTCGTGTCTAGAAAAATGTTTTGAGTCACTTAGGAATTATATATCGGAGAGTTTAGGAATTCTTTTTACTTCCCAGTCTCCTCATCGCTCTGGTAAGGCATCCTGACGTAGAGTTTTGACTCTTCTCTTCTCAAATTTTACTAAAAAAATTCAGGATCACGCGGGTATGTTGGAATCGTTCTGATGGTTTTATGATGAGAACATTGTCTTGGTGCCTCCTGTCAGGGGTTTTGTGGAAGTGTCCCGGGGAGTTGAGCTCTGAGGTGTTGTCGTCATAATTTTATCGTTACAGTTCTGGAATACCTGAGTTTAGTACGCCGACATCGAAAATCTCTTTTATGCAGTTCGTTGGTGAGATAACCTCGACGCCACCCAGTACTGGGGCGAGAGTTTGGGAGTATTGCCATAACTCGTATAACGGATGCTTTTCGAAGGTTGAGGTAGATGGTTTCCGAACTTTTTCTCGGTTATGTGTTGAAGGATGGATACAGCTGGATGTAGGATTTGCTAGAATTGGGTGAGATATTATGCTTCCCCTATATCCCCAACACCTGATTGCATAACCGGGAAAATTTTGGGAGTTTCATAGGTGGGAATTCAAGTAGGTCTTAGGATATCTTTCCGACAGATGTATGATATGAAATTGGGGTTCGACGTCTAGTGGTCCGCCTATTCACGGTCGGTTTTACAGTGGTCTCGTTGTGTCTTAAAGAGTCCTTGGCTATGCCGACTCGGGGACGCTTCGTATGTCATGTGCACTGCCTTGTACATGATGGTGCTATACGATCGAGCCCGTGTAGGCCCCACCACGAAAACTTCGGACGAAATCTCTATCATATGTTTGTTCCAGCTTATTCTGCAAGCCAATCCTTTGTTTTTGTTTTGAGTTTTGGTATTCGAGTTGCTTCAATGTCAAGTGTTGATTCCATACCTTTCTTAAATGGTGCTCTCATACTCCGATGTGAATACTAATCCTTCTTGATCATCGAGATTGTGTTGTCAATCCTTTTCATCCGGCGTGTTTCTCTTCAAGTGGATCCGATCATTCCAATATCAGCAAGATCTATTATCACTTCTTCTCAACGGTGTTTGTTTCATTCGTCCCAAGCTGCCTTTGTTTTTCCCGCCCACCCACCCTTTTTCTTCAAGGACTCAGATTTCTTATTCAAGTATCATGTTATTGTTGGGAAACTTCTTCATTCCTTTTCCGTCAATATTATTATCCGGTGATTCTCATGAAGATTCTAACAGAGCCTCAAGTTCATAATTGTTCGTCCTCTTTCTTCTCCGGTGGTTTCAAGTCAAGCTTTGGTGATCTTACCTTTTCCTCATTTCAATGCCGTCTCATACTGGTGCACCTCATAACAATTCACTTCTCACTATTCATTTGTTCCGGCGTGCTCAAGCTTTCTCTAAAGGCTCGTCTTGTCATTCAAGATCCGTTCAACCTATTTCGAGATTGTTATCTCTTTCTAGCCATTTAATCGTACCGGTGCATTCTCTCTTTTAAATCGTTTTACGGTGTTTCTTTTGAGTGGGCCCTAACCCACAGGTCTTTTCCCAGGATCTTACCTGACTCTTCTTATTTTTCTGGAGTTATTCTCAATTTCTTTTCGAAGTTTGACGTAAGAATGATTTATCATCAGTCAAATGTCTTTCTCCAAGATCTTTCAAATTGTTTTCATCATTGGTTCAACTTTTCTATTCTTCTTTACTCCGGAGTGTCTCAACAATTCACGGTGGTGTTACTCATCGTTTTTTCCAACTTTTGAAGACCGAAGAAGAGTTTCTCCTCGATCTTATCCGTTCTCTCAAAGATTCGTGATTCTAGCTTGTTGCCATCCTCTCATAATTATTTTCGATTGTGGGAATTCTTTTCACCCATCTGGTGCAATTCAGGAGTCTTTTCAGGTTGATTATCCGGAGTCCATCAATTCAGGTTTATTCATTCTCGGCTTTCGGTTATCATTCTCCAATCTTACCGGTGCTTCGTTCAAGTGATCTCTATTCGGCTCGTGATCTCCTTGTTCTCATGTATCTAAACCCTCTCAAGCATCTTCATTCATTTTATAATTCTTCCCGGTGTTTCTTTATCTTCTCTTCGTTCATTTTCAATTCTTACGGTGGTTCGTTCAAGAGTTCTCATCATTCGTTATCATATCAATTTATTCGTTCTTTCAAATCCTAACGGTGGTTTCGTGAAGACCTTCCCAAGTTTATGTTATATCTCTCTTAATCTTTTCTACGAGAATAAGTAATATGTCAAATCCGTTGATTGTCATCAATTTAATTGGTGAAGGATAAGCATAATGTAATTCTTATTCTTGTTTCATCGAGTGAATTAATTCCTTATTTTGGAGGCTCATCAAATTCTCGTCTTCATTTGTTTCATCTTTCTTTTACCGGAGTGCCAACCTCTTTCAATTATATCACCACGGAGATTCTTCTAAATCATTGCGAGGCTTCAATCTTATTCTTTCCATAAGTCAATTATTTTGGATCATTCTTTTATTACCGGAGTTCTTCATGAAGGTTCTACATGATTGGTTCATCAAGGATTTTATCCCTTCTCGAAGTTTTCATCGACATTCTTTTCTAAGAAGCTCAAGCTTTCTTCATATTGTAATCCGTAGTGCAATTCTTTCTTCCGTATCATTGGAGATGGTATTGTGTCATTCTTGATAATCTGAGTTCATGTTTCATGATTCGAATGTTGTTAAGAATGAGATATTTTAAATCCATCAACCTCTTCGTTGGAGTTATCTTGCGTTATATTTTCACCTAAAGCTTTCCCTAAGGGTTGTTGCTATTTATGGTATTTATAAATGACCCAAATTCTTCTTTTATCCTTCCGGTGAATAAGTTTCTCGTCTCCTTGTTCATTCCAATCCAATTCTTTTCCCGTGAGTGGCAGGTTTTTCACCTCATAATTTGAGATGTATTCCTTAAGACCATATCAAGCTTATTATTTTTCGATGTGGGTTTTCACAACAACTCCGTTCAACACTTCTCCTAAAGATGCCTTTTCAAGCTCTTTTGTAGCAGAAGTTGGCATTGTCTTCTATATTCGTTTGTCTCAATTATCTTTATTCTATTTTTTCTCCTGGAGGTCTATTGATGTTGCTCTTCTCAACCCATCATCTTGTTTTGTCAAGATCATGTTCTTTTCATGTCTATCCATTTAACCGGAGTGTCGTGCCATCTTTTCAAGTTCTCTCATCTTATCAAGTTTTTGCGTCCCTTCTCAAATGGAGTGATGTCCAAATTATATCATTCTTAATCCTTCTCTATCTTGACTTAACCGGAGTGGTTTCAATATATATCTTCCCTTCAACCTCAAGGTTTTTTTTTCGCAATGTTCTTTGTTCCTCTTTTCTAAAGGAGTGTTTTCGACCTTGTTCACCTTCGTTGTATTCTTTCTCGAATTCGTTCTACCTCTCAAGGTTCGTGGTTTCACTCGTTTGTCAAAGAAGCAACGTAGTTTTACCTCTTCTTTTTCTCTTCCGTTTTTCCCTCCGGTGCCATTCTAGATCTCGGGACGAGATCCTCTCGTAGTGGTGGAGTGTTGTAACGCCCCGAGACCGATGTGCCAGGTGTCGTTGGGTTATTCGTTGTTGTTGTCTTGTCATTGCTTGCGTGTCTTGCATTGCATATCATGTCATCATGTGCATTTCATTTGCATACATGTTCATCTCATGCATCCGAGCATTTTCCCCGTTGTCCGTTTTGCAATCCGGTGCTTCGTTCTCCTCCGGTGGTCATTTCTACCTTTCTTTCATGTGTGGGGATTAAACATTTCCGGATTGGACCGAGACTTGTCATGCGGCCTTGGTTTACTATTGGTAGACCGCCTGTCAAGTTTCGTACCATTTGGACTTCGTTTGATGCTCCAACGGTTAACCGAGGGACCGAAAAGGCCTCGTGTGTGTTGCAGCCCAACAACCCTCCAATTTGGCCCAAAACCCACCTAACCCTGCTTCATCATCTAGAGCGTTCGATCACGATCGCGTGGCCGAAAACCGCACCTCATTTGGACTCTCCTAGCTCCCTCTACCTATAAATATGTGTCCCTCCTGGATTTTTCGCGTGGATGAACCCTAACCTCCTCCTGCGCGCGCCGCCGGACAGTTCCTCACCGGCCGGACATGTCCGCTAGCCACCGCCACCTCACTCCGGCCAATGGGAGCCCACCACCTCAGCCTCACCGCCGCCTCCAACCACTCAGGCGCCGCCACCTCAGCCCTGCCATCCCTCTCTCTCCTCAGCGCGCCGCCGCGGCCCGCGGGGCCCGAGGCCGGCCCGCGCGGGCCCAGATCCATCGCCGCTGCCCCGCGCCCGGGTACCCCGTGGCGCCTACGCCGCCCGAGTGCCCCGCCGTCTTCGCCGCTCTTCCTGCCACCGGCGAGCTCCGCCACGGCGAGCTCCCTCGCCGGCGCCCGCCTCGCCCCGCCTCGGAGGTCCCGCCATCGCACCTCCTCGCCTGCTCGCGGGAAACCGCTGCTCCGGCCGCCGCCACCCGCGCCCGCTCGCCGGACTTCGCAGGCCGGGTCGCCGGCGCCGCCCCGCGCCGCCACCGCCATCTGCGCCGCCCTCCATCGCCGTCTTCGGCGGACCTCCTCGTCCTCGCCAGAGTTTCGTGCATCGCCGGAGTTCGCCGGAGTTTGGTCTGGCCGGATCCAAAGGAAGATGGATAAGATCCACCCCATCTGCGCCGCCCTCCATCGCCGTCTTCGGCGGACCTCCTCATCCTCGCCAGAGTTTCGTGCATCGCCGGAGTTCGCCGGAGTTCGGTCCGGCCGGATCCGAAGGAAGATGGATCAGATCCACCCATCCCTCCAACCAAACGCGTGCCCGTCTCAGATCTGCACCGCTTCGTCCCGCTCCACTTCGTCCCGGTTTGACTTTCCGGAGGTATAAAATCGTCTAAGTCCCCGTATTCCCAGATCCATGTGCCTATGTTCATCGTGCCATATCTCCGCATCCGTAACTCCAATTCATGCATATAGCATATCAAAATGTTCGTCTCAGAGAGTACATCATTTCATTCCATTGCATCATCTTCATTAGAGTTCATCTTGATGCCCGTAATGATGTTAGAAGAGGGCTTCGTGAGTTAATTGTCAGATCTGCTAGTTCATCTTAGACTTTTGTCATTTTTGCCATGATCATTGTGTGCATGATATGCCATGGTGCTCTTCATATGTTTTGTTAAGTGTTTTGTCATCTTTCCAGAGGTGCAACCCATGTATTTTTGTGATGTGTGCGGTGCTTAGTGCAAGCTTGCAAAGTGAGGCACTTGGTAATTCTGTTTTCAGGGACTTAGTAGTTTCACTAAGTCCTGGGATTGTTTACTTCATGATGCCATATGTTCGTGTTGTTTCCTAGTGATCCGTGCCTCTTTTGAGGATGATCAGTAAAGGAGTTTTGTTAATATTGTAGTGCTCTATCCATCCATGTCTTTGTTTGCTTATATGGAGCACCCTAGCTTGAGTCAATCGAGCTCTACTTTTGCTTCGTGGTAAATCTAGGCAGATCGTCAACTTGTTTGCGATTTTGCCGGAGTTATTGTAGTTGATCCGTGCATGCTATGCCATTGTTCTTGCCATTTCTAGATTGCATTTTGTGCCTTCTTAATGGATGTATGCTTGCCTTGCCATGACTTGCACCGTAGTGAGTGCATCGAGCTCGTAAACATGCCTTCGTGAGTTATGTTTCAGCATGTCCCAGTTTTCACCAAGTCTGAAAACTGGTTATGTTTTAGCTATGTTCGTGTGCTTGTTAGTATATTTTGTGATCCCTTTTGGCTCAAGGTCACTAAGGGACTTTTGTTAAGCTTGTTGAGTAGCTCCATGTCATGCCTTTCTTTGTCATGTTCAGGTCCTGTAGCATGTTGTTTTGTTGCTCCGAAGAGGGCTTCATGATCTGAAATTCCAGACAAGTGTTAACTTCACTAAGTCTGAGATCTGTTTTACCATTTGCGTTTTTGCCATGCTTGTTTGAACCTCGTAGTGGATGAATTGGTTGTAGCTCAGTGCTAGACTTTTGTTAAGCATCTTGAATGCTTCCCTGCCATGTATTTTGATGCCATGGTTGAGTGTTGTAGCATGTTCATCTCATTGCATTTAGTTGCATACTTGCTGTAAATCACAGACCGGTGTCATATTTGAATCGCTTGCCATTTCCAAACCGTAACTCCGATTCCGGTGATCTTTATATCGTTTTCAAGCGATTTCATCTCATCTTTCCAGTGGCACACTTGGTTTCCCAAGTTGAGGCCAGGTTCATGCATTCCTTGTCCAATCATGCATATGCATCGCATACCGCATCTCGCATATCATACCATGTTCATGTGTGATTTGTTTACTATGTTGTGTGTTTCTTTTCCAGTGATTGCTTCTTCGGGTTGGTTCCGGTAACGTCGCGTTTGTGAGGACCCATTCGTCTACGTCCGTTTCTCTTCTTCATGGACTCATTCTTCTTTCTTGCGGGATTTCAGGCAAGATGATCATACCCTCGAAATCACTACTATCTTTGCTTTGCTAGATGCTCGCTCTTTTGCTATGCCTATGATGCGATACCTACCACTTGCTTATCATGCCCCCCATATTTTTGAACCAAGCCTATAACCCACCTTGTCCTAGCAAACCGTTGATTGGCTATGTTACCGCTTTGCTCAGCCCCTCTTATAGCGTTGTTAGTTGCAGGTGAAGATTGAAGCTTGTTCCTTGTTGGAACATGGAGATGTTGTTCCTTGTTGGAACATGTTTACTTGTTGGGATATCACTATATATCTTATTTAATTAATGCATCTATATACTTGGTAAAGGGTGGAAGGCTCGGCCTTATGACGGGTGTTTTGTTCCACTCTTGCCGCCCTAGTTTCCGTCATATCGGTGTTATGTTCCCGGATTTTGCGTCCCTTACGCGGTTGGGCTATAATGGGAACCCCTTGATAGTTCGCCTTAAGTAAAGCTCTTCCAGCAATGCCCAACATTGGTTTTACCATTCGCCACCTAGCCTTTTCTTTCCCTTGGGTTCTGCAGACTCAAGGGTCATCATTATTTTACCCCCCGGGGCCAGTGCTCCTCTGAGTGTTGGTCCAAAATGTCAGCCGCCGGTGGCCACCAGGGGCAACTCTGGGCTGGCCTACCGGAAGTTTAGACAATCCGGTGTGCCCTGAGAAAGAGATATGTGCAGCTCCTATCGGGATTTGTCGGCACATTCGGGCGGTGTTGCTGGTTTAGTTTTACCCTGTCGAAATGTCTTGTTGTACCGGGATACCGAGTCTGACCGGAATGTCTCGGGTGGAGGTCTATTCCTTCGTTTATCGTGAGAGCTTGTGATGGGCTAAGTTGGGACACCCCTGCAGGGATTGAACTTTCGAAAGCCGTGCCCGTGGTTATGGGCAGATGGGAATTTGTTAACGTCCGGTTGTAGAAAAATTGAAGTTGAACTTAATTAAAATGAATCAATCGCGTGTGTAACCGTGATGGTCTCTTTCCGGCGGAGTCCGGGAAGTGAACACGGTTGTTGGAGTTATGCTTGACGTAGGTTGTTTAGGATCACTTCTTGATCATTCTGTTAACGACCGTGCTTTGCCTTCTCTTGTCGCTCTCTTTTGCGTATGTTTAGCCACCATATATGCTAGTCGCTTGCTGCAGCTCCACCTCATACCTTTACCATACCCATAAGCTTAAATAGGCTTGATCGCGAGGGTGCAAGATTGCTGAGTCCCCGTGGCTCACAGATACTTCCAAAACCAGCTTGCAGGTGCCGATGAGACCATGCAGAAGACGCAACCAAGCTCAGGAGGAGCTCAATGTAGATCTTGTCCTTTATGTTGTTTCGTTCTAGTTGATCAGTAGTGGAGCCCAGTTGGGGTCGATCGGGGACCTTTGTCGCATTTGGGGTTCTTCTTTTATTTTGGTTCCGTAGTCGGACCTTGATTGTAACTGTTTAATGTAATGCTTTACTCATGTAATTGTGTGAAGTGGCGATTGTAAGCCAACTATGTACCTCTTTCCCTTATGTATTACATGGGTTGTGTGAAGATTACGTCACTTGCGGCATTGCTTTCAATGCGGTTATGCCTCTAAGTCGTGCTTCGACACGTGGGAGATATAGCCGCATCGAGGGCGTTACAATGCAGGAGCCATGAGCGCGCGCCATCCTTGAGGTCCATGGGGAACCATTTTGCCATGACCTTTTTGTCACCGCTGGCCGCCTCGATGCTCAGCTCGTAGAGCTACATGAACTCCTCAGGGTCGGGGGTGCCATCGTAGCATGGAGGCGGGTCGGGCTTGAACTTGCCTGGCTGGACAACGCTACGTAGCTCAGGGGTGAAGGCGCGGCAGCCCGCTGTGGTCACTGAAGCCCGTCGTGGAGGTGGAGCATGATCTTGGTGCTCACGCACCACCACTGTAGGTGGCGCGCGGTCTTGACGTGGCGGTGGAGGGAGCGCTGGAGCACTTTCTTGTGGCTGTTGGACCTCTCGGCAGCTTTCTTCTTCACGCGCGGGCGCCCTGTGTGCTGGGTCACGCCGTGGGGCCGCACGTCTTGGACCGAGGGCGACGTCCTGACAAGGAGGTGGCGGAGGCGCTCCATGGGCTACGTCGCCCGCAGCAGGCGGCGGTCGAGGCAGTGACAGGGACGGTGCAGGGGAGCCCCTAGCTGCGCTCACAAGCTCGGCTATGCGGTCTAACCAGTCTTCATAGAGGTCGTCGACCAGGCGGTAGCACAGGAGCTCACGCGCCATGAGCAACGCAGCCTGCGCGTTCGCCAGGTCGTGACGAGCGTGGGATGACGAGCCGGTCGGAGTCAGCGACGGGTGGCGGTAAGTTCGTCCTACCGCACGGAGGGGTGCAGCGACGAAGCTTGCTGCTCGTGCCCCGCCAGGCCGGTGGCGGCGTTGGCGTCGGGTGATGGAGAACGACGTGGAGGCCCACTGACGGGCACCGTCTGGGCGACGCGAGCAGCAAGATCAGCTCGACGCTTAGCACGGGATCGATGAGCATCAGCCATGTAGACAATGGAGCAATGGCGAGTTGATCGACGGAAGAGAAGCTTTGAAGCACCCCTACCTGGCGCACCAAATGTCGGATTCAGGGTTCCGCAGACCCTTGAGAGGTTCGAACACTGGGGTGCGTGCAAAGAGATCCCTCTTCCCAACCTATCGACTCAATGATTCCACAACCTAGCTTGACGAACCTGAGGAACAAGGGACACAGAAGTTTATCCTGGTTCGGGCCACCTTGCGGTGTAATACCCTACTCCAGCTTTGTGGTGGATTGCCTCGAGGGGCTGAGGATGAACTAGTACAGTGGATGAACAGCCTCGGGAGGAGAGGTCTTCTTAAGCTCGATGAGCTGGTGAGGTGGTTCGGGTGGAATGGATCTGATCCTGTCTATCTGCCTCTCTCTCCCTCCCCTCTCTATGGTGGTGGCTAGGTCCTATTTATAGTGGCCTAGGTCCTCTTCCCAAATGTAGGCGGGAAGGGATCCCACAATGGCCAAATTTGAAGGGAGACAACTAGTACAAGCTATCCTGACAAAAGTAGGCTTCGCCTGCAAAAAGGTTGTGGTGGTGACACTTAAGTGGGCTCTGAGATGACCTCCGTCCTGTCGTCTTGGCGGTCTTGGTCTCGTTACACCAATACGGAAACCTTTGCTTGATTTGTCGGGACTCCGCGCCTGCGCTTGCTTCCTTGGCACCAAAGGGGAAACTGGTACACTGCACTCGCTGGTGCCCGCCTGGCCTTGGTCGTCATGGCTCACGTCATGTGAACTTCACGAGGTGCACCTTGCATTGATATCTCCCCTCCTGGGGAGCCAGCCTAGTGAGGCCGCCCCTCAGGGAGGTCTTGGTGTTGTCCGCCTCGCGAGGCTTGGCCCCTCGTGATTGTCTTGGGTCGTTGTTGATGAAGCTGGGCCATACCGGGCCGTTGACGGAGCCACACCGTGGACCGCAGGCAGGCAAGTCTGGGTACCCCCATTCCGAGGACGCCGACACAAGGCATACTACGAACAACCAAAGATAGCATTTGAAACTGGACATATGCTAACTACAAACAACCGAACAACCAAAAACCTTTAAAAGAGGCATATGCTAGCTATAATAAGCTTAACAACAAGCAAATATATGCATTCCTATCAGTATGTTTAAAACGGGTATTGATGAAAATGTACAACACAGTAAATAGTTGCACATATAGAGCATCACATTGTGAACAACTGAAATAAACAAGACATATTGTAAACACCCAAATATAGCAATTAAAACTAGACATATTCTCACTACACTAGAAAAGGGACTCTACAAAACAAATCATGGGTTCCCCCTGTGAAGAGGCACAGCAAAACAAATCATTGGTTTCCTCACTTGTCATAGATGGGCTCGTTCCCGTGGGAAGAGCACGAACCCTGGGTGTCGTGGAATTGTCACGGCAGATGTCCTAGTGTGAGGACTTAGTCGTGGAGCCATCGCAACTAGGTAAGCTTAAAGGGGTTAAACGGGACAAAGGACACAGGGAGTTTATACTGGTTCGGCCCCTTGTGGTGAAGGTAAAAGCCTAATCTAGTTTGAGGTGGTATTGCTTATGTCTCGATTACCAGGGAGCGAATACGCTTGACCTAGCTTTCGATCTGATATCTCTTGCCTTCAACCGCCTCCGGGTCGTCCCTTTATATACACAGGTTGACGCCCAATGGCCTATAGAGTCTCGGCCGGCTCATAAACGTGTCTGGTTCGGTGACTAACTACACTTGCCTTATAATACAAGTCATACATATATGGCGGTTTTATCCCTATGGGCCTTAAGCCCCCCTTGGGCCTTGGGCCCTTTAGTGAATCTGCTTCATGAACCGCCAACGTTAACACCTTCATGGGCTTCAGTTTGATGAACCACCATTGGGATAACCCGGCCCCTCCTGGGCGGGTCATGCCCAATAGTCATATCCCCAACATTAGGCCCCTGGTTGATTTGAACTTATTCATGTCAATCTTCAACACTTTAGAAAAAATCCTTCTTCACCTGCTTATGTAAGACATTGTAACCCACCGTGACATCATCTCCTGGAATTTCGGAGACCCGCCATGACGTCATCTGTCATTAATTTTGCACAATACCCAACATATCTTAACGGATCCTTATCTTTAATAACCATCCCGAAAATCGAGGCGTTTCCATCGTCACATATCCATTTTTTGTCTCCTTGATTCCCGCGCATGTCACTTATCCTTCCATCCTTATAAATAGGGCCAGGGGTCCCTTTCTTTTCTCCCCCTTGCCTCTTCATCTCTTTCTTCTTCCTCGCATCACTCCAGCACCCAATCTCCACCGCCGTCCTCGACCTCCGCTACTGCATCGACAACGGATGTTGCATCAACCTGATCTGTCCAGAGTTTTGGTCCCGCGCCTCTGCTGCTTAACAGCTCAAGTACGTTTTCCTCCTTCCATTTCCTTTAGATCTCATTAGGGTTTCTTGCAAGTTAATCAGAGTTCATCCTTGTTCTTCGCTGTATCTTGTAACTTTGATTCGTACTTAGCACTCCTCCTACACGGCGGCATCCGTGATACTTGTTTTTGTTGTTAGACCATCCCCTTCACGTAAGAAAAACCAATCTGAACATATGAACTGCTCGAGCACTGTAATTTGGGTCAAAAATATTTTCCATTATCCGAAGTATCGCAGATCCAAAATCCTAGCATCCATCTGTGAAACTTGTTTGCTTCAACACTTAGTAGAATTCGCTCTTGATAGATCTTGAATACCATTGCTGTCATGGCGGCTTACATCACTAGTTATAATTTAGTCATATGGCATTAGGCCCCGTTTAAGCCGCCAACCTGATTATATATTGCAGCATTCATTTCCGGCTTTAATGAAAACAATCTTAAAACCGGCAAATTTTCTTTCTTTTAGGCTTCCTCCTTCACAATGCCGAAGACGACCACTTCATGCATTTGGGTTCCTCCTATCGTCACCGAAAACATGCTCAAGGATTTTGTTAAAATCGGCTTCTTACCAGCAAAAGATGTCATGCATTGGCGTGCCCCCAAACCAAGCGAAAGAAGACCTCAGCCAAAGGACGGCGAGGTCATTGTTTTTACTGATCATATGAATCAGGGCTTCTCACCGCTCGGTTGTAAGTTTTTCTGGGATATTCTGCACTCTTTCAACTCCATCCTCAAGACATCGGACCCAATTCTGTATCAAACGTGTGCAACTTTCAAGTTTTCTGTGAAGTGTACCTTCAAGAGGAGCCCAGTGTTGAACTATTCAGGGAATATTTTTATCTAAACCGGCAGAACGAGTGCACTAACGGACCCAGCTTAGAACTTGGCGGGGTCTCAATTCAACGAAGAAGAGATGATGTCTTCCCCTATGCTTGCTTGTCGAGTCACCCCAAAGATTGGAACCAAACATGGTTCTATTGCAAAGATACTTCTCCGACTAATGGAAATCCACTGTCGAGTTATCGTGTCTAACGGCTCGACCCAAAGCTTGCACCCACTTTTGCAAAGGTCAAGGCCCTGCTAGGAAACAGGTTAACCGGTATTGATTTGGTTCGGTGCTGGGTTTCTTGGCGAATCATACCCTTGAGCCGTCGACCCGGCTTAATATGCACTTACTCGGGTGATGCGAAAGATCCACTGCGCCACAGCTCCGTGTACCTCACTGATGATGCAATTAATGAAATGACAAAGACCCTTCTGAACGAGAGCCTGGGGAGCTGCAACAAAGTGGGGCTGAACCCTTTCTGCAAACTTAACCTGCCACCAGATTCGAGCCTCTAAATTACTTACTTCACCTTATTACTCAATGTTTTGTTAACTCGACCTTGATGATTTTCACAGGCTGCATCTGATTTTTGGAACAAGGAGTATGACCATGAAGCTGCTAAAAAGGCAAGGACCAAAGTGAAAGCCGTCAAGAAAACCGCTGAGGTAGTCCTGGATTATGGGGTCCTCGGGTGTCCGGGCTATGCATCATGGGCTGGACTAATGGGTCGTGAAGATACAAGATAAAAGACTTTCCCCCGTGTCCAGATGGGACTCTCCTTTGCGTGGAAGGAAAGCTTGGCGTGTGGATATGAATATTCCTTTCTCTGTAAACCGACTCTGTACAACCCTTTCCCCCTCCGGTGTCTACATAAACCGGAGAGTTTAGTCCGTAGAGACAATCATAATCATATAGGCTAGACAATTAGGGTTTAGCCATTATGATCTCGTGGTAGATCAACTCTTGTAACCCCTATTCTCGTCAAAGTCAATCAAGAAGGACGTAGGGTATTACCTCTATCAAGAGGGTCCGAACCTGGGTAAACATCGTGTCCCTTGTATTCCGTTACCATCGATCCTTAGACGCATAGTTCAGGACCCCCTACCCGAGATCTGCCGGTTTTGACACCGACATTGGTGCTTTCATTGAGAGTTCCTCTGTGGCGTCGACAACGGGATTGATGGCTCGCCTTGTTATCAAGGACAGTACAACTTCCAAAGAAGCCCTCACCTCAGGCCAAACCCTCCGGCTGGGCAGCTTTACCATGGCCGCCCGTTCGGCCTTTAAGCCGGTGATGACTTCCCAAGTCATCGAAAATCGTCTCTGTGTTGACCCCGAATACTCCAAACGGATGGATCTGGCAGATTTGTCGTCTTTAAACAAACTCCTGGATTGCATCACCGCCATGGGGATCGCTACAGACTATGATCGGATTGGGCTTAAGCCCGATCAGAGAGAAATCAAATCTCCGCTGGTCACCCATCAGATAGCGGTCCTAGTGGAGCAAAACAACAACTATTCCCCTATGTTGAAAACAAGTTACGTTCGGATTTTTGAGCTCGGAGAGGCGGATACCCGTCTGCGGGGTGACACTTCCAGTCCTCTAAACTTAGAATCGGGTGTTGGGCCTAAAGAATCATTGGACACCCCAGAGCCCGAACTGATAAACTCAGAAGTTTTTCAAACTCCAGACTCCACATTGGGCCAGGGTTCGGATTTAACACCACCCACCCACCACAAGCAATATTCTCCAAGCAATTCCGGTCCCCCAGATATATGCGACCTCATGTACGTACGGTAGCAGCCTCAGGAAACAGTCCATCACTTTTCGGCAAGATTCCTCCTTGTCAAGGACAAGATTAAAGATTGCCTCGACGAGGACGCGATTTCAGTATTCTGCAATAATTGCGCGAACGAAGGAATCCTCAACGCCCTCAACCGATGTCGCGTACTGCACTTCACTGACTTGGCAACCATAGTACAGAAGTATTGTGCAATGGAAAGCGCCTGGAAAACTCAGACAGCTCGCTAGGAACCACCGGCGTGCACGCCACCTCCCTAGCGGGCAAAAAGGATGCACTCTCGTGGGCCCCATAGGCAAGAAGATTAAACCCATTACGGGACGTGGAACCGTCCTTGAGGGATGGCTCGATAAGCCATGGAAAATACACACGACATCGGATAACGAACCAACCCACAGCCTCAGAGCGTGTTGGATACTCCGGCAAGTGGCCAAGAGCGGTGAGGATATCCTCATCAAAAACATCTCAAATCAGTGCTCTCCAGAAGAAAACGACCTCAGAGTATTGATGGTCTTCGAGACTTTCTCTTCAAACAATCAGCGTAAGAGGGCACTCCGTGACCTCGCCGAAGTCTGCCAAGTCGCAACAATAAATCCCTGGAATGACACGGCCATAACTTTTAATGCCGAGGACGAACCAAAAGTTTGGTCAGTCCGGGAACCAGTCGCCTTGGTTCACAATCCAATTGTGGAGGCTTTTGGTTCACTAAAGTGCTCATGGACAGCGGCAGCGGGTTGAACCTGAGGAGCTGCATCGAGCAAAGTAATACAACCTTTCGAGGAATCATTCCCAGTCAGGAAGCAAGATGCGCGGGAAAAATTAAACTCGGGGTGGTATTCGGCATGCTGGAGAACTATCGGTCCGAATAGATAACCTTCCAAGTGGCCCCTTTCAACAGTGGATATCACGCCCTGTTGGGGCGAGACGCATTCATGCGCTTTCAAGCCATACCTCACTACAGGTATATGAAGCTCAAGATGCCCGGGCCAAACGGTATTATCACTATTCCTAGTGATCCAGACATAGCGCTCCGCGCCGAAAACAAAACCGAATCCCTGGCCCTCGAAGCACTATCCGAGGCCCTTGCGGCTGAAGAATTAACCGCACTGCACTCCATGGTGGATAGGGACGACATAATCCTCGATAAGCGACCCAAATCCACCTCCTTCAAACTAGCGGGCGAAATAGTTAAATTTCAAGTTCACCCGACGGACCCCAAGAAGACATCTTCCATCGGAGCACAGCTGGGCCCGACGGTCGACGCTGCATTACGCGCGTTCCTGCCCGAGAACTGGGACATATTCGCCTGGCACCCTTCTGATATGCCAGGAATCCCACGCAGATTGGCCGAACACAATCTCAATATATTAAAGGGATATAAGCCGGTCAAGCAAACACTGCGGCGCTTTTTCGAACCCAAACGACAAGCTATGGGGGGAGGAGCTAGCCAAGTTAAGTGAGGTCGGGTTCATCAGAGAAATAAAACACCCGGACTGGCTAGCAAACCTGGTAATGGTACCAAAGAAGGATAAATCCTGGTGCCTGTGCGTCGATTTCAAAGACCTCAACAAGGCCTGCCCCAAGGATCCTTTCCCCCTCCCCCGCATCGATCAAATCATTGATGCTACTGCAGGACATGATTCACTGTGTTTCCTCGACGCATACTCCGGATACCATCAAATCAAAATGAAGGAGTCTGATCAAGCCGCAACGGCATTCATTACCCCATATGGGCCTTTCTGCTTTAACACTATGCCCTTCGGGCTGAAAAACGCTGGCGCCACCTACCAACGCATGATTCAAACATGCCTGGAGAAAAAATCGGCAAGACGGTCGAAGCATATGTGGATGACATCGTCATGAAAACTAAGCACATCGAGTCACTAGTAGACGACCTGCGTCTCACATTCAACAACCTCCGTATATATGACATCAAGCTCAATCCGGAAAAGTGTGTCTTCAGCATCCCCGCCGGAAAACTACTGGGCTTCATCGTTTCAAATAGATGAATTGAGACAAACCCAGCCAAAATCTGAGCTTTGTCACAATTGGCTACACCAACAGACCTCAAACAGGTCCAAAAACTAGCCAGATGCGTGGCAGCTTTAAGCCGCTTTATCTCCAGATTAGGAGAAAAAAGCATTGCCACTATATCGCATGCTCCGACGCACTGACCGCTTCGAGTGGATAGATGCGGCAACAGCTGGACTGGAAGAAATAAAAGCTCTTTTAGCGAGCAACCCAATCCTGGCCGCGCCAAACTTTGGCGAACCCATGTTATTATACATCTCTGCAACACACCAGGTGGTGAGTGCGGTGCTCGTCGTCGAACGAGAGGACGGACATAAATTCCCACTTCAGAAACCGGTATATTATGTATCCACTATCCTCACACCATTCAAATCCTGGTACCCTCATTACCAAAAGATAGCATATGCGGTCTTCATGGCATCCCGGAAGCTACGACACTATTTCCCAGAGTGCTCGATCACGGTGACTTCCGAAATACCACTCAATGACATAATAAACAACCGCAAAGCTACAGGTCGAATTGCCAAGTGGGCCATTGAGCTCTTGCCATTTGATATAACATACAAACCACGTTGAGCCATTAAATCCTAAGTATTGGCTGACTTCGTCACCGAATGGACAGAGGCCAAACTCCCTAAAGAGTACGGTACATATTCCAATTGGGTCATGCACTTCGATGGCTCTAAAATGCTGGCCAATCTAGGAGAGGGTGTCGTCTTAACGTCCCCCACAGGAGACACAGTCCAGTACGTACTCCAAATATTATATACAGACTCCAATAACGCAGCCGAACACGAGGCCTTATTGCATGGTCTTCGGATGGCTGTCTCCATGGGCATACAATGCCTGGAGGTGCGCGGGGATTCAAACCTCGCAATATCCCAAATAAACGGAGACTTCGACGCCAAAGATCCAAAGATAGCTTCCTATCGTAATGCCGTACTCAAAATATCAGCTCGGTTTGAGGGACTCGAGTTTCATCATGTGGCTCGAGAAAGTAATCAAGCGATGGATGTCCTTGCTCCCATGGGCGCCAAGCGTGACCCCGTCTCGCCTAACATATTTTTGGAAAGGCTCTTCAAGCCATCCTTGGTGTGGCAGGATGAGAGCGGCAACACTAGTCCAGATCTGATTATACCCCAGACTCCGAACAATACCGATGTCATCGGGGGCTCAGCCACCAAAATAACACCATTGGCCCATCTAATAATGGAAGTAATTGCCCCATGGACCGAACCCTTCTTGGCCTACCTTAATAGGCGAGATCTCCCTGAGGATCAAAATGAGGCTCGATGCATCGTTCGGCGTTCGAAAGCCTACAAGGTTCATGAGGGAGAGCTCTACAAGAAGAGCGCTACCCGAATACTTCAAAGATGTATCCCTGAAGAAGAAGGACGGTAGCTCCTGGCCGAAATCCATGCTGGTCTTAGCGGTCACCACGCCGCGGCTCGGGCTCTTGTAAGCAAGGCCTTCCGTACCGATTTCTTCTGGCCAATGGCCCGAGCAGATGCACATGACCTTGTCCAACATTGTGTGGGATGCGAGCTTTTCACCAATCAAAGCCATATGCTGCCTACCGCCTTACAAACAATCCCCATTACTTGGCCTTTCGCGGTCTGGGGGCTTGATATGGTCGGACCCCTTAAAGGGGGAAGCCATAAGAAAAAACATCTGCTGGTCATGGTAGATAAATTCACTAAGTGGATAGAGGCCAAACCAGTTAAACGGCCGAAGCCGGACCAGTGATAGACTTTATATCCGGTGTCGTACACCGTTATGGTGTCCCACACAACATCATCACCGATAACGGCTCCAACTTTACAGCCGACGAAGTGAAAACATGGTGTGCTAACCTGGGCATCAAGCTCGATTATGCCTCCGTCTATCACCCCCAAACAAACGGTCAAGTCGAACGAGCTAATGGTCTTATCATGAGCGGCATTAAGCCTAGACTAGTACGGTCTTTAAAAGAGTCAGGCAAACACTGGGTCGAGGAGCTCGACTCTGCGCCCAATCGCACTACCGGTTACACACCATTCTTCATGGTGTACGGTGCGGAGGCTATTTTGCCCTGCGACATCATTCATGACTCACCTCGAGTGCGCATATACGAAGAGAGAGAAGCCGAGCTTGATCGGTAGGATAGTCTAGATGCCCTGGAGGAGGAGCATGATGTTGCAAAATCCCGTTACGCATTTTATCAACAACAAGCTCGCAGATACCAAAGCAGAGAAGTGCGGGACAAGACTTATAATGTTGGTGAACTCGTTCTACGCTTGCCAAAAAAGAAAAATGACAAACTCAAGACCAAGTGGGAAGGTCCCTTCATTATAGATGAAGTTCTCACCAGAGGTTTGTACCGTCTGTGTGATGCATCGGATAATCGCTTAGAGCCGAACCCGTGGAATGCGGCCAGACTCCGAAGATTCTACACCTAGAGCCGGACTCATTGTTCGTTTTCTTCTTCTCCTATTTTCATTTTCTCTCTCTTTAAAATTTTTCTTTAGCTTTATAGCTCTTGTGCGACTAGACCGCACACTTATGAGGTACACATCCTTAAATGTATACGCCCATAATACCTGGGGGCTTCTTTTACAAAAGCTTATTATCATTTTCAGAGTATCAAGCTCACCACATATGTGTCCTTTTATGATATATACCTTTTCTTCGCCATTATATGCACCTTTATGACTTAAGTTTTTGCCAAGCTGGGTTGCCTGGCTCCTGTGCTTATGCCCTACGTTCTCGTTTGTTCGGCTAGGGCATAAAGGGAGCACCTCTGCGATTGTTACAGCCGGGTCATCCGGACTTGTACCTCAGACTGGGTGAAGCCGAAAGCTAGCATTCTTAAGGGAATGATTTGTCGGTGAGTAAAAGACGAACTGCCCTCATGGCACTACAAAACCCTAGAGTATAAATGTGTACTGTGATTTTTCAGCATCACAGCTTCGATATGCACAGAGAACCGCATACCAGCCCAGGGAAAGGAACCCTTAACGGAACTATTCTCTCTAGAAGATGTTTCTTACAATCAAATGTAATATAACATAACTCCCCGAATACAACTTGTCTGTTCAAGCAATGATGACCGGACTGCCTGGTTTCCGAACATACGTTGGTGTTTACCTATGGTATAGTATTCGGAAACACTCCTAACCTAGGGTTCTCGGAGGTCGAAGCAGAAAGTCTGCCATGACAATCGTTTTACAAATTCAGTTGGAGACAAGTTTGTTGACAAAAGTACATTGCTACTTAGACTAAAAAACTTCTTCTTCCTCTAGACCCTCTAACAGGCTGTCTAGTTTACAATCTTGTTGGGAACTTGGCGGCCACCTTCACTTGGTCGTACACCAGACTGACCGGAATTTCCTGTTCGTCGGATCCTCGAGGTCCGACCCAGGCCATATGATTGGGATCAAGCCCGGTGTACCTTGTTTTCACCATGTCCCAGGCTTCCCGAGCACCTTCTCGGCATGTCGATATCTTCCATAGCCCAAAACGGCGCCGAGCTCCCTTGAATAAATTCACAAGGTCCTCCATACTTCCTAGAGGAGAATCGGCCGTCCATAAAGCCTTAGCAATGCTTCTCATCGCCTTCCATGCTCGCTCATGCACCTTGGATAGCTCTTGTAGCAGGTCGCCTTGAAATCCGGACACCTCTTCTTTGGGCCGCCCAGTCAACTCACCTACAGGTATAAACTTGTTAGGATTCGCATCAGCAAACTATAAGGACAATAAGTTAAAAGGCATACTGAATATGTCGCCTCTTTCAGCTCTTCGCCGAGCTGGGAGTTGGCGTCCTGCAGCTTGTTCTTCTCATCCCTGGTCCGCGTCAGTACACGATGACCAGTGGCCTCTTTCCTTTCGGCATGTTCTTTGTCCGCCTGCGCGACCTTCAGTTTCTCTTCCAGTTGTGCCACCGATCCTGCCATTGTAAAATGCAACAGTGTTCATTTGCATAAACATGACTAGCACATGATTATTTTTTCGAACAAAAGGAAACATTACCAGTTGGTGCCTCCTTGGACTTCTCTAGTTCAGCAGTAACAGCAGTCAGCTGGGTCCGACACTGCTCCAGCTCCCGAGATAGCACGCTGTTCTTCTTCGTAAGTATCTAATTATACATCGATCCTTAAAATCAGTTGCTTCAACTATTTTTAAGTCTCGAGGGCTACTAGTATATGGCTATTAAATCTACACAAAATGATCTTACACGCATATCCTTTGAAAGTTGGCGAGTTTCCTCGGCAAGCCCATCTCGAGCAGCCCAGATATATGCATCCACCGAACTAAAGGCATTGAATGCCTCTTCAGTAAAATTAGGATCGCGCATAGCTGCCCTTCGGCGCCGATGGTTCATGGCACTCTCCACCTCAGAGTTGGTAACGGATACATTATCTGAATCATCGGAGAGAGGACAATCCGACATGGCACTCGTATCGACTCTTGCCCTAGAGGCAGGGTCCGGGGTCGGATTGATGGACGTATGTCCGGTGAAGTCTCTGGATATAGTCCGATGAGTGCTCTTCCTGGAATATGGGGAAGGAGAAAAACATCATAGTTCGGCATGTTTGTCACAGGGCATATCAAAAGTTGTACCTTTTCGATGAAGGTCGGAGCTTGGAAGAATCGTTGTCCACCTTTCTTTTTGAAGATCCGCCTTGTGTCGGCATACCCTTCTTAAGGGACGATCCATATGCGGCGTGGAAAGACGAGTGCCACCCATTTTAGAACACAAGACATTGCAGTGGGTAAAGCACAGTAAGAAAACTCTTTTTGAGGAGACACCTTCAAGGTACTTACGTGGGAGGAAGGGAGAAGGCCGGGGTAATCGGCTATAATGGCCACTTCCGTGCCATCATAACTCGCTTGATAGAAAAACCCCTCCTTGAGCTCTACGGATATGTCCGGATCCTCTTCGAATCCGGGATCCAGGTCCCGATTATGGTCCTCCGGCTGCGGGGCAGGGCTATAAATCTCCGCGACAACTTTCCTCCATTCCTGTCAAGAAATGGTGGGGTTAAGTTCAGCTGGGTACGACTCGGGAGGAGCATTAAGTAAAATTATTGGGCGAAGGCTTACCCAGCTGGGAGGATTGTACATGGAAAAGTCATCTCGACACTTGAGGCGAGTGAATTCCTCTTTCTCCCCCTTAAAAAGATCAGCCAGCATGGCAGCCAAGGCGGGGAAGTTGTCCGGACCCTTACGTCCGCATCGTGATGGGTTGTCTTCTCCGTTGTAATGCCACATGGGGAGTCCTCTGGATTGGAGTGGCTGAACCCCCCGCGTTATTGAACTCGCCATTACCTCAATTATGGTTACACTTGTTGCCACCAAGCATTTGTGTGAATCGTGTACAAGTGTGTACGAGCATGTTGTGATTGAGTGAACATTATCTGGAGGGGATCTCATGGTAGTTGTTTGTGAAACCATGATCATGGGGGATCTCACGGCAGTTGTTTATGAAACCATAATCCCAAGGGGCTCTAATGGCAGTTGTTTGTGGAACCATGATCCCGAGGGGCTCTCATGACACTTGTTTGCGTAACCATGACCCTGAGGAGCTCTCATGGAAGTTGTTTGTGTAACCATGATCCTGAGGGGCTCTCATTGCAGTTGTTTTCTTAACCATGATCTTGAGGAGCTCTTATGACAGTTTTGACTAATGACGACCCTGAAGGTTTCTCGTGACAATGATTGGGTGATGTGATCCCGAGGGCTCTCATAGTCAGGTGAATTAGAGAAGACCTAAGTTGTTCACAAGTCAACTGTGGTTGGTTGAAACTTGACTAATAAGCAGAAGCAAGAGGAAATAAGTTTTAGAAATATTTAGAACCACAACCCTCCTTGTCATGCTTGAGAACTTGTAGGGTTGCTATATCATTAGTTGGAACATTGTCAATACATTACATGTATTGACCCTTGTGGCTACAACGTATCATGTTGCGGGATTGTCCGTATCGAAGGAAAGATACAAAGTAGGTTTACGATGTTGTGCTCAACTACTGCTTGTGAGTAGAAGGATGCCACAAAATATTATTGCATTTCCGTTGAATGATATTATAAGCTAGCCATGAGCTAAGCAGGTATGTGATGTATTAAAGACTGCATATGTGATGTAATATTGTGGCATGTGATATTTCTTGTTATTTCATTGTGTACTGTGTGTTATAGCAATGAATTGAGGGATTAGAATGGCAAGTACGGAGATTCAGGCCCCTATCCGGGACCAAGTCGTTACATATGGTACCAGAGCACATGTTGTCTACACATCATGACCCTAGGAAATGGACTAGGAAAACTCATAGGATGAAAATCTATTTTGACACCTCCTTGTACTTATTATGCCTTGATCTCATACTTCTTACCTCTTGGCCTTTCCAATCCTCTCCCTTTCAAAACTTGGATGACCAATCTTATAGAATCGGTCAGAAGGGATCATTGGTCGCCATGACATTGGAGTTTAAGACTAAGTTCTCAAGGGCACTAAAGGATTCAAGTTAAGCATGGGACTCAAAGGAGTTGTGCATAAAGGATTTCCAATCATGAATGAAGTCTAGGAGTATTGGTAGAGTTAACTGCATCTGAGGAAAAACAAGGATGATGTCGTCAAGAAAAGGATGATGGCCACAAGTAGTTTAGACTCTACATGTTCACCAACTCAGTGCCTCTTATGTCATTCTTGGATTCAACATGAAGCAAGGCATTGAAAGCAACTAAGAAGTTTGGAGAAAGATTTAGCTTCAGACTGCAGAGTACCCAGAAGTACCTCCGGGAAGTAGAGGAGGAACTGGAAACACTCAAGGAGGAAATTGGACAGGAGAGTGCAAGAGTGGCACCAAGGAGGAAGCAGAATGAGGAGGCGACAACTCGATGATCTATATGATTAGCTCAGCTAAAGCAGGAGTGAAGCTTAGATTTGACCAGCAGTACTATGTTTATCTGAAGCAAACACTTTATGATTAGTCCAATGAGATCATAGAATGATGCCCTACATTGGATGGTGATGTGTGTTGTGTGAATGAAATGCTTGTGTGAATAGGATTAGTATGTGATTTGACCCTCACCACCTAGTAAGACTAGAAGTCGAGAAGACACCACTGGAGGAGTTAAGTCATCCATATTGGAGACTTGGAAATTTTGAAAGATAGTGAGAACATAAGACCCCGACTGAACCCACAGACATTAGGTGTGAACTATTATTTCTGGCGGGCCGCGACCATGTAGGGGGCGCTGGCTGGCATGCGAGTAATCCAATCTGGCCACGGACGACTCAAATCTGGCACTGAGGCTGGCTGCCTGTGGGTGGCGACGCCAGATTTGAAGGGGTCGGACCAGGTGATGGCTGGCACTGAAATTTAGGGAGGGGGGGATGTCTCTCCAAATTTGGGGTTGGCTCAATTAGGAAGGAGATTGGCTTCTTAAATAGGATGGGGGTTTGGGAGGCTTTTGGGCTAGTTTTTTGAGGAGGTTTAGGTGGGCTTTAGGCTTAGAGAAAAGAGGGAAGTGGCTAGCATGTTTCCAGAGAAACGGTGAACTAAAATAGGGCTACAGGTTTAATGAAACACCCGAACAAACCGATACGAAGACAACATGCTGCCAATGCAGTACTAATGATGCAAAAGGAATTCTAATTTTAAGAAAATCCTAGGCTGTTACAACACGTCAATGTCATTGTGCGACCCAAACATCTCAAAGAATGAGCATCAAATCCAAAGGTCTTGTGATGCAATTACTTTAAGAATGACAGTGGATGTCTTGCAATGGTACTAATATTTCCCTTGTAGAGTATACGAGCAATTCTTCCATTTCTAATGTACGCGATCTAGGGATCTGAGCATATCTCTCCACCCTCTTGCTTCCAAGTTCCAACAGTGCCATGCAGTTGGTTCTTTCAAGTACTCCGCTACAAAAAACCTTGACCACTTCAGTAGCAAACCTGGCCATGCTTCGAGACATGTGGTTTAGACATCCATAGGTACTCATCCCACAAATCTACGGTCATGCCATAGGCAAACATCCTGAAGGCAGCCGTTACCTTCTGGGGCATCCTCAAGGCGCCAAGAACCAGTGCGAGGCACACGTGAATCAGACAGCCCACAAGGGCACGGATGCCCCAGGAGGCTCCGAACATCGTTTGAAGGAATAATACTGCTGCTCCTTGTAAACAATCGGTAAAACAAAACTGCAATTTTCAAAATGGGAACAGTGCTACCAACATGATTTTTCAATTTTAAGTTCACTTCTACATCAAAGACTAGTGTCACACACATAGCAGGGCAAGGTACAGCTTTCAAAATGGGAATAGTGCTACCAACATACTTTCTCAACTTTTAAGTTAACTTTTTCATCAAATACTAGTATCACACACATAGGAGCGGAAGGGTAGCGTCAATCAACAGATCCATATTACGAGATACTCCATCTGTCCCAAATTACTCAAAAGTTCTAGCTTTGCCTAAGTCAAACTCTTACAAGTTTGATAAAGTTCATAGAAAAAATTACTAATATCTACAACATCAAATATGTATAGTATGAAAATATATTTTATGATGAATCTAATGAAGCTAATTTGTGTTGTAGATGTTGGTTCATTTTTCTATAGACTTGGTCAAGCTTAACAAGGTTTTAACTTGGGACAAACCTAGACCTTCAAATAATTTGGAACAGGGAGAGGAGTTAGCAATGTCTTTTTGCAGATCACTTGCAACTGGTGAGATATTCCAGTCAGTCATGACGAACAAAATGTACGAGGCACTCTGCCATTAGCCTTCAAGGCTTTCTACAAATCATCAAGCAAAGCCTCATATCTGCAGCAACATAATCTTTCCGAAATAATCAACAAAAGGCACCAGCACCTGTGACAGAATGGAGAATGACAATCATTTGGTCAGGATTATGACAGTACCTTCATTCAAAAGCAAACAATACACCAAATGCGTTAGATGGATCAAAGATTAAGAATGTCACAAGTTCAAATTATAACCTAACAGTTTTTGCTCCAAGGAAAGTATAAAATAGGAACCAAAGCAGCACAATAGCATTGCTGTGCAAAGCATGCATTGCAGATTTGTGTCTACCAATATTCCCAAGTCCTTAAATGTTAACAGGAAATATGTAATACAGTTAGATTACCAGCACAAAGCAAAAAAAGGGATAACAATTCATTGCACACATAAAAGTTACGACTTTACAGGAATTGAATTATCGCTGAATCAGTCAACTAGAAATCAATGCAAGGGAAATGTATATAAAATGAACATGGTAATGTCATGTAGTTGGTCCAAAAGTTACAGGACTGTTCAAACAGCTAACCATGTCTAAATTACATTAACTGTCGCAAGAAAGCAATCAGCAGTAGCATAAAATTGGAAAGATCAATTGTACCTCAGGAATCTACAGCAATTGGAGTCGGCCCAGAGGTTCCATCTATGGATACTTCAGCCGCTGCATCAGAATCTGTGTTATTTAATACTGGAACCTCCTTCTCCCTCCAAATTGCATGAACTTCATCAGTTCGGAACCTTTGAGTAAATGTCGAGTCCTCCAGGGGTGTGGTCACACCATGTGCATATGCCAGTAAACCAGTGTATGCAATCATCGCACCATTGTCTATACAATATCGATCATCAGTTGCAAACAGCCTACCCCCTCTCTCTGAGCACATAATCCTCATCATCTCTTGCAAACGTTCATTGCATCCAACACCACCAACAATAAGAACATCCTTCGAATCACAATGTGCCATGGCACGTTCAGTGATTTCAACAAGCATAGCAAAGAGAGTTTCCTGGATATGGCCACCAACTGCCTTAATTAGAACATATACAACTTATCTTCAATCAAAGTAAGCTTAATCATTACCTAAATACTTGTACAAGGATAAACTAAAGGAGTTCAATAATAAATCATACCTGCAATGAGTAGCACAGGTCTGCTGGTGTGCACTCGTTATTTTCAAGCTTTTCAATCGCTGCAGCTTCGATGAAGCTCAATATGCCACTAAATGACACATCCATACCCTTTACAACATAAGGGAGGTCGATGAACTTCTCTCCCTTCTTTGCAAGCTGGAAGAGAGGAAGACATGTAGAGTAGACTGAATAAACATGCCACTGGGAAAGATGAAGACTACATGACACAACCATACATCTGTCGCAGGAATGGGAATAACCTTTTATTTCAAAAAGAAAGGATGGAAGGGACAGGCCAACATGAGATGGAAAGTACACACCAATATCACACTTGCATTGCACAACTGCTTTTAGTGTTTTAACATTCTTTTCTCACATTCGTTGCAGAAAGCATTTACGTTGTATGTTTGTTTTCATTTTTTATCTGTACATTGAGTTGTTAATGAATCTGCTTCATTCGTTGACTCTATTTCAAACATTAATTTACTCCTGCATTTCACGGAAATTGGCAATGGCTCCTAGGTGCATATGCACCCATTGTCTAAATACACATTTTGAAAAGTTGAAAAATTCCGAACAAAAATCCCACGTGTATATCCGGACATTCTATGTGTGTGCACAAAGTTTTCGGTGAAAAACAAGGTTTTTTGTGGCTTGTGTAAAAAAGACAATTTCTGATGCTTCATTACAACTATTCATTTTGCATTTCTTTATCTTTTTTACACAAGCCACAAAAAACGTCGTTTTTCACCGAAACTTTGTGCATGCACATAGAATGTCCGGATACACCCGCGGGATTTTTGTTCCAAATTTTTCAACTTTTCAAAGTGTGTTATTTAGACAATGGGTGCATATGCACCTAGGAGCCAAAACACCTTTCTTTTTCATTTGCTCAATACAGCCTCTTTGATTCAAATGATTACTTACTAGAGAATTTTGGAGGATTCAAATCCTTAGGATTTTTCCCTGTGTGGGTTGTTTCATTTGTAGGATTACAATCAGAAAATTTTCCTTAGGAATTATTTACACTAAGTTTTCGTAGGAAAATTTCCATCCACTCCAACCTCAAGTGAAGAATCCTACTTTTTTCCTGCGCACAATCAAACGCCATACTAATCCTGTAGGATTGAAGATGGCATACCACTCCATTCCTGTGTTTTTCCTGTTCATGCGTTTTGGAAATCCCGTGAATGAAAGAGGCCCCAAGTGTTAATAAAAGAAATAGGCTTCCACAGTTCAAACCCAACATCACTTAAATATTTCTGCATATCATACATAACTTAACTTGATCAAGATTTTCTACTTTGAGCCTATGGCTGGATTTTCAAAAAAAATTGCAGGATATTAGTCAAGATCCTTAACACTGCAAAACAATGAAAATTGGACAATGTTTATGATTTGAGCACATTTAACAATTTAAGAAAACTCAGTCCTGTGGTCTACTGATGTGCAAGGAATCTTGGTAAAAGGCAAATATATTTTTGACGGCACAAATAAACAAGCCCATATATCAAATACCATATGAACTGTATGGTTGAAATATGATATTGTAGGTCATGGCTACTACTGAATCAAAATTACCTGACTAAGTAACGTGATACTTCTGAATTTCAACAGGAGCAAGAAGAGAATTGACAAAGAACAATATAGCAACAACTTCAAAGTTCCGTCAAATTTATCAACACCGATCTCTTTTATGAAGTCTGATCTACCCCAGGTTTTGCAACAGCAACAACAACAAAGTCTTTCAACCCAAACAAGTTGGGGTAGGCCAGAGTATTACAAAAAAATTAAAAATAAGTACGAGAACCTATACATTAAGTCAAGTCCATACCTAATCTATTCTTTACACAATGAAGTGTATCTCACCTAACAGGCATCACGTCCATGCAAGGTAAATAATACTGTCTCTTGTAATAAATCAGCGACACTTATTTTGGGACGGAGGGAGTAGAAAATAGCTCAATCATTAAGGGATAGTCGGATAAGGATGGTCAAATTGGCAGGGTATAGAGGATTGGAGAATATTGAATATACCATAGATTTGGGAGGATGACAAAGAAAAAGATTAGATTGATAAACACTTTACCACGGCTTGATTGGCAATAGATACATGCTCCCCTTTATTTTATATAAAGATGGTTTACTTGGTCCTCAATTAATATCTTATCATTATGGAGCATCTCTAATCTTGCCCCAACTAATTAACATTGCATGTGCATAAACATAGAATTAGGCATTATCTAAGTTAATATAGAGTACTACTTTAATTAGGAATAGAGATAAAATTAGAGATAAAGATCAGCTTAGTATTCATTGAACAAGCGATAGGGTTTCTAGAGACAAGATTCTATTTGTGAAGCATGTAAGCATCATTGCTGGTGTTATCATCATGTCGGCCCTACACTCTTGTCGTGCTTAGCTATGCTTAGGGCTGTGAGTCTTGATCCATCTGGGAGATGAACCACGTTTGGTACATACACATGATAAGTGGATTGTGGTCTGCTTCTGGGGATAATTATGTTAATATGACTAAAGGCAAAGGTGAGTGGCCATGTTGGAGAACATGGTGGGTTGTCTCACTTACGCCACTATTAGGACCTGACCTCTCATTTTCTTGATCCGAGACTGAGCGTGCTAACCACACGGGGTTATATGGGTCACCCCTTGGCCTAGTGCGGTAGTACCTTACCTCAGACCACTCCAAGAGTCACATAATTCAGGGTTTCCATTTGGTATATGCATAGAAAGATAATTGGCAACATGGTAGGATTGTAGCACGGCTTGCCAAGTGGATAAAACTATATTGTGGGAGATAGGCTTGGGTCCTCCATACAACAGTTGATGTTGTATCAAAGATTTGGCCGGACTCGCGATTCAGGTAAAACTCAGATGGGTGACTAGCTGGACTAAATGCAGCATAGGGGAAGTGTTGTGGTCCATGACCCTCTGTCAGCACCCCAATGGGCGGGTGTGATGTGATGCTAAGAGCCGATTGACACGTGTGTGGGTAAATTGGTACACCCCTGCAAGGTTAAATCTACTCGTATAGTCATGTCTGTGGTTATGCCGTTATGGACAACTTGGAGATTGTTGCTTGATCATAGACAACTTTAATGGTTACCTTAAATTGCCAAGATAAGTGCGAAAGCCATGGACTGCTTCCTTGCAGGCGAGTCATGGGCTATGTTACATGGTACGGGGATACAGATACAGGGATACGGGTACGGCGATACGGGAAAATGGGATTTTCTGAAAATAGACTTACGGGGATACGGCGAGTATCTGTACAAATGCATAAAAAATCAGCACTAATAGAAAATATTTTGAGAATGATAAAATTGAGGTTAATGAAGTAACCTGATCTTTTGAGGATGATAAAATCAGCAGTGAAGAAGTTGCTGCATTTTTCAAGTGTCGTGCGTGAGGGTTTGTTTTAGCGATCAAAATTGCATATGAGGCAGCCCACAATCGGCCTCCTGATGGGCTCTGGTTCAAGTCGTAACAGCCCTATACGTATCCATGTGGTATCCCCATCGTATCCCAGCCGTTTTGCATTTTGCTCCTTTTATTTTAATTCAGAAAAAGGGGATACTTAGGGATACGTGTATCCCCTGCGTATCCATGCGTATCCCCGTTCTGGCCACGTTTTTTGCACTGATACAGCACCTCCCAGCCGTATCCCTGCAACATAGGTCGTGGGAGGGTTCAAGGTGGTGCATTACTGTGGAGGTTAACATAGATGTAGCTAGTTCTGATGTAAGTCTTGCCGAGTACAATTGTACTCACCCTTGTTGTTCATTAATAACTTGTTGCAGAGTAGGCTTACAACCCCGATGGTGGTTACTACGTGGATCTCAATGTCGGCGTGTAGTTTGGAGGTCCAGACAACAATCTATGCCTTTGGAAGGGTCACTGTATTTTGTTCATCCCTCTTAGGCTTTCATTAAACATGTTTTATACTCGGACATATTTCGTTTCCGCTGATGCTTGATGTACTGTTGGGTCATGCAACCTCTGCTTTTAATATACCTGCTATCTTTGCTCTCTTATGAGACTTTGTTATATATATGCTTTCAAGGGTAGAGTTGTGTTACTTGTTTTCACACACACGGCGTGCATGATGCAAGTATTGATATAAAGTGCACGTTCTGTGTAGGGTCTTGGAATCTATGTTATGCATGTGCTAGCAGATGATCGAATACAGGGTGAAGCAATTCATGTACTGAGAGCTTAGGAGCTATATCACGCTACTCCAACCATGTGTCCATTTTACTGGTTGTGGCTGGGTATGTATTGATGCTTCGGCTCAGTTAGATCAATTGAAGGAATGTTTCAGACCACCCCGCTCGGACGAGGTGATCCAGTAGTGGGGTAGTGGCTTGAATGTTTCAAGCTCTCCGAGACTATTAGGAGCTCACGGCCCATCAAATATTGGTGTCGTTGTCCGAGCGTGAATCTCAGCTTTATGCATCATTCTCTATAGCTAGATTTGTGTAATTTTGGTCCTAGGGTCCGACGGCGTTTGTATCAAAGTCGGGTTTCGATCCTGAGACCTGTGGGTTATGGGCCCATGTAAGCATCTCTAATGTCTATATCTCTACATATTTTGTAAAATGCACAAGGAATTATATTATTGCACAAATGTATGCATGTATACAATCTAGCACTGCATTTTTTGGTAATTTCTTTGATATTCACATGTATTCAAACCCTATATGGTGCACATAAACATATGCTTCAGCTTTTGATATTCACATGAAGCCAAGCCAATACAAGTCAAGCAAGCAACCATGATCAACAAGTCAAATGAAAGAAAAAAGATAAGACCAAGTCAAAGGGGCCAACTAAGGCAAAGAAGCCTAAGTGAAGAATCCCATCATGGTGGAGGGATGAGAGGGATTGGTCCACCATAGGCTATGGACGTCCCCTCCTAGTACACCATGGACCCATGGACCAAAGATTAGGTCCACTACTGCTCCACCTACCATCTCAATGGTAGTCTTGTTCATCTGTGAAGGACCCATAGGCTATATAAAGCCCCCATGTGCATGTAACTCGGTCACTCTCAAGAGAATCAAGTGTAGTGCACGGAGGTTCAAGCCTCGTGCGGGGAGCTCTAGGGCCATGTCCGAGGAGCCTCGTTCGACTAGGACCGACGTTCAGGAAGAGAAGTTTGGAGAGTGTACAGCGTTGTTCAAGTCGGGCTTCCAGCCAAACCTCCCACGATGCCTACCTAACATAGGGCTAGATCACAGTCCCTCAAGGCAACTGAAACTATTAAGGAAACATTGAAGTGTCAATATTGTCGGTGTACAGCCACGTTCGTTGTAAGGCCGTCGTGCACACCCCCAATTAAATCATTATTGTGCTCCCTTTACTAATGACATTCATGATAATCACGATTGCGGACAATATCTGTAATACCTAATAGATAAAATATGAAACTACTTTTCATGATGAATCAAATGATATAAATTTTGTATTGTGGGTACTGATATATTTTTCTAAAAACTTGGTCAAACATGCACCCGTTTGACTTTTGAAAAAATAAATACACCTTATATAAAGGAACGGAAGGAGTATTGTATAAGCTAATCTAGAGGGCAGTCCAAAGGACTTGAATATCAAAATGGCATCACAAATCCAATTGTTTATTCTGTGTTATGCAATCATCCTACATGGCTACATTGGTCATATGCAATAATACATGGTCCTCTCATTTGCAAATATTATCTCATACAGGCAAGGATCACCAGCTCGGCACATTGAAAATCAATTCGCAGATCAACCAGATAAAAATCCCAATTTTCCACATTCTCAGTTTAGTTCATATATCTCATAATTAATCTATTTATGTTATTACCCATACAGATCGAAGTGCTTGAAGCAACTAAACAACTCATGCAGTTAGGCCTGAATCACAATTGAAACTAGAAATGAGCATATATGTGCATATACAGCTACAAATACTCTATAACACTAAGCTCCCTAGTTTTAAAGAGCCCACATTCAATTGAGGTCTCCAATTGGGATTGGGTCATCTGATTTTGACCGGGTCAACAATTTCTCAAAGCTCTCTAATTCAATTCTTTTATACTATACACTATGGTTCCCGATTTTTAAGGCCTCGCGATTAACTGAGGTCTTCAATTTAGAATTGGTCAACATTTCTCAAGGGCTCTCTCATTCATGATTCACTATGTTCCCATTTTAAACAATTTCATTCAATTGAGGTATTCAATTTTGGATTTGGTTTACGATTTTGACCAGGCCAACGATTTTTCAAATCAATCAGCAGCAACCGGCCTATGAGAACACATCAATCCCGTGCACTCTCCAACCACCTACAAAAAAGAATCGTCACCATGTGATACTATGGCACCAATATAGTACATGCAGCCCCTGACGTGAAAATTTCCCCACATAAATATACGTTAGTTGGCGGATAACACAGAACCGCACCACGAAAGGCCCATCAAATCACCGCATTATAAATTATAAATAAATATAAAACACACTCCATCATCGCTCCCATCTGTCAAACTAAATATTCCATCAGCTCCACAATATAAGGGGTATTATTTTTTGGAAGTCAAATTTCTTTAATTTTGACAAAGTTCAGAGCAAAAAATATCGACATCCACAATAATAACAAATGAGTACAGAAATTCATTTCATGGTGAATCTAATCATATTGATGTGATTTATGAATTTTGATATATTTATCTACAAATTTGATCAAACTTAACAGGTTTGACTTTTCAGAAAAGTAAAAGACCTTATATTTTGAAACTTTTTTTAAGAAACCCAACAACACCAACTGCGCAGCAAAGCGCACCTAGCTTCTAGTAACATTGGTAAACTGGAAGTCATATATAGAGAATTAGCATTTGACGAACCGGTTACCTGCTCGATGTTATACCCAGGGCTGGGGTCATTCGAGAGCTCGAGGATCCGCGCAAAGCGGTCGAGGCAGTTCCCAACGGCAATATCAATGGTCTCACCGAAGATCCTGTACCTCCCTTCGCTATACGCGATGACCTGCGTGTTGCCACCTGAGACGTAGAGCACAACAGGGTCCATGGCGCCGGTGACCGCGCGGCCCATTTCAATGTGCGCAACACAGTGATTGACGGCGACAAGCGGTTTCCCCCATAGGAGCGACAGAGCCCGGGCCGATGCGGCGGCGACCTGGAGAGGCCCGCCCATGCCGGGGCCCATGGTGTAGCAAATGCAGGCGAGGTCGGCAGGAGAGGCATCGGCCTCGGCGAGTGCTGCGCGGAGTAGAGGGAGTAGGTGGACGAGGTGGTGCTGCGCGGTCTCCCGGGGCAGGAAACCGTGGCCTGGCGGGGTGATGTACGTATGGCGCGGGTTGGAGAGGATTTGCCCGGAGATGGAGACGACGCCGATGCCAATCTTGTTCGCCGAGGACTCCAACCCTAGAGCAAACGGGCCAGGCGGGTGGCTACTCGCCGGAGACGACGACGAGGCCATGGCGGCGGCGGCGAGGCGGTAGGGTTTGAGGTAGTGGGCGGGGAGAAGGGACTGAGTTGTGCGTTACAAAGTGCATATAAAACTAGCCCAGATTAGACAACCCGGCGTATCCGCCGCGCCCATGCCTATAGAGGCCCATAAGGCCTTGTAAAATGCTAAAAGCATGTCTAAGCCCTGTTTGGTTCGGCCGTGAATTTCTAAAAGGAGCTGTGAAAAAAAAGCTATGAAAAATCTGATGTAAAAAAATGTATGTCATTTGACAAACCAACTGATACAGCTTTTTTAGATTTTGGCCCGCAGCGGAATCAGATTTTGTAAAGCACGTCCTGGGCTGCTTCCGCTTTTGGTTCAGATTTTGGTAGCAGATTTCTGGAATCGGATTCTGCTGGATTTGCCCTTTGGTTTACATTCTGCTGCGCGGCAGCGGAATCCATCGATAAAAACTGAACCAAACTAGTCGTCAACCCGTGCTTTCGCACGGGCTAGTTTTTTTAAAAAATTAGTGTTATATTGTGAGCATCCTTTTAATGATGGAAATTGTAGTGCGTGTATTAAAATTATTGCTCGAACAACAATTCCACTATCTGTTATCAACAATATATAACCAAGACAATATCACGTATTTGGTATTTTGAATCATTTTCAGCAGACTTTGCACACTTTAACATTGAATGGGAAGGAAATTTTGAACAATCAAAGCCAACATGCACTTGTAATAAAATAAAAGAAGAATCTATTTAAGAACTCAGTTAAGCACATAGTAATGCTAGAATGGAAATGCTTAATCAACCGAAAGGAATACCATGCAGCAAGATTATGCAGCAACCATAGGCATGCTCATAAGTCTTCCTTTTGTAATTTCTCCTTGATTCTGTTAACATTAACGCTCCATGAAGAGATGGATCACTGTTACACATACCTGAAGATGCATTTGCACATGTCACACAAAGTTAAAAATCATTATTTATGTCAAATCAATTGACATTATAGCTAATAATTAAAAAAGGATAATTGCAATGAATATGGGACAGACTACGATTTTACTCCTTGCACCATCATGATAATACCACACAGTTAAAATAGTAAATAGCACTTTGATAGACAAAACAACCCAAGACACCATTGCAATACAAAGCTCTACGGACAATGGTTAGAAGTCAAAATAACAGGAACAAAATGTACAAACACCCAAAATATACTAACTCAATGTCAGAAAGAGTAAACAAATATATTACTTCATTTCAATATATCATATGCATAAAAGAAAATATATAGAAAAGTAGTTCAAAGATCACGAAAATTAATGGTTCAACATGACAAATGTGATATTGATCAGATTTTGTAGAAGCATTAGGACATTCACGCAATATGTTGATACTTCATTTGCCATTAAGAAATCCTGTACAAATGGTCGATGCCAATTAGTCCATTCAGCACACAATAACTCACAGAAGCAAATATTTGTTTAGAAAAAATATATAGAAAAATTAGCAAAAAGATTCGGGTTAACTTGGAAATTTTGGAAATATATTGATAAATGATCTCATATTTAGATAGGACAAATCGATC
The DNA here is from genome assembly GCA_034509565.1 of Triticum monococcum. NCBI lineage: Eukaryota > Viridiplantae > Streptophyta > Magnoliopsida > Poales > Poaceae > Triticum > Triticum monococcum. Next base: position 165,218,672 of record CM067841.1, on the reverse strand, counting down.
TATTTGCATCAATCAATGTTTGCAAACAAAGGACAATACATTATCAAGGAATTCTTGCAGAAGTGTAGAAGCGGAAGTGCAGAACATTGTGCTAAAAAATAGGCTCATATGGTCATTCCAACCAATTTCTGTGTACGAACAAATAATTTCATTTAATCTAGCATGTGCACGTACATCAAAAGATTATCATTTCATACGAAGACATTATAATTTCATGTCCAACAATCTATATAGAGTTATAGACAAACATGCTATTTTTCCATCCATTATAAATTGTTCTCACCTGAAAATAGAAAAGAATAAGAGCTGCCATGAATAATGTACTATTGCCCAAAATTCAGCCAAGTAGGCCTTTAATTAAAATATCACCGGAATAAAAAGATGACTTCCCTACTGTACTTTTTGATTTGATCAAATTAAATTTTCATTAATTGGGTCATGCAATATAAACAGCTGAGACAAATCTGGCATACAGGAACTCAAGAGCATTCTATGTTTACATACCAAGGATCTCTTCATAATCATCTGACTGGTGCTACACATGCGACACATCTTGTACAGTAGTTTTGCACAACTGTTGGATTCTCTGTCGAACAAAAACTGTAGCACCCGACGTAGTACGTGGAATAGTTACATAATCATCCTGTCTCTGTAAAAGAAAGACATTGGCTATCCAAGATGATGTCAGAATTAATTTAGGCATACCCTCCAACCTTCCATTTATATATAAGGTATTAGATCATATATACATCAATGATTCTTACGATTATATGAGAATGGAAATACACGCATGCAAGGCCATATTTTCTGCTGAAGGAAAGAAATAGAGACTGAACTTTATCTGCGCACAATGCGTGCTAGTAAAAAAAATTGCGGGTTCTTTTTTCCTTGTCTATTAACGTTAACATGGAAGCAATGAATACATATAAATTTATTTGCATGTTCTTGGTGTTACTAATCAGATATTAATTACATAGCAGCTAGTACCAGCTCCATACTATAAAATACATAGACTGTACTTAAATCGACTCACATATGTTCTTAATTATTTAGTACATGAATTTATAAAAGGAACAACATTAAATTAACCAAGTAGTAAAAAGCGTATGAGGAAGAACTTCCAAAAAAGTAACTTGAGCATCATTTTTCAACGTCCCTTGTTGCTTTGAATAAATACTGCCGCAACGTCACCTTCTTGACCTCGTGAATGCTTATACGCTCCATTAGGCAAAGAGCACTATTAAAAAGAATACCATCCAAACTGCGTATTTTGTGCTTCTATGATATGCACATGTATTTTAGATCATTGTGTGACCATAAAATTGAAAGAACGGATCCAAGTTAATAGAACCATAGTGTACATCTTTGGTCATCAAGTAATGCTCCAAAAAAAATCCCCTATCCATTAAGCTTAGAAGGGATGCTTGAGTTCAGTGCACTGATGTACGTGTACCTCTTTGGTCAATTGAATCCCCTAATTTGATTAAATATTAACTACAAAACTCATGGCGATAATACATGTGTAAAACTAAGAAATGTATGAAAATAATGAACGCCTGCCATTAGAATCTCCCCATAACAGAAACCTAGACTGTACATGATCATTAGAGACCAAGTCTGAAGCTTCAAGATGCACATCACAAAAATCAACAAAAAAGGAAAAATCTACTCCAGTATTGCTCCTTGCAGTTGCAGAACTTATTAGATGAACTGATGCAAGCGATGCCTAGCAATGGAATGGATGTGTGCTAAATTTCTATGCAGAAGTTGATTTGTCCAAGCTATGGGTAAATCGTGGCACATACGTGCACATGGGAAGGAGATTGAGGTATATCATCGTGGGAGTCCCATCAAATAGGAGGGAGAGAGGGACATGTGTAATTCCTGGACGGAAAGAGTCTCTGGGAGGTGAGCACAATGGTAAGAGTCATCATGCTCGCGTCTGCTGTAGGTTTCATAGAATATTTTACTGGCTATTTGAACATTGACAATTGAATAAATACTGCCGCAATGTAGCCTTCCTGACATCCTGAATGCATATACGCTCCATTAGGCAAAGATCACTATTAAAATGAATACCATCCGAATAGCGTATTCTATGATTCTGTGATATGCATGTGTATTTTAGATCATTGTGTGACCATAAAATTGAAAGAACAGATCCAGGTTAATAGAACCATAGTGTTTTGGTTGTAAGAAATACAGAGAAGTAGATTTAACAAACCAAGTAATGCTCCAAAAAAAATTATCCCCTATCCAATAAGCTTAGAAGGGATGCTTGAGTTCAGTGCACGGAAGTACATGTACATCTTTCGTCAACTGAATCCCCTAAATAGATTAAATATCAGCTACAAAACCCATCGCAGTAATACATACGTAGGACTAAGAAACGTACGAAACTAATGAACTCCTGCCATTAGAATCTCCCCAAAACAGAAACCTAGACTGTACATGATCATCATAGACCAAGTCTAAAGCTGCAGGATGCGCAACATAAAAAAGGGAAAACTTACTCCGGTATTAGTATTTCTCCTTGCAAACCTTATTGGATGGACTGGTGCAAGCGATGGCTAGCAATGGATGCTTGCTCAATTTCTATGCAACCGTTGATTGGTCCAGGCTATGGGTTAATCATAGCCAATACATGCGCATGGGAGGGGGATTGAGGTATATCAGCGTGGGAGTCCAATCAGATAGGAGGGAGAAAGGAACTGTGGCGTGTGTAGCTCCTGGATGGAAAGAGTCGCCATGCTTGAGTCTGCTATAGATTTAACGGAATATTTTACAGGCTATTTGAACATTGACAATTGAGATGCAACGTCAAAAGATCTTGGAAATTTTTTAAGGGAGCTATAAACATCCATAGCAGGAAGATCATCAAAGAAGATATATCATGACTGGAAAGTTTACCCGTTCGAAAGAAATCTTTCCGGCAACGGACATGGACTAATCCAGGGATGAGTGAGATTACCTGAGGAGCAACAGAAGGCGATATCAAGGGGATCAGGAGAGTCGTGTTCCGGCAGGCCGACATTGATCACAAAAAGAGGAAACATTGCTTAGAACCGGGCTGGGGAGAGAGATGATGGAGAAAGAAGGCAGGAGGACGTGCTGACCTGCAGAATCATTGACCCCGGTAAGAGAATTGATTAGAGGGAGGAGATGGGTGGACAATGGCAGCAGACGGAGGAGGCGACCGGTACCGATCGTCCATGGCGGACAGATGCCCTGCACGTGAGAGATTCCGCGAGAGGTGGAGAGGACGCATGCGCGAGAGGCGGAGAAGAGGCATTCTCTCTTGGGACCATCTAATTTGCAGTGATGATTCCTATGATAATCTGGTGGTCAATACGGAGTAGTAGTTAGTTGTTTTTCTACTAATAACTAACATGGATTTTTGTGGGACATCTACACGTATAACTTGATTCCATGAGTTGTATGGCTCCTATTTTTTTATGAACGTGGGATTTTCTAGGGGGTAAATAACGTGGATATTTGGAACAGCTACACCGTAAAAATTCGGCCCCACCTGATTAACGGCTCCTAATTACTGATTAACGTGGGAATTTCTGGGGAGTCCGTAATTAGTATAGGTATAGATAGGGTCTAACAGAGCCCTCAAAAACTCAACCTTCAAAACCAGTTTGAGGGCTGAAAAAATGTCAATTTAAAGGCCGAAAATCCCTGGCGCATTCTGTTTTAAGGGTTGGTTTGAGAGCACTCATCTGCGCCCCGGCCTTCAAACCTTCAAAACAGGACAACAACATAAATCACTCTCAAATTTGCAAATAATCATGATCACATACATGAAACAAACATGCAAATCATCATCATCACATAGTAAATCCCATGGATATCATAGCAAAATATACAACGTGCAAATGATCATCATCACATAGTCATCGGAGACATCATTTGCAAAACATAAAACGTACGAACAACTCAAGCATCGGTGAAGTTGTCCACACCTTCATCGCCTCCACCACTCATCGGAGACTCACCTCGGAGAGTAGACGACGCACCACCACCAGCACCACGCAGTAGCCTCTTCCTGTCTGCGATGTTCTCCTTGTACTCCTTCCACCATGCCAATTGCTCTTCATCCATGTCCTTTCTAGACATCATCATGTTCTCCTTCTCCTCGGCCATGAGCTCCTTCCATGCTTTTGCTTCCTTGAGCTTGATCATCCTCTCCTCCATGTCGGCCTTGCGCTTGGCATCTTCTCGCCTTGCTTCCAATTGTGCAAATTTCACCTCTTTCTTTCTCTCGGTGATAATAAGCTTTGTCTCCAATGCCTTCGTTGTCAATGTCTCCTTTGACTTAATCATTTGATCAATCTTTTCCCTCAAGTTTGATGCCTCCGCTTCCATCTTCATCCTTTCTTTTCCCTTCTTGGTTCTGTCGGGCTTGTCATGGTTTCTTCCTTCTTCATCACTATCATCCATTTTGAGCATATCCGATTTCTTCGGTGCACTCTCTTGATCCCTCAATTTCCATTTGGCAAGATGTTGGAGCAATGCCCAACAATGCTTGAATGGGAAGGATTTGCCCTTGGAACCGGCCATGTCCTTGTACCTCAAGTCGGCATATTTCTCCTAAAACATATCATCATTGGAAGCATATCAAAATCACAACCAAGCATACCCAACAAGTAAATAAAGCATGAACAAACAAGTAATAAGCATCATATTTGTACTCACATAATCACTCTCAACGCAGCCACTTGGGGGTTGATGACCCACAAGTATAGGGGATCTATCATAGTCCTTTCGATAAGTAAGAGTGTCGAACCCAACGAGGAGCAGAAGGAAATGATAAGCGGTTTTCAGCAAGGTATTCTCTGCAAGTACTGAAATAAGTGGTAACAGATAGTTTTGTAATAAGGTAAACTGTAACGAGCAACAAGTAACAAAAGTAAATAAGGTGCAGCAAGGTGGCCCAATCCTTTTTGTAGCAAAGGACAAGCCGGAACAAACTCTTATAATAGGAAAAGCGCTCCCGAGGACACATGGGAATATCGTCAAGCTACTTTTCATCACGTTCATATGATTCGCGTTCGATACTTTGATACTTTGATATGTGGGTGGACCGGTGCTTGGGTGCTGTTCTTACTTGAACAAGCATCCCACTTATGATTAACCTCTATTGCAAGCATCCACAACTACAACAAAAGTATCAAGGTAAACCTAACCATAGCATGAAACATATGGATCCAAATCAGCCCCTTACGAAGCAACACATAAACTAGGGTTTAAGCTTCTGTCACTCTAGCAACCCATCATCTACTTATTACTTCCCAATGCCTTCCTCTAGGCCCAAATAATGGTGAAGTGTTATGTAGTCGACGTTCACATAACACCACTAGAGGCTAGACAACATACATCTTATCAAAATGTCAAACGAGCTCTACCGGAGCTCTAGATTGGTTCCGCCTCGGTTCCGCCTCGTGGCGGCGGAGTCTCGTCCCGAAAGGTTTCTTCTTATTTTTTTCTCATCGAAAGACTTCATATAGGAGAAGATGGACATCGGAGACCCACCAGGGGGCCCACGAGGTAGGAGGGGGCGCCCCCACCCTCGTGAGAAGGGTGTGGGCCCCCTGGCCTTCATCTTTGGCATGTATTTTTCTTTATTTCTTTTAAGACGTTCCGTGGAGTTTCAGGACTTTTGGAGTTGCGCAGAATAGGTCTCTAATATTTGCTCCCTTTCCAGCCCAGAATTCCAGCTGTCGGCATTCTCCCTCCTTATGTAAACCTTGTAAAATAAGAGAGAATAGCCATAAGTATTGTGATATAAAGTGAAATAACAGTCCATAATGCGATAAATATCGATATAAAAGCATGATGCAAAATGGACGTATCAACTCCCCCAAGCTTAGACCTCGCTTGTCCTCAAGCGAAAAGCCGATAACAATAAATATGTCCTCATGTTTAGAGGTAGAGGCGTCGATAAAAATAAAATACGGACATGCATGCATCATGATTATTCTTATAACAGCAACATATATAGGTTTTGTCATATGATTACTTATGTTCAAGCGATGATCTATTCATAATGCAAAAGTATAAATCATAAACCTTATTGGGTTCCAACAAACTATAATCTCAGTCACTGAAGCAATTGCAATTTATCATAACATCGGAAAAGAGTCTATGTCAGAGCTAAAAAGCAAGTCCACATACTCAACTATCATTTAGTCCTCCATAATTGCTAACACTCACGCGATACTTGTGGTTACAGAGTTTTAATCGGACACAAAGAAAGTAGGGGCTTATAGTTTTGCCCCACAACCTTTTACCTCAAGGGTAATGTCAACAATAATGGTTCATGATCCCCTACATCCAATTAGATATATATATCATGTTCTTTCCAACATGCTGAGCTTGCCAAAGGATAAAATGAAAAAGGAAAGGTGAAGATCACCGTGACTCTTGCATAAGGTAGAAGATAATAATAAAGGATTGACCCTTCGCAGAGGGAAGCAGAGGTTGCCATGCGTTTTTATGGTTGGATATATAAAATCTCAATGCGAAAGAACGTCACTTTATATTGCCCCTTGTGATGTGAACCTTTATTATGCAGTCTGTCGCTTTTATTACTTCCACATCACAAGATCGTATAAAGCTTATTTCTCCCACACCAATCAATCATACATATTTAGAGCAATTTTTATTGCTTTGCACCGATGGCAACTTACTTGAAGGATCTTACTCAATCCATAGGTAGATATGGTGGACTCTTATGGCAAAACTGGTTTAGGGATATTTGGAAGCACAAGTAGTATTTCTACTTAGTGCTGGGAATTTGGCTAGCATGAGGGGGAAAGGCAAGCTCAACAAGTTAGAGGATCCATGACAACATACTTTATCTCAGATATAAGAAAGACATAACTCATTACGTTGTCTTCCTTGTCCAACATCAACTCTTTAGCATGTCATATTTTAATGAGTGCTTCCAATCATAAAAGATGTCAATGATAATATATCTATATGGGAAACCTCTCTTTCCTTATTACTTCCTATTAATTGCAACAATGACCAAAGCTATGTCTGCCAACTCCCAACAACTTTTAATCATCATACTCTTTCTATGTGAATTCGTTACTCTCAATAAGATCAATATGAACTTGTTGTTTCTTTTTATTCTTTTTCTCTTTTCTTTTATTCACCCAAGATCATGACAAAATAATCAGGCCCTTAACTCAACACTAATCTTTATTATATATAGCTCACAGACTCGATTACATAGAGAGGTCATAAAACAAAACTCAAAACTAGATCATGCCATAAACTTTATTCTACTAGATCAAGATACTACTAATAGGATCAAACTAAGAAAAACGGTAAAGATAGGAGATGTGATTGTGATACGATACCGGGGCACCTCCCCCAAGCTTGGCAGTTGCCAAGGGGAGTGCCCATACCCATGTGATTATATCTCCTTGGTCGGTGAAGACGGTGGTGGTGATGGATAGTCGCACATCGAGCGTAAGAGGTCCTCCAGCTTGCGGATAATGCCCTTGAGTGCGACAATATGCTCCTTCAACAAAATATTTTCTTGTGTGAGATACTTATTCTGTATACGAGGTAACTCAATCATCTTGAAAGCTTTGATCTCAGTTGGGGTAAGAAGGTTATGATCAAGTTGAAGGATGTCTTTTGCTGCCGGAGCTTGATCCTCCGTGGCCTTCTTGATCCTTTCATCCTTGTTGACCTTCGTGGGTTCTTCCCCCTTCAGATCTATCCTCATTAGCCAAGCATCGTTGTCACCATTGTTGGAGGAGGGGGACGACATGATGCCTGGCCTTGAAAACCCTGACAGAAAACAGCTCAAAACAAGAACATAGGAGATTTGCGTGATACGGGAGTCAAAGCCTTCGAGAGAATATATAATGAATTTTTACCAACCAAAATACGTATTGTACAAGAAAACGAAGTTCGGAAGGCACACGAGGTGCTCACGAGGTAGGGGGCGCGCCCAGAGGGGTAGGGCGCACCCACCACCCTCGTGGGGCCCTCGTGTCCTTCCCGGACTGCTACTTATTTTTCTATTTTTCTAAATATTCCAAAACGGAGAAATATTGCCTTAGAAATTGTTTTGGAGTCGGTTTACTTACTGTACCACATACTTATTCCCTTTCGGAGTCTGAAACGTTCCGGAAAGTGTCCCTTATGTATTCCTCCGGGGTTATGGTTTCAATAATATTGGTTTCAACATTTATGGGATTAACTGAGATATAATGTTTGATTCTTTGACCGTTTACCACCTTCGGATTTGTGCCTTCGAAGTTGTTGATTTTTATTGCACTGGAACGATAGACCTCCTCGATAACATAGGGGCCTTCCCATTTAGAGAGAAGTTTTCCTGCAAAAAATCTTAAATGAGAGTTGTATAGCAATACATAATCACCTACATTAAACTCACGCTTTTGTATCCTTTTGTCATGCCATCTTTTAACTTTTTATTTAAATAACTTGGCATTTTCATATGCTTGGGTTCTCCATTCATCAAGTGAGCTAATATCAAATAACCTCTTCTCACTGGCAAGTTTGAAATCATAGTTGAGCTCTTTAATAGCCCAATATGCCTTATGTTCTAGTTCGAGAGGTAAGTGACATGCTTTTCCATATACCATTTTATATGGAGACATACCCATAGGATTTTTGTATGCAGTTCTATATGCCCATAATGCATCATCAAGTTTCTTAGACCAATTCTTTCTAGACCTATTAATAGTCTTTTGCAAAATTAGTTTGAGCTCTCTATTGCTCAACTCTACTTGACCACTAGACTATGGGTGATAAGGAGATGCAATTCTATGATTAAAATCATATTTAGCAAGAATTTTACGGAAAGCACCATGAATAAAGTGTGAACCACCATCAGTCATTAAATATCTAGGGACACGAAGCCTCGGAAAAATAACTTCCTTAAGCATTTTGATAGAAGTGTTATGATCAGCACTACTAGTTGGAATAGCTTCTACCCACTTAGTAACGTAATCAATAGCAACTAAAATATGTGTATATCCATTAGAGGCAGGAAAAGGTCCCATATAATCAAAGCCCCAAACATCAAACGGTTCAATAACAAGAGAATAATTCATAGGCATTTCTTGACGTCTACTAATATTACCAATTCTTTGACATTCATCACATGACAAGACAAACGTACGGGCATCCTTGAAGAGAGTAGGCCAATAAAAACCAGATTGCAATACCTTATGTGCAGTTCTATCTCCAGCGTGGTGTCCTCCATAAGACTCGGAATGACACTTGCGTAGGATCTGTTCCTGTTCATGCTCAGGTACACAACGTCTAATAACACCATCTACTCCTTCTTTATAAAGATGTGGGTCATCCCAAAAGTAATGTCTCAAGTCATAGAAGAATTTTTTCTTTTGCTGGTATGTGAAGCTAGGTGGCATAGACTTAGCAACAATATAATTAGCATAATCAGCATACCATGGAGTACTACGAGAAGTACTTATAACATTTAATTGTTCATCAGGAAAGTCATCATTAATAGGTAGTGGGTCATCAAGAATATTTTCTAACCTAGATAAGTTGTCTGCAACGGGGTTCTCAGCTCCCTTTCTATCAACAATATGCAAATCAAATTCTTGTAGCAAGAGAACCCATCTAATAAGTCTAGGTTTAGCATCTTTCTTTTTCCATAAGGTATTTAATAGTAGCATGATCAGTGTGAATAGTTACTTTAGAATCAACAATATAAGGTCTGAACTTATCACAAGCAAATACAACTGCTAAAAGCTCTTTTTCAATAGTATCATAATTTCTTTGAGCATTGTCTAGAGTCTTACTAGCATAATGAATAACATTTAATTTCTTATCAACTCTTTGCCCTAGAACAGCACCTACATCATAATCACTAGCATCGCACATAATTTCAAAGGGTAAATTCCAATCAGGTGGCTGAACAATAGGTGCAGAGACTAATGCTTTCTTAAGTATTTCAAATGCTTCTACACAATCATCATCAAAGACAAATGGTATATCTTTTTGCAATAAATTAGTCAGAGGCCAACAAATTTTTGAGAAGTCCTTAATGAACCTCCTATAAAATCCAGCGTGACCAAGGAAACTTCTTATACCTTTGACATCCTTGGGACATGGCATCTTTTCAATAGCATCAACCTTGGCTTTATCAACTTCAATACCTCTTTCAGAAACTTTGTGCCCCAAGACAGTACCTTCATTAACCATAAAGTGGCACTTTTCCCAATTCAAGACAAGATTAGTTTCTTCACATCTCTACAAAACTCGATCAAGATTGCTCAAGCAATCGTCAAAAGAAGAACCATAGACCGAAAAGTCGTCCATGAAAACCTCACAAATCTTTTCACAAAAGTCAGAGAATATAGCCATCATGCATCTTTGAAAGGTAGCAGGTGCATTACATAAACCAAAAGGCATACTTCTATAAGCAAAAGTACCAAAAGGGCATGTAAAAGTAGTCTTTGATTGATCTCTAGCCGACACAGGTATTTGAGAGAAACCAGAATAACCATCTAGAAAGCAATAATGTGTATGTTTGCATAATATTTCTAGCATTTGGTCAATAAAAGGTAAGGGATAATGATCTTTCTTAGTAGCTTTATTTAATTTGCGGAAATCAATTACCATCCTATAACTTGTGATAATTCTTTGTGGAATCAATTCATCTTTATCATTAGGAACAACGGTAATACCTCCCTTCTTAGGGACACAATGGACAGGACTTACCCACTCACTATGAGCAACGGGATAAATTATACCTGCCTCCAGAAGCTTAAGTATTTCTTTTCTTACCACTTCTTTCATTTTAGGATTCAGACGTCATTGAGGATCACGAACTGGTTTGGCATCTGCTTCCAAATTTATTTTATGTTGACATAGAGTGGGACTAATGCCCTTAAGATCATCAAGAGTATATCCAATAGCAGCACGATGCTTCTTCAGAGTTTTCAATAATCTTTATTCTTCATGCTCTAAAAGGTTAGCACTAATAATAACAGGATATATCTTCTTTTCATCAAGATAAGCATATTTAAGATTATCAGGCAACGGTTTAAGCTCAAATATGGGATCACCCTTGGGTGGAGGAAGATCTCCTAAAATTTCAACAGGCAAATTGTGTTGCAGAATAGGTTCTTGTTTAAAGAATACTTCATCTATTTCCCTTCTTTCATTCATGAACATATCATTTTCATGGTCTAGCAAATAGTGTTCTAAAGGATCACTAGGAGGTACGACAATAGAAGCAAGACCAATAATTTTATCCTTACTAGGTAATTCTTCCTCACGATGTTGTTTACTAAATTTAGAGAAATTAAACTCATGAACCATATCATCCAAGCCAACAGTAACAACATTCTTTGTGCAATCTATGGTAGCATTGAAAGTATTTAAGAAGGGTCTACCAAATATAATAGGACAAAAACTATCTTGTGGGGAAGTAAGAACAAGAAAATCAGCAGGATATTTAGTTTTCCCACACAAGACTTCAACATCTCTAACAATTCCAATTGGTGCAATAGTATCTCTATTGGCAAGTTTAATAGTAACATCAATATCTTCTAACTCAACAGGTGCAATTTCATTCTTAATTTCTTTGTATAAGTCATGAGGTATAACACTAGCACTAGCACCCATATCACATAAGCCATGATAACAATGATCTCCTATTTTAACAGAAATAACAGGCACGCCTACCACAGGTCTATGTTTATCCTTATCACACGGTTTAGCAATTCTAGCAGTTTCACCTTCGAACTGAATAACATGCCCATCAATATTATCAGACAAGAGATCTTTAACAATAGCAATATTAGGTTCTACTTTAACTTGCTCAGGAGGTGTATAAGTTCTAATATTGCTTTTACGAAACAATAGTTGAAGCTTTAGGATGATCTTTTATTCTAACAGGGAAAGGTGGTTTCTCAATATAAGAAGTAGGAACAATAGGATCATTATAAGTGACAGTCTTTTCTTCAACTTTAATAGGTGCAACTACTTTTACTTCTATGGGAGGATGATATTTAAACCACTTCTCCTTAGGGAGATCAACATAGGTAGCAAAAGATTCACAGAAAGAAGCTACTATCTCAGAATCAAGTCCATATTTAGTGCTAAACTTACGGAAAATATCGGTATCCATAAAAGATTTAACACAATCAAACTTAGGTGTCATACCTGACTCCTTATCTTCATCGAGGTCCCAATCTTCAGAGTTGCGTTTAATTCTATCCAATAAGTTCCATCTGAATTCAATAGTCTTCATCATAAAAGAGCCAGCACAAGAAGTATCAAGCATGGTTTGATTATTATGAGAAAGCCGAGCATAAAAACTTTGCATAATTATTTCTCTCGGGAGCTCATGATTGGGGCATGAATATAACATTGATTTAAGCCTCCCCCAAGCTTGAGCGATCCTTTCTCCTTCGCGAGGCCAGAAATTATATATATAATTATGATCACGATGAACAAGATGCATAGGGTAATACTTTTGATGAAATTCCAATTTCAATCTTTTATAGTCCCACGATCTCGTATCACATAGCCTATACCATATCAATGCGTCTTCCTTCAAAGATAAAGGGAAGACCTTCTTCTTAGCAACATCATCGGATACACCTGCAAGCTTAAATAATCCACAAACTTCATCCACATATAATAAGTGCTCATCAGGATGCTTTGTTCCATCTCCTGTAAAAGGATTAGCGAGCAGTTTTTCCAATATACCCGAAGGAGATATAAAAGGTGTTTCATTTTCAATAGGTTCAGTAGGTTGAGGAGCAACTCTTTGCTCTACTGGATGGGGTGAAGATACCTCGAACAAGCCCCTCAGAGAATTACTTTCCATAGTAACAAGTGACAGTAAATTTCAGCACACTATATAAATTTTTCCTTACCAAATTCCACCTACCAGAAGCGCTACACTCCCCGGCAACGGCGCCAGAAAAGAGTCTTGATGACCCACAAGTATAGGGGATCTATCGTAGTCCTTTTGGTAAGTAAGAGTGTCGAACCCAACGAGGAGCAGAAGGAAATGATAAGCGGTTTTCAGCAAGGTATTCTCTGCAAGTACTGAAATAAGTGGTAACAGATAGTTTTGTAATAAGGTAAATTGTAACGAGCAACAAGTAACAAAAGTAAATAAGGTGCAGCAAGGTGGCCCAATCCTTTTTGTAGCAAAGGACAAGCCGGAACAAACTCTTATAATAGGAAAAGCGCTCCCGAGGACACATGGGAATATCGTCAAGCTAGTTTTCATCACGTTCATATGATTCGCGTTCGATACTTTGATAATTTGATATGTGGGTGGACTGGTGCTTGGGTGCTGTTCTTACTTGAACAAGCATCCCACTTATGATTAACCTCTATTGCAAGCATCCGCAACTACAACAAAAGTATTAAGGTAAACCTAACCATAGCATGAAACATATGGATCCAAATCAGCCCCTTATAAAGCAACGCATAAACTAGGGTTTAAGATTTTGTCACTCTAGCAACCCATCATCTACTTATTACTTCACAATGCCTTCCTCTAGGCCCAAATAATGGTGAAGTGTTATGTAGTCGACGTTCACATAACACCACTAAAGGCTAGACAACATACATCTTATCAAAATATCAAACGAATACCAAATTCACATGACTACTAATAGCAAGACTTCTCCCTTGTCCTCAGGAACAAACGTAATTACTCACAAAGCATATTCATGTTCATAATCAGATGGGTAATAATATGCATAAAGGATCTGAACATATGATCTTCCACCAAATAAACCAACTAGCATCAACTACAAGGAGTAATCAACACTACTAGCAACCTACTAGCACCAATCCCGGACTTTGAGACAAGAATTGGATACAAGAGATGAACTAGGGTTTGGAGATGAGATGGTGCTGGTGAAGATGTTGATGGAGATTGCCCTCTCCCGATGAGAGGAGCGTTGGTGATGACGATGGTGATGATTTCCCCCTCTCGGAGGGAAGTTTCCCCGGCAGAACAACTCTGCCGGAGCTCTAGATCGGTTCCGCCTCGTGGCGGCGGAGTCTCGTCCTGAAAGGTTTCTTCTTTTTTTTCTCATCGAAAGACTTCATATAGGAGAAGATGGATGTCGGAGACCCACCAGGGGGCCCATGAGGTAGGGGGGCGCGCCCTAGGGGGGTGCCCCCACCCTCGTGAGAAGGGTGTGGGCCCCCTGGCCTTCATCTTTGGCATGGATTTTTCTTTATTTCTTTTAAGAAGTTCCGTGGAGTTTCAGGACTTTTGGAGTTGCGCAGAATAGGTCTCTAATATTTGCTCCCTTTCCAGCCCAGAATTCCAGCTGCCGGCATTCTCCCTCCTTATGTAAACCTTGTAAAATAAGAGAGAATAGACATAAGTATTGTGATATAAAGTGAAATAACAGTCCATAATGCGATAAATATCGATATAAAAGCATGATGCAAAATGGACGTATCAGGGGTTGATCCCTCACTTGATCCATAGCCGCACTCCAACGAGCACAAGCGGGCTTCATCGACTCCTACCGGCCTTGAAGCGACCTGTAAGAACGAGCTCTCAATGTGGCAGTCTTGGGTTTCATCTTGCAATACATGTCCTCAATGCGTTGCCAATAATGTTTCCCGGTTTGATCGGTGCCGGTGATCGCATCCACCCCCACTTGCGACCAAGCCTTGACCAAGAGGACATCTTCAACCTGTGTGTAGTTCGCCGTGCGAATTGGCCTTCGAGCACCACCTCCCGCTTCAAACACTTCCTCTCCGATCTCGGTGACATCTTCATCTTCTTCCTCCTCCTCACCTGCCTCCTCCTCTTCACCCGTTGGCTCCTCAACATGGAAGTCGAAGGAAGCAAGTGGAGGAGACCCAATGTTCTCCTCCGCGTCCTCGAGCAAGGCCCTATATGACACGGTTGGTGCGGACATTTCATCGAACACGTCGGCCACGGTTGGCGGCGTTGGAGCGGCAGTGCTCGGCGGTGGCGGTGGCGGTGCTGCGGTATGCTTGGCACGACGGTTTGCAAGCTGATTCTCCTTGCGCTTGGTAGCAGCCGCGGTGGAGGTTGCCGGCTTGGCGGGCTTCGCCGCCTTCGCTGCAGGGGCGGGCACGGGCGGCTTGCTTGGCACGACGTGGGTGCCCGCCCGCCTCCGTTTTTGGCCGATGTGGGTGGCCGCCACCATCTCCGCCATGACGACGTTGGTCGAGGTGGCCGGAGGCGGGAGGCACGGGGCGGGGGCGGGCGCGGCCACGAGCACGGGCGCGGATGAAGCCAGCAGTGGAGGAGCGGCGGAGGGGGTGGCCGAGGGCTGGAGGGGCTCCATGGCCGGCAGCTGCGACAAGAACGGGCGGCGGCGGCGCGGATGAAGCCGATGGCGGGGAGAGGAGGCTTGGGAATTTTCCCTCCCGTGCATAGAGTTGACCAAGTGAGGGTTGGGCCTTGAACTTGCCCCAAACCCTCACTAGTGCAGGTTGGCCTTGAACTTGAGGGTTCGGCCTGGATTTTTTTTTGAGGGTTTATGGATTTGAGGGTAATGATCCGTGCCTTTTTTGCTCAACCCTCAAACTGGCAGTTATTTTGAGGGTTTGACCAGTTTGAGGGCTCTGTTAGACATGCTCTAAGCAGCTAGATTAGGGCCAGTTTTTTAGTAGCTATGTAGAAATAAGCTGCTCTCAAAATAAACACCAAACAGGACTGGTTTAATTTAGTAAAAAAGTCCCCTAGTTTACCTAGGGTTTTCTAATCCTCTCGGCGGCCCGCCGCCCTGAATTCCTCCTGCTAGCAAAGACAGCCGATTGCACTCCCTTCAATCCTCATCGACCTCCTCGCATCACTAGGACTGCTCCAAGTCCTTGTTTGTGTCTTTGATTGCTGAGGCTGAAGGTTCCCCTACAGATGATAGATCAAGACTTCGTGTAAGATGGCTTTTCTGTGGAAGGATCGGGATTGAAGGGCCTGGTGGATGAAGATTCAAGCAAGCTCCTATAACGATTGCATCTGTAGGATGACGAAATTGACATACTAATCTGAGAAGATGAAGTTGATACGACCGAGGAGAAGCCCAAGTGGCTAGTGTCGGTGTCAAAACCGGTAGATCTCGGGTAGGGGGTCCCGAACTATGTGTCTAAGGATTGATGGTAACAGGAGACAAGGGACATGATGTTTTACCGAGGTTCGGGCCCTCTTGATGGAGGTAATACCCTACGTCCTGATTGATTGACTTTGATGAGTATAGGGGTTACAAGAGTTGATCTACCACGAGATCGTAATGGCTAAACCCTAATTGTCTAGCCTATACGGTTATGATTATGACCTCCTCTATGAGCTAAACTCTCTGGTTTATATAGACACCGGAGAGACCTAGGGTTATATAGAGTCGGTTTACAGAGAAAGGAATCTTCACATCCGAACGCCAAGCTTGCCCTCCACGCAAAGGAGAGTCCCATCCGGACACAGGAGGAAGTCTTCTGTCTTGTATCTTCATGGCCCATTAGTCCGACCCAGTCACATAGCCCGGACGCCCGAGGACCCCTTAATCCAGGACTCCCTCAGTAGCCCGCAAACCAAGCTTCAATGACGATGTGTCCGGCGCACAGGTTGTCTTCGGCATTTCAAGGCGGGTTCCTCCTCCGAATACTTCAAAGCATCTGACCCAAAGAGTTATATTCGGCTTTTCATTTAATGTCATACCCTTTGGCTCCCGCGCCTCCGTCTCTTCTGCTTCCACATGTCGAACGAATACAAAAGGTCAGAGTATTTTTTTCACATAACACCATGACCATAAAAAGGCGTCTATTTGAAGGGATTGGATCGCAGATGCCATTCCACACCAGGCGGAAAATCCTTAGAGCTCGCTAGGAGAAACCACTCAAACATGGCTAGCGTTCCCAGTTCTTCCTCCCGCCCTCATGGCTCTGAAAAAGGCGATTGGGAGAGATGCTCAGTATCCCATGCCCAGCTGACCAAGCTGCGAGCGCAAGGCTACCTTCCCCTTGCGGATCTAGTCCCGGTGCGAGTGGGATTAACTTCTTTTATGGGCGAAGCCCTGGCGGAAAATTTCCCGAATTCTTCAGAAGGGGAGCGAGTGTGCTTCGTTTCCTTTCTCTTGAGAGGCGTTGGATTTCCAATCCATCCTTTCCTTCAAGGTCTCTTGGAGTATTATGGCCTCCAACTGCACAATCTCACACCGGGCTCCATTCTGCACATCGCGGGCTTCATCGCTCTTTGCGAGCTGTTCCTCGGCTGCGAGGCCCATTTTGAGTTATGGAGGAAACTGTTCTGCCTCGTCCCTTGCTCCCAAAAGGGGTCCATATTCGAGGTGGGTGGCGCCGAGATATGGTGCATAGCCGGAACCGGATACCTGTCTGACACACCAAAGAAGGCGTCCGAGGAGTGGCCCTCGGAGTAGTTTTATATTGAAGACGTCGCTCTCCCCGACCTAGTCCGAATGGGCCTTCCCGAATTTTCCAGCAGTCCACTAAAGAAACGCCACGGCTGGCGCCCTCGGAGCCTCAAGGAGGAAGATAGCGCGGAAGTCAAGATGTTAATGGACAAGATAAAAATACTCGCCCAATCTGGACTATCCATGATTGAGGTCATGGCAATTTCCATAACGCGAGGCCTCCAGCCACTCCAATCTAGAGGACTCCCCATGTGGAACTACAATGGGGAGGATGATACATCTCGCTACGGGCGCAAGGGTCCGGGTGACTTTGCCGCCCTGGCCGCCATGCTGGCGGATCTTTATAAAGGGGGGAAAGAAGAATTCGCCCGCCTTAAGTGCCGGGACGGATTCTCCATGTACAACCCTCTAGCTGGGTAAGCTTTCAATCCAGAATCATATTCAATCCTCATCTTAAGCCGCAACTAGTTGGACTCAAACTGACCATCTTTAACAGGAATGGCGGAAGACCACTACGGGGATCTACAGCCCTGCTCCACAGCCGAAAAATCATATTCGGGACCTAGATCCCGGATTTGAGGAGGATCCAGATATGTTCGTAAAGCTTAAGGAGGGGGTCTTCTATCAGGTGAGCTACGACGGCACATAAGTGGCCATTGTGGCCGATTACCCCGGTCTCTCTGCCGTCTTCCCACGTAAGTGCCCATGGAGCAACTCCTCCAAAAGAGCTTCCTCGTTATGCCTCACCCACCACACTATCTCGTGCTCGAAAGGGGAGGCGCTCGGCACGCCATGCTGCACCAGAGGCATCTCATAAGAGAGCGGCGCCTGCGTCGGGTGGGTTTTCAAAGAGGAAGGCAAATGAAAACACGGCCGAGCCTTCATCAAAGAGGTATGGATTCGAATACGCCCCCGGCAGTCACATCGAACTATGACATTGTCCGGTGTGTTTTATCTGGAAGAGTGTTCGCCGGACTATGTCCGGGGATCCTGCCGGTCG
This sequence comes from Triticum monococcum, assembly GCA_034509565.1. Lineage (NCBI taxonomy): Eukaryota > Viridiplantae > Streptophyta > Magnoliopsida > Poales > Poaceae > Triticum > Triticum monococcum. The sequence continues at coordinate 165,200,261 of CM067841.1, read as the reverse complement.
CGCCTCTACCAATCAGGTTCCAGACCCTGCCTCTAGGGCGGGGGCTGATATGGGAGTGACGCCGGATTGTCCTCCTTCAGAGGATTAGGATGATGTGTCTGTGACGAACTCTGAAGTAGAGAGCGCCATGATTCATTGGCGACGGAGGGCCGCTCTTCGCAACCCCTGCTTTACTAAAGAGGCGTTCAATGTCTTCAGCACAGCTGATGCATACATTCGAGCTGCTCGGGATGGGCTTGCCAAAGCCACTGACCAGTATTTGAAAGATGTGCAGGTAAGTATGCATTGTATAGATATGGTAACCATATACCAGTAGCCCCCGAGACTTGAAGCAGTTGAAACAACTGATTTAAGGATCATTGTGTAATCAGGCACTCACGGAGAAGAACAACATGCTATCTCAGGAGCTGGAACAGCGCCGGACCCAGCTAACTGCTGTTACCGCCGAACTGGGGAAGTCCAAGGAGGCACCGACTGGTAAGGTTCCCTTCTATTCAGAAAATGTAATCATGTGCCAGTCATGTTTATACGAATAAACATTGTTGTATTATATGATGGCAGGCTCGTTGGCTCAGATAGAAGAGAAGCTAAAGGCCGTACAAGCGGAGAAGGAACATGCCGGAAGGAAAGAGGCCACTGGTCAACGTGTACTGACACGGACCAGGAACGAAAAGAACAAGCTACAGGATGCCAATACCCAGCTCGGCGAAGAGCTGGAGGATGTCCGGGCCCAAATAGTGGACGCTTTAAAGGGGAACAAACAGCTACGAGGCGGCATATTCAGTATGCCTTTCAACTTATTGTCGTACAGTTTGCTGAGGCGACTTCTGATAAGATTATTCCTGTAGGTATTTTGACTGGGCGGCCTGAAGAAGAGGCATCTAGCTTCCAAGGCAATTTGCTAGAAGAGCTATCTGAAGTGTATGAGCGAGCTTGGAAAGCGATGCGGAACGTTGCCAAGGCTTTATGGCCATCCGCATCCCCTCCAGGAAGTATGGAGGAGCTTGTGAAGTTGTTCAAGGGAGCTCGGCGCCGCTTTAGATTATGGAATATATCTGCTTGCTGGGAAGGCGCACGAGAGGCCTGGGCCATGGTGAAAACACGGTATACCAGACTTGATCCAAATCATATGGCCCGGGTCGGACCTCGGGGGTCAGATGGACAAGAGATTCCAGTGAGCTTGGTATATGACCAAGTAAAGATAGCCGCCAAGTTTTCACAACAGGGCTGTAGGCTAGATAGCCTGTTAGACGGTATAGAGGAAGAAGTTTTTGAGTCTAAGTGACTATGTACTTCAATTAACAATTTTGTCCCTAGCCGAATTGTAAAATGATTGTCATGGCAGGCCTTTTCGCTTCGAACTCCGGACCCGAAGGTGCGGAGTGTTTCCGAATACATGACCGGCAATAAATACCGGGGCATGCATGGAAACCAGGCGTAGGGGTCATAGTTGCTTGAACAGACAAGTTGTATTCGGCTAGCTATGTTATATTACTTATTAATTGTAAGAAACATCTTCCAGAGAGAATAGTTCCGTTAAGGGTCCGTTTCCCTGGGTGAACATGCGTTAGTATGCATGCCCAAACTGTGATTCGAAAAATCGTAGTATACATAGTATCTGGGGGTTCATAGTGCAACGAGGGTAAAACGTCTTTAGTCCGCCGACCGATTATTCCCTTAAGAATGCTAGCTTTCAGCTTCACCCAGTTTGAGGTACAAGTCCGGATGACCTGGCTGTAACAATCGCAGAGGTGCTCCCTTTATGCCCTAGCCGAACTAACGGGAACGTGGGGCATAAGCACAGGAGCCAGGCAACCCAGCTTGGCAAAAACTTAAGTCATAAAGGTGAATATCATGGCGAAGAAAAGGTATATATGAGAAAAGGACATATATGTGGCGAGCTTGATGCTCGGAAAATGATAATAAGCTTATGTAAAAGAAGCCCCTAGGTGTTATGGGCATATACATTTAAGGATGTGTACCTCATAAGTGTGCGGTCTAGCCACACAAGAGCTATAAAGCTAAAGAAAAATATTTAAAGAGAGAGAAAATGAAAAGAGGAGAAAAAGAAAACGAACAATGAGTCCGGCTCTAAGCGATTATCCGATGCGTCATGTAGACGGTACGCACCTCCAGTGAGAACTTCATCTATAATGAAGGGACCTTCCCACTTGGGCTTGAGTTTGTCCTTTTTCTTTTCTGGCAAGCGTAGAATGAGTTCACCAACATTGTAAGTCTTGGCCCGCACCTCTCTGCTTTGGTATCTGCGAGCTTGTTGTTGATAGAATGCGGAACGGGCTTTGCAACATCGTGCTCCTCCTCCAGGGCATCTAGACTGTCCTGTCGATCTAGCTCGGCTTCTCTCTCTTTGTACATGGGCACTCGAGGTGAGTCATGAATAATGCCGCAGGGAAAAATAGCCTCCGCACCGTACACCATGAAAAATGGTGTGTAATCAGTAGTGCAATTGGGCGTGGTCCGCAGCCCCTAGAGTATGGAGTTGAGCTCCTCGACCCAGTGTTTGTCTGAATCTTTGAAAGATCATACTACTCTAGGCTTAATGCCTCTCATGATATGACCATTAGCTCGTTCGACCTGACCGTTTGTTTGGGGGTGATAGACGAAGGCGTAATCGAGCTTGATGCCCAGGTTAGCACTCCATGTTTTCACTTCGTCGGCTGTAAAATTGGAGCCGTTATCGATGATGATGCTGTGTGGGACATCATAATGGTGTACGACATCGGATGTAAAGTCTATCACTGGTCCGGCTTCAGTCATTTTAACTGGCTCGACCTCTATCCAGTTAGTGAAATTATCTACCACGACCAGCAGATATTTTTTCTTATGGCTTCCCCCTTTAAGGGGTCTGATCATATCAAGCCCCCAGACCGCGAAAGGCCAAGTAATGGGGATTGTTTATAAGGCGGCATGCGGCATATGGCTTTGATTGGCGAAAAGATGGCATCCCACACAACATTGGACAAGGTCCTGTGCATCTGCTCGGGCCGCCGGCAAGAAGAAACCGGTATGGAAGGCCTTGCTTACAAGAGTCCGGGCTGCGGCGTGGTGACCGCCAAGACCAGCATGGATTTCGGCCAGGAGCTGCCGTCCTTCTTCTTCGGAGATACATCTTTGAAGTATTCCGGCAGCACTCTTCTTGTAGAGCTCTCCTTCATGAACCTTGTAGGCTTTCAAGCGCCGAGCGATGCATCGAGCCTCATTCTGGTCCTCAGGGAGCTCTCGCCTATTAAGGTAGGTCAGGAAGGGTTCGATCCATAGGGCAATTACTGCCATTATTAGATGGGCCGATGGTGTTGTTTGGGTGGCTGAGCCCCCGATGATATTGGTATTGTGTTCGGAATCTTGGGGTATGACCGGATCCAGACTAGTATTGCCGCTCTCATCCTACCACACCACAGATGGCTTGAAGAGCCTTTCCAAAAAGATGTTAGGCGGGACGGGGTCACGCTTGGCGCCCATGCGAGCAAGGACATCTGCCGCTTGATTATTTCTCGAGCCACATGATGAAACTCGAGTCCCTCGAACCGAGCTGATATTTTGAGTACGGCGTTATGATAGGCCGCCATCTTCGGATCTTTAGCATCAAAGTCTCCGTTTATTTGGGATGTTGCAAGGTTTGAATCCCCACGCACCTCCAGGCGTTGTATGCCCATAGAGATAACCATCCGAAGACCGTGCAATAAGGCCTCGTATTCGGCTGCGTTATTGGAGTCTGTGTATAATATTTGGAGTACATACTGGACTATTCTCCCGTGGGGGACATTAAGAAAATGCCTGCTCCTAAACCGGCCAGCATTTTGGAGCCATCGAAGTGCATGACCCAGCTGGAATATGTACCGTACTCTTTAGGGAGTTCGGCCTTTGTCCATTCGACGACGAAGTCAGCCAATACTTGGCAATATTTCTTTATTTTGAGGAAGTCCTTTTATCCTCTCTCTTTTATTTTCATAAAAGAAATATTCGAAGAGAAAATAATTAAAATCAAATGATCCTCTTTTCAAAATTTGAGAAAACTCAAATATGAAAATAACGAAATTCCCAACTCTCTCCGTGGATCCTTGAGTTGCGTAGAATTTCTAGGATCAAGCCAAAATGCAATAAAATATGATATGCAATGATGACCTAATGTATAACATTCCAAATTGAAAATTTGGGATGTTACAAACCTACCCCCCTTAAGATGAATCTCGCCCTCGAGATTCGGGTTGGCTAGAAAATAGGTGAGGGTGATCCTTCCATAGGTCTTCCTCTCGTTCCTAGGTGGCTTCATCTTCGGTATGGTGGCTCCACTGAACCTTACAAAACTTTATAACTTTGCTGCGTGTAACTCGGCTGGCAAACTCGAGAATCTTGACTGGTTTCTCCTTGTAGGTCAAATCTCTATCCAACTAAATCACTTCCAGTGGCACTGTATCTCTCAAAGGAATATCAGCCATCTCTGCGTGGCACTTCTTCAACTGAGAAACGTGGAACACATTGTGAACTCCTGACAATCCTTCGGGCAACTCCAATTTGTAAGCAACTTCTCCCATATGTTCCAAAACTTTGTATGGTCCCCCAAAACGTGGTGCTAACTTTCCCTTAACTCCAAAACGCTTCACTCCTCGAAGTGGTGATACACGAAGATACACTCTGTCTCCGACTTCGTAGACTGTCTCCTTGCATTTAGAATCCGCATAGCTCTTCTGTCTGGACTGGGCTACCTTGAGTCTACCGTGAATCAGTTTAACCTTCTCTTCAGACTCTTTAATCAAATCTGGTCCAAACAACTGACGGTCTCCAACTTCATCCCACAACAACGGTGTCCCGCACCTCCTTCTGTACAAAGCCTTGAAAGGGGCCATCTTCAAACTGGCTTGATAACTGCTGTTATAAGAGAACTCTACATATGGCAAATTGTCGTCCCAACTAGATCCATAATCTAGCGCACAAGCTCTCAACATGTCCTCCAGAATCTGATTGACTCTCTCAGTCTGTCCATCTGTCTGCGGGTGAAAGGCTGTACTAAACTCTAGCCTGGTTCCCAAAGTTTCGTGCAACTGACTCCGGAACTTTGAGGTAAACTGGGTTCCTCTATCTGATACAATGGTCCTCAGAACTCCATGCAGACATACGATCATGGTCATGTATATCTTTGCCAACTTAGCACTGGTGTAAGTGGTCTTCACTGGGATGAAATGTGCTACCTTCGTCAAATGATCGACTACAACCCATATCGTGTCATAGCCTGAATGAGTCCTGGGCAATCCCGTGATAAAATCCATGCCTAGCTTGTCCCACTTCCATTCGGGTATCGACAATGGTTGTAGCAATCCTGCTGGCTTCTGATGTTCTGCCTTCACTCTCTGACATACATCACAAACTGCTACATACTCCGCAATATCCTTCTTCATTCTGGTCCACCAGAAACTATCCTTCAAATCCAGATACATTTTTGTATTTCCTGGGTGAATCGAATATGGCGAATCATGGGCCTCCTACAAAATCAGCTTCCTGATATCCGGGTTATTAGGCACATATACACGGTCCTCAAACCATAAGGTATTGTGCTCATCCTCACGAAATCCTTTAGCCTTTCCTTTGCTCATATTTTCCTTTATCTCGGCAATCTCCTTGTCCGTCTTCAGAGCTTCTCTGATCTTATCCATCAAAGTAGACTGAATCTCCAATGCTGCTACATAGCCTCTCGGAACTATCTCCAAACATAGCTCGCGAAGATCGATCTTAGAAAATACTTTAGCTCCTTGCAGCTGATTAATCAAATCATTGATCATCGGCAATGGGTACTTGTTCTTGATCGTTACTTCATTCAATCCACGATAATCAACAACCATCCTCAATGGTCCATCCTTCTTCTCCACTAGAAGCACTGGTGATCCCCAAGGTGACGAACTTGGGAGAATATAGCCTTTATCCAGTAACTCCTTAATCTGCTTCTTAATCTCCTCCAAATCCTTAGTGGGCATCCTGTACGGTCTCTTAGATATTGGCCATGTGCCTGGCAAAAGTTCAATAAAAAATTCAATGTCTCTATCCGATGGCATGCCTGGCAACTCTCCTGGAAATACATCCGGGAAATCCTTCACCACTGGTACTTCCTCCTGTACAACTCTTGATAAGGAATTTACTTGAGTCCTCTTCGGCACATGCCGGGATACATACTTAATCCTTCTCCCTTTTGGGGTGGTGAGCAAAATCGACTTACTGGTGCAATTGATGTTTCCTCTATACATCGATAGCCAATCCATACCCAGAATCACATCCAAACCTTGCGACTCCAAAATTATCAGGTCTGAGGGGAAAACATGCCTACCTATGGTCAATGGCATCCGAAAACATCCTTGGCTTGCCATATACTCCGGTCCTGGCGAGCTCACTAACATAGGTGTACTAAGAACTTTGGTGGGCATTTTATACTTATCCACAAATCCCCTTGATATGTATGAATGCGATGCACCAGTATCAAAAAGAACGATTACAGTAAATGACTTAACCAAAAACTTACCTATTACTGCATCGGGTTGCGCTTCAACCTCCTCCACGCTAACGTGGTTCACTTGTCCCCTATTGAAAGGGTTGGGTTTCTTCCCAGAGCTTCCATTGCCATTTCCATTCTTAGCTTCAGGACATTCATTGGCGTAATGTCCAGTATTCTGGCACTTGTAGCAAGTAACATGGCCTAGATCTTTCTTGGCGGGTGTTGTTGGGTTGGAACGGTTCTGGCCATTGCTTCCTCCATTACCGTTCCCGTTCTTGGGGCCACTATGGTTGTGCGAACTTCCTCCATTGTGATTGTGACCTCCATGGTTATGCTGAAAAGGTCCTCCCGAGTTTGGGGTAAAACGGGGTCTCTGCTGAGCTCCAGAATTATACTTCCCTTGTCCATACTTCCTCTTGCAGCTGTCAATCTGTTGCTGCTTCCCTTCAATCATGAGAGCTCTATCTACCAACTCATGGTAGTTGTTGAAAGTTGCAACCATCAACTGCATGCTCAGCTCATCATTCAGTCCTTCTAGAAACTTCTCCTGCTTAGTTGCATCTGTAGCAACGTCATCTGGGGCATAACGTGCTAGCTTACTAAAATCATCCACATACTGGCCAACTTGCGTCCTCCTTGGCATAAGTTGCGAAACTCACACTTCTTCATGGCCATAGCTCCTGTTGATACATGGGCAGTGCGAAAGGCCTGCTGGAACTGGTCCCATGTAACAGTGTCGACGTGGTAAGTGGTTGTGAAATTCTCCCACCATGATGCTGCGGGTCCATCAAGCTGATGTGTGGCAAAGTGCACTCTCTCCGCATCTGTGCATCCTGCAGTGGTCAACTCCCTTCCAATCTTGCGGAGCCAATTGAACTTGCTCTTGAGATTGATCTTGCCCTTGGTCTTGTTCTTGAGGTTGAGGGCCCTCACTTTGTTCTTCGGAAGCGTGTGGGTCTTGGATTGGTGAAGGTTCCACTTGAGTAGAACATTTTCCTTCTCCTTCGGCCACAAGGGGTTCCTCAATGGGTAGGATATGACCAATACCCATTCTTCTTATGGCTTGGGGAGGAATTTCACCACCTACATCACAAGTACCATTTTGCTCCACTTGGGAGCCGTTATTCTCATCAAACTCCACGTTACACCTTTCCTCAATAAGTCACGTGGACTTATTGAGAACACGGTAAGCATGAGAGTTTGTAGCATAACCAACAAATATGCCCTCATAAGCTCTAGCCTCAAATTTAGACAAACATACACCTTTCTATAGAATGAAACACTTACACCCGAACACCCAGAAGTACTTGAGGTTGGGCTTGTTACCGGTGAGTATCTCATATGGAGTCTTGTTCAAGCCTTTGCGGAGGTAGAGCCGATTAGATGCATGGCACACGGTGTTGATGGCTTCGGCCCAAAAGTTGTAGGGAGACTTGAACTCCACCATCATGGTCCTTGCCGCATCCATCAACGTCCGGTTCTTCCTCTCCGCTACACCATTTTGTTGAGGGGTATAAGGTGCGGAATATTGATGCTTGATTCCCTCATCACTCAAAAACTCATCCAAGGTGTAGTTCTTGAACTTGGAGCCGTTGTCACTTCTTATTGTCAAGATCTTTTCATTGTGTTGTCGTTGAGCTTCATTTGCAAAGTCGATGACAGTTTGTTGGGTCTCGCTCTTCCTCTTGAAGAAATATACCCAAGTGTATCTTGAATAGTCATCTACAATCACCAAGCAATACTTTCTACCCCCAAGACTATCAAAGGATGGAGGTCCAAAGAGATCCAAGTGAAGGAGCTCCGAAGGCCTCTTTGATTAGATGATAGTCGTGGGAGGATGAGCCTTCTCATGTAGCTTTCCTTCGATGAAAGCACGATCTTTGGCAAAACTAACATTTGTTAGTCCACGGACATGGTCCCCCTTGAGAAGACTTTGCAAAGATATCATATTGACGTGGGCTAAACGGCGATGCCAAAGCCATCCCACGTCAACTTTAGCCATTAGGCATGTCGCAGTCTTAGTGGGTCGCTTCGAAAAGTTAATCACATAGAGACCGTTCTCGACATGCCCAACAAAGGCTACTCTAAGAGTCTTGCTCCACAAGAGGGCCACGGAATCAACATCAAAGAAAGTGGCAAAGCCCATGATTGCTAGTTGTCGAACGGAAAGTAAATTGTATGCAAGGGACTCAACAAGCATGACCTTCTCGATCGTAAGATCATGAGAAATGACAACTTTGCCGAGTCCCAATACCTTAGGAGATGAGGCATCACCCCACTCGACATTGGTGGGCATGGATGGAATCTTTTGCACGTCCACCACCAAGTCCTTGCTTCCGTTCATATGATTAGTAGCTCCACTATCGAGCAACCATGATCCCCCACCGGAAGCAAACACCTACAAGAAATCAATGCTTGGTTTTAGGTACCCATTTTGTAATGGATCCTTTGATGATAGTAACAAGGGTCTTAGGAACCCAAATACACAATTCAATGTACTCATACGGAGAACCAACAAATTTGGCATAAACATGCCCATCTCTAGCGCGGCACAACACATAGGAAGGATTAAAGTTGCCGGCTTTGTTGGGAAGGGGAGCATTTCCCTTCTTGGCATCACTACTCATGAAGTTTTTCTCCTTATCCTTAGTAGCACCCTCACCCTCCTTCACAAAGGTTTGCTTGAGAGGTGGAGGTCGTCTGGCATTGTCATTCTTCTTCTTGTTCTTGGACTTGGGCACGTACCCAATCCCTTCCTTGCCCACAACTCCCTTTTGGTTGGTCAAGAGGTCGTTGAGGCTCTTCTCGCCTTGTATGCAAGACACAAGACCTTTCTCAAGTTGCACCTTTAGCTTAGCATTCTCCTCAACAAGATGCACATGCTCACAACATGGGTTAGTAGCATTTGCATTATCAATTAACATCATACGAGGAAAAGTGGCTTTCTCCCTGGTTAGCTTTACTTGAAGTTGATCATGAGACTCTTTGAGGCTAGCATGAGCACCCTTCAAGACCTTGTGAGCCTTGCCAAGTAGATCAAACTCCTCTTTGAGTCTAGCAAGATTAACCTCAAGTTTGGCCTTCTCGGAGTTTAGCACACGAGAAACAACAAGAGCATGATCAAAATATTTCTTTAACTTAGCATGATCAACGTTGTGTGACTCCTCAAGAGCCAAACAAAGACCACGCTCTTCCTCAAGAGCATTGGAAAGATCCGAAATCTCATCAGCATAGTCATGACTATGCCCCTCCATCTTGGAGATAGTATCTTCATGAGACTCGATCATGTCATTGGCTTCACCAAGTTGTTCCAAGAGAGCAACAAAATGCTTCTTGGACTTAACCTTGAGTTTACCCATAAAGGACTCAAACTCATTTTCCTCCATATTAGATCCCTCACATTCATCAATGCAATCCGTCAAGGAAGGATTATTAATGATGGTAGTTTTGATGTTGGGAGTTACCTTGTTGGTGGCTTTAGCCACGAGGCACTTGGCGGTGATGTTCTCATTGGGTGAGTCGAAGAGAGATATTCGTGGAGTTTTTGCAATGGCAATGGAGGCCTTGGCAACCGACTCACCATCTTCATCATCATCATCATCATCATCCTCATGGTACTCTTCTTGAACCACCAATGCCTTGTGAGGGGTTTTCTTGGTGAAGTTGCTCTTGTTGGGGAAAGACTTGGCTTTGTCCTTTTGAATGAGCTTGCCACCATTGTCTTCCCTCTTCTCATACGGGCACTCCACAACAAAATGACTCACATTGCCACAATTGTAGCAAGTCCTTACACATTGCTTGCTCTTCGTGCCACTTGAGTTGTTCTTGTTGAAGTTTGGCCTCGAGTTTTTCTTGCTCCAAAATTGCCTTGAAGCAAGTGCCATGTGTTCATGATAGGCATACTTTGTATCTTCGGGGTTGCTTTCCTCTTCTTCCTCTTCTTCTTCTTCAATGCAAACCTTGGCCTTCAATGCAATGTTGGGCTTCTTTCCCCATTGAGAGCGAAGCACCGCATTGTCGGCGGTCTTGTCCAAGATGTTCATAGCCACAAACTCATCCAACACTTCACTTGAGGTCAAAGTGTGGAAGTCCGGCCTTTGACGAATGACGGAGGACATGGCCTTGTGGTAAGGCATCATTGCCTTGAGGAATTTGCGCTTGATCCAACTGTCATCCGTGTCCTTGCTCCCGTGATCTCGGAGTGAGACCGCGAGTTTGGTTACTCTCCGATAAAGCTCATGAGGTTCTTCATCTTCTTTCATTGCAAACTCATCGGCTTCATCTTGCACTACTGCATAGTTGGAGAATTGAATGCTTGCGCTTCCCCGGTAGAGAGAGACAACACAAAGCCATGCATCTTTGGCCAAGGTGAAGGGCCAAAGATGAGGTAGATCTTCGGGTGGAATTGCATCTTGAATGATGAAGAGAGCATTCTCATTGAATTGATTATCCGCGGCTTCTCGAGGAGTGAAGTTGCTTGGATCATGCGGATGGAAACCTTCTTCAATGATTCTCCAAAGATTAGTGTTCACATGATTTAAATGATGCTTAAAGCGATAAACCCAAGAATCAAAGTCCTAATTTTTCACAATCTTAGGGGGAGGACCAGCATGATTCAAATGAGTGGAAGGAATCGGTCCACCATAAACAAGTGGTGGTTCCACATGGGCAAAGATGCCGGTGCCATTTTTACCACTAGAAGAAGGAGCCTTTTCACTACTAGCTTCCCCCTTGTCGGAGATAGCATCCGTCACCTTGTCGGTGGGATCACCCACTTTCAATGGTGCGGTGGATAGTTTAAGCCCTTCAATGAATTTAGTAAACATGCTTTCAACCTCAGTCATCATTGAGGTTTTCAATGTCTTCAAGGCTACATTGAATTCCTCACGGGAGACCGAGGTTCCCCCATCACCTGTAGACGAGATCGGATTTACACTGGAGTGCTCCTCCACACCGTCTACGGTGTCAACCATACTCTTCGGACGCCAAAGTCCTTAGTAAAGAGACGAGGCTCTGATACCAATTGAAAGGATCAATATGGTTGACTAGAGGGGGGGGGGGGGGTGAATAGGCAACTAGCAATTTTTAAATTTTCTTTACCAAATTCAACTTTGCATCAAAGTAGGTTGTCTAGATGTGCAACTAGGTGAGCAACCTATATGATGCAACAACAACGAACATACAAGCAAGCAAGAGAAGTAACACTAATAAGCTTGCACAAGTAAAGGTAAGAGATAACTAAGAGTGGACCCGGTGAAGACGAGGATGTGTTACCGAAGTTCCTTCCTTTGAGGGGAAGTACGTCTCCGTTAGAGCGGTGTGGAGGCACAATGCTCCCCAAGAAGCCACTAGGGCCACCGTATTCTCCTCACGCCCTCACACAATGCGAGATGCCGTGATTCCACTATTGGTGCCCTTGGATGAGGCAACCGTACCTTTACAAACAAGGTTGGGGCAATCTCCACAACTTAATCGGAGGCTCCCAACAACACCACGAAGCTTCACCACAATGGACTATGGCTCCATGGTGACCTCAACGGTCTTGGGTGCTCAAACACCCAAGAGTAACAAGATCCGCTAGGGATAGGTGGGGGAATCAAATATCTCTTGGTGGAAGTGTAGATTGGGGCCTTCTCAACCACTCTCGAGCAAATCAACAAGTTTGATTGGCTAGAGAGATAGATCGGGCAAAAATGGAGCTTGGAGCATTAATGGAGCTTGAGGGGGAAGATGTAGGTCAATGAAGAAGAAGGGGACCCCCTTTTATAGTGGGGGTAACAATCCAATCATTACCCCACTAAATAGCCCCGCAGAGGGCGGTACTACCGTAGTGGGCAGCGGTACTACCGCTAGACCCAGCGGTACTACCGCTCCCCCTTATGGTACTACCGCCCAGACAGAGAGAGCTCGAAGGTAGAGGAGGGGCTGGCCCGACGCGGTACTGCCACGGTGGCAGGGCGGTACTACCGCTCTCGAGCGGTACTACTGCACCTATTGTCGCTGCAGGTGCCACTCAACCCGACATGAGAAGTGCCCCCTCGAGTCGAGGCGGTAGTGGCCCGGTACCACAGCAGTACTGCCGCTGAGGACGCACAAGCGGTACTACCGCTAGGTACCGCGGTACTACTGCTGGGGCTAAAGACAGCTCAATCTGCAAGGAAAAAGACCTCCAACGACGCGAGAAGGCCCAGAGGGTGCGAAACAAAAGTGTATGTGATGATTCCACCCTAGTCATACCAAAGCGGACCCCCTCTTGATAGTATGGTGACTCCTAAGAAACTAGTCCACCAACAGGAAACGAAGGAGCTACACCATCTTGAAAAACACTCCGAGGGGAAAGAAATTGTCTCGAGCCAAAGGATGAATCTCTGAAATGCTCAACCCACAAGGTTAGTCTGCAAATATGTTGTCATCAATCACCAAAACTACATCGAGAGAGATATGCCTTAACACCAATCATCTGCAACTATCGGCTCGGTGCTACTGGAGAACACCGGCGGATTGAGCCTTAGAAAACACTCTAAGTGATCAACAGGTGGTGTTGGTGTTGGATTGTTGTTCCTCTGATTCTGATTCTGGACTAGTATCTGCATTAATGCATTCTCCTGCTGGATCAACTAGGTGATCTCCGGTGGGAAAACAAATCCGGTGTCACGTCTCGGAGGCATCTGATGGGTTTAGAGGGGAGAGATTTAGAATAGAAAAGGGGTCTAGTGAGAAAACACTACCCATATGCACATGAGACAACCACAATCATCTCACTCAATCAATCAAGCAAGGGCATACAATTGGTCTAGAACTATCGTTAAAAGTGCTCGGACTACTACTATGTACATGGGGAAATACTACTACTGATATGGTGGTCGGCTAGAAAAATTGATCGGTAGAAGACTCCATAATATCTGCTCCAGCTTCATCAACATAGTCATCATCGCTATTGTCAGGGTCCGAGTCGGTGTCATCGATGATGATGTAGTTCTCCGAGCAAGTGGAATCGTCGTCTTCTCCTCCTGGCGCGGGGTCTCACATGAACACCCCTAGCTTCTTCTTCAGATCATCATTCTTCTCCACGAGTATCGTCATTTCCTCCTCGTATCCATCTCGTGTAGACTTGAGTTCTTCTTCCAGCTCCGTGATGTTGGTCATTGCCTTCTTCAGATCTATCATGCCTGTGCACATCTGGTTCTCCTGGCGTCGAATGTGCTGGTTTAACTCCTGGATGAAAGCGGCAATCGATCTATCCTTCCTGGTGCTGATCATCTCCCATTGGTCATCTCGGCGCCCACAAATCTAGTAAATAATATCCTTGAGATCCCTGTGGTAAACTTCTCCAATGCGTCCCATAGCAATGTGGGCTGCCATGCTCTTTCCTAAACTCCAGGTTGGGGCATCAAGGGAAAACTCTATGGGCTCATTGACTGGCGTGAATGTTCTTCCAGGAATCTGAACTTGAATCATCCAGCGCTCCTCTTCCGGTAAAGTGGCGATGTAGGTCCCGGTGAAGCTTGGTATTCCGATGTTCAGGTATTTAATAACTTCCTTTAGGTGTCGTCCAAACGGTGTTTCTTCATCCGGTTGAGTGAAATTGATCCTTGCATCCGCCATCCTATAGAGTAGAAAAGGGAGAGGATTCAGAAATGAGAAGAGAGTAGTGATCTTGGGTTTTAGCTTAGTGGTCCTGTCCTACAGTCAGCGTGTGCTCTGATACCATCTTGTAGCGACCAGACCTCAAACAGTCTGATCTCTGTGCATTAGTGTCATCCCTAGATCGGTAATGCTGACACGCACAGTACTTGAGGATTTATAACAGAGTAGCAATCACACACTTATTACATCGATGTCTCAAAAGAGAACTTATTACAATAAATACGGCTTAAGGCCATCTAATACGATAACAGCAGAAGGCTTGGAAGATAAAGTGAGTCCATCAACTCCAACGGCATCACTGAGTGAAAGATCATGACCTAAGGCACCTTACTCGTCATCTGAAAAATCTGCAACATGAACGTTGCAGCCCGAAAACGGGTCAGCACATGGAATATGCTGGCAAGGTAACACAAGAGTAATGAACAGAATAATAGCTATCACTACATGCATATTTGGCTGGTGGAGGCTGTATGGTTAATATGTTTTGCGAAAAGCCATTTTTTTCCTACAACAAAGGAATAAATTTTATTTAACTATCACGGTGGCTGTTAAACATTGAGAAGGTTCACCCAACTCAATCCCAATTAAGCATCGTCATTAAACCCAATCAAATTATATTAAGAGTGATGAGATCCACATGATAATCCAAGAACTAGATACTCAAAACGTCCATAACCGAGGACACGGCTAACCATGATTAGTTTGTACACTCTGCAGAGGTTTGCGCACTTTTCCCCACAAGACTCGATATCCTCCATTGAATTTCTCGCACTACATGATGTTTGAGAAACGGATGACCGAGACACAGTCTTTCCGAAGAGGTCCCCTTAACCGATAGATAGGTCGGTACACCTACAATCCCCTACATCTGCTAGCCCATCATGGAAAGGTTTCCCACAACTTACTCAACTATGCCAGAGCCCACAATGGCATGTGGTTGCACACAGAAGTTTCTAGCATGAATAATCTTATGACCCCTTTGAGCCTGGGTGGCAATCCATAGGAGAATCACACGGTACCCCAGGATTTCCAAAAATACAGGCAACACTGGGTTCCCCAGGTGCCTCAATCCACCCAGATGTGTATTAAAGTAGCCACCATGCTTCACAACGAAAATGTCAAAATCTCCAAACATATGTGAGAATGCTATGGGGGAAATCTCATTAGCAAGACTAAAAGCATTGTTGCACTCAATACGTGGCAAATCATTTAGCATGAGATATGCAACACATGGAGATATAGGGCAAGAAGCAATAACAATCATGTGCAAGGAATGTAGATGGTTGTCATCAACCACATGAAAGAAGCAAGTATGAATCATCGGTGATGCAACAAGGCAAGCAATCATAGTAATCAAGTCGTGCAAGCTAGTAGTGCGAAGATGCAACACACTAGGAGAAGGCATGACAATCATGTCATGTGAGCAAATAGTATGCATAGACAATACACATGACATATCACAAGCACGGACACAAATCAAGATCAAAGCATGATCATAAGCATTGGGCACGAAGTACATATGGCAAGAACAAACAATATCTCCACCAAGCTTGCAAATACACATACAAGTAGTAGAATCAATCATCATGTGTAATGCAAATCATGGGTCACAAATGCATGGCAAAGGCATAGTAATGAGCATATCATGCAAAGTGGACATGGCAAGATGGGCATAGAGTATGTAATGGACCATAACCCATAGCCAAGTGAGGGCCATGTAGAAGAAATGCGGGAAGTCTTTGCGCAAAGAGAGCGGTGGGAAAGGCAATCCGTGGGATCCCAAGTCATCATTGCTCTCTAGAGCTTGTTTTGTCAACTCATGGGATTGTGAGGTTGACAAGTGTTCATGGGTACCTACACAAAAAAGACACAAACCAAAGAAATTTTGTGCGTGGTAAATATACATATCATCCATCATGATATGTATGTGCACGTGTGAGTTAGCATAAGATAAGAAATGCTCGAAGAAATTTGATGCATGGTACAAGAACATGTCATCCATCATGAAAGAATAGTTGTTATGTATAACACGATGGGGATGCAAATTGAGCATACTAGTATATGGCACAACAATATCATTATGATTCATGGGCAAAATATTGTGCACATAATTATTGGGATCATGCAATGGATGGGATGGATCAAAATCTCCTAACATGTATGAGGAAACTATGGGGGTCTCCTCATGAGCAATATTTGGAACATCATATGGAGAAAATGGACAACATCCAAAACAATGCATATCCGAAGCTAGGTAGTCATGGCATGGCATATGAGATAAATGATGCAAAGGGAGCATATCAATATCATCACAAGAAAAACAAATGCCAATAACCATGGGCTTGTCATCTATGCCATATGTGCAAATCAGGTTAATTTTAATGGCATATGCATAGTCACTACGATGAGATTGCAAGTGTGACATATGGTTGATCTCATGCATAGCATATGACACGTCAAGCGGATTATCAAACATGATATGACCTAAAGAATTGTCACAAGAAATCCTATGTAACATAGCATCACAACTAATAGACTCCACATGAGAATCATCACACTCATCGTAAATGGGCAAGAAATCATCACATAAGGAAGTCACACTAGCATGAAGCATGGAAATAGGTTGATCAACATCATGCAAGCAATCAATGTCAAGAATGTCCACTAGTGGGACTAGAGCATCACCTTCACCTATGTTACCTTTTCCATTCCACTCAAGTGGCGTAGGTGAGGTGGGAAGGAACAAATGGTGGTCATCTTCATCTTGATGGAACCATGTGGGGGGTGCATCATATTCCACCATGGCCATCATCATGTCCAATGGAAGGACGAAGTCATCGAGGATCGGCGCGCCATCATATATGGGACCTAGCACCAAATGAGAAGACACAATAGAGGTAGAGGTCAAGTCGTTAGTTTTGAAAGTGGCCTCACATGACCTATCAATTATATCACTATCTCTATGTGGTGGTTCACTCACTCCCTCAAAATAGGTGCAGTCAATCTCACGTATGGTGGAGTCACTCATCTCACTCAAGTGGTGGGGGTTGTGGCTCTCCTCGCATGGTAATTGTGGCAACTCATCATATATGGGGCTAGTGGTGAAGTCACTCTCACTCCCAATATGGTGGCACAAGTCACTCAAGTCATCATACGTCGCCGTGGTCGAAGGGAAAATCCCATGCTCAACCATCTCATCTCCGTCGCCATGGATGGAGGCCGAAGATGGCACATCATCACTCTCGCCTCCTAAGATGGAAGCATCATCCTTGCTCACCACCTTGTCGCTCGCCTCCAAAGCTTGATCCTTGAGGGTCTATGTAGTCGTACTTGTCGCCACACCATCTTGAAAAAGAGTGAAAGTAGACTCGGCACCATCAATGCCATAGAGAGGGATGGCGGTGAAGTCGAACTTGGGAGCATCATCTTGGAGCTCGTCGGGTTGGACATCTTGGTGGTGTTTTCCTCATGCTCGTTCTCATGGAGCTTGGTCATCGTGAAGTGAGCTTGGGGTGGAGAAACCTTGGCCTTCATGAGTTCTTGTTCCGCCTTGAGAGCACCAATGTAGTTGTCATCGAGGGACTTGTAGTTCCCGAGGAAGATAGTCTTGGAGATGTCGTTGTTCAATCCCATCATGAAGTGGAACTTCATCAAAATGGGGTCGTCCACGCCGGCTCGTCGCAAGGCAATCTTCATCTCCTTGAAATACTCGTCGATGGACTTGGATCCTTGTATGGTGTTCTCCAATTGGTGTAGAAGTTGTTCCATGTAGGTTGGAGGCACAAACTCTCGCCATAAAGCTCTCTTCATCTTGGGCCAACTCATGTCGTATCCCTCCAAAGGTGTGTGAAGCCACCATGTGGACGCATAGTCGTGGAAGTTCCTTGTGGCGCACTTCACTTGATCTCCGAGAGCAACTTGATGTAGCTTGAGGTAGTCATCCATTAAGCGCTCCCACTCGAGATACTCCTCGGGTTCTTGAGTCCCATAGAAAGGAATCACGTGGTCAATGTCGAGGTCACAGTAGCTCATGAAAGTCGCGGACTTGAGCTTGGGGAGCTTCTCTTGAGGTGCTTGTGGGCGAAGATGCCGTATGTCCGTAGGCGAAGATGCCTTGAAGTCGCTTGGTGAAGATGCCAAGGGAGATGGTGAAGTCATTGAGCGGTTGTTGGTCTTGAGCTCTTGACCTTCATGTTCTTGTCGGTGGTGATGGTGTCGATGCCGATGTGATCTTGCCAGAGATGGTAGCTCGGAAGCATGTGCTCTTGAGCGTCTTCTCGAAGATGAGGAATATCGCTTGTAGGACTTGATGAGGGCTTTGATCTCCTCCATTTGAGCTTGCATATTCGCGTTGTTGGAGTTGTTCGTGGCATCGAACTCGTCGTTGTTGTTGTAAACCAAAGGTGAAATGCCTTGCCTATCCATCACAAGACTCGAGTAGAGGTGAGTAGGAAATGAGATAAACAATACCAAGTTACCTTTTCCCAAAGTTGAGGATGTATCCCGGTTCACTCAATGTGAGATGAAAGAATAGTGGAATTGCTACCGAACTTGTTCGCTCACACCTACAAACTAAAGCTTATAGAGTAGCTCGGTGAGGATAGTGGCACAAAAATTTAATGCAAAATGTTAGCAAGAGTCAATAATGTTGAAAGAGATTCACAAATTCGCAAGTGAAACAAGTAGACCAATAGCAATATGTGGTACACAGAAACACACACACACGGATAGATAAATGGGGTGATGCAACCAAGGAATGAGCACAAAATGCGGAATCCACGGAAAACGCTCATGTTGCACAACTCAAGAGAGACGCTTGCACGATTTCTCTATAGGCAGATACGACACTTGTGCACAACCTATAAGATGCAAAATGGATAAACTTTCTATCCCAAGTATGCTATATATGTATGGTTCCCGGTGTTTGATCCAACATGATCGGATATGACAATCTTATGCAATGTGGTATGATGCTATGGCACTTGCTTACAAGATTCTTTGCTCTCTCTTTTTTCTTAAAAGCTTATTCTCTTTTTTTGTATGGCCACTTTTGCACAATGCACAAACCAAGATAGCAATTGTATATATGCGGGAACAAACTTGTGACACAAGAGATGATATGATGATACCAAGATGATACCAATATGATATGGTATGTATGCAATGGATGGTGTAGATCACTAATGTGCACAAGTAACGTTGCTGGCAATACTCAAATGACTAGTCTCGATAGGCAAGTGACGCAAAATGGGCTAGGGGTTATCAATGCAATGGCAAGGGAATATAGAATGGTGTCGTCGAGGTTACTATCCTTTGCGATGATGAGTGGCGGTGTTCTTGATGTAGATACCAAGATGATGGTGACTTGTCCCTAAGTAGCCGAAACACCTTAGAAAACGGAAAAACCACAACTCAAAATCTCAAGGACAAAAGTTAAATGGTGGTAGCGGGAATGCAGTGGTGGTTTGCACTCGGCAATGCGGAAGTGGTGGTGGTTGATGAAGAATAAACCGTCCCTAAGTAGCCGAAACACCTTAGGAGACTCGAATCGCTACTCAAGCAACCACTAATGCTATGGTGAATAAAATGGGTTAGGTTGCGGAAGTCGGAGGTGGTGTAGCGGATGATGTGGTGGAAGCCCTAGGCAAAGATGCCAAAATTCACAAAATTTTATGGACTCAAATGATGTTGGTGGTATTTTTGTGGGATGGGGGATGTCAATAGCTTCAAAACGAGCTAAACAACATCAAAATCGGAGTTCGAATGAATTAGCTGTGGGCAAAAAAAATCTGCCAAAGTTGATATCTACAGGTTACGGATGTCCGTAAAAGGACGGATGCCCGGTCGGGCTCGGAAATCCGTAAATTCGGTTCGGGTTAGGGGTTCCGGCCGTCTGGTAAAGGTCGGACATCCGGTGCTTCGAGGGGGCGGGGGGGGGGGGGGGGGGGTCCGGACATCCATAAAACGTCGGTCGTCCGGTGGGTCGGGGTCAACGCGAGATGCGAGTTTCGGTACGCGATTTTGGGCGGAATTTTGGGATTTTGGGGTCAAAATTGAAGAGATTTCATGGATGAAAGATGGGGAAACTTGGGGAAATGCTAGATCCACTCGAAACCAAGAAAATCCATGGATCAAAATCAACAAAACTTCATCATACCAACAAATCACAAATAATTTTGGGGCTATTTTTGGTGGGGATTTTCGAATTTGGGGAAGAACACAACAAAATCAAGCTAGAAAACAAAGAGGGGGGCTCCAAAATCGTGATCAACGTGGCTCATGATACCATATGATAAGGGGCTAACCCGGTGTAGGCCGATCTTTCACGATTGGAGTGGGATCCCTCGAAGAACACGAAGAACATAGGGAAGAACGGAGAGAAATCACAAGGGGAAACACTCAAGAACAAGTCCAATCACGCATCCACTAGACAATCAAACACACAAGATCCACAAGGTACATGAACAACAAAGGGAAAGATACAAGGTTGTAACGCCCTCGATGCGGCTATATCTCCTATGTGTCGAAGCACGACTTAGAGGCATAACCGCATTGAAAGCAATGTCGCAAGTGAGGTAATCTTCACAACAACCCATGTAAATAAATAAAGGGGAAAGGTACATAGTTGGCTTACACTCGCCACGTCACACAAATACATAAATAAGTCATTACATTCATCCAAATACACTCAAGGTCCGACTACGGAACCAAAATAAAAGAAGACTACCCCAAATGCTACACAGATCCCCGATCGAACCCAACCGGGCTCCACTACTGATCAACTAGAATGAAACAACACAAAGGACAAGATCTTCATCGAGCTCCTCCTTGAGCTTGGTTGCATCACCTGCACGGTATCATCGGCACCTGCAAACTGGTTTTGGAAGTATCTGTGAGTCACGGGGACTCAGCAATCTCACACCCTCACGATCAAGACTATTTAAGCTTATAGGTTGGGAAAAAGTATGAGGTGGAGCTGCAGCAAGCGACTAGCATATTTGGTGGCTAACATACGCAAATGAGAGCGAGAAGAGAAGGCAAAGGCACGGTCGAGCAACTATGATCAAGAAATGATCCTAGAACAACCTACGTCACGCATTACTCCAACACCATGTTCACTCCCCGGACTCCGCCGAGAAGAGACCATCACGGTTACACGCGCGATTGGTGTATTTTAATTAAGATAAACTTCAGGTTTTCTACAACCGGACATTAACAAATTCCCATCTACCCATAACCCTGGGCACGGATTTCGAAAGTTCAAATCCCTGCAGGGGTGTCCCAACTTAGCCCATCACAAGCTCTCACGATCAATGAAGGATATTCCTTCTCCCAAGACAATCCGATCAGACTCGGCATCCCGGTTACAAGACATCCTCGACAATGGTAAAACAAGTCCAGCAACACCGCTCGAATGTGCCGACAAATCCCGATAGGAGCTGCACATATCTCGTTCTCAGGGCACACTCAGATGAGCGCTCCATACAACTAAAACCAAACCTCGAGTTTCCCCGAGGGGGCGCTGCACAGGGCTCTAGTTTGGACCAACACTCAGAGGAGCACTGGCCCGGGGGGGGGGGGTTAAAATAATGATGACCCTTGAGTCTGCAGAACCCAAGGGAAAGAAAAGGCTAGGTGGCGAATGGTAAAACCAATGTTGGGCATTGCTGGAGGAGTTTTATTCAAGGCGAACTGTCAAGGGGTTCCCATTATAACCCAACCGTGTAAGGAACGCAAAATCCGGGAACATAACACCGATATGACGGAAACTAGGGCGGCCAGAGTGGAAAAAAACACCAGGCATAAGGCCGAGCCTTCCACCCTTTACCAAGTATATAGATGCATTAATTAAATAAGAGATATTGTGATATCCCAACAAAATATGCATGTTCCAAACAAGGAACAAGCTCCAATCTTCACCTGCAACTAGCAACGCTATAAGAGGGGCTGAGCAAAGCGGTAACATAGCCAAACAACGGTTTGCTAGGACAAGGTGGGTTAGAGGCTTGGTTTAACAATATGGGAGGCATGATAAGCAAGTGGTAGGTATCGCAGCATAGGCATAGCAAAAGAGCGAGCAACTAGCAAGCAAAGATAGAAGTGGTTTTGAGGGTGTGGTCATCTTGCCTAAAATCCCGCAAGGAAGAAGAACGAGTCCATGAAGAAGACAAACAGACGTAGACGAACGGGTCCTCACAAACGCGACGTTATCAGAACCAACCCGAAGAAGCAACACCGGAAAGAAGCACACAACATAGTAAACAACCAACACATGAACATGGCATGATATGCGGGATGCAGTATGTGATGCATATGCATGATTTGGACAGGAATGATTGAACCTGGCCTCAACTTGGAAAACCAAGAGTGCCACTAGAAAGGTGAGTTGATTTCGGTCGAAATCGATATAAAGATCACCGGAATTGGATGCACGGTTTGGAAATGGCAAGCAAAACAAATATGGCACCGGTCTGCGATTAACAGTAAGTAGCCTTCTAAATGCATCAAGATAAATATGCTACAACACTCAAACATAACAACAAAATATATGGCAGGGATTCACTCATGATTCTTGACAAAAGATGAACACTGAGCTACGGCTAATTCATCCATTAACAGGTTCAAACAAGCATGGCAACAGTGCAAATGATAACAGGTTTTAGACTTAGTGAAAATAACACAAGTCAGGAATTTATCATCAGGAAGCAATCTTACGAGCATGATAACTACATGCTACAGGTACATAACATGGAAAATCAAGGCATGGCATGAAGCTACTCAAAACATATAACAAAAGTCCCTTAGTGACCATGAGCCAAAAGGGATCAGAAAGTACAATTGCAAGCATGTGAACATAGCAAAAATATAAACAGATTCACACTTAGTGAAAAACTAGAGCATGCAAAACAGATTAACAAGTAGGCATGTTTACGAGCTCGATGCACTCACTACAAGGCATTGCATGACAAGATAAGCATACACCCAGCAAATAGAGATGGCATAGAAGCTAGACATGGAAAGAACAACAACATAGCATGCATGGACCAATAGCAACAACCTCGGCAAAATCGCTAAACATGTTAACAATCTGCCAGGAACATTTTATAGCAAAAGTAGAGCTCGATTGACTCAAGCTAGGTTGCTCCATAATTGCAAACAAATACATGGATGGATAGAGCACCACAATATTAACAAAACATCCTTAATGATCATCCTCAAAAGAGGCACGGATCACTAGGAAACAACATGAACATATGGCATACAACAAAATCAGGACAAGGACTTAGTGAAAAACTAAGTCCCTGAAATCGGCATCACTGATTAAGCTACTTTGAATGCTTGTGCTAGTCACCATCAAGATCACAAAAATACATGGATACACCCCTGTAAAGATGGCATGGCATTCTACAAAACACATGTAGAGCTCAAGATCATAGCATGCACACATTAATCATGGCAAAAATGACAAAATGCCATTTGCTGAAACAAATCCGAAATAATCATCACATAGCCCTCTTCCAACAGCATTTCGGGCATCAAGATGAGCTCAAATGAAAATGATGCACTGAGATGAAATGATGTGCTCGTCGAGACGAACATTTTGATATGCTACATGCATGAATCGGAGCTACGATGAGAAAGTTATGATGCGATGAACATGGCCACATGAATCTGGAACTTCGGGGACTTAGTGAAAATTTTACCTCCGCGAAAAGTCAACGTGGGATGAGGATATCCGGGACGTGGTGAGGAGCCGTTTGGTTCGTCTCCTGGTGGATCTGATCCACTCCAGCCTGGATCTCGTCGGAGAAGTGGCTGGAGTACTCGAAGCTCGCCGGAGTGGATGGAGGAGGCCGGAGACGAGGAGGAGGCCGGAGGAGGGGGCCGCGGGTCCGCGGAGGGCGGCGCCGGAACCGGCCAGGATGAGGCCGCGGAGGTCTGGCGGATCCCGTGGTGGAGGTGGCCGCCGTCGAGCTGCCATGGCGGGGCGGCGAGCTCGCGAGAAGACGCCGCGGGCGCGGAGGCGGTGCGCAACGGCGGCGGGGTGCGGGCGGCGCGCGGGCGGCGGAGTGTAGGCGTGGCGGTGGCCGGCGATGGCGGTGGGCGGCAGCCAACGGCGGAGGCGCGCGGGCATGGTGGGCGGCGAGGTGCGGTCGGGCCCGGCGCGGCCCGGGGCGGGCCGGCAGTGGGCTGCGGCGAGCCGAGGAGCGGTGGGAGGAGAGAGAGGGACAGGTGGCGCGACGTGAGTGGAGGAGGGAGCCGGCGCGCTGACATGGCATCCCCTGGTTGGTCGGGGTGAGGTGGCCGGCTCCGGTGGACATGTCCGGCGCGGCGTGGATGCGTCTGGCGGCGCGGAGGGAGTTGGATCTAGGGTTTCATCTGCGCGGAATTTCGGGGGAGGCCACATATTTATAGGTAGAGGGAGCTAGGATAGTCCAAATGAGGTGCGGTTTTCGGCCACGCGATCGTGATCGAACGACCGAGATGATGGAGGGGGTTTAGGTAGGTTTTGGGTCACTTTGGAGAGGTGTTCGGCTGCAACACACATGAGGCCTTTTCGGTCCCTCGGTTAACCGTTGGAGTATCCAACGAAGTCCAAATGGCACGAAACTTTACAGGCGGTCTACCGGTAGTAAATCAAGGCCGCATGACAAGTCTCGGTCCAATCCGAAAACGTTTAACACCCGCACATGAAAAGAGGTAGAAAGGGACACCGGGTGACATAGGAGCACCGGATTGCAAAACGGACAACGCGGAAAATGCTCGGATGCATGAGACGAACATGTATGCAAATGAAATGCACATGATGACATGATATGACATGCATGACATGCAAGCAATGACAAGGCAACAACAGCGAATAACTGGAGGACACCTGGCACATCGGTCTTGGGGCGTCACAAAGGTAAAGTTCATCTCCATGAGGAGGTCTTGATGGAGCCGCCCAAGAGGGGGTCTTGAGTCCGCTTGGAAGGATCTTCTCCGATGGAGGCGTGATCTCCGAGGAGAAGGTAACCAAGTGGACGAGCAAAGCTCTGACACAAACATGAGCTAATCCTTCGCTAACCCTAGAAAGGAGGTGGAGGTGGTCTATTTATAGTCTAAGCCATGAAGGTGTAAGTGAGAGAGGGATACAAGGCCAAAGGCCCGCGGCTGCGCACATAGGCGTCGGACGTCCGATGGATGTCGGACGTCCGGAGGCTCGGGACGGTCCGGACATCGGGAAGTCTTCGGACTTCTGTAAATACCGTTCTGCCGCCGTGACACGCAAGGTTGTCAGAATCGTGATTTTGAATCGAATCGGAGCTTTGATGGTTGGATCGCAAATCATAGGATCTTCACTATCAGGATCGTAAAGTCGTAGATTCTAAGAACTAAAATCGTAGAATCATAGGGGTTAGTTTGGATCGTAAAGTCGTAGAATCGTATAACAAAATCGTGATTCTGACAACCTTGCGTGACACGATACGAGAAAACGGCATTTTCTAAAAATAGACTTACGGGGATACAGCGAGTATATGTGCAAATGCATAAAAAATCAGCACTAATAGAAAATATTTTGAGAATGATAAAATTGAGGTTAATGAAGTAACCTGATCTTTTGAGGATGATAAAATCAGCAGTGAAGAAGTTGCTGCATTTTTCAAGTGTCGTGCGTGAGGGTTTGTTTTAGCGATCAAAATTGCATATGAGGCAGCCCACAATCGGCCTCCTGATGGGCTCTGGTTCAAGCCGTAACAGCCCTATACGTATCCATGTGGTATCCCCATCGTATCCCAGCCGTCTTGCATTTTGCTCCTTTTATTTTAATTCATAAAAAGGGGATACTTAGGGATACGTGTATCCCCTGCGTATCCATGCGTATCCCCGTTCTGGCCACGTTTTTTGCAATGATACAACACCTCCCAGCCGTATCCCTGCAACATAGGTCGTGGGAGGGTTCAAGGTGGTGTATTACCGTGGAGGTTAACATAGATGTAGCTAGTTCTGATGTAAGTCTTGCCGAGTTCTGTGTAGGGTCTTGGAATCTATGTTATGCATGTGCTAGCGGATGATCGAATACAGGGTGAAGCAATTCATGTACTGAGAGCTTAAGAGCTATATCACGCTACTCTAACCATGTGTCCATTTTACTAGTTGTGGCTGGGTATGTATTGATGCTTCGGCTCAGTTAGATCAATTGAAGGAATGTTTGAGACCACCCCGCTCGGACAAGGTGATGCAGTAGTGGGGTAGTGGCTTGAATGTTTCAAGCTCTCCGAGACTATTAGGAGCTCACGGCCCATCAAATATTGGTGTCGTTGTTCGAGCGTGAATCTCAGCTTTATGCATCATTCTCTATAGCTAGATTTATGTAATTTTGGTCCTAGGGTCCGACGTCGTTTGTATCAAAGTCGGGTTTCGATCCCGAGACCTGTGGGTTATGGGCCCATGTAAGCATCTCTAATGTCTATATCTCTACATATTTTGTAAAATGCACAAGGAATTATATTATTGCACAAATGTATGCATGTATACAATCTAGCACTGCATTTTTGGTAATTTCTTTGATATTCACATGTATTCAAACCCTATATGGTGCACATAAACATATGCTTCAGCTTTTGATATTCACATGAAGCCAAGCCAATACAAGTCAAGCAAGCAACCATGATCAACAAGTCAAATGAAAGAAAAAAGATAAGACCAAGTCAAAGTGGCCAACTAAGGCAAAGAAGCCTAAGTGAAGAATCCCATCATGGTGGAGGGATGAGAGGGATTGGTCCACCATAGGCTATGGACGTCCCCTCCTAGTACACCATGGACCCCTGGACCAAAGATTAGGTCCACTACCGCTCCACCTACCATCTCAATGGTAGTCTTGTTCATCTGTGAAGGACCCATAGGCTATATAAAGCCCCCATGTGCATGTAACTCGGTCACTCTCAAGAAAATCAAGTGTAGTGCACGGAGGTTCAAGCCTCGTGCGGGGAGCTCTGGGGCCATGTCCGAGGAGCCTCGTTCGGCTAGGACCGATGTTCAGGAAGAGAAGTTTGGAGAGTGTACAACATTGTTCAAGTCAGACTTCCAGCCAAACCTCCCA
Source organism: Triticum monococcum (assembly GCA_034509565.1). Classification (NCBI taxonomy): domain Eukaryota; kingdom Viridiplantae; phylum Streptophyta; class Magnoliopsida; order Poales; family Poaceae; genus Triticum; species Triticum monococcum. Next base: position 165,173,031 of record CM067841.1, on the reverse strand, counting down.
CGATGCCTCCCTAACATAGGGCTAGATCACAGTCCCTCAAGGCAACTGAAACTATTAAGGAAACATTGAAGTGTCAATATTGTCGGTGTACAGCCACGTTCGTTGTAAGGTCGTCGTGCACACCCCCAATTAAATCATTATTATGCTCCCTTTACTAATGACATTCATGATAATCACGATTGCGGACAATATCTGTAATACCTAATAGATAAAATATGAAACTACTTTTCATGATGAATCAAATGATATAAATTTTGTATTGTGGGTATTGATATAAAAACTTGGTTAAACATGCACCCGTTTGACTTTTGAAAAAACAAATACACCTTATTTAAAGGAACAGAAGGAGTATTGTATAGGCTAATCTAGAGGGCAGCCCAAAGGACTTGAATATCAAAATGGCATCACAAATCCAATTGTTTATTCTGTGTTATGCAATCATCCTACATGGCTAGATTGGTCATATGCAATAATACATGGTCCTCTCATTTGCAAATATTATCTCATACAGGCAAGAATCACCAGCTCGGCACATTGAAAATCAATTCGCAGATCAACCAGATAAAAATCCCAATTTTCCACATTCTCAGTTTAGTTCATATTTCTCATAATTAATCTATTTATGTTAATACCCATACAGATCGAAGTGCTTGAAGCAACTAAACAACTCATGCAGTTAGGCCTGAATCACAATTGAAACTAGAAATGAGCATATATGTGCATATACAGCTACAAATACTTTATAACACTAAGCTCCCTAGTTTTAAAGAGCCCACATTCAATTGAGGTCTCCGATTGGGATTGGGTCATCTGATTTTGACAGGGTCAACAATTTCTCAAAGCTCTCTAATTCAATTCTTTTATACTATACACTATGGTTCCCAATTTTAAGGCCTCGCAATTAACTGAGGTCTTTAATTTAGAATTGGTCAACATTTCTCAAGGGCTCTCTCATTCATGATTCACTATGTTCCCATTTTAAACAATTTCATTCAATTGAGGTATTCAATTTTGGATTTGGTTTACGATTTTGACCAGGCCAACGATTTTTCAAATCAATCAGCAGCAACCGGCCTATGAGAACACATCAATCCCGTGCACTCTCCAACCACCTACAAAAAAGAATCGTCACCATGTGATACTATGGCACCAATATAGTTATAGTACATGCAGCCCCTGACGTGAAAATTTCCCCACATAAATATACGTTAGTTGGCGGATAACACAAAATCGCACCATGAAAGGCCCATCAAATCACCGCATTATAAATAAATATAAAACACACTCCATCATCGCTCCCATCTGTCAAACTAAATATTCCATCAGCTCCACAATATAAGTGGTATTATTTTTTGGAAGTCAAATTTCTTTAATTTTGACAAACTTCAGAGCAAAAAATATCGACATCCACAATAATACCAAATGAGTACGGAAATTCATTTCATGGTGAATCTAATCATATCGATGTGATTTATGAATTTTGATATATTTCTTTACAAATTTGATCAAACTTAACAGGTTTGACTTTTCAGAAAAGTAAAAGACCTTATATTTTGAAACTTTTTTTAAGAAACCCAACAACACCAACTGCGCAGCAAAGCGCACCTAGCTTCTAGTAACATGGTAAACTAGAAGTCATATATAGAGAATTAGCATTTGACGAACGGGTTACCTGCTCGATGTTATACCCAGGGTTGGAGTCATTCGAGAGCTCAAGGATCCGCGCAAAGAGGTCGAGGCAGTTCCCGACGGCAATATCAATGGTCTCACCGAAGATCCTGTACCTCCCTTTGCTATACGCGATGACCTGCGTGTTGCCACCTGAGACATAGAGCACAACAGGGTCCACGGCACCGGTGACCGCGTGGCCCATTTCAATGTGCGCAACACAGTGATTGACGGTGACAAGCGCTTTCCCCCATAGGAGCGACAAAGCCCGGGCCAATGCGGCGGCGACCTGGAGAGGCCCACCCATGCCGGGGCCCATGGTGTAGCAAATGCAGGCGAGGTCGGCAAGAGAGGCATCAGCCTCGGCGAGTGCTACGCGGAGTAGAGGGAGTAGGTGGACAAGGTGGTGCTGCGCGGTCTCCCGGGGCAGGAAACCGTGGCCTGGCGGGGTGATGTACGTATGGCGCGGGTTGGAGAGGATTTGCCCAGAGATGGAGACGACGCCGATGCCAATCTTGTTTGTTGAGGACTCCAACCCTAGAGCAAATGGGCCAGGCGGGTGGCTACTCGCCGAAGACGACGACGAGGCCATGGCGGCGGCGGCGAGGCGGTAGGGTTTGAGGTAGTGGGAGGGGAGAAGGGACTGAGTTGTGCGTTACAAAGTGCAGATAAAAACTAGCCCAGATTAGACAACCCGACGTATCCACCGCGCCCATGCCTATAGAGGCCCATAAGGCCTTGTAAAATGCTAAGAGTATGTCTAAGGCCCTGTTTGGTTCGGTTGTGAATTTCTAAAAGGAGCTGTGAAAAAACTGCTGTGAAAAAATAGCTGTGAAAAGTATGATATAAAAAGATGTAGGTCATTTGGCAAACCAGCTGATACAACTTTTTCATATTTTGGCCCGCGGCGGAATCAGATTTTGTAAAGCACGTCATGGGCTGCTTCCGCTTTTGGTTCAGATTTTGGTAGTGGATTTCTGGAATCGGATTCTGCTGGATTCGCCCTTTGGTTTACATTCTGCTGCGCGACAGCGGCATCCGTTGATAAAAGCTGAACCAAATAGGGCCTAACAGAGCGCTCAAAAACTCAACCTTCAAAACCAGTTTGAGGGCTGAAAAAATGTCATTTTGAAGGCCAAAAATCCCTGGCGCATTCTGTTTTAAGGGTTGGTTTGAGGCCACTGATCTGCGCCCCGGCCTTCAAACCTTCAAAATAGGACAGCAACATAAATCACTCTCAAATTTGCAAATAATCATGATCACATACATGAAACAAACGTGCAAATCATCATCATCATCAGATAGTAAATCCCATGGATATCATAGCAAAACATACAACGTGCAAATGATCATCATCACATAGTCATCGAAGACATCATTTGCAAAACATAAAACGTACGAACAACTCAAGCACCGGTGAAGTTGTCGACACCTCCATCGCCTCCTCCACTCATCGATGACTCACCTCGGAGAGTAGACGACGCACCACCACCAGCACCACGCAGTAGCCTCTTCCTGTCCGCGATGTTCTCCTTGTACTCCATCAACCACGCCAATTCTCTTCATCCATGTCCTTTTTAGACATCATCATGTGCTCCTTCTCCTCGGCCAGGAGCTCCTTCTATGCTTTTGCTTCCTTGAGCTTGATCATCCTCTCCTCCATGTCGGCCTTGCGCTTGGCATCTTCTCGCCTTGCTTCCAATTGTGCAAGTTTCACCTATTTCTTTCTCTCGGTGATAATAAGCTTTGTCTCCAATGCCTTCGTTCTCAATGTCTACTTTGACTTAATCATTTGATCAATCTTTTCCCTCAAGCTTGATGCCTCCGCTTCCATCTTCATCCTTTCTTTTCCATTCTTGGTTCCATCGGGCTTGTCATGGTTTCTTCCTTCTTCATCACTATCATCCATTTTGAGCATATCTGATTTCTTCGGTGCACTCTCTTGATCCCTCAATTTCCATTTGGCAAGATGTTGGAGCAATGCCCAACAATGCTTGAATGGGAAGGATTTGCCCTTGGAACCGGCCATGTCCTTGTACCTCAAGTTGGCATATTTCTCCTAAAACATATCATCATTGGAAGCATATCAAAATCACAACCAAGCATAACCAACAAGTAAATAAAGCATGAACAAACAAGTAATAAGCGTGATATTTGTACTCAGATAATCACTCTCAACGCAGCCACTTGGGGGTTGATCCCTCACTTGATCCATAGCCGCACTCCAACGAGCACAAGCGGGTTTCATCAACTCCCAGCGGCCTTGAAGCGATATGTAAGAACGAGCTCTCAATGTGGCAGTCTTGGGTTTCAGATTGCAATACATGTCCTCAATGCGTTGCCAATAACGTTTCCCGGTTTGATCGGTGTCGGTGACCGCATCCACCCCCACTTGCAACCAAGCCTTGACCAAGAGGACATCTTCAACCTCCGTGTAGTTCGCCGTGCGAATTGGCCTTCGAGCACCACCTCCCGCTTCAAACACTTCCTCTCCGATCTCGGTGACATCTTCATCTTATTCCTCCTCCTCACCCGTCGGCTCCTCAACATGGAAGTCGAAGGAAGCAAGTGGAGGAGACCCAATGTTCACCTTCACGTCCTCGAGCAAGGCCCTATATGACACGGTTGGTGCGGACATTTCATCGAACACGTCAGTCACGGTTGGCGGCGTTGGAGCAGCCATGCTCGGCGGTGGCGGTGGCGGTGCTGCAGTATGCTTGGCACGACGGTTTGCAAGCTGATTCTCCTTGCGCTTGGTAGCAGCCGCGGTGGAGGTTGCCGGCTTGGCGGGCTTCGCCGCCTTCGCCGCCGGGGCAAGCACGGGCGGCTTGCTTGGCACGACGTGGGTGCCTGCCCGCCTCCATTTTTGGCCGATGTGGGTGGCCGCCACCATCTCCACCACGACGACGTTGGTCGAGGTGGCCGGAGGCGGGAGGCGCGGGGCGGGGGCGGGCGCGGCCACGGTCGCGGGCGCGGATGAAGCCAGCGGCGGAGGAGCGGCGGAGGGGGTTGCCGGGGGCTGGAGGGGCTCCATGGCCGGCAGCAGCGGCAAGAACGGTCGGCGGCGGCACGGATGAAGCCGACGGCGGGGAAAGGAGGCTTGGGAATTTTCCCTCCCATGCACAGAGTTGACCAAGTGAGGGTTGGGCCTTCAACTTGCCCCAAACCCTCACTAGTGCAGGTTGGCCTTGAACTTGAGGGTTCGGCCTGGATTTTTTTTGAGGGTTTAGGGATTTGACGGTACTAATCTGCGCCTTTTTTTGCTCAACCCTCAAACTGGCAGTTATTTTGAGGGTTTGACCAGTTTGAGGGCTCTGTTAGACATGCTCTAAGCAGCTAGATTAGGGCCAGTTTTTTTCGTAGCTATGTAGAAATAAGCTGCTCTCAAAATATACACCAAACAGGACTGGTTTAATTTAGTAAAAAGTCCCCCAGTTTACCTAGGGTTTTCTAGTCCTCTCGGCGGCCCGCCGCCCTAAATTCCTCCTGCCGGCAAAGATAGCCGATCGCACTCCCTTCAATCCCCATCGACCTCCTCGCATCACTAGGACTGCTCCAAGTCCTTGTTTGCGTCTCTGATTGCTGAGGCTGAAGGTTCCCCTACAGATGATAGATCAAGACTTCGTGTAAGATGGCTTTCTCTACGGAAGGATTGGGATTGAAGGGCCTGGTGGATGAAGATCCAAGCAAGCTCCTGTAACGATTGCATCTGTAGGATGACGAAATTGACATACTAATGTGAGAAGACGAAGTTGATACGACTGAGGAGAAGCCCAAGTGGCTAGTGTCAGTGTCAAAACCGGCAGATCTTGGGTAGGGGGTCTCGAACTGTGCGTCTAAGGATTGATGGTAACATGAGACAAGGGACACGATGTTTTACCCAGGTTCGGGCCCTCTTGATGGAGGTAATACCCTATGTCCTGATTGATTGACTTTGATGAGTATAGGGATTACAAGAGTTGATCTACCACGAGATCGTAATGGCTAAACCCTAATTGTCTAGCCTATATGATTATGATTATGACCTCCTCTATGAGCTAAACCCTCCAGTTTATATAGACACCAGAGAGACCTAGGGTTATACAGAGTCGGTTTATAGAGAAAGGAATCTTCACATCCGAACACCAAGCTTGCCCTCCACGCAAAGGAGAGTCCCATCCGGACACAAGAGGAAGTCTTCTGCGTTGTATCTTCATGGCCCATTAGTCCGGCCCAGTCACATAGCCCAGACTCTCGAGGACACCTTAATCCAGGACTCCCTCAGTAGCCCCCGAACTAAGCTTCAATGACGATGTGTCCGACGCGCAGGTTGTCTTCGGCATTGCAAGGCGGGTTCCTCCTCCGAATACTTCAAAGCATCTGACCCGAAGAGTTATATCCGGATTTTCATTTAATGTCATACCCTTTGGCTCCCGCGCCTCCGTCTCTTCTGCTTCCACGTGTCGAATGAATACAAAAGGTCAGAGTATTTTTTTCACATAACACCCTGGCCATAAAAAAGGCGTCTATTTAAAGGGATTGGATCTCAGATGCCATTCCACACCAGGCGGAAAATCCGTAGAGCTCGCTAGGAGAAACCACTCAAATATGGCTAGTGCTCCCAGTTCTTCCTCCCGCCCTCATGGCTCTGAAAAAGGCGATTGGGAGAGATGCTTAGTATCCCATGCCTAGCTGACCAAGCTCCAAGCGCAAGGCTACCTTCCCCCTGCGGATCTAGTCTCGGTGCGAACGGGATTAACTTCTTTTACGGGCGAAGCCCTGGCGGAAAATTTCCCGAATTCTTCAGAAGGGGAGCGAGTGTGCTTCGTTTCCTTTCTCTTGAGAGGCGTTGGATTTCCAATCCATCCTTTCCTTCGAGGTCTCTTGGAGTATTATGGCCTCCAACTGCACAATCTCACGCTGGGCTCCATTCTGCACATCGCGGGCTTCGTCGCTCTTTGCGAGCTGTTCCTGGGCTGCGAGGCCCATTTTGAGTTATGGAGGAAACTGTTCTGCCTCATCCCTCGATCCCAAAAGGGGTCCATATTCGAGGTGGGTGGCGCCGAGATATGGTGCATAGCCGAAACCGAATACCTGTCTGGCACACCGAAGAAGGCATCCGAATAGTGGCCCTCGGAGTGGTTTTATATTGAAGACGTCGCTCTCCCCTACCCAGTCCGAATGGGCCTTCCTGAATTTTCCAGTAGTCCACTGAAGAACCACCACAGCTGGCGCCCTCGGAGCCTCGAGGAGGAAGATAGCGCGGAAGTCAAGATGTTAATGGACAAGATAAAAATACTCACCCAATCCGGACTATCCATGATTGAGGTCATGGCAATTTCCATAATGCGAGGCGTCCAACCACTCCAATCTAGAGGACTCCCCATGTGGAACTGCAACGAGAAGGATGATACATCTCGATACAGGCGCAAGGGTCTAGATGACTTTGCCGCCCTGGCCGCCATGCTGGTGGATCTTTATAAAGGGGAGAAAGAAGAATTCGCCCGCCTTAAGTGCCGGGACGGATTCTCCATGTACAACCCCCTAGCTAGGTAAGCTTTCAATCCAGAATCGTATTCAATCCTCATCTTAAGCCGCAACTAGTTGGACTCAAACCGACCATCTTTAACAGGAATGGCGGAAGACCACTACGGGGATCTATAGCCCTGCTCCGCAGCCGGAAAATCATATTCGGGACCTAGATCCCGGATTTGAGGAGGATCCAGATATGTTTGTAGAGCTTAAGGAGGGGGTCTTCTATCAGGTGAGCTACGACGACACATAAGTGGCCATTGTAGCCGATTACCTCGGTCTCTCGGCCGTCTTCCCACGCAAGTGCCCAGGGAGCATCTCCTCCAAAAGAGCTTCCTCGTTATGCCTCACCCACCGCACTGTCTCGTGCTCAAAAGGGGAGGTGCTCGGCATGCCATGCTGCACCAGAGGCATCTCATAAGAGAGCGGCGCCTGCGTCGGGCAGGCTTTCAAAGAGGAAGGCAAATGACAACACGGCCGAGCCTTCATCAAAGAGGTATGGATTCGAATACGCCTCCTGGTAGTCACATCGAACTATGACATTGCCCGCTGTGTTTTATCAGGAAGAGTGTTCGCCGGACTATGTCCAGGGATCCTACCGGTCGCGCCTCTACCAATCAGGTTCCAGACCTTGCCCTAGGGCGGGGGCTGATACGGGAGTGATGCCGGATTGTCCTCCTTCAGAGGTTTAGGATGATGTGTGCATCACGAACTCTGAAGTAGAGAGCTCCATAAATCATTGGCGACGGAGGGCCGCTCTTTGCGACCCTAGCTTTACTAAAGAGGCGTTCAATGCCTTCAGCACATTCGAGCTGCTCGGGATGGGCTTGCCAAAGCCACTGACCAGTATTTGAAAGATATGCGGGTAAGTATGCATTGTATAGATCTGGTAACCATATACCAGCAGCCCCCGAGACTTGAAGCAGTTGAAACAACTGATTTTAGGTGAAGGAAATATGCCCTAGAGGCAATAATAAAGTTATTATTTATTTCCTTATATCATGATAAATGTTTATTATTCATGCTAGAATTGTATTAACCGGAAACATAATACATGTGTGAATACATAGACAAACAGAGTGTCACTAGTATGCCTCTACTTGACTAGCTTGTTGATCAAAGATGGTTATGTTTCCTAACCATAGACATGAGTTGTCATTTGATTAGCGGGATCACATCATTAGGAGAATGATGTGATTGACATGACCCATTCCGTTAGCTTAGCACCCGATCGTTTAGTATGTTGCTATTACTTTCTTCATGACTTATACATGTTCTTATGACTATGAGATTATGCAACTCCTGTTTACCGGAGGAACACTTTGTGTGCTACCAAACGTCACGACGTAACTGGGTGATTATAAAGGTGCTCTACAGGTGTCTCCGAAGGTACATGTTGGGTTGGCGTATTTCGAGATTAGGATTTGTCACTCCAATTGTCGGAGAGGTATCTCTGGGCCCTCTCGGTAATACACATCACTTAAGCCTTGCAAGCATTGCAACTAATGAGTTAGTTGCGGGATGATGTATTACGGAACGAGTAAAGAGACTTGCCGGTAATGAGATTGAACTAGGTATTGAGATACCGACGATCGAATCTCGGCCAAGTAACATACCGATGACAAAGGGAACAAACGTATGTTGTTATGTGGTCTGACCGATAAAGATCTTCGTAGAATATGTAGGAGCCAATATGAGCATCCATGTTCCGCTATTGGTTATTGACCGGAGACGTGTCTCGGTCATGTCTACATTGTTCTCGAACCCGTAGGGTCCGCACGCTTAACGTTACGATGATAGTTTCATTATGAGTTTATATATTTTGATGTACCGAAGGTTGTTCGGAGTCCCAGATGTGATCACGGACTTGACGAGGAGTCTCGAAATGGTCAAGACATAAAGATCGATATATTGGACGACTATATTTGGACACAGGAAAGGTTCCGGGTGAGATCGGGACAATACTGGATCACTGGGAGGTTATCGGAACCCCCCGGGAGGTATATGGGCCTTATTGGGCCTTAGTGGAAAGGAGGAGAAAGGAGCAAGGGAGGGGGCGCGCCCCCCAAGCCCAATCCAAATTGGGAAGGGGGCCGGCCCCCCTTTCCTTCCTCCCTCCTTCCTCTTCCTTCCCTCTCCTACTCCTAATAGGAAAAAGGGGAGTCCTACTCCCTGTGGGAGTTGGACTCCCCCCTAGGGCGCGCCACCCTCCTTGGCCGGCCTCTCCTCCACTCCTTTATATACGGGGGCAGGGGGCACCCCATAGACACAACAGTTGATCATAGATCTCTTAGCCGTGTGCGGTGCCCCCCTCCACCATAGTACTCGATAATATTGTAGCGGTGCTTAGGCGAAGCCCTGCGACAGTAAAACATCAAGATCGCCACCACGCCGTCGTGCTGACGGAACTCATCCCCGACACTTTGCTGGATCGGAGTCCGGGGATCGTCACGAGCTGAACGTGTGCTAGAACTCGGAGGTGCCGTAGTTTCGGTGCTTGATCGGTCGGGCCGTGAAGATGTACGACTACATCAACCACGTTGTGCTAACGCTTCCGCTTCCGGTCTACGAGGGTACATAGACACCACTCTCCTCTCTCGTCGCTATGCATCACCATGATCTTGCGTGTGCGTAGGATTTTTTTTGAAATTACTACGTTCCCCAACATTAGGATCATTGTATAATCAGGCACTCACGAAGAAGAAGAACATGCTATCTCAGGAGCTGGAACAGCGCCGGACCCAGCTAACTACTGTTACTGCCGAACTGGGGAAGTCCAAGGAGGCACGGATTGGTAAGGTTCCCTTCTATTCAGAAAATGTAATCATGTGCCATTCATGTTTATACGAATAAACATTGTTGTATTATACGATGGCAGGCTTGTTGGCTCAGATAGAAGAGAACCTAAAGGCCGCGCAAGCGGAGAAGGAACATGCCGAAAGGCAAGAGGCCGCTGGTCAACGTGTACTGACATGGACCAGGGACGAAAAGAATAAGCTGCAGGATGCCAATACCCAGCTTGGCGAAGAGCTGGAGGATGTGCGGGCCCAACTAGTGGACGCTTTAAAGGAGAACAAAAAGCTACGAGGCGGCATATTCAGTATGCCTTTCAACTTATTGTCGTAGAGTTTGCTGAGGCGACTTCTAATAAGATTATTCCTGTAGGTATTTTGACTGGGCGGCCCGAAGAAGAGGCATCCAGCTTCCAAGGCAATTTGCTACAAGAGCTGTCCGAAGTGTATGAGCGAGCTCGGAAAGCGATGCGGAGCATTGCCAAGGCTTTATGGCCATACGGATCCCCTCCAGGAAGTATGGAGGAGCTTGTGAAGTTGTTCAAGGGAGCTCGGCGCCGCTTTAGATTATGGAATATATCTGCTTGCCGGGAAGGCGCACGAGAGGCCTGGGCCATGGTGAAAACACGGTATACCGGACTTGATCCGAATCATATGGCCTGGGTCGGACCTCGGGGGTCAGATGGACAAGAGATTCCAGTGAGCTTGGTATATGACCAAGTAAAGATAGCCACCAAGTTTTCACAATAGGGCTGTAAGCTAGACAGCCTGTTAGACGGTATAGAGGAAGAAGTTTTTGAGTCCAAGTAACTATGTACTTCAATTAACAATTTTGTCCCTAGACGAATTGTAAAACGATTGTCATGGCAGGCCTTTTCGCTTCGAACTCCGGACCCGAAGGTGCGGAGTGTTTCGGAATACCGGACCGGCAATAAATACCGGGGCATGCGTGGAAACCAGGCGTAGGGGTCATAGTTGCTTGAACAGACAAGTTGTATTCAGCTAGCTATGTTATATTACTTATTGATTGTAAGAAACATCTTCCAGAGAGAATAGTTCCGTTAAGGGTTCCTTTCCCTGGGTGAACATGCGTTAGTATGCATGCCCAAACTGTGATTTGAAAAATTGCAGTATACATAATATCTAGGGGTTCATAGTGCAACGAGGGTAAAGCGTCTTTAGTCCATCGACCGATTATTCCCTTAAGAATGCTAGCTTTCAGCTTCACCCAGTCTGAGGTACAAGTCCGGATGACCCGACTATAACAATCGCAGAGGTGCTCCCTTTATGCCCTAGCTGAACTAACGGGAACGTAGGGCATAAGCACAGGAGCCAGGCAACCCAACTTGACAAAAACTTAAGTCATAAAGGTGCATATCATGGCGAAGAAAAGGTATATATGAGAAAAGGACATATATGTGGCGAGCTTGATGCTCGGAAAATGATAATAAGCTTCTGTAAAAGAAGCCCCCACAAGTGTGCGGTCTAGCCGCACAAGAGCTATACAGCTAAAGAAAAATATTTAAAGAGAGAGAAAATGAAAAGAGGAGAAAAATAAAACGAACAATGAGTCCGGCTCTAGGCGTAGAATCTTCGGATTCTGGCGGCATTCCACTGGTTCGGCTCTAAGCGATTATCCGATGCGTCATGTAGACGGTACGCACCTCCAGTGAGAACTTCATCTATAATGAAGGGACCTTCCCACTTGGGCTTGAGTTTGTCCTTTTTCTTTTCTAGCAAGCGTAGAACGAGTTCACCAACATTGTAAGTCTTGGCCCGCACCTCTCTACTTTGGTATCTACGAGCTTGTTGTTGATAGAATGCAGAACGAGCTTTTGCAACATCGTGCTCCTCCTCCAGGGCATCTAGACTGTCCTGTCGATCTAGCTCGGCTTCTCTCTCTTCGTACATGCGCACTCGAGGTGAGTCATGAATAATGTCGCAGGGCAAAATAGCCTCCGCGCCGTACACCATCAAAAATGGTGTGTAACCAGTAGTGCGATTGGGCATGGTCCGCAGCCCCCAGAGTATGGAGTCGAGCTCCTCGACCCAGTGTTTGTCTGACTCTTTTAAAGATCGTACTACTCTAGGCTTAATGCCGCTCATGATATGACCATTAGCTTGTTCGACCAGACCATTTGTTTGGGGGTGATAGACGAAGGCGTAATCGAGCTTGATGCCCAGGTTAGCACACCATGTTTTCACTTCGGCTGTAAAATTGGAGCCGTTATCGATGATGATGCTGTGTGGGACCCCATAATGGTGTACGACATCGGATATAATGTCTATCACTGGTCCGGCTTCAGCCATTTTAACTGGCTCGGCCTCTATCCAGTTAGTGAAATTATCTACCGTGACCAGCAGATATTTTTTCTTATGGCTTCCCCCTTTAAGGGGTCCGACCATATCAAGCCCCCAGACCGCGAATAGACAAGTAATGGGGATTGTTTGTAAGGCGGTAGGCGGCATATGGCTTTGATTGGCGAAAAGCTGGCATCCCACACAACATTGGACAAGGTCCTGTGCATCTACTCAGGCCGCCGGCCAGAAGAAACCGGTAGGGAAGGCCTTGCTTACAAGATCCCGGGCTGCAGCTGGTGACCGCCAAGACCAGCATGGATTTCGGCCAAGAGCTGCCGTCCTTCTTCTTCGGAGATACATCTTTGATGTATTCCGGCAACACTCTTCTTGTAGAGCTATCCTTCATGAACCTTGTAGGTTTTCGAGCGCCGAGCGATGCATCGAGCCTCATTCTGGTCCTCGGGGAGCTCTCGCCTATTAAGGTAGGTCAGGAAGGGTTCGGTCCATGGGGCAATTACTGCCATTATTAGATGGGCCGATGGTGTTGTTTCGGTGGCTGAGCCCCCGATGATATTGGTATTGTGTTCGGAATCTTGGGGTATGACCGGATCCGGACTAGTATTGCCGCTCTCATCCTACCACACCACGGATGGCTTGAAGAGCCTTTCCAAAAAGATGTTAGCCGGGACGGGGTCACGCTTGGCGCCCATGTGAGCAAGGACATCCACCGCTTGATTACTTTCTCAAGCCACATGATGAAACTCGAGTCCCTCGAACCGAGCTGATATTTTGAGTACGGCATTATGATAGGCTGCCATCTTCGGATGTTTAGCATTGAAGTCTTCGTTTATTTGGGATATTGCAAGGTTTGAATCCCCACGCACCTCCAGGCGTTGTATGCCCATAGAGACAACCATCCAAAGACCGTGCAATAAGGCCTCGTATTCGGCTGCGTTATTGGAGTCTGTGTATAATATTTGGAGTACATACTGGACTATGTCTCCTATGGGGGACGTTAAGAAAAATCCCGCTCCTAAACCGGCCAGCATTTTGGAGCCATCGAAGTGCATGACCAAGCTGGAATATGTACCGTACTCTTTAGGGAGTTCGGCCTCTGTCCATTCGACGACGAAGTCAGCCAATACTTGGCAATATTTCTTTATTTTGAGGAAGTCCTTTTATCCTCTCTCTTTTATTTTCATAAAAGAAATATTCGAAGAGAAAATAACTAAAATCAAATGATCCTCGTTCCAAAATTTGAGAAAACTCAAATATGAAAATAATGAAATTCCCAACTCTCTCCGTGGATCCTTGAGTTGCGTAGAATTTTTAGGATCAAGCCGAAATGCAATAAAATATGATATGCAATGATGACCTAATGTATAACATTCCAAATTGAAAATTTGGGATGTTACAAACCTACCCCCCTTAAGATGAATCTCACCCTCGAGATTCAGGTTGGCTAGAAAATAGGTGAGGGTGATCCTTCCGTAGGTCTTCCTCTCATTCCCAGGTGGCTTCATCTTCGGTATGGTGGCTCCACTGAACCTTACAAAACTTGATAACTTTGCTGCGTGTAACTCGGCTGGCAAACTTGAGAATCTTGACTGGTGTCTCCTCGCAGGTCAAATCTCTATCCAACTGAATCGCTTCCAGTGGCACTGTATATCTCAAAGGAATATCAGCCATCTCTGTGTGGCACTTCTTCAACTGAGAAACGTGGAACACATCATGAACTCCTGACAATCCTTCGGGCAACTCCAGTTTGTAAGAAACTTCTCCCATACATTCCAAAACTTTGTATGGTCCCACGAAACGTGGTGCTAACTTTCCCTTAACTCCAAAACGCTTCACTCCTCGAAGTGGTGATACACGAAGATATACTCTGTCTCCAACTTTGTAAACTGTCTCCTTGCATTTAGAATCCGCATAGCTCTTCTGCCTGGACTGGGCTACCTTGAGTCTATTGCGAATCAGTTTAACCTTCTCTTCAGACTCTTTAATCAAATCTGGTCCAAACAACTGACGGTCTCCAACTTCATCCCACAACAACGGTGTCCTGCACCTCCTTCTGTACAAAGCCTTGAAAGGGGCCATCTTCAAACTAGCTTGATAACTATTGTTATAAGAGAACTCTGCATATGGCAAATTGTTGTCCCAACTAGATCCATTATCTAGCACACAAGCTCTCAACATGTCCTCCAGAATCTGATTGACTCTCTCAGTCTGTCCATTTGTCTATGGGTGAAAGGCTGTATTGAACTCTAGCCTGGTTCCCAAAGTTTCGTGCAACTGACTCCAGAACTTTGAGGTAAACTGGGTTCCTCTATCTGATACAATGGTCCTCAGAACTCCATGCAGACATACGATCCTGGTCATGTATATCTTTGCCAACTTAGCACTGGTGTAAGTGGTCTTCACTGGGATGAAATGTGCTACCTTCGTCAAACGATCGACTACAACCCATATCGAGTCATAGCCTGAACGAGTCCTGGGCAATCTCGTGATAAAATCCATGCCTAGCTTGTCCCACTTCCATTCGGGTATCGGCAATGGTTGTAGCAATCCTACCGGCTTCTGATGTTTTGCCTTCACTCTCTGACATACATCACAAACTGCTACATACTTCGCAATATCCTTCTTCATTCCGGTCCACCAGAAACTATCCCTCAAATCCAGATACATTTTTGTATTTCCTGGGTGAATCGAATATGGCGAATCATGGGCCTCCTGCAAAATCAGCTTCCCGATCTCCGGGTTATTAGGCACATATACGCGGTCCTCAAACCATAAGGTATCGTGCTCATCCTCACGAAATCCTTTAGCCTTTCCTTTGCTCATCTTTTCCTTTATCTCGGCAATCTCCTTGTCCGTCTTCTGAGCTTCTCTGATCTTATCCATCAAAGTAGACTGAATCTCCAATGCTGCTTCATAGCCTCTCAGAACTATCTCCAAACATAGCTCATGAAGATCCTCTGCTAACTCCTTGGATAATTCTCCGGCCATGAGTGTATTGACATGACTCTTGCGGCTCAATGCATCGGCTACTATGTTAGCCTTTCCAGGATGATAATGCAATTTCATAGCATAATCCTTAATGAGCTCCAACCATCTCCTCTGCCTAAGATGGAACTCCTTCTGCGTGAAGATATACTTCAAACTCTTGTGATCCGTGTATACCTCGCAATGGTTTTCCGATGAGAAAATGTCTCCAAGTCTTCAACGCATGCACTATGGCTACTAACTCCAAATCATGGGTAGCATAATTCAACTCATGGGGTTTAAGCTGTCGTGAGGCATATGAAACAACTCTTCCCTCCTACATAAGTACGGCTCCAAGTCCTCGACGAGAAGCGTCGCAATACACTTCATAATCCTTGCGTTGATCTGGCAGAATCAACACTGGTGATGTAACCAAACGTTTCTTCAACTCCTGAAAACTGGCCTCACATTCCTCTGTCCATTTGAATTTGGTGTCCTTCTTCAACAGCTCCGTCATAGGCTTTGAAATCTTCGAGAAATTCTCAATGAACCTCCGGTAGTATCCTGCAAGTCCAAGAAAACTCCGGATCTCTCCAAGTGACGTGGGTGCCTCCCAATTTGTCACAGTGGCAACTTTGGTGGGGTCTACTGCTATTCCTTCTCCGGATATAACATGTCCAAGGAATCCCACTTCCTTCAACCAAAACTCACACTTGCTGAACTTGGCGTATAGCTGATGTTCTCTGAGCTTCCCAAGTACCAAACAGAAATGCTCATTATGCTCCTCTTCATTCTTCGAGTAGAACATAATATCATCAATGAACACCACGATGAACTTATCCAAAAACTCCATAAACACCTTGTTCATCATGTTCATAAAATAGGCAGGTGTGTTAGTCAGGCCAAATGACATAACGGTATACTCATATAGCCCGTACCTCATGGTAAAAGCTGTCTTAGGTATATCCTGGTCTCGAATCTTCAACTAGTGGTATCCTGATCGCAGCTGATTAAACAAATCATCGATCATCGGTAGTGGGTACTTGTTCTTGATTGTTACTTCATTCAATCCACGATAATCAACAACCATCCTCAACGATCCATCCTTCTTCTCCACTAGAAGCACTGGTGATCCCCAAGGTGACGAACTTGGGTGAATATAGCCTTTATCCCGTAACTCCTTAATCTGCTTCTTAATCTCCTCCAAATCCTTAGCGGGCATCCTGTATGGTCTCTTAGATATTGGCCCTGTGCCTGGCAAAAGTTCAATAAAAAATTCAATGTCTCTATCCGGTGGCATGCCTAGCAACTCTCCTGGAAATACATCCGGGAAATACTTCACCACTGGTACTTCCTCCTGTACAACTCCTGATAAGGAATTTACTTGAGTCCTCTTTGGCACATGCCGGGATACATACTTAATCCTTCTCCCTTCTGGGGTGGTGAGCAAAATCGACTTACTAGTGCAATTGATGTTTCCTCCATACATCGATAGCCAATCCATACCCAGAATCACATCCAAACCTTGCGACTCCAAAATTATCAGGTCTGAGGGGGAAAACATGCCTACCTATGGTCAATGGCATCTGAAAACATCCTTGGCTTGCCATATACTCCGCTCCTGGCGAGCTCACTAACATAGGTGTACTAAGAACTTTGGTGGGCAGTTTATACTTATCCACAAATCCCCTTGATATGTATGAATGCGATGCACCAGTATCAAAAAGAACGATTGCTGTAAATGACTTAACCAAAAACTTACCTATTACTTCATCGGGTTGCGCTTCAACCTCCTCCACGCTAATGTGGTTCACTTGTCCCCTATTGAAAGGGTTGGGCTTCTTCCCAGTGCTCCCATTGCCGTTTCCATTCTTAGCTTCAGGACATTCATTGGCGTAATGTCCAGTCTTCTGGCACTTGTAGCAAGTAACGTGGCCTGGATCTTTCTTGGCGGGTGTTGCTGGGTTGGAACGGTTTTGGCCATTGCTTCCTCCATTACCGTTCCCGTTCTTGGGGCCACTATGGTTGTGCGAACTTCCTCCATTGTGATTGTGACCTCCATGGTTATGCTGAAAAGGTCCTCCCGAGTTCGGGGTAAAACGGGGTCTCTACTGAGCTCCAAAATTATACTTCCCTTGTCCATACTTCCTCTTGCAGCTGTCAATCTGTTGCTGCTTCCCTTCAATCATGAGAGCTCTATCTACCAACTCATGGTAGTTGTTGAAAGTTGCAACCATCAACTGCATGCTTAGCTTATCATTCAGTCCTTCCAAAAACTTCTCTTGCTTAGTTGCATCTGTAGCAACGTCATCTGGGGCATAACGTGCTAGCTTACTAAAATCATCCACATACTGGCCAACTGTGCGTCCTCCTTGGTGTAAGTTGCGAAACTCGCGCTTCTTCATGGCCATAGCTCCTGTTGATACATGGGCAGTGCGAAAGGCCTGCTGGAACTGGTCCCATGTAACAGTGTCGATGGGGTAAGTGGCTGTGAAATTCTCCCACAATGATGCTGTGGGTCCATCAGGCTGATGTGTGGCAAAACGCGCTCTCTCCGCATTTGTGCATCTTGCAGTGGTCAACTCCCTTCCAATCTTGCGGAGCCAATTGAAAGGATCGATATGGTTGACTAGAGGGGGGCGGGGGTGAATAGGCAACTAACAATTTTTAACTTTTCTTTACCAAATTCAACTTTGCATCAAAGTAGGTTGCCTAGATGTGCAACTAGGTGAGCAACCTATATGATGCAACAACAACGAACATACAAGCAAGCAAGAGAAGTAACACTAATAAGCTTGCACAAGTAAAGGTAAGAGATAACCAATAGTGGACCCGGTGAAGACGAGGATGTGTTACCGAAGTTCCTTCCTTTGAGGGGAAATACGTCTCCGTTAGAGCGGTGTGGAGGCACAATGCTCCCCAAGAAACCACTAAGGCCACCATATTCTCCTCACGCCCTCACACAATGCGAGATGTCGTGATTCCACTATTGGTGCCCTTGGAGGCGGCAACCGGACCTTTACAAACAAGGTTGGGGCAATCTCCACAACTTAATCGGAAGCTCCCAACAACACCACGAAGCTTCACCATAATGGACTACGGCTCTGTGGTGACCTCAACCGTCTAGGGTGCTCAAACACCCAAGAGTAACAAGATCCGCTAGGGACAGGTGGGGGAATCAAATATCTCTTGGCGGAAGTGTAGATCGGGGCCTTCTCAACCACTCCCGAGCAAATGAACAAGTTTGACTGGCTAGAGAGATAGATCGGGCGAAAATGGAGCTTGGAGCATTAATGGAGCTTGAGGGGGAAGAGGTAGGTCAACGAAGAAGAAGGGGACCCCCTTTTATAGTGGGGGTAACAATCCAACTGTTACCCCACTAAAGAGCCCCGCAGAGGGCGGTACTACCGTAGTGGGCAGAGGTACTACCGCTGGACCCAACGATACTACCGCTCCCCCTTACGATACTACCGCACAGACAGAGAGAGCTTGAAGGCAGAGGAGGGGCTGGCCTGGCGCGGTACTGCCGGACAGACCCAGCGCGGTACTGCCGCGGTGGCAGGGCGGTACTACCGCTCTCGAGCGGTACTACTGCACCTATTGTCGCTGCAGGTGCCGCTCAACCCGACACGAGAAGTGCCCCCCTCGAGTCGAGGCGGTAGTGGCCCGGTACCATAGTGGTACTACCGCTGAGGACGCACAAGCGATACTACCGCTGGGTACCGCGGTACTACTGCTGGGCCTGAAGATAGCTCAATCTGCAGGGAAAAAGACCTCCAACGACGCGGGAAGGCCCAGAGGGTGCGAAACGAAAGTGTACGTGATGATTCCACCCTAGTCATACCAAAGCGGACCCCCTCTTGATAGTACGGTGACTCCTAAGAAACTAGTCCACCAACAAGAAACGAAAGAGCTACACCGTCTTGAAAAACACTCCGAGGGGAAAGAAATCGTCTCGAGCCAAAGGATGAATCTCTGAAATGCTCAACGCACAAGGTTAGTCCACAAATATGTTGTCATCAATCACCAAAACTACATCAAGAGAGATATGCCTTAACAATCTCCCCCTTTTTGGTGGATTGATGACAACCAAGGATTTGCATAGGGAAAAGACATAAAAGTAAGGATAGTTAGAACTACAAAATATAGACGGGCTCCCCCTGAATGTGTGCACCTAGTTAGTAGTGACTTTGGAATGCAAGACACACACATTCGGATCAACACTCCCCCTATATTTTATAGTCCAGAAATTTTAAGCACGAGATACATGAGAGCAGGGTATAAAACAGGATAAGCATGCAACTCATAAGATACTACAGTACTGAATAGACATAGATAATAAGGTAAAGATAGGGTAGCGTATGTCTCACACCATATGTCTAGAACTTAGGTCTCACTGGCACCAAACCAAACCAAGCAAAGACAACAAGAAAACACAAGACACTACCAACCACAAAGACACACTCGCAACATGCACACTCGCAACATGACAAAGACACAAATCCCTAAACTCTCTCCCCCTTTGGCAGCGAGACACCAAAAGGGCAAAGAGCGTTGCTACGACTCCAGGTGAGGGCAAGCTGAGGATCTCGAACATCACATCTCAGCGTGATCGTCTGCACCTCCGTCGTCGGTCGGAAACTGCTCGGCATCTAAATCAGTCCAAGGGCAATGCTGGTGAATCCATTACTCCTCTTTAGTGATCTGGCCCTCAGAACCGCTGGTAATGGTCACACCCAGCTGACGCATGAGCTCCTTGTGACACCCTCTGGCCTGCTTCTCAGCCACATGAGTCATGTACTGACCATGAGACTCCATGCAGAAGAGCTTCTTCATCTTGCGTTTAAGCTTCTTTGCCCAAGAGGGTTCTTCACTAGAAGGCCCAAAGTCCTCATCATGATCAACGGCCACAACCCCACCCTCGGTCTCCATGTCAGCAGCAGTAGATGGACCCCCGGGTTTAGGCGCTGGGGTGCCCCAATTGTCCTTCTTCCTTAGATGCTTGATCTCATGAGAAACCAATTCTCCAGTTTCCAACATCTCCTTGGGATAGACACGTGCCC
The DNA here is from genome assembly GCA_034509565.1 of Triticum monococcum. Lineage (NCBI taxonomy): Eukaryota > Viridiplantae > Streptophyta > Magnoliopsida > Poales > Poaceae > Triticum > Triticum monococcum. The sequence continues at coordinate 165,152,714 of CM067841.1, read as the reverse complement.
AGGACTTCTCAATGAGCCTCATGATGAATGGACCATATATCGGGCACTTGCGCTCAGAAACGGCACAGAGAAGTTCAGACCACATAACATGAGAAATGTCTAGGCACTCTCTAGTGTTTGCTTCCTTCTCATGCTGGCAGAAAAGAAGCATGTCCACGAGATAGGAGTGGACCATATCCTGATTCCTGATGCGAGGGAAGAGAGTCTCACGGAAGACACGATGAAGGATGTCCAGATAGACAGACAACTCATAGGTTTCCTTCTTAGTCACCGGGTGAACCTTCACAGTATAGTAGGGCCAAAGGGCTTGCTTGTGAGTGGATGTAGCATTGTGGTGAGGGCGGAAGCCGACTGGAGTCTCAAGCCCGTGATCAACCACCTCAAGTAACTCCATGAAGGCCTGCCACTTGATGAAAAGAAACTTGCCATTGGTCATCCAAGTCAGAGTCCTGTCGACATGAGTTCCAAGATGAACGGTAGCAAAGAATTGAGCCACAAAATCTGCATCAAAATCCTTGTTGAACTGCATGATCCTGGGAATGTTCAGCTGAGAACAGATCTGAAGGGCTTCGCCAAAGTACTCAGGGTCCTTCTCCATAGCATCCGTGTCAATGGAGCGTACATCAACATAGAGATTCTTCTTGGCCTTGATCACATCAAAATAGATGGCAAACTGAAAGCGGTTCCAAAACGGGCGGTTGACCAAAGTGGGATCTTGGTCTTCCTCATAGGGGTTGCTGCGACGCTTTGCCCAAAACTCCTTGGCAGTCATCTCAGTCATAGTCTTTCCCTTTGGCTTGTTGGCGGATCTCTTCGACTGTTGAGGTGGTGGTGGAGCACTTGAGGTTGCGCCTACTGGCGGCGGTTGAGTACTAGAGGAACCACCTGCTGACTCAGAAGTGCGGCAGCGCTTTGACGTTGCATGACCGGGGTTGACACGATGGACCTGCTGCTTAGGATGATCATCACCTGGAACCAAGCACACGACCAGAAGAAACACACGAACGAAAGAGCATAATCCACCAAACAAAACAACAAGGATCAAAGCATGGTAGGAAAAAGATGGAACTGGGCATTCAGCGGTAGTACTGCGACCAACCAACGGCAGTACCGCTCCAGCGGTAGTACCGTGAAACAAGAGTGGCAGTACTGCTTGAGCGGTAGTACCGCACCAGATGGGGAACATCGGTTGATGAAGCTATGTACCTAGGGTAGGGTCATGGATCTGTTCGAGATACCCTCCCCAAGGACATCCCTAAAGGTACCAGGAACATTCAAAGAAAAATCATCATCCACTCGACCATGAAGTTATGTTCCACTCGACAATCCTGAAGACACTCAACCTTGTAGATAATCACTCGACTACCAGAAGGTCTAGAGCCTCTCCACTCTGCAACTGTCGAGAATTAAGTCATAGATTTAATGGCTGTCAGGGGTTGGGTGCGACATATGCCAATGTATGGCTTATCATGGTGGGGGTGAGTAGAACATCGCCGGTGCCTGGAAACGGGATGAGGCGTACACACGAACGCTGGCGTACTTTACCCAGGTTCGGGGCTCTCCTAGAAGATAACACCCCTAGTCCTGCTCTGCGGGGTCTCCGCATGATCACTAAGGCAAAGTGAGTACAAAGGCACTCCTCGAGCTGTATTTGTGGGTAGGAGAAGGTAGGGCTAGCTCTCTCCTTCCTCTAAGGTCTGGTCTAGTTCTAATGAATCGGAACCCTTTGCATGGGTGCCCTGGGGGGTTTATATAGGCCTACCCCCAGGGGTACAATGGTAAACTGTCTGGGCGCAGGGCCCAGCTGTTAGTCTCTTCGCCTGCGGGCCCTCCTGCCGACTGCTAGGGCCCGCCGATTGGTGGGTCCAACTGTCTGGTCTGGTACGGAGCCGACAGGCCGCACCTGCCGCTAGCGGGTCCTGCTGGCTGCTGATTACTGTAGCCGTGCTTCTAATGATGCAGGCTTGGTCATGGGGTCGTGGTTACAGTCCTGCCTCCTGGCGGGTGATTACTATAGCGACTCCCCGTCTCGTCTAGTTAATGGCGCGTGGGACCCATGGGAAGGGCAGGCCGACTCCCGCGGGCTGGCTCCCGTGGACCGGCTCCCTATGGGTCTGACTGGTGGTGCCCATGCCGTCTTCCGGACTCTCACTGACTAGTAGGGCCTGTCATCCGTGGACCGTAGCGTCAGGTCGTCGTGGGTACAGGACTCCGCCCACTGTTGCTGACGTTAGGGGTGGCATGGCAACAGTGCTGCGCCAGACGGAGATCTCCGCTGGTACAATGCATTGTGTCCTGGCCATCCCCTAGAAAAGGGGAGGGAGTGGGCTTTACTGTCGCCACTCCCCGTCCCACCCCCCTTGATGAGGGCATGGGCTTTGCCGGTGTCGTGGGCCGACTCCCCGTGGCCGGCTTCTCCGGAAGCCACCAGTCGGAGTCGGCCGGTCTTGATCTCATCTCTAGGACTCGGACGCATATGGGCAGCCGGCTATTCCTCCAGCCGCTCTCCTGAAGTCGGCTCTCCGTTTGTTGTCTTGAGGGGGGGCAGTCAGCCCCGATGTCTTGAAAGGTTATGGACCCCGGGTTAGCCTACCCGTGGCCCATTACTCCGACAGTAGTCCCCAAAGCTGATGAGGCGCCGCGGACAACTAGCCGAGGAGCCTCAGTAGCTTCATTCTCCGAGTACTTGAGATGGAGACTCCACTTGACCTTGCCGGGCCGACTGGTAGGAGTCGGAGTCGCCTGATTTTGACTCGTCCAAAAAATACTTTCGAATGCCCCGGCGGGAATTCAATGGCGTACAAGCTAAGCTTCCTGGTCGCCACCCACTTTGGGCCCGCCATGTGGCAACAAGTGGCCGGGCCAGCCAGCCTACCCATCCGCGAGATGGGACATGCCTGCAGGCGGGGCCCTCCACTACCGCGCCTCGGCACGTGAGCGGATCCGCTGCGGCCGTGGGGGACGGTTGAGGTTCCCACGTAGTTACTGCACGCAGTAACTTTGCGTGATAAACGTGGGGGGGGGGCATGGGGTAGTGCGCGTAGTAAATCCCACAACCGCCCCTCGGCTTCGCAGCCCACGGGGCTATAAGTAGGGGGAGGAGGGGAAGCAGCGGAGGACGCGCGTCCCACCTCCCCACTGCTTCCACTCCTTCTACTCTCTCTCTCTGCACCTAGAACCTCGTCGAATGTTGCGGCGGTCTGCTCACGATGAGCTCTTCCTCCGCTGTCACGCCCCCGACGGCGCACTTCGGTACCTGGGATGGTTCGGAGGTCCACGAGGACCACATCGATTTCCTCCGCAAGATGCGTCGATTGCCCGACGAGGACCTCGTGAGGGTCCGCCTCGCGCGGAGGGGAGAAATTTTGCCGGCACCGCAGGAGGGCGAGCGGGTCGTCTTCCGCTCGCACTGCCTGCGCGGCCTGGGCCTGTCGGCAAGCAACTTCTTCCGCTCCTTCCTCGAGTTCTACGGACTCCAGCCGCACCACCTCACCCCCAACACGGTGGTGCTACTGTCCGCCTTTGTCACCTTGTGCGAAGGCTTCATCGGCGCTCTCCCCACCATCGAGCTCTGGGGGGAGTTCTTCTTCTCCAATATCGGCACCCAAGCCGCGGGCGTGCCGGCTTAGTGCGGCGCGTTCATCACCGTGCGGAGGTCGGGGGCCGACAACCCATTTCCCTCCATCAGGCTGATCAAGTCGGTGATGATGTGGCAGCGGTCGTACTTCTACGTGAAGAACGTCTCCGTGGAGGGTGATTGGGTCAACCTGCCGGCTGGGAGGCAACCTAACTGGTCGCACCGGGCCCGGACGTTGATGCCTGCAGGAGCTGACACCGTTGCGCGGCTTCGAGTGCTCACGCAGTCGGAGGGCCTGACCGGGCTGGACTTGCTGTCCGCCTTCGTGGCGCGCCGAGTGCTACCCCTCCAAAGTTGCCCCCACATGATCTGTCAGATGAGCGGGCACCGAGACCCGAGCCGGATGTGCACCAAGGAGATGCCTCACGAGGAGGTAGCCTACATGGTGAACTATCTTGCGAGCTGCGACCTCAACGAAGAGTGGCAGTTTGGCAAGGAGCCGTATTCACGTGCTGCCCCACCGCCTCTGGTGAGTTGTTTTCCTTCTCTCTTTTTCTTCGATTCTTCTGACATCCTTACTTCCGAGTCCGTCTTGTCCGTTCTGACGAGTCGGCTTTGGTCAGAACCCCCTCCTGCAGCCAGCAGCCGACACCGTGGGGCCGGACCGCGAGTTCCTCCCCGACCGAGCGGAGAGCGATGTGGACGACCCCGACTTGGGGGTGTCACACCCTGCATTTTGTAACATTTCATTTGCATCAATAAAGCATGAAAATTTTGGACCAACAAAAACTTTTGCATTATTTGGCTTTTATTTGGAGTTGGTTTTCTCTGTGTGCTTTTCAAGTGCTCTTTGAAGTCAACACAACTCCACCTTCTATACTTCATCTCCTTGCCCCAAACTTCCGCCCAATGATCATGCCATGTGTATAGAGCAATATAGTATTTTCTTACAAAAATAATTTGGCCAAATGGTATTTTCAAAAATTAGTTTTCCAAAAACCCCTGAATTGAGGTTTGCACTGCAAGTACCTGATTTGGGGTATGAAAAATATTTCAAAAAGTATATTTGAAACCTATTAGATATAGGACTCCCATGAACCTCAAAAACATAATTTTAAAAGTTATTTTCCTATTTTATTTAAAGGCTTTTTCTTAAGGCCAGAAATGGTCTTTAATAGGTTAAAATTATTTTAATGTTTCAAAAATATTTGAGAAAATTTAGGGAAACTCAGTGGACATATATTTTCCATATATAAGAGTTTGAACACATGGTCATGTTCAAAATATTGGACAAAACCTCCCAAAACCATTTCTGCCCATTTCAAGGATTTGAAATATTTCTACAGGAAATATTTTCATAAAAATCCAGCAAGTCACAAATGCATATTTTGATGACCGTGCAAAGCCTCCTGTCAATTAAAGTCATTTTGGCTCACCAAAATGCCCCAAAACCCTCTCTGGCCAGAACCAAAATTGGACAAGTTTGTACTGCCAACTTCCTCCCCTTGACCCCATCTTTTGTGAGCATGTGCAAATCCTCAAATGAGGCCACTACACCAAGTGGTGCATCATGGAGAAGTGATTTGCTCAACTAGATCTTCACAAGTCCATTTTTGCTAATTTCTAGGGTTTGCCAAAGTTACATTGGCAACTTTTCCCAATTGAGCTCAAATTTGGTGGAACACCCTATTCCTAAGTGTATTTCCATCCTGTTAAGTATCATGGCAATTTTAGTTCATTTTCTTGCCCAAACCCTTGTCAAACACCTTCTGACAATTTGCAAAAACCTCTGTTTTGACCACTTCCATTGTTCTTGGAGAGCCCAAAATTTTACCACAGCCCCTTATAATCATATTCTAGCTCCAATAAACTTTCTTAGCCCAAACTCAATTGTGGTGGGGGGGGGGGATGAAAACCTCTCTTTCTCTCTCTGGACAGCCCCATTTCCACCCTTCTTCTTCTTCTCTCCTCACTCCAGTGGCCATCCATGGCATCCAATGCCCCTCTACTCTTCTTTACTCCTCCCTAGACCAGCTAGACACCAATGGACACGCTCACCATGCATAAAGAATGGCATGCCAGCCATTTGGGCGCTCTGGAGCGTGCTATAGTGCACTCCCGCACTGTGGCCGCCCCCTTCCAGCCACGTCCGGCCACCTCGGCTCGCCCCCTCGTGTCCCTCAAGGCCGTCTCGACGTCCGCAACACGCTAAGTGGTTGCCCCCCTCCTTCCTCTCTCTCTCCTGCCCCTGCTCGCACGCGCGCCATGGCCGCCCGGGAGCTCCAATGGGCGCGCTCGCACGCGCGCTGCCCTGGCGCTTCCCCCGCTCCCCCTTTGCCTCGATCTGGAACCCCTGCATCCCACTGATTGATTCCCCTCTCTTCCCCGCCTCGTTTGCAGCCGGAAACGGCCGGAGCTGACGACGCCCGAAGCTCCTCCGCCGCAAGACCTGGTCGCCGGCGAACCAGGCAGCTCCGGTGATGCCCGCCACCTCCACCCGAACGGCGACACGACGAGGAGCCCAGCCGTGCCCTCGCATGACCTCGCCAAGCCTGGGAACGTCGCCGGTGAGCTCGCCGCCCCTCTAGCCTAGGGTTGACGACGACGGCCGTGGGGCCCGTCAGTCAGCCTCACATACTGACGGTTGGGCCCCACCCGTCAGGTTCAAATGCACACGCGCACGCACCGGTTCGCTGCGTCGGCTGAAGGCGTACTTTGCCTTTACGCCTTCGACGTGGCCGCCCTGTGTGGGCTGTTTTCCCCTCTGGGCCTGCTGCACTGTGGCTCTTCTGGCCCAGTTGCACAGTGCTGTTTTTCTTTTTCTTTTTTCTGTGGTTTTTCCAAAAATTCCACAGGGCAGAACATTTGTCCAAATGCAATAATTCCAACTCCCATATTTTATTAAAAATCCCACCTATTTAATGGTGCCACTTTCATTCAAATCCAACCAACTTTTATGTACTGTTCAAATTTAAATTCAAATTTGAGCAGTTTAATCTCTGTTTGAAAATCCATATCCCCTCTTGTATAACTCCAAAACCAAAACTAGGAATTTTCCCTTCTTAGTTTTCCACCTAGTATTTTACAAAAATAAGTTGACATTTTTCTGAGCACTTTGGTTTTTCTGTTTTATTATTGCCTTATTTTTTTCTCGTTATTATTTTACGACGATAGATTGCGTTGCTGACGAAGGAGTTGGACCAGAAGACTTTGAAGACCCAGAAGACCTCGTTGAGCCAGGCAAGCAGCCCTTTGACCATGTCTGTGAAACCCCTTTTTATGCATGTCATACATCACCTTATTAGTATTGCTTCGGAAATCATGATGAGAGGGTAGCCACTTGGGTGGATTGCCCTTGTTACTTCCCCGTTGATACCTGCATTGTGCATGACCTTACCTTCTTATGAGGGTTATGCCGGTGGGAGTAGATAGAATGCTAAGTAGTTGCTACGCAAAAAGGGACGGGGATCTGCATAGTGATGAGGCAAAGTGTTTTCAAAGGACTTTTCGAAAACCCCGTCGGGTGCCACTTATGCCCGAGGGAGATAATGAAATGGGTAACCACTTGATGACGAAGTGGTGTACCGAGGCAAGTGTGTGTTGTTTTCGAAAACGGATTGGTTTAAGTTGCGACCGTTATTCCAACCTTACATGCGCAACCACTCTACCCTTATATGGGAAAGGGCATTATTGATTACCTAGGCCGATACTAGCTTGGAGCCCGCATGACTAGTGACAGGAGAGTTGTTGGTGCACTCTCTCGGGACGGGGTCGTGCTAGGTAGGGCGGCCATGACTGTTTTCACAGGGCACCGGATACACCGTTGTGTCCCCTCTCGGATGTTACGATCCCGAGTGAGTCTCGTATGATGTACATCGTGAGGATACAGAACAACGAGTGGACTCCTTGTTAGTGTCGTCTAGGGAAAGATAGTGATCGGGTGCTTACCCCGGGTACTTGAGGTATCGCGGGTCGTGAATGACACGGAAGTTCCCCGGATCTAGTGGGTAAAGTGTGCAACCTCTGCAGAGTGTAAAAACTATTTGAATAGCCGTGTCCACGGTCAAGGACAGTTGGGTAACCGCTCTTGGGTTACGTCCACTTGTTTTAACCAGTGTGTGTGCGTGGGAAGAACTACTCGGGTCAAGTCAGAGGACTTGACATGATTGAGTTGGGTTGGTGCCCACTCCTTTTATGATGATACCACTACTTGGGTCAAGTCAGAGGACTTGACATGATTGAGTTGGGTTGGTGCCCACTCTATCTATGTTGATATCTGTAACCTGTTCTTATGGTTACCCGAATTCTCCCGATGCATGCCTTACGAGTTGTTGAACATGTCATTGCACTCAAAAACTAGCCTTCCGCAAAAATTTACCTATATCATGCATTGTTGTACCTCGAACCAAAACATGGGTTGCTTGCGAGTACATTCAAAGTACTAATTGGCTTGCCACTGGTTATTTAATTGGCTAGGCATGGAAGAGTAGGAGTTCGAAGAAGAGTTCTTTGAAGAAACATGCGAACTAGGACGTTTCCCAGTCAGAATGCCTGTAGGGTTAAGGCAGATGGCATGGGTTCTACTTATCAACGAAGATTTCCGCTGCTTGTGTTTGATTTGATGTTCAGCCCTTAAGGCTTTATCTATTTAAGACTTGACCATAATGGTCATAATTTGTGTAAGACGATATGTATGGATGTAAGACTCTTGTTATTCAGCTTTTGTATGTTCAGTGAGCATTGATCTCTGGGATCACTGTACACGTGCATTCGGTGATCACGACTTATGAGTCGGGGTGCCCACAGAGCTGGTATCAGAGCCATCCTGACTGTAGGAAGCCTTAGTTAGCATGGGCGTTAGTTAGCTTGAGACCATCTAAACTCCTCTTCCTTCCTGAAGCTTACCCAACCCAAGATATAATCCCCTTATTAACCTCTCCCGTTCAACCCTTGTAGATGGCTGCCGTACCTGAAGACTTCCTGACCACAGGATTCCCCGTGCTTCTCGAGGATAGCCTCAAGAAGTGCCAGTACCACCGAGCCCCCATTTACACCTACCACGAGCATTGGATCAATGACACCAAGACGGAGTATCAAGTGGAAGTAATCGTGAAGGCCAATAACTCCCCAACAAGCTGGTTCTTTGAGGGACCCCAGGTGGCAACACTAGTCCTTGCCGTCGAGACGGCAACCCTTAAGGCACTCACCCGCCTCCGAGACCTTCTTCCAGAGATGGCAGACGAGTTGGCAACCCGTTTCCTGCCTTATCAGAAGGAAGGTGAAGATGAGAGCAATGCACCAGCTCCACCGTTAGAAGAAGCACTTCCACTCCGATTCTAGACCTACTTCAGCCTTTGTGCCGATAGTTGGGCACAACGCTTGGCCTCTGAATCGGTGGAACTCCGAAAGGAACTTCATGAGACCAAGGCACTTCTTCTTCAAGCACAAGGGAAGAAGGACATGATCAAGAAGGAAGGTGCTCCCCCTGGACAACCCGCAATCGCATACAGAGGCGGAAGACCCCCGAAGGATGGAGAACCACCACAGCAACACCGCATGAGCGCAAAGGAATACCGCAAGCTCTTCACACCTCCGGCAAAGCAACGCCGTGTTGAGCTCCTCCACTCCCCCACCCCTCCAAGTGAAGAAGAAAGTCAGGTCGCCGATGACGAGGAGGAAGACCCAGAAGAGCCAGGCTACGCGACCGAGCATTCCACCACTTAGGCATCATTCGCAGCCCGGATATGCCCGTTAGTAACCCCTGCGGTAGGATAGGTCGTGTACCCCCTATGCGAAGTCGAGTCCTTGTAATGGTTCATATGAAACCATGTAGTATTGTGATGTGTTTGATGGACGTCGTACTTTCCCTCGGGAACTTGTAAGCGACTACATCACCCATTTGGATTTTAATGAATGTGTTTTGGCCCTTTTGGCCCTTGCATGAAAACAGTTAGTGTCATACCAACCCCCTTACTAGGCATCCCATCTATATTGCTTCCCCATCTTTCCCAATCATGAGACCTTGACCGCTCCGACAGGATGCCTGTTGTAACTCGTACTGGTACCTCTACCCAGCAGCCAGAAGCCGGAGAAGGAGCCAGTCAGGACCAAACCCAAGGAAAAACTCCACCGCCGCCACCACCTCCAAGCATGGACATGGCTCAGCTTCTCCAAGCTTTCCGAGAGGAATGCCAAGCCAACACTGCAGCCCTCCAGATGACCGCTCAAGCTGTCAACCGCCAGCCGGCGGGAAACGGCAATGCACATTCCACATTGGTGGAGTTCAAGAAACATGCACCACCCACCTTCTTCGAGACTGCTGAACCCCTGGATGCAGACGACTGGGTCCGCACCATTGAGGATCTGCTGGAACTAGTCGGATGCACTGAGGACCGTGAGAAGGTGGCTTATGCTGCTCACTGTCTCGGGGGAACTGCTAGAGCTTGGTGGGATGGATTCAAGGCCATGCATGCTGAGCAAAACATCACTTGGAGCAACTTCAAGGCAGAATTCCGCAAGGCCCACATTCCTTCCGGAATCATGGCCATCAAGAAGCGTGAGTTTTGAGCCCTGAAGAAAGGTAGCAACACTGTCAAGGAGTACATGCAGAAGTTCAGTGTTCTCTCAAGGTATGCCCCTGAAGATGTCAGCACTGATGCTGCCAAAAGAGAGCACTTCATGGAAGGCCTTAACCAGACTCTGCAGTACTCGCTTGTTGTGTGTGACTGCCCGACCTTTCCTGATCTGGTGAACAAGGCACTCATGCTTGAAGACAAGCGACGCGCTTTAGATGACACCCATAAGCGCAAGATGATCAGCAAGGGTAGCTCCAGCAACCAGAAGCCTCGCCCGTGGCAGCCAGCCCCGGTCAGGCCAACCTATCAGCAGCCAAGAGCTCCTGCACCCCGCACCAGCTATCCACCTCAGCAGTATGCCAACCCCAGGCCAGCTTACAACAACCCCAATAACAATGTCGGCAAGAGCAGCAACCCCAATCAAGTCACTTGCTTCGGATGTGGTCAGGCAGGACACTACTCCAAGAATTGTCCCAACAAGAAGCCCGATGCACCGCGCCTCAATGCGCAGAACCCAGGACAAGGCCGTGGAATGCCACCAAGGAACCAAGCTCCCCGCAACCTGCCCAACAACGGCAAGGGTCGTGTGAATCATGTCACTGCAGAAGAAGCCCAGGAAGACCCGGACGTCATGCTGGGTACGTTCCTTGTCAATTCAACACCCGCAACTGTCTTGTTTGATTCTGGAGCCACGCATTCATTTGTCACCCAAAAGTTTGCATTAAAAAGTGGCATGACCCCTACACCCCTGAATGACCCCATGGTGGTACAAACCCCCAGAGCAGAGATGAGAGTCAAGATAGGATGTAAAGGAGTTGGGATTGTCATTAATGGGGTAGACTTCCTAGCAGACCTTATCATCTTAAGATCGCAAGGCTTGGATGTGATCTTAGGAATGGATTGGCTCATCAAGCACCAAGGCTTGTTAGATTGTGCCAACCGGACTGTCACTGTGACCAATGGCCAAGGAGTCGAAGTTAGATATGCCTCCAACCCCTCCTCTGCTCAGGCCACCCAAGTCAACTCTCTATCAGAAGTTGGATTGGAGCAACTTCCGGTAGTATGCGAGTACCCCGATGTCTTTCCTGATGAGCTACCGGGAATGCCTCCTGACCAAGACATTGAGTTCATCATCGAGCTCATACCCGGAGCAGGACCCATCTATAAGAAGCCTTATAGAATGGGATCAGAAGAGTTAGCAGAATTGAAGAAGCAACTGGAGGAGCAGTTGAGGAAGGGATTTATCCGCCCTAGTGCCTCTCCTTGGGGATCACCTGTCCTGTTTGTGACAAAGAAGGACGGTACCATCCGCTTATGCATTGACTACCGCTCCCTCAATGAAGTTACAATCAAAAACAAGTATCCACTCCCCAAGATTGAAGATCTATTTGATCAACTCAATGGAGCCAGGGTGTTCTCCAAGATTGATCTCAGATCTGGGTACTACCAGCTGAAGATCAGACCCCAGGATATTCCGAAGACGGCATTTGTAACCAGATATGGCCTGTATGAGTGCACGGTCATGTCCTTTGGATTTACCAATGCCCCAGCTTACTTCATGTATCTCATGAATAAGGTCTTCATGGAATATTTGGACAAGTTTGTCATTGTCTTCATTGATGACATTCTTGTCTTCTCAAAGACGGAAGGAGAGCACGAGCAACACTTGAGGATGGTCCTAGACAAGCTTCGAGAGCACCAACTGTATGCCAAGTTCAGCAAGTGTGAATTTTGGCTGCGCGAAGTTGGATTTTTGGGTCATGTTTTGACTAAAGAAGGATTGTCGGTCGACCCCACTAAGATTGAAGCCGTGACTGAATGGCAATCTCCAAGCAATGTGAAGGAAGTAGAAGCTTCCTCGGACTCGCGGGATATTACCGCAAGTTCGTTGAAGGATTCTCAAGCATTGCCCGACCCTTGACTCAGCTCTTGAAGAAGGATAAGAAGTTTGAATGGAGGCCGAAGTGTGAGGAAAGCTTCCAGGAGCTGAAGAAGAGACTGACCACCGCCCCAGTTCTGGCCACACCAGATATACACAAGGAGTTTGTGATATATTGTGATGCGTCAAGAACTGGACTGGGAGGTGTTCTGATGCAAGAAGGCAGAGTCGTAGCCTACCTTTCAAGGCAGCTACGGCCTCATGAAGAGAACTATGCTACTCATGACCTTGAGTTGGCAGCTGTAGTTCATGCCCTGAAAGCATGGCGACATTACCTCCTAGGGAAGCGGTGTGAGATATACACGGATCACAAAAGTCTGAAGTATATTTTCACTCAAAAGGAGTTGAACATGAGGCAAAGAAGATGGCTAGAGTTGATCAAGGATTATGACCTCAGTGTTCAATACCACCCTGGAAAGGCTAATGTGGTAGCAGATGCATTAAGCAGGAAGGCTTGTTCCTTAAATGCCATGCTTAAGGAAAGGCTACCCGCCTTGTCTGAAGAACTTGAAAGCTTCAGGTTGGAACTGGTTGCACCAGGATTCTTAGCCAACCTTGAAGTCAAGCCTACCCTGATGGATGATATTAAGGAGGCTCAGAAGGGACACGAAAGTATTGAAGGCATCAGGAGGAAGATCAAGGCAGGCAAGGCCCCATGATTCTCAGAGGATGAGCAAGGAATTGTGTGGTTTGGGAATCGCATTTGCGTACCCAACAACATTGAGCTCAAGAATTTGATCTTGCTAGAAGCTCATGGCACCCCGTATTCCATCCACCCCGGAGGAACCAAGATGTATCAAGACCTAAAGGAAAGATTCTGGTGGCATGGCATGAAGAGAGAGATAGCCACTTTTGTCGCTAAATGTGACATATGCCAAAGGGTCAAAGCTGAACATCAGCGACCCGCTGGATTGTTACAGCCTCTCAAGGTGCCTGAATGGAAATGGGATAAGATCAGAATGGACTTTATCACCGGTTTACCCAGGTCAAATAAGGGACATGACTCCATCTGGGTCATAGTCGACCATTTGACCAAAGTAGCCCATTTTATTCCTATCAAAACGACTTACAAGGGAAATCAATTAGCCAGCCTCTACATCAACAGAATCGTAAGCCTTCATGGCGTTCCCAAGGAGATTGTGTCAGACCGAGGAACCCAGTTTACCTCAAGATTCTAGAAGAAGTTCCAAGAGGCCATGGGAACCAAGTTGTCCTTCAGCACTGCGTTTCACCCGTAGACCGGAGGCCAGACAGAACGAGTGAATCAGATACTCGAAGACATGCTCCGAGCCTGTGTCTTAGCATATGGGGCTAAGTGGGAAGATTGCCTCCCTTTCGCCGAGTTCTCCTACAACAACAGTTATCAGTCGAGCCTTCAGATGGCACCATTTGAGGTGTTGTACGGGCGCAAGTGCCGCACACCCCTCAATTGGTCAGAAACCGGAGAAGGACTAATATTTGGGCCTGAGATCTTCCGTCAAGCAGAAGAGCTACGCTGACTCTTGTCGGAGGGACATGACCTTCCGAGTTGGAGACCATGTTTATCTCCGGGTCACACCTCTCAAGGGGACCCAGCGCTTCCATGTCAAAGGAAAGCTCGCCCCAAGATTCATCGGCCCCTTCAAGATCACTGACCGACGAGGAGAAGTGGCTTACCAATTGGAACTACCACCTGAACTATCCGATGTGCACAACGCTTTCCACGTGTCACAACTCCAGAAGTGCCTCCAAGTTCCAGGCAAGCCTGATCTCTACAAGGACGTCAATCACCAAGCCATTGACCTTCAGCCTGATTTGACTTACCGCGAGAGGCCCATCTGCATTTTGGATGAGGCTGAGCAACGCACTCGAGGCCGCACGATCAAGTACTTCAAGGTCCAGTGGAGCAACCACACTGAAGCAGAAGCAACCTGGGAACGTGAAGACTACCTTAGATCCGAGTTTCCATATCTCTTTAAAGCCTAGTTTAGGAATCTCGGGGACAAGATTCTTGTAAGGGGGGTAGGTCTGTCACACCCTGCATTTTGTAACATTTCATTTGCATCAATAAAGCATGAAAATTTTGGACCAACAAAAACTTTTGCATTATTTGGCTTTTATTCGGAGTTGGTTTTCTCTCTGTGCTTTTCAAGTGCTCTTTGAAGTCAACACAACTCCACCTTCTATACTTCATCTCCTTGCCCCAAACTTCTGCCCAATGATCATGCCATGTGTATAGAGCAATATAGTATTTTCTTACAAAAATAATTTGGCCAAATGGTATTTTCAAAAATTAGTTTTCCAAAACCCCTGAATTGAGGTTTGCACTGCAAGTACCTGATTTGGGGTATGAAAAATATTTCAAAAAGTATATTTGAAACCTATTAGATATAGGACTCCCATGAACCTCAAAAACATAATTTTAAAAGTTATTTTCCTATTTTATTTAAAGGCTTTTTCTTAAGGCCAGAAATGGTCTTTAATAGGTTAAAATTATTTTAATGTTTCAAAAATATTTGAGAAAATTTAGGGAAACTCAGTGGACATATATTTTCCATATATAAGAGTTTGAACACATGGTCATGTTCAAAATATTGGACAAAACCTCCCAAAACCATTTCTGCCCATTTCAAGGATTTGAAATATTTCTACAGGAAATATTTTCATAAAAATCCAAGAAAAATCCAGCAAGTCACAAATGCATATTTTGATGACCTTGCAAAGCCTCCTGTCAATTAAAGTCATTTTGGCTCACCAAAATGCCCCAAAACCCTCTCTGGCCAGAACCAAAATTGGACAAGTTTGTACTACCAACTTCCTCCCCTTGACCCCATTTTTGTGAGCATGTGCAAATCCTCAAATGAGGCCACTACACCAAGTGGTGCATCATGGAGAAGTGATTTGCTCAACTAGATCTTCACAAGTCCATTTTTGCTAATTTCTAGGGTCTACCAAAGTTACATTGGCAACTTTTCCCAAATGAGCTCAAATTTGGTGGCACACCCTATTCCTACGTGTATTTCCATCCTGTTAAGTATCATGGCAATTTTAGTTCATTTGCTTGCCCAAACACTTGTCAAACACCTTCTGACAATTTGCAAAAACCTCTGTTTTGACCCCTTCCATTGTTCTTGGAGAGCCCAAATTTTTACCACAGCCCCTTATAATCATATTCTAGCTCTAGTAAACTTTCTTAGCCCAAACTCAATTGTGGGGGGGATGAAAACCTCTCTTTCTCTCTCTGGACAGCCCCATTTCCACCCTTCTTCTTCTCTCCTCACTCCAGTGGCCATCAATGGCATCCAATGCCCCTCTAGTCTTCTTTACTCCTCCCTAGACCAGCTAGACACCAATGGACACGCTCACCATGCATAAAGAGTGGCATGCCAGCCATTTGGGCGCTCTGGAGCGCGCTACAGTGCACTCCCGCACTGTAGCCGCCCCCTTCCAGCCACGTCCGGCCACCTCGGCTCTCCCCATCGTGTCCCCCGAGGCCGTCTCGACGTCCGCAACACGCTAAGTGGTCGCCCCCCTCCTCCATCTCTCTCTCCTGCCCCTGCTCGTACGCGCGCCATGGCCGCCCGAGAGCTCCAATGGGCGCGCTCGCACGCGCGCTGCCCTGGCGCTTCCCTGCTCCTTCTCTCCCTCCCTCTGGGCGTAGACCACCCCTACCAACACCCCAGACACCCTGCCAGCTCCTCCCGAGCCCTACAGTGACGAGCACGAGCTCGCCGGCGCACGAGCCCACGGTGGACCGCCGTCCGCCTACTTAAGGGCCTCCCCGAGCCCCTCTTTCCTCACCACTCGCTCTCTCACTCCCCTAATCACCCCCCTGCGCCACTCACCCCTCTCCAGGCGAGCCCGAGCTCGAGATCGAACTCGAGTAACGCCGCCTCGGGTCGCCGTCGATCCCACGGTACAGGCTTCCCCTGCTCCCCCTTTGCCTTGATCTGGAACCCCTGCATCCCACTGATTGATTCCCCTCTCTTCCCCGCCTCGTTTGCAGCTAGAAACGGCAGGAGCCGACAACGCCCGAAGCTCCTCCGCCGCAAGACCTCGTCGCCAGCAAACCAGGCAGCTCCGGTGACGCCCGCCACCTCCACCCGAATGGCGACACGACGAGGAGCCCAGCCGTGCCCTCGCCTGACCTCGCCATGCCCGGGAACGTCACCGGTGAGCTCGCCGCCCCTCTGGCCTAGGGTTGACGACGACGGCCGTGGGGCCCGTCAGTCAGCCTCACATACTGACGGGTGGGCCCCACCCGTCAGGTTCAAATGCACACGCGCGCGCACTGGTTCGCTGCGTCGGCTGAAGGCATACTTTGCCTTTACGCCTTCGACGTGGCCGCCCTGCGTGGGCTGTTTTCCCCTCTGGGCCTGCTGCACTGTGGTTCTTCTGGCCCAGTTGCACAGTGCTGTTTTTCTTTTTCTTTTTTCTATGGTTTTTCCAAAAATTCCACAGGGCAGAACATTTGTCCAAATGCAATAATTCCAACTCCCATATTTTTCTAAAAATCCCACCTATTTAATGGTGCCACTTTCATTCAAATCCAACCAACTTTTATGTACTGTTCAAATTTAAATTCAAATTTGAGCAGTTTAATCTCTGTTTGAAAATCCATATCCCCTCTTGTATAACTCCAAAACCAAAACTAGGAATTTTCCCCTTCTTAGTTTTCCACCTAGTATTTTACAAAAATAAGTTGACATTTTTCTGAGCACTTTGGTTTTTCTGTTTTGTTATTGCCTTATTTTTTTCTCGTTATTATTTTGCGACGATAGATTGCGTTGCTGACGAAGGAGTTGGACCAGAAGACTTTGAAGACCCAGAAGACCTCATTGAGCCAGGCAAGCAGCCCTTTGACCATGTCTATGAAACCCCTTTTTATGCATGTCATATAGCACCTTATTAGTATTGCTTCGGAAATCATGATTAGAGGGTAACCACTTGGGTGGATTGCCCATGTTACTTCCCCGTTGATACCTGCATTGTGCATGACCTTACCTTCTTATGAGGGTTATGCCAGCGGGAGTAGATACAATGCTAAGTAGTTGCTACACAAAAAGGGACGGGGATCTGCATAGTGATGAGGCAAAGTGTTTTCAAAGGACTTTTCGAAAACCCTGTCGGGTGCCACTTATGCCCGAGGGAGATAATGAAATGGGTAACCACTTGATGAAGAAGTGGTGTACCGAGGCAAGTGTGTGTTGTTTTCGAAAACGGATTGGTTTAAGTTGCGACCGTTATTCCAACCTTACATGCGCAACCACTCTACCCTTATACGGGAAAGGGCATTATTGATTACCTAGGCCGATACTAGCTTGGAGCCCGCATGACTAGTGACGGGAGAGTTGTTGGTGCACTCTCTCGGGACAGGGTCATGCCAGGTAGGGCGGCCATGACTGTTTTCACAGGGCACCGGATACACCGTTGTGTCCCCTCTCGGATGTTACGATCCCGAGTGAGTCTCGTATGATGTACATCGTGAGGATACGGAACAACGAGTGGACTCCTTGTTAGTGTCGTCTAGGGAAAGATAGTGATCGGGTGCTTACCCCGGGTACTTGAGGTACCGCGAGTCGTGAATGACACGGAAGTTCCCCGGATCTAGTGGGTAAAGTGTGCAACCTCTGCAGAGTGTAAAAACTATTCGAATAGCCGTGTCCACGGTCAAGGACAGTTGGGTAACCGCTCTTGGGCTACGTCCACTTGTTTTAACCAGTGTGTGTGCGTGGGAAGAACTACTCGGGTCAAGTCAGAGGACTTGACATGATTGAGTTGGGTTGGTGCCCACTCCTTTTATGATGATACCACTACTTGGGTCAAGTCAGAGGACTTGACATGATTGAGTTGGGTTGGTGCCCACTCTATCTATGTTGATATCTGTAACCTGTTCTTATGGTTACCCAAATTCTCCCGATGCATGCCTTACGAGTTGTTGAACATGTCATTGCACTCAAAAACTAGCCTTCCGCAAAAATTTACCTATATCATGCATTGTTGTACCTCGAACCAAAACATGGGTTGCTTGTGAGTACATTCAAAGTACTCATTGGCTTGCCACTGGTTATTTAATTGGCCAGGCATGGAAGAGCAGGAGTTCGAAGAAGAGTTCTTTGAAGACGAACATGCGAACTAGGACATTTCCCAGTCAGAATGCCTGTAGGGTTAAGGCAGATGGCATGGGTTCTACTTATCAATGAAGATTTCCGCTGCTTGTGTTTCATTTGATGTTCAGCCCTTAAGGCTTTATCTATGTAAAACTTGACCATAATGGTCATAATTTGTGTAAGACGATATGTATGGATGTAAGACTCTTGTTATTCAGCTTCCGTATGTTCAGTGAGCATTGATCTCTGGGATCACTGTACACGTGCATTTGGTGATCACGACTTATGAGTCGGGGTCCCCACAGGGGGCGGCGGCCCTGGAGGACGACACCGAGGGAGGAGGCGGCGCAGCAGGTGGCCCGAAACTTGGGGCCAGTCTCGAGGACTGGCCTGATGATGATGAGGAGGTCGCCCCGCGCCACCAGCCAGGAGTCAGCTAGCCGGGCGCGGGCTCGTCAGCCCCGCCGGACGCTCAAGGCGGTGGCAAGAAGTGCAGGGCCGGGACGAGCCTGTTCAGCAGCCGGCCGAAAAAGCCCAAGGGCTCAGCCGCGGTGACCAAGCAGGACAAAGCGGCCGCAAAGGCCAACCGCTTCCGCAAGGTGGTGAAGACGCCACACCTGATTTCGGCGTAAGTACTACCTTCCTTTGTGCCTTCACATTTCCTTATTGAGTCTGTCTGAAATCCCCTTTACTTTAGTTTCCCGATCTTAGGGCCGCGCTCTCTCTTGAGAAGTCGGCCGCCGGCTCCGTCGTAAAGTCGGCGGAGACCTCCTCCACTACCCAGCGGATTGATCCCGCTGCCGACCTCCAGGAGGCGACGAAGCGGAACGCGCGGGAGGCGCATGAGGAGCGGGAAGCCGCCCGCCTGAAGAAGGCGGAAGCCAACAAGGCGGAGGCCGCCGCCCTAAAGAAGCTGGCGAAAGCCGAGGCCGCCGATGCAGAGAAGAAGTGCACTGAGGAAGCCGCACACCGCCAGTCGGCGGTGTTTGTCATCCCCTTGAACTCTACGCCGCCGCCATAGGAGTTCACGGCACAGACTGGGGAAGTCGGCGATGAGAACCTGGTCATGGAGAGGGACGCCGACATCACCGCCACACCAAAAATCATTGTGCCGCCGCTGCCCTCCGGAAGCGCGCCAGGCGGGCAACCGGTGGACCCGCCAGTGCCGCCAACTAGAGGCGTGGCGACGATGGGCCTGGCCCTCGAGGTCGGCACGCCAACACGCCGCCGTCTCGCGAAGGCGGCCTCAGCGCCGTCCCCTTTGGGGACCGGCGCTGCGAGCTCCACGATCCCGGACACCGAGGTGTCGAGCGCCGCGCCCACCGGGTGGGTGCGGGGTGGCGGGACGGGCCCGTTGAACCGGGCGCTCTTGGACGTCGAAGCCAACCTCCGGGCCGAGGGCGACGCCATCAAGGAGTTTACCAAGGCGTATCTGGCGTCGCGAGGAGCCATTCGGGTACGCGTCTTTCCCTTTTGTTTTTGCTTTCCTTGTTTTTCTTTGTGGGGGCGCGCCAGCGCACCCACTGGGTGTAGTCCCCGAGTTTCGGGCCGGCTAGTGAGCAGGTGGTTCGGAATCTAATCGGTGAGCTCCAAGTACCAACACTTTTTCTGAAGTTTTGATGCAGGATTACCACAATCTTCGCTGACCTCCTTCAACGCCAATGTTGAGGAGCTGGCCAAGCGGACCGCCGACTTGTTGGACAGT
The DNA here is from genome assembly GCA_034509565.1 of Triticum monococcum. Taxonomy (NCBI): domain Eukaryota; kingdom Viridiplantae; phylum Streptophyta; class Magnoliopsida; order Poales; family Poaceae; genus Triticum; species Triticum monococcum. The sequence goes on along the minus strand of CM067841.1, from coordinate 165,132,829 downwards.
CGGGGTGAGTCTTCTTTTTCTGCGGGGGCGCGCTTGCGCACCTGCGGGCTGTAGTCCCCGAGATTCGGGCGACTGCTGAGCAGTCCGGCCAGATCTCCCCGGCGACCTTTCTTCTTTGTTGACGACCGACGCCCTTCCCTTTCCTTCTTCAGAGGCCAACGCCGCCCTTCAGCAGCAGCTGGGCGAAGTCAACACCGTGCTGCGCATCAAGGATGAGGAGTGCGGCCGGCTGACGGAGGAGCGCGACCGGCTGGCTACGTAGCTGGCGGAGCAGAAGGAGCTGCTCCAGAGGGCCCAGAAGGAGGCAGAGGACAAGGAGACCGCCCTTCTCGCCGAATTTGCGTCCGAGCGCTCCTCCTGGACCGACAAGGAGGCGATGCTGGTCTCCGGCTTCCAAGCAATCGAAGATCTTGTCGATGGTGAGCTTCCCCTCGTTTCCTTCTAGGCTGCCGACTGCTAGTTGAGTCAGCCTTAAATTTTTAACCTTGTTTCTTCGTTCTTCTTCCTTAGCAGACTTCTTCCCCGGCCATTCGGACGCCGCCAACCAAGCCATTGAGGCTGATCGTGAAGCACGGAGGGCGGACGGCGCACAGATCGCTGCCAACGCCCCCTGAACTCTTGGCGAGTAGATTCTTAGCATCGAGGCCCGCCTTCGGCCGGCCCACCGGATGCTGCGCTGGCGTCAACATGTCGGCGCCTAGGCGATTGCCGCCCTATGGCCGGATATGTTGGCACCGTGCACCCCCAGTCGGACTGCCGACTGGCTAGAGGTAGCAGCCGGCCGTCTTGAAGCCTGGAAGGGTTCTTCGGCCCGTGCTGGAGCACGCCGGGCTTTAGAATTCACCATGGCGTGGTATCCTGGGCTGAGTTTAGCCCAGTTAGCCATGTTCCGGCTAGAAGCTCAGGCGGAGCTGGCAGCGGTGGAGGACAATCTTGTCAAGCACGCCGTGTCGATCGCCGAGTACACTGACACCAGTGTCTTCATCCCAGAGCGGGCTGAGAATGGCGAGGAGGTGCCGCCGGAGTGGTTCGGGCTGAACCCGAACGACAGCGAGGACTCGGCGGAGGTGATCGACTCCAGTAGCGAAGAAGAAGGCAAGGAGGAGGAAGGAGACAAGGAGGAGGCGCCAGAGGTTGAGGCAGACGACCAGCCTGTAGGACCTTGAAGTAGATGTGTCTAGAGGGGGGGGGGTGATTAGATACTTAATGCTAAAGTTGCAGTTTTTAAGCATTTTTGGTTTAAGTGGAGTTTTAGGCACAATTTCAACATTCACAATACATATCAAGCAAGCATGAAAAGAGTATATAGGCAGCGGAAAGTAAAGCATGCAACTTGCAAGAATGTAAAGGGAAGGGTTTGGAGAATTCAAACGCAATTGGAGACACGGATGTTTTTCCCGTGGTTCGGATAGGTGGTGCTATCCTATATCCACGTTGATGGAGACTTCAACCCACGAAGGGTAACGGTTGCGCGAGTCCATGGAGGGCTCCACCCACGAAGGGTCCACGAAGAAGCAACCTTGTCTATCCCACCATGGCCATCGCCCACGAAGGACTTGCCTCACTAGCGGTAGATCTTCACGAAGTAGGCGATCTCCTTGCCCTTACAAACTCCTTGGTTCAACTCCACAATCTTGTCGGAGGCTCCCAAGTGACACCTAGCCAATCTAGGAGACACCACTCTCCAAGAAGTAACAAATGGTGTGTTGATAATGAACTCCTTGCTCTTGTGCTTCAAATGATAGTCTCCCCAACACTCAACTCTCTCTCACAGGATTTGGATTTGGTGGAAAGAATATTTGAGTGGAAAGCAACTTGGGGAAGGCTAGAGATCAAGATTCATGTGGTAGGAATGGAATATCTTGGCCTCAACACATGAGTAGGTGGTTCTCTCTCAGAACATATGAGTTGGAAGTGTAGATGTGTTCTGATGGCTCTCTCCATGAGTGAAGAGGAGGTGGAGGGGTATATATAGCCTCCACACAAAATCCAACCGTTACACACAATTTACCAATCTCGGTGGGACCGAATCAACAAACTCGGTCGGACAGAAATAGTAAACCTAGTGACCGTTAGAGATTTTCGGTGGGACTGACATGCAACTCGGTAGGACCGATATGGTTAGGGTTAGGGCATAACATAATCTCGGTGAGACCGATTACACAAACTCGGTGAGACCGATTTGGTAATAAGCTAACCAGAGGGTTGGTCAGGCAAACTCGGTGGGACCGATTCGCTCTTCTCGGCGAGACCAAAATGTTACGAAAAGGAAACAGTGAGTTTACATTGCAATCTCGGTGGGACCGATCCGCTCTTTCGGTGAGACCGAAAAGTTACGAAAAGGAAACAGAGAAATTGCAATCCCATCTCGGTGAGACCGAGATCCCTATCGGTAGAATCGATTTGCTTAGGGTTTGGCAATGGCTATGACAAGTGAAACTCGGTGGCGCTGGGTTGAAATAATCGGTAGGTCCGAGTTTGGCTTAGGTTTAGGTCATATGTGGAAGTGGGAAAGTAGCTGAGGATTTTGGAGCATATCATTAAGCACATGAAGCAAGAGGCTCATTAAGCAACACCTCATCCCTCCTTGATAGTATTGGCTTTTCCTATGGACTCAATGTGATCTTGGATCACTAAAATGTAAAATGAAGAGTCTTGAGCTTTAAGCTTTAGCCAATCCTTTGTCCTTAGCATCTTGGAGAATTTCCCACAACCTTTAGTCCATGCCACTCCATTGTTGAACTTATCTGAAACATACTAGATAGAAACGTTAGTCCAACAAGAGATATGTTGTCATTAATTACCAAAACCACCTAGGGAGCACTTGTGCTTTCACAGCCTCAGCTCGACCGCGCCTCTAGCAACGAGCCGTGCCCAACTAAGCCAGCTGTCGCCAGAGGTGATCAAGCGGAGACCAACCAGCCGGCCGCCCCGGCAACTGGCACCGCCGACCCCTCCGGTCCTCCGAGTCCGTCCGTGGCTTCCTAGGCTGCCACTTTATCTTTGTTTTACCTGCTTAGCAGCCTCGATGAAGTTGTTATATTGCACAATTCCACCCACTGAGTGTATCTTGAACTTCTATTTGATGATTCGGCCAAGGGCCTTTCTATGTAAATATTTATCCGTATTCTATCTCTTCTTGCTTATTGCTCTTTGACTTTTCCTTTGCCACCTTCCCTTGGTTGCCGTCTTGCCAGTCGGACAGTCGCTCTGCGGACTGCCGCTAGATCAAATACTTGGCTTCTTTGGGAAGGCAAGTACTTAGCCTTTTAGAGTTTTTAGCAAGTTAATTTAGAAAACGGCAAGCCGGCTGCTAAAGAGTCGGTTGTAAAAGGCTGGAAGCCGTCTTTAAACTATGAGCAAGCTTTGAGTCCTTAGCCATTTTTCATATGGACACCTATTCTACCTTACTCCTGCTCGCCAGGCAGTCGCTCTACGACCTGCGGCTTCTAACAGGAGACGACTTAAGTGCCACACATTACTTGTCCGGCTGCAGGAAGTCGTTTCATAGCTCAAGATGGCAATTCCCCGGGCCGACTAGTCGAACCCGGTGCCAAGTGGCATAACAAAGAATAACATATTCATAGGCATAACTCTTTATCATATAGATAAAAGAAGGCAGTCCCCGAGCTCTTCTCGAGGGGCCCGAGGTCTTCGTACTTTAATACAAAAGGTAGCATGATACATACTGCATTAACTGTAAAATCTTCGAAGGAGGTTTGTATTCCATGGCCGCTCCGTCTCTTTGCCGGAGTCGTCCCTTTTGCGTGCTCGGGGCTTCTGAGCATCGATCAGGTAGTAGGAGTTGTTGCCCAACACTTTGCTGATGATGAAAGGGCCTTCCCAGGGTGCTGAGAGCTTGTGCTGGCCGGCTGTTCGCTGAATCAGCCGGAGCACAAGGTCTCCTTCTTGGAAAGATCGCGGCTTGACCTTCCGATTGTAGTATCGGCGTAGGCTCTGCTGGTAGATGCTGGACCGTCTGAGTGCCAACAGCCGGCCCTCTTCCAGCAGATCAACACCGTCTTGACGTGCTTCCTCCGCTTCCTCCTCGGTGTACATGGTGATTCGGGGGGAGTCGAACTCTATGTCCATTGGGATGATGGCTTTGGCACCGTAGATGAGGAAGAAGGGCGTGAAGCCGGTTGACTTGTTTGGAGTCGTGCGTAGTCTCTAAAGGACGGCTAGCAACTTGTCAAGCCAGCAGCCTGCCGAACGCTCTAGTGGCTCGACCAGCCGAGGCTTGATGCCGGACAGGATTAGGCCGTTTGCTCGCTCTACCTGGCTGTTGGACTGCGGATGGGCAACAGACGCTAAGTCCAGTCGGATGCCTTGCGTCGCGCAGAAACGGGCCAAGGCACCTTTGGCAAAGTTTGTGCCGTTGTCGGTGATGATGCTGTGCGGTATGCTATACCGAGTTGTGATGTCGGAGATGAAGGTCACAGCGGTCGGACCATTCAAACTCTTGATTGGTTTTGCTTCTATCCACTTGGTGAACTTGTCCACTGCGACAAGTAAGTGAGTCAAACCGCCTCGTGCCGTCTTGAATGGTCTGACCATGTCCAGGCCCCAAACAGCAAATGGCCAGGCAATGGGAATAGTCTTGAGTGCAGAAGCCGGCTGATGAGGCTTAGAGCGGAACTTCTGGCACCCCTTGCATTTTTGGACCAAAGACTTGGTGTCTTCAAGAGCAGTCGGCCAGAAGAAGCCATGGCGGAAAGCTTTGGCGATGAGTGCTCTTGAAGCCGCATGGTGGCCACACTCGCCTTGATGGATGTCTTTGAGGATTGCTTGGCCTTGCTCTGGCTCCACACAGCGCTGGTAAACACCAGTGACACTGCGCCTTACGAGCTCTCTATTGACTATGGTGTACGCTGTAGCCCGGCGCTGCACTTGTCGAGCCGAGATCTCATCAGTTGGCAGCTCTTTGTTCACCATGAATTTGAGGATGGGCTGGGCCCATGAAGGTGCTGCAATTTCTACAATAGCCAAGACTGCGACTTGGACGAGGGCGGCTGGGCCGGGAGGTGGCGGGTTGGCGTCGGCATCCGCTTGCTGTGTCGATGAAGTCCTCGGGCGGATTGGCGCAGTCCTCGGGCCGGGCTCTGAAGTCTTCGGGCCGAGCTCTGAAGTCTCCGAGCCGACTGCCGCAGTCCCCAAGCCGGGTGCGACTGCCACGATTCCTGTGCCGCCTACCGAAATAATCGTGCCGTCTGCGGGGGCTCTTGAGTCGGATATGACTACTTCAGGAGGAGCTGGCACAAAGATAGAGTCTGACTCCGGCGATGGCTTGACAAACGGCTTGAGGAGGCGCTGGAGGGCGACGCCGGACGGTATCGCCTGACGGGTGGAGCCGATTCGCACCAGGGCGTCTGCTTGGTCGTTGTCGTTTCTTGGTACATGGAGAAACTCGCACCCCTCAAAATATCCGCTGAGTTGCTATACGACGAAGCGGTAGCTCGCCATGTTTGCCTCCTTGGCATCCCAATCGCCTGACAACTGCTGGACCACCAAGTCGGAGTCACCATAGCACAGGATCCGGCGAATGGATTTGTAGTACATATTTAAGCTTGTCGCCCTTGGGAGAGGTGAGGACTATGCCGGGTCCCAAGCCGGTGCGCATCTTGGAACCATCGAAATGCATTCACCAATGGGTGGAGTCGGGCGCTGGCGGTAGATACTGGGTTTCGGCCCAGTCGACGAGGAAGTCGGCCAGCGCTTGTGATTTGATGGCACTGCGAGGTTGGTAGTAGATGGTGTAGGGGGCCAAATCTATGGCCCACTTGGCCACTCGACCTGAAGCGTCTCGGCTGTCGATCATCTCGGCTAGAGGAGCCGTGCAGATCACAGTGATTGGATGTTCTTGGAAGTAAGGCTTCAATTTCTTGGCGGCGAAGTGCACACCATAGCACATCTTCTGGCACTGGGGGTAGTTTTGCTTGGAGGTCGACAGTACTTCACTCAAATAATATACCGGTCTCTGGACTGGTAGCGCTTTGCCTTCCTCCTTGCGTTCTACCACAATGACTGTGCTGACCACTCGGCTGGTGGCAGCGATGTAGAGGAGCTTGGGCTCCTTAGGAGTTGGAGCCGCCAGGACAGGTGGAGTAGTTAGCATCTTCTTTAGTTGGAAAAAAGCTTCGTCCGCCTTGTGGTTCCACTCGAAAAAAGTGGTCTTCTTCATGAGTTAGTACAGGGGAAGAGCCTTCTCGCCCAACCGACTGATGAATCAGCTGATGGGCGCCAAACAGCCGATGAACTTTTGTACGTCCAGCAGTCGACTGGGTACCTCCATCCTTTCAATGGCCTTGATCTTCACAGGGTTGCATTCTATGCCGCGTTCGGAGACCAGGAAACCAAGGAGCTGGCCGGCTGGTACTCCGAAGACACACTTCTCCGGGTTGAGCTTGATCTAAAATCGGCATAAGTTCTCAAAGGTCTCCTTGAGGTCTTCCAGCAGCGTTCCACGCTTCTCCGTCTTTACCACCACATCATCCACGTAAACATGAGCATTTCTGCCGAGCTGCTTGAGGAGGCACTTCTGCATGCATCGTTGGAAGGTGGCACCGGCGTTCCTCAAGCCGAACGTCATGGTTAAGTAGCAGAAAGCTCCAAACGGCATGATGAAGGCGGTCTTCATCCTGTCGGCTGGGTTCATCTTGATCTGGTGATACCCTGAATATGCATCCAAGAAACTCAATAGCTCGCATCCGGCTGTGGAGTCTATCACTTGGTCGATCCTTGGCAAAGCGAACGGGTCGTTGGGGCACGCTTTGTTGAGGCTAGTGTAATCAATACACATTCGCCATTGCTTGTTCTTCTTCAGTACCAGGACCGGGTTGGCCAGCCATTCTGGAAAGAATACTTCCATGATGAAGCCGGCCGCGAGCACCCGGGCTATTTCTTCTCCAACAACTCTTCTCTTCTCTTCTCTTCTCTTCTGACAAGCGGCGCAAGGGCTGCCTGACTGGCTTGGTATCAGATCGGACGTGAAGTTTGTGCTCTGTGAATTCCATCGGGACACCTGGCATGTCTTTGGGGGACCATGCGAAGATGTCTCGATTCTCACGGAGGAAATCGATGAGCTCGCCTTCCTATTTGCTATCGAGGTTGGCGCCCACGACAGCGTACCTCTCTGGGTGCTCTGGGTCCAAAGGTATCCTCTTTGTTTCTTTGGCCGGCTTGAACGAGCCCTCAGCTTCCGACTCTCTAGGGTCAGGCAACATCTCTGGCTGCTTGCTTGCCATTGCCACAACCCGGTCTAGCAATCACTTCTCAAATGCGATCACGAGGGACTCAGCCAGCCGACTGCTCACTGATGCGCAGGCGGACGACTTCTTGTAGTCGCCAGTTATGGTCAGGATCCCCTTGGAACTCGACATCTTCATCTTGAGGTAGGCATAGTGGGGGACGGCCATGAACTTGGCCAGGGCAGGCCGGCCAAGCAGCGCATGGTATTGGCTCTCTTGGTCCACCACCTCGAACCAAATTGACTCTCGGCGGAAATGATCTTTGTCTCCAAAGAGGACGGTGATCAAGATCTTGCCGATTGGTGAGCAGGAAAGGCCAGGAACTATGCCGTGGAACACCGTCCGGCTGGACTGTAGTTGCCTCTGCCTGATTCCTAACTTCTCCATGGTGTCTTTGTATAGGATGTTGATGCTGCTGCCGCCGTCTATCAGGACTCCGGAGAAGCGAGCGGCTCATTTGTCCGTGGCAAAGGTGGCTCCAAAACCAAGGCGTAGGAGCCGGGTTTGGGCATTACTTCTAGGTGGTCAGCTCTGCTCCAGCTGATGGGCTTCTCAGACCAATGCATGAACTCTGGGGCATCAGATGCTACTGCATTCACCTCCTGCTACTGCAGCCGCCTGCTGCGTCAATCGTCGACTACGCTGGTAAACACGACATAGGCTCCCTACTCTTCTGGGTACTCGTCTTGTACTGCGCCAACCGGTCTGACCGCCGGCTGCTAGGGCGGAGGAGGAGGCGGCTGCCCCGCAGGTGGGGGAGGCAAAAGTCCGTCTCCCTTGGTGATCCTGGTGAGCTAGTGGCACTTCCGAGTGGTGTGGTTGGACGGCTTTGCACCACTGTGGAATTTGCAGGGTCCATCCAAAGTCTGCTCATATGAGAAAGCCGGCTGCCAGTTGGGCTTCCCGCCCTTCTGGCGTTTGGGCGGGGGCTGCCCTTCCGGGTGCTGGTTTTCGACTATCGCCACCTGCCGACTGGTGGAAGTCAGTGGTGGGGCCTTGCGCTTGTGGTCGTTCTGCTGCTAACACCGACTGGTGTCTCCGGCCGGAGTTCAAGGAGCCTGAGGAGCCACCTTGCCGGTCGCGCTAACTTGAATCTCCGTCTTCATGGAGGAGGCGGCCGTGGCGTACTTGTCTGCTATGATCAGCAGCTTATCGAGGGTTTCCGGCTCGTCGCAGAGAAGCTTGTGCTTGAGGAGGGTGCCCTCTCGGCATCCAGCAGTGAAGTGCTCAATGGCCTGCACCTCGTGCACGCCTTCGCAGGAGTTGCGAAGCTCGGCCCAGCGCGTGAGGTAGTCGCGGGTCGACTCGCTGGGGCCCTGTATACATAAGGAGAGCTGGCGAGGCTTGGGAGGCCGCTTGTACATGCTGGTGAAGTTGAGGACGAAGGCATCAGTGAAGTCGACCCAACTGTTGATGCTGCGGGGCCTTAAGCTATTCAGCCAAGTCTGGGCCGTGCCTTGGAGCATGAGCGAAACGTACTTCACGGCAACACGTTTTTTGCCGTTTTCTATGCTGACGGCCGTGGAGTAGTCGACCAGCCAGTCTTCCGGCTTCATAGAGCCGGTGTATTTGGGTGTATCTCTGGGAGCGTGAACCCTTTGGGGAAGGGCTCGTCTCAGATGTGGGGGCCGAAACACGGCGGACCCAACTCATCTTCTTCTTCAAGCGCCAGGGATCGGTGGAGACGGTCGATCCGTTGGCGGGCGTCATTCTCTCCGACTCCCTCTCGGCGGCCAAGGCGGTCGCCGAGCATGGGTGATCAACAGGAGGCAGGGAGACTCGCCTTTCCCTTCGGGGGGAGGAGGCGGACAGTCGTCCCGTCATTCCACTGTTCTTGGGCGGCCGTCTCGGTCATGCTCTATGGTGATGCGAGTTCGACTGCGGCTGGCAGCCGACTCCTTGTCTTTTCTTCCATGGACGCCGCCAGTTGGCGTCTGAGACTCCGCGCCTTGGTCTCGGCGTGGAAGCAGGTTGTCATTCTGTCGGCGCGGCACACCAGTGTGGCAACCGGCTTCGTTCTGCTCAACGGCCGCGTCAAGGAGTCGCTGGACGCGCTCCGTCATCAAGCGACGTTCTTCGCCCTCGAACTCGTCCAGCTCGTCAGCCGCCACCTAGGCGGCTCGAATGTTCTCCACAGGCGTGGCGTAGACGGGGTGATTCACCCCGAACTGATTGGCGATAGCCGCGCCACGCTGCTGGACCGTGCCAAGGCGGCTAGGCCCAGCCGCAGCCGGCGTGCCGCCCATAGTGTGGTCCATCTCGCGCTGGTAGGCTTCTGACAGGCATCTCATGCTGGCCAGCTTTTTGGTGCCTTCGACTAGCTGAAGGCGGCGTGCCTCCAGCGTCTCGGTGTCGGCGTCTTCAGGAATGGGCGCCGCCAGGTCTTGTAGTGCCGCATTGAGCGGGTCATAATCACCTCGGCCAGAGTGCTCGTCATGATCAATGATAAGCACTTCCATGACAGTGCTTCCACCGCTCTCCGCGCGAGGAAGCGGTTCGTCGTAGACCACCACGTTGGTGGGGAACGTGTCAAGCGACATGGTCAGAGTCGACCAACATCGGATCAGTGGAGCCTACGGACTCCAAGTCCTCAGCTGGCTCGCTGGCGACGTGGAGTTGATCGAGGAGGCCCGCGAGGAGGCTCTCGGGGCCGCCCGTGCCTGCGTCAGATGTGGGCTCGTCAGAGAGGCGGACCTCGCCAACAAGATCGGCGAGGCAACTGGCCGCGCAGGCGATTTCAGCGCCATGCAGCGCGTCGGCGCAGACTCCGTCTGGCGTGTCGGGCTGGCTGCGCTTGCCAGGGAGAAAAAGGGTTCCCGTCCAGAACAGGTCTCCGGACGACGGTGCACCAAGCCCCACGGTGGGCGCCAAATGTCAGGGGTTGGGTGCGACATATGCGAATGGATGGCTTATCATGGTGGGGGCGAGTAGAATGTCACGGGTGCCTGGAAACGGGATGAGGCGTAGACACGAACGCCGGCGTACTTTACCCAGGTTTGGGGCTCTCCTAAGAGATAACACCCCTAGTTCTGCTCTGCGGGGTCTCTGCATGATCACTAAGGCAAAGTGAGTACAAAGGCGCTCCTCGAGCTGTATCTGTGGGTAGGAGAAGGCAGGCCTAGCTCTCTCCTTCCTCTAAGGTCTGGTCTAGCTCTAATGAATCGGAACCCTTGGCATGGGTGCCTTGGGGGGTTTATATAGGCCTACCCCCAGGGGTACAATGGTAAACTGTCTGGACGCAGGGCCCAGCTGTCAGTCTCTTCGCTCGCGGGCCCTCCTACCGACTGCTGGGGCCTGCCGATTGGTGGGCCCAGCCGTCTGATCTGGTACGGAGCCGTCAGGCCGCACCCGCCGCTAGCGGGTCCTGCCGGCTGCTGATTACTGTAGTCGTGCTTCTAATGACGCAGGCTTGGTCATGGGGTCGTGGCTATAGTCCTGCCGCCTGGCAGGCGATTACTGTAGCCACTCCCCGCCTCGTCTGGTTAATGGCACGTGGGACCCATGGGAGGGGCAGGCCGACTCCCGCAGGCCGGCTCCCGTGGGCCGGCTCCCTACGGGTCCGACTGGTGGCGCCCTTGCCTTCTTCCGGACTCTCACTGACTGGTAGGGCCTGTCATCCGTGGACCGTACCGTCAGGCCGTCATGGGTACAGGACTCCGCCCACTGTTGCTGACGCCAGGGGTGGCATGGCAACAGTGCTGCGCCAGACGGAGATCTCTGCTGGTACGGCACACTGTGTCCTGGCCATCCCCTGGAAAAGGGGAGGGAGTGGGCTTTACTGTCACCACTCCCCGTCCCACCCCCCTTGATGAGGGCATGGGCTTTGCCGGTGTCGTGGGCCGACTCCCCGTGGCCGGCTTCTCCGGAAGCCGCCAGTCGGAGTCGGCCGGTCTTGATCTCATCTCCAGGACTCGGACGCATATGGGCAGTCGGCTGTTCCTCCAGCCGCTCTCCTGAAGTCAGCTCTCCGTCTGTTGTCTTGAGGGGCACAGTCAGCCCCGATGTCTTGAAAGGTTATGGACCCCGGGTTAGCCTACCCGTGGCCCATTACTCCGACAATGGCCATTATGTATCTTTATTGCAGGCGTTACCAGTAACGTCTCCATCTTTATTTACCTTAAACCCCCTGTGACATGGGCTGGCTGGGGTCCTGGTGCACTCTATATAAGCCACCCCCTCCCCAGGCACAAGGGTTCGTACTTTCTGTAACATAACACATATAATCCAGTCGACCGCCTCCGGGCTCCGAGACGTAGGGCTGTTACTTCCTCCGAGAAGGGCCTGAACTCGTAAAACTCCCATGTACAACTCCTCCATAGCTATGATCTTGCCTCTACATTCCTACCCCCACTCTACAGTCAGACTTAGAACCACGACAGTTGGCGCCCACCGTGGGGCAGGTGTCTTAGCGATTTGTTGGAGAAGTTGCAATTTTTTCGATCCTCATCAACATGGTTTCAGGCGGAGGTTTGGACAAGGGCCACGAGATCCGTCTCGATGTGCTTGTATTCATCGCCGACGACTCCGCTTGGCTCCAGGAAGCGCCACTCGACGTTGAAGCGCTCCCCGTCCGCGGGGCAATGCACTTTCGCGCGTGCGTCCGTTGCGTCCTCCTTCGGCAGCCATCGACTCAGTATCGGACGGCTCCCGTGCCGACCTCCCTCCCTGCAGCCTGCCGGGGCAAACGTTCCGGTCGGTCAAGGCTTCAGCGGTGGGTGAGGCATGAGGTGGCTCGTCAATCGGCCACCCCCCAGGTCGCGGCAATTGAGCTCGACGAAACTCTCTACAGCCTGTTCGACTGGCTCCGTAGAGACTGCATCCGAGTGCAACAGCAGCGACCCCGCGATGGAAGTTTTGATGGTCAATGGACCACGTAGTCCTCCTGGCTTCACCCGTGAGGATGGAGGCGATGGTGGCGGCGAGCCGTCCTGTGTCCACGAAGAGTACCGACACGAACCCCTCTCTTCACAGAGGAGGGAGGAACTTCGCCGCTGGAACATGGATGCACTTCACACTCCTATCATTGGAGAAACCCCTGAGGCTCAGGCCTTGGCGAGGGCGCGCCTAGCCAACATGGTTGAGCGCACTCGACTAGAGAACCTCCAACGCGCACTCGACAAGCGTGCTCGGCAGCGTATCCCCGAGTCTAGTCGACGCCAACTTTTTCCGCCTCCGACTCACGTATACCAAACCCCGATCCAGAATCTCGCAGTTGCGGCCCGAATAGCGGAGTCAATCCAACCTTCCCAGTCAGAAGCTGGTCAAGGTCTGGTGCAGACCCGGGCCTTGCTCCGTGCGGCGGGAGAGTAGAATACAACAGTATCTCAGTCGCGGAATAGGATCCATAGCAGATCCGTGGTGGCAGACACTGTCCAGTCGGCTCACAGTCCGAGATCGCCCCTGAGGCGTGAAGGACGTGGAGACCGGCGAGATCAGTATAGAAGCCGCGAGCAGTATGATCACCGACTCGATCACGAGTGCCCACGCCTCTCCCAAGGAGTGGATCGTACGTGCCTCGGCAACAGGATGACAGACGCCCTCACAGTGGTGGGCGAAGGATTCCAGTCGACCCCAGGGAATCGGGCTTTGACGCGAGATCTATTCTCGTTCAGGGTCTGGTCGACAGAAATAGAGCTCACAGAGAAGGTCCCGACAGAGATTTTCCAACCAACAACAGAGTGCATGTCTCAGGTCCAGAGTGCTCCAGCAGAGCCATCAGGGCTGCGGTGATTCCTCCCAACTTCAGGTTGGCGACTGGAGTCAGTAAGTTCACTGGAGAGTCCAAGCCTGATACTTGGCTTGAAGATTACCGAGTGGCTGTTTAGTCGGCGGTGGCAATGATGAGGTGGCCATGAAACACCTTCCTTTGATGTTGGCGGGCTCAGCCAGAGCGTGGCTGAATCAGTTAGCGCCTGGTAGCATTTATACTTGGGAAGATCTTACCCGAGTATTTGTCAGAACATTTGAAGGTACTTGCAAACGGCCAAGAGGGCTGACAGAACTACAATGTTGCATTCAGAAACCGAATGAAACTTTGAGAGATTATATCCAGAGATGGATCACATTGCACCACATAGTGGAGAATGTTTCTGATCATCAGGCAATTTTTTCCTTTAAAGAAGGCGTCAAATATCGGGAGTTGAATCTAAAATTCGGTCGGATAGGAGATATGACTCTGACTCGGATGATGGAAATTGCCACCAAGTACGCCAACGTTGAAGAAGAAGACCGACTCCAAAGTGGCAAGCACAAAACAGTCGCCCACGAAACCGGAGGAGGAAACTCCAGTCGGAAGCAGAAGCGTAAAGCCGAGCCAGCTGCTCCTGGTGAAGCCTTAGTCGTGACTCAAGGAAATTTCAAGGGGAAGCCCAAAGGGCCGTGGAACCCCAAGAAAGTAAAAGATCAAGATGGAAATGATGTGCTGGATTTACCATGCCACATTCACACCAAAAAAGATGAAGAGGGTAATTTCATTTACCCGAAGCATACCACTCGACAATGTCGACTCCTAATCCAGCAATTCCGAGAGAAACAACCCAAGGAAAAGGAGAAAGAAGCAGACAAGGTTGAGGACGAGGAAGAGGATGATGATGGTTATCCCCACGTGAATTCCACTATGATGATTTTCGCTAACGTTGAGAGTAAGAGTCGACTGAAAGTCATCAACATTGAAGTGAACATGGTCGCTCCGGTGACACCCAGTTATTTGAAGTGGTCCCAGACTGCCATTACATTCGACCAGTCCGATCACCCAGCGCACATAGCCAACCCTGGGAGGCAAGCATTGGTGGTCGACCCAGTAGTCGAAGGCACCCGATTGACTAAGGTTCTGATGGATGGTCGCAGTGGCGTGAATATACTGTATGCAGAGATGTTGAAGGTATGATATCAAGCTTAATCCATCAAAGTGCATGTTTGGACTACCAGGCGGAAAATTACTCGGTTTTCTCGTTTCCGAATGAGGGATGGACGCTAACCCAGAGAAAGTGGGTGCCATACTCCGGATGAAATGCCCTGTGCATGTGCACGATGTCCAGAAGCTTACTGGTTGTCTGGCCGCCCTAAGTCGATTCATTTCTCGCCTCGGTGAAAAGGCACTGCCACTTTACCGACTGATGAAGAAGTCAGATAAGTTCGAGTGGACTCCCGAAGCTGATGCAACATTTGCAGAGCTTAAAGCCCTGCTTTCCACCCAGTCGGTGCTTGCTGCTCCAATCAGCAAAGAGCCTTTATTGCTTTACATTGCAGCCATTGGACAAGTCATCAGTACAGTACTTACGGTCGAGCGGGAAGAAGAAGGAAAAGCCTACAAAGTTCAGCACCCAGTATACTATGTCTCTGAAGATTTGACTCCATCAAAGCAAAGATATCCACATTATTAGAAGCTTGTTTATGGGATTTATATGACCACAAAGAAGGTTGCACATTACTTCTCTGATCACTCCATTATAGTCGTCAGCGATGCTCCATTATCAGAGATTTTGAACAATAGAGATGCAACTGGTCGAGTGGCAAAGTGGGCGATTGAACTCCTTCCCTTGGATATCAAGTTCGAGGCAAAGAAAGCTATCAAGTCCCAAGCAATAGCAGATTTCCTCGCTAAGTGGATTGAACAACAACTGCCGACTCAAGTTCACTCGGAGCACCGGACCATGTTCTTTGATGGTTCCAAGATGCTGAATGGTTCCGGCGCTGGGGTGGTACTGGTATCCCCCCGAGGAGACAAGCTCAGATATGTCCTCCAGATTCACTTTGATTCCTCCAATAACGAAGCAGAATATGAAGCACTCTTGTATGGGTTGCGTATGGCCATTTCACTCGGCGTCCGTCGCCTCATGGTCTATGGCGACTCAGATTTAGTAGTCAATCAAGTGGTGAAGGAGTGGGACATCAGAAGCCCAACCATGTCTGGTTACTGCAATGCGGTGAGGAAGTTGGAAAAGAAGTTTGAGGGGTTAGAGCTCCATCTTGTACCCCGACTGAAAAATCAAGCAGCATATGATTTAGGAAAGATAGGCTCCAAGAGAGAAGCTATTCCCAGCAACGTGTTCTTGGAGCACATTCATGCACCTTCGGTTCAAGAAGATCCCTTCGCCGAAGAGCCCCCACAGCCTAGGAGTGCCACAGATCCGACTGAAGTCGAGGTTCCAGCTATGGTCGACTTAATCATGGAGGTGTTGATCATCACCCCCGACTGGACAGTGCCATACATTGCATATATCCTTAGGAAAGAGCTCCCAGAGGATGAAGAAGAGGCTCGACAGATCATCCATCGATCCAAGGCCTTTACTATAATAAGGGGTCAACTGTTCAGAGAAAGTGCAACCGGGGTCAGCTAGAAATGCATAACACCAGAAGAAGGCCGAGTGATCCTCCACGACATCCATTCGGGGACCTGTGGCCACCATGCGTCCTCTCGGACCATTGTGGCTAAAGCATACCAAGCTGGATTTTATTGGCCACGAGCAAATGAAATGGCGAAAGATATAGTCGACATATGTGAAGGCTGCCAGTTCTACTCAAATATGTCACACAAACCTGCGTCAGCCCTGAAGACCATCCCACTCGTCTGGCCCTTTGCTGTTTGGGGATTGGACATGGTTGGGCCACTGAGGACTGGTAGGAGCGGCTTCACTCATGTGCTCGTAGCAGTCGACAAGTTTACCAAATGGATCGAAGCCAAGCCTATTAAGAATCTTGAAGCTAGTACTGCCGTCAGTTTCATCAGAGAGTTGATTTTTAGATATGGGGTTCCGCACAACATCATCACTAACAACGGATCGAACTTCAATTGCGATGAGTTCAGAACCTTCTGCGCCTCACAAGGCACACGGGTCGACTATGCTTCAGTCGCTCATCCCCAGTTGAATGGACAAGTAGAAAGAGCAAATGGCCTGATTCTCAAAGGACTGAAACCCCGACTAATGCGAGATCTCAAGCACGCAGCGGGCGCCTGGGTTGACGAACTTCCATCAGTTCTCTGGGGATTGAGGACAACTCCTAATCGGTCGACTGTCAAACTCCATTTTTCTTGGTCTATGGAGCTAAAGCTGTTCTCCCGAGCGACTTGCTTCATAATGCACCACGAGTTGAGCTTTTCTCTGAAGATGAAGTAGAACAAGCTCGGCCAGACGCAGTCGACCTCCTAGAGGAGGAAAGAGAGCTGGCCTTCATCCGGTCGACCATTTATCAACAAGACTTGCGTTGATTCCATGCTAGACACGTGAAAGGTCGAGCCTTTCAAGAGGGAGACTTAGTTCTTCGAGTGGATCAGCAGAAACCACACAAGCTCGCCCCAGCTTGGCAAGGTCCCTTCATTGTCACCAGAGTGCTCCACAATGGAGCATACCACCTTTACAATGTCGAGCATAAGAAGGACGAGCCACAGGCTTGGAACACGGAGCTGCTCCGCCCCTTTTATACTTAAGCACTCATTCGAATAAAATGTAATAAGAAATACCTTTGTATTTTGTTCACCAAAGAGAAGAGCTTTATAGTCTTCTCGTACGATTGTTGTTGTTTTTATTTACCTCTGAAATCCCCCAGTGGGTGGGCTTAGCAGCGAACCCGTTTCGCCTAAGTTCGAAAGAAAATCCTACCAAGTGATGAGCAAGCCTCTCACTCGGGGGCTTAGCTGCGAGCCCAATACTCGCCTAAGTGTGTAAAATCCTACCGAGTGGTGAGCAATCCTCCCACTCGGGGGCTTAGTTGCAGTCCAGTACTCGCCTAAGTTTGTAAAATCCTACCGAGTGGTGAGCAAGCCTCTCACTCGGGGGCTTAGCTGCAGTCCAATACTCGCCTAAGTTTGTAAAATCCTACCGAGTGGTGAACAATCCTCCCACTTGGGGGCTTAGCTGCAGTCCAGTACTCGCCTAAGTTTGTAAAATCCCACCGAGTGGTGATCAATCCTCCCACTCGGGGGCTTATCTGCAGTCTAGTACTCGCCCAAGTTTGTAAAATCCTACCGAGTGGTGAGCAATCCTCCCACTCGGGGGCTTAGCTGCAGTCCAGTACTCACCTAAGTTTGTAAAATCCTACCGAGTGGTGAGCAATCCTCCCACTCGTGGGCTTAGCTGCAGTCCAGTACTCGCCTAAGTTTGTGAAATCCTACCGTGTGGTGAGCAATCCTCCCACTCGGGGGCTTAGCTGCAGTCTAGTACTCGCCTAAGTTTGTAAAATCCTACCGAGTGGTGAGCAATCCTCCCACTCGGGGGCTTAGCTGCAGTCCAGTACTCGCGTAAGTTTGTAAAATCCTACCGAGTGGTGAGCAATCCTCCCACTCGGGGGCTTAGCTGCAGTCCAGTACTCGCCTAAGTTTGTAAAATCCTACGGAGTGGTGAGCAATCCTCCCACTCGGGGGCTTAGCTGCAGTCCAGTACTCGCCTAAGTTTGTAAAATCCTACCGAGTGGTGAGCAATCCTCCCACTCAGGGGCTTAGCTGCAGTCCAGTACTCGCCTAAGTTTGCAAAATCCTACCGAGTGGTGAGCAATCCTCCCACTCGGGGGCTTAGCTGTAGTCCAGTACTAGCCCAAGTTTGTAAAAAACCTACCGAGTGGTGAGCGATCCTCCCACTCAAGGGCTTAGCTGCAGTCCAGTCAACTGGAATCCTTTCCCTAAGAGCTGCGCCACAAGCACAATGTACACTACATCCCTACCCGCAAGGACGACGAGGTGCAGGTCGACCGCGGCCCTCTTCTCCGAGCTACGCCACAAATACAACATGCACTCCACCCTTGTCTGCAAGGACGACGAGGCACAGGTCAACTGCAACCTTCTTCTCCGAGCTACGCCACAAATACAACATGTGCTCCACCCTTGTCTGCAAGGACGACGAGGCGTAGGTCGACTGCAACCTTCTTCTTCGAGCTACACCACAAATACAATGTGCGCTCCGTCCTTGTCCGCAAGGACGACGAGGCGCCAGTCGACTGCAACCTTCTCCTTCGAGCTACGCCACAAATACAACATGCGTTTCATCCTTGTCCGCAAAGACGACAAGGCGCAGTTCGATTGAAGTCTCTGTTTCAAGGCTGCATCTCAAACTCGAAGATCACTCCAAGTAGGGAGCAGATCCCAAAAGCAGTTCGGATAAATCCTAAAGTTCCAAGCAACAAATCAAAAGTATTCGAGCATCAAGCCCGAAGGAGTTTAATGGTTACAGCAACCACTCGGCATTCCGAGACAAATTTAAGACAGGTTTAAATCTCATAGTTTGTTCGCTTGGCAGGAGGAGGGCTGGCGGGTTCGACGAATTCGTCCAAGTCGATTCCATCTGCGATCTGAGTGGCAGCAGCGATGAAAGTCTCCATAAAGGACTGGAAGTCGTGCCTTTTGGTGTTGGCGACCTTGATCGCCGCTAGCTTGTCTTCATGTTCTTCCTTGAAGTGGACTCTTACCAAGGATAACGCCACATCAGCACCACACCGGGTAGAGGACTTCTTCCATTCTTGCACTCAAGCAGGAATCTCATTGAGCCGAGCCATCAGACATTCCAGGTCATTTTGAAGCGTAGCCCTTGGCCAGAGTGATGAGTTGATCCGTGAAACTGCCACCTTCAGACGTGCGAGGTAACTTGTGACGCCGGCGACACGAGATTCCAGTCGAAGCACGTTCATGGCAGTTTCGTCGCAAACCGGGGAAACAATAGGTTCTAGACACGTCTCGATCCTTCCGGTTTCCTCGTCAAAGTTTTGGTAGAATTCTGCAATCAAAGAGTTAGTGAGTCGATTGGACAGGATTAACTTGCAAGCAGCAAAGCAGTCGGATTAAAAGGAGTACCTTCCAGCATAAGATAGAGCTTCTTAGCAAGAGTTCTCACATAGGCTTCCGTGTCATTTCTCTTACGGACCGCAGACTCCAGCTTCTCATTCATGGCAATCTTATCCTTCTTCAGACGACTTACTTCTAGGTTAGACACATTGAGATAGGACTTCAGCTTGTTCACCTCCCCTTCCAACGCTCCGACTGATGCCATCTTCTGATCTGCAAGGGCAGTCTTATCTTGAGCTTCCTTTTGCGCAGCTGCAAGGTCCAAGTCCTTCTTCTCCAGAGCCAACCTCATTTTCTCTGCAAAAGAAGCAATGGGACCAAACAAGAGATTGAAGAAATATCTTAAAAGATGATCGACGTGAACGGTCGACAGGCAGTTACCTTCCATACCAGCAGCTTCATCTTGAGCTTTCTTCAACTTTTGTTGGGCCAGCTCCAAGTCGAGTTTGAGTTGCCTCTGCTTGTCCTCAAATTCGGCAAACTTAGAAATGAGAGTACAAGATTTCTGCAGAAGGTAAAAGACGTGTTAATCGACAAGATCAAAGGCTATTTACTTTCGAGTGAATGAAACTTAAAAGTTTACTCAGACCCCAGCCGACTGCCCGCAGTCGACGGAGGTCTCGGGGACTACACCGAATGGGTGCACTTGGCGTGCCCCCACTGATTCAGACCCAACTCGACCGGTCCGCCCGGGTCGAGTAAAAAAAAGAAGAGAAAAAACTATTCAGACCCCGACCAACTGCCAGCAGTCGACCGCGGTCTCGGGGACTACACCCAGTGGGTGCACTTGACGTGCCCCCACTGGTTCAGATCTCATTTGACCGGTCCGACTGGGTTGAGTGGAAGAAAAGAAAGTAAAAAGAACTCAGACCCCAGTCGACTGCCCGCAGTCGACTGCGGTCTTGGGGACTACACCCAGTGGGTGCACTTAGCGTGCCCCCACCGGTTTAGATCCCACTCGCCCAGGCCGAGTGGAAGAGCGCAAATACCAAAGACAACAAAACACCAAGTGGGTGTACAGATTCGACGCAAACAATAAGAGATTTTATGGAAGAAAATATTTCAGGTAGCATATCCTAATAGAACAAGGTCAATCGAAAGTTTACTTACCTGGACATTGGCCCGGAGAGCAGCGTTGGCGTCGTAAGCAACCTGGCTATTCTCGTGCACCGTCTTCATCCGCTCCATCATCACGTTAGCCTAACGGATGGCTTCCGCAGCCGCGTCTGACTGGTTTTTCGGAACATGGTAGTTGGTGAAGAAGGGGGCAGACG
The DNA here is from genome assembly GCA_034509565.1 of Triticum monococcum. NCBI lineage: Eukaryota > Viridiplantae > Streptophyta > Magnoliopsida > Poales > Poaceae > Triticum > Triticum monococcum. The sequence goes on along the minus strand of CM067841.1, from coordinate 165,112,538 downwards.
ACCCAGGTGCGGCAGCTTGGAGCTCCGAAGCATGAGTTGGACGACTAAAGGAAACACCAGTACAATCGATGATGCAGGGCGCTCACTCGACTATGGTACAACAAAAGTTACAGAGGCCCCACTTGCATCTTTAGACTGCCGGACGGTTGGTGTTGTCGTCGGTCCCTGCTGAGACGTCTTGCCAGCTGCTACCTTTTTGTTCTTTCTATGCCTAGGGGCCACATCTTCATCATCATCTGGAAGATCGATGATGTTGGGTTGAGCTGCAGAGAAATCAGTCGACCCCAAGTGAATCGCTAGAATTTAATCGACCAAGTAATCAAAGAACAAGATCATAAGAGTTTTTACCTGGGTTGGAGGTAACCGCGTCCTCCATCTCCTCGTCTCGATATTGGTAAGAAGAAGTTCCAGATGTAGTAGCACTACAAATGTCAACATTCAGTCAGTTATGTTCTATTGCTTGAGTCGACCAAAAGAACGAATCAGATGATTAACTGGAGATGGTGGGGACGGTCACTTTGATTCTGGGCAAAGCCTTCGGTGGTTTAGAGGAGGTGGCTTTCGATGCTTTGGGCATAGCGCCGGCACAGTCTTGAGCTGTTTAGATACCTTCTCAGTCGGCGCTAGGGAAGACGTCCAAGGGCGCTTCAAAGATTGCCCAGTCGGTGCGGCCGCCAGGACCAGGGTGCTCGCCGGGTCTTGAGCATGCTTGGACCTCCTCTCTCTGCGAGGAGGCGAGTCGACCTCTTTGTCATCACTAGAGTCGTCGCTCTCCTCGTCCTCCTCTACATCCGAGTGCCACTCGCCACTCTCGCCCCCGCTCGCCTCTTCCTCGACGTCTTGCTCCTGCACTCCATTGGGCATCGAGTACATATCAATGAGAGCCTGAAAATATAATGAACAAAAGAAATATAGTCGACCATCAACAAGGTGTTACACAGTGAATCGAGAAGATACTTGACAATGCAGAATCATACCTGTTCCGGCTGGCGCGAATGGTCGAATTGAATCACCCTCCTAGACCCCCGGGGATTATCTTTGTTGCTGGTGATTCCTCTCAGCCACTTCTCCACCGTGTCTTCACTAACGTCCTCCGGGTGGATCCGAGTGGAGTCCTCGAGTCCTGAGTACATCCACATCGGATGGTCACAAGCTTGGAGTGGTTGGATGCGTCGACTAAGAAAGACCTCCAGCAGGTCCATTCCAGTCACCCCGTCGCGGACAAGTTGGACGACCCGCTCGACCAACGCCTTCACCTGTGCCTTCTCTTCCAGGATCAACCTCAAGGAGGAGGGCTTCTCCACTCGAGCCAAGGAAAAGGGGGGAAGTCCAGTCGACTGACCTGGGGTCGGCTGGTCGTTATAGTAAAACCAGGTCGACTGCCAGCCCTGGACTGAGTCGGGAAGGATCATAGCTGGGAAGGTGCTCTTGTTCCTCATTTGGATTCCAAGGCCCCCGCACATCTGGATCACGTGCGTCCTCTCGTCACTCGGGTTGGCCTTCTTGACCGACTGGGAGCGGCAGGTGAATATGTGCTTGAAGAGACCCCAGTGTGGTCGACAACCCAAGAATTTTTCGCACATTGACACAAAGGCAGCAAGATACACTATGGTGTTTGGAGTGAAGTGGTGGAGTTGAGCCCCGAAGAAGTTCAAAAAACCACGAAAGAAAGGATGGGGAGGCAAAGACAACCCGCGGTCGACATGAGTGGTGAGGAGAACGCACTCACCCTCCAGCGGCTGCGGCTCGGTCTCGTTCCCCGGGAGCTGCGTCGATTCGTGGGGGATCAATCCCCCCTCAACCAGGTCGTCCAGGTCGTCTTGGCTGATCGTCGAGCGGATCCAGTCACCCTGGATCCAGCCCAGTCGCAGGCCGGACCTTGACGAGGATCCACCCGGCTGGTCCTCTTTCCTTTCACCTTCGCGGCCGCCTTCTTCGCACGCTCCAACGCCACCGTCTTCTCCTTTCCCATGGCGGCGGATCGAGTCCGAGCGAGGCTACGACGCCGAGAGCGGAAGCGGGCGCATCGGAGAAATATGAGGAAGAAGAAAGAGAATGAGGGCGCACTGTTCAAAAGCCCGGTCCGGTGCCTTTTATAAGGTCACTTCCGAGTGACTGACTTGTAAGCCCGGACGATCTTATCAAATCCTGCAACAGTCGCGCAGGCGATACATGGCGAAAAAGGTGGTGCAGGAATCGAGGCGACCTGCCTAATCCGTCCCAATTACCACGGCCTCACTCGTCTGGCGTGCTTCCCAAAATTCAAATCCCGCGAAATCCGCGGACAGCAGAACAACTTGTCAGACGGAAGACATCCTCTGCATCATCACTCGGAACTCTACCGTAAAAGTTCACTCGACAAAAACTAAGAATGGACCAAGGCGACTGAAAAATAAGTTGGTGTCATCCCCTCAGTTTATTGATCCAGAGAAAGATATACTCATAGCACGAAAAATGGGTCGAAAGTGTTCTCAATTCCTTCCTCACTCAAACCCTGATCCATTCGGGGGCTAATGATGAAGCTATGTACCTAGGGTAGGGTCATGGATCTGTTCGAGATACCCTCCCCAAGGACATCCCTAAAGGTACCAGGAACATTCGAAGAAAAATCATCATCCACTCGACCATGAAGTTATGTTCCACTCGACAATCCTGAAGACACTCGACCGTGTAGATAATCACTCGACTACCAGAAGGTCTAGAGCCTCTCCACTCTGCAACGGTCGAGAATTAAGTCGTAGCTTTAATGGCCATTATGTATCTTTATTGCAGGCGTTACCAGTAACGTCTCCGTCTTTATGTACCTTAAACCCCCTGTGACGTGGGCTGGCTGGGTTCCTGGCACACTCTATATAAGCCACCCCCCCTCCACAGGCACAAGGGTTCGCACTTTCTATAAAATACACACATATAATCCAGTCGACCGCCTCCAGGCTCCGAGACGTAGGGCTGTTACTTCCTCCGAGAAGGGCCTGAGCTCGTAAAACTCCCGTGTACAACTCCTCCATAGCTAAGATCTTGCCTCTACATTCCTACCCCCTATTCTACTGTCAGACCTAGAACCACGACAGCGGTTCCCTACCATCATGGTCAGATCCGGCACTACCGGAGATGCCAGATTCAAAAAGAAACCTACCAAACTTCAATCCACAGTGCCTAGAAGCCATCTCCATCCTACTCAAGCCTTGCCTTAGCCAAAAGACGGGAAGAACAATGCCTATTGCCCCTAAAAACTAGATGCAAGATCTAGGCAAAGAGAGAATGGGAACGGGGGCAATACCGGCATCCATGGCAAGAGGACGAGGTGGGGATCGACTCCACCGGAGGAAATGGAGAGGGACGGCACGAAAACGGCAGTTGGCCGGGCCCCTCCTGCGGCGAGAGGTTGCAGGAGCAACGAAGAAGACGAGTGGGGGCGAATGGGTATGGGGGAGGAGCAACCCCCCTGCCCCGACATAACCCCCAGTCGCCTGCCTCGCAGCGGTAGTACCGCTGGGTGGGCGGTAGTACCGCTTGACTTGTCAGCGGTAGTACCGCTCACACAGGGGTAGTACCGCTCTGCCGCAAAAAGGGCCGACCAAACCGGGCAGAACACACGAGAGGAAACCGAGACAAAACGAGAACTCTCTCTCACACACACAAAACCGACAAAAAGAAAAAGGACACACACCTCTCCAAGAGAGGACGGTGGCCGAGGCCGCCTATGTTTGAGTTTAGAGGTATGGCGCCGCAAAGATTTTAACCTTGGGCCCATGACCAACACTCATCTTTGCAGCACAAGTACCATAAAAATGGCTAATGTGAAAGATTTTGGTTAGTTTATGCATTATGGCGGAAGGGAAAGTTCATTGATAGAACAACACTCCCCCTATGTCCATGCCTACACTTAAACTAGACAACAAGTTGAGTGAGGTGGGGTGTGCAAGGGTTCAAGTCACATTGCTCGAATCAATGATATTTAGCTCATGCCTTAACTCACAAAATCTTGCTTCATCTAAAGGCCTCGTGAAGATATCTGCAAGGTTATCATGAGTGTTGACATAGTTGAGCTCGATCTCCCCTCGCCTAATGTGATCCCGGATGAAGTGATACCTAATCTCAATGTGCTTTGTCTTCAAGTGTTGCACCGGGTTGAGAGAAATCTTGATGGCACTTTCATTGTCACACCAAAGAGGCACTTTGTCACAAGTGACACCGTAATCCTTCAAAGTTTGCCTCATCCATAAAAGTTGTGCACAAAAACTACCGGCGGTCACATATTCTGCTTCCGTGGAAGAGAGAGATACACAACTTTGCTTCTTGGAAGACCAACTCACCAAAGAGCAACCAAGAAATTGGCACCCTCCAGAAGTGGACTTCCTATCCACTTTGTCTCCCGCCTAATCTGAGTCCGAATAACCTACAAGCTTAAAGTTTGCTCCTCTTGGGTACCAAAGCCCAAAGTTTGGGGTATGAGCCAGATATCGAAAGATTCACTTGACCGCCACAAAGTGACTTTCCTTAGGTGCGGCTTGAAACCATGCACAAATTCCCACACTCAACATGATATCTGATCTAGATGCACAAAGGTAAAGCAAGGAGCCAATCATGGAATGAGATACCTTTTGATCCACCGCTTTAGCATTGGGATCAATGTCAAGTTGGCACTTGGTGGGCATGGGAGTGGAAGCCGGCTTGACATCACTTAGCTTGAATCTCTTGAGCATGTCTTGAGTGTATTTGGATTGGTAGATGAAGGTTCCTTCTCTTCTTTGCTTCACTTCGAACTCGAGAAAGAACTTCAACTCTCCCATGGAAGACATCTCGAACTTTGAGGTCATGAGAGCGGCAAATTCCTCATTGAAAGTTTTGTTAGGGGAACCAAATATAATATCATCAACATCTAATTGGCACACAAACAACTCCCCTTTGACCTTCTTAGTAAAAAGGGTGGGGTCGATTAGCCCAACTTCAAAACCACAGTCTTGTAACAACTCGGTAAGGTGGTCATACCACGCACGTGGGGCTTGTTTAAGGCCATAGAGTGCCTTATCAAGTTGATACACATGATCAAGAAAGTAGGGATCCTCGAACCCGGGGGGTTGCTTGATATAAACCAATTCATTAATAGGACCATTAAGAAAAGCACTCTTCACATCCATTTGTTGTAACTTAAAGTTATGATGAGAAGCATATGCAATCAACATGCGAATGGATTCAAGACGAGCAACGGGAGCAAAGGTTTCACCGTAGTCGATACCCTCGACTTGGGAGTAGCCTTGTGCTACCAAACGAGCCTTGTTGCGAATGATAATCCCATGAGCATCTTGCTTGTTCTTGAATATCCACTTGGTTCCAATGACATTGTGGTTCACCGTTGGCCTTGGCACCAATCTCCACACTTTGTTGCGCTCGAAGTTGTTGAGTTCTTCATGCATGGCATTGAGCCAATCCAGATCTTCGAGCGCCTCATAGACCTTTTGGGGTTCAACACAAGAGACAAACGCGTGATTTTCACAATAGTTTGCTAATTGTCTACGAGTTCTTACCCCTTTTCTTAAGCTTCCAAGCACATTCATCATGAGAAGATCCTTGGTGGAGATCTTGGAAACAACCTTGGCGGCACAACGCTCCAATTCCTCCTCGGGGTGAGATGAGGAGTGGTCACTTGATCATCTTGAGCGTCGTCTTGAGCTTGTTCTTGAACTCGTGGAAGCTCTTGATCTTGAACTTGCTCAGAGGAGGGAGCTTGACCTTGGGTATCACTTGATGTTACAACACCATCTTGAGATTGATCCTGCCCTTGGTCTTGTTCTTGAGGTTGAGGGCCCTCACTTTGTTCTTCTGAAGCGTGTGTGTCGGCGTTTTGGGAACGGGGGTCCCCAGACTTGCCTGCCTGCGGCCTGCGGCGTGGCTCAAAGGGGGGCCCAGCGCGGCCCATCTTCACCAACACAAACCCAAGACCCTCGCGAGGGGCCAAGTTGTAAAACCCTCGATGCGACTATATCTCCCACGTGTTGAGGCACGACTTAGAGGCATAATCGCATTGAAGGCATATGTCGCAAGTTAGGCAATCTTCACAACATCCCATGTAATATAGATAATAAAAGGGGAGATAACATAGTTGGCTTACACTCGCCACGTCAATCAAAGTACATAAATAGCATTACAACATTCAAGCACTCATGGCCCGAATACGGCGCCAAAATAAAAGATAACCCAACATGCGACACGGTCCCGATCACCCCAACTGGGCACCACTAGTGATCATCAGGAAAAGAAACATAGTATCATTGAGAGTCCTCATCGAACTCTCACTTGAGCTCGAGCGCGTCACCTGGAGCGGAAACATCAGGCCCTGCATCTGGTGTAATAGTAATCTGTGAGCCACAGGGACTCAGCAATCTCGTACCCTCGCGATCAAGACTATTTAAGCTTAATAGGTAAGGCAAGGTAAATATAAGTGGAGCTGCAGCAAGCGACTAGCATATATGGTGGCTAACCTGTTCGCAAAAGAGAGCGGGAATCTAGGGAACAACCTGCGCAAACATTACTCCAACACCGTGTCCACTTCCCGGACTCCGCCGAGAAGAGGCCATCACGGTAACTCACACGGTTGATTCATTTTAATTAAGTTAAGGTTCAAGTTATCTACAACCGGACATTAACAAATTCCCATCTGCCCATAACCGCGGGCACGGCTTTCGAAAGTTCAAATCCCTGCATGGGAGTCCCAACTTAGCCCATGACAAGCTCTCATGGTCAACGAAGGAATAGACCTCCTCCCGAGACGTTCCGATCAGACTCGGTTATCTCGGTTCTTCAAGACACTTCGACAGGTTAAAACAAGACCAGCAACACCACCCGAATGTGCCGACAAATCCCGATAGGAGCTGCACATATCTCGTTCTCAGGGCACACTCAGATGAGACTAGCTACGAGTGAAACCAACCCTCAAGTTACCCCGAGGTGGCCCCGCAGGCAGCTCCGTCGGACCAACACTCAGAGGAGCACTGGCCCAGGGGGGTTTAAAATAAGATGACCCTCGAGCTCCGGAAACCTAAGGGAAAAAGAGGCTAGGTGGCAAATGGTAAAACCAAGGTTGGGTATTGCTGGAAAAGCTTTAATCAAGGCGAACTATCAAGGGGTTCCCATTATAACCCAACCACGTAAGGAACGCAAAATCCGGGAACATAACACCGATATGACGGAAACTATGGCGGCAAGAGTGGAACAAAACACTAGGCGAGAGGCCGAGCCTTCCACCCTTTTACCAAGTATATAGATGCATTAAGATAACATGGCAATAGAGTGATATCCCAACAAGTAAATAATGTTCCAACAAGGAACGGTCTCCAATCTTCACCTGCAACTAGCAACGCTATAAGAGGGGCTGAGCAAAGCGGTAACATGGCCAATCAACGGTTTGCTAGGACATGGAGGGTTAGATGTTTGACATGGCAATTTGGGAGGCTTGAAAGCAAGTGGTAGGCATCGTAGCATGGCATAGCAAAAGAGCGAGCATCTAGCAAAGCAAAGATAGTAGTGATTTCAAGGGTATGATCATCTTGCCTGCAAAGTTGTCAGAATTGACTGGATCCTCGAAAGCAAACTCAACGGGCTCCTCGTTAGCGAACTCGTCTCCCGGCTCTACCCAAACAAGACAAACAAGCAAACGGAACACAATCAATCATGTGCAAAGCTCAAACAATATGATACAAAGATGGTATGCTATGCGGGATGCGATGCGGGATGCATATGCAAGATGTGACAGGGAATGCATGTACCTGGCCTCAACTTGGAAATCCAAGTGTGCCACTGGAAAGATGAGATGAAATCGCTTGAAAACAATATAAAGATCACCGGAAACAGAGTTACGGTTTGGAAATGGCAAGCGATTCAAATATGACACCTGTCTGCAATTTACAGCGAGTAGCCATCTAAATGCAACAAGATGAACATGTTACCGCACCCAAACATGACATCAAAATACATGGCAGGGATGCATTCAAGATGCTTAACAAAAGTCTAGCACTAAGCTACGGCCAATTCATCCATTAACAGGTTCAAACAAGCATGGCAAAAATGCATATGGTGAACAGATCTCAGACTTAGTGAAATTAACACTTGTCTGGAATTTCAGATCAGATAGCACTCTTCGGAGCATCAAAACTACATGCTACAGCACCTGAACATGACAAAGTAAAGCATGGCATGGAGCAACTCAAAGAGCTTAACAAAAGTCCCTTAGTGACCTTGAGCCAAAAGGGATCAGAAAATACATTTGCAAGCACGTGAACATGGCAAAAACATAATCAGTTCTCAGACTTAGTGAAAACTGGAACATGGTGAAAACAGATATCAAGTAGGCATGTTTACGAGCTCGATGCACTCACTACGGAGCAAGTCATGACAATCTAAGCATACACCCATCAAGAATACACACAATGCAAGCTAGACATGTCAAGAACAATCACATAGCATGCACGGATCAACTACAACATCCTCGGCAAAATTGCTAACAAGTAGACAATCTGCCCAGATTCACGAAGTAGCAAAAGTAGAGCTCGATTGACTCAAGCTAGGGTGCTCCATAATTTCAAACAAAGACATGGATGGATACAGCACTACAAGATTAACAAAACATCCTTACTGATCATCCTCAAAAGAGGCACGGATCACTAGGAAACAACATGAACATATGGCCATATGAGATAAACAGCTCAAGGACTTAGTGGAAATGCTAAGTCCCTGAAATCAGCATTACCAAGTGCCTCACTTTGCAAGCTTGTGCTAGTCACCACACACATCACAAAAATACATGGGTTGCACCACTGGAAAGATGACAAAACCCTTAACAAAACACATGTAGAGCTCATGGGCATATCATGCACACATTAATCATGGCAAAAATGACAAATATCTAAATGGAGTAGCATATCTGACAATTATCTCAAGTAGCACTCTTCTAACAGCATTTCGGGCATCAAAATGAACTCAAATGAAAATGATGCAATGAGATGAAATGATGTACTCTCTGAGCGAACATTTTGATATGCTATATGCCCAAAACGGAGCTACGGATGCGGAGATCTAGCATGATGAACATGAGCACAGGAACTAGGGTTAGGAACAAAAGTCAACCGCGAGGAAAAGTAGATCTGCATCTCAGATCGACTGGCACTGTAGCGGCGCGCTTCCCGAAGCTCGCCGGCCGGAGTTGTAGTCGACGGCGGCCGGATTTGGCGTGGAGGAGGCCAACGACGAGGGGAGGAGGAGGTCGGCGACGAGGGGAGGAGGAGGTCGGCGGGGCCGGATGTCGAGGAGGCAGCGGGCGACGGTCGGGCGGCGAGGCGCGCGGGCGGGCGGAGCGCCGGAGTGGTGGTGCGGCGGCTCGCGCTGCCGGAGCTGAGCAAGGCGGCGGCGGTGAGGTAGGAGAAGGGCGGCGGGGCGCGGGCGCCGGTTCGGGCCCTCGGGGGTCGGCTGCGAGCCGGGCGGGCCGCGGCGGTGGAAGGAGGCGGGCGGCCACGTGGCGCCTCTTGATTGTCGCGGGCGGCGGCGGCGACTTCGTCTGGCGGCGGCCGGACGTGTCCGGTGGCGGCGGGGCGATTTTTAGGGTTTCGGGGGAGAAGGAGATCCAGATTCGGAGGGGGTCTTTATATAGGCATAGGAGGAGCTAGGGGAGTCCAAATGAGGTGCGGTTTTCGGCCACGCGATCGTGATCGAACGCTCTAGATGATGGAGAAGGTTTCGGTGGGTTTTGGACCAAATTGGAGGGGTGTTGGGCTGCAACACACACGAGGCCTTTTCGGTCCCTCGGTTAACCGTTGGAGTATCAAACGAAGTCCAAATGGTACGAAACTTGACAGGCGGTCTACCGGTAGTAAACCAAGGCCGCTTGGCAAGTATCGGTCCAATCCGGAAATGTTTAAACCCCACACACGAAAGAAAGGTAGAATTGACCACCGGAGGAGAACGAAGCGTCGTAATGCAAAACGGACAACGGGGAAAATGCTCGAATGGATGAGATGAACACGTATGCAAATGCAATGCACATGATGACATGATATGAGATGCATGACAACGATAACAACACACAGAGACAAAACCCGAATCCAAGAAAAAAATAAAATAACTTAAGGCCGGAAACGGCAAGAGTTGGAGTACATATTGGGTAAATCATATCCGGGGTGTTATAACACTCCACCACTACGAAAGGATCTCGTCCCAAGATCTAGGACTAAAAGAACGTTGGGTACTCAGAACGGAGGTGATCCTCGCGTTCCCAGGTAGCTTCACGGTTGGGATGGTGTGACCACTTGACTTTGAGGAATTTGATTGACTTGTTGCGAGTCTTGCGTTCAGTCTCTTCAAGAATAGCCACGGGGTGCTCATGATAGGAAAGATCTTCTTGGAGCTCAATGTCCTCGAAGTTGATGGTGTGGTCAGGAGTCTTGAAGCACTTTCGGAGCTGAGAGACATGGAATACGCCATGAACATTTGCAAAGTTTGAAGGAAGCTCGAGTTGATAGGCGAGGTCGCCTCTCTTGCTGACAATCTTGAAAGGTCCCACGTATCTAGGGGCAAGCTTCCCTTTGATACCGAAGCGATGAGTACCTGTCATAGGAGAGACACGGAGGTAAACATGATCTCCGATCTCGAACGCCAAATCACGGTGCTTACTATCATAGTAGCTCTTCTGGCGGGATTGGGCTGCTTTGAGGTTATCTCAAATGACTTTGCACATCTCCTCTGCCTCTGTGATTAAGTCATTACTCAGCAGTTGGCGTTCACCGATTTCAGACTAGTTGAGAGGGGTACGGCACTTCCTGCCATATAGAATTTCAAATGGGGCCTTGCCCGAACTTGCTTGAAAACTGTTGTTGTAGGAGAATTCAGCATATGGAAGACAATCCTCCCACTTCATGCCGAAGGAGATCACACAAGCCCTGAGCATATCTTCAAGAATCTGGTTGACACGCTCGACTTGACCGCTAGTTTGAGGATGGAAAGCTGTGCTGAAGCGGATGTTGGTGCCCATGGCCTTCTAAAAAGAATCCCAAAACTTGGAGGTAAAGATGCTTCCACGGTCTGAAGAGATCACTTGAGGAATACCGTGCAGAGAGACAATTCAAGAGGTATAGAGTTCCGCCAATTGAGCTGCAGTGATTGACTCTTTGATAGGCAGAAAGTGAGCCACTTTAGTGAGTTTGTCGATGACAATGAATATAGCATCATTGCCACGCTTGGACTTTGGAAACCCAGTCACGAAGTCCATTTCAACGTGGTCAAACTTCCATTCTGGAATGGCAAGAGGTTGGAGGAGACCCGCTGGTCTTTGGTGTTCTGCCTTCACTCTTCTGCAGACATCACATTCATTCACGAATTGAGCAATCTCGCGCTTCATTCGAGTCCACCAATAAGCCTGCTTGAGGTCCTGATACATCTTCGTGCTCCCAGGGTGGATGGAGAGGAGAGAATTGTGAGCCTCATTCATGATCACTTTACGTAGGTCACCTTTGGGCACGACAATACGATCCTCAAAGAAGAGAGTATCCTTGTCATCAAGGCGGTAGCACTTGTACTTGGGTTGACTCTTGGCAATCCCAGTCTTCACCTTTTTCACCATAGCATCAAGAAGCTGGGCTTGGCGAATCTGGTCTTCCAAGGTAGGAGAGACTTGAAGGTTGGTGAGGAAACCTTGAGGAACAACTTGCAGATTAAGTTTGCGGAAGGCTTCACAAATCTCGGGTTGATAAGGCTTGAGAATCAGACTGTTGCAATAAGCCTTCCTGCTCAATGCGTCAACAATAACATTGGCCTTGCCTGGAGTATACTCGATACTCGGATTATACTCTTGAATCATTTCGACCCATCGAGTCTGCCTGAGGTTGAGATTAGGCTGAGTGAAGATGTACTTGAGACTCTTGTGATCAGTGAAAATGTCCACTTTTCTTCCCAATAAGAGATGTATCCAAGTCAAAAGAGCATGCACAACTGCCGCCAACTCGAGATCATGAGTGGGGTAGTTCTTCTCATTGGGCTTTAACTGGCGAGAGGTATAAGCCACAACTTTCTTCTCTTGCATCAACACTGCGCCAAGACCTTGGAGAGAGGCATCGCAAAAGACCTCATACGGTTTGGATTCATCAGGCGGAGCCAGAACTGGAGCAGTGATCAATTTCTCTTTCAAAGTGTTGAAAGCAATGTCACACTCCGGAGACCAAACGTACTTTACGTGCTTCTGGAGAAGATTTGAGAGAGGCTTCGCGATCTTAGAAAAGTTTTCAACGAATCTTCGGCAGTAGCTTGTGAGACCGAGGAAGCTACGGAGTTGCTTCACGTTCTGAGGAGGTTCCCAATTCACAATTGCAGACACCTTCTCAGGATTCACCGCAATTCCCTTGGCAGAGATGATATGACCAAGATAAAGAACCTCATCGAGCTAAAATTCGCACTTGGAGAACTTGGCGTAGAACTGGTGTTCCCTCAGCTTATCGAGTACCAAACACAAGTGCTTGGCATGATCTTCCTTGTTCTTCGAGAAAACCAAAATGTCGTTGAGGTAGACCAAAACAAAGTCATTGGTGTAGGCGTTGAAGATGAAGTTCATCATGCGAGAGAAAGTCGGAGGAGCGTTGACGAGGCCAAAAGACATGACAGTGTATTCATATGAACCATAGCTTGTCCTGAAAGCCGTCTTGGGAATATCTTGCTCACGGATTCGAATCTGATGATAACCCATACGGAGATCAAGCTTGGAGAATACTTGGGCACCTTTGAGTTGTTCGAACAGCTCGTTGATGTTGGGAAGTGGGTATTTGTTCTTGATAGTCTTCTTGTTCAATGGACGGTAATCAACACAAAGTCGGTCCGTTCCATCCTTCTTGACAAAAAGAACACCACAACCCCACAGAGAAGAACTAGGCCGGATGAGACCCATTCTCTCTTGAATATCGAGTTGCTTCTTCAGCTCCTTCAACTCTTCAGGTCCGAGCTTGTAAGGACGCTTGCACACTGGTTCCGTGCCAGGCTCAAGATCAATGACGAATTCAACTGGCCGGTGCGGAGGCATTCCTGGAAGCTCTTCTAGAAAGACGTCTTGATATTCGCAAACGACTGGAATTTGCGAGATAGCATCCAGTTCACCCTTCTCATTGAGAGAAAACAGACGGATGGTATTATCCCGAGCGGCAAAGACAATTACATCCTCAGACGAATGAGTCAATTGAATCTGCTTGGCTGCACAATCAAGCTGCGCCTTGTGCTTAGAAAGCCAATCCATCCCGAGAATAAGATCAATATCCGAGTTACCAAGAACCATTGGAGTAGCCAGAAATTTGAAATCACCCATCATGATAGAAATATCCGGAATCATCATACTAGAACTCAGACGCTTAGCCGGAGAGACGACTTGCATAGCTCTAGGTAATGCCTTAGTACTAAAATTGTTCTCCGATGCAAATGGGAATGACATGATGGAATGCGATGCACCAGAGTCAAAAAGAAATTTTGCAGGAATATCATTAACAGGAAGGTTACCCATGATGACACCTGACGAATCCTCTGCCTGAGCTACATTCATCAAGTTGACCTTGGCGTGCTTGGGGTTATCCTTGACCATAGCTGTACTTGCCGATCTGACAGGAGGAGGAGGAAGACGCCTCTAGTTGAAACACTTGTTGGCATAGTGACCCTTCTGTTGGCACTTGTTGCATGTGACCTCTGAAAGCGGACGGTGGTACGGAGCACTCGATCTTGGAGCTTGAGACGAAGTCTTGTTCTGAAAGCCCGGGTTGGGTGGGTGGGAAGATCCACTGCCACCTTTGCTCTTCTGATACGGCTGATGGAACGGAGGAGGAGGAAGCCAATACTTCTGCTGCTTGGCCACTTGAGTATAGGAAGAAGGAGTAGCATCTTTGACTCGCTTCTTGGAAGCATCACACCTCAGTTGAGCGGCCTCTTGCTTCAATGCCATGTTGTAGAACTCATCGTACCTCAAGGGTTCAAAGAGAACAAGAGCTAGCTAGATTTCTTCTCTGAGACCACCCCTGAACTGGTATATCATGCTCTTCTCATTAGGGACGTCCTGCTTGGCAAAGTGGGTGAGCTTCTGGAACAACTTGTTGTAGTCATAGACAGACAAAGAGCCTTGCTTCAGGTTGCGGAATTCCTCATGCTTGCTTTCAGCCATGCTTTGAGGGATATGGTGCGCTCAGAAATCTTGGCGAAATTCATCCCAAGTAATCGCACGTCCTCCTCTGGAATCCTTGTACTGCTGGAACCATTCTGCAGCTTGGTCTTTGAGTTGGAAGGAAGCGAACTTGACAAAGTCCTCAGGCCTGACGTTACTGCACTCGAAATGCTTGCACAGATCCACGAGCCAATCGTCAGCATCAGTTGCCTCAACACAATTGCTAAAAGTCTTTGGCCCGTTAGCAAGGAACTGGTTGAGTGTAGCAAAGTGATTCTGATTGTTGCCTTGGTTCCCTTGGTTGCCTTGATTCGCTTGATTGCTCTCTTGAAGAATTTGCATGATCAACTACGTGTTTGCATTGGTTGCGGCCATCACAGCTTGCCATGCCTCCGGAGGAGGTGGAGGTGGTGGCGGATCTTGATTCTGATTCTGATTGGTGCTCTTAGCGGGAGCCATCCTGAAGAGGTTGACCACCATTAGCACATTGACAGATAAAATGAAGCTGAATCAAATGGGAAGAAAATTGCAACATAAAGTCTTCACATCCGAACAAAATGAACGAATGCATTCCTCTTGAAATGGTCACATATCCATAAATTGAGAAGCCACTTAGAATTTAGGTAGAGAAATAAATCAACAAAGGTACGGACCAAGAACGAATAATCGGTAAGAAATCCCAATCTCAAACCAAATATCCATGGAAGAAGAACTAGAGCTACAAGAATTCCCACCTATGAAACTCCCGAACCTTTCCGGTTATGCAATCAGGTGTTGGGGATACATGGGAAGCATAATATCTCACCCAAATCTAGCAAATCCTACATCCAGCTGTATCCATCCTTCAACACATAACCGAGAAAAAACTTTGGAAACCATCTACCTCAACCTTCGAAAAGCATCCGTTATACAAGTTATGGCAATACTCCCGAACTCCCGCCCCAGTATTGGGTGGCGTCGAGGTTATCTCACCAACGAACTGCATAAAAGAGATTTTCGATGTCGGCGTACTAAACTCAGGTATTCCAGAACTACAATGATAAAATTATGACGACAACACCTCAGAGCTCAACTCCCCGGGACACTTCCACAAAACCCCTGACAGGAGGCACCAAGACAATGTTCTCATCATAAAACCATCGGAACGATTCCAAGATACCCGCGTGATCCTAAATTTTTTTAGTGAAATTTAAGAAGAGAAGAGTCAAAACTCTATGCCAGGATGCCTTACCAGAGCAATGAGGAGACTGGGAAGTAAAAAGAATTCCTAAACTCTCCGATATATAATTCCTAAATGACTCAAAACTTTTTTTCTAGACACAACTCGACCGCTAAAAATGATCAAGCAATGGGGCTCCTAAGGTCGGGGAAGGCTCTGATTACCAACTTGTAAAACCCTCGATGCGACTATATCTCCCACGTGTCGAGGCACGACTTAGAGGCATAATCGCATTGAAGGCATATGTCGCAAGTTAGGCAATCTTCACAACATCCCATGTAATATAGATAATAAAAGGGGAGATAACATAGTTGGCTTACACTCGCCACGTCAATCAAAGTACATAAATAGCATTACAACATTCAAGCACTCATTGCCCGACTACGGCGCCAAAATAAAAGATAACCCAACATGCGACACGGTCTCGATCACCTCCACTGGGCACCACTACTGATCATCAGGAAAAGAAACATAGTATCGTTGAGAGTCCTCATCAAACTCCCACTTGAGCTCAAGCGCGTCACCTGGAGCGGAAACATCAGGCCCTGCATCTGGTGTAATAGTAATCTGTGAGCCACAGGGACTCAGCAATCTCGCACCCTCGCGATCAAGACTATTTAAGCTTAATAGGTAAGGCAAGGTAAATATAAGTGGAGCTGCAGCAAGCGACTAGCATATATGGTGGCTAACCTGTTCGCAAAAGAGAGCGAGAACAGGAGGCAAAGCGCGAGCGAGAATCTAGGGAACAACCTGCGCAAACATTACTCCAACACCGTGTCCACTTCCCGGACTCCGCCGAGAAGAGGCCATCACGGTAACTCACACGGTTGACTCATTTTAATTAAGTTAAGGTTCAAGTTATCTACAACCGGACATTAACAAATTCCCATCTGCCCATAACCGCGGGCATGGCTTTCGAAAGTTCAAATCCCTGCAGGGGAGTCCCAACTTAGCCCATGACAAGCTCTCACGGTCAACGAAGGAATAGACCTCCTCCCGAGACGTTCCGATCAGACTCGGTATCTCGGTTCTTCAAGACACTTCGACAGGTTAAAACAAGACCAGCAACACCGCCCAAATGTGCCGACAAATCCCGATAGGAGCTGCACATATCTCGTTCTCAGGGCACACTCAAATGAGACTAGCTACGAGTAAAACCAACATTCAAGTTACCCCGAGGTGGCCCCACAGGCAGCTCAGTCGGACCAACACTCAGAGGAGCACTGGCCCAGGGGGATTTAAAATAAGATGACCCCCGGGCTCCGAAAACCCAAGGGAAAAAGAGGCTAGGTGGAAAATGGTAAAACCAAGGTTGGGCATTGCTGGAAAAGCTTTAATCAAGGCGAACTATCAAGGGGTTCCCATTATAACCCAACCGCGCAAGGAACGCAAAATCCGGGAACATAACACCGATATGACGGAAACTATGGCGGCAAGAGTGCAACAAAACACTAGGCGAGAGGCCGAGCCTTCCACCCTTTTACCAAGTATATAGATGCATTAAGATAACATGGCAATATAGTGATATCCCAACAAGTAAATAATGTTCCAACAAGGAACGGTCTCCAATCTTCACCTACAACTAGCAACGCTATACGAGGGGCTGAGCAAAGCGGTAACATAGCCAATCAATGGTTTGCTAGGACATGGAGGGTTAGAGGTTTGACATGGCAATTTGGGAGGCTTTGAAGGAAGTGGTAGGCATCGTAGCATGGCATAGCAAAAGAGCGAGCATCTAGCAAAGCAAAGATAGTAGTGATTTTGAGGGTATGATCATCTTGCCTGCAAAGTTGTCAGAGTTGACTGGATCCTCGAAAGGAAACTTAATGGGCTCCTCGTTAGCGAACTCATCAGCCGGCTCTACCCAAACAAGACAAACAAGCAAACGGAACACAATCAATCATGTGCAAAGCTCAAACAATATGATACAAAGATGGTATGCTATGCGGGATGCAATGCGGGATGCATATGCAAGATGTGACATGGAAAGCATGAACCTGGCCTCAACTTGGAAATCCAAGTGTACCACTGGAAAGATGAGATGAAATCGCTTGAAAATGATATAAAGATCACCGGAAACAGAGTTACGGTTTGGAAATGGCAAGCGATTCAAATATGACACCGGTCTGCAATTTACAGCAAGTAGCCATCTAAATGTAACAAGATGAACATGTTACCGCACCCAAACATGACATCAAAATACATGGCAGGGATGCATTCAAGATGCTTAACAAAAGTCTAGCACTGAGCTATGGCCAATTCATCCATTAACAGGTTCAAACAAGCATGGAAAAAATGCATATGGTAAACAGATCTGAGACTTAGTGAAATTAACACTTGTCTGGAATTTCAGATCAGATAGCACTCTTCGGAGCAACAAAATTACATGCTACAGGACCTGAACATGACAAAGTAAAGTATGGGATGGAGCTACTCAAAGATCTTAACAAAAGTCCCTTAGTGACCTTGAGCCAAAAGGGATCAGAAAATACATTTGCAAGCATGTGAACATGGCAAAAACATAATCAGTTCTCCGACGTAGTGAAAACTGGAACATGCTGAAAACAGATATCAAGTAGGCATGTTTACGAGCTCGATACACTCACTACGGAGCAAGTCATGACAATCTAAGCATACACCCATCAAGAATACACACAATGCAAGCTAGACATGTCAAGAACAATCACATAGCATGCACGGATCAACTACAACATCCTCGGCAAAATTGCTAACAAGTAGACAATCTACCCAGATTCACGAAGTAGCAAAAGTAGAGCTCGATTGACTCAAGCTAGGGTGCTCCATAATTGGAAACAAAGACATGGATGGATAGAGCACTACAATATTAACAAAACATCCTTACTGATCATCCTCAAAAGAGGCACGGATCACTAGGAAACAACATGAACATATGGCCATATGAGATAAACAGCTCAAGGACTTAGTGGAAATGCTAAGTCCCTTAAATCAGCATTACCAAGTGCCTCACTTTGCAAGCTTGTGCTAGTCACCACACACATCACAAAAATACATGGGTTGCACCTCTGGAAAGATGGCAAAACCCTTAACAAAACACATGTAGAGCTCATGGGCATATCATGCACACATTAATCATGGCAAAAATGACAAATATCTAAATGGAGTAGCAAATCTGACAATTATCTCAAGTAGCAGTCTTCTAACAGCATTTCGGGCATCAAGATGAACTCAAATGAAAATGATGCAATGAGATGAAATGATGTCCTCTCTGAGACGGACATTTTGATATGCTATATGCCCAAAACGGAGCTACGGATGCGGAGATATAGCATGATGAACATGAGCACATGAACTAGGGTTAGGAACAAAAGTCAACCGCGAGGAAAACTGGATCTGGATCTCAGATCGAGCGGCACTGTAGAGGCGCGCTTCCCGAAGCTCGCCGGCCGGAGTTGTAGTCGACGGCGGCCGGATTTGGCATGGAGGAGGCCGGCGACGAGGGGAGGAGGAGGTTGGCGACGAGGGAAGGAGGAGGTCGGCGGGGCCGGACGTCGAGGAGGCGGTGGGCGACGGCCGGGCGGCGAGGCGCGCGGGCGGGTGGCTCGCCGCAGTGGTGGTGCGGCGGCTCACCGGAGCGGTGGTGTGGTGGCTCGCGCTCGCCGGAGCTGAGCAAGGCGGCGGCGGTGAGGTAGGAGAAAGGCGGCGGGGCGCCGACGCCGGTTCGGGCCCTCGGGGGCCGGCTACGGGCCAGGCGGGCCGCGGCGGTGGGAGGAGGCGGGCGGCCACATGGCGCCTCCTGATTGGCGCGGGCGGCGGCGGCGACTTCGTCCGGCGGCGGCCGGACGTGTCCGGTGGCGGCGGGGCGATTTTTAGGGTTTCGGGGGAGAAGGAGATCCGGATTCGGAGGGGGTCTTTATATAGGCATAGGAGGAGCTAGGAGAGTCCAAATAAGGTGCGGTTTTCGGCCGCGCGATCGTGATCGAACGCTCTAGATGATGGAGAAGGTTTTGGTGGGTTTTGGGCCAAATTGGAGGGGTGTTGGGCTGCAAAACACACGAGGCCTTTTCGGTCCCTCGGTTAACCGTTGGAGTATCAAACGAAGTCCAAATGGTACGAAACTTGACAGGCGGTCTACCGGTAGTAAACCAAGGCCGCTTGGCAAGTCTCGGTCCAATCCAGAAATGTTTAATCCCCACACACGAAAGAAAGGTAGAATTGACCACCGGAGGAGAACGAAGCGCCAGAATGCAAAACGGACAACAGGGAAAATGCTCGAATGCATGAGATGAACACGTATGAAAATGCAATGCACATGATGACATGATATGAGATGCATGACACCGATAACAACACACGGAGACAAAACCCGAATCCGAGAAAAAATAAAATAACTTAAGGCCGGAAACGGCAAGAGTTGGAGTACATATTGGGTAAATCATATCCGGGGTGTTACACAAGCCTTGCGGGGCGGACGACGCGGAGCTTCCTCAGGCACGGCCTCGTCAGGCTGGCTCACGAGGAGGCGGAGAGATCAAGGCGGGGTACCTCGCGAGGTGCCCATGACGCAAGCCATGATGACCGAGGACGCCAGGCGGGCGCCAGACCGCGTAGTGTCCTCCTTTCCTTTTTGGTCAAAGGGGGCAAGCGCAGCCGCGGAGTACCGAGGCATCATGCAAAGGTTGCCATTTCGGTGCAACGAGACCAAGACCATGAGGACTACAAGACGGAGGTCATCGTGGAGCCCGAGACGGCGTTATCACCAGAGCTTTGTGCAGGCGAAGACTACTTTTGTCAGGGTAGCTAGTACTAGCTGTCCCCCTTCAAATTAGCCCGCCATTGTTGGCTCCCTTCCCGCTCGATATTTGGGAAGAGGACCAGGGCCACTATAAATAGGACCAGCTACCCACAGAGCAAGGGGGTTGGAAGAAAAGAGAGGGATCGAAGGATAAAGAAGATCAGGTAGAGAGAGAGAGAGAGAAGGGTGACTGAGCTCCTCCCAGCAGTTCATCGCCCCAGCCAAGAACAGACCCTCGTGAGGCTGTTCTTCCTTGTATTGTTCACCATCATCAGCCCAAGAGGCAATCCACCACACCACACACTGGAGTAGGGTATTACACCACAACGGTGGCCCGAACCAGTATAAACCCTGTGTCTCTTGTGTTGTTCTTTCCATAGTTTTAGATCCTAGCAAGGCGGAGGGGTGCAGGTAGGTAGGAGGCGAAATCTCCGCGCGCACCCCCGTGTTCGAACCTCAAGGGTCTGCCGGAGCCCGAAATCCGACATTTGGCGCGCCAGGTAGGGGTGTGCCGGGATTCGTCTTCCACCACCCTGTTCTCCTCCGACCATCACGCCCATGTCTGACGCTCGTCGGGCCCGTGCCGAGCGCCGGGCCACACTCGCTCCCCGCGCCGCCCAGACGGCCCCTGTCGGCGGGCGTCCTCGCCGTTCCCCGTCACCTGCATTCAACGCCGCCACCGGCCCGGCGGGGACGAGCAGCAAGCATCATCCCAGCATCTGTCCGTGCGGCAAGACGGCCGCACCGCAACTCCCTCGCTCACCCCAGCTGGTTCTTCGTCACGCACGCTCCGCGCGCCCATGGAGCCCCGCAACCTCTCCCCCGCCCATCGCGCTGCACCAACACCCCCGGTCGTCGCGGCCCTCTTGGGCGGCTCGCAGGTGCCGGCTACAAGTCACCATGTCAAGCCGTTCATCCACTGGGTCAGCGCCGCTTCCACGCGGCAGGGGGCTCCCCTGGACCGGGCGGTGCCCGAGACTAGCCTGACCTTCAGCTCGGAGGACCACCCCTCCAACTCGGCCTGCTCGGGTGCGCTCCCCATGCTGTGCACCCCCACCATCTACCACGTGGCCATCACCAGAACCCTCATTGATGGCGGCGCGGGCCTCAGCATGCTCTCGGTCGAGTCCTTCAACCTCCTCTACATACCCCTAGAACGGCTGCAACCCAGCCGGCCCTTCTCAGGCGTTGGGGGCGAGTCGTCCAGCTCCTTGGGACAGATCCGGCTCCCAGTAACCTTCGGCACCTACCACAACTTCCGCACGGAGCTGGTCGACTTCGACATTGCCCCCATCGGCCTCCCCTACAATGCCATCCTTGGCTACCCAGCGCTGGCCCAGTTCATGGCCGCGACGCACCCGGCGTACAACCTCATGAAGATGCCCGGGAGCAGCGGTGTCCTCACTGTGCAAGGGGACACCGGGGACGCGCTGCGGGTGCTCAAGCTCGCCTTCAAGACGGCGGCATCGGCACAGCCCGCCAACTTGGAGACCCCCGGGCCCAGGGGGGCTGCACCCGCCAAGAAGAAACAGTTGTTCACCCAAGACAAGGCAGAAACCAAGCAGATACCCGTCGATGAGGATGGGTCCACCAACACCACTTTCACCATAGGCGCCCACCTCAAACCCGAGCAGGAGAAGGCCCTGGTCGGGTTCCTGCACGCAAACAAGAAGGTATTCACTTGGGAGCCTGACCAGTTGGCAGGGATCCCTAGGAGTGTAATCGAGCATCACCTCAACGTGTGCCCCAACGTGCGCCCTGTGAAGCAGAAGGCCAGGCGGCAGTCCATAGAAAAGCAGGCCTTCATCATCCAAGAGACCCGCAAATTAGAAGCCGCTGGGGTCATTCGCGAGGTCCGATACCCGGATTGGTTGGCCAACCCTGTCGTTGTGCCAAAGAAGGGAGGGAAGGAGTGGATGTGTGTCGACTTCACCAACCTCAACAAAGCATGCCCGCAAGATCCGTTCCCGCTCCCCCGCATTGACCAGATCGTCAATTCCACTGCGGAATGCGACTTGTTATGCTTCTTGGATGCCTTCTCTGGGATCACCAGATCAAGATGGCGGTAGAAGACGTCGAGAAGACAGCCTTCCTAACCCCGTGTGGAGTGTACTGCTACACATGCATGCCATTCGGGCTGCGTAACGCAGGGGCGACCTTCTAGCGGCTGATGCACATCACCTTGGGCCCGCAGCTCGGGAAGAATGTTGAAGCTTACGTCGATGCCATTGTGGTAAAGTCTCGGGAGGCCAGGACCTTGATACAAGACTTGGAGGAAACCTTCGCGAGCCTCAACGTAGTGAACCTACGGCTCAACCCAGAGAAGTGTGTGTTCGGAGTCCCCTCGGGCAAGCTCTTGGGTTTCCTCGTGTCCCACCGAGGCATCGAGGCTAACCCCGAGAAGGTCAAGGCGGTGGAAGACATGAGCCCGCCAAAGACCCTCAGAGAAATGCAGAAGCTCACGGGGCGCGTGACCGCGCTAGGGCGCTTCATCTCCAAGTTGGGGGAACAAGCACTGCCCTTCTTCCAGCTAATGAAGAAAAAGGGGCCCTTCAAGTGGACTGAAGAGGCCGAAAAGGCGTTCCAGTATATCAAGAGATACCTGACCAGCCCACCGGTCATGGTGGCTCCGCGCCCTCAAGAGCCCCTGGTGCTTTACCTCACCGCCACTCCCTACTCCGCCAGCGCAGCCTTGGTGGCAGTTAGAGAGGAGCGCCGAATCAAAACCGTGGCAGCAGCCCGGGACAAGGCAGAACAGGGACAAGGAAGGCCCACAGAAACTGCCACCGCGGCTGAGGAGGATCAGCCGCTGTAGAGGAGCGCACCGGAGGCGGAAGAGGCCCCTCTTCCAGATGGCTAGTCTTAGGACGCCTCATTGCCTCAAGAGGCGCCATGGTCTCCGAAGGGAGCCACCAGCACTGACACACTCCACCTCGTTGAGCACCTAGTGTAATTCGTCAGCACGGTGTTGCGGGACGCAAGGGCACGGTACCCCATGCCTCAGAAACTCCTCCTCGCGCTACTGGTGGCCTCGTGCAAGCTGCGGCACTATTTTCAGGGTCACCCCATCAAGGTCGTCTCGTCATACCCCCTGGAGAGAGTGCTCAGGAGCCCTAATTCAGCTGGAAGGGTCGCTAAGTGAAACATAGAACTGCAAGCATTTCAGCTCGAATTCAGCACGACCAGAGTCATCAAGGGAGCAGCGTTGGCGGATTTTGTGGCAGAATGGACGGAGGCGCCAGGCCTCAAGGCCGACGAGGATCGGTCCCTGTCCCCGGGAAGCGAGGCGCCAGAAGGCTGGGTCATGTACTTCGATGGGGCGTTCTCCAGGCATGGCGCTGGGGCTGGGGCGGTGCTTATATCGCCCACTCAGGACAAGCTCTATTACGCCGTGCAGCTCTATTTCCAGCAAGGTGAAAAGGTCTCCAACAACATAGCGGAGTATGAAGGTTTAATAGCGGGCTTGAAGGCTGCGGCTGCCCTGGGGGTGAAACGCCTCACCATCAAGGGTGATTCGCAGCTCCTTGTCAATTTCTCCAACAAGGTGTACGAGCCTAAGGATGAGCACATGGAAGCCTACCTAGCGGAGGTCCGCAGGATGGAGAAGCGGTTCTGGGGGTTGGAGTTGCAGCATGTGCCCCGTGGCACCAATCAGGAGGCCGACGACATCGCCAAACAGGTGTCCAGGCGGTTACCTCAGGAGCCTGGTGTTTTCGAGGAGCGGCTCTTCAAGCCATCAGCCCTGCAGTCATTATCGAACACAGCTCAGCCCCGGGAGGAGCTCCCCCAGCCACCTGCCTCAGGGGCTCCGGCCTGTGGCCCGGCCTCAGGAGCACGCCTGCTCCTGACGATGGAACCTCATGAGGGATGTTGGATCGCGGAGCTCCGGAGTTACCTAACGCAAGGGACCCTGCCGGAGAAGGAGGAGGAAGCGGAGCGAGTGGCAGGCCAGGCCACGACATACTGCATCAAGGATGGAGAGCTCTACCGGAAGCGGCCAAATGATGTATCCTTGCGCTGCATCTCCAGGGAGCAAGGGAAGGAACTGTTGGAAGATATACACGGCGGAGACTATGGACATCATTCATCATCATGGACCCTCATTGGCAAGGCGTTCCGCAGTGGGTTTTATTGGCCCACCGTGCTCAATGACGCCGTCAAACTAGTGAAAGCTTGTGAGGCCTGCCAGTTCCACGCCAAGCAGATCCATCAGCCAGCAGGAGGCTTGCAGACTATACCCCTTTCGTGGCCATTCGAAGTCTGGGGGCTGGACATCTTGGGCCCGTTTCCTCGGGCGCCCGGGGGCTACCGCTACCTCTACGTCACCGTGGACAAGTTCACCAAGTGGGCTGAAGTAGAGGCTGTCTGCACCATTCCCGCGGGTTCTGCGGTCAAGTTCATCAAGGGCATCGTGAGCCGGTTCGGGGTGCCGAATTGCATCATCACGGACAACGGTTCGCAGTTCACCAGTAACCTCTTCAAAACATACTGTGTTAACCTTGGAACGCAGATATGCTACGCTTCGGTGGCGCACCCCTGAAGTAACGGCCAGGCCGAGCGAGCCAACGCGGAGGTCCTGAGGGGCCTCAAGACCAGGATGTTCAAGAAGAAGCTGGAGGCATGCGGCAGGGGTTGGTACGATGAGCTTCAGTCCGTGTTGTGGTCCATCCGCACAACCGCGACCAAGCCGACTGGAGAGACCCCGTTCTTCCTAGTCTACGGAGCCGAAGTGGTCCTCCCTCACGAGGTCAGACGTCGCTCTGCGCGGGTCCTGGCATTCGACGAGGCACAGCAGGACGCCATGCGGGCGATGGACCTCGTGCTGGGGAAGGAACATCGCCGAGAAGCTGTGCTACGAGCGGCAAGGTACCAACAAGCGCTGCAGCGATATCATTGCCGCAACATCCGCCCCAGAACTCTCCAGGTAGGAGACCTCGTGCTCAGGCGGGTTCTCTCCAGGGAGGGGCTGCACAAGCTCTCTCCCATGTGGGAGGGCCCGTTCAAAGTTGTTCATGTTTCCAGGCCCGGCTCCGCGCGCTTGGAGACTCAGGAGGGGGTGCCAGTCCAAAATGCATGGAACATCCAACACCTCCGGAGGTTCTACCCCTAAAAAGGCCCGGAGCCTGTGAAGCTATCTAGTTTTGGAAAAGGCCCAGAGCCTGTGAAGAAGGCGAATGCCTGTGAAGCTATCGCATTTTGGAAAAGGCCCGGAGCCTATGAAGAAGGCGAACGCCTGTGAAGATATCGCGCTTTGGAAAAGCCCCAGAGCCTATGAAGAAGGCGAATGCCTGTGAAGCTATCGCGTTTTGGAAAAGGCCCGGAGCCTGTGAAGAAGGTGAACGCCTGTGAAGCTATAGCGTTTTGGAAAAGGCCCAGAGCCTGTGAAGAAGGCGAATGCCTATGAAGCTATCGCGTTTTGGAAAAGGCCCGAAGCCTGTGAAGAAGGCCAACGCCTGTGAAGCTCGCCGCCCGTGACACTCTCACGTAATAATGAGTTGGGGCTATACACGCCCCGGAGTCTCAGGAGCGCCGGCCTCAGGCCCTGGGGCTCCCTCCCATGCCCTGTGGCAGCACTTAGCTCCACGCTAGTGAGAAGACGTCGAAGACTAGATTAGGTGCCGGACGCGGCTTTTCATTTGCTTTCCACAGTTGGCTTGTTCCTTCTCATTCGAAGTTTTATTGAAGTTGTTGCCGTCTTTGGCTTGTGGTTCTTCGACTTTTCACTCTCCTGCCTCGATTTCTCTTGTGCAAGGCCTCAAGAGGGGGGGCAGCTAAGCGCCCTCGCGAGTGTTCCTATCCTAGTCATTCAAAGAGTTCACGACCTGGGCCCATTACAGGAGCACCCCTCCAGTCCGTGCCCCACGGGCACCGCGACACAAACAAAGGGCCTGGGTCGGTCGCCTCCCACGGCCGGGGCCGGGAACTATCCACGCTCGGGCACATAGCCGGAAGGTACGATAACGAAAGCAAAGCGATGATTAACAGCAATAACTCAAACACGCCCCCGCGGGGCTCCACACTACTGTCTTTGTTATGCAGGAAAAAGGAAAAGAAAGAACAAATCTGGTGCAGCTCGCCTCACACCGGCCCGCAGGGAAGGCCCGAGCTGCCTCCGGAGCTCAGGCAGACTCCCTCTCACGCTTCACCAGGGCGCAACGGCGGGCGGACACATTGCCACCTCCCAAGCAGATACGATGGCGTGGAGGCTGACCGCGGCCACCGCTAGAAGAGTCGCCGCCTGAAGAAGAACCAGAGAAGCTTGAGGAACCCTGAGCGCCGCCAGTCGCGCGAGCGCTGCCCTCTCCGTCATCGCCGGAGCTGGGTTCCTAGCCACGGTCGTCACCCTCGGGGCAACACCCTGCGTAGCGACCATCTCCCCCAAACACCCTCACGTAGAGGGTGGCATCACCGTCGAACTTGAAGTGTAGGGTGCACCGACGGCTCAGGCCACGTGCGCGGGCAATCGTCTGCCAGCCGCGGGCCAGGGTCAGGCTCCCGGCCATGGAGACCTCCAGTGAGACCCATGAAGCCCGGCTGCAGTAGCCGTCGGCCTGGAGCCAGAGGCCGCCCGGGAGCTCGCCAAGGAGGAAGCGAGGGAGTGGAAGCCGGGTGCTAGTCGGCTCCGCCGACCACATGACGAACTCCGGCAGCACTTTAGCAGCGCGAAAGCGCGGCCTAGGGGGACGCGCAGCCGGAGCGCGCCCCTCGGCCGCAGCAATCCGCCCATCGCTGTGCTGAAGATCGCCTCCATGGCAGCGGGGAGCCACCGTGGTGGCCACAGGATGTTTGCCAGGGCGCTCTCGATTGCACTTGGGCGGGGGAGAGGCGGGCTCAACTTGGCGAGCCTTCCCCTTCTCTGCGGCCGAGAACCTCCTCGATGGGGCCATGAAGAAAAAGGAGAAGCAAGGGGGGATGAACTGGAAGGGCGCGCGCTGGTCCATACTTATAGCTGGCGATGGCCAACCAACGACCCCCACGATCACAGGTAATTATGACCCACTTTGCATGCAGGGACTTGTCCAATCCGTGCAGTTGCCGAGGCGCCATGGGGAAGTGGAGACGCCCACGTCCCGTCAACCGCCACGCGGCGCCCATGGCCGCAGGCTGATAGGGCCCGCGGCGCTTCGCTCTTGCCCTTTCGCCTCCCTGCACGGCCAAGTCCGGGCACGCCTTGGGCCGGGGGCTACTGTCGGCGTTCTGGGAACGGGGGTCTCCAGACTTGCCTGCCTGTGTCCTGCGGCGTGGCTCAAAGGGGGGCCCAGTGCGGCCCATCTTCACCAACACAAACCCAAGACCCTCACGAGGGGCCAAGCCTCGCGGGGCGGAGGACGGGGAGCTTCCTCAGGCACGGCCTCGTCAGGCTGGCTCACGAGGAGGCGGAGAGATCAAGGAGGGGTACCTCGCGAGGTGCCCGTGACGCAAGCCATGACGATCAAGGGCGCCAGGCGGGTGCCAGCCCGCGCAGTGTCCTCCTTTCCTCTTTGGTGCGAAGGGGGCAAGCGCAGCCGCGGAGTACCGAGGCATCAGGAAAAGGTTGCCATTTCGGTGCAACGAGACCAAGACCATGAGGACTACAAGATGGAGGTCATCATGGAGCCCGAGACGACGTCATCACCAGAGCTTTGTGCAGGCGAAGACTACTTTTGTCAAGGTAGCTAGTACTAGCTGTCCCCCTTCAAATTAGCCCACCATTGTTGGCTCCCTTCCCGCTCGATATTTGGGAAGAGGACCAGGGCCACTACAAATAGGACCAACCACCCACAGAGCAAGGGGGTTGGAAGAAAAGAGAGGGATCGAAGGATAAAGAAGATCAGGTAGAGAGAGAGAGAAGGGTGACTGAGCTCCTCCCAGCAGTTCATCGCCCTAGCCAAGAACAGACCCTCGCGAGGCTGTTCTTCCTTGTATTGTTCACCATCACCAGCCCAAGAGGCAATCCACCACACCACACACTAGAGTAGGGTATTACACCACAACGGTGGCCCGAACCAGTATAAACCCTGTGTCTCTTGTGTTGTTCTTTCCACAGTTTTAGATCCTAGCAAGGCGGAGGGGTGCAGGTAGGTAGGAGGCAAAATTTCCGCGCGCACCCCAGTGTTTGAACCTCAAGGGTCTGCCGGAACCCGAAATCCGACAGTGTGGGTCCTGGGTTGGTGAAGGTTCCACTTGAGTAGAACATTGTCCTTCTCCTTCGGCCACAAGGGGTTCCTTAATGGGTAGGATATGAGCAATACCCATTCTTCTTATGGCTTGGGGAGGAATTTAATCACCTACATCACAAGTACCACTTTGCTCCACTTGGGAGCCATTATTCTCATCAAAATCCACGTTACACGTTTCCTCAATAAGTCCCGTGGACTTATTGAGAACACGGTAAGCATGAGAGTTTGTAGCATAACCAACAAATATGCCCTCATAAGCTCTATCCTCAAATTTAGACAAACGGACACCTTTCTTGAGAATGAAACACTTACACCGGAACACCCGGAAGTACTTGAGGTTGGGCTTGTTACCGGTGAGTATCTCATATGGAGTCTTGTTCAAGCCTTTGCGCAGGTAGAGCCGATTAGATGCATGGCACGCGGTGTTGATGGCTTCGGCCCAAAAGTTGTAGGGAGACTTGAACTCCGCCATCATGGTCCTTGCCGCATCCATCAATGTCCGGTTCTTCCTCTACGCTACACCATTTTGTTGAGGGGTATAAGGTGCGGAATATTGATGCTTGATTCCCTCATCACTCAAAAACTCATCCAAGGTGTAGTTCTTGAACTCGGAGCCATTGTCACTTCTTATTGTCAAGATCTTTGCATTGTGTTGTCATTGAGCTTCATTTTCAAAGTTGATGACGGTTTGTTGGGTCTCGCTCTTCCTCTTGAAGAAATATACCCAAGTGTATCTTGAATAGTCATCTACAATCACCAAGCAATACTTTCTACCCCCAAGACTATCAAAGGATGGAGGTCCAAAGAGATCCAAGTGATGGAGCTCCAAAGGCCTCTTCGAGTAGATGATAGTCGTGGGAGGATGAGCCTTCTCATGTAGCTTTCCTTCGATGCAAGCACGATCTTTGGCAAAACTAACATTTGTTAGTCCATGGACATGGTCCCCCTTGAGAAGACTTTGCAAAGATCTCATATTGACATGGGCTAAACGGCGATGCCAAAGCCATCCCATGTCAACTTTAGCCATTAGGCATGTCGCGGTCTTAGTGGGTCGCTTCGAAAAGTTAATCGCATGGAGACCGTTCTCGACATGCCCAACAAAGGCTACTTTAAGAGTCTTGCTCCACAAGAGGGCCACGAAATCAACATCAAAGAAAGTGGCAAAGCCCATGAGTGCTAGTTGTCGAACGGAAAGTAAATTGTATGCAAGGGACTCAACAAGCATGACCTTCTCGATCGTAAGATCATGAGAAATGACAACTTTGCCAAGTCCCAATACCTTAGAAGATGAGGCATCACCCCACTCGACATTGGTGGGCATGGATGGAATCTTTTGCATGTCCACCACCAAGTCCTTGCTTCCCGTCATATGATTAGTAGCTCCACTATCGAGCAACCATGATCCCCCACCGGAAGCAAACACCTACAAGAAATCAATGCTTGGTTTTAGGTACCCATTTTGTAATGGATCCTTTGATGTTAGTAACAAGGGTCTTAGGAACCCAAATAGACAATTCAATGTACTCATATGGAGAACCAACAAATTTGGCATAAACATGCCGATCTCTAGCGCCGCACAACACATAGGAAGGATTAAAGTTGCCGGCTTTGTTGGGAAGGGGAGCATTTCCCTTCTTGGCATCACTACTCCTCATGAAGTTTTTCTCCTTCTCCTTAGTAGCACCCTCACCCTCCTTCACAAAGGTCTGCTTGAGAGGTGGAGGTCGTCTGACCTTGTCATTCTTCTTCTTGTTCTTGGACTTGGGCACGTACCCAATCCCTTCCTTGCCTAAAACTCCCTTTTGGTTGGTCAAGAGGTCATTGAGGCTCTTCTCGCCTTGTATGAAATACACAAGACCTTTCTCAAGTTGCACCTTTAGCTTAGCGTTCTCCTCAACAAGATGCACATGCTCACAACACGGGTTAGTAGCATTTGCATTATCAATTAACATCATACGAGGAAAAGTGGCTTTCTCCTTGGTTAGCTTTACTTGAAGTTGATCATCAGACTCTTTGAGGCTAGCATGAGCACCCTTCAAGACCTTGTGAGCCTTGTCAAGTAGATCAAACTCCTCTTTGAGTTTAGTAAGATCAACCTCAAGTTTGGCCTTCTCAGAGTTTAGCACACGAGAAACAACAAGAGCATAATCAAAATCTTTCTTTAACTTAGCATGATCAACGTTGTGTGACTCCTCAAGAGCCAAACAAAGACCACACTCTTCCTCAAGAGCATTGGAAAGATCCGTAATCTCATTGGCATAGTCATGACTATGCCCCTCCATCTTGGAGATAGTATCTTCATGAGACTCGATCATGTCATTGGCTTCACCAAGTTGTTCCAAGAGAGCAACAAAATGCTTCTTGGACTTACCCTTGAGTTTACCCATAAAGGACTCAAACTCATTTTCCTCCACATTAGATCCCTCACATTCATCAATGCAATCCGTCAAGGAAGGATTATTAATGATGGTAGTTTTGATGTTGGGAGTTACCTTGTTGGTGGCTTTAGCCATGAGGCACTTGGCGGTGATGTTCTCATTGGGTGAGTCGAAGAGAGATATTCATGGAGTTTTTGCAATGGCAATGGAGGCCATGGCAACCGACTCACCATCATCATCATCATCATCATCCTGATGGTACTCTTCTTGAACCACCAACGCCTTGTGAGGGGTTTTCTTGGTGAAGTTGCTCTTGCTGGGGAAAGACTTGGCTTTGTCCTTTCGAATGAGCTTGCCACCATTGTCTTCCCTCTTCTCATACAGGCACTCTGCAACAAAATGACTCACATTGCCACAATTGTAGCAAGTCCTTACACGTTGCTTGCTCTTCGTGTTACTTGAGTTGTTCTTGTTGAAGTTTGGCCTTGAGTTTTTATGACATGGTATAAAGTGTGCCATTTTTGAGAACCTATCCACGACAACAAATATGCTATCCCTCCCCTTCTTTGTTTGAGGTAAACCTAAACAAAGTCCATAGATATAACCTCCCAAGGAACACTAGGTACAGTCAAAGGCATATATAAACCATGAGGATTGAGTCATGACTTAGATTTTTGACATGTAGTGCAGTGAGCAACAAAACGCTCAACATCTTGTCTCATCTTTTTCCAAAAGAAATGTGTAGCAAGTATATACTCCGTCTTCTTCACGCCAAAGTGTCCCATTAATCCTCCTCCATGCGGCTCCTGCAACAACAAAATACGAACGGAGCTAGCTGGAATGCATAACGTGTTAGCACGAAACATAAATCCATCGTTAACGAGTAAGTGCATCTAGTGCCACCCCTAGTTGGTTTTGGAGTATTGACGACAAACCTAGTTGAGGGACTAATGTGTTTGTGAGAATTGCAGGATAACACAGGTAGAAGTCCCTCATTGATTCGGTTTAGCTACCAGAGATGACCCCCAAAAATGTACGAAGACATTGAAGACAATGGTGGTTCATGAAGACATTCGTGTCGAAGACAATGACATATGAAGACTCCCCATGAAGCTTTTGGAACTCGAAGACTTAGATCCTTCGTAGCTTTACTTTATTCATGTTGTGTCATAGGAACCACCGTACTGTTAAGTGGGGTCCAAGAAAACCAGTCAGGATGACTGAAGTGATGCCTAATTCAAATCCTATGTCTTCGAGTGAAGACAATGAGAGAAAATCTTGTCCAGAGTCAGACAAGTCAGCTTTACTTGCAGCCCAAGTAAAGTTGCCGTGAGAGTTCAAAATCCGACCGTTAGTACACGTGTCAGTTCCTTAGTGACCCAGGGTCATTTCGGGCAAATCAGGTCAGGGTTGCCAAGTGGCTATAAATAGCCCACCCCCACAACCATAAACGGTTGGCTGCTCAGATTTCAGTGCACGTCTTTTGTCGTTTAAGAGCAACCCACCTCGAAGACTTTGAGAGAAAATCCTTAGTGAGGAGAAAAGCCCTAACCACCCAGAGCCAGAGTAATTGGGCATCACTTAAGTCTTCTTGTCTGAGTGATCTGAAGACTTATTACACTTGAGGACTGTGCATCCTCCAGACGGTTAGGCGTCGCGTTCTGAGCATCCAAGAGGAATTGTGGATTGCCGGTGAACAAAGTCTGTGAAGGTTTGGGAGTCTACCTTGAAGACTTACCAGAGTGATTGGGCGGGGTCTGTGTGACCTTAGCTCAAGGAGAAAATGGTGAGGACTGGGTGTCCTGAGCTGCGTGTTCAGGACTGGGTGTCCGGGACTGTGTGTCCTTTGGTTTAAATACCTAGCCGCTCCAACCAGACGTACAGTTGTCACAGCAACTGGAACTGGTCCAACATATCATTGTCTTCAACGTGTCACTGGTTTCATCTTCACCTCCCTTTACTTACCAGTACACATTGTGAAGCTATTGCATGCCTGCTTAATCTTCTGTCTTCACAACCTGACTGTATGATCTGTTTGGCTTCATAAGTTCTTCCAACCTGATCCTCATTACACTGAAGCTATTTGTCTCTGTGCTTTCACTGTACTGTATATTTGACTATGGCTTGCGTTGTGTAATCTACCTTCCGCTGCATAGTGATAGGCTTCAAGTCTGTTTGTCTTCATAACTTCCACATTTTGAAGACTTTCTTAAAAATCGCCTATTCACCCCCCCTCTAGTCGATATAACGCACTTTCAATTGGTATCAGAGCAAGGTGCTCCCTTGTTCTATGTGATTCGGTTTAACCACCTGGAGTTTTAGCTATGTCGACTGCAGGGATAATTAAAGTCTCCGCTGCGTGCCCCGTCTTCGATGGAACTGAATATCCCTACTGGAAGAATAAGATGCGCATGCATCTTGAAGCCATTGACGTCGACCTATGGTATGTCGTCGAAAACGGTGTTCCCAAGGCTGGAGAAGGTGTCACTGCTGCTGATGTCAAGAAGTTCACTCAACTGGACTCCACTTCCAAGAATATTATCTGTGGTCATCTGACCAAGGGACAGTATGGCCGTGTGAGTGCCTTGAAGACATCCAAGCTGGTCTGGGACTGGCTCTCCAAGGTCAATGAAGGCATCTCAACCTAGAGAGATCAGAGAATCAGTGTTCTTCGCAATCTCTTCAACCGCTTCAAGCAAAATGACAATGAGAATGTCCAGCACACATTTGACCGGCTCACTGACATCACAAATGAGCTTCAAGCCCTTGGCGCCACTGAGATCACCAAACATGAAATCGTCAAGACGCTGCTAAGATCACTTGACAGTTCATTTGACATTCTAGCCCTGATGATTCAAGAACGTCCAGACTTCAAGACACTCGATCCGTCTGACATACTTGAGAGGCTCAACACACATGAGTTTCAGCTTTCTGAGAAAAGAGATATCTACGGTCCAAACTATGGGCGAACTCGTGCCTTGAAGGAAAAAGCTGTGTTATCATCTGAAGAGGAATCTGACAGCAGTTCTGATGATCCTGAAGACATTGGAAGGGAACTTGCAATGCTAGTGAAGAAGTTCCAGAAATTCACCAAGAAGAAAGGCTTCAGAAAGTCTTCACGATCAAGCTCAAGGAATGATGAAGCTTCTGCGCATGACTACAAGAGGAAAACTTGTCACAAATGCAAGAAAACTGGACACTTCATCTCTGAATGCCCACAGTGGGACAATGAGAACAGAAAGAAGAAGAAGAGCAAGGAATATGACTCTGACAATAAGAAGACGAAGAAATACTCAAAGTCTTCGTCCAAGTCTTCCTCAAAGTCTTCATCACACAAGAAGAGTTCATCTGGCAAGGCTCGTGCGTTTGTTGGCAAGGAAATGGATTCAGAGGAGGAGTCCGCTTCTGAGGAGGCAGAGGTGGAGTCTGAGGAGGAGTCTGATTCAGGCATTGCAAGTTTGGCTACAGCCTATGTCGCCAAGTCCATCTTCAACACTGAAGACAATGACTCTATCACCATCACCGATGCAAATGACAAGGACGACTCTACTCCCACCTACTGCTTCATGGCACGTGGTGCCAAGGTAAACACACGCACCACTCACTATCAAACATCTAGTGACGATGACTCTGGTTGTGATTCAAAACCCAGTTACAAAACACTTGCTAAAATTGCAACTGAACAACAAAAGGCCATGGAACATATTCAAAAACTGTTAGACAGAAGCGATGATCTGTTGGGTGATGAAATGACTCGTTCTGAATCCTTAATTGAAGACATAAAAAATCTTCACGTTAAGTATCAGGAACTCGAAGATCGTCTTGAGACTCTCTCAACTACTCATGAAAAGCTTTCCTATGATTATCTTCAGAAGAAGCAAGATCTTGAGAAGTTGAGAACGGATCATGAAGATCTTCAAAAGGAAAACGAGTCACTTCGAGCCGAACAGATCAGTGCTGCTCAGGAAGGATTTGAACCACCATGCCTTAAATGCATTGAGCGTGATAATGCTATTTCTGTTGCTGAATGTTCCACTGCTACTGCTGTTGCAATATCTTCAACTGTTGAAGTGGTAACTAACCCCTCTGCTGAGGATACCACTGCTATTGCTGATGAAAATGCTAGGTTGAAGACATTGCTTGAAACAGGGATGTACAAAAGTCTCAAAGGACATCAGACACTATGTGATGTCCTCAAGAAGCAGATTCTGAACCGAAACCCTAGCAAAGAGGGTGTTGGGTTCGTGAGGAAAATTAATGCAGATGGCTCTTACTGGAAACCTGAGTAGTACCCCAAAACCACATGGGTTGCTGCAAAGGAATCCTCATTAGATCCATCCAATCTATCTGGCTTCACTTGTGCTAATCCAATTATCATTGATGAATCCTTTGATGCAAACTATAAACTGTTTAGGAATCAGAATGGTGAAGTATTTGCCAGGTACATTGGTACTAACTACAGGAATGGACCGCCTATGAAGAAGATCTGGGTTCCAAAAACGTGTCTTGAGAATCTTCCTGTGAATGTCCTCATGACACCTCACATGAAGAAGACAAACCTCAGACCAAAGGCTTCATATGTTACAAAGGGTTCATACAGGCAGAGGGCTCATCTGAGGTGCACTAACACAAATGCTTTGCAGGGAAACCATGCTCAGGCTTATGAGAGCGGTTCTTCAAACCGTCATTCTCATATGACCAAAAATTATTCTGCCTATTCTTATGAGTATTATTGCCCACCTGCTAAACTGTTTGCTAGGGCTCCAAAGCCAAAATTCTCAGATGCTGCACTTAGACTTATTGCTTCTAAGCCACCCTTGAAGATGTGGGTGGTTAAGAAAGCTTAACTCTCTTTTGCAGGGAAAGGTCTCTAGCACAAAACCAAAATCTTTTGATGCTATTGCTGGGAACCTTAAAAAACTCGTGGGGCGCACGATAAAATGCCCGAATGGCATCACTATGTATTTCATATCTGAATCGCATGCTACTCTCCCTGCTTGTCCTAACCTGGATCTCAGTTTTCATAATCCACTGGTTCGTCAAATGTTTTTGCTTCACAACACTCTTGGTGAAGCCTATCCCCCTAACTGCACTGTAGGGTACGACACCAGTAACTTCGGAGTCTTCAGTATGGATTATTGACAGCGGGTGTACAAATCACATGACTGGCAAGAGAAGTCTCTTTATGGACTCAACCTTACGTCCATCTGACAAGAGCCACATCACATTCGCTGACACTGGTAAAAGTAAAGTACTGGGTCTAGGTAGAGTTGCAATCTCAAAGGATCAACACATGGATAAAGTCATGTTTGTTGAATCCCTTGGCTTCAACTTAATGTCTGTCTCAATGCTTTGCGATTTAAACATGATTGTAATCTTTGGAAAATATCGCTGTTTGGTACTAATGGAATCTGACAAGTCTCTAGTGTTTGAAGGGTATCGAAAAGATGATTTGTACGTGGTAGATTTCTCAGCAGGGCCACAGCTTGCAGTTTGTCTTCTCACAAAGGCTTCAGAATGCTGGCTTTGGCATCGAAGACTTGGGCATGCTGGCATGAGGAACCTCCACACCCTTGCTAAGAAGAAGCATGTCATAGGCATCGAGGGCGTCAAGTTCAAGAAAGATCACTTATGCGGTGCCTGTGAAGCTGGGAAGATGACAAGGGCAAAACATCCTTCGAAGACAATCATGACCACTACTCAACCCTTCGAACTGCTTCACATGGATCTCTTCGGTCCTACCCACTACTCAACTTTCTCCACTACTGCTTGCCTCTATGGCTTCGTCATTGTTGATGATTACTCTAGATATACTTGGGTGCACATAATCCTTTACAAGACTGAAGTCCAGGATGTCTTCAGACGCTTTGCAAATCGGGCAATGAACAATTATGGCGCCAAGATAAAGCACATCAGAAGTGACAATGGCACAGAATTCAAGAACACCGGCCTTGACACATATCTTGATACATTGGGCATCACTCATGAATTCTCAGCTCCATACACGCCACAACAGAATGGCATCGTCGAACGCAAGAACAGAACACTCATTGAGATGGCCAGAACAATGATAGATGAGTACAAGACACCAAGAAAATTCTGGACCGAAGCCATTGACACAGCATGCCATACTATCAACCGTGTATATCTTCACAAGCTGCTGAACAAGACATCTTATGAACTTCTGACTGGCAAGAAGCCAAATGTAAGTTACTTCAGAGTATTTGGATCGAGATGCTGGA
Source organism: Triticum monococcum (assembly GCA_034509565.1). NCBI lineage: Eukaryota > Viridiplantae > Streptophyta > Magnoliopsida > Poales > Poaceae > Triticum > Triticum monococcum. Next base: position 165,075,593 of record CM067841.1, on the reverse strand, counting down.
TCAAGGACCCTCACCACACAGCAAAATTTGCTCCAAAAGCACATGAGGGCTTCATGCTTGGATATGGAAAGGATTCGCACTCCTACAGAGTCTTCAATCTCTTCCACTACAAAGTGGTTGAAACAGTGGATGTGCGGTTTTATGAGACCAATGGGTCACAAAGAGAGCAACTACCAGATGTACTAGATGAAGTTCCAGCCAGTGAATCAATCAAGCTAATGGGAACTGGAGAAATTATACCTTCTGAAGCTCGTCCTAAAGAAGAACTTATCATCTCAGCACCTGATCCACATGAAGACAATGCTCAGCCTGAAGACATTCCTCCCCATGACAACGTAGATCAGCAAGAGCAAAGTCTTCGACCCCTACATCCTCGTGTTGCCAATGAAGTGCAAATTGACAGAATAATTAATAGCATCAATGCACCTGGTCCACTGACTCGTTCAAAGGCAACTCAACTGGAAAACTTTTGCGGACACTTCAAATTTGTTTCAATCACAGAACCCAAGAAAACTGATGAAGCCTTTATGGAACCTGAATGGATTCAAGCTATGCAAGAAGAGCTTCAACAATTTGAGCTGAACAATGTATGGGAGTTAGTTAAGCGTCCTGATCCACGGAAGCATAACATAATAGGCACCAAATGGATATACCGCAACAAGCAAGATGAGCATGGCCAAGTCGTCAGAAACAAGGCTCGTCTCGTTGCTCAAGGATATACTCAAGTGGAAGGCATCGACTTCGACGAAACATTTGCTCCTGTGGCCAGACTTGAAGCCATCCGTATACTGCTGGCCTATGCAAATCATCACAACATAATCCTGTATCAAATGGATGTAAAAAGTGCCTTCCTCAATGGCAAAATTGAAGAAGAAGCGTATGTTGCGCAACCACCTGGGTTTGAAGATCCAAAACATCCTGACATGGTGTACAAGCTCAAAAAGGCACTATATGGCCTCAAACAAGCCCCTCGGGCCTGGTATGATACACTCAAATACTTCCTGAAGAGCAAAGGCTTCATACCTGGTTCCCTGGATCCCACTCTCTTCACAAAGACATATGATGGTGAACTGTTTGTGTGCCAAATATACGTGGATGACATTATCTTCGGCTGCACCAATCAGAAGTACAGTGAGGAGTTCGGATATATGATGCAAGAGCAATATCAGATGTCTATGATGGGGGAGCTGAAATTCTTCCTCGGTGTTCAGATAAGGCAACAACGCAATGGCATCTTCATATCTCAAGAGAAATACCTCAAAGACTGCCTGAAGAAGTTCGGTATGCAAGATTGCAAAGGCTTCACAACACCAATGCCAGCCAAACATCATCTGGGTCCTGACGACAATGGTAAAGAGTTCGATCAAAAGGTATACCGCTCCATGATTGGTTCTTTGCTTTATTTATGTGCATCTAGGCCAGATATTATGCTTAGTGTTTGCATGTGTGCTCGTTTTCAAGCGGCACCAAAGGAGTCGCATCACTTAGCAGTGAAGCGAATTCTTCGATATTTGGCTCACACACCAACACTAGGGTTATGGTATCCAAAGGGCTCAGAGTTTGATCTGGTTGGATTTTTGGACGCTGATTACGCTGGTGACAAGGTTGATCGGAAGTCCACATCAGGCACATGTCATTTCCTGGGCCGATCTCTTGTCTGTTGGTCTTCAAAGAAGCAGAACTGTGTATCTCTCTCCACTGCTGAATCTGAATACATTGCTGCTGGATCCTGCTGCGCTCAGCTTCTATGGATGAAGCAAACCCTCAAGGATTACGGCATTCATCTGAAGCAAGTGCCACTTTACTGCGACAACGAAAGCGCCATCAAGATCGCCAACAACCCAGTTCAGCACTCGAAGACAAAGCACATTGAAATTCGTCATCATTTTCTCAGAGATCATGTTACAAAGGAAGACATTGACATCATACACGTCAACACTGAAGAGCAATTGGCAGATATCTTCACCAAGCCCTTGGATGAGAAGAGATTTTGCAAGTTACGGTGTGAGCTAAATATCTTGGAATCCTCAAATGTCCTGTGATCAGGCACACATCCTAACACTTATGCATGATGATGACTTAGATGTGCAACACACAAAGTAACGTATATCTTCAATCAATGAAGACATACATTCTAAGTGTGAATACATTAACGTGGAATTTGACCTCAGAGCGCCACGATAATTGTGCGCCGTGTCTGGGTTCAATACTTCCTATATGGTGGGTAGCGCCACCACCAAAATTTTTCTGCGTGAAGTGTTTTACTCATGTCGTTACATTTGCTATGTCTTCACATTTGGTTTGGCTTCAATCTCAACATGTCTTCATGATTATCTTCACTATGTTGATTATATATGCACTGGTGTTCTGTCCTCTACAGCATTCACTTATAGCTATGTCTTCTTGGCTGAATCTTTTGAACTAAGTGAATGTGATCGGACCCTAACCTCTCCATGCTTCCTACCTCAAACTCTATCTCTCCAAGTCATATGCACTCTATTGAAACTGTCGAATGTCTTCACTGCATCCTTGTCAGAAGAAGACACAGAGACAAACTTTAAAACAGCTTTTAATGTCTATCCATCAACTAGAATTCCGGAGAAGTAGGAACCTCTCCCGACAAACCAGGCGTGCGTGGGGTGAAACTGCCCCCACAATTCCGCATGCTGGCCACGTACTGATCAGATGCGAATCGCCAGGGGCACCTGAGTAATAGCGCAGTGCCGCCCATATCCCTATAAGTACTCGTTTCACTGCGGTCATTATCTCTTCTTCCTCCCTCGCACAAACCCTAGCACCACCGCTAACTCGCAACGACGCCGGCGACGAAGTGCTTCACTACTGCGACCTCTCCGACGCCGTTCTCACGCCGACCGCGGCCACCAGTCTCTCCGCCGTCGTCCTAAGTGTCTTCCGTCGCCAAGTTCGGGCACGGAGGATCGAACTGCTCGGCCACACCTCTCTTCTCGTCTAGCAGTTCCAAGTCTGGTAAATAACAAGCTTTTTACAGCCTCTTTTGATCCTATTGATCCATCACTTTCTGCCGAAAGAGGTTTCTATTCCTTCAAGTTTCATTCCTCTTGTCTGAATCTCATAACTTGCCTAGCATATTCACTTGTTCTTCATGAAGTAGTTAGATTCCTCACTTGTACTAATCTATGGGTTCGTACAAATCTGGAACCAACTTCTTTTCTATAAAGTGAATGTCTTCGCATGATGAGGTCAATGTCTTCTACACTGATTTATCTTCAAAATCTTCTGAGAATGCATATGACCTCTTCCCCTTCCCTCGCACCTTAATGCTGTCACAGGTACATGTCCGTGGGAGAATCTTTTGGTTCTCATAGTCTGCATTCATTTGCAGAATTCCTACAGCGTCACATCAATTCACCTGAAGCAAGTTCCTGTTGGTCAAGCAAAAGGAAGCCTTTGAAGCCTTTGAAAGCTTTGAAGCCTTTGAAGCTTTTGAAGTCTTCCAAGTTAAGCTTCATGGCATCCGAGAAACCATCAAGGAAGGGAGGTAGGCAGAGACGGGGTGACACATCAAAGGATCTGCCTGCAGATTTGGCAGAAACATACCAAACAGATCCTGAAGAAACCTATGCTCAGCGCAAGACACGAATCCAATGGATTCGCAGGTACTGGGCAGAGCAATGGTTCCTATACCGCTTCGTCACCAAAGAATATGCAGAGAAGTGCGCCATCAAGCGGCCATGGGGAGATGCCTTGTACAAGAACCTCGTACCCCGAACCAGAGACGAAGCCATTGCTCAAGGTTTCTTTCCATGCATGGCCAGGGGACAACAGCCAGCTGATGCACATCCATCGTCCCTTCTCTGGTGTCGCGATGACACTCTGTTCAAGCGCAACTTCCAATTTGCCCAGAACTCTGCGAAGCAAAACAAGAAGGAGTTTGGATTGGACTTCAACCCTGGTCCCTCCAGACCAAGGGCAGATGGCACACGCGACGCTAATCCCAATGTCATCGGGCCATTTGCCAATCTCGACGGCCTCATCACTCACATTATAGTCCAAGGGACTGCCGTGAACGACCCTCCAGCAGACACTGAGTCTGATGATGCTCCTGCTGCCCCAGAGCCAAAGCAGATGAAGAAGAAGCCAAAAGCTTCCAAGCCAGTCGCCTCCCCCAAGATCTCCAAAGCGAAGCCATTGGCCACTGCACCTCCTGAAGCCAGTGTGCAGTCTGAAGGCTTATCAAGAGTCTCCAAGCCTCAAGAAGCAAAGAAACCACAGCCACACACCAGCAAAGAGCTAACTGTCGCTGCCGTCCTTCGCTGCGAAGCCATTGATCTGTCCAGTGACGAAGATCTTGGTGATGACTCTCTTGAGCAGCTCATCAAGAGCAAGGAGGAGGCTGAAATCTTCAACAATCTGCCTCTGTTCGATGCAAAAATCATCCACAACTTCATAGATGAGTGGTTTGACACGCCCAACATCAGCTTTGATGATCTGCAGCTGCCCATTGGCCTCAGTGTAGCCTTCCAAGGAGCTATCGCTTCAGAACTCGCTATTGCCCAGTGCATCGTGGAACTGAAGCAAAAGATAGATTTCGAGAAGGCTCAGTTTAAACAGAACATGGCCACGCTCAGCGTCCAAGAGATCAAAGACTTCAAGGTCATGCTGCATGAGCTGAAGGAAAACTTCATGCAGAAACGTGCCGAGGCTCAGGGGTCACGCGAGCGCATGAAGAATTTGGCTGATCTCTGCGTACAGGCCTACAATGAGGCCGAGAAGCGAAAGGCACTTGGGCGTCCCGGCATCGACCCCAGGATGGCCGCCAAGAAAAAGAAGACGCCCACCGTGGCTGAAGAAGAGGCCCCACGCCAAGAAGCTATTCCAATTGTCTTCCCCACCGCCAAGCCTAGCTCGAAGCCAAAGCGCTCACCCGCTTCAGAGCTTAAGAAGACAAGGATAGCCGAAGCTAAAGCAAGGAAGAGGAAACACTCTGAAGCCTCTCCTTCAGACCCCACCACCAAGAAGCGCAAGTCCAAGAAGTCTCGGGCTGCTCCCACAGAGCCCTTGATAGTTGAACCCCTTTCCGTTCGCCGTCCTGATGAAGATCGTCAGCTGACCGTCCATGAGCCTGCTCTCACCGAGGCTCAGCGTGATGAAGACATTCCAGCAGCCGACCCCACCGCTGCTGAAGACATTGGTCTCCAAGACAATGTACAAGATGATGTAGTCCTTCCTCAGCTTGAATCGAGTGAATTGCTCAGTATTGGCCGTCCCTTGACGCCAATCACACAAGATGCATCGTGGGCAGATCGCCCACAAGAGGAAGAGGATGAGCCCCAACCCACTGCAGCTCCACCTGCGTCGCCTGCATTCCGTAGGCTTCGCAGAGGACCAAGGGCTCAGACTGCTAACGACATTCCGGCTGCATCAGCCGAAGCACAAGCAGAAGAACATGAAGAACCTCAAGCTCCATCTCCCCCTCACCAGCAAGAAGAAATTCTCAAGGAGGCTGACACCACTACGGCTGCCACACATAATACTGAAGCATTTGTGGAGCCAGATCAACCAACAGCTTCAAGAGATACTGAAGCAACTACCTCTAACCCTTCTGTGCCTGTATCTGCTGCCGGACCCCAGTTCAATTATCATATTGCGCACAGGCCCCAGGTACAGAAGCCAATTCCACGACTGCCAAGGTTCCCAGGACCAGTCACTGCTCCTGGCTCCTTCAATGTCAATAGCTTCAGGGCAGACAACACTTTCTTCGACCGCTCCAAGAACCCTTACTCAAGGGAAAAGATTGTGTCAGATAGGTTCTGGAGCTACCCACAGCGCGGCTACTACTCCTGCGTCCTCTACAACCAGAACCGTATCTTTCCACATCAGCGCCTTGGAGTTGAAGCTTTTGCTGGTCTGCCTGGTCTGGAAGAAGCCTTGGACTGCTTCAAGAAAGTTGGCCTGCTACCATTTGTCACGGACGAAGAGCACTGGAACGAAGAGCTTCTGCTTCAGTTCTATGCCACATTGCACATCAAGGGATACAACCGAGATCCGAAGACTTGGGTCCTGGAGTGGATGACCGACAACGTCCACCATGAAGCCAATGCATTTGATATCATTGAGCTCACCAGCCTACCCACTCCAGGCGAACACTTCGAAGAAGGCTGCCAACTCCATACTGAAGCAGTTGAGAGCATATTTCAGCGATCTGAGCCGAATATGAGTCAGATGCTCTCGATGATGAAGCCATTGCCTTCTGACGCACCTTACCCAGCGGAGTTCTTCGTTGAAGACTTAGAGTACCTGCCGAGAACTATCTATCACATCATCAGGCGGACTCTATGGCCCATTAAGGGGCACTCTCGATATGCCAAGGTTGAAGGTGCCATGAAGACTCTCATCTTCTGCATCCTACACGACAAATGCTTCAATGCCCAGGATCTCTTCATTTGTCAACTTGCTGCGTCTGGCTCAGATCTCTTTGGTCTGAAGATTTATGCTCCATGGGTTATGAGGCTAATCAAGCTCCACTCTGCGATATCATATCAGCCCTCAGCCCGCAACCACAGAATCTTCCTACCCGATGTGGACACCTCTGCTGAAGCTATTTATCCTGAGCCTGCCAAACAGCCACTAAGTCTTCAGAATGCAGAACACCAAAGCTTCACTCAACATGATGAAGGTGTTGAAGCCATTTCCAGAGTCTATCCAATGGCTGGCACCACACGTGCCCCTGCATCCACTGAAGCCACTGACAGCGAAGCTGGGCAGAGACCCAAGAAACGCGCTCGTACACTCACTGATCGTGAACTTCTTGTGGCTCTGCATCAAAAGCAAGATAGGCATCACGACTGGCTCAAGAGGCAGATGCACAGTCTCATGCAAGACGTCAATCGCATCAGAAATCTGGCCACCAAGAACGCCTTCGTAGCACACGAAACCTGTCGCCGCACTTGGAAAGGCCTCACTATGATGTGCACTGAAGCTGAATTGCAAGAGGATGGCTTCAAGGAGCGTTTCAAGTTTGACTCCACACCCCCCAGACGAGCTGTGTTGCGTGGGACTCCTTCACTTGAAGAATCCGAGTTCTCTTCCTCTGCTACCACCGTGATGGGGAAGATCATTGAGGAGGAAGACAACGCCACATCACCACCAATGTCTTCACCGCGCGTCGTCACTGCCCCAAGCTCGCCTGCTCCACCAAACGTCTCCACCGACCCTGCTGCGCCTGGGAACGCATAGAAAACTCTATGTCTTCAAACCTTTTTGGTCATCACTGACAAAAGGGGGAGAAGCATATGATGTTTATAGTCTTCAAGCGGGTCAATAATATGGGCTGGTGCTTTATATTTTGCATTTTGCTTCGTGCTTACAACTCTCATTTTGCTACATTTGGTTCTTTGAGTTGTAACACTTAAACTTGATGGTCGTCTGCTACTATGTTTGCCACTGTGTTCTTGCGAAGATAAATTCCGCATGTACGACGATAATTTCCGCACTCTTATCATTTTGCAGACGTCCATTTTTCATTATGCATATCATTATCTTCATATATCTTTACGTGCATGATGGACTGTCATCATAAGTTGAAGCGGATTCCCACAAATACAACCTGCTGTGTGCATTTGCTTTCCAGAAGCAAATCACTAAATATGCACATCTTCAGGGGGAGCCCTTGTAGCTTATGAAGACAATTCCTTTACAATTTCACAAATTATATTCCCCGTTGAAAACTTCAACTAGTTTGTCATCAATCACCAAAAAGGGGGAGATTGTAAGTGCATCTAGTGCCACCCCTAGTTGGTTTTGGAGTATTGACGACAAACCTAGTTGAGGGACTAATGTGTTTGTGAGAATTGCAGGATAACACAGGTAGAAGTCCCTCATTGATTCGGTTTAGCTACCAGAGATGACCCCCAAAAATGTACGAAGACATTGAAGACAATGGTGGTTCATGAAGACATTCGTGTCGAAGACAATGACATATGAAGACTCCCCATGAAGCTTTTGGAACTCGAAGACTTAGATCCTTCGTAGCTTTACTTTATTCATGTTGTGTCATAGGAACCACCGTACTGTTAAGTGGGGTCCAAGAAAACCAGTCAGGATGACTGAAGTGATGCCTAATTCAAATCCTATGTCTTCGAGTGAAGACAATGAGAGAAAATCTTGTCCAGAGTCAGACAAGTCAGCTTTACTTGCAGCCCAAGTAAAGTTGCCGTGAGAGTTCAAAATCCGACCGTTAGTACACGTGTCAGTTCCTTAGTGACCCAGGGTCATTTCGGGCAAATCAGGTCAGGGTTGCCAAGTGGCTATAAATAGCCCACCCCCACAACCATAAACGGTTGGCTGCTCAGATTTCAGTGCACGGCTTTTGTCGTTTAAGAGAAACCCACCTCGAAGCCTTTGAGAGAAAATCCTTAGTGAGGAGAAAATCCCTAACCACCCAGAGCCAGAGTAATTGGGCATCACTTAAGTCTTCTTGTCTGAGTGATCTGAAGACTTATTACACTTGAGGACTGTGCATCCTCCAGACGGTTAGGCGTCGCGTTCTGAGCATCCAAGAGGAATTGTGGATTGCCGGTGAACGAAGTCTGTGAAGGTTTGGGAGTCTACCTTGAAGACTTACCAGAGTGATTGGGCGGGGTCTGTGTGACCTTAGCTCAAGGAGAAAACGGTGAGGACTGGGTGTCCTGAGCTGCGTGTTCAGGACTGGGTGTCCGGGACTGTGTGTCCTTTGGTTTAAATACCTAGCCGCTCCAACCAGACGTACAGTTGTCACAGCAACTGGAACTGGTCCAACATATCATTGTCTTCAATGTGTCACTGGTTTCATCTTCACCTCCCTTTACTTACCAGTACACATTGTGAAGCTATTGCATGCCTGCTTAATCTTCTGTCTTCACAACCTGACTGTATGATCTGTTTGGCTTCATAAGTTCTTCCAACCTGATCCTCATTACACTGAAGCTATTTGTCTCTGTGCTTTCACTGTACTGTATATTTGACTATGGCTTGCGTTGTGTAATCTACCTTCCGCTGCATAGTGATAGGCTTCAAGTCTGTTTGTCTTCATAACTTCCACGTTTTGAAGACTTTCTTAAAAATCGCCTATTCACCCCCCTCTAGTCGATATAACGCACTTTCACTTGTTCCATGTTCTCCCTTCCTTACAATTCTGCAATACATCTTTAAATTCAGCATCATGCACATATTGATCTTTGATGGTCTCTAAACCAAATATTTTAAAGTCAAGTTGTGAAAGCATAGTATAACAATGAGACAATGCATCAGCAATAACATTTTCTTTACCCTTCTTGTGTTTAATGACATAATGGAAAGTCTCAATGAATTCAACCCATTTAGCATGTCTACGATTCAGTTTGGCTGTACTTTTAATATGTTTCAAAGATTCATGATCAGAATGTATAAAAATTCTTTGGGCTATAAATAATGTTGCCATGTTTCTAAAGTCCGAACAAGAGCATATAATTCTTTATCATAAGTAGAATAGTTCAGACTAGGCCCACTCAATTTTTCAGAAAAGTATGCAATAGGTTTGCCATCTTGTAATAACACACCTCCTAATCCAATTCCACTAGCAACACATTCAAGCTCAAAAGTCTTATTAAAATCAAGAAGTTGGAGTAAAGGAGCATGTGTGAAGTTATCTTTCAATACCGTGAAGGCTTCTTCTTGTGCGGTACCCCAAACAAAAGGCACATCCTTCTTTGTAAGCTCATTGAGAGGTGCAACAATGGTGCTAAAATCTCTCACAAAACGCCTATAAAAACCAGTGAGTCCAAGAAAACTCACTTGTGTGACCGTTTTAGGCTGCGCCCAACTCTCAATAGCTTCAATCTTGGCTTTATCAACTTCAATTCCTTGTGGAGTAACAACATAGCCAAGAAAAGATAATCGGTCGGTGTAAAAGGTGCACTTCCCAAGGTTACCAACCAAACATGCATCACGTAGAGCAATAAAAACATCATGTAAATGTTCCAAATGTTCCTCCAAAGATCTGCTATAAATCAGTATATCATCAAAATAGACTACCACAAATCGTCCAATGAAAGCACGTAAAACTTCGTTCATTAATCTCATGAAAGTACTAGGTGCATTAGTTAACCCAAAAGGCATGACTAACCACTCATATAATCCAAACTTAGTTTTAAATGCTGTTTTCCATTCAGCCCTCAATTTCAAACAAATTTGATGGTATCCACTACGCAAATCAACTTTGGAGAATATTGTAGAGCCACTCAATTCATCAAGCATATCATCTAGCCTAGTAATAGGATGACGATAACGAATAGTAATATTATTAATGCATCTACAATCAACACACATACGTGATGTACCATCCTTTTTCGGCACTAGAATAATAGGAACATCACAGGGACTAAGGGATTCGCGTATATAACCTTTTTCGAGTAGCTCCTAGACTTGACGCATAATCTCCTTTGTCTCCTCTGGATTGGTACGGTATGGTGCACGGTTGGGTAGCGATGCACCAAGAATTAAGTCAATTTGATGCTCAATCCCTCGAATAGGTGTAATCCCGGTGGCACGTCTTGTGGAAATACGTCAGCGAACTCCTGTAAAATGTTAGTGACAGTAAGAGGCAAAGAGGAAGGAACATCCTCAAAAGGGAATAATGCCTCTTTGCACACAAAAGCATAGCAAACAGATTTGCTGAAATCTAGATCATCAATATCAGATTTGGTGGCAAGTAAACATGCAATTTTCAATTTAATTTTCAAAGCAACAATAGATGGTTTACTATTAGGCTTCATTTCTTGCTCAAATTCTTTTGCCACAATCTGATTTTCACTCTTATTTTTCTCCAGTTTTGCTTTATTAGCTCTATTAGTATCATCTTTCAAAATGGAATCAGGAGTCATAGGAAGCAAAGTGATATTTTTATCCTTATGAACAAGAGTATACTGATTGTTTCTACCATGGTGTATAGAATTTTTATCAAATTGCCATGGTCTACCAAGTAATAAGGAACATGCTTGCATAGGTACCACATCACAATCAACATAATCAGCATATGTAGAGATACTAAAATGCACACGAACAGTACGGGTTACCTTAACCTTGCCGCTGTTGTTGAACCATTGGATGTAGTAAGGATGTGGATGTGGTCTTGTGATGAGAGATAGCTTCTCCACCATCTCCATGCTAGCCAAGTTGTTGCAGCTCCCTCCATCTATGATGACGCGAACAGAACGTTCCTTCACAACTCCCTTGTATGGAACAAATTATGCCACTAATTTTGCTCTGCTTGTGTGACCTGCACACTCAAAACACGTTGAGCAACTAAACATTCATACCTGTCAACATCGTCAGGAGCCATGTATTGCGTCTCATGATTAGAATAATCTCCAACGTGTTCTTCATGTGTAATAAGAGCCAAAGTCTCCTCATCATAGTCACTAGCGGACTCATACCCACCATCCTCAGTAGCAATCATCACACGTTGAGATTTTCATTCTCTCGCATAATGTCCTCTTCCCTTACAACGACGGCAAATAATATCACTTGTGTGCCCTGTTGATGCCATGGAAGAAGAAGAGCTCTGTGTAGGCCCGACATGTGTGCTCTTGGAAGATAGGGGTGGTTGTGCCTGCTTTCTTGTATCACGGTTGGAGGTGGCACCTGATGGAGGTGCTGGTGCAGTGGAAATAGAGGATGCACGTGGTGTCCATGATGAAAGTTGACCTGCAGAAAAGTTAGTTCGCACCAATGCATGCCGATCCTGCACTTTACGTGCAGCTTTACAAGCAAGATGGAATAAATGGGTGATATTATTATACTCCTTATACTCTAGAATGGTCTGAATGTCTCTATTTAATCTACCGATAAAACGTGCAATCATAGCTTCATTCTCCTCAACAATACCACATCTAATCATGCTAGTTTGTAATTTCTGATAATATTCTTCCACAGAATTGTTTCCTTGTCTTAAACGCTGCAATTTTTGAAGCAATTCACGTTGATAATATGGTGGAACCCAACGAGTACGCATAGAAGTTTTCAAAGCAGCCCAACTAGCTGGAATAGGATATAATCTACAATGTTCAGACCACCAAACACATGCAAAACTAGTGAAAGCAGAAACAACAGCAGGAACACGTCTCTCCTCAGGATATTGTAAACATGTAAAATGTTATTCAATTTCTAACTCCCAAGTAAGGTATATATCAGGAACATATCTACCCTCAAATGGTGGAATATTCAACTTTAGTTTAGGAAGATGGTCATGATGATCTTTGACCTCAAGTGGTGGTGCAGCCCTACCATTGCGATGATATGCATGCGGACAACCTGGTGGTGGTGGTGCTAGTGGTTGCACGTAGTTCTGATTTTGATCAACCTCATCCTCGTAATGATCCTCCACCTCTCCAGTAGCAGCAGGAGCTACAGAAGCATCAACAGTAGGTACACCGGCACCAGAAGTTTGACCAGGCTCAAGGGGAACACGCTGTGCTCATCCCACTTGATTTGGAAGTCGATGTTGTTGTTGTTGTTTGCTGTTGTTGTTTGCTGTTGCTGTTGCTGTTGTTGTTGTTGTTGTTGTTGTTGCTGTTGTTGTTGGTGTTGTTGTTGTTGTTGTTGTTGTTGTTGTTGTTGTTTGCTGTTGTTGTTTGCTGTTGCTGTTGCTGTTGCTGTTGTTGTTGCTGTTGTTGTTGCTGTTGTTGTTGTTGTTGTTGTTGTTTGCTGTTGTTGTTTGCTGTTGTTGTTTGCTGTTGTTTGTTGCTGTTGTTGCTGTTGTTGTTGCTGCTGTTGTTGCTGTTGTTGTTGTTGTTGTTGTTGTTGTTGTTGTTGTTGTTGTTGTTGTTGTTGTTGTTGTTGTTGTTGTTGTTGTTGTTGTTGTTGTTGTTGTTGTTGTTGTTGTTGTTGTTGTTGTTGTTGTTGTTGTTGCTGTTGTTGCTGCTGTTGTTGCTGCTGTTGTTGCTGTTGTTGTTGCTGTTGTTGTTGCTGTTGTTGTTGCTGTTGTTGTTGTTGTTGTTGTTGTTGTTGTTGTTGTTGTTGTTGTTGTTGTTGTTGTGCGATAGGTGCAGCGGCTGGTGGTTGTGGAAGACGCGCGAGCAATACATTAAACTTGTTATCGCGCTTTGTTTCGAACGCCTTCTCAATGCCATCTATCTTCTCCATGGCCTCTTCAAATCTATTTAGCACATCTTCCACATGTCCACTCATCATTTGCTGAAACTTATCATGTAACTCTTTGTTTGTTATGTTCTCCCAGTCAGTCTCGTCGGCTTGTGATCCTGCCATGGTTAGCAGCAATAGAAACATACAAGAATATGATCCTACATACTAGTAGGAATTGATGGTGGTGTGGTGGACGGTCATAAATCCGTCAAGCGAATCTCAAATTCTTACCAGTTCTTATCAAGCAGCAGGTGGTGATCGACAACCGTTGTAGTCAAAACTCTCAAAGCTTGGATAGAGCGATTACCAGGGAGAGTCAAACGCACGACGTAGATGTATGTGGAGCTGGGAAGGCTTAATATATGGTAGCAAAAAGGGTCAGCAATAATCAATTCAGAGATGCAAAGTTGAAAAAAACGCTCAACGACGGTACTGTGCTGGTCCTAGGCTAGACCGTGCTAGAGACGCGAGCCTAGAACACTAACAAAATCACGGTGCTGCACGTAAACAAGGGAGGAGCACACTCTGATTCCCCCCCCCTTTTCACTTTTTTTCCTCTTTTTTTTGCTCCGCAACAAATTTTTTCAAAAAAGTCTACAAATGTTCTAAAATCTACCTAGCCAGAATTTTCCAGACTTAGTTTTTTTAGGCTGAACTATTTTTCTACTGCGGGTAACACGGATGTTCGGGAGGCCTACTCTGTCACGACTCGGAGTATGGCGTGATTTGGAAATCCAAAACAGAGTAACCAAATACTGGACTCGGACAACGACTGGTGGCGGAGATGAACCTGGTGGAACTCAGACTAGTAGCGGAGATGAATCTGGCGGAACTCGGATTGGTGACGGATATATGTTGCAGGTGGACTCGGATTGCATGATGGCGGCGGATATGTGGTGGCGTATATGGACTCGGATTGGCGGTGAATATGTGGTGGTGGTATAGGGCAGCGGTGATGAAGTTGATGCGATGGTGGTATATGGCAGCAGCGATGATGATGATGCGGTGGTGATATATGGCAGCGGCGACGTGACAACCTGTGAACATAACTCGAAACTCTAAAGGACTAGATGCTAAGACCAGCAACTTGACACGACGATGCAACCGCAAATTCAACAAAGCAAATACAGAAAAGATTATGAAAAGGCTCAGATTGGTTCAGATAGGATGAACTAACCCTTATTTTTTTGGCTTTTTCATGGACTATAGGTATGAAGAACATACTCGATCTAAACAAGGAAAAACTATAAAATCTCACTGAGCATCCTGGAAATCTGATACCACTTGATAGAGGCAAAGGTGTCCGTCTTTCGATGAGATGGTGGCTACCATTTTGGAGGAGGTTGACTTTGACGATCCGACTATGAACGTGCGAGGACGTCGCGCCTTAACAATCGCTAAACCAACTCCGAGAGGTTATTGACCACACAGGAGCACGATCAACCTGACCACGAAGGTTTGTTTCCTGCAGGCAAACAAAGAACAAGCAAGATACTAAGATTGCAATGTGGATATTGCGAATATAAGAGGAAAGCTTTATTGATCAAGGTCAGGGTCTGTGACGCCTTTGTCTGGTCGTTGAACACAAACGAAGTACGCGAAGTTGCAGCTATGGCGAACTTTAATCTAAACAAAACCCAAAGTCTAAACGATGCCCTACGGGCTGTATATATGGAGGAAGAGGGGGGGGGGATTTCGTGGCCCTTGGAGGAGGGGTCCGAAACCAACCCTAAGTCTTGTTTCCCCACACATACAGACTCTAAACACAGCCTATACTCAAGTATTTTGAAATTACATGGGCCTGACCCAATAATAAGGTGATGCATCACCTATAATAGCCTCTGGACGAAATTTATGAAATGGCATCTTGTATATTTCGTCCAAGTCTTCACGCACACATTGTGGTGGCTTCAAAGTCTTGAAATCATCACTTGTAACTCCGTTCTTGTTCCCCTTGCACATGCCATCATCTCCATGCGTGATCTTGCTCCAATGATCACCCTTCTTGTCCAAGCTAGGCCCTTCATTTGTAAGCAAGACAAATGTATCCAATTTAGGCAGCATCATATTCTCATGAGCATTAGAGTCATTACCAAGAAACGAACGTACCTGGTAATTTAATTAGCGTGTGCGAGCTCTAGTAATTGGTCCTGTATATGTATCAGTTGGGGTTGTGGGTTACTACAGCTCGCGCATGCTAATTAAATTGCCAGGTACTTTTGTTTCTTGGTAATGATTCTAATCTTCATGAGAATATGATGCTGCCTAAATTGGATACATTTGTCTTGCTTACAAATGAAGGGCCTAGCTTGGACAAGAAGGATGATCTATGGAGCAAGATCAAGCATGGAGATGATGGCATGCGCAAGGGGAACAACAACGGAGTTACAAGTGTTGATTTCAGGACCTTGAAGCCACCATAATGAGTGCGTGAAGCCTTGGACGAAATATACAAGATGCCACTTCATATATTTCATCCAGAGGCTATTATAGGTGCTGTGTCACCTTATTATTGGGCTAGGCCCATGTAATTTCAAAATACTTGAGTATAGTCTATTTTTAGAGTCCGTATGTGTGGGGAAACAAGAGTTAGGGTTGGTTTCGGACCCCTTCTCCAAGGGCCACGAAATTCCCCCTCTTCCTCCATATATACAACCCTTAGGCGTCGTTTAGACTTTGGGTTTTGTTTAGACTAAAAGTTCGCCATAGCTGCAACTTCGCGTACTTCGTTTGTGTTCAACGACTAGACAAAGGCGTCACATAACCCCACCTTCATTAATAAAGCTTTCCTCTTATATTCGCAATATCCAGATTGCAATCTCAGTTTCTTTCTTGTTCTTCATTTGCTCGCAAGAAACAGACCTTCGTGGTCAGGTTGATCGTGCTTTGGCATGGTCAATAACCCATCGGAAGTTGGTTTAGCAATTGCTAAGGCGCGACGTCTTGCACGTTCGTAGTCGGATCGTCAAGGTCGACTCCCACAGAAAATGATAGTCACCATCTCATCAAAACATCGGGACACCTTCACCTCTATCAAGTGGTATCAGATTTCCAGGTTGCTCGGTGAGATTTTGCAGTTTTTCGTAGTTTAGATCGAGTCTGTTATCATACCTACAGTCCACGAAAAGCCAAAAAATAGGGTTAGTTCATCATATCCGAACCAGTCTGAGCCATTGCATAGTATTTTTAGTATTTTGCTTTATTGAATTTGCGGTTGCATCGTCGTGTCAAGTTGCTGGTCTTAGCGCCTAGTCTTTTAGAGTTTCTAGTTCTGGTCATATTAGTCACGTTGTCGCCGCACCATCATCATTGCCCTTGCCATCTACCACCACCGCTTATCTACCACCGCTCCAAATCCATATACCACCACCGATCCGTATCCATATACCACCACCGCTCCAAGTCCATATACCACCACCGATTTGTATCCATATACCACCACCACTCCGAGTCCATCTCATATTAGGTTTGCTTTCAAGATCCATCTGTTTCCATATTCGTGTTTCCATGTCTGAGTAGGTTTCGGATTCCATCAATCTTTTGCCGTCCGTAGAAGAGGTTGGTTTCCAAAAAAAAGAGTCCGGAAACCACCCTCCGTTTAGGCCCAAAATTTTCCAAAAATGCACTTGACAAATTTTTTTGGCTATCCTATTTTTAGGTGTTTCCCAGCGTTTTGAGATAGTCGCCGTTATAGAAAGTTTTTTGAGCCGTTTCTATTTTTTGGGTCCGGGTAGTCGAAAACAATTGGTCGCAAATATTTCGTGTCTATCCTGTTATCTTCACTTGGGAAGAGTTTTGAGACACTCGCCATTATAGTGATTCTCGGCAAAAAAAGAGCGCAAAAAAAAGAGCGCAAAAAAGAGCGATTTTTTTCAGAGTGTGCTTTTCCCTTGTTTCCGTGTAGCGCCGTGATTTTGTTAGTGTTCTAGGCTCGTGTCTTTAGCACAGTCTAGCCTAGGGCCAGCATAGTATCGTCGTTGAGCGTTTATTCAACTTTGCATCTCTGAATTGATTATTGCTGACCCTTTTTGCTACCATATTATAAGCCTTCCTAGCTCCACATACATCTACGTCATGCGTTTGACTCTCCCTGGTAATCGCTCTATCCAAGCTTTGAGAGTTTTGACTACAACGGTTGCGGATCACCGCCTGCTGCTGGGTAAGAACTGGTAAGAATTCAAGATTTGCTTGACGGATTTGTGACACCCACCACCACCACCACTTGTTAGTAGTTTGTAGGATCATATTCTTGTGTGTTTCTATTGCTGCTAACCATGGCAGGATCACAAGCCGACGAGACTGACTGGGAGAACTTGACGAACAAGGAGCTTCATGATAAGTTTCAGCAAATGATGAGTGGACAGGTGGAAGATGTGCTAAACAGATTTGAAGAGGCCATGGAGAAGATAGATGGCATTGAGAAGGCGTTCGAAACAAAGCTCGATAGCATGTTTAATGAACTGCTTGCGCGTCTTCCACAACCACCACCGGCTGCACCTGCCACACCTCTTCAACAACAACAACAACGACTACCTCCACGTCACGAAACAGCCCTCCGCCGAGCGAGCCGTGTCCCTCTTGAGCCTGGCCAAGCTGTTGGTGCTGCTATTGATACTTCTGTGGCTCCTGCTGCTGATGAGGAGGAGGATGATTATGCGGGAGATTACAAGGGTGAGGTTGATCAAAATCAGAACTATATGCAACCACCAGCACCTCAACAACAAGGTCGTACACATGCAAATAATCGCAATGGTAGGGTTCCCCCTCAGGTATGAGATAATGACCTTCTCCCTAAATTGAAATTGAATATTCCACCATTTGAGGGTAGATACGTTCCTGATATATATCTTACTTGGGAGTTAGAAACTGAACAACCTTTTACCTGTTAAGAATATCGCGAGTAGAGACGTGTTGCTGCTGCACTTTGTGCTTTCACTAGTTTTGCTTGTGTGTGGTGGTCTGAACATCGTAGATTATATCCGAATAATATTCCAACTACTTGGGCTCCTTTGAAAACTACTATGCATACTCGTTGGGTTCCACCATATTATCAACATGAATTATTTCAAAAATTGCAGCGTTTAAGACAAGGAAAAAATTCTGTAGAGGAATATAATCAGGAATTACAAACTGTCATGATTAGATGTGGTATTGTTGAGGATAATGAAGCTATGCTTGCACATTTTATGGGTGGATTAAATAGAGAGATTCAGACAATTCTAGAGTATAAAGAGTATAATAATATCACTCGTTTATTCCATCTTGCTTGCAAAGCTGAACGTGAAGTGCAGGATCGACAGGCATTGGCATGAACTAACTTTTTTGCAGGTCGACCTTCCTCATGGACGCCTCGTGCATCGTCTACTTCCACACATTCTACTGCATCAGCACCTCCATCAGCTACTACCTCCAGCCGTGATACAAGAAAGCAGGCACAATCACCACTATCTGCCAAGAGCACACCTGCCGGGCCTGCATAGAGCTCTTCTTCTTCCATGGCATCAACAGGGCACACAAGTGATATTATTTGTCGTTGTTGTAAGGGACGAGGTCTTTTTGCGAGAGAATGCAAATCTCAGCGTGTGATGATTGCTACTGAGGATGGTGGGTATGAGTCTGCTAGTGACTATGATGAGGAGACGTTGGCTCTTATTACACGTGAAGAACACAGTGGTGATGATTCTGATCATGAGACGCAATACATGGCTGCTGAAGATGCTGACAAGTATGAATGTTTAGTTGCTTAACGTCTTTTGACTGTGCAGGTTACACAAGCTGAGCAAAATCAGAGGCATAATTTGTTCCATACAAAGGGAATTGTGAAGAAACGTTCTGTTTGCGTCATCATAGATGGAGGGAGTTGCAACAACATGGCTAGCATGGAGATGGTGGAGAAGCTATCTCTCACTACAAGACCACATCCACATCCTTACTACATCCAATGGTTCAACAACAGCGGCAAGGTTAAGATAACACGTACTGTTCATGTGCATTTTAGTATCTCTACATATGCTGATTATGTTGATTGTGATGCGGTACCCATGCAAGCATGTTCCTTATTACTTGGTAGACCATGGAAATGTCATAAAAATTCTATACACCATGGTAGAAACAATCAGTATACTCTTGTTCATAAGGATAAAAATATTACTTTGCTTCCTATGACTCTTGATTCCATTTTGAAAGATGATATTAATAGAGCTAATAAAGCAAAACAGGAGAAAAATAAGAGTGAAAATCAGGTTGTGGCAAAAGAATTTGAGCAACAAATGAAACTTAATAATAAACCATCTAGTGTTGCTTCTAAAATTAAATTGAAAAGTGCATGTTTACTTGCCACAAAATCTGATATTGATGAGCTAGATTTCAGCAATTCTGTTTGCTATGCTTTTGTGTGCAAAGAGGCATTATTATGATTCGAGGACGTGCCTTCCTCTTTGCCCCCTACCGTCACTAACATTTTGCAGGAGTTCGCTGACGTCTTTCCACAAGACGTGCCACCGGGATTACCACCTATTCGAGAGATTGAGCATCAAATTGACTTAATTCCCGGTGCATCGCTACCCAACTGTGCACCATACCATACCAATCCAGAGGAGACGAAGGAGATTATGCGTCAAGTACAGGAGCTTCTCGACAAAGGTTATATACGCGAATCTCTTAGTCCTTGTGTTGTTCCTATTATACTGGTGCCTAAAAAGGATGGTACATCACGTACGTGTGTTGATTGTAGAGGCATTAATAACATTACTATTCGTTATTGTCATCCTATTCCTAGGCTAGATGATATGCTTGATGAATTGAGTGGCTCTACAATATTTTCTAAAGTTGATTTGCATAGTGGATACCATCAAATTCATATGAAACTAGGAGATGAATGGAAAACAACATTTAAAACTAAGTTTGGTTTATATGAGTGGTTAGTCATGCCTTTTGGGTTAACTAATGCACCTAGTACTTTCATGAGACTAATGAATGAAGTTTTACGTTCTTTCATTGGCCGATTTGTGGTAGTCTATTTTGATGATATACTGATTATAGCAAATCTTTGGAAGAACATTTGGAACATTTACGTGCTGTTTTTATTGCTCTACGCGATGCACATTTGTTTAGTAACCTTGGGAAGTGCACCTTTTGCACCGACCGAGTATCTTTTCTTGGCTATGTTGTTACTCCACAGGGAATTGAAGTTGATAAAGCCAAGATTGAATCTATTGAGAGTTGGCCGCAGCCCAAAACGGTCACACAAGTGAGGAGTTTCCTTGGCCTCGCTGGTTTCTATAGGCATTTTGTGAGAGATTTCAGCACCATTGTTGCACCTCTCAATGAGCTTACAAAGAAGGATGTGCCTTTTGTGTGGGGTACCGCACAGGATGAAGCCTTCACGGTATTGAAAGATAAGTTGACACATGCTACTTTACTCCAACTTCCTGATTTTAGTAAGACTTTTGAGCTTGAATGTGATGCTAGTGGAATTGGATTAGGAGGTGTGTTATTACAAGATGGCAAACCTGTTGCATACTTTTCTGAAAAATTGAATGGGCCAAGTCTGAACTATTCTACTTACGATAAAGAATTATATGGTCTTGTTCGGACCTTAGAAACATGGCAACATTATTTATGGCCCAAGGAATTTGTTATACATTCTGATCATGAATCTTTGAAACACATTAAAAGTCAAGCAAAACTGAACCGTAGACATGCTAAATGGGTTGAATTCATTGAGACTTTCCCTTATGTCATTAAACATAAGAAGGGTAAAGAAAATGTTATTACTGATGCATTGTCTCGTCGTTACACTATGCTTTCACAACTTGAGTTTAAAATATTTGGTTTGGAGACCATCAAAGATCAATATGTGCATGATGCTGAATTTACAGATGTATTGCAGGATTGTAAGGAAGGGAGAACTTGGAACAAGTTCGTCCTTAATGATGGATTTGTGTTTCGTGCTAACAAGCTATGCATTCTAGCTAGCTCCGTCTGTCTTTTGTTGTGGAAGGAGGCGCATGGAGGAGGATTAATGGGACATTTTGGCGTGAAAAAGACGGAGGATATTCTTGCTACACATTTCTTTTGGCCAAAGATGAGACGGGATGTTGAGCGTTTTGTTGCACGCTGCACCACATGTCAAAAAGCTAAGTCACGACTCAATCCTCATGTTTTATATATGCCTTTACCTGTACCTAGTGTTCCTTGGGAGGATATATCTATGGACTTTGTTTTAGGTTTACCTCGAACAAAGAAGGGGAGGGATAGCATATTTGTTGTCGTGGATAGGTTCTTGAAAATAGCACACTTTATACCATGTCATAAAAGCGATGATGCTGTTAATGTTGCTGATTTGTTCTTTCGTGCAATTATTCTCTTGCATGGTGTGCCAAATACTATTGTTTCAGATCGTGATACTAAATTTCTTCGCCACTTTTGGAGATTTTTATGGGCTAAGTTGGGTTCTAAACTGCTTTTAGTACTACATGTCATCCCCAAACTGATGGACAAACTGAAGTAGTCAATAGAACATTGTCTACCATGCTTAGGGCTGTTTTGAAGAATAACAAGAAGATGTGGGAAGAATGCTTGCCTCATATTGAATTTTCTTATAATCGGTCGCTGCATTCTACTACTAAGATGTGCCCTTTCAAAATTGTGTATGGTTTCCTACCTCGTGCACCTATTGATTTGTTGCCTCTTCCATCTTCGGAGAATGTTAATTTTGATGCTAAACAACGTGCTGAATTGATCTTAAACATACATGAGTTAACTAAGGAAAATATTGAGCGCATGAATGCTAAATATAAACTTGTTGGAGATAAGGGTAGAAAACGGGTTGTCTTTGCACCTGGAGATCTTGTTTGGTTACATTTGTGTGAGGATAGGTTTCCTAATTTGCGCAAGTCAAAGCTAATGCCACATGCTGATGGTCCTTTTAAGTTGTTAGAAAAAATAAATGATAATGCATATAAACTTGAGTTGCCTGCAGATTTTGGGGTTAGTCCCACTTTTAACATTGCAAATTTGAAGCCTTACTTGGGTGAGGAAGATGAGCTTCCGTCGAGGAAGACTTCAATTCAAGAAGGGGAGGATGATGAGGACATCACTAACAAAGTTACACCCACAACCCCTACTGATACATATACAAGACCAATTACTAGAGCTCACGCACGCCAATTAAATTACCAGGTACTTTCATTTCTTGGTATTGATTCTAATGTTCATGAGAATATGATGCTGCCTAAATTGGATACATTTGTCTTGCTTACAAATGTAGGGCCTAGCTTGGACAAGAAGGATGATCATTGGAGCAAGATCAAGCATGGAGATGATGGCATGCGCAAGGGGAACAACAACGGAGTTACAAGTGATGATTTCAGGACTTTGAAGCCACCATAATGAGTGTGTGAAGCCTTGGACGAAATATACAAGATGCCACTTCATAAATTTCGTCCAGAGGCTATTATAGGTGTTGCGTCACCTTATTATTGGGCCAGGCCCATGTAATTTCGAAATACTTGAGTATAGGCTGTTTTTAGAGTAAGTATGTATGGGGAAACAAGAGTTAGGGTTGGTTTCGGACCCCTCCTCCAAGGGCCACGAAATCCCCCCTCTTCCTCCATATATACAGCCCTTTGGGCGTCTTTTAGACTTTGGGTTTTGTTTGTACTAAAAGTTCACCATAGCTGCAACTTCGCATACTTCGTTTGTGTTCAAACGACCAGACAAAGGCGTCACAGAACCCCACCTTCATTAATAAAGCTTTCCTCTTATATTCGCAATATCCAGATTGCAATCTCAGTTTCTTTCTTGTTCTTCGTTTGCTCGCAGGAAACAGACCTTCGTGGTCAGGTTGATAATGCTCTGGCGTGGTCAATAACCCCTAGGAAGTTGGTTTAGCGATTGCTAAGGCGCGACGTCTCGCACGTTCGTAGTCGGATCGTCAAGGTCGACTCCTGCAGAAAACGATAGTCATCATCTCATTGAAACATCAGGACACCTTCGCCTCTATCATGCTCCGGCGTGGTCAATAACCCCTCGGGGTTGGTTTAGCGATTGCTAAGGCGCGACGTCCTCGCACATTCATAGTCGGATCGTCAAAGTCTACTCCTCCCGAATGATAATCACCATGTCATCGAAAGGCGGGACACCTTTGCCTCTGTCAAGTGGTATGAGATTTCCAGGTTGCTCGGTGAGAATTTTCCAGTTTTTCATACTTTAGATCAAATATGTTCTCATACCTACAGTCCATACAAAAGCCAAAAAAATTAGGGTTAGTTCATCATATCCAAACGAATCTGAGCCTTTGCATAATCTTTTTAGAGTTTTGCTTTGTTGTATTTGCAGTTGCATCATCCTGTTGAGTTGCTAGTCTTAGCGTCTAGTTACCTTAGAGTTTCGAGTTCTGGTCACAGGTTTTCACGTCGCCGCCATACCATCGTCATCGCCATCGCCATATACCATCACCAAATATCCGCTGCCAATCCGAGTCCATATACACCCACTGCATATCCACCACCAATCCGAGTCATATACATCCATTAGGTCACCATCACGGCAATCCGAGTCCACCTCCAGCACAAATTCGCCACCAGTCCGTGCTCCACCGCCCATCATATACCATCACCAGTCTGAGTTCCACAAGATTCATCTCCGCCACCATTCTTCCGAGTCCAGTATTTGTTCCTTTATTTTTGAGTTCCAGATCACGCGATACTATGAGTCGTGACCAAGTCAGACTGCCCAACTTTCGTGTCACCCGTAGAAGAAAAATTGTTCCAGTTTCAAATAAACTAAGTCTGGAAAATTCTGGCTAGGAAGTTTTTAGACCATTTTTAGACTTTTTCAAAGTAAAATTGTTGCGGAGCAAAAAAAGGAAAAAAGTGCAAAAAAGGTGAAAAAAATCAGAGTGTGCTCCTCCCTTTTTTACGTGCCACGCCGTGATTTTGTTAGTGTTCTAGGCTCGCATCTCTAGCACGGTCTAGCCTAGGACCAGCACAGTACCGTCGTTGAGCGTTTATTCAACTTTGCATCTCTAAATTGATTATTGCTGACCCTTTTTGCTACCATATTATAAGCCTTCCCAGCTCCACATACATCTACTTCATGTGTTTGACTCTCCCTGGTAATCTCTTTATCCAAGCTTTGAGAGTTTTGACTACAACGGTTGCCGATAACCACCTGCTGCTTGGTAAGAACTGGTAAGAATTTGAGATTCGCTTGATGAATTTGTGACTTTCCACAACACCACCGCCACTTCCTAGCAGTCTATTGGATCATATTCTTGTGTTTTACTCTTGCGGCTAACCATGCCAGGATCACAAGCGGGTGAGCTAGACTGGGAGAACATGATGAACAAGGGGATCCATGATAAATTCCAGGAAATGTTGGGTCCACAGGTAGAAGACGTGATGGCCAGTTTTGGCAAGGCGTTAGCGAGGATTGATAATGTTGAGAAGACAATTGACAACAAGATGGATGCCAAGTTTGCTGAAGTGCTTGCGCGTCTACCTCCACCTACTGCTTCTACTGCACCGTTGCAACAACAACAACAACAACAACAACAACAACAACAACAACAACAACAACGACAACAACCTCCACATCGCGAAACAGCCCTCCGCGGAGCGAGTCGTGTTCCTCTTGAGCCCGGCCAAACTTCTGGTGCCGCTGCTACTGTCGTTGATGTTTCTATGGCTCCTGCTGCTGCGGAGGAGGACGATTATGTGGGCGATTATGAGGATGAGGTTGACCAAAATCAGAACTGCATGCAACCATCAGTACCACCACCAGGTCGTCCACATGCAAATAATCGCAATGGTAGGACTGCACCACCACCTCAGGTGCGAGATCATGACCATCTTCCTAAACTAAAATTGAATATTTCACCATTCGAGGGTAGATATGTTCCTGATATATATCTTACTTGGGAGTTAGAAACTAAACAATGTTTTGCATGTTTACAATATCCTGAGGAAAGACGTGTTGCTGTTGCTATTTGTGCTTTCACTAGTTTTGCATGTGTTTGGTGGTCTGAACATTGTAGATTATATCCTATTCCTGCTACTTGGGCTGCTTTGAAAACTACTATGTGTACTCGTTGGGTTCCACCATATTATCAACGTGACTTACTTCATAAATTGCAGCGTTCAAGATAAGGAATTTTTTTTGTAGAGGAATATTATCAGGAATTGCAAACTGGCATGATTAGATGTGGTATTGCTGAGGATAACGAAGCTATGCTTGCATGTTTTATGGGTGGATTAAATAGAGTGATTTAGACAATTTTAGAGTATAAGGAGTATAATAATATCACTCATTTATTCCATCTTGCTTGCAAAGCTGAACATGAAGTGCGGGATCGACATGCATTGGCACGAACTAACTTTTTCTGCAGGTCGACCTTCATCATGGACACCGCGTGCATCCTCTACTTCCACATGTTCTACTGCATCGGCACGTCCGTCAGCTGCCACCTCCAACCGTGATACAAGAAAGCAGGCACAACCACCACTATCTGCCAAGAGCACAGCTACCAGGCCTGCATAGAGCTCTTCTTCATCCATGGCATCAACAGGGCACATGATACGTCTCCGTCGCATCTACTTTTCCAAACACTTTTGCCCTTGTTTTGGACTCTAACTTGTATGATTTGAATGGAACTAACCTGGACTGACGCTGTTTTCAGCAGAATTGCCATGGTGTTGTTTTATGTGCAGAAAACAAATATTCTCGGAATGACCTAAAACTCCACGGAACATCTTAGAAAAAATAATAAAAAATCCTCGCCAAACATGAAGACCAGGGGGCCCACACCCTGTCCACGAGGGTGGGGGCGCGCCCCCTACCTCGTGGGCCCCCTGGATGCCCTCCGACGCCAACTCCAGCTCTATATATTTGCTTTCGGAGAGAAAAATCAGAGAGAAGAAATCATCACGTTTTACGATACGGAGCTGCCACCAAGCCCTAAAACCTCTCGGGAGGGCTGATCTGGAGTCCGTTCGGGGCTCCGGAGAGGGGGATTCATCACCGTCGTCATCATCAACCATCCTCCATCACCAATTTCATGATGCTCACCGCCATGCGTGAGTAATTCCATCGTAGGCTTGCTGGACGGTGATGGGTTGGATGAGATTTATCATGTAATCGAGTTAGTTTTGTTAGGGTTTGATCCCTAGTATCCATTATGTTCTGAGATTGATGTTGCTATGACTTTGCTATGATTAATGCTTGTCACTAGGGCCCGAGTGCCATGATTTCAGATCTGAACCTATTTATGTTTCCATGAATATATGTGAGTTCTTGATCCTATCTTGCAAGTCTATAGTCACCTACTATGTGTTATGATCTGGCAACCCTGAAGTGACAATAATCGGGACCACTCCCGGTGACGACCTTAGTTTGAGGAGTTCATGTATTCACTATGTGCTAATGCTTTGTTCCGGTTCTCTATTAAAAGGAGGCCTTAATATCCCTTAGTTTCCGATAGGACCCCGCTGCCACGGGAGGGTAGGCCAAAAGATGTCATGCAAGTTCTTTTCCATAAGCACGTATGACTATATACAGAATACATGCCTACATTACATTGATGAATTGGAGCTAGTTCTGTGTCACCCTATGTTATGACTGTTACATGATGAACCGCATCCGGCATAATTATTCATCACTGATCCGGTGCCTACGAGTTTTCCATATACTGGTTCTCGCTTATTTACTTTCCCGCAGCTACTGTTACAATCACTACAAAATACCAACAACATTACTTTTGCTGTCTTTACTTTTGTTGCTGCTACCACCACTATCATATTATTTTCGCTCGCTTTAACGCAATACCGCATTACGCTTCCCTCATGCTTAAGATGCCCGGTCCACGCAACATCATTACAGTAAATGGAAATATTGAGCGCTCCTTGCACGCGGAAGACCGTGCGGCTGCCTTGGCAGTCGCACACTAAACGGACTCACCAACTAAAGCATCTAACAGGTCGTTAAGACCACAGATACGGTTGGACGAGTCCGGTACAGCTATATGTAATTGGCACAGGTTTGATGGCTATACCCCTATTACAGTACAAGGGGCTCAACGCACACGCACAAGTGTCAATTAGGCTCAACTTCACTCATTTTGAACTATATATTGTTTATTCAGTATAACTTAGCTTTTGCACGGCAACTTTTCAATTAAGTTCCTCTCTTTTTCAGATGACCATCGTGCTACACCCGTCCAGAATACGGCACAACGGAGACACAGGCGCAAACGTGCAGCAGGGACCCGTTCCAAGGATTCTTTCTAGATTAAGACCCTGCGTAAACCTTTTTTACCGTCTCTTGTTGATACACATCCCCCGGATTCTCAGTACAATGGAGAAGGATGCTGACGTATTGGCATGTGGCCACGTTAGAAAATTGCACGTACCAGGACACCATGGGCTTATTACAAAGGGCACTGTTTAGGCCCGGTCTACACCATAAGGACCGAATACCTTAGGGAGTGTTCGGCGTCGCGAGTTTGGCATTATATGCATCAGCTCCGAATCATGTCTTTGGTCAAATGTTGGGTTTGCCCGGCTCCTGTGTTTTGATGCCTTACGTTCTGCTCTATCGGCTAAGGCGGCACCAAGAGAACCACTGCGATTGTGCCCTGGTTCATCCGGACGAGTACCTCAGTAGAGAAAGCCAAAAACTGACTGTCATGATATAGCGTGAGATTGGTCAACCACTCGATGACCTACCGGAATCTTCGGGATTCCTCCGTCTTAACGAAGGGTCGTTTCCTAGCCAGGCATGTACGCACCCTGAATTCGGATGAGTGCGGAGCCACCAGGGGCTATATAGTAGCCCCACTGTCAAACTCCTCTGGCTAAGTGAAAGTGTTAAAGCATTATAGTCCGGTTGCCTAGTTCGCTGCGCTATCACCTCCTTAATGGATCAAGACGTTGGATCAAGTGTGAACATGTGTCTTCTGCAAACACCCCCGCATTATATGCATGGGGGCTAAAGCCGACGGCTAGAATCTTTCAGGTTATATACATATATACATAAACGGCAGCACAGGAGGCATCATAATACTTTTGGGCAAAAGTATAAATACAGCCATGATAAACTTAATAAAACATTGTTTTTACAATGGGGATACATGTCATTCAAACATAATATTCTTCGAGCACTGGGCCTCTATCGAATGAGCGCCTTCGAGAACTTCTTCAAAATAGTGCTCGGCAGCCAGTCGGCCTATCGCCGAGCCATGCGCCGTGACAGTGGTGGCATCCATCTCCGCCCAATATGTTTTGACTTGGGCAAGGGCCATCCACGAGCCTTCTATGCACGCCGACCTCTTCATCACATTAATGCGCGGCACCGCACCAAGGAACTGCTGCACCAAACTAAAATAGCTGTTCGGCTTTGGCCTTTCCGGCCACAGATGATCCACAACAGACCTCACGGCGAGTCCGGAAAATCTATTCAGCTCGGCCCATTCGGCAAGCCGATCATTCAATGGAAGCGGATGCTCTGGAACATTAAACTGTGACCAGAATAGCTTGTCCACTTCACGATCTGTTTGATCTCGGAAGTATTCGGCTGCATCGACAGCACTCGCCGCCAAGTCCAGATATGCGTCCGCCGAACTCCACAGCCGGTCCAGAGGGGCATACCGAGGATCTCCAAACTTCCTCCGCAGCATGAAGGGTTTCCCAACCGCGATATCCCCGGCTTGACACAGCTCCTCCTTCTTCGCTCTCATCGCCGAGCGGGTGTCTTTGGTCGCCATCGTGGCCTTTTCCAGGTCCGTCGCCTTTGCCCGGTTTTCTTCTTCAAGAAGCTGGCAACGGTCGGCAGTGTCTTTTAACTTTACATCCATCTTGGCCATTTTCTCTTTGCTCTCGCAATGTGCGGCCTTTTTGGCTCTTAACTCTTCGGCCGCCTTTAAAGCGGCCGCATTCCTACTCCTTGCTTGCTCCTTGGCTCGGGCAAAGCTCCGCCCGAAGGGCCACCACGGTGGCAGATCCATCTGCAGTCACAACATATTAAAGATACTGGCATCATGCTGCTCTTATTATGTGACGATCACCAGAAAAATCACTTACCCTGTGCCTCGTCAAGCCGCTTGTTGACAAGCACAATGTCGGCATCTGCCGCATCCAGTTGCCGCTTTAATCCGGCAAACCCATCAGTCCGGCTAGCCACCGGAGCTTTAACCAGCTGCACATAAAGGCGGTCTGGTCATTACCTGGGACTACGATCCTCTGTTCGCCGCCGTTCTCGATGACAACCAGAGTCTCAGGGGCTACTATCTACCCAGGGCACACCTTAAAATGTGCGGTACTGTCAAAAATTTACATCATTTCATGTACCTCAAAACACGTCAGTAGACTCATAAAGGCTTCATGCAACCCACTTTCGGTGGACGAAATCCATTCAATCACCGTACCCATCAATGTACGGTGCTCTTCTGAGATAGTCCCTCGCTCTAGCAGATCCCTCAGTACGTCCGACCGCATACTAGATGGTGCCGGACACTTTCGGTGGCTCTCTTAAAGAGGCAGATACTGGGGACTTCGGGTGGCCATAGGATTGTCTTCTGGCCTCGCCAGATCCGGAGAGACCCTCCGCGACGACACTTCAAGGTCGCCCGCTTCTTGAGCTGGGGAGTCCGGGGGAGGCATTTCGCTCTCCATCATCTCCGGAAGAAGATCCCCCGAAGACGAGCTCTACTTCGAAGGGCTAAGATCCGAACTCCAAGATAAATGATTCAGTTATTTTCCTCAGAAGTAAGGTAGGATACCTTTACTATTAAGTACTTTTTGATTACTTACAGCTCGTTAGAGGGTTGATCCCCGCACGGAAATTGTGCAGCAAGAGCACCCTCCGAGGCAGGACCCTCCGGTGGAGATTTCTTCTCCCGTTTGGAAACCTTGGTTTCCGAATCTTCAGAGGTAGTCCTCTTCCTTCCCTGGAGCGAGAGAATGTCAGATTCTTCCCCTGGGTTATCCTCCCCCACGGAGACGCTCATTCCCTCGGTTGGAATAGGTAGCGGTGGAGGCCCACTTTCGCCCTCTTTATTCCCCCCTTCATCTTCCTTTGAGGGCACCAGGCAAGGTGATGGCTCGAGCATCTTTTCCAGCACCGGATTGTCCAAGCCTTCAGGAAGGGGGACCGAACACCGGATCATCTTCGCCTTTGTTATCCAGTCCTGGTCAAAGAGCGATTCTTCAGAATGATGTCAGGATAAAAAAAGACAGTGTGTTCGGCCATGGGGTTACTTACTTGGGCCGCGCTGCGGTTGCTACTCAGGCCCACATCCTCGGTAGTGTCCGGACACTCTATTTGGGGTCCGAAGAACGATTTGTACATCTCCTCATGCACCAGGCCGAGGAAATTCTGAATGGTGCGCAGTCCTTCCGGGTTGAATCCCCACATGCGGAGGGGCTGGCGTTTGCAAGGTTGGACTCGACGAACTAGCATGACTTGCATTACCATAACAGACTGAAATCTCCCTCGAAGAGATCTCGGATGCGGCTCTGCAGTATGGGCACGTCCTTGGCCGGCCCCCAGCTCAGCCCCCTGCTGATCCATGACATCAATTGTGGTGGAGGGCCCGAGCAGAAGGTGGGGGCGGCTACCCACTTGGCACTTCGGGGAGCTATGACGTAAAACCACTCCCGTTGCCACAATCTGGACACCTCTGGAAAGGAACCCTTCGGCCATGGAGTGCCAACAATTTTGCTTATTAGAGCACCTCCGCACGCTGCGTACTGCCCCTCGATCATCTTCGGCTTCGCGTCAAAGGTCTTGAGCCACATGCCGAAGTGAGGGGTAATGCGGAGGAAGGCCTCACAAACGACAATAAATGACGAGATGTGAAGGAGGGAATCCGGGGCTAGGTCGTGAAAATCTAGCCCGTAATAGAACATAAGACCCCTAACAAAGGGATCCAGAGCGAGGCCTAGTCCTCGGAGGAAGTGGGAGACGAACAAAACGCTCTCGTTGGGTTCGGGAGTAGGGATGACCTGCCCTCGGGCGGGCAGCCTATGCGAAATTTTGGCCGTCAGGTATCTTGCATCCCTCAACTTCTTGATATCCTCCTCCTTGACGGAGGAAGGCATCCACCATCCTTGAAGGCTGGATCCGGACATGATTAAAGGTCTGAAGCACCTGACCTTGGCTTTGGGTGTTAGAACTCGAGGCGGGGGAAGGATTCGATTGAGCATGGGAGGGAAGAAGTAAAAGCCTTGTCCCTTTATAAAGAGGGTGAATATCAAGCGTCCTCCTCGTGGCCGTTTGAGACTTGCCTAAAATCTAGGAGTCCTAGGCACGGTTAGGTTACCCACGCCCGTCTTGATGAGAATCCCATAATAAAGGGAACACGATCTCTGCTTTGACAAGACGTGTCGAGAAACCGCCTCGCGTTATGTGTGGGGTTGGTTAAGGAAAAACGGTTCGAATAATTACCGGGCCATGGCATGATGTCATGCTACCAAAACGTGTTAGCAGATTGGATTTGTGGAAATATTATTCTCTCTATGGTGGTATGTGGAATTTATTTTGCAGGGTCAGACACTATCTTTGTATTCAAATTCTTCCGTGGTGTATTCGGAGGAGGAACCCGCCTTGCAATGCCGAAGACAACACTGCGCGCCGGACTCATCGTCATTGAAGCCTGGTTCAGGGGCTACTGAGGGAGTCCTAGATTAGGGGGTCTCCGGACAGCCGGACTATATCCTTTGGCCGGACTGTTGGACTATAAAGATACAAGATTGAAGACTTCGTCCCGTGTCCGGATGGGACTCTACTTGGCGTGGAAGGCAAGCTGGGCAATACGGATATGTATATCTCCTCCTTTGTAACCGAGCTTGTGTAACCCTAGCCTCCTCCAGTGTCTATATAAACCGGAGGGTTTTAGTCCGTAGGACAACATACAATCATACCATAGGCTAGCTTCTAGGGTTTAGCCTCTCCGATCTCGTGGTAGATCAACTCTTGTACTACTCATGTTATCAAGAATAATCAAGCAGGACGTAGGGTTTTACCTCCATCAAGAGGGCCCGAACCTGGGTAAAACATTGTGTCCCCTGCCTCCTGTTACCATCCGGCTTAGACGCATAGTTCGAGATCCCCTACCCGAGATCCGCCGGTTTTGACACCGACAACGCTCTTGGTTCCTTGCTTGAGGAGTTGGAATTTCTTGATGAGGTCGCGGTTGTAGTAGGTGTTGGGCAACGTAGTAATTTCAAAAAATTTCCTACGCACAAGCAAGATCATGGTGATGCATGGCAACGAGAGGGGAGAGTGTGATCTACGTACCCTTGTAGATCGACAACGGAAGCGTTTGGTTGATGTAGTCGTACGTATCCACGGCCCGACCGATCAAGCACCAAAACTATGGCACCTCCGAGTTCTAGCACATGTTCAGCTCGATGACGATCCCCGGACTCCGATCCAGCAAAGTGTCGGGGAAGAGTTCCGTCAGCACGACGGCGTGGTGACGATCTTGATGTACTACCGTCGCAGGGCTTCGCCTAAGCACCGCTACAATATTATCGAGGACTATGGTGGAAGGGGGCACCGCACACGGTTAAGAATATGATCACGTGGATCAACTTGTGTCTCTAGGGGTGCCCCTGCCTCCGTATATAAAGGTTCAAGAGGGGGAGGCCGGCCGGCCATCATAGGGCGCGCCAAGAGGAGTCCTACTCCCTCCGGGAGTAGGACTTCCCCCCCAATCCTAGTTGGAATAGGATTCGCGAGGTGGGAACAGAGAGAGAGAGAGAGAGAGAGAGGGAGGGGGGCGCCGGCCCCCTCTCTCCTTGTCCTATTTGGACTAGGGGGGAGGGGCACGCGGCCCAGCCCTGGCCGCCTCTCCTCTTCTTCCACTAAGGCCCATTAAGGCCCATGTACCTCCCGGGGGGTTCCGGTAACCTCCCGGTTTTCCGGTAAAATCCCGATTTCACCCGAAACACTTCGATATCCAAATATAGGCTTACAATATATCAATCTTTATGTCTCGACCATTTTGAGACTCCTTGTCATGTCCGTGATCATATCCGGGACTCCGAACAAACTTCGGTACATAAAAATGCATAAACTCATAATATAACTATCATCGTAACCTTAAGCGTGCGGACCCTACGGGTTCGAGAACAATGTAGACATGACCGAGACACGTCTCCGGTCAATAACCAATAGCGGAACCTGGATGCTCATATTGGTTCCTACATATTCTACGAAGATCTTTTATTGGCCAGACCGCATAACAACATACGTTGTTCCCTTTGTCATCGGTATGTTACTTGCCCGAGATTCGATCGTCGGTATCCAATACCTAGTTCAATCTCGTTACCGACAAGTCTCTTTACTCGTTCCGTAAGACATCATCCCGCAACTAACTCATTAGTTGCAATGCTTGCAAGGCTTAAGTGATGTGCATTACCGAGAGGGCCCAGAGATACCTCTCCGACGATCGGAGTGACAAATCCTAATCTCGAAATACGTCAACCCAACATGTACCTTTGGAGACACCTGTAGAGCACCTTTATAATAACCCAGTTACGTTGTGATGTTTGGTAGCACACAAAGTGTTCCTCCGACACACGGGAGTTACATAATCTCATAGTCATAGGAACATGTATAAGTCATGAAGAAAGCAATAGCAACATACTAAACGATCGGGTGCTATGCTAATGGAATGGGTCATGTCAATCAGATCATTCAACTAATGATGTGATCCTGTTAATTAAATAACAACTCTTTGTCCATGGTTAGGAAACATAACCATCTTTGATTAACGAGCTAGTCAAGTAGAGGCATACTAGTGACATTCTGTTTGTCTATGTATTCACACATGTATTATGTTTCCCGTTAATACAATTCTAACATGAATAATAAACTTTTATCATGATATAAGGAAATAAATAATAACTTTATTATTGCCTCTAGGGCATATTTCCTTCAGTCTCCCACTTGCACTAGACTCAATAATCTAGATTATACAGTAATGATTCACATCACCATGTGATTAACACCCATAGTTCACATCGTCAGGTGACCAACACTCAAAGGGTTTACTAGAGTCAGTAATCTAGTTCACATATCTATGTGATTAACACCCAAAGAGTACTAAGGTGTGATCATGTTTTGCTTGTGAGATAATTTTAGTCAACGGGTCTGTCACATTCAGATCCGTAAGTATTTTGCAAGTTCTATGTCTACAATGCTCTACACGGAGCTACTCTAGCTAATTGCTCCCACTTTCAATATGTATCTAGATTGAGACTTAGAGTCATCTAGATTAGTGTCAAAACTTGCATCGACGTAACCTTTTACGACGAACCTTTTGTCACCTCCATAATCGAGAAACATATCCTTATTCCACTAAGGATAATTTTGACTGCTGTCCAGTGATCTACTCCTAGATCACTATTGTATTCCCTTGCCAAAATCAGTGTAGGGTATACAATAGATCTGTTACACAGCATGGCATACTTTATAGAACCTATGGCCAAGGCATAGGGAATGACTTTCATTCTCTTTCTATCTTCTGCCATGGTCGGGTTTTGAGTCTTACTCAACTTCACACCTTGTAACACAAGCAAGAACTCTTTCTTTGACTGTTCCATTTTGAACTACTTCAAAATCTTGTCAAGGTATGTACTTATTGAAAAATCTTATCAAGCGTCTTGATCTATCTCTATAGATCTTGATGCTTAATATGTAAGTAGCTTCACCGAGGTCTTTCTTTGAAAAACTCCTTTCAAACACTCCTTTATGCTTTGCAGAATAATTCTACATTATTTCCGATCAACAATATGTCATTCACATATACTTATCAGAAATGTTGTAGTGCTCCCACTCACTTTCTTGTAAATACAGGCTTCGCTGCAAGTCTGTATAAAACTATATGCTTCGATCAACCTATCAAAACGTATATTCCAACTCCGAGATGCTTGCACCAGTCCATTGGTGGATCACTGGAGCTTGCATATTTTGTTAACACCTTTAGGATTGACAAAACTTTCTAGTTGCATCGTATACAACTCTTCTTTAATAAATCCATTAAGGAATGTAGTTTTGTTTATCCATTTGCCCGATTTCATAAAATGCGGCAATTGCTAACATGATTCGGACAGACTCAAGCATAGATACGAGTGAGAAACTCTCATCGTAGTCAACACCTTGAACTTTGTTAAAAACCTTTTTCGACAAGTCTAGCTTTGTGGATAGTAACACTACTATCAACGTCCGCCTTCCTCTTGAAGATCCATTTACTTGCCGATCATCGGGCAAGTCAATCAAAGTCCATACTTTGTTCTCATACATGGATCTCATCTCAGATTTCATGGCCTCAAGCCATTTCGCGGAATCTGGGCTCACCATCGCTTCTTCATAGTTCGTAGGTTCGTCATGGTCTAGTAACATATCCTCCAAAACAGGATTACCGTACCACTCTGGTGCAGATCTTATTATGGTTGACCTACGAGGTTCGGTAGTAACTTGATCCAAAGTTTCATGATCATCATCATTAACTTCCTCACTAATCGGTGTAGGCATCACTGGAACTGATTTCTGTGATGAACTACTTTCCAATTCGGGAGAAGGTACAATTACCTTATCAAGTTCTACTTTCCTCCCACTCACTTCTTTCGAGAGAAACTTCTTCTCTAGAAAGTATCCATTCTGAGCAACGAATGTCTTGCCTTCGGATCTGTGATAGAAGGTGTACCCAACTGTCTCCTTTGGGTATCCTATGAAGACACATTTCTCTGATTTTGGTTTGAGCTTATCATGATGAAACTTTTTCTTATAAGCTTCGCAACCCCAAACTTTAAGAAACGACAACTTTGGTTTCTTGCCAAACCATAGTTCATATTGTGTCGTCTCAATGGACTTAGATGGTGCCCCTTTTTAATGTGAATGCAGCTGCATGGTCCCAAAACGATATTGGTAAATCAGTAAGAAACATCATAGATTGTACTGTATCCAATAAAGTACGGTTATGATGTTTGGACACACCATTATGCTGTGGTGTTCCAGGTGGCGTGAGTTGCGAAACTATTCCGCATTGTTTCAACTGTAGACCAAACTCATAACTCAAATATTTGTCTCCGCGATCAGATCGTAGAAACCTTATTTTCTTGTCACGATGATTTTCCACTTCACTCAGAAATTCTTTGAACTTTTCAAATGTTTCAGACTTATGTTTCATCAAGTAGATATACCCATATCTGCTCAAATCATCTGTGAAGGTCAGAAAATAACGATACCCGCCGCGAGCCTTAACACTCATCGGATCGCATACATCAGTTTGTATTATTTCCAATAAGTCAGTTGCTCGCTCCACTGTTCCGGAGAACGGAGTCTTAGTCATCTTGCCCATGAGGCATGGTTCGCAAGCATCAAGTGATTCATAATAAAGTGATTCCAAAAGCCCATCAGCATGGAGTTTCTTCATGCGCTTTACACCAATATGACCTAAACGGCAGTGCCACAAATAAGTTGCACTATCATTATTAACTTTGCATCTTTTGGTTTCAATATTATAAACATGTGTATCACCATGATCGGGATCTAACGAACCATTTTCATTGGGTGTGTAACCATATAAGGTTTTATTCATGTAAACAGAACAACAATTGTTCTCTAACTCAAATGAATAACCGTATTGCAATAAACATGATCAAATCATATTCATGCTCAACGCAAACACCAAATAACACTTATTTTGGTTCAACACTAATCCCGAAACTATAGGGAGTGTGCGATGATGATCATATCAATCTTGGAACCACTTCCAACACACATCGTCACTTCACCCTTAACTAGTCTCTGTTTATTCTGCAACTCCCGTTTCGAGTTACTAATCTTAGCAACTGAACTAGTATCAAATACTGAGGGGTTGCTATAAACACTAGTAAAGTACACATCAATAATCATGTATATCAAATATACTTATGTTCACTTTGCCATCCTTCTTATCCGCCAATCATTTGGGGTAGATCCGCTTCCAGTGACCAGTCCCTTTGCAGTAGAAGCACTCAGTCTCAGGCTTAGGTCCAGACTTGGGCTTCTTCACTTGAGCAGCAACTTGCTTGCTGTTCTTCTCGAAATTCCCCTTTTTCCCTTTGCCCTTTTCTTGAAACTAGTGATCTTGTCAACCATCAACACTTGATGCTCTTTCTTGATTTCTACCTTCATTGATTTCATCATCATGAAAAGCTCAGGAGTCGTTTTCGTCATCCCTTGCATACTATAGTTCATCACGAAGTTCTACTAACTTGGTGATGGTGACTAGAGAATTCTATCAATCACTATCTTATCTGGAAGATTAACCCCCACTTGATTCAAGCGATTGTAGTACCCAGACAATTTGAGCACATGCTCACTAGTTGAGCGATTCTCCTCCAACTTTTAGCTATAGAAGTTGTTGGGGACTTCATCTCTCAACTCGGGTATTTCTTGAAATATTAACTTCAACTCCTGGAAGATCTCATATGGTCCATGCCATTCAAGACGTCCTTGAAGTCCCGATTCTAAGCCGTTAAGCATGGTGCACTTAACTATCAAGTAGTCATCATATTGAGCTAGCCAACATTCATAACGTCTGCATCTACTCCTGCAATAGGTCTGTCACCTAGCGGTGCATCAAGGACATAATTCTTCTGTGCAGCAATGAGGATAAACCTCAGATCACGGATCCAATCCGCATCATTGCTACTAACATCTTTCAACACAATTTTCTCTAGGAACATATCAAAATAAACATATGAAAGCAACAACGCGAGCTATTGATCTACAACATAGATATGCTAATACTACCAGGACTAAGTTCATGATAAATTAAAGTTCAATTAATCATATTACTTAAGAACTCCCACTTAGATAGACATCCCTATAATCATCTAAGTGATCACGTGATCCATATCAACTAAACCATAACCGATCATCACGTGAAATGGAGTAGTTTTCAATGGTGAACATCGCTATGTTGATCATATCTACTATATGATTCACGCTCGATCTTTCGATGTCAGTGTTCCGAGGCCATATCTGCATATGCTAGGCTCGTCAAGTTTAACCTGAGTATTCTGCGTGTGCAAAACTGGCTTGCACCCATTGTAGATGGACGTAGAGCTTATCACACCCGATCATCACGTGGTGTCAGGGCACGACGAACTTTGGCAACGGTGCATACTCAGGGACAACACTTTTATCTTGATAATTTAGTGAGAGATCATCTTATAATGCTACCGTCAATCCAAGCAAGATAAGATGCATAAAAGATAAACATCACATGCAATCAATATAAGTGATATGATATGGCCATCATCATCTTGTGCCTGTGATCTCCATCTCCGAGGCACCGTCATGATCACCATCATCACCGGCGCGACACCTTGATCTCCATCGTAGCATCGTTGTCGTCTCACCAATCTTATGCTTCTACGACTATCGCTACCGCTTAGTGATAAAGTAAAGCATTACATCGCGATTGCATTGCATACAATAAAGCGACAACCATATGGCTCCTGCCAGTTGCCGATAACTCGGTTACAAAACATGATCATCTCATATAGTAAAATTTAGCATCATGTCTTGACCATATCACATCACAACATGCCCTGCAAAAACAAGTTAGACGTCCTCTACTTTGTTGTTGCAAGTTTTACGTGGCTGCTACGGGCTTAAGCAAGAACCAATCTTACCTACGCATCAAAACCACAACGATAGTTTGTCAAGTTGGTGTTGTTTCAACCTTCGCAAGGACCGGGCGTAGCCACACTCGGTTCAACTAAAGTTGGAGAAACTGTCACCCGCAAGCCACCTATGTGCAAAGCACGTCGGGAGAACCGGTCTCGCGTAAGCGTACGCGTAATGTCGGTCCGGGCCGCTTCGTCCAACAATACCGCCGAACCAAAGTATGACATGCTGGTAAGCAGTATGACTTATATTGCCCACAACTCACTTGTGTTCTACTCGTGCATATAACATCAACATATAAAACCTAGGCTCAGATGCCACTGTTGGGCAACGTAGTAATTTCAAAAAAATTCCTACGCACACGCAAGATCATGGTGATGCATAGCAACGAGAGGGGAGAGTGTGATCTACGTACCCTTGTAGATCGACAACGGAAGCGTTTGGTTGATGTAGTCGTACATCTCCACGGCCCGGCCGATCAAGCACCGAAACTACGGCACCTCCGAGTTCTAGCACACGTCCAACTCGATGACGATCCCCGGACTCCGATCCAGCAAAGTGTCGGGGAAGAGTTCCGTCAGCACGACGGCGTGGTGACGATCTTGATGTACTACCGTCGCAGGGCTTCCCCTAAGCACCGCTACAATATTATCGAGGATTATGGTGGAAGGGGACACCGCACACGGTTAAGAATATGATCACGTGGATCAACTTGTGTCTCTAGGGGTGCCCCTGCCTCCGTATATAAAGGTTCAAGAGGGGGAGGCCGGCCGGCCATCATAGGGCGCGCCAGGAGGAGTCCTACTCCCTCCGGGAGTAGGACTTCCCCCTCAATCCTAGTTGGAATAGGATTCACGAGGTGGGAACAGAGAGAGAGAGAAGGAGGGGGGCGCCGGCCCCCTCTCTCCTTGTCCTATTCGGACTAGGGGGGAGGGGCGCGCGGCCCAGCCCTGGCCGCCTCTCCTCTTCTTCCACTAAGGCCCATTAAGGCCCATGTACCTCCCGGGGGGTTCCGGTAACCTCCCGGTTTTCCGGTAAAATCCTAATTTCACCCGGAACACTTCCAATATCCAAATATAGGCTTCCAATATATCAATCTTTATGTCTCGACCATTTCGAGACTCCTCGTCATGTCTGTGATCATATCCGTGACTCCGAACAAACTTCGGTACATCAAAATGCATAAACTCATAATATAACTATCATCGTAACCTTAAGCGTGCGGACCCTACGGGTTCGAGAACAATGTAGACATGACCGAGACACGTCTCCGGTCAATAACCAATAGCGGAACCTGGATGCTCATATTGGTTCCTACATATTCTACGAAGATCTTTTATTGGCTAGACCGCATAACAACATACGTTGTTCCCTTTGTCATCGGTATGTTACTTGCCTGAGATTCGATCGTCGGTATCCAATACCTAGTTCAATCTCGTTACCGGCAAGTCTCTTTACTCGTTCCGTAATACATCATCCCGCAACTAACTCATTAGTTGCAATGCTTGCAAGGCTTAAGTGATGTGCATTACCGAGAGGGCCCAGAGATACCTCTCCGACGATCGGAGTGACAAATCCTAATCTCGAAATACGTCAACCCAACATGTACCTTTGGAGACACCTGTAGAGCACCTTTATAATCACCCAGTTACGTTGTGACGTTTGGTAGCACACAAAGTGTTCCTCCGGCACACGGGAGGTACATAATCTCATAGTCATAGGAACATGTATAAGTCATGAAGAAAGCAATAGCAACATACTAAATGATCGGGTGCTAAGCTAATGGATTGGGTCATGTCAATTAGATCATTCAACTAATGATGTGATCCTATTAATCAAATAACAACTCTTTGTCCATGGTCAGGAAACATAACCATCTTTGATTAACGAGCTAGTCAAGTAGAGGCATACTAGTGACATTCTGTTTGTCTATGTATTCACACATGTATTACGTTTCCGGTTAATACAATTCTAGAATGAATAATAAACTTTTATCATGATATAAGGAAATAAATAATAACTTTATTATTGCGTCTAGGGCATATTTCCTTCAGTAGGTTGGCACTAAACGTGCTCTCATGACATCCTTCATTTGTGCCCAAGTGGTGTCGGGTGTTCACCTCTTGCCTCACGGCGCTCAAGGACTTGTTCCCACCAAATGAGGACGTAATTTGGAAACTCAAGGGATGCCATCGTGGTCTTCTTCTCTTCTTCATAGTTGTGCAAGCGGAAGATTTTTTCAACCTTCAATGCCCATGAAAGGTACTCTTCGGGATCATGGCTTCCGGAAAACTTGGGCATGATGAACTTTAGCTTGCCGTATCATTGCTCTTCATTGTGTTGGGGTCGGGGATGATGACGCCCATGACGTGGAGGGTTGTCAACCTTATATTGCTCTTGGCGTGGAAGATCTCCATAGTCATCATGTTCTTGGTGAACTTGAGGTTCTTGTCGAGCTTGGGGAGGAGCTTGTCGAGCTTGTGGAGGAGCTTGTCGAGCTTGTGGAGGATATTGAGGAGCTTGATGATGCGCACGTGCTTGATAGATTCATTCTTAAACTTCATCGCGAAGCGCTTCTTGTTGTTCACGAGCTTGCCGGCTGCGCGTGGCTATGGCTCTACTTGAATCTCAGAGGGCTTGTTGCGCCTCAAGTGCTTGAGCTTCACGTAGTTGTTGTTCTTGACGTTGTGCCTCGGCATCTTGTGCATCTTGGTGTTGTCGCTTTTGCTCTTCCCCTTCTTGTTGACATTGACATTGCCATTCTAGTGCTTGCGCGAATGTAGCTTGGTTTTGACGGTGTCGATGTTCTTGCGCTCGAGCTTGCTCTTGAGAGCTGTTGTCGTGTAGAGGATTGCGGTTTGCTTGACGATCTTGATGCGCGGCACGACGAAGAGTGTTCGATGTTGGAGTACTTGAGCCGGGGATGGTGTCGTCGGAGTGTCGACTCGAGCGGGTCCGTCTTGAGTAGGACGAAATGGTAGAAGAGCGGTTGAGCAACAAAGCACGAATCTCGTCCAATCTTGCGTTATTCTCTTGTTTGTGGTCGTCGAGCTTGTTGTCGAAGTAGTCTCTTGTACGTTGCTTGGAGAGTCGCAAGTCGGTGGCAAGATTGTCAATGCGTTCTCTCATTGCTTGTTTCTCTTGATGCAAAGCTCGTTGTGCACCAAAGAGGTGGCGCTTTGTGACGTAGGAGGACATATAGTCGTCTTGGTCAATGAAGAGTGGGTTGGTAGAAGTACTTGGCCTATTCATCATTCCAAGCAACATATGTGAGTGGGAGAAAGAGAAGAATGTATACCAAATGTACCTTGACCGATGTTGAAGATGGATCAATGATCACTCAAATGTGGAACAAAGAAATATCACAATTGGTACCAATTCTTGTTGATTTCTCACACCTACACAAATAAAGGCTTATGGTGGAGCTTGGTTAGGATGGTGGCACAAAATTTGATGCAATTGTTAGGGAGCTTCAATAAAGTTGGAAAAGATTCACAAATTTGCAAATGCAACAAGTAGACCAATAGCAAGATATGGTACACGGAAACACACACGCAAATAGATAAGTGGGGTCGTGCAACCAAGGGGTGAGCCAAAATGTGGAATCCACGAAAAAGCTCTTTTTGCACAACACTAGAGAGGCGCTAGCACGATTGCACAATAGACAGATACGAAACTTGTGCACAACCTACTAAGAAAAAATGCAACGACTTCTATCCAAAGTATGCTATATGTATGGTATTCCGGTGATATGATCCAAGATGATCGAGTATGACAATCTTAATGTAGTATGATGCTATGGTTCTTGCTTATCTTTCCTTTTTGCTTAAAAGCTTGTTTGACTCTTTCTCTTTTGAGCTCTTTTCTCTTGCAAAACTTCACGAAATCCGCCCGGAATCCGGCCCCTGGATGTCTGGGGAACGGGCCGGATGTACGGGCTTGAGATACGTGGACATACTCGATGAACTCCGCGCGGAGAGGTCAAATCCGAGGCAAAATTCGTAAGGTTTTGTGGATGGAAATTGGGGAAAAGACGGGGGAAAGCTAGAACTGCCCGCAACACACGAAATCCGCGGATCAAATCCAACAAAACTTCATCACACCAACAAATCACAAAAAAATTGGGGGCCTATTTTGTGGGGAATTTTCGAATTAGGAACAAAATCAATAAAATTAGGCTAGGAAACAAAGGGGGGAGGCCTCGAAATCATGATCAACACGGCTCATTATACCAAGATGATGTAGGATGGAAGCCTAGATGGCCGATCTTTCACGAAACGAGTGGTTGCCAACGAGGATCATGAAGAACACGAGGGGAAACACAAGGGAGAACACAAGAGAATCACTCAAACCAACAAGAATAGGTCACACATATGCTAGATCCTCGAAACACAAAGAGATACACGACCGACGATCAACAAGGGACGATACAAAGGGTAACCGGTTCTTCTCTGTGAGGAGGTCTTGAAGATGGTCTTCTCCGCAAGGAGGTCTTTAATCCAACATGCATCTTCTCCGAAGAGGGGTCGCGGTCTCTCTCGAGGAGTAGATCCGTATGGATGAGCGAAGCTCTATGATGCAGAGCATCCCTCGACCATCACCATGGACCTTATACCACCACCGCAAGCACAGAGAGAACATATGATGGGAGCTCACGCGTGTGCCGTTGAAACCAAGGTTAACTACTTCCTCTTCGAACTCCATTCGATTTCACATGTGAACCGGGTCCTACCTCAAATGGAGATATTATGCACTCTCAGGTACCGAGGAGATGGCCGTGCGGAGTCAAGGACGAGACCCGAACACACAAGAAGAAGGAGAAGGAGAGAAGCATCAAGACGTGCGAGGAGATGATGCTCCCTGGACACCCCGGGTGCCCGGCCATCTTGGCCCCGGGTGCCCAGCCCCGGCCTGTGCGACGCCCCAGCGACCCTCCCGCATGCCCGGCCGCCCACCTGGGCCGCTCCGGCCCCGACCCCTTGGCACCGGGTTCCTAGGCCACCCCCCACGCCAGTCCAGCACCACCCCGGGTGCGCGACACTTTGGCCCGGGTGCCAGACCTCTCTCCCAGCGCCGGCCCGGACCACCCCGGGTGCCCGGTCCCTCTGACCTCGGGTGCCCGGCGTGCCCTGTCTTGTTTTCGTGTTGAGGCCTTTTTGGTCTTTTGTAACCCTACCTCCCCCAACTTCATCCCTAGCCTTACACATACTCTTTCCCTAGCTCATTTGGAGGATAGCAAAGTATTTAGA
The DNA here is from genome assembly GCA_034509565.1 of Triticum monococcum. Classification (NCBI taxonomy): domain Eukaryota; kingdom Viridiplantae; phylum Streptophyta; class Magnoliopsida; order Poales; family Poaceae; genus Triticum; species Triticum monococcum. The sequence goes on along the minus strand of CM067841.1, from coordinate 165,031,518 downwards.
ACACCAAAGAGAGCTTTGCTCCTTGTATCCCCTCTTGGAGATCAAGCCCCCACCTAGGGAAGAATCCTTGGGATTATCAAGACCTCCTCTTGAAGAAGATCAAGATCAAGACCTCACTTAGTGGGAAGAACTTACCTAGTGCTCTTTTCCTTGAATTGTTCATGTAATCTTGTGGATTTCATGTATGCTACTCTAGTGGATGTGATATTTGGGTTTGTTTGAGTGATTTGTCCCTTTTGTTCTTGAGTGTACTTCCTCTTTTCCCCTTCCAAGTGTGAAAATATCCCTTCTACGGTTTCACCCTACGACATCCTGGTATCATGAGCAAGGTTGACTCACATCTTGGAGTCCCATCCCCCCATTTGCTAGCTTGATTTTGTTGTTTTTCGTCCAAATTCAAAAACCCCCACAAAAATACCCCCCAAATTTTTTCTTCTAATTTGTTGGATCTTGTGAGATTTGGTTGTTTTGGTCCATGGATTTGATGTTGGCAAGTGGATCTAGCCCCTCCCCAACAATCCCCACCCTTCCCACCACGAAATCCTCCAAATTTTGCCAATCCCCAAGATTCCCCCCCCCCCAAATCGGCCACCACCGGGTGCCCGCAACTCGATCCATCGGGCACCCGGACCCCGGGCCATTTCCTGCTGACCACTCGGGCACCCACACCCTCCACCCCCAGGTGCCCACACCCCCCAGATCAGCCCACTACCAACACCGTTTTGGCCATAATCTCCACCTCCCAAGTCCGTTTTTCGTGTTCTTTTAGCTCATTTCGAAGCTCTTGACACCCACCATCCACATATATCATTACCACCACCATTAGCCTACACCCAAAAATTCATCATCATAGCACCCACCTTCCCCATTTGACCGATTTTGAGTTGCGTTTTTTGTTTCCTAAGGTGTTTCGGCTACTTAGGAACGTGTGACATCGACATCGCCGCCATTCATCATCACCTTGGAGTCATCTTCACCGCTAACCGTAAGAAAGGACGGTAACCTCGACGACACTTACTTCTTACCTTGCTTTTACATTGATAGCCCGAGCCATTTTGCGCTGCTTATCCATCATGACTAGCGAGTTGAGAATTGTCGGGCCATGCTATTATGCACCGTAGTGATCTTGTTATCATCTTAGTGCGATAAGTCTCTCTCGTGCATATCTTACATACTTGTCTCATATCATACATGGCTCAAGCATCAAGCATAGAGAAAAAAAGAAAGAAAGCAAAGCTTTTAAGCAAAAAGAGGAGAAATAAAGAGCTTGTAAGCAATAGCATTGAGCCATTTTGCATCATCATATCATCGTGGTCACCGCATACATAACATAGTTGGGATTGAAGACAACACGTTTCTCTCATAGGTTCGTGCACAAGCGTATGTTGCCCATTTGAGCAATCGAGCTAGCGTCTCTCTAGCATTCACACAACAAGAGTATTTTCCGTGGTTACACATTTTGAGCTCATTCCTTGGTTGTGCGGATCCCATCTATCTTCCGTGCGTGTGTTCCTAGTGATATCTTTGGGTTTGATCTATTTGCTTTACATGCATTTGTGTGAACCTTCTCAACGTTATCGATATCTTGACTAACATTTTCTTGAAATTTTTGCCATCATCCTAACCGAGCTCCTCCATAAGCCTCTTACTTGTAGGTGTGAGAAACAAACCCGATTCCAATTCTCCTATAGTGGCATTACATTGAGTGACACTTGTTACATCCTCAATCCTCGGAAAAGGTAACTTTGGTATTGTTCTCTCATTTTCCTACTCACCCACTTGGTCGTGATGGATAGGCAAGGCATTTCATCTCTGGTCTTCGACAACAACGATGGTGCAAACAACTACGTCAACCAAACGTCCATCTTCGGACTACCACGAGCAATGCAAGGCGTTGAGCGACTCGCCATCGACATTCGCCAACACGAAGCAAGGAAAAGGGACTACATTGACACCAAGTTGGCCGAACAAATGGATCAAGTACGAGACTTTGTGGCCAAATACAAGACTTGGCGGCGACGCTCAAGTGGCCAATCTTCGGAATGCCATCGAGCTCAAGCACTACAACACCATCAAGATGAAGATGCTCGCGATGCGTACACCTACAAGTCCCAAAAAGCTCTACATCAAGCTACCGTCAAACTTCATGGGCACAAGCAAAGACCGCGAGACGAGCACCAACAAGACGGAGCTATGACTACTACCACCACTTCAGCATCTTCGCCAAGTGTTATCAAGGCATCTTCACCTTTGGACGTACAACATCTTCACCTACCTCCGATGAGTATGCCTACATCGGCCTTCATCCACGGCGATGGTGACGAGATGATTGAGCATGGGATTTTCCCTTCAGTCTTGGAGGAGAGTGAAGTTGTGCCATCTTCGGCCTTTATACATGGTGACGTGATGGTTGAGCATGGGATTTTCCCTTCGACCACGGCGACGTATGATGACATGAGTGACTTATGCCACCAAATTGAGAGTGAGAGTGTCTTCACCACTAGCCCCATATATGACGAGTTGCCCCAATTCTCATGTGAGGAGAGCCACCACCACCACCACTTGAGTGATTTGAGTGACTCCACCATATGTGACATTGAGTGCACCTACCTTGAGGGAGTGAGTGAGACACCACCACATAGAGAGAGTGAGGCCATTTCGATTTCTAACAACTTAACTTCTACCTCTATTGTCTCTTCTCATTTGGTGCTAGGTCCCATATATGTTGATGCGCCGATCCGCGATGACTTCGTCCTTTCTATGGACAAGACGATGGCCATGGTGGAATATGATGCACCCCCACATGGTACTATCAAGATGAAGATGATGACCACCATTTGGTCTTTGCCACCTCACCTACACCACTTGAGTGGAATGAACAAGGTAATATAGGTGAAGGTGGTGCTCTAGTCCCACTAGTGGACATTCTTGACATTGATTGCTTGCATGATGTTGATCCACCTATTGTCATGCTTCATGCTAGTTCAACTTCCCCATGCGATGATTTACCCATTTATGATGAGTTTGATGGTTGTCATGTGGAGTCTATTAGTCGTGATGCCATGTTACATAGGATTTCTTGTGATAATTCTCTCGGTCACATCATGTTTGACAATCTGCTTGACATGTCATATGCTATACATGAGATCAACAATATGTCATATTTGTTGTCGGTGTTCTGGGAATGGGGGTCCCCAGACTTGCTTGCCTGCGGCCCATGGCGTGGCCGTGATGCGGGCCTGTACGACCCATCTTCATCAACAAAGCACTCAAGACCCTCGCAGGGGCCAAGCCCCGCGAGGCGGGCAACGCAAGACCTCCTCAGGAGCGGCTACACCAGGCTGCCTCTCGAGGAGTGGAGAAATCAAGGCGGGGCAAACCTCGCGAGGCTCTTGTGACGTGATCCGTGATGATCAAGATCGGGCGGGTGCCAGCGCGTGCAACGTCCTTGTTTCCTCTTCGGTGCTAAGGCGGCAAGCGCAGGCGCGGGGTATCGAGGCATCCGGCAAAGTTTTCCTTATCAGTGCAACGAGACCAGGACCGGAAGGATGACAGGATGGAGGTCATCATGGAGCCCAAGACGGCGTCACCACCAGAGCCTTTTGCAGGCGAAGACCACTTTTGTCAGGATAAGCTGTACTAGCTGTCCCCTTATAAATTGGCTGTTGTTGGCTCCCTTCCCGCTCAATATTTGGGAAGAGGACCAGGACCTATATAAGTAGAACTAGCCACCACCATAGGGACAACTCAACTTGGATCCGATCCACTCCATCCACACACCTGCACAAGAACACCTCAACCTCAGGAGGTCGTTCTTCCCCTTGTACTGTTCATCATCAGCCCAAGAGGCAATCGATCCACCACCACACTGGAGTAGGGCATTACACCACAACGGTGGCCCGAACCAGTATAAACCTTGTGTCTCTTTGTGTTCCGAGTTCGTCAAGTTCGTCTGCGAGATCTTAGCGAGCTAGGGCATAGATAGGTAGGGAGGAATCTCGGCGCGCACCCTAGAGTTCGAACCTTAAGGGTTTAGCCAGAACCTGTGATCCGACATTTGGCGCGCCAGGTAGGGGTGTGCCGGAGCTTCCTTTCCGTCGTCTCGCGTCTAGTTGCCCCGTCGTCTCCATGGCGGACGCTCGCCGTGCTCGTGCTGAGCGCCGGGCTGCCCTAGCCACCCGTGTCGCTCAGACGGCTCCCGTCGGTGGGCCACCTCATCGTTCTCCATCTCCGGCCGCCAACGCCGCCACCGGGCTGGCGGGGAATGAGCAGCAAGCATCCTCGCTGCAACCCTCGGTGCGGCGGGATGGCACACCGCCACTCCATCGCTGACTCCCGCTAGTTCATCGTCCCACGCTTGTCGCGCTCCTACGGACGCACGGGCCGCGCTCCTCATGGCGGACGACCTCCTGCGCTACCGCCCAGTCGACGACCTCTATGAGGACTGGCTCGAACGCATCACCGAGCTCGTCCGTGCCGCAGGGGGCTCCCCTGCGCCGTCCCTCTATCAGCCTAGCCCTCCGCCTGCTTCAGGCGACGCAGCTCACTAAGCGCCACCACCACCTGTGCCCCAAGATGGCGTCTTGGCGCCAAGGCGTGCGGATCCGCGGCGTGATCCATCGTGTCCGGCACCCGCGCGTGAAGAAAGAAGCTGTCAAGAAGTCCATCGACCGCAAGAGAACGCTCCGCCGCTCCTCGCACCGCCGCGCCAGGATCATCTGCCTTAGCAGGCCCTCGCACCGCTCATCGTAGAGACACATGGGCACCAAGACCAAGCTCCACCTCCAAGACAGGCCCCGGCGACCACGGCCGGCTGCCGCGCCTTCACCCCCGAGCTACGTAGCGTCGCCTGGCCAGGCAAGTTCATGCCCGATCTGTCTCCTCGCTAGGACGGCACCCTCGACCCCATGGAGTTCTTGCAGCTCTATGAGATGAGCATCGAGGCGGCCAACGGTGACGAGAAAGTCAAGGCGAACTGGTTCCCTATGGCACTCAAAGACGGCGCTCGTTCGTGGCTCCTGAACCTGCCTCATGGGTCGATCTCCTCCTGGGACGAGATGCACGACCGCTTCGTCGCCAACTTCTAAGGCACTCGCGACCGCTCGCCAGCCGCGGGTAACCTGTGCCGCATCAAGCAACAAAAAGGAGAGACCCTCCAGAAGTACATCCAGTGCTTCAACAACACTCGCCTCAAGATCCCCAAGGTCATAGACGAGGCCATCATCTCTGCGTTTTCTGATGGCGTCCGCGACATCAAGATGAAGGAGGAGCTCGCTATCCACGAGGAGCTGTGCATGTCTCAGGAGCTGTTCAACCTGGCGACCAAGTGCGCAAGAGCTGAGGAGGGGCGCCTCTCCCTCCTCGAGCTGCCAGCTGCGGACCCGGATGAGAAAAAAGCCAAGGCGAAGGACGTGAAGCGCAAGGAGGCAGCCATGCTCGCAGCGGAGCCGGACACCAAGCGAGGCAGAGATCAGCCTAAGTCATCCAAGTGTAGCCGACCGTTCTGCGCCTTCCACAACCTGAACACCCACAACACCATCGACTGTCAAGAGCTCAGAGCCATTCGTGAAGGGCACTTCGGTCGACGCCTCGAGCGCAGCAACCGGGGCTACGGCCAAGGAGGAGGACATGGAGGCAGACGCTGGGACGACCGTGGCCTGCGCCAGGAGTGGCGCGACAGGCCTCGTGAGGACACTAGCTGGATCATCCTCGCGAGCGCGCCTGGAGGGACCAGCCTCGCGAGGATCATCCTCAGGGCAACGCTGGTCTTCCCCCGCTGCCGCCACTACCAAGAAGGAATGACGACCACCATCAAGACGAGGGGGCCGGGGGATTCCAGGAGCCGCGCGCTATCGCCTGCATCCTGGGCGGAGCCCAGGCCCCACCCTCGCAGCGTATCTTCAAACAGTTTGCTCGTGAAGTGAATGCAGTCCTCCCCAAGCTCGAGGCCACGCGGCCGCTCAGGTGGTCCCAGTGTGCCATCACCTTCAACTCAGCAGATCAACTCAAGTGCGCGGCCACTGCAGGCGCCCTCCCGATGCTTTGCTCACCAGTTATCAGCAACGTGCAAGTCACCAAGACCCTCATTGACGGCGGCGCGGGGCTCAACGTCCTGTCCATCGACACGTTTGACAACCTCCAAGTGCTGTATGATCAGCTTCAGCCTACCAAGCCCTTCTCAGGAGTGACCGATGACTCCACCACATCGATAGGGAAGGTCCGCCTCCCTGTCACCTTCGGAGAATGCAAGAACTACCGCATCGAGCTCATCGACTTCGACGTCGCACACATCCGTCTGCCATACAACGCCATCCTCGGGTATCCAGCCCTAGCCAAGTTCATGGCAGTGACACACCACGGCTACAACGTCCTCAAGATGCTGGGAAGCGGCGGAATCATCACGGTCCCATGTGAAGAAAGATACGCGGTGTGTTCCCTCGAGCGTGCCTTTCAAGCAGCAGCGATCGACGATCCCGACAGCAAGGTCGAGGGCCCTCCAGAGGCCATCCCCAAGAAGAAGCAGCTACGCCGTGCCGGACCTCAGGAGGGCAACATTGCGACTAGAACCTTGTCAGGATCAGCGCCCGCTCCAGGGGCGCCTCCTCGCATAGGAAGGCGCGCCCAGCGCCCTCCTCGGGCAGGGCTCGGGGGCTCTCTCCTTGAGGGCCTCAGACCTTGCACATCATGAGGGAGGCGCTCGGGCACCACTTGGAGGCGTGCTTTAAGGCACGTTTCCGTTAGGAGGACACAGGGCAGGGATCGCCCACCATTCAGGAGTTCATCACAAAGACCACTCAGGAATTGCAAGACGCAAGGGCCATGCGCGGCGACCGCCACTCACCAGGCACAGCTCCCCATCCAGGCAAGGATGTCGGGCTGCGTTTCTGCATCGACATTCCAGGGCTCAATAGGGCGGCATCTCAGGAGCTCTTCTGGCCTTCGCGCGTGGGCCGTTGTGAGGGCCCACCACACAGCCACGTTCGCATGCCTTTTGGCTTGCCGAGGGTGTCGATCGTCTACCAGCGCAACCTTTGGCGCATCCTGGCGGCTCAGGAGGCCAGGCACCGCGCCTTCCTGGCGGAGATGGAGACGGTCCTCAAGGTACCGCCTGGGTCCCCAGAGCCTCCCGAGGCTCAGGACCCTGGTGGCTCATGAGGAACAATCCTTTCGCCGTGTGCCTTCAGCTGCGCCAACATCTCTTCATCAACATAACCAGGTGACATTTTCCAAGTTCATTCAGCTGGGAGTGCCCGTCGGGCTGCATCATTCCCAGGCCGCGTGGGTCCGTCCCTGTGGCATGTATCCCTTCTGCTTATGTCTTTAGTTTACCTTGCTGGGGGCGCCCCTCGGGCTGTATCATCCCCAAGCCGCTTTGGCTAGACCCTATGGCATGTATCTTTCTGCATTTACCCAAGCTGTTCTACCTTTCATGTGTAATCCACCTGGGATCATCACCTGCTCGATTGCCATTTTTCATGGGCCCGCCCCTCTCTTATGGAATTCGCTTGCATGTTAAAAGGGGGGTTCCTGAGCATCGCGACTCAGGAGCTCTTACTGGCTCTCCAGCCCTCACCCCCTGGCCTTGACCACGGCATCGCGACCTGGCATACCAACGGTGGCTGAGCTCACTCGAGGGCCGGGACCTGAGGACGTAGAGCACTTGCACCTAACCACCTCGCAGGAACACACATCTGTCAAAGACCCAAGACCAAGCGAAACCCGCCTTGAGGTAGGGGCTCATGAGTCCCGCGCTGGCTCACGAGTGCCTAGATACACCTTGCAGCCCTGCCGTGCAAGCCACGTGTCAGGGCAGGGCTGTACACGCCCCGGGGGCTCCTCTCGGAGGGGGCCCCCCTCCCACGCACAAGTGGAAGCACCATGCTCCGCGCTGGCCGTCGACATTGTCGAGGAGCGGCTATGCCCGTGCACAAGCGGAAGCACTATGCTCTGTGCTGGTGATAAACAACTAAGGGTGGCTTCATGGTCGTACCAACCTCAGGGAGCATCAGAGCTTAGCGTCCGGCCTCACCACAACGCCTCCCCTTGGGAGAGCCGCGCGAGGGGGCTGGGCATGGGGGCTGCGCCCGGGTCACGCCCAAGCGCACGCCACCGAACCAGGTCTCCTGGACCTCGGCGTCGCACGCCCCTCCCAAGGCCTCGACGAGGGCAGGTATGGAAATTGTTTTCACGTCAAGGGGGACTTCTAAGCATCGCGACTCAGGAGCCTAAATGGTCATGTAGCCCCTCACTCCTTGGTCCATCCTGGTCTCCGGTCGGCCCAACGGTGGTTGAGGTATGCGCGGGGCCGGGCTCTGCCGATGTAGGAAATTAATATATCCTCGCGTATTCTCCCTATAAGCTGTTTGCACGTCAAGGGGGCCTCCTGAGCATCACGACTCAGGAGCCTAACTGGTCACGTAGCCCCTCACTCCTTGGTCCGTCCTGGTCTCCGGTCGGCCCAACGGCGGTTGAGGTATGCGCGGGGCCGGGCTCTGCCGACGCAGAACACAAAGCAGATAGGAAGAAAATCGCAAAATCTCGAAGCAAATATTACAAGACATATTGTTCTCACAATATCAAATGCAAGTTTAACGCCTCCACGAGGCCTGATGCATGGTTGCAGGAATAAACAGGAAAGGAGACACAGGTCACCCCTGAACACCATCGATGCCTGTGGGTGACGCTTCTCCTTTGGTGATGCCGCCTTTGCCTTGGTCACCGGCTGGCACTACAGGAGCGGCGTCGCCTCCGGCCAAAGGCGCGGAAGCAAAGCTACGAAACATCTTCAGCATGGCCTCCACCTGACTCTGCACGGCTGTGGCGGTAACTGTGCAGTGTTCTTCAGCCACAGGCTCCAGCAGCTCGTCATGACGAGCGCTGGGGTCGCGAAGGTGCAGGTGGCGGAAGACGCGAGTCAACACAGCTAAAGAAAGGACATGAGCCTCTGCCTCTGCCATGGGACCAACACCCTCCATGACTTCCTCGAGCACGTCTACCAAGAAAGGAAGCAGCTGGGCAGGGCCATCCTCGTTGGTGGCTAGCGGCCTCTCCAAGCCATTCTCGTAGAGCGTCTTCAGTGCCTTGTGAGACCTTTCCTCGAGGTCGGTGAAGGCCTTGCGATCTTCTGCCAGGGACTTCTCCTTGCTGTCAAGATCGATCTCCCTCTCCTTCACCTTCCGCTCCAGCTCCTTCAGTTCGGCATCGCGGTGCCTGATGGCATCCTCCCGAGCCCTCATCTTCTTCATCACGCTGGTCGCGCGGGCTCTTCAGTTCACCCTCCAGCACCCGGCAGCGGTCGCGGGCGGTCTCGGCGTCCTTCAGCGCCGCATCACGGTTGGCCGCGGCTTTGGCGACGACCTGCTTCTCTTTCTCCGAGGCAGCCATGGCCTAGCTCAGCGACGCTCGAACCACCAGGTCAGAATGAAGCCAACCAGAGGCCAGCTCTAGACGCCCGGCAGCCAGGCGTGGATCCGCGGCCAGGAGATCTTCCCGCAACTAAGCCATCTCCGAAAGAACGCGTTCAAGGGTGGCAGAGGAAGAAGAAGAACCCAAAGTCGGAGGTGCAACAGGAAGAGAGGGCGGCATAGTCACCAGAGCTTGGGAGATCAAGGGCTCCTGAGCCTTGGGGACCTCATCAGCCGAGCCAGGTGCCGGCACCTCCCGAGCCAGTGAGGCTACGAGGGCAGACTCCTCCTGACAATGCTCCTCTTGGCCTCGTGAGGGTGACCAAGCTGGGGAGGTGCGAGTGTTGTTGCCTCCTTTCTCCGCTGATGGAGGCGTAGCTGTTGTATCCCCTTCCTTTTCTTCGCCAAAGGTGTCGGCCTGATCAACCTAGGATGAACGTCAGAAAATAGCAAGTGCGAATAGGGACAAAACGAAGCTCGAGGCACTTACCGATCCACCGCAACATATTCCACCTTCCGCTTGGGAAGCTTGAAGCCTGAAAGCTTCAGAGCCTAAGGCGCGGGCGCACGGACTCTGGGAGCAGAAGACGGCCCGGCAGGAGGACTGGAGGCAGCTCCAGGCGGCGTCAAGGCGGAAGCGACATGTACTAGCAACGATCTGCTCCTCGTCGGGATTACAGGTAGATCCCCCTCTTCCAGGTGGGCACCAATCTCGGTGTCGTCTGGTACGCCACGGAGGATGTCGTCTTTGTTCAAGGGGGAAGTCTCCCCCGTCTCCTCGCGGGTCGCCTCCGAGTCCACCTCTTCTTCCTCCCCTCCGCGGGACTCGCCGGAAGACACCTCTACTTGCTTCGACGCCGCAGGGGCTCCGGAGAGCGCAGGCGGCACCAGCCCGCGCGCGTCAAAGGTCGGCCTGGAGGCCACGATTGGCTCCCAGTCCTTGCGAAGGAACAAGGGAACAGTAAAGGCGAGCGTTGTCTGTGCCAGCCTTTTGTCAACTCGAGCAGTTGCTGAGGTAGCGTGGAGAAGCGGAGACGCCCACGACCAGTCAACCGCCACACGTCAACCAAGGCCGCAGGCTTTTGGGGCCCACGGCGCTCCGTACTTGACCTTTGGCTTTGCCTCGAAGCCAATCCCGAGCGCACCTTGGGCCCAGGGGCTACAGTCGGCGTTCTGGGAACGGGGGTCCCCAGACTTGCCTGCCTGCGACCCATGGCGTGGCTGTGCTGTGGGCCTGTAAGGCCCATCTTCATCAACAAAGCACTCAAGACCCTCGCGAGGGGCCAAGCCTCGTGAGGCGGGCGCCGCAAGACCTCCTCGGGAGCGGCTACACAAGGCTGCCTCACGAGGAGCAGATAAATCAAGGCGGGGTAAACCTGGCGAGGCTCTTGTGACGTGATCCATGACGATCAAGATCAGGCAGGAGCCAGGCGGGCGCCAGCACGCGCAACGTCCTTGTTTCCCCTTTGGTGCTAAGGCGGCAAGCGCATGGGCGGGGTACCGAGGCATCAGGCAAAGGTTTCCTTATCAGTGCAACAAGACCAGGACCAGAAGGACGGCAGGACGAAGGTCACCATGGAGCCCAAGACGGCGTCACCACCAGAGCCTTTTGCAGGCGAAGACCACTTTTGTCAGGATAAGCTGTACTAGCTGTCCCCTTTCAAATTGGTCGTTGTTGGCTCCCTTCCCGTTCAATTTTTGGGAAGAGGACCAGGGCCTATATAAGTAGAACTAGCCACCACCATAGGGACAACCCAACTTGGATCAGATCCACTCCATCCACACACCCGCACAAGAACACCTCAACCTCAGGAGGCTGTTCTTCCCCTTGTACTGTTCATCATCAGCCCAAGAGACAATCGATCCACCACCACACTGGAGTAGGGTATTACACCACAACGGTGGGCCGAACCAGTATAAACCTTGTGTCCCTTTGTGTTCCGAGTTCGTCGAGTTCGTCCGCGAGATCTTAGCGAGCTAGGGCGTAGATCGGTAAGGAGGAATCTCCGCGTGCACCCCAGAGTTCGAACCTTAAGGGTTTAGCCGGAACCCATGATCCGACATTTGCAATCTCATCATAGTGACTATGCATATGCCTTTAAAATAAACCCGATTTGCACTTATGGCATAGATGACAAACCCATGGTTATTGGCATTTGTTTCTCTTGTAATGATATTGATATGCCCCCTTTGCCTCATTTCTCTCATATGCCATGCCATGACCACCTAGCCTCGGATATGCATTGTTTTGGATGTTCTCCATTTTCTCCATATGATGTTTCCACTATTGCTCATGAGGACACCCCCATAGTTTCCTCATACATTTTAGGAGATTTTGATCCATCCTATCCATTGCATGATCCCACTACTTGTGTGCACCATATGCTCCCCATGAATGAAAATGCTATTGATGTGTCATATACTTGTATGCTAGATTTGCATCCAAATCATGTTATACATAACAACTATTCTTTCATGATGGAGGACATCTTCATATACCATGTTTACAATTTATTTGAGCATGTCCTCCATCATGATGGAGGACATGTTCATATACCATGTTTACAATTTATTTGAGCATTGCATTACACATGATGATTGAATCTCATACTTGTATGTGTCTTTGTAAGCTTGATGGAGATATTGCTTGTTCTTGCCATGTTTTCTTGGTGATCCATTCCTATGATGACACCTTGATCTTACTTTGTGTTCGTGCTTGCGATATGTCATGTGCATTACCTATATCCACTATTCTCTCACATGACATGATCGCCATGATTTCCTCTAGGGTGTTGCATCTTCGCTCCACTAGTTTGCATGACATGATTGATATACTTGCTTATGTCGCATCACCTATGATTCATACTTCCTTATTTCATGCGGTTGATGACAACCATCTACATGCTTTGCACATGATTGTTATTGCTTCTTGTCACATATCTCCATATGTTGCCTCTCTCATGCTAGATGATAAGCCATATATTGAGTGCAACAATGACTTACCTCTTGCTAATGAGATTGCCCCCATAGCATTCTCACATATATTTGGAGATTTTGACATATTTCTTGTGAAGCATGCTTGTCTTACCTCTTTGCACCATATACCTAGTGCCATGAATATAGCCATTGTCGTATCATATTATTCATGCGCTTGTGCTTCTAATGGTTATGTGCAAAATAAGAGATCCATCATGATGGATGATGTGTTTATCTACCATGCGCACACGTGCTTTGTTTGTTGTGTGCATGTGTAGGATACTTGGACTTTGTGTCGACTTCCACATCACGTGAGTTGACCATTCGAGCTCTTGAGAGCGAGGCTCATACATTCGACCACGACTCACTTCTACACCACCTTTCCTACCAGTTTGGCATTGTGAAGAATGGACAAGGACACGCCTTTGAGGTGACATCTTTCTTGAACATGGATATTGCGGATCATACTACTTGTGTTGCTTGCACCATGAGACTTATTGTTCATCTTGGACCACTTAATTGCACACATTTTAGAGATCTTGCTTCGACTTTTCATTTTCACCGTTCCATGCATCCTGATATATATGCCTTGTGTGTTGCATCCAATTCTTCGATTATTTGCTCCTATCATATGCTTGGTTGCAACAATATCATTTCTTCACATATGCCATGTCCCATTGCTTGTCACTTGAATGACTTGATTGCCTCGCACATGTTGCAAAATTGCTATCTCATTTGCGTTGTGAATGGTTCTTATGCATACCATAGACCATTTGTTGAGCACTTTATGCATTCTTGCTATGACCTTGAGGTAGATGCTTGTTCACTTATCAAACATATTTGCATCTCCACCTCCCATTTGCATGCTTGTGTCCATGATGTCTTTGCTTGTGCTCAATTATATGCTTAAGTGCAATGACACACTTCTTTGTCAAACCATATGCTATGCTTGATGACAACACTTGTTTGGTGCATCACATCTTGAATGCTTGGTTTTGCTTTAACGCTAACCTCATTTGTTTTTCCAAGTGTTTGTTCTACTTGCTCCTTTTGCAGGAATCACAAGACGATGCGACATTGGAGAGTGTCCATTTCGAGCTTCAACATGATAAGTGTTTGGGGGTCGTTCACTTCTACACGGCGACGCACTCTCTTTCCCATGGTGATGATGATCATGGTCCGTGGAAGGATCTCTTCCAGGGAGGGGGGGTAGATGATGCGGAGCATCCCTCGACCACAACCATGGACGTCATACCACCACCGCAAGCATGGAGAGAACCTATTACGGGAGCTCGCGCGCGTGCCGTTGAAACCAAGGTTAACTCCTTCCTCTTCGAACTCCATTCGATTTCACATGTGAACCGGGTCCTACCTCAAACGGAGATATTATGCACTCTCAGGTACCAAGCAGATGACCGTGTGGAGGCAAGGACGAAGATCCAAACACACAAGAAGAAGGACAAGGAGAGAAGCATGAATACATGCGTGAGACGAAGCTCCCTAGACACCCCGGGTGCCCGGCCATCTTGGCCCCGCGTGCCCGGCCCCGGCCTAGGCCACGCCCCAGCCATCCCCTAGGTGCCCGGCCTCTTGGGCCCGGGTGCTCGGCCCCGGCCTGGGCCACGCCCCAGCCACCCCCTAGGTGCCCAGCCTCTTGGGCCCGGGTGCCCGGCCGCCCACCTGGGCCACTCCGGCGCCGACCCCTTGGCACCGGGTGCCCGGGGCAACCCCCGGCGCCAGCCCAGCACCTGCCCGGACCGCTTCGGGTGCCCGATCCCTCTGACCCCGGGTGCCCGACCTTCCCTGTCTTGTTTTTGTGTTGAGGTCTTTTTGGTCTTTTGTAACTCTACCTCCCCCAACTTCGTCCCTAGTCTTACAAATACTCTTTCCCTAGCTCATTTGGAGGATAGCAAAGTATTTAGAACACCAAAGAGGGATTTGCCCCTTGTATCCCCTCCTCTCGGATATCAAGCCCCATCCTAGGGAAGAATCCTTGGGATTATCAAGCCCTCCTCTTGGAGAAGATCAAGAACTTACCTAGTGCTATTTTCCTTGAATTGTTCAAGTAATCTTGTGGGTCTCATGTATGCTACTCTAGTGGATGTGATATTTGTGTTTGTTTGAGTGATTTGTCCCTTTTGTTCTTGAGTGTTCTTCCTCTTTTCCCCCTCCAAGTGTGAAAAGATCCCTTCTAGGGTTTCACCCTACAACACTCTATCTCACATATGAGCTATCACAATGCTAACCCTAGAAAGAGGGAGGAGGAGGAGTATATATAGTCTAGGGGGACGAAGGGGTACACGGGCCTCGGGCCCTTACACTGTGCGCAAAGGGGAGGCCGGATGTCCGGGCCTTCGTGAGGTACCGGATGTCCGGGCTGGCGTCGGATGTTCGAGCGGTCAGGGCTGGCCTTGACGCTCTCTGGATAGGCGGGACCCGGGATGTCCAGGTGATGGGCCGGATGTCCGGCGGCTCGGGACAGGCTGGATGTCCGGGCTGGAGGGCCAGCCCTTCTGCTCTCTAGACAGGCCCGTCCGGATGTCCAGGCTGGAGGGCCGGCTCTTCTACTGAGGCCGGATGTCCGGGCTGGTCGCCGGATGTCCGGGCCCTGTAGCCTTGGCTGTTGGCTCCTTATTGCTCGTGACACTTACAGGGGCCGGATGCCGAGGGTCAGGGCCGGATGTTCGGGTCCTGGGAGATGTTCTTGACTCCTTCTATTGGTTCTCCTCATCCATGAGATTGGTGACTTGTCCGTCTTCACATGCATCGTCGAGAGGGTCCTATCGATACCTAATCATGCACAACATTCCGGACTTAGGTAGTAGCCATGTGTCGAGTGGATCATATGTGATATCATTAAGGAAGGAAGTCGCCTCGGTCTCGAGAGCTCTAGCTCGTGCTCATGTCATGGGTCCTCTTGGCACTTGGTGAGACGATGGTAGGTCCATGGGGATGACCATAGGATGCTCCGCATCAACATGGCTATTGAAGATGCTGACATGTATGAAAGTTTAGTTGCTCAATCTGTTTTGAGTGTGCAGGTCACACAAGCTGAGCAAAATCAGAGGCATAACGTGTTCCATAGAAAGGGAGTTGTGAAGGAACGTTCTGTTTGCGTCATCATAGATGGAGGGAGCTGCAACAACTTGGCTAGCATGGAGATGGTGGACAAGCTATCTCTCACCACAAGACAACATCCACATCTTTACTACATCCAATGGTTGAACAACAGCGGCAAGGTTAAGGTAACACGTACTGTTCGTGTGCATTTTAGTATAGCTACATATGTTGATTCTGTTGATTGTGATGTGGTACCCATGCAAGCATGTTCCTTCTTACTTGGTAGACCATGGCAATTTGATAAAAATTTTGAACACCATGGTAGAAACAATCAGTATACTAGTTCATAAGGATAAACATATTACTTTGTTTCATATGTCTCCTGATTCAATTTTGAAAGATGATATTAATAGAGCTAATAAAGCAAAACAGGAGAAACATAAGAGTGAAAATAGAATTGTGGCAAAAGAAGTTGAGCAACAAATGAAGCCTAACAATAAACCGTCTATAGTGTTGCTTCTGAAATTAAATTGAAAAGGGCATGTTTACTTGCCATGAAATCTAATATTGATGATCTAGATGTCAGCAAATCTGTTTGCTATGCTTTTGTGTGCAAAGAGGCATTATTTTCATTCGAGGACGTGCCTTGCTCTTTGCCTCATGTTGTCACTAACATTTTGTAGGATTTCGCTGACATCTTTCCACAAGACGTGCCACCGGCATAGTTTCAAAAAAAGATGTGCTACCTGCATTACCACCTATTCGAGGGACTGAGCATCAGATTGACTTAATTCCCGGTGCGTCGCTACCAAACCGTGCACCATACCGTACCAATCCAGAGGAGACGAAGGGGATTATGCGTCAAGTACAGTAGCTACTTGAGAAAGGTCATATACGTGAATCCCTTAGTCCTTGTGTTGTTCCTATTATACTAGTGCCTAAAAAGGATGGTACATCGCGTATGTGTGTTGATTGTAGAGGCATTAATCATATTACTATTCGTTATCGTCATCCTATTCCTAGGCTAGATGATATGCTTGATGAATTGAGTGGCTCTGCAATATTTTCCAAAGTTGATTTGCGTAGTGGATACCATCAAATTCATATGAAATCGGGACATGAATGGAGAACATCATTTAAAACTAAGTTTGGATTATATGAGTCATTTGTCATGCCTTTTGGGTTAACTTATGGACCTAGTACTTTCATGAGATTAATGAACGAAGTTGTACGTGATTTCATTGGATGATTTGTGGTAGTCTATTTTGATGGTATACTGATTTATAACAAATCTTTGGAAGAACATTTGGAACATTTACGTGTTGTTTTTATTGCTCTACGTGATGCACGTTTGTTTGGTAACCTTGGGAAGTGCACCTTTCGCGCCGATCAAGTATGTTTTCTTGGCTATGTTGTTACTCCACTGGGAATTGAAGTTGTTAAAGCCAGGATTGAAGCTATTGAGAGTTGGCCGCAGCCCAAAACGGTCACACAAGTGAGGAGTATCCTTGGCCTCACTGGTTTCTATAGGCATTTTGTTAGAGATTTTAGCACCATTGCTCCACCTCTCAATGAGCTTACAAAGAAAAATGTGCCTTTTGTTTGGGGTACCGCACAGGAAGAAGCCTTCACGGTATTGAAAGATAAGTTGACACATGCTCCTTTACTCCAACTTCCTGAGTTTAATAAGACTTTTGAGCTTGAATTTCATGCTAGTGGAATTGGATTAGGAGGTGTGTTATTACAGGATGCTAAACCTGTTGCATACTTTTCTGAAAAATTGAGTGGGCCTAGTCTGAACTATTCTACTTATGATAACGAATTATATGCTCTTGTTCGGACCTTAGAAACATGGCAACATTATTTATGGCCCAAATAATTTTTTATACATTCTGATCATTAATCTTTGAAACACATGAAAAGTCAAGAAAAACTGAATCATAGAGATGCTAAATGGGTTGAATTCATTGAGACTTTCCCTTATGTCATTAAACACAAGAAGGGTAAAGTAAATGTTATTGCCGATGCATTATCTCGTTGCTATACTATGCTTTCAAAACTTGACTTTAAAATATTTGGTTTGGAGACCATCAAAATCAATATGTGCATGATGCTGAATTTAAAGATGTATTGCAAAATTGCAAGGAAGTGAGAACATGGAACAAGTTCATCGTTAACGATGGCTTTGTGTTTCGTGCTAACAAGCTATGCATTCCAGCTAGCTTTGTTCGTCTTTTGTTGTTGCAGGAGGCGCATGAAGGAGGATTAATGGGACACTTTGACGTGAAGAAGACGGAGGATATACTTGCTACACATTTCTTTTGGCCAAAGATGAGACGGGATGTTGAGCGTTTTGTTGCTCGCTGCACTACATGTCAAAAATCTATGTCACGACTCAATCCTCATGGTTTATATATGCCTTTGCCTGTACCTGGTGTTCCTTGGGAGGATATATCTATGCATTCTGTTTTAGGATTACCTCAAACAAAGAAGGGGAGGGATAGCATATTAGTTATCATGGATAGATTTTAAAAAATGGCACACTTCATACCATGTCATAAAAGCGATGATACTGCTAATGTTGCTGATTTGTTCTTTCGTGAAATTATTCGCTTGCATAGTGTGCCAAATACTATTGTTCCAGATCATGATACTAAATTTCTTAGCCACTTTTGGAGATGTTTATGGGCTAAGTTGGGGACTAAACTACTTTTTAGTACTACTTGTCACCCCTAAACTGATGGACAAACTAAAGTAGTCAACAGAACATTGTCTACTATGCTTAGGGAAGTTTTGAAGAATAATAAGAAAACGTGGGAAAAATGCTTGCCTCATATTGAATTTGCTTATAATCATTCTCTACATTCTACTACTAAGATGTGCCCTTTCGAAATTGTGTAAGCCTTCCTACCTCGTGCACCTATTGATTTGTTGCCTCTTCCATCTTCGAAGAAGGTTAATTTTGATGCTAAACAACGTGCTGAATTGATCTGAAAAATGCATGAGATAACTAACGAGAACATTGTGCGTATGAATGCTAAATATAAACTTGTTGGAGATAAGGGTAGAAAACATGTTGTGTTTGCACTTGGAGATCTTATTTGGTTACATGATAGATTTCCTGATTCGCGCAAATCAAAGCTAATGCCACGTCCTGATGGTCCTTTTAAGGTGTTAGTGAAAATAAATGATAATGCATATCAACTTGAGCTGCCTGCAGATTTTGGGGTTAGTCCCACTTTTAACATTGTAGATTTGATGCCTTATTTGGGTGAGGATGATGAGCTTCCGTCGAGGACGACTTCATTTCAAGAAGGGGAGGATGATGAGGACATCAATACCATTGTTACACCCACAGCCCCTGTTGCTATACATACTGGACCAATTTCGAGAGCTCGCGCACTCCAATTGAATTACCAGGTACTTTTGTTTCTTGGTAACAATTCTAATGTTCGTGAGAATATGATGCTGCCTAAATTGGACACATTTTGTGTTGATTATTAACGAAGGGCCTAGCATGGACAAGAGGGATGGACACTGGAGCAGGATCAAGCATGGAGATGAAGGCACGCGTGAAGGAACGCAGAATAGCGTTTCTAGTGCATATTTCGGCACTTTGAAGCCCCTATGATGACATACAAAGACATTAAAGAAATATACAAGATGCCCCTTCATAAATTTCGTCCATAGTTTATTTTAGGTGCTGCGCCACCTTATTTTTGGGCCAAACCCATGTAATTTCGAAATATTTGAAACAAGAGTTAGGGTTGGTTTTGGACCCCTCCTCCAAGGGTCATAAAATTCCCCCTCTTCCACCATATATACAACCCTTAGGGCATCGTTTTGACTTTGGGTTTGTTCAGATTAAAAGTTTGCCATAGCTGCAACTTCGCGTACTTCGTTTGTATTCATCGACCAGACCAAGACGTCACAGAACCCCACCTTGATCAATAAAGCTTTCATCTTATATTCAGAATATCCAGATTGCAATCTTAGTTTCTTGCTTGTTCTTTGTTTGCTTGTAGGAAATACACCTTCGTCGTCAGGTTGATCGTGCTCCGGCGTGGTTAATAACACCTCGGAGTTGGTTTAGCGATTGCTAATGCGTGACGTCCTCGCACGTTCGTAGTCAGATCGTCAAAATCTACTCCTCCGAAACGATAATCACCATCTCATCGAAAGAATAGACACCTTTGCCTCTATCAAGAAGGGTGGTAGAGTAGACGACAAAGATAAAATCATCCGAAACTCGGTTTTTCAACCTAGATCCAGCCCACGAAATGTAATTGACGCCGACGAAGAGGGTGATGGACGTGTACCATGTTTAGTCGTGATCGTTTTGGCAGGTGATGGAGCTCAAATGGAGTTCATTTGGCCAAATTGTGGTCCTTTTGTGGATACAACATCGGGGGACGCCCCGTGAATTCAACTTTCAGGGTAAGTTGATCGCGCCAACGAGCCATCTTGCAGCATTCAGGATGGTCTATAATTTTTCGTGTGCATAAACATAATGAGAAAGAGCTGTTATGTACTATATCATTTAAGAATAATGCATTTGCTGGTGACAAAGTGAGGGTGGTAGCGGGGCGGGCGATAGACCATGTAGAGCATAAATTCTTGGGTTTGGACGCCACGAAGATCCTCCTCCTTCTGTCCTGACTGAACCTGTTGATAGTGGCAAAGGTGTCCCGATGTTTCGATGAGATAGATATCGATTTCTGTGGGAGTCGACTTTGACAATCCGACTACGAACGTGCGAAGACATCGCGCCTTAGCAAGCGCTAAACCAACTTCTGAGGGGTTATTGACCACGCCGGAGCACAGTCAACCTACCCATGAGGGTCTATTTCCTGTGAGCAAACGAAGAACAAGCAAGAAATCGAGATTGCAATCTGGATATTGCGAATATAAGATGAAATCTTTATTGATCAAGATGGGGTTCTGTGACGTCTTGGTTTGGTCCTTGAACACAAACGAAGTACACGAAGTTGCAGCTATGGCAAACTTTTAATCTAAACAAAACCCAAAGTCTGAGCAGTGCCCTAAGGGATGTATGTATGGAGGAAGAGGAGGGATTTCGTGTCCCTTGAAGGAGGGGTCCGAAACCAACCCTATCTCTTGTTTCCCCACACATACATACTCTAAAAACAACCTATACTCAAGTATTTCGAAATTACATGGGCCTGGCCCAATAATAGGGTGACGGAGCACCTATAATAGCCTCTGGACAAAATTTATGAAGTGGCATCTTCCATATTTCTTCCAAGGCTTCATGCACTCATTATGGTGGCTTCAAAGTCCTGAAATCATCACTTGTAACTCCATTCTTGTTCCCCATGCACATGCCATCATCTCCATGCTTAATCTTGCTCAATGTTCATTTTTCTTGTCCAAGCTAGGCCCTTCATTTGTAAGCAAGACAAATGTATCCAATTTAGGCAGCGTCATATTCTCATGAACATTAGAATCATTACCAAGAAATGGAAGTACCTGCTAATTTAATTGGCGCGCGTGAGCTCTAGTAATTGGTCTAGTATGTATAGCAGCAGGGGTTGTGGCTGTAACAATGGTATTGATGTCCTCATCACCTGTAGTCTTTCTGGTTTGAAAATGGAAGGATGGTGCATTGCTCTATATATTATTGTCCATATATTTGTCCGTGGGTGAGCTCACAAAAGGGTCGTACAGTACACGTCAAAGATAAAACCATCTGAAACTCGGGTTTTTAACCCGGATCCGGCCCTCAAATTGTTGTCGACGCTGACGAAGATTGTGATGGACGCGTACCACGTTTAGCTGTGATTGTTTTGGCGGATGATAGAGCTCAAATGGAGTTCGTATGGCCAAATTGTGGCCCTTTTGTGGATACAACATCGGGGGACGGCCCGTGAAATCAAATTTCAGGGTAAGTTGATCGTGCCGACGAGCCATCTTGCACCATTCGGGATGCCCTATAACTTTTCATGTGCATAAACATAATGAGGAAGAGCTATTATGTACTTTTTCATTTAAGAATAATCTATCTACTGGTGAAAAAGTGAGGGTGGTAGCGGTGCGGGCGATAGACCATGTAAAGCATGAATTCTTGGGTTTCGATGCAACAAAGAGCCTCCTCCTTCTGTCCCGACTGAACATGTAGTCTTTCCAGTTTGAAAATGGAAGGATGGTGCATTCCTCTGTATGTTATTGTCCATATTTCTGTCCGTAGGTGAGCTGATAGAAGGGTGATGGATTACACGTCAAAGATAAAAACATTCGAAACTCGGGTTTTCAACCTGGATCCGGCACCCAAAATCTTATCGACGCCGACAAAGTGGGTGATACATGCGTACCACATTTAGTTGTGATCGTTTTGGCAGGTGATGTAGCTCAAATGGAGTTCGTATGGCCAAATTTTGGTCCTTTTGTGGATACAACATCAGGGGACGGCCTGTGAATTCAACTCTCAGGGTAAGTTGATCGCGCCGGCGAGCCATCTTGAACCATTCGGGATGCCCTACAATTTTTCGTGTCCATAAACATAATGAGAAAGAGTTTTTATATACTTTATCATTTAAGAATAATACATCTACTAGTAAAAAAGTGAGGGTGGTAGCAGGGCAGGCGATAGACCATGTAAAGCATGAATTCTTGGGTTTCAAAGCAACGAACAGCCTCCTCCATCTGTCCTGATGGAACCTGTAGTCTTTCCTATTTGAAAATGGAAGGATGATGCATTGCTTTATTTGTTATTGTCCATATATCTGTCCGTGGGTGAGCTCACAAAAGGGTGGTAGAGTACACGTCAAAGATAAAATCATCCGAAACTCTGTTTTTCAACTTGGATCCGGCCCACGAAATGTTGCCGACGCCCACGAAGACGGTGATGGACGCATACCATGTTTAGTTGTGATCGTTTTGGCTGGTGATGGAACTCAAATGGAGTTTGTATGGCCAAATTGTTGTCCTTTTGTGTATACAACATTGGGGGACGGCCCGTGAATTCAAATTTCAAGGTAAGCTGGCCACGCCGACGAGCCATCTTGCACCATTCGGGATGCCCTATAATTTTTCGTGTGCATAAACATAATGAGAAAGAGCTATTATGTACTTTGTCATTTAAGAATAATGCATCAGCTCGTGAAAAAGTGAGGGTGGTGGCGGGGCGGGTGATAGACCATGTAAAGCATGAATTCTTGGGTTTCGACGTAAGAAAGAGCATCCTCCTTCTGTCCGACAGAACATATAGTCTTTCTGGTTTGAAAATGGAAGGATGGTGCATTGCTCTATATGTTATTGTCCATATATCTGTCCGTGGGTGAGCTCATAGAAGTGTGGTAGAGTACATGTCAAAGATAAAATCATCCGAAACTCGGTTTTTCAACCTGAATCCGGCCGCCGAAATGTTGTCGACGCCGACGAGGAGTGTGATGGACGCGTACCACGTTTAGTTGGGGTCATTTTGGCGGGTGATGGAGCTCAAATGGAGTTTGTATGGCCAAATTGTGGTCGTTTTGTGGATACAACATCGGGGGACAGCCCGTGAAATCAACTTTCAGGGTAAGTTGATTGTGCCGACGAGCCATTTTGCACCATTCGGGATGCCCTCTAATTTTATGTGTGCATAAACATAACGAGGAAGATCTGTTATGTACTTTATCATTTAAGAATAATGCATTTGCTGGTGAAAAAGTGAGGGTGGTAGCGGGGCGGGTGATAGACCATGTAAAGCATGAATTCTTGGGTTTCGACGCAACCAAGAGCCTCCTCCTTCTGTCCTGACAGAACATGTAGTGTTTCCTGTTTGAAAATTGAAGGATGGTGCGTTGGTCTATATGTTATTGTCCATATATCTGTCCGAGGGTGAGCTCATAGAAGGGTGGTAGAGTACACGTCAAAGATAAAATCATCCAAAACTCGGTTTTTCAACCTGGATCCGGCCCCCAAAATGTTGTCGACGCCGACGAAGAGGGTGATGGACGCGTACCTTGTTTAGTTGTGATTGTTTTGGCGGGTGATGGAGCTCAAATGGAGTTTCTATGGCCAAATTGTGGTCGTTTTGTGGATACAACATCGGGGGACGACCCGTGAATTCAACTTTCAGGGTAAGTTGATCGCGCCGACAAGCCATTTTGCACCATTCATGATGCCCTATAATTTTTCGTGTGCATAAACATAGTGTGAAAGAGTTGTTATGTACTTTATCATTTAAGAATAATGCATCTGCTGGTGAAAGAGTGAGGGTGGTAGCCGGGCGGGCGATAGACCATGTAAAGCATGAATTCTTGGGTTTCGACGCAACAAACAACCTCCTCCTTCTGTACTAACAGAACATGTAGTCTTTCCAATTTGAAAATGGAAGGATGGTGCATTGCTCTATATGTTATTGTCCATATATCTATCCGTGGGTGAGCTCATGGAAGGGTGGTAGAGTACACGTCAAAGATAAAATCATCCAAAACTCGGTTTTTCAACCTGGATCCGGCCCCCGAAATGTTGTCGACGCCGATGAAGAGGGTGATGGACGCGTACCACGTTTAGTTGTGATCATTTTGGCGGGCGATGGAGCTCAAATTGAATTCATATGGCCAAATTGTGGTCCTTTTGTGGATACAACATCGGGGGACGGCCCGTGAATTCAACTTTCATGGTAAGCTGATTGCGCCGATGAGCCATCTTGCACCATTCGGGATGTTGGGGAACGTAGCAGAAATTCAAAATTTTCCTACGTGTCACCAAGATCTATCTATGGAGAGACTAGCAACGAGGGGAAGGAGAGTGCATCTACATACCCTTGTAGATCGCTAAGCGGAAGCGTTCAAGTGAACGGGGTTGATGGAGTTGTACTCGTCGTGATCCAAATCACCGATGATCCTAGTGCCGAACGGACGGCACCTCCACGTTCAACACACGTACAGCCCGGTGACGTCTCCCACGCCTTGATCCAGCAAGGAGAGAGGGAGAGGTTGAGGAAGACTCCATCCAGCAGCAGCACAACGGCATGGTGGTGATGGAGGAGCGTGGCAATCCTGCAGGGCTTCGCCAAGCACCACGGGATATGAGGAGAAAGAGAGGGAGGGCTGCACCAACAGGCAGAGATCAGATCGCGTGTTATGGGCAGCCCTAGGCCTCACTATATATAGGGGAGAGGGAGGAGGGTGCGCCCCCTCTAGGGTTCCCACCCCTAGGGGGGCGGCAGCCCTAGATGGGTTTTGGGTGGCGACCAAGAGGGGGAGGAGAGGGAGGCGCAGGGAGCATGGGCCTTAGGGCCCATCTACCCTTAGGGTTTGCCCCCCTCTCCCCTTCTAGGCGCATGGGCCATGGTGGGAGGTGCCCTAGCCCACCTAGGGGCTGGTGCCTTCTCACACTTGGCCCATGTATGCCTCTGGGGCCCATGGCCCCCCCGGTGGACCCCAGGACCCCTCCGGTGGTCCCGGTACATTACCGATAAACCCCGAAACTTTTCCGGTGACCAAAACAGGACTTCCCATATATAAATCTTTACCTCCGGACCATTCCGGAACTCCTCGTGACGTCCGGGATCTCATCCGGGACTCCGAACAACATTCGGTAACCACATATAAACTTCCTTTATAACCCTAGCGTCATCGAACCTTAAGTGTGTAGACCCTACGGGTTCGGGAGACATGCAGACATGACCGAGACGTTCTCCAGTCAATAACCAACAGCGGGATCTGGATACCCATGTTGGCTCCCACATGTTCCACGATGATATCATCGGATGAAGCACGATGTCAAGGACTTAATCAATCCCGTATTCAATTCCCTTTGTCTATCGGTATGATACTTGCCCGAGATTCGATCGTCGGTATCCCGATACCTTGTTCAATCTCCTTATCGGCAAGTCTCTTTACTCATTCCGTAACACATCATCCCGTGATCAACTCCTTGATCACATTGTGCACATTATGATGATGTCCTACCGAGTGGGCCCAGAGATACCTCTCCGTCACACGGAGTGACAAATCCCAGTCTCGATTCGTGACAACCCAACAGACACTTTCGGAGATACCCGTAGTGTACCTTTATAGCCACCCAGTTACGTTGTGACGTTTGGCACACCCAAAGTATTCCTACGGTATCCGGGAGTTGCACAATCTCATGGTCTAAGGAAATGATACTTGACATTAGAAAAGCTTTAGCATACGAACTACACGATCTTGTGCAATGCTTAGGATTGGGTCTTGTCCATCACATCATTCTTCTAATGATGTGATCCCGTTATCAACGACATCCAATGTCCATGGTTAGGAAACCGTAACCATCTATTGATCAACGAGCTAGTCAACTAGAGGCTTACTAGGGACATGGTGTTGTCTATGTATCCACACATGTATCTAAGTTTCCTATCAATACAATTCTAGCATGGATAATAAACGATTATCATGAACAAGGAAATATAATAATAACCAATTTACTATTGCCTCTAGGGCATATTTCCAACAGTCTCCCACTTGCACTAGAGTCAATAATCTAGTTCACATCGCCATGTGACTAACACCCAAGAGTTTACTAGAGTCAGTAGTCCAGTTCACATCACTATGTGATTAACACTCAATGAGTTCTAGGTTTGATCATGTTGCTTGTGAGAGAGGTTTTAGTCAACGGGTCTAAACCTTTCAGATCGGTGTACGCTTTACAAATCTCTATGTCATCTCCTAGATGCATCTACCACGCTCTATTTGGAGCTATTCCAAATAACAGTTCTACTTGGAGCTATTCTAAATTGTTTCTCCATTATACGTATCGGGTATCTCCACTCAGAGCTATCCGGATAGGTGTTAAGCTTGCATCGACATAACCCTTTACGACGAACTCTTTTACCACCTCCATAATCGAGAAAATTCCTTAGTCCACTAGTTACTAAGGATAACTTTGACCGCTCTCCTGTGATCCATTCTTGGATCACTCTTGTACCCCTTGACTGACTCATGGCAAGGCACACTTCAGGTGCGGTACACAGCATAGCATACTGTAGAGCCTATGTCTTAAGCATAGGGGACGACCTTTGTCCATTCTCTCTATTCTTCCATGGTCGAGCTTTAAGTCTTAACTTCATACCTTGCAACTCAGGCAAGAACTCCTTCTTTGACTGATCCATCTTTAACACCTTCAAGATCATGTCAAGGTATGTGCTCATTTGAAAGTACCATTAAGCATTTTGATCTATCCTTATAGATCTTGATGCTCAATGCTCAAGTAGCTTAATCCAGGCTTTCCATTGAAAAACACTTTCCAAATAACCCTATATGCTTTCCAGAAATTCTACATCATTTCTGATCAACAATATGTCAACAACATATACTCATCAGAAATTCTATAGTGCTCCCACTCACTTCTTTGGAAATACAAGTTTCTCATAAACTTTGTATACACCAAAATCTTTGATCATCTCATCAAAGCATACATTCCATCTCCGAGATGCTTACTACAGTCCTTAGAAGGATTGCTGGAGCTTTGCATACTTATTAGCATATTTCAGGATTGACAAAACCTTCCGGTTGTATCACATACAACCTTTCCTCAAGAAAATCGTGGAGGAAACAATGTTTTGACATCCTATCTGCAAGATTTCATAAATAGTGCAGTAATTGCTAATATAATTCCAACAGACTCTTAGCATCGCCACAAGTGAGAAAGTCTCATCGTAGTCGACTCCTTGAACTTGTCGGGAAACTTCTTAACGACAAGTCGAGCTTTCTTAATGGTGACATTTACCATCGTTGTCCGTCTTCCTTTTAAAATCCATCTGTACTCAACAGCCTTACGACCATCGAGCTGTTCTGCCAAAGTCTACACTTTGTTTTCATACATGGATCCTCTCTCGGATTATATGGCCTCGAGCCATTTATCGGAATCCGAGCCCACCATCGCTTCTCCATAGCTTGTAGGTTCATTGTTGTCTAGCAACATGACTTCCAAGACAGGATTACGTACCACTCTAAAGTAGTACGCATCCTTGTCATCCTACGGGGTTTGGTAGTGACTTGATCTGAAGTTTCATGATCACTATCACAAGCTTCCACTTCAATTGGTGTAGGTGCCACAGGAATTATTTCCTGTGCCCTGCCACACACTAGTTGAACAGACGGTTCAATAACCTCATCAAGTCTCCACCATCCTCCCACTCAATTCTTTCGAGAGAAACTTTTCCTCGAGAAAGGACCCGATTCTAGAAACAATCCCTTATTGCTTTCGAATCTGAGACAGGAGGTATACCCAACTGTTTTGGGTGTCCTATGAATATGCATTTATCCGCTTTGGGTTCGAGCTTATCGGCCTGAAACTTTTTCACATAAGCGTCGCAGCCCCAAACTTTTAAGAAATGACAGCTTAGGTTTCTCTAAACCATAGTTCATACGGTGTCATCTCATCGGAATTACGTGGTTCCCCTTTTAAAGTGAATGTGGTTGTCTCTAATGCCTAACCCATAAACTATTGTGATAATTCGATAAGAGACATCATGGTATGCATCATATCCAATAGGGTGCAGTTATGATGTTCGGACACACCATCACACTATGGTGTTCCAGGCTGTATCAGTTGTGAAACAATTTCCACAATGTCTTAATTTTGTGCCAAACTCGTAATTCAGATATTCATCTCTATGATCATATCATAGATCTTTTATCCTCTTGTCACGACGATCTTTCAACTTCACATTGAAATTACTTGAACCTTTCAATAATTCAGACTCGTGATTCATCAAGTAAATATACTCAACATCTACTCAAATCATCTGTGAAGTAAGAACATAATGATATCCACTACATGCCTCAGCACTCATTGGACTGCACACATCAAAATGTATTACTTCCAACAAGTTGCTTTTTGGTTCCATTTTACTAAAACCGAGGCTTTCAGTCATCTTGCCCATGTGGTATGATTTGCATGTCTCAAGTGATTCAAAATCAAGTGAGTCCAAACAGTCCATTTGCATGGAGTTTCTTCATGCATATACACCAATAGACATGGTTCGCATGTCTCAAACTTTTCAAAAACGAGTGAGCCCAAAGATCCATCAACATGGAGCTTCTTCATGCGTTTTATACCGATATGACTTAAGTGGCAGTGCCACAAGTAGGTGGTACTATCATTACTATCCTATATCTTTTGGCATGAACATGTGTATCACTACGATCGAGATTCAATAAACCATTCATTTTAGGTGCAAGACCATTGAAGGTATTATTCAAATAAACAGAGTAACCATTATTCTCCTTAAATGAATAACCGTATCGCGATAGTCATAATCCAATCATGTCTATGCTCAACGCAAACACCAAATAACAATTATTTAGGTTTAACACCAATCTCGATGGTAGAGGGAGCGTGCGATGCTTGATCATATCAACATTGGAAACACTTCCAACACATATCGTCAGCTCACCTTTAGCTAGTCTCCGTTTATTCCGTAGCTTTTATTTCGAGTTACTAACACTTAGCAACCGAACCGGTATCTAATACCCTGGTGCTACTAGGAGTACTAGTAAAGTACACATCAACACAATGTATATCCAATATACTTCTATTGACCTTGCCAGCCTTCTCATCTACCAAGTATCTAGGGTAATTCTGCTCCAATGGCTGTTCCTCTTATTACAGAAGCACTTAGTCTCGGGTTTGGGTTCAACCTCGGGTTTCTTCACTAGAGCGGCAACTGAATTGCCGTTTCATGAAGTATCCCTTCTTGCCCTTACCCTTCTTGAAACTAGTGGTTTCACCAACCATCAACAATTGATGCTCCTTCTTGATTTCTACTTTTGTGGTGTCAAACATCACGAATATCTCAAAGATCATCATATATGTCCTCGATATGTTATAGTTCATCACGAAGCTCCAGCAGCTTGGTGGTAGTGACTTCGGAGAAACATCACTATCTCATCTGGAAGATCAACTCCCACTCGATTCAAATGATTGTTGTACTCAGACAATCTGAGCACAAGCTCAACAATTGATCTTTTCTCCCTTAGTTTGTAGGTTAAGAAAATCATCGGAGGTCTTATACCTCTTGACGTGGGCACGAGCCTGAAACTCCAATTTCAGCCCTCAAAACATCTCATATGTTTCGTGACGTTTCAAAACGTCTTTAGTGCCTCAACTATAAACCGTTTAACTGAACTATCACGTAGTTATCAAAACGTGTATGTCAGATGTTTGCAACATCCACAGATGATGTTCGAGGTTCAGCACACTGAGTGGTGCATTAAGGACATAAGCCTTCTATGAAGCAAATGAGGACTATCCTCAGTTTACGGACCTCGTCCGCATAATTGCTACTCTCAACTTTCAACTAATTTTTCTCTAGGAACATATCTAAACAGTAGAACTAAAGCGTGAGCTACGACATAATTTGCGAAGACCTTTTGACTATGTTCAAGATAATTAAGTTCATCTTATGAACTCCCACTCAGGTAGACATCCCTCTAGTCATCTAAGTGATTACATGATCCGAGTCAACTAGGCCGTGTCCGATCATCACGTGAGACGGACTAGTCAACATCGGTGAACATCTTCATGTTGATCGTATCTTCTATATGACTCATGCTCGACCTTTCGGTCTTCTGTGTTCCGAGGCCATGCCTCTACATGCTAGGCTCGTCAAGTTAACCCTAAGTGTTTTGCATGTGTAAAACTGTCTTACACCCGTTGTATGTGAATGTAAGGATCTATCACACCCAATCATCACGTGGTGCTTCGAAACGACGAACTTTAGCAACGGTACACAGTTAGGGGAGAACACATTCTTGAAATTGTTTATGAGGGATCATCTTATTTACTACCGTTGTTCTAAGTAAACAAGATGCAAAACCATGATAAACATCACATGCAATCAAATAGTGACATGATATGGCCAATATCATATTGCTCCTTTTGATCTCCATCTTCGGGGCTCCATGATCATTATCGTCACCGGCATGACACCATGATCTCCATCATCGTGTCTTCTTGAAGTTGTCACGTCATCTATTACTTCTACTACTATGGCTAACGCTTTAGCAATAAAGTAAAGTAATTACATGACGTTTATGTTGACACGCAGGTCATAAATAAATAAAGACAACTCCTATGGCTTCTGCCGGTTGTCATATTCATCGACATGCAAGTCGTGATTCCTATTACAAGAACATGATCAATCTCATACATCACCTATATCATTCATCACATCCTTTGGCCATATCACATCACATAGCATACCCTGCAAAAACAAGTTAGACGTCCTCTAATTGTTGTTTGCATGTTTTACGTGGCTGCTATGGGTTTCTAGCAAGAACGTTTCTTACCTACGCAAAGACCACAACGTGATATGCCAATTGCTATTTACCCTTCATAAGGACCCTTTTCATCGAATCCGATCCGACTAAAGTGGGAGAGACAGACACCCGCTAGCCACCTTATGCAACTAGTGCATGTCAGTCGGTGGAACCAGTCTCACGTAAGAATACGTGTAAGGTCGGTCCGGGCCGCTTCATCCCACGATGCCACCGAATCAAGATAAGACTAGTAACGGCAAGCATATTGAACAAAATCAACGCCCACAACTACTTTGTGTTCTACTCGTGCATAGAATCTACGCAATAGACCTAGCTCTGATACCACTGTTGGGGAACGTAGCAGAAATTCAAAATTTTCCTACGTGTCACCAAGATCTATCTATGGAGAGACTAGCAACGAGGGGAAGGAGAGTGCATCTACATACCCTTGTAGATCGCTAAGCAGAAGCGTTCAAGTGAACGGGGTTGATGGAGTCGTACTCGTCGTGATCCAAATCACCCATGATCCTAGTGCCAAACGGACGGCACCTCCGCGTTCAACACACGTACAGCCCGGTGACGTCTCCCACGCCTTGATCCAGCAAGGAGAGAGGGAGAGGTTGAGGAAGACTCCATCCAGCAGCAGCACGACGGTGTGGTGGTGATGGAGGAGCGTGGCAATCCTGCAGGGCTTCGCCAAGCACCACGGGATATGAGGAGAAAGAGAGGGAGGGCTGCACCAACAGGCAGAGATCAGATCGCGTGTTATGGGCAGCCCTAGGCCTCACTATATATAGGGGAGAGGGAGGAGGGTGCGCCCCCTCTAGGGTTCCCACCCCTATGGGGGGGGGGGGGGCGGCAGCCCTAGATGGGTTTTGGGTGGCGGCCAAGAGGGGGAGGAGAGGGAGGCGCAGGGAGCATGGGCCTTAGGGCCCATCTACCCTTAGGGTTTGCCCCCCTCTCCCCTTCTAGGTGCATGGGCCATGGTGGGAGGTGCCCTAGCCCACCTAGGGGCTGGTTCCTTCTCACACTTGGCCCATGTATGCCTCTGGGGCCCATGGCCCCCCCGGTGGACCCCCGGACCCCTCCGGTGGTCCCGGTACATTACCGATAAACCCCGAAACTTTTCCGGTGACCAAAACAGGACTTCCCATATATAAATCTTTACCTCCGGACCATTCCGGAACTCCTCGTGACGTCCGGGATCTCATCCGGGACTCCGAACAACATTCGGTAACCACATATAAACTTCCTTTATAACCCTAGCATCATCGATCCTTAAGTGTGTAGACCCTACGGGTTCGGGAGACATGCAGACATGACCGAGAAGTTCTCCGGTCAATAACCAACAGCGGGATCTGGATACCCATGTTGGCTCCCACATGTTCCATGATGATCTCATCGGATGAACCACGATGTCAAGGACTTAATCAATCCCATATACAACTCCGTTTGTCTATCGGTATGATACTTGCCCGAGATTCGATCGTCGGTATCCCGATACCTTGTTCAATCTCATTACCAGCAAGTCTCTTTACTCGTTCCGTAACACATCATCCCGTGATCAACTCCTTGATCACATTGTGCACATTATGATGATGTCCTACCGAGTGGGCCCAGAGATACCTCTCCGTCACACGGAGTGACAAATCCCAGTCTCGATTCGTGCCAACCCAACAGACACTTTTGGAGATACCCATAGTGTACCTTTATAGCCACCCAGTTACGTTGTGACGTTTGGCACACCCAAAGTATTCCTACGGTATCCGGGAGTTGCACAATCTCATGGTCTAAGGAAATGATACTTGACATTAGAAAAGCTTTAGCATACGAACTACACGATCTCGTGCTATGCTTAGGATTGGGTCTTGTCCATCACATCATTCTTCTAATGATGTGACCCCGTTATCAACGACATCCAATGTCCATGGTTAGGAAACCGTAACCATCTATTGATCAACGAGCTAATCAACTAGAGGCTTACTAGGGACATGGTGTTGTCTATGTATCCACACATGTATCTGAGTTTCCTATCAATACAATTCTGGCATGGATAATAAACGATTATCATGAACAAGGAAATATAATAATAACCAATTTATTATTGCCTCTAGGGCATATTTCCAACATGGGATGCCCTATAATTTTTCGTGTGCATGAACATAATGAGAAAGAGTTGTTATGTACTTTATCATTTAAGAATAATGCATCTGCTGGTGAAAAATTGAGGGTGGTAGCGGGGCGGGCGATAGGCCATGTAAAGCATGAATTCTTGGGTTTCGACGTAACAAAGAGCATCCTCCTTCTGTCCGACAGAACATATAGTCTTTCTGGTTTGAAAATGGAAGGATGGTGCATTGCTCTATATGTTATTGTCCATATATCTGTCCGTGGGTGAGCTCACAGAAGTGTGGTAGAGTACATGTCAAAGATAAAATCATCCGAAACTCGGTTTTTCAACCTGAATCTGGCCGCCGAAATGTTGTCGACGCTGACAAAGAGTGTGATGGACGCGTGCCACATTTAGTTGGGGTCGTTTTGGCGGGTGATGGAGCTCAAATGGAATTTGTATGGCCAAATTGTGGTCGTTTTGTGGATACAACATCGGGGGACGACCCGTGAAATCAACTTTCAGGGTAAGTTGATTGCGCCGACGAGCCATTTTGCACCATTCGGGATGCCCTCTAATTTTATGTGTGCATAAACATTACGAGGAAGATCTGTTATGTACTTTATCATTTAAGAATAATGCATTTGCTGGTGAAAAAGTGAGGGTGGTAGCGGGCCGGGTGATAGACCATGTAAAGCATGAATTCTTGGGTTTCGACGTAACCAAGAGCCTCCTCCTTCTGTCCTGACAGAACATGTAGTCTTTTCTGTTTGAAAATTGAAGGATGGTGCGTTGGTCTATATGTTATTGTCCATATATCTGTCCGAGGGTGAGCTCACAGAAGGGTGGTAGAGTACACGTCAAAGATAAAATCATCCAAAACTCGGTTTTCAACCTGGATCCGGCCCCCAAAATGTTGTCGACGCCGACGAAGAGGGTGATGGATGCGTACCTTGTTTAGTTGTGATTGTTTTCGCGGGTGATGGAGCTCAAATGGAGTTTCTATGGCCAAATTGTGGTCGTTTTGTGGATACAACATCAGGGGACGACCCGTGAATTCAACTTTCAGGGTAAGTTGATCGCGCCGACAAGCCATTTTGCACCATTCATGATGCCCTATAATTTTTCGTGTGCATAAACATAGTGTGAAAGAGCTGTTATGTACTTTATCATTTAAGAATAATGCATCTTCTGGTGAAAGAGTGAGGGTGGTAGCCGGGCGGGCGATAGACCATGTAAAGCATGAATTCTTGGGTTTCGACGCAACAAACAACCTCCTCCTTCTGTACTGACAGAACATGTAGTCTTTCCAATTTGATAATGGAAGGATGGTGCATTGCTCTATATGTTATTGTCCATATATCTGTCCGTGGGTGAGCTCATAGAAGCGTGGTAGAGTACACGTCAAAGATAAAATCATCCGAAACTTGGTTTTTCAACCTGGATCCGGCCCCCGAAATGTTGTCGACGCCAATGAAGAGGGTGATGGACGCGTACCACGTTTAGTTGTGATCATTTTGGCGGGCGATGGAGCTCAAATGGAATTCGTATGGCCAAATTGTGGTCCTTTTGTGGATACAACATCGGGGGACGGCCCGTGAATTCAACTTTCAGGGTAAGCTGATTGCGCCGACGAGCCATCTTGCACCATTCAGGATACCCTATAATTTTTCGTGTGCATGAACATAATGAGAAAAAGCTGTTATGTACTTTATCATTTAAGAATAATGCATCTGCTGGTGAAAAATTGAGGGTGGTAGCGGGGCGGGCGATAGACCATGTAAAGCATGAATTCTTGGGTTTCGATGCAACGAAGAGCCCCCTCCTTTTGTCCTGACTGAACTTGTAGTCTTTCGGGTTTGAAAAGGGAAGGATGGTGCATTGTTATATATGTTATTGTCCATATATCTGTCCGTGGGTGAGCTCACAGAATGATGTGATGGCGGCCCGATCTTTCGATGAGAGTGGGGATAATTATCGATTTGGTGGATTTTGACCTTGACGATCCGACTATACCGTACCCGACGATATGCCTGGACAATCGCTAAACCAATTTCCGATGGTTATTTACCTTGCCGTAGGCATGATCAACCTGAACAACGAGGTACGAATTCCTACAAGGAACCAAAGAACCGATAACAACAAAGAATTGCAATATGAAATTTCAGATGAAAAAGTGAGCACACGAACTAGATGTATAATTGGGGTTCCACTGTGGATCTAACAAAGCGGTAGTCCTAGACGTCTCGTAGATGTGAATTGTAGCGGTGGCTATACAATACAATAAGACCCAAGTCTAAACCTAATAAACAGTAGCTATTTATTGGAGGATTACAGGAGCCTGCGCCGCCTCGACTTTCCTTTTCTGTTACGAGTATGTTGCAGCCGATGGTAGAGAGGGCCACATCCTTGTTCCATGTTCGGCTTGTGGTGGACATCAGATCCATGTATGCATGCACGAATTACACATGGACTTGGGCCCCACTCCCTTGAATTAGCACTTTGACATACACGTGCACACATACATGGATTAATTAGACAAAGTCTAGGCATGCATGTGTACTCAATGCATGTATGCATATTAGTACATGTATATGATGCTCGTGTGTGCCCAAACGAATGTAGGATATATTGGTTGATGAATAATCCTTGTATTTTGCCCGTGGCTTGTAGAGATACTCCATAATTCTGCACATATTAAATAAGGTGATGTATTTTTGTGTTTCTGCCAAAAATAATTCATGAAATTATTGTTAATTGAAATCACCCGTAAATTGTATATGCGGATAATATTTTTCGTCGTATCCGTAAAGCCATGTCCACATCACAGAAGGGTGGTAGAGTACACGTCAAAGATAAAATCATCTGAAACTCGATTTTTCAACCTGGATCCGGCCCATGAAATGTTGTCGACGCCGACGAAGAGGGTGATGGATGCATACAATGTTTAGTTGTGATCGTTTTGGCGGGTGATGGTGCTCAAATGTAGTTCGTATGGCCAAATTGTTGTCCTTTTGCGGATACAACATAGGGGGACGGCCCGTGAATTCAACTTTCAGGGTAAGATGATCATGCCGACAAGCCATCTTGCACCATTCAGGATGCCCTATAATTTGTCGTGTGCATGAACATAATGAGAAAGAGCTGTTATGTACTTTATCATTTAAGAATAATGCATTTGCTGGTGAAAAATTGAGGGTGGTAGCGGGGCGGGCGATAGACCATGTAAAGCATGAATTCTTGGGTTTCGATGCAACGAAGAGCCCCCTCCTTCTGTCCTGACTGAACTTGTAGTCTTTCGGGTTTGAAAAGGGAAGGATGGTGCGTTGCTCTATATGTTATTGTCCATATATCTGTCCGTGGGTGAGCTCACAGAATGATGTGATGGCGGCCCGATCTTTCGATGAGAGTGGGGATAATTATCGATTTGGTGGATTTTGACCTTGACGATCCGACTATACCGTACCCGACGATATGCCTGTATAATCGCTAAACCGATTTCCGATGGTTATTTACCTTGCCGTAGGCACGATCAACCTGAACAACGAGGTACGAGTTCCTCCAAGGAACCAAAGAACCGACAACAACAAAGAATTGCAATATGAAATTTGAGATGAAAAAGTGAGCACACGAACTAGATGTATAATTGGGGTTCCACTGTGGATCTAACAAAGCGGTAGTGCTAGACGTCTCGTAGATGCTAATTGTAGCGGTGGCTATACAATACAATAAGACCCAAGTCTAAACCTAATAAACAGTAGCTATTTATTGGAGGATTACAGGAGCCTGCGCTGCCTCGACTTTCCTTTTCTGTTACGAGTATGTTGCAGCCGATGGTAGAGAGGGCCACATCCTTGTTCCATGTTGGGCTTGTGGTGGACATCAGATCCATGTATGCATGCACGAATTACACATGGACTTGGGCCCCACTCCCTTGAATTAGCACTTTGACATACACGTGCACACATACATGGATTAATTAGACAAAGTCTAGGCATGCATGTGTACTCAATGCATGTATGCATATTAGTACATGTATATGATGCTCGTATGTGCCCAGACGACTGTAGGATATATTGGTTGATGAACAATCCTTGTATTTTGCTCGTGGCTTGTAGAGATACTCCATAATTCTGCACATATTAAATAAGGTGATGTATTTTTGTGTTTCTGCCAAAAAATAATTCATGAAATTATTGTTAATTGAAATCACCTGTAAATTGTATATGTGGATAATATTTTTCGTCGTATCCGTAAAGGCCATGTCCACATCACAGAAGGGTGGTAGAGTACACGTCGAAGATAAAATCATCCGAAACTCGATTTTTCAACCTGGATCCGGCCCATGAAATGTTGTCGACGCCGACGAAGAGGGTGATGGACGCGTACAATGTTTAGTTGTCATCGTTTTGGCGGGTGATGGAGCTCAAATGTAGTTCGTATGGCCAAATTGTTGTCCTTTTGCGGATACAACATAGGGGGACGGCCCGTGAATTCAACTTTCAGGGTAAGATGATCGCGCCGACAAGCCATCTTGCACCATTCGGGATGCCCTATAATTTTTCGTGTGCATGAACATAATGAGAAAGAGCTGTTATGTACTTTATCATTTAAGAATAATGCATCTGCTAGTGAAATATTGAGGGTGGTAGCGGGGCGGGCGATAAACCATGTAAAGCATGAATTCTTGGGTTTTGATGCAACGAAGAGCCCCCTCCTTCTGTCCTGACTGAACTTGTAGTCTTTCGGGTTTGAAAAGGGAAGGATGGTGCATTGCTCTATATGTTATTGTCCATATATCTGTCCGTGCGTGAGCTCACAGAATGATGTGATGGCGGCCCGATCTTTCGATGAGAGTGGGGATAATTATCGATTTGGTGGATTTTGACCTTGACGATCCGACTATACCGTACCCGACGATATACCTGGACAATCGCTAAACCAATTTCCGATGGTTATTTACCTTGTCGTAGGCACGATCAACCTGAACAACGAGGTACGAGTTCCTGCAAGGAACCAAAGAACCGACAACAACAAAGAATTGCAATATGAAATTTCAGATGAAAAAGTGAGCACACGAACTAGATGTATAATTGGGGTTCCACTGTGGATCTAACAAAGCGGTAGTCCTAGACGTCTCGTAGATGCGAATTGTAGCGGTGGCTATACAATACAATAAGACCCAAGTCTAAACCTAATAAACAGTAGCTATTTATTGCAGGATTACAGGAGCCTGCGCCGCCTCGACTTTCCTTTTCTGTTACGATTATGTTGCAGCCGATGGTAGAGAGGGCCACATCCTTGTTCCATGTTGGGCTTGTGGTGGACATCCGATCCATGTATGCATGCACGAATCACACATGGACTTGGGCCCCACTCCCTTGAATTAGCACTTTGACATACACGTGCACACATACATGGATTAATTAGACAAAGTCTAGGCATGCATGTGTACTCAATGCATGTATGCATATTAGTACATGTATATGATGCTCGTATGTGCCCAGACGACTGTAGGATATATTGGTTGATGAATAATCCTTGTATGTTGCCCGTGGCTTGTAGAGATACTCCATAATTCTGCATATATTAAATAAGGTGATGTATTTTTGTGTTTCTGCCAAAAAATAATTCATGAAATTATTGTTAATTGAAATCACCTGTAAATTGTATACGCGGATAATATTTTTTGTCGTATCCGTAAAGGCCATGTCCACATCACAGAAGGGTGGTAGAGTGCACGTCAAAGATAAAATCATCCGAAACTCGATTTTTCAACCTGGATCCGGCCCATGAAATGTTGTTGACACCGACGAAGAGGGTGATGGACGCGTACAATGTTTAGTTGTGATCGTTTTGGCGGGTGATGGAGCTCAAATGTAGTTTGTATGGCAAAATTGTTGTCCTTTTGCGGATACAACATAGGGAGACGGCCCGTGAATTCAACTTTCAGGGTAAGATGATCGCGCCGACAAGCCATCTTGCACCATTCGGGATGCCCTATAATTTTTCATGTGCATGAACATAATGAGAAAGAGCTGTTATGTACTTTATCATTTAAGAATAATGCATCTCCTAGTGAAAAATTGAGGGTGGTAGCGGGGCGGGCGATAGACCATGTAAAGCATGAATTCTTGGGTTTCGATGCAACGAAGAGCCCCCTCCTTCTGTCCTGACTGAACTTGTAGTCTTTCGGGTTTGAAAAGGGAAGGATGGTGCATTGCTCTATATGTTATTGTCCATATATCTGTCCGTGCGTGAGCTCACGGAATGATGTGATGGCGGCCCGATCTTTCGATGAGAGTAGGGATAATTATCGATTTGGTGGATTTTGGCCTTGACGATCCGACTATACCGTACCCAACGATATGCCTGGACAATCGCTAAACCAATTTCCGATGGTTATTTACCTTGCCGTAGGCACGATCAACCTGAACAACGAGGTACGAGTTCCTGCAAGGAACCAAAGAACCGTCAACAACAAAGAATTGCAATATGAAATTTCAGATGAAAAAGTGAGCACACGAACTAGATGTATAATTGCGGTTCCACTGTGGATCTAACAAAGCAGTAGTCCTAGACGTCTCGTAGATGCTAATTGTAGCGGTGGCTATACAATACAATAAGACCCAAGTCTAAACCTAATAAACAGTAGCTATTTATTGGAGGATTACAGGAGCCTGCGCCGCCTCGACTTTCCTTTTCTGTTACGAGTATGTTGCAGCCGATGGTAGAGAGGGCCACATCCTTGTTCCATGTTGGGCTTGTGGTGGACATCAGATCCATGTGAAGCGTGAATTCTTGGGTTACGACGTAACAAAGAGCCTCCTCCTTTGGTCGTGACAGAACCTGTAGTCTTTTTGGTTTGAAAATGGAAGGATGGCGCATTGCTCCATACATTATTGTCCATA
The DNA here is from genome assembly GCA_034509565.1 of Triticum monococcum. Taxonomy (NCBI): domain Eukaryota; kingdom Viridiplantae; phylum Streptophyta; class Magnoliopsida; order Poales; family Poaceae; genus Triticum; species Triticum monococcum. Next base: position 164,991,803 of record CM067841.1, on the reverse strand, counting down.
TATCTCTCCGTGGGTGAGCTCAAAGAAGGGTGGTAGAGTACACGTCAAAGATAAAATCATCCGAAATTCGGTTCTTCAACCTGGATCCAACCCCCAAAATGTTGTCAACATCGACGAAGAGGGTGATGGATGTGTACCATGTTTAGTTGTGATCATTTTGGCGGGTGATGGAGCTCAAATGGAGTTCGTATAGCCAAATTGTGGTCCTTTTGTGGATACAACATCAGGGGATAGCCCGTGAAATCAACTTTCAGGGTAAGTTAATCGTGTCGACGAGCCATTTGGCACCATTCGGGATGCCCTATAATTTTTCGTGTGCATAAACAGAATGAGGTAGAGCTGTTATGTACTTTATCATTTCAGAATAATGAATCTGCTGGTGAAAAAGTGAGGGTGGTAGCGAGGTGGGCGATAGACCATGTAAACCATGAATTCTTGGGGTTCGATGCAACGAAGAGCCTCTCTGATGTGGAGCATCCCAAGGTCCTCCCCATGGTCCTACCTACATCTCCCATGACACCACTTGGACCAATGACAAGAGCTCGAGCAAAGGCTATCGAGGATAAGGTGAACTTGATCCTCTCCGAACTACCACTTTCTACACATGAGACATGGCTACTACCTCAAGCGGAGACCCTATGTGTGATCAGGTTTTTGGAGGGAAGCCATGGAACAACTACACCCAATGGACAAGATGGCGAGGACACCAAGTACAAGGACCAAGAGAAGGAGCTGCCAGAAAATCTCCAGCCACCGGATGATCGAGGCTTGTCAAACGTCCGATGCTTGGAGCATCAGCTAGCCAAACAAGTCCCAGCCAGAGGATGCTCCAGCGGCCGGACGTCCGACGCTAACCGGACGTCCGACACGCTCTAGCCCCCAGATGACCGAGCCCCTCTGGACGACCGGCACCATCGTCACAGAACCAAAATGTCAGAAGTATGGAGACCATGGGACGATCGAAGCCCCGAACGTCCGATGCCTGTGTGTTGGCAGCATGTTGGGCCGAGGCCCATGTACCCCTTCGTCTACTTAGGCTATATATACTTCTCCTCCTCCCTCTTTATAGGGTTAGAATAGTAATAGCTCATTTGAGAGATAGAGCTTTGCTCATCCATTCGAATCTACTCCACCAAGAGAGACCGTGGCCTCTACGGAGAAGATTGATCTTGGATTCAAGACCCCTAACAGGAAGACCCTCAATACCTCCTCACGGAGAAGAACTTGCTACTTGTATCGTCCCTTGTTGATTGTGGATCGTGTATCTCTTTGTGTTTCGAGGATCTAGCACATGTCTAATAGAATCTTGTTGGTTTGAGTGATTCCTCTCGTTTTCCCCTCCTGTTTGCCCTTGTGTCCTTCGTAGGATCCACTCCAATCATGAAATATCGTCCCTAGGGTTTTCACCTTACATCATCTTGGTATTATGAGCCAAGGTTGATCACGATTTTGGAGCCCCTACCCTTGTTTTCTAGCCTTTTTTTGTTGTGTTCTTCCCCAAATTCGAAAATTCCCCACCAAAAATAGCCCCCAAATTTTTTGTGACTTGTTGGTGTGATGAAGTTTTGTTGGATTTGATCCGTGGATTTCGTGTGTAGTAGGTAGATCTTGCTTTCCCCCACCTTTCTCCATGTTTCATCCACAAATTCGTCCAATTTTGACCAAAATTTGGCCCTCCACCACGAACCCTAGAAGTTGAATTTCGTGGCCCTTGGAGGAGGGGTCCGAAACCAACCCTAACTCTTGTTTCCCCACACATATGGACTCTAAAAACAGCCTATACTCAAGTATTTCGAAATTACATGGGCCTGTCCCCATAATAAGGTGAAGCAAGACCTATAATAGCCTCTGGACAAAATTTATGAAGTGGCATCTTGTATATTTCGTCCAAGGCTTCACGCACTCATTATGGTGGCTTCAAAGTCCTGAAATCATCACTTGTAACTCCGTTGTTGTTCCCCTTGCGCATGCCATCATCTCCATGTTTGATCTCGCTCCAATGATCATCCTTCTTGTCGAAGCTAGGCCCTTCATTTGTAAGCAAGGCAAATGTATCTAATTTAGGCAGCATCATATTCTCATGAACACTAGAATCATTACCAAGAAACGAAAGTACATTGTAATTTAATTGGCGTGCACGAGCTCTAGTTATTGGTCCTGTATATGTATCAGTAGGGGCTGTGGGTGTAACTTTGTTACTGATGTCCTCACCATCCTCCCCTTCTTGAATTGAAGTTGTCCTCGACGGAAGCTCATCTTCCTCACCCAAGTAAGGCTTTGAATCTACAATGTTAAAAGCGGGACTAACCCCAAAATCTGCAGGCAACTCAAGTTTATATGCATTATCATTTATTTTTTCTAACATCTTAAAAGGACCATCAACACATGGCATTAGCTTTGACTTGCGCAAATTAGGAAACCTATCATTACGCAAATGTAACCAAACAAGATCTCCAGGTGCAAAGACAACATGTTTTCTACCCTTATCTCCAAAAAGTTTATATTTAGCATTCATGCGCTCAATATTTACCTTAGTTAACGCATGCATCTTTAAGATCAATTCAACATGTTGTTTAGCATCAAAATTAGCCTTCTCCGAAGATGAAAGAGGCAACAAATCAATTGGTGCACGAGGTAGGAAACCATACACAATTTCAAAAGGGCACATTTTAGTAGTAGAATGCAGCGACCGATTATAAGCAAATTCAATATGAGGCAAGCATTCTTCCCACATTTTCATGTTATTCTTCAAAACTGCCCTAAGCATGGTAGACAATGTTCTATTGACTACTTCAGTTTGTCCATTAGTTTGGGGATGACATGTAGTACTAAAAAGCAGTTTAGTCCCCAACTTAGCCCATAAACATCTCCAAAAGTGGCTAAGAAATTTAGTATCACGATCTGAAACAATAGTGTTTGGCACACCATGCAAGCGAATAATTTCACGGAAGAACAAATCAGCAACATTAACAGCATCATCGCTTTTATGACATGGTATGAAGTGTGCCATTGTCGAGACCCTATCCATGACAACAAATATGCTATCCCTCCCCTTCTTTGTTCGAGGTAAACCTAAAACAAAGTCCATAGATATATCCTGATGCGGAGCATCCCAAGGCCATCCCCATGGACCTACCTACATCTCCCACGACACCACTTAGACCAATGACAAGAGCCCATGTGAGAACCATCGAGAACAAGGTTAACTCTCTCCTTGTTGAACTTCCCTTTGACACACTTGAGACAGGGCTACTACCTCAAACGGAGATGCTTTGTGTGCTTAGGTGCCATGTAAGCAACCCAAGAGAAGTTACAATGCAAGATGGACATCAAGAGCATGAAGAACATCTTCCCAACGCAGAAATACCGGTACAACCGCCCAACTACCACCCAACTACCGGTCAACCTTCTGTAATCGAGCAGTGCAAGGCCGGTACAGCCCCAGTTTGTACCGGTAACAGCCAAAAGACCGGTAGTACCGCCCCAAGCACCGGTACAACCGCTGAGCACCTTCGGAGACACCTCCAGGAACTAGTACCTAAGCTCCCAGCGGTACTACCACCCTCATGACGGGTACTACCGGCCTGCCTGTGCACAGTGAAAGGGTCAACGACCCGTGTAACCCCCAACTTACCCCTTGGACTCTAAGTACTCATCCCCTAGCTCCGAATTAGGGTAAGCGTTGTGTTAGCTCATATGTGAGATAGAGCTTCGCTCATCCATTCGGATCTACTCCTCGAGAGAGACCGCGACCCCTCTTCGGAGAAGATCCACTTGGACTCAAGACCTTCTCGCGGAGAAGATCATCAAGACCTCCTCACAGAGAAGAACCGGCTACCCTATGTATCATCCCTTGTTGATCGTGGATCGTGTATCTCTGTGTGTTTCAAGGATCTAGCACATGTGTAATCGAATCTTGTTTGTTTGAGTGATTCTCTCATGTTCTCCCTCGTGTTCTTGGTAGGATCCCCTCCGATTGTGAAACATCGGGCCACTAGGGTTCTACCCTACATCATCTTGGTATCATGAGCCACGTTGATCACGTATTTGGAGCCCCTACCCCGTGTTTTCTAGCTTGATTTTGTTGTGTTCTTCCTCAATTTCGGAAATCCCCACCAAAAATAGCCCCAAATTTTTTTGTGATTTGTTGGTGTGATGAAGTTTTGCTAGATTTGATCCATGGATTTGCTTTGCCGCGAGTGGATCTAGCTTTCCCCCAAGTCTCACCACTTTCCATCCACAACATCCATCAAATTTTTGTCCCGAAATCATCCATTTCCGCCACAATTTCGTCCCGACGCCAGCGGTACTTCCGCCCAATCCAAGCGATACTACTGCTGAGCTCCAGGAGCGGCACAACCGCCCTCCCAAGTGGTACTTCCGCCCCTCCCAGGTTCAGCCTCAGCTGATTGACAATTTTGACCATAACTTCCATATCAGGAGTCCGATTTTCGCGTTCTTTAGCTCGTTGAGTAGATATTGACATCCCCCATCCACATAGATAGGTTCCAACACAATTTGACACCTTGAAACTTTTGTCATTTTGGCATCTTTGCCTAGGCCCTCCACCATATCCTCCGCATACCACCACCGCTTTCCGCAAACAATCTCACTTCCGTATCGACAACTTCAATACCACCTTTTTGACTTTGGTTTCGAGCATTTGAGTTGCGGTTCACTGTATCCTATTGTGTTTCAGCTATCTAGGTACGGTTCGACATCGACATCACCACCGCTCATCTTCGCTAAGGACTCGCCATCAATGGTAACCTCATCTTGGTATCATGATATCATCATACTTTCTTGCAATTGCATTGATAACCCCATAGCCTTACTTTTGCGTCACTTACCCATCGAGACTAGCCTTTGAGTATTGCCGGCAAAGTTATTTGTGCACATTAGTGATCATACTTCCCATTGCATACATACCATATCATCGTGGTGCATATCTTGGTATCATCTCTTGTGTCACAAAGTGGCCATCGCATATACACAATTGCTCTTTTGGTTCGTGAAGCATTGCATGAGAAAAGAGCTCAAATAACAAAGAGACAACCAAGATTTTAAGCAAAAGGGAAAGATAAGAAAAGAGCTTATAAGCAAGAACCATAGCTCCATACAACATTAAGATTGTCATATCTGATCATCTTGGATCATACCATCGGAACACCATACATATAACATAATAGAAGTCGTTGCATTTTTGCTTAGTAGGTTGTGCACAAGTTTTGTATCCGCCTATTGTGCAATCGTACTAGCGTCTCTCTAGTGTTGTGCAACAAGAACATTTTCATGGATTCCACATTTTGGCTCATTCCTTGGTTGCACAACCCCACTTATCTATTTGCGTGTGTGTTTCCGTGTACCACATCCTGCTATTGGTCTACTTGTTGCATTTGCAAATTTGTGAATCTTTTCCAACATTATTGAAGCTCAATAACAATTGCATCAAATTTTTTGCCACCATCCTAACCAAGCTCCACCATAAGCTTTACTTGTGTAGGTGTGAGAAACTGAAAAGAATTGGTACCAATTGTGCTATTTCCTTGTTACACATTGAGTGATCATTGATCCATCTTCAACATCGGTCAAGGTACATTTGGTATAAGTTCTTCTCTTTCTCCCACTCACACATTTGCTTGAAATGATGGATAAGCCAAGTACCTCTACCAACCCACTCTTCTTGGAGCAAGACAACAACATGTCATTCTATGTCACAAAGAGCCACCTATTTGGTGCACAACGAGCTTTACATCAAGAGCAACAAGCAATGAGAGACCGCATCGACAACCTCACTACTGACTTGCGACTGTCCGTGCAACATACAAGAGACTACTTCGACAACAAGCTCGACGAACACAAACAAGAGAACGACGCAAGAATGGACGAGATTCGTGCCTTGTTGGTCAACCGCTCTTCTACCACTTCATCCTACTCAAGACGGAGCCGCTCAATTCGACACTCCGACGACACTCTCTCCAGTTCAAGTACACCGACATTGTACACTCTTCGCCGTGCCGCGCGTCAAGACCATCAAGACAACCGCAATCCTCTAGACGACAACGACTCTCAAGAGCAACTCCTTGCACAAGAGCATCACATCGTCAAAACCAAGCTACATTCGCGCACGCACAAGAACGGAAACGCTAATGCCAACAAGAACAAGAGGAGCAAGCACGACAACACGAAGATGCACAAGATGCTGAGGCACAACGTCACGACCAAGAACTACGAGAAGCTCAAGCACTTGAGGCGTGATAAGCCCTCCGAGATTCAAGTCACGCTGTAGCCACGCACAACCGGCAAGCTCGTGAACAACAAGAAGCGCTTCGCGATGAAGCTCAAGAAAGGATCTATCAATCACGTGTGCATCGTCAAGTTCCTCAAGCTCCTCGTCAAGCTCGACAAGTTCCTCCACAAGCTCGGCAAGAACCTCAAGTTCAACAAGAGCATGATGACTATGGAGAGCCTCCACGCCAAGGGCAATATGAGGTTGACAACCCTCCACGTCAAGTGCGTCATCATCCCCGACCCCAACACAATGAAGAGCAACGTTATGGCAAGCTAAAGTTCACCATTCCCAAGTTTTTCAGAAGCAATGATCCCAAAGAGTATCTTTCATGGGCATTGAAGGTTGACAAAATCTTCCGTTTGCACAACTATGAGGAAGAGAAGAAGAGCGCTATGGCATCCCTTGAGTTCCAAGACTACATCCTCATATGATGGGAACAAGTCCTCGAGCGCCGAGAGGCAAGAGGTGAACTACCCATCACTACTTGGGCACAAATGAAGAATGTCATGAGAGCACGTTTCGTGCCTAACTACTACAACCGCGACCTCTTCAAGAAACTCCAACTACTCAAGCAAGGAACCAAAAGATTTGAAGAGTACTACAAGGAAATGGAGATTGCCCTGATATGAGCCAATGTCAAGGAAGATGATGAGCAAACTATGGCACGTTTCTTGAATTGACTCAATCATCCTATCAAGAAGATCGTCGATTTCCAACCATACTTGAACCTCATTGAGCTAGTGCATCAAGATACCAAAGCGGAACATCAAGTGCAAGATGATTTCAAGTACTCCAAGTACTCATCCAAGTCCTACGGCTTCTCCAACAATCAAATTTCAAAGACTTCAACTCCTTCTACCTCAACCAGGCCATCTACGAGCAACGGTGACAAGTAAAGTTACAAGAAAACTTTGACACTCAAGTCGTCCTCCTACTACAAGCAACCTCAAGCCGAGAGCTTCTTCATCTACTCTGACTGATGAGACCATCGAGACAAGTTCCTTCAAATGCTTCACATGCGGCAGCCGAGGCCACAAGTCCTATGAGTGCACCAACAAGCACACCATGATCCTCTACGATGACGGAACATATGACTCCATGAGTGAAGAGGATATGGAAGCCATTGAGCAAGTGGCCATGTAACGGCAAGTGAACGAAGATGAAGATCAAGTCTATTGTGACGAAGATTCAAGACCTGCTCTCGCCATATCCAAGGTCTTGACTCTTCAACATCAACATGATGAGGACCAAAGATGCCATCTCTTCCACACCAAGGCTGGCATAAATGGGAGGTCCGTCAAGGTCATCATCGATGGAGGGAGTTGTCATAACCTAGCAAGTGAAGAATTATGCTCCAAGCTCCATTTGGTCAAGATGAAGCACCCGCACCCCTACAAGGTTCAATGGCTAAGCGACACCAGCACCATCCAAGTCGAGCATAGGGCACAAGTATCTTTCAAGATTAGAGCTTATGAAGACACTTTGGAGTGTGATGTCCTTCCAATGACCGTTTGCCACCTCCTTCTTGGACGGCCATGGCAATTGGACCGCAGAGTCATCCACAACGGGCGTACAAACCACTATAGATTCAAGATGAAAGGGAAGGAGTTTGTCCTATGACCTATGTCTCCAAACGTGAGATGAGAGAAGTGTATGAGAACCCATCAAGTGTCATGCACTATGTCCTTTTGTGCAAGGACGAGGCACCAAAAACTAACAACTCTCACAATCTACCTTTGGTGTTATCTTCTCTATTGCAGGAATTCCAAGATGTTTTCCCCGACAAGCTACCTCTGGGTCTACCTCCACTACGAGGCATTGAGCACTTCATCGACCTAATCCCCGGAGCAGCTCTTCCAAACAAGGCCCCATACCGCGTCAACCCCGAGGAAACAAAATAAATACAAAGGAAAGTAAAACATCTCATAGACCAAGGACATGTGCGTGAAAGTTTGAGCCCTTGTGCCATCCCGGTCATTCTTGTGCCAAAACGAGATGGTAGATTTCGCATGTGTTCCGATTGTAGACCTATCAATGCTATTACCGTTCGCTATAGGTACCCCATTCCATGCCTTGATGATATGGTCGATGAACTTAGCGGTGCCACTATTTTCTCCAAAATTGATCTCAAAAGTGGTTACTATCAAATACGCAAACAAGAGGGTGATGAATGGAAAACCGCTTTCAAAACAAAGTTTGGTTTGTATGAGTGGTTAGTCATGCCTATGGGTTTATTGGAAGCACCCGGTACTTTCATGTGTCTTATGCATTATGTGTTTCGCCCTTACATTGGTGAATTTGTTGTTGTCTACTTTGATGATATACTTGTTTTTAGAAAATCTCTCAAAGATCATGTCACCCGCCTTCGAACCATGTAACAAACTCTTCGAAAAGAACGTCTTTATGCTAATATGGAAAAATGCCTTTTTGGCGTTGATAAGCTTGTTTTCTTGGGTTTTGTAGTATCTTCTAAGGGTGTTCATGTTGATGAATCTAAGATTAATGCTATTAAAACTTGGCCCCAACCAACCAATTTGCAACAACTGTGTAGTTTCCTTGGTTTAGCCGGTTTCTACCGTAGATTTGTGAAGGATTTTAGCACTATTGCGTCTCCTTTACATGCTTTGAGCAAGAAGAATGCACCCTTTGTTTGGGGACCATCTCAAGATAGTGCATTGGATGAGCTTAAGAATTTGCTTACTCATGCTCCCGTGCTTGCATTACCCAACTTTGACAAACCCTTTGAAATTCATTGTGATGCTAGTAATGGCATAGGAGGTGTGTTAACGCAAGAGAAGCGCCCCATAGCATACTTTAGTGAAAAACTTTCTGGAGCGCAACTCAATTATCCCATCTATGACAAAGAGCTATACGCTTTAGTGCGAGTTTTGCGTGAATGGGAACATTATCTCTGCCCTCATGAATTTATCATCCATACCGACCATGAAACGCTTAAGTACCTTAAGGGTGAAACTAAGTTGAACAAGTGTCATGCCAAATGGAGGGAATTTATAGAGTCTTTTCCTTATGTCATCAAGTATATTAAAGGTAAGGAAAATGTTGTGGCAGATTCGCTTTCCCGTATATGCATGCTTGTTACTCAACTTGAATTGAATGTCATTGGCTTTGAGCAGATAAAAGACTTGTATGCGAATGATCCTACTTTTGCTATTCCTTATGCGAAGTGCTTGACGCATACATCTTGGGATCGATATTACCTCAAAGATGGTTATCTTATGAGAGCTAACAAACCATGCATCCCCGAGTCTTCTCTTCGTTTGTTACTTTTGCAAGAATCTCATGGAAGAGGACTAATGGGATAGTTTGGACGCGACAAGACACTTGCTACGCTCTCCAAGAACTATTTTTGGCCCAAGATGTTTTGCGACGTCAACCGCTTCACCAACCGATGCTCTACATGTCGCAAAGCTAAGTCTAAAGCTCAATCTCATGGCCTTTACATGCCACTTCCAATTCCGTATCAACCATGGAAAGATATTTGCATGGATTTTGTGCTTGGTTTGCCTAGAACTAGAAATGGAAAGGATTCCATTTTTGTTACTGTGCACCCATTCTCCGAAATGGCTCATTTCATTCCTTGCAACAAGATAGACGATGCTTCACATGTTGCAAATCTTTTTTGTAGGGAAATCTTGCGCCTACACGGAGTGCCAAAGACGATTGTCTCGGACCGCGACGTCAAGTTCTTGAGTTACTTTTGGAAGACCTTATGTGCCAAGTTCGGAATCAAGCTCCTATTCTCCATGGCATACCATCCACAAAACGATGGCCAAACGGAGGTGTCGGTGTCAAAACCGGCGGATCTCGGGTAGGGGGTCCCGAATTGTGCGTCTAAGGTGGATGGGAACAGGAGGCAGGGGACACGATGTTTTACCCAGGTTCGGGCCCTCTTGATGGAGGTAAAACCCTATGTCCTGCTTGATTATTCTTGATAATATGAGTAGTACAAGAGTGGATCTACCACGAGATCGGAGAGGCTAAACCCTAAAAGCTAGCCTATGGAATTATTGTATGTTGTCCTACGGACTAAAGCCCTCCGGTTTATATAGACACCGGAGGAGGCTAGGGTTACACAAGGTCGGTTACAAAGGAGGAGATATGCATATCTGTATTGCCTAGCTTGCCTTCCACGCCAAGTAGAGTCCCATCCGGACACGGAACGAAGTCTTCAATCTCGTATCTTCATAGTCCAACAGTTTGGCCAAAGGATATAGTCCGGCTGTTCGGAGACCCCCTAATTCAGGACTCCCTCAGTAGCCCCTGAACTAGGATTCAATGATGATGAGTCCGGCGTGCAGTGTTGTCTTCGGCATTGCAAGGCGGGTTCCTCCTCCGAATACACCACGGAAGAGTTTGAATACAAGGATAGTGTCCGACCCTGCAAAATAAGTTCCACTGTAGAGAGAATAATATTTCCACAAATCTAATCTACTGACATGTTTCGATAGCATGAAATCACGCCACGGCCCAGTAATTATTTGAACCATTTTTTCTTTAACCAGCCCCGCACATAATGCGAGGCGATTTCTCGACACGTCTTGTCAAAGCAGAGATCGTGTTCCCCTTATCACGAGATTCTCATCAATACAAACGTGGGTAACCCAACCGCGCCATCAATTACAGCGCTTGGGGGATAAGCGAGTTTTACCAGGCTTGTGGGGGCGCATAGTTTTGTCCGCCCTTATAAAGGGATAAGGTCTCACCTTTTTCTACCCACGCCTTCTTCCTCCTTGCTTATCCATTCTCACGCACTCGAGCTTCAGCGCCCAAGTCCACATCCTCCTCCTCAACTCTCTCCAAACATGTTTGGAGCGGGAGGCAAGTGGATGGCCTCCTCCGTCATGGAGGGACACATCAAAAAGCTACATGGAGCCGGATCCTTAGACGCGGATATCACGCACCGGCTGCTAGCCGCGGGGCAGATCGTCCCTACCCCGGAACCTCACGAAAGGGTGGTTTTCCTCCCCCACTTCGTCCGCGGACTGGGGTTTCCCCTCCATCCATTCGTCCGCGGCCTCATGTTCTATTATGGGATGGACTTTCATGATCTGGCCCCGAATTTCATCCTCAACATCTTGGCGTTCATCGTCTTGTGGGAGGCTTTCCTCCACATCCGGCCCCACTTAGGCCTATGGCTGAAGTCCTTCAGTATCAAGCCGAATGTAGTAGGAGGCCAACAAGCAGAATGCAGCGGAGCCATGGTGGGGAAAATGCCCAACGTTACATGGCTCGAGGGCTCCTTCATGGAGACCATAAAGGGGTGGCAATCGGGGTGGTTCTACATCACCGAGCCACGCGACACCAACTGGGTGGCGGCCCCCAAGTTTCGATCCATAATCCCCACATGGCTCACTTCCTAGAAGGAGAAGGGCCTGTCCTGGGGCTCATCGGTGGAGCTGGACGGACTCCAGAAGTGTATCCGGAACATGGTAAGCAAGAAACTTAAGCTTGTCAACATAGTCCAGGTCATGCTCTTCCGCCGGATCCTCCCGTGTCAACAACGGGATTTCAACTTATGGGAGTTCGACCCGGCCCAGCACCAAACTCTACACGAGCTCTTCGACACGACGCATAAGGACGTCTGGAGGGTGTTGTTCACGGGCGCCGAGGTCCCCCCTTCTCTTACCGAGGACCGCGGGCTAAGCGCGAAGTGCCCTGCTAATCCGGTAAGTTCTGTACATCTGGTAGGGTATTTATTTCCCATAGCTTAACCATGTGCGGGGTCTGAGCTCCCATGCCTTTGACAGGACTGGGTGGAGACATCCGAGCAGATTAACTGTCTGGCCCCTCTGCCTGAAGACCCTGCGGATGCTCTCCTGACGGAGATGCGGACTCCGGCTCCTTATGAAGTGCCGGAGAAGACCAAGAAGAAGGCCAAGGGAACCCGAAAGAGTTCCCGGAGCCAGGTGGTATTGGACACATCATCCGATAACTCCGTGGCGCACTCCTCCCGTGAAAACAAGGAGAAGGAAGATGAAGATTCTCCCCCTCCAGCCGGGGGAAACAAGAAAAGGAAGGCCACCTGAACTGGGGAGGCTGAAGGGTCCAAGAAGGGAAGGACTCTCCTTTAGGACTGTTCCACCACCACCGCCGACGACGAAGACGAGTGGCTGCTCAGGGCCAAGCCCCTGGCGAAGTCGTAAGTATTCGGATACCAGAGTAACTCATAGCATACTTTTGTTGCACTACTTCTGCTAACGTCGAATGTGATTATGCAGTCCGCCCCTGTCGGATTTCGGGTTCCGGCAGAGCCTTAAGGTTCGAACACTGGGGTGCGCGCGGAGATTACGTCTTCTACCTCTCCGTCTCGCAAAGATCTAGACTACTGAAAGAACTGCACAAGAGACACAAGGTTTATAATGGTTCGGGCCACCGTTGTGGTGTAATACCTTACTCCAGTGTGTGGTGGGTGGATTGCCACTTGGGGCTGATGATGATGAACAATACAAGGAAGAACAGCCTCGCGAGGGTCTATACTTGGCTGGGGGGATGAACTGTTAGGAGGAGTTCAGCCGCCCTTTCTTTCTCTCTCTCTCTCTCTAGCTCCCTTACTCTCACTTACCGGCCCTTTGCTATGTGGGTGGCTGGTCCTATTTACAGAGGCCCTGGTCGTCTTCCCAAATATCGAGCGGGAAGGGAGCCAACAATGGCGGTCTAATTTGAAGGGGGGCAGCAAGTATCAACTACCCAAACAAAAGCAGTCTTCGCCTGCGCAAAGCTCTGGTGATGACGCCGTCTTGGGCTCCACGGTGACCTCCGTCTCGTAGTCCTCCTGGTCTTGGTCTCGTTGCACCGAAATGGCAACCTTTGCCTGATGCCTCGGTACTCCACGGCTGCGCTTGCCCCCTTTGCACCAAAGAGGAAAGGAGGACGCTACACGGGCTGGCGCCCGCCTGGCGCCCTGATTCGTCATGGCTTGCGTCACGGGCACCTCGCGAGGTACCCTGCCTTGATCTCTCCGCCTCCTTGCGAGCCAGCCTGACAAGGCCGTGCCTGAGGAAGCTCCGTGTCATCCGCCTCGCGAGGCTTGGCCCCTCGCGAGGGTCTTGAGTCTTGTGTTAATGAAGATGGGCCGTGCTGGGCCCCCTTTGAGCCACGCCGCAGGCCGCAGGCAGGCAAGTCTGGGGACCCCCGTTCCCAGAACGCCGACAGTAGCCCCCGGGCCCAAGGCGCGTCCGGACTTGGCCGTGCCGAGAGGCGAAAGGGCAAGGGCGAAGTGCCGCGGGCCCTAACAGCCTGCGGCATTGGGCGCCGCGTGGCGGTTGATTGGACGCAGGTGCTCCAGCAACCGTGCAGGTTGATAAAGGAGCGGCATCTGCCCAGACTTTGCCTTTTGCTTTCTCCGGTTGTTGCTCAGATCCCCTTTCTTGCACCTCCCCTTTCTTCCTCAAAATTGCCAGATCTACTCCGGCTACGTGACCTAGGAAGCCATGGCGCCTTGTCAGTCTCCGGCCGAAGCTTGGTACTCACCTGCTCTGGACTTGCCGAACGTGTCCAAGGCGGGCTTGCCCGGCTGCGCCGGATGGCGGCGGCGCAGGGCATCAATGGGGCGCAGGTGTTCAAAGCCGGCTCCGCCACCCCTGAGGGCCGAGGGAGCAACTTTTATCCTCTCTTTGTAAGCTCCATTGCTGCGGGCCTGGTGCATCCCTTCTCCGAGTTTTTCTTCTCTGTCCTCCGCCATTACAACTTGGAGGCTCTGCATCTCCACCCCAACTCCGTCCTTCTCCTGGCGATCTTCGCTTATTCCTGCGAGGCCCACATAGGGGTGCAACCTTCAGTGGCCTTGCTGCGCCACTACTTCTCCCTCCGGGTCTCTCGCGGTTCTCCTTCCGCGTGCGCGAGCTTCGTCGCATACGGTGGCACCATTGCCATCTCGAATCCCGGGAAGAGGATTGAGGGCTTCAGCAGCAAGTGGGTCTTGGTAGATGCCGGGCGCGTCCACCCTAGGCTGATCTTGCCCGCGGAGCAGCCCGCGAGCTCCAGCGACTGGTGCCGAGCGGAGCTCATGGACCCTCGCGCAAAACTGGTGTTGGAGAAGATGGACGCAGACCTGAGGCCGGTCAGCACGGCAGCGGCGAAGTTGACCGGTGCGTTGCTGCTGAGGGAGTTCCTGGAGCACCAGCTGGCTCCACTCCGGCGGTACTCACCTCCGATGTGGAGGCCTCATCCGAGCCCCGCGGCCTTGAGCGACGAAGATTTGGCCGCGGTCCTCCAATCTCTGGTCGGGGGCGAGGTGGCAAGGTTGGAGGGCGCTCCCAAGCCCTTGTTCCTTCACGACGACTCGGAGCAGGTGGTGGAGTCCATGCCCATTTTTAACGGGGACGGGCTCGTGCCCGTGGCGGCTTCCGAGGGACTGGTGGACGTGCCCTCCGGCGACTCCAGCAAGGAGGAGGACTAAGAGGAGCGGGAAAAGGGGCCCGACTCCGAGGCGATGACGAGAGTCGAGGGCTCCCCTCCCCCGGTGCAGGCCCCGCAATCTCCACCATTCTTCGAGCGATGATGACGAGGATGGAGACGAGCAGGTCGGCGGGAGCTTGCCCCTGATCCCGAAGAAGGACAGGATCGGGCTGATCTCCCGTGGGTCTGCCCCCGCCCCGAGGCAGTCTGCAGACGCACCTTCTGCTTCCGAGGTTGGCCCTTCCAGCCGGCTGTTAGGCTTCAAGTTTGGCCGGAGGCTGCCCGAGCGCACCGGCGATGACCCGTAAGTGCTTGACCCTTGTCTTTATTTCTTGTTCCGCTGCCGAGGCTTGACGTTCGCATCTATTGAATACGCTGGAGCCCGCGGCGAAGAAGCCGAAGGGGGCTCCTGAGGCTCCATTCGCGGCAGCGCCTCTGCCTGTGGAGGAGGGAGACCGCGGCACGCGGGCTTCTCCTGCCCGGTCGTCCTCGTGAGGCCTGGCCGAGCTGGCTAGGGCGAGCTCAGCCCCCTGGCCCAAGTGACTCCTGTGGTGCCTTTGCCCACTGCCGCCACCACAGCCGCTGGGGCGAAGCAGGCTCCACCTCAGGACGCTATGGTCTTGCCGTCGCCGCCTTCTTCCCCCGTTCCACCGACTGTTGTTTCTCCAACTCCTCCTGCCATCCTGGAGCATGCTATTGCTGGACGGGACCGGCTGCGGCAGGATCTTCTTGGCGCCGACCCTCGCCTGGTGGCCGGGCGCTTGGAGCTGGCTTCATGATGGATTCGCTCCGACGCCTCGATCCAGGCGGCACTGGTTCAAGCCTCGATGGCCTGCGACGAGGATAGGCAGGCCATCCTCGAGACGAAGGCTGCTCGTGATGCAGCCCTGGGGGAGGTGGTTGAAGTCCGCGATCGTTGCAAGGCGCTGGAGGACGAGCTGCAAGGCCTGCGGGACCAGCTCGCGGAAGAGGTTCGTCTTCGCCAGGAGCAAGAAGAAGGCATGAAGGCTCGCGAGGTGGCCATCGAGGGCCGGGAGGCCAAGCTCAAGAAGCGCCGCGACCACCTAGGTGCGCTGGGGAAGGAGTTGGAGGCGACGAAGGTCGAGCTGGACAGCAAGGCCCGGGTTCTTGCCGAGGATCGCGTGTCCTTCGCAGACATGGAGAAGAAGGCTCGTGCTTCGCTGAAGATGCTCTACGCCACTGGCCTGGAGAGCCCGCTGGCCGGCACCGAGGACGGCCCCGCCAAGCTGCTTCCCTTCCTGGTTCGTGCTCTTGAGGATGTCACCCTTGGCCTTGGCCCCACGGCCGAGGCCGAGGCGCGTGTCCTGTCTTCTGCTGCGCTGACGTGGGTCTTCACCCACATCTACCTTCGCGACCCCAGTGCCGACCTTGACAGCCTGTTGGAGCCAGTAAGCGGCGAGGGTGCTGCCGCCACTGCTGAGGCCGTGAAGGGTCGCGCGGAGGCTCTGCTGGGGAAGTTCCGGGCCTTCAGTACCAAGTCGAAGCAGGATGCTTCCGGTCCTGTTGCTCCATGACGCGGGGCCACCCGCGCTACTCCACCGCCGCCAAGTGACTCCGCTACTGCTCCTGCCCTGCTTTTAATTCCTGCACATGCATCATGCCTCGGGGAGGTGTTTAAACTCGCGTTTGGTATTGAGACGACAGTATGGATTGTAATATTTGCTTTTAAGTTCCTTGAATTTTATGCTTTTCTTCCCTACTTGCTTGTGTTCTACGCCGGCAGAGCCCGGACCCGCGCGTACCTCACCCACCATTAGCCCCGACCGGAAACCAGGACGGGACCAAAGGAGTGAGGGGCTATGGAGCCAGTTAGGCTCCTGAGTCGCGATGCTCAGGAGTCCCCCTTGGCGCACGAACAACAAGTAGGGAGGTGCGATGTAGGTGGATCTTCTGTTTTACGTCTGCAGAGCCCGACTCCGCGCGTACCTCACCCAGCATTAGCCCCGACTGGAAACCAGGACGGGACCAAAGGAGTGAGGGGCTACGGAGCCAGTTAGGCTCCCGAGTCGCGATGCTCAGGAGTCCCCCTTGACGCGCAAACAGCAAGTGATGAGGTGAGATGCGAGTGGGACCACCGTTCTACGTCTGCAGAGCCTGGCCCCGCGCGTGCCTCACCCAGCATTAGCCTTTCGGAACTAAGGAGTGAGGGGCTACGGGACCAGTTAGGCCCCTGAGTCGCGATGCTCAGGGGTCCCCTTGACGCTCAAACGGCCTTCATACCTTGGCTCCGCTCGGGGAGAGACGCGCGACGAACCAGGCCCGAGGGGCCTGGCTGGGTGGCGTATGTCTGGGCGTGACCCAGGCGCAGCCCCCGTCCCCAGCCCCCTCGCGGGGCGCTCCCGAGGGGAGGCATTGCGATGAGGCTAGACACTGAGCTCTGGGCTCCTTGAGGTTAATGCGGCCCGGGGGCCACCCTCAGTTGTTTATCACCAGCGCGGAGCATAGCGCTTCCGAATGTGTACGGGCATAGCCGCTCCTCGACAGTGTCGTCAGCTAGCGCGGAGCATGGTGCTTCCACTGGTACGTGGGAGGGGGCTCCCCTCCGGGAGGAGCCCCCGGGGCGTGTATAGCCCCGCCCTGACACGTGGCCGGCACGGTAGGGCTAGGTGAGGTGTATCTGGGCACCCGTGAGCCAGCGCGGGACTCACAGGGCCCTACCTCTAGGCGGGTAGCGCCTGGCACTAGGCCTTATCTTGTGCTGTGTTCCTGCAAATTTGGTTAGATGCCGGCACTCTACGTCCTCGGGTCCCGGCCCTCGAGCTTGTCTCAGCCGGCGCTGGTATGCCAGGTCGCGATGCCGTGGACATGGCCAGAGGGTGAGGGCTGGAGAGCCAGTAAGAGCCCAGAGTCGCGATGCTCAGGTACCCTCCCTTTAACGTGCAAGTGGTCGACATGGAGAAGAAGAGGTGCCGTGGACAGGCATCGAGTAATCAAGCATGATGGGCGAATGCATAGCCGGAAATAAACGCAAGGGAGATACATGCCGCTGGGCCTGACCCGACCGACTTGGGGATGATGTAGCCCAAGGGGCGCCCCCATAAAGCAAGCTAACAACATGAAATAAAAGGGATACATACCGCAGGGACGGACCCACGCGGCCTGGGAACGATGCAGCCCTGGGAGGGCGCTCCCAGCTGGAAATGAAACTTGTAAGATGTCACCTGAGGGTGTCGAGGGCGAAGGGGTGTTGGTGCAGCAGACTTGGTAGGCTGTGGAAGCCGATCCTCATGAGCCCCCAGGCCCAGGGGCCTCGGGAGGCTCTGGAGGCACTGGTAGCTCTTCGCGAATCATCTCCATCTCCGCCAAGGCCGCAGAACGCCTGTCTTCTTGAGCCTCCATGATGCCCCTCATGAGGCGCTGGCACGTAGCAACTGCACTCGGCAAGCCGTAAGGCATGCGAACGTAGCTGTGGGGTGGTCCCCCGCAGCGCCCCACTGGCGAGGGCCAGAGGCGCTCCATCATAGTGACTTGGTTGAGCCCTGGTACGTTGATGCAGACGCGCAGCCCACCATCCTTGCCTGGATGGGGAGCCACAGCCGGTAGACGGCGGTAACCTCTCATGATTCTTGATTCCTGTAGTTCTTGAATGGCCTTGTCGACGAACTCCTGCGGGTCTATCCTTCCTTGCCTTGCTCCGTCTTGAGGGAAACGTGCTTCGAAACACGCCTCCATGTGGTGCCCAAGCGCCTCCCTCGTGACCCTGGCCAGGTCGGTGGCCCTCCAGGGGAGAGCCCCTGAGCCCTTCCTGAGGAGGGCGCCGGGCGCGCTTTCCTATGTGATGGAAGGAGGTTCCCCCTAGGCAGATGCGGGCCCTAAGGGGGCCGCCTCCCGAGGGGCCGGTCCGGACGATTTCTTCTTCTTCTTGGGGGTGGTCTCGGGAAGCCTCCTGCTTTCGCGATCCGAGTCTTCCAGTGACGCGGGCTGAAAGGCTCGCTCTAGGGAACACACTGCATCCTTCTCTTCACAGGGCACCGTGATGACTCCGCCACTTCCTGGCATCTTGAGTACATTGTAGCCATGGTGAGTCACGGCCATGAACTTGGCCAGCGCTGGGTACCCGAGGATGGCGTTGTACGGCAGGCGGACGTGGGCGACGTCGAAGTCGATGAGCTCGGTGCGGTAGTTGTCGCGTGCCCCGAACGTGAAAGGGAGGCGGACTTGCCCAATCGGGACCATGGAGCCGTCGGTGACTCTAGAGAAGGGCTTGGTTGGCTGAAGCTAGTCATAGGGCACTTGGAGATTGTTGAACGTTTCCACGGACAGGACGTTGAGCCCTGCCCCACCATCGATGAGGGTTCTGGTGAGTAGTACATTGCTGATGACTGGGGAGCAAAGCATCGGGAGGACTCCGGCTGTGGCCGCACACTTGAGTTGATCTGCTGAGCTGAATGTGAGGGCGCATGCCGACCACCTGAGAGGGCGCGTTGCTTCAAGCCTGGGGAGGACTGCATTCACCTCGCGGGCAAACTACTTGAAGATGCGTTGGGAGGCTGGGGCTTGAGCTCCGCCCAGGATGCAGGCGATTGCGCGTGGCTCCTGGAAGCCCCCAGCCCCCTCGTCTTGATGGCGGTCCTCGTTCCTCCTTGGCTGAGGCAGTAGTGGAGGGAGGCCTGTGTTGCCCTGTGGGCGATCCTCACGAGGCTGATCCCTCCAGTCCCCCTTGCGAGGCAGGTCTCGCCAGCGATCCTCGCGAGGTTGATCGCGCCACCCTTGGCGCGGGCCGCGGTCTTCCCAGCGTCCTACGTTTCTGCCTCCTCCTCGGCCGTAGCCCCGATCGGCGCGGTCGGGACGACGGCCGATCCTTCCTTCTCACACGGCGCGGAGTTCTTGGCTTTCGTTGGTGTTGTGGGCGTGGAGGTCGTGGTACACACAGTACCGGCTGCCCCTGGAGGACCCAGGCGGATCTTTGCCGCGCTTGGTGTCTGGTTCTGCTGCGAGCATGGCAGCCCCCTTGCGCTTCACGTCCTTGGCATTGGGCTTCTTCTCCTCTGGGTCTGCGGCAGGAAGCTCGAGGAGGGAGAGGCGTCCCTCCTATGCCCTGGCGCAGTTGGTCGCCAAGTTGAACAGCTCCAGGGAGGTGCACAGGTCTTCATGCATCGCCAGCTCCTCCTTCATCTTGACGTCGCGCACACCATCGGAGAAGGCCGAGATGATGGCCTCCTCAGACACCTTGGGGATCTTGAGGCACGCGCTGTTGAAGCGCTGGATGTACTTTTCCAGGGTCTCTCCAGGTTGTTGCTAGATGCGGCGCATGTCACTCTTGGCGGGTGGCCGGTCGCGAGTACCTTGGAAGTTGGCGATGAAGCGGGTGCGCATCTGGTCCCAGGAAGAGATCGTGCCTGGAGCCAGGTGCGACCTCCTTCCTTGAGCGCCATGGGGAACCAGTTTGCCATGACCTTCTCATCCCCGCTGGCAGCTTCGATGCCCAGCTCATAGAGCTGGAGGAACTCTGCAGGGTCAGTCGTGCCATCGTAATGGGGAGGCAGGTCTAGCTTGAACTTGCCGGGCCATGTGACGCTACGCAGCTCGGTGGTGTAGGCATGGTAGCCTGCGGTGGCCACGAAAGGCTTCGACTGGTGGAGAGCTCGGTCTTGAGGGTCCCCAGGCGCTGCAGCTAGGGGCAGCGTGGGGTCTTGGCGTGCCGGAGCTGGGAGCGCCCGGGCAGCTCCTTGCGGGCGAGGGACTTCTTGACAGCTCCGTTCTTGTTGCGCTGGCACCTGACGGAGCGGATTCCGCCGAGGGGCCACGCGCCTTGGAGCCATCGCATCTTCTTGGAGAGGAGGCGGCTGGTGCGCCGCCGTAGCTTCGTTGCCTGCGCGGGGTGGGGTGTGGCGCAGCGGAACGGACGGCGCGGGAGAGCCCCCTGCGGCGCGGACAAGCTCGGCGACGCGGCCGAGCCAATCTTCATAGACGTCGTCGACGGGACGGTAGCGCAGGAGCTCGTTTGCCGTGATGAGCGCAGCTCGAGCCTCCAAGGGTGCGTGCAGCGCGCGGGACGAAGAACTAGCTGGTGTGAGCGATGGAGTAGCGGTGCGGCCGTCTTGCCGCACGGATGGATGCTGAGATGACGCTTGTTGCTCGCCCCCCGCCAGGATGGTGGCGGCGTTGATGGCGGGTAACAGGGAACGACGAGGACGTCCGCCGACGGGCGCCGTCTGGGCGACGCAGGAAGCGATGGCGGACCGGCGCTCGGTGCGGGCCCGACGAGCGTCGGACATGGATGCGACGGTCGGAGGAGAATGGGGCGGTGGATGACGAATTCCGGCGCACCCCTACCTGGCACGCCAGATGTCGGATTTCGGGTTCCGGCAGACCCTTAAGGTTCGAACACTGGGGTGCGCGCGGAGATTACGTCTTCTACCTCTCTGTCTCGCAAAGATCTAGACTACTGAAAGAACTGCACAAGAGACACAAGGTTTATACTGGTTCGGGCCACCGTTGTGGTGTAATACCCTACTATAGTGTGTGGTGGGTGGATTGCCTCTTGGGGCTGATGATGATGAACAATACAAGGAAGAACAGCCTCGCGAGGGTCTGTTCTTGGCTGGGGGGATGAACTGTTAGGAGGAGTTCAGCCGCCCTTTCTTTCTCTCTCTCACTCTCTCTCTCTAGCTGCCTTACTCTCACTTACCGGGCCTTTGCTATGTGGGTGGCTGGTCCTATTTATGGAGGTCCTGGTCCTCTTCCCAAATATCGAGCGGGAAGGGAGCCAACAATGGCGGGCTAATTTGAAGGGGGACAGCAAGTATCAACTACCCTGACAAAAGCAGTCTTCGCCTGCGCAAAGCTCTGGTGATGATGCCGTCTTGGGCTCCACGGTGACCTCCGTCTCGTAGTCCTCCTGGTCTTGGTCTCGTTGCACCAAAATGGCAACCTTTGCCTGATGTCTCGGTACTCTGCGGCTGCGCTTGCCCCCTTTGCACCAAAGAGGAAAGGAGGACGCTGCGTGGGCTGGCGCCCGCCTGGCGCCCTGAGTCGTCATGGCTTGCATCACGGGCTCCTCGCGAGGTACCCTGCCTTGATCTCTCCGCCTCCTCGCGAGCCAGCCTGACGAGGCCGTGCCTGAGGAAGCTCCGTTTCATCTGCCCCGCGAGGCTTGGCCCCTCGCGAGGGTCTTGAGTCTTGTGTTGATGAAGATGGGCCGTGCTGGGCCCCCTTTGAACCACGCCGTAGGCCGCAGGCAGGCAAGTCTGGGGACCCCCCATTCCCAGAATGCCGACAGGCCCAAGCCCGTATCGATGTATCATCGTCGGACGGTTCTTTGGACTCGTTGGACATGAATAGTGATACACTTCCAACCGCCTCCTCTCCTTGCCCTACGGATAATGCCAAGGTATTGTCTTAAGGGGCACCGAGCCGGGGGGAGACAGTCCCGGAGGCGCCTCAAGGCGATCTTCCGGACTCCTGGAGCAAAGGGAGCAAGGCACCCAGGGGCTCCAAGTTCGGCCCTCAGCCGGACACCACGCCGGAATCTCCAGTGGTTCCGGACTCGGGCAGGCGGCCCTCTTCCAAGAGGGGCAAGCCGTCCGTGACAGTGACCTCTGTCCATCCCGAGGCACCAGATGAACTGCTGGGAGCGCTTCGCGATGCTTCCATCGACGAAGAGCACCGCACTATTATGAGTGCGGTGATCAAGAAGGTTCAGTCCGCCAAGAGCGGACTGACTGAAGCCTGTGCCAGCCTTCTAACAGGTTTTGAGGTAAGTATTTAAAATATGGCAAAAATATTACCGCATAGACAGTAGCCCCTGATGCTCTATTTGGTGTTCACAAAGAAAAGCCGAATAGAGGATCAAATAATATCTGCAGGAGTCTAATATAACTATGTCTGTATGCGTATGCAGGCTTCGCTGCTGACCTCTGCCGCACTAACTGCGAAGGTCGCCGCACTGAAGCAGAACCTCGAGCGGTCTGAGAAACAGCTCGGTCTTGCCAAGAGGCAGCTCGAGGAGAACAAAGGTAAGTAATGCCTTATATATATATATAGAAAAGATGAAGTTGCAAAATGATAGGATCATCGTGGATGTGCCAGGGGCCACGACCGAAGTGGCGACCCTAAAGCAAGCGCTGTCCGAGGCCGAAAACAAAGCGGCCAAGGAGCGCACCGAGCGGGAAAAACAAGAGGCACGGGTGGGTGAGGTGCAACAAGAGCTCCAGGATCTCGTGAAGAAGCACGAGGCTTTGGAGCTTGACTCGAAGACGCGAGAGTCCGAGCTTGCCGCGGCCCTCGAGAGCACAAAGCATGCCAAGGCCGAAGCCCAAAAGGCCCTCTAGGAGATTGAGGCGATGAGGAAGATAGCGGCGCATAAGGCATTCAATATGCAAAGCAAACATGTGAAAGTAAATTACTTGTTACTTACCCGATTCCGGAGCTCTCTCCAGGAGCATTCGCAAATTTGCCCCGCAGTGTGTCGGATGCCGCGAAATATTACCAGGCCGAGGAGGGAAGCTCGATGGAGAAGTTGTTCTGGTCTCAGTATACTGGGACCGAACACCCGATGCCTATGAGCGATCAGCTGAAGCAACAGGTCAAGCTGCACAAGGCGGCCGAACAGGCCATGAGGGGCCTTATAGTCCGGATGTGGCCTGGCTACTCCCTTCCCAATAGCTACTTCAGCCTGGTGAGGCGGCTTGTGGATGCCTGCCCGCGGCTGGAAGTCATAAAGCGGTCCGTTTGCATCGAAGGCGCACGCCGAGCTTTTGCCCATGCGAAGGTGCACTGGGCCAAGATGGACGCCGAGAAGCTGCTGAAGGAGGGGCCACCGTAGGACAAGGAGCATCGCCACCCCGAAATGTATTATGAGGGTGTCCTGAAGGGTGCCCGTCTTGTGGTGGACGAGTGTGCAAAGGATGTAATTTTTGAATGAACTTGCTCGTGTGATCCTGTATTATGAAAACTTGTTCATATGCGCTATGCAACACTTGTTTGAATTTAAAATATTACCTTCTATGCGGCCGTTTATCAAATCTGAGAGATGGCCAGTCGTCGGCTTCTGCCCCCATGCCACGGGTGCTGGGGTGTTCGGGATAAACCTGAGCACTCTTTTCCCATTGTTGGGTCCTTCGAGGGAGGTGCTTGGCACAACGAACAAGGCAATCGGACTATAATGCTTTATCACTCTCACTTAGCCATAGAAGTCTACAATTTTAAATTTTGGCGAAGCCCCTGGTATTCGGAAGGCCGAATTCGGGGCGCTATACACGCCTTAAGCCGGACAAAGCCGACTCCTCGCTCTAAGTGTCATAAGTCTTTAGGGACTCGAGACCTCTCAAACAGTGACCAGCTCTCGCCTTATCATGACAGTCAGTTTTAGCTTTCTCTACTGAGGTGCTTAGCCCAGATGAACCGGGGCACAATCGCAGTAGTTCTCCCTGTGCTACCTTAGCCGATATAGCGGAACGTAAGGTACCAAAACATGGGAGCTGGGCAAACCCAACTATTGACCCAAGACATGATTCGGAGCTAATGCATATAATGCTATAAGTTCGGGTTGCCGCACTGTCGAAAGTGTTCGGACTTCTCACGCCATATTATGGGGTACGCTTAAGCCCCTGGCGTATTGGCCGTACCAGAGTGTACGGTTGCTGAATGTCATGAATGAACATATATGTATATATATAAAAGAAGAATGCGATAATAGTCTAGTGCTATGCATTGTTTATTCCAAAAGGTGCGTCGAAGCAGAATGATACAAGTAGTGCAATAAGCAAAAAGTAGGACTATTTGACATGTCCCCTCCAAGGGCAAGCTGAGGACTGGTATTTAAAGCAGGTTTTTCACTCGTTATCAGAGACCACCTGGGAATTCCTTGATGCGACATAGCTTTCTGCCTCCTTGGTTGTTGTATCGTGTGTCCGGCAATCGTACTGCCGGACAGGCTTCCATACATTAAAGTCCTGAAAGAAAGAAAAATAACAAAGCGGGAAGCCCCTAGTGCGGTTGAGCCGCGTCTTGGGGTGTGCCGTAGTCGTGCCCCCCTTCCCACATGTGCCCATGGTATTTTCAATGCGTAATTATGTACGCGTGGCACGAATTTTGCCGTTTGGCTGGGACTGGGGTGGGGGCCGCATTGCTATGTGAGCTCGGAACAGGCCAGGCGGTCTTGTCGCCGATTACTCTGGGCTCGCTTGAAGGTGTCCGGGTCCTTAATCGCCGAACTGGTGGATTGCCTTAAGAGTCTGCTTTGCACTTCTGCTGCGAGGGCTGCAGTGTGCTCCTCCGTGCAGAGAGAGAGCTCTGTGTTTCCATTGACTGTGATGACCCCCCGAGGTCATGGCATCTTGAGCTTGAGATATGCATAGTGCGGTACTGCATTGAATCTCGCAAATGCGGTTCGCCCGAGTAGTGCATGATAGCCACTGCAGAACGGGACTATATCGAAGATTAACTCGTCGCTTCAGAAGTTATCCGGGGATCCGAAGACCACTTCCAGTGTGACTGAGCCTGTGCAATGGGCCTCTACACCTGGTATGATGCCTTTGAAGGTCGTTTTTGTGGGTTTGATCCTTGAAGGGTCTATACCCATTTTGTGCACTATGTCCTGATAAAGCAGGTTCAGGCTGCTGCCGCCATCCATAAGGACTCGAGTGAGGTGAAATCTGTCAATGATTGGGTCTAGGACCAGTGCGACAAATCCGCCATGACGGATACTAGTGGGATGGTCCCTGCGATCGAAGTTGATCGGACAGGAGGACCATGGGTTGAACTTTGGTGCGACTGGCTCCAACGCATATTCATCCCTTAACGCATGCTTCCGCTCCCTCTTGGAGATGTGGGTTGCGTATATCATGTTCACCGTCCGCACTTGTGGGGGGAACCTCTTCTGTCCTCCGGTGTTCGGCTGCCGGGGCTCCTCCTCGTCATCGCTATGTGACCCCTTATCTTTGTTTTCGGCATTTAACTTGCTGGTCTGCTTGAACACCCAACATTCCCTGTTGGTGTGGTGAGCTGGCTTGTTGGGGGTGCCATGTATTTGGCACGAGCAATCGAGTATTCGGTCCAAACTGGACGGGCCCGGAGTGCTTCTTTTGAATGGCTTTTTCAGCTGACCGGGTTTAGAGCCTCTAAATCTGGCATTGACTGCCGTATCCTCGGTATTGTCGTTGTTGATGCGGCGCTTGTGTTTGTTGCAACGTGACCTGCCATTGCCATCCTTGGTATCCGAAGTACCATGGTTTTTTGGTATGTTATTGCTGCGAGCCAGCCAGCTGTCTTCTCCCACGCAAAAGTAGGTCATGAGTGTCGTGAGGGCTGCCATAGATTTCGGCTTTTCCTGGCCAAGGTGCCGGGCGAGCCACTTGTCGCGGATGTTGTGCTTAAAAGCTGCTAGGGCCTCTGCATCCGGATAGTCGACGATTTGATATTTTCTTTGTCAGGAACCGTGTCCAGAATTGCCTGGCCGGTTCCTTTGGCTACTGAATTATGTGGCTCAAGTCATCGGCATCTGGTGGTCGCACATAAGTGCCCTGGAAGTTGTCGAGGAATGCGGCTTCCAGATCTTCCCAACAGCCGATGGATTCTGCTGGCAGGCTGTTGAGCCAATGCCGAGCTGGTCCTTTGAGCTTGAGTGGGAGGTATTTGATGGCGTGTAGATCGTCACCGCTGGCCATGTGTATGTGTAGGAGGAAGTCCTCGATCCATACCGCAGG
The DNA here is from genome assembly GCA_034509565.1 of Triticum monococcum. Taxonomy (NCBI): domain Eukaryota; kingdom Viridiplantae; phylum Streptophyta; class Magnoliopsida; order Poales; family Poaceae; genus Triticum; species Triticum monococcum. The sequence goes on along the minus strand of CM067841.1, from coordinate 164,965,424 downwards.
ATCTCTTGTGCCGTCGTATGATTCAATATTTACAGGTTTGAAACCCTCTGGGATTTGGTGATCCATTACTTCGTCTGTGAAGCATATGGGGTGTGCGGCGCCTCTGTAGTGGGCTATGTCGTGACGCAGCTCGAATGAGTCTTGTCCGTTGTGTTCGGCCCGACCGGATTTACTTTTACTGTATCTGGTGTGACGGTTATCGTCTCGCGTAGTGGCGCGTCCTCGTGATCTGTAGATCGACCTTGCGTGTTTTGCTTTGTCCTCCAATACGTCTTGTAGGTCTAGCGTGTTTCCCTGTGCCTTGTCATTTTTATTTGAGTGGCGTCGGGGTGCGGGCTGAGTTTTTGGCTGAAATGCCTCTCCGTCGCAGCCACGAGGTGGCCGATCAGCCGCATCATATGCTGGAGATGTAGGTTTGAATGCTTCCTCCTCCAGCCGGGGTAGCAACCTGCGCCTTGGGTAACTCTTGGAGGGGCGTTCGAGTTCATATTCCTCGGCCGCAAGGACTTCAGTCCATCTGTCAGCTAGCAAATCTTGATCAGCTTGAAGCTGCTGCTGCTTTTTCTTAAGGCTATTTGCCGTGGCTATAAGCCGGCGCTTGAAGTGCTCTTGCTCGACGGGATCCTCCGACACGACAAATTTTTCATCGTCGAGGCTTGCCTCGTGTTCGGAGGGAGGCATGTAATTATCATCCTCCTCCTCTCCATCTGCCGCTCTCTCGGGAGGGTTGGCTTCTCCATCCTCCTGCTCTAAATCTTGCTGGAGGGGATTGTTGTCGTCTTCGGCACTGTCCGGAGTGCTATTATCTCCTGTGCCGGTGTCACTGACGTCGGCGCTTGGGTTGCTTCTTGGAGGGGTCATCCTCCGCTGTCCCGTCGCCATTGCCTTCTTTGGGCGTGTCCACCATGTATATATCATATGATGAGGTGGCTGTCCAGTGCCCTGTGGGCAGTGGTTCCTCTTCGTCTCCCACATCATCGTCCATACCGTCAATGTCTTCGGAGTCGAAGTCGAGCATGTCGGTCAAATTGTTGACAGTGGCTACTAAGTGGGTGGTGGGTGGGCGGCGAATTTCTTCGTCATCCGCATCCCAATCCTGCCGAACATAGTTCATCTAGGACTCTCCTGACAGGGAGAGACCTTAATGAGTTCATTATGTCGCCGAAGGGCGAGTGCTGAAAGATATCCGCGGAGGTGAACTCCATGATCGGCGCCCAGTCGGATTCGATAGGCACGGGCACAGGCAGTTCGGAGTCCGTGGCCGGGGAAGAATTCGGTAGTTCGGCATCACAGCTCCCGTGAAGGATAAGGTCGATACTCGGCTTGATCGCCGCTGAGAATATGGCCTGCATGGAGGGGTCTATCCACCTGTCCATAGATGGCGCAATTGGCTCCGAATTGAGGGTCGGAGCGGCTGCCGGTGCGGTCTCCTGCACACTGTCCGATGGTAGAGTTAAATCATGCTCATCGTGACCGTGCGGCGCACTCGGCAGGGGCTCGAATCCGTCGAAGATCAAGTCTTCGCGGATGTCGGCCGTGTAGTTTAAGCTTCCAAACCTGACCTGGTGGCCAGGGGCATAACTCTAGATCTGCTCCAGATGGCCAAGAGAGTTGGCCCGCAGTGCGAAGCCGCCGAATACAAAGATCTGTCCGGGGAGAAAGGTCTCACCCTGGACTGCATCGCTATTGATGATCGAAGGAGCCATCACGCCTAACGGTGATGACACAGAGGAACTCTCAATGAAAGCACCAATGTCGGTGTCAAAACCGGCGGATCTCGGGTAGGGGGTCCCGAACTGTGCGTCTAAGGCAGATGGTAAGAGGAGGTAGGGGACATGATGTTTTACCAAGGTTCGGGCCCTCTTGATGGAGGTAAAACCCTACGTCCTGCTTGATTATTCTTGATAAGATGAGTAGTACAAGAGTTGATCTACCACGAGATCGGAGAGGCTAAACCCTAAAAGCTAGCCTATGGAATGATTGTATGTTGTCCTACGGACTAAAGCCCTCCGGTTTATATAGACGCCGGAGGAGGCTAGGGTTACACAAGGTCGGTTACAAAAGGAGGAGATATGCATATCCGTATTTCCTAGCTTGCCTTCCACGCCAAGTAGTGTCCCATACGGACACGGAACGAAGTCTTCAATCTCGTATCTTCATAGTCCAACAGTCCGGCCAAAGGATATAGTCCGGGTGTCCGGAGACCCCCTAATTCAGGACTCCCTCAGGAGGTGACGAACCGCATGCTCTCCACTCTTCTCCACGTGCTAATCAAGAAGAACATCAAGGAGTGGGAGGAGTGGCTACCCATTGCCGAGTCCGCCTACAACCATGCAAGACACTCGACCACCAGCAAGTCCCCTTTCGAGGTCGTCTATGGCTTCAACCCATTGTCACCACTGGACATCCTTCCTCTACCACTACAAGAGCACACAAATACGTACGCGAGTGCCCGAGTCAACTACCTCAAGAAGATGCATGAATATACAAGGCACACCATCGAGCGCCAAGTACAACGACTCGCAACCAAGCTCAACGTCAACAAGAAACACATGATATTCAACATTGGAGATCTTGTGTGGCTACACCTTCGCAAGGACCGCTTCCCCAATGAATGCAAGTCCAAACTTCTACCATGAGCCGGCGAACCCTTCAAGGTGCTAGCACGCTACAACAACAATGCTTACAAGATCAACCTCCTACGCGACAAGTACAATGTGAGCGACATCTTCAACGTCAAGGACCATTCACCCTACCATGGTGATGAAGATTTTGATCCGAGGTCGGATCTTTCAAAAGGGGGGGGATGATGCGAAGCATCCCAAGGCCATCCCCATGGACTTACCTACATCTCCCACGACACCACTTGGACCAATGACAAGAGCCCGTGTGAGAACCATCGAGAACGAGGTTAACTCTCTCCTTGTTGAACTTCCCTTTGACCCACTTGAGACATGCCTACTACTTCAAACGGAGATGCTTTGTGTGCTTAGGTGCCATGTAAGCAACCAAGGAAAATTTACAATGCAAGATGGACATCAAGAGCATGAAGAACATCTTCCCAGCGCAGGAATACCGGTACAACCGCCCAACTATCGGTCGACCGGTACAACCGCCCAACTACCGGTCAACCTTCTGTAATTGAGCGGTGCAAGGTCGGTACAGCCCCGGTTCGTATCGGTAATAGCCAAATGACCGGTACTACCGCCCAAGCACCGGTACAACCGCTGAGCACCTTCGGAAACACCTCCAGGAACCAGTACCTGAGTTCCTAGCGGTACTACCGCCCTCATGACCGGTACTACCGACCCTGCCTGTGCGCAGTGAAAGGGTCAACGACCCCTATAACCCCTAACTTACCCCTTGTACTATAAGTACTCATCCCCTAGCTCCGAATTAGGGTTAGCGTTGTGTTAGCTCATATGTGAGATAGAGCTTCGCTCATCAATCTGGATCTACTCCTTGAGAGAGATTGCGGCCCCTCTTCGAAGAAGATCCACTTGGATTCAAGACCTCCTCGCGGAGAAGATCATCAAGACCTCCTCATGGAGAAGAACCGGTTACCCTATGTATCGTCCCGTGTTGATCGTGGATCGTGTATCTCTGTGTGTTTCAAGGATCTAGCACATGTGTAATCGAATCTGGTTGGTTTGAGTGATTCTCTCGTGTTCTCCCTCGTGTTTCCCCTCGTGTTCTTGGTAGGACCCCCTCCAATCGTGAAACATCAAGCCACTGGGTTCTAACCTACATCATATCCTCCCAAGGAACACTAGGTACAGGTAAAGTCGTATATAAACCATGAGGATTGAGTCGTGACTTAGCTTTTTGACATGTAGTGCAGCGAGCAACAAACGCTCAACATCCCATCTCATCTTTGGCCAAAAGAAATGTGTAGCAAGTATATCCTCCGTCTTCTTCACGCCAAAGTGTCCCATTAATCCTCCTCCATGCACCTCCTACAACAATAAAAGACGAACGGAGCTAGCTGGAATGCATAGCTTGTTAGCACGAAACACGAATCCACCGTTAACGACAAACTTGTTCCAAGTTCTCCCTTCCTTACAATTCTGCAATACATCTTTAAATTCAGCATCATGCACATATTGATCTTTGATGATCTCCAAACCAAATATTTTAAAGTCAAGTTGTGAAAACATAGTATAACGATGAGACAATGCATCAGCAATAACATTTTCTTTACCCTACTTGTGTCTAATGACATAAGGGAAAGTCTTAATGAATTCAACCCATTTAGCATGTCTACGGTTTAGTTTTGCTTGACTTTTAATGTGTTTCAAAGATTCATGATCAAAATGTATAACAAATTCCTTGGGCCATAAATAATGTTGCCATGTTTCTAAGGTCCGAACAAGAGCATATAATTCTTTATCATAAGTAGAATAGTTCAGACTAGGCCCACTCAATTTTTCGGAAAAGTATGAAACAAGTTTGCCATCTTGTAATAACACACCTCATAATCCAATTCCACTAGCATCACATTCAAGCTCAAAAGTCTAACTAAAACCAGGAAGTTGGAGTAAAGGAGCATGTGTCAACTTGTCTTTCAATACTGTGAAAGCTTCTTCCTGTGCGGTACCCCAAACAAAAGGCACATCCTTTTTTGTAAGCTCGATGAGAGGTGCAGCAATGGTGCTGAAATCTCTCACAAAATGCCTATCGAAACCAGTGAGGCCAAGGAAACTCCTCACTTGTGTGAATGTTTTGGGCTGCAGCCAACTCTCAATAGCTTCAATCTTGGCTTTATCAACATCAATTCCCTGTGGAGTAACAGCATAGCCCAGAAAAGATACTCGGCCGATGCAAAAGGTGCACTTTCCAAGGTTACCAAACAAATGTGCATCACGTAGAGCAATAAAGACATCACATAAATGTTCCAAATGTTCCTCCAAAGATCTACTATGAATCAGTATATCATCGAAATAGACTACCACAAATCGTCCAATGAAAGCACGTAAAACTTCGTTCATTAATATCATGAAAGTACTAGGTGCATTAGTTAACCCAAAAGGCATGACTAACCACTCATATAAACCAAACTTAGTTTTAAATGCAATTTTCCATCCATCTCCCAATTTCATACGAATTTGATGGTATCCACTACGCAAATCAACTTTGGAGAATATTGTAGAGCCACTCAATTCATCAAGCATATCATCTAGCCTAGGAATAGGATGACAATAATGAATAGGAATATTATTACTGCCTCTACAATCAACACACATATGCGTAGTACCATCCTTTTTCAGCACTAGAATAATAGGAGCAACACAAGGACTAAGGGACTCGCGAATATAACCTTTGTCGAGCAGCTCCTTCACTTGACGCATAATCTCCTTCGTCTCCTCTGGATCGGTACGGTATGGTGCACGGTTGGTAGCTAAGCACCGGGAATTAAGTCAATCTGATGCTCAATCCCTCGAATAGGTGGTAATCCCGGTGGCACGTCTTGTGGAAAGACATCAGCGAACTCCTCCAAAATGTTAGTAACAGCAGGAGGCAAAGAGGAAGGCACGTGCTTGAATGAAAATAATGCCTCTTTGCACACAAAAGCATAGCAAAAAGATTTGCTAAAATCTAGATCATCAATATCAGATTTGGTGGGAAGTAAACACGCACTTTTCAATTTAATTTCAGAAACAACACTAGATGGTTTATTATTAGGCTTCATTTGTTGCTCAAATTCTTTAGCCGCAATCTGATTTTCACTCTTGTTGTGCTCCTGTTTTGCTTTATTAGCTCTATTAATATCATCTTTCAAAATGGAATCTGGAGTTATAGGAAGCAAAGTAATATGTTTATCCTTAAGAACAAGAGTATACTGATTCTTTCTACCATGGTGTATAGAATTTTCATCAAATTGCCATGGTCTACCAAGTAATAAGGAACATGCTTGCATGGTACCACATCACAATCAACATAATCAGCATATGTAGAGATACTAAAATGCACACGAACAATACATGTTACCTTAACCTTGCCGCTGTTATTAAACCATCAGATATAGTAAGGATGTGGATGTGGTCTTGTGGTGAGAGATAGCTTCTCCACCATCTCCATGCTAGCCAAGTTGTTGCAACTCCCTCCATCTATGATGACGCGAACAGAACGTTCCTTCACAACTCCCTTTGTATGGAACAAATTATGCCTCTGATTTTGCACTGCTTGTGTGACCTGCACACTCAAAAGACGTTGAGCAACTAAACATTCATACCTGTCAGCGTCTTTAGGAGCCATGTATTGTGTCTCATTTTCAGAATCATCGCCACTGTGTTCTTCATGTGTAATAAGAGCCAAAGTCTCCTCATCATAGTCACCAGCGGACTCATAACCACCATCCTCAGTAGCAATCATCACATGCTGAGATTTGCATTCTCTCGCATAATGACTGATGAGGACATCACTAACAAAGTAACACCCACAGCCCCTACTGATACATATACAGGACCAATTACTAGAGCTCGCGCACGACCATTAAATTACCAGGTACTTTCATTTCTTGGTAATGATTCTAATGTTCATGAGAATATGATGCTGCCTAAATTGGATACATTTGTTTTGCTTACAAATGAAGGGCCTAGCTTGGACAAGAAGAATGATCGTTGGAGCAAGATCAAGCATGGAGATGATGGCATGTGCAAGGGGAACAAGAACAAAGTTACAAGAGATGATTTTAGGACTTTGAAGCCACCATAATGAGTGCGTGAAGACTTGGATGAAATATACAAGACGCCACTTCATAAATTTCGTCCAGAGGCTATTATAGGTGCTGTGTCACCTTATTATTGCACCAGGCCATGTAATTTTGAAATACTTGAGTATAGGCTATTTTTAGAGTCCGTATGTGTGGGGAAACAAAAGTTAGGGTTGGTTTCGGATCCCTCCTCCAAGGGCCACGAAATCCCCGCCCCCACTTCCTCCATATATACAGCCCTTAGGGTGTCGTTTAGACTTTCGGTTTTGATTAGATTAAAGTTCGCCATAGATGCAACTTCGCGTACTTCGTTTGTGTTCAACGACCAGACAAAGGCGTCACAGAACCCGACCTTGATCAATAAAGCTTTCCTCTTATATTCTCAATATCCAGATTGCAATCTTAGTTTCTTGCTTGTTCTTCGTTTGCCTGCAGGAAATAGACCTTCATGGTCAGGTTGATCGTGCTCCGGCGTGGTCCTCACGCCGGAGCACGATCAACCTGACCACGAAGGTCTGTTTCCTGCATACAAATGAAGAACAAGCAAGAAACTAAGATTGCAATCTGGATATTGTGAATATAAGAGGAAAGCTTTATTGATCAAGGTCGGGTTTTGTGACGCCTTTGTCTGGTCGTTGAACACAAATGAAGTACGCGAAGTTGCAGTTATGGCGAACTTTAATCTAAACAAAACCCAAAGTCTAAATGATGCCCTAAGAGCTGTATATATGGGGGAAGAGGGGGCAATTTCATGGCCCTTGGAGGGGGGGTCCGAAACCAACCCTAACTCTTGTTTCCCCACACATACAGACTCTAAAAACAGCCTATACTCAAGTATTTCGAAATTACATGGAACTGGCCCAATAATAAGGTGACGCAGCACCTATAATAGCCTCTGGACGAAATTTATGAAGTGGAATCTTGTATATATTTCGTCCAAGGCTTCACACACTCATTATGGTAGCTTCAAAGTCCTAAAATCATCACTTGTAACTCCGTTGTTGTTCACCTTGGGCATGCCATCTCTCCATGCTTGATCTTTGATCATCCTTCTTGTCCAAGCTAGGCCCTTCATTTGTAAGCAAGACAAATGTATCCAATTTAGGTAGCATCATATTATCATGAACATTATAATCATTACCAAGAACCGAAAGTACCTGGTAATTTAATTGGCGTGCGCGAGCTCTAGTAATTGGTCATGTATATGTATCAGTAGGGGATGTGGGTGTAACTTTGTTAGTGATGTCCTCATCAGGATGATATGATACCAATATGATATGGTATGTATGCAATGGATGGTGTAGATCACTAATGTGCACAAGTAATGTTGCCAGCAATGCTCAAATGGCTAGTCTCGATAGGCAAGTGACACAAAATGGGCTAGGGGTTAACAATGCAATTGCAAGGGAATATACAATGGAGGGATACCACGTTACCAAGATGATATGGAGGTTACCGTCCGTGGTGATGATGAGTGGCGGTGTTCTTGATGTAGATACCAAGATGATGGAGGCTCGTCCCTAAGTAGCCTAAACACCTTAGGAAACGGAAAAACCGTGAACTCAAAATCTCAAATGTCAAAATGGTGGTAGCGGGAATGCGGAGGTGGTTTTGCGGAAGCTCAATGGGATGATGGGTTATGCGAGTCGAAGTTGAAGTTGCCGTCTGCGAAACACCTTAGGAGACACAAGCCACAACTCAAACAAGCTCAAACAAAATTAGGTTATGTTGGGGTGGCAGAAGTGTATGGTGGGCACGCCTATGCGGAAGTTATGGTGGTGGTTGATTAAGAAGTAACCGTCCCTAAGTAGCCGAAACACCTTAGGAGATTCTAATCACAACTCAAACAACCACTAATGCTATGGTGAATAAAATGGGTTAGGTCGCGGAAAGCTATGGTGGTTATGCGGATGATATGGTGTAAGCCCTAGGCAAAGATGCCAATGTCCCAAAAATTTGATGGAGTCAAATGATGTTGATGGTATTTTTGTGGGATGGGGGGTGTCAATAGCTTCAAAACGAACAAAAGAACGTAAAAATTGGAGTTCAGACGAATTATTTATAGACAAAACAAAAATCAGCCGAAGTTGATATCTAGAGGTAGCGGACGTCCGGCAATGGACGGATATCCGGTCGGCTCAGAAATCCGCTATTTTCATTATGTTGGGTGGCACCGGTCGTCCAGAAGGTGGCGGACGTCCGGTGGTTCATGCGGCTCCGGATGTCCGGAAAAACATCGGTCATCCGGTGGGTCGGGGTCAACACGAGATCCGAGATTCAGGGCACGATTTTGGGCGGAAATCGGGGATTTTAGGGTCAAAATTGAAGAGATTTTGTGGATGGAAGATGGGGAAACTTGGGGAGATGCTAGATCCACTCGAAACCAAGCAAATACATGGATCAAAATCAACAAAACTTCATCAAACCAACAAATCAGAAAAAAAATTGGGGCTATTTTTGGTGGGGATTGTCGAATTTGGGGAAGAACACAACAAAATCAAGCTAGAAAACAAGGGGTAGGTGCTCCAAATACGTGATCAATGTGGCTCATGATACCAAGATGATGTAGGGTAGAACCCTAGTGGCCCTATGTTTCACGATTGGAGGGGATCCTACGAAGAACATGAAGAACACGAGGGCAAACACGAGAGAATCACTCAAACCAACAAGAACAATCACACATGTGCTAGATCCTCATAACATAATGAGAGATAAACGATCCGAATCCAACAAAGGACGATACATAGGGTAACCGGTTCTTCTTCATGAGGAGGCCTTGAATCCATGAGGGGATCTTCCCGTGAGGAGTCTTGAATCCAAGATGGATCTTCTCCGTAGAGGCCGCGATCTCTCTCGTGGAGTAGATCCGTACGGATGAGCGAAGCTCTATCTCACATATGAGCTATCACAACGCTAACCCTAACTAGGAGGAGATGGGGGAGTATATATAGTCTAGGGACACGAAGGGGTAAGTGAGGGGTACATCGGCCTCGGACCACAACTGGACACAGCCAGGGACCTGATGTCTGCTCGGCACCGGACGTCCAGTGGTTCCAGGGGGACCGGACGTCCACTTGCGTCGGACGTCCGCTGAAAGTGTTCTGTGGTCAGGACACCAGATGTCCGGAAGTCTTGGACTTCCATTAATATTGCCGAGCGTCTAGTGCAGGGTCGGACGTCCAATCGCTTGGAGGTATGTAGCTGGCGTAGGCTGGTCTTCAGGCGCCGGTCATCCGCCGAGGGTCGGATGTCTGCTCGCTGTGAGAGACTGGTCGTCCGGTGTCGTCCGGACATCCGCTCACTGGAGCTTCTTTGGTAGTTCCTCTTCTTGTTCCTCGCACTTGGTGTCCTTGCCGTCTTGTCCAATGCTCCTAGCTATTCCATGGTCTTCCTATTGGTTCCTGATCATGCATAGCACGCATGTTTGAGGTAGTAGCCATGTCTTACATGTAGAAAGTGGAGGTTCGGAGACAAGCGAGTTCACCTTGTATCCAATGGCGTATAGTCGAGGTCTCATCTTATGTACCCTTGGGTCATGGGGAGTGGTCTAAGTGGACATGGGGATGATCGTAGGATGCTCCACATCACCAAGTCTCCTTCAAAATTGGAGCATACAAAGACACTTTGGAGTGTGATGTCCGTTTGCCACCTCCTTCTTGGACGACCATGGAAATTTGACCGAGGCGTCATCCACAACGGACGAACCAATCACTATAGCTTCAAGATGAAAGGGAAGGAGTACGTTCTATGACCTATGTCTCCAAGCAAGCTACCAACCATCATGGAGAGAATAGTGAGTGAGTGAAGCACCACAAAGAAAGTGAGCGCCACAAGCCCAAATCGAGTGCCTCCACGATGAGCGACAAGAAGAACTTAGTGCTATTTGCCACCAAAAGTGAGATGAGAGAAGTGTGTGAGAACCCATCAAGTGTTATGCACTATGTCCTTTTGTGCAAGGACGAGGCACCAAAAACTAACACCTCCGCAATCTACCTTTAGTTTTATCTTCTCTATTGCAGGATTTCCAAGATGTATTCCCCGACGAACTACCTCCGAGTCTACCTCCACTACGAGGCATTGAACACCGCATCGACCTAATCCCCGGCGCACCTCTTCCTAACAAGGCTCCCTACCGCGTCAACCACGAGGAAACCAAGGAGATCCAATGGCAAGTACAACAACTTATCGACAACGACCATGTACGAGAAAGCTTGAGCCCTTGTGCCATCTCGGTAATCCTTGTTCCCAAGAAAGATGGTACATTTCGCATGTGTTCCGATTGTCGTCCTATCAATGCTATTACCGTTCGATATAAATATCCTATTCCACACCTTGATGATATGTTAGATGAGCTTAGCAGATCCACAATTTTCTCTAAAATTGATCTTAAAAGTGGCTACTATCAAATACACATCCAAGAAGGTGATGAATGGAAACCCGCTTTTAAAACCAAGTTTGGCTTGTATGAGTGGTTGATCATGCAAATGGAATTATCTGAAGCACCTGGTACTTTCATGCGAGTCATGCATTTTGTTCTTCGCCCATACATTGGCATATTTGTTATGGTCTATTTCGACGATATTCTTGTATTCAGCAAATCTCTCAAAGCTCATGTCACCCATCTTAGAGCCGTGTTGCAAACTCTTAGAAAGAGCGCCTTTATGCTAATACGGACGAATGCCTTTTTGGTGTTGATAAGATCGTTTTCTTGGGTTTCGTTGTATCTTCTAAGGGTGTTCATGTAGATGAATCTAAGATCAATGCTATTGAAACTTGGCCCCAACCAACAAACTTGCAACAAGTGCATAGTTTTCTTGGTTTAGCCGGTTTCCGAAAGCAATGATCCTGAAGAGTACCTATCATGGGCATTGAAGGTCGACAAGATCTTTTGTTTGCACAACTATGAGGAAGAGAAGAAGATCACCATGGCATCCCTTGAGTTCCAAGACTATGTCCTCATATGGTGGGAACAAATCATCGAGCGACGAGAAGCAAGAGGTGAACCACCCAGCACCACTTGGGTCGAAATGAAGGATGCCATGAGAGCACGTTTCGTGCCAATCTACTACAACCGAGACGCCTTCAAGAAACTCCAACTCCTCAAGCAAGGAACAAAGAGCATTGAAGAATACTACAAAGAACTAGAGGTCGACATGATACGAGCTAATGTCACGGAAGATGATGAGCAAACTATGGCATGCTTCTTGAATGGACACAATCATCCCATAAAGAAGATCACCAACTTCCAAGCTTACTCCAACCTCATCGAGCTATTCCATCAAGCTACCAAGGCGGAACGTCAAGTGCATAATGACTTCAAGTATGCCAAGTACTCTTCCAAGAGCTACGGCTTCTCCAACACCCAAGCTTCAATGACTCCAACAACTTATACCTCAACCAAGCCTTCCACCAGCAACGGTGACAAGTCAAGTTACAAGAAAACTTCGACAACCTCAAGTCGTCCTCCTAGTACAAACTACTTCAAGCTGAGAGCTTCATCAACAACTACTCTAACCGACAAGACTGTCAAGACAAGTTCCATCAAGTGCTTCACATGCGGCGGCCGAGGCCACAAGTCCATCGAGTGTACCAACAAGCGCACCATGATCCTCAACAACGAGGAAACCTATGACTCCATGAGTGAAGAGGAAATGGAAACCCTTGAGCAAGCGGCCATGCATCGACAAGTGAACGTAGATGAAGATGATCAAGTATTTTGTGACGAAGACTCGAACCCCGCTCTCGTTGTATCCAAGGTCTTTGTAACACCTCGGATGTAATTTACCTAATATGTAATCCAACTCTTGCCGTTTCCGGCGCTAAGTTATTTTATTTTCTCGGGTTCGGGTTTTTGTCTCCGTGTGTTGTTGTCGTTGTCATGCATCTCATATCATGTCATCATGTGCATTGCATTTGCATACGTGTTCGTCTCATGCATCCGAGCATTTTCCCCGTTGTTCGTTTTGAATTCCGGCGCTCCGTTCTCCTCCGATGGTCATTTCTACCTTTCTTTTGTGTGTGGGGATTAAACATTTCCGGATTGGACCGAGACTTGCCATGTGGCTTTGGTTAACTACCGGTAGACCGCCTGTCAAGTTTCGGACCATTTGGACTTCGTTTGATGCTCCAACGGTTAACCGAGGGACCAAAACGGCCTCGTGTGTGTTGCAGCCCAACAACCCTTTAATTTGGCGCAAAACCCACCAAAACCCTCTCCATCCTCTAGAGCGTTCGATCACGATCGCGTGGCCGAAAACCTCACCTCATTTGGACTCTCCTAGCTCCCTCTATGCCTATAAATAGCCCCCCTCCGAGATCCACCTTTCTTCTTCCCCCCGAAACCCTAGCCCAGCTCCATCCGCGCGCCGGACACGTCCGGTCCGCGCCGGACATTTCGCGCCGCCGCCCTGCAGCCACTAGGGGGCCTCCACGTGTCCTCCCCGCCGGCACCACCGCGCACGGCCCGCCCGACCTGCGCTAGGCCCCCGAGGACCGCGCGCCGCGCCCCGCCGCCCGGATCCTTCCGTTGCCCGAGTCGCCACCTGCCGCCGTCACCGACCTCGCCGGCCGCCGCGCCGCCCCGCACCGGCGACGCCTTCCCTCACCGCGGCCGCATCGCTTCGCCGCCGCCTCGTCTCGGCGTCCGCACCCGCCTGCCGCCCGGGCCCGCGCACGCCTCCCTGCCACCCATCGGTGCCCCGGCAAGTCCCCATCTCCGGCGGACCCCCTCCCTCCGGCGAACAGGAATCCAGCGGACCTCCATTTTCGGCGAGACCTCGAGCTGCTAGAGTAACCGTGATCCCGATCCAGATCTGGATCCAATCCACTCGGTTGACTTTTCCCCCTCAAACCCTAATTATTTTGCTATGTTCGTCGTGCCGTAACTTCGCATATGTAGCTCCGTTTTGGGCGTGTAGCATATCAAAATGTTCATCTCAGAGAGTACATCATTTGATCTCATTGCATCATTTTCATTTGAGTTCATCTTGTTTCCCGAAATGCTGTTGGAAGAGTGCTATTTGAGTTAATTGTCAGATCTGCTGCTCCAAATAGATATTTGTCATTTTTGCCATGATTAAAGTGTGCATGATATGCCCCTGAGCTCTACATGAGTTTTGTTATATGCTTTGCCATCTATCCAGAGGTGCAACCCATGTATTTTTGTGATGTGTGTGGTTACTAGCACAAGCTTGCAAAGTGGAGCATTCGTTAATGCTGATTTCAGGGACTTAGCAATTCCATTAAGTCCTTGATCTGTTTATATCAATATGCCTCTTTTGAGGATGATCAGTAAGGATGTTTTGTTAATCTCGTAGTGCTCTATCCATCCATGTATTTGTTTGCAATTATGAAGCAACCTAGCTTGAGTCAATCGAGCTCTACTTTTGCTATTTCGTGAATCTGGGCAGATTGTCTACTTGTTAGCGATTTTGCCGAGGATGTTGTAGTTGATCCGTGCATGCTATGTTATTGTTCTTTCCATGTCTAGCTTTTATAATGTGTATGCGTAATGGGTGTATGCTTATATTGTCATGACATGCTCTGTATTGAGTGCATCAAGCTCGTAAACATGCCTACTTGATATCTGATTTGCATGCTCCAGTTTTTCACTAAGTCTGTGATCTAATTATGTTTTTGCCATGTTCACATGCTTGCAATTGTATTTTATGATCCCTTTTGGCTCAAGGTCACTAAGGTACTTTTGTTAAGCTCTTTGAGTAGCTCCATGCCATGCTTTGCTTTGCCATGTTAAGTTCCTGTAGCATATAGTTTTCATGCTCCAAAGTGTGCTACCTGATCTGTAATTCCAGACAAGTGTTAATTTCACTGAGTCTGAAATCTGTTTACCAAATGCATTTTTGCCATGCTTGTTTGATCCTGTTAATGGATGAATTGGCCGTAGCTCAGTGTTCACATTTCGTTAAGCATCATGAATGGATCCCTGCCATGTATTTTGTTGCCATGTTTGGGTGCTGCAGCATGTTCATCTTGTTGCATTTAGATGGCTACTTGTTGTATATCGCTGACCGTTGTCATATTTGAATTGCTTGCCATTTCCAAACCCTGTCTCTGATTCCGGTGATCTTTATATTGTTTTCAAGCGAAATCATCTCACCTTTCCAGTGGCATACTTGGATTTCCATGTTGAGGCCAGGTTCACTCATTGCTTGTCAAATCTTGCATATGCATCACATATCGCATCCCGCATAGCATACCATGTTTGCATCATGTTGTTTGAGCTTTGCACGTGGTTGATTGTGTTCCGTTTGCTTGTTTGTCTTGTTTGGGTACAGCCGGGAGACGAGTTCGCTAACAAGGAGCCCGTTGAGTTTCTTTCGAGGATCTTGTCAAATCTGACAACTTTGCAGGCAAGATGATCATACCCTTGAAATCACTTCTATCTTTGCTTTGCTAGATGCTCGCTCTTTTGCTATGCCTATGCTACGATGCCTACCACTTTCTTATCATGCCTCCCAAATTGCCATGTCAAACCTCTAACCCACCTTGTCCTAGCAAACCGTTGATTGGCTATGTTACCGCTTTGCTCAGCCCCTCTTATAGCGTTGCTAGTTGCAGGTGAAGATTGGAGACCGTTCCTTGTTGGAACATTATTTACTTGTTGGGATATCATTATATTGCCTTGTTATCTTAATGCATCTATATACTTGGTAAAGGGTGGAAGGATCGGCCTTTTAGCCTAGTGTTTTGTTCCGCTCTTGCCGCCCTAGTTTTCCGTCATATCGGTGTTATGTTCCCGGATTTTGCGTTCCTTATGCGGTTGGGTGATAATGGGAACCCCTTGATAGTTTGCCTTGAATAAAGCTTTTCCAGCAATGCCCAACCTTGGTTTTACCATTTGCCACCTAGCCTCTTTTCCCTTGGGTTTTCGGAGCCCGAGGGTCATCTTATTTAAACCCCCCCGGTCCAGTGCTCCTCTTAGTGTTGGTCCACCTCGTCAGCCGCCGGTGGCCACCAGGGGCAACTGTGGGCTGGCCTACCGGAAGTTTGGACAATCTGAGTGTGCCCTGAGAACGAGATATGTGCAGCTCCTATCGGGATTTGTCGGCACATTCGGGCAGTGTTGCTGGATTTGTTTTAACTTGTCGAAGTGTCTTGTAGAACCGGGATACCGAGTCTGATTGGAATGTCTTGGGAGAAGGTATATTCCTTCGTTGACCGTGAGAGCTTGTCATGAGCTAAGTTGGGACCCCCTGCAGGGATTTGAACTTTTGAAAGCCGTGCCCGCGGTTATGGGCAGATGGGAATTTGTTAATGTCCGGTTGTAGATAACTTGAACCTTAACTTAATTAAAATGAATCAACCGTGTGCGTTACCGTGATGGTCTCTTCTCGGCGGAGTCCGGGAAGTGAACACGGTGTTGGAGTAATGTTTGCCGCAGGTTGTTCTCTAGTTATTCGTCCGCGCTTTGCCTTCTCTTCTCGCTCTCTTTTGCGAACAGGTTAGCCACCATATATGCTAGTCGCTTAATGCAGCTCCACATATTTACCTTGCCTTACCTATAAGCTTAAATAGTCTTGATCGCAAGGGTGCGAGATTGCTGAGTCCCTGTGGCTCACATATTACTTCCAAACCAGATACAGGGCCTGATGACTCCGTTCCATAGGACACACTTGAGCTCAAGTGGGAGTTCGACGAGGACTCATGCCGTTACTATATGTCTTTCCCTGATGATCAGTAGTGGTGCCCAGTTGGGGTGATCGGGACCGTGTCGCATGTAGGGTTGATCTTTTATTTTGGCACCGTAGTCGGGCCATGAGTGATTGGATGATGTAATACTATTTGTGTACTTTGTTTGACGTGGCGAGTGTAAGCCAAGTATGTTCCTTCCCCTTTTATTATCTATATTATATGGGATGTTGTGAAGATTGCCTTACTTGCGACATTGCTTTCAATGCGGTTATGCCTCTAAGTCGTGCTTCGACACGTAGGACATATAGCCGCATCGAGGGTGTTATAGTCTTGACACTTCAACATCAACAAGACGAAGACCAAACATGCCATATCTTCCACACCAAGGCTGGCATCAATGGAAGGTCCGTCAAGGTCATCATCGATGGAGGGAGTTGCCATAACTTAGCAAGTGAAGAACTATGCTCCAAGCTCCAATTGGTCAAGACGAAGCACCCACACCCATACAAGGTTGAATGGCTAAGCGACTCCAGCACTATCCAAGTCGAGCATATGGTGCAAGTTTCGGTCGAGATCGCAGCATACGAAGACACTTTGGAGTGTGACGTCGTTCCGATGTCCGTTTGCCACCTCCTTCCTGGACGGCCATGGCAATTTGACCGAGGTGTCATCCACAATGGGCGAACGAATCACTATAGCTTCAAGATGAAGGGAAAGGAGTATGTGCTACGACCTATGTGATGAGGACATCACTAACAAAGTTACACCCACAGCCCCTACTGATACATATACAGGACCAATTATTAGAGCTCGCGCACGCCAATTAAATTACCATGTACTTTCGTTTCTTGGTAATGATTCTAATGTTCATGAGATTATGATGTTGCCTAAATTGGATACATTTGTCTTGCTTACAAATGAAGGGCGTAGCTTGGACAAGAAGGATGATCATTAGAGCAAGATCAAGCATGGATACGATGGCATGCGCAATGTGAACAACAACAGAGTTACAAGTGATGATTTCAGGACTTTGAAGCCACCATAATGAGTGCGTGAAGCCTTGGATGAAATATACAAGATGCCACTTCATAAATTTCGTCCAGAGGCTATTATAGGTGTTGCGTCACCTTATTATTGGGCCAGGGCCATGTAATTTCGAAATACTTGAGTATAGGCTATTTTTAGAGTCTGTATGTGTGGGGAAACAAGAGTTAGGGTTGGTTTCGGACCCGTCCTCCAAGGGCCACGAAATTCCCCGCTCTTCCTCCATATATACAACCCTTAGGCCATCGTTTAGACTTTGGGTTTTGTTTAGACTAAAAGTTTGCCATAGCTGCAAGTTCATGTACTTCATTTGTGTTCAACGACCAGACAATGGCATCACAGAACCCCACCTTCATTAATAAAGCTTTCCTCTTATATTCGCAATATACAGATTGAAATCTTAGTTTCTTGCTTGTTCTTCATTTGCTCGCAGGAAACAGACCCTCGTGGTCACGTTGATCGTGCTCCGGCGTGGTCAATAACCCCTCGGAAGTTGGTTTAGCGATTGCTAAGGCGCGACTTCTCACACGTTCGTAGTCGGATCGTCAAGGTCGACTCCCATAGAAAACGATAGTCACCATCTCATCGAAACATCTCGACACCTTCGCCTCTATCACTATGTCTCCTAGCCAAGTAATTGTCGACAAGCAAGCCACCCATCATGGAGAGAAAAGTGAGAGAGCGAAAGAGAGTGAGCGCCACAAGCACAAATTGAGTGCCTCCACGATGAGCGACAAGAAGAATTTAGTGGTATTTGCCACCAAAAGTGAGATGGTAAAAGTGTGTGAGAACCCATCAAGTGTTACGCACTATGTCCTTTTGTGCAAGGACGAGGCACCAAAGACTAACACTTCTCACATCCTACCTTTAGTGTTGTCTAATATCTTGCAGGAGTTCCAAGACTTCTTCCCCAATGTGCTACCTCCGGGACTACCACCACTATGAATAATCGAACACCAAATCGACCTCATCCCCGGAGCACCCCTTCCTAACAAGGCTCCCTACCGCGTCAACCCCAAGGAAACAAAGGAGCTCCAATGGCAAGTACAACAACTCATCGACAATGGCCATGTCCGAGAAAGTTTGGGCCCTTGTGCTATCCCGATAATCCTTGTTCCGAAGAAAGATGGTACATTTCGCATGTGTTCCGATTGTCGTCGTATCAATGCTATTACCGTGCGTTATCGTTACCTCATTCCACACCTAGATGATATGCTAGATGAACTTAGCGGAGGCGTAATTTTATCTAAAATTGATCTTAAAAGTGGCTACTATCAAATACGCATCCAAGAAGGTATTGAATGGAAAACCGCGTTTAAGACCAAATTTGGATTATATGAATGGCTTGTTATGCCAATGGATTTATCCGAAGCACCCGGTACTTTCATGAGAGTCATGCATTTTGTTCTTTGCCCCTACATTGGCGTATTTGTTGTGGTTTATTTTGACGATATTCGTGTGTTTAGCAAATCGCTTAAAGATCATGTCACCCATCTTAGAACCATGTTGCAAACCCTTAGGAAAGAGCGCCTTTATGCTAATATGGATAAATGCGTTTTTGGTGTTGATAAGCTTGTTTTCTTGGGTTTTGTTGTGTCTTCTATGGTTGTTCATGTAGATGAATCCAAGATCAATGCTATTAAAACTTGGCCCCAACCAACCAACTTGCAACAAGTGCGTAGTTTTCTTGGTCGAGCCAGTTTTTATCGTAGATTCGTGAAAGATTTTAGCACCATTGCTTCACGTGTACTCTACCACCCGTCTATGAGCTCACCAGCAGACAGATATATGGAAAATAATGTATGGAGCAATGCACCATCCTTCCATTTCAAACCGGAAAGACTACAGGTTTAGTCAGGTCAAAAGGAGGAGGCTCTTCGTTGCATCGAAACCCAAGTATTCATGCTTTACATGGTCTATCACCCGCCCCGCAACTGTTGGATCACAGGTTCTCGCAAAACCATCAAGGTTCAAACACTTGGGTGCGCGCGAAGCTTTCCTTCCTACCGATCCATGCCCTAGCTCGCTAATATATCGCGGACGAACTCAACAAACTCGCAACACAAGGCACGCAAGGTTTATACTGGTTCGCACCACTGTTGTGGTGTAACACCCTAATCCAGTGTGCTGGTGGTGGATTGCCTCTTGGGTTATGGATGAACAGTACAAGGGGAATAACAGCCTCCTGAGGTTGAGGTGTTCGTGTGCTCGATGAACTTGTGTGGGTGAGACGCCCCTCGATGAGTTGGCTCAGAATCAGTTGTCCCTACGGTGGGGGCTAGCTCTACTTATATAGGCCCTGGTCCTCTCCCCAAATATTGAGCGGGAAGGGAGCCAACAACGACCAATTTGAAAGGGGACAACTACTACAGCTTATCTGACAAAAGCGGTCTTCGCCTGCGAAAGGCTCTGATGGTGATGCCGTCTTGGGCTCCATGGTGACCTCCGTCCTACCGTCGTGTTGTTCTTGGTCTTGTTGCACTGATATGGAAACCTTTGCTTGATGCCTCGATACTCCATGCCTGCGCTTGCCTCCTTAGCACCAAAGAGGAAACAAGGACGCTGCGCGCGCTGGCGCCTGCCTGATCTTGATCGTCATGGCTCACGTCACGAGGGCCTCGCGAGGTTTGCCCTGCCTTGATTTCTCCGCTCCTCGCAAGGCAGCCTAGTGAGGCCGCTCCTGAGGAGGTCTTGTGTTGTCTGCCTCGCGTGGCTTGGTCCCTTGCAAGGGTCTTGAATGTCTCATTGATGAAGATGGGCCATACAGGCCTGCAGCACAGCCACGCCGTGGGCCGCAGGCAGGCAAGTATGGGGACCCTCATTCCCTGAACACCGACAGTAGCCCCGAGGCCCAAGGCACGCTCGGGCTTGGCTTCGAGGCGAAGCCAAAGGTCAAGTACGGAGCGCCGTGGGCCCCAAAAGCCTACGGCCTCGGTCGACGTGTGGCGGTTGATTGGGCGTGGGCATCTCAGCTTCCCCACGCTTCCTTGGAGTCCGCCTGGCTATGCGGCCCCCGCTACCTACACAGTTATTCTTCCATCGCCCACGCCTTACTTCCCCAATTCCTCTGCTCCCTCGAGACTCTGTTCCTTCTCCCAATCTGACTTGAGCTCTGCTTTCTCCATTGCCATGGCGCCGAAACAAGAAGACAAAGGGAAGAAGCCTCTGTCTTCGCCAAGTGCGCCTTCGGCCGTCATGCCTATGGTGGGCCGATCCTTGGTGCTCAGCGATGAAGCCATGGACAAGGTGCATCCAATTCTTGCATCCAGCTTCAACAAGTGGGGGAATACGATGGCCTGGCCCGCGTCTCGCGCTCGCATCGCCCGGGCAGCCACCGAGGTCCCAATCTTCATCTACGCCCTCTGGGCTGGCCTGATTCCTCCTTTCTCCGCCTTCTTCAATGCGGTGCTTGAGTATTACCAGATCCACATGCTGCATCTCGGCCCTCAATCCATGACTGTCCTTGCCGTCTTTGCCTTTGTGTGTGAAGCCATGGTGGGCATCGTTCCTTCTGTGGCTCTCCTCCGCCATTTCTTCTCATTGCATCTGATTGACCCTCGGTGAAGCTCGGGGTGCATGAGCTTCCAGGCCGTGGCCGCGACGGCAGGCGCGGGGATCGGCTTCGAGCTTCCTCCATCCAGGAGCGAGTTTCGGACATGGTGGGTGTTCGTCGATTCTGGGGTGCTCAGCCCTCTATTCCATTCTCCGTCAGCGCCTGCCGTTCCCAACTCCGGTTGGGGCCACGAGAGGCTCGCGAGCCCCTGTCTTGTCCTAGTCTGGCTCAGGCTGAGGAGGTTGAAGGACCGCGGCGTGACCGTGCCTATGGTGGTGAAGGAGTTCGTCAGGCACCGAGTTGCTCCGCTTCAGCGCCATTCTCGCCCAATGTGGGCTTTGCTCAGCAGCCAGGACCATATGAGGTTTCATGAGTCAGGGCTTCCTCTTAAGACATGGCAAATAGTGCTTCAGGTCCTGGCGGGTGTTACTTCGCCGAGCGACATGCCTGCGAAGAGCTGTTTGTTGTACCGCTGCACAATCAAGGAGGAATTTATGAAGCAGATGCCTTCCTTCAATGAGTGGGGGCTGCGCCCAGACGGCCTGGCGGGGCCCCATGAGAAACCCACCAACATGGTTCCCCTCTTTGCGGCTGGCGTCGAGCTCGCCCCGAGTGAGGACGCAGGGGGTGAGCACCATTGGTGGCCGATGGTACGAGTGCCGAGGTGTTGATGCCGCCTGGGGCTCCCGAGGGTTGTCCTCAGGAGCTCGTGACCCTTGCCCTGGGGCGGCGGTTGCGGAGGCGATGCAGTGCGTGATTCCCGAGGCCGAAGCTCCTGAGACTTCGGCAGATCACTGCGAGGCGGCGCCCGATGGCCCTCCTCAGCTTGGCGCTCCTGAAGTTGTCCCTTCTAGCGCTTCCCTGTTGCACCTCATACTGGACGCCATGTCCAACGCTTTGGTCGGCTCTGCGTGGACTTTGAGGAGCTCAAGAAGAGGAAGAGGCCCCCGAGCGGCAGCGGCGGCATCTTCGGGCCGTTGAAGCGGAGGAAGTACATCGTTGTCGACGAGTAAGTACTGAATCTTTGTGGTTTCCTGAGTTTTGCTTTCCTTCCTGACTGTGGTTCTTCAGGGTTCCCGCCATCAAAGCCACTGCATCTCGTGAGGAGCGGCCTCCTCTCTCCTCGGCTCCCCCGCCGGTCTTGATTGCCCCGAGCACGCATGTTGCTCCTGGTGCGTGGTCGGCTGGAGAGGCGTGCTTGCCTCCATGGCGCCTTGAGTCCGCGGCCTCGTCACCCCTCCTCTGCAGCCTTGCTTGGAGCTTGGTGGGTGTGCCGAGGACCCCTCCCCTGGTCATGCACGGTGGCTGGCTGGCTTCGGTCTTCAGCTCCTCTTCAAGCAACGGGCCCCAATTAGTTCAGGACTCTCACGAGGCTTGGCTGGTTCCTGGGGTAGTGCCAGCCCCCAGCCCCCTACCGAGAGAGGGGGCACAGCTTCAGGGCTCGCCCGTAGCCCCCGTGGCGGAAGACGAGGTGGGCAGCGTGCTTGAGCTAGAGCACGAACGGAGCGTGGTTCGCCGCGAGCTCTTCCAAGAGGCGATGGGCACGATGAACCGGCTTGGTGGTGAACTCGTGGACGTCGATGCACTCCTCAAGGCTGAGGGTCTTTGGCTGGTGGAGGAACAGCATAAGCTGAAGGTGGCTATCAACCTTAGTCGTCATCAGCGCGATCTTGACAACGCGAAGGCCGAGGCGTCTGTTAAGATCTCCCGTGAGGCTTGCTCCCGAGCTTTGGAGGAGGCTCGCGAGGCTGACCGCTGTCGCGAGGCTGCGGATAAGCGTGCGTGGGAGCTCCAGGCCTGGAGTGCGTCCTTGGAGAAACAGGTGGAGGCGAGTGATGCTCCCCTTGCGTTGCTAAGGGGGACACCCGCTGAAGAAGAAGAGATCCGGAAGCGCGAGGAGGCGTTAGCACTGGAAGCCTTGGAGTGCAGCCTCGTGCTTGAGTGACTGGAGATGAGGGAGCGTCAAGTTTCCCATGCGGAAGACGTCGTTGGTGCTCGCGACGCCCAAGCCCAGGAGGAGGTTGATCGCCGGGTGGCCGAGGTTCGCGCAGATCTTGAAGGCTGGCATGATATGAAGTTGAAGCTTGTGGAGGCCGAAGCTGTGGGCAGGACCTCTGCCCTCAAGGCCAGGCTGGCTGAGGTTGAGCAGCGTGAGGAGGCCACTGCAACTGCTCTGGTTACGGCACAGGCAGAGTTGGGTTCCGCCTGCGCCAAGCTGCTCTCTCTTCAGAAACGTGTTGATGACGCCGAGGCCGTCGCGGGGCAAAACATGGAAGAAGTGCTTCGGCGGCGGACATTGGAGCGCGAGCATGCCCCCATGCTTCAGGCCCTCAGGGCTAGGGCCAACACAGGGCTGGCCCATGTCTGTGACGAGAATGCTCCGCATCCCACTCGGATGACTATGCCAGTCACCTTCGCTTCTTCTCTGACGTGGTGACGCGCCTGGAAGCTCGATCTGACTGAGCTCGCCAACTCGTGGAAGAGAGGAGCCGTGGCTTGCTTGGGCGCGCGTTCTCCTGCGTCTTTAGCCATCTCCAGAACACCTTCCCCAATTTCGACTTTGATGCCGCCATTGCTCCCGTGCCCGCGGTCATCCGCGGTGACCTGGCACGGTGGGTGGAGGACAACATGGACGCGCTGGTGAGGGCCTTTGCTTCTGACGATGACGCGGTGGTAGTTGCAGTAGATGAAGGTGGCGTGGTTGACGACGGGGATGCCGGAGCTGGCGAAGGCGGAGGCGATGCTAATGATGGTGACAGCGACGCTAGCAGCGCGTCTGAATACGACCTGGGGGATGTGGCGAGCAACATATCCGACTGATCCCATGTTTCCTGCTGTTTACCCTGTATGCAAAAACTCGGGCGTGGCCCTAGAGGTTGTGAGAGCATTTTGCGAGGGGGAGCCCCTCGTCTGAACAACCCACTGCCTTTATCCTTGTATATCATGCTGAGTATGCGCCATAGTGAACCCGCGAGTCCGGGGCAAGTTTGTGGTCACGGCTTACCTTAGCCGGGGTAAGCCCTGAACTGGGTCGTGAGGTCGTGGGCGCCTGTGGGGCTCCTGAAGAGTCTGCTGATTCACCCGAGAGGACCTCGCGAGAATCAGGTGTCGGTCGTGGTATCGACACGCGCGGTGCGTATGCGGTACCCAGCCCCGCTCGCGAGGGGCCCGCATGGGGGGAGGCTAGTGCATGCCTTGGAGCAAGGCAAGAACCAGAAAGCAGGAAATCACTCGAACAAGAAAAAGCCCCCCCCCCCCCCCCCCCCCGCACATCCTAATGAAAAATAACTTCAACTTAAATCCAAATCCAAAGGGCAAGGCTATAGAAAAGGGGTTCAAAGCAAATGGCTGCGTCTGGCACCTAGTCTAGCCTTCTTGTCTTCATGTCTTCTCACCAGTGCAGAGCTAAGTGCTGCCACTAGGTGTGGGAGGGAGCCCCCGAGGCCCAAGGGTGGCTCTCCGGAGACTCCGGGGCATGTACAGCCCCACTCATTATTACGTGAGAGTGTAACGGGCGGCGATCTTCACAGGCACTGGGCCTTCTTCACAGGTATCGTCCTTGCTTCATATCGCTAGATGAGAGCCCCGCCTTGCACCGCCCTCGACCACCATTGAGCCGACCGGCAACCAGGACGACACAAAATAGGGAAAGGGGACGACGGTGGCGCCCTCGGCGACTATGAGTCCTCTGCCAGGGGAAGGCTCGCCGGCACCTCCCCGGCAGAGGGCCTACCTCCGGGTGACGCCTGGCTTCGCGCGCCGTGGGGAGGGGCCTTGCTCCTGGCTCCCTTTGTGCAGCGCCTAGCCTGCTTCCCCTGACGGAAGGGGGCCCGCTGCGCCTGGGTCGTCGGTCGATGTTGTGACCTAATTCACTTGCAGCCCACGGTTAGCGTAAGGCTACTCTTGAGAGATTAGCGGTACCCTGTAGTTGTTGTTGTAGGAGCTGTCGTCGTGGTTCCCCGTCGGCTCCTGGAAGGCCTCAACTTATAGCGCCTCTTCTTCCCAGCCTTCTCCAAGGAATGAGCCAGGGTCGTCCACCGGCGTGTACTCTTGGTCCATCATGCGGGGCACGTAGGCTTCCGGGGCTGTTACCCTGAACATCTCGCCGTAGTGCCCCACGTTCCATGTCGCCCGGCCCAGCACGGCATCCTAAGGATGATGGCGTGACATCTCGCTAGGACCATGGGAGGAGATGCTCGTGCCCATGCTTGTCGCAGGCGGCACAGGGGTGGCGGGGCCTCCGGCGCCGCTGGCCATGCTGGTGTCGACGAAGCCCCCAGGCACACTTGAGGGCGCGTGGTTGCGGCGAGGCCCGCCATGAGATCCCGAAGAGGCCTGAGAAGGAAGCAGATAGCAGAAGGGTGGTGCTCCCGCCGCCGCCGCATCCAACAGCTCAGTGACGTGATCCAGCAGTGCATCCCGGCCGCTCTCCATCAGTCGGCACTGCAGCAACTCCCGCGCCTTCGTGAGCGCGGCCCGCATGTTCACCTACTCCTGCCGCGTGTGTGGCGCCATTTCGGCGGCGTGGCTTGCGGCCCTTGCAGTGGCTCGCACTTGTCGTGGAGTGAGGGTGGACGATGCCCCGCCACGCTGCCCGCGCCCTACGGCGTTAGGCGGTGCTCGGGCCGCCTGGAGCGTGGGGTTGAGGTCTTCATGGGCTGGTGGTGCCACCCAGGCTGGCCAGGTGGCCCAGCGGTCGGAGTCGGCCCTCGGGTCGCCGGACACCGTGGTTGCGGAGCGTCGACGGGTCGATTGGCGGGGAAGATGCTCTAGCGCACCCCTACCTGGCACACCAAATGTCGGATCACGGGTTCCAGAAAACCCTCAAGGTTCGAACACTGGGGTGCACGCAAAGCTTTCCTCCCTACCGATCCACACCCTAGCACGCTAAGATCTCGTGAACAAACTCGACGAACTCACAACACAAGGGACGTAAGGTTTATATTAGTTTGGGCCACCATTGTGGTGTAACACCCTAATCCAGCGTGGTGGTGGTGGATTGCCTCTTAGGCTATGGATGAACAGTATAAGGGGAAGAACAACCTCCTGAGGTTGAGGTGTTCTTGTGCTCGGTGAACTTGTGTGGGTGAGATGCCCCTCGATGAGTTGGCTCAGAATCAGTTGTCCCTACGGAGGTGGCTAGCTCTCCTTATATAGGCCCTGGTCCTCCCCCCAAATATTGAGTGGGAAGGGAGCCAACAACGGCCAATTTGAAAGAGGACAGCTACTACAACTTATCCTGACGAAAGCGGTCTCCGCATGCGAAAGGCTCTGATGGTGACGCCGTCTTGGGCTCCACGGTGACCTTCGTCCTGCCGTCCTCCTGGTCTTGGTCTTATTGCACTGATATGGAAACCTTTGCTTGGTGCCTCGGTACTCCGCGCCTCCGCTTGCCTCCTTAGCACCAAAGAGGAAATAAGGACGCTACGCTCGCTGGCGCCCGCCTGGCGCCTACCTGATCTTGATCGTCATGGCTCACGTCATGAGGGCCTCGCGAGGTTTGCCCTGCCTTGATTTCTCCGCTCCTCGCGAGGCAACCTAGTGAGGCCGCTCCTGAGGAGGTCTTCCATTGTCCACCTCGCGTGGCTTGGCCCCTCATGAGGGTCTTGAATGTCTCATTGATGAAGATGGGTCGTACAGGCCTGCAGCACAGCCACGCCGTGGGCCGCAGGCAGGCAAGTATTGGGACCCCCGTTCCCAGAACACAGACAGCTACCACCCTAAATTTTTGACCAACAGATGCATTATTCTTAAATGATAAAGTACATAATAGCTCTTCCTTATTATGTTTATGCACACGAAAAATAATAGCGCATCCCGAATTGTGCAAGATGGCTCGTCAGCGCGATCAACTTACCCTGAAAGTTGAATTCATGGGCTGTCCCCCGATGTTGTATCCACAGAAGGACCACAATTTGGCAATACAGACTCCATTTGAGCTGCATCACCTGCTAAAACAATCAGAACTGAACGTGGTATGCGTCCATCACCCTCTTCGTCGGCGTCGACAACATTTCTGGGGCCCGATCGAGGTTGAAAAACCAAGTTTCGGATGATTTTATCTTTGACATGTACTCTACCACCCTTCCGTGAGCTCACCCACAGACATATATATGGACAATAACATGTAGAGCAATGCACCATCCTTCCATTTTCAAACCGGAAGGACTACATGTTCAGTCAAGAGAGAAGGAGGAGGCTCTTCGTCGCATCGAAACCCAAGTATTCATGCTTTACATGGTCTACCGCCCGCCCCACTACCACCCTCAGTTTTTCACCAGCAGATGCATTATTTTTAAATGATAAAGTACATAACAGCTCTTCCTCATTATGTTTATGCACATGAAAAATAATAGAGCATCCCGAATGGTGCAAGATGGGTTGTCGGCGCGATCAACTTACCAAGAAAGTTGAATACACAGGCCGTCCCCCATGTTGTATCCATAGAAGGACCATAGTTTGGCCAAAATGATCACAACTAATAGAGGCAAAGGTGTCCCGTCTTTCGATGAGATGGTGGCTATCATTTTGGGTGGAGTAGACTTTGACGATCCGACTACGAACGTGCGAAGACGTCGTGCCTTAGCAATCGCTAAACCAACTCCGCGCGGTTATTGACCACGCCGAAGCACGATCAACCTGACCACAAGGGTCTATTTCCTACAAGCAAACGAAGAACAAGCAAGAAACTAAGATTGCAATCTGGATATTGCAAATAAAAGAGGAAAGCTTTATTGATCAAGTGGGGTTCTGTGACGTCTTGGTCTGGTCGTTGAACACAGGGGTTTTAAATATGGAGGAAGAGGGGGGAATTTCATGGCCCTTGGAGGAGGGGTCCGAAACCAACCCTAACTCTACGGACTCTAAAAATAGCCTATATTCAAGTATTTTGAATTGCATGGGCCTGGCCCAATAATAAGGTGACGCAGCACCTAGAATAGCTTCTGGAAGAAATTTATGAAGTGGCATCTTGTATATTTCGTCAAAGGCTTCATGCACTCATTATGGTGGCTGTCGGATTTTGGGTTCCGCAGACCCTTAAGGTTCAAACACTGGGGTGCACGCGGAAATCTCGCCTTCAACCTCTCCGTCTCGATGGGATCTAAACTACCAAAAGAACTGCACGAAAGACACAAGATTTATACTGGTTCGGGCCACCGATGTGGTGTAATACCCTACTCCAGTGTGTGGTGGATGGATTGCCTCCTGGGGCTGGTGAGGACGAACAATACAAGGAAGAACAGCCTCACGAGGGTCTGTTCTTGGCTGTGGTAATGAACTATTGTGAAGGGTTCAGTCACCTTCTCTCTCTCTATGCTTTTTCTCTCACCCGTCGTCCCCTTGTCATGTGGGTGGCTTGTCCTATTTATAGAGGCCCTGGTCCTCTCCCCAAATATTGAGCGGGAAGGGATCCAACAATGGCGGGCTAATTTGAGGGGGACAACGAGTACATCTATCTTGACAAAAGCAGTCTTTCGCCTGCCAAAGGCTCTGGTGATGACGCCGCGCTGGGCTCCATGGTGACCTCCGTCTCGTAGTCCTCCTGGCCTTGGTCTCGTTGCACCGAAGTGGCAACCTTTGCCTGATGCCTCGGTACTCCGCTGATACGCTTGCTCCCTTTGCACCAAAGAGGAAAGAGGGATGCTGCGCGCGCTGGCACCCGCCTGGTGCCCCGTGTCGTCAGGGCTTGTGTCATGGGCACCTCGCGAGGTACCCCGCCTTGAACTCTCTGCCTCCTCGCGAGCCAGCCTGACGAGGCTGTGCCTGAGGATGCATCGTGTCGTCCGCCTTGCGAGGCTTGGCCCCTCACGAGGGTCTTGAGCCTCGTGTTGATGAAGATGGGCTGCGCTGGGCCCCCACTTGAGCCACGCCGCAGGCCGCAAGCAGGCAAGTCTGGGGACCCCTGTTCCCAGAATGCCGACAGTGGCTTCAAAGTTCTGAAATCATCACTGGAAACTCCGTTCTTGTTTCCCTTGCGCATGCCATCAACTCCATGCTTGTTCTTGCTCAAATGTTCATCCTTCTCCAAGCTAGGCCCTTCATTTGTAAGCAAAACAAATGTATCCAATTTAGGCAGCATCGTCTTCTCATGAACATTAGAATCATTACTAAGAAATGAAAGTACCTGGTAATTTAATTGGCGTGCGCGAGCTCTAATAATTGGTCCAGTATGTATAGTAGCAGGGGCTGTTGATGAGGACATCAATACCATTGTTGCACCCGCAGCCCCTGCTACTATACATACTAGACCAATTACTAGAGCTCGCGCACGCCAATTAAATTACCTGGTACTCTCGTTTCTTGGTAATGATTCTAATGTTCATGAGAATTTGATGATGCCTAAATTGGATATATTTGTTTTGCTTACAAATGAAGGGCCTAGCTTGGAGAAGGATGAACATAGGAGCAAGAACAAGCATGGAGATGATGGCATGTGCAAGGGAAACAAGAACGAAGTTTCAAGTGATGATTTCAGGACTTTGGAGCCACCGTAATGAGTGCATGAAGGCTTGGACGAAATATACAAGATGCCACTTCACAAATTTCGTCCAGAAGCTATTATAGGTGCTGCGTCACCTTATTATTAGGCCAGGCCCATGTAATTTCGAAATATAGAAGTATAGGCTATTTTTAGAGTCGGTATATGTGGGTAAAATAGAGTTAGGGTTGGTTTCGGACCCCTCCTACAAGGGGCCACGAAATTCCCCCCTCTTCCTCCTTATATACAGCCCTTAGGGCATCGTTTAGACTTTGGATTTTGTTTAGATTAAAAGTTCGCCATAGCTGCAACTTCGCGTAGTTCGTTTGTGTTCAACGACCAGACCAAGACGTCATAGAACCCCACTTGATCAAAAAAGCTTTCCTCTTTTATTCGCAATATCCAGATTGCAATCTTAGTTTCTTGCTTGTTCTTTGTTTGCTTGCAAGAAATAGACCCTCGTGGTCAGGTTGATCATGCTTCGGCATGGTCAATAACCTCGCGGAGTTTGTTTAGCGAATGCTAAGGCGCGAGGTCATCGCACGTTCGTAGTTGGATTGTCAAAGTCTAATCCATACAAAACGATAGCCGCCATCTCATCGAAAGACGGGACACCTTTGCCCCTATCAAGTGGTATCAGATTTCCAGGTTGCTCGGTGAGATTTTACAGTTTAGATCGAGTCTGTTCTTCATACCTGTAGTCCATGGAAAATCCAAAAAAAATTAGGGTTAGTTCGTCCTAACCATAGAGGGGTCGCGGTTTCTCTTGTGGAGTAGATCCGTATGGATGAGCAAAGCTCTATCTCACATATGAGCTAAACCAATGCTAACCCTAGTACGGAGCTAAGGGACAAGTATATATAGTCCAAGAGGTAAGTTGGGGGATACATGGGGTGAAACCCCTTCAAGTGCGCGCAGGAAGGGCGGTAGTACCGGTCACGAGGCCGGTAGTACCGGTTTTAGCGGATATAGCGGTTGTTCCGGTGCTGTACCGGCCTTGCACCGGTCGATCACGGAAGCTTGACCGATAGTTAACTGGTAGTTGGGCAGTTGTACCGGTCGACCGGTTGTTGGGCGGTAGTTGACCGGTAGTACCTCTATCTCTGCGCTGGCAAATTCCCTGTCCATGCTCTTGGTGTCCATCTTGCACCATTCCTTCTCCTTCATTGCTTACATGGTACCTAAGCACACAAAGCATCTCCGTTAGAGGTTGTAGCCATGTCTCAAGTGGGTCAAAGGGAAGTTCAACAAGGAGAGAGTTAACCTCATTCTCGATGGCTCTCGCACGGGCTCTTGTCATTGGTCCAAGTGGTGTCATGGGAGATGTAGGTAGTTCCATGGGGATGGCCTTGGGATGCTCCGCGTCATCTCCCCCCCCTTGTGAAAGATCTGACCTCGGATCGAAATCTTCATCACCATGGTAGGGCGAAAGGTCCTTGACATTGAAGATGTCGCTCAGGTTGTACTTGTCGTGCGGGAGGTCGATCTGGTAAGCGTTGTTGTTGTTGTTGTTGTTGTTGTTGTTGTTGTTGTTGTTGTTGTTGTTGTTGTTGTTGTTGTAGCGTGCTAGCACCATGAAGGGTAGAAGTTTGGACTTGCGTTCATTGGGGAAGCGGTCCTTGCGAAGGTGTAGCCACACAAGATCTCCAATCTCGAATATCATGGGTTGCTTCTTGACATTGAGCTTGGTCGCGAGTTGTTGTACTTGGCGCTTGATGGTGTGCCTTGTATCTTCATGCATCTTCTTGAGATAGTTGACTCGGAAGCTCGCATCCATGCTTGTGCGCTCTTGGAGTGGTAAAGGGAGAATGTCCAATGGTGACAAGGGGTTGAAACCTTAGACGACCTCGAAGCGGGACTTGCCGGTAGTCGAATGTCTTGCACGGTTGTAGGCGTACTCGGCGATGGGTAGGCAATCCTCCCACATCTTGACGTTCTTCTTTATCAACACGTGTAGTAGAGTGGAGAGCATACGATTCGTCACCTCCATTTGGCCATGGGTTTGTGGATGGTATGCCATGGAGAATAGTAGCTTGATTCCGAGCTTGGCACATAAGGTCTTCCAAAAGTAACTCAAGAACTTGACATCGCGGTACGAGACAATCGTCTTTGGCACTCCATCAAGTTGCAAGATGTCCCTACAAAAAAGATTGGCAACATGTGAAGCATCGTCTATCTTGTTGCAAGAAATGAAATGAGCCATTTTGGAGAAATGGTCCACAACAACAAAAATGAAATCCTTTCCATTTCTAGTTCTAGGCAAACCAAGCACAAAATCCATGCTAATATCTTCCCATGGTTGATACGGAATTGGAAGAGGCATATAGAGTCCAGGAGATTGAGCTTTAGACATAGCTTTGTGACATGTAGAGCATCGGTTGGTGAAACGGTTGACGTCGCGGAACATCTTGGGCCAAAAATAGTTCTTGGAGAGCGTAGCAAATGTCTGGTCGCGTCCAAAGTGTCCCATTAGTCCTCCGCCATGAGATTCTTGCAAAAGCAACAAACGAAGAGAAGACTCCGGGATGCAAAGTTTGTTAGCTCTCATAAGATAACCATCTTTGATGTAATAGCGTTCCCAAGATGGATGCGTCAAGCACTTTGCATAAGGAATATCAAAAGTAGGGTCATGTGCATACAAGTCTTTGATGTGCTCAAAGCCAATGAGATTCAATTCAAGTTGAGTAACAAGTATGCATATACGGGAAAGTGCATCTGCCACAACATTTTCCTTACCATTAATATACTTGATGACATAAGGAAATGACTCTATAAATTCACTCCACTTAGCATGACACGTGTTCAACTTAGTTTGACCCTTAAGGTATTTAAGCCTTTCAAGATCGGTATGGCTGATAAATTCATGAGGGCAGAGATAATGTTCCCATTAACGCATAACTTGCACTAAAGCATATAGCTCTTTGTCATAGATGGGATAATTGAGTTGCGCGCCAGAGAGTTTGTCACTAAATTATGCTATGGGGCGCTTCTCTTGCGTTAACACAGCTCCTATGCCAGTACAACTAGCATCACAATGAATTTCAAAAGGTTTGTCAAAGTTGGGTAAGGCAAGCACGGGAGCATAAGAAAATTCTTAAGATCATTAAATGCGCTATCTTGAGATGGTCCCCAAATAAAGGGTGCATTCTTCTTGCTCAAATCATGTAAAGGAGATGCAATAGTGCTAAAATCCTTCACAAATCTACGGTAGAAACCGGCTAAACCAAGGAAACTACGCACTTGTTTCATGTCTGTTGGTTGGGGCCAAGTTTTAATAGCATTGATCTTAGATTCATCAACATGAACACCCTTAGAAGGTACTACAAAACCCAAGAAAACAAGCTTATCAACACCAAAAAGGCATTTGTCCATATTTGCATAGAGACGCTCTTTTTGAAGAGTTTGTAACATGATTCGGAGGTGGGTGACATGATCTTCGAGGGATTTGCTAAAAACAAGGATATCGAAGAAGTAGACAACAACAAATTCACCAATGTAAGGGCGAAACACATAATGCATAAGACGCATGAAAGTACCGGGTGCTTCCGATAAACCTATAGGCATTTGTAACCACTCATACAAACCAAACTTTGTTTTGAAAGCGGTTTTCCATTCATCACCCTCTTGTATGCGTATTTGATAGTAACCACTTTGAAGATAAATTTTTGACAAAATAGTGGCACCTCTAAGTTCATCAAGCATATCATCAAGGCGTGGAATGGTGTACCTATAGCGAACGGTGATAACATTGATACGTCTACAATCGGAGCACATGCGAAAGCTACCGTCTCGTTTTGGCAAAAGAATGACCGGGACAGCACAAGGGCTCAAACTTTCACGCACATGTCCATGATCTGTGAGATGTTTTACTTGCCTTTGTATTTATTTGGTTTCTTCGGGGTTGACGCGGTATGGGGCCTTGTTTGGAAGAGGTGCTCCGGGGATGAGGTCGATGCGGTGCTCAATGCCTCGTAGTGGAGGTAGACCCGGAGGTAGCTCGTCTGGGAAAACATCTTGGAATTCTTGCAATGGAGAAGATAACACCAAAGGTAGATTGTGAGGGGTGTTAATTTTTGGTGCCTTGTCCTTGCACAAAAGGACATAGTGCATGACACTTGATAGGTTCTCATACACTTCTCTCATCTCACATTTGGTGGCAAAGAGGACTAAGTTCTTCTTGTCGCTCATCATGGAGGCACTCAATTTGGGCTTGTGATACTCACTCTCTTTTTGGTGGTTCGCTCTCTCACTATTCTCTCCACGATGGGTGGCTTGCTTGTCGGCGATCACTTGGCTTGGAGACATAGGTCATAGTACATAGTCCTTTCCTTTTCATCTTGAAGCTATAGTGGTTTGTACGCCCGTTGTGGATGACACCTCAGTCGAATTGCCATGGTCGTCCAAGAAGGAGGTGGCAAACAATCATCGGAAGGACATCACACTCCAAAGTGTCTTGATAAGCTCCGATCTTGAAAGAAACTTGTACCCTATGCTCGACTTGTCGCTTAGCCATTGAACTTTGTAAGGGCACAGGTGCTTCATCTTGACCAATTGAAGCTTGGAGCATAGTTCTTCACTTGCTAGGTTATGTCAACTCCCTCCATCGATGATGACCTTGACGGACCGTCCATTGATGCCGACCTTGGTGTGGAAGATATGGACTCGTTGGTTTCTTCTTGTTGATGTTGAAGAGTCAAGACCTTGGAGACAACAAGAGCGGGGATTGAATCTTCGTCACAAAAGACTTGATTATCTTCAACTTCATTCACTTGTCGGTGCATGGACACTTTCTCAAGGGCTTCCATTTCCTCTTCACTTATGGAGTCGTATGTTACGTCATCGTTGAGGATCATGGTGCGCTTGTTGGTACACTCAAAGGACTTCTGGCCTCGGCCGCCGCATGTGAAGCATTTGAAGGAACTTGTCTTGATGGTCTCATCGGTTGGGGTAGATGATGATGAAGCTCTCGGCTTGAAGTTGCTTGTAGTAGGAGGACGACTTGGGGTTGTAGAAGTTTTCTTGTAACTTGACTTGTCGTCGTTGCTTGTAGATGGCTTTTGTTGTGGTAGTAGGTGTTGGAGTCATCGAAGCTTGGTTGTTGGAGAAGCCATAGGACTTGGATGAGAACTTGGCGTACTTGAAGTCATCTTGCACTTGGCGTTCCGCTTTGGTAGTTTGACGCACTAGCTCGATGAGGTTCGAGTATGGTTGGAAGTCGGCGATCTTCTTGATAGGATGATTGAGTCCATTCAAGAAATGTGCCATAGTTTGTTCATCATCTTCCGTGACATTGGCTCGTATCATGGCAATCTCCATTTCCTTGTAGTACTCTTCAACGCTCTGGGTTCCTTGCTTGAGTATTTGGAGTTTCTTGAAGAGGTCGCGGTTGTAGTACGTAGGCACGAAACGTGCTCGCATGACATCCTTCATTTGTGCCCAAGTAGTGATGGGTGGTTCACCTCTTGCTTCTCGTCTCTCAATGACTTGTTCCCACCAAATGAGGACGTAATCTTGGAACTCAAGGGATGCCATTGCGATCTTCTTCTCTTCTTCATAGTTGTGCAAGCGGAAGATTTTGTCGACCTTCAATGCCCATGATAGATACTCTTCGGGATCATTACTTCCGTTGGACTTGGGCATGGTGAACTTTAGCTTGCCGTATCATTGCTCTTCATTGTGTTGGGGTCAGGGATGATGACGCCCATGTCGTTGAGGATTGACAAACACATGTTGCGGTTGGCGAGGAGGGTTGTCAACCTCATGTTGCTCTTGTCTTGGGGTATTTCCGTTGTCGTCTTGCTCTTGGTGAACTTGATGTTCTTGGCGAGCTTGTGGTGGAGCTTGTCGAGCTTGTGGAGGAGCTTGTTGATGCACACGTGCTTGAAAAATCCTCTGTTGAACATCATCACGAAGTGCTTCTCATTGCTCGCGAGCTTGTCGCCCTCGGTTGGCTATGGCTCGACTTGAATCTCGGAGGGCACATCGCGCCTCATGTGCTTGAGCTTCTCGTGGTTGGTGTTCTTGGCGTTGTGCCTCGACATCTTGTGCATCTTGGTGTAGTCGCGCTCGCTCCTCTTGTTCTTGTTGCCGGTGGCGTTGCCGTTCTTGTGCTTGCATGAAAGTAGCTTGGTTTTGATGATGTCGATGCTCTTGAGAGTCGGTGTCATGTAGAGGATTGCGGTTTGCTTGATGATCTTGACGTGCGACACGACGAAGAGTGTTCGATGTCGGTGTACTTGAGCCGGAGATAGTGTCGTCGGAGTGTCGACTTGAGCGGCTCCGTCTTGAGTAGGACGAGGTGGTAGAAGAGCGGTTGAGCAACAAAGCACGAATCTCATCCATTCTTGCGTCATTCTCTTGTTTGTGTTTGTCGAGCTTGTTGTCGAAGTAGTCTCTTGTACGTTGCTTGGAGAGTCGCAAGTCGGTGGCGAGGTTGTCGATGCGTTCGCTCATTGCTAGTTGCTCTTCATGCAAGGCTCGTTGTGCACCAAAGAGGTGTCTCTTTGTGACGTAGGAGGACATGTCGTCGTCTTGCTCTATGGAGAGTGGGTTGGTAGAAGTACTTGGCCTATCCATCATTCCAAGCAAATATGTGAGTGGGAGAAAGAGAAGAACTTATACCAAATGTACCTTGACCGATGTTGAAGATGGATCAATGATCACTCCAATTTGTAACAAGGACATAGCACAATTGGTACCAATTCTTGTCGGTTTCTCACACCTACACAAGTAAAATCTTATGGTGGAGCTTGGTTAGGATGGTGGCACAAAATTTGATGCAATTGCTAATGAGAATCAATAATGTTGGAAAAGATTCGCAAATTTGCAAATGCAACAAGTAGACCAATAGAAGGATATGGTACACGGAAACGCACACGCAAATAGATAAGTGGGGTCGTGCAACCAAGGAATGAGCCAAAATGTGGAGTCCACGAAAATGCTTTTGTTGCACAACACTAGAGAGACGCTAGCACGATTGCACAATAGGCGGATATGAAACTTGTGCACAACCTACTAAGCAAAAATGCAACAACTTCTATCCCAAGTATGCTATATGTATGGTATTCCGATGATATGATCCAAGATGATCGAGTATGACAATCTTAATGTTGTATGATGCTATGGTTCTTTCTTATAAGCTCGTTGCTTATCTTTCCCTTTTGCTTAAAAGCTTGTTTGTCTCTTTGTTGTTTGAGCTCTTTTCTCATGCAATGCTTCACGAACCAAGATAGCAATTGTGTATATGTGATGACAATTTTGTGACACAAGAGATGATACCAAGATATGCACCACGATGATACGGTACGCTATGGGAAGTATGATCACTAATGTGCACAAGTCACGTTGCCGGCAATACTCAAAGGCTGGTCTTGATGGGTAAGCTACGCAAAATGGTCTATGGTGGTTATCAATGCAATGCAAGAATGTATGATGATATCACGATACCAAGATGAGGTTACTGTTGATGACGAGTCCTTTACGAAGATGAGCGGTGGTGATGTCAATGTCGAACCGTTCCTACTTAGCCGAAACACCCTAGGAAACGATGAACCACAACTCAAATTCTCAAAACCAAAGTCAAAATGGTGGTATTGAAGTTGGCGATGCTGAAGTGAGATTGTTTGCGGAAAGTGGTGGTGGTATGCGGATGATATGGTGGACGGCGTAGGCAAAGATGCCAAAATGACAAAAGTTTCAAGGTGTCAAATGGTGTTGGAACCTATCTAGATGGATGGGGGATGTCAATAGCTACTCAATGAGCTAAAGAACGCGAAAATCAAACTCCGGATGTGAAAGTTATGGACAAAACTGACAATCAGCCGAGGCTTAACCTGGGAGGGGCGGAAGTACCTCTTGGGAGGGCAGTTGTACCGCTCCTGGAGCTCAGCGGTAGTACCGCTTGGAGTGGGCGGAAGTACCGCTGGTGTCGAGATGAAATTGGGGCACAAATGCATGATCTCGAGGCTAAAAGTGGATGGATTTCATGGATGGGAAGCGGTGAAACATGGGGAGATGCGAGATCCACTCGAAACCAAGCAAATCCCTGGATCAATTCCAACAAAACTTCATCACACCAACAAATCGTAAAAAAAATTGGGGCTATTTTTGATGGGTATTTTCGAATTTAGGACAAAAACAACAAAATCAAGCTTGAAAACGAAGAGGCGAGGCTCTGAAATCATGATCAACGTGGCTCATGATACCAAGATGATCTAGGGTGGAACCCTATGCGTCAGATCTTTCACGAAAGGAGCGGATCCCAACTATGAACACGAAGAACACGAGGGGGAACACGAGGGAAAACATAAGAGAATCACTCAAACCAATGAGATTAGGTCACACATGTGCTAGATCCTCGAAACACGAGAGGGGATACAAGATTCACGATCAACAAAGGACGATACAAAGGTAACCAGTTCTTTTCCTAGAGGAGGTATTGATGGGGCCACCCACGAGGGGGTCTTGAATCCAAGGTGGATCGTCTCCGTAGAGGGGCCGCGGTCTCTCTCGTGGAGTAGATCCGTATGGATGAGCAAAGCTCTATCTCACATATGAGCTAAACTAATGCTAACCCTAATACGAAGCTAAGGGACAAGTATATATAGTCCAAGGGGTAAGTTGGGGATACATGGGGTGAAACCCCTTCAACTGCGCGCAGGCAGGGCGGTAGTACCGGTAACGGGGCCGGTTGTACCGGTTTTAGTGGATATAGCGGTTGTTCCGGTGCTGTACCGGCCTTGCACCGGTCGATCAAAGAAGCTTGACTGGTAGTTGACCGGGTATTTGGGCGGTTGTACCGGTTGTCGGATTCACGGGTTCCAGCAGACCCTTGCGGTTCGAACACTGGGGTGCGCGTGGAAATCATGCCCTCTACCTCCCCTTCTCACAAGGATCTAAACTACTAAAAGAACTGCGCAAGAGACACAAGGTTTATACTGGTTCGGGCCACCATTGTGGTGTAATACCCTACTCCAATGTGTGGTGGGTGGATTGCCTCTTGGGGCTGATGATGATGAATGATACAAGGAAGAACAGCCTCGCGAGGGTCTGTTCTTGGCTGGGGCGATGAACTGCTAGGAGGAGCTCAGTCGCCCTTCTCTCTCTCTCTCTCTGATTGCGAACCGGACGAACCGACCGAACTGAACCAAACCGAACCCCTTTCTATGTGGGTGGCCGGTCCTATTTATAGGCAAAGGCCCTGGGCCTCTCCCCAAATATTGAGCGGGAAGGGCGCCAACAATTGGCCAATTCGAAAGGGAACATCTAGTACACTTATCCTGACTAAAGTTGGTCTTCGCCTGCGAAAGACTCTGCGGTGACGCCGTGCTGGGCTTCGTGGTGACCTCCGTCTCGTAGTTCGCCTGGCCTTGGTCTCGTTGCACCGAAATGGCAACCTTTGCCTGACGCCTCGGTACTCAGCGGCTGCGCTTGCCCCCTTTGCACCAAAGAGGAAAGAAGGACGCTGCGCGCGCTGGCGCCCGCCTGGCACCCTCGATCATCATGGCTTGCGTCATGGGCACCTCGCGAGGTACCCCGCCTTGATTTCTCCACCTCCTCGCGAGCCATCCTGAGGAGGCTGCGCCTGAGGATGCGCCTTGTCGTCCGCCCTGCGAGGCTTGGCCCCTCATGAGGGTCTTGAGTCTTGTGTTGATGAAGGTGGGCCATGCTGGGCCTCCTTTGAGCCACGCCGCAGGCCGCAGGCAGGCAAGTCTGGGGACCCCCGTTCCCAGAACGCCAACAGTAGCCCCCGGGCCCAAGGCGCGCATGGACTTGGCCGTGCCGAGAGGCGAAAGGGCAAGGGCGAATTGCCGCGGGCCCTAACAGCCTGCGGTCTTGGGCGCCGCGTGGTGGTTGATGGGACGTGGGTGTCTCCACTTCCCCACGACGCCTCGATGACCGCGCGAGGTGGACAAGTCCCTGCATGCAAATCGTGTCATGATTACCTGTGATCGTGGAGGCCGGCGGTTGGCCTTCGCCGGCTATAAGTACGAAGCTGTGCGTGCCCTTCCAGTCCATTCCTCCTGGCTTCTCCTTCTTCCCGATCCTTGCTCCGTCTTGCCGCGATGGCTCCGATCCGCCGGCTCTCTGCAGCGGAGAAGGGAAAGGCTCCTCGAGAGGGGCCAGTCGCGCTCCCGCCGAAGAAACGGCTCGCCCTTTGCAGCCGGGGCGTGGAAGACCGTCAGGTGGTGCCAAGGCCCTGGTGCGAGCGGGCTCCACCGGGGTTCCCACTTCCCTTGTATGCCCATGTCGAGGGCCCCGAAGGTGTCGATGCCGATCTCCGCGGTCGGCGCCGTCGTAGGCGCCGTCGTGTCACGAAGGCGTGGGTTGTTCCTCCTGGTGTCCACGCCGAGGGCTCCTACCAAGAGTTCATGCTCCACGTCGTCATTCCTCTCCAGTCCTGGATCCGTCTGCCTCCCTTATTCGCCTCCATCATCCCTCCAGGAGGGCCCCTGGAGCTCTGGCTGCAGCACGCCGGCTGTAGCGCCCTCGCGACCGAGGCTGAGGTCGTGGTCGCTGCCCCGGGTGAGGTCTACTTGTCCCGCAGCTGGAGAGAGATCGCCCGGGTTTGCAGGGAAAGGGGCGTCTTCGCGGTACACCTGGAGTACGATGGCGCTGCGGTGATGTTCTTCAAGGTCTTCGACGTGAACGGGCACCGGCTTGAGTGCTGCCCTGGGAGAGGTGGCCAGGACCTTGCCCTGGTGAGGGCTAGGCCGCCGACCGCTCCCTTGGTGGAGGCGCCGGAGGGTCTAGCGACTCCAGTGAAATCTTCGCGACTTCGGAGACGAGCGACGACAGCTACGAGCCCCTGAGTCGGCGCCGCTCCCGGAGCAGGGCGGGCTCGTCAGGCCGTCGCCGACCCTGATCTGGATGGGGTTGGCGCCGGTGCCTGACGGCCCACTGTTGATGATGGCATCTTTTATAGGAGCTCGTGTAGTTAGCACCCCTTAGGATCTGTTCCCTGCGAGGAATCAAAATGCCCCACGGGGGCTTGTAAGGTGCCTGTAGTCCCGTTTGTTAATACATAACCCTTGCTATGGATTTGTGTAAGTTTCTGATTTCGTCATAGCTTAGTTCTCCCTTTCGAACCTCGCGAGGGCTTGGTGCTCTGCGTCGACAGGTCCCAGTCCCAAGGCGGCGTCAGCCGTCGCTGGTATGGCAGGTCGCGATGCCGTGGTCAAGGCCAGGAGGTGAGCGACCCGGGGTCCGGTAAGAGCCCCTGAGTCGCGATGCTCAGGAGGTCCCCTTTGGCACCCATGCAACCGTTGCAAGGTGAGAAAGGGAAGCAACGTTGCTAGTATGGAATTGCTTTAGGTGCGGGGGTAGTGCCACGGTAGCCAGTGCTTCGGATGGTGACTTATCTTGAGGATCGGGGATCGCCCCACGTGCATCGTCGGGTCCGTGGGGTAGTTGGGATGGAGTTGCTCGGCGAGGTCCTCACGCGCCCCTTCTCCCTCACATCTGCTCCCCTTTCTGCTGTACGTCCTCGGGTCCCGGCCCTCGAGCTGGTCTCCGCCGTCGCTGGTATGCCAGGTCGCGATGACGTGGACAAGGCCAGAGGGTGAGGGCTGGAGAGCTAGTAAGAGCCCTGAGTCGCGATGCTCAGGCACCCCCCTTGAATGTGCAAGCGGTTCGCGCGGGCGAGGGTGAAGGGAACTCCGTGAGGGCCTTGGCTAGCGCAGTTCCCTCCAAGGATCCTGTAGGTTCACCACAGAAAGAAGATGGGGTTGCCATGGTAGTCATTAGTCGATCGTTAGTCGCTCAATAGCTCGCTGGTTGGAGTAGGTGAGGTGTATCTCGGCACCCGTGAGCCAGCATGGGACTCACGAGGCCCTACCTCTAGGCGGGTTGCGCCTGGCGCTGGGCCGTATCTTAAGATGTGTCCCTGCAAATTTGGTTAGATGCCGGTACTCTACGTCCTCGGGTCCCGGCCCTCGAGCTTGTCTCAGCCGTCGCTGGTATGCCAGGTCACGATGCCATGGACAAGGCCAGAGGGTGAGGGCTCGAGAGCCAGTAAGAGCCCTGAGTCGCGATGCTCAGGCACCCCCCCTTTAACGTGCAAGTGGCCGACATGGAGAAGAAAGGATGCCGCGGGCAGGCATCAAGCAATCAAGCGTGATAGGCAATGCATAGTTGGAAATAAACGCGAGGGAGATACACGCCGCTGGGCCTAGCCCGAGCGGCTTGGGGATGATGCAGCCTGAGGGGCGCCCCCAGCAAGGCAAACTAATGACCGGAAAATAAAAGGGGATACATGCCGTAGGGACGGACCCACGCGGCCTGGGAGTGATGCAACCCTGGGAGGGTGCTCCCAGCTGGGAATGAAGCTTGAAAGATGTCACCTGAGGATGTCATCGGCGAAGTGGCGTTGCTGCGGCAGACTCGGTGGGCTACGGAAGCTGATCCTCACGAGTCCCCAGGCCCCGGGGCCTCGGGAGGCTCCGGAGGCACTGGTAACTCCTCGCGAGCTGTCTTCATCTCCGCCAAGGCCGCGGAACGCCTGTCCTCCTGAGCCTCCATGATGCCCCTCGTGAGGCGCTGGTACGCCGCAGCCATGCTCGGCAGGCCGTAAGGCATGCGAACATAGCTGTGGGGTGGACCCCCGCAGCGCCCCACTCGCGAGGGCCAGAGATGCTCCGTCGTGGCGATCTGATTGAGCCCTGGTACGTCGACGCAGACGCGCAGCCCACCATCCTCGCCTGGATGTGGGGCCACAGCTGGTAGACGGCGGCAACCTCTCATGATCCTTGACTCCTGTAGTTCTTGAATGGCCTCGTTAACGAACTCCTGCTAGTCTGACCTTCCTTGCCTGGCTCCTTCTCGAGGGAAATGTGCTTCGAAGCACGCCTCCACATGGTGCCCAAGCGCCTCCCTCGTGACCCTGGCTAGGTCGGTGGCTCTCCAGGTGAGAGCCCCCGAGCCCTGCCTGAGGAGGGCACCGGGCGCGCTTTCCTATGCGATGGATGGGGGTCCCCCTGGGCAGACACGGGCCCTAAGGGGCCTGCCTCCTGAGGGGCTGAGCCTGACGATGTCTTCTTCTTCTTGGGGGTGGTCTCAGGAAGCCACCTGCTTCCGCGATCTGGGTATTCTAGCGACGCGGCCTGAAAGGCTCGCTCTAGGGAACACACTGCATCCTTCTCTTCACAAGGCACCGTGATGACGCCGCCACTTCCTGACATCTTGAGGACGTTGTAGCCGTGGTGAGTCACGGCCATGACCTTGGCCAGAGCTGGGTACCCGAGGATGGCGTTGTACGGCAGGCAGATGTGGGCGACGTCGAAGTCGATGAGCTCGGTGCGGTAGTTGTTGCGAGCCCCGAAGGTGACAGGGAGGCGGACCTGCCCGATCGGGGACCGTGGAACCATCGGTGATTCCAGAGAAAGGCTTCGTTGGCTGAAGCTGGTCATAGGGCACTTGGATATTGTTGAATGTTTCCATGAACAGGACGTTGAGCCCTGCCCCACCATCGATGAGGGTCTTGGTGACCAGCACGTTGCTGATGACTGGGGAGCAAAGCATCGGGAGGACTCCTGCCGTGGCCGCGCACTTGAGCTGGTCTGCTGAGCTGAACGTGATGGCGCACACCGACCACCTGAGGGGGCGCATTGCTTCGAGCTTGGGGAGAACTGCATTCACTTCGCGGGCAAACTGCTTGAAGATACGTTGAGAGGCTGGGGCTTGAGCTCCGCCTAGGATGCAGGCGATTGCGCGCGGCTCTTGGAAGCCCCCAGCCCCCATCGTATTTATGGCGGTCTTCGTTCCTCCTTGGCTGAGGCGGCAGCGGAGGTAGGCCTGCGTTGCCATGAGGGCGGTCCTCATGAGGCTGATCCCTCCAGTCTCCCTCTCAAGGCAGGTCCCGCCAGCGGTCCTCGCGAGGCTGGTCGCGCCACCCCTGGCGCGGGCCGCGATCTTCCCAGCGTCCTGGGTTTCTTCCCCCTCCTCGGCCGTAGCTTCGGTCAGCACGGTCAGGGCGACGGCCGATCCTTCCTTCTCGCACGGCGCGGAGTTCTTGACATTCGTTGGTGTTGTGGGCGTGGAGGTCATGGTACACACAGTACCGGCTGCCCCTGGAGGGCTCGGGCAGATCCTTGCCCCGCATGGTGTCTGGTTCTGCGGCGAGTACGGCAGCCCCCTTGCGCTTCACGTCCTTGGCCTTGGGCTTCTTCTCTTCTGGGTCCGCGGCAGGCAGCTCGAGGACGGAGAGACGTCCCTCCTCAGTCCTGGTGCACTTGTTCGCCAAGTTGAACAGCTCCAAGGAGGTGCAGAGGTCTTCGTGCATCGCCAGCTCCTCCTTCATCTTGACGTCGCGCACGCCATTGGA
This sequence comes from Triticum monococcum, assembly GCA_034509565.1. Taxonomy (NCBI): domain Eukaryota; kingdom Viridiplantae; phylum Streptophyta; class Magnoliopsida; order Poales; family Poaceae; genus Triticum; species Triticum monococcum. The sequence continues at coordinate 164,921,665 of CM067841.1, read as the reverse complement.
GAAAGCCGAGATGATGGCTTCCTCGGACACCTTGGGGATCTTGAGGCGCGCACTGTTGAAGCGCTGGATGTACTTTTGCAGGGTTTCTCTGGGTTGTTGCTTGAGGCGGCGCATGTCGCTCACGGCGGGTGGCCGGTCGCGAGTACCTTGGAAGTTGGCGATGAAGCGGGTGCGCATCTGGTCCCAGGAGGAGATCGTGCCCGGAGCCAGATTCAGGAGCCAGGTTCAAGCTCCTTCCTTGAGCGCCATGGGGAACCAGTTCGCCATGACCTTTCCATCCCCGCTGGCAGCCTTGATGCCCAGCTCACAGAGCTGGAGGAACTCCGCGGGATCCGTTGTGCCGTCGTAGCGAGGAGGCAGGTCTGGCTTGAACTTGCCGGGCCATGCAACGCTACGCAGCTCAGTGGTGTAGGCGCTGCAGCCCGCAATGGCCACGAAAGGCTTCGGCTGATGGAGAGCTTGGTCTTGAGGATCCCCACGCGCTGCAGCTAGGAGCAGAGTGGGGTCTTGGCGCGCCGGAGCTGGAGCAGGGTCGCGGCGTGCCAGAGCAGGGAGCGCCCTGGCAGCTCCTTGCGGGCGAGGGACTTCTTCGCAGCTCCGTTCTTGTTGTGCTGGCACCTGACGGAGCGGGTTCCGCCCAGGGGCCAAGCGCCTTGGAGCCATGGCATCTTCTTGGAGACGAGGCGGCTGGTGCGCCTCTGGAGCTTCATTGCCCGCGCGTGGCGGGGTGTGGCGCAGAGGAACGGACGGGGCGGAAGAGCCCCCTGTGGCGCGGACAAGCTCGGCGACGCGGTCGGGCCACTCTTCGTAGACGTCGTCGACGGGGCGGTAGCGCAGGAGCTCGTTTGCCGCAAGGAGCGCGGCTCGAGCCTCCAAGGGTGCGCAGAGTGCGCGGGACGAAGAGCCAACTGGTGCGAGCGATGGAGTAGCGGGGCGGCTGTCTTGGCGCATGGACGGATGCTGAGACGACGCCTGCTGCTCGCCCCTCCACGTCGTCATTCCTCTCCAGTCCTGGATCCGTCTGCCTCCCTTATTCGCCTCCATCATCCCTCCAGGAGGGCCCCTGGAGCTCTGGCTGCAGCACGCCGGCTGTAGCGCCCTCGCGACCGAGGCTGAGGTCGTGGTCGCTGCCCCGGGTGAGGTCTACTTGTCCCGCAGCTGGAGAGAGATCGCCCGGGTTTGCAGGGAAAGGGGCGTCTTCGCGGTACACCTGGAGTACGATGGCGCTGCGGTGATGTTCTTCAAGGTCTTCGACGTGAACGGGCACCGGCTTGAGTGCTGCCCTGGGAGAGGTGGCCAGGACCTTGCCCTGGTGAGGGCTAGGCCGCCGACCGCTCCCTTGGTGGAGGCGCCGGAGGGTCTAGCGACTCCAGTGAAATCTTCGCGACTTCGGAGACGAGCGACGACAGCTACGAGCCCCTGAGTCGGCGCCGCTCCCGGAGCAGGGCGGGCTCGTCAGGCCGTCGCCGACCCTGATCTGGATGGGGTTGGCGCCGGTGCCTGACGGCCCACTGTTGATGATGGCATCTTTTATAGGAGCTCGTGTAGTTAGCACCCCTTAGGATCTGTTCCCTGCGAGGAATCAAAATGCCCCACGGGGGCTTGTAAGGTGCCTGTAGTCCCGTTTGTTAATACATAACCCTTGCTATGGATTTGTGTAAGTTTCTGATTTCGTCATAGCTTAGTTCTCCCTTTCGAACCTCGCGAGGGCTTGGTGCTCTGCGTCGACAGGTCCCAGTCCCAAGGCGGCGTCAGCCGTCGCTGGTATGGCAGGTCGCGATGCCGTGGTCAAGGCCAGGAGGTGAGCGACCCGGGGTCCGGTAAGAGCCCCTGAGTCGCGATGCTCAGGAGGTCCCCTTTGGCACCCATGCAACCGTTGCAAGGTGAGAAAGGGAAGCAACGTTGCTAGTATGGAATTGCTTTAGGTGCGGGGGTAGTGCCACGGTAGCCAGTGCTTCGGATGGTGACTTATCTTGAGGATCGGGGATCGCCCCACGTGCATCGTCGGGTCCGTGGGGTAGTTGGGATGGAGTTGCTCGGCGAGGTCCTCACGCGCCCCTTCTCCCTCACATCTGCTCCCCTTTCTGCTGTACGTCCTCGGGTCCCGGCCCTCGAGCTGGTCTCCGCCGTCGCTGGTATGCCAGGTCGCGATGACGTGGACAAGGCCAGAGGGTGAGGGCTGGAGAGCTAGTAAGAGCCCTGAGTCGCGATGCTCAGGCACCCCCCTTGAATGTGCAAGCGGTTCGCGCGGGCGAGGGTGAAGGGAACTCCGTGAGGGCCTTGGCTAGCGCAGTTCCCTCCAAGGATCCTGTAGGTTCACCACAGAAAGAAGATGGGGTTGCCATGGTAGTCATTAGTCGATCGTTAGTCGCTCAATAGCTCGCTGGTTGGAGTAGGTGAGGTGTATCTCGGCACCCGTGAGCCAGCATGGGACTCACGAGGCCCTACCTCTAGGCGGGTTGCGCCTGGCGCTGGGCCGTATCTTAAGATGTGTCCCTGCAAATTTGGTTAGATGCCGGTACTCTACGTCCTCGGGTCCCGGCCCTCGAGCTTGTCTCAGCCGTCGCTGGTATGCCAGGTCACGATGCCATGGACAAGGCCAGAGGGTGAGGGCTCGAGAGCCAGTAAGAGCCCTGAGTCGCGATGCTCAGGCACCCCCCCTTTAACGTGCAAGTGGCCGACATGGAGAAGAAAGGATGCCGCGGGCAGGCATCAAGCAATCAAGCGTGATAGGCAATGCATAGTTGGAAATAAACGCGAGGGAGATACACGCCGCTGGGCCTAGCCCGAGCGGCTTGGGGATGATGCAGCCTGAGGGGCGCCCCCAGCAAGGCAAACTAATGACCGGAAAATAAAAGGGGATACATGCCGTAGGGACGGACCCACGCGGCCTGGGAGTGATGCAACCCTGGGAGGGTGCTCCCAGCTGGGAATGAAGCTTGAAAGATGTCACCTGAGGATGTCATCGGCGAAGTGGCGTTGCTGCGGCAGACTCGGTGGGCTACGGAAGCTGATCCTCACGAGTCCCCAGGCCCCGGGGCCTCGGGAGGCTCCGGAGGCACTGGTAACTCCTCGCGAGCTGTCTTCATCTCCGCCAAGGCCGCGGAACGCCTGTCCTCCTGAGCCTCCATGATGCCCCTCGTGAGGCGCTGGTACGCCGCAGCCATGCTCGGCAGGCCGTAAGGCATGCGAACATAGCTGTGGGGTGGACCCCCGCAGCGCCCCACTCGCGAGGGCCAGAGATGCTCCGTCGTGGCGATCTGATTGAGCCCTGGTACGTCGACGCAGACGCGCAGCCCACCATCCTCGCCTGGATGTGGGGCCACAGCTGGTAGACGGCGGCAACCTCTCATGATCCTTGACTCCTGTAGTTCTTGAATGGCCTCGTTAACGAACTCCTGCTAGTCTGACCTTCCTTGCCTGGCTCCTTCTCGAGGGAAATGTGCTTCGAAGCACGCCTCCACATGGTGCCCAAGCGCCTCCCTCGTGACCCTGGCTAGGTCGGTGGCTCTCCAGGTGAGAGCCCCCGAGCCCTGCCTGAGGAGGGCACCGGGCGCGCTTTCCTATGCGATGGATGGGGGTCCCCCTGGGCAGACACGGGCCCTAAGGGGCCTGCCTCCTGAGGGGCTGAGCCTGACGATGTCTTCTTCTTCTTGGGGGTGGTCTCAGGAAGCCACCTGCTTCCGCGATCTGGGTATTCTAGCGACGCGGCCTGAAAGGCTCGCTCTAGGGAACACACTGCATCCTTCTCTTCACAAGGCACCGTGATGACGCCGCCACTTCCTGACATCTTGAGGACGTTGTAGCCGTGGTGAGTCACGGCCATGACCTTGGCCAGAGCTGGGTACCCGAGGATGGCGTTGTACGGCAGGCAGATGTGGGCGACGTCGAAGTCGATGAGCTCGGTGCGGTAGTTGTTGCGAGCCCCGAAGGTGACAGGGAGGCGGACCTGCCCGATCGGGGACCGTGGAACCATCGGTGATTCCAGAGAAAGGCTTCGTTGGCTGAAGCTGGTCATAGGGCACTTGGATATTGTTGAATGTTTCCATGAACAGGACGTTGAGCCCTGCCCCACCATCGATGAGGGTCTTGGTGACCAGCACGTTGCTGATGACTGGGGAGCAAAGCATCGGGAGGACTCCTGCCGTGGCCGCGCACTTGAGCTGGTCTGCTGAGCTGAACGTGATGGCGCACACCGACCACCTGAGGGGGCGCATTGCTTCGAGCTTGGGGAGAACTGCATTCACTTCGCGGGCAAACTGCTTGAAGATACGTTGAGAGGCTGGGGCTTGAGCTCCGCCTAGGATGCAGGCGATTGCGCGCGGCTCTTGGAAGCCCCCAGCCCCCATCGTATTTATGGCGGTCTTCGTTCCTCCTTGGCTGAGGCGGCAGCGGAGGTAGGCCTGCGTTGCCATGAGGGCGGTCCTCATGAGGCTGATCCCTCCAGTCTCCCTCTCAAGGCAGGTCCCGCCAGCGGTCCTCGCGAGGCTGGTCGCGCCACCCCTGGCGCGGGCCGCGATCTTCCCAGCGTCCTGGGTTTCTTCCCCCTCCTCGGCCGTAGCTTCGGTCAGCACGGTCAGGGCGACGGCCGATCCTTCCTTCTCGCACGGCGCGGAGTTCTTGACATTCGTTGGTGTTGTGGGCGTGGAGGTCATGGTACACACAGTACCGGCTGCCCCTGGAGGGCTCGGGCAGATCCTTGCCCCGCATGGTGTCTGGTTCTGCGGCGAGTACGGCAGCCCCCTTGCGCTTCACGTCCTTGGCCTTGGGCTTCTTCTCTTCTGGGTCCGCGGCAGGCAGCTCGAGGACGGAGAGACGTCCCTCCTCAGTCCTGGTGCACTTGTTCGCCAAGTTGAACAGCTCCAAGGAGGTGCAGAGGTCTTCGTGCATCGCCAGCTCCTCCTTCATCTTGACGTCGCGCACGCCATTGGAGAAAGCCGAGATGATGGCTTCCTCGGACACCTTGGGGATCTTGAGGCGCGCACTGTTGAAGCGCTGGATGTACTTTTGCAGGGTTTCTCTGGGTTGTTGCTTGAGGCGGCGCATGTCGCTCACGGCGGGTGGCCGGTCGCGAGTACCTTGGAAGTTGGCGATGAAGCGGGTGCGCATCTGGTCCCAGGAGGAGATCGTGCCCGGAGCCAGATTCAGGAGCCAGGTTCAAGCTCCTTCCTTGAGCGCCATGGGGAACCAGTTCGCCATGACCTTTCCATCCCCGCTGGCAGCCTTGATGCCCAGCTCACAGAGCTGGAGGAACTCCGCGGGATCCGTTGTGCCGTCGTAGCGAGGAGGCAGGTCTGGCTTGAACTTGCCGGGCCATGCAACGCTACGCAGCTCAGTGGTGTAGGCGCTGCAGCCCGCAATGGCCACGAAAGGCTTCGGCTGATGGAGAGCTTGGTCTTGAGGATCCCCACGCGCTGCAGCTAGGAGCAGAGTGGGGTCTTGGCGCGCCGGAGCTGGAGCAGGGTCGCGGCGTGCCAGAGCAGGGAGCGCCCTGGCAGCTCCTTGCGGGCGAGGGACTTCTTCGCAGCTCCGTTCTTGTTGTGCTGGCACCTGACGGAGCGGGTTCCGCCCAGGGGCCAAGCGCCTTGGAGCCATGGCATCTTCTTGGAGACGAGGCGGCTGGTGCGCCTCTGGAGCTTCATTGCCCGCGCGTGGCGGGGTGTGGCGCAGAGGAACGGACGGGGCGGAAGAGCCCCCTGTGGCGCGGACAAGCTCGGCGACGCGGTCGGGCCACTCTTCGTAGACGTCGTCGACGGGGCGGTAGCGCAGGAGCTCGTTTGCCGCAAGGAGCGCGGCTCGAGCCTCCAAGGGTGCGCAGAGTGCGCGGGACGAAGAGCCAACTGGTGCGAGCGATGGAGTAGCGGGGCGGCTGTCTTGGCGCATGGACGGATGCTGAGACGACGCCTGCTGCTCGCCCCCCACCGGGCCGATGGCGGCATTGATGGCGGGCGACGGGGAACGACGAGGACGCCCACTGACGGGGGCCATCTGGGCAACACGAGAGGCGATGGCGGCCCAGCGCTCGGCGCGGGCCCGACGAGCGTCGGACATGGATGCGACGGTTGGAGGAGAACGGAGTGGTGGAGGACAGATTCCGGCGCACCCCTACCTGGCGCGCCAAATGTTGGATTCACGGGTTCCGGCAGACCCTTAAGGTTCGAACACTGGGGTGCGCGTGGAAATCACGCCCTCTACCTCCCCGTCTCACAAGGATCTAAACTACTAAAAGAACTGCGCAAGAGGCACAAGGTTTATATTGGTTCGGGCCACCATTGTGGTGTAATACCCTACTCCAGTGTGTGGTGGGTGGATTGCCTCTTGGGGCTGATGATGATGAACGATACAAGGAAGAACAGCCTCGCGAGATTCTGTTCTTGGCTGGGGCGATGAACTACTAGGAGGAGCTCAGTCGCCCTTCTCTCTCTCTCTCTGATTGCGAACCGGACGAACCGACCGAACCGAACCGAACCGAACCCCTTGCTACGTGGGTGGCTGGTCCTACTTATAGGCAAAGGCCCTGGGCCTCTGCCCAAATATTGAGCAGGAAGGGCGCCAACAATTGGCCAATTCGAAGGGGAACATCTAGTACACTTATCCTGACTAAAGTTGGTCTTCGCCTGCGAAAGACTCTGCGGTGACGCCGTGCTGGGCTCCATGGTGACCTCTGTCTCGTAGTCCGCCTGGCCTTGGTCTCGTTGCACCGAAATGGCAACCTTTGCCTGAGGCCTCGGTACTCAGCGGCTGCGCTTGCCCCCTTTGCACCAAAGAGGAAAGAAGGACGCTGCGCGCGCTGGCGCCCGCCTGGCACCCTCGATCGTCATGGCTTGCGTCATGGGCACCTCGCGAGGTACCCCGCCTTGATTTCTCCGCCTCCTCGTGAGCCAACCTGAGGAGGCTGCGCCTGAGGATGCGCCGTGTCGTCCGCCCCGCGAGGCTTGGCCCCTCGCGAGGGTCTTGAGTCTTGTGTTGATGAAGATGGGCCATGTTGGGCCTCCTTTGAGCCACGCCGCAGGCCGCAGGCAGGCAAGTCCAGGGACCCCCGTTCCCGGAACGCCGACACCGGTCGACCGGTTGTTGGGCGATAGTTGACCGGTAGTACCTCTATCTCTGCGCTGGGAAATTCCCTGTCCATGGCCTTGGTGTCCATCTTGCACCATTCCTTCTCCTTGGTTGCTTACATGGTACCTAAGCACACAAAGCATCTTCGTTTGAGGTAGTAGCCATGTCTCAAGTGTGTCAAAGGGAAGTTCAACAAGGAGAGAGTTAACCTCGTTCTCGATGGCTCTCGCACGGGCTCTTGTCATTGGTCCAAGTGGTGTCGTGGGAGATGTAGGTAGGTCCATGGGGATGGCCTTGGTATGCTCCGCATCAATCGTCATGTCAAGTTGCTCGTCTTAGCGTCTAGTACTTTAGAGTTTCGAGTTGTGTTCATAGGTTGTCACGTCACCGCTGCCATATATCACCACCGCATTATCATCATCACTGCTGCCATATACCACCACCGCACCAACTTCATCGCCGCTGCCATCTACCCACTACAAAAAAATACACTTCCGTGATGATACGTCTTTGTCACAGTAGGTCACGTTTTTTGTCATGCATGTACATCCATGACGATTTTATGACAGAATCAAGATAGTCATACCTGTGCTATCGTAGAAGTGTTCCATGACATTACCAAAATTATCATCACGGAAGTGTCCACTTCCATGACGATAAATCGCGCGTCACAGAAGTGCTTTCGTCAAGGGTGACCGACACGTGGCATCCACCATAACGGAACGCCGTTAAGCTATCAGGTCGGGTTTTGGATCCGATAACCCATTAACAGCCCCGACCAATGGGGACTTTCCACATGTAAAATCATCATTGGCCTGAGGAAACACGTGTTGACTCACCGTTGGGACAGATGTCATCCGCTCATTGGACCAAAGGCGCCTATGATACGGCGACACATGGCATGGCCCAATAGAGGCCCATTCCTATGAAAAGGCCGACTCGTTTGACTTGGTCAAAAGGTGGCGGGCCGGCCCACGGAAAGCCTGTTAATGGCCTGTTCGCATATAGCCCATTTACAGCCCGCTAACCCAGGGCCCATTAAGCCCTATCCGAATTAGGCCCAGTAGCGTCATCTGGGCCGTCCAATATGATTCAGCCCATTTTAACTTCAGGCCCATGTGTAGCCCATGACTTCTTTCGGCCCATATGAGGACCTTTGTAACTCTTGGCCCATTAACGGCCCGTGGTGAAACTGGCCCGTAATGAATAGTGTATCACTTTATACCCATTAACGGCCCGTTATTCCTTTGGGCCGTTTCCAGCCCAAGTTATCTTTCGGCCTTCTCAGGGCCCATTGATTCTTGGGCTCATTTGCAGCATTCGGTTACATACGGCCCATTACTGTCATTTTCTGCTTGTGGGCCAAATTCAGCCCGTCGTTACAGTCGGCCCGTTTGCGGACCGTTAATACGTTGGGCCATTTTCATGTCAAAAAAAACCCGTTGGGCTGTTTTCATAGAGTTATCAAATACGGCCTATTAACGGCCAGTTATGGTCCATCAATAGTACGGCCCATGATTGGCGAAATGATGATACGCCCCTTAGAAGGCCCATGGATCCTACGACCCGTATGAGGCCCATGGATAGTATGACCCGTAAAAGGCCCATAGATTGTACGGCCTGTAGAAGGCCCATGGACCCTACGGCCCGTAGAAGGCAAGGCCCATGGACCCTAAGGCCCGTATAGAAGGCTGATGGATCCTACGGCTGGACGAAGGCCCATGGATCATACAGCCTGCAGGAGGCCCATGGTTACAATAGGCCGTGTGTTGCCATGATTATTTTGGCCTAGTTACCAAAATAGGATATTGTGGCCACTAGAAAAAATAGAAAAAGAACTGCAGTGACTACAAGCAAACAACTAAACAAGACAATAAGGAAATAAATAAGCAAGCAATTAACGCTAGCCTATTACCGCTATTACACATATTACATCCATTGGGCATCAAAGTTCGCCACCAGTCCAAATATAGGGAACAAAGCAGCACATTACATACACTGGTCATCAAAATTGGCCACCAGTGCAAATAAACGCGGCAGCAAAACAAGAGCATAACTGAAACAACTTCAGAAGGGCTCAAGAAACGTTATCCTGGGTATCCACCATGCTGGCAATAAGCTTAGCAAGCTGATTAGCTTTGTCCTGTTTGGCGCTAAAATCCTCCAACGCTTGTTGTTGCACCAGAAAGTATGCATCTGAATGCTCCAGGGACTTCCGCAGTCCTTCTGCTTCTTGTCGCAGGATAGCTGATCGATGTCTTTCAGCTTGTAGTTGAGACTCAAGAAACCGAACTGATTCAGACAGTGAGTTTAAATAGCTTGTGCAAGCGGTAGTGGCTAGTAACTCGAACACTAAACCAAGATAGGACTTTGGGGTTGTCTCGCTATCTCCAAATAGTCTTCCTTAGCTGTTTTATCCGCTTTGTTGGAGACCAACAAGGATGTGTCACTATCCTGAACCTTATCTGCATTACTTCCTTCACCATTGCTTCATAAGGCACTCTTCCCCAATATTCTGTCAGCATTCTAAAAGAAGAAACAAGCAGACACATAACAAGTTTAGCATGTACTAGTATATGAAACTCATTTCGGTGAACCAGTTCATTAGTAAGGTGGACAGGATTAAACTACCAAGTCTTCTATTGCCATGTACTAGTACATAATAAAAGCATCAAACAAACATATATCTATGTCCTATGGTCACTGCATTGTCTTGCCAAATAAAAATAGAGACATGGTTCAAATCATATCAATTCAAGACAAAGCAGCAGTGAAAGAATACAAAGCGTGGGAAACTACACGGCACAACAAGATTTCAGATGGGTACCACGGGTCTACATGCACAACAACACTATTGACTCTGTTGTGATGCTAGTAATGTGCATGATATGAAAGTCAACTGTATACACAATTGAAATTGAAATCAACAGGGCTATTGATAAGAGCAAACCTGTTAAAGAAACATGCGTGAACATACCTACTGTGCCATTGGAGTTTCGATTGGATCCTTCAATTTAAAAATAAGTTTGTATGAGTAAATACAGTGATACAAGAGCAAAGCAATCCTAGTTAAAAAAGGCGCGCCTAAGCGAGCGCTTAAGCACGCCTAGGCTCTAGGCGTTGGAAAACGCATTGCGTATAACTACGCACAATGTGTGCATAACTGCGCATAAGCATGTGCTTTGGTCAGTAAAGTGCAAGGCGGTGGCAAAACGCACAATTAATGCCTAGCGCTTTTTTGAACTATGATAGCAATGGAATCTTAAATAAGAACAGTTGTTCTTCAGGTTTAGGCACTTGTTCTACATGAACAGAGTACAGTAAGATGCAAGAATATAATACTTAAAATAGAAAATGAGCTCATAGACCTTACCACATTCTTGGTTCGGGGCCAGTACAGAACAAGGTGTTCCCAGTCATCGTCCAGTAAATGTGTCTCAGGAGAACGTAAGGGAATTTGATGAGTTTCTTTGCCGGTGAAGTATGTTTTCTTCAGGTAATTCCGATACTGCCACCAAGCATTCTTGAAGATAGAAGAGGTATTAGCACAGGTTACCTCATCCTGGGTTTCCAAATCGGTCCTTCTCTATAGAGAAAAATGGGAAATTTGCTGTATTATAACCATCATGGAGGGTAGGATGTATGGGACGAAGCAAAGTAATTGCCATGAATAACATTACTTACACGTAACTCCTGGACAAACACCTGCAACTGGCATTTTCCTTAATCTTCAGTATAATATTTCCAAGATGGGAAGATACGCACATATGATTTAACAACATCAAATGCGATAGATGCTAAACTACGACTAGCTGGTTGTGCTTCCTCCACAGGAATAGGCGTACTAACTGGTGGAGTTGGGGTTCGCCGTGATAGTACTGGCCCTTTGGGCACTGGAGCTGCCTTACTAACTGCTCTTGTTTGGGAGCTCTGTGGTGGAGATGGTGTTGTGTCAACATGAACTGGGTTACTATCGGCTGGGGTTGGGGTTAGATTGGGTGAAGTTGGTTCTCTGTCCATCGCAGTAGGGGTACAATCTGCGAGAGTTTGGGTTATGTGTGGTAGGGCTGGTTCTTCTCCATGTACAACCGGGGTGCTATCTCCACCAAGATGTAGCACTATTTTATTTGAAGACCGTGTTTTTAGTCTGCTAGATACTGGCATCACCCGGTCCAATTCAAATGGCTAATAAACAGGAAACATAGTTGAATGTACAGACATTGTATGAGAGATAGATGCAATAGATAGTGTGGAAAAAAGAGGGCATGAAATAGTTGATATGTATATTGTTTAACTAAAACGGATAGCATGACATAATTTCATATATATGATGTCTATCTAAACTGGATAGCATAGCATAACATAATTCAAAGATATGATGAATAACTAAACAGGATCGCATGACATAATTCACCTACATGTTATCTAAGTAATCAGGATCGCATCATTTAATTCACATATGTGATTTATATGCTAAACAGAGGGCATTCGATATGATGTCTGAACTAAGAACATGGTGTTGAATATTGTGTATATGATGACTAAACTATGCAATGCAAGACATTGTATGCATGATATGAGTAGTATAACCGTGCCAAGTTAGAGCATACACCTCAGTGGGGGAATAGGACTGGTCATCTGTCTCTGAATCCATCTCTGACGAGCTATCGGGACCCAACAAGAGATCTGCTTCGACAGGTAGCACTGTCTGCTCTGAAGGCCTTGTTTTTGCTCCAGATTTTTCCATCTCCCACCCAAATGGCTGATTCATAGGATGAGTACTTTAATGTACAAACATTGTCGACAAATGGAAATGTAATGAATAAAAGGATGGGCAAGATATCATTCAAATATATGATGCCTGGTTAAACAGGATGACATTGCACATTTCACATATATTATGGCTGGCTAAAAGACATGAGACTGCATAATTCCCATATATGATATAGAAAATAAACAGGTGGCATTACAGAACATGTCTAAACAAAGCAGATGACATATATGATGTCAAAAGTAGGCACTGCAAGGCAACATATGCATGATATGACTAACATCATCATGCCAAGGTAGAGCAAACACCTTGGGGGTAAATAGGAGTGGTCAGCGGTGTCTGAATCAGCCTTAGAACATATATCTTCCTCTGGATTACAATTTGGAGAGGGGTGTGGAGGGTTTGCCATTGAACCCACCATGGAGCGATGTCTGCATGACATCGTATTGCCGCGCAAAACTCTTCTCTTTTTCTCTACATGTTCAGCATGACTGTGTACAATATCTGACATGCATACGAAAAAAATATGGTGATATTATGTAAGGAGAGCATGCAGAAATTTAGAGTGATGGTAACAACCAGTGGATCGACATTTTTCCGTTGAACCAAAATAGCCCTAATGGATCGACGTGAATGTATAGTAATAAGTGATGCAACAAGTGTACAACCTCTTTGGCGTAGCCGTGTCGACCTCAGCATCATTGGGTTGGTCGCTGAAGCAGTTGAGGCAGAGGTGGCTGTCGGAGGTGTGGAGGAAGATCTGAGGAATCTGTAGACGGCGTCCAGGGCACTGCTCTGTTGTGATGGATCATTCTATCGTTGGAGCAGCTCCGGTGAGCTGTAAGACGTCAAGGCTAAAGCAGCACAAGACAGACATCGTCAATCTCAAGTGGGATTCTAATAGCATCTCCAATAGATGATGTAAAATGGATGTAAAATTAACATCACCAAAAACCACCTGACTACAACAGATGAGGTAAAAACTGTTGACTCTGAACTTAACTCTCGAAACTAAAATTTACTGTGGAATCCGAATGCTACTGTCGAAACTGAACGCAATGGTAGTAGAGAGGCACTTGACATGTAGTTTAGGGAGGGCCTGCAGTTCATCTTCAACTTGCACCCCCCTGAGCCGCCAGCCACCACCGGTCGAGCTGCCACGGCCGCCCCGGCCAGCCCTCTAGGCCCCCCGCCCCCACCCTGAACCCTAAGATAGATAGTGGGGTACCTCTCCGGTGAGCCCCCGTCCCCGCTGCGGGTAGTTCTTCCTTAACTCCGGCGAGCCCCCCCAACCCCTGAAAATCGACTGACCCAAAAGTCGGTTCAGTCGACTGAAGTGTGGCTTAATCGGAGCAGAGCAGCAGCACGAGCGAGGGGGAGAGCAGCAGCGACAGCTGGGCGAGCGAGTGATCGAGCGAGAGCCGGAGCAGCAGCAGCAGCGCGAGCGAGCGAGCGAGAGCCAGAGCAGCAGCAGCAGCAGCATATCCGGTTGGTATGGACGTCGCTGTCGAAGGGGCCTCGCACTGGGGGAGAGCCGATGAGGAGATGTCGCCCGCGGCGCCGGCTTCAAGGTAGCCGCTCCATGGGGGTGCGGGATGGAGCACCGTCAGCGTCGAGAGGTCGAGTTAAGGAGAAGGTGCGATGTGATGAGTGTACAACCTCTTTGGTGGCATCGAGTAGGACTCGGCTTCGTCCGTGGAGTCGGTGAGGATGATGCGGTTCCCGTGGAGCAGGTTAAGGCGGCGCTGTGGGGATGGAGCAGCCGCGATAGATGAGGCGATCATCGTAGCAGCTCCTTGGAGGTGGAGGACGGGGCGGCTGAACCGGCGGGACGGCGAGATGGATGAGGATCCTCATCCGGGGAGGTGGACGAGGGACGTCGAGCTGTTGCGGTGGACGACGTCGTCGGGGAAGAGGCTCCGGCTGGGCAACGGTGAGATGGCGGACGGAGGAGGGTGGGGTTTCGCGGCTGGAGCGGAGAGGTTATGGCGGCCTGGGATTTCGAATGGCGAAAAGGGGGCGATGGGAGGGGGTGAAGCATGACTTAGGGATGCGCTTGTCCAAAATGTAGGGTGTGTTACAAAAGTACCCCCCACCGATTTGAACTAGTCGCCCTTTTGGCTCAGGGTTAGAAGGGGGATTTCACATGTCGGGATTTGGCAGCTGGAGGGAGTTTTCGCGCGCGTTGTAATTTCGGGATAGCAAGGCGCGGGTTGTGAAGGCGCCAGTTTTGGGAGCACGATATCTGAATTTTCGGGATATAACAAGAGGTGGGTTGAATTTTAGGGACAAGCCTAACATGCAGTAATATTGTACTTGTACGTACCAAATCAATTCGCCCTTCCCTCAACCAAAAAGAAAACGAAAAAAATAAAACTATTCACACCACACAAAGAGAGAGTCTTGCCCCGTTTTACTATACAAATGCTATTCAAAGCTACTCCCTCCTTCCATCTATATAGGGCCTAATGCGTTTTTTGATGCTAACTTTGACCAAATATTAGAGCAATGATATATGACATGCAACTTACACAAAGCGCACCGTTAAATTCGTCTGTGAAAGGTTCTTTCAATGATATAATTTTCACATTGTGCATGTCATGTACTATTCATCTTGTCAATAGTCAAAGGCGGTCTTAAAAATCTCATTACACCCTATATAGACGGAAGGAGGGAGTATGAATCCATGTTATATCCGATTAAATTTGTTCGCTTGCTGTATAATGCATGTAACCTACTCATACCAACATTTTAGTGCATTCCAAATGTCTATACTACCTCTGCAATTCAAACTAAATTTGAATTCGTTTCTCTATTTCAATAAGAATCTACAATCAAGATTGTTGCCAACTTCAACCATCATAGTTTCCTTGCTATCCGCCACATATAAATCGGACGGCCTATAATGCATGATGGCAGGCACACCATCATCAACAATTCCGTTTTTTTATAAGAGTAGAGATAAAATATATTAAATGTAGCATAACATGTTCATAACCACACCATGTGTATCACCGTTATATATATTCACACATGCGTCGGTTTGAAACACTATAATAAATTCTTGAAATATCCGAATTCGCTTTTTATAATGAAGTATATATGATCTCTATTCATCTTTTACACCCACACAACCCTCTTATCTTTGTAGCTAGCACTAACTTTCTCTTGTGCATGCACACGCCCACATCCCTCTCACCCTCCCTCAGCATTCTCTAGCTCCATCGTGCAAATTCGTCTTTTCACTTTAGGTCGTTCACCCACGGTGTGTGTAGGCCCCCCAGCTCCTTCTTTACGGCACGCATCGATCGATATGCCTCTCTAGCCAGGTGTGCCTAGCACAAACACAAGCTTCCCCTCTTCTCTTGTCACCATCCATGCCTCACTCCCACCACTCTTTTCATCGTTCTCGTACTCGCACACTCCTCCCCCTCGATATAGTATGCCTCTCATACCACCTCCTACATGCATCGCTCTCTCTGTCTCCTTCTCCTCGTGCCTCATTTGCTTCTAACACACACATGCATGTATACCGATCGATCTCCCAACATATACCTAGATAGACATTAACTACCCCCCCATCGATCGACGTACCTCACAAGTTATGTCTCTCCTTTCTCTAACAAAGGGTGATTGATCTTCCTATGTAGTTACGCCCGCTTACCACAGCCACATCGCCCCCCTCATCATTCGTGCATGCCTCCTGACCCATCTCTCACACGCACGTGCACAGACAACAAGCAGCCATCTCCTCTCTTATTGATATTGCGGGCGTGCCCTCCGTTTGTCTAGCAAGCCTATCCCACCATTTGTTAGAAGCAACTCCACTACCACCCCCTCCAACACTCTAGCTCTGTTTCTCTCCCAACCTTATTCCTCTCCTGCACATATGCATGGATGCCGATCGATCTCCCTTAATACATGAGGCAGATCGATCTCCTTAATACATGAGGTAGGCCTCTCTCCTCCTCCACACATATACCAGCCATTGTACCTCTATAGTTAATTGGGCCTCCCTCTTCCCCCACCACACACCGATAGTCGAGCGCTGCAGGTAGGTATCCATGCCACAGAGACAAACTGCACATGTCCCATCTCACGTTCCAGTAGGCCAGCCACTCTATATCTTTGACGTGGGCACACACAAATTCGATGGCACTCTTTATCGATCGCGCGCGCGCACACACACACATCATCATCCCTCTCTTCGATTCTATGGACACCTCAAGCCGATGATACCTCCACTCTCTTCTCGTGGATCGCCCCCTCTATATATATGTTATATCCAGGACTCTATTTCACACACATTGTATATGTTACATTTTTTGATTGACCCCCCACCCCAAAAAAAACTCTCAAGAACCCACACACTATATCTCTCTAGGTTTGTATCTCTCTCACACAACCCCACGTAGGTGGTGTACGTATGCAAGAAGAGAATAGGTGCACCGTGCACGTACTCACGCTTCGTGCCCAGCCACACCCGCGCGGGTACATGGTGGAGCTCATTTCTTTACGAAATGGCAGCCCACGTGCTAATTTGAATGCATGTAGTGGTTGTTTACCTAGGGAGGTCGTGTACCACGCGTGCACAAAACAAAGTTCGACTTGACGCATTGCCGCGTTATTTTTAAATAAAGTTATAGCGCTCAATGGCACGTACACAGAATATAAAATGATTTTTATGGAGAAAAAGGTAGTTCGCTCACTATATACAACGGAGCCTGCCTGCCTGGTTTGTTGCTCTTCAGAGTATCTCACACAAGGCTGCGGTGGCCTCTCTCTCTCTCACCGTTGGTCACTGATCCGGCCGCATCCCGTTCGCCGGGGGAAAGGGAGTGCAGTGGCCTCTCTCTCTCACCATTGGTCACTGATCCGGCCGCATCCCGTCCGCCGGGGGAAAGGGAGGAAGTGCATCCCGTCCGAGGCAGCACGTCCCGATCTGCGGTACATGCCGTTCTCTCTGACCAAGCTCCGGTACGGCAGGGCCTACGCCACCTGCTCACAGATTCCGCCTGCCGCCGCTCACCTGGTTACATCCCGACGACCTCCAGGTATCCCCGCCAGCCTTGCTCGACTGCCCGTCTTCCCACGTCGCTGCATGTGGATCTTCCATAGTTCTTTGCCCAAAATGTAGCTCGTCTGGCGTACTTTCCATATTGCATTCTCGTCCTCACACCGTTTTAGACAAACACAACCGTATTGTTATCTTCCCTTAGGACAAGGAATATGCTTCTTTTTTTGTCGTTGCATGTGTCATCAACTGTTATTGGCCAGTAGTTGTTTCCTTTCTATCTCTTTTTTTGCAAACAGGGCTATCCATTTCACCTCGTTGCTATTGCGACCTTTTGGTGAACTGCACAAATCACTTTTTTCTTAAGAGTGTTTTCTGTAGTTGTACTAAAATGTCACACGGGCAACGTCTCTACATTTCAGTGCGACTGCACAAAGGGAGATTGGTTTTGCTCTATCCTCCTCATCCAACTCCGAGCCTAATCTTCTCCAACTAATTAGTCTTAAGAGAAACTGCAAAGGTGACCGGCTTCTATTTGTGTCTTTATTGTTTCATCAGCAGTCCTCTATTATCGTAATCACACTTAATATCTTTGGAACAGGGACGCTCAGCTCTATTTTAGTGGAACTGCACAAATTGATCGGAATGTTGCATGCTCCAGACAGCTACTTTTTTCCCAACATGCCTTGTTGATTTAGACAGAGCTTGGGGGATGTTGCTGCCAATGAAAGCATGGATTAATTTTAATTTAACACCTTCTCACAGCTCTGTCTTTAGTTGTGATGTAATTATTAGGTCTGATCTGCTAATAATTGACATGCATTAGCAAGGAAGTTAGTTTTTTATTGTTTCCGAAAGAGCATCGATGGCAAGACACGCGAAACAAAAGATGAAAGCTCACACCAATGTACAATTTCATGTCACTGGAAAATTATTTGTATAGTACGTCAATTATCTAAACAAATGATGGAAGCTTGATAGCATTGCCAGAACCCTCTTCATCATCCGAGTCCATGTGCGATGCACAAAATTATACTCCTTCGTTCCTAAATATTTGTCTTTTTCCAAATTTCAAACGGACATATTTTAGAGTGTAGATTCACTCATTTTGCTTCGTATGTGTACTCCCTCCGTTCCTAAATATTCTATTCGCCTTTCTAGAGATTTCAACAAGTGACTACATACGGAGCAAAATGAGTGAATCTACACTCCAAAATATGTCTATGTACATCTGTATGTGGCAGTCCATTTGAAATCTCTAAAAAGACAAATATTTGAGTAGTCACTCGTTGAAATATCTAGAAAGACAAATACTCCGGAGTATATTTAAGAACCGAGGGGGTAGTGCACAACCGCATGGGGGACTCAGCCCGGTCGTTGCGCCGCATTAATAGTGAGTAATGAGCAGTCAAATCATAAGCCCCACCTTTCCTGCTGTATGTTGCTCTGAAGAAGCAACCATCAATACGCTCTTCTTTGAATCCGCTCATACTACTCCATCCGTCACTGTTTATACAGCGCGCTTCAGAAAAAAGAAAAAAAATCTGTGGGACCAAGGCGACTAGCGATCGGCCTAAAAAATAGCATTGATAGTTATAGCACGGTGTCTATTACTAGAGGGAATAATGCGTCCACACATGCATGCAGTGCTTCCACCCCGGGTACACACATGCATGCACTTACTCCACTCCGTAGTAGTACAGTACATGGAGAGAAAATTGTGGACTTGATTGCGGTTACCACGCCCTAATTAATTGAGCATTAAACCAAACACGTCTAAAGTCTCTCTGGTGGTGAAAATGCATTGAGAGAAATGCATCATAATGAAGCGCGCCCTGTAAACTGTGACGGAGGGAGGAGTAGTATGAAGGTGCAAAACCAAGTACACATATGGCCAGTCGGTCAACACACCTCCTCTTGGCATATCACTGACATGTGGGACAGGAGTGTGAGCAAACCGATCTCAATTGACGGCAAAGAGCCAACCCGCCATTCCTTGAGAGAGACGAGGAGCGAGAACACAGAGACGGGCTCGCACAGAGGCCAAGATATATTCGAGCATGGTTGGTTGATCGATATCATTTATTACATGTTGGGCTGCCATTTTTCGCCCTTCTCCGGAGTAAACATGTACTTTATCAGAGATAAAAAAATAAGAGTGCAGACGCTCCACCATGTGGTTCTAGTAGTAGTACTACTCGTACTACCGCGCTTGGCTCTTCGCCTCTTCATGAAGTCGAACAATGATGGTACTCCGCATGTTGGGTACTACAATGTATGCCTCTGACAATCTGACACCGAATGGACTGGTGCATGTCCACCGAGGGTAGGTTGCATTAGTCAAAAGGCGTAAGCGAGCTTCACCTTGTCCTGCAAGCTTCTCCTCGTTCCACGAGTTGACGGGACACACCAAAAAGTAGTGCTAGTCCATACTCCCTCCTTTCCAGCTAATATGGCTTAATCTTTTTTGCGGGTAAATGAGATAGCTTTATTCATATATAAGCATTCTTAGGACGATCAGCCAAGACACTGGTCACTAGGAAGGGAGGTACCCCGCAAAAAAGAAGTAGGAAGCGAGGTGTTTCATCAAGCCAGCTCTCGTCCACATTCAAAGTGCAGCAAGCACGGTTCGCACGAAGATGCGCCGCAAGGTTTGCTGACCTGTTTACATGCTGAATAACAAAAAATGAGGAAATATTACTAAGCGCTACTATTTCTAACGGGATATGAGCCAGAATTAAGCGAGAATTGTGGCGAGTGTTCCATTATCACATGCGAGAACCCTCGTAGAGAACCAAAGGTGTTGAAGATTGCTTTATCACATTTTAAAATTATAACAAGAGTGCAGACGCTCCTCCATCCGATTCCTAGTACTAGTACAAGTATAGTACATACCTTTGTAGACTATAGTAGTAGTACTAGTAAACTTTGTGCTTGGCTGTTCGCCATTTCGGAAAGTCGAACAATAATAGCACTTGTAGTATAGTGTATGCTTCTAGCAATCTGACACCGAATTAACTGTTGCAGGTCCACCGCTTTAGCGAGGGAGAGCTTGTATTAGTCCAAAGTTTCTCCTTGTCCAGTGAGCCATCGCGCGGAAGCTTCTCCCGTCCTGCAACCTTCTCGTCGTTCGGCAAGTTGATGGGAGACAGCAAAGTAATGCTAGTCCATACTGCCTCTTCTCTTGTTAATATGGCTTAATATAAAACAAGATAAATACACTGTCTGTCACTGTATATTTGTAAAAATACGGTCAGTGGACTTCATAATATGCTCATTGCGCTCAATATATATATATATATATATATATATATATGTATGTTTTTCGGTGTTTATACGGTCACTAGCTCACCCTGACTGAGTATGTGTGTGCATGCACGTGTAGGTTGAGCACTTGAGCGTGACTGTGTGTGTTCCGTCGTGTGCTCGGACATGCATGCATTAGGGCATCGTGCGTGTTTTTGCGTCCATGTGTACGTGTGACTGCTGCATACACGTGGGGGGAGTACGTGTAGGGGCCACTAAGGAGCAGTCAAATCACAGAGTAAGTTAGTCGGAAGAAGCAACCATCATTTCACTCTTGAATGATCCGTACACAATATAAAATGGTTGATATGGAGAGAAAAAGAAAACCACTATATATACACTAGCAGGAGCCTAAGCTACAAGCCTTCTTGCTTAGGTTGCTCTCTTCACAAGCATAGAACGACGGGCCTGATCCCGCAGCTGGGGGAAGGGAACAATGTTCTGCGTAGACGCGGTCAACATCGGCGACGGAGAAAACCCACAGTCGGTGCGTCCCAATCGGGGGTCACCGCGGTATGGGCCGATGCCGCGTCCCAACTACCCTTCTAGCTACAGCCCGACGTCCCAGGTAGTCCATCTTCCTTTTGGAGCCGGCTTGCTCCACTGCTGTAGCTCCATCACCATGTCGATCCTTCTCTACTTCTACCGGCTTCTACTTGTGATGAGTTTATGTCTCATGAACTAGTGCCAGTACTATTATTCTAATCACACTTCTTCAATGTCTTTGCCATCAGGGATGCTTAGGTCGATTTTAGTGGAACCGCACAAAAGCATCGTATGATCCGAGGGTGCCAGCCGTCTTTCCTTTGGCAGGTTCTACCTGGCCAGGAAATTAAATCATGTTTAGAGTTTAGGGTTTAAGTCGTAGTGACCCCATTAGTAGTTTTTCTTTCGTACATGATCTCACAACTTTTTTCTTTAGTTGTGAAGTAAATATTGGCTATGATCTGTGAACCATTGAGATGCATCAGCTGTCGGTGTTCTGGGAATGGGGGTCCCCATACTTGCCTGCCTGCGGCCAGCGGCGTGGGTCAAGTGGGGGCCCAGCGCGGCCCATCTTCATTAGCTCAAGCTCAAGACCCTCGCGAGGGGCCAAGCCTCGCGGGGCGGACGACCGGAAGCTTCCTCAGAGGCAGCCTCATTAGGCAGGCTCGCGAGGAGGCGGAGAGATCAAGGCAGGGGTACCTCACGAGGAGCCCGTGACGCGAGCCATGACGATCGAGACCAGGCGGGCGCCAGGCGGGCGCCGGCATGCGCAGTGTCCTTGTTTCCCCTTTGGTGCAAAGGGGGCAAGCACAGGCCAAGGCACTGGGCAAAGGTTACCATTCCGGTGCAACGAGACCAAGACCGGCAGAGCGGCAGGAGGGAGGTCACCGTGGAGCCCAAGACGGCGTCATCACCAGTACTTTTGGCAGCCGAAGACCACCTTTGGTCAGGATAACTTGTACTAGATGTTCCCCTTCAAAATGCCCAATTGTTGGCGCCCTTCCCGGTCATTATTTGGGCGAGGCCCAGGGCCTCTATAAGTAGAGCTAGCCACCACAGAGTAGAGGGCAGACAAGGAGGGACCGAAAAAGAGAGATAGAGAGAGAGAGGCGACTGAACTCGCCCAAGCAGTTCATCGCACCGGCTCAAGAACACCTCTCGCGAGGCTGTTCTTCCCTTGTACTGTTAATCATCAGCCCCTGAGGCAATCCACCACACCACACACTTGAGTAGGGTATTACACCACAACGGTGGCCTGAACCAGTATAAACCTTGTGTCCCTTGTGTTGTTCGTTGTTTCCAGCTCAAATCGCGCGAGGAGATTGGACGCAGATCGGTAGGGGAGAGATCTCCGCACGCACCCCAGTGTTCAAACCTCAAGGGTCTGCCGGAACCCGAAATCCGACATTTGGAACGCCAGCTAAGGGTGCGCCAGAATCCTTCCTCCTCCGCATCGCGTTCCGTCGCCTCGCCGTTCAGATGTCAAGAGACCCGGCTGCCAACGCCGACCGCTGGGTGGCGTGGCTGGCCCACGCCATGTTACCGGCCCAGGGCGACGTCAACCTTGCGCTTGAGGCAGCCTGCGCTCCGCAGGGCGCTGCGGGGTATGGGCGACGTGGCCAGACGCCGCCTGCCCTCACACGACGCCAGGTGCGGGCCACAACAAGGGCCTCAAACCACGACGCGGCCACGGCGCCATTCTCCTGACGGGAGCAAGCAAAATCCAGGGTCGCGCTCACGGTGGCCCAAGAGCTGCTACGGTATCGGCTGCTGGAGGGCAGCCGCGACGTATTGCTGGAGCGAGTCGCCGAGCTCCTGGACGCCGCCGCCTCAGGGACACCTCCTTTCTGCGTCCAATTGCCACCCCAGACCCAAGGCGGGCCATATGGCGGCGTTGTGCATGTGCACGCAACTTCCGGCGGACTCCAGGGCCCATTCAGCGTCAACACCCCCGCCGGCATTGGGCGACAAGTCGCGCCGGCCTCTTCTCAGGCCAGCGAAGGGGTGCCCGTCGTGGCCTTCGGTTTCGGCGGACCGCCGTGCCATCACCCCCAAGACAATGCTCCAAGCCAGGCTGTGTGGCATGTGGGGCACTACAGCTAGGCGCACAGGGCGGTGGCCCCAAAAGCTTACGTGCCCTGCATAGTGGATCAGGGGTGTGCACTGGAAGAAGATCATGGCTCATTCCTCGGGCCAGGCTGGGGCGAGGAGACGCCAGGAGCTGAGCTCTTTCAGGAACCACAAGAGAGCCTCGACGGCCGCACTGGCAGCGGCAATTATCGGGTACCACTCATCCCTCAGGGGAAATCTTATGCTAACCATGGGTCGCAGGGGATACAGGTCGCCGCAGCAGGTGGCTGCCCTAATTCTGCAGCCTCATACCCCTCAGGAGGAGGGCGTAGGGGGCTGTAGGAGAGGGGCCGACATTCGGGTTCGCCCCTGCGGCGGTCGGAGCAAGGCGTTCTTAGGAGGTAGGCCCCCTGTCGGGGAGGTGCCCCAAGGCTTACACCCGGCAGGGGACCCGTGGTCGTCGGGGGAACCGCTCGCGACTGCTCTGCCCCATTGGCGTTGTCCTGGTTTCCGGTCGCCGTCGATGGCGGCAGAGTGTGGCGCAAGGCGGTGCCCTCGTCTGGTGATATGAAGCAAGGCTGGTACCTGTGAAGAAGGCCGAGTGCCTGTGAAGCTCGCCGCCCATGACACTCTCACATAATAATGAGTGGTGCTGTACACGCCCCGGAGTCTCCGGAGAGCCGCCCTCAGGCCTCGGGGGCTCCCGCCCACGCCCAGTTCCAGCACTTAGCTCCGCACTGGTGAGAAGACGTCGAAGACTAGACTATGTGCCGGACGTGGCCTTTTGCTTTTGCCTTTCCTTGTTGACAAGTTCTTCGATTGGGATTTAAGTTGGATTTGAGCTCGATGCTTGCGTGTGTTTGGGGGAAGGGGTGTTTAGTCTCGTTCGAGCAATCTCTCGCGTTCTGGTTTTGGCTTTGCGTCCAAAGTTAGCATCGGCTGCCCCCCTCGCAAGCCCCTCGCGATTCGGGCCGGGCCAGGCACGTTTACAACCAGGACCGCTGTTACCGCACCCTTTCCGGAGGTTTCCGTCGCGGAATCTACAAGTTAATTAGAAGACACCCGAGGTGCAGTGGCCCCCGCAGGCCCGCTCGGGACTCGTCGGGGTCGGAAGGTACACAAGTCAACTGACCCATCACCAGGCCTGCGGCTAAGTTCACACGCAACATTATGCTTACCAGGGTACTAATCACAAACCTTTACATGAGGGGCTTCCCCTCCCAAAATGCTCTTACATCCTTCAGGGCCAAGCCCGAACCTTCTTCGTGCAGGTTAAATAGCAGTGACATGCGGTCAGTCGGACATATCACTCACCGCGTCTTCTTGGGCATCCTCGGAGGCATCACTGGCGTCGTCGACATTGCCGCCACCGCCAGCATCTCCATCAGCGCCAGACTCGTCCACAATGCCGCCTTCATTGGCGCCCACGACCATGCCGTCGTCATCAGATGCAAAGGCCCTGACGAGGGCATCCATGTTGTCCTCCAGCCACCGCGCCAGGTCGCCCCGGACGGCAATGGGCACGGGTGTGATGGTAGCGTCGAAGTCGAAGTGGGGTTCCCTGTCCTGCAGATGGCTGAAGACGCGGGAGAAGGCACGCCCGGGCAAGGCTCGGCTCCCCTCTTCGACAAGCCAACGGGACCTCTCGGATCGGTTCTCCAGAAGCGTCACCACATCGGTGAAAAATTGTAGGTTGACGGAGTAGTTGACCTCGTGCGGCTCCTTAGCGGCAGCCTTGCAGATATAGCCCAGAGCTGTGTCGGCCCTCTCTCTGAGAGTTTGAAGCATGGAGGCATGCACATGCTCTAGAACCCGCCGCCGACGGATCTCGTCCTCATTCCGCTGTGCGACGGCCTCGGCGTCATCAACCCTCTGTTGGAGAAGAAGCTGCTTGGCCCGGGAAGAGGACAGCTCCGCCTGCGCCGCGCTGAGGGCGGCTGCGGAGGAGTCCGCACGCCGCGTCACTTCGGTCAGTTTGCCCCTAAGGGCTGCGGTCCTGCCCTCAGCCTCGGCCTTGATCAGCCCCAACCTCATCTCGTATTCGCGCTCGAAGGCCGAGCGAGCTTCCGCCACGCGGCGATCGACTTCTTCCTGGGCCCGGGCTTCGCGCGCGGCAACATCATCCTCCGCTCGGGCCACCAGGCGCTCCCTCGTATCCAACCGCTCAAGGTCTAGGTTACGCTCGACGGCCTCCAGTGTCAGCGCCTCCTCGCGCTTCAGAAGCTCCGCCCGGTCAACAGAGGCCACCCCCATCGACTCAAGGGCCGCCTGGCGCAGTTCCACTTGCTGCTCCAGGGAGTTGCTCCAGGCTTGGAGCCCCCGTGCGCGCTCCTCCGCATCCTTGCGCCGTCAGTCTGCCTCCCGAGCGTCCTCAACGGCCTGGGAGGAGGCCTCCCGTGAAGCTGCCAGCGACGCTTCAGCCTTCGCATTTTCGAGATCACGTTGGTGACGCGCGAGGGCGATGGCTACCTTTAGTTTGCGCCTCTCCTCAGCAAGGCGCAAGCCTTCGGCCTCGAGGCGCGCATCCTCGTCAGCAAGCTCTGCCCCGATCCGGCTCACTGCATCCGCCGCCCTCCGGAGGAACTCTTGCAAATGGCGCGTCGCTCCCGGACGCGCCTGAGCACGTCATCCGCATCACCCTCTTCCACTGGAGCATGCGGAGGGCTCCAAGGCGGCAAGCCCCCTCCCGGCACGGAGCTGGGGGCTGGCGCCCTAGCCATCGCTGAACGGACCTCTCCGGGAATCCAGCCTGGCATCGATCCACCCACTGAGGAGGAGCCAAAGACAGACTTGAGCCATTCACCATCTATGATCAGAGGAGGAACGCGGGGCAAGCCAGATGTGCCCAGAAGGAATCATGAAGAAAGGACAGCAGGCGCGTAGGCTCGAGGTGCCCTATGGAACGGACCACTCCACTGACTGGTCTGGCAGTAGGGGTGCCGCTCGAGCTCGCCGAACCCAGGGCCAGCGGAGAAGGCGAAGCTTGGGGGGATGGCTCCCGGGCTGATCGGGCGAGTTTCGCAGGGCAGGGCCTGAAAGGGCCACAATCAGTCGCAGGGATAGAAAAGTAAATGAGCAAGGAAAGAAGACGACTTACTCGTCCATGGCAAAATACTTCATGTGCTTCAACAAGCGGCAAGGGCGGTCGTTGCCACCCAAGGCCTCCTTCCTCTTGAGGAGGGCCTCGAAGTCTATGCAGAACCGACCTAAGCGCTTGGCGCAGGGGTCGACCTCTAGTGCAGAAGAAGCGACAAGATGATCAGCATTGGAAGAGTCAGCCTAGGGGGCGCCGTCAGGCGTCGCCTCGCGAGGAATGGCTGGGGCCTCGGGGGCCCCGGCCTAAGGAACCATAGGCCATGACTCCGCGCCGGCCGCCCCTCCAGGGCGGGCCTCGGGCCACGCCACCTTCAAGACTTCTCGCGGCGTCGGCACCTCGACATTGCTCGCCTCAACTCCCGTCGGTTCTCGTCTCCCCGCCCTGACGCCCGAGGAAGGACTGATGTGGGCGGCAGGGGAAGCAACCACGGCGGCGGGGTTCTCGCAGGGCCCCATGAAGCCAGCAGGGCGCAGTCCCCACTCGTCGAAGCTGGGCATCTGCCTCACAAAATCGGCCCTGCCGGAGCAAAGATACAAGAGGACACTATTACTCCAAAGGCTGCCTGGGGAAGGATCGCCGGTCAAGACCCTAAGCACCGTCTGCAGCGCTTCAGGCGCCAAGTCCTCCTGAAGCCGCATGCGGTCTCTGTGCCCCACAAAGTCTCACATCCGGCGAGAGTGGCACTGGAGAGGAGCAATGCGACATTGGAGGAACTCCTTCACCACCTTGGGTGCTGTCACATTGAGCGCCCTCAAACTTTGGAAGCGGCGCCAGACGAAGGCGAGCCGGGGGCTCGTGAGCACCTCATGATCCCAACCCGCATGGGGAACAGCAGGCGAGGTCGGGTGCGAGAGCAGAGGATTGGACACTCCGACATCCACGTACAACCACCGCTCTCTGAACCTTGCCTCAGGAGAAGGAAGGCTGAAGTCGATCCCTGAAGCGGCCATCTCTAGCACGGCGAAGAAGCTCACGCACCCTGAGCACTGAGTGGGGTCGCTCAGGCGCAAGGAAAAGAAGTGGTGCAGCAGGGTAACGGAGGGAGGAATGCCTATCATCGCCTCGCAAACAAAAGCAAAGATAGCCAGAAGGGTAATGGACTCCGGCCCGAGGTGCATCATACGGATCTGATAATGGGAGAGCACCGCATTGAAGAAGGCAGAAAAGGGGGGAACCATACCCGCCCATAGGGCATCGGCGAACAATAAGACCTCCGTGATGATACTATCAAGGGAGGAATGGGACGTAGGCCAGACTGTTGTCCTGCCGTACTCATTGAAGATCGTGGCAAGCGCGGAGCGGACCTTGTTGAAAGCTTCTGGATTGAGTATGATCGACTGAGCAATGGCGGGGACCACCGCCGGTGGTGTTGGGGCAAAGGCGCGGGCTTCTTTCCCCTTCCTTTCTTCGTCGGCACCATGGCGGTGAAGAGAGGACAACTCGAGCCGGATTGGCGGCGGAGGCTGGAGCTCGAAGAGGAAGGAAAGGTAGGAGGCGAGCGAGTAGTGGAAAGGAGGAACAACTGTGTGCAACTGCGGGTCCGCTTAGCCGGGCGCACAACAAGGCATCGTGGGGAAGCGCAGACGCCCACGTCCAATCAATCGCCACGTGGCGCCCGAGGCCACAGGCTTTTGGGGCCCGTGGGGCTTCGCGCTCGCCCCTTTGCTTCCCTACTAGGCCAAGCCCGGGCGCGCCTTGGACCCAGGGGCTATTGTCGGCGTTCTGGGAACGGGGCTCCCCAGACTTCCCTTCCTGCGGCCTGCGGCGTGGCTCAAGTGGGGGCCCAGCACGACCCATCTTCATTAGCTCAAGCACAACACCCTCGCGAGGGGCCAAGCCTTGCAGGGCGGACGACCGGAAGCTTCCTTAGAGGCAGCCTCATTAGGCAGGCTCATGAGGAGGTGGAGAGATCAAGGCAGGTGTACCTCATGAGGAGCCCGTGGCACAAGCCATGACGATCGAGACCAGGCGGGCGCGAGGCGGGCGTCGGCCTGTGCAGTGTCCTTGTTTCCCCTTTGGTGCAAAGGAGGCAAGCACAGGCCAAGGCACCGGGCAAAGGATACCATTCTGGTGCAACGAGACCAAGACTAGCAGAGCGGCAGGACGGAGGTCACCGTGGAGCCCAAGACAGCGTCATCACCAGTACTTTTGGCAGCCGAAGACCACCTTTGGTCAGGATAACTTGTACTAGATGTTCCGCTTCAAAATGGCCAATTGTTAGCGCCCTTCCCACTCATTATTTGGGGGGAGGCCCAAGGCCTCTATAAATAGAGCTAGCCACCACAGAGTAGAGGGAAGACAAGGAGGGACCGAAAAAGAGAGATAGAGAGAGAGAGGTGATTGAACTCGCCCAAGCAGTTCATCGCACCAGCTCAAGAACACCTCTCGCGAGGCTGTTCTTCCCTTGTACTGTTCATCATCAGCCCCTGAGGCAATCCACCACACCACACACTGGAGTAAGGTATTACACCACAACGGTGGCCCGAACCAGTATAAACCTTGTGTCCCTTGTGTTGTTCGTTGTTTCCAGCTGAAATCACGCGAGGATATTGGACGCAGATCGGTAGGGGAGAGATCTCCGCGTGCACCCCAGTGTTCGAACCTCAAGGGTCTGCCGGAACCCAGAATCCGACATCAGCATGCGTGTTAGTTTTCCTTTGAATTTGATGGAATGTTGTAACGGGGCAACCTTGGAATAGGAATGAAAATGGAGTGGAAAGTTTCCGTTTTTCCAGAGAAAAAATGGAAACGGAGAGAAAACAATGTTTCATTTCGTTGGATCGTGCCATCGAGCAAAACCAACGTATAAATCACGTCTGTCGTGTTCGTGTCTCACCCTCCTCCACGGCTCGACCCCACACGGTCGCTCGACGTGCCACTCACCACAAACCGAGTATACGATAACTTTCCCGCCTGCTTGTCGATGGATCGCGCCATGGAGTACTAGCACTACTGGAAGAGATTGACGAGTTGGGGGAGGACAGCTAGCTGTAGCACGGACTCCCAAGAACTTTTTACATGAATGTTGTAGCCGGCTATTGCGACCTTTGAACGCGAAGCAGCCGCGTGCACCCGGAAGCGGCGCAGGCAACACTCTCTTAGCCGGTGCGCCACTTCAATGCCGGCGCTAGTGAGAGGTCGCGTCCGATCTGGCCGGGCATGAATGCGGCACTGACCATTTCAGGCGGGAAGCACGCGTGGGTGATGAAGAGGTTTCGGGTTGGTCAGGACCGGCCGTGGCAGCGGTCCGGACGTGCGCAAACAAGAGATGATGTACGTTAATATTGCTGCGTATATAATTAACAACGTAAATAATGTGCCAGTTGGACAAATATGATTGGAGATGGAGATGGAAATGGAATTTTACGTAAACACGGATATGCATGTCTATGTCTATGTGTGTGTGCGTGACGACTCTCGCGACCTGGAAGCGGGGGCATGTTTTTGATCGAGTTTTCTTTCTTGGTACGTTAGAAAATCAGTTTGTCTAATTCACATCTAGATGTTATTTAAAGATATCACATCTAAGCTCCCACAAGTATATAATGTAGCAATAAGAAACAAAAAAAACTAGGAAAAAAATAGACCACAAACAGAGTGGACATCGACTTAGATGTGACATAACTATGTCACATCTTGATGTGTCCTAGACAGACCCTTAAAAAATTGTCCGCCAGTTTTCGTTTCTTTTTTCCGGGAATGCGCATATTGTATTTAAAACCACTGCTATGGAGAGATTATTTTACTCCATTATAGCCTCTTGTTTGATAGAGTTTCTCGCGTCTCGCTCTCTCAACCTCTCCATATCAAAACAAGATGACAGTGTCCACTCTATCTCTCTCCTCACCGGTGGACACAGATCCGGTTGAATCCCGTCCGCTGCGGGAGGTGAGGAGGTGCAGCGTTGACGTTGTCGCCATCGGTGACGGAGGAAGACGATGCGCACCGTCCTCTCGGAGCCGGCGCTGGCGCGGACGAAGATCCTCCGCGCCCTTGTTCGTTGTCGTCATGTGTGCAGATCCCGCCCGCCCGCCTAAATGTCATCTCGCCCACCTGAGGTATAACTTCTTGTACTGGTCCAACTCCCCAGGTCGCTGCATGCGGGTTTTCTTCTATGCGACTACTCCCTAGCTCCCCATGCATAGTAGCTAGGGTTCGTCGGCTGGTCCAACATCACCTACTAGTACTATTATAGAGGAAATGCCACTCGAAAAGTTGTCCTGATTTATGCCTCGGTGGAGGTATACATGTTGTTTCGACAAAAAGTACATGGTGGTTGTGCGATCATTGTCCATATGGTGGTAGTACTATCACTGGTTAAATTAAGAAATGCTTTTTTTTCTCGGGTATCCTGGTTTAGTTCCCATCAAGATAATTATGATGCTTCTGTTTGTTGCTGTACTTTTCATTAATTCTTATTGACAATTGAGATGCCATTGCTAACCCTTTTTTATATTTTCGGAAACAGCGATGCGTGTCTCCATACCCGGGCATGTCTTTC
Organism: Triticum monococcum; assembly: GCA_034509565.1. Classification (NCBI taxonomy): domain Eukaryota; kingdom Viridiplantae; phylum Streptophyta; class Magnoliopsida; order Poales; family Poaceae; genus Triticum; species Triticum monococcum. Next base: position 164,891,361 of record CM067841.1, on the reverse strand, counting down.
TCAATTTTAGTGGAACTGCACAAAATTGGATGGTCATTGTTGTTCCGCCTCACTGTCCTCTGCCACGTGGTTCTTCCTTCCTCGAGCTTGATTACTGAGAAGAAACAGACCACGGTGAGGATTTGTCGAACTTCATAAGTGCCTCACCCAATTTGATGCCAAATGGATGATACATCACCATGATGACCTATCGATGCTCATGGTTGCGCCTCATGGTTGCATCAGCTAGTGAAGCTGGTCGATTTTCAATGAAAAACAAGTTGTCTTCCATCAGTTCTCTTTTCTTGTTACACACAAAGATGATATCCTTCGTCAGTTCACCTTGGTTGCGTTGGAGACGCAGTCGTCTTTCACGTTGGTGCAATTTTATCACACAACTGGCTATGAACCAAATGTTTCCTCGAAGAAGGGTCGACGTTGGTACTAAGAGCATAAGTTTTGTATTGATTTCTAAGCCTTCTCACAACTTTGTCTCTAGCTCCCCTGTAATTTTATTTGTCAGGCTATTAACTTTGATTTAAAAAATTGTGTGGACTAAAAACCCGGATGGACGTAGTAGCCCTCCATTTTTATTTACTCCGCATATTAGATTTGACTGAAGTCAAACTTTGTAATACTCTCAAACCTTTCCGATAATTGAAATTAAAATTCTTTATTTGTACACACTCTCACACGTTTCCGATAATTTGGCGCATGTGTGGTTGTTCACTTAAGGGAGGGTAGTGTACCACACGTGAAGGACAGGAAGTGCGACCAGGACGCGTGGGCATGGATCGTTAGTTCATCGGAAGTAGTACTAGTTTTCTTCACTGTACATTAAATAAAGAGTTTCGTTTCATACTGACACAATTTAAAACGATTGTTACAGAGAGAATAAGAAAACCACTCCACTATATATTAGTCGTATACACGAGAGTACTATATGGACGCAGCTTCATTGACTTAGTGCACCTGCCTTTGGATTTATGACATGTGGGCCCAAAATGTGGCTGGCTCACCTGTCATACAGCCAAAAGTAGGTGCAGTGAAGGCACCGAAGCTCAGTCCGTACTACAGTAGTATATATATATATAAGCGGGAGCCTCAGCGCATGTTCACTAGGGTGTGCACTCTCCACACGCTCGCCGCACTACATATATGTTACACACTGGAGGCTCAGCGTTCATTTGCTAGGGTTTTCTATATTCACAGTCTCTCACCCTCTCTTCACCAGATCTAAACAAGATTGCGTTGGCCTCTTGTCTCTCTCTCCCCCCTCACAGCTGGTGAAGGAGGCGTCTGTATCCCATCGCACCAGGAAGGGGAGGAGGTGCAACATTCACTCTATCGCCTTCGGTGAGGGAGGCAATCCATTGCTGGCTGCGCTGTTCTCTTTCACCCAGCGCCTGTGCGGGAGGGCCACCGACCCCTTCTTCCTCGCTGCCGTACATAGTGTGGGCAGATCTGGCCACCCGCCACATGCCTTGCCACATCCCGACGACCCTAAGGTATAAATTTCTTTGAAACCGTCATTGCTCTAGCTGCATGTGGATCTTTTTCGATCTGTAGTCGAATCTAGGTCTTGGTTCAAAGAGGAAAGAAGGGTGCGGTGGGCTGGAGCAAGAATCTAGGATGTGGTTCAATGAGTAAAGGAGTGGCAGAAAGTAGTATAGAGTGGCTATCCAGCCGCTTTGTAGGCCGAAAGGGAAAAAAGGGGGTAACCAGTACACACATCTATAAGGAACCGATCTCTTTGTTGAAAAAGGAAAGAAACTGGGGGGCTGGGTAGTTTGTGCAGGACCAGATTTGCTGCCCTCACATAGGAAGAAGGTTCAAAGAGAACAAATATGGGACCAGCGCATATATGCTGCTTGGCTCCTGATGTCTACTACACAACCTTCTTCTTGTAGACGTTGTTGGGCCTCCAAGTGCAGAGGTTTGTAGGATAGTAGAAATTTCCCTCAAGTGGATGACCTAAGGTTTATCAATCCGTAGGAGGCGTAGGATGAAGATGGTCTCTCTCAAGCAACCCTGCAACCAAATAACAAAGAGTCTCTTGTGTCCCCAACACACCCAATACAATGGTAAATTGTATAGGTGCACTAGTTCGGCGAAGAGATGGTGATACAAGTGGTATATGGATAGTAGATATGGGTTTTTATAATCTGAAAATATAAAAACAGCAAGGTAACTAATGATAAAAGTGAGCACAAACGGTATTGCAATGCGTTGAAACAAGGCCTAGGGTTCATACTTTCGCTAGTGCAAGTTCCCTCAACAATAATAACATAAATGGATCATATAACTATCCCTCAACATGCAACAAAGAGTCACTCCAAAGTCACTAATAGCGGAGAACAAACGAAGAGATTATGGTAGGGTACGAAACCACCTCAAAGTTATTCTTTCCAATCAATCTGTTGGGCTATTCCTACAAGTGTCACAAACAGCCCTAGAGCTCGTCCTAGAATAACACCTTAAGACACAAATCAACCAAAACGCTAATGTCACCTAGATACTCCAATGTCACCTCAAGTATCCGTGGGTATGATTATATGATATGCATCACACAATTTCTGATCCATCTATTCAACCAACACATATGACCTCAAAGAGTGCCCTGAAGTTTCTACCAGAGAATCAGGATGAAAACGTGTGCCAACCGCTATGCATAGGTTCATGGGCGGAACCCGCAAGTTGGTCACCAAAACACACATCAATTGAATCACGTGGTATCCCATTGTCATCACAGATACGCACGGCAAGACATACATCAAGTGTTCTCAAATCTTTAAAGACTCAATCCGATAAGATAACTTCAAAGGGGAAACTCAATTCATTATAAGAGAGTAGAGGGGGAGGAGAAACATCATTCGATCCAAATATAATAGCAAAGCTCGCGATACATCAAGATCGTATCATCTCAAGAACAAGAGAGAGAGAGGTCAAACACATAGCTACTGGTACATACCCTCAGCCTGTCAGGACCCCGATCCTAAATCACACCGATCTAGCATGTAACACTTCATATCACTTTGGGGCCTCACGCACGGTATTCCCACGGGTGCCACCTTACCTGGCCCGGGACCGTTTGCGCCTTTTGGCTCATGTATATGATAGTGTCGCTAGCATCCATATGACAAAGAACCCGGGCCGACATGGCTAGTCATGAATCCAAAGCGGCACTAACCCATGAGGACAGGCATACATGAACCACATCGAGCATGTCGGTCATCAACGTGTGAATTCAGGCTGTAACACTGGGCTAACAGGACTCCGGATGTCACCGTGTGACATTTCCCCGAAGGGACAGACACAGGAACAAAGTGAAACACATGCCGGCCAGTCAAGTGTTCCGAGCAGTAGTGCTGGGCTAGCAGGACTCCGGTGAACCGGGCTGTAGCGGACTACTATGGCTCAAGGAAGCACTAGACTACATTTCCTCATAAGAGAGGCTGCCAAGGACAAACAACTAGGTTGTCGGATCCCACACATAGCAATACACGTTACACGTACACATAACATGCAAGTATGTGGTGTACATCATGGCATCACAACATAACTCAAACTCATATAGATAAAGGCCCGGAAGAGCCACATAGCATTCAATACAAACAGGGGTCTTATGACCCATCATTCATAGCATACAAGCAACGGAAGCATTACATGTCTGAGTACAGACAACTACAAAAGGAAAAGACTAAGAAGCCTGACTAAACACGACCCTCCCAAGGGTACAAGATCGTAGCTGGGATATAGGCTACTCATTGAAGTCACTAGGGTAACCAACTGCAAAACATAAAAGAGCAAACGTGAGTACAAAGGTACTCAGCAAGTCTTACATCAGAACTATCTACATATGCAACATTATCAACAAAGGAGGTGGTGGGGTTTAATAGCAGCAAGCCAGCTTTGACTCAGTGGCTAACCTATACTACGAGTATCAGAAACTTCTTTGAGGTGAGAAGACGCACACGAGTCCACATATTCACCAAATCAATACTCCACTATGGATCCGTTCCCATCTCCCTACGAGAAGGCCATCCATAGTACTCACGCTTATCTTGCGGATTTTAGAGTATCCACTTCAGTTGTCTATGTACTACATAAGTCCTCCAAGTTTCCATATCCAAGGGAAACGGCTATTCGAATAGATAATATTGACCCTGCAGGGGTGTACTTCGTCACACAAGCTCTCGCCACTTATAGCCCTGTACACGTCATGTACCTCGGCAACCTTCAAGCGGAAGCCGGGCGAGGGTGTCGGCCACGACCTGACTAATTACACGAGTCTCTTGTCCAGGTTTATCGCCTATTCGGGTTCCATCCGCAAGGAGATCCGGCCGGGGTGTCGCTCACGGCCCCAAACGATGTGTGCAGGGTTCCCAAGTCCACCATCCGGGTGCCACTTGGTACACCATGCCACGGTGCCTAGTCTGTCCCAAACCCGTCCCGTCGGACACCACCTGGTAGACAAGTAGCACTACCTACAAACGCCAGAAACTAGTTGCAACTCCTGGACAGAGATCAAGCGGATTAATAAGCCGAGAGGGGTCGGATAACCGGAACCCAATGTGTGGTAGTAACTGGACTTGGATAACATACACAGAACTCAGTACTTAAGGACGGTTCCAATGAGACAACCCACCATGTACTCCTACATGGCCTCTCATCGCTACCTTTACCAAAACGTGTTCACACACTTAGCCTTTACCGGTAGGACATGTTCACCACTCCGATTCATTCCCGATGAATCAGAAATGACACAACTCTAAGCATAGCTGGCATAAAGAAAACAAGCATGGTTGAGTAGGCACATTAAGGCTCAAGCAACTCCTACTCATGCTAGTGGGTTTCAACTATTTACTGTGGCAATGACAGGTCATGCAGAGGAATGGGTTCAGCTACCGCAGCAGAAAGTAGCAGTTTGAATCGTTGTTGTCCTAATGCAGTAAAAGGAGCATGAGCGAGAGAGTGGGATTTATCGAGATGCCCAAGGGGGTTTGCTTTCCTGATAGATCGACGAAGAAGCACTGCTCCTCAGACAGGTACTCGGGACACCTTCCGGAGTAGAACCTATCGAGAGGGAACGGTGCCGGCAATCAATAAACAACCATATGCAACAATATGATGCATGAAGATGACATTCAAAGATGCTATGATTTTCCCTAATGCATCTAGCATCAATTTGGTTGAAGTCCATATGAACCAAGGGTTCATATGCAAACCCCAAATTAAGTATATAACATGCCATTATTACGTTTTCACTAATACAAAAAGTATAAGTTGGTTTTTCATGCATGAAACTAGCATAAATGGATTCCTTGCATTTTTCTGATAATTTTTCATATATAATTTACTTGATTTGGAGTTACGGTTGAATTTCTATGATTTTTTAGAAGTTTTAACTATTTTGTGGAATTTCCTGATTTAAATTAATACCAGAAAATGATATAATGCGTCAGCACAGCGTCATGCTTACATCAGCAGGTCAAAGGCAGTTGACCAGGTCAAACCTGACGTGTGGGGTCCACACGTCAGTGTCTGTGGTTAATCCTAATTTAAAATAAACCTAAACTGGTTTAGTTAATGGGGTGGGGCCCACGCATCAGTGACCCAATTAGCTAAACAGGGATTAATTAGTTGTTAAACTAATCCTAACTAAAACTTAACAGGGCCAGGGCCCACATGTCAGCGAGAGAGAGGGGGGTGGTCAACTGGGCTATGGGGGGTCAAACCACGCCGGTCAAAGGTCAGCGGTCGCCGGCGGTTAGCCGCCGGCGAGTCCGAACGCGGCGGTGCGCTGCGGGTTCTGCCTACAGGGGGCCATTTGGCGCGCGGAGTATAGCTACGGGATGCGGACGCTCGTCCGCATCCAGCCGTGGTGGTGGCGCGGCTGGGGAGCGGCCGGAGTGGCGCCGGCGACGACGAGTGCGGCGGCCGGAGCTCGGGTGCGCGCGGGTTAGCGTTGCGGGGTGCAAGCGGGCAAGGAGAGGCACTAGTGAAGCTCAGCGCGGGGCAGCAAGCTCGGTGGACACGCGTCTGGGACCAAATGGTCACCGGAGCGTTGCCGCCGACGAGCTCAGGCGGCGGCGCAGTTCGGTCGACAAGGGGGTGACAGCTGCGGTGCGTAAACGAGCTCGGGAAGAGGGGGAATAGACGCAGAAACTCACAGCGGAGGCGACGGGGTGGTCAGCGGGCTCGGGGACGAGTCGGAGACGATGGTCGGGCGCCGGCGATCTCGGCGGCCGAGAGGTTGAAGACAACGGAATTGATGGCGAAGCAGAGCTCCCGGTGATGTGTGGCTCGACGATGAGGAGGAAGGCAATGAGGCGAATCCCTGGGGCACGTCAGGGAGGCGAGAGGGAGGTGGTGGCCGCGGCAACAGCGAGCGGTGGCGTCGGCTGCACTCGGCCGTCGCGGGGGGGAGGGTGACAGAGGAGGAGACGGGGACGAGGGAGAGTGAGAGGGGGTCGGGGAGGCTGCGTGGCAACTTCAGGGATGTCTGGAGGGAGGCGGTAAGCAGGAGGTGGCCGGCGCGTGCGCCGACGTGCGTCGGCCGCGCGCTCGGCGTCCTCCTGGCGGGAGGAGGAAGACCTCCCTGCCCCTGGTGGGCTGGGCCGCCAGGTGGGCTGGCCAGCTGGGCCGTCAGGTAAGGACAGGTAACCTTTTCCTTTTCCTGTTTTCTTTTTCTATTTCTGACATTTGTTTTGTAACTAAAAGAAATGTAAAAACATTTCCATAAATGCTGAAAATAATTGTGGCATCTAGATATAATATTCTCGAGGCCCTCACCAATTCCCAACATTTTTGGAGACATTAAAAATATTTATATAATTTAAACAGCTCCAAATCAAATACTTATGCATTGATTCAAAAATCCAAAATGTGTAGCAAAAATGTGCATCACCTCTGGTTGTTGTTCCCAACATTTTCCAAAGACCATGAACATTTTTGAAAAGCATTTTGGGTTCATTGAAATTCCACTTTTAATTTGAACCTATTTGAATTGCTTTGGTGCTAGGGTTTGCAACTTCCCCATTTCAATTTCATTTGAAATAATAACCATGATGCACAAAGCAAGCCTAGGACCATACCAAACTAGGGATGTAACAACTCGCCCCCACTCGAAAAAATCTCGTCCCGAGATTCAGGAGTTGGCGGAAAGAAAGCGGGTTACTCAAGTCGAAGACGATCTTCTCGCTCCCAAGTAGCTTCTCTCTCGGAATGATGAGACCATTGAACCTTGAGAAACTTGATGTTATGACGTCGAGTGACACGCTCTGCTTGATCCAGAATACGAACGGGGTACTCTCGATAAGTGAGGTTATCTTGAAGATCAAGCTTTTCATGGTCCACTCCGCGGATGGGATCCGAGAAGCAACGCCTGAGTTGAGAGACGTGGAAGACATCATGAACTCGAGAAAGGTGTGGGGGTAGTCCCAACTGGTAGGCAACCTCTCCTTGTTTAGCGAGAATGCGAAAAGGACCAATGTAACGAGGAGCCAACTTGCCCTTGATACCGAAACGATGGGTACCCTTCAAAGGAGTAACCCGAAGGTAAGCCTTGTCGCCAATTTCATAAGCCACTTCCTTATGACAACGGTCATACTGGCTCTTTTGACGAGATTGGGCTGTTTTCAAATTCTCACGAATGATGCGAACTTGCTCTTCTGCCTCCTGGATCATATCCGGTCCAAAGAATTATCTTTCGCCGGTTTCTGACCAGTTCAAAGGTGTTTGACATCTTCGTCCATACAGAATCTCGAAGGGTGCTTCCTTAAGACTGGATTGGTAGCTATTGTTATAAGCAAACTCGGCAAAGGGAAGACATTTCTCCCAATCCATACCGAATGATATAACGCAAGCTCTAAGCATGTCTTCGAGAATTTGGTTGACCCTTTCCACCTGACCACTTGATTGAGGGTGGAAAGCGGTACTGAAGGAAAGATGGGTGCCCATGGCAGTTTGGAAACTTTCCCAGAAATGAGAGGTGAAAAGACTGCCACGGTCTGAATTGATCTCTAGTGGAACACCATGGAGTGACACTATTCGGGAGACATACAAGTCAGTGAGCTGACTAGCAGTGATACTCTCTCGAACAGGTAGGAAGTGAGCCACTTTGGAGAGACGATCAATGACTACGAAGATAGCATTATTTCCTTTCTTGGTCCTGGGAAAGCCGGTGATGAAATCCATACCAACTTTGTCCCATTTCCACTCGGGAATAGCTAAAGGTTGAAGGGTGCCAGGAGGTCTTTGATGCTCTTCCTTAACGCGACGACAAACATCATAGTTGGCAATATACTAAGCGATTTCTCTCTTCATCCTAGTCCACCAGAACCTTTGGCGTAGGTCCTGATACATCTTTGTACTACCGGGATGAATCGTGAGAGGGGATTCATGGGCCTCCTTAAGGATCAGTTGCTGCATCCGTTGACATTTGGGAACCACGAAACGATTACCAAAGTAAACAACACCTCGTTCATCCATAGAGAAACAGTTGGCAACTCCCTTGGAAATATTCTTCTTGATTCGGGAGATTCCCGTATCATGCTTCTGAGCCTCTATGATCTGATCCGTAAGGGTAGGTTTTGCCACCAAGGTAGAAAGGAAACCATGAGGAGCTATGTGAAGGTTAAGCTTACAGAATTCCTCATGGAGGGGTGGTTGACAATGTTGCAACATGAGGTTGTTGCAATAGGATTTACGACTTAAAGCATCAGCCATGGCATTGGCTTTGCCTGGGGTGTAGGTGATTCCTAGGTCATAATCCGAGATCAACTCCAACCAACGTCTCTATCTGAGATTCAGATCCAGTTGGGTGAAGATATACTTGAGACTCTGATGGTCAGTGTAGATTTCGCAATGGTTACCAAGAAGGTAACGTCGCCAAGTCTTAAGTGCATAGACTACGGCTGCAAGCTCTAGATCATGTGTAGGATAATTTTCCTCATGTGGATGCAACTGTCGAGATGCATAGGCAATCACATGACGATCCTGCATAAGAATGCAACCTAGTCCTTGACGCGAAGCATCGCAATACATAACAAAGTCTTTAGTGAAATCCGGTGGAATGAGTATGGGCGCAGAAGTCAGGCGTCTTTTCAGTTCCTAAAAACTATGCTCACACTGTGGGGTCCACTCAAACCTTTTATCTTTCTTGAGAAGCTCCGTGAGGTGTTTGGCTACTTTGGAGAAGTTTTCAACGAAGCAGCGACAATAACTGGCTAGACCAAGGAAACTCCTAACTTGTTTGACCGTTTCAGGTGGAGTCCAATCGAGAACGGCTTTGACTCTCTCGGGATTGACAGAAATGCCCTTACCAGAGATCACGTGGCCCAGATAGGTCACTTCTGGCAACCAAAATTCACATTTGGAGAACTTGGCATAAAGGCGATGCTCTCTGAGTTTTTCTAACACAATCCTAAGATGTTCAGCATGCTCTTCCTCGTTCCTCGAGTAAATAAGAATATCATCGAGATAAACCATGCCGAACTTATCTAAGTACTCCATAAAGATCGAGTTCATCAAGCGAGAGAAAGTAGCTTGAGCATTGGTTAGGCCAAAAGACATCACGGTGTACTCGTATTGACCATAACGAGTGACAAAGGCCGTTTTGGGGATGTCCCCATTTTTTATCTTGATTTGGTGGTAGCCTAACCTCAAATCCATCTTGGAAAAGACTGAGGATCCAGCGAGCTGATCATACAGGTCGTTGATCCTGGGGAGCGGGTACTTGTTCTTTATCGTGACCAAATTAACGGGACGATAATCTACAACCATCCGATCCGTACCATCCTTCTTCTTGACGAAGAGGACAGGACAAGCCCAAGGAGAAGAACTGGGACGGATGAAACCCTTTTGCAAGGACTCATCAAGTTGTTTCCTAAGCTCAGCTAACTCCAAAGGTGCCATCTTGTATGGTCTCCAAGAGATTGGAACAGTTCCTGGGATAAGTTCTATGACAAACTCTACATCTCTGTCAGGTGGGACACCTGGCAGTTCTTCTGGAAAAACATCCGGGAAGTCACGGACTACCGGAATATCTTCAAGGTCTGGAAGAGGGCTCGCATTAAGAGAATAGAGTTGACGCCTTGCAACTCTAGTGGAGACAGTGACTATTTTGCCAGATGGATCTGTAAGTTGAACAAATCTGGTGTAACAATCGATCTTGGCATGATGAGTTGTCATCCAGTCCATACCCAAGATGATGTTAATATCAGAAGACTTGAGAGATATCATAGAAGCAAGGAATACCAGTCTGTCAACAAGGATTTCATTACCATGGCTTACCTTGGAGGTTTGCCATTTGGAACCGGGAGTCTGAATTATTAGTGGAGTTGGCATATCACAAAATGACATGTCATGCAACCGAGCATAACCTTTGGATATGAAGGAGTGGGATGCTCCAGTGTCGAACAGAACTGAAGCTGGGTGACAATTGACAAGAAGCGTACCCAGTACAACGTCGGGATCATCTTGAGCTCCTATAGCTGGGACATGGTGCACACATGCTCGTTCATTGGAGGTTGTCTTGGTACTGATCATCTTGCCTGATGGCTTTTCATGGCCAACAGACCTCTCAGACTGGGGTGGAGTATAATTGGACTGAGGGCAGTCACGTGCGTAGTGTCCTGGTTCTCCGCAGGTGAAGCAAGTTCCTGAGGTAGGACGTGGACCTACCTTGGCAAGTGGTCCACTAATAGGCCTGGGTGGAGCATGTTGCTGAGTTGGGTGAGGCGCCACATCGGATGGCCTCGGTGCATATCCAGGTGGAAGAGCTGAGTTCGAAATCCAAATCCGTCGCTTCTGAGAGCCAGAGCGGAAGGAAGAACCCAGATCACGGTTGTGCTTTCGAGACTCCTCGTAAGTGAGTTGAGCGGTCTCTGCATTAATGGCCTTGTTCACAAGAGCCTGGAAAGTATCACAATGATGCAGGTGGAGATCACGACGCAACTTAGGGTTGAGACCCTTCCGGAACCTAGCCTGCTTCTTAGCGTCCATGGACACTTCTTCTGTAGCATAGCGGGCAAGGTTTCCAAACTCCCTACTGTAAGCATCAACAGGCAGCTTACCCTGGGCAAAACTACAGAACTCTTCCTTCTTGCGGTCAATGAGAGCCTGAGGAATGTGGTGCTCACGAAAAGCCTCGGTGAAATCCTTCCAGGTAGGAATCTGACCAGCTGGGAGCATAGCCTCATAGGTCTGCCACCAAATACTAGCAGGACCTTCCAGGTGATAAGTAGCATAGGTGACCTTGTCACTTTCAGCGACGTTCGCAGAATGCAACTTGTGAGTGATGCTCCGGAGCCAGTCATCCGCATCGAGTGGCTCAATGGAATGATGGAAGGTGGGTGGTTTCAGACCAATGAAGTCGGCGATGGAAACCAACTTCTTACGCTGATGTGCGGTATTCTGCTCAATCTGTGCCAGCAAGCGGTTAGTCTCACGCTTGTTCCTCTCAGATGCTAACAAGAACTCGGCCATCAAAGGCTGATCAGGAGGATCCTCGTCCCTACCATCTCCGTGATTCTTGCTATGAGCAACTAAACCTCGGTTAGCATACGGCATCCTGGCACAGAAACCAAGGAAACAAGGATAGAATTAGCATCGACATAGGGTGCGGAATGTAATGCAAAAGCATTGGAAATTCTTGAAATCCTAGGACAATTTCGGCAGCATAACGGCTGTAAATTCTCCAAAGGAATTTTGAGACATTCATCGAAGGAATAGCATAATCAATCAGCATCATAATTTCAAGGTTCTGGGTCAAACTGAGGACACACGGAAGTAGCAGAACTGTATGGAGACACAACCCAACAATCCTCAGACCTTACGGTTTAGTAACACGTCATCCTAAGAGATAGAGGAGAAGCCTAGGCCTTAACCCTCGTAGAAAAGAAGGGGCTGACTCAGAAAGAATGACATGAGGTAAAGGAGTAAAAAGAGCCTTACGTTCCCTTCCACAATCAATTCCCTTATATAACTAAAGCATTTCTAGACTCAACTTCGACCAGTTTGGCTTGATAATGCTACAGTCAGTCAAGCTCTGATACCAATGCTGTCGGGACCCCGATCCTAAATCACACCGATCTAGCATGTAACACTTCATATCACTTTGCGGCCTCACGCACGGTATTCCCACGAGTGCCACCTTACCTAGCCCGGGACCGTTTGCGCCTTTTGGCTCATGTATATGATAGTGTCGCTAGCATCCATATGAAAAAGAACCCGGGCCGACATGGCTAGTCGTGAATCCAAAGCGGCACTAACCCATGAGGACAGGCATACATGAACCACATCGAGCATGTCGGTCATCAACATGTGAATTCGGGCTGTAGCACCAGGCTAACAGGACTCCGGATTTCACCGCGTGACATATCCCCGAAGGGACAGACACAGGAACGAAGTGAAACACATGCCGGCCAGTCAAGTGATCCGAGCAGTAGTGCTGGGCTAGCAGGACTCCGGTGAACCGGGCTGTAGTGGACTACTATGGCTCAAGGAAGCACTAGACTACATTTCCTCATAAGAGAGGCTGCCAAGGACAAACAACTAGGTTGTCGGATCCCACACATAGCAATACACGTTACACGTACGCATAACATGCAAGTATGTGTTGTACATCATGGCATCACAACATAACTCAAACTCATATAGATAAAGGCCCGGAAGAGCCACATAGCATTCAATACAAACAGGGGTCTCATGACCCATCATTCAGAGCATACAAGCAACAGAAGCATTACATGTCTGAGTACAGACAACTACAAAAGGAAAAGACTAAGAAGCCTGACTAAACACGACCCTCCCAAGGGTACAAGATCGTAGCTGGGATACCGGCTACTCGTCGAAGTCACTAGGGTAACCAACTACAAAACATAAAAGAGAAAACGTGAGTACAAAGGTACTCAGCAAGTCTTACATCAGAACTATCTACATATGCAACATTATCAACAAAGGAGGTGGTGGGGTTTAACAACAGCAAGCCAGCTTTGACTCAGTGGCTAACCTATACTACGAGTATCAGAAACTTCTTTGAGGTGAGAAGACGCACACGAGTCCACATATTCACCAAATCAATACTCCACTATGGATCCGTTCCCATCTCCCTACGAGAAGGCCATCCATAGTACTCACGCTTATCTTGCGGATTTTAGAGTATCCACTTCTGTTGTCTATGTACTACATAAGTCCTCCAAGTTTCCATATCCAAGGGAAACGGCTATTCGAATAGATAATATTGACCCTGCATGGGTGTACTTCGTCACACACGCTCTCGCCACTTATAGCCCTGTACACGTCATGTACCTCGGCAACCTTCAAGCGGAAGCCGGGCGAGGGTGTCGGCCACGACCTGACTAATTACACGAGTCTCTCGTCCAGGTTTATCGCCTATTCGGGTTCCATCCGCAAGGAGATCCGGCCGGGGTGTCACTCACGGCCCCAAACGATGTGTGCAGGGTTCCCAAGTCCACCATCCGGGTGCCACTTGGTACACCATGCCACGGTGCCTAGTCTGTCCCAAACCCGTCCCGTCGGACACCACCTGGTAGACAAGTAGCACTACCTACAAACGCCAGAAACTAGTTGCAACTCCTGGACAGAGATCAAGCGGATTAATAAGCCGAGAGGGGCCGGATAACCGGAACCCAATGTGTGGTAGTAACTGGACTTGGATAACATACACAGAACTCAGTACTTAAGGACGGTTCCAATGAGACAACCCACCATGTACTCCTACATGGCCTCTCATCGCTACCTTTACCAAAACGTGTTCACACACTTAGCCTTTACCGGTAGGACATGTTCACCACTCCGATTCATTCCCGATGAATCAGACCTGACACAACTCTAAGCATAGCTGGCATAAAGAAAACAAGCATGGTTGAGCAGGCACATTAAGGCTCAAGCAACTCCTACTCATGCTAGTGGGTTTCAACTATTTACTGTGGCAATGAAAGGTCATGCAGAGGAATGAGTTCAGCTACCGTAGCAGAAAGTAGCAGTTTGAATCGTTGTTGTCCAAATGCAGTAAAAGGAGAAGGAGCGAGAGAGTTGGATTTATCGAGATGCTCAAGGGGGTTTGCTTGCCTGATAGATCGATGAAGAAGCACTGCTCCTCAGACAGGTACTCGGGACACCTTCCGGAGTAGAACCTATCAAGAGGGAACGGTGCCGGCAATCAATAAACAACCATATGCAACAATATGATGCATGAAGATGACATTCAAAGATGCTATGATTTGCCCTAATGCATCTAGCATCAATTTGGTTGAAGTCCATATGAACCAAGGGTTCATATGCAAACCCCAAATTAAGTATATAACATGCCATTATTACGTTTTCACTTATACAAAAAGTATAAGTTGGTTTTTCATGCATGAAACTAGCATAAATGGATTCCTTGCATTTTCTTGATAATTTTTGATATATAATTTATTTGATTTGGAGTTACGGTTGAATTTCTATGATTTTTAGAAGTTTTAACTATTTTGTGGAATTTCCTGATTTAAATTAATACCAGAAAATGATATGATGCGTCAGCACAGTGTCATGCTTACGTCAGCAGGTCAAAGGCGGCTGACCAGGTCAAACCTGACGTGTGGGGTCCACACGTCAGTGTTTGTGGTTAATCCTAATTTAAAATAAACCTAAACTGGTTTAGTTAATGGGGTTGGGCCCACGCGTCAGTGATCCAATTAGCTAAACAGGGATTAATTAGTTGTTAAACTAATCCTAACTAAAACTTAACAGGGTCGGGGCCCACATGTCAGCGAGAGAGAGGGGGTGGTCAACTGGGCTGTGGGGGTCAAACCACGCCGGTCAAAGGTCAGCGGTCGCCGGCGGTTAGCCGCCAGCGAGTCCGAACGCGGCGGTGCGCTGCGGGTTCTACCTACAAGGGCCCATTTGGCGCGCGGAGTATAGCTACGGGATGCGGACGCTCGTCCGAATCCAGCCGTGGTGGTGTCACGGCCGGGGAGCGGCCGGAGTGGCGCCGGCGACGACGAGTGCGGCAGCCGGAGCTTGAGTACGCGCGGGGTTAGCATTGCGGGGTGCAAACAGGCAAGGGGAGGCGCTAGCGAAGCTCAGCGCGGGGTAGCAAGCTCGGTGGGCACGCGTCTGGGACCAAATGGTCACCGGAGCGTTGCCGCCGACGAGCTCGGGCGGCGGCGCAGTTCGGTCGACAAGGGGGCGACGGCTGCGGGGCGTAAACGAGCTCGGGAAGAGGGGGAACAGAAGCAGAAACTCACAGCGGAGGCAACGGGATGGTCAACGGGCTCGGGGACGAATCGGAGACGACGGTCGGGCACTGGTGATCTCGGCGGCCGAGAGGTTGAAGATGACGGAATTGATGGCGAAGCAGAGCTCCCGGCGATGTGTGGCTCAACGATGAGGACGAAGGCGACGAGGCGAATCCCTGGGGCATGTCGGGGAGGCGAGAGGGAGGTGGTGGCCGCGGCAACGACGAGCGGTGGCGTCGGCTGCACTCGGCCGTCGCGGGGGGGAAGGGTGACAGAGGAGGAGATGCGGACGAGGGAGAGTGAGAGGGGGTCGTGGAGGTTGCGTGGCAACTCCAGGGATGTCCGGAGGGAGGCGGTAAGCAGGAGGTGGCCGGGCGTGCGCCGGCCACGCGCTCGGCGTCCTCCTGGCGGGAGGAGGAAGACCTCCCTGCTCCTGGTGGGCTGGGCCACCAGGTGGGTTGGCCAGCTGGGCCGGCAGGTAAGGATAGGTAACCTTTTCCTTTTCCTGTTTTCTTTTTCTATTTCTGACATTTGTTTTGTAACTAAAAGAAATGTAAAAACATTTCCATAAATGCTGAAAATAATTGTGGCATCTAGATATAATATTCTAGAGGCCCTCACCAATTCCCAACATTTTTGGAGCCATTAAAAATATTTATATAATTTAAACAGCTCCAAATCAAATACTTATGCATTGATTCAAAAATCCAAAATGTGTAGCAAAAATGTGCATCACCTCTGGTTGTTGTTCCCGGCATTTTCCAAAGACCATGAACATTTTTGAAAAGCATTTTGGGTTCATTCAAATTCCACTTTTAATTTGAACCTATTTGAATTGCTTTGCTGATAGGGTTTGCAACTTCCCCATTTCAATTTCATTTGAAATAATAACCATGATGCACAAAGCAAGCCTAGGACCATACCAAACTAGGGATGTGACACAGCCCCGAGGGAGAACTACTCCCTCCTCGTCATGGAGAGCACCGGGATGATGAAGATGGCCACCGGAGAGGGATTGGCCCCTCTGGCAGGTTGCGGAACGGGTCTAGATTGCCTTTCAGTGGCTATAGAGGCTTTTGGCGGCGAAACTCCCGATCTATTGTGCTCCCGGATATTTTTAGGGTGTATGGAGATATATAGGCGGAAGAAGTACGTCAGGGGGGGCACGAGGGGCCCACGAGGGTGGAGGGCGCGCCCTAGGGGGGTGGGCGCGCCCCCTACCTCGTGGCCTCCTCGAAGGTCCCCTGACGTGCACTCCAAGTCTTTTGGGCTTCTTTCCATCCAAAAATGTGTTGGGTGAAGTTTCAGGTCAATTGGACTCCGTTTGGTTTTCCTTTTCTCCGATATTCTAAAACAAGGTAGAAACAGAAACTGGCACTGGGCTCTGGGTTAATAGGTTAGTCCCAAAAATGATATAAAAGTGTATAATAAAGCCCATAAACATCCAAAACAGTAGATAATATAGCATGGAACAATCAAAAAGAGAAAATTCCTTATTTGACACTGTCTTAAAATCTAGTTCCTTATTTGACACTAGAAAAGTTTTCTTACCTATTTGACACTAGACCTAAATTTTATTCCCTATACGACACTTCCGTCCATTTTGAGCCTAAATGACACCTGAAAAGACGATTTTGCCCCTCATGCGGTATGTGTGCGCGCGTGCGTGTGCTGTTGCGGGTGTGGGTGCACGCACACATGTGTGCTGCTGCTACTGCATGTGTGTGTGCATGTGTGCTGCTGCGTGTGTGTTTGCTACTGCGTGTGTACGTGCGCGCGTGTGTGTGTGCTGTTGCGTGCCTATGTGCTGCCTGCAAGTGTGTTGCTGCTGTTGCGTGTGTGTGTGTGTATGTGGGTGTGTGTTACGTGCGTGTGTGTTGCTACGTGCGCGTGCGCGTGCATGTGTGTTGCTGCGTGTGTGTGCGTGTGTGTGTGTGCACGCGGGCGTTCGTGTGTGTTGGTGCATGTGTATGTGCTGCTGCGTGTGAGCTCCAGCCTTCGCACTGATGTTGCGTCTGTGCGCTATTGCCTCCCACATACATACCACATGAGGGGCAAAAGAGTCTTTTCAGGTGTCATTTAGGCTCAAAATGGACGAAAATGTCATATAGGGAATAAAATTTAGAACTTGTGTCAAATAGGGAAGAAAAACTTTTCCAGTGTCAAATAAGGAAGCAGATTTTAAGATGGTGTCAAATAAGGAATTTTCTCAATCAAAAATTATAGATACGTAGGAGACGTATCAATATCCCAAGCTTAATTCCTGCTCGTCCTCAAGTAGGTAAGTGATAAAAAACCGAATTTTTGATGCGGAGTGCTACTTGGCATAATTTCAATGTAATTCTTCTTAATTGTGGCATGAATATTAAGATCTGAAAGATCCAAGACAAAAGTTCATATTGACATAAAAATAATAATACTTCAAGCATACTAACTAAGCAATTATATCTTCTCAAAATAACATGGCCAAAGAAAGCTATCCCTACAAAATCATATAGTCTGGCTATGCTCCATCTTCACGACACAAAATATTAAAATCATGCACAACCCCGATGACAAGCCAAGCAATTGTTTCATACTTTTGATGTTCTCAAACCTTTTCAATCTTCATGCAATACATGAGCATGAGCCATGGACATAGCACTATAGGTGGAATAGAATGGTGGCTGTGGAGGAGACAAAAAGGAGAAGATAGTCTCACATCAACTAGGCGTATCAACGGGCTATGGATATGCCCATCAATAGATATCAATGTGAGTGAGTATGGATTGCCATGCAACGGATGCACTAGAGCATAAGTGTATGAAAGCTCAACAAAAGAAACTAGTGGATGTGCATCCAACTTGCTTGCTCACGAAGACCTAGGGCATTTTGAGGAAGCCCATCATTGGAATATACAAGCCAAGTTCTATAATGAAAGATTCCCACTAGTATATGAAAGTGACAACATAGGAGACTCTCTATCATGAAGATCATGGTGCTACTTTGAAGCACAAGTGTGGTAAAAGGATAGTAACATTGTCCCTTCTCTCTTTTTCTCTCATTTTTTTATTTTTTTATTTTTTTTATTTGGGCCTTTTTTTCTTTTTTATGGCCTCTTTTATATCTCTTTTTTTATTTGGGCTTCTTTGGCCTCTTTTATTTATTTTTCATCCGGAGTCTCATCCCGACTTGTGGGGGAATCATAGTCTCCATCATCCTTTCCTCACTGGGACAATGCTCTAATAATGATGATCATCACACTTTTATTTTTGTTACAACTCAACAATTACAGCTCGATACTTAGAACAAAATATGACTCTATGTGAATGCCTCCGGTAGTGTTCGGGATATGCAATGATGCATGAGTGATAAGTATGAAAGAATTATGAACGGTGGCTTTGCCACAAATACTATGTCAACTACATGATCATGCTAAGCAATATGACAATGATGGGGTGTGTCATAAACGGAACGGTGGAAAGTTGCATGGCAATATATCTCGGAATGGCTATGGAAATGCCATAATAGGTAGGTATGGTGGCTGTTTTGAGGAAAGTATATGGTGGGCGTATGATACCGATGAAAGGTGCACGGTATTAGAGAGGCTAGCAAAGGTGGAATGGTGAGAGTGCGTATAATCCATGGACTCAACATTAGTCATAAAGAACTCATATACTTATAGCAAAAATCTACAAGTTATCAAAGCAAAGTACTACGCGCATGCTCCTAGGGGATAGATTGGTAGGAAAAGACCATCGCTCGTCCCCGACCGCCACTCATAAGGAGGACAATCAATAAATAAATCATGCATGTCGGCGTTCTGGGAACGGGGGTCCCCAGACTTGCCTGCCTGCGGCCTGCGGCGTGGCTCAAAAGGGGGCCCAGCGCGGCCCATCTTCACCAACACGGACCCAAGACCCTCGCGAGGGGCCAAGCCTCACGGCGCGGACGACACAGAGCTTCCTCAGGCACGGCCTCATCAGGCTGGCTCGCAAGGAGGCGGAGAGATCAAGGCGGGGCACCTCACGAGGCGCCCGTGACGCAAGCCATGACGACCAAGGGTGCCAGGCGGGCGCCAGCCCGCGCAGTGTCCTCCTTTCCTCTTTGGTGCAAAGGGAGCAAGCACAGGCGAGAGCATCAAGCAAAGGCACCCGTTTCGGTGCAACGAGACCAGGACCAGTCCAACGGCAGGGACGAAGTCATTGTGGAGTCCAACGGCAGGCGAGGACCAACTTTAGTCAGGATAAGTGTACCAGATGTTCCCCTTCAAAACGGCCAATTGTTGGCGCCCTTCCCGCTCAATATTTGGGAAGAGGCCCAGGGACTTTGCCTCTAAATAGGACTAGCCACCCACAGAGTAGAGGGGGGAAAATTGGAGCGAGAATCGAGAAGAGAGAGAGAAGGGTAACTGAACCCCTCCTAGTAGCTCATCCCCTCAGCCAAGAACAGACCCTCGCGAGGCTATTCTTCCTTGTATTTCTCATCATCATCAGCCCAAGAGGCAATCCACCACACCACACACTGGAGTAGGGTATTACACCACAACGGTGGCCCGAACTAGTATAAACCCTATGTCTCTTGTGCTGTTCTTTCCATAGCTTAGATCTTAGCGAGGCGGAGGGGTGCAGGTAGGTAGAAGGTGAAATCTCCGTGCGCACCCCAGTGTTCGAACCTCAAGGGTCTGCCGGAACCCGAAATCTGACATTTGGCGCGCCAGGTAGGGGTGCGCCGGAATCCACCTTCTACCGCTTCGTGTCCCGTCACGACGTCATCACCATGTCCGGCGACCAGGCGGGCAACCCAGATCTTTGGGTGGCGTGGCCCGCCAGCGCAGAGCCGCTCGCCTCGGGTGACCCCGTGCCCCAGGCAGCTCGTGGTCCGCAGGGCGCTGCGGGCCGCGGGCGACGCGGACAGGCTTCGACAGCTCTCACACCGCGGCAGGCGCGGTCGGCAGCAAGGGCCTCCAATCATGCCGCGACCACGACACCGTACACCCGCCGGGAGCAGGCGAACTCGAGGGCCGCGCTCACGGTGGCCCGAGAGCTGCTGAAGTGCAGGCTGCTGGAGGGCGGCCGCGACATGCTGCTGGAGCGGGTGGCAGAGTTCCTGGGCTTTGCCGCCTCACGGGCTCACCCCTTTTGCACCCAGCTCCCATCTCAAGCCCAGGGCGGCCGCGCGGGGGCTCCGTGCGCGCCCATGGGCTCCAAGGCTACTCCAACGCCAGCGAAGCTGTCGGCACCGTAACAGCGGCGGCGCTGCCCCCGCTCCCGGTCCGTGAAGAAGAAGGACTCGACGCAACCCACGGCCCTAGTGGACAGCCGCGCTACCACCCCATGGTGGGCGCATCAAGCAGAGCTGCATGGCACGTGGAGCACTACGGCGTGGCCTTCGGGATGACGGCGCCAGAAGAATACGTGCCCCACATGATGGACCAAGGGCACCCTCACGAGGGCGAACAAGGCTCGCTCCTCAGCCCAAGCTGGGGGGACGAGGCGCCAGAAGCTGAGCTCTTCCAGGAGCCCCGGGACGGTCCCACCGGCCACGCTGGAGGCAGCGATTATCGGGTACCGCTAATTTCTCAGGAGCAGCCATATGCTAATCATTGATCGTAGGAGGTGCAGGTCGCCACAGCGAGCAGCTGCCGCGCTCCCACAGTCTCCTACCCCTCGGGAGGAGGGCGCAGGGGGCTGCAGCAGAGGGGCCGAGATCCGACATCACCACCGCGGCGTTCGGAGCAAGGTGTTCTCAGGAGGTAGGCCCTCTGCTGGGGAGGTGCCTCATGGCCTGCCCCTGGCGGAGGACCCGTGGTCATCGGGGGAACCGCTGGCGACCAATCTACCCCTTCGGCGGCGTCCTGGTTTCCGGTCGTCATTGATGGCACTAGAGTGTGGCACAAGGCAGGGCCCTCATCTGGCGATATGAAGCAAGGACGGTACCTGTGAAGAAGGCCCAGTGCCTGTGAAGCTCGCCGCCCCATGACACTCTCACGTAATAATGAGTGGGGCTATAGACGCCCCGGAGTCTCAGGGGTGCCGGCCTCAGGCCCTGGGCTCCCTCCCATGCCCAGTGGCAGCACTTAGCTCCGCACTGGTGAGAAGACGTCCAAGTCTAGATTAGGTGCTGGACGCGGCCGTTTGTCTACTTTCATTGCTTTTCCCTTCGGTTGTCACTTTTCCCTGCTGGATTTAAGTTGGATTCGAATTTGAGATTTGCGTGTGTAAGCAGAAGGGGTGCTTAGTCTCGTTCGAGCAATTTCTCACGTTTTGATTGCCACTTCGCCTCAGCTGCCTCGCCTCATTTGCCCCTCGCGAGCCGGGTCAGGCCCAGCTTGCGCGCAGCCCAGACTGCCGCCACCGCATCCTCTCATGAGGGTTTTTTTACTGCAGATCCTACGGATTCGATCAGGGAACACTCGGGACACCACAGCCTCCCACAGGCTACCTCAGGGCCCGCACGGGACAAAGGTAAACAAGCCGACCAGCGCGTGGGTTAAGCCAACCACTTGGCGCGGGCGCATGGGCAATGTAACGTCTACTAATATGATGAACACAAGTTTTACATGAGGGGCTCCCCCTCCAAAATGCTCTCACAACCATCAGGCCAAAACCTGAGTTCTATTCATGCAGGGTAAGGAAGTAGGAACAATGCACAATCAGTCGGATAAATCCCCCAATGCGTCCTCAGGAGCACCACCCGAACCGCTGCTGGCGTTGCTAGACTCGCCATCGCTGTCTGCGTCACCGCCAGCGGCGGCAGGGCCGTTCACCACACCGCCCTCGTCGGCAGCCACGATCACGCCGTCGTTGTCTGAAGCGAAGGCCCTGACAAGAGCATCCACATTGTCTTCCACCCAGTGCGCCAAGTCGTCTCGGACGGCCTGGGGGACTGGGGCGATGGCGGCGTCGAAATCGAAGTAGGGATCCATGTTCCGGAGATGGCTGAAGACGCGAGAAAAGGCGTGCCCGAGCAGGGCGCGGCTCCTCTCCTCCACCAACCTGTCAGCCCTGACCAACCGCGCCTCCAGCTGCATCACCACATCGGTGAAGAACTGAAGGTTGCCGGCGTAGTTGACAGCGTGCGGCTCGCCAACAGCCGCCTCGCAGATGTTGCCCAAGGCTGTGTTGGCTCTCTCCCGGAGCGTGGTGAGCATGGGGCCGTGCTCACTCTAGGATCCGTCGCTGACGTATCTCGTCGGCATTCTGGCGCGCGACGACCTCAGCCTCCTCCACCCGCTGGCGAAGAAGGAGCACCTCGGCCTGGGAGGTGGTTGACTCCCCTTGCGCTACCTCAAGGGCGGCCCGAAAAGCATTGGCCCGCCGCGTCGCTTCCTCCAGCTTGGCCCTCAAGGCAGCAGTCCTACCTTCAGCCTCGGCCTGGATCAACCCCAGCCACTCCTCGAACTCGTGCTCGAGGTTCAAGCGCGCCGTCGCCACCCGATGTCTGACCTCCTCCAGGACACGGGCTTCCCATGCAGCGACATCATCCTCCGCCTGCGTCACCAAGCGCTCCCTCATCTCCAGACGGTCGTACTCGCGGGTATGTTCGGCGGCTTCCAGCGTCAGCGCCTCGTCACGCTTCTGGAGCTCTGCTGGGTCACCAGAGGCCACGTTCATCGACGCAAGGGCTGCCTTGTGCAGCTCCACTTGCTCCTCCAGTGAGGGGCACCAGGCCAGGAGCTCCTGAGCCCGCTCCTCCGCCGCCTCTTGCCGCCGGTCAGCTTCTCGGGCCTCCTCAGCGGCCCAAGATCGGGCCTCCTGAGAGGCCACCAGCGACGCCTTGGCCTCTGCATCGTCAAGATCGCACTGACGGCGCGCAAGGGCGATGGCGCCCTCCAGCTCACGCCTCTCTGCAGCCAGGCGCAGGCCCTCGGCCTCAAGTAGGCTCACTACATCAGCCGCCCTTCGAAGGAATCCTTGGTGAAGAGCACGATGCTCCCGGGCCTGCTCGAGCACGTCTTCGACACCATCATCTACCCCGAGCAAGCGCCGGGGGCCACGAATCAGCACTCCCCCTCCGGGCAGGGGGCTGGGGGCTGGCACCCTCGCGACGGCCGGGCACGCCACGCCAGAAGCCTGGCCTGGAGCCAGCCCGTCCCCATATGAAGAGCGTAGGGAGCGCCTCAGTCAATCGCAGCCCACGACCAGGCGAGAAGCCCACGACAGGCTGGCTATGCCACAAGAAGGCCCGCGAAGGAGGATCGCGAGGTGCCTAGGGCCACGATGCGCCTCGGGACGGTTCGCCTCTCCGATCGCCCTCACCACAAGGGCTCTGCTGCTCGGAGTGCTTGAGGACAGTGGAGGGGGTGAAGCCAAGGGGGACGGCACCTCAGCCGTCTCTGCGAGCTCGGCTGGAAGGGGCCTGCGGAGCAAGGATCAGTAAAAGCAACAGAAGGATCGGGAGCTGGGAAAGGAGAAGGCTTACTCATCTGTGGCGAAGTACTTCCTACGCTTCAGCAGGCGACAAGGGTAATCGTCGCCCAGGGCCTCCCTTCTCTTCCGGAGGGCCTCAAAGTCCACGCGGAAGCGGCCCAAGAGTTGAGCGCAGGGATCAACCTGTGACGAAGACGGAGCGTCAAGGCGATCCGCGTCAGGGGCGCCTGCCTGATGCACGCTGCCAATCGCCTCACCAAGAGAAGCGGCTGGAGCCTCAGGGGCCTCAGTCGTAGGCGCTGAGGGCAACTGCTTGCCACCCTTAGCCTCAGCAGCATGGGCCCCAAGAGCTGCTCCCTCGTGAGCATCGCCCGGCGCTGTCACCCCGCCAGGAGCCCCCTCGGCCTCTGGCACCTCATGCCTCCCTGCTCCGCCACTTGAGGAAGAGTCACCTTGGCCGACTGGAAGGGCGGTCACCATCATTGGGTTCTCGCGAGGCCCCTGGAGGCCGGCGGGGCGCGGCCCCCACTCATCAAAGATAGGCATCTGATTCACAAAATCGCCCCTGTTCTGGCAGAGGTACAGCAAGGCCCCTCCCTGCTGGATGCTGTGAGGGTTGGGGTCCCTAGTCAGGATCAAGAGCCCTGTCCTCAGCACTTCAGGTGTCAGGTCCTCTTCCTGGAGCCTCATACGATCATCACGCCTGCTGGAGGCCCACATCTGGTGGGAGTGGCGTTGGAGAGGAGCAACACAGCGTAGCAGGAACTCCTTCACCACCTTGGGCGCTGTCACGCCAAGCGACCTCAAGAACGCGAAGCGGTGCCAGACGAAGACGAGCCGGGGGCTCTCAAGTGTCTCCTGGCCCCAGCCCGAATTGGGGACAGCAGGCGAAGTTGGCTCCGATAGCAGGGGCTGGGCACCCCTACATCCACATACAGCCACCGCTCGCGGAACCTAGCCGCAGGCGGAGGGAGCCTGAAGTCAATCCCTGAGGTCGCTGTCTCAGACGCGGCAGCGAAGCTGACGCACGCCGAGCATTGGCTAGGGTCAACAAGACGCAGAGAGAAGAAGTGGCGCAGCAAGGCAACCGAAGGAAGGATGCCCATCATTGCCTCGCAAAAAAAGGCGAAGACCGAAAGAAGGGTGATGGATTCAGGACCCAGATGCATCATGTGGATCTGATGGTGGGAAAGCACGGCATTGAAGAAATCAGAAAAAGGGGGAAGCAAACCCGCCCACAGGGCGTCGGTGAAATACTGGACCTCGGTGACTATCATGTCGATGGAGAAGTGAGACGCGGGCCAGGCCGTCGTCCTCCCGCATTCGTTGAAGATAGTGTCCAGAGCCGAGCTGACCTTGCCCAAGCCCTCGGCGGGGGCCGCCAACGGCGGCGAGCAAGGCGGAGGCATGGGTTTCTTCCCTCTTCCCTTCTTCGTCGGAGCCATGGCGATGGGAAGGGGGGGGGAGGTTCGAGATTGGGTTGAAAACATAAGCTGGAGTTCGAGCAGAGGAAGGACAGAGGGCGCTCGAGCAACAGAAAGGGGAGCGGCTGTGTACGACTACGAGTCCGCCTAGCATGGCGCAAAATAATGGATGCCAACCGGGGCATCCCCAAGCTGAGACGCTTGAGACATCTTGAAATATTATCTTAGGGTGCCTTGGGCATCCCCAAGCTTGAGCTTTTGTGTCTCCTTAATTCCTCTCATATCACGGTCTCCCTAAATCTCAAAAGCTTCATCCACACAAAACTCAACAAGGAGTCATGAGATGAGTTAGTATAAACCATTGCAAAAACCTTATCATACAATATTGTAGCAAATCATTAAAATTATTATTCAACATTGCATACTAAATGCCTCTGCATATTTAATAGTCCTATCCTCAAATAGAATCATTAAAGAAGCAAACATATGCAAACAATGCAAACATAACAGCAATCTGCCTAAACAGGACAGTCTGTAAAGAATGCAGCAACATCCATACTTACCTAGATCCACAAATTATGAAACAAAATTCCCACTGTAGTAAATTTATCAAATCTTAATATGCAAAAGGTTTCAACATTTTATCACATTCTGACTTTTCTAGGGAATTATTGCAACACCGGTAAACTTTCTGTTTTCAAACAGCAACATGTGGACTTCGAACATAGGCATAGTAAAGGCTATCAATGCCACTTTTATTGAAATAAAAGATGCAAGACATTTTTCTAAATAACAGCAATCAAATCTTAACAAAATAAATTGACGCCCCAAGCAAAACACATATCATGTGGTGAATAAAAATATAGCTCCAAGTTACCGATGAATGAAGACGAAAGAGGGGATGCCTTCCGGGGAATCCCCAAGCTTAGGCTTTTGGTTGTCCTTGAATATTACCTTGGGGTTCCTTGGGCATCCCCAAGCTTAGGCTCTTGCCACTCCTTATTCCATAGTCCATCGAATCTTTACCCAAAACTTGAAAACTTCACAACACAAAACTTAACAGAAAACTCGTAAGCTCCGTTAGTATAAGAAAGTAAATAACCACTTCAAGGTACTGTAGTGAACTCATTATTTATTTATATTGGTGTTAAAACTAATGTATTCCAACTTCTCTATGGTTTATAAACTATTTTACTAGCCATAGATTCATCAAAATAAGTAAACAACACATGAAAAACAGAATCTGCCAAAAACAGAACAGTCTGTAGTAATCTGAATCAAACGTATACTTCTGGAACTCATAAAATTCTCAAATAAATTTATGGACCTGAGTAATTTATCTATTAATCATCAGCAAAAAGAATTAACTAAATATCACTCTCCAAATAAAAATGGAAGCAATTCTCGTGAGCGCTAAAGTTTCTGTTTTTTACAGCATGATCAACAAGACTTCTCCCAAGTCTTCCCAAAGGTTCTACTTGGCACAAACACTAATTAAAAGCATAAAACCACATATAAACGCAAAGAAAGGAAAAAAAAGCAAGGAACAAGAATAGGATTGGGTTGCCTCCCAACAAGCGCTATCGTTTAACGCCCCTAGCTAGGCATGATGATTTCAATGATGCTCACATAAAAGATAAGAATTGTAACATAAAGAGAGCATCATGAGGAATATGACTGGCACATTTAAGTCTAACCCACTTCCTATGCATAGGGATTTTGTGAGAAAACAACTTGTGGGAACAATAATCAACTATCATAGGAGGGTAAAAAAAAGCATAACTTCAAAACTTTAAGCACATAGAGAGGAAACTTGATATTATTGCAATTCCTACAAGCATATGTTCCTCTCTCATAATAATTTTCAGTAGCATCATGAATGAATTCAACAATATAACCAGCACCTAAAGCATTCTTTTCATGATCTACAAGCATAAAAAAATTATTACTCTTCACATAAGCAAAATTCTTCTCATTCGGGATAGTGGAAGTATCATAAGAGACTTGGATACTATAAATTGTTTCCACATTAAAAGAGTAGTGTTCAGAAAAGGGGTAACCATAACCATGACAAGTTTTATAAATATAATCCTCACTACTTTTTATAGCATATGTATCATCACAATAATTATCATAAGTAGGAGGCATGTTATTATCATTATAAATTTGCATATCAAAACTTGGGATAATAAAAATATCATCTTCATTAAGCGTAGCATCCCCAAGCTTGGGACAAACATTAATTGCATTAAATATATTCTCAAAAACATCATCTTCATCAAACATAGCATCCCCAAGCTTGGGCCTTTTCATATTATAAGCATAATCACTATCATCATTAATAGTATGGATAGCACCAATAGTATAGCAATTATCATATTCTTCCAAGCAAGTGCAAAAAAGATTTTAAAGATCATAAGAAGTATCATTATCTTCCACAATCATATTTTCATGAGGCGCAATAGTAATAGGAGCAGCACTATTTGGGAGAGATATCTTTTTACCTCTCTTCCTTTTTCTTTTCTTCTTCTTCACCACATCATGTGTGGGTTCAATCCTCTTTTTGGAGATCCTTATTAATGAGATTGGTTGAATAGGAGGCTCCTCCTCGTTACCTGATTCATCATAAGAAATAATAGGAGGATTTGGGAAGTCTCTTCCCTTTCATTAGTATTCTCTTCATCTTCTATTTGTTTTATTTTCTTTATGTAGTTGGCAATATACGGATTTTTAATACAATTCACCGCACAATATA
This sequence comes from Triticum monococcum, assembly GCA_034509565.1. Taxonomy (NCBI): domain Eukaryota; kingdom Viridiplantae; phylum Streptophyta; class Magnoliopsida; order Poales; family Poaceae; genus Triticum; species Triticum monococcum. Next base: position 164,863,604 of record CM067841.1, on the reverse strand, counting down.
TATAAATTTCCTCTAGATCAAATCCAAGAAGTTTATAACGGGCAAATTCTGGAAGATAATTAGTTATACGTTTCATTTCTTCGTAACTCGTAAGCAAACTAAGTTCATTATGATGTGCAAGGGAAATCAAGTCATCACAATTTTTGGACAAGATACGATCATGAAACAATTTTCATTGGTTATTGAAATGATCATGTTCATTACAAAGCTCACAAGTATGGCCAATATAATTTAAATTTTCAGCACATTCATCTAACCTTTCTTGCAACAATTTAGTTTCTAAGTACTTATACCTCTTGCAATATCTATCTTCCCTATTTGGTGTGTACGCACAGACCCAGTGTACTCCACAAAAATTGACATGTTTATAGGAGACATCATAACTAGTGCAATCATCATTAGTATCATGGATATTCAAAGAATTCGTACTAACAACATTGCAATCATGCTCATCATTCAAAGATTTAGTGCCAAACATTTTATAGATTTCTTCTAGCACTTGAGCACAATTATCCTTTCCATCATACTCACGAAAGATATTTAAAAGGTGAAGCGTATGAGACAAACTCAATTCCATTTTTTTTATAGTTTTCTCTTTATAAACTAAACTAGTGATAAAACAAGAAACTAAAAGACTCGATTGCAAGATCTAAAGATATACCTTCAAGTTCTAACCTCCCCGGCAACGGCGCCAGAAAAGAGCTTCTACACAACCTTCTTCTTGTAGACGTTGTTGGGCCTCCAAGTGCAGAGGTTTGTAGGACAGTAGCAAATTTCCCTCAAGTGGATGACCTAAGGTTTATCAATCCGTAGGAGGCGTAGGATGAAGATGGTCTCTCTCAAGCAACCCTGCAACCAAATAACAAAGAGTCTCTTGTGTCCCCAACACACCCAATACAATGGTAAATTGTATAGGTGCACTAGTTCGGCGAAGAGATGGTGATACAAGTGGTATATGGATAGTAGATATGGGTTTTTGTAATCTGGAAATATAAAAACAGTAAGGTAACTAATGATAAAAGTGAGCACAAACGGTATTGCAGTGCGTTGAAACAAGGCCTAGGGTTCATACTTTCGCTAGTGCAAGTTCCCTCAACAACAATAACATAAATGGATCATATAACTATCCCTCAGCATGCAACAAAGAGTCACTCCAAAGTCACTAATATAGGAGAACAGACGAAGAGATTATGGTAGGGTACGAAACCACCTCAAAGTTATTCTTTCCAATCAATCCGTTGGGCTATTCCTATAAGTGTCACAAACAGTCCTAGAGCTCGTACTAGAATAACACCTTAAGACACAAATCATCGAAAACCCTAATGTCACCAAGATACTCCAATGTCACCTCAAGTATCCGTGGGTATGATTATACGATATGCATCACACAATCTCAGATTCATCTATTCAACCAACACATAGGACCTCAAAGAGTGCCCCAAAGTTTCTACCAGAGAATCACGATGAAACCATGTGCCAACCCCTATGCATAGGTTCATGGGCGGAACCCGCAAGTTGGTCACCAAAACATACATCAAGTGAATCACGTGGTATCCCATTGTCATCACAGATACGCACGGCAAGACATACTTCAAGTGTTCTCAAATCTATAAAGACTCAATCCGATAAGATAACTTCAAAGGGGAAACTCAATTCATTACAAGAGAGTATAGGGGGAGGAGAAACATCATAGGATCCAAATATAATAGCAAAGCTCGCGATACATCAAGATCGTATCATCTCAAGAACACGAGAGAGAGAGAGAGATCAAACACATAGCTACTGGTACATACCCTCAGCCCCGAGGGAGAACTACTCCCTCCTCGTCATGGAGAGCACCGGGATGATGAAGATGGCCACCGGAGAGGGATTGCCCCCTCCGGCAAGGTGTCGGAACGGGTCTAGATTGGCTTTCGGTGGCTACGGAGGCTTCTGGTGGCGAAACTCCCGATCTATTGTGCTCCCGGATATTTTTAGGGTATATAGAGATATATAGGCGGAAGAAGTACATCAGGGGGGCCACGAGGGGCCCACGAGGGGCCCACGAGGGTGGAGGGCGCGCCTTAGGGGGGTGGGCGCGCCCCCCTACCTCGTGGCCTCCTCGAAGGTCCCCTGGCGTGCACTCCAAGTCTTCTGGGCTTCTTTCCTTCCAAAAATGAGTTCCGTGAAGTTTCAGGTCAATTCGACTCCGTTTGGTTTTCCTTTTCTGCGATATTCTAAAACAAGGTAAAAACAGAAACTGGCACTGGGCTCTAGGTTAATAGGTTAGTCCCAAAAACGATATAAAAATGTATAATAAAGCACATAAACATCCAAAACAGTAGATAATATAGCATGGAGCAATAAAAAATTATAGATACGTTGGAGACGTGTCAGCTACATACTCTGCATCGCCCATTTATACGTGTGGACGCACATGGTCCTGGCATGTCCCATACATCTATTTTGCTATTGTTAATCTAAGAATGCCGCCAGAAAATTGAAGCAATGCCACTGTTAAAAGTAAATTACATTTTTTAACGAATGTTGTTTCAAGAGAATGTCTCTGTTAATATGAATCAATGCAACCGTTTTAGAAATGCTACTGTCCTACATTGTTTTCCATCCAAGATAAGTTAGATGCTTCTTTCTGTCACCATTTGTTTCATCCTCCTTTATCAGCAAGTAATTGTTTCCTTTTTGCCTCTGTTAAAACAGGGGTATCGATTCAACTTGTTGCTATTGCGACATTTTGCTTCGCTACTCGAAACACTTATGTTTTAAGAGTGTTTTGTGCAGTTCAACATGAATGTCACACCGGTGACTTTGCTTAATTTTGGTGGAACGCTTCCATCACAATCTTCGTCGGCGTCGACAACATTTCAGGGGCCGATCGAGGTTGAAAAACCGAGTTTCGGATGATTTTATCTTTGACGTGTACTCTACCACTCTTCAGTGAGCCCACCCACGGACAGATATATGGACAATAACATATAGAGAAATGCACCATCCTTCCATTTCAAACTGGAAAGACTACAGGTTCAGTCAGGACAACAGGAGGAGGCTCTTCGTTGCATCGAAACCCAATTATTCATTCTTTACATGGTCTATCACCCGACCCGCTACCACCCTCATTTTTTCACCAGCAGATGCATTATTCTTAAATGATAAAGTACATAATAGCTCTTCCTCATTATGTTTATGCACACAAAAAATAATAGTGCATCCCGAATTGTGCAAGATGGCTCGTCAGCGCGATCAACTTACCCTGAAGGTTGAATTCGCGGGCCGTCCCCCGATGTTGTATCCACAGAAGGACCACAATTTGGCAATACGGACTCAATTTGAGCTCCATCACCCGCTAAAACAATCAGAACTAAACATGGTACGCGCCCATCACCCTCTTCATCGGCGTCGACAACAAATCTCGGGCCGGACCGATGTTGAAAAACCGAGTTTCGGACGATTTTATCTTTGACGTGTACTCTACCACCCTTTTGTGAGCTCACCGCCGGACAGGTATCTGGACAATAACATATTGAGCAATGCACCATCCGTCCATTTCAAACCGGAAAGACTACAGGTTCAGTCAGGAGAAAGGAGGAGGCTCTTTGTTGCATCGAAACCCAAGTATTCATGCTTTACGTGGTCTATCGCCGCCCCGCTGCCACCCTCATTTTTTCACCAGCAGATGCATTATTCTTAAATGATAAATTACATAACAGCTCTTCCTCATTATGTTTATGAACACGAAAAATAATAGAGCATCTCGAATGGTGCAAGGTGGCTCGTCGGCCTTATCAACTTACCCTGAAAGTTGATTTCATGGGCCGTCCCCTGATGTCGTGTCCACAGAAGGACCACTATTTGGCCATACAAACTCCATTTGAGCACCATAACCCGCCAAAATGATCACAACTAAATGTGGTATGCGTCCATCACCCTCTTCGTCGGCGTCGACAACATTTCGGGGGCCGGATCCAATTTGAAAAACCGAGTTTCAGATGATTTTATCTTTGACATGTACTCTACCAACCTTCTGTGAGCTCATCCACAGACATATATATGGACAATAACATATAGAGCAATGCACCATCCTTCCATTTCCAAACCAGAAAGACTACAGGTTCAGTCAGGATAGAAGGAGGAGGCTCTTTGTTGCATCGAAACCCAGGTATTCATGCTTTACATGGTCTATCGCTCGCCCCACTACCACCCTCGCTTTTTCACCTGCAGATGCATTATTCCTAAATGATAAAGTACATAACATCTCTTCCTCACTATGTGTATGCACACGTAAAATTATAGGGCATCCCGAATGGTGCAAGATAGCTCGTCGGCGCGATCAACTTACCCTGAAAGTTGATTTCACGGGCCGTCCCACGATGTTGTGTCCACAAAAGGACCACAATTTGGCCATACGAACTCCATTTGAGCTCCATCACCTGCTAAATATGGTACGTGTTCATCACCCTCTTTGTTCAAGTCGACAACATTTCAGGGGCCAGACCCAGGTTGGAAAACCGAGTTTTAGATGGTTTTATCTTTGACGTCCACGGACAGATATATGGACAATAACATATAGACCAATGCACCATCCTTCCATTTTCAAACCGGAAAGACTACAGGTTCAGTCAGGATAGAAGGAGCAGGTTCTTCATTGCATTGAAACCCAAGTATTCATGCTTTACATGGTCTATCGCCCACCCCGCTACCACCCTCACTTTTTCACCAGCAGATGCATTATTCTTAAATGATAAAGTACATAACAGCTCTTCCTCATTATGTTTATGCACACAAAAAATTATATGGCATTCCGAATGGTGCAAGATGTGATACGAGGCTAATCCAGTGTAGGCCAAACTTTCACGATTGGAGTGGGATCCCTCGAAGAACACGAAGAACACGGGGAAGAACAGAGAGAAATCATAAGGGGAAATACTCAAGAACAAGTTCAATCACACATCCACTAGACAATCAAACACACAAGATCCACAAGGTACATGAACAACAAAGGGAAAGATACAAGGTAAAGTTCATCTCCATGAGGAGGTCTTGTTGATATCCTAGGTGGATCTTCCCATGAAGGGGTCTTGAATCCAAGGTGGATCTTCTCCGTAGAGGCCGCGGTCTCTCTCGATGGAGTAGATCTGTATTGATGAGCAAAGCACTATCTCCAATGAGCTAATCCTTTGCTAACCCTAGAAAGGAGGTGGAGGTGGTCTATTTATAGCCTTAGCCACGAAGGGGGAAATGGGAGAGGGGTACAAGGCCAAAGGCCCGACTGATCATAGGCAGTGCTGGACGTCCGATAGGGGTTGGACGTCCGGTCGCTCGCGGGGGTCCGGACGTTCGGAAGGCGCCGGCCTTCCGACGTTTCTTCTCAGGTGTAGCGGCACCGGTCGTCCGGTCGACGTCGGTCGTCCGGGCGCTGGGACTCATCGGACGTCCGGTGTCTCGTCGGTCGTCCGGTCGCTGTAGGATTGGTCTACTGCTAGTCGAGGGTACGTCGGACGTCCGGTGGACGTCGGTCGTCCGGGCGCTGTAGAGTGTCGGACGTGGCACGTCGGACATCCGGCCGCTAGAGACTCCGCAGTTCCGGCTTCTTTCGTCTTCGCTTCCACGCTTCCCTTGCGGATGATGAAGTTGTACACTTGCACTCTCACTCCTCCTCGTCATTCGTAGCATTCCAACAATAACTATGCATGCCCATGAGTGGAGTGTCAAGTAGTATACTGTCCTCGAAAGGGCCAAGTGAACATGTTTAAAGGAGATGATTCACCTTTATGTATGTGAAGTAGATGTCACACGTGTCACTTGCCAAACGGACTCTTGACATGGTGATGTCCGTAGGATGCTCCGCATCATCTCCCCCCGCCCCATGGGAAAGATCCGACCTCGTATCGAAAACCAAATCACCATGGGAAAGAGATGGCTTCACCATGTAGAAGTGGACATTCACCAAGTACTTGTCGCCTTGAAACTCGAAATGGGCACTCTCCAATGTCGCACCATCTTGTCATTCCTTCAATAGGAGTAAGGACAACGAACACTTGGAAAAACAAATGTGGTTATCATTAGTGCAAAACCAAGCATTCAATAGGTGATTCACCAAACAAGTGTCGTCATCAAGCATAGCATAGGGTGTGACAAAGGATGGTGACATGGCATGTAAGCATATCAATCAAGCACAAGCAAAGATATCATGGGGACAAGTATGCAAATGTGAGGTAGTGATGCAAATATGTGTGAGAAGAGAATAAGCATCTACCTCGAGGTCAAAGCAAGCATTCACAAATTGCTCAATGAAAGGTCTATGGTAGGCATAAGAATCATTCGCAACACCAAATAAAATGAACTGTCTAAACATATGGGTCATGTGCAAGACAATCCAAGCATAACGTGCATAAGGTGTGGTGAAGATAGTATGGCACTCAACACAATAGAAAGAGCAATTGTTCATCATGTGTGAGGCAATCAAGTCAATCATGTGACAAGCAATGGGACATGGCATATTTGAAGAAGTGACATTGTTGCAACGAAACATATGATAGGAGCAAGTAGTCCAAGAATTGGATGCAACGCACAAGGTATATATGTCATGAGGCATGGAAATGTGGTAATCATGGGTGAAAGCAATATCTCCAACATGCATGCAAATGGTCCAAGCAACACATGAAGTATGATCCACAATATCCAAGCTCAAGAAGGATGTCACCTTGAAAACGTGTCCTTGTGCATTCTTCACAATGCCAAAGCACAAGCAAATCCGGTGTAGAAGCGAGACGTGGTAGAATGTATGAGGCTCACTCTCAAGAGCTCGAATGGTCAACTCACATGAAGTGGAAGTCGACACAAAGTTCAAGTATCCTACACATGCACAAAACAAAACAAAGAAAGTATGCGCATGGTAGATAAACACATCATCCATCATGATGGTTCTCATCTTTTGCAGATAACCATTAGAAGCACAAGTGCATGAATAATATGATGCAACAATGGCTATATTCATGGCACTAGGTATATGGTGCAAAGTAGTAAGACAAGCATGCTTCACAAGGAATATGTCAAAATCTCCAAATATATGTGAGAATGATATGGGGGCAATCTCATTAGCAAGACTAAAAGCATGGTTGCACCCAATACATGGAAAATCGTCTAGCATGAGAGAGGCAACATATGGAGATATATGGCAAGAAGCAATAACAACCATCTGCAAAGCATGTAGATGGTTGTCATCAACCGCATGAAATAAGCAAGTATGAATTATTGGTGATGCAACATAAGCAAGCATAGTAATCAAGTCATGCAAACTAGTGGAGCGAAGATGCAACACACTAGAGGATTCATGGCAATCATGTCATGTGAGAAAATAATAGGCATAGACAATGTACATGACATATCGCAAGCACGATCACAAATCAAGATGAGAGCATGATCATAAGCATTGGGAACGAAGTAAACATGGCATGAACAATGAAATATCTCCAGCAAGCTTGCGAATACACATACAAGTATGAGAATCAATCATCATGTGTAATTCAAAGCATGGGTCACAAATGCATGGAAAAGGCATAGTAATGAGCATATCATGGAAAGTGAACATCGCAAGATGGGCATAGAATATGTAATGGACAATAGCCCATAGCCATGTGAGGGCCATGTAGAAGAAATGTGCAAAGTTTTTGCACAATGTTAACGGTGTGAAATACAATCCAGGTGATCCCAAGTCATCGTTGCTCTCTAGAGCTCGTTTTGTCAACTCATGGGATTGTGAGGTTGACAAGTATTCATGGGTACCTACACAAAAGAGACACAAACCAAAGAAATTGTGTGCGTGGTAAATGTACACATCATCCATCATGATGTGCATGTGCATGTGTGAGTTAGCACAAGATAAGCATCGCTCAAGAAATTTGATGCATGGTATAATAACATGTCATCCATCATGAAAGAATAGTTGTTATGTATGACACGATGGGGATGCAAATTGAGCATACAATTATATGGCACATCAATAGCATTTTCATTCATGGGGAACATATTGTGCACACAAGTATTTGGATCATGCAATGGATGGGATGGATCAAAATCTCCTAACATGTATGAGGAAACTATGGGGGTCTCCTCATGAGAAATATTGAAAACAACATATGGAGAAAATGGACAACATCCAAAACAATGCATATCCGAAGCTAGGTGGTCATGGCATGGCATATGAGATAAATGATGCAAAGGGAGCATATCAATATCATCACAAGAAAAACAAATGCGGATAACCATGGGCTTGTCATCTATGCCATAAGTGAAAATTGGGTTTATTTTAATGGCATATGCATAGTCACCACGAAGAGATTGCAAATTTGACATATGTTTGATCTCATGCATAGCATATGACAAGTCAAGAAGATTTTCAAACATGATGTGACCTAAAGAATTGTCACAAGAAATCCTATGTAACATGGCATCACAACTAATAGACTCCACATGAGAATCATAATACTCATCATAAATGCGCAATAAATCATCACATGAGGAAGTCGCACTAGCATGATGATGAGGACATCACTAAAAAAGTTACACCCATAGCCCCTACTGATACATACACAGGACCAATTACTAGAGCTCGTGCATGCCAATTAAATTACCAGGTACTTTCGTTTCTTGGTAATGATTTTAATGTTCATGAGAATATGATGCTGCCTAAATTGGATACATTTGTCTTGCTTACAAATGAAGGGCCTAGCTTGGACAAGAAGGATGATCATTTGAAAGCACAAGTGCTCCCTGGGTGATTTTGGAAATTAATATCGACATATCTCTTGTTGGACTAATGCTTCTACCTAGTATGTTGCAGATAAGTTCAACAATGGAGTGGCACGAACTAGAGGATGTGGAACCCCTTCAAGATGCTAAAGACAAAGAATTGGCTCAAGCTCAAAGCTCAGGACTCTACATTTTCCATTTTAGTGATCCAAGATCACATTGAGTCCATAGGAAAAGCCAATACTATTAAGAGGGGATGATGTGTTTCTTAATGGCTTGCTTGCTCAAAGTGCTTAGTGATATGCTCCAAAGCCCTCAACTACTTTCTCATATCCACATATGTCCCAAACCAAAAGTCAAACTTGGCCCAACCGAAACTTTCTATCCGGCGCCACCGAGTTTAGTTGACATAGCCACTGCCAGAAACCCTAATCAATTCAGTCTCACCAATGGGATCTCGGTCTCCCCGAGATGGGCTTGTAAACTCTCTGTTGCCTACTGCAATAATTTCGGTCCCACCGAGATATGCAATCGGCCCCACCAAGTTTGCTTGGCCAACTTTCTGTTTCGCTCATTACCCAAATCGGTCCCACCGATTTTGATTAATCGGTCAAACCGAGATGAGGCTTTACCCTAACCCTAGCACATTGGTCCCACCGAGTTGATCCATTCTGTCCCACCAAAATGTCTAACGGTCACATTACGAACTGAATCGGTCTGACCGAGTTTCATAATTTGGTCCCACCGATTTTTGGTAAATTGTGTGTAACGGTTAGATTTTGTGTGGAGGCTATATACACCCCTCCGCCCACTCTTCATCCGTGGAGAGAGCCGTCAAAACATGCCTACACTTCCAACACATATTTTCTGACAGAGACCCACCTACACTTGTGTTGAGGTCAAGATATTACATTCCAACCACATAAATCTTGATCTCTAGACTTTCCCAAGTTGGTTTCCACTCAAATCTTCTTTCCACCAAATCCAAATCATGTGAGAGAGAGTTGAGTGATGGGGAGACTATCATTTGAAGCACAAGAGCAAGGAGTTCATCATCAACACACCATTTGTTACTTCTTGGAGAGTGGTGTCTCCTAGATTGGCTAGGTGTCACTTGGGGGCCTCCGTCAAGATTGTGGAGTTGAACCAAGGAGTTTGTAAGGGCAAGGAGATCGCCTACTTCGTGAAGATCTACCTGAGTGATGCAAGTCCTTCGTGGGCGACGGCCATGGTGGGATAGACAAGGTTGCTTCTTCATGGACCCTTCATGGGTAGAGCCCTCCGTGGACTCGCGCAACCGTTACCCTTCGTGGGTTGAAGTCTCCATCAACGTGGATGTATGATAGCACCACCTATCAGAACCACGGATAAAAAATCTCCGTGTCTCCAGATTGTGTTTGCATACTCCAATCCCATCCCTTACATTCTTGCAACTTGCATGCTTTACATTCCGCTGCTCATATACTCTTGCCATGCTTGCTTGATATGTATTGTGAATGTTTATGCATACTCAAGAGTCCTGAGCTTTAAGCTTTGGAAAGACATGTAAAATGCATAGGCTCCCCCTACATGTATGCAATCATGTAAATATGGAATATAGGAGCATGTGAATGCATAAGCATGACAGAGTAAGCAATGTGTTACATGTATCTTGGCTATATGCATCAAAGCAAATGATGTGAATATAGGAAATGTACCTTCATGCTCATGAGTCCTTCTTGCAAACAGTATGTACATCAGCAAGAAATCCTCATGCACATGACTGAGATGCATATACTTACCTTATGGTCTTGAGTTGGCTTAGGAAGTGATGAACCTGAGTAAACAAGGTTAGATAACATAGATACACCTACTAGCCAGAGCAAACAAAAGAAACCACAAGAGTACCAAGACTGGGATGACATGTAGAGAGTGAGTACTGAGTACCCCATTGGATATAGACATGTCCCCAAAGGTAAAGTATGCAATGAATTCAAGGATTTTCTTCCCTTAGATGTCTTGCTCCCCCTGAATCTAGCATGTGATGCTGGGAGAAGATAGGGAATAGAAAATCAGAGCAAAGAAAAGAAACAGAGCTAATGCAAACAATCAAATATGAACATGTCTTTCCCCTCTTAAAGACATGTTACTTATATCCTCTTGAACACCAAGCATCTGGGGTCTTTGATGTGCTATTACTTTCTCCATGTTGAGAAACTCTCTTCCCCTGAGTATTCTCTCTTTCTCCCCCTATAGAAATGATTAAGCTTTGATGTGATCTCTCTCTCCCCCTTTGACATCAATTTCCAAGATGGGCACTTCTGGATATTTGTTACAAATGGGTTTGGTCCTTGAGTCACACACCAAAGCAGCATGTCGAATATGATGCTGGTAGAGGACAAGAATCATTGAGTGGAGCTGGAGCGAAAAAGAATGCAGGAACAAGTGGCAAGCTGGCTTTCCTATAGTGAAATCGGTGGCACCAATGTCGGATTTCGGGTTCTGGCAGACCCTTGAGGTTCGAACACTGGGGTGCGCGCGGGGATTTCGCCTCCTACCTACCTGCACCCCTACGCCTTGCTGGGATCTAAACTATCGAAAGAACGACACAAGAAACACAGGGTTTATACTAGTTCGGGCCACCGTTGTGGTGTAATACCCTACTCCAGTGTGTGGTGTGTGGATTGCCTCTTGGGCTGATGATGATGAACAATACAAGGAAGAACAGCCTCGCGAGGGTCTGTTCTTGGCTGGGGCGATGAACTGCTGGATGGAGTTCAGTCACCTTTCTCTCTCTCTCTCTCTCTCTCTCTCTCTCTCTCTCTCTGCTTCCAACCAACCGACTGATCGAACCCCCTCTAATGAGCCTCTTCCTTCCAACCTCCCAACCCACTTGCTCTGTGGGTGGCTGGTCCTATTTATAGAGGCCCGGGTCCTCTTCCCAAAAATCGAGCGACAAGGGAGCCAACAATGGCGGGCTAATTTGAAGGGGGACAACAAGTATCAGCTATCCTGACAAAAGTAGTCTTCGTTTGCGCAAAGCTCTGGTGATGACGCCGTCTTGGGCTACACGGTGACCTCCGTCTCGTAGTCCTCCTGGTCTTGGACTCGTTGCACCAAAATGGCAACCTTTGCCTGATGCCTCGGTACTCCACGGCTGCGCTTGCCCCCTTTGCACCAAAGAGGAAAGGAGGACGCTGCGCGGGTTGGCGCCCGCCTGGCGCCCTTGGTCGTCATGGCTTGCGTCACGGGCACCTCGTGAGGTACCCCGCCTTGATCTCTTCGCCTCCTCGTGAGCCAGCCTGATGAGGCCATGCCTGAGGAAGCTCCGCGTCGTCCGCCCCGCGAGGCTTCTCCCCTCGTGAGGGTCTTGAGTTTGTGTTGGTGAAGATGGGCCGTGCTAGGCCACCCTTTTGAGCCACGCCGCAGGCCGCAGGCAGGCAAGTCTGGGGACCCCCGTTCCCAGAACGCCAACAGTAGCCCCCGGGCCCAAGGCGCACCCGGACTTGGCCGTGTAGGGAGGCGGAAGGGCAAGAGCGAAGCGCCACGGGCCCTAATAGCGTGCGGCCTTGGGCGCCGCGCGGCGGTTGACTGGACGTGGGCGTCTCCACTTCCCCATGGCGCCTCGGCAACTGCACGGATTGGACAAGTCCCTGCATGCAAAACGGGTCATGATTACCTGCGATCGTGGAGGTCGGCGGTTGGTCTCTGCCGGCTATAAGTACGGAACATCGCGCGCCCTTCCAGTCCATCCCTCCTTGCTTCTCCTTCTTTCCGATTCTTGCTCCGTCTTGCCGTGATGGCTCCGATCCGCCGGTTCTCGACGGCAGAGAAGGGAAAGGCTCCCCGAGAGGGACCAGACCCACTCCCGCCGAAGAAATGGCTTGTCCACCGTGGCCCGAACAATGGGGCCCTTCAGGTGGTGTCGAGGCCTTGGGGCGAGCGGGCGCCACCGGGGTTCCCGCTTCCATTGTATGCCCATGTCGAGGGCCCCGAAGGAGCTGATGCTGACCGCCACGGGCGGCACCGCCGTCGGTGCCGACGGGTCACAAAAGTCTGGGTCGTCCCCCCTGGGGTCCACACCGAGGGCTCCTCCCAAGAGTTCGTGCTCCACGTCGCCATTCCTCTTCAGTCCTGGATCCGCCTGCCTCCTTTCTTCGCCTCCATCATCCTGCAGGGGGAGCCCCTGGAGCTCTAGCTGCAGCACGCCGGCTGTAGCACCCCCACGACCGAGGCAGAGGTCGCGGTCGTCGCCCCGGGCAAGGTCTACATGACTCAAGGCTGGAGAGAGATCGCCCGGGTTTGCAGGACAAGGGGCGTCTTCGCGATCCACTTGGACTACGATGGTGCTTCGGTGATGCTCTTCAAGGTCTTTGATGCGAGTGGGCGCCGGCTGGAGTGCTGCCCCGGTGAAGGCGGTCAGGGCCCTGCTGCGACGAGCACTGGGCTCGCCAACCGCTCCCTTGGTGGCCCCTCAGGCGGTGGAGACGTCGGAGGCTCTAGCGACTCCAACGAGCCCTTTGCAACTCCGGAGACGAGCGACGACAGCTACGAGCCCCTGAGCCGGCGCCACTCCTGGAGCAGGGCAGGCTCGTCAGGCCGCCACCGACTCTGATCTGGATGGAGTTGGCGTCGATGCTTGACGGCCCACTGTTGATGATGGCGTCTTTTGTAGGGATGCGCGTAGTTTGCGTCTCTTTAGGATCTATTCCCTGTGAGGAACCGAAAACGCGCCCCACGGGGGCCTGTAAGGTGCCTGTTATCCTGTTTTGTTAATATAACCCTTGTCGTAGAATTGCGCGAGTTGCTCATCCCGTCCTAGCTCGGTCCTCCCTTTCGAACCTCGCGAGGGCTTGGTGCTCTGCGCCGACAGGTCCCAGTCGCAAGGCGGCTTCAGCCGTCGCTGGTATGCCAGGTCGCAATGCCATGGTCAAGGCCAGGAGGTGAGCGACCCAGAGTCCGGTAAGAGCCCCTGAGTCGCGATGCTCAGGAGGTCCCCTTTGGCGCCCAAGCAGCCGTCGTTTGGTGAGAAAGGGGAGCGGCGTCGCTAACAAGGGATAGCATTAGGTGCAGGGATGGTGCCACGGTAGCTGGCGCTTCCGGGCGATAACTTATCTCGAGGATCAGGGGCCGCTCTCTGGTGTGTAGCCGGGTCCGTGCATCGGCAGGCGCGGGGTTGCTTGGCGAGGTCCTCGTGTGTCTCTTCCCTCTCGCCTTTGCTCCCCTTTCTGCTCTACGTCCTCGGGTCCCGGCCCTCGAGCGAATCTCAGCCGTCGCTGGTATGCCAGGTCGCGATGCCGTGGTCAAGGCCAGAGGGTGAGGGCTGGAGAGCCAGTAGGAGCCCTGAGTCGCGATGCTCAGGCACCCCCCCTTTAACGTGCAAGCGGTTCGCGCAGACGAGAGCAAAGGAGGCACAGCAAGAGCCTCGCCTGACGCAGCTCCTTCAGGAGGTCCTGCAGGTTCATCATAGAAAAAGCAAGGGGTTGCCATACAATTGACGGTCAGCCGTTGGTTGCTTCCGAGGGGTAGTGAGGCACTGAAGGCTTGACGAGGTGATGCTATGCGGGGCTGCCGCGGCCAGAGCTCAGCCATCCAGGTTTGTCGGTGTTGCAGGGACGGACCCATGCGCAAGCGTCATGCCGTTTGGGAGCAGCTCTGTTAGTTGGCGTCAGCTGAGCAGGCAACTAGGTAAAACACATTAGCCGTGAAGGAGTGGATTCATTCAAATAGATGCTGGGAATGCGGAGATCACTGGGTTAGGCCCGAGCGACTTGGGGGTGGTGCAGCTCGAGTGGCGCCCCCAACAAGGTAAGCTAATGACGCGAAGTAAAAGGGATACACGCCGCAGGGATGGACCCACGCGGCCTGGGAATAATGCAGCCCTGGGGGCGCTCCCAGCTGGAAATGAAACTTGAAAGATGTCACCTGATTGCGCTGAAGACGAAGGGGTGTTGGTGTAGCAGACTCGGTGGGCTGCGGAAGCTGATCCTCATGAGCCCCCGGGCCCAGGGGCCTTGGGAGGCTCCGGAGGCGCTGGCGGCTCCTCACGGACCATCTCCATCCCCGCCAGGGCTGCGGAGCGCCTGGCCTCTTGTGCCTCCGTGGTGCCCCTCATGAGGCGCTGGTACGTGTCAGCCATGCTCGGCAAGCCGTAAGGCATGCGAACATAGCTGTGGGGCGGACCTCCGCAGCGCCCCACTCATGAGGGCCAGAGGCGCTCTAGGGAGGCGACTTGGTTGAGCCCTGGTACGTCAATGCAGACGCGCAGCCTGCCATCCTCGCCTGGATGGGGAGCCACTGCTGGTAGGCGGCGGCCGCCTTTCATGACTCTTGACTCCTGTAACTCCTGGATAGCCTTGCTGACGAACTCCAGAGGGTCTGGATCTCCTTGCCTTACTCCTTCTTGAGGGAAACGTGCTTCGAAACACGCCTCCATGTGGTGCCCAAGCGCCTCCCTCGTGACCCTAGCTAGGTCGGTGGCCCTCCAGGGGAGAGCCCCCGAGCCCTGCCTGAGGAGGGCGCCGGGCATGCTTTCCTATGTGATGGAAGGAGGTTCCCCCTGGGCAGGCACGGGCCTAGAGGGGCCTGCCTCCTGAGGGGCCAGGCCGGACGATGTCTTCTTCTTCTTGGGGGCGGCCTCGGGAAGCCTCCTGCTTCCGCGATCCAGGTCTTCCAGTGATGCGGCCTGAAAGGCTCGCTCCAGGGAACACACCGCGTCCCTCTCCTCGCAGGGTACCGTGATGACTCCGCCGCTTCCTGGCATCTTGAGGACATTGTAGCCGTGGTGAGTTACAGCCATGAACTTGGCCAGCGCTGGGTACCAATGAACTTGGACCCAGACTTGCCTGCCTGCAGTCTACGGCATGGCTCAAAGGGGGGCCCAGCACAGCCCATGTTCATCAACACAGACCCAAGACCCTCGCGAGGGGCCAAGCCTCGCGGGGCGGATGACACGGAGCTTCCTCAGGCGCGGCCTCATCAGGCTGGCTCGCGAGGAGGCGGAGAGATCAAGGCGGGGTACCTCACGAGGTGCCCGTGACGCAAGCCATGACGACCAAAGGCGCCAGGCGGGCGCCAGCCACGCAGTGTCCTCCTTTCCTCTTTGGTGCAAAGAGGGCAAGCGCAGCCACGGAGTTCCGAGGCATCAGGCAAAGGTTGCCATTTCGGTGCAACCAGACCAAGACCAGGAGGACTGCAAGACGGAGGTCATCGTGGAGCCCAAGACGGCGTCACCACCAGAGCTTTGTGCAGGCGAAGACTACTTTTGTCAGGATAGCTGGTACTAGCTGTCCCCCTTCAAATTAGCCCGCCATTGTTGGCTCCCTTCCCGCTCGATATTTGGGAAGAGGACCAGGGCCTCTATAAATAGGACCAGCCACCCACTGGGTAGGGAGGATCGAGTATCAAGGATCAAGGGTAGAAGATCGAATCAGAGAGAGAGAGAAGGGTGATTGAACTCCTCACAGCAGTTCATCGCCCTAGCCAAGAACAGACCCTCGCGAGGCTGTTCTTCCTTGTATTGCTCATCATCATCAGCCCAAGAGGCAATCCACCACACCACACACTGGAGTAGGGTATTACACCACAACGGTGGCCCGAACCAGTATAAACCCTGTGTTTCTTGTCCTGTTCTTTCCTTAGCTTAGATCTTAGCGAGGCGGAGGGCTGCAGGTATGTAGGAGGCGAAATCTCCGCGCGCACCCTAGTGTTCGAACCTCAAGGGTCTGCCGAAACCTGGAATCCGACAAAGAGATCTACTGAGAAATTGACAAGTACCCGAAGTGCACTTTCTATCAACCTTGTCTCCGGCATATTCCGAATCGGAGTAACCGACAAGATCAAAAGAAGACCTCTTAGGATACCAAATGACAAAATTTGGTGTATGTATTAAGTATCTCACTATCCTTTTCACAGCCTTAAGATGACATTCTTTAGGGGCCGCTTGATATCGTGCACACATGCGCACACTTAGCATAATATCGGGATAAGAGGCACATAGGTATAACAATGAACCAATCATAGAGCGGTAAACTTTTTGATCAACCGGTTCACCATCTTTGGTCAAATCAAGATGTCCACTAGTAGGCATGGGTGTAGTCATACCTTTGCATTCTTGCATATTGAACTTCTTGAATAAGTCCTTGGTGTACTTTGTTTGAGAGACAAAAGTACCTTCCTTAGTTTGCTTGATTGGCAAACCAAGAAAGAATTTGAGTTCACTCATCATAGACATCTCAAACTTCTCTGACATTAGCTTTCCAAACTTCTCACTAAAATGAGGGTTAGTTGAACCAAATATAATATCATCAACATAAATTTGGCACACAAATAGTTCTCCATTAACCCTTTTAGTAAAAAGAGTAGAATCAATTTTTCCAATTTCAAAGCCTTTTTCAATAAGGAACTTGGTCAAGCATTTATACCATGCTCTAGGTGCTTGTTTAAGACCATAAAGAGCTTTGTGAAGTTTGTAAACATGATTAGGTTTCTTAGGATTGACAAAACCAGGAGGTTGCTTAACATAAACTTCCTCCTCAATTTGACCATTTGGAAAAGCACTTTTAATGTCCATTTGGTACAAAGTGATATCATGGTGATTAGCATAGGCAAGTAAGATGTGAATGGACTCAAGTCTAGCAATGGGGGCATATGTCTCACCATAGTCCATACTTTCGACTTGAGTGTAGCCTTGGGCGACGAGACATGCTTTGTTGCGAATTACTTGTCCATCTTCCTCTTGCTTGTTGCGAAACACCCATTTGGTACCAATGATGTTGTGGTTGTTGTAGGGCTTCTCGACCAATGTCCACACTTGATTTCTCTCAAAGTTGTGTAGCTCTTCGTGCATGGCGTTTATCCAGTCCGGATCTTCCAATGCTTCTTCAACCTTTATAGGTTCAATGCTAGAGATGAATGAATAATGTTCACAAAAGTTAGCCAAACGATTTTTAGAGCGAGTGATTCTCCCAGTTTGGATATCATTGTAGATTTGCTCGACGGGATGGTCTTTGGCGACTCTTGCTTGAACTCATGAGAGCTTTTGTTTTGGTCGGGGTGGAACATCTTCTTCATCTTGTTCTTCTTCTTCGCCTTCTTCATTATTGACGTTGTTGTTCTCTTGTCATGGTGGAGAAGGAGGTTGTTGATGTTCATCTTGGTGTACTTCCTTGTTTTCTTTGTCTTGGTGTGTCCCACTTGTGGATGCTTCTGTATCAAATCTTGGTTCACCTTGTCGTGAGGTGGAAGCTTCCACTTGGACGGACGAGGTACCCTCCTTCACCTCCGTTGGACGAATCTTGCCAATAGACAAGTCTTGGATTGCTTCTGAAGGGTCTTTGTCTCCTACATTAATTGGCAATTGCTCTACTTGCGAGCCGTTAGATTCATCAAACTTCACATCTACCATCTCTTCAACCTTTTGGGTGAAATTGTTGTAGACACGGTAAGTGTGAGAGTTTGAGCCACAACCAAGTAGGAAACCTTCATGAGATTTAGGAGCAAATTTAGAACGATGATGCTTATCAAGAATGTAGCACTTTGAGCCGAATACTCGAAAGTATCCAACTTGGGGTTTGTTATCAGTGAGGAGCTCGTATGCCGTCTTGCCGAGTAGCTTGTGAAGATACAAGCGATTTGTTGCATGACAAGCTGTCTCAACCGCTTCTGCCCAAAAATGTTTTGGAGTCTTGTACTCATCAAGCATCGTTCTTGCCATCTCAATAAGAGTCCAGTTCTTACTCTCAACAACTCCATTTTGTTGAGGTGTGTACGTAGCCGAGAACTCGTGTGAAATCCCCTCCTCGTCAAGAAAGGTATCCACATTTGCGTTCTTGAACTCCATTCCGTTGTCACTCCGAGCCTTCTTGATCTTCACTTCAAATTGATTTTGGGCCTTCTTAGCGAAGTTTTTGAAGATCTTTTGGACTTGCAATTTGTCATTAAGAAAGAACACACACGTAAATCTTGAAAAATCGTCGACTATGACTAGACCAAATGAGTTACCACCGAGACTCTTGTAGGCATTGGGATTAAAGAGATCCATGTGAAGTACCTCGAGCGGTCTTCTCGTGGTCATGATGTTCTTCATAGGGTGACTCCCTCCAACTTGTTTTCCCGCTTGACAAACACTACAAAGTCTATCCTTGTCTAATATAACATCTTTTTCTCTAAGGATATGATCACCTTTAATAAGCTTATCAAGATTTTACATGCCCACATGACCTAACCTTCTATGCCAGAACCAGCCTTTAGAAGATTTAGCAATTAAGCAAGTTCTAGGTTGAGCTTTTTTAGTGAAATCAACAATGTAAAGATCACCTCTACGTATACCGCTAAAGACCATTTTATGATTGTCTCTCGAAAGCACTTGGCAATCTACTTCAGTAAATAGGACATTGAAACCGAAATCAGCAAGTCTAGATACTGAAAGTCAATTGTACCCAAGAGATTCAACGAGCATGACATTTTGTATGGAGATATCATGTGAGATGGCCACCTTACCGAGGCCAACCACCTTACCCTTTGAGTTATCACCAAAAGTGACATACTTTTGAGGGCTGTCGTTCTCAGCAAGCTCACGAAACATATCTTTGTCTCCGGTCATATGATCAGTACATCCACTATCAAGGACCCATTCCTTTCCTCCAACCATGTAGCCGTGAAGATTAGCCATAAGACCAAAGGGTCTCATCGCATCGTCAACATCATAGTCACTATCATCATCCTCATAATAGTATCCATGTTCAATATCGTCTTGCATTTGATCAATTCCTAGAGAGGGTAATTCATTAGAGAAATGATCATCACAATGGCCACCTTTATGAATTCTAATAGCTTCGGATATGATATTGCTAATGATTCCAACATCTCCTTTGGCATGCATGAGATTGGTAAGCTCAAATAGACAATCACCAAAACTAGGATTGGCTCAAGCTCAAAGCTCAGGACTCTACATTTTCCATTTTAGTGATCCAAGATCACATTGCCGGTGTACAAAAAGAGGGGTACACTTTTTGTACCCCTATAACTGTGCATGGGCAGTCTGAGCTGCGAGCACCACCACACCGAGCAAGGCAAGTGTAACACCCTCGATGCGACTATATCTCCCACGTGTCGAGGCACGACTTAGAGGCATAATCGCATTGAAGGCATATGTCGCAAGTCGCGAAATCATTACACATCCCATGTATATAAATAATATAAAGGGGATTAACATAGTTGGCTTACACTCACCACGTCACATCAAAGTACATAAATAACATCCATCATACAAATCACTCATGGCCCGACTACGGCGCCAAAATAGAAAAGACCCCCAACATGCGACAAGGCCCTGAATCTAACCCCGAATAGGCACCACTACTGATCATCAGGAAAAGACACATAGTAACGCTGAGAGTCCTCGTCGTACTCCCACTTGAGCTCGAGCGCGCCATCTGGAGCTGTATCATCTGTCCCTGCATCTGGTGTAATAGTAATCTGTGAGCCACAGGGACTCAGCAATCTCGCACCCTCGCGATCAAGACTATTTAAGCATATTAGGTAGGAAAGGGGTAATGTAAGTGGAGCTGCAGCAAGCGACTAGCATATATGGTGGCTAACTTATTCGCAAAGAGAGCGAGAAGAGGAGGCAAAGTACGAGCGAGAAACTAGGGAGCAACCTGCGCAAACATAACTCCAACGCCGTGTCCACTTCCCGGACTCCGCCGAGAAGAGGCCATCACGGCAACACACTCAGTTGATCCATTTTAATTAATTAAGGTTCAAGCTATCTACAACCGGACGTTAACAAATTCCCATCTGCCCATAACCGCGGGCACGGCTTTCGAAAGATCAATCCCTGCAGGGGGGTCCCAACTTAGCCCATAACAAGCTCTCACGGTCAACGAAGGAATAGACCTTCACCCAAGACACACCGATCAGACTCGGTATCTCGGTACAACAAGATGATTCGACAGGTTAAAACAAGTCCAGCAACACCGCCCGAATGTGCCGACAAATCCCGATAGGAGCTGCACATATCTCTTCCTTAGGGCACACTCAGATTGTCTTAGGTACGGGTAGGCCAGCCCAGAGTTGCCCCTGGTGGCCACCGGAAGCTGACAGTTGGACCAACACTCAGAGGAGCACTGGCCCGGGGGGGTTAAAATAAGATGACCCTCGGGCTCCGGAAACCCAAGGGAAAAGAGGCTAGGTGGCAAATGGTAAAACCAATGTTGGGCATTGCTGGAAAAGCTTTAATCAAGGCGAACTATCAAGGGGTTCCCATTATAGCCCAACCGCGTAAGGGACGCAACAATCCGGGAACATAACACCGATATGACGTAAACTAGGGCGGCAAGAGTGGAACAAAACACTAGGCGAGAGGCCGAGCCTTCCACCCTTTACCAAGTATATAGATGAATTAAGATAACATGGCAATATAATGATATCCCAACAAGTAAATAAATGTTCCAACAAGGAACAGCTCCAATCTTCACCTGCAACTAACAACGCTATAAGAAGGGCTGAGCAAAGCGGTAACATAGCCAATCAATGGTTTGCTAGGACAAAGGTGGGTTAGAGGCTCAATCATGGCAATTGGGAGGCTGACAAGCAAGTGGTAGGCATCGTAGCATTGGCATAGCAAAAGAGCAAGCAAACTAGCATAGCAAAGATAGTAGTGATTTCGAGGGTATGATCATCTTGCCTGCACAGTTGTCAGAGTTGACTGGATCCTCGAAAGCAAACTCAACGGGCTCCTCGTTAGCGAACTCGTCTCCCGGCTCTACCCAACAACACAAACAAGCAACAAGGATACAATCAACCACGTGCAAGGGCAAACAATAATATGCAAAGATGGTATGCTATGCGGGATGCGATGCGGGATGCAAAATGCAAGACATGACAGGAAATTCATGAACCTGGCCTCAACTTGGATAACCAAGTGTGCCATTGGATAGAGGGGAAGAAATCCCCTGAAAACGATATAAATATCAAAGGAATCGGAGCTACGGTTTGGAAATGGCAAGCGTTTTACGAAACGAACCGATCTGCGATTTACAGCAAGTAGGCTCCTAAATGCAACGAAATGAACATGCTACAGCCACCAAACATGAGAACAAAATATATGGCAGGGATGTACACAAGATGCTTAACAAAACACTAGGACTGAGACATATGCAAATTCATCCATTAAGGGGTTCAAACAAGCATGGCAAAACTGAATACGCAAAATAGATTTCAGACTTAGCGAAATTAACGCTAGTCTGGAATTTCAGACCACGAAGCTCTCTTCGGAGCGGCAAAACAACATGAAACACAACATGAACATGGCAAGTAAGAGCATGGCATGGAGCTACTCAAAAAGCTTAAGAAAACACCCAAAATGACCTGGGGCCAAAAGGGTTCACAAAATACTCTAACAAGCACACGAACATAGGTGAAACACAATCAGTTTTCAGACTTAGTGAAAACTGAGACATGCTGAAATCATAACTCACGGAGGCATGTAAACGAGCTCGATGCACTCACTACGGTGCAAGCCATGGCAAGGCAAGCATATATCCATAAAGAAGGCACAAAATGCTAGCTATACATGGCAAGAACAAAGGCATAGCATGCATGGATCACTAGCAACAGCACCGGCAAAATCGCAAAAGAGTTCACGATCTACCCAAATACACAACTATGCAAAAGTTGAGCTCGATTGAGTCAACCTAGGTTGCTCCAACATAACAAGTAAAGACATGGATGGATAAAGCACAACAAGCATAACAAATCACTCTTACTGATCATCCTCAAAAGAGGCACGGATCACTAGGAAACAAGCTGGACATATAGCATCATGAACTAAAACATCCCAGACTTAGTGAAATCACTAAGTCCCTGAAATCAGCAATCTCAGGTACCCCTCTTTGCAAGCTTGCACAAGACACCACACACATCCTAAAAATGCATGGTTGGCACCTCTGGAAAGAAGACAAAAATCTAAACAATTCATCCCAAAGGGGCACAGGCATATCATGCACACAATAATCATGGCAAAAATGACAAAAGTCAATGATGAGCTAACGGATCTGCAATTCAACTCACGATGCCTCATTCTAACAGCATTTTGGGCATCAAGATGAACTCAAATGCAAATGATGCAATGTAATGAAATGATGTACTCGTCGAGACGAAGATTTTGATATATCATATGTCCAAAACGGAGCTACGGATGCGGAGATATGAGCAGTCAAACATCGCATAAAAATTAGGGTTAGGGGAAGAGAAGTCAACCGGATCTAGATCCAGATCCAGATGCACTGTAGCAGCATGGATGTCGAGGTCGCCGGAAAACACTGTAGCCGCCGGAGCAGCGCGGTGGTGGCCGGACTGGAGGAAGCTCGCCGGCGCGAGGGAACTCGCCGGAGTGGGCTTGGGCGGCACCGGAGTGGAGGAACGGCGGCGGAGGCGCGTCGGGCGGCGGGGAGCGGCGCCGGCCGTCGTCGGGGCGCGGACTCCGGCGTGGAGCCGCGGTGGCGCGGGGCTGCTCTGGCCACCGGAGCCGGAAGGGGCGGCAGTGCGCGCGGCGGAGAGGAGCGGGGACGCTCGGGCGGCGGCGTGGGCCCTGGGGGCCGGGCGCGGGCCTCCCGGGCCGGCTGTCGGCGGCGGCGGGCGTGGCCATGTGGCGCGACGCCAGTGGCTGCGGGCGGCGGCGGCGAAGCGTCCGGCCGAGTCGGACAATGTCCGGCCGGTCGCGGAGATGTTTTTTTTAGGGTTTCATGGTGGAAGACGAGATCCGAAATGGAGGGGGTATATATAGGCATAGAGGGAGCTAGGAGAGTCCAAATGAGGTGCGGTTTTTGCCCACGCGATCGTGATCGAACGACCGAGATGATGGAGCAGAGTTTGGTGGGTTTTGGGCCAAATTGGAGGGGTGTTGGTCTACAACACACACGAGGCCTTTTCGGTCCCTCGGTTCACCGTTGGAGTATCAAACGAAGTCCAAATGACCCGAAACTTGACAGGCGGTCTACCGGTAGTAAACCAAGGCCGCATGGCAAGACTCGGTCCAATCCGGAAATGTTTAATCCCCACACACGAAAGAAAGCTAGAAATGGCCACCGGAGGAGAACGAAGCGCCGGAATGCAAAACGGACAACGGGGAAAATGCTCGAATGCATGAGATGAACATGTATGCAAATGCAATGCACGTGATGACACGATATGAGATGCACGAAAACGAAAACAACACACGGAGACAAAGACCCGAACCCGAGAGATAAATATAACTTAATGCCGGAAACGGCAAGAGTTGGAGTACAGATTGGGAAAGCAATATCTAGGGCGTTACAACACTCCACCACTACGAAAAGATCTCGTCCCGAGATCTAGGACTGAAAGAACTCCGGGTACTCAGAACGGAGGTGATCCTCGTGTTCCCAGGTGGCTTCACGGTCGGAATGGTGTGACCACTTGACTTTGAGAAATTAGATTGACTTGTTGCGAGTTCTGCGTTCAGTCTCTTCAAGGATTGCAACTGGGTGCTCGCGGTAAGAGAGATCTTCTTGGAGCTCAATGTCCTCAAAGTTGACAGTGCGATCAGGCGTCTTGAAGCACTTTCGGAGTTGGGAGACATGGAACACATCATGAACATTAGCAAAGTTTGAAGGAAGCTCGAGTTGATAGGCGAGGTCGCCTCTCTTGCTGACAATCTTGAAAGGTCCGACGTATCTGGGGGCAAGCTTCCCTTTGATACCAAAGCGACGAATCCCTTTCATAGGAGAGACGCGGAGCTATACATGATCTCCGATCTCGAAAGGCAAATCACGGTGCTTACTATCATAGTAGCTCTTCTGGCGGGATTGGGCTGCTTTGAGGTTATCACGAATGACCTTGCACATTTCTTCTGCCTCTGTGATCAGGTCATTACCCAGCAGCTGACGTTCACCGGTTTCAGACCAGTTGAGAGGTGTACGACACTTCCTACCATACAGAATTTCAAATGGGGCCTTGCCGGAACTTGCTTGAAAACTGTTGTTGTATGAGAATTCAGCATAAGGAAGACAATCCTCCCACTTCATGCCGAAGGAGATAACACAAGCCCTGAGCATATCTTCAAGAATCTGGTTGACACGCTCGACTTGACCGCTTGTTTGAGGATGGAAAGCAGTGCTGAAGCGAATGTTGGTGCCCATGGCCTTCTGAAAAGAATCCCAAAACTTGGAGGTAAAGATGTTGCCACGGTCTGAAGATATCACTTGAGGAATACCGTGCAAAGAGACAATTCGAGAGGTATAGAGTTCCGCCAATTGAGCTGCAGTGATTGACTCTTTGATAGGCAGAAAGTGAGCCACTTTGGTGAGCTTGTCGATGACAACGAATATAGCATCATTGCCACGCTTGGACTTTGGAAACCCAGTCACGAAGTCCATTTCAATGTGGTCAAACTTCCATTCTAGAATGGCAAGAGGTTGGAGGAGACCTGCTGGCCTTTGGTGTTCTGCCTTCACTCTTCTGCAGACATCACATTCGTTCACGAATTGAGCGATCTCGCGCTTCATTCGAGTCCACCAATAAGTTTTCTTGAGATCCTGATACATCTTCGTGCTCCCAGGGTGGATGGAGAGGAGAGAATTGTGACCCTCGTTCATGATCACTTTATGAAGTTCACCTTTGGGTACCACAATTCGATCCTCGAAGAAGAGAGTGTCCTTGTCATCAAGGTGGTAGCACTTGTACTTGGACTGACTCTTGGCAATCCCAATCTTCACCTTTTTCACCATAGCATCAAGAAGCTGGGCTTGGCGAATCTGGTCTTCCAAGGTAGGAGAGACTTGAAGGTTGGCGAGGAAACCTTGAGGAACAACTTGCAGATTAAGTTTGCGGAAAGCTTCACAAAGCACGGGTTGATAAGGCTTCAGAATCAGACTGTTGCAATATGCTTTCCTGCTCAAAGCGTCAGCAATCACATTGGCCTTGCCTGGAGTATACTCGATACTCGGATTATACTCTTGAATCATTTCGACCCATCGAGTTTGCCTGAGGTTGAGATTAGGCTGGGTGAAGATGTACTTGAGACTTTTGTGATCAGTGAAAATATCCACTTTTCTTCCCAATAGAAGATGTCTCCAAGTCAAAAGAGCATGCACAATTGCCGCCAACTCGAGATCATGAGTGGGGTAGTTCTTCTCGTTAGGCTTCAACTGGCGAGAGGTATAAGCAACAACTTTCTTCTCTTGCATCAGTACAGCACCGAGACCTTGGAGAGAGGCATCACAAAAGACCTCGTACGGCTTGGACTCATCAGGCGGAGTCAGAACTGGAGCAGTGATCAACTTCTCTTTCAAAGTGTTGAAAGCAATATCACACTCCGGAGACCAAACGTACTTGACGTGCTTCTGGAGAAGATTTGAGAGAGGCTTCGCGATCTTAGAAAAGTTTTCAACGAATCTTCGGCAGTAGCTTGCGAGACCGAGGAAGCTACGGAGTTGCTTCACGTTCTGAGGAGGTTCCCAATTAACAATTGCAGACACCTTCTCAGGATTCACAGCAATACCCTTGGTAGAGATGATAGGGCCAAGATAAAGAACCTCATCGAGCCGAAATTCACACTTGGAGAACTTGGCGTAGAACGGATGTTCCCTGAGCTTGTCAAGAACCAAATGCAAGTGCTTGGCATGATCTTCCTTGTTCTTGGAGAAAACCGGAATGTCATCGAGATAGACCAAAACAAAGTCATTGGTGTAGGGGTTGAAGATGAAGTTCATCATGCGAGAGAACGTCGGAGGAGCGTTGGCGAGTCCAAAAGACATGACAGTGTATTCATATGACCCATAGCTTGTCCTGAAAGCCGTCTTGGGAATATCTTGCTCACGGATTCGAATCTGATGATAACCCCATACGGAGATCAAGCTTGGAGAATACTTGGGCACCCTTGAGTTGTTCGAACAGCTCATTGATGTTAGGAAGTGGGTATTTGTTCTTGATGGTCTTCTTTTTCACTGGACGGTAATCAACACAAAGTCGGTCCGTTCCATCCTTCTTCTTCACAAAAAGAACACCACAACCCCACGGAGAAGAACTAGGCCAGATGAGACCCATTCTTTCTTGAATATCGAGTTGTTTCTTCAACTCCTTCAACTCTTCAGGTCCGAGCTTGTAAGGACGTTTGCACACAGGTTCCGTACCGGGCTCAAGATCAATAACAAATTCAACGGGCCGGTGCTGAGGCATTCCTGGGAGCTCTTCTGGGAAGACGTCTTGATACACACAAACGACTGGGATCTGCGAAATAGCATCCAATTCACCATTCTCATTGAGGGAAAACAACCGGATTGTATCATCCCGAGCGGCAAAGACAATGACATCCTCAGACGAATGAGTCAATTGAATCTGCCTGGCTGCACAATCGAGCTGAGCCTTGTGCTTAGAGAGCCAGTCCATCCCGAGAATAAGATCAATATCTGAATTACCAAGAACCATAGGAGAAGCCAGAAGCTTGAAATCACCCATCATGATAGAAATATCCGGGACTATTGAAGTAGCCCTCATAGACTTAGCCAGAGAAACCACTCCCATAGGTTTACCCAACATTTTTTAAACGAAGTCATGCTTGGAAACAAAAGATCTTGACATGAAACAATGCGATGCACCAGTGTCAAAAAGAACTCTTGCGGGAATAGAATTAACTGGAAAGTTACCCATGATCACATCTGGCGAGTCCTCTGCCTGAGCTACGTTCACCATATTGACCTTGGCGTGCTTGGGGTTATGCTTGACCACAGCTGTACTTGCCGATCTCACAGGAGGAGGAGGAGGAAGACGCCTCTGGTTGAAACACTTGTTGCCATAGTGACCCTTCTGTTGGCACTTGTTGCACGTGACCTCTGAAAGCGGACGGTGGTACGGAGCACTCGATCTTGGAGCTTGAGACGAAGTCTTGTTCTGAAAGCCTGGGTTGGGTGGGTGGGAAGAACCACTGCCACCTTTGCTCTTCTGCTGATACGGCTGACGGAACGGAGGAGGAGGAAGCCAATACTTCTGTTGCTTGGCCACTTGAGTAGAGGAAGAAGGTGTAGTGTCTCTGACTCGCTTCCTGGAAGCATCACACCTCAACTGAGCAGCCTCTTGCTTAAGTGCCATGTTGTAGAACTCATCGTACCTCAACGTCTCAAAGAGGACAAGAGCGAGCTGAATTTCTTCTCTGAGACCACCCCTGAACTGGTATATCATGCTCTTCTCATCAGGAACATCCTGCTTGGCAAAACGGGCGAGCTTCTGGAACAACTTGTTGTAGTCATAGACAGACAAAGAGCCTTGCTTCAGATTGCGGAATTCCTCACGTTTGCTTTCAGTCACACTCTGAGGGATGTGATGAGCTCGGAAATCTCGACGGAAATCATCCCAAGTGATCAAACGTCCACCTCTGGAATCCTTGTACTGCTGGAACCACTCTGCAGCCTGATCCTTGAGCTGGAAAGAAGCGAACTTGACGAAATCTTCAGCCCTGACGTTGCTGCATTCAAAATGCTTGCCCAGATCCACTAGCCAATCGTCAGCATCGGTTGCCTCAACACAATTGTTGAACGTCTTCGGCCCATTAGCAAGGAACTAGTTTAGTGTAGCAAAATGGTTCTGATTGTTGCCTTGATTCCCTTGACTGCCTTGATTGCGCTCTTGGAGGATTTGCATGATCAACTATGTGTTTGCATTGGTTGCGGCCATCACAGCTTGCCAAGCCTCCGGAGGAGGTGGAGGTGGTGGCGGATCAGGATTCGGAGTCATGCGCGTTGGAGGAGCCATCCTGAAGAGGTTGACCACCATTAGCACATAGATAGACAAATATTGAAGCTGAATCCAACGAAATGAAAATTGCAACATAAATCTTCACATCCAAACACAATGAACGAATGCACTTCTCTTGAAGTGGTCACATATCCCTAAATTGCGAAGCCACGTAGAATTAGGTAGAAGAGGTAAATCAACAAGGGATGGAATCAACATATGACTTCGAAGCAACTCGAATACCACTACTCAAAACAAAAACAACGGATTGGCTTGCAAAATAAGCTGGAACAAACATATGATAGAGATTTCGTCCGAAGTTTTCGTGGTGGGACCTACACGGGCTCGATCGTACAGCACCATCATGTACAAGGCAGTGCACATGACATACGAAGCGTCCCCGAGTCAGCATAGCCAAGGACTCTTTAAGAAACAACGAGACCACTGTAAAATCGACCTTGAATAGGCGAACCACTAGACATCGAACCCCAATTTCATATCATACATCTGTCGGAAAAGATATCCTAAGAGCTACTTGAATTCCCACCTATGAAACTCCCGAAACTTTCTGGTTATGCAATCAGGTGTTGGGGATACAGGGGAAGCATAATATCTCACCCAAACTAGCAAATCCTACATCCAGCTGTATCCATCCTTCAACACATAACCAAGAAACCTTCGGAAACCATCTACCTCAACCTTCGAAAAGCATCCGTTATACAAGTTATGGCGATACTCCCGAACACCCGCCCCAGTACTGGGTGGCGTCGAGGTTATCTCACCAATGAACTGCATAAAAGAGATTTTCGATGTCGGCGAACATATCTCAAGTATTTCAGAATTGCAACGATAAAATTATGATGACAACACCTCAGAGCTCAACTCCCCGGGACACTTCCACTAAACCCCTGACAGGAGGCACCAAGACAATGTTCTCATCATAAGCCATTGGAACGATTCCAAGATACTCGCGTGATCCTAAAAAAAATTTAGTGAAATTTGATAAGAGAAGAGTCAAAACTCTACGTCAGGATGCCTTACCAGAGCGATGAGGAGACTGGGAAGTAAAAAAGAATTCCTAAGCTCTCCGATATATAATTCCTAAATGACTCAAAACATTTTTTTCTAGACACAACTCGGCTGCTAAAAACGATCAATCAGTGGGGGCTCCTAAGGTCGGGGAAGGCTCTGATTACCAACTTGTAACGCCCTCGATGCGGCTATAGCTCCCACGTGTCGAGGCACGACTTAGAGACATAACCGCATTGAAAGCAATGTCGCAAGTTAGGCAATCATCACAACATCCCATGTAATATATATAATAAAATGAGAGATACAATAGTTGGCTTACACTCGCCATGTCACATCAAAGTACATAAATAACATACATCATCCAAACACTCATGGCCCGACTACGGCGCCAAAATAAAAGACAACCCAACAAGCGACATAGGTCCCGATCACCCCAACTGGGCACCACTACTGATCATCAAGAAAAGACACATAGTAAAGCTGAGAATCCTCGTCGTACTCCCACTTGAGCTCAAGCGCGCCATCTGGAGCTGTATCATCTGTCCCTGCATCTGGTGTAATAGTAATCTGTGAGCCACAGGGACTCAGCAATCTCGCACCCTCGCGATCAAGACTATTTAAGCTTAATAGGTAGGATGGGGGTAAATGTAAGTGGAGCTGCAGCAAGCGACTAGCATATATGGTGGCTAACTTATTCGCAAAAGAGAGCGAGAAGAGAGAGCAAGGCGCGAGCGAGAAACTAGAGAGCAACCTGCGCAAACATAACTCCAACACCGTGTCCGCTTCCCGGACTCCGCCGAGAAGAGGCCATCACGGTAACACACTCAGTTGATTCATTTTAATTAATTAAGGTTCAAGTTATCTACAACTGGACATTAACAAATTCCCATCTGCCCATAACCGCGGGCACGGCTTTCGAAAGATCAATCCCTGCAGGAGGGGGTCCCAACTTAGCCCATAACAAGCTCTCACGGTCAACTAAGGAATAGACCTCCACCCAAGACACACCGATCAGACTCGGTATCTCGGTACAAGAAGACGATTCGACAGGTTAAAACAAGCCCAGCAACAGCACCCGCTGTGCCGACAAATCCCGATAGGAGCTGCACATATCTCGTTCTCAGGGCACACCGGATAAGCTAAGCGTACGGGAGCGAACGTAACCCAAGTTGCCAAGGGACGGCCCCGCACGGTGCTCTAGGGTGGACCAACACTCAGAGGAGCACTGGCCCGGGGGGGTTAAAATAAGATGACCCTCGGGCTCCGGAAACACAAGGGAAAAAGAGGCTAGGTGGCAAATGGTAAAACCAATGTTGGGCATTGCTGGAAAAGCTTTAATCAAGGCAAACTATCAAGGGGTTCCCATTATAGCCCAACCGCGTAAGGGACGCAACAATCCGGGAACATAACAATGATATGACGGAAACTAGGGCGGCAAAAGTGGAACAAAACACTAGGCGAGAGGCCGAGCCTTCCACCCTTTACCAAGTATATAGATGCATTAAGATAACATAGCAATATAATGATATCCCAACAAGTAAATAAATGTTCCAACAAGGAATGGCTCCAATCTTCACCTGCAACTAGCAACGCTATAAGAAGGGGCTGAGCAAAGCGGTAACATAGCCAATCAACAGTTTGCTAGGACAATGGTGAGTTAGAGGCTCAACATGGAAATTGGGAGGCTGACAAGCAAGTGGTAAGCATCGTAGCATTGGCATAGCAAAAGAGCGAGCAAACTAGCATAGCAAAGATAGTAGTGATTTCGAGGGTATGATCATCTTGCCTGCCCAGTTGTCAGAGTTGACTGGATCCTCAAAAGCAAACTCAATGGGCTCCTCGTTAGCGAACTCGTCTCACGGCTCTACCCAAACAACACAAACAAGCAACAAGAATACAATCAACCACGTGCAAACTCCAACAAAAAGATGCAATGATGGTATGCTATGTGGGATGCGATGCGGGATGCAAAATACAAGACGTGACAGGAAATGCATGAACCTGGCCTCAACCTGGAAAACCAAGTGTGCCACTGGATAGAGGGGATGAAATCGCTTGAAAACGATATAAAGATCATTGGAATCGGAGTTACGGTTTGGAAATGGCAAGCGTTTTAAGATATGACACCGGTCTGCGATTTACAGCAAGTAGGCATCTAAATGCAACGAAATGAACAAGCTACAGCCACCAAACATGACAACAAAATACATGGCAGGGATGCCCACAAGATGCTTAACAAAACACTAGCAGTGAGCCACGGCCAAATTCATCCATTATGAGGTTCAAACAAGCATGGCAAAAACAAAAACGCAAAACAGATTTCAGACTTTGTGAAATTAACACTAGTCTGAAATTTCAGATCACGAAGCTCTCTTCGGAGCAGCAAAACAACATGATACACGACCTTATTATGAAAAGTAAGAACATGGCATGGAGATACTCAACAAGCTTATCAAAAGTCCCAAAGTGACCTGGGGCCAAAAGGGATCACAAAATATACTAACAAGCACACGAACATAGCTCACGCACAATCAGTTTTCAGACTTTGTGAAAACTGAGACATGCTGGAATTTAACTCACGATGGCATGTAAACGAGCTCGATGCACTCACTATGGTGCAAGTCATGGAAAGCCAAGCATACATCCATAAAGAAGACACAAAATGCTAGCTAGACATGGCAAGAACAATGGCATAGCATGTACGGATCAATAACAATAGCATCGGCAAAATCACAAACAAGTTGACGATCTGCCCAGATTTACCACGAAGCAAAAGTAGAGCTCGATTGACTCAAGCTAGGGTACTCCACATGTGCAAACAAAGACATGGATGGATAGAGCATAACATGATTAACAAAACTCCCTTACTGATCATCCTCAAAAGAGGCACGGATCACTAGGAAACAAGCTGAACATATGGCATCATGAACTAAATAACCCCAGACTTAGTGAAATCCACTAAGTCCCTGAAAACAGATCTACCAAGTGCCTCACTTTGCGAGCTTGCACAAGTCACCACACACATCCTAAAAATGCATGGGTTGCACCTCTGGAAAGAAGACAAAATGCTTAACAAATCATATGAAGGACTCACAGGCATAGCATGCACACAATAATCATGGCAAAAATGACAAAAGTCTAAGATGAACTAGCAGATCTGACAAATATCTCACGAAGGCTCCTTCTAGCAGCATTTCGGGCATCAAGATGAACTCAAATGAAAATGATGCAATGGAATGAAATGATGTACATGTCGAGGCAAACATTTTGATATACTATATGTCCAAATCGGATCTACGAATGCGGAGATATCACTTCTCAAAGATTGCATAAAACATAGGGGAAGAGGGAAAAAGTCAACCCTAGGGTTTATTCTCAGATCTGAGATCCGCACGGATTACGAGGCTGCCGGAGAACACTGTTCACCGTAGCTCTCCGGCGAGGAGGGAGTCGGCGCCGGCGAGGGGCTGCCGGAGCGGGGCGGCTCCGGTGGCGAGGAGGAGACGGCGGGGGCTCCCGCGGCGAGGTGAGGCGACGAGGGGGCTCCGGCCGGCGCGGGCGCGGCGCGGCTGAGGAGCTCCGAGCGGCAGCCGGCAATGGCGCCACGGCGGCCGGGCGCGGCGAACGTCGCCGGGCACGGGGGCGGCGAACGGTGGAAGGAGGCGGCGGATGCCGGGCCGGGAGGGCCCCGCACGAGCCTCGCGGGCCTGCGGGGTCGGCGGCGAACTGGGGACCGGCCCAGGGACATGTGGCGCGGCGCGATTCGTCCCGCGGAACCGGGTGGACACGTCCGACGCACGATTTTTGTCCGACGGCGGCGGGAGGAGTTGGATCTAGGGTTAGGGGAGGAAGACCCGCGAATTAGGAATGAAGGGTGTATATATAGGCATAGAGGGAGCTAGGAGAGTCCAAATGAGGTGCTGTTTTTGGCCACGCGATCATGATCAAACGCTCTAGGACATGGAGCAGAGCTTGGTGGGTTTTGGGCCAAAATAGAGGGGTGTTTGGCTGCAACACACACGAGGCCTTTTCGGTCCCTCGGTTAACCGTTGGAGTATCAAACGAAGTCCAAATGATACGAAACTTGACAGGCAGTCTACCGGTAGTAAACCAAGGCCGCATGACAAGTCTCGGTCCAATCTGGAAATGTTTAATCCCCACACACGAAAGAAAGCTAGAATTGACCACCGGAGGAGAACGAAGCACCGGAATGCAAAACGGACAACGGGGAAAATGCTCGAATGCAAGAGATGAACATGTATGCAAATGCAATGCACGTGATGACATGATATGAGATGCATGAAAACGAAAACAACACACGGAGACAAAGACCCGAACCTGAGAAATAAATATAACTTAACGCCGGAAACGACAAGAGTTGGAGTACAAATTGGGAAAGTTATAACTGGGGCGTTACAGATACCCAACAAGTGTATGCATCATGCTCATCATAAGAAAGCACAAGGGAGCAATTCATAGTATGGAGGCATATGATGCGATAACAACCAAATACAATAGGCTCAATGAAGCAAGCATGCATCAAAAGTAATATGTCCAAGTCTCCACGATCAGTAAGCATAGCAAGTTGGCACTCGATACAAGGGTATATGAGAGATGCAACTAATGGAGATAAGAGACAATTATCAAGATATATCATGTGAGAGGCATGAGCAAATATGTCATCAAACCAAGAAAGCGAGTAAGAGTGGAACATGGGTGATGCGACAAAGCAAGCAATCAAATTGATCAAGTCAAGCAAGCTAGTAGTGCGAAGATGCAACATAATAGAGGTAATCATGGCAATCATGTCATGGGTGCAAATAGTGGGCATATATAATGCACATGACATATCACAATCATGAAAACAAGATATGAGGAAAATAGCATCAATGTATTGGTGAGAGGCCATATGTAAGCAGTAATGGGACATCATGACTCTCCCAACACAACAAGCATCAATAGCATGAGGCACATGATAAACATGGCAATAGCAACAAGGGTCTCCACCAAGCATGCAAATACACATAGAAGTAGCATAATGGTGAATCATATGTAAGTGCAAGCAAGGGTCACAATTGCATGTCAAAATCATGTAAAGAGGCATAACATGCAAAGTGAACAAGATACAATGGGCATAAAGTAACAAGTGATATATAGCCCAAAGCCGTGTGAGAGCCAAGTAAAAGAGATGCGCGTGGTCGTTGCGCGAAGGGAACGGTGGTAAGGATAGTCCACGGGATCCCAAGTCATCATTGCTCTCAAGAGCTCGTTTCGTCAACTCTTGGGATTGAGAGGTTGACAAGTGTATGTGGGTACCTACACAAAACAAAGGCAAAGGGAAAATTGTGTGTGCGTGGTATATGTACACATCATCCATCATGATGCATACGTGCTTGTGTTGGTTAGCACCAAATATCCAATCCTAAAATAGATGAGATGCGTGATATAGAAACATGTCATCCATCATGATAGGTTTGTTATTATGTATAGCATAATGGAGACTCAAATTGTGTAATGCATCATGAGAAATATGTAGAGCATTGTTATTCAAGGAATGCATATGGTGCACGCAATTATGGGAATCATGCAAAGTATAGAATGCATCAAAATCTCCTAACATCACATGGAGAATTTTGACAACATCCAAAACAAAGCATATTTGGTTCTATGTGATCATGGCATGACATAGTAGATGAATTGCCCAAATCATATAAAGGAAGCATGGCAATATCATCACATGAAAAACAAAAGCCAATGACCATCATATCGTCATCTATTCCATAAGTGCAAATGGGATTTATTTTAATGGGGCATGCATAGTTACTATGTTGAGATTGAAAAGATGCAATATGGGAGATCTCACTCATAGCATATGACAAGTTCAATGGATTGTCAAACATGACGTGACCAATAGAATTTTCACATGATATCCAATGGAGCATAGCATCACAACTAGGCAATTCAACATGCTCATCATCATATTCATCATAAATAGGTAAGTCATGACATGAAGAAGTCGCACTAGCATGAAGCATGGGAATAGGTGGATCAACATCATGGAAGCAATCATTAGTGAGATAGTCCACTAGTGGGACAAGAGAAAGACCATCACCTATGTTAGCTTTGGAGAATCGCTCATGTGTTGTAGGTGAGGTGTCAAAGATCCACTCGTTGTCATCTTCATCTTGATGGTACCATGTGGGGGGCATCATCGTCCACCATGGCCATCATCATCTCCATTAGAGGTATGGACTCGTCGAGGATAGGCATGTCGTCATGTAGGAGACCTAGCACCAAAGGAGAAAACGCACTAGGAGTAGAGGGTAAGTCGTTAGAAATCATAGTGGCCTCACATGCCGTCTCAACTACCTCACTCACTAAGTGTTGTGGCTCACTCACTCCCTCAAGGATGCTCTCAGTCATATGGGTGGTGGAGTCACTCAAATGGCGCTCAACCTCACATAGGATGTGTGGCATGCTCTCATGTGCGGGTCTAGTGGTGGTCACACTCATCCTCTCATAGGAAATGCACTCAAAGTCACATATGGTGGAGTCACTCATGTTACTCATGTGGTAGTGGCTTCCTCACATGGTAATTGGGCCATCTCTTCATATGTGGATGTCGAAGAGATGTAGGTGCAAATGTCTCCATGCTCAACTCTAATCGCCTCCTTGGTTTAAGGGATAGTCCCATGCTCAACCTTCCTGTCACCATCTTGTTGTTGGAGGCCCAGATGATGTGGCACCTCATAGCTCGTCTCCATGACCGAAGGGAATTTCCCATGCTCGACCATCTTCCTTGAGGGGCTTCCAAAGATGGAAGTGTCGCCCTCACTTGTAGGTGGTCGCCTCGTTGTTGAAGATGTCGATGTAGGCGAACTCATGGGAAGTAGGCGAAGATGCTGTATGTCCAAAGGCGAAGATGCCTTGAGAACACTTGGTGAAGATGCTGAAGTGGTTGGTGTAGCCATAGCTCCGTCTTGGTGGTGCTCGTCTCGCAGTCTTCTCTTTTGCTCATGAAGCTTGGACTTGGCGTGAAGTAGGGCTTGTTCGGACTTGTGCATTTGTGCTTGTGGAGCATCTTCATGTTGATGTTGTCGTTGTCGCACTTGAGCTCATAGTAGATGTCGTTCGTCGTCGTCGTGCACATGATGCTTGGAGGTGACATGCCCTTCATGACGATGTTGGCGATGGTCGCCATGAAGATGTGGACGTGGACGACTTGCGCTTGCATCTTGTTTGCGCTCTGAAGACTTGTGACTTGAACGTCGCCACCTTGAGGATGATGAAGGAGAAGAACGGTTGATCAACAAGGTCCGAATCTCGTCCATCCTTGCATCTTGCTCCTCCTTTTGTGCGGAAAGCTTGTTGTCGATGTAGTCCCTTTTTCTTGCTTCGGAGTGTCGAATGTCTATGGAGAGGTTCTCAATGCGCTCTTGCAATCTTGATTGTGCGCCTTGCATTTGTCGTTGTAGATCAAAGATTGATGATTTGGTGATGTAGTTGTTCACACCGTCGTTGTTGACGAAGAAGAGATGAAATGCCTTGCCTATCCATCACAAGACTCGAGCAAATATGAGTGGAAGAAAGGAGAGAACTATACCAAATGTACCTTGACCAATGTTGAAAATGGATCAATGATCACTGAATTATGTAACAAGGAAATAGAATAATTGGTACCGATCTCGTCGATTTCTCACACCTACACAAGTAAGGCTTATGATGAAGCTTGGTGAGGATAGTGGCACAAAAATTTGATGCAAAATGTTAGCAAGAGTCAATAATGTTGAAAGAGATTCACAAATTCTCAAGTGAAACAAGTAGACCAATAGCAATATGTGTCACACGGAAACACACACACGGATAGATAAATGGGGTCATGCAACCAAGGAATGAGCACAAAATGTGGAATCCACGGAAAACGCTCATGTTGCACAACTCAAGAGAGACGCTAGCACGATTGCTCAATAGGCGGATACGACACTTGTGCATAACCTATAAGATGCAAAGATATATCAACTTTCTATCCCAAGTATGCTATGTGTATGATGTTCCCGGTGTTTCTCTCAAGATGATCCAAGCTGATCAGATATGACAATATTATATGCAATGTGGTATGATGCTATGCCACTTGCTTACAAGCTTCTTTCCTCTTTCTCTTTTTCTTAAAAGCTTTATTTTTTTCTTTTTTTCTATGTGTATGGCCACTTTTGCACAATGCACAAACCAAGATAGCAATTGTGTATATGCGGGAACAAACTTGAGGCACACAGGATGATATGATACCAATATGATATGGTATGTATGCAATGGATGGTGTATCGATGATCACTAATGTGCACAAGTAACGTTGCCGGTAATACTCAAATGGCTAGTCTCGATAGGTATGTGACACAAAATAGGCTAGGGTTATCAATGCAATGGCAAGGGAATATACAATGGTGTAGTCGAGGTTACCATCCTTGGCGATGATGAGTGGTGGTGTTATTGATGTAGATACCAAGATGATGGAGACTCGTCCCTAAGTAGCTGAAACACCTTAGGAAACAGAAAAACCGCGAACTCAAAATCTCCAAAGGCAAATGTCAAATGGTGGTAGCCGAAAGCGGTGGCGGTGTTGCACTAGGCAATGCGGAAGTGGAATGATGGGTTAGGCATGTCGAAGTTGAGGTTGTCGTCCCTAAGTAACCGAAACACCTTAGGAGACACAAGCCACAACTCAAACAAGCTCAAACAAAATTTGGTTAAGTTGGGGTGGAAGTGTATGGTGGGAAAGCCTATGAGGAAGTGGTGGTGGTGGTTGATGAAGAAGCAACCGTTCCTAAGTAGCCGAAACAACGTAGGAGACTCGAATTGCTACTCAAGCAACCACTAGTGCGATGGGGAACCAAATGGGTTAGGTTGCGGAAGTCGGTGGTGGTGTAGCGGATGATGTGGTGGAAGCCCTAGGCAAGGATGCCAAAGTTCCAAAAATTTGATGGATTCAAATGTTGTTGGTGGTATTTTTGTGGGAAGGGGGGTGTCAAGAACTTCAAAACAAGCTAAAGAACGTCAAAATCGGAGTTCGGATGAATTAGTTATGGACAAAACAAAAATCACCTGAAATGGATATCTACAGGTTACAGATGTCCTTAAATGGACGGATATTCGGGCGTCGGACGTCCGGTCGGGCTCGGAAATCTGTAAATTCGGTTCGGGTTAGGGGTTCCGGTCGTCCGGGAAAGGTCGGACGCCCGGTGGGTCGCGGTCAACGCGGGATTTGAGCTCCGGGACGCGATTTTGGGCGGAATTTTGGGATTTTGGGGGCAAAATTGAGGAGATTTCGTGGATGAAAGATGGGGAAACTTGGGGAAATGCTAGATCCACTTAAAACCAAGCAAATCCATGGATCAAAATCAACAAAACTTCATCACACCAACAAATCAAAAAAAACATTTGGGGCTATTTTTGGTGGGGATTTTCGAATTTGGGGAAGAAGACAACAAAATCAAGCTAGAAAACAAGGGGTAGGGCCTCCAAATACGTGACCAACGTGGCTCATGATACCAAGATGATGTAGGGTAGAACCCTAGATGCCCGATCTTTCACGAAAGGAGCGGATCCCATGAAGAACACGAAGAACACGAGGGGAAAACGAGGAGAATCACAAGGGGAAACACGAGAGAATCACTCAAACCAACAAGAACAATCATACATGTGCTAGATCCTCGAAACATAAAGAGATACACGATCCACGATCAACAAGGCACGATACATAGGGTAACTGGCTCTTCTCTGAGAAGAGGTCTTGATGGGGCCACCCAAGAGGGGGTCTTGAATCCAAGGGGATCTTCTCCGTAGAGGGGTCGCGGTCTCTCTCGTGGAGTAGATCCGTATGGATGAGCAATGCTCTGTCTCAACTATGAGCTAAACCAATGCTAACCCTAACTAGAAGCAGATGGAGGAGTATATATAGTCTAGGGCCACGAAGGGGTAAGTGAGGGATACATGGGCCTCGGCCTGATACTCTGCGCACAGTCAGGCGTTGGTCGTCTGATAGGTACCGGACGTCTGGTGGCTCGCGAGGGTCCGGTCGTCCGGTACTTGTCGGACGTCCGACGTTTTGGCTCCGGTGTGGGTTTGTTGGTCGTCCGGTCGGGACCGGTCATCTGGGCGCTGGAGGATGTCAGACGTCTGGTCGGTGTTGGTCGTCCGACCGCTGTAGGTCTTGCTGCTTGGGACTTGGGATGGCTGGTGAAGACTCCAGGCGTCAGACGTCCTGTGGTGACCGGTCGTCCGGTGGCTGTTGATTTCTGACTGCTTCTCCTTTTGGTCCTTGTACTTGGTGTCCTCGCTAGCTCGTCCGTTGGATGTGGTGGCACTGTGGCTTTCCTCTAAGTACCTGATCATGCATAGCACACACGTTGGAGGTAGTAGCCATGTCTCACATGTAGAAAGTGAAGGTTCGGAGAGGAGCGAGTTCACCTTGTGCCCAATGGCATATATTCGAGGTCTCGTCATATGTACTCTTAGGGTTTGGAGAGGAGTTGGAGTGTTCATGGGGATGAATGTTGGATGCTCCGCATCAGCTACTGATGAGGAGGAGGAGGATTATGTGGGAGATTACGAGGATGAGGTTGATCAAAATCAGAATTACGTGCAACCACCAGCACCACAACAACCAGGTCGTCCACATGCAAATAATCGCAATGGTAGGGCTCCCCTCAGGTACGAGATCATAACCATCTCCCTAAACCGAAATTGAATATTCCACCATTTCAGGGTAGATACATTCCTGATATATATCTTACTTGGGAGTTAAAAACCGAACAACGTTTTACATGTTTAGAATATCCCGAGGAGAGACGTGTTGCTGCTGCACTTTGTGCTTTCACCAGTTTTGCTTGTGTGTGGTGGTCTGAACATCGTAGATTATATCTGAATAATATTCGAACTACTTGGGCTGCTTTGAAAACTGCTATGTGTACTCGTTGGGTTCCACCAGATTATCAACGTGAATTACTTCAAAAATTGCAGCGTTTAAGACAAGGAAAAAATTCTGTAGAGGAATATTATCAGGAATTACAAACTAGCATGATTCGATGTGGTATTGTTGAAGATAATGAAGCTATGCTTGCACGTTTTATGGGTGGATTAAATAGAGAGATTCAGACCATTCTAGAGTATAAAGAGTATAATAACATCACTCGCTTATTCCATCTTGCTTGTAAAGCTGAATGTGAAGTGTAGGATCGACAGGCATTGGCCCGAACTAAGTTTTCTGCAGGTCGACCTTCCTCATGGACACCGCGTGCATCCTCTGCTTTGACACATTCTACTGCATCGGCACCTCCATCAGCTGCCACCTCCAGTCGTGAAACAAGAAAGCAGGCACAACCACCACTATCTACCAAGAGCACACATGTTGGGCCTGTATAGAGCTCTTCTTCTTCCATGGCATCAATAGGGCACACAAGTGATATTATTTGTCGTTGTTTTAAGGGAAGATGTCATTGTGCGAGAGAATGCAAATCTCAGCGTGTGATGATTGCTACTGAGGATGGTGGTTATGAGTCCCCTAGTGACTATGATGAGGAGACTTTGGCTCTTATTACACGTGAAGAACATGGTGGAGATGACTCTGAAAATGAGACGCAATACATGGCTCCTGAAGACACTGACGGGTATGAATGTTTAGTTGCTCAACGTGTTTTGAGTGTGCAAGTCACACTAGCAGAGCAAAATCAGAGGCATAATTTGTTCCATACAAAGGGAGTTGTGAAGGAACGTTATGTTCGTGTCATCATAAATGGAGGGAGTTATAACAACTTG
Source organism: Triticum monococcum (assembly GCA_034509565.1). Classification (NCBI taxonomy): domain Eukaryota; kingdom Viridiplantae; phylum Streptophyta; class Magnoliopsida; order Poales; family Poaceae; genus Triticum; species Triticum monococcum. The sequence goes on along the minus strand of CM067841.1, from coordinate 164,822,285 downwards.
GCTAGCATGGAGATGGTGGAGAAGCTATCTCTCACCACAAGACCACATCCACATTCTTACTACATCCGATGGTTCAACAACAGCGACAAGGTTAAGGTAACACGTACTATTCGTGTGCATTTTAGTATCTCTACATATGATGATTATGTTGATTGTGATGTGGTACCCATGCAAGCATGTTCCTTATTACTTGGTAGCCCATGGCAATTTGATAAAAATTATGTACACCATGGTAGAAACAATCAGTATACTCTTGTTCATAAGGATAAAAATATTACTTTGCTTCCTATGACTTCCGATTCCATTTTGAAAGATGATATTAATAGAGCTAATAAAGCAAAACAGGAGAAAAATAAGAGTGCAAATCAGATTCTAGAAAAATAATTTGAGCAACAAATGAAACCTAATAATAAACCATCTAGTGTTGCTACTGAAATTAAATTGAAAAGTGCATGTTTACTTGCCACAAAATCTGATATTGATGAGCTAGATTTCAGCAAATCTGTTTGCTATGGTTTTGTGTGCAATGAGGCATTATTTTCATTCAAGGACGTGCCTTCCTCTTTGCCCCCTGCTGTCACTAACATTTTGAAGGAGTTCACTGACGTGTTTCCAGAAGACATACCACCGGGATTACCACCTATTCGAGGGATTGAGCATCAAATTGACTTAATTCCCGGTGCATCGCTGCCCAACCGTGCACCATACCGTACGAATTCAGAGGAGACGAAGGAGATTATGCCTCACGTATAGGAGCTGCTCGACAAAGGTTATATACGTGAATCTCTTAGTCCTTGTGTTGTTCCTATTATACTTGTGCCTAAAAAGGATGGTACATCTCGTATGTGTGTTGATTGTAGAGGCATTAATAACATTACTATTCGTTATCGTCATCCTATTCCTAGGCTAGATGATATGCTTGATGTATTGAGTGGCTCTACAATATTTTCCAAAGTTGATTTGCGTAGTGGATACCATCAAATTCATATGACGAAGTTTTACGTGCTTTCATTGGACGATTTGTGGTAGTCTATCTTGATGATATACTAATTTATAGCAAATCTTTGGAAGAACATTCGGAACATTTACGTGTTGTTTTTATTGCTCTATGTGATGCATGTTGGTTTGGTAACCTTGGGAAGTGCACCTTTTGCACCGACCGAGTATCTTTTCTTGGCTATGTTGTTACTCTACAGGGAATTGATGTTGATAAAGCCAAGATTGAAGCTATTGAGAGTTGGCCACAGCCCAAAACAGTCACACAAGTGAGGAGTTTCCTTGGCCGCATTGGTTTCTATAGGCGTTTTGTGAGAGATTTCAGCACCATTGCTGCACCTTTCAATGAGCTTACAAAGAAGGATGTGCCTTTTGTTTGGGGTACCACACAGGAAGAAGCCTTCACGGTATTGAAAGATAAGTTGACACATGCTCCTTTACTCCGACTTCCTGATTTTAATAAGACTTTTGAGCTTGAATGTGATGCTAGTGGAATTGGATTAGGAGGTGCGTTATTACAAGATGGCAAACCTGTTGCACACTTTTCTGAAAAATTGAGTGGGCCTAGTCTAAACTATTCTAGTTATGATAAAGAATTATATGCTCTAGTTCGGACCTTCGAAACATGGCAACATTATTTATGGCCCAAGGAATTTGTTATACATTCTGATCATGAATCTTTGAAACACATTAAAAGTCAAGCAAAACTGAACCGTAGACATGCTAAATCGATTGAATTCATTGAGACTTTCCCTTATGTCATTAAACACAAGAAGGGTAAAGAAAATGTTATTGCTGATGCATTATCTCGTCGTTATACTATGCTTTAACAACTTGACATTAAATTATTTGGTTTGGAGACCATCAAAGATTAATATGTGCATGATGCTGAATTTAAAGATGTATTGCAGAATTATAAGGAAGGGAGAACTTGGAACAAGTTTGTCGTTAACGATGGTTTGTGTTTCGTGCTAACAAGCTATGCATTCCAGCTAGCTCCATTCGTCTTTTGTTGTTGCGGGAGGCGCATGGAGGAGGATTAATGGGACACTTTGGCGTGAAGAAGACGGAGGATATACTTGCTACACATTTCTTTTAGCCAAAGATGAGACGGGATGTTGAGCGTTTTGTTGGGGCTGTTTTGAAGAATAATAAGAAAATGTGGGAAGAATGCTTGCCTCATATTGAATTTGCTTATAATCGGCCACTGCATTCTACTACTAAGATGTGCCCTTTTGAAATTGTGTATGGTTTCCTACCTCGTGCACCTATTGATTTGTTGCCTCTTCCATCTTCGGAGAAGGTTACTTTTGATGCTAAACAACGTGCCGAATTGATCTTAAAGACGCATGAGTTAATTAAGGAAAATATTGAGCGCATGAGTGCTAAATATGAACTTGTTGGAGATAAGGGTAGAAAACGTGTTGTGTTTGCACCTGGAGATCTTGTTTGGTTAAAATTGCGTAAGGATAGGTTTCCTAATTTGCTGTAACGCCCTCGATGCGGCTATATCTCCCACGTGTCGAGGCACGACTTAGAGGCATAACCGCATTGAAAGCAATGCCGCAAGTCGGGAAATCATCACACATCCCATGTACATAAATAATATAAAGGGGAATAACATAGTTGTCTTACACTCGCCACGTCACATCAAAGTACATAAATAACATCCATCATACAATTCACTCATGGCCCGACTACGGCGCCAAAATAGAAAAGACCCCCCAACAAGCGACAAGGCCCTGAATCTAACCCCGAATAGGCACCACTACTGATCATCAGGAAAAGACACATAGTAACGCTGAGAGTCCTCGTCGTACTCCCACTTGAGCTCAAGCGCGCCATCTGGAGCTGTATCATCTGTCCCTGCATCTGGTGTAATTGTAATCTGTGAGCCACAGGGACTCAGCAATCTCGCACCCTCGCGATCAAGACTATTTAAGCTTAATAGGTAGGAAAGGGGTAATGTAAGTGGAGCTGCGGCAAGCGACTAGCATATATGGTGGCTAACTTATTCGCAAAAAAGAGCGAGAAGAGGAGGCAAAGCACGAGCGCGAAACTAGAGAGCAACCTGCGCAAACATAACTCCAACACCGTGTCCGCTTCCCGGACTCCGCCGAGAAGAGGCCATCACGGCAACACACTCAGTTTATTCATTTTAATTAATTAAGGTTCAAGTTTTCTACAACCGGACATTAACAAATTCCCATCTGCCCATAACCGCGGGCACGGCTTTCGAAAGATCAATCCCTGCAGGGGGTCCCAACTTAGCCCATAACAAGCTCTCACGGTCAACGAAGGAATAGACCTCCACCAGAGACACACCGATCAGACTCGGTATCTCGGTACAACAAGATGATTCGACAGGTTAAAACAAGACCAGCAACACCGCCCGAATGTGCCGACAAATCCTGATAGGAGCTGCACATATCTCTTTCTCAGGGCACACTCAGATGAGCGCTCCATATAACTAAAACCAAACCTCGAGTTTCCTCGAGGGGGCGCTGCACAGGACTCTAGTTCGGACCAACACTCAGAGGAGCACTGGCCCGTCGGGGGCTAAAATAAAGATGACCCTCGGGCTCCGGAAACCCAAGGGAAAAAGGGGTAGGTGGCAAATGGTAAAACCAATGTTGGGCATTGCTGGAAAAGCTTTAATCAAGGCAAACTATCAAGGGGTTCCCATTATAGCCCAACCGCGTAAGGGACGCAACAATCCGGGAACATAACACCGATATGACGGAAACCAGGGCGGCAAGAGTGGAACAAAATACTAGGCGAGAGGCCGAGCCTTCCACCCTTTACCAAGTATATAGATGAATTAATATAACATAGCAATATAATGATATCCCAACAAGTAAATAAATGTTCCAACAAGGAACGGCTCCAATCTCCACCTACAACTAGCAACGCTATAAGAAGGGGCTGAGCAAAGCGGTAACATAGCCAATCAACGGTTTGCTAGGACAAAGGTGGGTTAGAGGCTCAATCATGGCAATTGGGAAGCTGACAAGCAAGTGGTAGGCATCATAGCATTGACATAGCAAAAGAGCGAGCAAACTAGCATAGCAAAGATAGTAGTGATTTCGAGGGTATGATCATCTTGCCTGCACAGTTGTCAGAGTTGACTGGATCCTCAAAAGCAAACTCAACGGGCTCCTCGTTAGAGAACTCCTCTCCCGGCTCTACCCAACAACACAAACAAGCAACAAGGATACAATCAACCACGTGCAAGGGCAACCAATAAGATGCAAAGATGGTATGCTATGCGGGATGCGATGCGGGATGCAAAATGCAAGACGTGATAGGAAATGCATGAACCTGGCCTTAACTTGGATAACCAAGTGTGCCACTGGATAGAGGGGAAGAAATCCCCTGAAAACGATATAAAGATCAAAGGAATCGGAGCTATGGTTTGGAAATGGCAAGCGTTTTACGAAACGAACCGATCTGCGATTTACAGCAAGTAGGCTCCTAAATGCAATGAAATGAACATGCTACAGCCACCAAACATGAAAACAAAATACATGGAAGGGATGTACACAAGATGCTTAACAAATCACTAGGACTGCGCCATAGGCAAATTCATCCATTAAGGGGTTCAAACAAGCATGGCAAAACTGAATAAGCAAAACAGATTTCAGACTTAGTGAAATTAACACTAGACTGAAATTTCAGACCACGATGCTCTCTTCGGAGCAGCAAAACAACATGAAACATAACCTGAACATGCCAAGTAAGAGCATGGCATGGAGCTACTCAACAAGCTTAACAAAACACCCAAAATGACCTGGGGACAAAAGGGTTCACAAAATACTCTAACGAGCACACGAACATAGATGAAACACAATCAGTTTTCAGACTTAGTGAAAACTGAGACATGCTGAAATTATAACTCACGGAGGCATGTAAACGAGCTCGATGCACTCACTACGGTGCATGTCATGGCAAGGCACGCATATATCCATGAAGAAGGCACAAAATGCTAACTAGGCATGGCAAGAACAATGGCACAGCATGCACGAGTCACTAACAATAGTACCGGCAAAATCGCAAAAGAGTTCACGATCTGCCCAAATTAACAACGATGCAAAAGTTGAGCTCGATTGACTCAACCTAGGTTGCTCCAACATAGCAAGTAAAGACATGGATGGATAGATCATAACAAGATTAACAAATGTCCCTTACTGAGCATACTCAAAAGGGGCACGGATCACTAGGAAACAAGCTGAACATATGGCATCATGGACTAAAACATCCCAGACTTAGTGAAAATCACTAAGTCCCTAAAAACAGATTACTCAGGTGCCCCTCTTTGCAAGGTTGCAAAAGTCACCACACACATCCTAAAAATGCATGGGTGGCACCTCTGGAAAGAATACAAAATGCTTAACAATTTATCCCAAAGGGTCATAGGAATATCATGCACACAATAATCATGGAAAAATGACAAAAGTCAATGATGAGCTAACGGATCTGCAATTTAACTCACGATGACTCCTTCTAACAGCATTTTGGGCATCAAGATGACCTCAAATGCAAATGATGCAATGGAATGAAATGATGTACTTGTCGAGACGAAGATTTTGATATATCATATGTCCAAAACGGAGCTACGGATGCGAAGATATGAGCAGTCAAACATAGCATAAAAAATTAGGGTTAGGAGGAAAGTCAACCGGGGGGGATCCTCAAATCCAGATCTGGATCGGGTCCGGCGGCACTGTTCACGCCGGGGCACGGGGATCGAGGATGGCCGGCCGGACTTGAAGCTCGCCGGAGGAGGAGATCGGCCGGAGCTTGGCGCGGCGCACGCCGGCGCGGGAGGAAGACGGCGGGGCGGCGGACGTCGCCGGCGCGGGGCTGGACGCGGGCGGCGCTGGCCCACGGTGCGGCGGCGGCGTTCCGGCGGCTCGGGTCGGCTAGGCGAGGTGGCGGCTATGGCGGCTCTCGGCGGCGCCGGTCGCCGGAGGCCGGGAAGGCGGCGGCGCGTGGAGGCGGCTCCACCGGGCGGCGGGACGAGGCGAGATGGGCCACGGGGCCCCGCGTGGGCTCGGGCGGGCCCGCGGGTGGCGGCGGCGAAGTGGTCCGGGGCGCCCATGTGGCGGCTCCCGATTGGCTGCGGCGGTAGGCGGACAAGGTCCGGCACGGGCGGACACGTCCGACCCGGCGCGGGGAGAGATGGATCTGTGTTTTTTTGGGTTTTGGATGGGGGAAGAAGAGATCCGAATGGAGGGTGTATTTATAGGCATAAGTGGAGCTAGGAGAGTCCAAATGAGGTGTGGTTTTCGCCCACGCGATCGTGATCGAACGACCGAGACGATGGAGCAGAGTTTGGTGGGTTTTGGGCCAAATTGGAGGGGTGTTGGGCTGCAACACACACGAGGCCTTTTCGGTCCCTCGGTTAACCGTTGGAGTATCAAACGAAGTCCAAATGATCCAAAACTTGACAGGCGGTCTACCGGTAGTAAACCAAGGCCGCATGGCAAGTATCGGTCCAATCCGGAAATGTTTAATCCCCACACACGAAAGAAAGCTAGAAATGGCCACCGGAGGAGAACGAAGCGCCGGAATGCAAAACGGACAACGGGGAAAATGCTCGAATGCATGAGATGAACATGTATGCAAATGCAATGCATGTGATGACATGATATGAGATGCATGAAAACGAAAACAACACACGGAGACAAAGACACGAACCCGAGAATTAAATATAACTTAATGCCGGAAATGGCAAGAGTTGGAGTACAAATTGGGAAAGCAATATCTGGGGCGTTACATTTGCGCAAGTCAAAGTTAATGCCACGTGCTGATGGTCCTTTTAAGGTGTTAGAAAAAATAAATGATAATGCATATAAACTTGAGTTTCCTACAGATTTTGGGGTTAGTCCCACTTTTAACATTGCATATTTGAAGCCTTACTTGGGTGAGGAAGATGAGCTTTCGTCGAGGACAACTTCAATTCAAGAAGGGGAGGATGATGAGGACATCACTAACGAAGTTACACCCACAGCCCCTACTGATACATATACATGACCAATTACTAGAGCTCGCGCACGCCAATTAAATTACCAGGTACTTTCGTTTCTTGGTAATGATTCTAATGTTCATGAGAATATGATGGTGCCTAAATTGGATACATTTGTCTTGCTTACAAATGAAGGGCCTAGCTTGGACAAGAAGGATGATCATTGGAGCAAGATCAAGCATGGAGATGATGGCATGCGCAAGGGGAACAACAACGGAGTTACAAGTGATTATTTCAGGACTTTGAAGCCGCCATAATGAGTGTGTGAAGCCTTGGACTAAATATACAAGATGCCACTTCATAAATTTCGTCCAGAGGCTATTATAGGTGCTGCGTCACCTTATTATTGGGCCAGGCCGATGTAATTTCAAAATACTTGAGGATAGGCTGTTTTTGGAGTCCGTATGTGTGGGGAAACAAGAGTTAGGGTTGGTTTCAGACCCCTTCTCCAAGGGCCATGAAATTCCCCCCTCTTCCTCCATATATATAGCCCTTAGGGCGTCGTTTAGACTTTGGGCTTTGTTTAGATTAAATTTTGCCATAGCTGCAACTTCGCATACTTTGTTTGTGTTCAACGACCAGACAAAGGCGTCACAGAACCCCACCTTGATCAATAAAGCTTTCCTCTTATATTCGCAATATCCAGATTGCAATCTTAGTTTCTTTCTTGTTCTTTGTTTTCTTGCAGGAAACAGACCTTCGCGGTCAGGTTGATCGTGCTTTGGCGGGGTCAATAACCTCTCGGAGTTGGATTAGCGATTGATAAGGCGCGACGTCCTCGCATGTTCGTAGTCGGATCATCAAAGTCGACTTCCTCCAAAACGATAGCCACCATCTCATTGAAAGGCGGACACCTTTGCCTCTATCACATGAAGCATGGAAATAGGTTGATCAACATCATGCAAGCAATCAATGTCAAGAATGTCCACTAGTGGGACTAGAGCATCACCGTCACCTATGTTACCATTTTCATTCCACTCAAGTGGTGTAGGTGAGGTGGTAAAGACCAAATGGTGGTCATCATCATCAACTTGATGGAACCATGTGGGGTGCATCATATTCCACCATGGCCATCGTCTTGTCCAAAGGGAGGACGTAGTCGTCCAGGATCGGTGCGTCATCATAAATGGGACCTATCACCAATTGAGAAGGCACAATAGAGGTAGAGGTCAAGTTGTTAGAAATGTAAATGGCCTCATGAGACCTATCAACTATCAGACTCTCTCTATGTGGTGGTTCACTCACTCCCTCCAAATAGGTGCACTCAGACTCACATATGGTGGAGTCACTCATCTCACTCAAGTGGTGGGGGTTGTGGCTCTCCTCACATGGGAATTGTGGAAACTCATCATATATGGGGCTAGTGGTGAACTTGCTCTCACTCTCAATATGGTGGCACAAGTCACTCAAGTCATCATACGTCGCCGTGGTCGAAGGGAAAATCCCATGCTCAACCATCTCGTCGTCGTCGCCCTGGATGAAGGCGAAGATGGCACATCATCGCTCTCCTCCATGACCGAAGGGAAAATCCCATGCTCGATCATCTCGTCATCGTCGCCGTGGATGAAGGCCGGAGATGGCACATCATCACTCTCGCCTCCTAAGATGGAAGCATCATCCTTGCTCGACACCTTGTCGCTCGCCTCCAAAGCTTGGTCCTTGAGGGTCTCCATAGTCGGACTCGTCACCGCACCGTCTTGAAAAAGAGTCGAAGCAGACTCGGCATCATTAATGCCACCAAGAGGGATAGCGGTAAATTCGAACTTGGGAGCATCATCTTGGAGCTCATCGGGCTTGGACATCGTCGTGGTACTAGCCTCATGCTCGCCGTGTTGGAGCTTGGTCTTCGAGAAGTGTGCTTGGGGTCGAGAAGCCTTGGCCTTCATGAGTTCTTGTTCCATCTTGAGAGCACCAATGTAGTAGTCGTCGAGGGACTTGTAGTTCTCGAGGAAGATAGTCTTGGAGATGTCGTTTTGCAATCGCATCATGAAGTGGAACTTCATCGAAATGGGGTCGTCCACGCCGGCTCGTCACAAGGCAATCTTCATCTCCTTGAAGTACTTGTCGATGGACTTGGATCCTTGGATGGTGTTCTCCAATTGGCGTGAAATTGTTCCGTGTAGGTTGGATGCACGAACTCTCGCCGCAAAGCTCTCTTCGTCTTGGGCCAACTCATGTCGTAGCCCTCCGAAGGTGTGTGAAGCCACCATGTGGACGGGTGGTCGTGGAAGTTCCTTGTGGCGCACTTCACTTGATCTTTAGGAGGAACTTGATGTAGCTTGAGGTAGTCGTCCATTAAGCGCTCCCACTCGAGATACTCCTCGGGTTCTTGAGTCCCATCGAAAGGAATCGCGTGGTTGATGTCGAGGTCATAGTAGCTCGTGGAAGTCGCAGACTTGAGCTTGGGGAGCTTCTCTTGAGCATAGTCTTGGCGTGCTTGTTGGCAAAGATGCCGTATGTCCGTAGGCGAAGATGCCTTAAAGTCGATTGGGGAAGATGCCAAGGGAGATGGGGAAGTCATTGAGCAGTTGTTGATGTTGAGCTCTTGACCTTCACGTTCTCGTCGGTGATTGTGTCGATGCCGATGTGAACTTGCCGGAGATGGTAGCTCGAAAGCACGTGCAATTGAGTGTCTTCTCGAAGATGAGGAAGATCTCTTGTAGGACTTGATGAGGGCTTTGATCTCCTACATTTGAGCTTGCATCTTAGCGTTGAAGATGTTGTTCATGGCATCGAACTCGTCGTTGTTGTAGACCGAAGGAGGTGTGCTTTGCCTATCCATCACAAGACTCGACTAGAGGTGAGTAGGAATGAGATAAACAATACCAAGTTACCTTTTCCCAAAGTTGAGGATGTATCCCGTTTTCACTCAATGTGAAATGAAAGAATAGTGGAATTGGTACCGGACTTGTTCACTCACACCTATCAAGTAAAGCTTATGGTGTAGCTCGGTGAGGATAGTGGCACAAAAATTTCATGCAAAATGTTAGTAAGAGTCAATAATGTTGAAAGAGATTCACAAATTCGCAAGTGAAACAAGTAAACCAATAGCAATATATGGCACACGGAAACACACACACGGATAGATAAATGGGGTTGTGCAACCAAGGAATGAGCACAAAATGTGGAATCCATGGAAAATGCTCGTGTTGCACAACTCAAGAGAGACTCTAGCATGATTGCTCAATAGGCGGATACGACACTTGTGCACAACCTATAAGATGCAAAATGTAGCAACTTTCTATCCCATGTATGCTATTATGTATGGTTCCTGGTGTTCCTCTCAAGATGATCCAAGATGATCGGATATGACAATCTTATATGCAATGTGGTATGATGTTATGGCACTTGCTTACAAGCTTCTTTGCTCTCTCTCTTTTCTTAAAAGATTATTCTTTTTTTTGTATGGCCACTTTTGCACAATGCACAAACCAAGATAGCAATAGTGTATATGCGGGAACAAACTTGTGACACAAGAGATGATATGATGATACCAAGATGATACCAAAATGAGATGGTATATATGCAATGGAAGGTGTAGATCAATGATCACTAATGTGCACAAGTAACGTTGTAGGCAATACTCAATGGCTAGTCTCGATAGGCAAGTAACGCAAAATGGGCTAGGGGTTATCAATGCAATTGCAAGGAAAATGTACAATGGTGTCGTTGAGGTTACCGTTCATGACGATGATGAGAGGCGGTGTTGTCGATGTCGACCCGTTCCTAATTAGCCGAAACACCTTAGGAAACGGAAAAAATCACAACTCAAAATCTCAAGGACAAAAGTCAAATGGTGGTAGCGGAAAGCGGTGGTAGCTTTGCGCTTGGCAATGCGGAAGTGGGATGATGGGTTATGCGAGTCAATGTTGAGGTGACCGTCCCTAAGTAGCCTAAACACCTTAGGAGACGCAAGCCATAACTCAAACAAGCTCAAACAAAATTGGGTTATGTTGGGTTGGTGGAAGTGTATGGTGGGCAAGGTTATGCGGAAGTGGTGGTGGTGGTTGATGAAGAAGCAACCGTCCCTAAGTAGCCGAATCACCTTAGGAGACTCGAATCACAACTCAAGCAACCACTAATGCTATGGGGATCAAAATGCGTTAGCTTGCGGAAGTCTATGGTGGCTATGCGGATTATGTGGTGGATGGCCTAGGCAAACTTGCCAAATTTTGGAAAATTTTATGGAGTCAAATGGTGTTGGTAGTATATTTGTGTGATGGGGAATGTCAATAGCTTCAAAACGAGCTAAAGAACGTCAAAATCGGAGTTCGGATTAATTAGTTGTGGACAAAACAAAAATCAGCAGAAGTTGATATCTACAGGTGTCGGACGTCCGCTAATGGCCAGATGTCCGGTTGTCGGACGTGCGGTCAGGCTCAAAAATCCGTTGTTTCGGCTCGGGATCGGGGTGTCTGATTTCTGGTAAGTACCGGTCATCCGACGATTCCTGGGGCTCCGGACATCTGTTAAAGCGTCGGTCGTCCGGTGTATCGGGCTCAACGCGGGATTTGAGTTCCGGGGAGCAATTTTGGGCGGGGATTTTGGGGTCAAAATTGATGAGATTTCGTGGATGAAAGATGTGGAAACTTGGGGAAGTGCTAGATCCACTCGAAACCAAGCAAATCCATGGATCAAAATCAACAAAACGTCATCGAACCAACAAATCACAAAGAAAATTGGGGTTATTTTTGGTGGGAATTTTTGAAATTGAGAAAGAACACAACAAAATTAGGCTAGAAAACAAGGAGGGGAGGCCCCAAATCCATGATAAACCTAAGCTCTGATTCCATATGATACTCGGCTAACCCGGTGTAGGCTGATCTTTCACGATTGGAGTGGGATCCCTCGAAGAACACAAAGAACATGGGGAAGAATAGAGAGAAATCACAAGGGAAAACACTCAAGAACAAGTCCAATCACACATCCACTAGACAATCAAACACACAAGATCCACAAGGTACATGAACAACAAAGGGAAAGATACAAGGTAAAGTTCATCTCCATGAGGAGGTCTTGATGATATCTTAGGCGGATCTTCCCATGAAGGGGTCTTGAATCCAAGGTGGATCTTCTCCGTAGAGGCCGCGGTCTCTCTCGATGGAGTAGATCCGTATGGATGAGCAAAGCTCTATCTCAAATGAGCTAATCCTTTGCTAACCCTAGAAAGGAGGTGGAGGCTGTCTATTTATAGTCTTAGCCACGAAGGGGTAGGTGGGAGAGGGGTACAAGGCCAAAGGCTCGGCTGCGCACATGCAGTGTTGGACGTCCGGTCGGGGTCGGACGTCCGGTCGCTCGCGGGGGTCCGGACGTCCGGAGGGCGTCGGACTTCCAACATTTATTCTCGGGTGTAGCGGCACCGATCGCCCGGTCGGCGTCGATCGTCCGGGCGCTGTGACTCGTCGGACATCCGGTGTCTCGTCGGTCGTCCGGTCGTTGTAGGCTTGGTCTGCTGCTAGTCGAGGGTACGTCGGTCGTCCGGGCGATGTAGAGTGTCGGACGTTCGGTGGCACGTCGGACGTCCGGCCGCTAGAGACTCCGCAACTCTGTCTTCTTCCATCTTCGCTTCCACGCTTCCCTTGTGAATGTTGTAGTTGTACACTTGCGCTCGCACTCCTCCTCGTCACTTGCCAAACGGACTCTTGGCATGGTGATGTCCGTAGGATGCTCCGCATCAAGATGGCTCGTCGGCACGATCAACTTACCCGGAAAGTTGAATTCATGGGCCGTCCCCCGATGTTGTATCCACAAAAGGACCACAACTTGGCAATATGCACTCCATTTGAGCTCCATCACCTGCCAAAACGATCACAACTAAATATGGTATGCGTCCATCACCCTCTTTGTCGGAGTCCGACAACATTTGGGGGCTGGACCCAGGTTGAAAAATCGAGTTTCGGATGCTTTTATCTTTGACGTCTAGGGACAGATATATGGACAATAGCATATAGAGCAATCCATCATCCTTCCAATTTTAAACCGAAAAGACTACAGGTTTAGTCAGGACAGAAGGAGGAGACTCTTTGTTGCATCGAAACCTATGTATTCATGCTTTACATGGTCTATCACCCGCCCCGCTACCACCCTCATTTCTTCATCAGCATATGCATTATTCTTAAATGATAAAGTACATAACAGCTCTTCGTCATTGACGAGGACATGGCTACCACAGCTACACCGCCTTACCTTTGGAAAGAGACCAGCGCCAAAAAAAACTGCTGATATTTTGGAAGTTAGATTCGATCAAGAATATTTATTGGGATAAGTTTCCATAGGAAGGCATGAAGTAAATTCGTGGTGTTGTCAATAGGAAGGTTGACCGAAAAAAGGTGTAAATCTGTTAGCCTTTGGGACGTGATTATAGCAGGGTTGTTTCCTTTTCCAAGAGGGAGAAGTATTGGAGTTTTTGATCCGGGTAAAACAAAGGGAGAGAACGAATTGATTGCAGATTTGTTTCCTTGCGTTCACCTGGACAAAAAAAACAAGTCAAAGCTGTGCGTTGCTTTTGGTTTCGGTTTCCACTTTCCAAGGAACTCTAGTATTTTGTTTCCAACTTGTTCACGGATTACTACTAGTAACGGATTGGAGTTTGGAACGTAGAGAAAAAATAACAAAGAGCAGATTTCTGATGGAAGAAGTGGAGGTCGTAGCAACGAAAAAAAAGTATAGAAAAAGAAGGGAAGTGTTGATCCGAATCTGGAAGGAAATTACGTGAGTTGTTAAAGGAGTAAAAAATAAACGAGGAAGTGTCTAGATTCGTTTCCCCACTTAGAAAAAAATATCAAGACCCGGTTGGAGGTTTCCCACTTCTGGACGTGTCCTTGGAAAAAAAAAGTAATCAATTCCATACGTGTGGGGATTTTCCGTTGGAGAGAGAGAGAGAGTTGAAAAAAAGATCAGTCACGTTTGCACTTGGAAAGTGCTGATCGGGCAAGAAAAAAAAAGGAGCCAATCGTTCCTTCCTTGAGAGGATCTCACGTGAGTGGCTTTGTAAATTAGGTGCTTGTACATTTGAAAAACAAAGAAAGCAAGCACGTACCAAATATTTGATACGGTGTCTGAATAAAAAAAAGGGATTATCCGGTGGTATAAGAGAAGAGACATACTAGTGCTAGTACTAGTTTTCGAGTAGTTGCGTCACGTATATACTTGTTGCCACCGTGTGTGAATTCCACTTCTGTCTTATGTTCGCATCTCTAGCACAGTATAGCCTAGGACCAGCACTCGACTACTTTAAACGAATTTTTAGGTTGGATTAATTAATGTGGTTGTAACATTTTTTCCACATATATAAAGCTAACCCAGCTCCACATATGATGTAGGGTAGAACCCTAGTGGCCCGATGTTTCACAATTGGAGGGGATCCTACGAAGGACACGAAGAACACGAGGAGGGAACACGAGGGGAAACACGAGAGAAACACTCAAACAAACAAGAATAAGTCACACATATGCTAGATCCTCGAAACACAAAGAGGTACACGATCCGAATCCAACAAGGGACGATACAAGAGGTAACCGGTTGATGCGGAGCATCCCATGGCTATCCCCATGGACCTACCTACATCTCCCACGACACCACTTGGACCAATGAGAAGAGCCCGTGTGAGAACCATCGAGAACGAGGTTAACTCTCTCCTTGTTGAACTTCCCTTTAACCCACTTGAGACATGGCTACTACCTCAAACGGAGATGCTTTGTGTGCTTAGGTGCCATGTAAGCAACCAAGGAGAATTTACAATGCAAGATGGACATCAAGAGCACGAAGAACATCTTCCCAGCGCAGAAATACCGGTACAACCGCCCAACTACCGGTCGACCGGTACAACCGCCCAACTACCGGTCAACCTTCTGTAATCGAGCGGTGGAAGGCCGGTACAGCCCCGGTTTGTACCGGTAACAGCCAAAAGACCGGTACTACCGCCCCAAGCACCGGTACAACCGCTGAGCACCTTCGGAAACACCTCCAGGAACCAGTACCTGAGCTCCCAGCGGTACTACCGCCCCCATGATCGGTACTACCGGCCTGCCTGTGCGCAGTGAAAGGGTCAACGGCCCGTGTAACCCCCAGCTAACCCCTTGGACTATAAGTACTCATCCCCTAGCTCCGAATTAGGGTTAGCATTGGTTTAGCTCATACTTGAGATAGAGCTTTATTCATCCATACGGATCTACTCCTCGAGAGAGACCGCGGTCCCTCTTCGGAGAAGATCCCTGTTGGATTCAAGACCTCCTTGCGGAGAAGACCATCATCAAGACCTCCTAACGGAGAAGAACCGGTTACCCCTTGTATCGTCCCTTGTTGACTTTGGATCGTGTATCTCCCCTAGTGTTTCGAGGATCTACACATGTGTAATCGGATCTTGTTGGTTTGAGTGATTCTCTTGTGTTTTTCCTCGTGTTTCCCCACGTGTTCTTCGTGGTCTTAGTTGGGATCCGCTCCTTTTGTGAAAGATCAGCCGTATAGGGTTCTACCCTACATCATCTTGGTATCAAGAGCCACGTTGATCACGTATTTGGAAACCCTACCTCGTGTTTTCTAGCTTGATTTTGTTGTGTTCTTCCTCAATTTCAAAAATCCCCACCAAAAATAGCCCCAATTTTTTTTGTGATTTGTTGGTGTGATGAAGTTTTGTTGGATTTGATCCATGGATTTGGTTTGCCACGAGTTGATCAAGCTTTCCCCCAAGTTTCACCACTTTCCATCCACGACATCCATCAAATTTTAGCCCCGAAATCATCCATTTCCGCCACAATTTCGTCCCGACACCAGCCTACTTCCTCCCAATCAAAGCGGTACTACCTCTGAGCTTCAGGAGCAGTACAACCGCCCTCCCAAGCGGTACTTCCGCCCCTCCCAGGTTCAGCCTCAGCTGATTGATAGTTTTGACCATAACTTCCACATCCGGAGTCTGATTTTCGCGTTCTTTAGCTCGTTGAGTAGCTATTGACATCCCCCATCCACATAGATAGGTTCCAACACAATTTGACACCTTGAAACTTTTGTCATTTTGGCATCTTTGCCTAGGCCCTCCACCATATCCTCCGCATACCACCACCAATTTCCGCAAACAATCTCACTTCCGTATTGACAACTTCAATACCACCCTTTTGACTTTGGTTTCGAGCATTTGAGTTGTGGTTCACCGTATCCTATTGTGTTTCGGCTATCTAGGTATGGTTCGACATCGACATCACCGCCGCTCATCTTCGCTAAGGACTCGTCATCAATGGTAACCTTATCTTGGTATCATGATATCATCATACTTTCTTGCAATTGCATTGATAACCCCATAGCCTTATTTTTGTGTCACTTACCCATCGATACTAGCCTTTGAGTATTGCTGGCAAAGTTACTTGTGCACATTAGTGATCATACTTCCCATTGCATACATACTGTTGGGGAACGTAGCAGAATTTTAAAATTTTCTACACATCACCAAGATCAATCTATGGAGTCATCTATCAATGAGGGAAAGAGGAGTGCATCTACATACCCTTGTAGATCACGAGCGGAAGCGTTCAAGAGAACGGGGTTGATGGAGTCGTACTCGACGTGATTCAAATCACCGATGATCAAGTGCCGAACGGACAGCACCTCCGCGTTCAACACACGTACGGTTGGGAAGATGTCTCCTCCAACTTGATCCAGCAAGGGGGAAGGAGAGGTTGATGAAGATCCAGCAGCACGACGGCGTGGTGGTGGAAGCAACAATGATCTCGGCAGGGCTTCGCCAAGCGCAAGGGAGATGGAGGAATGTCACGGGAGGGAGAGGAAGAGGCCAGGGGCTTGGGTGCGCAGCCCTCCCTCCCCCCCACTATATATAGGGTGCCTAGGGGGGGGGGCGCCGGCCCTAGGAGATCCAATCTCCTAGGGGGGCGGCGGCCAAGGGGGTGCCTTGCCCCCCAAGGCAAGGATGGAGCCCCCACCCCTAGGGTTTCTAACCCTAGGCGCAGGAGAGGCCCAAGGGGGGCGCACCAGCCCACTAGGGGCTGGTTCCCCTCCCACTTCAGCCTATCGGGCCCTCTGGATAGGTGGCCCCACCCGGTGGACCCCCGGGACCCTTTCGGTGGTCCCAGTACAATATCGGTGACCCCCGAAACCTCCCTGATGGCCGAAACTGGACTTCCTCTATATAAATCTTTACCTCCAGACCATTCCGGAACTCCTCGTGACGTCTGGGATCTCATCCGGGACTCCGAACAACTTTCGGGTTACCGTGTGCTAATATCTCTACAACCCTAGCGTCACCGAACCTTAAGTGTGTAGACCCTACGGGTTCGGGAGACATGCAGACATGACCGAGAAGCCTCTCCAGTCAATAACCAACAGCGGGATCTGGATACCCATGTTGGCTCCCACATGCTCCACGATGATCTCATCGGATGAACCACGATGTCGAGGATTCAATCAATCCGTATACAATTCCCTTTGTCAATCGGTACGTTACTTGCCCGAGACTCGATCGTCGGTATCCCAATACCTTGTTCAGTCTCATTACCGGCAAGTCACTTTACTCATACCGTAATGCATGATCTCGTGATCAACCACTTGATCACATTGAGCTCATTATGATGATGCATTACCGAGTGGGCCCAGAGATACCTCTCTGTCATATGGAGTGACAAATCCCAGTCTCGATTCGTGCCAACCCAACAGACACTTTCGGAGATACCTGTAATGTACCTTTATAGTCACCCAGTTACGTTGTGACGTTTGGCACACCCAGAGCACTCCTAGGGTATCCGGGAGTTGCACAATCTCATGGTCTAAGGAAATGATACTTGACATTCAGAAAAGCTACAACAAACGAACTACACGATCTTTGAGCTAAGCTTAGGATTGGGTCTTGTCCATCACATCATTCTCCTAATGATGTGATCCCATTATCAATGACATCCAATGTCCATACTTAGGAAACCATGACTATCTTTTGATCAACGAGCTAGTTAACTAGAGGCTCACTAGGGACGTGTTGTGGTCTATGTGTTCACACATGTATTACGATTTCCGAATAACATAATTATAGCATGAACAATAGACAATTATCATGAACAAAGAAATATAATAATAACCATTTTATTATTGCCTCTAGGGCATATTTCCAAGAGTCTCCCACTTGCACTAGAGTCAATATTCTAGTTACATTGTGATGAATCAAACACCCATGTAGTTCTGGTGTTGATCATGTTTTGCTCTTGGGAGAGGTTTAGTCAATGGATCTGCTACATTCAGGTCCGTATGTACTTTACAAATCTCTATGTCTCCATTTTGAACACTTTCACGAATGGAGTTGAAGCGACGCTTGATATGCCTGGTCTTCCTGTGAAACCTGGGCTCCTTGTCAAGGGCAATAACTCCAGTGTTGTCACAGAAGATAGTCATCGGGCCCGACGCATTGGGTGTGACTCCTAGGTCGGTAATGAACTCCTTCACCCAGACTGCTTCTTGTGCTGTCTCCGAGGCTGCCATGTACTCCGCTTGACATGTAGATCCTGCCACAACGCTTTGCTTGCAACTGCACCAGCTTACTGCCCCACCATTCAAAATATACACGTATCCGGTTTGTGACTTAGAGTCATCCAGATCTGTGTCGAAGCTAGCATCGACGTAACCCTTTACAACGAGCTCTTCGTCACCTCCATAAACGAGAAACATTTCCTTGGTCTTTTGCAGGTACTTCAGGATATTCTTGACCGCTGTCCAGTGTTCCATGCCGGGATTACTTTGGTACCTTCCTACCAAACTTATGGCAAGGTTTACATTAGGTCTAGTACACAGCATAGCATACATGATAGACCCTATGGCCGAGGCATAGGGGACGACACTCATCTTTTCTCTATCTTCTACCGTGGTCGGGCATTGAGCCGTGCTCAATCTCGTACCTTGCAATACAGGCAAGAACTCCTTCTTTGACTGATCCATTTTGAACTTCTTCAATATCTTGTCAATGTACGTGCTCTGTGAAAGACCAATGAGGCATCTCGATCTATCTCTATAGATCTTGATGCCTAATATATAAGCAGCTTCTCCAAGGTCCTTCATTGAAAAACACTTGTTCAAGTAGGCCTTTATGCTTTCCAAGAATTCTATATCATTTCCCATCAACAGTATGTCATCCACATACAATATGAGAAATGCTACAGAGCTCCCACTCACTTTCTTGTAAATGCAGGCTTCTCCATAAGTCTACATAAACCCAAACGCTTTGATCATCTCATCAAAACGAATGTTCCAACTTCGAGATGCTTGCACCAGCCCATAAATCGAGCGTTGGAGCTTGCACACCTTGTCAGCATTCTTAGGATCGACAAAACCTTCCGGCTGCATCATATACAATTCTTCCTTAAGGAAACCATTAAGGAATGCCGTTTTGACGTCCATTTGCCATATCTCATAATCATAGAATGCGGCAGTTGCTAACATGATTCAGACAGACTTCAGCTTCGCTACGGGTGAAAAGTCTCATCGTAGTCAACCCCTTGAACTTGTCGATAACCCTTAGCAACAAGCCGAGCTTTATAGATGGTCACATTACCATCCGCATCTGTCTTCTTCTTAAAGATCCATTTATTTTCTATGGCTCACCGATCAACGGGCAAGTCAGTCAAAGTCCATACTTCATTTTCATACATGGATCCTATCTCGGATTTCATGGCTTCCAGCCATTTGTCGGAATCCGGGCCCACCATCGCTTCTTCATAGTTCGAAGGTTCACCGTTGTCTAACAACATGATTTCCAAGATAGGGTTGCCGTACCACTCTGGTGCGGAACGTGTCCTTGTGGACCTACGAATTTCAGTAGCAACTTGATCTGAAGTTTCATGATCATCATCATCAACTTCCTCTCTAGTCGGTGCAGGCACCTCAGGAACATTTTCTTGAGCTGCGCCATTTACCGGTTCAAGAGGTAATACTTCATCAAGATCTACTTTCCTCTCACTTATTTCTTTCAAGAGAAACTCTTTCTCTAGAAAGGACCCATTCTTGGCAACAAAGATCTTGTCTTCGGATCTGAGGTAGAAGGTATACCCAACAGTTTCTTTAGGGTATCCTATGAAGACTCATTTTTCCGATTTGGGTTCGAGCTTTTCAGGTTGAAGTTTCTTGACATAAGCATCGCATCCCCAAACTTTTAGAAACGACAGCTTAGGTTTCTTCCCAAACCATAATTCATATGGTGTCGTCTCAATGGATTTCGACGGAGCCCTATTTAAAGTGAATGCGGCAGTCTCTAAAGCATAGCCCCAAAATGATAGCGGTAAATCGGTAAGAGACATCATAGATGGCACCATATCTAATAGAGTGCGATTACGACGTTTGGACACAACATTACACTGAGGTGTTCCAGGCGGCGTGAGTTGTGAAACTATTCCACATTTTCTTAAGTGTGTGCCAAATTAGTGACTCAAGTATTCTCCCCCATGATCTGATCGGAAGAACTTGATTTTCCTGTCACGTTGATTCTCAATGTCACTCTGAAATTCCTTGAACTTTTCAAAGGTCTCAGACTTGTGTTTCATTAAGTAGACATACCCATATCTACTCAAGTCACCAGTGAGTGTGAGAACATAACGATAGCCACCGCGAGCCTCAATACTCATTGGACCGCACACATCAGTATGTATGATTTCCAATAAGTTGGTTGCTCGCTCCATTGTTCCTGAGAACGGAGTCTTGGTCATTTTACCCATGAGGCATGGTTCGCACGTGTCAAATGATTCGTAATCAAGAGACTCTAAAAGTCCATCTGCATGGAGCTTCTTCATGCGTTTGACACCTATGTAACCAACGCGGCAGTGCCACAAGTATGTGGGACTATCATTATCAACCTTACATCTTTTGGTACTCACACTATGAATATGTGTAGCATTACACTCGAGATTCATTAAGAATAAACCATTCACCATCGGAGCATGACCATAAAACATATCTCTCATACAAATAGAACAACCATTATTCTCGGATTTAAATGAGTAGCCATCTCGTATTAAACTAGATCCTGATACAATGTTCATGCTCAAAGCTGGAACTAAATAACAATTATTGAGGTTTAAAACTAATCCCGTAGGTAAATGTAGAGGTAGCGTGCCGACGGCGATCACATCGACCTTGGAACCATTCCCGACGCGCATCGTCACCTCGTCCTTCGCCAGTCTCCGCTTAATCCACAGCTCCTACTTTGAGTTACAAATGTGAGCAACCGCACCGGTATCAAATACCTAGGAGCTACTACGAGTACTGGTAAGGTTGTAACGCCCTCAATGCGGCTATATCTCCCGCGTGTCGAAGCACGACTTAGAGGCAAAACCGCATTGAAAGCAATGTCGCAAGTGAGGTAATCTTCACACAACCCATGTAATACATAAGGGACAGAGATACATAGTTGGCTTACAATCGCCACTTCACACAAATACATGAATAAAGCATTACATCAACCAGATACACACAAGGTCCGACTACGGAACCAAAATAAAAGAAGAACTCCAAATGCGACAAGGTCCCCGATCGACCCCAACTGGGCTCCACTACTGATCAACTAGAACGAAACAAAACAAAGGGCAAGATCTTCATCTAGCTCCTCCTGAGCTTGGTTCCGTCATCTGCACAAACTCATCGGCACCTGCAAGCTGGGTTTGGAAGTATCTGTGAGTCACGGGGACTCAGCAATCTCACACCCTCGCGATCAAGACTATTTAAGCTTATGGGTAAGGTAAAAGGTATGAGGTGGAGCTGCAGCAAGCGACTAGCATATATGGTGGCTAACATACGCAAATGAGAGCGAGAAGAGAAGGAAAAGCACGGTCGATAAAAGTATGATCAAGAAGTGATCCTAGAACAACCTACGTCAAGCATAACTCCAACACCGTGTTCACTTCCCGGATTCCGCCGGAAAGAGACCATCACGGTTACACACGCGGTTGATGCATTTTAATTGAGGTCAACTTCAGGTTTTCTACAACCAGACATTAACAAATTCCCATCTGCCCATAACCGCGGGCATGGCTTTCGGAAGTTCAAAACCCTGCAGGGGTGTCCCAACTTAGCCCATCACAAGCTCTCACGGTCAACGAAGGATATTCCTTCTAGCGGGAAGACCCGATCAGACTCGGAATCCCGGTTACAAGACATTTCGACAATGGTAAAACAAGACCAGCAAAGCCACCCAGATGTGCCGACAAATCCCGATAGGAGCTGCACATATCTCGTTCTCAGGGCACACCGGATGAGCAAGACGTCAGGTAAGCCAGCCCAGAGTTGCCCCTGGTTGCTTCGGACATCGCTCAGTTGGACCAACACTCAGAGGAGCACTGGCCCGGGGGGTAAAATAAAGATGACCCTTGAGTCTGCAGAACCCAAGGGAAAGAAAAGGCTAGGTGGCGAATGGTAAAACCAATGTTGGGCCATGCTGGAGGAGTTTTATTCAAGGCAAACTGTCAAGGGGTTCCCATTATAACCCAACCGCGTAAGGAACGCAAAATCCGAGAAGATAACACCGATATGACGGAAACGAGGGCGACAAGAGTGGAACAAAACACCAGGCATAAGGCCGAGCCTTCCACCCTTTACCAAGTATATAGATGCATTAATTAAATAAGGTATATTGTGATATCCCAACAAGTAAACATGTTCCAACAAGGAACGATCTCCATGTTCCAACAAGGAACAAACTTCAATCTTCACCTGCAACTAACAACGCTATAAGAGGGGCTGAGCAAAGCGGTAACATAGCCAAACAATGGTTTGCTAGGACAAGGTGGGTTAGAGGCTTGGTTCAACAATATGGGAGGCATGATAAGCAAGTGGTAGGTATCGAAGCGTAGGAATAGCAAAAGAGCGAGCAACTAGCAAGCAAAGATAGAAGTGATTTCGAGGGTATGTTCATCTTGCCTGAAATCCCGCCAGGAAGAAGAACGAGTCCATGAAGAAGACAAACGGATGTAGTCGAACGGGTCCTCACAATGCGACGTTATCGGAACTAAACCGAAGAAGCAACACCGGAAAGAAGCAAACAACATAGTAAACAACCACCACATAAGCATGACATGATGCACAACCAAATATGATGCATGTCGGGATTAATGAGGCATGGCAAGGCAAAGTGCACAAGCAATCCTACAAATTAAGTGGAGCTCAATATGCAACTCCGTTGCATATTGACGGAACACCACATCAATTATTTAGTTCACTCTCGGTTAGGTACTCAACAATATTAAATGTTGGTTAACATGGCAAGAGGTGAATCATAACAAAACTATACCATTTAAACAATTTAAATGGGGCCGGATATAACAAACAACGCATCCGGTAAACCCCATATGCATTAGTAATTTAATGCAAACAACAATTTTAAACATTTAAATGTTATTATCATGATGCGAATGACATGTGCAAGTTTATGCAATTTTTATTAAAGTTGACAAGAGCATTATGAAGCATTTGTCACCATGGTGGAAACAAAAGGGGTGCCACGGCGACGATAACGAAACGGTGCCACGGCAACGTTCCGGTTCCAGTAACTCGATTGAGATACCGATGCAAAGGAGAAGTGTGCGGATGCATGCAAAAGATGGTGTGGCGCTCCCGGATTTCGGGTGTCCCATGAGTTGGCGACAAAGAAACGAGTGAAAAATTGGACATGGCGCAAACACGAGCATCTCATACATCACACATGCATTCGTTCACGGGCGGTCGTCTCAGGGTTATACCTTCGGAGCGTGCAAAAGGGGAAGGTTCTCGTTCGTAGAGGGAAGTAGGCGTTCTCGCGACGGCGGTAGTGGAAGTAGGGGTTCACGCGACGGTAGTCGAAGTAGTCGTCCTATCTTTCATCAGCGATCATCGGAGCGGTAGTGGAACAAGGTCGTCGTGGGAAGTAGTCGTACTCGCGAACTTGTCGGATCCACGGCGACGGTAGTGGAACTTCACGAATCCGTGGTCTCCGGGCGTAATGGTACTTGGCGAAACCCGATACATTCTTGACGATCCAAAATGGCACAAGTGAGATGTACATCCACGGATTCTTCTGACTTGGGCTCCGGGTACAGGATTTGACGAGCTCGGGGAGACGATGGAGAAATAAAATAGTGGAGCATCAACAGACACGAGGCCACGAACATGACTTGGGGCTCCCCGAACCCATGGAAACGGCCGGCAGCAGGAGGCTGCTAGTGGAGGCAGGGCCACACCGAGGTCGAAGGTGGCCGGGCGAGCTCAACGGAGGTCATCCACTGTCGGACGAAGCAGGAGCAGCAAGGCACATCAGCGCACTTGAAGCTGCAGGCCAGCACGATGGCCTCCATGGCCGGCGGCCATGCAAGTCGCACGAGGCAAGGCGGGCATGCAAAAGGGTGGTCGCACGGTCTCAGGCCGGCGGCGAAATGACCAGAGGGGAGGAGAGGCCAGCGTAGTCGCGCGCGCAGGGCGGTGCTAGAGGGAACAACAAAGAGGCTCCACGGCTCCTAGATGGCGGCAACGCCTCTTTTGGCTCCCGGAGCTGGTGCCTGACCATGGAGGGAGGTAGGTGGAGCGAGGTGGAGGAGAGGTGCCGCTGGTCGAGAGTGTGCGGCAGCGTTGGAGGGAGATCGAAGAAAGGAAAGGGGATCGATGGAGAAGGAGACTGCGGCGCTGGATGAGGACGAGAGGGAGAGGGAGTCGGGCTCCTTGGTTTTCCTGGCGGCGCAAGGAGGACGAGGGCACGATCGAGGGGAGTGGGGTCTCCTAGCGCAAGGTTAGGATTAGATGGGCCTGGAGGCCGGCCCAGTGGGGAGGGCGCCGGCTGGGCCTTAGAAGGCTGCGGGCCTGCTGGTTTTCTCTCCCTCTCTCTCTTTCTCCAGAATCTCTTTTTCCATTAAAAAAACAAAAACAGAAAAAGAGAAAGAAAAGAAAGAGAAGTTAGGGATGGAATCTGGGCATGGGGATAATTTTTCCGGACTCGTAAAAATATTCATGGTCCGAGAAAATTAGAAGTGGCAAGACCGGAAGATATGAATTCAAACTCATTTGAATTTAATCAAATGGTTTTGAACTAGGGCTAGGGTTTTGAAGTGCACGAGAAATGTTGAGAATTTAGGTGGAGCTCGGGGGAGTGACGAAAGAAATTACAGGACAAGTTTGGGGACCAAACTTGAAGCGGAAAAGGGCATGTGATAAATTGCAAGTGTGTTATAGGTGATTCCGAAAATGGAATATTTAATATAGCTCCCTAATATCGGGAGGATATGTTATAAAGAGAATCACCAAGTGAATTCCCTCGATTTAAATGGATCAAAGATCCATGCCATTTATTTAGTTGAGTTAAGAAAAGAAATGACATGAAGGCATGATGACATGATGCAAAGCACATGATGCAATGATGAATGCATAGAACCAAACAAAACACACGACGAAACTCAGAAACCCTGGAAGGCATCTGAAGCTCCGGTCTTGGGGCGTCACAAAGGTACACATCAATTACATGTATATCACATATACCTTTCGTGATGCCGGCCTTCTTGTCCGCTAAGTATTTGGGGCAGTTCCGCTTCCAGTGACCACTTCCCTTGCAATAAAAGCACTCTGTTTCGGGCTTGGGTCCATTCTTTGGCCTCTTCCCGGCAGCTTGCTTACCGGGCGCGGCAACTCCCTTGCCATCCTTCTTGAAGTTGTTCTTACCTTTGCCTTTCTTGAACTTAGTGGTTTTATTCACCATCAACACTTGATGTTCCTTTTTGACTTCTACCTCTGCTGATTTTAGCATTGAATATATCTCAGGAATGGTCTTTTCCATCCCCTGCATATTGAAGTTCATCACAAAGCTCTTGTAGCTCGGTGGAAGCGACAGAAGGATTCTGTCAATGACCGCATCACCCGGGAGATTAACTCCCAACTGAGTCAAGCAGGTATGCAACCCAGACATTCTGAGTATGTGCTCACTAATAGAACTATTTTCCTCCATCTTACAGCTGAAGAACTTGTCAGAGACTTCATATCTCTCGACCCGGGCATGAGCTTGGAAAACCATTTTCAGCTCTTCGAACATCTCATATGCTCCGTGTCGCTCGAAACGCTTTTGGAGCCCCGGTTCTAAGTTGTAAAGCATGCCGCACTGAACGAGGGAGTAATCATCAACACGTGTCTGCCAAGCGTTCATAACGTCTTGGTTCTATGGGACGGGTGTGTCACCTAGCGGTGCTTCTAGGAGATAATCTTTCTTGGCAGCTATGAGGATGATCCTCAGGTTCCGGACCCAGTCCGTATAGTTGCTGCCATCGTCTTTCAGCTTGGTTTTCTCTAGGAACGCGTTGAAGTTGAGGACAACGTTGGCCATTTGATCTACAAGACATATTGTAAAGATTTTAGACTAAGTTCATGATAATTAAGTTCATCTAATCAAATTATTCAATGAACTCCCACTCAGATAGACATCCCTCCAGTCATCTAAGTATAACATGATCCGAGTTAACTAGGCCGTGTCCGATCATCACGTGAGACGGACTAGTAAACATCGGTGAACATCTTCATGTTGATTGTATCTTCTCTACGACTCATGCTCGACCTTTCGGTCTTCTGTGTTCCGAGGCCATGTCTGTACATGCTAGGCTCGTCAAGTCAACCTAAGTGTATTGCGTGTGTAAATCTGGCTTACACCCGTTGTATTCGAACGTTAGAATCTATCACACCCGATCATCACGTGGTGCTTCGAAACAACGAACCTTCGCAACAGTGCACAGTTAGGGGGAACACTTTCTTGAAATTTTACGAGGGATCATCTTATTTAAGCTACCGTCGTTCTAAGCAAATAAGATGTAACACATGATAAACATCACATGCAATAAAATAGTGACATGATATGGCCAATATCATTTGCTCCTTTGATCTCCATCTTCGGGGCTCCATGATCATCGTTGTCACCGGCATGACACCATGATCTCCATCATCATGATCTCCATCATCATGTCTTCTTGAAGTTGTCACATCAACTATTACTTCTACTACTATGGCTAATCGCTTTAGCAATAAAGTAAAGTAATTACATGACGTTTATGTTGACACGCAGGTCATAAATAAATACAGACAACTCCTATGGCTCCTGCCGGTTGTCATACTCATCGACATGCAAGTCGTGATTCCTATTACAAGAACATGATCATCACATCCTTTGGCCATGTCACATCACAAAACACTTGCTGCAAAAACAAGTTAGACGTCCTCTAATTGTTGTTGCAAGTTTTTACGTGGCTGCTATAGGTTTCTAGCAAGAACGTTTCTTACCTACGCCAAAACCACAACGTGAATTGCCAATTTCTATTTACCCTTCATAAGGACCCTGTTCTTCGAATCCGATCCGACTAAAGTGGGAGAGACAGATACCCGCCAGCCACCTTATGCAACTAGTGCATGTCAGTCGGTGGAACCGGTCTCACGTAAGCGTACGTGTAAGGTTGGTTCAGGCCGCTTCATCCCACAATGCCGCCGAATCAAGATAAGACTAGTAACAGCAAGATAATTGACAATATCGATGCCCACAACTACTTTGTGTTCTACTCATGCATAGTAACTACGCATAGACCTAGCTCATGATGCCATTGTTGGGGAACGTAGCAGAATTTTAAAATTTTCTATGCATCACCAAGATCAATCTATGGAGTCATCTATCAACGAGGGAAAGAGGAGTGCATCTACATACCCTTGTAGATCACGAGCGGAAGCGTTCGAGAGAACGGGGTTGATGGAGTCGTACTCGACGCGATTCAAATCACCGATGATCAAGTGCCGAACGGACAGCACCTCTGCATTCAACACACATACGGTTGGGAAGACGCCTCCTCCAACTTGATCCAGCAAGGGGGAAGGAGAGGTTGATGAAGATCCAGCAGCACGACGGCGTGGTGGTCTTCTCCGTGAGGAGGCCTTGATGATCTTCTCCACGAGGAGGTCTTGAATCCAAGTGGATCTTCTCCGAGGAGGGGTCGCGGTCTCTCTCAAGGAGTACATCCGGATGGATGAGCGAAGCTCTATCTCACATATGAGCTAACACAACGCTAACCCTAGCTAGGAGGAGGGAGAGGTCTATTTATAGTCTTAGTGCAAAAGAGGGGCGAAGTGAAGGGGTACATGGGCTTCGGCCCGAAACTGGACATAGCCAGGGGCCGGACATCCAGAGGTTCGTGAGTGTCCGGATGTCCGGTGGTCTTCGGACTTCCGTAAATTACGTCCTGTTGAAGTGGAGACGGTCGTCTAGAGGAGGTCGGTCGTCTGGTGGCTCGAGGACGTCCGGTCGTCCGGAAATCCTCGGACTTCCGTAAATTACATTCTGTTGGGGAAGCACCGGTCGTCCATAGAGGTTCGGTCATCCGGGGCCTAGGAGATGTTGGACGTCCGGCCGCTCTAGCATTCGCTGGCTTGGTCTCCTTGGGCTATTGTGAACTCCAGGGGCCGGTCGTCCGGTGGCTGTAGCTTCCGTGGCAGCTCTTCTTCTTTTCATTCACGCTTGATGTCCTCGCCGCCTTGTCCGTTGGATGTAGATGTTATGTGGCTTTCCTCCAAGTACCTGATCACACATAGTGTTTCTGCTTGAGGTAGCAGCCATGTTTCATGTATAGAAAGTGGTAGTTCGGAAAGGAGCGAGTTCACCTTATCTTTGATAGCCTTTGCTCGATCTCTTGTCATTGGTCGAAGTGGAGTCGTAGGAGATGTAGATGCGTCCATGGGGATGATTGTGGGATGCTGCGCATCATCTCCCCCCCCCTTGGGGATGATCTGACCTCACATCAAAATCTTCATCACCATGGTATGGTGTAAGATCCTTGATGTTGAAGACGTCGCTCACGTTGTACTTGTCGCGTGGGAGGTCGATCTTGTAAGCGTTGTCGTTGTAGCATGCTAGCACCTTGAAGGTTCCATCGGCTCATGGTAGAAGTTTGAACTTGCGTTCGTTGGGGAAGCGTTCCTTGCGAAGGTGTACCCACACAAGATCTCCGATGTTGAATATCATGGGTTGCTTGTTGACATTGCGCGTGGTCGCGAGTCGTTGTACTTGGTGCTCGATGGTGTGCCTTGTATATTCATGCATCTTCTTGAGATAGGTCACTCGTGCACTCGCATCCATATTGATGCGCTCTTGTAGTGGAAGAGGTAGAATGTCCAATGGGGACAATGGGTTGAAACCGTAGACGACTTTAAAGGGGGACTTGTCGGTAGTCGAATGTCTTGCACGATTGTAGGCGTACTCGGCAATAGGTAGGCACTCCTCCCACTCCTTGATGTTCCTCTTGATCAACACGCGTAGAAGAGTGGAGAGTGTTCGGTTCATCACCTCCGTTTGGTCGTTAGTTTGTGGATGGTATGCCGAAGAGAATAGTAGCTTGATTCCGAGCTTGGTGCACAAGGTCTTCCAAAAGTATCTTAGGAACTTGACGTCATGGTCCGAGACAATTGTCTTTGGCACTCCATGTAGGCACAAGATTTCCCTACAAAAGAGATTTGCAACATGTGAAGCATCGTCTATCTTGTTGCATGATAGAAATGTGCCATTTTAGAGAATCGGTCCACAACAACAAACTTGGAATCCTTTCCATTTTTAGTTCTAGGTAAACCAAGCACAAAATGCATGCTAATATCTTCCCATGGTTGAAATGGAATTGGGAGAGGCATGTAATGGCCATGGGATTGAGCTTTTGACTTAGCTTTGCGACATGTCGAACATCGGTTGGTGAAGTGTGAGACGTCGCTGAACATCTTGGACCAATAATAGTTCTTGGAGAGCATAGCGAATGTCTTGTGGCGTCCAAAGTGTCCCATTAGTCCTCCTCCATGAGATTCTTGCAAAAGTAACAAACGAAGAGAAGACTCGGGAATGCAAAGTTTGTTAGCTCTCATAAGATAGTCATCTTTGATGTAATAGCGTTCCCAACATGTATGCGTCAAACACTTGGCATAAGGAAGTGCAAAAGTAGGATCATGCGCATACAAGTCTTTTATGTGCTCAAAGCCAATGACATTTAATTCAAGTTTAGTAACAAGCATGCATATGCAGGAAAGTGCATCCACCACAACATTTTCTTTGCCTTTTATGTATTTGATGACATAAGTAAAAGACTCTATAAATTCACTCCATTTAGCATGACGCTTGTTCAACTTAGTTTGACCCTTAAGATACTTAAGCATTTCATGATCGGCATGAATGATGAATTCATGAGGGCGAAGGTAATGTTCCCATTCACGCAAAACTCGCACTAAAGCATATAGCTCTTTGTCATAGATGGGATAATTGAGTTGCGCACCGGAGAGTTTCTCACTAAAGTATGCTATGGGGCGCTTCTCTTGAATTAACGCACCTCCTATGCCATTACCACTAGCATCACAATGGATTTCAAAAGGTTTGTCAAAGTTGGGTAAGGCAAGCACGGGGGCATGAGTAAGCAAATTCTTAAGCTCATTGAGTGCGGTATCTTGGGATGGTCCCCAAACAAAAGGCGCATTCTTCTTGCTCAAAGCATGCAAAGGTGAAGCAATGGTGCTAAAATCCTTCACAAATCGATGAGAGAAACCGGCTAAACCAAGAAAACTACGCACTTGTTGCAAGTTGGTTGGTTGGGGCCAAGTTTTAATAGCATTGATCTTAGATTCATCAACATGAACACCCTTAGAAGACACAACGAAACCCAAGAAAACAAGCTTATCAACACAAAAAGTGCACTTTTTCATATTAGCATAAAGACGCTCTTTCCTAAGGGTTTGTAACACCGTTCTAAGATGGGTGACATGATCTTTGAGAGATTTGCTAAACACAATAATATCATCAAAGTAGACCACAACAAATACACCAATATAGGGTCAAAAAGCAAAGTGCATGAGGCGCATGAAAGTACTGGGAGCTTCCGATAAACCCATTGGCATAACAAGCCATTCATATACGCTGAACTTGGTCTTAAATGCGGTTTTCCATTCATCACCTTCTTGGATGCGTATTTGATAGTAGCCACTTTTAAGGTCAATTTTTGAGAAAATGATGGCTCCGCTAAGTTCATCTAGCATATCATCTAGCCGTCGAATGGGGTAACGATAACACATGATAATAGCATTGATAGGTCTACAATCGGAGCACATGCGAAAAGTACCATCTTGTCTAGGCACAAGTATAACCGGAACGGCTAAAGGGCTTAAGCTTTCACGTACATGGCCATTGTCGATGAGTTGTTGTACTTGCCGTTGGATTTCCTTAGTTTCTTCGGGGTTGATGCGGTATGGAGCCTTGTTAGGAAGAGGTGCTCCGGGGATGAGGTCGACTCGATGCTCAATGCCACGTAGAGGAGGGAGACCGGGAGGTAGCTCATCAGGAAAGACATCCTCGAATTCCTGCAACAAGTCTGAAAACACTAGAGGAAGCGGATTAGGAGTGTTAGTCTTTGTCACCTCATCTTTGCATAGGAGGACATAGTGGATGACACTCGATGGGTTCTCACACACTTCTCTCATCTCTCTTTTTGTGGCTAGGAGGACTAAGTTGTTCTCTCTTGACGACGAGTTGAAGGAAATATGCCCTAGAGGCAATAATAAAGTTATTATTTATTTCCTTATCTCATGATAAATGTTTATTATTCATGCTAGAATTGTATTAACCGGAAACATAATACATGTGTGAATACATAGACAAACAGAGTGTCACTAGTATGCCTCTACTTGACTAGCTCGTTAATCAAAGATGGTTATGTTTCCTAACCATGAACAAAGAGTTGTTATTTGATTAACGAGGTCACATCATTAGTTGAATGATCTGATTGACATGACCCATTCCATTAGCTTAGCACCCGATCGTTTAGTATGTTGCTATTGCTTTCTTCATGACTTATACATGTTCCTATGACTATGAGATTATGCAACTCCCGTTTACCGAAGGAACACTTTGGGTACTACCAAACGTCACAACGTAACTGGGTGATTATAAAGGAGTACTACAGGTGGCTCCAAAGGTAGATGTTGGGTTGGCGTATTTCGAGATTAGGATTTGTCACTCCGATTGTCGGAGAGGTATCTCTGGGCCCTCTCGGTAATACGCATCACTTAAGCCTTGCAAGCAGTGCAACTAATGAGTTAGTTGCGGGATGATGTATTACGGAACGAGTAAAGAGACTTGCCAGTAACGAGATTGAACTAGGTATTGGATACCGACGATCGAATCTCGGGCAAGTAACATACCGATGACAAAGGGAACAACATATGTTGTTATGCGGTCTGACCGATAAAGATCTTCGTAGAATATGTAGGAGCCAATATGGGCATCTAGGTCCCGCTATTGGTTATTGACCGGAGACGTGTCTCGGTCATGTCTACATTGTTCTCGAACCGTAGGGTCCGCACGCTTAACGTTACGATGATAGTTATTATGAGTTTATGCATTTTGATGTACTGAAGGTTGTTTGGAGTCCCGGATGAGATCACGGACATGACGAGGAGTCTCGAAATGGTCGAGACGTAAAGATTGATATATTGGAAGCCTATGTTTGGACATCGAAAGTGTTCCGGGTGAAATCGGGATTTTACCGGATTACCGGGAGGGTTACCGGAACCCCCCGGGAGCCAAATGGGCCAACATGGGCCTTAGTGGAAAGGTGAGAGGGCAGCCCACATAGGGCTGCGCCTCCCCCCCTCTCCCTAGTCCTATTAGGACTAGGAGAGGGGCCGGCCACCTCTCTCTCTCTCTCTCCCGTTTAAGGATTCCTAGTTGGACTAGGATTGGAGGGGGGAGTCCTACTCCCGGTAGGAGTAGGACTCCTCCTGCGCCTCCCTCTCTTTGGCCGGCCAGCCCCCCTCCCTCCATCCTTTATATACGGGGGCAGGGGACACCCCAAGACACAAAAGTTGATCCTTGAGATCGTTCCTTAGCCGTGTGCGGTGCCCCCTGCCACCAAATTCCACCTCGATCATACCGTTACAGTGCTTAGGCGAAGCCCTGCGTCGGTAGTACATCAAGATCGTCACCACGCCGTCGTGCTGACGGAACTCTTCCTCGACGCTTCGCTGGATCGGAGCCCGAGGAACGTCATCGAGCTGAACGTGTACTAAGAACTCGGAGGTGCCGGAGTAACGGTGCTTGGATCGGTCGGATCGCGAAGAAGACGTACGACTACTTCCTCTACGTTGTGAGATCGCTTCTGCAGTCGGTCTGCGTTGGTACGTAGACAATACTCTCCCCCTCGTTGCTATGCATCACCATGATCTTGCGTGTGCGTAGGAAAATTTTCGAAATTACTACGTTCCCCAACACGAGTCGCTCAATTTGGGCTTGTGGCGCTCACTTTGTTTTTGGTGGTGCACTCTCTCACTAGTATCTCCATGATGGGTGGAAGCTTTCTTGTCGGTGATCACTTGGCTTGGAGACATAGGTCGTAGAACGTACTCCTTTCCTTTCATCTTGAAGCTAGTGGTTTGTACGCCCATTGTGGATGACGCCTCGGTCGAATTGCCATGGCCGTCCAAGGAGGAGGTGGCAAACGGACATTGGAACGACATCACACTCTAAAGTGTCTTCATAGGATCCGATCTTGGAGGAGACTTTCACCGTATGCTCGACTTGGATACTGCCGGAGTTGCTTAGCCATTGAACCTTGTAGGGGTGCGGGTGCTTCGTCTTGACCAATTGGAGCTTGGAGCATAGTTCTTCACTTGCCAAGTTATGACAACTCCCTCCATCGATGATGACCTTGACGGACTTTCCATTGATGCCGGCCTTGCTGTGGAAGATGTGGCATCTTTGGTCCTCATCTTGTTGATGTTGAAGTGTCAAGACCTTGGAGACAACGAGAGCGGGGCTCGGATCCTCATCACAAAAGACTTGATCATCTTCATCTTCGTTCACTTGTCTGTGCATGGCCACTTGCTCAATGGCTTCTGATACGTCTCCAACGTATCTATAATTTTTTATTGCTCCATGCTATATTATCTACTGTTTTGGATGTTTATGGGCTTTATTATACACTTTTATATCATTTTTGGGACTAACCTATTAACCCAGAGCCCAGTGCCAGTTTCTGTTTTTACCTTGTTTTAGGGTTTCGAAGAAAAGGAAAATCAAACGGAGTCCAATTGACCTGAAACTTCACGGAACTCATTTTTGGAAGGAAAGAAGCCCATAAGACTTGGAGTGCACGCCAGGGGACTTACAAGGAGGCCACGAGGCAGGGGGCGCGCCCACCCCCCTAGGCATGCTCTCCACCCTCATGGGCCCCTCGTTGCCCCTCTGACGTACTTCTTCGGCCTATATATCTCCATATACCCTAAAATCATCGGGGAGCACAATAGATCGGGAGTTCTGCCGCCAGAAGCCTCCGTAGCCACCGAAAGCCAATCTAGACCCGTTCTGGCACCGTGCCGGAGGGGGAATCCCTCTCCGGTGGCCATCTTCATCATCCCGGTGCTCTCCATGACGAGGAGGGGGTAGTTCTCCCTCGGGGCTGAGGGTATGTACCAGAAGCTATGTGTTTGATCTCTCTCGATCTCTCTCTCGTGTTCTTGAGGTGATACGATCTTGATGTATCGCGAGCTTTGCTATTATAGTTGGATCTTATGTTTTCTCCCCCCTCTACTCTCTTGTAATGGATTGAGTTTCCGCTTTGAGGTTATCTTATTGGATTGAGTCTTTAAAGATTTGAGAACACTTGATGTATGTCTTGCCGTGGATATCTGTGGTGACAATGCGATATCATGTGATTCAGTTGATGTATGTTTTGGCGATCAACTTGCGGGTTCCGCCCATGAACCTATGCATAGGGGTTGGCACACGTTTTCGTCATGATTCTCCGCTAGAAACTTTAGGGCACTCTTTGAGGTCCTTTGTGTTGGTTGAATAGATGAATCTGAGATTGTGTGATGCATATCGTATAATCATGCACACGGATAATTGAGGTGACATTGGAGTATCTAGGTGACATTAGGGTTTTTGTTGATTTGTGTCTTAAGGTGTTATTCTAGTACGAACTCTAGGGCTGTTTGTGACACTTATATGAATAGCCCAACGGATTGATTGGAAAGAATAACTTTGAGGTGGTTTCGTACCCTACCATAATCTCTTCGTTCGTTCTCCGCTATTAGTGACTTTGGAGTGACTCTTTGTTGCATGTTGAGGGATAGTTACGTGATCCAGTTATGTTATTATTGTTGAGAGGACTTGCACTAATGAAAGTATGAACCCTAGGCCTTGTTTCAACGCATTTGCAATACCGTTTGTGCTCACTTTTATCATTAGTTACCTTGCTATTTATATTTTCAGATTACAAAAACCATTATCTATTATCCATATACCACTTGTATCACCATCTCTTCGCGGAACTAGTGCACCTATACAATTTATCATTGTATTGGGTGTGTTGGGGACACAAGAGACTCTTTGTTATTTGGTTGCAGGGTTGCTTGAGAGAGACCATCTTCATCCTATGCCTCCTACAGATTGATAAACCTTAGGTCATCCACTTGAGGGAAATTTGCTACTGTCCTACAAACCTCTGCACTTGGAGGCCCAACAACGTCTACAAGACGAAGGTTGTGTAGTAGACATCAAGCTCTTTTTTGGCGCCGTTGCCGGGGAGGTGAGTGCTTGAAGGTATATCTTTAGATCTTGCAATCGAGTCTTTTAGTTTCTTGTTTTATCACTAGTTTAGTTTATAAAATAAAACTATAAAAAAATGGAATTCAGTTTGCCTCATACGCTTCGTCTTTTTAATATCTTTCGTGAGTATGATGGAAAGGAAAATTGTGCTCAAGTTCTAGAAGAAGAATGCATTAGAATGTTTGGAACTAAATATTTGAATAATGAGCATGATTGCAATGTTGTTAGTACGAATTCTTTGAATATCCATGACACTAATGATGATTGCACTAGTTATGATGAAAATGTCTCCTATAAACATGTCAATTTTTGTGGAGTGCATTGGGTTTGTAAGTACACACCAAATACAGAAGATAGATATTGCAAGAAGCATAAGTACTTAAAAACTAAATTGTTGCAAGAAGAGCTACATGATTGTGCTGAAAATTTAAATTTTCTTAGCCATACTTGTGAGCTTTGTAATGAACGTGGTCATTTAATTATCCAATGCAAATTGTTTCATGATCTAATCGTGTCCAAAAATTGTGATGACTGGATTTCCCTTGCACATTATAATGAACTTAGTTTGCTTATGGGCTACGAAGAAATTAAACGTATAACTAAGGATATTCCAAAATTTTCCCTTGATAAAGTTCTTCATTTTGATCTAGAAAAAATTTATATGTATTGTGTAGTGAATTGCATTGAAAATCCTTATATTGCCAACTACATAAAGAAAAGAAAACAAATAGAAGATGAAGAGAATACTAATGAAAGGGAAGAGATTTCCCAATACCCTCCTATTATTTCTTATGATGAATCAGGTAACGAGGAGGAGCCTCCTATTCAACCAATCTCATTAATAAGGAGCTCCAAAAAGAGGATTGAACCCACACATGATGTGGCGAAGAAAAAGAAAAGAAAAAGGAACAGAGGTAAAAAGATATCTCTCTCAAATAATGCTGCTCCTATTACTATTGCGCCTCATTAAAATGTAATTGTGGAAGATAATGGTACTTATTATGATCTTGAAAATCTTTTTGGCACTTGCTTGGAAGAATATGATAATTGCTATACTATTGGTGATATCCACACTATTAATGATGAGAGTGATTATGCTTATAATATGAAAAGGCCCAAGCTTGGGGAAGCTATGTTTGATGAAGAGGATGTTTTTGAGAATATATTTGCTGCAATTAATGTTTGTCCCAAGCTTGGGGATGCTACACTTAATGAAGATGATATTTTTAGTATCCCAAGTTTTGATATGCAAATTTATAATGATAATAACATGCCTCCTACTTATGATAATTATTGTGATAATACATATGCTATAAAAAGTAGTGAGGATTATATTTATAAAACTTGTCAAGTTTATGGTTACCCCTTTTCCGAACATTACTCTTTTAATGTGGAAACAATTTATAATATCCAAGTCTCTTATGATACTCCCACTATCCCAAATGAGAAGAATTTTGCTTATGTGGAGAGTAATAAAATTTCTAAGCTTGTAGATCATGAAAAGAATGCTTTAGGTGCTGGTTATATTGTTGAATTCATTCATGATGCTACCGAAAATTATTATGAGGGAGGAACATGATGTCTACTACACAACCTTCTTCTTGTAGACGTTGTTGGGCCACCAAGTGCAGAGGATTGTAGGACAGTAGCAAATTTCCCTCAAGTGGATGACCTAAGGTTTATCAATCCGTAGGAGGCGTAGGATGAAGATGGTCTCTCTCAAGCAACCCTGCAACCAAATAACAAAGAGTCTCTTGTGTCCCTAACACACCCAATACAACGGAAAATTGTATAGGTGCACTAGTTCGGCGAAGAGATGGTGAAACAAGTGCAATATGGATGGTAGATAAAGGTATTTGTAATCTGAAATTATAAAAACAGCAAGGTAACTAATGATAAAAGTGAGCGTAAACGGTATCGCAATGCTAGTAAACAAGGCCTAGGGTTCATACTTTCGCTAGTGTAAGTCCTCTCAACAATAATATCATAATTGGATCACATAACTATCCCTCAACATGCAACAAAGAGTCACTCCAAAGTCACTAATAGCGGAGAACGAATGAAGAGATTATGGTAGGGTACGAAACCACCTCAAAGTTATTCTTTCCAATCAATCCGTTGGGCTATTCCTATAAGTGTCACAAACAG
Organism: Triticum monococcum; assembly: GCA_034509565.1. NCBI lineage: Eukaryota > Viridiplantae > Streptophyta > Magnoliopsida > Poales > Poaceae > Triticum > Triticum monococcum. The sequence goes on along the minus strand of CM067841.1, from coordinate 164,784,531 downwards.
CCCTAGAGTTCGTACTAGAATAACACCTTAAGACACAAATCAATCAAAACCCTAATGTCACCTAGATACTCCAATGTCACCTCAAGTATCTGTGGGCATGATTGTACTATATGCATCATACAATCTCAGATTCATCTATTCAACCAACACATAGAACCTCAAAGAGTGCCCCAAAGTTCCTACCAGAGAATCACGACGAAAACGTGTGCCAACCCCTATGCATAGGTTCATGGGCGGAACCCGCAAGTTGATCACCAAAACATACATCAAGTGAATCACGTGATATCCCATTGTCACCACAGATACGCACGGCCAGACATACCTCAAGTGTTCTCAAATCTTTAAAGATTCGATCTGATAAGATAACCTCAAAGGGGAAACTCAATTCATTACAAGAGAGTGGAGGGGGAGGAGAAACATAAGATCCAACTATAATAGCAAAGCTCGCGATACATCAAGATCGTATCATCTCAAGAACACGAGAGAGAGAGAGAGAGAGATCAAACACATAGCTACTGGTACATACCCTCAGCCCCGAGGGAGAACTACTCCCTCCTCGTCGTGGAGAGCATCGGGATGATGAAGATGGCCACTGGAGAAGGATTGCCCCCTCCGGCAGGGTGCCAGAACGGGTCTGGATTGGCTTTCGGTGGCTACGGAGGCTTCTGGCGGCGGAACTCCTGATCTATTGTCTGTTTTGGAAGTTTTAGGGTACGACGATATATATGGGTGCAGGAAGTACGTTGGTGGAGCCACGGGGGACCCACGAGGCAGGTGGGCGCGCCCCCCACCCTCGTGGGCAGCCCGTGTCTCCCCTGACATGCGCTCCAAGTTCCCTGGGTTGCTTTCCTTCCAAAAAATAAGTTCTCCAGTTGATTTCGTTCTGTTTCGACTCCGTTTGATATTCTTTTTTCTCGAAACACTGAAATAGGCATAAAACAGCAAATTTGGGTTGGGCCTCCGGTTAATAGGTTAGTCCCAAAAATAATATAAAAGTGGAAAATAAAGCCCAATATTGCCTAAAACAATAGATAATATAGCATGGAGCAATCAAAAAGTATAGATACGTTGGAGACGTATCAAGCATCCCCAAGCTTAATTCCTCCTCGTCCTCGAGTAGGTAAATGATAAAAAGATAAGTTTTGATGTGGAATGCTGGTTGGCATAATTTCAATGTAATTCTTCTTAATTGTGGTATGAATATTCAGATCCGAAAGATTCAAGACAAAAGTTCATATTGACATAAAACTAATAATATTTCAAGCATACTGACTAAGCAATTATGTCTTCTCAAAATAACATGGCCAAAGAAAGTTCATCCCTACAAAATCATATAGTTTAGTCATGTTTCATTTTCGTCACACAAGCATGCTCTCATCATGCACAACCCTGATGACAAGCCAAGCAATTGTTTCATACTTTAGTAATCTCAAACCTATAAACTTTCACGCAATATATGAACACGAGCCATGGACATAGCACTATGGGTGGAATGGAATATAATGAGGGGGGTTATGTGGAGAAGACAAAAAAGGAGAAAGTCTCACATCAACAAGGCTAATCAACGGGCTATGGAGATGCCCCCCGATTGATGTTAATGCAAGGAGTAGGGATTGCCATGCAACGGATGCACTAGAGCTATAAATGTATGAAAGCTCAACAAAAGAAACTAAGTGGGTGTGCATCCAACTTGCTTGCTCACGAAGACCTAGGGCACTTGAGGAGGCCCATTGTTGGAATATAAAAGCCAAGTTCTATAATGAAAATTCCCACTGGTATATGAAAGTGACAAAACAAACGAACTCACTATCATGAAGATTATGGTGCTACTTTGAAGCACAAGTGTGGCAAAGGATAGTAGCATTGTCCCTTTTATTTTTTATTTTTTTATTTGGCCTTCCTTTTTTATTTGGCCTTTTGTTTTCCTTCCCTTTTTGTGGCCTTTTATTTATTTATTTGGCCTTTCTTTTTTTGGTCTTTCTTTTTTTGGGACAATACTCTATGAATGATGATCATCACACTTCTATTTATTTACAACTCAATGATTACAACTCGTACTAGAACAAGATATGACTCTATATAAATGCCTCCAGCGGTGTACCGGGATTGCGATGATGCATGATGACATGTATGAAACAATTATGAGAGGTGGCTTTGCCACAAATACGATGTCAACTACATGATCATGCAAAGCAATATGACAATGATGAAGTGTGTCATCATTAACGGAACGGTGGAAAGTTGCATGGCAATATATCTCGGAATGGCTATGGAAATGCCATAGTAGGTAGGTATGGTGGCTGTTTTGAGGAAGATATAAGGAGGTTTATGTGTGACAGAGTGTATCATATCATGGGGTTTGGATGCACCGGCAAAGTTTGCACCAACTCTCAATGTGAGAAAGGGCAATGCACGGTATCGAAGAGGCTAGCAAGGATGGAAGGGTGAGAGTGCGTATAATCCATGGACTCACCATTAGTCATAAAGAACTCACATACTTATTGCAAAAATCTACAAGTCATCAAAAACCTCGGCACAACGCGCATGCTCCTAGGGGGATAGATTGGTAGGAAAAGACCATCGCTCGTCTCCGACCGCCACTCATAAGGAAGACAATCAAATAACACCTCATGTTTCAAATTTTTTACATAACGTTTATCATACGTGCATGCTACGGGACTTGCAAACTTCAACACAAGAATTTCTCAATTTCACAACTACTCAACTAGCACGACTTTGATATTATTACCTCCATATCTCAAAACAATCACGAAGTATCAAACTTCTCTTAGTATTCAATACACTTATATGAATGTTTTTACTATTCTTGGATGCCTAGCATATTAGGATTGTTTAAGAAAATTACCATGCTATTCTAAAGACTCTCAAAATAATATAAGTGAAGCATTAGAGTTCAATAGTTTCTATAAAACAAATCCACCACCGTGCTCTAAAAGATATAAGTGAAGCACTAGAGCAACAACAAACTACTCCGAAAGATATAAGTGAAGATCAATGAGTAGTTGAATAATTATGCAACTATGTGAAGACTCTCTAACATTTAAGAATTTCAGATCTTGGTATTTTATTCAAACATCAAGCAAATCTTAACAAAATAAATTGACTCTCCAAGCAAAACACATATCATGTGGTGAATAAAAATATAGCTCCAAGTAAAGTTACCGATGAACGAAGACGAAAGAGGGGATGCCTTCCGGGGTATCCCCAAGCTTAGTATCTTGGCTATCCTTGAATATTATGTTGGGGTGCCTTGGGCATCCCCAAGCTTAGGCTCTTTCCACTCCTTATTCCATAGTCCATCGAATCTTTACCCAAAACTTGAAAACTTCACAACACAAAACTTAACAAAAAACTCGTAAGCTCCATTAGTATAAGAAAATAAATCACCACTTCAAGGTACTATAATGAACTCATTCTTTAGTTATATTGGTGTTAAACCTACTGTATTCCAACTTCTCTATGGGTTATAAACCATTTTACTGGCCATAGATTCATCAAAATAAGTAAACAACACATGAAAAACAGAATCTGTAAAAAAACAGAACAGTCTATAGTAATCTGGATCAAACGTATACTTCTGGAACTCATAAAATTCTCAAATAAATTGATGGACCTGAGGAATTTATCTATTAATCATCTGCAAAAATAATTAACTAAATATCAATATCCAAATAAAAATGGCAGCATTTCTCGTGAGCGCTAAAGTTTCTGTTTTTGACAGCAAGATCAACAAGACTTTCCCCAAGTCTTCCCGACGGTTCTACTTGGCACAAAAACTAATTAAAACATGAAAACTCAATCATAACAGAGTCTAGATAAATTATTTATTACTAAAAAGGAACCAAAAGCAAGGAACTAAAATAAAATTGGGTTGCCTCCCAACAAGCGCTATCGTTTAACGCCCCTAGCTAGGCATGATGATTTCAACGATGCTCACATAAAGGATAAGAATTGAAACATAAAGAGAGCATCATGAAGAATATGACTAGCACATTTAAGTCTAACCCACTTCCTATGCATAGGGATTTTGTGAGCAAACAACTTGTGGGAACAATAATCAACTAGCATAGGAAGGGAAAATAAGCATAACTTCAAAACTTTAAGCACATAGAGAGGAAACTTGATATTATTGCAATTCCTACAAGCATATGTTCCTTTCTCATAATAATTTTCAGTAGCATCATGAATGAATTCAATAATATAACCATCACCTAAAGCATTCTTTTCATGATCTACAAGCATAGAAATTTTATTACTCTCCACATAAGCAAATTTCTCCTTAATTGGCATAGTGGGAATATCATAAGAGACTTGAATACTATAAATTGTTTCCACATTAAAAGAGTAATGTTCAAAAAAAGGGTAATCATAATCATGACAAGTTCTATAAATATAATCGTCACTACTTTTTATAGCATATGTATCATCACAATAATTATCATAAGTAGGAGGCATGCTATCATCATTATAAATTTGCATATCAAAACTTGGGATACTAAAAATATCATCTTCATTAAACGTAGCATCCCCAAGCTTGGGACAAACATTGATTGCAGCAAATATATTATCAAAAACATCATCTTCATCAAACATAGCATCCCCAAGCTTGGCCTTTTCATATTATAAGCATAATCACTCTCATCATTAATAGTATGGATAGCACCAATAGTATAGCAATTATCATATTCTTCCAAACAAGTGCCAAAAAGATTTTCAAGATCATAAGAGGTATCATTATCTTCCACAATTATATTTTCATGAGGCACAATAGTAATAGGAGCAGAATTTTTTGGGAGAGATATCTTTTTACCTCTCTTACTTTTTCTTTTCTTCTTCTTCACCACATCATGTGTGGGTTCAATCCTCTTTTTGGAGCTCCTTATTAATGAGATTGATTGAATAGGAGGCTCCTCATCGTTACCTGATTCATAATAAGAAATAATAGGATGATATTGGGAAGTCTCTTCCCTTTCATTAGTATTCTCTTCATCTTGTATTTATTTTCTTTTCTTTATGTAATTGGCAATATAAGGATTTTCAATGCAATTCACCGCACAATACATATAAATATTCTCTAGATCAAAATCAAGAATTCTATCAAGATTAAATTTTGGAATGCCCTCATTTATACGTTTCATTTCTTCATAACCCAAAATAAGGCTAAGCTCTTTATGATGCTCAAGGGTAATCAAATTATCACAATGTTTGGACACGACTTGATCATGAAACAAATAGCATTGGAGCTTTAAATGACCATGTTCATTGCAAAGTTCACAAGGGGCGCGAAAAATATTGAATCTTTCAGCACAATCATCAAGAATTTCTTGCAAAAATTTAGTTTCTAAGTACTTATGCCTCTTGCAATATCTATCTTCCCTATTTGGTGTGTACTTACAAACCCAATGCACTCCACAAAAATTGACATGTTTATAGGAAACATTTTCATCATAACTATTGCAATCATAATTAGTATCATGGATATTGAAAGAATTCGTACTAACAACATTGCAATCATGCTGATCATTCACATATTTTATGCCAAGCATTCTATGTAATTCTTCTTCTATCATTTGAGCACAATTTTCCTTTCCATCATACTCACAAAAGATATTAAAAAGATGAAGCATATGAGGCAAACTTAATTCCATTTTTTATAGTTTTCTTTTATAAACTGAACTAGTGATAAGACAAGAAACTAAAAGACTAGATTGCAAGATCTAAAGATATACCTTCAAGCACTCACCTCCCCGGCAACGGCGCCAGAAAAGAGTTTGATGTCTACTACACAACCTTCTTCTTGTAGACGTTGTTGGACCTCCAAGTGCAGAGGTTTGTAGGACAGTAGCAAATTTCCCTCAAGTGGATGACCTAAGGTTTATCAATCCGTAGGAGGCGTAGGATGAGGATGGTCTCTCTCAAGCAACCCTGCAACCAAATAACAAAGAGTCTCTTGTGTCTCCAACACACCAAATACAACGGTAAATTGTATAGGTGCACTAGTTCGGTGAAGAGATGGTGAAACAAGTGCAATATGGATGGTAGATAAAGGTATTTGTAATATGAAATTATAAAAACAGCAAGGTAACTAATGATAAAAGTGAGCGTAAATGGTATTGCAATGCTAGTAAACAAGGCCTAGGGTTCATACTTTCGCTAATGTAAGTCATCTCAACAATAATATCATAATTGGATCACATAACTATCCCTCAACATGCAACAAAGAGTCACTCCAAAATCACTAATAGCATAGAACGAACAAAGAGATTATGGTAGGGTACGAAACCACCTCAAAGTTATTCTTTCCAATCAATCCGTTGGGCTATTCCTATAAGTGTCGCAAAAAGCCCTAGAGTTCATACTAGAATAACACCTTGAGACACAAATCAATCAAAACTCTAATGTCACCTAGATACTCCAATGTCACCTCAAGTATCCGTGGGCATGATTATACGATATGCATCACACAATCTTAGATTCATCTATTCAACCAACACATAGAACCTCAAAGAGTGCCCCAAAGTTCCTACCAGAGAATCACGACGAAAACGTGTGCCAACCCCTATGCATAGGTTCATGGGCAGAACCCGCAAGTTGATCACCAAAACATACATCAAGTGAATCACGTGATATCCCATTGTCACCACAGATACGCACGGCAAGACATACCTCAAGTGTTATCAAATCTTTAAAGACTTGATCCGATAAGATAACCTCAAAGGGGAAACTCAATTCATTACAAGAGAGTAGAGGGGGAGGAGAAACATAAGATCCAACTATAATAGCAAAGCTCGCGATACATCAAGATCGTATCATCTCAAGAACACGGGAGAGAGAGATCAAACACATAGCTACTGGTACATACCCTCAGCCCCGAGGGAGAACTACTCCCTCCTCATCATGGAGAGCACCGGGATGATGAAGATGGCCACCGGAGAACGCTTGCCCCCTCCGGCAGGGTGCCGGAATGGGTCTAGATTGGCTTTCGGTGGCTACAGAGGCTTCTGGCGGCGGAACTCCCGATCTATTGTCTGTTCTGGAAGTGTTAGGGTACAACGATATATATGGGTGCAGGAAGTACGTCAAAGGAGCCACGGGGGCCCCACGAGGCAGGGGGGCGCGCCCAAGGGGGGTGGGCGCGCCCCCCACCCTCGTGGGCAGCCCGTGTCTCCCCTGACATGCACTCCAAGTTCCCTGGGTTGCTTGCCTTCCATAAATAACTTCTCCAGTTGATTTCGTTCCGTTTCGACTCCGTTTGATATTACTTTTTCTCGAAACACTGAAATAGGCATAAAACAACAAATGTGGGCTGGGCCTCCGATTAATAGGTTAGTCCCAAAAATAATATAAAAGTGGAAAATAAAGCCCAATATTTCCTAAAACAGTAGATAATATAGCATGGAGCAATCAAAAATTGTAGATACGTTGGAGACGTACCAAGGAACATATGATTGTAGGAACTGCAATAATATCAAGTGTCCTCTCTATGTGCTTAAAGTTTTGAAGTTATGCTTGTTTTTCTTTCCTATGCAAGTTGATTCTTGTTCCCATACGTTGTTTGCTCACAAAATCCCTATGCATAGGAAGAGGGTTAGATTTAAATGTGCTAGTCATATTCTTCATGATGCGATCTTTATGTTACAATTCTTATCTTTTATGTGAGCATCATTGAAATCATCATGCCTAGCTAGGGGCGTTAAACGATAGCGCCTGTTGGGAGGCAACGCAACTTTATTTTTGTTCCTTGCTTTTTTTCTCCTGTTTAGTAATAAATAATTCATCTAGCTTCTGTTTATATGTTTTTTTATGTCTTTAATTAGTGTTTGTGCCAAGTAGAACCTTTGGGAAGACTTGGGGAAAGTCTTGTTGATCATGCTGTAAAAAACAGAAACTTTAGCGCTCACGAGAATTGCTGCCATTTTTATTTGGGGAGTGATATTTAGTTGATTCTTTTTGAAGATGATTAATAGATACATTCCTCAGGTCCAGCAATTTATTTTAGAATTTTATGAGTTCCATAAGTATACGTTTGATCCAGATTACTATAGACTGTTCTGTTTTTGACAGATTCTGTTTTTCGTGTGTTGTTTTCTTATTTTGATGAATCTATGGCTAGTAAAATAGTTTATAAACCATATATAAGTTGTAATACAGTAAGTTTAACACCAATATAAATAAAGAATGAGTTCATTATAGTACCTTGAAATGGTGATTTATTTTCTTATACTAACGGAGCTTACGAGTTTTCTGTTAAGTTTTGTGTTGTGAAGTTTTCAAGTTTTGAGTAAGGATTTGATGGACTATGGAATAAGGAGTGGCAAGAGCCTAAGCTTGGGGATTACCAAGGCACCCCAAGGTAATATTCAAGGATATCCAAGAGCCAAATCTTGGGGATGCCCCAGAAGGCATCCCCTCTTTCGTCTTCGTTCATCGGTAACTTTACTTGGAGCTATATTTTTATTCACCACATGATATGTGTTTTGCTTGGAGCGTCAATTTATTTTGTTAGGATTTGCTTGCTGTTATTTAGAACAATGTTTTGCATCTTTTGTTTCAAGAAAAGTGGCATTGATAGCCTTTACTATGCCTATTTTAGAAGTCCACATGTTGCTGTTTGAAAACAGAAAGTTTACCGCTGTTGCAATAATTCCCTAGAAAATTCAGAATGTGATAAAATGTTGAAACCTTTTGCATATTAAGATATGATAAATTTACTAAAGTGGTAATTTTCTTGCATAATTTTTGGAGCTAGGGAAGTATGCATGTTGCTGCATTCTTTACAGACTATCCTGTTTAGGCAGATTGCTGTTATGTTTGCATTGTTTGCATATGTTTGCTTCTTTAATGATTCTATTTGAGGATAGGACTATTAAATGTGTAGAGGCATTTAGTATGCAATGTTTAACAATAATTTTAGTTATTTGCTACAGCAGAGTATGATAAGGTTTTGGCAATGGTTTATACTAACTTATCTCACGAGTTCTTGTTGAGTTTTGTGTGGATGAAACTTTTGAGATTTAGGGAGACCGTGATATGAGAGGAATTAAGGAGACACAAAAGCTCAAGCTTGGGGATGCCCAAGGCATCCCAAGGTAATATTTCAAGAAGTCTCAAGCATCTAAGCTTGGGGATGCCCCGGTTGGCATCCCGCCTTTCTTCTTCAACAACTATCGGTTAGTTTCGGTTGATCCTAAGTTTTTGCTTCTTCACATGATGTTTGCCATTCTTAGAATGTCATTTTATTTTGCTTTGCTTGCTGTTTGAATAAAATACCAAGACCTGAAATTATTAAATGTTAGAGAGTCTTCACATAGTTGCATAATTATTCAACTACTCATTGATCTTCACTTATATCTTTCGGAGTAGTTTGTCATTTGCTCTAGTGCTTCACTTATATCTTTTAGAGCACGGTGGTGGTTTTATTTTGAAGAAATAGATGACTTCTCGTGCTTCACTTATATTATTTTGAGAGTCTTAAATAGCATGGTAATTTTCTTAAATAATCCTAATATGCTAGGCATCCAAGAATAGTAAAAACTTTCATATAGAGTATTGAATACTAAGAGAAGTTTGATGCTTGACGGTTGTTTTGAGATATGGAGGTAATATTATCAAAGTCGTGCTAGTTGAGTAGTTGTGAATTTGAGTAATACTTGTGTTGAAGTTTGCAAATCCCATAGCATGCACGTATGGTAAACGTTGTGTAACAAATTTGAAACATGAGGTGTTATTTGATTGTCCTCCTTATGGGTGGTGGTCGGGGACGAGCGATGGTCTTTTCCTACCAATCTAACCCCCTAGGAGCATGCGCGTAGTACCGAGGTTTTTGATGACTTGTAGATTTTTGCAATAAGTATGTGAGTTCTTTATGACTAATGTTGAGTCCATGGATTATACGCACTCTCACCCTTCCATCCTTGCTAGCCTCTTCGGTACCGTGCATTGCCCTTTCTCACATTGAGAGTTGATGCAAACTTCATTGGTGTATCCAAACCCCGTGATATGATACGCTCTGTCACACATAAACCTCCTTATATCTTCCTCAAAACAGCCACCATACCTACCTATTATGGCATTTCCATAGCCATTTCGAGATATATTGCCATGCAACTTTCCATCATTCCGTTCATCATGAGACATTCATCATTGTCATATTGCTTTGCATGATCATGTAGTTGACATCATATTTGTGGCAAAGCCACCGTTCATAATTCTTCCATACATGTCACTCTTGAGTCATTGCATATCCCGGTACTCCGCCGGAGGCATTCATATAGAGTCATCTTTGTTCTAGTATCTAGTTGTAAGCATTGAGTTGTAAATAAATAGAAGTGTGATGATCATCATTATTAGAGCATTGTCCCAAGTGAGGAATGAATAAAAAAATAAAAAGAGAAAGGCCATAAAAAAGAGAAGGCCCAAAAAAGAGAAAGGCCCTAAAAAAGAGAAGGCCCAAAAAATGAGAGAAAAGAGAGAAGGGACAATGTTACTATCCTTTGCCACACTTGTGCTTCAAAGTAGCACCATGATCTTCATAGTAGAGAGTCTCTCATGTTATCACTTTCATATACTAGTGGGAATTTTTCATTATAGAACTTGGCTTGTATATTCCAACAATGGGCCTCCTCAAGTGCCCTAGGTCTTCGTGAGCAAGCAAGTTGGATGCACACCCACTAGTTTCTTTTGTTGAGCTTTCATACATTTATAGCTCTAGTGCATCCGTTGCATGGCAATCCCTACTCCTTGAATTAACATCAATCGGTGGGCATCTCCATAGCCCATTGATTAGCCTCGTTGATGTGAGACTTTCTCCTTTTTGTCTTCTCCACATAACCCCCATCGTCATATTCTGTTCCACCCATAGTGCTATATCCATGGCTCGCGCTCATGTATTGCGTGAAGGTTTATGAGTTTGAGATTACTAAAGTATGAAACAATTGCTTGGCTTGTCATCGGGGTTGTGCATGATGAGAGCATTCTTGTGTGACGAAAATGGAGCATGACTAAACTATATGATTTTGTAGGGATGAACTTTCTTTGGCCATGTTATTTTGAGAAGACATCATTGCTTAGTTAGTATGCTTGAAGTATTATCATTTTTATGTAAATATGAACTTTTGTCTTGAATCTTTCGAATCTGAATATTCATGCCACAATTAAGAAAAATTACATTAAAATTATGCCAAGTAGCACTCCGCATCAAAAATTCTGTTTTTATCATTTACCTACTCGAGGATGAGCAGGAATTAAGCTTGAGGATGCTGATACTCCAACATATCTATAATTTTTGATTGCTCCATGCTATATTATCTGCTGTTTTGGATGTTTATGGGCTTTATTATACACTTTTATATCATTTTTGGGACTAACCTATTAACCCAGAGCCCAGTGCCAGTTTCTGTTTTTACCTTTTTTCGGGTTTCGAAGAAAAGGAAAATCAAACAGAGCCCAATTGACCTGAAACTTCACGGAACTCATTTTTGGAAGGAAAGAAGCCCAGAAGACTTGGAGTGCATGCAGGGGACTTACGAGGAGGCCACGAGGCAGGGGGCGCGGCCACCCCCTGGGCGCGCCCTCCACCCTCGTGGGCCCCTCGTGGCCCCCTGACGTACTTCTTCCGCCTATATATCGCCATATACCCAAAAACATCGGGGAGCACAATAGATTGGGAGTTCCGCCGCCCGAAGCCTCCGTAGCCACCGAAAGCCAATTTAGACCCGTTCCGGCAACCTGCCGGAGGGGGAATCCCTCTCCGGTGGCCATCTTCATCATCCCGGTGCTCTCCATGACGAGGAGGGAGCAGTTCTCCCTCGGGGGTGAGGGTATGTACCAGTAGCTATGTGTTTGATCTCTCTCTGTATCTCTCGTGTTCTTGAGGTGATACGATCTTGATGTATCGCGAGCTTTGCTATTATAGTTGGATCTTATGTTTTCTCCCCCCCTCTACTCTCTTGTAATGGATCGAGTTTCCACTTTGAGGTTATCTTATCGGATTGAGTCTTTAAAGATTTGAGAACACTTTATGTATGTCTTGCCGTGGATATCTGTGGTGACAATGGTATATCACATGATTCAGTTGACGTATGTTTTGGTGATCAACTTGCGGGTTCCGCCCATGAACCTATGCATAGGGGTTGGCACACGTTTTCATCGTGATTCTCTAGTAGAAACTTTGGGGCACTCTTTGAGGTCCTTTGTGTTGGTTGAATAGATGAATATGAGATTGTGTGATGCATATCGTATAATCATGCCCACGGATGCTTGAGGTGACATTGGAGTATCTAGGTGACATTAGGGTTTTGGTTGATTTGTGTCTTATGGTGTTATTCTAGTACGAATTCTAGGGCTGTTTGTGACACTTATAGGAATAGCCCAACGGATTGATTGGAAAGAATAAATTTGAGGTGTTTTCGTACCCTACCATAATCTCTTCGTTCGTTCTCCGCTTTTAGTGACTTTGGAGTGACTCTTTGTTGCATGTTGAGGGATAGTTATGTGATCAAATTATGTTATTATTGTTGAGAGGACTTGCACTAGTGAAAGTATGAACCCTAGGCCTTGTTTCAACGCATTGCAATACCGTTTGTGCTCACTTTTATCATTAGTTACCTTGCTGTTTTTATATTTTCAGATTACAAAAACCATTATCTACTATCCATATAACACTTGTATCACCATCTCTTTGCGGAACTAGTGCACCTATACAATTTATCATTGTATTGGGTGTATTGGGGACACAAGAGACTCTTTGCTATTTGGTTGCAGGGTTGCTTGAGAGAGACCATCTTCACCCTATGCCTCCTACGGATTGATAAACCTTAGGTCATCCACTTGAGGGAAATTTACTACTGTCCTACAAACCTCTGCACTTGGAGGCCCAACAACGTCTACAAGAATAAGGTTGTGTAGTAGACATTAGCTTCCATCTCCTCGTCACTCATGGAGTCATATGTTCCGTCGTCGTTGAGGATCATGGTCCGCTTGTTGGTACACTCATAGGACTTGTGGCCTCGGCCGCCGCATGTGAAACATTTGAAGGAACTTGTCTTTATGGTCTCATCGGTCGGAGTGAATGAAGAAGCTCGCGTCTTGAAGTTGCTTGTAGTAGGAGGACGACTTGAGGTTGTCGAAGTTTTCTTGTAACTTGACTTGTCACCATTGCTTGTAGAAGGCTTGGTTGAGGTAGAAGTTGTTGGATTCGTTGAAGCTTGATTGTTGTAGCCGAATGTCTTGGAAGAGAACTTGGCTTATTTGAAGTCATCTTGCACTTGTCGTTTCGCCTTGGTGGCTTGGTTCACTAGCTCGATGAGGTTTGAGTGTGGTTGGAAGTCGGCAATCTTCTTGATAGGGTGATTGACTCCATTCAAGAAACGTGCCATAGTTTTCTCATCCTCTTCCGTGACATTGGCTCTTATCATGGCAATTTCCATTTCCTTGTAGTATTCTTCAATGCTCTTGGTTCCTTGCTTGAGGAGTTGGAGTTTCTTGAAGAGGTCGTGGTTGTAGTAGGTTGGCACGAAACGTGCTCTCATGAAATCCTTCATTTGCGCCCAGTTTGTGATGGGTGGTTCACATCTTGCCTCTCGGCACTCAAGGACTTGTTCCCACCATATGAGGACGTAGTCTTGAAACTCAAGGGATGCCATCGCGATCTTCTTCTATTCCTCATAGTTGTGCAAACAGAAGATTTTGTCAACCTTCAATGCCCATGAAAGATACTCTTCGGGATCATTGTTCCAGAAAACTTGGGCATGGTGAACTTTAGTTTGCCGTATCGTTGCTCTTCATTGTGTTGGGGTCGGGGATGATGACGCCCTCGACATGTAGGGTTGTCAACCTCATATTGCTCTTGGCGTGGAGGCTCTCCATAGTCATCATGCTCTTGTTGAACTTGAGGTTCTTGTCGAGCTTGTGGAGGAGCTTGTCTAGCTTGACGAGGAGCTTGAGGAACTTGACGATGCGCATGTGCCGGATAGATTCGTTCTTGAACTTCATCGTGACCAGAAAATCATGTTGTCTTCCAAGACACAAATTTTTCTGTTGGCTCATGCTAAATGACAGAATAAATACATGTGATCTTTTGACCAGAAAAAGCATGCACCTGGATTCCACTGTATGTGTTCTATGCAACAATGAAGACTATGAAGACAGGACTCATCTTCTATTCACTTGTCCATTTAGTCAAGGTTTCTGGTGGAACATTGGATTTGAATGGAATTCAGATATGGAGATCAACAATATGATTATTGATGCTAAACACAGATATAAAATTGACCACTTCATGGAAATCATGATTCTTGGTAGCTGGAGCATATGGAACCAAAGGAATGGGATGATTTTTGAAGGGATACCTTGCTCAATAAATGAATGCAAGATTGACTTTGTCAGATATTTCAAAATGACCATGCTGAGGGCTAAACCCACTCTAAAAGAGGGCATGTCTTCATGGATAGACAATATTTAATTTTTCAATAATTTCCTTACTTTCCTCCCCCTAGATTGTACCTACTTGGTTGTCCCCCCAACAACCACTTGATTATGTAATTTGGATACTCTCTTTATAAATGAAAATGACTCACGGTAGGGGACTTACCCTACTGTTCTTTGGTCAAAAAAGACTTTTCCCAAGTCTTCCCAATGGTTCTACTTGGCACAAATACTAATTAAACATAAAAAAACACAACCAAAACAGAGGCTAGATAAATTATTTATTACTAAACAGAAGCAAAAAGCAAGGAATAAAAATAAAATTGGGTTGCCTCCCAACAAGCGCTATTGTTTAACGCCCCTAGCAAGGCATAACAAGCAAGAATAGATCTAGGTATTGCCATCTTTGGTAGGCAATCTATAAGTGGCTCTCATAATAGATTCATAAGGTAATTTAATTTTCTTTGTAGGAAAGTGTTTCGTGCCTTTCCTTAATGGAAATTGGAATCTAATATTCCTTCCTTCATATCAATAATTGCACCAATTGTTCTAAGGAAAGGTCTACCAAGAATAATAGGACATGAAGGATTGCAATCTATGTCAAAAACAATAAAATCTACGGGCACATAATTCCTACTTGCAACAATAATAACATCATTAATTCTTCCCATAGGTTTCTTAATAGTGGAATCCGCAAGGTGCAAGTTTAGAGAGCAATCATCAAAATCACGGAAACCTAACAAATCACACAAAGTTTTTGGAATCGTGGAAACACTAGCACCCAAATCACATAAAGCATAGCATTCATGATCCTTAATTTTAATTTTAATAGTTGGTTCTCAATCATCATAAAGTTTTCTAGGGGTAGAAACTTCCAATTCAAGTTTTTCTTCATAAGATTGCATCAAGGCATCAACGATATGTTTAGTAAACGCTTTATTTTGACTATAAGCGTGAGGAGAATTTAGCACGGATTGCAACAAGGAAATACAATCAATCAAAGAGCAATTTCCATAGTTAAATTCCTTGAAATCCATAATAGTGGGTTTAGCAACTTCTAGGGTCTTAATTTCTTCAATCCCACTTTTATCAATTTTAGCATCAAGATCAGAAAATTCCGAATTCTTAGAATGCCTTCTAGGTAAAGGTGGATCATATTCAGTCCCATCATTATCAATATTCATATTGCAAAACAAAGTTTTAATAGGGGACACATCAAAAACTTTTAGATCTTCATCTTTATTTTCATAGGAACTAGAAGAACACACTATTTTAAAGGCATCTTTCTTAGCACGCATCCTAGCGGTTCTTTCTTTGCACTCATCAATGAAAATTCTCATGGCTTTGAGAGACTCATTGATATCATGCTTAGGAGGAATAGATCTAAGTTTCAAAGAATCAACATCAAGAGAAATTCTATCAACGTTCCTAGCCAAATCATCAATCTTAAGCAATTTTTCTTCAATCATAGCATTAAAATTCTTTTGCGAAGTAATAAATTCTTTAATATTAGATTCAAAATCAGAGGAGATCTTATTACAATTTCCATAAGAATTGTTGTAGGAATTACCATAATTATTAGAGGGATTACTAGGATAAGGCCTAGGATTGAAATTCCCTCTATGCACGTTATTACCAAAATTGTTCCTACCAACAAAATTCACATCCATAGATTCATTATTATTCTCAATCAAAGTAGACAAGGGCATATCATTAGGATCAGAAGAAACACTCTTATTAGCAAATAATTACATAAGCTCATCCATCTTTCCACTCAAAACATTAATTTCTTCTATCGCATGCACCTTTTCATTAGTAGATCTTTCAGTATGCCATTGAGAATAATTAACCATAATATTATCTAGGAGTTTAGTAGCTTCTCCTAAAGTGTTTTCCATAAAAGTTCCTCCCGCGGCTGAATCTAAAAGATTTCTAGAAGCAAAATTCAATCCGGCATAAAATTTTTGAACAATCATCCACAAATTTAAACCATGAGTAGGGCAATTACGTATCATTAATTTCATTCTCTCCCAAGCTTGTGCAACATGTTCATGATCAAGTTGCTTAAAGTTCATAATATCGTTTCTAAGAGAGATGATCTTAGCGGGAGGAAAATACTTAGAGATAAAAGCATCTTTGCACTTGTTCCATGAATCAATACTATTTTTAGGCAAAGATGAAAACCAAGCTTTAGCACAATCTCTAAGCAAAAAAGGAAATAGCTTCAATTTAACAATGTCATTATCCACATCTTTCTTGTTTTGCATATCACACAAATCAACGAAGCTATTTAGATGGGTAGCGGCATCTTCACTAGGAAGGCCGGAAAACGGATCTTTCATGACAAGATTCAGCAAAGCAGTATTAATTTCACAAGATTCAACATCGGTAAGAGGAGCAATCGGAGTGCTAATAAAATCATTGTTGTTGGTATTGATGAAGTCACACAATTTAGTATTATCTTGGTCATCGTGACAAGCAAGCAAACTAACACACAAGCAAACAAAAAGCAAGCGGGCAAAAAGAGGAAAATAGAGAAAGAGAGGGCCAATAAAACGGCAAGGGTGAAGTGGGGGCGAGGAAAACGAGAGGCAAATGGCAAATAATGTAATGCGGGAGATAAGGGTATGTGGTTGGTACTTGGTATGTTGACTTTTGCGAAGACCTCCCCGGCAACAGTGCTAGAAATCCTTCTTGCTACCTCTTGAGCACTGCGTTGGTTTTCCCCGAAGAGGAAGGGATGATGCAGCAAAGTAGTGTAAGTATTTCCCTCAGTTTTTGAGAACCAAGGTATCAATCCAGTAGGAGGCTATGCGCGAGTCCCTCGTACCTGCACAAAACAAATAAATCCTCGCAACCAACGCAAATAGGGGTTGTCAATCCCTATAAGGCCACTTATGAGAGTGAGATCTGACAGATATGGTATAAATAATATTTTTGGTATTTTTATGATAAAGATGCAAAGTAAAATAAAGGCAAAGGAAATAGCAAAGGAAATAACTAAGTAGTAGGAGATTAATATGATAAATAGAGACCCGGGGGCCATAGGTTTCACTAGTGGCTTCTCTCGAGAGCATAAGTATTCTACGGTGGGTGAACAAATTACTGTTGAGGAATTGACAGAATTGAGCATAATTATGATAATATCTAGGCATGATCATGTATATAGGCATCACATCTGAGACAAGTAGACCGACTCCTGCCTACATCTACTATTATTACTCCACTCATCGACTGCTATCCAGCATGCATCTAGAGTATTAAGTTAAAAACAGAGTAACGCCTTAAGCATGATGACATGATGTAGAGGGATAGACTCATGCAATATGAAGAAAACCCTATCTTGTTATCCTCGATGGCAACAATACAATACATGCCTTGCTGCCCCTACTGTCACTGGGAAAGGACACCACAAGATTGAACCCAAAGCTAAGCACTTCTCCCATTGCAAGAAAGATCAATGTAGTAGGCCAAACCAAACTGATAATTCGAAGAGACTTGCAAAGATAACCAATCATACATAAAAGAATTCAAAGAAGATTCAAATATTATTCATCGATAGACTTGATCATAAACCCACAATTCATCGTTCTCAACAAACACACCGCAAAAAGAAGATTACATCGAATAGATCTCCACAAGAGAGGGGGAGAACATTGTATTGAGATCCAAGAAGAGAGAAGAAGCCATCTACCTACTAACTATGGACCCGTAGGTCTGAGGTAAACTACTCACACTTCATCGGAGGGGCTATGGTGTTGATGTAGAAGCCATCCATGATCGATGCCCCCTCCAACGGAGCTCTGGAATAGGCCCCAAGATGGGATCTTGTGATACAGAAAGTTATGGCGGTGGAATTAGGGTTGTGGCTCCATATCTGATCATTTGGGGGTAAGTGGATATATATATATATATATATATAGGAGGAAGGAGTACGTCGGTGGAGCAATAGGGGGCCCACAAGGGTGGAGGGTGCGCCTGGGGTAGGCAGGCGCGCCCCCTCCCTCATGGCCTCCTCTCTTGTGCCTTGACGTAGGGTCCAAGTCTCCCGTGTCTTGTTCGTTGAGAAAACCACGTTCCCAAAGGTTTCATTCCGTTTGGACTCCGTTTGATATTCCTTTTCTTCGAAACCCTAAAACAGGCAAAAAACAACAATTCTAGGCTGGGCCTCCGGTTAATAGGTTAGTCCCAAAAATAATATAAAAGTTGATAATAAAGCCCAATAATGTCCAAAACAGTAGATAATATAGCATGGAGCAACCAAAAATTATAGATACGTTGGAGACGTATCAATGGATGCGTACCACGTTTAGTTGTGATCGTTTTGGCGGGTGATGGAGCTCAAATGGAGTTCGTATGGCCAAATTGTGGTCCTTTTGTCAATACAACATCCGGGGACGGCCCGTGAATAAAACTTTCAGGGTAAGTTGATCGCATCGACGAGCCATCTTGCACCATTTGGGATGCCCTATAATTTTCCGTGTGCATAGGCATAATGGGGAAGAGTTGTTATGTACTTTATAATTTAAAAATTATGCATCTGCTGGTGAAAAAGAGAGGGTGGTAGCGGGGCGGGCGATATACCATGTAAAGCATGTATTTTTGGGTTTCGATGAAACGAAGAGCCTCCTCCTTCAGTCCTGACTGAACATGTAGACTTTCCGGTTTGAAAATGGAAGATAGTGCATTGCTCTATATGTTATTGTCCGTATATATGTGTGTGGGTGAGCTCACAGAAGGGTGGTAGAGTACACGGCAAAGATAAAATCATCTGAAACTCAGTTTTTCAACCTGGATCTGGCCCCCAAAATTTTGTCGACGCCGGCGAAGAGGGTGATGGACGCATACCATGTTTAGTTGTGATCATTTTCGCTGGTGATGGAGCTCAAATAGAGTTCATATGGTTAAATTGTGGTCCTTTTGTGGATACAACGTCGGGGGACGGACCGTGAAATCAACTTTCAGGGTAAGTTGACCGCTTCGACGAGCCATCTTGCACCATTCGGGATGCCCTATAATTTTCCGTGTGCATAAACATACTACGAAGAGCTGTTATGTACTTTATCATTTAGGAATAATGCATCTACTGGTGAAAAAGTGAGGGTGGTAGCGTGTAGGGCGATAGACCATGTAAAGCATGAACTCTTAGGTTTCGATGAAACGAAGAGCCTCCTCCTTCTATCCTGACTAAACCCGTAGTGTTTCCGGTTGGAAAATGGAAGGATGGTGCATTGCTCTATATCTTATTGTCCATATATATGTCCTTGGGTGGGCTCACAAAAGGGTGGTAGAGTACACGTCAAAGATAAAATCATCCGAAACTCGGTATTTGAACCTGGATCCGGCCCCTGAAATGTTGTCGACGCCGACGAAGAGGGTGATGGACGCATACCACGTTTAGTTGTGATCGTTTTGGCAGGTGATGGAGCTCAAATGGAGTTCGTATGGCCAAATTGTGGTCCTTTAGTCGATACAACATTCGGGGACGGCCCGTGAATACTACTTTCAGGGTAAGTTGATCGCGTCGACGAGCCATCTTGCACCATTCGGGATGCCCTATAATTTCCCGTGTGCATAGACATAATAGGGAAGAGTTGTTATGTACTTTATCATTTAAGAATTATGCATCTGCTGGTGAAAAAGAGAGGGTGGTAGCGGGGCGGGCGATAGACCATGTAAAGCATGAATTCTTGGGTTTCGATGCAACGAAGAGCCTCCTCCTTCAGTCCTGACTAAACATGTAGTCACTGCTCTATATGTTATTATCCATATATTTGTCTGTGGGTGAGCTCACAGAAGGGTGGTAGAGTACACGCCAAAGATAAAATCATCTGTAACTCAGTTTTTCAACCTGGATCTGGCCCCCAAAATTTTGTCGACACCGACAAAGATGGTGATGGACGCGTACCACATTTAGTTGTGATAATTTTCACCGGTGATGGAGCTCAAATGGAGTTCGTATGGCCAAATTGTGGTCCTTTTTCGGATACAACATCGGGGAACGGCCCATGAAATCAACTTTCAGGGTAAGTTGATCGCCTCGACGAGCCATCTTGCACCATTCGGGATGCCCTATAATTTCCCGTGTGCATAAACATACTACGGAAGAGTTGTTATGTACTTTATCATTTACGAATAATGCGTCTGCTGGTGAAAAAGTGAGGGTGGTAGCGGGTAGGGCAATAGACCATGTAAAGCATGAACTCTTGGGTTTCGATGAAATGAAGAGCCTCCTCCTTCTGTCCTGACTAAACTTGTAGTCTTTCCGGTTTGAAAATGGAAGGACGGTGCATTGCCCTATATCTTATTGTCCATATATCTGTCCGTGGGTGAGCTCACCGAAGGGTGGTAGAGTACACGTCAAAGATAAAATCATCCGAAACTCGGGTTTTCAACCTGGATCCGGCCCCTGAAATGTTACCAATGCCGACGAAGAGGGTGATGGACATGTACCACATTTAGTTGTGATTGTTTTGGCAGGTGATGGAGCTCAAATGGAGTTCGTATGGCCAAATTGTGGTCCTTTTGTCGATACAACATCCCGGGACGACCCGTGAATACAACTTTCAGGGTAAGTTGATCGCGTCGACGAGCCATCTTGCACCATTCAGGATGCCCTATCATTTTCCGTGTGCATAAACATAATGAGGAAGAGCTGTTATGTACATTATCATTTAAGAATAATGCATCTACTGGTGAAAAAGTGAGGGTGGTAGCAGGGCGGGCGACAGAGCATGTAAAGCATGAATTCTCGGGGTTCGACGCAACAAAGAGCCTCCTCCTTCTATCCTGACAGAAACAGTAGTCCTTCCGGTTTGAAAATGGAAGGATGGTGCATTGCTCTATATGTTCTTGTCCATATATCTGTCCATGGGTGAGCTCACAGAAGGGTGGTAGAGTACACGTCAAAGATAAAGTCATCTAAAACTCGATTTTTGAACCTGGATCCGGCCCGTGAAATATTGTCGACGCCGACGAAGAGGGTGATGGACGCGTACCACATTTAGTTGTGATTGTTTTGGATAGTGATGGAGCTCAAATGGAGTTCGTATGGCCAAACTGTGGTCCTTTTGTCGATACAACATCTGAGGATGGCCCGTGAATACAACTTTCAGGTAAGTTGATCGCGCCAACGAGCCATCTTGCACCATTCTGGATGCCCTATAAATTTCCGTGTGCACAAATATAATGGGGAAGAGTTGTTATGTACTATATCATTTAAGAATAATGCATCTACTGGTGAGAAAGTGAGGGTGGTAGCGGGTAGGGCGATAGACCATGTAAATCATGGATTCTTGGGTTTCGATGCAACGAAGAGCCTCCTCCTTCTGTCCTAACTAAACCTGTAGTCTTTCCGGTTTGAAAATGGAAGGATGGTGCATTGCTCTGTATGTTGTTGTCCATATATCTGTCCATGGGTGAGCTCACAGAAGGGTGGTAGAGTACACGTCAAAGATAAAATCATCTGAAACCATTTTTTTTCAACCTAGATCCGGCCCCTGAAATGTTGCCGACGCCGACGAAGAGGGTGATGGACGCGTACCACATTTAGTTGTGATTGTTTTGGTGGGTGATGGAGCTCAAATGGAGTTTGTATGGCCAAATCATGGTCCTTTTGTGGATACAACATCGGGGGACGGTCCGTGAAATCAACTTTCAAGGTAAGTTGATTGCTCCAACGAGCCATCTTGCACCATTCGAGATGCCCCATAATTTTTCGTGTGCATAAACATAATGAGGAAGAGTTGTTAGGTACTTTATCATTGAAGAATAATGCATCTTCTGGTGAAAAAGCGAGGGTGGTAGCGGGGCGGGCGATAGAGCATGTAAAGCATGAATTCTCGGGTTTCGATGCAACGAAGAGCCTCATCCTTCTGTCCTGACTAAACCTGTAGTCTTTCCAGTTTGAAAATGGAAGGATGGTGTATTGCTCTATATGTTATTGTCCATATATATGTCCATGGGTGAGCTCACATAAGGGTGGTAAAGTACACGTCAAAGATAAAATCATTTGAAACTCAGTTTTTGAACCTTGATCCGGCCCCCAAAGAGTTTTCGACGCCGATGAAGAAGGTGATGGACGCGTTCCATGTTTAGTTGTGACTGTTTTGGCGGGTGATGGAGCTCAAATGGAGTTTGTATGGCCAAATTGTGGTCCTTTTGTGGATACAACATCCAAGAACGGCCCATGAATACAACTTTCAGGGTAAGTTGATCGTGCCGACGAGCTATCTTGCACCATTTGGGATGCCCTATAAATTTTCGTGTGCATAAACATAATGGGGAAGAGCCATTATGTACTTTATCATTTAAGAATAATGCATCTGCTGGTGAGAAATTGAGGGTGGTAGCGGGTAGGGCGATAGACCATCTAAAGCATGAATTCTTGGGGTTTGATGCAACGAAGAGCCTCCTCCTTTTGTCTTGACTAAACCTGTAGTCTTTCCGGTTTGAAAATGGAAGGATGACACATTGCTCTATATGTTATAGTCCATATATCTGTCCGTGGGTGAGCTCACAGAATGATAGAGGCAAAGGTGTCCCGTCTTTCGATGAGATGGTGGCTATCGTTTTGGAGGAAGTCGACTTTGATGATCCGACTACGAATGTGCAAGGACGTTGCACCATAGCAATCGCTAAACCACCTTTGAAAGGTTATTGACCATGCCGGAGCACGATCAACCTGACCACGAAGGTCTGTTTCCTGCAGGCAAACAAAGAACAAGCAAGAAACTAAGATTGCAATCTGGATATTGCGAATATAAGAGAAAAGCTTTATTGATCAAGGTGGGGTTCTATGATGCCTTTGTCTGGTCGTTGAACACAAACGAAGTACGTGAAGTTGCAGCTATGGCAAACTTTTATCTAAACAAAACCACAAAGTCTAAACGACGCCCTAAGGGCTGTATATATGGAGGAAGAGGGGGGGTGATTTCGTGGCCCTTGGAGGAGGGGTCTGAAACCAACCCTAACTCTTGTTTCCCCACACATACGGACTCTAAAAACAGCCCATACGCAAGCATTTTGAAATTACATGGGCCTGGCCCAATAAGAAGGTGACACAGCATCTATAATAGCCTCTGGACGAAATTTATGAAGTGGCATCTTGTATATTTCGTCCAATGCTTCACACACTCATTATGGTGGCTTCAAAGTCCTGAAATCACCACTTGTAACTCCGTTGTTGTTCCCCTTGCACATGCCATCATCTCCATGTCTGATCTTGCTCCAATGATCATCCTTCTTGTCCAAGCTAGGCCCTTCATTTGTGTAACGCCCCGGACACACCCGCCGGTGGTCGTTACTCCCGGCGGGATCTAGACTGGCCCCATAGATCAATACTAGTCTTTTATGCGCACTTTGTCCTCACTCGTGCACACCTGGGACCAACTTCCCGGTCGGTCACCCATCCCGAAACTACTCCAAGCTAAGCACGCTTAACTTTGGAGTTCTGTCGGAATGGGCTCCCGGAAAAGAAGGAATTCCTTATATTGATATGAGTAGTCTATCATCCCTAATAAGCCAGGCCATCACATAAACCCCCACTCAGAGGAACCGACGTCCTCGTCGGGCCACAGGAACGTTCCCTCTTGGCACATACGTCTGTGCATCCAGTCCAGTACATGTGCCATGCCGTGTGCCACGACGGGTCACAAACGTCATGAACAACATGACCACACACCTGTCCGCAACCATCCGTGTAACCGCGAGGGTCGGCTCTGATACCAACTTGTAATGCCCCGGAATCATCCGCCGGTGGTCATTACTCCTGGCAGGATCTAGACTGGCCCCATAGATCAATACTAGTCTTTTATGCGCACTTTGTCCTCACTCGTGCACACCTGGGACCAACTTCCCGGTCGGTCACCCATCCTGAAACTACTCCAAGCTGAGCACGCTTAACTTTGGAGTTCTGTCGGAATGGGCTCCCGGAAAAGAAGGAATTCCTTATATTGATATGAGTAGTCTATCATCCCTAATAAGCCAGGCCATCACAATTTGTAAGCAAGACAAAAGTATCCAATTTAGGCAGCATCATATTCTCATGAACATTAGAATCATTACCAAGAAATGAAAGTACCTGGTAATTTAATTGGCGTGCACGAGCTCTAGTAATTGGTCCTGTATATGTATCAGTAGGGGCCGTGGGTGTAACTTTGTTAGTGATGTCCTCATCATCCTCCCCTTCTTGAATTGAAGTCGTGCTCGACGGAAGCTCATCTTCCTCACCCAAGTAAGGCTTCATATAATTCCTTGGGCAATAAATAATGTTGCCATGTTTCTAAGGTCCGAACAAGAGCATATAATTCTTTGTCATAAGTAGAATAGTTTAGACCAGGCCACTCAATTTTTCAGAAAAGTATGCAACAGGTTTGCCATCTTGTAATAACACACCTCCTAATCTAATTCCACTAGCATTGCATTCGAGCTCAAAAGTCTTATTAAAATCAGGAAGTTGGAGTAAAGGAGCATGTGTCAACTTATCTTTCAACACCGTGAAGGCTTCTTCCTGTGCGGTACCCCAAACAAAAGGCACATCCTTCTTTGTAAGCTCATTGAGAGGTGCAGCAATGGTGCTAAAATCTCTCACAAAACGCCTATAGAATCCAGTGAGGCCAAGAAAACTCCTCACTTGTGTGACCGTTTTGGGCTGCGGCCAACTCTCAATAGCTTCAATCTTGGCTTTATCAACTTCAATTCCCTGTGGATTAACAACATAGCCAAGAAACGATACGCGGTCGATGCAAAAGGAGCACTTCCCAAGGTTACCAAACAAACGTGCATCACATAGAGCAATAAAAACAGCACGTAAATGTTCCAAATGTTCCTCCAAAGATCTGCTATAAATCAGTATATCATCAAAATAGACTACCACAAATCGTCCAATGAAAGCATGTAAAACTGCGTTCATTGATCTCATGAAAGTACTAGGTGCATTAGTTAACCCAAAAGGCATGACTAACCACTCATATAATCCAAACTTAGTTTTAAATGTTGTTTTCCATTCATCTCCCAATTTCATACGAATTTGATGGTATCCACTACGCAAATCAACTTTGGAGAATATTGTAGAGCCACTCAATTCACCAACCATATCATCTAGCCTAGGAATAGGATGACGATAACAAATAGTAATATTATTAATCCATCTACAATCAACACACATACGCGACGTACCATCCTTTTTTGGCACTAAAATGATAGGAACAGCACAAGGACTAAGGGATTCGCATATATAACCTTTGTCGAGCAGCTCCTGTACTTGACGCATAATCTCCTTCATCTCCTCTGGATTTGTATGGTATGGTGCACGGTTGGGTAATGATGCACTGGGAATTAAGTCAATCTGATGCTCAATCCCTCGAATGGGTGGTAATCCCGGTGGCACATCTTGTGGAAAGATGTCAGCGAACTCCTACAAAATGTTAGTGACAGCAGGAGGCAAAGAGGAAGGCACGTCCTCAAATGAAAATAAGGCCTCTTTGCACACAAAAGCATAGCAAACAGATTTGCTGAAATCTAGCTCATCAATATCAGATTTGGTGGCAAGTAAACATGCACTTTTCAATTTAATTTCATAAGCAACACTAGATGGTTTATTATTAGGCTTCATTTGTTGCTCAAATTCTTTTGCCACAATCTTATTTTCACTCTTATTTTTCTCCTGTTTTGCTTTATTAGCTCTATTAATATCATCTTTAAAAATGGAATCAGGAGTCATAGGAAGCAAAGTAATATTTGTATCCTTATGAACAAGAGTATACTGATTGTTTCTACCATGGTGTACAGAATTTTTATCAAATTGCCATGGTCTACCAAGTAATAAGGAACATTCTTGCATAGGTACCACATCGCAATCAAGATAATCAGCATATGTAGAGATACTAAAATGCACATGAACAGTACGTGTTACCTGAACCATTGGTTGTAGTAAGGATGTGGATGTGGTCTTGTGGTGAGAGATAGCCTCTCCACCATCTCCATGCTAGCCAAGTTGTTGCAGCTCCCTCCATCTATGATGATGCGAACAGAACATTCCTTCACAACTCCCTTTGTATGGAACAAATTATGCCTCTAATTTTGCTCTGCTTGTGTGACCTGCCCACTCAAAACACGTTGAGAATCTAAACATTCATACCTGTCAGCGTCTTCAGGAGCCATGTATTGCGTCTCATTTTCAGAATCATCTCCACCGTGTTCTTAACGTGTAATAAGAGCCAAGTCTCCTCATCATAGTCACTAGCGGACTCATAACCACCATCCTCAGTAGCAATCATCACACGCTGAGATCTGCATTCGCGCGCATAATGTCCTCTTCCCTTACAACGATGACAAATAATATCACTTGTGTGACTTGTTGATGCCATGGAAGAAGAAGAGCTCTGTGCAGGCCCGACTGGTGTGCTCTTGGCAGATAGTGGTGGTTGTGCCTGCTTTCTTGTATCACGATTCGAGGTGGCACCCGATGGAGGTGCTGGTGCAATGGAAGTAGAGGATACCCGTAGCGTCCATGATGAAGGTCGACCTGCAAAAAAGTTAGTTCGCGTCAATGCCCGTCGATCCTACATTTCACATTCAGCTTTACAAGCAAGATGGAATAAATGAGTGATATTAGTATACTCCTTATACTCTAGAATGGTCTGAATGTCTCTATTTAATCCACCCATAAAACGTGCAAGCATAGCTTCATTATCCTCAACAATACCACATCTAATCATGCCAGTTGGTAATTCCTGATAATATTCCTCTACAGAATTTTTTCCTTGTCTTAAACGCTGCAATTTTTGAAGTAATTCATGTTGATAATAAGGTGGAACCCAACGAGTACGCATAGCAGTTTTCAAAGCAGCCCGAGTAGTTGGAATATTATTCAGATATAATCTACGATGTTCAGACCACCACACACAAGCAAAACTAGTGAAAGCACAAAGTGCAGCAGCAACACGTCTCTCCTCGGGATATTCTAAACATGTAAAACGTTGTTCGGTTTCTAACTCCCAAGTAAGATATATATCAGGAACGTATCTACCCTCAGATGGTGGAATATTCAATTTCAGTTTAGGGAGATGGTCATGATCTCGTACCTGAGGGGGAGCCCTACCATTGCGATTATTTGCATGTGGATGACCTGGTTGCTGTGGTGCTGGTGGTTGCACGTAGTTCTGATTTTGATCAACCTCATCCTCGTAATCTCCCACATAATCATCCTCCTCATCAGCAGTAGGAGCCACAGAAGTATCAACAGCAGCACCAATAGTTTGTCTAGGCTCAAGAGGGACATGGCTCGCTCGGCGGAAGGCTGTTTCACGACGTGGAGGTAGTTGTTGTTGCAGAGGTGCGACAGGTGCAGCCTGTGGTGGTTGTGGAAGACACGCAAGCAGTTCATTAAATTTGTTTTTGAGCTTTCTTTCAAACATCTTCTCAAGGCCAGTTATCTTATCCATGGCCTCTTCAAAATTGTTCAGCACATCTTGCACCTGTTCAGTCATCATTTGCACTGGAACTATTTTTCTTGGATGGGTATCATGGAAGTTGGGGGATCCGACTTGTTCACAACTCGTAGTATCGCGTGCTCTGGAACTCAAAAATAAAGGAACAAATACTGGACTTGGACTTGTGGCGGAGATGAATCTGGTGGAACTCGGACTAGTGATGGTATATGACAGTGGTATATGGACTCGGATTGGTGTTGGTATATGGACTTGGAGAGGTGGTTGTCGGTGTTCTGGGAACGAGGGTCCCCAGACTTGCCTGCCTGCGGCCTGCGGCGTGGATCAAAGGGGGGCCCAGTACGGCCCATCTTCGCCAACCCAAACCCAAGACCCTTGCGAGGGGCCAGGCCTCGCGGGGCGGACGGCGCGGAGCTTCCTTAGGCACAGCCTCGTCAGGCAGGCTCACGAGGAGGCGGAGAGATCAAGGCGGGGTACCTCATGAGGCGCCCGTGACGCAAGCCATGACGACTCAGGGCGCCAGGCGGGTGCCAGCCCATGCAGCGTCCTCCTTTCCTATTTGGTGCAAAGGGGGCAAGCGCAGCTGTGGAGTACCGAGGCATCAGGCAAAGGTTGCCATTTTGGTGCAACGAGACCAAGACCAGGAGGACTACGAGACGGAGGTCACCGTGGAGCCCAAGACGGCTTCATCACCAGAGCTTTGCGCAGATGAAGACTACTTTTGTCAGGATAGCTGATACTTGCTATCCCCTTTGAAATTAGCCCGCCATTGTTGGCTCCCTTCCCGCTCGATATTTCAGAAGAGGACCAGGGCCTCTATAAATAGGACTAGCGACCCACATGGCAAGGGCCTGGCTGGTTGGAAGCAGAGAGAGAGAGAGAGAGAGAGAGAGAAAGAGAAAGGTGACTGAACTCCTCCCAGCAGTTCATCGCCGCAGCCAAGAACAGACCCTCGCGAGGATGTTCTTCCTTGTATTGCTCAGCATCATCAGCCCAAGAGGCAATCCACACACCACACACTGGAGTAGGGTATTACACCACAACGGTGGCCCGAACCAGTATAAACCCTGTGTCTCTTGTGTCGTTTTTTCAATAGTTTAGACCCTAGCAAGGCGGAGGGGTGCAGGTAGGTAGGAGGCAAAATCTCCGCGCGCACCCCAGTGTTCGAACCTCAAGGGTCTGTCGGAACCCGAAATCCGACATTTGGCGCGCCAGGTACGGGTGCGCCGGAATTCGTCTTCCACCACCCCGTTCTCCTCTGACCATCACGCTCATGTCTGGCGCCCGTCAGGCCCGCGCGGAGCGCCGAACCGCTCTTGCTTCCCGCGTCGCCCAGACGGCCCCTGTCGGCGGGCGTCCTCGCCGTTCCCCGTCACCTGCCATCAACGCCGCCACTGGCCCGGCGGGGGACGAGCAGCAAGCATCGTCCCAGCATCCGCCCGTGCGGCAAGACGGCCGCACCGCAACTCCTTCGCTCACCCCAGCTGATTCTTCGTCCTGCGCGCTCCGCGTGCCCATGGAGCCCCACAACCTCTCCCTCGCTTATCGCGCTACACCAACACCCCCGGTCATCGCGGCCCTCTTGTGCGGCTTGCAGGCGCCGCCCACAAGTCACCACGTCAAGCCGTTCATCCGTCGGGTCAGCGCTGCTTCCACGCGGCAGGGGCTCCCCTGGATCAGGTGGCACCCGAGACCGGCCTCACCTTTAGCTCGGAAGACCACCCCTCCAACTCGGCCAGCTCGGGTGCGCTCCCCATGCTGTGCACCCCCACCATCTGCCAGGTGGCCGTCACCAGAACTCTCATCGATGGCGGTGTGGGCCTCAGCGTGCTCTCAGTCGAGGCCTTCAACCTCCTCCGCATACCCCTGGAACGGCTGCAGCCCAGCCGGCCCTTCTCAGGCATTGGGGGCAGGTCGTCCAGCTCCTTGGGACAGATCCGACTCCCAGTGACCTTCGGCACCTACGACAACTTCCGCACGGAGCTGGTCGACTTCGACATCGCCCCCATCGGCCTCCCCTATAACGCCATCCTCGGCTACCCAGCGCTGGTCCAGTTCATGGTTGCGACGCACATGGCGTACAACCTGATAAGATGCCCGGGAGCAGCGGTGTCCTCACCGTGCACGGGGACACTGGGGATGCTCTGCGGGTGCTCAAGCTCGTCTTCAAGACAGCGGCATCGGCACAGCCTGCCGCCTTGGAGGCCCCCGAGCCCAAGGGGGCTGCGCCCGCCAAGAAGAAACAGTTGTTCACCCAAGACAAGGCAGAAACCAAGCAGATACCCATCGATGAGGACGGGTCCACCAACTCCACTTTCACCATAGGCGCCCACCTCAAACCTGAGCAGGAGGAAGCCCTGGTCGGGTTCCTGCGCGCAAACAAGAAGGTATTCGCTTGGGAGCCAGACCAGTTGGCAGGGATCCCCAGGAGTGTAATCGAGCATCACCTCAACGTGTGCCCCAACGTGCGCCCTATGAAGCAGAAGGCCAGGCGGCAGTCCACAGAAAAACAGGCCTTCATCGTCCAAGAGACCCGCAAATTAGAGGCCGCTAGGGTCATTCGTGAAGTCCGATACCCAGATTGGTTGGCCAACCCTGTCGTTGTGCCAAAGAAGGGGGGGAAGGAATGCATGTGTGTCGACTTCACCAACCTCAACAAAGCGTGCCCACCAGATCCGTTCCCGCTCCCCCGCATCGACCAGATCGTCGATTCCACTGCAGAATGCGACTTGTTATGCTTCCTGAATGCCTTCTCTGGGTATCACCAGATCAAGATGGCGGTCGAAGACGTCGAGAAGACAGCCTTCCTAACCCCGTGTGGGGTGTACTGCTACACATGCATGCCGTTCGGGCTGCGTAACGCAGGGGCGACCTTTCAGCGACTGATGCACATCACCTTGGGCCCGCAGCTCGGGAAGAATGTTGAAGCTTACGTCGATGACATTGTGTTAAAGTCTCGGGAGGCCAGAACCTTGATACAAGACTTGGAGGAAACCTTCGCGAGCCTCAACGCAGTGAACCTACGGCTCAACCCAGAGAAGTGCGTGTTCGGGGTCCCCTCAGGCAAACTCTTGGGTTTCCTCGTGTCCCACCGAGGCATCGAGGCTAACCCGGAGAAGGTCAAAGCAGTGGAAGACATGAGCCCGCCAAAGACCCTCACAAAAATGCAGAAGCTCATGGGCCGCGTGACAGCGCTAGGGCGCTTCATCTCCAAGTTGGGGAGCGAGCGCTACCCTTCTTCCAGCTAATGAAGAAAAAGGGGCCCTGCGAATGGACTCAAGAGGCCGACAAGGCATTCCAGGATCTCAAGAGATACCTGACCAGTCCACCGGTCATGGTGGCTCCGCGCCCTCAAGAGCCCCTGGTGCTTTACCTCGCCGCCACTCCTTACTCCGCCAGCGCAGCCCTGGTGGCAGTCAGAGAGGAGCGTCGAATCAAAACCGCGGCGGCGGCCCGGGACAAGGCGGAACCGGTACGAGGAAGGTCCCCAGAAACCGCCACAGTGGCTGAGGAGGATCAGTCGCCATAGAAGGGCGCACCAGAGGCGGAAGAGGCCCCTCTCCCAGATGGCCAGTCTCAGGAGGCCTCATTGTCTCAAGAGGCGCCATGGTCTCCAAAGGGAGCCACCAGCACTGACGCAATCCACCTCGTTGAGCACCCAGGGTACTTCGTCAGCACAGTGTTGCGGGATGCAAGGGCCCGGTACCCTATGCCTCAGAAACTCCTCCTCGCGCTACTGGTGGCCTCGCGCAAGCTGCGGCACTATTTTCAGGGTCACCCCATCAAGGCCGTCTCGTCATACCCCCTGGAGAGAGTGCTTAGGAGCCCCAATTCAGCTGGGAGGGTCACTGAGTGGAACATAGAGCTGCAAGCGTTTCAGCTCGAATTCAGCATGACCA
Source organism: Triticum monococcum (assembly GCA_034509565.1). Classification (NCBI taxonomy): domain Eukaryota; kingdom Viridiplantae; phylum Streptophyta; class Magnoliopsida; order Poales; family Poaceae; genus Triticum; species Triticum monococcum. Next base: position 164,752,736 of record CM067841.1, on the reverse strand, counting down.
GAGTCATCAAGGGAGCAGCGTGGACGGATTTTGTGGCAGAATGGACGGAGGCGCCAGGCCTCAAGGCCGACGAGGACCGGTCCCTGTCCCCGGGAAGCGAGGCGCCAGAAGGCTGGGTCATGTACTTCGACGGGGCGTTCTCCAGACACGGCGCTGGGGCTGGGGCGGTGCTTATATCACCCACCCAGGACAAGCTCTATTACACCGTGCAGCTCTGTTTCCAGCAAGGTGAAAAGGTCTCCAACAACATAGCAGAGTATGAAGGTTTAATAGCGGGCTTGAAGGCCGCAGCTGCCCTAGGGGTGAAACGCCTCACCATCAAGGGTGATTCGCAGCTCCTTGTCAATTTCTCCAACAAGGTATACGAGTCGAAGGATGAGCACATGGAAGCCTAACTTGCGGAGGTCCGCAGGATGGAGAAGCAGTTCTGGGGGTTGGAGTTGCAGCATGTGCCCCGTGGCACCAATCAGGAAGCCGATGACATCGCCAAATGTGCGTCCAGGCGGTTACCTCAGGAGCCTGGCGTTTTCGAGGAGCGGCTCTTCAAGCCTTCAGCCTTACCGTCATTATCAAACACGGCTCAGCCCCGGGAGGAGCTCCCCCAGCCACCTGCCTCAGGAGCTTCGGCTTGTGGCGTGGCCTCAGGAACACGCCTGCTCCTGACGATGGAACCTCAGGAGGGATGTTGGATCACAGAGCTCCGGAGCTACTTAACACAAGGGACCCTGCCGGAGAAGGAGGAGGAAGCAGAGCGAGTGGCACGCCAGGCCACGGCATACTGCATCAAAGATGGAGAGCTCTACCGGAAGCGACCAAATGATGTATCCCTGCGCTGCATCTCCAGGGAGCAAGGGAAGGAACTACTGGAAGATATACACGGCGGGGACTGCGGACATCATTCATCGTCACAGACCCTCGTCGGCAAGGCGTTCTGCAGTGGGTTTTATTGGCCCACCGTGCTCAATGACGCCGTTGAACTAGTGAAAGCTTGTGAGGCCTACCAGTTCCACGCCAAGCAGATCCATCAGCCGGTAGGGGGCTTGCAGACTATCCCCCTTTCGTGGCCATTCGCAGTCTGGGGGCTCGACATCTTGGGTCCGTTTCCTCAGGCGCCAGGGGGCTACCGCTACCTTTACGTTGCTGTAGACAAGTTCACCAAGTGGGCTGAAGTGGAGGCTGTCCGCACCATTCCTGCGGGTTCCGCGGTCAAGTTCATCAAGGGCATCGTGAGCCGGTTCAGGGTGCCGAATCGCATCATCATGGACAACGGTTTGCAGTTCACCAGTAACCTCTTCAAAACATATTGTGCTAACCTTGGAACGCAGATATGCTACGCTTCAGTGGCGCACCCCCGAAGCAACGGCCAGGCCGAGCGAGCCAATGCGGAGGTCCTGAGGGGCCTCAAGACCAGGACGTTCAAGAAGAAGCTGGAGGCCTGCGGCAGAGGTTGGTATGACGAGCTTCAGTCCGTGTTGTGGTCCATCCGCACAACCGTGACCAAGCCGACTGGGGAGACCCCATTCTTCCTGGTCTATGGAGCCGAAGCGGTCCTCCCTCATGAGGTCAGACGTCGCTCCACGCGGGTCCTGGCGTTCGACGAGGCGCAACAGGACACAATGCGGGGGATGGACCTCGTGCTGGGGGAGGAACATCGCCGAGAAGCCGCACTACGAGTGGCGAGGTACCAACGAGCGCTGCGGCGATATCACTGCCGCAACATCCGCCAACTCTCGAGGTAGGAGACCTCGTGCTCAGGCGGGTCCTCTCCAGGGAGGGGCTGCACAAGCTCTCTCCCATGTGGGAGGGCCCGTTCAAGGTTGTTCATGTTTCCAGGCCCGGCTCAGCGCGCATGGAGACTCAGGAGGGAGTGCCGGTCCAGAACGGATGGAACATCCAGCACCTCCGGAGGTTCTACCCCTAAAAAGGCCCAGAGCCTGTGAAGCAGGGCGAATGCCTGTGAAGCGACCGCGTTTTGGAAAAGGCCCGGAGCCTGTGAAGCAAGGCGAATGCCTGTGAAGCTATCGCGTTTTGGAAAAGGCCCGGAGCCTTTGAAGCAAGGCGAATGCCTGTGAAGCTATCGCGTTTTGGAAAAGGCCCGGAGCCTGTGAAGCAAGGCGAATGCCTGTGAAGCTATCACGTTTTGGAAAAGGCCCGGAGCCTGTGAAGCAAGGCGAATGCCTGTGAAGCTATCGCGTTTTGGAAAAGGCCCGGAGCCTGTGAAGGAAGGCGAATGCCTGTGAAGCTATCGCATTTTGGAAAAGGCCCGGAGCCTATGAAGCAAGGTGAATGCCTGTGAAGCGATCGCGTTTTGGAAAAGGCCCAGAGCCTATGAAGAAGTCCAATGCCTGTGAAGCTCGCCGCCCGTGACACTCTCACGTAATAATGAGTTGGGGCTGTACACGCCCCGGAATCTTAGGAGCGCTGGCCTCAGGCCCTGGGGCTCCCTCCCACGCCTAGTGGCAGCACTTAGCTCCGCGCTGGTGAGAAGACGTCGAAGACTAGACTAGGTGCCGGACGTGGCTTTTCATTTGCTTTCCGCAGTTGGCTTGCTCCTTCTCAGTCGAAGTTTTATTGAAGTTGTTGCCGTCTTTGGCTTGTGGTTCTTCGGCTTTTCATTCTCCTGCCTCGATTTCTCTTGTGCAAGGCCTCGCGAGGAGGGGGGGCAGCCGAGCGTCCTCGCGAGTGTCCCTATCCGAGTCATTCAAAGGGTTCGCGACCTGGGCCCCTTGCAGGAGCACCCATCCAGTCCGTGCCCCTCGGGCACCGCGACACAAACACAGGGCCTGGGTCGGTCGCCCCCACGGCTGGGGCTGGGAACCATCCACGCATGGGCACGCAGCCGGAAGGTACAATAAAGAAAGCAAAGCGATAATTAACAGCAATAACCCATACACGCCCCCACGGGGCACCACACTACTGTCCTTTTTACGCAGGAAAAGGGAAGAGAAAGAACAAATCTGGTGCGGCTCACCTCGCACCGGCCCGCAGGGAAGCCCGAGCTGCCTCCGGAGCTTAGGCGGACTCCCTCTCACGCTTCACCAGGGCACGACGGTGGGCGGACACGCTACCACCTCCCAAGCAGATACGACGGCGTGGGGGCTGACTGCGGCCACCGCTAGAAGATTCGCCGCCTGAAGAAGAACTAGAGAAGCTTGAGGAACCCTGAGCGCCGCCAGCCCCGCGAGCGCCGTCCTCTCCATCATCGCCAGAGCCGGGTTCCCAGCCGCGGTCGTCGCCCTCGGGGCAACACCCTGCGTGGCGACCATCTTCCCCAAACACCCTCACATAGAGGGTGGCATCACCGTCGAACCTGAAGTGTAGGGTGCACCGACGGCCCAGGCCACGCGCGCGGGCAAACGTCTGCCAACCGCGGACCAGGGCCAGGCTCCCGGCTGCGGAGATCTCCAGTGAAACCCATGAGGCCCAGCTGCAGCAGCCGTCGGCCTGAAGCCAGAGGCCGCCCGGGGCGCCTGCCGGGAGCTCACCAAGGAGAAAGCGAGGAAGTGGGAGCCGGGTGCTAGTCGGCTCCGCCGACCACACGACGAACTCTGGCAGCACCTCTGCAGCGCGAAAGCGCGTCATAGGGGGACGCGTAGCTGGAGCGCACCCCCAGCCGCAGCAATCCGCCCGCCACCCCGCTAGAAAGCGTCTCCGCGGCCGGAGGGAGCTGCCGTGGTGGCCACAGGATGTTTGCGGGGCGCCCTCGGCCGCACTTGGGCGGGGGAGACGCATGCTCTGCCTGGCAAGCCTTCCCCATCTCCGCGGCCGAGAACCTCCTCGACGGGGACATGAAGAAGAAGAAGGAGAAGCAAGGGGAGATGAACCGGAAGGGCGCACACCGTTCCGTACTTATAGCCGACGGAGGCCAACCGCCGACCTCCATGATCGCAGGTAATCATGACCCGTTTTGCATGCAGGGACTTGTCCAATCAGTGCAGTTGCCGAGGCGCCATGGGGAAGTAGATACGCCCACGTCCAATCAACCGCCACGCAGCGCCTAAGGCCGCAGGCTGTTAGGGCCCGCGGCGCTTCGCTCTTGCCCTTCCGCCTTCTTGCACGGCCAAGTCTAGGCGCGCCTTGGGCCCGGGGGCTACTGTCAGCGTTCTGGGAACGGGGGTCCCCAGACTTGCCTGCCTGCGGCCTGCAGCGTGGCTCAAAGGGGGGCCCAGCATGGCCCATCTTCGCCAACACAAACCCAAGACCCTCGCGAGGGGCCAAGCCTCGCGGGGCGGACGACGCGGAGCTTCCTTAGGCACGGCCTCATCAGGCAGGCTCACGAGGAGGCGGAGAGATCAAGGCGGGGTACCTCACGACGCGCCCGTGATGCAAGCCATGACGACTCAGGGCGCCAGGCAGGTGCCAGCCCGCGCAGCGTCCTCCTTTCCTCTTTGGTGCAAAGGGGGCAAGTGCAGCTGCGGAGTACCGAAGCATTAGGCAAAGGTTGCCATTTCGGTGCAACGAGACCAAGACCAGGAGGACTACGAGACGGAGGTCACCGTGGAGCCCAAGACGTCGTCATCACCAGAGCTTTGCGCAGACGAAGACTACTTCTGTTAGGATAGCTGATACTTGCTGTCCCCTTTGAAATTAGCCCGCCATTGTTGGCTCCCTTCCCGCTCGATATTTTGGGAAGAGGAACAGGGACTCTATAAATAGGACTAGCCACCCACATGGCAAGGTCCCGGCTGGTTGGAAGCAGAGAGAGAGAGAGAGAGAGAGAGAGAGAGAAAGGTGACTGAACTCCTCCTAGAAGTTCATCGCCGCAGCCAAGAACAGACCCTCAGCCCAAGAGGCAATCCACACACCACACACTGGAGTAGGGTATTACACCACAATGGTGGCCCGAACCAGTATAAACCCTGTGTCTCTTGTGTCGTTCTTTCGATAGTTTAGACCCTAGCAAGGCGGAGGGGTGCAGGTAGGTACGAGGCGAAATCTCCGCGTGCACCCAGTGTTCGAACCTCAAGGGTCTGCCGGAACCAGAAATCTGACAGTGGTGGTATATGGACTCGGATCGGTGGTGGTATATGGACTCGGAGAAGTAGCGGATAAGCGGTGGTGGTATATGGTAGGGCGATGATGATGGTGCGGTGGTGGCATGACGACTTGTGAACAGAACTCGAAACTCTAAAGGACTAGACACTAAGACCAGCAACTTGACACGACGATGCAACCGCAAATTCAACGAAGCAAATACAAAAAAGATTATGCAAAGTCTCAGATTGGTTCGAATAGGATGAACTAACCCTAACTCTTTTTGGCTTTTTCTTGGACTATAGGTGTGACGCCCCGAGACCGATGCGCCAGGTGTCTTCCAGTTATTCGTTGTCGTTGCCGTGTTTTTCGCTTGCGTGTTGCATCTTGTCCTGTCATCATGTGCATTGCATCATCATGTTTTCAAAACCTGCATCCGTCCGTGTTTCCCCCAGTTCCGTCCGTTGTCCGTTCTGAGCCCAGACACACTTGCACGCGCCCGCGGCACGTCTGAAATATTATTTTATAAGTGGCTGGTAAATGTTCTTGGAATGGGTTGAAAGTTGACATGCAGCGTTGTTATGTTGTTAGTAGGTCGCCTGCCAAGTTTCATCGCATTCGGAGTCTGTTTGACGCCCCAACGGTTAAATATAGCGGCAGTAGTAGCCGGTCTATCGTCGGACGTTTTCGGTCTCCGAAAATAGTCGCCGGGCCTCTCTCTCTTCTCTTCTCTCAGCTCGAGCCCTTCTGCACAGCCCACAAGTTCCAACCGACCCCTCACGTGTGTGTCCGAAACTGTCCAGAAACCGACCCGGATAGTCATCACCGTTGGGTCCGGAACATCCCCAAACATCTACAAAACATCTTCGTTTTGTTAACTGGGCTTTCTAACCTATATTTTTCTCGACCGTCCGATTACGATCGAAGGGATTCAAAGGACCCTACCCAAATCCATTCGGTATATATATCCGGATCAAACCCTAGTCCAATCAATCCATCCCCTCTCCGCCGCCAGCCGACCAACTCCCTCCTTCCTCGGGATACTCCCAGAACCTTTGAACCGGCCAACCATCACTCTCCACTGTGCCTCCTCAATCCAAGCCCCGGCCTCCCCGAGCAGCCTCGTGTGCAAGCCTCCCGAGCCCAAGCGAAAGCCGTGCCTCGCGCCCATGGCCAGTCACCCGAGGTACTACCTCCTTCAACCTCGCTGCTTCGCCGCCGTCCGTCTCCGGCGACCGGATCCCGCCAGAGCACCGCCGAAGAGGCCGACCTCGCCTCCCTTTCTCTCTCTACCGTTGCTCTCTCTTTCCAGCACCTCACCTCGCGGCCTCTTGTTCTTCAGGACGAACAGGGACCTCACCATGGCCACTGAATGGAGCGCCACCGCCGTGGATCCTCACCGGCATCACCCTCACCCGTCGTCCCGCGACCCGGATCCGCTGCCAGCGGTCTTCGTCGTCCCTGCTTCACGCCGCCTTGCCTGTTGATTTCTGCCGCGTTGCGCTGCTTCGCTCGCGTCGCCCCGGCCCCCCTTCCGCTCCATCCACGCGAGGTGAACGAGCGCACCAGCGGCGTCCGTTGACCGCGTCGTTGCTCCCGCGTCGCCAGGCCCAGCATCGCCCTCCCCATCGTTAAGTCCACCGCTCGTTCCTCTGCTTCGAGCGAAAGGTCGAGGCCAGCGCCAAAAACCGCCCGGTCCCTGCTGCAGGAACGAGTCGAGGACGAACCAGGCTTGTCCCGCGTTGACACTCTGCATCGGACGCATCCAGCTGCTCGATCCGCCAGCGCCTCGCCTCGATCTGGAGAGGCCCAGTCTCCTCCGCGGCCTACCCGCGCCACCAACACCCACCTGGGCCTTAGCCCATGGTGAGGCCCCCAGCGCATCCTTTGTTTTTTTATTTCTCTCTACTGGCCCATTATGCTTCAGATCTGGTCCGTAGTTATATATTTTTTTCTGCTGCTCCGAATTTGCTTTTATTCTAGTAAAACAGTTTTGCAGAAAACCCCCCAAGCATCATGCATTTAATAACTATTGAACCGTGCATCGGATTAAAACAAACTTAATATGAAAGATGCTTAGAATTTTGTGTAGTTTCATAATATGTCTTTTTCATCCATGTCTAAAATGTTTAAAATGTTGTTTGTTTAAATTTTGCTTAAACAACTTGCTAAAATGATTTAATTCATAACTATTTAACTGTAACTCGGTTTGTAACAAACTTTATATGTAAATGGGGTGGGAAAATGCATAGATTAACATGGTGGCATTGCTTTGCATGTTTAACAACTCCAAAATATGCTTTAGGGCAGAACAGTACCAAACCTTAAAATATGCACATGAGGATTTTTCGGACTTGTTGTTTGTTGTTCCGGCCTCATTTAACTTGCCTAGATAGGTAGTTTTCATTTGCTTCACCACTTGCCATGTTAATAAACATTTAATATTGTTGGGTACATAAACGAGATAAAACTAAATAACTTGAATGTGGTGTTCCGTCAAGATGCAACTCGTTGCATATTGAGCTCCACTTAATTTGTAGGATTGTTTGTGCACTTTGCCATGCCATGTATCATTAAACCGGACGTGCATCATACTTGGTTGTGCATCATGCCATGCTTATGTGGTGGTTGTTTACTATGTTGTTTGCTTCTTTCTGGTGTTGCTTCTTCGGGTTGGTTCCAATAACGTCGTGTTTGTGAGGATCCATTCGACTACGTCCGTTTGTCTTCTTCATGGACTCGTTCTTCTTCCTTGCGGGATCTCAGGCAAGATGACCATACCCTCGAAATCACTTCTATCTTTGCTTGCTAGTTGCTCGCCCTATTGCTATGCCTATGCTGCGATACCTACCACTTGCTATATAATGCCTCCCATTTTGCCATTCAAACCTCTAACCAACCTTGTCCTAGCAAACCGTTGTTTGGCTGTGTTACCACTTTGCTCAGTCCCTCTTATAGCGTTGCTAGTTGCAGGTGAAGATTGGAGTTTGTTCCTTGTTGGAACATGGATATTTGTTGGGATATCACAATATCTCTTATTTAATTAATGCATCTATAGACTTGGTAAAGGGTGGAAGGCTCGGCCTTATGCCTGGTGTTTTGTTCCACTCTTGCCGCCCTAGTTTCCGTCATACCGGTGTTATGTTCCTTGATTTTGCGTTCCTTACGCGGTTGGGTTATAATGGGAACCCCTTGATAGTTTGCCTTGAATAAAACTCCTCCAGCAAGGCCCAACCTTGGTTTTACATTTGCACTAACAACCTAGCCTTTTTCCCTTGGGTTTCCGGAGCCCGAGGGTCATCTTTATTTTAACCCCCCTCCCCCCCCCCCGAGCCAGTGCTCCTCTGAGTGTTGGTCCAATCTGTCAGCCGCCGGTGGCCACCAGGGGCAACTCTGGGTTGGCCTACCAGAAGTTTTGACAATCCGGTGTGCCCTGAGAACGAGATATGTGCAGCTCCTATCGGGATTTGTTGGCACATTCGAGTGGCTTTGCTGGTCTTGTTTTACCATTTTCGAAATGTCTTGTAACCGGGATTCCGAGTCTGATCGGGTGTTCCTAGGAGAAGGAATATCCTTCGTTGACCATGAGAGCTTGTGATGGGCTAAGTTGGGACACCCCTGCAGGGTTTTGAACTTTCGAAAGCCGTGCCCACGGTTATGGGAAGATGGGAATTTTTTAATGTCCGGTTGTAGAGAACTTTACACTTAACTTAATTAAAATGCATCTACCGCGTGTGTAGCCATGATGGTCCCTTCTCGGTGGAGTCCGGGAAGTGAACATGGTTCTTGTGTTATGCTTGAACGTAAGTAGTTTCAGGATCACTTCTTGATCACTTCTAGTTCACGACCGTGCTTTGCTTCTCTTCTCGCTCTCATTTGCGTAAGTTAGCCACCATATATGCTAGTGCTTTCTGATGCTCCACCACACTACCTTTTCCCTACCCATAAGCTTAAATAGTCTTGATCGCGAGGGTGTAAGATTGCTGAGTCCCCGTGACTCACAGATTACTTCCAAAACCAGTAGCAGGTGCCGATGATACCGTGCAGGTGACGCAACCGAGCTCAAGGAGGAGCTCGATGAAGATCGTGTTCATTGTGTTGTCTTGTTTCCAGTTGATCAGTAGTGGAGCCCAGTCGGGGCGACCGGGGATCTTTTGCATTAGGGGTTGTCTTTCTTTATTTGGTTCCGTAGTCGGACGTTGATTGTATTCTAGTTGATGTAATGCAATACTTATGTATTGTGTGAAGTGGCGATTGTAAGACAACTCTGTACCTCCTTCTTATTCAGTACATGGGATGTGTAAAGATTACCCCTCTTGCGACATGCCTACAATGCAGTTATGCCTCTAAGTCGTGCTCCGACACGTGGGAGATATAGCCGCATCGTGGGTGTTATAAGTTGGTAATCAGAGCCTTCCCCGACTTAGGAGCCCCCTGCTTGATCGAATCATTGGCGTTGTTGAGTCTAGAAAAATGTTTTGAGTCTTATAGGATTGTATATATCGGAGAGTAGGATTCTTTTTACTCCTCAGTCCCTTCGTCACTCTGGTGAGGCATCCTGACATAGAGTTTTGACTCTTCTGTTCTCAAATTTCACTTAAATGTTTTTTAGGATCATGGGGGTATCTTGGAATCATTTTGATGGTTTTGTGACGAGAACATTGTTCTTGGTGCCTCCTGACATTTAGGGGTTGTGGCAGTGTCCCGGGGAGTTGAGCTCCGAGGTGTTGTCGTCACAATTTTATCGTTGCAGTTCTGGAATACTTGAGTTTCACCGACATCGAAAATCTCCTTTATGCAGTTGTTGGTGAGATAACCTCGACGCCACCCAGTACTGGGGCGGGAGTTCGGGAGTATTTCCATAACTCGTAAAACAGATGTTTTTTGAAGGTTGAGGTAAATGATTTTCGAAGATTTCATGGTTATGTGTTGAAGGATGGATACAGGTGGATGTAGGATTTGTTAGTTTGGGTGAGATATTATGCTTCCCCTGTATCCCCAAAACCTGATTGCATAACTAGAAAGATTCGGGAGTTTATAAGTGGGAATTTAAGTAGCTCCTAGGATATCTTTCCGACAGATGCATGATACGAGATTGGGGTTCGATGTCTAGTGGTCCGCCCATCCATGGTTGGTTTTACAGTGGTCTCGTTGAGTCTTAAAGAGTCCTTGGCTATGCTGACTCGGGGACGCTTCGTATGTCATGTGCACTGCCTTGTACATGATGGTGCTGTACGATCGAGCCTGTCTGGGCCAAACCACAAAAACTTCGGACGAAATCTCTATCAGATGTTTGTTCCGGCTTATTCTGAAGCCAATCCTTTGTTTTTGTTTTGAGTTGCGGTATTCGAGTTGCTTCGAAGTCAAGTGTTGATTCCATACCTTTCCTAAGCGGTGTTCTCATACTCCTATGTGAGTACAAATCCTTCTTGATAATCGAGATTGTCATGTCAATCCTTTTCAACCGGTGCGCTTCTCGTCAAGTGGATCCGATCATTTCAACATTTGCAAGATCCAATCTCAGTTTTCATCAACGTTGTTTGCTTCATCCGTCCTAAATTGCCTTTGTTTTCCTGCCCTCCCACCCTTTTTCATCAAGGACTCGGATTTCTTAATTCGTTATCCATTTTATGGATGTGAAGTCTCTCCATTCTTTTCAATCAACGTTCTTACCCGGTGGTTCTCTTGAAGATGCTCTACTCATTCATCATTCTCCATTCTTTTCTTCTCCGGTGGTTTCAATTCAAGCTTTCGGTGTTTGATCACATTCTTTCCCTTGTTTCAAATGTTTTCTCATGCCGGTGCACCTCTTAATCATCCACTTCTCGCTATTCAATTGTTACGGAGTGCTCAAGATATCTCGGAGATTCGTGTTTCCACTCTGATTTCGTTCTGGCTTTTGCGAGGATGTTATCTCATTCAAGCCATTTATTTCAACCGGCGCAATCTCTCTTTTAAATTTTTCAACGGTGTTTATTTTGAGTGGGCCCTAACCCACAGGTCTTTCTTAGGATCTTACCTGACTCTTCTAATTTTCCCGGAGCTTCTCAAATTCTTTTCGAAGTTTGACGTAAGAATGAATTATCATCAGTCTTATGTATTTTCTCCAAGACCTGTCAAATTCTTTTCACCGTTGGCTCAACCTTTCTATTCGTCATCTCGGAGTATCTCAACTGTTCATGGTGGTGTTTCTCTTTGTCATTCTCAACACTTGAAGACCGAAGAAGAGTTTTTCCTCCATATCTTATCCGTTCTCTCAAAGATTTGTGGTTCTAGTTTGAGGTCATCCACTCATAATTGTTTTGATTGTGGGAATTCTTTTCATCCATCTAGAGCATTTCATGAGTTGTTTTCTCTTTTCCTTCCTTCGGAGCCCATCATTTCAGAAGAATTAATCATTTCAGCTTCCAGCTCTCGTTTCTCCAAATCATACTGGTGCATCATCCAAGTATTCTCTAATCAGCTCGGGATCTCTTCGTTTCACTTGTATCTAAAAAATTCTCTCAAGTATCTTCATTCATTTTCCAATTCTACCCGGTGATTTGTGCCTTTGCTACTTTCATTTTCAATTCTTATGGTGGCTCATGCAAGAGTTCTCTTCCTTGGTTACCATATCAATTTATTCATTGTTTCTATGCTACCGGTGGTTCGTTGAAGACCTTTCTCAAGTTTGCGCTATATCTATTCTTAATCCTTTCCATTGAGAATAAGTAGTATGCCAAATTCATTGCTTGGCATCAATTTAGATTGATGAATGATAAGCAAAATGTAATTCTTATTCTTGTTTCATCGAGTAAATTCAATTTCTTCTTTCCGGAGTGATTCATCATATCACATTCTCGATTCGAGATGCTTTATCTTTTCTTTTTCTGGAGTTCCTACTTCTCTGAATTTTATTGTCTTGAAGATCCATTTAATCATTCCAAGGCTTCACCTTATATTCTCAACTTATCTTTCTTTTGTCATCCTTTTGATTACCGGAGTTCTTCATGGAGGCTCTACATGATGTTTCATAAAGGATTTAATTCCTTCTCAAAGTGTTCATCAAGATTCTCCTCAGAGGAGCTCAAGTATTCTTCTTCTTCCAATCCGGAGTGAAATTGTTCTCCCTTATCTTTTGAGGTGGTAGTATATCATTCTTCATTCACAAGAATGAGATATTTAAACCCATCAATCTCTTCACTGGAGTTATCTTGGGTTATATTTCACCTAAAGCTTTCCCTAAGGATTGTTGCTGATTATGGTGCTTATAAATGATCCAAGTTCTTCATTTATCCTCCCGATGAAATAAGTTTCTCGTCTCCTTGTTCATATCAATCCAATTCTTTTCCCATGAGTGGCAGGTTGTCACCTCATAATTGAAGATGTATTCCATAAGACCATATCAAGATTATTCTTTTCGTTGTTGGTTTTCCAACAACTCCGTTCGAACCTTCTCCTAAAGATGCTTTTGCAAGCTCATTTAAGGTAGAAGATGTTATTTTCTCCTACGTTCATTCCTTTCCATTCTCTCATTTCTTTCGGAGGCATTGTGATGTTGCTCTCTTCGACCCATCAGCTTGTTTTGTCAAGATCATTTTTCGTTCTTTTGCTTATCCATTTAACTGGAGTGTTGTGCCCTCTGCTCAAGTTCTTTTCATCTTATCAAGTTTCGTATCTCTTTTCAACCGGAGTGTTGCATGAATTTGTTCTTCCTTGTTCCTCTTTCTTAATGGAGGCTTTCAACTTTCTTCATCTTCGTTGTTTTATTCCTTTCAAGTTGTTCAACTTTTCAAGGTTCTTTGGTTTCACTCATTTGTCAAAGAAGAAACTTAGTTTACCTCTCGTCTTTCTCTTCCATTTTCCCTCCGGTGCCATTCTAGATCTCGGGACGAGATCCTCTCGTAGTGGTGGAGTGTTGTGACGCCCTGAGACCGATGTGCCAGGTGTCTTCTAGTTATTCGTTGTCGTTGCCGTGTCTTTCGCTTGCGTGTTGCATCTTGTCATGTCATCATTTGCGTTGCATCATCATGTTTTCAAAACCTGCATCCGTCCGTCTTTCCCCCAGTTCCGTCCGTTGTCCGTTCTGAGCCCAGACACAATTGCACGCGCCCGCGGCATGTCCGAAATATTATTTTATAAGTGGCCGGTAAATGTTCTTGGAATGGGTTGAAAGTTGGCATGCAGTGTTGTTATGTTGTTAGTAGGTCGCCTGCCAAGTTTCATCGCATTCGGAGTCCGTTTGACGCCCCAACGGTTAAATATAGCGGCAGTAGTAGCCGGTCTATTGTCCGATGTTTTCGGTCTCCGGAAACAGTCGCCGGGCTTCTCTCTCTCTTCTCTTCTCTCAGCTCGAGCCCTTCTGCACAGCCCACAAGTTCCAACCGACCCCTCACGTGCATGTTCGAAACTGTCCTGAACCCGGCCCAGATAGTCATCACCGTTGGGTCTGGAACATCCCCAAACATCTACAAAACATCTTCGTTTTGTTAACTGGGCTTCCTAACCTATATTTTTCCCGACCGTCCGATTCCGATCGCAGGGATTCGAACGACCCTACCCAAATCCATTCGGTATATATATTCAGATCAAACCCTAGTCCAATCCATCCATCCCCTCTCCGCCACCAGCCAACCAACTCCCTCCTTCCTCGGGATCCTCCCAGATCCATCGAACCAGCCAACCATCGCTCTCCACTGTGCCTCCTCGATCCAAGCCCCGGCCTCCCCGAGCAGCCTCGCGCGCAAGCCTCCCGAGCCCAAGCGAAAGCCGTGCCTCGCGCCCATCGCCAGTCACCCGAGGCACTACCTCCTTCAACCTCGCTGCTTCGCCGTCGTCCGTCTCCGGCGACCGGATCCCGCCGGAGTACCGCCGAATAGGCCGACCTCGCCTCCCTTTCTCTCTCTACCGTTGCTCTCTCTCTCTCCAGCACCTCACCTCACGGCCTCTCGTTCTTCAGGACGAACAGGGACCTCACCAAGGCCACTGAATGCAGCGCCACCGCCGTGGATCCTCACCGGCATCACCCTCGCTCGCCGTCCTGCGACCCGGATCCGCCGCCAGCGGTCTTTGCCATCCCTGCTTCACGCCGCCTTACCCGTTGATTTCCGCTGCGCTGCGCTGCTTCACTCGCGCCGCCAACACCCACCTGGGCCTTAGCCCATGGTGAGGCCCCCAGCGCATCCTTTGTTTTCTTGTTTCTCTCTACTGGCCCATTATGCTTTAGATCCGGCCCGTAGTTATCTTTTTTTTCTGCTGCTCTGAATTTGCTTTTATTCCAGTAAAACTGTTTTGCAAAAAAACCCCAAGCATCATGCATTTAATAACTATTGAACCGTGCATCGGATTAAAACAAACTTAATATGAAAGTTGCTTAGAATTTTGTGTAGTTTCATAATATGTCTTTTTCATCCATGTCTAAAATGTTTAAAATGTTGTTTGTTTAAATTTTTCTTTAACAACTTGCTAAAATGATTTAATTCATAAATATTTAACCGTAACTCGGTTTGTAACAAACTTTATATGTAAATGGGGTGGGAAAATGCATAGATTAACATGGTGGCATTGCTTTGCATGTTTAAAAACTCCGAAATATGCTTTAGGGAAGAACAGTACCAAACCTTAAAATATGCCCATGAGGATTTTCCGGACTTGTTGTTTGTTTTTCCGGCCTCATTTAAACTTGCCTAGATAGGTAGTTTTCATTTGCTTCACCCCTTGCCATGTTAATCAACATTTAATATTGTTGGGTGCATAAACGAGATCGAACTAAATAACTTGAATATGGTGTTCCGTCAATATGCAACTCGTTCCATATTGAGCTCCACTTAATTTGTAGGGTTGTTTGTGCACTTTGCCATGCCATGTATCATTAAAATGGACATGCATCATACTTGGTTGTGCATCATGCCATGCTTATGTGGTGGTTGTTTACTATGTTGTTTGCTTCTTTCTGGTGTTGCTTCTTCGGGTTGGTTCCGATAACGTCATGTTTGTGAGGATCCGTTCAACTACATCCGTCTGTCTTCTTGATGGACTCGTTCTTCTTCCTTGCGGGATATCAGGCAAGATGACCATACCCTCGAAATCACTTTCTATCTTTGCTTGCTCGTTGCTCGCTCTATTGCTATGCCTATGCTGCGATACCTACCACTTGCTATATAATGCCTCCCATTTTGCCATGTTAAACCTCTAACCAACCTTGTCCTAGCAAACCGTTGTTTGGCTATGTTACCGCTTTGCTCAGTCCCTCTTATAGCATTGCTAGTTGCAGGTGAAGATTGGAGTTTGTTCCTTGTTGGAACATGGATATTTGTTGGGATATCACAATTTATCTTATTTAATTAATGCATCTATACACTTGGTAAAGGGTGGAAGGCTCGACCTTATGCCTAGTTTCCGTCATACCAGTGTTATGTTCCTTGATTTTGCGTTCCTTACGCGGTTGGGTTATAATGGGAACCCCTTGACAGTTCACCTTGAATAAAACTCCTCCAGCAAGGCCCAACCTTGGTTGTACATTTGCACTAACAACCTAGCCTTTTTTTCCTTGGGTTTCCGGAGGCCGAGGGTCATCTTTATTTTAACCCCCCCCCCCCCCCGGCCAGTTCTCCTCTGAGTGTTGGTCCAATCTATCAGCCGCCGGTGGCCCCCAGGGGCAATTCTGGGTTGGCCTACCGGAAGTTTGGACAATCCAGTGTGCCCTGAGAAGAAGATATGTGCAGCTCCTATCGGGATTTGTCGGCACATTCGGGTGGCTTTGCTGGTCTTGTTTTACCATTGTCGAAATGTCTTGTAAGCGGGATTCCGAGTCTGATCAGGTCTTCCTGGGAGAAGGAATATCCTTCGTTGACCGTGAGAGCTTGTGATGGGCTAAGTTGGGACACCGCTGCAGGGTTTTGAACTTTCGAAAGCCGTGCCCGCGGTTATGGGCAGATGGGAATTTGTTAATGTCCGGTTGTAGAGAACTTGACACTTAACTTAATTAAAATGCATCTACCGCGTGTGTAGCCGTGATGGTCCCTTCTCGGCGGAGTCAGGGAAGTGAACACGATTCTTGTGTTATGCTTGAACGTAAGTAGTTTTAGGATCACTTCTCGATCACTTCTAGTTCACGACCGTGCTTTGCTTCTCTTCTCGCTCTCATTTGCGTAAGTTAACCACCATATATGCTAGTGCTTGCTGCAGCTCCACCTCACTACCTTTTCCCTACCCATAAGCTTAAATAGTCTTGATCGCGAGGGTGTGAGATTGCTGAGTCCCCGTGACTCGCAGATTACTTCCCAAACCAGTTGCAGGTGCCGATGATACCGTGTAGGTGACACAACCGAGCTCAAGGAGGAGCTCGATGAAGATCATGTTCGTTGTGTTGTTTCGTTTCCAGTTGATCAGTAGTGGAGCCCAGTCGGGGCGATAGGAGATCTTTTGCATTAGGGGTTGTCTTTCTTTATTTGGTTCCATAGTTGGACCTTGATTGTATTCTGGTTGATGTAATGCTATACTTATGTATTGTGTGAAGTGGCGATTGTAAGCCAACTCTATACCTCCTTCTTATTCAGTACATGTGATGTGTAAAGATTACACCTCTTGCGACATGCCTACAATGCGGTTATGCCTCTAAGTCGTGCTCCGATATGTGGGAGATATAGCCGCATCGTGGGTGTTATAATAGGTCTAAAGAACAGACTCGATCTAAACTACAAAAAACTGTAAAATCTCACCGAGCAACCTGGAAATCCGATACCACTTGATAGAGGCAGAGGTATCACGTCTTTCGATGAGATGGTGGCTATCGTTTTGGAGGAAGTTGACTTTGACGATCTGACTACAAACGTGCGAGGATGTGGCGCCTTAGCAATCGCTAAACCAACTTCGAAAGGTCATTGACCAAGCCGGAGCACGATCAACCTGACCACGAAGGTCTGTTTCCTGTAGGAAAACAAAGAACAAGCATGAAACTAAGATTGCAATCTGGATATTGCAAATATAAGAGAAAAGCTTTATTGATCAAGGTGGGGTTCTGTGACGCCTTTGTCTGGTCGTTGAACACAAACGAAGTACGTGAAGTTGCAGCTATGGCAAACTTTAATCTAAACAAAACCCCAAAGTTTAAACGATGCCCTAAGGGCTGTATATATGGAGGAAGAGGGGGGTAATTTCGTGGCCCTTGGAGGAGGGGTCCGAAACCAACCCTAACTCTTCTTTCCCCACACATACGGACTCTAAAAACAACCCATACTCAAGTATTTCGAAATTACATGGGCCTGGCCCAATAAGAAGGTGACGCAGCACCTATAATAGCCTCTGGACGAAATTTATGAAGTGTCATCTTGTATATTTCTTCCAAGGCTTCGCAAACTGATTATGGTGGCTTCAAAGTCCTGAAATCATCACATGTAACTCCGTTGTTGTTCCCCTTGCGCATGCCATCATCTCCATGCTTGATCTGGCTCCAATGATCATCCTTCTTGTCCAAGCTAGGCCCTTCATTTGTAAGCAAGACAAATGTATCCAATTTAGGAAGCATCATATTCTCATGAACAATAGAATCATTACCAAGAAACGAAAGTACCTGGTAATTTAATTGGCGTGCACGAGCTCTAGCAACTGGTCTTGTATATGTATCAGTAGGGGCTGTGGGTGTAACTTTGTTAGTGATGTCCTCATGACAGAAGGGTGGTAGAGTACACATCAAAGTAAAATAATCCAAAACTCGTTTTTTCAACCTGGATCCGGCCCCCGAAATCTTGTCGATGCCGACAAAGAGGGTGATGGATGCATACCACGTTTAGTTGTGATCGTTTTGGCGGGTGATGGAGCTCAAATTTAGTTTGTATGGCCAAATTGTGGTCCTTTTGTGGATACAACATCGGGGGACGGCCCGTGAAATCAACTTTCAGGGTAAGTTGATCGCTATGACGAGCCATCTTGCACCATTCGGGATGCCCTATAATTTTCGTGTGCATAAACATAATGAGGAATAACTCTTATGTACTTTATAGTTTAAAGAATAATGCATCTGCTGGTGTAAAAGTGAGGGTGGTAGTGGGGCCGGCGATAGAGCACGTAAAGCATGAATTCTTGGGTTTCAATGCAACAAGGAGCCTCCTCCTTTTGTCCTGACTGAACCTGTAGTCTCTCCGGTTTGAAAATGGGTGAGCTCACAGAAGGGTGGTAGAGTACACGTCAAAGATAAAATCATCTGAAACTCGGTTTTTGAACCTGGATCCAGCCCCCGAAGAGTTGTAGAAGCCGATGAAGAATGTGATGGATGTGTACCACATTTAGTTTCGATCGTTTTGGCGGGTGATGGACCTCAAATGGAGTTTGTATGGACAAATTATGTCCTTTTGTGGATATAACATCCGGGGACAGCCCGTGAATACAACTTTCAGGGCAAGTTGATTGCACCGACGAGCCATCTTGCACCATTCGAGATGCCCTGTAATTTTCCATGTGCATAAACTTAATGGGGAAGAGTTGTTATATACTTTATCATTTAAAGAATAATGCATGTGCTGGTGAAAAAGTGAGGGTGGTAGCGGGGCGGGCGATAGAGCATGTAAAGCATGAAATCTCGGGCTTCAATGGAACGAAGAGCCTCCTCCTTCTATCCTGACTGAACATGTAGTCTTTCCAGTTTGAAAATGCAAGGATGGTGCATTTCTCTATATGTTATCGTCCATATATCTGTCTATTGGTGAGCTCACAGAAGGGTGGTAGAGTACACTTCAAAGACAAAATCATCTGAAACTCGGTTTTTGAACCTGGATCCGCCCCCCAAAGAGTTGTCGAAGCCGACGAAGAAGGTGATGGACGCGTACCACATATAGTTGTGATCGTTTTAGAGGGTGATGGACCTCAAACGGAGTTCGGATGGCCAAATTGTGTCCTTTTGTGGATACAACATCCAGGGTAAGTTGATGGCGCCCACGAGCCATCTTGCAACATTCGGGATGCCCTTTAATTTTCCATGTGCATAAACATAATGGGGAAGAGCTGTTATGTACTTTATCATTTAAGAATAATGCATCTGCTGGTGAAAAAGTGAGGGTGGTAGCGGGGCGGGCGATAGACCATGTAAAGGATGAATTCTTGGGTTTCGATGCCACGAAGAGCCTCCTCCTTCTGTCCTGACTAAACCTGTAGTCTTTCCGGTTTGAAAATGGAAGGATAGTGCATTGCTCTATATGTTATTGTCCATATAGCTATCCGTGGGTGAGCTCACAGAAGGGTGGTAGAGTACACGTCAAAGATAAAATCATCCAAAACTCATTTTTTCAACCTAGATCCGGACCCCAAAATATTGTCGATGCCAACGAAGAGGGTGATGGACGCGTACCATGTTTGGTTGTCATCGTTTTGGCGGATGATGGAGCTCAAATGGAGTTCGTATGGCCAAATTGTGGTTCTTTTGTGGATACAACATAGGGGGATGGCCCGTGAAATCAACTTTCAGGGTAAGTTGATCGCTCTGACAAGCCATCTTGCACAATTCGGGATGCCCTATAATTTTTCATGTGCATAAACATAATGAGGAAGAGATGTTATGTACTTTATCATTGAAGAATAATGAATCTACTGGTGAAAAACTGAGGGTGGTACCGGGGCGGGCAAGAGAGCACGTAAAGCATGAATTCTCGGATTTCAATGCAACGAAGGATGGTAGGATGGTGTATTACTCTATATGTCCTGACTAAACCTGTGGTATTTCCGGTTTGAAAATGGAAGGATGGTGTATTAATCTATATGTTATTGTCCATATATCTGTCCACAGGTGAGCTTACATAAGGATGGTAGAGTACACGTCAAAGATAAAATCATCCGAAACTCAGTTTTTGAACCAAAATTCGGCCCCCAAAGAGTTGTCGACGCCGAGGAAGAAGGTGATGGACGCGTTCCACGTTTAGTTGTGATCGTTTTGGCAGGTGATGGAGCTCAAATGGAGTTCGTATGGCCAAAATGTGGTCCTTTGGTGGATACCACATCCGGGGACGGCCCGTGAATACAACTTTCAGTGTAAGTTGATCGCGCCGACGAGCCATCTTGCACCATTCGGGGTGCCCTTTAAATTTCCGTGTGCATAAACATAATGGGAAAGAGCCGTTCTGTATTTTATCATTTAAGAATAATGCATCTGCTGGCGAGAAAGTGGGGGTGGTAGCGGGTAGGGCGGTAGACCATGTAAAGCATGAATTATTGGAGTTCGATGCAACAAAGAGCCTCCTCCTTCTGTCCTGACTAAACCTGTAGTCTTTCCGGTTTGAAAAAGGAAGGATGTCTTCCATCATAAATCCTTTGTACTTGACTCATTCTTCTCTTCTATAAAAGTAAGGTACGCCATTGGCGTACTCTCGAAAAAAAGAAAATGGAAGGATGACGCATTTCTCTACATGTTATAGTCCATATATCTGTCCATGGGTGAGCTCATAGAAGGGTGGTAGAGTACACGTCAAAGATAAAATCATCTGAAACTCATTTTTTCAACCTTGATCTGGCCACCGAAATCTTGTTGATGCCGAGGAAGAGGGTGATGGACGCATACCACTTTTAGTTGTGATCGTTTTGGCAGGTGATGGAGCTCAAATGGAGTTCGTATGGCCAAATTGTGGTCCTTTTGGGATACAACATCGGGGGACGGCCCTTGAAATCAACTTTCATGGTAAGTTGATAGCTCTGATGAGCCATCTTGAACCATTCGGGATGCCCTATAATTTGTCGTGTGCATAAACATAATGAGGAAGAGGTCTTATGTACGTTATCATTTAAAGAATAATGCATCTGCTGATGTAAAAGTGAGTGTAGGATCGAAAGTATGTCTAGAGGGGGGGTGATTAGACTACTTGACCAAATAAAAACTTAACCTTTTCCCAATTTTAGTTCTTGGCAGTTTTTAGCTATCTTAGGACAAGTCAAGCAATCATTACACAATTCAAGCAAGCATGCAAAGAGTGTATTGGCAGCGGAAGGTAAAGCATGCAACTTGCAAGAATATAAAGGGAAGGGTTTGGAGAATTCAAACGCTATTGGAGACACGGATGTTTTTCCCGTGGTTCGGATAGGTGGTGCTATCCTACATCCACGTTGATGGAGACTTCAACCCACGAAGGGTAACGGTTGCGCGAGTCCACGGAGGGCTCCACCCACGAAGGGTCCATGAAGAAGCAACCTTGTCTATCCCACCATGGCCATCGCCCACGAAGGACTTGCCTCACTAGCGGTAGATCTTCACGAAGTAGGCGATCTCCTTGCCCTTACAAACTCCTTGGTTCAACTCCACAATCTTGTCGGAGGCTCCCAAGTGACACCTAGCCAATCTAGGAGACACCACTCTCCAAAAGTAACAAATGGTGTGTTGATGATGAACTCCTTGCTCTTGTGCTTCAAATGATAGTCTCCCCAACACTCAACTCTCTCTCATGTGATTTGGATCTGGTGGAAAGAAGATTTGAGTGGAAAGCAACTTGGGGAAGGCTAGAGATCAAGATTCATATGGTTTGAATGGAATATATTGGTCTCAACACATGAGTAGGTGGTTCTTTCTCAGAACATATGAGTTGGAATGGTGTATGCGTTCTGATGGCTCTCTCTATGAGTGAAGAGGAGGTGGAGGGGTATTTATAGCCTCCACACAAAATCCAACCATTACACACAATTTACCAATCTCAGTGGGACCGAATCAGAAAACTCGGTTGGACCGAAATGGTAAACCTAGTGACCGTTAGGAATTTCGGTGGGACTGACATGCAACTCGGTAGGACCGATTCGGTTAGGGTTTGGGCATAACATAATCTCGGTGAGACCGATTGCACAAACTCGGTGAGACCGAGTTTGGCAATAAGCTAACCAGACAGTTGGTCAGGCAAACTCGGTGGGACCGACTTTCTCTTTTGGTGAGACCGAAAAGTTACAAGAAGGAAACATAGAGTTTACCTTGCATTCTCGGTGGGACCGATTCGCTCTTTCGGTGAGACCGAAAAGTTACGAAAGGGAAACAGAGAGTTTGCAAGCCCATCTCAGTGAGACCGAGATCCTTATCGGTAGGACCGAATTGCTAGGGTTTGGCAGTGGCAAATGACAAGTGAAACTCGGTGGCGTCGGATTGAAAGAATCGGTATGACCGAGTTTGGCTTAGGGTTTAGGTCATTTGTGGATATGGGAAAGTAGCTGAGGATTTTGGAGCATATCATTAAGCACATAAAGCAAGAGGCCCATTAAGCAACACCTCATCCCTCCTTGATAGTATTGGCTTTTCCTAAAGACTCAATGTGATCTTGGATCACTAAAACATAAAATGAAGAGTCTTGAACTTTTGAGCTTGAGCCAATTCTTTGTCCTTAGCATTTTGAGGGTTCCACTTTCACATCCATGCCATGCCAATCATTGAGCTTTCCTGAAATAATCATCTTGAAATAGCATTAGCTCAATGAGCTATATGTTTTTATGAGTTACCAAAACCACCTAGGGATAGTTGCACTTTCAGTGAGGGTGGTAGCGCGGCGGGCGATAGAGCATGTAAAGTATGAATTCTCGGGTTTCGATGCAACAAGGAGCCTCCTCCTTCCGTCCTGACTGAACCTGTAGTCTTTCCGGTTTGAAAATGGAAGGATGGTGCATTGCTCTTTATGTTATTGTCCATATATTTGTCCGTGGGTGAGCTCACAGAAGGGTGGTAGAGTACACGTAAAAGATAAAATCATCTGAAACTTACTTTCGGAACCTGGATCCGGCCACCAAAGAGTTGTCGAAGCCGACGAAGAAGGTGATGGATGCGTAGCACGTTTAGTGGTGATCGTTTTGGCGGGTGATGGAGCTCAAATATAGTTCGTATGGCCAAATTGTGTCCTTTTCTGGATATAACATCTGGGGACGGCCCGTGAATACAACTTTCAGGGTAAGTTGATCGCGTCGACGAGCCATCTTGCACCATTCGGGATGCCCTATAATTTTCCATGTGCATAAATGTAATGGGTAAGAGTTGTTATGTACTTTATCATTTAAGAATTGTGCATCTGCTGGTGAGAAAGTGAGGGTGGTAGTGGGTAGGGCGATAGACCATGTAAAGCATGAATTCTTGGGTTTCGATGCAACAAAGAGCCTCCTCCTTTTGTCCTGACTGAACCTATAGTCTTTCCGGTTTGAAAATGGAAGGATGGTGCATTGCTCTTGTAAGTGCATCTAGTGCCACCCCTATATGGTTTTGGACTATTGACGACAAACCTAGTTGAGGGACTAATGTGTTTGTGAGAATTGTAGGATAACACAGGTAGAAGTCCCTCATTGATTCGGTTTTCCTACCAGAGATGACCCCTAAAATGTATGAAGACATTGATGTCAAAGGTGGTATGTGAAGATATTCACATTGAAGACTATGACAAGAGAAGACGTCGCATGAAGCATATGGAGCTCGAAGACTTAGATCTTTCGTAGTTCTTTTTCTTCTTTATTGAGTCATAGGAACCACCGTATTGTTAAGTGGGGTCCAAGAGAACCAGTCAGAATGACTGAAGTGATGCTTAACCAAAACCCCTGTCTTCGAGTGAAGACTATGAGAGCAAATCTTGTCCAGAATCGAACAAGTCAGCTTTGCTTGTAGCCCAAGTAAAGTTGCCATGTGTGTTTGAAATCTGACCGTTGGAACACGTGTCAGTTCCTTAGTGACCCAGGGTCATTTCAGACAAATCAGGTTGGGTTGCCTAGTGGCTATAAATAGCCCGCCCCCTACAACCATAAACGGTTGGCTGCTCAGAGTTAGAGTACGGCTATTGTCGTTTGAGAGCAACCCACCTCGAAGCCTTTGAGAGAGAATTCCTTGCGAGGATAAAGCCCTAACCACCCAGAGCCAAAGAGTGTTAGGCATCACCTAAGTCTTCCTGTCTGTCTGATCTGAAGACTTATTACACTTGAGGACTGTGAATCCTCCAGCCGGTTAGGCATCGCGTTCTGAGCATCCAAGAGCCATTGTGGATCGCCGGTGAATGAAGTCTGTGAAGGTTTGGGAGTCTACATTGAAGACTTACCATAGTAATTGGGCGAGGTCTGTGTGACCTTAGCTCAAGGGGAATGCGGTGAGGACTGGGTGTCCTGAGCTGCGTGTTCAGGACTGGGTGTCTGGGACTGCGTGTCCTCAGGTTTAAATACCTAGTCGCCCTAACCAGATGTACAGTTGTCACATCAACTGGAACTAGTCTAACAAATTATTGTCTTCAACGAGTCACTGGTTTCATCCTTCCCTTCCCTTTACTTACTGTTGGTCCTTGTGAAGTCGTTGTATGATTGCATTATCTTTTGTCTTCACTGAGTGACTGCTTGATCTGATTGGCTTCATAATATCTTCCTACCTGATCCTTACTACCTGGCTGCTATTAGTCATTGTGCTTTCGCTTCATTGAATAATTGACTATGGCTTGCCTAGTGTAGTCTACCTTCCGCTCCATGGTAATAGGTTTATTTCTATCGTTTGTCTTCGAAACTTCCACGTTTTGAAGACTTCCATAAAAATCGCCTATTCACCCCCCCCTCTAGTCGATATAAGGCACTTTCAATTGGTATCAGAGCAAGGTACTCCCTTGTTCTGTGTGATTCGGTTTAACCACCTGGAGTTTTAGCTATGTCGACTGCAGGGATAATTAAAGTCTCCGCTGCGTGCCCCGTCTTCGATGGAACTGAATATCCCTACTGGAAGAATAAGATGCGCAAGCATCTTGAAGCCATTGGCGTCGACCTATGGTATGTCGTCAAGAACGGCGTTCCCAAGGCTGGAGAAGGTGTCACTGCTATTGACGTCAAGAAGTTCGTTCAACTGCACTCTACTGCCAAGAATATCATTTGTGGTCATCTGACCAAAGGACAGTATGGCCGTGTGAGTGCTTTGGAAACATCTAAGCTAGTCTGGGACTGGCTCTCCAAGGTCAACGAAGGTGTCTCAACCCAGAGAGATCAGAGAATCAGTGTCTTCGCAACCTCTTCAACCGCTTCAAGAGAAATGACAATGAGAATGTCCAGCTCACGTTTGATCGACTCACTGACATCACAAATGAGCTTCAAGCCCTCGGCGCTACTGAGATCACCAAGCATGAAGTCGTCAAGACACTACTGAGATCACTTGGCAGTTTGTTTGACACCCTAGCCCCGATGATTCAAGAACGTCCTGATTTCAAGACACTCGATCCGTCTGACATACTTGGGAGGCTCAACACACATGAGTTTTAGCTTTTTGAGAAAAGAGATATCTACGGTCCCAACTATGGGCGAACTCGTGCCTTGAAGGTGAAAGCTGTCTCCACATCTGAAGAAGAATCCGACAGCAGTACTGATGATCCTGAAGACACTGGAAAGGAGCTTGCTATGCTTGTGAAGAAGTTCCAAAAATTCACCAAGAAGAAAGGCTTCAGAAAGTCTTCACGATCAAGCTCAAGGAATGATGAAGCTTATGCTTATGACTACAAGAAAAGATCATGCCACAAGTGCAAGAAACCTGGCCACTACATCTCTGAGTGTCCGCAGTGGGACAATGAGAACAACAAGAAGAAGAAGAGCAAGGAGTATGACTCTGACGACAAGAAGAAGAAGAAATACTCAAAGTCTTCTTCCAAGTCTTCCTCCAAGTCTTCATAACACAAGAAGAACTCATCTGGCAAGGCACGTGCGTTTGTTGGCAAGGAAATGGATTCAGAGGAGGAGTCTACTTCTGAAGAGGCGGAGGTGGAGTCTGAGGAGGAGTCCGATTCTGGCGTTGCGAGTATAGCTACAACATACGTTGCCAAGTCCATCTTCAACACTGAAGACAACGACTTCATCACCGACACCGATGCAAATGATAAGGACAACTCCGCTCCTACCTACTGCTTCATGGCACGTGGTGCCAAGGGTACGACACCAGCAGCTTCAGAATGGATTATTGATAGTGAGTGTGCCAATCACATGACTGGCAAGAGAAGCCTTCTTATGGACTCAACCTTACGTCCATCCGACAAGAGTCACATCAGATTTGCTGACACTGGTAAAAGTAAGGTATTGGGTCTAGGTAGAGTTGCAATCTCAAAGGATCAACACATGGATAAAGTCATGCTTGTTGAATCCCTTGGTTTCAACTTAATGTCTGTCTCAATGCTTTGCGATCTAAATATGATCGTGATGTTTGGAAAATATTGTTGCCTTGTTCTAATGGAATCTGACAAGTCTCTAGTGTTTGAAGGGTATAGGAAAGATGATTTGTACATGGTAGATTTCTCAGCAGGACCACAACTTACCGTATGTCTTCTGGCAAAAGCTTCAGAATGCTGGCTCTGGCATCGGAGACTAGGGCATGCTGGTATGAGGAACCTCCACACCCTTGCAAAGAAGAAGCATGTCATAGGCATCGAGGGCGTCAAGTTCAAGAAAGATCACTTATGCGGTGCCTGTGAAGCAGGAAAGATGACGAGGGCCAAGCATCCCTCGAAGACAATCATGACAACAACTCGACCCTTCGAACTGCTCCACGTGGATCTTTTCGGTCCCACTCATTACTCAACTCTTACAACTACTGCTTGTCTCTATGGCTTTGTCATTGTTGATGATTATTCTAGATATACTTGGGTGCACATGATCCTCTACAAGACTGAAGTGCAGGATGTCTTCAGACGCTTCGCCAATCGAGCAATAAACAACTATGGCGCCAAGATAAAGCACATCAGAAGTGACAATGGCACTGAATTCAAGAACACTGGCCTTGATACATATCTTGATACTTTGGGCATCACACCTGAATTATCAGCTCCGTACACGCCATAGCAGAATGGCATCGTCGAACGCAAGAATAGAACACTGATTCTGATGGCCCGAACGATGCTTGATGAATACAAGACTCCAAGAAAATTCTGGCCTTAAGCCATTGATACTGCATGCCATACAATCAACCGTGTTTATCTTCACAAGCTTCTTAACAAGACATCTTATGAGCTCCTCACTGGCAAGAAGCCAAACATCAGTTACTTCAGAGTGTTCGGCGCCAGGTGCTGGATCAAGGATCCACATCACACTTCAAAATTTGCACCAAAAGCACATGAGGGTTTTATGCTTGGATATGGAAAGGTTTGCACTCCTACAGAGTCTTCAATCTCTTTCATTATAAATTGGTTGAAACAGTGGATGTGCGGTTCGATCAGACTAACGGCTCACAAAGAGAGCACCTGCCAAATGTGCTAGATGAAGTTCCATCCAGTGAATCAATCAAACTTATGGGAACTGGAGAAATTATACCCTCTGAAGCTCAACCTGAAGAGGAACTTATCATCTCCGCACCTGATCAACCTGAAGACAATGCTCAGCCTGAAGACAATCCCTCTAAGAATGATAATGATCAGCAAGAGCAAAATCTTCGCCCTGTACATCCTCGTGTTGCCAATGAAGTGCGGATTGAGAAAATAATTGATAGCATCAATGCACCCGGTCCGCTCACTCGTTCAAGGGAAACACAACTAGCAAATTTCTGTGGGCACTTCGCATTCGTCTCAATAACAGAACCGAAGAAAGTTGAAGAAGCCTTCATGGAACCTGAATGGATTCAAGCTATGCAAGAAGAGCTTCAACAGTTTGAGCTGAATAATGTATGGGAACTGGTTAAGCGTCCTGATCCTCGGAAGCACAATATAATAGGCACCAAATGGATATACCGTAACAAGCAAGATGAGCATGGTCAAGTTGTCAGAAACAAAGCTCGTCTCATTGCTCAAGGATATACTCAAGTGGAAGGGATTGACTTCGATGAAACATTTGCTCCCGTGGCTCGACTTGAAGCCATACACATACTGCTGGCCTATGCAAATCATCATAACATACTTCTATATCAAATGGATGTGAAGAGTTCTTTTCTCAATGGCAAGATTGAAGAAGAAGTGTATGTTGCACAACCGCCTGGCTTTGAAGATCCAAAGCATCCTGACATGGTATACAAGCTCAACAAGGCACTGTATGGCCTCAAACAAGCCCCTCAGGCTTGGTATGACACACTCAAATACTTCCTGAAGAGCAAAGGCTTCACACCTGGTTCCCTCGACCCCACTCTCTTCACGAAGACATATGATGGTGAACTGTTTGTGTGCCAAATATATGTGGATGACATTATCTTCGGCTGCACCAATTAGAAATACAGTGAAGAGTTTGGATATATGATGCAAGAGCAATACCAGGTGTCCATGATGGGAGAGCTGAAGTTCTTCCTTGATCTTAAAATACGACAGCAACGCAACGGCACCTTTATATCTCAAGAGAAGTATCTCAAATATTGCCTGAAGAAGTTCGGTATGCAAGACTGCAAAGGTTTCACGAGGCCAATACTAGCAAAACATCATCTAGGTCCCGACGACAATGGTAAAGAGTTCGATCAAAAGGTATACCGCTCCATGATTGGTTCTTTACTTAATCTATGTGCATCTAGGCCAGGTATTATGCTTAGTGTTTGCATGTGTGCTCGATTCCAAGCGGCACCAAAGGAATCGCATCAGTTAGCTGTGAAGCGAATTCTTCGATATTTGGCTCACACCCCAACTCTAGGATTATGGTATCCAAAGGGCTCAGAGTTTGATCTAGCTGGATTCTCAGATGCTGATTATGCTGGTGACAAGGTGGATCGCAAGTCTACATCAGGCACATGTCCTTTTCTGGGACGATCACTTGTATGTTGGTCTTCAAAGAAGCAGAACTGTGTATCTCTCTCCACTGCTGAATCTGAATACATTGCTGCTGGATCTTGCTGCGCTCAGCTTCTGTGGATGAAGCAAACACTCAAAGACTACGGCATTCATCCTCCAGCAAGGCCCAACCTTGGTTTTACATTTGCACTAACAACCTAGCCTTTTTCCCTTGGGTTTCCGGAGCCCGAGGGTCATCTTTATTTTAACCCCCCCTCCCCCCCGAGCCAGTGCTCCTCTGAGTGTTGGTCCAATCTGTCAGCCGCCGGTGGCCACCAGGGGCAACTCTAGGTTGGCCTACCAGAAGTTTTGACAATCCGGTGTGCCCTGAGAACGAGATATGTGCAGCTCCTATCGGGATTTGTTGGCACATACGAGTGGCTTTGCTGGTCTTGTTTTACCATTGTCGAAATGTCTTGTAACCGGGATTCCGAGTCTGATCGGGTCTTCCTGGGAGAAGGAATATCCTTCGTTGACCATGAGAGCTTGTGATGGGCTAAGTTGGGACACCCCTGCAGGGTTTTGAACTTTCGAAAGCCGTGCCCATGGTTATGGGAAGAATGGAATTTTTTAATGTCTGGTTGTAGAGAACTTGACACTTAACTTAATTAAAATGCATCTACCGTGTGTGTAGCCATGATGGTCCCTTCTCGGTGGAGTCCGGGAAGTGAACATGGTTCTTGTGTTATGCTTGAACGTAAGTAGTTTCAGGATCACTTCTTGATCACTTCTAGTTCACCACCGTGCTTTGCTTCTCTTCTCGCTCTCATTTGCGTAAGTTAGCCACCATATATGCTAGTGCTTGCTGATGCTCCACCACACTACCTTTTCCCTACCCATAAGCTTAAATAGTCTTGATCGCGAGGGTGTAAGATTGCTGAGTCCCCGTGACTCATAGATTACTTCCAAAACCAGTAGCAGGTGCCGATGATACCGTGCAGGTGACGCAACCGAGCTCATGGAGGAGCTCGATGAAGATCGTGTTCATTGTGTTGTCTTGTTTCCAGTTGATCAGTAGTGGAGCCCAGTCGAGGCAATCGGGGATCTTTTGCATTAGGGGTTGACTTTCTTTATTTAGTTCCGTAGTCGGACGTTGATTGTATTCTAGTTGATGTAATGCAATACTTATGTATTGTGTGAAGTGGCGATTGTAAGCCAACTCTGTACCTCCTTCTTATTCAGTACATGGGATGTGTAAAGATTACCCCTCTTGCGACATGCCTACAATGCGGTTATGCCTCTAAGTCGTGCTCCGACACGTGGGAGATATAGCCGCATCGTGGGTGTTATAAGTTGGTAATCAGAGCCTTCCCCGACTTAGGAGCCCCCTTCTTCATCGAATCATTGGCGTTGTTGAGTCTAGAAAAATGTTTTGAGTCTTATAGGATTGTATATATCGGAGAGTAGGATTCTTTTTACTCCTCAGTCCCTTCGTCGCTCTGGTGAGGCATCCTGACATAGAGTTTTGACTCTTCTGTTCTCAAATTTCACTTAAATTTTTTTAGGATCATGCGGGTATCTTGGAATCATTTCGATGGTTTTGTGACGAGAACATTGTTCTTGGTGCCTCCTGACATTTAGGGGTTGTGGCAGTGTCCCGGGGAGTTGAGCTCCGAGGTGTTGTCGTCACAATTTTATCGTTGC
The DNA here is from genome assembly GCA_034509565.1 of Triticum monococcum. Taxonomy (NCBI): domain Eukaryota; kingdom Viridiplantae; phylum Streptophyta; class Magnoliopsida; order Poales; family Poaceae; genus Triticum; species Triticum monococcum. Next base: position 164,722,467 of record CM067841.1, on the reverse strand, counting down.
AGTTCTGGAATACTTGAGTTTCACTGACATCGCAAATCTCCTTTATGCAGTTGTTGGTGAGATAACCTCGACGCCACCCAGTACTGGGGCGGGAGTTCGGGAGTATTTCCATAACTCGTATAACAGATGTTTTTCGAAGGTTGAGATAAATGATTTTCGAAGATTTCATGGTTATGTGTTGAAGGATGGATACAGGTGGATGTAGGATTTGTTAGTTTGGGTGAGATATTATGCTTCCCCTGTATCCCCAAAACCTGATTGCATAACTAGAAAGTTTTGGGAGTTTATAAGTGGGAATTTAAGTAGCTCCTAGGATATCTTTCCGACAGATGCATGATACGAGATTGGGGTTCGATGTCTAGTGGTCCGCCCATCCACGGTTGGTTTTACAGTGGTCTCGTTGAGTCTTAAAGAGTCCTTGGCTATGCTGACTCGGGGACGCTTCGTATGTCATGTGCACTGCCTTGTACATGATGGTGCTGTGCGATCGAGCCTGTGTGGGCCCCAGCACGAAAACTTCGGACGAAATCTCTATCATATGTTTGTTCCGGCTTATTCTGAAGCCAATCCTTTGTTTTTGTTTTGAGTTGCGGTATTTGAGTTGCTTCGAAGTCAAGTGTTGATTACATACCTGTCCTAAGCGGTGTTCTCATACTCCTATGTGAGTACGAATCCTTCTTGATAATCGAGATTGTCATGTCAATCCTTTTCAACCGGCGCGCTTCTCGTCAAGTGGATCCGATCATTTCAACATTTGCAAGATCCAATCTCAGTTTTCATCAACGTTGTTTGCTTCATCCGTCCTAAATTGCCTTTGTTTTCCTGCCCTCCCACCCTTTTTCATCAAGGACTCGGATTTCTTAATTCGTTATCCATTTTATGGATGTGAAGTCTCTCCATTCTTTTCAATCAACGTTCTTACCCGGTGGTTCTCTTGAAGATGCTCTACTCATTCATCATTCTCCATTCTTTTCTTCTCCGGTGGTTTCAATTCAAGCTTTTGGTGTTTGATCACATTCTTTCCCTTGTTTCAAATGTTTTCTCATGCCGGTGCACCTCTTAATCATCCACTTCTCGCTATTCAATTGTTACGGAGTGCTCAAGATATCTCGGAGATTCGTGTTTCCACTCTGATTTCGTTCTAGCTTTTGCGAGGATGTTATCTCATTCAAGCCATTTATTTCAACCGGCGCAATCTCTCTTTTAAATTGTTCAACGGTGTTTCTTTTGAGTGGGCCCTAACCCACAGGTCTTTCTCAGGATCTTACCTGACTCTTCTAATTTTCCCGGAGCTTCTCAAATTCTTTTCGAAGTTTGACGTAAGAATGAATTATCATCAGTCTTATGTATTTTCTCCAAGACCTGTCAAATTCTTTTCACCGTTGGCTCAACCTTTCTATTCGTCATCCCGGAGTATCTCAACTGTTCGTGGTGGTGTTTCACTTTGTCATTCTCAACACTTGAAGACCGAAGAAGAGTTTTTCCTCCATATCTTATCCGTTCTCTCAAAGATTCGTGGTTCTAGTTTGAGGTCATCCACTCATAATTGTTTTGATTGTGGGAATTCTTTTCATCCATCTAGAGCATTTCATGAGTTGTTTTCTCTTTTCCTTCCTTCGGAGCACATCATTTCAGAAGAATTAATCATTTCAGCTTCCAGCTCTCGTTTCTCCAAATCATCCCGGTGCATCATCCAAGTATTCTCTAATCAGCTCGGGATCTCTTCATTTCACTTGTATCTAAAAAATTCTCTCAAGTATCTTCATTCATTTTCCAATTCTACCCGGTGATTTGTGCCTTTGCTACTTTCATTTTCAATTCTTATGGTGGCTCATGCAAGTGTTCCTTGGTTACCATATCAATTTATTCATTGTTTCTATCCTACCGGTGGTTCGTTGAAGACCTTTCTCAAGTTTGCGCTATATCTATCTTAATCCTTTCCATTGAGAATAAGTAGTATGCCAAATTCATTGCTTGGCATCAATTTAGATTGATGAATGATAAGCAAAATGTAATTCTTATTCTTGTTTCATCGAGTAAATTCAATTTCTTCTTTCCGGAGTGATTCATCATATCACATTCTCGGTTCGAGATGCTTTATCTTTTCTTTTTCTGGAGTTCCTACTTCTCTCAATTTTCTTGTCTTGAAGATCCATTTAATCATTCCAAGGCTTCACCTTATATTCTCAACTTATCTTTCTTTTGTCATCCTTTTGATTACCGGAGTTCTTCGTGGAGGCTCTACATGATGTTTCATAAAGGATTTAATTCCTTCTCAAAGTGTTCATCAAGATTCTCCTCAGAGGAGCTCAAGTATTCTTCTTCTTCCAATCCGGAGTGAAATTGTTCTCCCTTATCTTTTGAGGTGGTAGTATATCATTCTTCATTCACAAGAATGAGATATTTAAACCCATCAATCTCTTCATTGGAGTTATCTTGGGTTATATTTCACCTAAAGCTTTCCCTAAGGATTGTTGCTAATTATGGTGCTTATAAATGATCCAAGTTCTTCATTTATCCTCCCGGTGAAATAAGTTTCTCGTCTCCTTGTTCATATCAATCCAATTCTTTTCCCATGAGTGGCAGGTTGTCACCTCATAATTGAAGATGTATTCCATAAGACCATATCAAGATTATTATTTTCGTTGTTGGTTTTCCAACAACTCCGTTCGAACCTTCTCCTAAAGATGCTTTTGCAAGCTCATTTAAGGTAGAAGATGTTATTTTCTCCTACATTCATTCCTTTCCATTCTCTCATTTCTTTCGGAGGCATTGTGATGTTTCTCTCTTCGACCCAGCAGCTTGTTTTGTCAAGATCATGTTTCTTTCTTTTGCTTATCCATTTAACCAGAGTGTTGTGCCCTCTGCTCAAGTTCTTTTCATTTTATCAAGTTTCGTATCTCTTTTCAACCAGAGTGCTTCCCGAATTTGTTCTTCCTTGTTCCTCTTTCTTAATGGAGGGCTTTCAACTTTCTTCATCTTTGTTGTTTTATTCCTTTCAAGTTGTTCAACTTTTCAAGGTTCTTTGGTTTCACTCGTTTTTCAAAGAAGAAACTTAGTTTACGTCTCGTCTTTCTCTTCCATTTTCCCTCCGGTGCCATTCTAGATCTCGGGACGAGATCCTCTCGTAGTGGTGGAGTGTTGTGACGCCCTGAGACCGATGCGCCAGGTGTCTTCTAGTTATTCGTTGTCGTTGCCGTGTCTTTCGCTTGCGTGTTGCATCTTGTCATGTCATCATGTGCGTTGCATCATCATGTTTTCAAAACCTGCATCCGTCCGTCTTTCCCCCAGTTCCGTCTGTTGTCTGTTCTGAGCCCAGACACACTTGCACATGCCCGCGGCACGTCCGAAATATTATTTTATAAGTGGCCGGTAAATGTTCTTGGAATGGGTTGAAAGTTGGCATGCAGTGTTGTTATGTTGTTAGTAGGTCGCCTGCCAAGTTTCATCGCATTCGGAGTCCGTTTGACACCCCAACGGTTAAATATAGCGGCAGTAGTAGCCGGTCTATCGTCCGATGTTTTCGGTCTCCGGAAACAGTCGCCGGGCTTCTCTCTCTCTTCTCTTCTCTCAGCTCGAGCCCTTCTGCACAGCCCACAAGTTCCAACCGACCCCTCACGTGCATGTTCGAAACTGTCCCGAACCCGGCCCAGATAGTCATCACCGTTGGGTCTGGAACATCCCCAAACATCTACAAAACATCTTCGTTTTGTTAACTGGGCTTCCTAACCTATATTTTTCTCGACCGTCCGATTCCGATCGCAGGGATTCGAACGACCCTACCCAAATCCATTCGGTATATATATTCGGATCAAACCCTAGTCCAATCCATCCATCCCCTCTCCGCCACCAGCCAACCAACTCCCTCCTTCCTCGGGATCCTCCCAGATCCATCGAACCGGCCAACCATCGCTCTCCACTGTGCCTCCTCGATCCAAGCCCCGGCCTCCCCGAGCAGCCTCGCGCGTAAGCCTCCCGAGCCCAAGCAAAAGCCGTGCCTCGCACCCATGGCCAGTCACCAGAGGCACTACCTCCTTCAACCTCGCTGCTTCGCCGTCATCCGTCTCCTGCGATGGGATCCCGCCGGAGTACCGCCGAACAGGCCGACCTCGCCTCCCTTTCTCTCTCTACCGTTGCTCTCTCTCTCTCCAGCACCTCACCTCGCGGCCTCTCGTTCTTCAGGACGAACAGGGACTTCACCAAGGCCACTGAATGGAGCGCCACCACCGTGGATCCTCACCGGCATCACCCTCGCTCGCCATCCTGCGACCCGGATCCGCCGCTAGCGGTCTTCGCCGTCCCTGCTTCATGCCCCCTTACCCGTTGATTTCCGCCGCGCTGCGCTGCTTCGCTCGGGCCGCCAACACCCACCTGGGCCATAGCCCATGGTGCGGCCCCCAGCGCATCCTTTGTTTTCTTGTTTCTCTCTACTGGCCCATTATGCTTTAGATCCGGCCCGTAGTTATCTATTTTTTTTTGCTGCTCCGAATTTTCTTTTATTCCAGTAAAATTGTTTTGCAAAAATCCCCCCAAGCATCATGCATTTAATAACTATTGAACCGTGCATCGGATTAAAACAAACTTAATATGAAAGTTGCTTAGAATTTTGTGTAGTTTCATAATATGTCTTTTTCATCCATGTCTAAAATGTTTAAAATGTTGTTTGTTTAAATTTTGCTTTAACAACTTGCTAAAATGATTTAATTCATAACTATTTAACCGTAACTCGGTTTGTAACAAACTATATATGTAAATGGGGTGGAAAATGCATAGATTAACATGGTTGCATTGCTTTGCATGTTTAAAAACTCTGAAATATGCTTTAGGGAAGAATAGTACCAAACCTTAAAATATGCCCATGAGGATTTTCCGGACTTGTTGTTTGTTGTTCCGGCCTCATTTAAACTTGCCTAGATAGGTAGTTTTCATTTGCTTCACCCCTTGCCATGTTAATCAACATTTAATATTGTTGGGTGCATAAACAAGATCGAACTAAATAACTTGAATATGGTGTTCCGTCAATATGCAACTCGTTGCATATTGAGCTCCACTTAATTTGTAGGGTTGTTTGTGCACTTTGCCATGCCATGTATCATTAAACCGGACATGCATCATACTTGGTTGTGCATCATGCCATGCTTATGTGGTGGTTGTTTACTATGGTGTTTGCTTCTTTCTGGTGTTGCTTCTTCGGGTTGGTTTCGATAACGTCGTGTTTCTGAGGATCCGTTCAACTACATCCGTCTGTCTTCTTCATGGACTCGTTCTTCTTCCTTGCGGGATATCAGGCAAGATGACCATACCCTCGAAATCACTTTCTATCTTTGCTTGCTAGTTGCTCGCTCTATTGCTATGCCTATGCTGCGATACCTACCACTTGCTATATAATGCCTCCCATTTTGCCATGTCAAACCTCTAACCAACCTTGTCCTAGCAAACCGTTGTTTGGCTATGTTACCGCTTTGCTCAGTCCCTTTTATAGCATTGCTAGTTGCAGGTGAAGATTGGAGTTTGTTCCTTGTTCGAACATGGATATTTGTTGGGATATCACAATTTATCTTATTTAAATAATGCATCTATACACTTGGTAAAGGGTGGAAGGCTCGACCTTATGCCTAGTTTCCGTCATACCGGTGTTATGTTCCTTGATTTTGCGTTCCTTACGCGGTTGGGTTATAATGGGAACCCCTTGACAGTTCACCTTGAATAAAACTCCTCCAGCAAGGCCCAACCTTGGTTGTACATTTGCACTAACAACCTAGCCTTTTTTCCTTGGGTTTCCGGAGGCCGAGGGTCATCTTTATTTTAACCCCCCCCCCCCCCCGGCCAGTTTTGGGTTGGCCTACCGGAAGTTTGGACAATCCAGTGTGCCCTGAGAACAAGATATGTGCAGCTCCTATCGGGATTTGTCGGCACATTCGGGTGGCTTTGCTGGTCTTGTTTTACCATTGTCGAAATGTCTTGTAACCGGGATTCCGAGTCTGATCAGGTCTTCCTGGGAGAAGGAATATCCTTCGTTGACCGTGAGAGCTTGTGATGGGCTAAGTTGGGACACCCCTGCAGGGTTTTGAACTTTCGAAAGCCGTGCCCGCGGTTATGGGCAGATGGGAATTTGTTAATGTCCGGTTGTAGAGAACTTGACATTTAACTTAATTAAAATGCATCTACCATGTGTGTAGCCGTGATGGTCCCTTCTCGGCGGAGTCCGGGAAGTGAACACGGTTCTTGTGTTATGCTTGAACTTAAGTAGTTTTAGGATCACTTCTTGATCACTTCTAGTTCACGACCGTGCTTTGCTTCTCTTCTCGCTCTCATTTGCGTAAGTTAACCACCATATATGCTAGTGCTTGCTGCAGCTCCACCTCACTACCTTTTCCCTACCCATAAGCTTAAATAGTCTTGATCGCGAGGGTGTGAGATTGCTGAGTCCCCGTGACTCACAGATTACTTCCCAAACCAGTTGCAGGTGCCGATGATAACGTGTAGGTGACACAACCGAGCTCAAGGAGGAGCTCGATGAAGATCGTATTCGTTGTGTTGTTTCATTTCCAGTTGATCAGTAGTGGAGCCCAGTCAAGGCGATCGGGGATCTTTTGCATTAGGGGTTGTCTTTCTTTATTTGGTTCCGTAGTTGGACCTTGATTGTATTTTGGTTGATGTAATGCTATACTTATGTATTGTGTGAAGTGGCGATTGTAAGCCAACTCTATACCTCCTTCTTATTTAGTACATGTGATGTGTAAAGATTACACCTCTTGCAACATGCCTACAATGCGGTTATGCCTCTAAGTCGTGCTCCGATATGTGGGAGATATAGCCGCATCGTGGGTGTTATAATAGGTCTAAAGAACAGACTCGATCTAAACTACGAAAAACTGTAAAATCTCACTGAGCAACCTGGAAATCCGATACCACTTGATAGAGGCAGAGGTGTCATGTCTTTCGATGAGATGGTGGCTATCGTTTTGGAGGAAGTTGACTTTGACGATCTGACTACAAACGTCCGAGGATGTGGCGCCTTAGCAATCGCTAAACCAACTTCGAAAGGTTATTGACCACGCCGGAGCACGATCAACCTGACCACGAAGGTCTGTTTCCTGTAGGAAAACGAAGAACAAGCATGAGACTAAGATTGCAATCTGGATATTGCAAATATAAGAGAAAAGCTTTATTGATCAAGGTGGGGTTCTGTGACGCCTTTGTCTGGTCGTTGAACACAAACGAAGTACGTGAAGTTGCAGCTATGGCGAACTTTAATCTAAACAAAACTCCAAAGTTTAAACGACGCGCTAAGGGCTGTATATATGGAGGAAGAGGGGGGTAATTTCGTGGCCCTTGGAGGAGGGGTCCGAAACCAACCCTAACTCTTCTTTCCCCACACATATGGACTCTAAAAACAGCCCATACTCAAGTATTTCGAAATTACATGGGCCTGGCCCAATAAGAAGGTGACGCAGCACCTATAATAGCCTCTGGACAAAATTTATGAAGTGTAATCTTGTATATTTCTTCCAAGGCTTCGCAAACTGATTATGGTGGCTTCAAAGTCCTAAAATCATCACTTGTAACTCTGTTGTTGCTCCCCTTGCGCATGCCATCATCTCCATGCTTGATCTGGCTCCAATGATCATCCTTCTTGTCCAAGCTAGGCCCTTCATTTGTAAGCAAGACAAATGTATCCAATTTAGGAAGCATCATATTCTCATGAACAATAGAATCATTACCAAGAAACGAAAGTACCTGGTAATTTAATTGGCGTGCACGAGCTCTAGCAACTTGTCTTGTATATGTATCAGTAGGGACTGTGGGTGTAACGTTGTTAGTGATGTCCTCATCACAGAAGGGTGGTAGAGTACACATCAAAGTAAAATAATCCAAAACTCGTTTTTTCAACCTGGATCCGGCCCCCGAAATCTTGTCGATGCCGACAAAGAGGGTGATGGATGCATACCACGTTTAGTTGTGATCGTTTTGGCGGGTGATGGAGCTCAAATTGAGTTTGTATGGACAAATTGTGGTCCTTTTGTGGATACAACATCGGGGGACGGCCTGTGAAATCACCTTTCACGGTAAGTTGATCGCTATGACGAGCCATCTTGCACCATTCGGGATGCCCTATAATTTTCGTGTGCATAAACATAATGAGGAAGAACTCTTATGTACTTTATAGTTTAAAGAATAATGCATCTGCTGGTGTAAAAGTGAGGGTGGTAGTGGGGCCGGTGATAGAGCACGTAAAGCATGAATTCTTGGGTTTCAATGCAACAAGGAGCCTCCTCCTTCTGTCCTGACTGAACCTGTAGTCTCTCCGGTTTGAAAATGGGTGAGCTCACAGAAGGCTGGTAGAGTACACGTCAAAGATAAAATCATCTGAAACTCGGTTTTTGAACCTGGATCCAGCCCCCGAAGAGTTGTAGAAGCCGATGAAGAAGGTGATGGATGTGTACCACATTTAGTTTCGATCGTTTTGGCGGGTGATGGACCTCAAATGGAGTTTGTATGGACAAATTATGTCCTTTTGTGGATATAACATCCGGGGACGGCCCGTGAATACAACTTTCAGGGCAAGTTGATTGCACCGACGAGCCATCTTGCACCATTCGAGATGCCCTGTAATTTTCCATCTGCATAAACTTAATGGGGAAGAGTTGTTATATACTTTATCATTTAAAGAATAATGCATGTGCTGGTGAAAAAGTGAGGGTGGTAGCGGGGCGGGCGATAGAGCATGTAAAGCATGAAATCTCGGGCTTCGATGGAACGAAGAGCCTCCTCCTTCTATCCTGACTGAACATGTAGTCTTTCCAGTTTGAAAATGCAAGGATGGTGCATTTCTCTATATGTTATCGTCCATATATCTGTCTATTGGTGAGCTCACAGAAGGGTGGTAGAGTACACGTCAAAGACAAAATCATCTGAAACTCGGTTTTTGAACCTGGATCCGCCCCCCAAAGAGTTGTCGAAGCCGACGAAGAAGGTGATGGACGCGTACCACATATAGTTGTGATCCTTTTAGAGGGTGATGGACCTCAAACGGAGTTCGGATGGCCAAATTGTGTCCTTTTGTGGATACAACATCCAGGGTAAGTTGATCGCACCCACGAGCCATCTTGCAACATTCGGGGTGCCCTTTAATTTTCCATGTGCATAAACATAATGGGGAAGAGCTGTTATGTACTTTATCATTTAAGAATAATGCATCTGCTGGTGAAAAAGTGAGCGTGGTAGTGGAGCGGGCGATAGACCATGTAAAGGATGAATTCTTGGGTTTCGATGCCACGAAGAGCCTCCTCCTTCTGTCCTGACTAAACCTGTAGTCTTTCCGGTTTGAAATGGAAGAATGGTGCATTGCTCTATATGTTATTGTCCATAGAGCTATCCGTGGGTGAGCTCACATAAGGGTGGTAGAGTACACGTCAAAGATAAAATCATCCGAAACTCATTTTTTCAACCTAGATCCGGACCCCAAAATATTGTCGATGCCAACGAAGAGGGTGATGGACGCGTACCATGTTTGGTTCTCATCGTTTTGGTGGATGATGTAGCTCAAATGGAGTTCGTATGGCCAAATTGTCGTTCTTTTGTGGATACAACATCGGGGGATGGCCCGTGAAATCAGCTTTCAGGGTAAGTTGATCGCTCTGACAAGCCATCTTGCACAATTCGGGATGCCCTATAATTTTTCATGTGCATAAACATAATGAGGAAGAGATGTTATGTACTTTATCATTGAAGAATAATGCATCTGCTGGTGAAAAACTGAGGGTGGTAGCGGGGCGGGCGAGAGAGCACGTAAAGCATGAATTCTCGGATTTCAATGCAACGAAGAGCCTCATCCTTCTGTCCTGACTAAACCTGTGGTATTTCCGGTTTGAAAATGGAAGGATGGTGTATTAATCTATATGTTATTATCCATATATCTGTCCACAGGTGAGCTCACATAAGGATGGTAGAGTACACGTCAAAGATAAAATCATCCGAAACTCGGTTTTTGAACCAAAATTCGGCCCCCAAAGAGTTGTCTACGCCGAGGAAGAAGGTGATGGACGTGTTCCACATTTAGTTGTGATCGTTTTGGCGGGTGATGGAGCTCAAATGGAGTTCGTATGGCCAAATTGTGGTCCTTTTGTGGATACAACATCCGGGGACGACCCGTGAATACAACTTTCAGTGTAAGTTGATCGCGCCGACGAGCCATCTTGCACCATTCGGGGTGCCCTTTAAATTTCCGTGTGCATAAACATAATGGGGAAGAGCCGTTCTGTATTTTATCATTTAAGAATAATGCATCTGCTGGCGAGAAAGTGAGGGTGGTAGCGGGTAGGGCGGTAGACCATGTAAAGCATGAATTATTGGAGTTCGATGCAACAAAGAGCCTCCTCCTTCTGTCCTGACTAAACCTGTAGTCTTTCCGGTTTGAAAATGGAAGGATGTGTTCCATCATAAATCCTTTGTACTTGACTCATTCTTCTCTTCTATAAAAGTAAGGTACGCCATTGGCGTACTCTCGAAAAAAAAGAAAATGGAAGGATGACGCATTTCTCTACATGTTATAGTCCATATATCTGTCCATGGGTGAGCTCATAGAAGGGTGGTAGAGTACACGTCAAAGATAAAATCATTTGAAACTCATTTTTTCAACCTGGATCTGGCCACCGAAATCTTGTTGATGCCGAGGAAGAGGGTGATGGACGCATACCACGTTTAGTTGTGATCGTTTTGGCAGGTGATGGAGCTCAAATGGAGTTCGTATGGCCAAATTGTGGTCCTTTTGGGATACAACATTGGGGGACGGCCCTTGAAATCAACTTTCAGGGTAAGTTGATAGCTCTGATGAGCCATCTTGAACCATTCGGGATGCCCTATAATTTTTCGTGTGCATAAACATAATGAGGAAGAGATCTTATGTACATTATCATTTAAAGAATAATGCATCTGCTGGTGTAAAAGTGAGTGTAGGATCAAAAGTATGTCTAGAGGGGGGGGGTGATTAGACTACTTGACCAAATAAAAACTTAACCTTTTCCCAATTTTAGTTCTTGGCAGTTTTTAGCTATCTTAGGACAAGTCAAGCAATCATTACACAATTCAAGCAAGCATGCAAAGAGTGTATTGGCAGCGGAAAGTAAAGCATGCAACTTGCAAGAATATAAAGGGAAGGGTTTGGAGAATTCAAACGCTATTGGAGACACGGATGTTTTTCCCGTGGTTCGGATAGGTGGTGCTATCCTACATCCACGTTGATGGAGACTTCAACCCACGAAGGGTAACGGTTGCGCGAGTCCACGGAGGGCTCCACCCATGAAGGGTCCACAAAGAAGCAACCTTGTCTATCCCACCATGGCCATCGCCCATGAAGGACTTGCCTCACTAGCGGTAGATCTTCACGAAGTAGGCGATCTCCTTGCCCTTACAAACTCCTTGGTTCAACTCCACAATCTTGTCAGAGGCTCCCAAGTGACACCTAGCCAATCTAGGAGACACCACTCTCCAAGAAGTAACAAATGGTGTGTTGATGATGAACTCCTTGCTCTTGTGCTTCAAATGATAGTCTCCCCAACACTCGCTCTCTCTCATATGATTTGGATCTGGTGGAAAGAGGATTTGAGTGGAAAGCAACTTGGGGAAGGCTAGAGATCAAGATTCATATGGTTTGAATGGAATATCTTGGTCTCAACACATGAGTAGGTGGTTCTTTCTCAGAACATATGAGTTGGAATGGTGTATGTGTTCTGATGGCTCTCTCTATGAGTGAAGAGGAGGTGGAGGGGTATTTATAGCCTCCACACAAAATCCAACTGTTACACACAATTTACCAATCTCGGTGGGACCGAATCAGAAAACTCGGTTGGACCGAAATGGTAAACCTAGTGACCGTTAGGAATTTCGGTGGGACTGACATGCAACTCGGTAGGACCGATTCGGTTAGGGTTTGGGCATAACATAATCTCGGTGAGACCGATTGCACAAACTCGGTGAGACCGAGTTTGGCAATAAGCTAACCAGAGAGTTGGTCAGGCAAACTCGGTGGGACCGACTTGCTCTTTCGGTGAGACCGAAAAGTTACAAGAAGGAAACATAGAGTTTACCTTGCATTCTCGGTGGGACCGATTCGCTCTTTCGGTGAGACCGAAAAGTTACGAAAGGGAAACAGAGAGTTTGCAATCCCATCTCGGTGAGACCGAGATCCTTATCGGTAGGACCGAATTTCTAGGGTTTGGCAGTGGCAAATGACAAGTGAAACTCGGTGGCGCCGGATTGAAAGAATCGGTATGACCGAGTTTGGCTTAGGGTTTAGGTCATTTGTGGATATGGGAAGGTAGCTGAGGATTTTGGAGCATATCATTAAGCACATAAAGCAAGAGGCTCATTAAGCAACACCTCATCCCTCCTTGATAGTATTGGCTTTTTCTAAAGACTCAATGTGATCTTGGATCACTAAAACATAAAATGAAGAGTCTTGAGCTTTTGAGCTTGAGCCAATTCTTTGTCCTTAGCATTTTGAGGGTTCCACTTTCACATCCATCCCATGCCAATCATTGATCTTTCCTGAAATAATCATCTTGAAATAGCATTAGCTCAATGAGCTATATGTTGTTATGAATTACCAAAACCACCAAGGGATAGTTGCACTTTCAGTGAGGGTGCTAGCGCGGCGGGCAATAGAGCATGTAAAGTATGAATTCTCGGGTTTCGATGCAACGAGGAGCCTCCTCCTTCCGTCCTGACTGAACCTGTAGTCTTTCCGGTTTGAAAATGGAAGGATGGTGCATTGCACTTTTTGTTATTGTCCATATATTTGTCCGTGGGTGAGCTCACAGAAGGGTGGTAGAGTACACGTAAAAGATAAAATCATCTGAAACTTACTTTTGGAACCTGGATCCGGCCACCAAAGAGTTGTCGAAGCCGACGAAGAAGGTGATGGATGCGTAGCACATTTAGTGGTGATCGTTTTGGTGGGTGATGGAGCTCAAATATAGTTCGTATGGCCAAATTGTGTCCTTTTGTGGATATAACATCTGGGGACGGCCCGTGAATACAACTTTCAGGGTAAGTTGATCGCGTCGACGAGCCATCTTGCACCATTCAAGATGCCCTGTAATTTTCCATGTGCATAAATGTAATGGGGAAGAGTTGTTATGTACTTTATCATTTAAGAATAGTGCATCTGCTGGTGAGAAAGTGAGGGTGGTAGTGGGTAGGGCGATAGACCATGTAAAGCATGAATTCTTGGGTTTCGATGCAACGAAGAGCCTCCTCCTTTTGTCTTGACTGAACCTGTAGTCTTTCCGGTTTGAAAATGGAAGGATGGTGCATTGCTCTTGTAAGTGCATCTAGTGCCACCCCTAGATGGTTTTGGACTATTGACGACAAACCTAGTTGAGGGACTAATGTGTTTGTGAGAATTGCAGGATAACACAGGTAGAAGTCCCTCATTGATTCGGTTTTCCTACCAGAGATGACCCCTAAAATGTATGAAGACATTGATGTCAAAGGTGGTATGTGAAGATATTCACATTGAAGACTATGACAAGAGAAGACGTCGCATGAAGCATATGGAGCTCGAAGACTTAGATCTTTCGTAGTTCTTTTTCTTCTTTATTGAGTCATAGGAACCACCGTATTGTTAAGTGGGGTCCAAGAGAACCAGTCAGAATGACTGAAGTGATGCTTAACCAAAACCTATGTCTTCGAGTGAAGACTAGGAGAGCAAATCTTGTCCAGAATCAGACAAGTCAGCTTTGCTTGTAGCCCAAGTAAAGTTGCCGTGTGTGTTTGAAATCTGACCGTTGGAACACGTGTCAGTTCCTTAGTGACCCAGGGTCATTTCGGACAAATCAGGTCGGGTTGCCTGGTGGCTATAAATAGCCTGCCCCCTACAACCATAAACGGTTGGCTGCTCAGAGTTAGAGTACGGCTATTGTCGTTTGAGAGCAACCCACCTCGAAGCCTTTGAGAGAGAATTCCTTGCGAGGATAAAGCCCTAACCACCCAGAGCCAAAGAGTGTTAGGCATCACCTAAGTCTTCCTGTCTATGTGATCTGAAGACTTATTACACTTGAGGACTGTGAATCCTCCAGCCGGTTAGGCATCATGTTCTGAGCATCCAAGAGCCATTGTGGATCGCCGGTGAATGAAGTCTGTGAAGGTTTGGGAGTCTACCTTGAAGACTTACCAGAGTAATTGGGCGAGGTCTGTGTGACCTTAGCTCAAGGGGAATACGGTGAGGACTGGGTGTCCTGAGCTGCGTGTTCAGGACTGTGTGTCCTCAGGTTTAAATACCTAGCCGCCCTAACCAGACGTACAGTTGTCACATCAACTCGAACTGGTCTAACAAATTATTGTCTTCAACGAGTCACTGGTTTCACCCTTCCCTTCCCTTTACTTACTGTTGGTCCTTGTGAAGTCGTTGTATGATTGCATTATCTTTTGTCTTCACTGAGTGACTGCTTGATCTGATTGGCTTCATAATATCTTCCTACCTGATCCTTACTACCTAGCTGCTATTAGTCATTGTGCTTTCGCTTCATTGAATACTTGACTATGGCTTGCCTAGTGTAGTCTACCTTCCGCTGCATGGTAATAGGTTTATTTCTATCGTTTGTCTTCGAAACTTCCACGTTTTGAAGACTTCCATAAAAATCACCTATTCACCCCCCTCTAGTCGATATAACGCACTTTCAATTGGTATCAGAGCAAGCTACTCCCTTGTTCTATGTGATTTGGTTTAACCACCTGGAGTTTTAGCTATGTCGACTGCAGGGATAATTAAAGTCTCCGCTGCGTGCCCCATCTTCGATGGAACTGAATATCCCTACTGGAAGAATAAGATGCGCATGCATCTTGAAGCCATTGACGTCAACCTATGGTATGTCGTCAAGAACGGCGTTCCCAAGGCTGGAGAAGGTGTCACTACTGCTGACGTCAAGAAGTTCGTTCAACTGCACTCTACTGCCAAGAATATCATTTGTGGTCATCTGACCAAAGGACAGTATGGCCATGTGAGTGCTTTGCAAACATCTAAGCTAGTCTGGGACTGGCTCTCCAAGGTCAACGAAGGCGTCTCAACCCAGAGAGATCAGAGAATCAGTGTCCTTCGCAACCTCTTCAACCACTTCAAGAGAAATGACAATGAGAATGTCCAGCTCACGTTTGATCGACTCACTGACATCACAAATGAGCTTCAAGCCCTCGGCGCTACTGAGATCACCAAGCATGAAGTCGTCAAGACACTACTGAGATCACTTGGCAGTTCGTTTGACACACTAGCCCCGATGATTCAAGAACGTCCTGATTTCAAGACACTCGATCCGTCTGACATACTTGAGAGGCTCAACACACATGAGTTTTAGCTTTCTGAGAAAAGAGATATCCACGGTCCCAACTATGGGCGAACTCGTGCCTTGAAGGCAAAAGCTGTCTCCACATCTGAAGAAGAATCCGATAGTAGTACTGATGATCCTGAAGACACTGGAAAGGAGCTTGCTATGCTTGTGAAGAAGTTCCAAAAATTCACCAAGAAGAAAGGCTTCAGAAAGTCTTCACGATCAAGCTCAAGGAATGATGAAGCTTATGCTTATGACTACAAGAAAAGATCACGCCACAAGTGCAAGAAACCTGGCCACTACATCTCTGAGTGTCCGTAGTGGGACAATCAGAACAAGAAGAAGAAGAAGAGCAAGGAGTATGACTCTGACGACAAGAAGAAGAAGAAATACTCAAAGTCTTCTTCCAAGTCTTCCTCCAAGTCTTCATAACACAAGAAGAACTCATCTGGCAAGGCACGTGCGTTTGTTGGCAAGGAAATGGATTCAGAGGAGGAGTCTGCTTCTGAAGAGGCGGAGGTGGAGTCTGAGGAGGAGTCTGATTATGGCCTTGCGAGTCTAGCTACAGCATACGTTGCCAAGTCCATCTTCAACACTGAAGACAACGACTTCATCACCGACACTGATGCAAATGATAAGGACTACTCCGCTCGTACCTACTGCTTCATGGCACGTGGTGCCAAGGGTACGACACCAGCAGCTTCAGAATGGATTATTGATAGTGGGTGTGCCAATCACATGACTGGCAAGAGAAGCCTTCTTATGGACTCAACCTTACGTCCATCCGACAAGAGTCACATCACATTTGCTGACACTGGTAAAAGTAAGGTATTGGGTCTAGGTAGAGTTGCAATCTCAAAGGATCAACACATGGATAAAGTCATGCTTGTTGAATCCCTTAGTTTCAACTTAATGTCTGTCTCAATGCTTTGCGATCTAAATATGATCGTGATGTTTGCAAAATATCGTTGCCTTGTTCTAATGGAATCTGACAAGTCTCTAGTGTTTGAAGGGTATAGGAAAGATGATTTGTACGTGGTAGATTTCTCAGCAGGACCACAGCTTGTCGTATGTCTTCTGGCAAAAGCTTCAGAATGCTGGCTCTGGCATCGGAGACTAGGGCATGCTGGTATGAGGAACCTCCACACCCTTACAAAGAAGAAGCATGTCATAGGCATCGAGGGCGTCAAGTTCAATAAAGATCACTTATGCGGTGCCTGTGAAGCAGGAAAGATGACGAGGGCCAAGCATCCCTCGAAGACAATCATGACAACAACTCGACCCTTCGAACTGCTCCACATGGATCTTTTCGGTCCCACTCATTACTCAACTCTTACAACTACTGATTGTCTCTATGGCTTTGTCATTGTTGATGATTATTCTAGATATACTTGGGTGCACATAATCCTCTACAAGACTGAAGTGCAGGATGTCTTCAGACGCTTCGCCAATCGAGCAATAAACAACTATGGCGCCAAGATAAAGCACATCAGAAGTGACAATGGCACTGAATTCAAGAACACTGGACTTGATATATATCTTGATACTTTGGGCATCACACATGAATTATCAGCTCCGTACACGCCATAGTAGAATGGCGTCGTCGAACGCAAGAATAGAACACTGATTGAGATGGCCCGAACGATGCTTGATGAATACAAGACTCCAAGAAAATTCTGGCCTGAAGCCATTGATACTGCATGCCATACAATCAACCGTGTTTATCTTCACAAGCTTCTGAACAAGACATCTTATGAGGTCCTCACTGGCAAGAAGCCAAACATCAGTTACTTCAGAGTGTTCGGCGCCAGGTGCTGGATCAAGGATCCACATCACACTTCAAAATTTGCACCAAAAGAACATGAGGGTTTTATGCTTGGATATGGAAAGGTTTTCACTCCTACAGAGTCTTCAATCTCTTTCATTATGAAGTGGTTGAAATAGTGGATGTGCGGTTCGATGAGACTAACGGCTCACAAAGAGAGCACCTGCCAAATGTGCTAGATGAAGTTCCATCCAGTGAATCAATCAAACTTATGGGAACTGGAGAAATTATACCCTCTGAAGCTCAACCTGAAGAGGAACTTATCATCTCCGCACCTGATCAACCTGAAGACAATGCTCAGCCTGAAGACAATCCCTCTAAGAATGATAATGATCAGCAAGAGCAAAATCTTCGCCCTGTACATCCTCGTGTTGCCAATGAAGTGCAGATTGAGAAAATAATTGATAGCATCAATGCACCCGGTCCGCTCACTCGTTCAAGGGCAACACAACTAGCAAATTTCTGTGGGCACTTCGCATTCGTCTTAATAACAGAACCCAAGAAAGTTGAAGAAGCCTTCATGGAACCTGAATGGATTCAAGCTATGCAAGAAGAGCTTCAACAGTTTGAGCTGAATAATGTATGGGAACTGGTTAAGCGTCCTGATCCTCGGAAGCACAATATAATAGGCACCAAATGGATATACCGTAACAAGCAAGATGAGCATGGTCAAGTTGTTAGAAACAAAGCTCGTCTCATTGCTCAAGGATATACTCAAGTGGAAGGGATTGACTTCGATGAAACATTTGCTCCCGTGGCTCGACTTGAAGCCATACGCATACTGCTGGCCTATGCAAATCATCATAACATACTTCTATATCAAATGGATGTGAAGAGCGCTTTTCTCAATGGCAAGATTGAAGAAGAAGTGTATGTTGCACAACCGCCTGGCTTTGAAGATCCAAAGCATCCTGACATGGTATACAAGCTCAACAAGGCACTGTATGGCCTCAAACAAGCCCCTCAGGCTTGGTATGACACACTCAAATACTTCCTGAAGAGCAAAGGCTTCACACCTGGTTCCCTCGACCCCACTCTCTTCACGAAGACATATGATGGTGAACTGTTTGTGTGCCAAATATATGTGGATGACATTATCTTCGGCTGCACCAATTAGAAATACAGTGAAGAGTTTGGATATATGATGCAAGAGCAATACCAGATGTCCATGATGGGAGAGCTGAAGTTCTTCCTTGGTCTTAAAATACGACAGCAATGCAACGGCACATTTATATCTCAAGAGAAGTATCTCAAATATCGCCTGAAGAAGTTCGGTATGCAAGACTGCAAAGGTTTCACGACGCCAATACCAGCCAAACATCATCTAGGTCCCGACGACAATGGTAAAGAGTTCGATCAAAAGGTATACCGCTCCATGATTGGTTCTTTACTTTATCTATGTGCATCTAGGCCAGATATTATGCTTAGTGTTTGCATGTGTGCTCGATTCCAAGCGGCACCAAAGGAATCGCATTAGTTAGCTGTGAAGCGAATTCTTCGATATTTGGCTCACACCCCAACTCTAGGATTATGGTATCCAAAAGGCTCAGAGTTTGGTCTAGTTGGATTCTCAAATGCTGATTATGCTGGTGACAAGGTGGATCGCAAGTCTACATCACGCACATGTCATTTTCTGGGACGATCACTTGTATGTTGGTCTTCAAAGAAGCAGAACTGTGTATCTCTCTCCACTGCTGAATCTGAATACATTGCTGCTGGATCTTACTGCGCTCAGCTTCTGTGAATGAAGCAAACACTCAAAGACTATGGCATTCATCTGAAGCAAGTGCCACTCTACTGCGACAATGAAAGCGCCATCAAGATTGCCAACAACCCAGTTCAGCACTCGAAGACAAAGCACATTGAGATTCGTCATCACTTTCTCAGGGATCATGTTGTGAAGGAAGATATTGATATCATACACATCAACACTGAAGAGCAATTGGCAGATACCTTCACCAAGCCCTTGGATGAGAAGAGGTTTTGCAAGTTACGGTGTGAGCAAAATATCTTGGAATCCTCAAATGTCCTGTGATCAGGCACACATCCTAACACTTATGCATATTGATGACTTAGATGTGCAACACACGAAGTAAAGTATATCTTCAATCAATGAAGACATGGAATTTGACTTCGGAGCACCACGATAATTGTGCGCCGTGTCTGGGTCTAATACTTCCTATACGGTGGGTAACGCCACCACCAAATGTTCTGTTTGAAGTGTTTCACTCATGGCGTTACATTTGCAATGTCTTCACATTTGGTTTGGCTTCAATCTCAACATGTATTCATGGTTATCTTCACTATGTTGATTATATATATATACTAGTGTTCTGTCCTCTACAGCATTCACTTATAGCTATGTCTTCTTGTTGAATCTTTTGAACTAAGTGAATGTGATCGGACCCTAACCTCTCTATGCTTTCTATCTCAAACTCTATCTCTCCAAATCATATGCATTCTTTTGAAACTTTCAAATGTCTTCTTTGTGTCCTTGTTAGGAGAAGATACAGAGACAAACATTAAGTCGGCTTTCAATGCTAATTCCTTCACCTGAAACCCGGAGAAGTGGGAACGACCACCCGACAATCCAGGCGTGCGTGGGACGTGGAACAACCTCCGATATGCCGCATGATGGCCATGTGTTCCACAGATGTGAATCACCAGGGGAACCTGTGTAATAACACTGAGCCGCCCCTGTCCCTATAAATACACGCCACACCACAGTCATTATCTCTTCTTCCACTCTCGCACGAACCCTAGCGCCACTGCTAGCCCTCGACAACGCCGCGGCGAAGCGCTTAGCTACCGCAACCTCTCCGACGCCGTCTTCATGCCGACCACGGACATCGTCTTCTCCGCCGTCGCCGTAGGTGTCCTCCGTCGCCAAGTTAGGGCACGGACGATCGAACTGCTCGGCCTCCTCTTCCACTCCGTCTAGCAGTTCTACGAGTGGTAAATAAAAACTTCCTTTTACGGCCCCTTTGATCCTACAGATTCGTCACTTTCTACCACAAGTAGTTTTTGTTCACACATGTTGGATCCACTTCATATTGCATCTCATATTATGCCTAATATATTCACTTATGCTTCACAAAGTAGTTAGATTCCTCACTTGTACTGATCCATGGATTCATACAAATCTGGAACCAACTCCTTATCTATGAGTGAATGTCTTCGCACGATGAGGTCAATATCTTCTAAACTGATTTATCTTCAAAATCTTCTGAGAATGCATATGACCTCTTCCCCTTCCCTCGCACCTTAATGCTGTCACAGGTACATGTCAGTGGGAGAATCCCTTGGTTCTCATAGTCTGCATTCATTTGCAGAATTCTTACAGAATCACATAAATTCTCCCGAAGCCAGTTCCTGTTTGTCCAGCAAGCGAAAGCCTTTGAAGCCTTTGAACGTGTTGAAGCCATTCAGTTTGAAGTTCATGGCTGCAGAGAAATCAGTAAGGAAGGGTGGCAGACAGCGTCGTGGGGGAACATCAAGAGATTTGCCTGATGACCTCTCAGAGCTTTACAAGACAGATCCTGAAGAGGATTACAATCAGCGCAAGACCCGAATCCAATGGATTCGAAGATATTGGGCAGAACAATGGTTCAAATACCGGTTTGTGACCCAGGAATATGCTGAGAAAAATGCCATCAAGCGACCGTGGGGAGACATCCTATACAAGAATCTTCAACCCAGGTCCAGAGAAGAAGCCATTGAACAAGGCTTCTATCCCTGCATGGTCTGTGGGCCACAGTCTCCAGATGCACACCCATCGTCACTACTATGGTGTCATGACGACAATCTGTTCAAGCGCAACTTCCAGTTTGCCAAGAACTCAGCGAAGCAGAACAAGAAGTCTTTTGGGATTAGACTTCAACCCTGGTCCCTCTGCTCCCCGTGCCGATGGAACTCGCGAAGCTGAACCCAATCTTCTTGGGCCCTTCTACAACTTGGAAGGTCTCATCACTCATATCGTGGTTCAAGGGACAGCCATGAATGGGCCTGCAGATGACGTTGAATCAGATGAAGCGCCTGCAGTGCCGAAGCCAAAGAAGTTGAAGCAGCCTAAAGCTTCAAAGCCTGCATCTGCACCAAAAATCTCACGGGCGAAGCCACTGGCTACTGCACCTCCTGAAGACAATGTGCAGTCTGAAGATTTGTCACGCATCTCCAAGCCCCAGAAAGACAAGATGCCTCTGCCACACACCGGCCAAGAACTGACAGCTGCTGCTATTCTGTGTAACAATGCCATCGATCTATCCAGTGATGAAGATCTTGCAGATGACGCTCTTGAGCAACTGATCAAGAGCAAAGAAGAAGCAGAAATCTTCAATGATCTGCCTCTCTTTGACGTGGCAATCATCCACAACTTCATTGATGAGTGGTTTGACACGCCCAACCTCAGCTTCGAAGATCTGCAACTTCCCATTGGCCTTAGTGTCGCCTTCCATGGCGCCATTGCTTCAGAGTTAGCTATCGCTCAGCGCATCGTTGAACTGAAGCAGAAGATTGACTTTGAGAAAACTTAGTTCAAGAAGCATATGGCCACGCTCAGCGTGCAGGAGGTGAAGAACTTCAAGATAATGCTGCATGAGCTCAAAGAAGCCTTTCTCAAGAAACGTGCAGAAGCTCAGGATTCTCGTGAGCACATGAAGAGCCTAGCTGACAAGTGTGTGCAAGGTTACAACGAGGCTGAGAAGCGCAAGGCCCTTGGGCGTCCGAGCATTGATCCCAGGATGGCTGCTAAGAGGAAGAATAAGCCCACTATGGCCTAACCCAATGCACCAAGGCAGGAAGCAGATCCCATTGTCTTCCCAACTAGCATGACTGGCTCAAAGCCAAAAGCCAGATCTACCGCTTCAGCACTGAAGAAGACGAGGACAGCTGAGGCTGAAGCCAGAAAGAGGAAACATCCTGAAGCCTCTACCGCTGCTCCCTCCAAGAAGAAGCGAAAGACCAAGAAGGAATGGGCTGCTCCCACAGAGCCCTTAATTGTTGAACCCATCTCCATGGTTCGCCCTGACGCTGAACATCAAGAGCGCCAATTGACTGTCCATGAGCCTGCTTCCACAGAGGCTCATGAAGCTGAAGACTTTCCAGCAGCTGATCCCACCGGTGTTGAAGACATTGGTCACCATGACCATGTTGAAGATGATGCAGTTCTTCCTCAGATCGAGCACCAACAGGTATCATCGCCTGTGCTTACGCATAGCGAACTCATCAGCATTGGTCGTCCTCTGACGCCAATTGCTCAGGATGCATCATGGGCTGATCACCCACAAGCACAAGAGGAAGATGACTTTGAGGCCCAGCCAACTCCAACTCCACAGGCGTCGCCAGCGTTACGCAGGCTTCGCAAAGGACCAAGGCCTCCAGTCTCCGAGTCTGAAGCTAAAGCTGCTGAAGACATTCCGGTTGCATCAGCCGATGAAGAAGAAACCCCAAGAGTTGCTACACCCCCGTCTCACCAAGAAGTTGTTCTCGAGGAGAATGTGACTGTGACCGACCCTCCAGCTCATCAAGTGGAGGTAGAAAATCTTGAGGCTGCCACCACCAACACCAATGAAGCCACTGACGCTGTCATGGCTGAAGCAAATGTGGAGCCTCCACCAACCCAAGAACCAGAAGTCAGTGAAGCAAATGATGCTACTGCTCCTGTTCTTGCGCCTGCTGCTGGTCCTCAGTTTGACTATCATGTTGAGCACAAGCCTCAGGTACAGAAGCCGATTCCAAGGTTGCCCAGGTTTCCAGGTCCTGCATCAGCACCTGGATCCTTCATTATCAACGGCTTCAAAGCAGACAACACTTTCTTCAATAGCTCCAAGAACCCCTACTCAAGGGAAAGAATATCTTCTGATCGGTTCTGGAGCTATCCGCAGCGAAGCTATTACTCCTGCATTCTATGCAATCAAGGTCGCATCTTCCCACATAAGCATCTTGACACCGAAGCCATAGCTAGTCTGCACTGTCTGGAAGAAGCTCTGGATTGCTTCAAAGAGGTTGGATTGTTGCCGTTTGTCACCGACCAAGTGCACTGGAATGAAGAGTTGCTGCTCCAATTCTATGCCACACTTCACATCCGTGGGTACAACAGAGATCCGAAGATTTGGATCCTGGAGTGGATGACAGGAAATGTTCATCACGAAGCCAAAGCCTTTGATATCACTGAGCTCACTGTTCTGCCCACTTCCGGCGATCTATACGAACCTGGCTGTCAGCTTCACAGTGAAGCTATGGAGAGCATCTTTCAGAAGCCTGAACCAAACATGAGTCAGATGCTCAGTATGATGAAGCCCTTGCCACAAGATGCTGCATATCCTAAGGAGTTCTCTGTTCAAGACCTTGAGTATCTACCAAGGACTATCTATCACATCATAAGGCGAACTCTCTGGCCCATCAAAGGACATTCCCCACATGCCAAGCTCGAAGGTGCAATGAAGACTTTGGTCTTCTATAATCTTCATGGCAAATGCTTCAATGCACAATACTTCTTCATCCGCCAACTTGCTGCATCAGGCTCTGATCTTTTTGGCTTGAAGTTCTATGCTCCATGGATAATGCGGCTGATTAAACTCCACTCCGCTATCTCATATCAGCCATCTGCTCGCAATCATCGGATCTTTCTGCCTTATGTGGATATGTCCGTTGAAGCTATTTATCCTGAGCCTGCCAAGGAGCCTCTTAGTCTTCAGAATGCGGAGCATCAAAGTTTCTCTCAGAACATTGAAGGAGTTGAAGCAGTCACCCGTGTTTATCCTCTGGCTAGAACTACACGTGCACCTCATCGTGCCCTTACTGAAGCCACCGAAAGCACTATTGGCCAACGACCCAAGAAGCGATCTCGTGTTCTCAACGACTGAGAGCTTCTGGTGGCTCTTCATCAGAAACAGGATAGGCATCATGACTGGCTGAAGCGCCAAATGCAAAGCCTCTTGGTGCATGTCAATCGCATTCGCAATCTTGCCACCAAGAATGCCTTTGTTGCCCGTGAAACCTCTCGATGCACATGGAAAGGGCTGACGCTTATGTGCTCTAAAGATGATCTTCAAGAGGATGGCTTCTCTGAACGCTTCAAGTTTGACTCCACACCTCCTTGAAGGGCAGTGCTGCGACGAACTCCATCTCTTGAAGACTCTGAGTTCTCTTCCTCTACGGCAACTGTGAATGCCAGAGTGATCGAGGACGAAGACGATGCTACTTCACCGCCCCCTTCTTCAGCACGCTTCCACACTGCTCCAAGTTCTTCTGCACCGCCGAACATCACTGATGACCCTGCTGCTTCACCTACTCTTCATGGGAACGAGTAGATGCTCTATGTCTTCAAACCTTTTTGGTCCTTACTGACGAAAGGGGGAGAAGCATATGGGTTTGGTAGTCTTCAAGCGGGTCCATATGGGCGGTTGCTTTATATTTTGCCTAGTGTTTACAACTCTCGTTTTGATACATTTGGTTCTTTGAGTTGTAACACTTAAACAAGATGGTCGTCTGCTACTTATTTGCTACCTTGGGATGCGATGATAAATTCCGCATGTGCGACGATAAATTCCGCACTTAGATCATTTTGCAGACGTCCATTTTCCATTATGCATGTCATTATCTTCACATACCTTCACATGCATAGTGGATTGTCATCATAGGTTGAAGAGGATCTCCACAAGTACAACCTGCCATGTGCATTTGCATTCCAAAAGCAAATTACTTATATGCACATCTTCAGGGGGAGCCCTTACAACTTATGAAGACAATTCCTTATCCTTTACAATTTCACATATTATATTCCCCGTTGAAAACTTCAACTAGTTTGTCATCAATCACCAAAAAGGGGGGAGATTGTAAGTGCATCTAGTGCCACCCCTAGTTGGTTTTGGAGTATTGACGACAAACCTAGTTGAGGGACTAATGTGTTTGTGAGAATTGCAGGATAACATAGGTAGAAGTCCCTCATTGATTCGGTTTTCCTACCAGAGATGACCCCTAAAATGTGTGAAGACATTGATGTCAAAGGTGGTATGTGAAGATATTCACATTGAAGACTATGACAAGAGAAGACGTCGCATGAAGCATATGGAGCTCGAAGACTTAGATCTTTCGTAGTTCTTTTTCTTCTTTATTGAGTCATAGGAACCACCATACTGTTAAGTGGGGTCCAAGAGAACCAGTCA
Source organism: Triticum monococcum (assembly GCA_034509565.1). NCBI lineage: Eukaryota > Viridiplantae > Streptophyta > Magnoliopsida > Poales > Poaceae > Triticum > Triticum monococcum. The sequence goes on along the minus strand of CM067841.1, from coordinate 164,697,151 downwards.
GAATGACTGAAGTGATGCTTAACCAAAACCTATGTCTTCGAGTGAAGACTATGAGAGCAAATCTTGTCCAGAATCGGACAAGTCAGCTTTGCTTGTAGCCCAAGTAAAGTTACTGTGTGTGTTTGAAATCTGACCGTTGGAACACGTGTCAGTTCCTTAGTGACCCAGGGTCATTTCGGAAAAATCAGGTCGGGTTTCCTAGTGGCTATAAATAGCCCACCCCCTACAACCATAAACGGTTGGCTGCTCAGAGTTAGAGTACGGCTTTTGTCGTTTGAGAGCAACCCACCTCGAAGCCCTTGAGAGAGAATTCCTTGCGAGGATAAAGCCCTAACCACCCAGAGCCAAAGATGTGTTAGGCATCACCTAAGTCTTCCTGTTTGTGTGATCTGAAGACTTATTACACTTGAGGACTGTGAATCCTCCAGCCGGTTAGGCATCACGTTCTGAGCATCCAAGAGCCATTGTGGATCGCCGGTGAACGAAGTCTGTGAAGGTTTGGGAGTCTACCTTGAAGACTTACTAGAGTAATTGGGCGAGGTCTCTATGACCTTAGCTCAAGGGGAATACGGTGAGGACTGGGTGTCCTGAGCTGCGTGTTCAGGACTGGGTGTCCGGGACTGTGTGTCCTCAGGTTTAAATACCTAGCCGCCCTAACCAGACGTATAGTTTTCACAGCAACTGGAACTGGTCTAACAAATTATTGTCTTCAACGAGTCACTGGTTTCATCCTTCCCTTTACTTACTGTTCGTCCTTGTGAAGTCGTTGTATGATTGCATTATCTTTTGTCTTCACTGAGTGACTGCTTGATCTGATTGTCTTCATAATATCTTCCTACCTGATGCTTACTACCTAGCTGCTGTTAGTCATTGTGCTTTCACTTCATTGAATACTTGACTATGGCTTGCCTAGTGTAGTCTACCTTCCGCTGCATGGTAATAGGTTTATTTCTATCGTTTGTCTTCGAAACTTCCATGTTTTGAAGACTTTAATAAAAATCGCCTATTCACCCCCCCCCCCCCCCCTCTAGTCGATATAACGCACTTTCAGCTCTGTTTGTTATTCTCCATATATATGTCCGTGGGTGAGCTCACAGAAGGGTGGTAGAGTACACGTCAAAGATAAAATCATCTGAAACTCATTTTCTCAGCCTGGATCCGGCCCCCGAAATGTTGTCGATGCCGATGAAGAGGGTGATGGACGCGTACCACGTTTAGTTGTGGTCGTTTTGGCGGGTGATGGAGCTCAAATGGAGTTCGTATGGCCAAATTGTGTTCCTTTTGTGGATACAACATCCGGGGACGGCCCGTGAATACAACTTTCAGCGTAAGTTGATCGCGCTGACGAGCCATCTTGCACCATTCAGGGTGCCCTATAAATTTCCGTGTGCAAAAATATAATGGGGAAGAGCCGTTCTGTACTTTATCATTTAAGAATAATGCATCTGCCAGCGAGAAAGTGAGGGTGGTAGCGGGTAGGGTGGTAGACCATGTAAAGCATGAATTCTTGGAGTTCGATGCAACAAAGAGCCTCCTCCTTCTGTCCTGACTAAACCTGTAGTCTTTCCAGTTTGAAAATGGAAGGATGACGCATTGCTCTACATGTTATAGTCCATATATCCGTCCATGGGTGAGCTCACAGAAGGGTGGTAGAGTACACGTCAAAGATAAAATCATCTGAAACTCATTTTTTCAACCTGGATCTGGCCACCGAAATCTTGTTGATGCCGACGAAGAGGGTGATGGATGCGTACCTAGTTTCGTTGTGATCGTTTTGGCGACCTATGGAGCTCAAACAGAGTTCGTATGGCCAAATTGTGTCCTTTTGTGGATACAACATCCGGGGACGGCCCGTGAATGCAACTTTCAGGGTAAGTTGATCGCACCGATGAGCCATCATGCACCATTTGGGATCCCCTGTAGTTTTCCCTGTGCATAAACGTTATGGGGAAGAGATGTTATGTACTTTATCATTTAAGAATAGTGCATCTTCTGGTGAGAAAGTGAGGATGGTAGTGGGTAGGGCAATAGACCATGTAAAGCATGAATTCTTGGATTTCGATGTAACGAAGAGCCTCCTCCTTTTGTACTGACTAAACCTGTAGTATTTCCGGTTTGGAAATAGAAGGATGGTGCATTGCTCTATATGTTATTGTCCATATATCTGTCCGTGGGTGAGCTCACAGAAGGGTGGTAGAGTACACGTCAAAGATAAAATCATCCAAACTCATTTTTTCAACCTAGATCCGGCCCCCAAAATGTTGTCGATGCCGAAGAAGAGGGTAATGGACGCGTACTACATTTAGTTGTGATCGTTTTGGCGAGTGATGGAGCTCAAATGGAGTTCGTATGGCCAAATTGTGGTCCTTTTGTGGATACAACATCGGGGGACGGCCCGTGAAATCAACTTTCAGGGTAAGTTGATCACTCTAACGAGCCATCTTGCACCATTCGGGATGCCCTATAATTTTTTGTGTGCATAAACATAATAAGGACGAGCTATTCTGTACTTTATCATTTAAAGAATAATCCATCTGCTGGTGAAAAAGTGAGGGTGGTGGCGGGGTGGGCGATAGAGCATGTAAAGCATGAATTCTCGGGTTTCGATGCAACGTAGAGCCTCCTCCTTCTGTCCTGACTGAACCTATAGTCATTCTGGTTTGAAATGGAAGGATGGGCATTGCTATATATGTTATTGTGCATATATCTATCCGTGGGTGAGCTTACAGAAGGGTGGTAGAGTAGATGTCAAAGATAAAATCATCTGAAACTCAGATTTTGAACCTGGATCCGGCCCCCAAATTGTTGTCGACGCCGACGAAGAAGGTGATGGATGCGTACCATGTTTAGTTGTGATAGTTTTGGCGGGTGATGGAGCTCAAATGGAGTTCGTATGGCCAAATTGTGTCCTTTTGTGGATATACCATCCGAGGACGGCCCGTGAATACAAATTTCAGGGTAAGTTGATCACTCTAACGAGCCATCTTGCACCATTCGGGATGCCCTATAATTTTTTGTGTGCATAAACATAATAAGGACGAGCTATTATGTACTTTATCATTTAAAGAATAATCCATCTGCTGGTGAAAAAGTGAGGGTGGTGGCGGGGTGGGCGATAGAGCATGTAAAGCATGAATTCTCTGGTTTCGATGCAACGAGGAACCTCCTCCTTCTGTCCTGACTGAACCTGTAGTCTTTCCAGTTTAAAAATGGAAGGATGGTGCATTTCTCTATATGTTGTTGTCCATATATATGTCCTTGGGTGAGCTAACAGAAGGGTGGTAGAGTACACATCAAAGATTAAATCATCTGAAACTCGGTTTTTGAACTTGGATCTGGCCCCCGAAGAGTTGTCGAAGCCGGCGAAGAAGGTGATCGATGCGTACCATGTTTAGTTGTGATCGTTTTGGCGGGGGATGGAGCTCAAATGGAGTTCGTATGGACAAATTGTGTCCTTTTGTGGATACAACATCCGAAGACGGCCCGTGAATACAAATTTTAGGGTAAGTTAATCGCGCCGATGAACCATCTTGCACCATTCGAGATGCCCTGTAATTTTCCCTGTGCATAAACGTAATGGGGAAGAGCTGTTATATAGTTTATCATATAAATAATAATGCATCTGCTGGTGAGAAAGTGAGGGTGGTAGCGGGTAGGGCGATAGACCATGTAAAGCATGAATTCTTGGGTTTCAATGCAACGAAGAGCCTCCTCCTTCTGTCCTGACTGAACCTGTAGTCATTATGGTTTTAAATGGAAGGATGGGCATTGCTCTATATGTTATTGTCCATATATCTATCCGTGGGTGAGCTCACAGAAGGGTGGTAGAGTAGTTGTCAAAGATAAAATCATCTGAAAGTTGGTTTTTGAACCTGGATCCGACCCCCCAAATTGTTGTCGACGCCGACGAAGAAGGTGATGGATACGTACCATGTTTAGTTGTGATAGTTTTGGCGGGTGATGGAGCTCAAATGGAGCTCGTATGGCCAAATTGTGTCCTTTTGTGGATACACCATCCGAGGATGGCCCGTGAATACAAATTTCAGGGTAAGTTGATCGTGCCGACGAGCCATCTTGCACAATTCGGGATGCCCTGTAATTTTCCATGTGCATAAACACAATGGGGAAGAGTTTTTATGTACTTTATCATTTAAGAATAATGCATCTGCTGGTGAGAAAGTGAGGGTGGTAGCGGGTAGGGCGATAGACCATGTAAAGCATGAATTCTTGGGTTTCGATGCAACGAAGAGCCTCCTACTTCTATCCTGACTAAACCTGTAGTCTTTCCGGTTTGAAAATGGAAGGACAGTGCATTGCTCTATTTGTTATTGTCCATATATTTGTCCGTGGGTGAGCTCACAGATGGGTGGTAGAGTGCATGTCAAAGATAAAATCATCCGAAACTCATTTTCTCAACCTGGATCCGGCCCCTGAAATGTTGTCGATGCCGACAAAGAGGGTGATGGACGCGTACCATATTTAGTTGTGATCGTTTTTGCGGGTGATGGAGCTCAAATAGAGTTTGTATGGCCAAATTGTGGTCCTTTTGTGGATACAACATCGGGGGACGGCCCGTGAAATCAACTTTCAGGGTAAGTTGATCGCTTTGACGAGCCATCTTGCACCATTCAGGATGCCCTATAATTTTTTGTGTGCATAAACATAATGAGGAAGAGCTCTTATGTACTTTATCGTTTAAAGAATAATGCATCTGCTGGTGAAAAAGTGAGGGTTGTAGCAGGGCGGGTGATAGAGCATGTAAAGCATGAATTCTCGGGCTTCGATGCAACGAAGAGCCTCCTCCTTCTGTCCTGACAGAACCTGTAGTCTTTCCGATTTGAAAATGGAAGGATGGTGCATTGCTCTATATGTTATCGTCCATATATCTATCTGTGTGTGGCTCACAGAAGGGTGGTAGTGTACACGTCAAAGATAAAATCATCTGAAACTCGGTTTTTGAACCCCGGATCCGGCCCCCGAAGAGTTGTCGAAGCCAACTAAGAAGGTGATGGATGCGTACCATGTTTAGTTGTGATCATTTTGGTGGGTGATGGAGCTCAAACGGAGTTCGTATGGCCAAATTTGTGTCCTTTTGTGGATACAACATCTGGGGACGGCCCGTGAATACAACTTTCAGGGTAAGTGATGAGGACATGGCTACCACAGTTACACCCATATCCCCTGCTGTTTTACCTCTTAGAACAATTGCTACAGCTCGCATACGCCAATTCAATTATCAGGTACTTTCGTTTCTTGGTAATGTTTCTAGTGTTCATGAGAATATGATGCTGCCTAATATAGATACATTTGTGTTGCTTGCAATTGAAGGGCCTAGCACGGAGAAGAAGGATGAACATTGGATCATGGTCAAGCACAGAGATGAAGGTGCGTCCGAAGAGAACATGAATGGAGGTTCAAGTGGAGATTTCCGGACATTGAAGCCACCATGATGACATACAACAAGATGGACGAAATATATAAGATGGCATTTTATAAATTTCGTCCATAGCTTATTATTGATGTTGCGCCACCTTATTTTTGGGCCACGCCCATGTAATTTCGGAATACTACTTCATAGGCTGTTTTTAGAGTCCATATTGTAGGGGAAACAAACCGGGAGGTATTTTCGTCCCACCTTGCCAAGGGTGGACAAAATCCCCTCTCTTTTCCTCTATAACTATAGCCCTTAAGGCATCGTTTAGACTTGGGATTTTTTAGTTAAAAGTTAGCCAACACAACTTCGTGTACTTCATTTTTGTCCAACGACCAGACCAAAACCGCTTTCCGATCCCCACCTTTATCAATACTTCATCCATATTTGCAATATTCAGATTGCTTTTATCATATTCTTGCTTGTTCTTCGTTTGCATGCAGGAATGGACCTTCGTGGTTAGGCTGGTCGTGCTTCCCGCATCATCGGTAACCTCACGGAGATTGGTTTAGTGATTGCTAAGGCGCAAGATCGTGCATGTTAGTAGTCGGATCGTCTGAGTCGTCTCCACCAAATCGATACTTATCATCTCATCGAAAAATCGGGACACCCTCGCCTCTATTAGGTGGTATCAGTTTTCAGGTTGCTCGGTGAGATTTTCCAGTTTTCCATAGTTTAGATTGCATCTGTTTTTCATAACTAGAGTTCAAGAAAGAGCCACACAAAAATAATTGTAGATTAGTTCATCCGTGTCCCAGACGGTTTGAACCTTTCGCTATTATCACTTACTTTTTGCATTGATGAATATTCGATTGCATCGTGTGTCAAGTTGCTTGTTTTAGTGTCTAGATTGTTAGAGTTTCGAGTTCTAGTCACATTTTGTTCACACCGCTTTCACCAACACCTTCATCTTGTTCATCGCCATCTTCCGTTGTCATATTTTTTTCCGCCGCTGCCGCCATCCATCCGCTGCTGTAGTTCGTCGTTGTCTTGAAGCATATTTCATCTTGTGGAAGAAAGAAGTTGAGATCAGAAGACACTTGTTTCCCACGAAGGAGTACTAGTTGGTTTGGGTTTGCAAAAAAAGAAAAGAGAAAATCACGTGGCCCCTCTCGTGGAAGAAAGAGTTGAGATCTGGGTTCGGTTTCCAAGGTGAATACTATCTATTTGATTCCTTCCTACCTAAAAAAAGGAGACCATGTTTGGAAAGGAATAACATGCTGATTGCTTGGACGTTTTGAAGAAAAGGAAAGAAATAAACAGGATATTTGTTGCCTTGACTAGATGATCTCGTTGGAGAAATAGAAGGAAAAAAATAATTAGGTCGGTTACCAAATAAAAAAGGGAAGCCAACCACGGAATAGGAATGAGACCTGTTTGTTTCGAAAGAAGTCAAAAAAATATAGGGAGAAAGAGAGACCAGATCGGTAGCGATTTGGGACGTGATCCCCTCCCACGATTGGTTGTGTTACTTTGGAAGTAAATTACAACAAAAAGGAAGTCTGAACCGAAAAAGAAAAGGAAGGGACTTATTCCGTTGAGATTTCTAAGGGAAATAAAATATTGTGTGTGCGGCTGAAGTTAAAAGGAAAGTTAGTAGCGCATCTTCCTATGATTGGTAGGTTTGGACCAGTTTAAAAAAACAAGTGCAGATCTGGTTTTCGGTTGGAGAGTTCACATTGAGAAAAAACACTGCTGATATTTTGGAAAGTTGGATCAGCTGCTGATTTGGAATCTTTTTGCAGAGGAAAGTTGGGACGTGTCAAAAGGAAAGAAGTCAAGAAAAGATACCTACCAGATTTTGTTCGGATCCACGCCAAGAAAAGAAAAAAAAGGCATAGTGCGCTGCTGTTTTGGGAGGAGTTTGATAGGACGGTTTGCGCACAAAAAAAGGGTAAAAGTCTACACGTAAATCAAGCCGAGGTGGCTGTTGTTTGGCATGAGAGTTGGTTGTTTCCACGTGAAGTTATTTTTGCGGAGAGAGATTAAAGGAAGAACAAAACAGAATATCCTCGCACATTGGAGAGTTTGACTTGAAAAAAAATAGAGAGCAAATTGGGAGAAGTGTAGACAGAAGCAAAAAACTAACGTGTTCTCTTTTCCCAAAATCTAAAAAGTGGCCGCGCGCTAATGGACAAGAACGAGCGGCCGGGCTTCCTAGCCATGCATGAGTTGTTTTTTTTTCTACTAGTGCATGTCGTTATCAGCATTTAATGTGTTTACACTAGTTAATATGATTTAAAAGAAACAACTTCACGTACAATTATTTTGGTTTTCCGAATTTTTAAAAAGTCATATCTTTCAAACCGCGCGTCGGAATTCAGATCCGTCTTTACTGTTAAATTCTTTGCGACGAGATCTTTGAAACTAGATCCCGCATAAGTATGTTTCGACAAAATTTTGTTGATGCAAACTTTCGTGCTATATTGTGCAACTTCAGTACTGCTTTGTGCAACTTTAATACTGCATGATGCAATTTTTTTCAAACCCAGTTTTTTGGAACTACATCCACAATAGTTGTAGTTGCACACATAGTAGTCCTAGTTGGCAGGACACTAGTTACACACACATATACTCAGTTGGAGCTGCATCCACAGAGTTGCACGATCTGGTCCGCATAGTCGCATATGAATTGTCATAACTTGTAATGTAGTCTAGTTGCACACACATTGATGTTTAGTTGGCATGTAACGTAGTCTAGTTGCGCACACATTGATGTTTAGTTGGCAGGACACTAGTTGCACACACATATGCTTAGTTGGCTTGTAATTTAGTCTAGATGCACACGTATTGATGTTTTAATTGGCAGGATACTAGTTGCACACACATATGCGCAATTGACGTGGCAATGTAGTCTAGTTACAAGCAAATTAATATTTAGTTGGCAGGACTAGTTACACACATATCTGCTCTGTTGGCGTGGCAATGTAGTCTGGTTGCATACGCATTGATGTTTAGTTGGCAGGTCTGTTGGCACAAACATATGCTCAGTTGGTGCGGCAATGTAGTCTAGTTGCACACACATTGATGTTTAGTTGGCAGAAGACCTATTGGCATGCGCATATGCTTAGTTGGCGCGGCATGTACTCTAGTTGCACACATATTGATGTTTAATTGGCAGGAAGACTAGTTCGTCGAAACATCCCCATATGGGATCTACTTTTGAAGAGCACGTCGTGAGGATTCCAACGCTGAAAACAGATTTTAATTCCGAAATGCGATCTAAAAGTTATGACTTTTTAAAATTTTGAAAACTTAAAATAAATGCGTTCATATCTGTTCACATGTTTACTTTTATAGTAAATTTTTAGTACGTGGTACTTTTTCTAATTAGAATTGTTTTATTAATTGGAAGAGACAAATTATTACCTTTTATGAATTAAGAACTAAAATTGTCTATTTTAGATCGGCCGCTCGGAACGACTAGTGAGTAGCTGGCCGCTCGCTGGATCGGTCCTTCTCTTTTTATTCGGTTGGACGGTTGACTTTGCATAGGAATTAAAAAAACATGAGAAGTCTGGTTGGAGGAGTATACATACGTGTTGGTGTGGGAATCATTGACATTGGAGATTGTGCTGCAAGTAACACAACATCCGGAAAAAAAGGAGCAGAAAAAATGGGTTGTGTGCAGCACTACCGAGAGATAGATTTTTAGGAAAAAAAATAAGAGTACACATTACCTACTGTTTGTCTTGATCCCAGCTATTTCAGGTCAACCAATTCAATATGTCCATTTTTTCTGGTAGCATCCTGCTTTTACATCCACATAGGTCCGCCAGGTTATTACGTGAATCCTTCTGTGTCTTAGGCTCGCGTCTCTAATACAGTCTCGCCTAGGGCCAACACTCGACCACTTTGAGCGAATTTTCAGCTTTCATTAACTATTCTGATTGTAGCATTTTTCCCACACATATAAAGCCAACCCAACTCTACATATTTCTACACTATGTATACGCCTGTTCATCTGGCAATCGCTTTATCAACTTTTGAAGTTATTTGACACCGCTGGTTGCCGGTCACCTCCTGCTGCATGATAAGAACTTGTAAGACTTTGATTTGCTATACTGTGAGCATTTTATTACCACTTCCCAGTCATTCATCGGAACATTATTTTTGGATTTTGTTTTTTTGTTTCTACTAATCATGACAGGATCTAGAGTCAATTCATGGGCTTTGTCGATCGCGGGAGACGTGCCACCACCTATGCAAATATCACAACCGTCACGAGAGGTGCACAAACATCTAGATGCACATGATCAGGTTAATGTTTCTATACCACCATTTAATGTCCGTTTTAGACCTGCTTTATATATTGAATGGGAGTTCGACATAAATAATATATTTGCTTCCCATAATTTTGATGAACACAAAAAACTTAAGGTTGCGGTTGGTTCTTTCACCGGTTATGCTTTAGTTTGATGGAGTGAATATTGTAGGTTACACCCTGATTATATACCTACTACTTGGGATGATTTGAAACTTGCCATGAGACATACACTTGTCCCCGCTTATTATACTCATGACATGATGAAAAAGTTGCAACATTTAAAACAAGGTAGTGACACCGTAACGAAATATTATGATGATTTACAAACTATCTTGTTGCATTCCTCTTTAGAAGAAAGTGAAGAAGATTTTATGGATAGATTTTAGGGAGGATTAAACCATGACATTCAGGAAATACTAATTCATGAAACATGTTATCCTATGGAATGTTTGTTTCGTCTTGCTTCCAAAGCTGAACAAGAGATAACAAGACATGTTGCCCACAAGATAAACAAGTGGAAGGTGCAAATCCCAAGAGTTGTGACTATTGTTCCTTCCACCACTGCATCTCCTATGACAACACCATGCATTGTTGAGAGCACTACATCACCTCCACCATGTGACGTGTCGACACCTAGAGTGCCTACATCATCTTTGTTGATCATAAGAGGTAATGACAAAGGTACCGATCTTCCACCTCCACATGAGTATGATGAATGCCTTGTCAGTTTAAATGAACCATGCGATGAGCTACCCACTACTTTGATCACACCAACTATTTTAGAGGACTATGTTCATGATTTGACTTTGCCATGTGATCAAACAATTTTGAGTGAACCCATTATATTAACTATTGATGCGAAAGAACCATTTGAATCAGTGAATAAATCAGATTTGGATCAAATACATTTGAAAATAGTTGTGCCAATGTTTAATCATTTTGATATGACCTCTAATCTTGCTGATGGTTTGTCAAGGTTGGGATGGTTTAATGTTGAGCATTGCCAATATTTTGTTATGAATAAGAGCTTCACTTATATGTGCAAACTGAGTTGCAATATTTTCATGCCTTTGACTTCATGTGATAATATATTGGCTTTATATTTCATGACTTTTGAAGGGTGCTATTCTACAACTGTGTCACATGTGCCCCAACTGAGATCGGTAAAAATGGATGACACATACATATACAACGTGTACACCTTGTCACTCTTGTTAGCCACATTTCAGATTAAGCAACGCCGAGGACGGCTTTGTTTTCAAGAAGGGGAGGATGATGAGGACATGGCTACCATAGTTACACCCATATCCCCTGCTGTTTTACCTATTGGAACAATTGCTACAGCTCGCATACGCCAATTCAATTATTAGGTACATTCGTTTCTTGGTAATGTTTCTAGTGTTCATGAGAATATGATGCTGCCTAACATAGATACATTTGTGTTGCTTGCAATTGAAGGGCCTAGCACGAACAAGAAGGATGAACATTGGAGCATGGTCAAGCACGGAGATGAAGGTGCGTCCGAAGAGAACATGAACAGAGGTTCAAGTGGAGATTTCCGGACATTTAAGCCACCATGATGACATACAAGAAGATGTACGAAATATATAAGATGACCTTTTATAAATTTCGTCCATAGCTTATTATTGGTGCTGCGCCACCATATTTTTGGGCCAGGCCCATGTAATTTCGAAATACTACTTCATAGGCTATTTTTAGAGTCCATATTGTAGGGGAAACGAACCAGGAGGTATTTTAGTCCAACCTTGCCAAGGATGAACAAAATCCCCTCTCTTTTCCCCTATAAATATAGCCCTTAAGGCATCGTTTAGACTTGGGATTTGTTTAGTTAAAAGTTAGCCAACGCAACTTCGTGTACTGTGTTTGTGTCCAACGACCAGACCAAGACCTCTTTCAGATCCCCACCTTTATCAATACTTCATCCATATTTACAATATTCAGATTGCTTTTATCATATTCTTGCTTGTTCTTCATTTGCATGCAGGAATGGACCTTCGTGGTCAGGCAGATCGTGCTTCCGACATCGTCGGTAACCTCACGGAGATTGGTTTAGCGATTGCTAAGGCGCAACGTCCTGCATGTTTGTAGTCGAATCGTCTCCACCAAGTCGATACTTATCATCTCATCTAAAGATCGGGACACCCTCGCCTCTATCATTAAGTTGATTGCGCCCATGAGCCATCTTGCACCATTCCGGATGCCCTTTAATTTTCCATGCGCATAAACATAATGGGGAAGAGCTGTTATGTACTTTATCATTTAAGAATAATGCATCTGCTGGTGAAAAAGTGAGGGTGGTAGCGGGGCGGGCGATAGACCATGTAAAGCATGAATTCTTGGGTTTCGATGCAACGAAGAGCCTCCTCCTTCTTTTCGGTTTGAAAATGGAAGGATGGTGCATTGTTGTATATGTTATTATATATCTGTCCATGGGTGAGCTCACAGAAGGGTGGTAGAGTACATGTCAAAGATAAAATCATCCAAAACTCGTTTTTTCAACGTCGATCCAGCCCCCAAAATGTTCTCGATGCCGACGAAGAGGGTGATGAACGCGTACCACATTTAGTTGTGATCTTTTTGGCGAGTGATGGAGCTCAAATGGAGTTCTATGGCCAAATTGTGGTCCTTTTGTGGATACAACATCGGGGGACGACCCATGAAATCAACTTTCAGGGTAAGTTGATCGCTCTGATGAGCCATCTTGCACCATTCGGGATGCCCTATAATTTTTCGTGTGCATAAACATAATGAGGAAGAGCTGTTATGTACTTTATCATTTAAAGAATAATCCATCTGCAGGTGACAAAGTGAGGGTTGTAGCGGGGCGGGCGATAGAGCACGTAAAGCATGAGTTCTCGGGTTTCGATGCAACGAAGAGCCTCCTCCTTCTGTCCTGACTGAACCTGTAGTCATTCCGGTTTGAAATGGAAGGATGGGCATTGCTCTATATGTTATTGTCCATATATCTGTCCGCGGGTGAGCTCACAGAAGGGTGGTAGAGTACATGTCAAACATAAAATCATCTGAAACTCGGTTTTCGAACCTGGATCCGGCCCCCGAAGAGTTGTCGACGCCGACGAAGAAGGTGATGGACGTGCACCACATTTAGTTGCGATGGTTTTGGCGGTTGATGGAGCTCAAATGGAGTTCGTATGGCCAAATTGTGTCCTTTTGTGGATACAACATCCAGGGCTGACCCGTGAATACAAATTTCAGGGTAAGTTGATCGCACCGACGAGCCATCTTGCACCATTCGGGATGCCCTGTAATTTTCCATGTGCATAAACATAATGGGGAAGAGTTGTTAAGTACTTTATCATTTACACATCAAAGATGAAATCATATGAAACTCATTTTTTCAACCTGGATCCGGCCCCCAAAATGTTGTCGATGCCGACGAAGAGGCTGATGGACGCGTACCACGTTTAGTTGTGATCGTTTTGGCGGGTGATGGAGCTCAAATGGAGTTTGTATGGCCAAATTGTGGTCCTTTTGTGGATGCAACATCGGGGGACGGCCAGTGAAATCAACTTTCAGGGTAAGTTGATCGCACCGATGAGCCATCTTGCACCATTTGGGATGCCCTGTAATTTTCCATGTGCATAAACATAATGGGGAAGAGCTGTTATGTACTTTATCATTTAAGAATAATGCATCTGCTGATGAGAAAGTGAGGGTGGTAGCGGGTAGGGCGATAGACCATGTAAAGCATGAATTCTTGGGTTTCGATGCAACGAAGAGCCTCCTCCTTCTGTCCTGACTAAACCTGTAGTCTTTCCGGTTTGAAAATGGAAGGATGGTCCATTGCTCTAAATGTTATTGTCCATATATCTGTCCATGGGTGAGCTGACAGAAGGGTGTTAGAGTACACATCAAAGATAAAATCATCTGAAACTCGGTTTTTGAACCTAGATCCGGACCCAGTAGAGTTGTCGATGCGACGAAGAAGGTGATGGACGCGTTCCACATTTAGTTGTGATCGTTTTGGCGGGTAATGGAGCTCAAATGGAGTTCATATGGCCAAATTATGGTCCTTTTGTGGATACGACATCCAGGGATGGCCTGTGAATACTACTTTCAGGGTAAGTTGATCGCGCTGACGAGCCATCTTGCACCATTCGTGATGCACTATAATTTTCGGTGTGCATAAACACAATGGGGAAGAGCTGTTATGTACTTTATCATTTAAGAATAATGCATATGCTGGTGAAAAAGTGAGGGTGGTAGCGGGTAGACCATGTAAAGCATGAATTCTTGGGTTTCGATGCAACGAAGAGCCTCCTCCTTCTGTCCAGACTGAACCTGTAGTCTTTACGGTTAGAAAATGGAAGGATGGTGTTGTTGGGTGAAACCCTAAGATGGATCTTTTCACACTTGGAGGGGGAATTGGATGAACACCAAGAAACCACAAAGAGGAAATCACTCCAACAATACTCAATTACACATCCACTAGAATAGAAACACAAGATCCACAGGTCACAATCGCAATTATAGGAAAGATACAATGGATAAGTTCTTCTCACTCCTAGGAGATGAGGTCTTGATGATGGTAGTCTTTTCCAAGATGGAGGTCTTGATATCCACGAGTGGATCTCCTCCAAAGAGGCCCTGATCTCCAATGGAGGTGGTAGAAGGAGCAAAGCTCTAAAATTCTCATCTATGTCTTTCCTAACCCTAAACATGACCCTAGGTACGAATTATATAGGCTTGGGTAGGTAGGGGACGAAGTGGATATGAAGTGGAGGCCTAACAGCCCGCATCAGCCGGCCATCCTGTAGGGCCCGTGCGCATGGGGTAAGTCGGGCCCGTGCGCATGGCGGTCCCGTGTGCACGGTACACGCCCATGCACATGGGGTGCTTCAACGCTAACTCCCTGGATGGTCCATGGGCACGGGGTCTCGGGGGCCCATGCGCACGGGGTCGCCAAGGACTTCCTGTCCAGCTGTTGTAGTGCTCCGTCTTGCTCCGCGTGGCCTTGGGGTGGTCCTCCTTTTCCTTGGTGATGCTCCTGAGCTTCTTGGTAGTGTTCCTCTTTGTACCTAATGAGGCATAGCATATTTTGGTGAGGTAGCAACCAAGTTCCATTGGTGTCCATAGGCATATCAAGTAGGAAGGAGTTCACCTCGGTTTACATAGCACGCGCTCTAGCTCTTGTCATGGGTCCTCGTGGGGCTTGATGTGTTGGTGTAGAATCCATGGGGATGATGGAAGGATGCTCCGCATCATATCCCCGCCCCTTGGGAGAGATCCATGCACGGATCACGATCTTCATCACCATGGTACTTGGCCAAGTCTTTGACGTTGAAGATGTCGCTTACATTGTACTTATCGCATGGGATGTCAATCTTGTAAGCGTTGTCGTTGTAGCGTGCTAGCACCTTGAAGGGCCCGTCGGCTCCAGGTTGTAGCTTTGACTTGCGCTCGTTGGGGAAGCAGAACTTGCAAAGGTGATGATGAGTACATCAATACCATTGTTACACCCACAGCCCCTACTGCTACATATACTGGACCAATTACTAGAGCTCGTGCACGCCAATTAAATTATCAGGTACTTCCGTTTCTTGGTAATGATTCTAATGTTCATGAGAATATGATGCTGCCTAAATTGGATACATTTGTTTTTCTTACAAATGAAGGGCCTGCCATGGATAAGAGGTATGAACACTGGAGCAAGACCAAGCATGGAGATGATGGCATGCGCAAGGGGAACAAGAACGGAGTTATAAGTGATGATTTCAGGACTTTGAAGCCAGCATAATGAGTGCATGAAGCCTTGGACGGAATACACAGGATGCCACTTCATAAATTTCATCCAGAGGCTATTCTAGGTGTTGCATCACCTTATTATTGGGCAAAGCCCATGTAATTTCAAAATACATAAGTATAGGCTATTTTTAGAGTCCGTATGTGTGGGGAAACAAGAGATAGGGTTGGTTTCGGACCCCTCCCCCAAGGGCCACGAAATTCCCCCTCTTCCTCCATATATACAGCCCTTAGGGCACCGTTTAGACTTTGGGTTTTGTTTAGATTAAAAGTTCGCCATAGTTGCAACTTCGCGTACTTCGTTTGTGTTCAACGACCAGACCAAGACCTCACAGAACCCCACCTTGATCAATAAAGCTTTCATCTTATATTCGCAATATCCAGATGGCAATCTTAGTTTCTTGGTTGTTCTTGTTTTGCTTGCAGGAAATAGACCTTCGTGGTCAGGTTGATCGTGCTCCGGCGTGGTCAATAACATCTCGGAGTTGGTTTAGCGATTGCTAAGCCGCGACGTCCTCTCACGTTCGTAGTCGGATCATCAAAGTCGACTTAAAGCAATATCCATCATCTCATCGAAAGACGGTACAGCTTTGCCTCTATTAACTGGTATCAGATTTTGAGATTGCTCGGTGAGATTTTCCACTTTTTGTAGTTTAGATCGAGTCTGTTCTTCAAACCTATAGTCCATGAAAAAGCCAAAAAAATAGGGTTAGTTCATCATATCCGAACCAATATAAGCCTTTGCATAATCTTTTTAGAGTTTTGCTTTGTTGAATTTACGCTTGCATTGTCGTGTCGAGTTGCTAGTCTTAGCGTCTCGCACCTTAGACTTTCGAGTTTTGGTCACAGGTTTTCACGTCGCCGCCACACCATCATCATCGCCACCGCCATATACCATCACCAAATATCCACTACCAATCAGAGTCCATATACATCCACCGCATATCTGCCACCAATCCGAGTCATATATATCCATTAGGTCACCATCACGCCAATCCGAGTCCACCTCCACCATAGATTCGCCACCAGTCCGTGCTCCACCGCCCATCATATACCATCATCACCAGTCCGAGTTCCACCTGATTCATCTCCGCCGCCAGTCCTAGTCCAAGTCTAGTATTTGTTCCTTTATTTTTGAGTTCCAGATCACTTGATACTACGAGTCGTGACCAAGTCAGACTCCCCAACTTCCGGGCCACCCGCAGTAGAAAAATAGTTCCAAACTAAAAAAACTAAGTCTGGAAAATTCTAGCTAGGCAGTTTTTAGACCATTTGTAGTCTTTTTCGGAAAAAATTTGTTGCGGAGCAAAATAAAGAGGGAAAAAAGTGCAAAAAAAAGAAAAAAAATAGAGTGTGCGTTTCCCTTGTTTTCGTGCAACGCCGTGATTTTGTTAGTGTTATAGGCTCGCGTCTCTAGCACGGTCTAGCCTGGGACCAGCACAGTACCGTCGTTGAGCATTTATTCAACTTTGCATCTCTGAATTGATTATGGCTGACCCTTTTTGCTACCATATTATAAACTTCCCAGCTCCACATACATCAACATCGTGCGTTTGACTCTCCCTAGTAATCGCTCTATCCAAGCTTTGAGAGTTTTGACTACAATAGTTGTCGATCGCCACCTACTGCTGGGTAAGAACTGGTAAGAATTTGAGATTTGCTTGACAGATTTGTGACACCCCACCACCACCACTTCCATGTAGTCTATAGGATCATATTCTTGTCTGTTTCTGTTGCTGCTATCTATGGCAGGACCACTTGCCGACAAGATTGACTGGGAGAACATGACGAACAAGGAGCTTCATGATAAGTTTCAGCAAATGATGGGTCAACAAGTGGAAGACGTGATGGCCAGCTTTGGAAAGGCAATGGAGAAGATGGATGACTTTGAGAAGACAATTGACACCAAGTTGGACGCCAAGTTTGATGAAGTACTCAAACGTCTCCCACAACCACCTCCATGCCGCGATACAGTCAGGCGAGTACATCGTGTTCCTCTTGAGCCAGGACAAACATCTGGTGCCGCTGCTACTGCTGTTGATGCTTCTGTAGCTCCTGCTGCTACTGCAGAGGTGGAGGACTATCACAAGGATGAGGTTGATCAAAATCAAAACTACGTGCAACCACCAGCACCACCGCCACCAGGTTGTCCTCATGCTTATAATCGCAACGGTAGGGTTGCACCACCACCTCAGGTATGAGATTATGACCATATTCCTAAACTAAAATTGAATATTCCACCATTTGAGGGTAGATACATTCCTGATGTATATCTTACTTGGGAATTAGAAACAGAACAACGTTTCACATGCTTACAATATCCCAAGGATGGACATGTTGCTGTTGTTGTTTGTGAATTCACTAGTTTTGCTTCTATTTGGTGGTTTGAACATTGTAGATTATATCATATTCCAGCTATTTGGGCTGCTTTGAAAACTGTGATGCGTACTCATTGGGTTCCACCATATTATCAACATGAATTGCTTAAAAAATTGCAGCATTCAAGACAAGGAAAAAATTCTGTAGAGGAATATTATTAGGAATTGCAAACTGGTATGATTAGATGTGGTATTGTTGAGGATAATGAAGCTATGCTTGTGCGTTTTATGGGTGGATTAAATAAAGAGATTCAGACCATTTTAGAGTATAAGGAATATAATAATATCACTCGTTTATTCCATCTTGCTTGTAAAGCTAAATGTGAAGTGCAGGATCGACAGGCATTGGTGTGAACTAACTTTTCTGCAGGTCAATCTTCATCATGGACACCGCGTGCATCCTCTACTTCCACTGCATCAGCACCTCTGTCAGCTGCTACCGCCAGCCGTGATACAAGAAAGCAGGCTCAACCACCACTATCTGCCAAGAGCACACCTGCTGGGCCTGCACAAAGCTCTTCTTCTTCCATGGCATCAACAGGGCACACAAGTGATATTATTTGTCGTTGTTGTAAGGGAAGAGGTCATTATGGAAGAGAATGCAAATCTCAGCGTGTGATGATTGCTACCGAGGATGGTGGGTATGAGTCCTCTAGTGACTATGATGAGGAGACTTTGGCTCTTATTATATGTGAAGAACATGCTGGAGATGATTCTGAATATGAGATGCAGTACATGGCTCCTGAAGACACTGACAGGTATGAATGTTTAGTTGCTCAACGTGTTTTGAGTGTGCAACTCACACAAGCTGAGCAAAATCAGAGGCATAATTTGTTTCATACAAAGGCAGTTGTGAAGGAGCGTTCTGTTCGCGTCATCATAGATGGAGGGAGCTACAACAACTTGGCTAGCATAGAGATGGTGGATAAGCTCTCTCTCACCACAAGACCACATTCACATCCTTACTATATCCAATGGTTCAACAACAGCGGCAAGGTTAAGGTAACATGTACTGTTCGTGTGCATTTTAGTATCGCTACATATGCTCATTTTGTTAATTGTGATGTGGTACCCATGCATGCTCCTTATTACTTGGTAGAACATGGCAATTTGATAAAAATTCTGTACACCATGGTAGAAACAATCAGTATACTCTTCTTCATAAGGATAACCATATTACTTTGTTTACTATGTCTCCTGATTCTATTTTGAGAGATGATATTAATAGAGCTCGTAAAGAAAAACAGGAGCAAAATAAGAGTGAAAATCAGATTGTGGCAAAAGAGTTGGAGCAAAAAATGAAGCCTAATAATAAACCATCTACTGTTGCTTCTGAAATTAAATTGAAAATTACATGCTTACTTGCCACCATATATGATATTGATGATCTGGATTTCAGCAAATCTGTTTGCTATGCTTTTGTGTGCAAAGAGGCATTATTTTCATTCGAGGACGTGCCTTCCGCTTTGCCTCCTCATGTCACTAACATTTTGCAGGAGTTCGCTGACGTCTTTCCACAAGACGTGCCACCGGGATTACCACCTATTTGAGGGATTGAGCATCAAATTGACTTAATTCCCGACGCATCATTACCCAACTGTGCACCATACCGTACCAATCCAAAGGAGACGAAGGAGATTATGCGTCATGTACAGGAGCTACTTGGCAAAGGTTATATACATGAATCTCTTAGTCCTTGTGTTGTTCCTATCATTTTAGTGCTGAAAAATGATGGTACACCGTATATGTGTGTTGATTGTAGAGGCATTAATAATATTGCTATTCGTTATCGTCATTCTATTCCTAGGCTAGATGATATGCTTGATGAATTGAGTGGCTCTACAATATTCTCCAAAGTTGATTTGCATAGTGGATACCATCAAATTCGTATGAAATTGGGAGATGAATGGAAAACAACATTTAAACTAAGTTTGGATTATATGAGTGGTTAGTCATGCCTTTTGGGTTAACTAATGCACCTAGTACTTTCATGAGATTAATGAATGAAGTTTTGTGTGCTTTTATTGGACGATTTGTGGTAGTTTACTTTGATGATATATTGATTTATAGTAGATCTTTGGAGGAACATTTGGAACATTTACGTGCTGTTTTTATTGCTCTATGAGGCACATTTAATTGGTAACCTTGGGAAGTGAATGTTTTGCACCGACCAAGTATCTTTTCTTGGCTGTGTTGTTACTCCACAGGGAATTGGAGTTTATAAAGCCAAGATTGAAGCTATTGAGAGTTGGCTGCAGCCCAAAATGGTCACACAAGTGAGGAGTTTTCTTGGACTCGCTGGTTTCTATAGGCGTTTTGTGAGAGATTTTAGCACCATTTCTGCACCTCTCAATGAGCTTACAAAGAAGGATGTGCATTTTGTTTGGGGTACCGCACACGAAGAAGCCTTCACGGTGTTGAAAGATAAGTTGACACATCCCCTTTACTCCAACTTCTTGATTTTAATAAGACTTTTGAGCTTGAATATGATGCTAGTGGAATTGGGTTAGGAGGTGTGTTATTACAAGATGGCAAACCTATTGCATACTTTTCTGAAAAATTGAGTGGGCCTAGTCTGCACTATTCTACTTATGATAAAGAATTATATGCTCTTGTTCGGACCTTAGAAACATGGCAACATTATTTATGGCCCAAAGAATTTGTTATACATCCTGATCATGAATCTTTGAAACACATTAAAGTTCAAGCAAAATTGAACCATAGACATGCTAAATGGGTTGAATTCACTAAGACTTTCCCTTATGTCATTAAATATAAGAAGGGTAAAGAAAATGTTATTGATGATGCATTGTCTCATCGTTGTAATATGCGTTCACAACTTGACTTTAAAATATTTGGTTTGGAGACCATCAAAGATCAATATGTGCATGATGCTGAATTTAAATATGTATTGCAGAATTTTAAAGAAGGGAGAACATGGAACAAGTTTGTCGTTAACGATGGATTTGTCTTTCGTGCTAACAAGCTATGCATTCCAGCTAGCTCCGTTCGTATTTTGTTGTTGCGGGAGGCGCATGGAGGAGGATTAATGGGACACTTTGGCATGAAGAAGATGGAGGATATACTTGCTACACATTTCTTTTGGCCAAACATGAGACGGGATGTCGAGCGTTTTGTTGTTCGCTGCACTACATGTCAAAAAGCTAAGTCAAATATCAATCCTCATGGTTTATATATGCCTTTGCCTGTACCTAGTGTTCCTTGGGAGGATATATCTATGGACTTTGTTTTAGGTTTACCTCGAACAAAGAAGGGGAGGGATAGTATATTGGTTGTCGTGGATAGATTCACGAAAATGGCACACTTTATACAATGTCATAAAAGCGGTGATGCTGTTAATGTTGCTGATTTGTTCTTTCGTGAAAATATTCGCTTGCATGGTCTGCCAAATACTATTGTTTCAGATCGTGATACTAAATTTCTTAGCCACTTTTGGAGATGTTTATGGGCTAAGTTGGGGACTAAACTGCTTTTTAGAACTACTTGTCACCCCCAAACTGATGGACAAGCTGAAGTAGTCAATAGAACATTGTCTACTATGCTTATGGCTGTTTTGAAGAATAATAAGAAAATGTGGGAAGAATGCTTGCCTCATATTGAATTTGCTTATAATCGTTCATTGCATTCTACTACTAAGATGTGCCCTTTTGAAATTGTGTATGGTTTTCTACCTCGTGCACCTATTGATATGTTGCCTCTTCCATCTTTGGAGAAGTATAATTTTGATGCTAAACAATGTGCTGAATTGATCTTAAAAATGCATTAGTTAACTAAGGAAAACATTGAGCGTATGAATGCTAAATATAAATTTGCCAGAGATAAGGGTAGAAAACATGTTGTCTTTGCACCTCGAGATCTTGTTTGGTTACATTTGCATAAGGATAGGTTTCCTAATTTGCGCAAATCAAAGCTAATGCCACGTGATGATGGTCCTTTTAAGGTGTTAGAGAAAATAAATGATAATGCATATAAACTTGAGTTGCTTGCAGATTTTGGGGTTAGTCCCATTTTTAACATTGTAGATTTGAAGCCTTATTTGGCTGAGGAAGATGAGCTTCCATCGAGGACGACTTCATTTTCAAGAAGGGGAGGATGATCAGGACATCAATACCATTGTTACACCCACAACCCCTACTGCTACATATACTGGACCAATTACTAGAGCTCACGCACGCCAATTAAATTATCAGGTACCTTTGTTTCTTGGTAATGATTCTAATGTCCATGAGAATATGAAGCTACCTAAATTGGAAACATTTGTTTTGCTTACAAATGAAGGGTCTGGCATGGATAAGAGGGATGAACACTGGAGCAAGGCCAAGCATGGAGATGATGGCATGCGCAAGGGGAACAAGAATGGAGTTAAAAATGATGATTTCAGGACTTTGAAGCCACCATAATGAGTGCATGAAGCCTTGGACGAAACACACAAGTTGCCACTTCATAAATTTCGTCCAGAGGCTATTCTAGGTGCCGCGTCACCTTATTATTGGGCCAGGCCCATGTAAATTCGAAATAGATAAGTATAGGCTATTTTTAGAGTCCGTATGTGTGGGGAAACAAGGGGTAGGGTTGGTTTCGGACCCCTCCCCCAAGGGCATGAAATCCCCCCTCTTCCTCCATATATACAGCCCTTAGGGCACCATTTAGACTTTGGGTTTTGTTTAGATTAAAAGTTCACCATAGTTGCAACTCCGCGTACTTTGTTAGTGTTCAACGACCAGACCAAGACGTCACAGAACCCCACCTTGATCAATAAAGCTTTCATCTTATATTCGAAATATCCAGATTACAGTCTTAGTTTCTTTCTTGTTCTTCTTTTGCTTGCAGGAAATAGACCCTCGTAGTCAGGTTGATCGTGATCTGGCATGGTCAATAACCTCTCGGAGTTGGTTTAGCGATTGCTAAGGCGCGACGTCCTCGCACGTTCGTAGTCGGATCGTCAAAGTCGACTTCCACCAAAGCGATATCCATCATCTCATCGAAAGACGGGACACCTTTGCCTCTATTAGGTGAATCCATACGAGATCTCCCGGTTGAAGCACCATTGGTGTCTTGTTGATGTTGAGCTTGGTGGTGATGCAATGGACTTGACGCTCGATTGTGGCCCTTATATCTTCATGAATCTCCTTGAGAAAGCTTGTTGTAGGACCTTGAAGTAGATGTGTCTAGAGGGGGGTGATTAGACACATAATGCTAAAGTTGCAATTTTTAAGCTTTTTCGGTTTAAGTGGAGTTTAAGCATAATTTCAACAATCACAATAAATATCAAGCAAGTATGCAAAGGGTATATAGGCACCGGAAAGTAAAGCATGCAACTTGCAAGAATGTAAAGGGAAGGGTTTGGAGAATTCAAACGCAATCGGAGACACGGATGTTTTTCCCGTGGTTCAGATACGTGGTGCTATCCTACATCCACGTTGATGGAGACTTCAACCCACAAAGGGTAACGGTTCCGCGAGTCCACGGAGGGCTCCACCCACGAAGGGTCCACGAAGAAGCAACCTTATCTATCCCACCATGGCCATCGCCCACGAAGGACTTGCCTCACTAGCGGTAGATCTTCACAAAGTAGGCGATCTCCTAGCCCTTACAAACTCCTTGGTTCAACTCCACAATCTTGTCGGAGGCTCCCAAGTGACACCTAGCCAATCTAGGAGACACCACTCTCCAAGAAGTAACAAATGGTGTGTTGATGATGAACTCCTTGCTCTTGTGCTTCAAATGATAGTCTTCCCAACACTCAACTCTCTCTCATAGGATTTGGATCTGGTGGAAAGAAGATTTGAGTGGAAAGCAACTTGGGGAAGGCTAGAGATCAAGATTCATATGGTAGGAATGGAATATCTTGACCTCAACACATGAGTAGGTAGTTCTCTCTCAGAAATAGGATGCTGGAAGTGTAGGCTTAGTCTGATGGCTCTCCCCACGAATGAAGAGGAGGTGGAGGGGTATATATAGCCTCCACACAAAATCCAACCGTTACACACAGTTTTCCAATCTCGGTGGGACCGAATCAACAAACTCGGTCGGACCGAAAAGGTAAACCTAGTGACCGTTAGAGATTTCGGTGGGACCGACTGAATCAACTCGGTGGGACCGATGTGCTAGGGTTAGGGTAAATCCAAAACTCGGTTTGACCGATTACTCAAACTCAGTGGGACCGATTTGGGTAATAAGCGAAACAGAGAGTTGGCCAAGCAAACTCGGTGGGACCGATTGCATATCTCGGTGGGACCGAGGATAATGCAATAGGTAACAGAGAGTTTGCAAGCCCATCTCGGTGAGACCGAGATCCCATCGGTGAGACCAAACTGATTAGGGTTTCTTGCAGTGGCTATGACAAGTGAAACTCGGTGGCGCCGGATAGGAATAATCGGTAGGTCCGAGTTTGGCTTTAGGTTTAGGTCATATGTGGAAGTGGGAAAGTAGCTGAGGATTTTGGAGCATATCATTAAGCACATGAAGCAAGAGGTTCATTGAGCAACACCTCATCCCTCCTTGATAGTATAGGCTTTTCCTATGGACTCAATGTGATCTTGGATCACTAAAATGTAAAATGAAGTGTCTTGAGCTTCAAGCTTTAGCCAATCCTTTGTCCTTAGCATCTTGGAGAACTTCCCAAAACCTTTAGTCCATGCCACTCCATTGTTGAACTTATCTGAAACATACTAGATGAACACGTTAGTCCAACAAGAGATATGTTGTCATCAATTATCAAAACCACCTAGGGAGCACTTGTGCTTTCAATCTCCCCCTTTTTGGTAATTTATGGCAACATACATCAAAGCTTTAGATAAAGATATAAAGAACAACCAGTAAAGCTTTGGAAGGACATGTAACAAACATAGGCTCCCCCACATGTATGCAATCATATGAATATAAAATATAGAAGCATGTGAGAGCATAATCATGATAGAGTAGGCAATGTGTTACATGTATCTTGGCCATATGCATCAGAGTAAAAGATTATCACGGAAAATACCTTCATGCTCATGAGTCCTTCTTGCAAACAGTATGTACATAAGCAAGAACTCCTCATACTCATGATTTTGATGCATACACTTACCTTGTAGTTTTTGAGTTGGCTTAGGATAGAATGAACCTGCACAAACAAAGTTAGACAACACAGGTACATCCACTAGCCAGGGCAAACAAAAGAAACCACAAGAGTACCAAGACTGGGATGACATGTAGAGAGTAAGTACTAGGTACTACGTTGAATTCAACATGTCCCCAAGAGTAAAGATATGCAATGAATTTGACTGATTTCTTTCCCTTAGGTGTCTTGCTCCCCCTGAATCTTACATGGGATATTGGGAGAAGATAGGAAACAGAAAATCAGAGCTGAAAGATACAACTGGATAGAACTTAATGCAAATAAGCGTATATGAACATGTCTTTCCCCCAAAAAGACATGTGACATCTCTCCTCTTGAATCATCAAGCATCTGGGATCCTTGAGTATTTTCTCTCCCCCTGGAAATCTCTCTCTCCCCCTTAATAACATCTGGGATCCTTGAGACTTTCTCTCCCTTGATGTGATCTCTCTCTCCTACAAGCTTTGATGTGATCTCTCTCTCCCCCTTTGACATCAATTTCCAAGAAGGGCTTTCTAGAATCCGTTGGATAGGTTTGGTTCTTGAGACTCAGCACAAAGCAATAGATAAAACTGTGATGCTTGTAGAGGACAAGATTCATTGAGTAGAGCTGGATGAGAAGAAATGTAGAACAAGTGGCAAACTATTTTTCTGATTGCAAGGTCGGTGGCACCGAGTGGCATATTTCGGTGGTACCGAAAGGATTCGGTTGGACCAAAAATTGCAAGTCGGTGAAACCGAGTTTACACAGAGAAAAACACTTGTCACCTCAGCTCACTATACATGTAGGATCTCACAAAGATTTGCAATGAATTACCTGACGAATTTGCAAGGAATTAAATGCAGAACAAAAACAAAGAGAAAAGAAAGAAACTGAAAGATCTAGATGAAGTTTTTTGTTTTTGAAAAAGAGAAAGAAAATAAACATGCATGAGACAAATGCAATAACACACAGAAGGAACACAAGAGAACTTCATCTAGAGTTGGGCGGTGACATAGTCACCTATGTTAGAGTATATTGACTTAGGAGTCAAGTGAGAACACTTGATCATAGGTCATACTCATCGTTTAAGCTCAAAATGGGGTTACCATTTTTTGTTTAAGCATCTTGATGTATTTACATCTTGTTGAGTTGCTTTGACTCATGTCTTGGAGTAAAGCTTCTCTAAGATGGAATAACATACCTTGGGTGGTGGTGTGGTTCTTGCTCATGTAGTTGAACTTGTGTGGGTGCTCAAGTGTAACACCCTCGATGCGACTATATCTCCCACGTGTCGAGGCACGACTTAGAGGCATAATCGCATTGAAGGCATATGTCGCAAGTGAGGTAATCTTCACACAACCCATGTAATACAATAGGGGAAAAAGTTACATAGTTGGCTTACAATTGCCACTTCACACAAATACATGAATTAAGCATTACATCAACCAAATACACTCATGGTCCGACTACGGAACCAAAATAAAAGAAGAACCCCAAAAGCGACAAAGGTCCCCGATCGACCCCAACTGGGCTCCACTACTAATCAACTAGAACGAAACAACACAAAAGACAAGATCTTCATCGAGCTCCTCCTGAGCTGGGTTGCGTCATCTGCACGGACTCAACGGCACCTGCAAGCTGGTTTTGGAAGTAATCTGTGAGCCACAGGGACTCAGCAATCTCGCACCCTCGCGATCAAGACTATTTAAGCTTACGGGTAAGGTAAAGGTATGAGGTGGAGCTGCAGCAAGCGACTAGCATATATGGTGGCTAACATACGCAAATGAGAGCGAGAAGAGAAGGCAAAGCATGGTCGATAAAAGTATGATCAAGAAGTGATCCTGGACTACCTACGTCAAGCATAACTCCAACAACCGTGTTCACTTCCCGGACTCCGCCGGAAAGAGACCATCACGGTTACACACGCGGTTGATTCATTTTAATTAAGGTCAACTTCAGGTTTTCTACAACCGGACGTTAACAAATTCCCATTTGCCCATAACCGCGGGCATGGCTTTCGAAAGTTCAAATCCCTGCAGGGGTGTCCCAACTTAGCCCATGACAAGCTCTCACGGCCAACGAAGGAATAGACCTCCACCCGAGACAATCCGATCAGACTCGATATCCCAGTACAACAAGACATTTCGACAGGGTAAAACTAAACCAGCAACACCGCCCGAATGTGCCGACAAATCCCGATAGGAGCTGCACATATCTCTTTCTCAGGGCACACCGGATCGTCCAAACTTCCGGTAGGCCAGCCCAGAGTTGCCCCTGGTGGCCATCGGCGGCTGACAAGTTGGACCAACACTCAGAGGAGCACTGGCCCGGGGGGGTTAAAATAATGATGACCCTTGAGTCTGCAGAACCCAAGGGAAAGAAAAGGCTAGGTGACAAATGGTAAAACCAATGTTGGGCATTGCTGGAAAAGCTTTACTTAAGGCGAACTGTCAAGGGGTTCCCATTATAGCCCAACCGCGTAAGGGACGCAAAATCCGGGAACATAACACCGATATGACGGAAACTAGGGCGGCAAGAGTGGAACAAAACACCAGGCATAAGGCCGAGCCTTCCACCCTTTACCAAGTATATAGATGCATTAATTAAATAAGATATATTGTGATATCCCAACAAGTAAACATGTTCCAAAAAGGAACGATCTCCATGTTCCAACAAGGAACAAACTTCAATCTTCACCTGCAACTAACAACGCTATAAGAGGGGCTGAGCAAAGCGGTAACATAGCCAATCAACGGTTTGCTAGGACATGGTGGGTTAGAGGTTTGACATGGCAATTGGGAGGCTGACAAGCAAATGGTAGGCATCATAGCATTGGCATAGCAAAAGAGCGAGCCAACTAGCATAGCAAAGATAGTAGTGATTTCGAGGGTATGATCATCTTGCCTGAAATCCCGCAAGGAAGAAGAACGAGTCCATGAAGAAGATAAACGGACATAGTCGAACGGATCCTCACAAACACGACGTTATCGGAACCAACCCGAAGAAGCAATCACCGGAAAAGAGCAAACAACATAGGAAACAACCAACACATCAACATGGCACGATGCGCAAACAAGTATGATGCATGTCCGGTATAAATATGCATGGCATGGCAAAGGGCACAAACAAAACTACAAATTAAGTGGAGCTCAATATGCAACGAGTTGCATATTGACGAAACGCCACATGACTTGTTTAGTTCGATCTCGTTTAAGTACCCAACAATATTAAATGTTGTTAAGCATGTCAAGAGGTGAAACATAAAGGGATTATCTATCTAAACAATTTAAATGGGGCTGGATATAGCAAACAACTAATCCGGTAAATCCCCATATGCATTAGTAATTTGGTGCAACGACAATCTAAACATTTTAATTGTTGTTATCATGATGCGGATGACATGAACAAGTTTTATGCAAGTTTTATGAAAAAGTTGATAGGAGCATTATATGAAGCATTTGTCATCGTGGCGGAAACGAAAGGGGTGCCACGACAATGAATCCAAAAGTGATGCCACGACAACATATCGGTTCCGGTAACTCGATTGAGATCCCGGTGCAAACGAAAGTGCGGCGGGAGCGTGACATGCGATAGAAGGTGGGGTGATCCCGGTAACCGGGTTCCCACGGGTGACAAGGAAACGAGTGACAAATTGGACACGGTGCAAACATGAGCAGCCCAAACATCACAGGCATTCGTTCACGGACGTCGTCTCAGGGTTATACCTTCGAAGCGAGCATTATCGGAACGGATCGAGTTCGGCGGTAGGGGTACACGTGTCGATGGGGAAGTAGTTGTTCACGGGGTCGTCGTGGGAAGTAGTGGTACACGTTTTCTTGTCAAATCAACAGCGTCGGTAGTTGTACACTTGACGGTCTTCGGCGATGATAGTGGTACATCTTGTAGTGGAACTTGACGCTCCGAAGGGGTACTTGGCGGGCAACGGTCGTCTCGTGACTTGTCGGTCCATGAAGTCGTTCTCCCGCGTCTTGTCGTACACGTATCGGAGACAAACTTGGTGTATCCATGTACTTGGCGTTTCCTGGTTCGGTAGTCATTGGACTTGGCATCAAAAGCAACGAAAATTGGAGGTGCATGATGACAGCAGTGCGTCGTGGTCCGGCACGAGTGCAGGAGGCCGGGGCGGATGACGCAGATGGGCCTCGCTAGGGAGGTCCATGGCAGAGGCGAGCGCTGGTGGTGGATTGACCCTCTGCCTGCTTGAAGCAGGAACACGGCGGCACAACAGTAGCTAGCGAGGCATGAGGGAGGTCTAGCGCGGCGCCGAAGACGGGGAACGGGTGCAGGAAGATGGACCCGACCAGTCTTGAAGGAGATCGAGGCGCAGGAGGCAGCTCGAAGCAAAGGAGGCGGCATCCGGCAGCCCACGGCTCTGGTGGCTCGATGTAGGGGCACGGGGGCGCTCGAGGCAGGGCCGGAACCTGCGGGGCTTGGCGCGGTTGGAGGACAGGACCGCGGGGTGGAGGAAGGCGGGCGTCGGCGTCAACTGGTGCTCCGAGAAGGTCGAGGAGGCAGGGGCACGGCGTGCAGCAAGGATGCAACGGTGCGGCGCTGGAGCATGGCAAAGTAGCGCAGCAGTGGCGAGCTCGGGGCAAGGGCAGCGCCATAGGAGGGATTCGAGGGAGATCGAGGAGAGGAACGAGGGAAGTGGGGGCGGCCCTGGGGATCGAGAGGGAGATGGGGATCGGGATGCGGGCATCCGGCGCGTGCATCCTCTCCTGGCGGCGCGAGGTTAGCGAGAGGAGGGAGAGATGGGAGATGGGGATCGGGCTGCGGTACTAGGGTTAGAGCGGGACTGGGAAGCGGGCCGGCCTGGACTGAGGCCCAAGTAGCCAGCTCGGCTACTCTCTCTCTCTGTCTCCCCCACTCCTTTGATTTTTTTAAAACAGAGAACTAAAAGAAAGGAAAAAGGACAGAGGAGAAGGTTGAAGAAGAATTTGGACAAGCGGTAAACTTTCTTGGACTCACAACAATATTTTTGGTCCGAGAAAATAAGAAATGGCAAGATCGAATGATAAGAATGCAAACTCATTTGAATTTAATTCAAATGGGTTTGAACTAGAACGAGGTTTTAGGAGTGCCCAAAAATGTTGAGATTTTTGGTAAAGCTCCGGAAAGTGAAGAAAGAATTTAGGGCAAAGTTTGGAGACCAAACTTGAAGTAGTAAAGACACGGAATTATTTTGCAAGTGTGTTTATGGGTGAATCCAAATTATTGGAATATTTAATATAGCTCTCTAAATATCGAGAGAATATGTTGTAAAGAGAATCACCATGTGAAATCCCTCGATTTAAATGGACCGAAGATCCATGCAATTTATTTAGTGAGTTGAGGTGCAAAGATTTATGAGATGATGGCATGATGACATGATGCAATGCACATGATGCAAAGATGAATGCAACAGACGACACAAAAATCACACAACGAATCTCGAAAACCCTGGAAGACATCTGAAGCTCCGGTCTTGGGGCGTTACGACACTCCACCAGTACGAGAGGATCTCGTCCCGAGATCTAGAATGGCACCGGAGGGACAATGGAAGAGGTAAGAGAAGAGGTAAAACTAAGTTGCTTCTTTGACAAACAAGTGAAACCAAAGAACCTTGCGAGGTTGAACAAATTCGAGAAAAGGAAATACAATGAAGATGGACGAAGTGAAAAACACTCCGTTAGAAAAGAGGGACAAAGAGCATTGCGAAAACCTTGGGGTTGAAGGGAAGATATATATAGAAAAACACTCCAGTTAAGGAAGGGGATCAAGGAAAAACCAAAATTCGGGCAGCACTCCGGTTGAAAAGAAAAGGAATTGAATAAGGTCTTGATAAGATGAGAAGATATTTGATGAAATCAACACACTGCCTCCATAACTATTGAATGGATGGAACGAAGGGTAAGAAATATCTCGGACAACACTCCGATAGAGAAGGGAGTCAAAATTTGATAAGATGAGAGAGCTCAAATGAAAACACGACACTCCGGTTGAGAAAGGGATGCAAGACTTGATAAGGCGACAAGAACTTGAACAAAGGGGCACAATACTCCGGTTAAGCAAGATAGGGAAGGAATAAGAGTGATATAATTTGGACAGCACTCTGTCTGTAAATGGAAGGAATTGAACTTGACAAGATGAGAGGATACTTGAAAAGAGGACACAACACTCAGATTAAAAGGATAGGCATGGAAAGATCATGATCTTTGACAAAACGAGATGATGGGTTGAAAAGATGAACATCACAATGCCTCCGGAACAAAAGTAAGAATGGAATGGAGTGAACGAAGGAAAACAATATCTTGAGAGAGCAAGGTTACAACGGAAGCTAGAACGGAGTTGTTGGAAAACCCACAACAAAAAGATAGGCTTGAAGTGGGCTTATGGAAAACATCTCAAAACCAAGAGTTGAAAATCTGCTACTAACGGAAAACGATATATTGGATTGAGATGAACAAGAAGACGAGAACTTATTTCACCGGGAGGATAGATGAAAAACTTGGATCATATATAAGCACCACAGATAGCAACAATCCTTAGGGAAGGATTTAGGTGAAATATGACACAATCTAACTCCAACGAAGAGATTGATGGATTTAAAATACCTCATTCTTGACAACATGTGAATCATAAAAACATGAACTCAAATTATCAAGAATGACACAATACCACCTCCGGTAATATGGTAGAAAGAATTTGCACTCCGGATTGCAAGATGAAGAATACTTGAGCTTCTTAAAAGAATCTCGATGAAAACTTTGAGAAGGAATTAAATCCTTGATTAACCATCATGTAGAACCTTCATGAGGAACTCCGTAGATAAAAGAAATGATCAATCGAAATGGAGGATGAAAAGAATAAGGTTGAAGCCTCGCAATGATTTAGATAGAGAACTCCGTGATAATATAATTGAAAGAGGTTGGAACTCCGGAAAAGAAAGATGAATAAAAGAAATCAAGAATTTATTCGTCATGAGCAAACTCCAAAGGAAGGAATTGATCACTTGGATGAAACCAGAATAAGAATTATGTTATGCGTATCCTTCACCAATTAAATTGATGACAATCGATGGATTCGACATATTACTTACTCTCGTAGAAAAGATTAAGATAGATATAGCGCCAACTTGAGAAGGTCTTCAAAGAACCACCGGTAGAATTTGGAAAACAACGAATAAATTGATATGATAACGAATGACGGGAACTATTGAACGAACCACCGTAAGAATTGCAAATGAACGAAGAAAAGATAAAGAAACACCGGGAGAATTAAGCAAATGAACGAAGACGCTTGAGAGAATATGGATACATGAGAGCGAAGAGATCACGAGCTGATTAGAGATCACTTGATGCACCGGTAAAATTGGAGAATGATAACTGAAAGATGAGAATGAAAATCCCGAAATAATGGCCTTCGGAGAATCAAACTGAAAAGACTCCTGAATTACTCCGGATGGGTGAAAAGAATATCTCACAATCGCAAATAATTATGAGAGGATGGCAACAAGCTAGAATCACAGATCTTGAAGAGAATGGAGCAAGATATGGGGGTAAAAATCTTCTTCGGTCTTCAAATGATGAGAAAGACGACGAGAAACACCACCTTGAATTATTGAGACACTCCGGAATAAAGAAGAATAGAAAAGTTGAACCAATGATGAAAAGAAATGAAAGATCTTGGAGAAAGACATTTAACTTTTTGATAATTCATTCTTACGTCAAACTTCGAAGTGGATTTGAGAATAACTCCGGGAAAATTAGAAGAGTCAGGTAAGATCCTGGAAAAAGACCTGTGGGTTAGGGCCCACTCAAAAGAAACTCCGTAGAACGATTTAAAAGAGAGAATGCACTGGTTGAAATAAATTTCTAGAATGAAATAACA
The DNA here is from genome assembly GCA_034509565.1 of Triticum monococcum. Taxonomy (NCBI): domain Eukaryota; kingdom Viridiplantae; phylum Streptophyta; class Magnoliopsida; order Poales; family Poaceae; genus Triticum; species Triticum monococcum. The sequence goes on along the minus strand of CM067841.1, from coordinate 164,664,298 downwards.
ACCTCAAAAGAGTTTGAACGAATGTAGAGTGGAAACACGAATCTTCGAGATATCTTGAGCACTCCAGAACAATAAATAGCGAGAAGTGAAATGATAATGAGGTGCATCGGCATGAGAAAGCATTGAAACGAGGAAAAAGGATATGATCCACAAAGCTTGACTTGGATCCACCGGAGAAGAAAAGAACAAAGAATGATAAACTCGAAGCTCCGTTAGAATATGCATGAGAATCACCGGATAAGAATATTGATAGAAAAGAATGGAGAGACTTCACATCAATAAGATGGATACTCAATCAAGAGATCTGAATCCTTGGAGAAAAACAAAGGGAGGGAGGGTGGGAAAAACAAAGATAATTTGGAATGGAAGAAACGAACACCGTTGAGGAACTTAGAATTGATCTTGTGGATGTTGGAATGATGGGATCCACTTGAAGAGAAATCACACCGGTGAAAAAGGATTGACATGGCGATCTCGATGATCGAGAAGGATTAGTATTCACATCGAAGTATGAGAACACCATTTGGGAAAGGTATGGAATCAACACTTGACATTGAAGCAACTCGAATACCACAACTCAAAAACAAAACAAAGGATTGGCTTGCAAAATAAGCCGGAACAAACATATGATAGAGATTTCGTCCGAAGTTTTCGTGGTGGGACCTACACGGGCTCGATCGTACAGTACCATCATGTACAAGGCAGTGCACATGACATACGAAGCGTCCCCGAGTCGGCATAGCCAAGGACTCTTTAAGACACAACGAGACCACTGTAAAATCGACCGTGAATAGGCAGACCACTAGACGTTGAACCCCAATTTCATATCATACATCTGTTGGAAAGATATCCTAAGAGCTACTTGAATTCCCACCTATGAAACTCCCGAAACTTTCCGGTTATGCAATCAGGTGTTGGGGATACAGGGGAAGCATAATATCTCACCCAAAACTAGCAAATCCTACATCCAGCTGTATCCATCCTTCAACACATAACCAAGAAACCTTCGGAAACCATCTACCTCAACCTTCGAAAAGCATCCGTTATACAAGTTATGGCGATACTCCCGAACTCCCGCCCCAGTACTGGGTGGCGTCGAGGTTATCTCACCAACGAACTGCATAAAAGAGATTTTCGATGTCGGCGAACATATCTCAAGTATTCCAGAATTGCAACGATAAAATTATGATGACAACACCTCAGAGCTCAACTCCCCGGGACACTTCCACTAAACCCCTGACAGGAGGCACCAAGACAATGTTCTCATCATAAAACCATCGGAACGATTCCAAGATACCCGCATGATCCTAAATTTTTTTAGTGAAATTTGAGAAGAGAAGAGTCAAAACTCTACGTCAGTATGCCTTACCAGAGTGATGAGGAGACTGGGAAGTAAAAAGAATTCCTAAGCTCTTCGATATATAATTCCTAAATGACTCAAAACATTTTTTCTAGACACAACTCGGCTGCTAAAAATGATCAAGCAATGGGGGCTCCTAAGGTCGGGGAAGGCTCTGATTACCAACTTGTAACACCCTCGATGCGACTATATCTCCCATGTGTCGAGGCACGACTTAGAGGCATAATCGCATTGAAGGCATATGTCGCAAGTGAGGTAATCTTCACACAACCCATGTAATACAATAGGGGAAAAAGTTACATAGTTGGCTTACAATCGCCACTTCACACAAATACATGAATTAAGCATTACATCAACCAAATACACTCATGGTCCGACTACGGAACCAAAATAAAAGAAGAACCCCAAAAGCGACAAAGGTCCCCGATCGACCCCAACTAGGCTCCACTACTAATCAACTAGAATGAAACAACACAAAAGACAAGATCTTCATCGAGCTCCTCCTGAGCTGGGTTGCGTCATCTGCACGGACTCAACGGCACCTGCAAGCTGGTTTTGGAAGTAATCCGTGAGCCACAGGGACTCAGCAATCTCGCACCCTCGCGATCAAGACTATTTAAGCTTATGGGTAAGGTAAAGGTATGAGGTGGAGCTGCAGCAAGCGACTAGCATATATGGTGGCTAACATACGCAAATGAGAGCGAGAAGAGACGGCAAAGCACGGTCGATAAAAGTATGATCAAGAAGTGATCCTGGACTACCTACGTCAAGCATAACTCCAACAACCGTGTTCACTTCCCGGACTCCGCCGGAAAGAGACCATCACGGTTACACACGCGGTTGATTCATTTTAATTAAGGTCAACTTCAGGTTTTCTACAACCGGACGTTAACAAATTCCCATCTGCCCATAACCGCGGGCACGGCTTTCGAAAGTTCAAATCCCTGCAGGGGTGTCCCAACTTAGCCCATGACAAGCTCTCACGGTCAACGAAGGAATAGACCTCCACCTGAGACAATCCGATCAGACTCGGTATCCCAGTACAACAAGACATTTCGACAGGGTAAAACTAAACCAGCAACACCGCCCGAATGTGCTGACAAATCCCGATAGGAGCTGCACATATCTCTCTCTCAGGGCACACCGGATCGTCCAAACTTCCGGTAGGCCAGCCCAGAGTTGCCCATGGTGGCCACCGGCGGCTGACAAGTTGGACCAACACTCAGAGGAGCACTGGCCCGGGGGGGTTAAAATAATGATGACCCTTGAGTCTGCAGAACCCAAGGGAAAGAAAAGGCTAGGTGACAAATGGTAAAACCAATGTTGGGCATTGCTGGAAAAGCTTTACTTAAGGCGAACTGTCAAGGGGTTCCCATTATAGCCCAACCGCGTAAGGGACGCAAAATCCGGGAACATAACACCGATATGACGAAAACTAGGGCGGCAAGAGTGGAACAAAACACCAGGCATAAGGCCGAGCCTTCCACCCTTTACAAAGTATATAGATGCATTAATTAAATAAGATATATTGTGATATCCCAACAAGTAAACATGTTCCAAAAAGGAACGATCTCCATGTTCCAACAAGGAACAAACTTCAATCTTCACCTGCAACTAACAACGCTATAAGAGGGGCTGAGCAAAGCGGTAACATAGCCAATCAACGGTTTGCTAGGACATGGTGGGTTAGAGGTTTGACATGGCAATTGGGAGGCTGACAAGCAAATGGTAGGCATCGTAGCATTGGCATAGCAAAGATAGTAGTGATTTCGAGGGTATGATCATCTTGCCTGAAATCCCGCAAGGAAGAAGAACGAGTCCATGAAGAAGATAAACGGACGTAGTCGAATGGATCCTCACAAACACGACGTTATCGGAACCAACCCAAAGAAGCAATCACCGGAAAAGAGCAAACAACATAGTAAATAACCAACACATCAACATGGCACGATGCGCAAACAAGTATGATGCATGTCCGGTATAAATATGCATGGCATGGCAAAGGGCACAAACAAAACTACAAATTAAGTGGAGCTCAATATGCAACGAGTTGCATATTGACGAAACGCCACATGACTTGTTTAGTTCGATCTCGTTTAAGTACCCAACAATATTAAATGTTGTTAAGCATGTCAAAAGGTGAAACATAAAGGGATTATCTATCTAAACAATTTAAATGGGGCTGGATATAGCAAACAACTAATCCGGTAAATCCCCATATGCATTAGTACTTTGGTGCAACGACAATCTAAACATTTTAATTGTTGTTATCATGATGCGGATGACATGAACAAGTTTTATGCAAGTTTTATGAAAAAGTCGATAGGAGCATTATATGAAGCATTTGTCATCGTGGCGGAAACGAAAGGGGTGCCACGACAATGAATCCGAAAGTGATGCCACGGCAACATATCGGTTTTGGTAAATCGATTGAGATCCCGGTGCAAACGAAAGTGCGGCGGGAGCGTGACATGCGATAGAAGGTGGGGTGATCCCGGTAACCGGGTTCCCACGGGTGACAAGGAAACGAGTGACAAATTGGACACGATGCAAACATGAGCAGCCCAAACATCGCAGGCATTCGTTCACGGACGTCGTCTCAGGGTTATACCTTCGAAGCAAGCATTATCAGAACGGATCGAGTTCGGCGGTAGGGGTACACATGTCGACGGGGAAGTAGTTGTTCACGGGGTCGTCGTGGGAAGTAGTGGTACAAGTTTTCTTGTCAAATCAACAGCGGTGGTAGTTGTACACTTGACGGTCTTCGGCGATGATAGTGGTACATCTTGTAGTGGAACTTGACGCTCCGAAGGGGTACTTGGCGGGCAACGGTCGTTTCGTGACTTGTCGGTCCATGAAGTCGTTCTCCCGCATCTTGTCGTACACGTATCGGAGACGAACTTGGTGTATCCATGTTCTTGGCGTTTCCTGGTTCGGTAGTCATTGGACTTGGCATCAAAAGCAACGAAAATTGGAGGTGCATGATGACAGCGGTGCGTCATGGTCCGGCACGAGTGCAGGAGGCCGGGGCGGATGACGCAGATGGGCCTCGCTGGGGAGGTCCATGGGAGAGGCGAGCGCTGGTGGTGGATCGACCCTCTGCCTGCTTGAAGCAGGAACACGGCGGCACAGCAGTAGCTAGCGAGGCATGAGGGAGGTCTAGCGCGGCACCGGAGACGGGAAACGGGTGCAGGAAGATGGACCCGGCCAGTCTTGAAGGAGATCAAGGCGTAGGAGGGAGCTCGTAGCAAAGGAGGCGGCATCCAGCGGCCCACGGCTCTGGCGGCTCGATGTAGGGGCACGGGGGCGCTCGAGGCAGGGCCGGAACCTGCGGGGCTTGGCGCGGTTGGAGGACAGGACCGCGGGGCGGAGGAAGGAGGGCGCCGACATCAACTGGTGCTCCGGGAAGGTCGAGGAGGCAGGGGCGCGGCGTGCAGCAAGGATGCAACGGTGCGGCGCTGGAGCATGGCAAAGTAGCGCAGCAGTGGCGAGCTCGGGGCAAGGGCAGCGCCATAGGAGGGGTTCAAGGGAGATCGAGGAGAGGAACGAGGGAAGTGGGGGCGGCCCTGGGGATCGAGAGGGAGATGGGGATCGGGATGCGGGCATCGGGCGCGTGCATCCTCTCCTGGCGGCGCGAGGTTAGCGAGAGGAGGGAGAGATGGGAGATGGGGATCGGGCTGCGGTACTAGGGTTAGAGCGGGACTGGGAAGCGGGCCGGCCTGTACTGAGGCCCAAGTAGCCAGCTCGGCTGCTCTCTCTCTCTCTCTCCCCCACTCCTTTGATTTTTTAAAAAAACAGAGAACTAAAAGAAAGGAAAAAGGACAGAGGAGAAGGTTGAAGAAGAATTTGGACAAGCGGTAAACTTTCTTGGACTCACAACAATATTTTTGGTCCGAGAAAATAAGAAATGGCAAGATCGAATGATAAGAATGCAAACTCATTTGAATTTAATTTAAATGGGTTTGAACTAGAATGAGGTTTTAGGAGTGCCCAAAAATGTTGAGATTTTTGGTAAAGCTCCAGAAAGTGAAGAAAGAATTTAGGGCAAAGTTTGGAGACCAAACTTGAAGTAGTAAAGACACGGAATTATTTTGCAAGTGTGTTTATGGGTGAATCCAAATTATTGGAATATTTAATATAGCTCTCTAAATATCGAGAGAATATGTTGTAAAGAGAATCACCATGTGAAATCCCTCGATTTAAATGGACCGAAGATCCATGCAATTTATTTAGTGAGTTGAGGTGCAAAGATTTATGAGATGATGGCATGATGACATGATGCAATGCATATGATGCAAAGATGAATGCAACAGACGACACAAAAATCACACAACGAATCTCAGAAACCCTGGAAGACATCTGAAGCTCCGGTCTTGGGGCGTTACATCAAGGTTGATGTAGCTCATCAAGAGTTGGGAGCACCACTTGGAGTGTGAGTTCACCTACCTACATGGATTTGTTCTTGCAAGGAAGAGCACTTGTGTATCCAAAAATGACAATCATGAAGCTCAACATAGAATTTGTCGAAGGATATGTTTGAATGGTTTTGTGCTTCCTTGTCTTCAACCACCATCGTGTAGAGACTTGGTGATGTAGGGATTGCTCAAGATGTGAGTGAGTCGCAATCTCACGGAATTAGATTCAACCAAGCACCTACATGGGTTAGACAACATGCAAGGTACAAATATATCCAAGACATAAGATAGTCATCATAAGAGATATATCATGGATTAGTCATAAGCTCATGTCTTGCATGTATCCAATGGAGTTCCTACTCCAAGTTCGAAGCATCAATGATGTTCAATTCTCCTCTCAACCTGCAAAACACTTTCTCATCAAGTGGCTTAGTAAATATATCCGCTAATTGCTTATTGGTGCGAACATGCTTAAGATTAATGTCACCCTTAGCAACATGATCTCGAATGAAATGATGACGAACTTCAATATGCTTAGTTCGAGAATGTTGTACAGGATTATGACCAATTTTGATAGCACTTTCATTGTCACAAAGCAGTGGAACATGTTTAACATAGATTCCATAATCTTTAAGAGTTTGGGTCATCCAAAGTAATTGAGCACAACATGAACCAGCGGCGATGTATTCCGCTTCGGCGGTGGATAAGGATACGGAGTTTTGTTTCTTGGAAGACCATGACACAAGAGATCTACCAAGAAATTGACAAGTACCCGAAGTTGACTTTCTATCAACCTTGTCTCTGGCATAATCCGAGTCGGAACAGCCAACAAGATCAAAGGAAGACCTCTTAGGATACCAAATGCCAAAATTTGGTGTATGAATTAAGTATCTAACTATCCTTTTCACGGCCTTAAGATGACATTCTTTAGGAGCAGCTTGATATCGTGCACACATGCACACACTTAGCATAATATCGGGACGTGAAGCACATAGGTATAACAATGAACTGATCATAGAGCGATAAACCTTTTGATTAACCGGTTCACCATCTTTGGTCAAATCATTATGTCCACTAGTAGGCATGGCTGTAGACATACCTTTGCATTCTTGCATATTGAACTTCTTGAATAAGTCCTTGGTGTACTTCGTTTGAGAGACAAATGTAACTTCCTTAGTTTGCTTGATTTGCAAACCGAGAAAGAATTTGAGTTCACTCATCATAGACATCTCAAACTTCTCTGACATTAGCTTTCCAAACTTTTCACTAAAGAGAGGGTTAGTTGAACCAAATATGATATCATCAACATAAATTTGGCATACAAATAGTTCTCCATTAACCCTTTTAGTAAAAAGAGTAGAATCAATTTTACCAATTTCAAAACCACTTGCAATAAGGAACTTGGTCAAGCATTTATACCATGCTCTAGGAGCTTGTTTCAGACCATAAAGGGCTTTGTGAAGTTTGTAAACATGATTAGGTTTCTTAGGATTGACAAAGCTGGGAGGTTGTTTGACATAAACTTCCTCCTCTATTTCACCATTTAGAAAAGCACTTTTAATGTCCATTTGGTACAAGGTGATGTTATGGTGATTAGCATAGGCAAGTAAGATGCGAATGGACTCAAGTCTAGCAACGGGAGCATATGTCTCACCATAGTCCATACCTTCGACTTGTGTGTACCCTTGGGCGACGAGACATGCTTTCTTGCGAACCACTTGTCCATCTTCATCTTGCTTGTTGCGAAACACCCATTTGGTACCAATGATGTTGTGGTTGCTGTCGGGCTTCTCAACTAATGTCCAAACTTGGTTCCTCTCAAAGTTGTGTAGCTCTTCATGCATAGCGTTTATCCAATCCGGATCTTCCAATGCTTCTTCGACCTTCATAGGTTCAATGCTAGAGATGAATGAGTAGTTTTCACAAAAGTTAGCTAAGCGAGTTTTTGAGCGAGTGATTCTCCCGGTTTGTATGTCCTTGAAGATTTGCTCGACGGGATGATCTCTGGCGATTCTTGCTCGAACTCGTGAGAGCTTTTGCTTGGGTCTTCGTTGAACATCTTCTTCATCCTGTTCTTCTTCTTGGCCTTCTTCATTGTTGATGTTGTCGTTCTCTTGTCGTGGTGGAGAAGGAGGTTGTTGATGTTCGTCTTGATGCATTTCCTTGTCTTCTTCATCTTGGTGTGTCCCACTTGTGGATGCTTCCGTATCAATTCTTGGTTCACCTTGTTGTGAAGTAGAAGCTTCCACTTGGACGGATGAAGTACTCTCCTTCACCTCCGTTGGACGAACTTTGCCTATGGACAAGTCTTGGATTGCTTCTGAAGGGTCTTTGTCTCCTACATCAATTGGCAATTGCTCTACTTGCGAGCCATTAGATTCATCAAACTTCACATCTACCGTCTCTTCAACCTTTCGGGTGAAATTGTTGTAGACACGGTAAGTGTGAGAGTTTGAGCCATAACCGAGTAGGAAACCTTCATGAGATTTAGGAGCAAACTTTGAACGACGATGCTTATCAAGAATGTAGCACTTTGAGCCGAATACTCGAAAGTATCCAACTTGGGGTTTGTTACCGGTGAGGAGCTCATATGCCGTATTGCCGAGTAGCTTGTGAAGATACAAGCGATTTGTTGCGCGACAAGTTGTCTCAACTGCTTCTGCCCAAAAGTGCTTCGGCGTCTTGTATTCATCAAGCATCGTTCTTGCCATTTTGATGAGCGTCCGGTTCTTCCTCTCAACAACTCCATTTTGTTGAGGTGTGTGCATAGCCGAGAACTCGTGTGAAATCCCTTCTTCGTCAAGAAAGGTGTCCACATTTGCGTTCTTGAACTCCGTTCTGTTGTCACTCCGAACCTTCTTGATCTTCACGTCAAACTGATTTTGGGCCTTCCTAGCGAAGTTTTTGAAGATCTTCTGGACCTGCGACTTGTCATTAAGAAAGAACACCCATGTAAATCTTGAAAAATCATCAACTATAACTAGACCAAAAGAATTTCCACCGAGACTCTTGTAGGCGTTGGGACCAAAAAGATCTATATGAAGTAGCTCGAGTGGCCTCCTTGTGGTCATGATGTTCTTCACGGGATGCCTTCCTCCAACCTGTTTACCTGCTTGACAAGCACTGCAAAGTCTATCCGTATCAAATATGACATCCTTAACTCCAAGGATATGATTTCCTTTAATAAGCTTGTCAAGGTTTCTCATGCCAACGTGTCCTAGTCGTCTATGCCACAACCAACCTTTTGATGATTTAGCAACAAAGCAAGTTTTAGGTTGTGCCTTTTAGAGAAATCGACAATGTAAAGATCACCTCTACGCATACCGGTAAAGGCCATTTTATGATTGTCTCGACGAAAAACTTGGCAATCTACCTCAGTAAATAGGACATTCAAACCAAAATCAGCAAGTCTAGATACTGAAAGTAAGTTGTAGCCGAGTGATTCAACGAGCATGACATTTTGAATGGAACTATCATGTGAGATGGCCACCTTACCAAGGCCAACCGCTTTACCCTTTGAGTTATCACCAAAAGTGACATATTTTCGAGGTCCGTCATTTTCAGCAAGCTCACGAAACATCTCTTCATCTCCGGTCATATGATCAGTACATCCACTATCAAGAACCCATTCCTTTCCTCCTGATGCATATCCCCGAAGATTTGCCGTAAGACCAAAGTGTCTCATTGCATCATCAAGATCGAAGTCACTATCATCATCATCATCATCATCATCATAGTATCCATGTTCACCATGATCTTGTGACTTATCATTTCCTAGAGAGGATAATTCATTAGATAAATGATCATCAAAGTGGTCGCTTTTATGAATTCTTATAGCTTCGAATATAATATCACTAATGATTCCAACATCTCCTTTAGCTCGCTTGAGATTGGCAAGCTCAAATAGAAAATCACCAAAACTAGGATCACTAGAGTTCATCTTACTCAAGGCAATAGATTTATGGAGAATTTCATCCAAATTTTTCAAGGAATGGTCGGGAAATCGTTCCTCAAGAAATTTCCATATAGTATAGGCACAATTAAGAGTAGGCAAACTAGCAATCAAATTTTTGGGCAATCCTCTAATGATGAGCTCAATAGTTCTAAGATTGCGAATCATGTCAATATCTTCATCTAGGGTAGGATGCAAAGGATCAATGTGAGGTGCACAAGGGCTAGCAATATACTTGTTTAAGTGATATTGATTGAAAATTACAAGCATCTCATTTTTCCACTCATGAAAATACTCTCCATCAAGAATAGGCACTTTATGTCTAAGACTCCCTAAAGTAGACACATCCATCTTCCTCCAATGGTGATTAAACCAAGGCAATGGAGACCAAAGCTCTGATACCACTTGTAGGACCTTGAAGTAGATGTGTCTAGAGGGGGGTGATTAGACACATAATGCTAAAGTTGCAATTTTTAAGCTTTTTCGGTTTAAGTGGAGTTTAAGCATAATTTCAACAATCACAATACATATTAAGAAAGTATGCAAAGGGTATATAGGCACCGGAAAGTAAAGCATGCAACTTGCAAGAATGTAAAGGGAAGGGTTTGGAGAATTCAAACGCAATCAGAGACACGGATGTTTTTCCCGTGGTTCGGATAGGTGGTGCTATCCTACATCCACGTTGATGGAGACTTCAACCCACAAAGGGTAACGGTTGCGCGAGTGCACGGAGGGCTCCACCCACGAAGGGTCCACGAAGAAGCAACCTTGTCTATCCCACCATGGCCATCGCCCACGAAAGACTTGCCTCACTAGCGGTATTCACGAAGTAGGCGATCTCCTAGCCCTTACAAACTCCTTGGTTCAACTCCAAAATCTTGTCGGAGGCTCCCAAGTGACACCTAGCCAATCTAGGAGACACCACTCTCCAAGAAGTAACAAATGGTGTGTTGATGATGGACTCCTCGCTCTTGTGCTTCAAATGATAGTCTCCCCAACACTCAACTCTCTCTCATAGGATTTGAATCTGGTGATTTGAGTGGAAAGCAACTTGGGGGAGGCTAGAGATCAAGATTCATATGGTAGGAATGGAATATCTTGACCTCAACACATGAGTAGGTAGTTCTCTCTCAGAAATAGGATGCTGGAAGTGTAGGCTTAGTCTGATGGCTCTCCCCACGAATGAAGAGGAGGTGGAGGGGTATATATAGCCTCCACATAAAATCCAACCGTTACACACAGTTTTCCAATCTTGGTGGGACCGAATCAACAAACTCGGTCGGACCGAAAAGGTAAACCTAGTGACCGTTAGATATTTCGGTGCGACCAACTGAATCAACTCGGTGGGACCTGTCGGATTTCGGGTTCCGGTAGACCCTTAAGGTTCGAACACTGGGGTGCGCGCGGAAATCACGTCCTTAACCTCCCCGCCTCACAAAGATCTAAACTACTAAAAGAATCACACAAGAGACCCAAGATTTATACTGGTTCGGGCCACCATTGTGGTGTAATACCCTACTCCAGTGTGTGGTGGATGGATTGCCTCCTGGGGCTGGTGATGATGAACAATACAAGGAAGAACAGCCTCGCGAGGGTCTGTTCTTGGCTGGGGCGATGAACTGCTAGGAGGAGTTCAGTCGCCCTTCTCTCTCTCTCTCTGATTTTCGATCCCCCTATCTTGTGGGTGGCTGGTCCTATTTATAGAGGCCCTAGTCCTCTTCCCAGATATCGAGCAGGAAGGGAGCCAACAATGGCGGGCTAATTTGAAGGGGGACAGCAAGTACATCTATCCTGACTAAAGGTGGTCTTCGCCTGCAAAAGACTCTGCGGTGACGCCGCGCTGGGCTCCATGGTGACGTCCGTCTCGTAGTCCGCTTGGTCCTGGTCTTGTTGCACCGAAACGGCAACCTTTGCCTGATGCCTCGGTACTCCACGGCTGCGATTGCCCCCTTTGCACCAAAGAGGAAAGAAGGACGCTGCGCGCGCTGGCGCCCGCCTGGCATCCTCGATCGTCATGGATTGCCTCACGGGCGCCTCACGAGACACCTGCCTTGATATCTCCGTCTCCTCGCGAGCTAGCCTGAGGAGGCTGTGCCTGAAGATGCGCCGTGTCGTCCGCCTCACGTGGCTTGGCCCCTCGCAAGGGTCTTGAGTCTTGTGCTTGATGAAGATGGGCCATGTTGGGCCCCCATTCGAGCCACGCCGCAGGCCGTAGGCACGCAAGTCTGGGGACCCCCGTTCCCAGAACGCCGACAGTAGCCCCCGGGCCCGTGGCACGCATGGGCTTGGCCGTGCCGAGAGGCGAAAGGGCAAGGGCGATGTGCCGCGGGCCCTAACAGCCTGCGGCCTTGGGCGCCGCGTGGCGGTTGATTGGACGTGGGCGACTCCACTTCCCCACGACGCCTTGGTGACAGCGCGAGCTGGACAAGTCCCTGCATGCAAATCGTGTCATGATTACCTGCGATCATGGAGGCCGGCGGTTGGCCTTCGCCGGCTATAAGTACTGTGCGGCGCGTGCCCTTCCAGTCCATCTCTCCTTGCTTTCTCCTCTGCCCCCAGTTCTTGCTTCGTCTTGGTGTGATGGCTCCATCAAGGAGGTACTCGGCTGCGGAGAAGGGGAAGGCCCTTCGGGGCGGTCCTGCCTCTCCTCCGCCCAAGCGCGGTCGCGGGCGCCCTAGAAAGCACCCAGTGCCCGCCCCGGTAGCGTTTGGCGGTCATGGGGACGGCTCCCAGCGCGGCGGTGGGCGAGCCGCCATGGCCGAGGGACGTGCCTGGGTTGTGCGCTCCCCCAGGCCGTGCTTCCGCGCTGTGCAGGCGCTGCCGGAGTTCGTCGTCTGGTCGGCGGAGCCGACCAGCGCCCGGCTCCCACTCCCTCGCTTCCTCCTTGGTGAACTCCCGACCGGCGCTCTTGGCGGCCTCTGGCTCCAGGCGGATGGCTGCTACAGCAGGTCCTCTTGGGCCGCGCTGGAGGTCTCCGCCAGCGGGGGCTTGGCCTTGACTCATGGCTGGAGCACCGGTGTACTCTGCACTTCAGGTTCGATGGCGACGCCACCCTCTATGTGAGGGTGTTTGGGGAAGATGGTCGCCGCGCAGGGTGTTGCCCTAAGGACGACGACCGCGTCCGGGCGCCCCGCTCTGATGGCGATGGAGGAGACAGCGCCCGCGCGGATGGCGGCGTCCGCGACTCCCCCAGCTTCGTCAACTCCTCCTCAAGCGACTCCTCCAGCGATGGCTGCAGCCCACCCCCGCACCGTCGAGCCTGCCTGGGAGGTGGTGGTTCGTCCGCCCGCCGCCGTGTCTCGGTGAAGCGTGAGAGGGAGTCCGCCTGAGGCCCGGAGGCAGCCCGTCTCGCCTCCACCGGCCGGTGTAAGGAGGGCCGCGCCGGGCTCGTCCTTTCCTTTTCCATTTGTTTCCTGTGTAAGACAAAACAGCTGCATGGAGCCCCGCTGGGGCGTGTTGGCAGTTATCAGCGTTTTAGCCATTACCTTGATCTTATTTTTGCGCCTCTTAACCACACACCTGCGTGTAGATAGTTTTCGGCCCCTGCCGGGGGGGGGGGGGCGACTGACCCAGGCCCTGTGTGCGCGTCGCGGTGCCCGAGGGGCACAGACTAGAGGGGTGCTCCTGTATCTTGCCCGGGTCATGAAACCTTCCAGCGGCTAGAGCAGAAACGCTCGCGAGGGCGTTTGAGCACCACCCCTTGCGAGGCCGTTTGCGAGAGAAACCAAAGCAAGGAGCGAAAAACGACGAACCACAAATCAGCAACAGCGATAACTTCAATAAGACTTCAAATGCAAGTGAACACGTCAACTGCGGAAAGCAAATGAAAAGGCCACGTCCGGCAGCTAATCTAGTCTTCGACGTCTTCTCACCAGCGCGGAGCTAAGTGATTCCACTGGGCGTGGGAGGGAGCCCCAGGGCCTGAGGCCGGCGCTCTTGAGACTCCGGGGCGTGTACAACCCCACTCATTATTACGTGAGAGTATCACGGGGCGGCGAGCTTCATAGGCATTGGCCTTCACAGGCTCCGGGCCTTTCCAAAATGCTATAGCTTCACAGGCACTCGCCTTGCTTCACAGGCTCTGGGCCTTTCCAAAATGCGATAGCTTCATAGGCACTCGCCTTGCTTCACAGGCTCCGGGCCTTTCCAAAACGCGATAGCTTCATAGGCACTCGCCTTGCTTCACAGGCTCTGGGCCTTTCCAAAACGCGATAGCTTCACAGGCACTCGCCTTGCTTCACAGGCTCTGGGCCTTTCCAAAACGCGATAGCTTCACAGGCACTCGCCTTGCTTCACAGGCTCTGGGCCTTTTCAGGGGTAGAACCTCCGGAGGTGCTGGATGTTCCACACATTCTGGATTGGCACTCCCTCCTAAGTCTCCAAGCGCGCGGAGCCGGGCCTGGAAACATGAACAACCTTGAACGGGCCCTACCACATGGGAGAGAGCTTGTGCAACCCCTCCCTGGAGAGAACCCGCCTGAGCACGAGGTCGCCTACCTCGAGAGTCCTGGGGCGGATGTTGCGGCAGTGATATCACCGTAGCGCCTGCTGATACCTCGCCGCTCGCAGCGTGGCCTCCCGGCGACGTTCCTCCCCCAGCACGAGGTCTATCCCCCGCATGGCGTCCTGCTGCGCCTCGTCGAACGCCAGGACCCGCGCAGAGCGATGTCTGACCTCGTGCGGAAGGACCGCTTCCGCTCCGTAGACCAGGAAGAATGGGGTCTCCCCAGTCGGTTTGGTCGCGGTGGTGCGGATGGACCACAACACGGACTACAGCTCGTCGTACCATCCTCTGCCACAGGCCTCCAGCTTCTTCTTGAACGTCCTGGTCTTGAGGCCGCTCAGGACCTCCGCGTTGGCTCGCTCGGCCTGGCCGTTGCTTCGGGGGTGCGCCACTGAAGCATAGCATATCTGCGTTCCAAGGTTAGCACAGTATATTTTGAAGAGGTTACTGGTGAACTGCGAACCATTGTCCGTGATGATGCGATTCGGCACCCCGAACCGGCTCATGATGCCCTTGATGAACTTGACCGCGGAACCCGCAAGGATGGCGCGGACAGCCTCCACTTCAGCCCACTTGGTGAATTTGTCCACAGCAACGTAGAGGTAGCGATAGCCCCCTGGCGCTCGAGGAAACGGGCCCAAAATGTCCAGCCCCCAGACCGCGAATGGCCACGAAAGGGGGATGGTCTGCAAGCCTCCTGCTGGCTGATGGATCTGCTTGGCGTGGAACTAGCAGGCTTCGCAAGCATTTACCAATTCGATTGCGTCGTTGAGCGCGGTGGGCCAATAGAAACCGCTACGGAATGCCTTGCCGACGAGGGTCCGTGATGATGAGTGGTGCCCGCAGTCCCCGCCATGTATGTCCTCTAGTAGTTCCTTTCCTTGTTCCCTGGAGATGCAACGCAGAAATACATTGTTTGGTCGCTTTCGGTAGAGTTCTCCATCTCTGATGCAGTATGCCGTGGCCTGCCGTGCCACTCGCTCCGCCTCCTCCTCCCTCTCCGGCAAGGTCCCTTGCGCCAGGTAGCTCCGGAGCTCGGTGATCCAACAACCCTCCTGAGGTTCCATCGCCAGGAGCAGGCGCGCTCCTGAGGCCGGGCCACAGGTCGGAGCTCCCGAGGCAGGTGGCTGGGGAGCTCTTCCAAGGGTTGAGCCATGTTTGACAGTGACGGCAGAGCTGAGGGCTTGAAGAGCCGCTCCTCGAAAACGCCAGGCTCCTGGGGTAACCGCCTGGACGCGCGCTTGGCGATATCGTCGGCCTCCTGATTGGTGCCGCGAGGCACATGCTGCAGTTCCAGCCCCTAGAACTGCTTTTCCATCCTGCGGACCTCCGCCAGGTAGGCCTCCATATGCTCGTCCTTCGGCTCATACACCTTGTTGGAGAAGTTGACTAGGAGCTGCGAGTCGCCCTTGACGGTGAGGCGTTTCACTCCCAGGGTTACTGCGGCCTTCAACCCGGCTACCAGTCCCTCATATTCTGCAATGTTGTTGGAGACCTTTTCACCTTGCTGGAAACAGAGCTGCACGGCATAGTAGAGCTTATCATGAGTGGGTGATATCAGCACCGCACCAGCCCCCGCGCCGTGTCTGGAGAATGCCCCATCAAAGTACATGACCCAGCCTTCCGGCGCCTCACTCCCTGGAGAGAGGGACCGATCCTCGTTGTCCCTGAGGCCTGGTGCCTCCGCCCATTCTGCTATGAAATCCGCCAACGCTACTCCTTTGATGACCCTGGTTGTGCTGAACTCGAGCTGAAACGCCTGCAGCTCTATGTTCCACTCGGCGACCCTTCCGGCTGAGTTTGGGCTCCGGAGCACTCTCTCTAGGGGGTATGATGAGACGACCTTGATGAGATGGGCCTGGAAGTAGTGACGCAGCTTGCACGAGGCCACCAGTAGCGCCAGGAGGAGCTTCTGAGGCATTGGGTACCGTGCCCTCGCGTCCCGTAACACCGTGCTAACAAAGTAGACCGGGTGCTCAACAAGGCTGAGAGCATCTGCGATCACGACGCCCTCGGGAGGTGGGGGCGCCTCGTGAGGTGAAGTGACCTCGGGAGGCGGCCCATCTGGGTGTGCAGCCTCTCCCGCCTCTGATACATTCTTCGGCAGCTGCCCCTCTTCCACTGTGGTCGCGGCTTCCGCGGGCTCTCCTTGTTCCTGTCTTGCCTTGCCTCGGGCTGCTGCTGCGGTCTTGACCTGGCGCTCCTCCCTAACCGCCACCAGGGCTGCGCTGGCGGAGTAAGGAGTGGCGGCGAGGTAAAGCAGCAAGGGCTCCTGAGGGCGCGGAGCCACCATGACTGGGGGACTGGTCAGATACCTCTTGAGATCTTGAAACGCCTTATCTGCCTCTTCAGTCCATTCAAAGGGCCCCTTCTTATTCATCAGCTGAAAGAAAGGCAGCACTCGTTCTCCCAATTTGGAGATGAAGCGCCCTAGCACGGTCACGCGCCCGGTAAGCTTCTGCATCTCTCTGAGGGTCTTCGGCGGGCTCATGTCCTCGACCGCCTTGACCTTCTCGGGGTTGGCCTCGATGCCACGATGGGACCCGAGGAACCCCAAAAGCTTGCCCGAGGGGACGCCAAACACACATTTCTCCGGGTTGAGCCGCAGGTTTACTGCATCGAGGCTCGCGAAGGTATCCTCCAGGTCTTGTATCAGGGTCTTGGCCTCCCGAGACTTTACCAGAATGTCATCCACGTAGGCCTCGACATTCTTTCCGAGTTGCGGGCCCAAGGCGATGTGCATCAGCCGCTGAAAGGTTGCCCCCGTGTTGCGCAGCCCGAACGGCATGCATGTATAGCAGTATACCCCGCACGGGGTCAAGAAGGCGGTCTTCTCGACATCTTCTACCGCCATCTTGATCTGGTGATACCCGGAGAAGGCGTCCAGGAAGCATAGCAGGTCGCACTCCGCAGTGGAGTCGACGATCTGGTCGATGCGGGGGAGCGGAAACGGATCTTGCGGGCATGCCTTGTTAAGGTTGGTGAAGTCGACACACATGCGTTCCTTCCCCCCTTTCTTGGGCACAACAACAGGGTTGGCCAACCAATCCGGGTATCGGACCTCGCGAATGACCCCAGCGGCTTCTAGCTTGCGGGTCTCTTGAACAATGAAGGCCTGCTTCTCCACGGACTGCCGCCTGGCCTTCTGCTTCACGGGGCGCACATTTGGGAACACGTTGAGGTGATGCTCGATGACACTCCTGGGGATCCCCGCCAGCTGATCGGGCTCCCAAGCAAATACCTTCTTATGTGCGTGCAAGAACTTGACCAAGGCCTCCTCCTGCTCAGGCTCGAGGTTGGCTCCTATGGTGAAACTGGCACTGGAGGACCCATCCTCGTCGACGGGTATCTGCTTGGTCTCTGCCTTGTCCTGGGTGAATAACTGCTTCTTCTTGGCGGGCGCAGCCCCCTTGGGCTCAGGGGCCTCCGCGTTGGCGGGCCGTGCCGACGCCGCTGTCTTGAAGGCGAGCTCGAGTACTCGCAGGGCGTCCCCGGTGTCCCCGCGCACGGTGAGGGTACCATTGCTCCCAGGCATCTTCATGAGGTTGTACGCCGGGTGCGTGGCGGCCATGAACTGGGCTAGTGCCGGGTAGCCGAGGATGGCATTGTAAGGAAGGCCGATGGGGGCGATGTCGAAGTCGACCGTCTCCATGCGGAAGTTGTCGTAGGTGCCGAAGGTCACCGGGAGCCGGATCTGTCCCAGGGAGTCGGATGATTCGCCCCCCACGACCGAGAAGGATCGGCTGGGTCGCAGCCGCTCCCGGGGTATGCAGAAGAGGTCAAAAGTCTCGACCGAAAGCACGCTGAGGCCCGCGCCGCCGTCGATGAGGGTTCGGGTGACGACCACCTGGCAGATGGTGGGGGTGCACAACAAGGGGAGCGCGCCTGAGCCGACCGGGTTGGTGGGGTGGTCCTCCGAGCTGAAGGTCAAATCGACCTCGCTCGCCGCCCGGTCCGGGGGAGCCCCCTGCCGAGCGGCAGCGGTGCTAACCCGGCAGGCGAAAGGCTTGACGTGGCGACTTGTGGGTGGCGCCTGCGAGCCGCCCAGGAGGGCCGCAACGACCGGAGGCGTCGGTGTCGCGGCGCAGTTACTCTGTTGTGTAGGCGGATGCTGGTGTGGTGCTTGCAGCTCGTTTCCCGCCGAGCCGGTGGCGGTGTTGACGGCGGGCGACGGGGAACGACGAGGACGCCCACCGACGGGGGCCGTCTGGGTGACACGAGAAGCGATGGCGGCCCAGCGCTCGGCGCGGGCTCGACGAGCCTCGGACATGGATGCGACGGTCGGAGGAGAACGGAGTGGTGGAAGACAGATTCCGGCGCACCCCTACCTGGCGCGCCAAATGTCGGATTTTGGGTTCCGGTAGACCCTTAAGGTTCGAACACTGGGGTGCGCGCGGAAATCACGTCCTCAACCTCCCCGCCTCACAAAGATCTAAACTACTAAAAGAATCACACAAGATACCCAAGATTTATACTGGTTCGGGCCACCATTGTGGTGTAATACCCTACTCCAGTGTGTGGTGGATGGATTGCCTCCTGGGCTGGTGATGATGAACAATACAAGGAAGAACAGCCTCGCGAGGGTCTGTTCTTGGCTGGGGCGATGAACTGCTAGGACGAGTTCAGTCGCCCTTCTCTCTCTCTCTCTGATTTTTGATCCCCCCCTATCATGTGGGTGGCTGGTCCTATTTATAGAGGCCCTGGTCCTCTTCCCAAATATCAAGCGGGAAGGGAGCCAACAATGGCGGGCTAATTTGAAGGGGGACAGCAAGTACATCTATCCTGACTAAAGGTGGTCTTCGCCTGCGAAAGACTCTGCGGTGACACCGCGCTAGGCTCCATGGTGACCTCCGTCTCGTAGTCCACTTGGTCCTGGTCTTGTTGCACCGAAATGGCAACCTTTGCCTGATGCCTCGGTACTCCACGGCTGTGCTTGCCCCCTTTGCACCAAAGAGGAAAGAAGGACACTGCGCGCGCTGGCGCCCGCCTGGCGCCCTTGATCGTCATGGCTTGCGTCACGGGCGCCTCACGAGACCCCGCCTTGATATCTCTGTCTCCTCGCGAGCTAGCCTGAGGAGGTTGTGCCTGAGGATGCGCCGTGTCGTCCGCCTCGCGAGGCTTGTCCCCTCGCAAGGGTCTTGAGTCTTGTGCTTGATGAAGATGGGCCATGTTGGGCCCCCATTCGAGCCACGCCGCAGGCCGCAGGTAGGCATGTCTGGGGACCCCCGTTCCCAGAACGCCGACAGGACTGATGTGCTAGGGTTAGGGTAAATCCAAAACTTGGTTTGACCAATTACTCAAACTCGGTGGGACCGATTTGGGTAATAAGCAAAACAGAGAGTTGGCCAAGCAAACTCGGTGGGACCGATTGCATATCTCGGTGGGACCGAGGATAATGCAATAGGTAACAGAGAGTTTGCAAGCCCATCTCGGTGAGACCGAGATCCCATCGGTGAGAACAAACTGATTAGGGTTTCTTGCAGTTGCTATGACAAGTGAAACTCAGTAGCGCCGGATAGGAATAATCGATAGGTCCGAGTTTGGCTTTAGGTTTAGGTCGTATGTGGAAGTGGGAAAGTAGCTGAGGATTTTGGAGCATATCATTAAGGACATGAAGCAAGAGGTTCATTAAGCAACACCTCATCCCTCCTTGATAGTATTGGCTTTTCCTATGGACTCAATGTGATCTTGGATCACTAAAATGTAAAATGAAGAGTCTTGAGCTTCAAGCTTTAGCCAATCCTTTGTCCTTAGCATCTTGGAGAACTTCCCACAACCTTTAGTCCATGCCACTCCATTGTTGAACTTATCTGAAACATACTAGATGAACACGTTAGTCCAACAAGAGATATGTTGTCATCAATTATCAAAACCACCTAGGGAGCACTTGTGCTTTCACTTGCCCTTGCACTTGCATCCATGTTTGCGCGTTCTTGGAGCAAAAGAGGTAGGATATCCAATGGGGACAATGGGTTGAAGCCGTAGACAACCTCGAAGGGGGACCTGCCGGTAGTAGTGCGTCGAGCTCGATTGTAGGTGTACTCGGCGATTGGTAAGCACTCCTCCCACTCCTTGATGTTCTTCTTGATCAACACTCATAGGAGAGTAGATAGCGTCCGGTTGGTGACTTCCGTTTGGCCATCATTTTGTGGGTGATATGCCATGGAGAATAGAAGCTTGATGCCGAGCTTGGCGCAAATTATCTTCCAAAAGTAGCTTAGGAACTTGACGTCGCGGTCTGACACAATGGTCCTTGGCACTCCGTGCAACCTCAAGATTTCCCTACAAAAAATATTAGCAACATGTGAAGCATCGTCTATCTTCTTGCATGGTATGTAATGTGCCATTTTTGAAAATCGGTCCACAACAACAAAGATGAAATCCTTTCCATTTCGAGTTCGAGGCAATCCAAGCACGAAATCCATACTAATATCCTCCCATGGTTGATATGGAATTGGAAGTGGCATATGTAAACCATGAGATTGGGCTTTGGACTTAGCTTGCGGCATGTAGAGCATTTGTTGGTGAAATGTGCCACGTCGCGGAACATCTTTGGCCAAAAGTACTTGAAGGAGAGTGTGGCGAAGGTCTTGTCGCATCCAAAATATCCCATGAGTCCACCTCCGTGAGCCTCTTGCAAAGGAAACAAACGAAGAGAAGACTCAGGTATACAAAATTTGTTAGCACGCATAAGGTAGCCATCTTTTAGATAAAAGTTCTCCCAACAAGTATGAGTAAGACATTTGGCATAAGGAAGTGCAAAAGAAGGATCACTCGCATTAAGATCTTTAATATGCTCGAAGCCAATCACATTTAACTAAAGTGTAGTAACAAGCATGCATATGCGGGAAAGAGCATCCACTACAACGTTTTCTTTGCCTTTAATGTACTTGATCACATAAGGGAAAGACTCTATAGATTCACTCCATTTAGCATGCCGTTTATTCAACTTGGTTTGACCTTTAAGGTACTTTAGAGTCTCGTGATCGGTATGTATGACAAATTCATGTGGCCAAAGATAATGCTCCCAAACATGCAATACTCGCACTAAAGCATACAATGCTTTGTCATATATAGGATAGTTAAGTTGAGCACCGGAGAGTTTTTCACTAAAATATGCAATGGGTCGCTTTTCTTGCATCAAAACTCCACCAACTCCATGACCGCTAGCATCACAATGAACCTCAAAAGTTTTGGTGAAATCGGGTAATGCAAGAATTGGGGCATGTGTAAGCAAATATTTGAGCTCATAAAAATGCGGTAGATTGAGATGGAACCCAAACAAAAGGTGCATTTTTCTTACTCAAAGCATGCAATGGTGCGGCAATAGTGCTAAAGTCTTTCACAAAGCAACGATAAAAACCCACTAGACCAAGGAAATGACACACTTGTTGAAAATTAGTGGGTTGGGGCCAATTTTTAATTTCTTCAATATTAGACTCATCTACATGAACTCCCTTGGAAGACACAACAAAACCCAAGAAAACGATCTTGTCAACACCAAATGTGCATTTCTTCATATTGGCATAAAGACATTCTTTTCTAAGTATTTGTAAAAAGGCCCTAACATGATCTACATGTTCCTTGAGGGATTAGCTAAACACAAGAATGTCGTCAAAGTAAACCACAACAAACACACCAATGTAAGGACGAAGCACGTAATGCATAAGACGCATGAAAGTACTGGGTGCTTTCGATAAACACATAGGCATGAATAACCACTCATACAAACCAAACTTAGTTTTGAAAGCGGTTTTCCATTCATCACCCTCTTGTATGCGGATTTGATAATAACAACTTTTAAGATCAATTTTTGAGAAAATAGTGGCACCGCTAAGCTCATTGAGCATATCATCAAGGTGTGGAATGGGATGCCTATATTGAACGGTGATAGCATTGATAGGTCTATAATCGGAACACATGGGAAAGCTACCGTCTCTTTTTGGCACAAGAATGACCGGTATGGCACATGGACTCAAACTTTCACGCACATGTCCATGGTCTATGAGATGCTGGACTTGCCTTTGTATTTCTTTAGTCTCTTCGGGGTTGAGGCGGTATGGTGCTTTGTTGGGAAGGGATGCGCCGGGAATGAGGTCGATCTGATGTTCGATGCCACATAGAGGAGGAAGACCGGGAGGTATCTCATCCAAAAAGGCATCCGCGAATTCCTACAACAAGTGAGACAACACTAGAGGAAGAGGATTAGGAGTGTTAGTCTTTGGCACCTCATCTTTGCACACTAGGACATAGTGGATGACACTCGATGGGTTCTCACACACTTCTCTCATCTCTCTTTTTGTGGCTAGGAGGATTAAGTTTTTCTATCGTGGGGAAGAGTCTCTCAATTTTGGTTTGTGGCGCTCACTCTCTTTTTGGTGGTTCACTCTCTCACTAGTCTCTCCATGATGGGTGGATGCTTGCTGCGATCACTTGGCTTGGAGACATAGGTCGTAGCACGTACTCCGTTCCCTTCATCTTGAAGCTATAGTGGTTTGTTCTTCCATTGTGGATGACGCCGCGGTCGAATTGCCAAGTTCTTCCCAAGAGAAGATGGCACACAAACATGGGAACCACGTCACACTCAATGGTGTCCTTGTGGGCGCTGGTCTTGAAAGAAACGTGCACGGTGTGCTCCACTTGAATTGTGCCGGAGTCGCTTACCCCTTGAACCTTGTAGGGGCGAGGGTGCTTCTTCTTGACCAATTGCATCTTGCAGCATAGCTCTTCACTTGCCAAGCTATGGCAACTCCCTTTGTCGGTGATGACTTTCAAGGAGCACCCATTGATGCCGGCCTTTGATAGAGGCGAGGGTCCCGATCTTTCGATGAGATGACAACTATCGATTTGGTGGAGACGACTTCGACGATCCGACTACAAACGTGCATGACGTTGCGCCTTAGCAATCGCTAAACCAATATCCCGAGGTTACTGACGATGCTGGAAGAACGACCAGCCTGACCACGAAGGTCTATTCCTGCAGGCAATCGAAGAACATGCAAGAATATGATAAAGCAATCTGAATATTGCGAATATGCATGAAGTATTGATAAAGGTGGGGAATCGAAAGTGGTCTTGGTGTGGTCATTGGACAAAAACTAAGTACACGAAGTTGCAATGGCTAACTTTTAACTAAACAAAAAGGTGGGGATTCGAAAGTGGTCTTGGTGTGGTCGTTGGACACAAACAAAGTACACGAAGTTGCAATGGCTAACTTTTAACTAAAGAAATCCCAAGGAAAAAAGCTACTAGATGGATCTACTTATATAGGAGCAAGGGGTGGCGACCAAGGAGGTGGAAGGACATCCCAAGGCAGCCTAAAAGTAATCCTAGGTCGTACAAGGCTCATGGGCCCAAGTGGAGGTGATGCAGCACCTTTGGACTTGTTGTTTGACTCGGATTCTACTGCAGCGTCAGATTATTTCGTCGATATCTCAATGCTCCGGACGAATTTGAGGTTAAATTCAATTGGGTTGGAAAGAGCACACAATCTACTTTCCAACAAAAAAAGAATCATCCAATTCGGAGTCTGTATCAAAAAGTTGTTGGCGTTTTGATTCAGGTATGTCTGTGCAGTCCGAATCTGAATCCAGAACTTGAGAGACTTGAACTCTATCTTCTCTTGGCCCAAAGGTGACGTGAGAAGACTTTTTAACGTAACCTAAACTTTTTCTTTTCCCTTATCTTCATATGTGGATTGTACAAATGTCCCACACACCTGCAATTAGACAAAACACAAAAGTGTGTGAAATATTTTTGTTCTGGCTAACATAAATAGATTATTGAATAGTTTGCACTAGAAATCACCTGAAAAATATGCATCTATGCAATATTTTTGGTCGTATCCAAGGTAGTCATGTCCTCATCATCCTCCCCTTCTTGAAAACAAAGCCGTCCTCGGCGTTGCTTAATCTGAAATGTGGCTAACAAAAGAGACAAGGTGTACATGTTGTATATGTATATGTCATCCATTTTTTACTTCCCTTGATTTTTGCACATATGACACATGTATACATGAGTAACTTTCATAGATCATAAAATATAAAGCCAAAATATTATCATAAGTAGAAGGCATGAAAATATTGCAACTCAGTTTGCACATATAAGTGAAGCTCTTATTCATATCAAAAGATTGACAATATTCATCATTGAACCATCCCAACATTGGTGAAGAAACTTTACATGCATCAAATTTACATGCTACAACATGCTTAAATAAGAAAACATGCAATAAGTCATTTGACACAGAATGGTCACCAAGATTAGAGGTCATACCAAAATGATTAAACATTGCCACAATTATTTTAAAATGTATTTGATCCAAATCTGATTTATTTCATGATTCACATGGTTCTTTGACATCAATAGTTAATTGAATTGGCACACTCAAAATTGTTGGTATTTCAGTTGTTTGATGACATGATGCATTCATGACATTAACATGATTCTCTAAAATAGGTGGCGTGCTCAAATCAACAAGTAACTCAACACAAGATGTATTTAAGTTAATTAGGCATGCATCATTCTCATGTAAAGTTATATCATCAATACCTTTAGTGTTACCTTGTCGCAAAGATGTAGCTGATGTGGGTATGGACAACGACAATGTACCATACACTTGAGATGATGTCGCACTCACAATCTGAGGTGTGGCTGCTCTAGTAGGTGCAACGGTGGAGGAATCAACCGATGGTAGTGAGCATAAATTGGAATAGTAGTTGTTGTAGTCACCAATGCATCCTCCTGTAACTGTCTCTCAAAGGTATAAGCACGAACATACATACCAGTAATGCAACGAGGAATATACTGAATTTTTGCCTGAATATCATGGTTCAAACCACCAAAAAATCTATTCATTGTACCATCCTCAGATTCTTCTATGTCACAATGATGCATATAAGATTTGAACTCTTGGTAGTAAGCATGAACAGTGTTGTTGCCTTGTTCAAATTGTTCAAATTTGCGAAGCAATTCACGACGATAGTAAGGAGGGTAAAATTGTTTTCTCATTACATCTTTCAAATATTTCCAAGTTGTGGGTTGGTTATCAATGTTTTTCTTACAATGCACACTCCAC
The DNA here is from genome assembly GCA_034509565.1 of Triticum monococcum. Lineage (NCBI taxonomy): Eukaryota > Viridiplantae > Streptophyta > Magnoliopsida > Poales > Poaceae > Triticum > Triticum monococcum. The sequence continues at coordinate 164,638,990 of CM067841.1, read as the reverse complement.
CAAATAGAAGCAAAACCAGTAAATACTCTAGTGGCAGCTCGTACTCGCTCAAGTTCAGAAAAGTCATGGTGACTAAAAACTTGTTCTACTTCAAGCTCCCAAGCTAGATAAATAGCAGGATTAAATCGACCCTCAAATGACGGTAAATAGATAACCTGACCATGTGCTTGTGTGTGGTGTCCCAACTCTCATGATGGTGAAGATGTGTCCGTCGTCCAAGAACTTCTATCTCCGGAACCTGTCATGATTAGTAGAAACAAGAAACAAAATTCAAGAATAATGTTCCTATGAACTACTAGGATGTGGTTGTAAAGTGCTCACAGTAAAGCCAATATCAATATCTTACAAGTTCGTACCATGCGGCAGGTGGTGACAGGCAACCAGCGGTGTCAAATAACTCCGAAGATTGTGTAAAGTGATTGCCACGGGAACATACGTATATACGGTGTAGAAATATGTGGAGCTGGGTTGGCTATATATGGTAGCAAAACATTAGCAATAATCAATTCAAAGATGCAACATTGAATAAACGCTCAACAACGGTACTGTGCTGGTCCTAGGCTAGACCGGACTAGAGACGCGAGCCTAGAACACTAATGAGGTCATGGCGTAGCACAACTAGCATCAATGAAGGATACTAAATAGCTCTGTAAAGCAAGATATAAGTGAAGATCACAACAACAGTAAAGGTAATGATGAAAAACAACTACCAGGCAGGATATACAACAACTCTCTCTCCAACTTTCCTCTTGAAAAGTTTGAGCCAATTTTCTGATAACTTTTCTCAAGAATGGCACTGACTCAACCTTTCCAATGCAAAAAGAATCACTCAATTCCGAGTTGATATGAGGAGTCAAAAAATTCTAAAACTGGCTTGAAAAACTGGAATAAGCTGTGTTTACGAACTTCAGAGGGCAAAAAGACCTATTTAGATGCCGATTTTGAGGTGCCAAATATTGAAATAGCTTCTGCAACTATTTAGATGCGGCTCGTCTCTATCTTTCATTTGAGTACTCGCGGAGCCAAAACGGACTTCGTATGAAAAAGCTTCTGCAACTATTTTGCCTGTTTTACTGAACAGTGCATAAAAAAGATTCCAATCCGAATACAACTACGAGATTGAGTCTAGATAGATCTGAATTTTGTTTTTTTCTCTTTTTTTTCTCACGCTTTTTTTCTTTTTTATTTCTCTCCTATTTTTTCTCTAACTCCTTTTTAACTTTTTCTCTCTTTTTTTTCTCTCTGCCTTTTTTATCTTTCCCTCTTTCCAAGACAAACTAGATAAGATTCAGATGGGATCAAGCGAAGATGTGAACGACCTCAACTATGATTGTGACAATGAACTATGGGTAGCACGTGGTGGAAAATGATGGATGGTGTGGTGGACAACGGAAGGGATAATGATGCAGTGGCGATGTGACTAATGTGAACAGAACTCGAAACTCTAAACGAACTAGACTCTAAGACCAGCAACTCGACACGACAATGCAACTGATAATTTAATAATGCAAACAATGAAAATAATATTGCAAAGGCTTAGACTAGCTAGGACAAATGATGAATAGATCTAACTTTTTTATGGCTTTTTCTTGGACAATAGGTAAGAAAATAAATCTAATCTAGGGATAACTGGAAATTCTAACCGAGCAACCTAAAAACTGATACCACTTGATAGAGGCGAGGGTCCCGATCTTTCGATGAGATGATAACTATCGATTTGGTGGAGGTGACTTCGATGATCCGACTACAAATGTGCACGACGTTGCGCCTTAGAAATCGCTAAACCAATTTCTCGAGGTTACTGATGATGCTGGAATCACGGTTAGCCTAACCACGAAGGTCTATTCCTGCAAGCAATCGAATAATATGCAAGGATATGATAAAGCAATCTGAATATTGCGAATATGGATGAAGTATTGTTAAAGGCGGGGATTCGAAAGTGGTCTTGGTCTGGTCGTTGGACACGAACGAAGTACACGAAGTTGCAATAGCTAACTTTTAACTAAACAAATCCCAAGGAAAAAGCTACTAGACGGATCTACTTATATAGGAGCAAGGGGTGGCGGCCAAGGAGGTGGAAGGACATCCCATGGAAGCCTAAAACTAACCCTAGGTCGTACAAAGCTCATGGGCCCAAGTGGAGGTGATGCAACATCTTTGGACTTGTTGTTTGACTCGGATTCTGTTGCAGCTTTAGATTATTTCGTTGATATATCAATACTACGGACAAATTTGAAGGTGAATCCAACTGGGTTGGAAGGAGCATGAAATCTACTTTCAAACAAAAGAAGAACCATCCAATTCGGAGTCCGTATGAAAAAGTTGTTGGCGTTTTGAGTCAGGTATGTCTATGCAGTCTAAATCTGAATCCAGAACGTGAGAGACTTGGAATCTATCTTCTCTTAGCCCAAAAGTGACGTGAGAGTACTTTTTGAACGGAACCTAAACTTCTCCTTTTCCCTTATCTTCATATGTGGATTGTACAAATGTCCGTACACCTGCAATTAGACAAACACAAAAGTGCGTGAAATATTTTTATTCTGGATAACATAAATAGATTATTGAATAGTTTGCACTAGAAATCACCTGACAAATATGGATGTATGCAATATTTTTGGTCGTATCCAAGGTAGTCACGTCCTCATCAGCCTTGGTGTGGAAGATGTGAGACTTTGTTCTTTGTCTTGTTGGTGTTGAAGCGCCAAGACCTTGGAGACCACGAGAGCGGGACTGGAGTCATTGTCACAATAGACTTGAGCATCTTCTTCTTTGTTCACTTGGCGGTGCATGGCGACCTGCTCGATACCTTCCATCTCATCTTCGCTCATGGAGTCGTACGTGCCATCATCATTGGAGATCATGGTTTGGTTGTGGATGCATTGGAAAGACTTGTGTCCACGGCCGCCACATGTGAAGCACTTGATAGAACTTGTCTTGACGGTATCATCCGGTGGTGTTGAGTAAGAGGTTTTGTTCTAGTAGTAGCTTGCCAGAGGACGAGTCATGGAAGGTGTTGCTTGCTTGAAGCTTGACTTGTCGTTGGTACTTGGTGATGCTCTAGTCGAGGTAGGAGGTGTCGAAGTCGTAGTTGGTGTAGCTTGAGTGTATGAGCCGTAGGTCTTGGATGAGTACTTGGCGTACTTGAAGTCTTCTTGTACTTTTTGTTCCGCCTTGGTCGCTTGGTGAACTAGCTCAAGAAGGTTGGAGTAAGGCTGGAAATCAGCAATCTTCCATATTGGGTGGTTGAGGCCGTTCAAGAAGCATGCCATTGTTTGCTCATCATCTTTTTTGACATTGGCTCATATCATGGCAATCTTCATTTCTTGATAGTATTCTTCCACCATCTTCGTGCCTTGCTTGAGGAGTTGCAACTTCTTGAAGAGATGTCGTGTGTAATATGTGGACACGAAGCGGGCTGGCATGATGTCCTTCATTTGTATCCAAGTCGTGATGGGTGGCTCGCCCATCTCTTGTCGTCGTTCAGTCACTTGTTCCCACCAAGTGAGGACATAGTCTTGAAACTCAAGGGATTCCATGGCGATCTTCTTTTTCTTGTCGTAGTTGTGAAGATGAAATATCTTTTCAACTTTCAATGCCCATGATAGGTACTCCTTGGGATCGTTGCTTCCGGAAAACTTGGGCATGGTGAAGTTGAGCTTGCCGTAGCAGAGTTCTTCGTCATAGTGACGGTGTTGATGTCGCTCTTGTCGTGGAAGAGAATCTTCACGCACTAGCTCTGCTTGGTGTTGTTCTTGATGGACTTTGTGTCCTTGACGAGGAGCTTGAGGAACTTGTCGGTGTACTCTTGCTTGATAGTTCGTGTCTTGAAGTTCTTCTCGAAGTGCTTCTTCTTGTTCTTGCGTATGTCGGTTGTGGTCGCTGGTGGCGCGACTAGCGTCTTGGAGGGCACGTTGCGTAGCAAGTGCCTGGGCTTCACACTGTTGTTGTTGTAAACGGGTAGCCTCGGTGTTTTGCTCGTCTTGGTGTTGGAGCGCCCACTCTTCCTCTTGTTGACATTGACGTTGACTTTCTCGTGCTTGCGCAAAGGTAGCTTGGTGATGCGAAGCATCCTACAATCATCCCCATGTACACTACGACTACTCCCCAAGCCCCAAGTGTCCACATGTTGAGACCTCGAGCATACGCCATTGGACCTAAGGTGAACTCGCTCCTTTACGAATCTTCCCATTCTGCAGGTAAGACATGGCTACTATCTAAGCCCGGAATGTTGTGCATGATCAGGTACCAAGAACACACTTTTGAAGCTGCATGCAAAGACGGGCAAGTCCCCAAGTTCATGGACGACGAGGAACGACGAAAGGATCCGGAGAAGCCCCCAGGACCCGGACATCCGGCCCCTGGAGCATCGTCCACAGCAGCCAGCCAGCCGCCAAGCAACTACAGGCCCTGAACATCCGGTCCGAGCACGGAAATCCGGCACGAAGCCCGGACATCCGGCGCCCCTTCACCGAACCTGCTGAAACGGCCTCCACCAGCCCAGGCATCCGGCCCCTAGCCCGGACATCCGGCCCCTCGGGAAGGCCCGGACATCTGGCTCCTAGCCCGGACATCCGGCACCTGCCTGTGCGCAGAGAACGGGCCAAGGGCCCATGTATCCCCCTCTCACTTACCCCTTCATGGGCTAACACTATATATACTCCCCCACCTCCTCCTAGTTAGGGTTAGCAAGGGATTAGCTCATTTAGAGATAGATCTTTGCTCATCCATTACGGATCTACTCCACGAGAGAGACCGCGACCCCTCTACGGAGAAGATCCCCTTGGATTCAAGACCCCCTCTTGGGCGGCCCCCTCAAGACCTCCTCACGGAGAAGAACCGGTTACCCTATGTATCGTCCCTTATTGATCGTGGATCTTGTATCTCTCTGTGTATCGATGATCTAGCACATGTGTGATTGTTCTTGTTGGTTTGAGTGATTCTCTCGTGTTTCCCCTCGTTTTCCCCTCGTGTCCCTCGTGTTCTTCACAGGATCCGCTCCTTTCATGAAAGATCGGCCATCTAGGGTTCCACCCTACATCATCTTGGTATCATGAGCCATGTTGATCACGATTTCGGAGCCTCCCCCTTTGTTCGCTAGGCTAATTTTGTTGATTTCGTCCTAAATTCGAAAATCCCCACCAAAAAATAGCCCCCAATTTTTTTTGTGATATGTTGGTTTGATGATGTTTTGTTGATTTTGGTCCATGGATTTTCTTGGTTTCAAGTGGATCTAGCATCTCCCCAAGTTTCCCCACTTCCCATCCACGAAATCTCCGCAATTTTGCCCCAGAAATCATCAATTTCCGCCCCCAAAATCGAGTTCCTCAAGTTCATCCTCGGATTTGGAGCCCGGACATCCGGCCCGTAGCCCCGGACATCTGGCCCCCTAGACATCCGGCCCGTGGCCCGGATTTCCGGCTCCTGGAGTGCATTTTCGCGCGCGGTTCTGGACATCAGGCCCCGGAAATCCGGCCTGAGCCCCGGATGTCCGGCCCCTGGGATTTCAGCCTTCCCCGTTTCACCGTTTTGTCCATAACTAATTCATCCGGAGTCCGTTTTTGAAGTTCTTTAGCTCGTTTTAAAGCAATTGACATACCACATCCCACAAAAATACTTCCAAAACCATTTGACGCCATCAAATATTTGGAACTTTGGCATCTTTTCCTAGGGCTTCCACCACATCCTCCGCATTACCACCACCAACTTCCGCAACCTAGCCCAATTTGTTCCGTATATCATTAGTGATTGTTTGAGTAGTGATTCGAGTCTCCTAAGGTGTTTCGCTACTTAGGGATGGTTGCTTCTTCATCAATCACCACCATACCTTCCGCATAGGCTTGCCCACGATACACTTCCGCCACCGCAACTTAACCCAATTTTGTTTGTGTTGTGAGTTGTGTCTCCAAAGGTGTTTCGGCTACATAGGGACCGTGCTTCCAACTCCGACACCGTGTATAGCCCATCATACCCTTCCACCATAACCCATTTTGACCGGGTTTCCACCAATACTTCTGTAACCATCACCGCTTCCCGCAACCACCATTTGACATTTGACATTTGAGATTTTGAGTTCATGGTTTTTCCGTTTCCTAAGGTGTTTCGGCTACTTAGGGACGGTTCGACATCGAGAACACCGCCACTCATCATCGCCACGAGGTCGTCATCGTTAAGGACGGTAACCTAGACGACACCATTGTATATTCCTTTGCAATTGCATTGATAACCCCTAGCCCATTTTGCGTCACTTGCCTATCGAGACTAGCCATTGAGTATTGCCGGCAACGTTACTTGTGCACATTAGTGATCATTGGTCTACACCTTCTATTGCATATATACCATATCATATTGGTATCATTTTGGTATCGTATCATCTCTTGTGCCACAAGTTTGTTCCGGCATATATACAATTGCTATCTTGGTTTGTGCATTGTGCAAAAGTGGCCATACAAAAAAAAAGAATAAGCTTTTAAGCAAAAGAGAGAAACAAAAGAGCTTGTAAGCAAGTGCCATAGCATCATACCACATTGCAAATAAGATTGTCATATCCGATCATCTTGGATCATCTTGAGAGAAACACCGGGAACCATACATACATAGCATACTTGGGATAGAACTTGATACATTTTGCATCTTATAGGTTGTGCACAAGTGTCGTATCCGCCTGTAGAGCAATCTGCTAGCGTCTCTCTTGAGTTGTGCAACACGAGCGTTTTCCGTGGATTCCACATTTTGAGCTCATTCCTTGGTTGCACGACCCCATTTATCTATCCGTGTGTGTGTTTTCGTGTGCCACATTTTGCTATTGGTCTACTTGTTTCACTTGCGAATTTGTGATTCTCTTTCAACATTATTGACTCTTGCTAACATTTTGCATCAAATTTTTGTGCCACTATCCTCACCGAGCTCCACCATAAGCCTTACTTGTGTAGGTGTGAGAAATTGACGAGATCGGTACCAATTGTGCTATTTCCTTGTTACATCATTGAGCGATCATTGATCCATCTTCAACATCGGTCAAGGTACATTTGGTATAGTTCTCTCCTTTCTTCCACTCATATTTGGTCGAGTCTTGTGATGGATAGGCAAGGCATTTCATCTCCTGTCTTCGACAACAATGACGGAAAGAGCAAGTACATCACCAAAATGTCCATCTTCGGACTACACCATGAAATGCAAGGTGCACAATCTACCTTGAGAGAGTGCCTCGACAACCTCGCCATCGACATACGACACTCCAAAGCAAGGAAAAGGGACTACATCGACACCAAGTTGGGTGAGCTAAAGGATCAACTACGAGACATGGTGGCCGACTACAAGTCTTCTTCCCCTTCATCATCCTCAAGGCGGCGGCGAGCAAGTCGATCATCTTCGGAGCGCCCACACGATGCAAGCGCAATTCGTCCACGCCCACATCTCCATGGTGACCACCATCACATTCGTGATCCACATCGTCATGAAGGGCAAGTCACCACCAAGCATCATGTGCATGAGGGCGACGAACGACATCTACTACGAGCTCAAGTACGACAACGACAACATCATCATGAAGATGCTCCACAAGCGCAAATGTACAAGTCCCAAAAGGCCCTACTTCACGCCAAGTCCAAGCTTCATGAGCAAAAGAGAAGACCGCGAGACGAGCACCACCAAGAAGGAGCTACGGCTACAACAACCACTTCGGCATCGTCGCCAAGTACTATCAAGGCATCTTCACCTTTGGACGTACGGCATCTTCACCTACTTCCCGTGAGTTTGCCTACATCGACATCTTCAACAACAAGGCGACGACCTACAAGCGAGGGAGACACTTCCATCTTCGGAAGTCCCTCGAGGAAGATGACCGAGCATGGGAAATTCCCTTCGGTCATGGAGACGAGCTACGAGGTGCCACATCATATGGGCCTCCAACAACAAGACGGTGACAAGAAGGTTGAGCAGGGTACTATCCCTTCAACCAAGGCGGCGATAGGAGTTGAGCATGGAGACATTTGCACCAACATCTCTCCGACACCCACATATGACGAGACACCCCAATTCCCATGTGAGGAGAGCCACCCCACCATGAGTGATATGAGTGACTCCACCATCTGTGACATTGAGTGCATTTCCTATGAGAGGATGAGTGTGACCACCACTAGCCCCACACATGAGAGCATGCCACACATCCTATGTGAGGTTGAGAGCCATTTGAGTGACTCCACAAACCATATGAGTGAGAGCATCTTTCTGGGAGTGAGTGAGCCACAACACTTAGTGAGTGAGGTAGTTGACACGGCATGTCAGGCCACTTTGATTTCTAACGACTTAACCTCTACTCCGAGTGTGTTTTATTCTTTGGTGCTAGGTCTCCTACATGACGACGAGCCTATCCTCGGTGAGTCCATACCTTTAATGGAGACGACGATGGCCATGGTGGACGATGATGCACCCCCCACATGGTTCCATCAAGATGAAGATGGCAACGAGTGGATCTCCGACACCTCACCTACAACACATGAGCGACCTTCGAAAGGTAACATAGGTGATGGTACTTCTCTTGTCCCACTAGTGGACTATCTTGATATCGATTGCTCCCATAATGTTGACACACCTATTGCCATGCTTCATGCTAGTGCGACTTCTTCATGTCATGACTTACCTATATATGATGAATATAATGATGAGCATGTTGAGTTGCCTAGTTGTGATGTTATGCTCCATAGGATATCATGTGAAAATTCTATTGGTCACATTATGTTTGACAATACATTAAACTTGTCATATGCTATGAGTGAGATCTCCTATATTACAACATTTCAATCTCAACATAGTAACTATGCATGCCCCATTAAAATAAATCCCATTTGCACTTATGGCATATATGACGAGATGATGGTCATTGGCTTTTGTTTTACATGTGATGATATTGCCATGCTTCCTTTACATGATTTGCGCAATTCATCTACTATGCCATGCCATGATCACATTGTTCCAAATATGCATTGTTTTGGATGTTGTCAATATTCTCCATGTGATGTTTCCACTAATGCTCATGAGGAGACCCCCATAGTTTCCTCATACATATTAGGAGATTTTGAGACAGCCTATCCTTTGCATGCTTCCCATAATTTCTCGCACCATATGCATTCCATGAATAACAATGCTCTACATATTTCTCATGATGCATTACACAATTTTAGTCTCCATTATGCTATACATAATGACAAACCTATCATGATGGATGACATGTTTCTATATCATGCATCTCATTTATTTGAGCATCAGATATTTTGTGCTAACCAACACAAGCACGTGCGCATCATGATGGATGATGTGTACATAGACCACGCACACACAATTTTCCCTTTTTCTTTGTTTTGTATAGGTACTCATGCATACTCATCAACCTCACAATCCCACGAGTTGACGAAACGAGCTCTTGAGAGCAACGATGATTTGGGATCCCGTGGATTACCATTCCCACCATCCTCTTTGCGCAACGAATACGCGCATCTCTTTTACTTGGCTCTCACACGGCTATGGGCTATTTACCACTTATCACCTTATGCCCATACTATAGTGTTCACTTTGCATGTTATTCCTCTTTACATGATTTTGCCATGCAATTGTGACCCTTGCTTGCATCTACCCATGATTCACCATTTATGTTACTCCTATGTGTATTTGCATGCTTGGTGGAGATCCTAGTAGCTATTGCCATGCTTTCTTTGTGCCTCATGCTATTAATGCTTGTTGTGTTGGGAGACTCATGATGTCCCATTGCTATTTACATATGGCCTCTCGCCAATACATCGATGCTATTTTCCTCATATCTTTCTTTCGTGCTTGTGATATGTCATGTGCATTATATATGCCCACTACTTGCACACATGACATGATTGCCATGATTACCTCTAGTATGTTGCATCTTCGCACTACTAGCCTGCTTGACTTGATGAATATGATTGCTTGCTTTATCGCATCACCCATGTTCCATTCTTACTCGCTTTCTTGGGTTGATGACATATATGTTCATGCCTCTCACATGATATATCTTGATCATTCTCTCTTGTCTCCATTAGTTGCATCTCTCATATCACCTTGTATTGAGTGGCAACTTGCTATGCTTATTGATCATGGAGACTTGGACATATTACTTGTGAAGCATGCTTGTTTACTTGAGCCTATTGTCTTTGGTTGTTCTCACATCATATGCCTCCATACTATGAAATTCTCTCTTGTTCTTTCTTATGATGAGCATGATGCATACACTTGTTGGGTATCTTACCACACGAATGATAGGTGTTGCCTTTGCACTCACCTCATTTGTTTTTCCGAGTGTTTGTCATGTTCTTTCGTTTTGAAGGATTCACAAGGCGGTAAGATCATGAGACATATTGGTTATGTGAAGGCATACAAGATGCGCAACTCCAACATATTAAGGAACATTCATGAGGTGAACTCCTTCCATTTGAGCCACCCTCAAATATGCATATTGGATGGGTCATTATTTCATTGTTGTCTCCTTCTTCTTGTCTACATGATACATCTAGTGGAGGGAGGACCGGCATTGAAGATTGGCTCTATGGACCTTCACATTGAGGAGCGCTCGGACTTATTGGATGCACCTCCGAAACTCCAATCATGCCACGACATCGAGCATTGGTACATCACTCCTTTGACACATTGCACCAACACATACATATTTGTTGATTATACTCCCACATGTCATGCTCGATGGACATTTCATACCCACCGCAAGTTTGCACCCCATGCATGGATTGACACACATATGATTATCTTGTTGCATCTATTCCCATGTCAACCATGGTATATAATCTTGTGCATTTCTTAACAAATTTGTTGTGATATTTCTTGATGGCATATTCATACATCATGATCATATTGCCTACCATCAATTGCATGATAACTTATTCATATTGAGCATCCATTGCCATATTCATGCTATTGATAAGTCGTCTCACTATGACATCATTTTGCACCGTGGTTGCATTGATCACATTCACAATACATTTGTGTGCACAATGAATGCTTTTGCTCCCATGAACGCTTTGCATACCATTTGATATCATTTGGCTAAGTTTCATGCACCTTGTCATGATTAATCTTATCGGACTAACTCATGCTTATTTGATGGACACTTTGTGTATGCTAACCATTGTATTTCTGTCGGGTGGTAGGAGCGACATATGCTAACGGGTGGCTTATCATTGCGGGGGCCAATAGAACGTCGCCGGTGCCTGGAAACGGGATGAGGCGAAGACATGCACGCCGGCGAATCTTACCCAGCTTCAGGGCTCTCCGGGGAGATAATACCCCTACTGCTGCTCTGCGGGGTCTCCGCATGGTTACTAAGTGGACAACTAGCTACAATGCTCCTTGAGCTGTTTTGGGTGGAAGGAGGAAGAAGGGCTCGGCTCAGCTTGCTTCCTCTCCTTGTATTGTGTCTAGGTCTAGGAAGAGAGTCCAACCCTTTGCATGGGCGCACCGGGGGGTTTATATGGGCCTACCCCCCGGGAATACAATGGTAATCCGACTGGGCTCGGGGCCCAGCTGTCTGTGACTATGCTCGCCGGCTTCTCCGCCGGCTTCTGGGGCCCGCCGGCTGGTGGGTCCCGCCGGCTGCCGGCTCCTGGGTTCACAGGCCGGCCCCACTGGCCAGGGCCTGGTCAGCAGCTGGTTACTGTTACTCCATGTCGTTGACGCAGGCTTGGTCGGGGTAAGCGTGGCTATAGTAACGCCGCCCTGGCGGGCGATTACTGTAGCCCCGCCGCATCTTGTCTCCTTAATGGGCGTATCCTTCGAGGAGGGCGGCAGGCCGGCTACGTGAAGCCAGCCCTCTGTCTTGCCGGCTTGAGAGGAGGTGCGGCCGCCTTCGGCATCTCTCTGCCCGAAGGGGCCCACCGCCTCGGGGGCCACGCTGGCGGCCCGTCGTGGACGGCGTCAGAGCCGCCGTGGCTACAGTGCCACGCCGGGCGGGCCGCAGCTGCCCGCACGACGCGCTGTACCAGGCGTGCTCCGGGTTTTGGGGGTGGCAGGCTCTACTATAGCCACGCCCCGCTTCATCATCGCAGAGTGGACGCATACATCGCGGGTACGGCGTTGACTGCTTTATGGGAGCCGGCCTGGCAGTAGCCGGCCTTGCTGTAGCCGGCCCTGCCGTAGCCGGCCTTGCGGTAGCCGGCCCTCCGCAGCTTTCTTCAGGAGGGTGAAAAGGCGGGCCGCCCCCGAAGCCGGCCAGGAAGGTAGCCGGCTGGGGGGGAGGCGGCCCAAGTCTTGAGTCTTCTTATGAGCCGGATGGGCTCATAATTTTTTCTGAGGGGCCAGGGGAAGCCGACTGGGCTACACATGGCTATTTACCCCGACAGTAGTCCCCGAAGGCGGGCGAGCTTCACGGCGAACGGAAGGACGCGAAGCTTGGCCGGCTTCATACCCTGAGGGGCCGACCCCGTCGTTGCAGCCGACTCCGGAGTACTTTTTTGTTTATCAAGGTGGCAGTGGTTGACCCGCGGGCCGGCCGTGGGCCCCACGACGAGCCACGTGGCGGAGAAGTCCTGCCGTCGCACGCGCGCGACGGGATGCCGCCGCAGGCCCGGGCCCGCCACTCCCTGGCCTCGGCCCGGGCGTAGATCTTCTGTGGCCCGAGGGGACTGCTCGCCTCCCCGCGGCCGTTTACTTCGCGTCATCAAGGCGCGCAATTAACGCGGGCGTGGGGGAGATGGGCACGAACGATCCCCACGATCCCCCACGCCGCGCCTCCTCGGCTCTGGCGCACGCGCCTACAAGTAGGGGGGGAGGGGAGAGGCACAGGCCCATTCGCTCCCCCGATCCCCGTCCCTCCTGCTCCTCCTCTTCTTCTTCTTCTTCCTCGCGCCCGACGCAGTCTCGCGCCGCAGCCCACCCACGCTGCCATGTCTCTGGCTTTGTCGAGCTCGTGGGACGGGTCCAATGTCCACGAGTTCCATATTGAATTCCTCCGCCAGACCCGGCGCCTGCCCGTCGCCAACCTCGTGCAGGTGCGTCTGGCGCCCACGAAGGAGGTCTCGCCGGCGCCGGAGGAAGGCGAGCGCGTCGTCTTCCGCACGCACTTCCTCTGCGGCTTCGGCTTCCCGGCGAGCAGCTTCATGCGCTCCTTCCTCGAATTCTACAACCTCCAACCACACCACGTCACGCCCAACGCAGTGCTGCAGCTCTCGGCCTTCGTCTCGCTCTGCGAAGGATTCTTCGGGGTGCTGCCGACGCTGGAGCTCTGGGCGGAGCTGTTCCAGAACAAGCTCGGCACCGTCTCCGCCGGCGTGCCGGCTCCCTGCGGCGCCTTCATCGCGATGAAGAGGGCAAGCGACGACAACCCCTTCCCCCACATTCCTCTGATCCAGTCTGTCAAGCTTTGGCAGAAATCCTACTTCTACGTCAAGAACATTGCCCCGCACGGCGATTACATCAATCTGCCGGCTTACGTGGCCGGCCCGCCGGCTGGGAGGCGGCGGTCTTGGGGCTACAGGTTGAAGTCCTTGTCTCCGGCTGGGAATGCCTCCATCGCCCGGCTTCGGGTGATGATCCAGTCGGAAGGCCTGCGCGCATCCGACCTGGTAGCCGCCTTCGTCGAGCGCCGGATTCTGCCCCTCCAAAGCCGGCCGCACATGATGTGCCAGATGAGTGGCCGGTTCGACCCTTGCCGGCTGAGCACATGGGAGATGCCCCATGCCGAGGTGGCTCCGATGGTGAACTACATCGCCAACCTGAAGCTCACCGACGAGTGGCAATTCGGCAAGGTGCCGTACTCCCGCGCCCATCCTCCGCCTATGGTAAGTCTTTCTTCTCGTCGTCTGCCAGCTTGAGTCAGCCGGCTTCTGACCAGGCGGCTCTTCTCTTTTTTCTCTTCATCAGAATCCTCTCCTCCCGCCGCCAGCCGGGCCGGCTGGAGTCGATCGCGAGTATGCCCCGGACCGCGCGGTGGACGACCTCGACGACCCGGACCTCGCCGCAGTCGCCATGGAGGATGCCGCCACGGGGGACGCCGCCGAGACTGGCGGCATGGGGCTCTCGGCCAGTTTCGACGACTGGCCGGATGATTTTGAAGCCGAAGAAATCCCGCGCCACCAGCCGGCAACCGACCGCCGTGGCGCGGGCTCGTCTGCCGCGCCGACTGCCGGTGGTGGGAAGGGGAAGCACCGGGCCGCGCTCCCACTCTTCGGAAGCCAGCCGAAGAAGTCGAAGGCCTCCGCCGCGGCCACGAAGCGCGAGGAGGCGGCGGCGAAGGCGGCCCGCTTCCAGAAGGCGGTGAAGAAGCCTCCATCAGTTTCCGCGTAAGTCTTTTAGCCGCCTACGTGCCTGTTATTCTGAAGTCTTCCTTTACTTGAATTCTTCTCTGATTTTCTGAGCAGGGCGCCACCCTCCCTCGAGCAAGGCCCAGCCGGCTCCGTGGTCGGGCCGAGTGCCGGATCCTCAGGGTCCCGCCGAGTGGACCCCCGTGCCGAACTTGAAGCAGCCACGGAGCACAACGCTCGCGAGGCGCGTCGAGGGAGGGAGGCGGCAGAGCGGGAGGCGGCGGAGCGGGAGGCCGCCCAGATGGCGCCGGGGCGAGCGAGCGCGGCGGCCGAGACTCCGTCGGAGCGGGCGGCCGCGGAGACGGAGGCGGAAGGCGCGCGTAGCCAGACTCCGCTACTCGCCATCCCCCTCCAAACATTGGATCCGGACATCCCTCTGCCCACGGCGGAGGAGATTATCCCCGAGCAGCCGCCGGTGCAGAGGGACGAAGTCTTGGAGATTTCCATCGAGAGGACGCCGCCGGTAGCGCCAGCCGGAGCAGGCGAAGGCGGCCAATCGTCGGCGGTGCCGGAGGAGCCGGCCCGGGCCGCACCCGAGGCCGGAGCCGGCCTTGAGATCGAGCTGGCGGCGGGCCGGCATGCCGGAGGGGGTGCGGCCCCGCCGGACACGCGCCGAGCCGCGGGGTCTGAGCAGACGGCAGATGCCTTGGAGGCGGCCTGCTCCGCCACGTCCGGATGGACTCCTAGCGGAGGGAGCGGCGAGCTGAACGTCGCGGCCCAAGGGGTTCGGAGCCGGCTGCAGGCACAGGCCGGCCTCCTGAGGCAATTTACTCAGGAGTTTCTGTCGACGCGGTCTGCAATCCGGGTAAGTCTTCACTCGTTGACCGTTCTGGTCCTTTGAATTTTTTCCGTGGGGGCGCGCTAGCGCACCCACTGGGTGTAGTCCCCGAGATCCGGGCCGACTGCAATGCAGTCGGGTCGGATCTTACTCGACGACTATCTTTGACTGTTTTTTCTGATCTCTTAGGATTATCATAATTCTCGTGCTGCCGCCTTCAACTCCCAGGCTCGGCAGCTGAGCCGGAGGACCGAAGACCTTGCCAGCAGCCGGCGTAAGTGTTTTGTCTTTATTTGTTTCTCGTGGGGGCGCGACAGCGCACCCACTGGGTGTAGTCCCCGAGATCCGGGCCGACTGCAGCGCAGTCAGGTCGGATCTTACTCGACGACTTTTCCTTTGCTGACTTTTTCTCTTTATCTTTTGCTCGTGCAGAGGCCAACGCCGACCTGCGGAGGGAACTCGGCGAGGTGCAGGCCGCTCTTCGCGCCAAGGATGCCGAGTATGCTGACTTGGTTCAAGAGCGCGACCGCCTGGCGAAGAAACTGGCCGACCAAGAGGAGAGCCACAAGGCGGCCCTGCAAAAGGCGCAGGATGGCGAGGCTACCCTGAAGGCGGAGTTCGAGGCCAGGGAGGCGAGCTGGGCCGAGACGCGCCAGGCGCTGGAAGAAGGCTTCGGCCGGATCGAGGATCTCATCGATGGTAGGCCGTCCTTCTTGCTCTTCTTCCATCCGCCGGCTGCCTGCGGCTTTGTTTTGACTTGTGTTTGCTATCTTGCGCAGAGTACTTTCCCGGTCAATCCATTCTCGCCGCCCAAGCCATCGAAGCCTACCGCAAGGAGCGCCGTCAGGCCGTGGTTGTGATTCCGCCGGACCCGAATCGGACGTTGTCGGAGCAGCTCATCGCCGTCCAGGCGCGGCTGCAGCCGGCCCACCGGCTGCTCCGCCGGCTCCAACGCGCCGGGGCGACGATGCTGGCCGCGCTCTGGCCCGGCCAGACAATTCCCCGCACCCCAAGCCGGACGGCCGACTGGCTCGAAGTCGCAGTCGGCCGCTTCGAGGCCTGGAAGGCGTCCGCAGCCCGTCTTGGAGCCGGGCGCGCGCTGGAGTTCGTCCGCGCGTGGTACCCAGGGCTAAGCCTGGACCAGCTGCGGACGTGGCGGTCGGAAGCCGACGCGGAGCTGGAGGAGGTGCGGCCGGCGATCGCGCAACGCGCCTCGACGATCGCCGAGTGCACCGACACCAGCGTCTTCGCGCCGGAGCTCAACGACGATGGCGCTGCCCAGCCGGAGGAATGGTTCGGGCTGAACCCGGCGGACGGCGAGGACTCGGCCGAAGAGATCGCCTCCAGCGACGAGGGTGAGGACGACGAGGAGGAGGACGGCGAAGATGCCGAGCCGACTGGTGAGACGATCGTGCCTCCAGCAACGAGCCACGCGGGAGCGCGCCCTCTGCCGGAGACGACGATCAAGCCGAGGTTGGTCAGCCGGCCGCTCCTCCAGCCGGCGCGACTGCTTCCACCGCCCAGCCCGACTCGACTGCGGCCCCGCCGGCTTGATCTGCCGTTCCTTTTGTCCCTGTTTTACTTTTTCGGACAATTTTAAGTTTCTGCAATTCCACCCACTGGGGGTGTATCGAACAATGTTGGATGTCGACCTCTCTGGTGAATAGCTCTATATGTGATTGTCCATATACCTGTCCGTCGATGAGCTCACAAAAGGGTGGTAGAGTACACGTCAAAGATAAAATCATCCGAAACTCGGTTTTTTCAACCTCGATCCGGCCCCACATTTTTGTCATCGCCGACGAAGAGGGTGATGGACACGTACGACATTTAGTTATGATTGTTTTAGAGGGTGATGGAGCTTAAATGGAGTCCGTATTGCCAAATTGTGGTCCTTCTATGGATACAACATCGGGGGACGGCCCGTGAATTCAACTTTTAGGGTAAGTTGATCGCGCTGACGAGCCATCTTGCACAATTCGGGATGCGCTATTATTTATTGTATGCATAAACATATTGAGGAAGAGCTGTAATGTACTTTATCATTTAAGAATAATGCATCTGCTGGTGAAAAAAGGAGGGTGGTAGCGGGGCCGGCAATAGACCATGTAAAGCATGAATACTTGGGTTTCGATGCAATGAATAGCCTCCTCCTTCTGTCCTGACAATACCAGTAGTCTTTCCGGTTTGAAATGGAAGGATGGTGCATTGATCTATATGTTATTGTCCACATATCTGTCCGTGGGTGAGCTCACAAACGGGTGGTAGAGTACACGTCGAAGATAAAATCATCTGAAACTCGATTTTTCAACTTCGATCCGGCCCCTGAAATTTTGTCGACACAGACGAAGATTATGATGGACGCGTACCATGTTTAGTTGCGATCATTTTGGCGGGTGATGGAGCTCAAATGGAGTTCATATGGCTAAATAGTGGTCCTTCTGTGGATACAACATCGGGGGACGACCCATGTATTCGACTTTCAGGGTAAGTTGATCGCGCCGACGAGCCATCTTGCACCAGTCAGGATGCACTATTATTTTTCGTGTGCATAAACATAATGAGGAAGAGCTGTGATGTACTTTATCATTTAGGAATAATGCATCTCCTAGCGAAAAAATAAGGGTGGTAGCGGGGCGGGCGATAGACCATGTAAAGCATGAATACTTTGGTTTCGATGCAACGAAGAGCCTCCTCCTTTTGTCCTGACTGAACTTGTCATGGAATTGTCACGGCAGATGTCCTTAGTGTCAGGACTTAGTCATGAGGCCAACGCATCTATGTGGTAGCTTGAGAGGGGTTGAGCGGGACGAGTGATGCGATGTTTTACCCAGGTTCGGCCCCTCACGGTGGAGGTAAAAGCCTACATCCTGCTTCATTGATATTGATGATGATGGTCACGGTTACAAGAGTGCTCTATCTCCAGAGCTATTGTCTAAACCTAACTTGTCCAACTTGTGGCACTTGTGAATCTTGTTCCTTTTTTGGGGAGCCCTGCCCCTCCTTATATATGTTGGAGGGGCGGGTTACATGTAGAGTCCTATTAGGATTAGGACTAGTCTATCTTAATACAAACCGGATACAAGTCCAGGTCTTAACTCCTTGTAAGATAAATGTTCCTCATGCCTTTCCTCTTAAACCGGCCCACCATTAACCTAAACCGGCCTGCTGGTCCTTGGTCCTTGTCATGCATCTCGAATACGCGCCGGGTCACCATTGAGTCTTCAGGCTCGTGAATCATCATACCAGTAAACCGCCAGGCACGTAAACCACCAGACATGTAAACCGCCAATCATGTAAACCGCCAATCCGCTGGTTATACTTCCGGCCGGTTTACGCCACGGGGTATATCCCCGACATTAGCCCCCAAGTTTAGCTTGGATTTATTCATGGTAAACTTATGCTACAAAATAAACACAAGAACAAATTTGACAGGTTATGCTCTGGGTTAAGAATTTTTGTAAACCGGTACCTGATCATCCTCAAGTCCTTGTTATTTCCTCCTTCTGGGAAATCCGGGTCAACAGACCAGCTTCATAATCAATTTGCCGACATTGGTTTGTCACCGAGAAATATTGTGAAGAATAACTCCTTTGACTCAGCTCCCAAAGCGCCGGTTTAAGAAATATGGGTCTGAAAGTACTTATTTGATATTCAGCCGGTTTGAAGATGTAAAACTTGCCAGTTTAATATTACCAAAATGGCTGGTTTATAAATATTGATGGCGCCGGGTCATAATTGTTGTCGACACCGGGTCATGTAATTGATCTTCCTGATTTGCTCAAAACTGATAAAATGAAGATGTTCCTCCTTTATATGCATAATACCTGTAGCCCCCAAGTCTTAAGAGGAGAACATAGTGATAACTTAAGACTTGCTCCAATGAGTGTTTCAACCTTGAAGAAATCCGATTAGTTCATCTCAGTCATATAAATTGAATACTCCATATATGTAGCCCCCAAGTGCCGGGTTGTCATGCTTGCAGCAACCTGGGACTTGTAATTTGCTGATAAAAACTTCAATCAGTGTAACCCCCAAGGACCGGGTCATTATGCAATAATGAGCAGGAACTCTGTAAATATAATAATATAGATTTTAGCAGCGATGTGTAGCCCCCAAGGGCCGGCTTAGTAAGATAATACTGAACCGGGACTTGATATATACTTCAATGAAAATAACGTCTTATAATGTAGCTTCCATCGTAGGGCTTGAACCCACGTCCACAAGGTTAAGAGCTTTGTGCTTTACCAACTGAGCAATGGAGACTTCAATATTATGGACGAAAACTTGTGTACCTTGAATTGTTGACAGGAGCAATTGGTAGCCCCCAAGGGCCGGCTCATTATAATATGATGAGTCGGGTCTTCAATAAGACTAGTAAAAATGACTTTGCATTAGCCCCCAAGTGTCATGGTGCATACTTGCAGCGACATGAGACTTGCATGTAATCTCTATTTGAATAATGTAGCCCCCAAGTGCTAGGTCGTAAGCCTATAGCGACTCAGGACTATTCCTTCCATTTTAGAATAAATGATATCCTTTGATAAAATAATAGCCATTGCGCTAAAGCGACTTTGAAAACCTCAATAATATCGATTATTAATAACCATAATAAAATCCAGCCATGTTGGCTATTCAAGATAATATAATCCGGTATGAAAACCTTATCCATTCAATATCATAATGAAAATTCAGCCAAGTTTGGCTATTTGAATAATATAACCCAATGATTTATAAGCGCATGATTCCAATGGCACAATCCAAATATATACTGGCGACTTATAGTCAAAAGCCAGGCCGGTTTAATAAACACCGGATAATTTCTCATCATATACTGGCAACTTATTGTCTTAAAGCCAGGCCGGTTTAATAAACACCGGATAATTTATCATCATACTGGCGACATATAGTCGAAAGCCAGGCCGGTTTAACAAACACCGGAATTTATCATCATACTTTATTCAACCTGTTTCTGCATACAACAAGTTTAAAGTGTCCTGGCGGTTTACCGCCGGACGGGTCATAATGCCCAACATATAACCTGGGTTTATAACCAAGGCTGCACTTAAAAATATGAAATATATCATACCTGTGATATTGAATCACATCGTTGGTTTACCAACTTTTTGTAGTAAGAGTGATAACCCCAATCTTTGAGTAATGATAACTCCTTTCATATTGTACCGGTTTATGATAAAACTGTACCGGGTTTGTGATAAACCCCAGATTAACCATATATAATACTGGTGACTTGTAGTCAAACCAGACCGGGCTGATAGTCTCCGGATTATAACTTGATCATGTACTGACAATTTGTAGTTGAAAGCCGAGCTGGGTTGATAAACACCGGTTTACTCCGTAATAGGATGGTAACAGAAAATCAAACCGGACAGATAGTCCCCGGATTAAGATTTGACCCTGTTCTGCCAATTTGTAATTTGATAGTCGAACCGGTTTAAGAATTGTCGGTTTAAAAACGCAACAAAAGAAATATTTATCAAAACAAAATTTCAAGCAAAGGCAATGATAAAACCATCTGCAAAAAGAGGCTTATTGAGCCGATCAGATGGCGTTACCATGGTCGGACACGACCAAACTCCCGATAGGTGTAACTATGGTTCAAGTCAGCTAGGCCCCCAAATGAAACCGTGGCACTCATGCCGATCGAGAGGCGTGGCAATGGTTCGGGTTCGACCAAGCCCCCAAGTGATTCTGTGGACTTAGGCCGATCAAGAGGCGTGACTGGTTCAGACGTGACCAAGTCCCCAAGTGATCTGGTGGCTCTCGCCTATCAAGAGGTGTTGCATTGGTTCGGATACGACCAAGCCCCCAAGTGACGTTGTGGCATTGAGCCGATCAAGCGGTGTGACTATGGTTCAGACATGACGACGCCCCCAAGTGATCAATAATATGATAAGCCAATAAGGCATGATACCCATGTTTGAACCGCGCATCATGGCAGTGGGTCCTCTTTGGCACCCTTTAACTTTTTGCAAGAGATAAATCCTTTTTGATCCGGATGTTAAACCGGATATTGAGAGCTTCAAAGCTTTGTGGGAGACATCCTTCCCTTGAACCGGATCTTAAACTGGAATCTTCATTTTTAGCCAAAAATTTTCTGACGGCTTTTAAACTCAAACTTGCGAGAAGTAAATTCCTTTTTGAACCGGACATTGTTAAACCGGATCTGAGCGCTTCAGAGCTTTGTGGGAGAATAGATTTCTCTTGAACTGGATTGTAAACCGGATATTTGAGAGCTTCAGTGAGACTGACTTCCTTTGAGCCGGATTTTAAACCGGAATCCTTTCTGATGACCCGGATCTTCTTCATTGAGCCGGGATTTTGTAACTATCATATGCTTTCTAAGCCGGAAATTTTCTGACGGCCTTTAAATTTTCATCAATATAACAGTAGCCTCCGGGACCGGGTTATCTTTCCCTCCATCGTCCTTGGTTTCTTAAACCGGCTGAAACTGGCAAGATTTGCTGAGTCATGTCATCGTAGCCCCTGAGTCTCAAAGGTGACTCGAGGAGTTGGCTTGAGGCTCTCCATATTTGACCATAGCAGAAGATGTATATCATTGGCGTTGATAACGCGATGTGAATCCACAGAAGGTTGAGGTGACTGCGGCGGGTTGTAAATGATCCCGTATGAGCCGTGTCAGCAACTCGGCCAATGGTTCCTTCCAACTGGTGATTTGAAGTTAACCAAACTGTAGTGGCGGCGATTTGTGCACTCAATAAACAGCTCATGCAGACAGGTGCGGCCCGGTGTGTTTATGTAGACCAGGCCACGATAGACGGACGGTAAAGACGACCACAACATCAGAGGTGGTTCAGACAGATGAGTCGGCCGCGACATTATAAGCCGGCGCAGGCGAGTCAACCACGTCGTTTTGATGTAGTGAACAATTGTCCTGCATCAACAATATTGCAGACCAAGGCAAAGATAAACTGCTCTTTGACAAAAATAATATGGGCTAATAAAATATATTTTAAATGGATATCACCTGATGTTTCAGGCCGGAAATAATCCCCCATGAAGTTGATGATCACTAGGTGAGGTTGAAATTACTCATGGGTGAGTTGGGCGCATCGTTTGTAAGCCGGTGCCGACGGGTGAGCTAATTGCAGGCACGGTAAGCCGCGCGGACGGGCGAGTCAACCTCGTCATGTTGATGTAAATTGGGCCGCAGCGGCGGCGGCTTGGTCATATATTCATTGGGCACCATGGTATGGTCAGATGCTAGCGCACGATAATGATGGCGTGAGCTATACCTTCACGACACGACCATCGCGCTTGCATTGAACAATCGTCCTGCATAAAAATATAATAGGCCAGAATGATTGTTTTTAATAAATTAATATGTATTGAAAAAAATAGATAGGGTAAATAGCACCTGGTATTTTCGTCGCGATGCTGACGATCAAAGACATGGCAAATGTCTAATATAGCTCTTGACGTAAGCAGTAGCAGGAACAATCAATCCAACTTGCCTCTGTCCCACTGTTGTACTGGTTTTTACGTGCAGCCGCAATAGTCGTCTAGTTAAAATAACCAGGGATATAGTGGCCTGCTGGAGAAGCCCCTTTTTTTTGAATAGCGCTGTCAGCCTCGTGCAGTATATTCTTCTGGAATTGTTTTTGCGCAGCTGTTTAGCTGGCGCTTCTCCTCTTCCGTTCCCCTTATGACAGCCAACACAGATCGCCGGGACTCGTGCTCCAGTTCAATTGGCAGAGTGGCATTCAAAGCAATCATGCATGCATGCACTTCCTTTCCACATGAATGCTTCAATGGAAACAAATTTGTACTTTGACCAGTATTGTTGTCGCTTGGTTGACCAAGCGACAATGATGGAAGCCTGATTTTAACAATGTCTTAAAACGCAGCCGTTCGGCGAGGATGGCTTGAAGCAGCTTGATACCAGGCGACAGGCAGCTCGCAGGTCAGCAGCGGGCACGGGGTCTTGGACACAGCGCGGCGGTTTAGCGAGGACGGCCACGGGGTGGTGACTCTAAGGGCCATGCGTACAGATGGCTCAAGGCAACCATGGAGGAGACCGGTGCCGGCAACGGCAGAGGCGACGGCCTTGACGGTGGCTCAGAGAAAGCAAAGTGCGCCGGCGGCTCAGAGGAAAGGGGGCGCGGGGCGCGACCCGGTCGGGCGTAGTGATTGGTGGCAAAAAAAGGAGAGCAAGCCTTCCAACAGAGTGAGTCAACGGATCAGGAGGCGGCAGAGGCGGAGTGGCGGCTCAGGGCGATGTGGCGCATCCGCGGGTGAGGTGACACACCGGTCGTGGTGGCTCGTGAGAAGACTTTGGGGCGAGGCACAGGCCGAGGCCAGCTTGGCGCGGCCATTGCAGCGAGCGGTTCACGGCAGAGGCGGGGGCGAGTCAACACAGTTGAGCCTGAATCCATGGAGACGTCCGCTTCCGGGTCAGGCTGGTCATAGTGGGGGTAACTTAGCTAGTAACTTAACACATCCCAAGGCAATTTTTCTTATGTGGCAAGTATTTAATGAGGAAAGAGGTGTTTGGAGTAACATAATATGTTACTGTAACATAGCTCTTCCCGAGATAAAGTGAGTCTATATGCTAATAAATGAAGCGATGTATGACACCACTACTATGGTACTTTGCACTATAAAGGTAGTAACTTAGACTAGTGTCATATGCATGACACTAGTATAAGTTACTCCCCACCATGACCAGCCTCATAGCTGAGCTGGATCAATTGGCTCTCGGCCGTGTCCTCCTCCTAGTCGTTTGACTTCCACGTCGATGTCGTGTGATGGCTTGACTTTATCTTGATTTTTTAAGAAGCGGTTTAAGGTCTTCATGTTAGGACGTGGTAGCTGGCGGCGACTTGCAATTTGACCACTTGCCAGACGCACAGTACGCTCCAAAAATTACTGGATAACTCGCTCCCAGGTCGTGGCTGTTTCCTTTGGTAATTGAAAAACTGAACCAGTACGACTAGTAGCCTCACGTGAGAAAGTAGTAGTCCCGCAATACTTGATCCGGTTGATTGATGGCTTGATGCGACATAGCAGCAGCAGTGAAACATTGTAATATGCAGTGAGTAGTAGCTGTAGAGATCAATTGAAAATAGCAGCTTTGGCTTCCTCGGGACTTGAAGATAGTACGTGCGGGAATAGCGGCTCAGTGGGTCGCTTCTGGTCAATCTCCACATACGGGTTGAATCAGTAGTAGAACTTGTTGGTTTTGGCTTCCCTTATCGATCTGGCTTCGGTTCGCCAAGCCGCGTCGGCGGCGGCACAAGACGACGGCGGCAGGCGGCTTCGCAACTCTAATTTCTCTTTCACATATCATAAACCTTGAGGCTGATGCCAATCTTTTCAAACCGGTTCTTCTTCATCTGGAAAATTGCAAACTTCTTGAAATCCTAGAAAAAATCCCTTTAAGAACTCAACACCACCGTGCCTCGCCCCACGGTGGGTGCCAACTGTCGTGAAATTGTCACGGCAGATGTCCTTAGTGTCAGGACTTAGTCGCGAGGCCAATGCATCTATGTGGTAGCTTGAGAGGGGTTGAGCGGGACGAGTGACGCGATGTTTTACCCAGGTTCGGCCCCTCACGATGGAGGTAAAAGCCTACATCCAGCTTCATTGATATTGATGATGATGATCATGGTTACAAGAGTGCTCTATCTCCAGAGCTATTGTCTAAACCTAACTTGTCCAACTTGTGGCACTTGTGAATCTTGTTCCTTTTGGGGAGCCCTGCCCCTCCTTATATATGTTGGAGGGGCGGGCTACATGTAGAGTCCTATTAGGATTAGGACTAGTCTATCTTAATACAAACCGGATACAAGTCCAGGTCTTAACTCCTTGTAAGATAAATGTTCCTCATGCCTTTCCTCTTAAACCGGCCCACCATTAACCTAAACCGGCCTGCTGGTCCTTGGGCCTTGTCATGCATCTGGAATACGCGCTGGGTCACCAATGAGTCTTCAGGCTCGTGAATCGTCATACCAGTAAACCGCCAGACACGTAAACCGCCAGACTTGTAAACCGCCAATCACGTAAACCGCCAATCCTATGGCGGTTTACCAATGAAACGCCTAGTCCGGCCAGGTTATACTTCCGGCAGGTTTACGCCGCGGGGTATATCCCCGACAGAACCTATAGTCTTTCTGGTTTGAAATGGAAGGATGGTGCATTGCTCTATATGTTATTGTCCATATATTTGTTCATGGGTAAGCTCACAGAAGGGTGGTAGAGTAACGTTAAAAATAAAATTATCCGAAACTCAGTTTTCAACCTCGATCCGGCCCTAGAAACGTTGTCGACGCTAACAAAGAGGGTGATGGACGCATACCATGTTTAGTTCGGATCGTTTTGGCGGGTGATGGAACTCAAATGGAGTCCGTATTGCCAAATTGTGGTCCTTTTGTCGATACAAAATCGGGGGACGGCCCATGAATTCAACATTCGGGGTATGTTGATCGCATCAATGAGCCATCTTGCACCATTTTGGATGCCCTATAATTTTTCGTTTGATAAACATAATGAGGAAGATCTGTTATGTACTTTATCATTTAGGAATAATGCATCTGCTGGTGAAAAAGTGAGGGTGGTAGCGGGGCGGGCGATAGACCATGTAAAGCATGAATACTTGGGTTTCGATGCAACGAAGAGCCTCCTCCTTCTGTCCTGACTGAACTTGTAGTCTTTCCGGTTTGAAAACTAAAGGATGGTGCATTGCACTATATGTAATTGTCCATATATCTGTCCGTGGAGGTCAAATATAAAATCATCCGAAACTCGGTTTCTCAACCTGGGTCCAGCCCGTGAAATGTTCTCGACTCCGACAAAGAGGTTGATGGACGTGTACAATATTTAGTTGCGATTGTTTTGGCGGGTGATGCAGCTCAATGGAGTTCGTATGGCCAAATTGTTATCCTTTTGTCGACACAACATCGGGGGAAGGCCCGTGAAATCAACTTTCAAGGTAAGTTGATCGCGCCGACGAGCTATCTTGCACCATTCAGGATGCCCTATAATTTTTCGTGTGCATAAACATAATGAGGAAGAGATGTTATGTACTTTATCATTTAAGAATAATGCATCGGCTGGTGAAAAAGTGAGGGTGGTAGCGGGGCGGGCGATAGACCATGTAAAGCATGACTACCTGGGTTTCTATGCAACGAAGAGCCTCCTCCATCTGTCCTGACTGAACCTACAGTCTTTCTGGTTTGAAAATGGAAGGATGGTGCATTGCTCTATATGTTATTGTCCATATATATGTCCGTGGATGAGCTCACAGAAGGTTGTAGAGTACATGTCAAAGATAAAATCATCTGACACTCGGTTTTTCAACCTGGATCCGGCCCCCGAAATGTTGTCGACACCGATGAAGAGGGTGATGGACACGTACCACATTTAGTTCTGATCGTTTTGGCGGGTGATAAAGCTCAAATGGAGTTCGTATGGCAAAATAGTGGTCCTTCTGTGGACACAACATCAGGGGACGCCCGTGAAATAAACTTTCAGGGTAAGTTGATCACGCCGACGAGCCACCTTGCACCATTCGAGACGCGCTATTATTTTTCTTGCGGATAAACATAACGAGGAAGAGCCGTTATGTACTCTATCATTCAAGAATAATGCATCTGCTTGTGAAAAAATGAGGGTGGTAGCAGGGCGGCGATAGACCATGTAAAGGATGAATACTTGGGTTTCGATGCAACGAAGAGCCTCCTCCTTTCTCCTGACTGGACATGTAGTCTTTTCGGTTTGAAATGGAAGGATGGCGCATTACTCGATATGTTATTGTCCATATACCTGTCTGTCGGTGAGATCACAGAAGGGTGGTAGAGTACACACCAAAGATAAAATCATCTGAAACTTGATTTTTCAACCTCGATCCGGCCCCAGATTTATTGCCATCACCGACGAAGAGGGTGATGGACGCGTACCACGTTTAGTTCTGATCGGTTTAGAGGGTGGTGGAGCTCAAAGGGAGTCTGTATTGCCAAATTGTTCTCCTTCTGTTGATACAACATCGGGGGACGGCCCATGAATTCAACTTTTCAGGATAAGTTGATCACGCTGACGAGCCATCTTGCACAATTCAGGATGCGCTATTATTATTTGTGTGCATAAACATAATGAGGAAGAGTTGTAATGTACTCTATCATTTATGAATAATGCACCTGCTGGTGAAAAAATGAGGGTGGTAGCGGGGCGGGCGATAGACCATGTAAAGCATGAATACTTGGGTTTCGATGCAACGAAGAGCCTCCTCCTTCTTTCCTGACAATACCAGTAGTCTATCCGGTTTGAAATGGAAGGATGGTGCATTGCTCTATATGTTATTGTCCACATATCTGTCCGTGGGTGAGCTCACACACGGGTGGTAGAGTACACATCAAAGATAAAATCATCTGAAACTCGATTTTCAACCTCGATCCGGCCCCCGAAATTTTGTCGACACAGACTAAGATTGTGATGGACGT
This sequence comes from Triticum monococcum, assembly GCA_034509565.1. NCBI lineage: Eukaryota > Viridiplantae > Streptophyta > Magnoliopsida > Poales > Poaceae > Triticum > Triticum monococcum. The sequence goes on along the minus strand of CM067841.1, from coordinate 164,611,406 downwards.
GTACCATGTTTAGTTGCGATCGTTTTGGCGGGTGATGGAGCTCAAATGGAGTTCATATGGCCAAATAATGGTCCTTCTGTGGATACAACATCGGGGGACAACCAGTGAATTCAACTTTTAGGGTAAGCTGATCGCGGTGACGAGCCGCCTTGCACAATTCGAGATGCGCTATTATTTTTTTTATGCATAAACATAATGAGGAAGAGCTGTTATGTACTTTATCATTTAAGAATAATGCATCTGGTGGTGAAATAATTAGGGTGGTGTCGTGGTTCTAAGTCTGACAGTGAGGTAGGGGGGTATGTATGAAGAGGCTAGGCCTTAGCTATTGGGAAGTTGTAAGCACGCAAGGTTTACGAGTTCAGGCCCTTCTCTGAGGAAGTAACAGCCCTACGTCTCGGTGCCCGGAGGCAGTTGATTGGATTATGCGTGAGTAAGATTACAGGGGTGCGAACCCTTCATACTAAGGAGGGGGGTGGCTTATATAGAGTTCGCCAGCCCTCTCCTGCCCTCAGTAATGCAGGGTTTAAGGTACATTTAAGGTGGGCGTTACTGATAACGTCCCTAATAAAGCGTCATAATGATCATAAAGGCTACTTAATATCCGACCGTTCGCCCACGGAGTGACTTGAGGTCTTCTGGCAGTCGAGTGGTCGGCTCCTTGGTCGAGTGACGGTTCTTAGTCGAGTGTCTTCAATCCGTCGAGTGGGATATCTTCAAGTTGTCTGAAAGGTGACTTCCTCTAAGGACGTCCTACGGTAGGGCTCTTTAGGACGGGTCCGTGTCCCTACCGTAGGTATATGACTACATCATTAGCCCCCGAACGGATCGAGGCTGGAGTGGAAAAAGAGGTTAGGGACCTTTTCATCCGACCCCTCGGGTTATTATGGGTGCTTCATTCTGGGTCGACTGTCACGGATGACGTCATTAACCTTTTTCAGTCGACTTGATCCGTTCCAAGTCTTTCGTCGAATGGATTTCTTCACTTGCGAGGCATCGAGAGCTGGCGTGCGCGGGATCGCCGTTTCGCCAAGTTGTTCTGTAGCTGGCGGAGATCGCGGGATTCGGATTTTTTGGGAAGCGCGTGGAACGGGGGCGGCCGCAGTAATCGGGAGCGACAGTGCGAAGGCTCCTCGATCCCCACGCCGCCTTTTTCGCCACGTACAGCACGCGCGCCTGCCAAGGGATTTGACTGGATAGCTCGGGCCTACCTGTCAGCCACTCGGGAGTGGCCCCTTATAAATAGTTGGCCCAGAGTCCTTCTTCAGTACGCGTGCTCATCTCTTCTGCTCCTCTCTCTGTCTCTCCGTCGTCTCCTCCGCTTCCTTCGCTCTCGCCCCGCCACCACAAAAACCAGCCCGAGACCTTGCCGGCGGCGATGGTGAAGAGCAAGACGACCGCCCTGGAGTGCGCGAAGAAGGCGGCGGCGGCCGGGAAGGGGAAGAAGTCTGCGCGCGGGGGCTCTTCTTCTCGGACGGCCCTGCCCAAGGGGTGGATCCAGGGCGACCGGATGCCCTCGGTGCTTCGTCAGGAGGACCTCGACGATATGGTCCAGGGAGGAGTCATCCTCCACAAGGCGGCGCGTCTTCCGGGGAGAGAAATCGAGCCCCAGCCATGTGACGGTGAGCGCGTCCTCCTGGCGACTCACATTGATTGTGGTTTCTCCTTGCCGCCCCACCCTTTTTTCCGCAATTTCCTGAATTTCTTCGGGGCACAGCTCCACCACTTCACTCCGAACTCCATAGTCTATCTCGCCGCTTTCATTTCTATGTGCGAGGCGTTTCTGGGGTGCCGCCCGCACTGGGGACTTTTCAAGCATATCTTCACCGTTCGCTCTCAGTCGGTGAAGAAGGCTAAGTCAAGTGACGAGAGGACACAGGTGATCCAGTTGTGCGGAGGCTTGGCGATCCAGACAAGGGGGAAAAGTTGTTTTCCCTCCATCACTTTCCCGGAGTCGGTTCGAGGGTGGAAGGCGACTTGGTTCTACTGCCAGGATCAAGTGACCCCGGGGCAGTCGACTGGACTCCCACCCTTCACCCTCGACCGAGCTGAAAAGCCGGCTTCTCTGAAGGTGACGCCCGAAGAAAAGGCCCATGTCAAGATACTGGCGGGTCGAGTGGTCGAACTTGTCCGTGAGGGCGTGACGGGGATGGACCTGCTCGAAGTCTTCCTCAGGAGGAGAATCCAACCCCTCCAGGCTCGGGATCACCCGATGTGGTTGTACTCCGGCCTTGAGGACTCCACTCGGGTCCACCCAGAGGAGGTCACCGACGAGATGCTGGAGGGGTGGCTGTCAAGCATTACAGGGAACAAAGACAACCCCCGAGGAGCCAGGAGAGTCGTTCCACTCGACAGCTCTTATGAGGTCGACCAGGTGTGTATTTGCATTTTCGACTGAAATCTTGCTTTCTGCACTGGTCTTCTTTTGAGCGAGTCGACTGACTTTCCATTTTGTCTGCTGTCTTTTAGGCGACCACTGAGATGTATTCGACGCCCAATGGGGCGCAGGGGTCGACTGAGGAAGGTGAGGGGAGCGGTGGTGAGAGCGGGGACGACCAGGGCGAGTGGGAGTCAGACGGCGAAGGAGAGGAAGGCGACGACATCTTCTCCAGCGAGGAGGAGGAGGAAGAAGCCGAACCTCCCCGCCCAGAGAGACGATCCAAGCTCGTGCACGACCCGGTGCAGGGACGTGGTCAGACAACTGCCTCTGTCGGGCCATCGTCGAAACACCCTCGGACCTCTTCTCCGACACCGACTGGGAAGGTTCCCAAGCAACCGCGCACGACGCAGTCCAAGCCGCCCAAGACTCTGCCGAAGATGAAGATAACTGTCCCTGTCATCTCTGGGTAACAAGCTTTGACTTCTTTCGTCGATTGGAGGACAAAACCTGAGTCGACTCATTATACTGAACTGGTTGATTCTTCAAAATTTGCAGTGCTGCTACCTCTGAGGTCTCAGCGAAGGATGACGACCAAGAGATGGGGGACGCTGCATCCTCCAACCCTGGTACGATCATCGACGTTTTGTTTTTGAGTTGACTTGGTCATTTCTTGCAATTCTTGTCGATTGAAAGTTCTTCTTGCAGCTCCTCCTCCAGTTATCGACCTCCCGGATGATGATGACAATGAGCCGCTGAGGATAGGGAGGACCAGGAGGCCGTCGACTGACAAGGCTCCCCAGCCTGCTCTGGCGCCTGAGGCCATGGCACGGGACGGCCGCGATGCCCCTCGGGCCTCTGTGTCCTTTGCCAATCCCCTGTCGAGTGCGCAGCCTTCGGCGTCGGCTGCCAATCCGACTGCCATTCCTCCGTCGAGTGCGCAGCCCTCAGCGTCGACTGCCGATCCGACTTCACTCTTTGTCGCGTACTCTGCCCCTGAAGACGAAGTGGCCGCTGTGAAAGAGGCCATACACCAGGCAGGGGTCATGATGGAGCAGGTGAAGAGGGCTCGGGAGGCCAGCCAGGCGGCTTACGACACGAGTTCGGCGCTTCAGAGTAACGTCCAGGTCAGTTGACTTGATGTTTGTTTGTTTGAAGAGTTTTTCTCCCTCTTTCTCTTCCTTTTTTGAAGACCTTTGTTTCTGTATTTGTACACCCAGTGGGTGTGTTTTCTCTTTGGTCGAACCAGTGGGGGCACGCTGAGTGCACCCACTGGGTGTAGTCCCCGAGACTACGGTGGACTGCTGGCAGTCGACTGTAGTCTGTATATTGTGTTTGTGAATCTGAACTTCTTCACTCGGTCTGCCCTGCCAGGTCGAGCGGTTCGTGTCCTGTCGACTGTATGCAGTCTTTTTTTTGGTCGAACCAGTGGGGGCACGCTGAGTGCACCCACTGGGTGTAGTCCCCGAGACTACGGTCGAATATTTTTTATTCGGCTGTGGTCTTAGAAACGTCACCATTGTTCCTTAGTTACTCGGGAGCAACTTATCTCAAATGTCTGTCGGCTGGTTTTTTCTTTTGCAGAGATCTTGCGAACTTGTCGCTCGTTATGCTGAATTGGAGAAGCAGAAGATTCCGCTGGACCTTGATTTAGAGCTGGCCAGGACGGAGTTGCAGAAGGTCAGGGAGGGCACCGCAGGTAAAGCGACTTTGTCGACTGGTTCTGTTTTCAGGCTTGGGCATTCCTTTGCTGTTTCTGATTCAATCGCCGTTTCTTTGTAGGAGAATTGGAAAGAGCGTTGGCGAGGAAGGACCAGGACTTGGCTGTTGCCCGTAAGGCGGCGGACGACAAGATGGTTCTGGCCGAACAGAAGCTGGCTTCGGTCGGCCAGTTGGAGCAAGAGAACATTAGGTTGCAGGCCGCTCTGACTGATGCCAACAAGCTGGCTGCCAGTTGGAAGAAGAAGCACCTCCTCTTGGGTGAGGAGATGGAAGGCGTCGCCCGTAGGAGGGACGACCTGGAGAGCTTCCTGAGGAGCCTCGCCAAGAGGCTGTATATCAAACTTGAAGGTGCACATCTAATTTTGACTATTTTGTTCTTTTTGTGTCGACTCAATCCTGTGTTCGTTGGCTTATCGTTAGGTCTTGTGTGCAGAATTCTGTCAGAACTTCGAAGAGGAGACCGGGCGGATCGAACCGGGTCTTGACCCAATCAATTCCCCGGTGAAAGACGACACTGCCATGAACTTGCTCCAACTGGAATCTCGAATCGACGGCACCGTGGATTACCTGGCTCGACTGAAGGTTGCCGTGTCGCGGATCGACTCGACACTTTGGCCAGAATCTGCGCTCCAGAACGATCTCGAGTCTCTTATGGCTCGACTTGACAAAATCCCCGATCGAGTGCAGGAGTGGAAGAAGTCCTCTGCCCGGTGCGGCGCTGACGTGGCTCTATCCTTAGTCCGCGTTCATTGCAACGAGGCGCGAGAAGAAATGCTGGCCGCCATCCAAGTCGCCAATACCAAGAGGCACAGCTTCCAGGACTTCATGGAGACCTTCATCGCTGCAGCTACTCGCATTGCGGACGGGATCGACTTGGATGAGTTCGTCGCTCCTGCCAGCCCTCCTCTTGAGGAGTGAGAAAACTTTTTATGCCTTTCCTTAAATTAGCCTCGGGATGCCGAGTGGATTTGTAGTCGTTTAAACTCTGCTGAGCTGAGGGCTTGAGTACTTTGATTCGGGGCCCGGGGCCTTTTAAGCTTTATCCGAACTTTATTTTTGCTGAATGTCTCTGTGATCTGGAACTGTCGTGAGAGGCTTGATGGCCGGCCCCCACGCTGTCGTTGTACATTGTATTTGTGGCGAAGCTCTCAGGAGAAGGTGGCGGTCGACCCACGCTTCGTTGTTGTACATTGTATTTGTGGCGGAGCTCTCGAGAGAAGGTGGCGGTCGACCCACGCTCCGTTGTTGTACATTGTATTTGTGGCGGAGCTCTCGGGAGAAGGTGGTAGTCGACCCATACTCCGTTGTTATACATTGTATTTGTGGCGGAGCTCTCCACTCGGTAGGATTTTTCAAACTTAGGCGAGTGACTGCAGCTAAGTCTCTTCGCGGAGAACTTAGGCGAGTGCTGAACTGCAGCTAAGCCCCCGAGTGGGAGGGTTGCTCTCCACTCGGTAGGATTTTTCAAACTTAGGCGAGTGTCTGACTGCAGCTAAGTCTCTTCGTGGAGAACTTAGGCGCGTGCTAAACTGCAGCTAAGCCTCCGAGTGGGAGGGTTGCTCTCCACTCGGTAGGATTTTTCAAACTTAGGCGAGTGTCTGACTGCAGCTAAGTCTCTTCGTGGAGAACTTAGGCGAGTGCTGAACTGCAGCTAAGCCTCCGAGTGGGAGGGTTGCCCTCCACTCGGTAGGATTTTTCAAACTTAGGCGAGTGTCTGACTGCAGCTAAGTCTCTTCGTGGAGAACTTAGGCGAGTGCTGAACTGCAGCTAAGCCCCCGAGTGGGAGGGTTGCTCTCCACTCGGTAGGATTTTTCAAACTTAGGCGAGTGTCTGACTGCAGCTAAGTCTCTTTGTGGAGAACTTAGGCGAGTGCTGAACTGCAGCTAAGCCTCCGAGTGGGAGGGTTGCTCTCCACTCGGTAGGATTTTTCAAACTTAGGCGAGTGTCTGACTGCAGCTAAGTCTCTTCATGGAGAACTTAGGCGAGTGCTGAACTGCAGCTAAGCCCCCGAGTGGGAGGGTTGCTCTCCACTCGGTAGGATTTTTCAAACTTAGGCGAGTGTCTGACTGCAGCTAAGTCTCTTCGTGGAGAACTTAGGCGAGTGCTGAACTGCAGCTAAGCCCCCGAGTGGGAGGGTTGCTCTCCACTCGGTAAGATCTTTCAAACTTAGGCGAGTGTCTGACTGCAGCTAAGTCTCTTCGTGGAGAACTTAGGCGAGTGCTGAACTGCAGCTAAGCCCCCGAGTGGGAGGATTGCTCTCCACTCGGTAGGATTTTGTCAAACTTAGGCGAGTGTCTGACTGCAGCTAAGTCTCTTCGTGGAGAACTTAGGCGAGTGCTGAACTGCAGCTAAGCCCCCGAGTGGGAGGATTGCTCTCCACTCGGTAGGATTTTGTCAAACTTAGGCGAGTGTCTGACTGCAGCTAAGTCTCTTCGCGGAGAACTTAGGCGAGTGCTGAACTGCGGCTAAGCCCCCGAGTGGGAGGATTGCTCTCCACTCGGTAGGATTTTTCAAACTTAGGCGAACCGGATTCGCAGCTAAGTCACCCACTGGGGGATTTCGGACACATACAACAGTGACAACAATTATTGGAACACTCTTATTTCTGATAAAAATGAACCTTAGGAGTTTTTCTAATTACATCTGGTTTAAGAGCGGACTCAAGTGTAAAAGGGGCGGAGAAGCTCCGCGTTCCAAGCTCGAGGTTCGTCGATTTTCCGATCAACATTGTAAAGGTGATATGCTCCATTGTGGAGGACCCTGGTGATGATGAAGGGGCCTTCCCAAGTGGGAGCGAGCTTGTGAGGTTTCTGTTGATCCACTCGGAGGACCAAATCTCCTTCTTGAAAGGCTCGACTCTTCACATTCCGGGCGTGGAATCGACGCAAGTCCTGCTGGTAAATGGTCGATCTGATCATTGCCATCTCCCTTTCTTCCTCCAAGAGGTCGACTGTGTCTTGCCGGGCCTGCTCTGCTTCATCTTCGGTGTAAAGTTCAACTCGAGGCGCATTGTGAAGGAGATCGCTTGGCAGGACAGCTTTGGCTCCATAAACCAGAAAGAACGGTGTCCTTCCAGTCGACCGGTTAGGGGTAGTCCTTAATCCCCATAGCACTGACGGAAGCTCGTCGACCCAAGCGCCTGCCGCGTGCTTGAGATCACGCATTAGCCGAGGTTTTAACCCTTTGAGAATCAGACCATTTGCTCTCTCAGCCTGTCCATTTGACTGGGGATGAGCGACTGAGGTGTAGTCGACTCGTGTGCCTTGAGAAGCGCAAAATGCCCTGAAATCGTCCGAATCAAAGTTTGACCCGTTATCAGTCATGATGCTGTGTGGGACTCCATATCTGAATGTCAACCCTCTGATGAAACTGATAGCGGTGCTAGCGTCAAGGCTCTTTATGGGCTTAGCTTCGATCCATTTGGTAAACTTGTCGACTTCCACAAGCACGTGAGTGAACCCACTCCTGCCCGTTCTCAAGGGGCCAACCATGTCCAATCCCCAGACGGCAAAGGGCCAGACGAGCGGAATGGTCTTCAGGGCTGACGCGGGCTTGTGCGACATGTTGGAGTAGAACTGGCAGCCCTCGCACCTGTCGACTATCTCCTTTGCCATCTCATTTGCCCTTGGCCAATAAAATCCAGCTCGGTATTCTTTAGCCACAATGGTCCGAGAGGACGCATGGTGACCGCAAGTTCCCGAGTGGATATCGTTGAGGATTATTTGACCTTCTTCTGGCGTTATGCATTTCTGGCCGACTCCGGTCGCACTTTCTCTGTACAGCTGTCCCCTTATGACTGTGAAGGCCTTAGATCGGCGGACGATCTGTCGAGCCTCCTCCTCGTCCTCCGGGAGTTCTTTCCTTAGGATATATGCAATGTATGGTATCGTCCAGTCGGGGGTGATTGCCAAGACTTCCATGATCAGGTCGACTATTGCAGGTACTTCAACTTCAGTCGGGTCCGCGGCACTTTTCGGCTGCGGGGCTTCTTCTGTGAAAGGATCTTCTTGTACTGACGGCGAGTGAATGTGTTCCAAGAACACGTTGCTTGGAATGGCTTCTCTCTTGGAGCCTATCTTTGCCAAGTCGTCAGCTGCCTGGTTTTTCAGTCGAGGGATGTGGTGGAGTTCCAACCCCTCGAACTTCTTCTCTAGCTTCCGTACTGCATTGCAGTATCCAGTCATTGCCGGACTCCTGACATCCCATTCCTTCATCACTTGATTAACCACCAGATCTGAGTCGCCATAGACCATGAGGCGACGGACGCCGAGTGAAATGGCCATGCGCAACCCATACAAAAGTGCTTCATATTCTGCTTCGTTATTGGAGGAATCGAAGTGAATCTGGAGAATGTATCTGAGCTTATCTCCTCGGGGGGAGACCAGAACTACCCCCGCGCCCGAACCATTCAGCATCTTGGATCCATCGAAGAACATAGTCCAGTGTTTCGAGTGAACTTGAGTCGGAAGTTGCTGTTCAATCCACTCGGCGATAAAATCCGTGATTGCTTGAGACTTGATGGCTTTCTTTGCTTCAAACTTGATGTCTGAAGGAAGGAGTTCAATCGCCCACTTGGCCACTCGACCAGTTGCATCTCTGTTATGCAGGATCTCCGATAATGGAGCGTCGCTGACGACCGTAATGGAGTGGTCAGAGAAATAATGTGCAACTTTCTTCGTGGTCATGTAAATCCCATATACAAGCTTCTGGTAGTGGGGGTATCTTTGTTTTGAAGGGGTCAAAACTTCAGATACATAATAAACAGGGCGTTGAACTTTGAAGGCCTTCCCTTCCTCTTTTCTCTCGACCGTAAGTACTGTACTGACAACTTGTCCCGTGGCTGCAATATAAAGCAGCAGAGGCTCTTTGCTGATTGGAGCAGCTAGCACCGGCTGGGTGGAGAGCAGAGCTTTGAGCTCCGCAAACACTGCATCAGCTTCTGGAGTCCATTCGAACTTGTCAGACTTTTTCATCAGTCGGTAAAGAGGCAACGCTTTTTCACCGAGTCGAGAGATGAATCGACTTAAGGCGGCCAAGCAGCGTGTAAGTTTTTGGACATCATGCACACGTACAGGACGCTTCATCCGGAGTATGGTTCCAATTTTTTCAAGATTGGCGTCGATTCCCCGTTCGGAAACGAGAAAACCGAGTAGCTTGCCACCTGGAACCCCGAAAGTGCATTTTGACGGATTGAGCTTGATATCGTACCTCCTGAGGTTGGCGAAGGTTTCAGTAAGGTCAGCCCGTAGGTCGGAATCTTTCCGGGACTTGACTATGATATCGTCCATGTATGCCTCCACATTCCGACTGATTTGAGTGAGTAAACACTTCTGGATCATTCTCATGAATGTGGCTCCGGCGTTCTTGAGGCCGAACGGCATGGTGACATAACAGAAGCATCCGAATGGAGTGATGAAAGCTGTTTTGATTTCGTCGGGTCCATACAGACGAATCTGATGGTACCCGGAGTAAGCATCTAGAAAAGACAATCTCTCGCATCCCGCAGTTGAGTCGACAATTTGGTCAATGCGAGGGAGAGGAAAATGATCTTTCGGGCAGGCCCGATTGATATGCTTGAAATCAATGCACATGCGGAGTGACTTGTCCTTCTTGGGGACCATGACAACATTGGCGAGCCACTCGGAGTGGTAGATCTCTCGAATGAACTCAGCTGCTAAGAGCCGAGCCACTTCTTCGCCGATAGCTTGTTTTTTCTGGACGGCGGACCGCCGCAGATGTTCCTTCACGGGTTTGAACTTTGAATCGACTCGTAGGCGGTGCTCAGCCAGCCCCCTGGGAACTCCGGGCATGTCAGAGGGTTTCCATGCGAAGATGTCCCAGTTCTCACGGAGGAGCTGGATGAGCGCTTCCTCCTATTTGGAGTCGAGAGTTGTTGAGATGTGAGTCGGAGCTGCGTCGGGGTCGGTCGGGTGAATGTGGACCGTCTTCGTTTCGCCGGCCGACTGAAAAGCTGATTCGGAGGCAGGCTTCTTAGCCCGCAGCAATTCACTCGGGTCGGCAGTCTTCTCGTACTCTTTCAGCTCGACTACTGCCATCTGAGCGTCGGCGATCTTTGATCCCTTCTGGAAACATTCTTCCGCCTTCTTCCAGTTGCCTGTAACAGTGATCACACCTTTGGGACCAGGCATCTTTAATTTAAGATACACGTAGCATGGTCGAGCCATGAAGCGTGCATAAGCCGGTCTGCCCAAGATGGCGTGATAAGCACTCTGGAAGTCCACAACTTCAAACGTTAACTTTTCCTTGCGGTAATTCTTTGAATCACCGAAAACCACATCAAGAGCAATTTGGCCGAGTGACTCGGCTTTCTTCCTAGGAATGACTCCGTGGAAGCTCATGTTACTGGCGCTGAGTCTGGACATCGGAATGCCCATTCCTTTCAAAGTTTCCGCGTACAGTATGTTCAGGCCACTGCCACCGTCCATCAGGACTTTGGTCAGTCGAGTGCCTTCGACAACTGGGTCGACCACCAAAGCTTGCCTCCCAGGGGTGGCAATGTGTGTTGGATGATCGGATTGGTCGAACGTGATGGCTGTCTGGGACCACTTTAGGTAACTAGGAGTTGCAGGGGCAACCATGTTCACCTCCCGGTTAATGACTTTCAGTCGACTTTTGCTTTCGACATCGGCAAAAATCATCAGGGTGGAATTGACCTGGGGGTATCCATCGTCACTATCATTCCTGTCCTCAACTCTGTCCGGCTCTTTCTCTTTATCCTTGGGCTGCTTGCCCTGAAACTGTTGGATCAGGAGCCGGCATTGTCGAGTGGTATGTTTGGGGTAAATAAGATTACCCTCTTCGTCTTTCTTGGTGTGGATGTGACATGGCAAATCTAAAACATCATTCCCATCCTGATCCTTGACTTTCTTGGGCTTCCAAGTGCCCTTGGGTTTCCCCTTGAAGTTTCCCTGGGCCACAGCTAGGGCCTCCCCGGGAGCGGCTGGCTCGGCCTTCTGCTTTTGCTTCCGACTGGAGTTTCCTCCGGTTTCTTGGGCGACTGACTTAAGTTTGCCGCTTCGGAGTCGGTCTTCGTCTTCTCCATTAGCGTACTTGGTGGCAATCTCCATCATCCGATTAAGGGACATCTCTCCGGTCCGGCCAAATTTCAGATTCAACTCCCTGTACTTGACCCCTTCCTTGAAAGCGCAGACTGCTTGATGGTCAGGCACGTTCTCGACCGAGTGGTGCAGTGTGATCCACCTCTGGATGTATTCCCTCAGTGTTTCATTCGGCTTCTGTACGCAATACCGCAGCTCTGTAAGGCCTGCAGGGTGCTTGCATGTCCCTTCGAAGGTTGTAACAAACACTCGGGAGAGATCCTCCCAAGTGTAAATGCTGCTGGGTGCCAGCTGATTCAGCCACGCCCTAGCTGAGCCTTCCAACATGAGGGGTAAATGCTTCATGGCCACCTCGTCGTTGCCGCCACCGATCTGCACAGCCACTCGGTAATCTTCGAGCCACGTGTCAGGCTTGGACTCGCCGGTGAACTTGCTGATTCCAGTCGCCAGCCGGAAGTTGGGTGGGATCACCGCGGCTCAGATGGCTCGACTGAAACACTCAGGCCCCGAGGCGTGTGCCCTGCTGTCGGTAGGCGTATCTCTGTTGTGGCCCTCTCGATGAGCCCTGTTCCTGTCCACCAGACCTTGAACGAGGATGGATCTCGCGTCAAAGCCTGGGTCTCTGGGGTCGACTGGGACCCTCTTCCCAGTGTGATGAGGGCGCCTGTCGTCTCGATGTTGAGGTGCATATGATCCACTCCGTGGAGGAGGGGACGGCACCTGACGCCCATCATCACGGTTGAGTCGGTGATCGTATTGCTCGTTCCCCCTATACCGATCGTGCCGGTCTCCACGCCCCTCACGCCTCGGGGGCGATCTCGGGCTGTGAGCCGACTGGACGGTCTCCGTTGCGACGGATCGACTATGGATCCTGTCCCGCGACTGAGAGACGGCGGAATTCTGATTCCTCGTTGCTCGGAGCAATGCTCTGATCTGCAGCAATCCTCTTCCGGCCTCCGACTGGGAGGGCTGGATCGACTCCGCTATGCGGGCCGCGGCAGCCAGGTTCTGAACCGGAGTTTGGTACACCTGTGGTGACGGGAAGAGCTACCGTCGACTGGGTTCAGGTGCCTGCTGGTGTCGACTGGACTCGGGAGCCCACTGACGCGCCCGCTCGTCGAGAGCCCGCTGTAGGTTTTCCAGTCGAGTGCGCTCGGCTAGATTAGCCAAGCGCGCATCCTCCAAGGCCCGGGCCTCGGGGGTTTCACCAACAATAGGTGTGTAGAGCGCGTCCATGTTCCGGCGACGAAGCTCCTCCCGTTGCAACGACATAAGAGGCTCGGGGAGGTATTCGTCGTGACGGTGTGACGGATCGCCCCTGTCGGCGCCATCGTCAGCACGAGGGAATCCGGGGGGACTGCGTGTCCCCTCGACCACCAGGACCTCCGCCAGGGGGTCGCTGCTGTCGCACTCGGAAGCGGACTCCGTGGAGCCAGTCGACAGATCGAACATGCCGCAGAGGGATTCGTCAGGCTCGATTGCAGCGACCTGCTGGGTCGCCGACTGGCGGGCCACGGCGCGCTTCATCCACCGCTGGAGCCTCGACCGACCTGAACGCTTGCACTGGCGGGAGACAGGACGGGGAGATGGCACGGGAGTCGACCAATATGGGGTCGATGGCTGCCTCAGGAGGACGCCACGGACGCACGCGCGGAAGTGCGTCACACCGCGGACGGGAGGCGCGTCGACGTCAAGCGGCGCCTCCTGGAGCCAAGCGGAGTCGTCGGCGATGAAAGCAAGTCAGCCGAGACGGATCTCGCAGCCCTCCGCCAAAGCTCCGCAGGAAAACATGATTGAGTGGATCGAAAAAATCGCAACTTCTCCAATTTAGGCGCTAAGACTACGGCCCCACGGTGGGCGCCAACTGTCGTGGTTCTAAGTCTGACAGTGAGGTAGGGGGGTATGTATGAAGAGGCTAGGCCTTAGCTATTGGGAAGTTGTAAGCACGCAAGGTTTACGAGTTCAGGCCCTTCTCTGAGGAAGTAACAGCCCTACGTCTCGGTGCCCGGAGGCGGTTGATTGGATTATGCGTGAGTAAGATTACAGGGGTGCAAACCCTTCATACTGAGGAGGGGGTGGCTTATATAGAGTTCGCCAGCCCTCTCCTGCCCTCAGTAATGAGGTACATTTAAGGTGGGCGTTACTGATAACATCCCTAATAAAGCGTCATAATGATCATAAAGGCTACTTAATATCCGACCGTTCGCCCACGGAGTGACTTGAGGTCTTCTGGCAGTCGAGTGGTCGGCTCCTTGGTCGAGTGACGGTTCTTAGTCGAGTGTCTTCAATCCGTCGAGTGGGATATCTTCAAGTTGTCTGAAAGGTGACTTCCTCTAAGGACGTCCTACGGTAGGGCTCTTTAGGACGGGTCCGTGTCCCTACCGTAGGTATATGACTACATCAGGTGGTAGCGGGGCGGGCAGTAGACCATGTAATGCATGAACACTTGGGTTTCGATGCAACAAAGAGCCTCCTCCTTTTGTCGTGACTGAACCTGTAGTCTTTCCGGTTTGAAATGGAAGGACGGTGCATTGCTCGATATGTTATTGTCCATATATCTGTCCGCGGGTGTGCTCACAAACGGGTGGTAGAGTACACATCAAAGATAAAATCATCAGAAACTCGATTTTAAACCTCGATAAGGCCCCCGAAATTTTGTCGACATAGACAAAGATTGTGATGGACACGTACCATGTTTAGTTGCGATCGTTTTGGCGGGTGACGGAGCTCAAATGGAATTCATATGGCCAAATAGTGGTCCTTCTGTGGATACAACATCGGGGGACGGCCCGTGAACTCAACTTTCAGGGTAAGTTGATCGCGCGGACGAGCCATCTTGCACCAGTCGGGATGCGATATTATTTTATGTGTGCATACACATAATGAGGAAGAGCTGTTACGTACTTTATCATTTAAGAATAATGCATCTCCTGGTGAAAAAATGAGGGTGGTAGCTGGGCGGGCGATAGACCATGTAAAAGATGAATACTTGGGTTTCGATGCAACAAAGAGCCTCCTCCTATTGTCCCGACTGAACCTGTAGTATTTCTGGTTTGAAATGGAAGGATGGTGCATTGCTCTATATGTTATTGTCCATATATCTGTTCGTGGGTAAGCTCACAGAAGTGTGGTAGAGTAACGTCAAAAATAAAATTACCCGAAACTCGGTTTTTCAACCTCGATTCCGCCCAAGAAACGTTGTCGACGCCGACGAAGAGGGTGATGGACGCATACCACGTTTAGTTCTAATCGTTTTGGCGGGTGATGGAACTCAAATGGAGTCCGTATTGCCAAATTGTGGTCCTTTTGTGGATACAAAATCGGGGGGAACGACCCATGAATTCAACTTTCGGGGTAAGTTGATCGCGCCAACAAGAAATCTTGCACCATTCGGGATGCCCTATAATTTATCGTGTGCATAAACGTAATGAGGAAGAGTTGTTATGTACTTCATCATTTAGGGATAATGCATCTGCTGGTGAAAAAGTGAGGGTGGTAGCGGGGCGAGCGATAGACCATGTAAAGCATGAATACTTGGGTTTCGATGCAACAAAGAGCCTCCTCCTTCCGTCCTGACTGAACCTGTATTCTTTCCGGTTTGAAGACGGAAGGACGGTGAATTACTCTATATGTTATTGCCCATATATCTGTCCGTGGAGGTCAAAGATAAAATCATCCGAAACTCGGTTTTTCAACATGGGTCCGACCCCTGAAATGTTGTCGACTCCGACAAAGAGGGTGATGGACGCGTACCATGTTTAGTTGTGATTGTTTTGGCGGATGATGGAGCTCAAATGGAGTTCGTATGGCCAAATAGTGGTCCTTCTGTGGACACAACATCAGGGGACGGCCCATGAAATAAACTTTCAGGGTAAGTTGATCACGCCGACGAGCCACCTTGCACCATTCAAGACGCGCTATTATTTTTCTTGCGCATAAACATAATGACGAAGAGCTATTATGTACTTTATCATTTAAGAATAATGCATCTCCTGGTGAAAAAATGAGGGTGGTAGCGGGGCGGCGATAGACCATGTAAAGCATGAATACTTGGGTTTCGATGCAATGAAGGGCCTCCTCCTTTTTTCCTGACTGAACCTCTAGTCTTTCTGGTTTGAAATGGAAGGATGGTGCATTAATTTATATGTTATTGTCCATATATCTGTTCGTGGGTAAGCCCACAGAAGGGTGGTAGAGTAACGTCAAAAATAAAATTATCCGAAACTCGGTTTTTCAACCTCTATCCGGCCCTAGAGAACTTGTCGACGCCGACGAAGAGGGTGATGGAAACATACCACATTTAGTTCTGATCATTTTGGCGGGTGATGGAAATCAAATGGAGTCTGTATTGCCAAATTGTGTTCCTTTTGTGGATACAAAATGGGGTCGGTCCATGAATTCAACTTTCGGGGTAAGTTGATCGCGCCGACAAGCCATCTTGCACCATTCGGGATGCCCTATAATTTTTCGTGTGCATAAACATAATGAGGAAGAGCTGTTATGTACTTTATCATTTAAGAATAATGCATCTGCTGGTGAAAAAGCGAGGGTGGTAGCGGGGCGGGCGATAGACCATGTAATGCATGAATACTTGGGTTTCGATGCAACGAAGAGCCTCCTCCTTCCGTCCTGACTGAACCTGTAGTCTTTACGGTTTGAAAATGGAAGGATGGTGCATTGGTCTATATGTTATTGTCCATATATTTGTCCGCAGTTGAGCTCACAGACGGGTGGTAGAGTACCATATTCAGTTGTCGACTCAGTTTTTAGTTGACCCCCGAAATGTTGTCGACTGCGACAAAGAGGGTGATGGACGCGTACCATATTTAGTTGTGATCGTTTTGGCGGGTGATGGAGCTCAATGGAGTTCGTACAGCCAAATTGTTGTCCTTTTGTGGACATAACATCGGGGGACGGCCCATGAAATCAACTTTCAGGGGAAGTTGATCACGCCGACGAGCCATCTTGCACCATTCGGGATGCCCTATAATTTTTCATGTGCATAACCATAATGAGGAAGAGATGTTATGTACTTTATCATTTAAGAATAATGCATCTGCTGGTGAAAAAGTGAGGGTGGTAGCGGGGCGGGCGATAGACCATGTAAAGCATGACTACCTGGCTTTTGATGCAACGAAGTGCCTCCTCCTTCTGTCTTGACTGAACCTGGAGTCTTTCCGGTTTGGAAATGGAAGGATGGTGCATTGCTCTATATGTTATTGTCCATATATATGTCCGTGGATGAGCTCACTGAAGGTTGTAGAGTACATGTCAAAGATAAAGTCATCTGACACCCGATGTTGAAAAACCCGGATCCGGCCCCCGAAATGTTGTCGACACCAATGAAGAGGGTAATGGACACGTACCACGTTTAGTTGTGATTGTTTTGGCGGGTGATGGAGCTCAAATGGAGTTCGTATGACCAAATAGTGGTCCTTCTGTGGACACAACATCAGGGGACGGCCCGTGAAATAAACTTTCAGGGTAAGTTGATCACGCCGACGAGCCACCTTGCACCATTTGAGACGCGCTATTATTTTTGTTGCACATAAACATAATGAGGAAGAGCTGTTATGTACTTTATCGTTTAATAATAATGCATCTGCTGGTGAAAAAATTAGGGTGGTAGCGGGGCGGTGATAGACCATGTAAAGCATGAATACTTGGGTTTCGATGCAATGTAGAGCCTCCTCCTTTCTCCTGACTGAGCTTGTTGTCTTTACGGTTTGAAATGGAAGGATGGTGCATTGCTCGATATGTTATTGTCCATATACCTGTCCGTCGGTGAGCTCAAAGAAGGGTGGTAGAGTACACGTCAAAGATAAAATCATCCGAAACTCAGTTTTTCAATCTCGATCCGCCCCAGATTTGTTGTCGTCACCGACGAAGAGGGTGATGGACGCGTACCACGTTTAGTGCTGATCATTTTAGCGGGTGATGGAGCTCAAATGGAGTCCGTATTGCCAAATTGTGGTCTTTCTGTGGATACAACATCGGGGGACGGCCTGTGAATTCAACTTTCATTGTAAGTTGATCGCGCTGACGAGCCATCTTGCACAATTCGGGATGCGCTATTATTTTTCGTATGCATAAACATAATGAGGAAGAGCTATTATGTACTTTATCATTTAATAATAGTGCATTTGCTGGTGAAAAAATGAGGGTGGTAGTGGGGCGGGCGATAGACCATGTAAAGCATGAATACTTGAGTTTCGATGCAACGAAGAGCCTCCTCCTTTTGTCCTAAATGAACCTGTAGTCTTTCTGGTTTGAAATGGAAGGATGGTGCATTTCTCTATTAGTTATTGTCCATATATCTGTCCACAGCTGAGCTCACAGACGGGTGGTAGAGTACACGTCAAAGATAAAATCATCTGAAACTCGATTTTTCAACCTCGATCCGGCCCTCGAAATTTTGTCGACACAGATGAAGATTGTGATGGACGCATACCACGTTTAGTTGTGATCGTTTTGCCGGGTGATGGAACTCAAATGGAGTTCGTATGGCCAAATAGTGGTCCTTCTGTGGACACAACATCAGGGGACGGCCCGTGAAATGAACTTTCAGGGTAAGTTGATCACGCCGACGAGCCATCTTGCACCATTCGGGATGCCCTATAATTTTTCGTGTGCATAAACATAATGAGTAATAGAGGCGAGGGGCCCGATCTTTCCATGAGATGATAACTATCGATTCGGTTGAGTCGACTTTGACGATCCGACTACAAACATGCATGATGTTGCGCCTTAGCAATAGCTAAACCAATCTCCGTGAGGTTACCGACGATGCCGGAAGCACGATCAGCCTGACCACGAAGGTCTATTTCTGCATGCAATCGAAGAACAAGCAAGTATATGATAATAGCAATCTGAATATTGCAAATTTGGATGAAGTATTTATAAAGGTGGGGATCCGAAAGCGGTCTTGGTCTGGTCGTTGGACACAAACGCAGTACACGAAGTTGCGTTGGCTAATTTTTAACTAAACAAATCCCCCGTCTAAAGGATGCCTTAAGGGTTGTATTTATAGGGAAAATAGAGGGGATTTCGTCCACCCTTGGCAAGGTGGAACTAAAACACATCCTAAGTCATTTCCCCTACAATATGGACTCTAGAAATAGATAACATGGGCCTGGCCCAAAATAAGGTGGCGCAACACCAATAATAAGATATGGACGAAATTTATGAAAGGCCATCTTGCATATTTTTTTTCCATCTTCTTGTATGTCATATGGGTGTAGCTGTGGTAGCCATGTCCTCATCATCCCCTCTTCTTGAAAACAAAGCCATCCCTGGCGTTGCTTAAGCTAAAATATGGCTAAGAAAAGAGACAAGGTGTATATGTTGTATATGTATATGTCATCCATTTTTACTGATCTCAGTTCTGGCACATGTGACACAGTTATACAAGAGCACCCTTCAAAAGTCGTGAAATATAAAGCCAATATATTAACACAAGAAGTGAAAGGCATGAAAATATTGCAACTCAGTTTGCACATATAAGTGAAGCTCTTAATCGTAACAAAATATTGGCAATGCTCATCGTTAGACCATCCCAACCTTGATGAACCATCACCAAGTTTAGAGCTCATATCAAAATGAGTAAACATTGGCACAACTATTTTCAAACGTATTTGATCCAAATCTGATTTATTCCTTGATTCACATGGTTCTTTCGCATCAATAGTTAATTCAACGGGTTCACTCAAAAGTGTTTGATCACATGGCAAAGTCAAATCATGAACATAGTACTCTAAAATAGCTGGTGTGATCAAAGTAGTGGGTAGCTCATCGCATGGTTCATTTAAATTGACAAGGCATTCATCATACTCATGTGGAGGTAGAAGATTGGTACCTTTGTCATTATCTCTTATGATCAACTCAGATGATGTAGGCACTCTTGGAGGTGATGTGTCACATGGTGGAGGTGATGTAGTCCTCACAACAAAGGACGTGGTTGTCATAGGATGCCTAGTATTTGAAGGAACAACCGTATCATCTCTTGGAATGTGCACCTTGCGCTTATTCTCCTTATGGACAATACAGTGTTTTATTTCCTATTAAGCTTTGCAAGCAAGACGAAACAGACGGTCCATAGGATAACACTCTTCATGAATTAGTATCTCCTGATTATCATGGTTTAATCCTCCCCAAAATATATCCATAAAATCATCTTCACTTTCCTCTACAAAGGAGTGCAACAAGGTAGTTCATAAATCATCATAATATTTTGTTACAGTGTCACTACCTTGTTTTAAATGTTGTAGTTTTCTAATCATGGCACGAGTATAATAAACATCGACAAATCTATCTCTCATTACAAATTTTAAATCATCCCAAGTAGTAGGTATATAATCAGGGTGTAAGCGACGATATTCGCTGCACCAAACTGAAGCATAACCAGTGAATGAACCAACCGCGAGCTTAAAACGACCATTAAAATTAGGTATATAATCAGGGTGTAAGCGACGATATATTATTGATGTTGAACTCCCATTCAATATATAAATTAGGCTTAAAACGACCATTAAAAGGTGGCATCGAAACTAGAACCTGTTTGTGCGCATTCTGATGTCTTTAGACCTCTTGTGATGGTGGTTGTATTTTCTGAGGTGATGACACGTCTCCCATGATCGATGAAGCCCAACTGACTCTGGAACCTGCCATGATTAGTAGAAACAAAAAACAAAATCCAAAAATAATGGTTCTATGAACTACTGGGATGTGGTGGTACGGTACAACGCTCACAGTAGAGCAAAAATCAAAGTCTTGCAAATTCTTACCATGCATCAGGTGGTGATCGGCAATCGGCAGTGTCAAATAACTCCAAATATTGGGTAAAGCGATTGGCAGGTGAACGTATGTATGTACGATGTAGAAATATGTTGATGCGGAGCATCCCACAATCATCCCCATCGACACATCTACATCTCCTACGACTCCACTTGGACCAATGACAAGAGCTTGAGCAAAGGCTATCGAAGATAAGATGAACTCGCTCCTTTGTGAACTACCACTTTCTATACATGAGACATGGCTGCTACCTCAAGCGGAAACACTATGTGTGATCAGGTACTTGGAGGAAAGCCACGGAACATCTACATCCAACGGACAAGGCGGCGAGGACACCAAGCGCGAAGGAAAAGAAGAAGAGCTGCCACGGAAGCTACAGCCACCGGACCACCGTCCCAGACCGAACGTACGGCCCCTGGAGTTCACACCAGCCCAAGGAAACCAGGCCAGCAAATGCTACAGCGGCCGGACGTCCGACATCTCCCAGGCCCCGGACGACCGAACCTCTACAGACGACCGGCGCTTCCCCAACACAACATAATTTACGGAAGTATGAGGATTTCCAGATGATCGGACGTCCTCGAGCTACCGGACGACCAACCTCCTCCGGACGACCGTCGCCACTTCAATAGAACGTAATTTACGGAAGTCCGAGGACCCCCGGACGTCCGGACGCTCACGAACCTCCGGACGACCAGTACCTTACGGATGTCTGGCCCCTGGCTGTGTCCAATTTCGGGCCGAAGCCCATGTAACCCTTCACTTCGCCCCTCTTTTGCACTAAGACTATAAATACACCACTCCCTCCTCCTAGCTAGGGTTAGCATTGTGTTAGCTCATATGTGAGATAGAGCTTCACTCATCCATCCGGATCTACTCCTCGAGAGAGACTACGGCCCCTCTTCGGAGAAGATCCACTTGGATAAAAGACCTCCTCGCGGAGAAGATCATCATGGCCTCCTCGCGGAGAAGAACCGGTTAACTCTTGTATCGTCCCTTGCTGGATTCGGATCGTGTACCTCTTTGTGTTTCGAGGATCTAGCATATGTGTGACTTATTCTTGTTGGTTTGAGTGTTTCTCTCGTGTTTCCCTCGTGTTCCCTCCTCGTGTTCTTTCTAGGATCCCCTCCAATCGTGAAACATCAGGCCACTAGGGTTCTACCCTACATCATCTTGGTATCCTGAGCCACGTTGATCACGTATTTGGAGCCCCTACCCCTTTGTTTTCTAGCTTGATCTTGTTGTGTTCTTCCCCAGTTTCGAAAATCCCCACCAAAAATAGCCCCATTTTTTTTGTGATTTGTTGGTGTGATGAAGTTTTGTTGGAGTTGATCCATGGATTTGCTTTGCCACGAGTGGATATAGCTTTCCCCCATCATCTCCACCATTTCCATCCGCAAAATCGCCCGGATTTGACGATTTTTGACCTCTCCACCCCGAACCCGAGCTGTTCATCCCATGCCCGAGATTGCACACGCACCGGACGTCCGACAGCTTCTGCACGTCTGACGACCGGACGTCCAGCATTTCCTGATGAGACTGAAAATTTCAGTTCGGCCACCACCACTTCTCCACTACCACCACCATTTCCGCATAGCACCACCATAGCTCTCCCGCTACCAACTCCGACAATTTTGACACGTTTTGTTTGAGATTTTGAGTTGTGGTTCATCGTTTCCTAGCGTGTTTCGGCTACCTAGGAATGGTTCGACGTCGACATCACCGCCACTCATCTTCGCCAAGGACGCAACATCGACCACTTTTACCATCGTGACACCCTCACCGTAAGCAACAACGGTAACCCCATCTTGGTATCGTGATATCTCATCATTGTACATTCTTGCCATTGCATTGATAACCACATATCCCATCTTTGCGTACCTTACCCATCGAGACTAGCCTTTGAGTATTGCCGGCAACGTCACTTGTGCACATTAGTGATCATACTCGCCCACATCATACATACCATATTACCGTGGTGCATATCTTGGTATCATCTCTTGTGTCACAAGGTTGTCTTTGCATATACACAATTGCTATCTTGGTTCGTGAAGTTTTGAAGGAGAAAAGAGCTCAAAAGAGAAAGAGCCAAACACGCTTTTAAGCAAAGAGCTTATAAGCAAGAACCGTAGAATCATACAACATTAAGATTGTCATACTCGATCATCTCAGATCGTACCACCGGAATAACATACATATAGCATACTTGGGATATAAGTCGTTGCATTTTTGCTTAGTAGGTTTTGCACAAGTTTCGTATCCGCCTATTGTGCAATTGTGCTAGCGTCTTTCTAGTGTTGTCCAATAAGAGCATTTTCGTGGATTCCACTTTTTTCTCATTCCTTGGTTGCACGAACCCAATTATCTATTTGCGCGTGTGTTTCCATGTACCATATCTTGCTATTGGTCAAATTGTTGCATCTGCAAATTTGTGAATCTTTTTCAACTTTACTAAGGCTCACTAACAATTGCATCAAATTTTGTGCCACCATCCTAACCGAGCTCCACCATAAGCTTTTACTTGTGTAGGTGTGAGAAACCTACAAGAATTGGTACCAATTGTGCTATTTCCTTGTCCCACATTTGAGTGATCATTGATCCATCTTCAACATCGGTCAAGGTACATTTGGTATAAGTTCTTATCTTTCTCCCACTCACATATTTTGTTTGGAAAGATGGATAGGCCAACTACTTCTACCAACCCACTCTTCTTGGAGCAAGACGATGACATGTCATCCTACGGCACAAAGAGCCACCTCTTTGGTGCACAACGAGCTTTACATCAAGAGCAACAAGCAATGAGCGACCGCATCGACCATCTCGCCACCGACTTGCAACTCTCCGAGCAACGTACAAGAGACTACTTCGACTACAAGATCGACGAACAAAAGCAAGAGAGCAACGCAAGAATGGACGAGATTCGTTCCTTGTTGGTCAACCGCTCTTCGACCTCTTCGTCCTACTCAAGACGGAGCCGCTCAAGTCGACACTCCGATGACACTATCTCCGGCTCAAGTACCCCGACATCAAACACTCTTCGTCGTGCCCCGCGTCAACATCGTCAAGAAAACCGCAATCCTCTACACATCAACAACTCTCAAGAGCAAGTTCGAGCACAAGAACATCGACACCGTCAAAACCAAGCTACTTTCGAGCAAGCACAAGAGCAGCAACACCTACGCCAACCAGAAGAGGAAGAATGAGCGTGCCAACACCAAGATGCACAAGATGCCGAGGCACAACATCAAGAACAAGAACTACGTGAAGCTCAAGCACTTGATGGCCAACAAGCCCTCCGAGATTCAAGTCAAGCCGAGCCACGCGCAACCGGCAATCTTGTGAACAACAAGAAGAGCAGGTATTTGAGATGGATGAGTTGCTCTTCATTAGCAGGCATGATCAATAGATTATCATCTGCATATTGAATAATAGGGTAGTCGAGATCATATGCCTGATTTGTGGGGAGAGTGATTTCACCATTTACCCAAGCAACACTGATAATAGACTGAAGTAGATCAGCAACAATGATATATAGAAGTGGAGAGTGAGGATCTCATTGTCTGACTCCTCTTTTACATATAATTTTTTCCCAGCAACACCATTTAACAGGACAGATGTTGATGCAGTATTGAGTATATTGGTAACCCAATTTATCCATCTTGGACCAAATCTCTTAGCTTTCAACATGGCAATAATTGCATTGTATTCAATCTTGTCAAAAGCTTTCTCAAAATCAGGTTTGAGTATGATGATACGTTTCCTAGATTGATGACATAGATGAATGTATTCAAATGCAAATCCCAAGCACTCCTGGATATTTCTCCCTTTTATGAAACCATATTCATTCTGATGAATGACAGAGGTAATGATTTTCTGAGCTCTATTGGCCATAAGCTTTGTGATGATTTTGAGAGGAAGACTGACCAAGGAAATGGGTCTGAAATCATTCATGTCAATAGGGTTTGTAATCTTTGGGATGAGAGTAATAAAAGCAGTATTAATACTCTGAATATCAATGTTTCCTTCAAAAAAATCCCAGATCATAGTGTAAATATCTTGTTTGATGATATTCCAACATTTCTTCAGAAATAAGCCATTAAAACCATCAGGTCCTGGTGCTCTGTCAGAGTGGATGTCTTTAATAACTTGGTCAATTTCATCCATGGAAAAGGGGGCCTCAAGCTCAGATAGATCGTTAGGCTGAATAATTTCGTCAAGGTTGAATATCATAGGGAGGTTGATAGCTTTTCCCAGTCTGTCTTTGTATGATTTCCAAATAATGGCAGCCTTGTGATCATGATTTTGGAAAGGAGTCCCATCTTCATCTTGTAAAGAAGTTATGAAATTCTTCCTGTAGCTTTGTGTAGCCATGGCATGAAAAAATTCAGTATTTTCATCATTAAGCTGTATACTCCTCATCTTAAACCTAGATTTCCAATATATTCTTTTGACTTCCAGTAACTTGGCTATGTGATTCTTGATAATAATTCTGAAGTTTGCTTCAATAGTGCTCAGATTTCTTTGATCCTCAATGCCATCAATCATAGATAGAACATAGTTACAAGCAGATATATTAGTGTTAATTTTTGATAGATTTTTGCTCCATTTTTTTAAACCCATTCTGAGACATTTGAACCTAGCAGCAGTATCCTTGGCAGAGTTTGTCAATTGTTGATTTCTGTTCCAACATTGAATAACAGTCTCATAGAACCCATCAAATTCAAACCAATAATTTTCAAATCTGAATATAGAGGATTTTGGAATATCACTGCCTATCTGAATGTGGATAGGAATATGATCTGATGTGACTCTAGCAAGTGGGTGTGCCAAAGTATTTGGGAATGTCAGGGTCCAGTTGGCAGAAGTAAAAATCCAGTCAAGCTTTTCCAGTAGTGGAGAGTCCTGCATGTTAGACCAAGTGAAATTCCTACCCTTGATAGGTCTTTCCACAAGATCCTGTTGTTGGAGTAAGCTGTTAAACATAAGCATATTATTGGTGTCTCCTCCTGGTCTGTTTCTGTCAAGTGGGCTCCTTATTAGATTGAAATCACCCATTAAAATCCAATGATCCATCCCAACAACCACTCCAGGTCATCTCACCGATGCAAATTCTGTTCCCATCAGCGCACGGCGACCACCCAACCCATCATCATGCTCAACTCCGGCTGCCATCAACAATACCCCATCATCATCGGATCACGAGCCAACGGCGAGCGGGATTATCTCCATTCAATGGGAAAGTCTTGTTGAACTTAATGTAAAAAACAGAAACTTTAGCGCTCACGAGAACTGCTGCAATTTTATTTGGAAAGTGCTATTTAGTTAATTTTTTTGAAGATGATTAATAGATAAATTCCTGACGTCCAGAAATTTATTTTAGAATTTTTGGGGTTCCAGATCTTGCGCTAGCTACAGATTACTACAGATTGTTCTGTTTTTGACAGATTCTGTTTTTCGTGTGTTGTTTGCTTATTTTGATGAATCTATGGCTAGTAAAATAGTTTAAACCATAGAGAAGTTGGAATACAGTAGGTCTAACACCAATATAAATAAAGAATGAGTTCATTACAGTACCTTGAAGTGGTCTTTTGTTTTCTTTCGCTAACGGAGCTCACGAGATTTTCTACTTTAAGTTTTGTGTTGTGAAGTTTTCAAGTTTTGGGTAAAGATTTGATGGATTATGGAACAAGGAGTGGCAAGAGTCTAAGCTTTGGGATGCCCATGGCACCCCCAAGATAATATAAGGACACCTAAAAGCCAAAGCTTGGGGATGCCCCGGAAGGCATCCCCTCTTTCATCTACTTCTATCGGTAACTTTACTTGGAGCTATATTTTTATTCGCCACATGATATGTGTTTTGCTTGGAGCATCTTGTATGATTTGAGTCTTCATTTCTTAGTTTACCACAATCATCCTTGCTGTACAAACCTTTTTGAGAGAGCCATATATGATTTGGAATTTGTTAGAATACTCTATGTGCTTCGCTTATATCTTTTGAGTTATATAATTTTGCTCTAGTACTTCACTTATATCTTTTAAAGCACGGTGGTGGATTTGTTTTTATAGAAACCATTGATCTCTCATGCTTCACGTAGATTATTTTGAGAGTCTTAAAGAGCATGGTAATTTGCTTAAAATCCTAATATGCTTGGTACACAAGATTATTAATAAAACTTTCTTATGAGTGTGTTGAATACTTTGAGAAGTTTGATGCTTGATAATTGTTTTGAGATATGAAGATGGTGATATTAAAGTTGTGCTAGTTGCGTAGTTGTGAATTTGAAAAATACTTGTTTTAAAGTTTGTGATTCCCGTAGCATGCACGTATGGTGAACCGTTATGTGATGAAGTCGGAGCATGATTTATTTTTTGATTGTCTTCCTTATGAGTGGCGGTCGGGGACGAGCGATGGTCTTTTCCTACCAATCTATCCCCCTAGGAGCATGCGCGTAATACTTTGCTTTGATAACTTGTAGATTTTTGCAATAAGTATATGAGTTCTTTATGACTAATGTTGAGTCCATGGATTATACGCACTCTCACCCTTCCACCTTTGCTAGCCTCTCTAATACCGTGCACCTTTCGCCGGTATCATACACCCACCATATACCTTCCTTAAAACAGCCACCATACCTACCTATTATGGCATTTCCATAGCCATTCCGAGATATATTGCCATGAAACTTTCCACTGTTCTGTTTATTATGACACACTCCATCATTGTCATATTGCTTAGCATGATCATGTAGTTGACATCGTATTTGTGGCAAAGCCATCGTTCATAATTCTTTCATACGTGTCACTCTTGAGTCATTGCATATCCTGGTACACCACCGGAGGCATTCATATAGAGTCATATTTTGTTCTAAGTATTGAGTGGTAATTCTTGAGTTGTAAGAAAAATAAAAGTGTGATGATCATCATTATTAGAGCATTGTCCCAGTGAGGAAAGGATGATGGAGACTATGATCCCCCACAAGTCGGGATGAGACTCCGGACGAAAAATAAAATAAAAATAAAAAAAAGAAAGGAAAGAGGCCATAAAAAAGAGAAAAGGCCCAAAAAATGAGAGAAAAAGAGAGAAGGGACAATGCTACTATCCTTTTACCACACTTGTGCTTCAAAGTAGCACCATGATCTTCATAGTAGAGAGTCTCTCATGTTATTACTTTCATATACTAGTGGGAATTTTTCATTATAGAAGTTGGCTTGTATATTCCAATGATGGGCTTCCTCAAAATGCCCTAGGTCTTCATGAGCAAGCAAGTTGGATGCACACCCACTTAGTTTCTTTTTGAGATTTCATACACTTATAGCTCTAGTGCATCCGTTGCATGGCAATCCCTACTCACTCACATTGATATCTATTGATGGGCATCTCCATAGCCCGTTGATACGCCTAGTTGATGTGAGGCTATCTTCCCCTTTTTTGTCTTCTCCACAACCGCCGTTCTATTCCACCTATAGTGCTATGTCCATGGCTCACGCTCATGTATTGCGTGAAAATTGAAAAAGTTTTGAGAATGTCAAAAGTATGAAACAATTGCTTGGCTTGTCATCGGGGTTGTGCATGATTTAAATATTTTGTGTGGTGAAGATGGAGCATAGCCAGGCTATATGATTTTGTAGGGATAACTTTCTTTGGCCATGTTATTTTGAGGAGACACAGTTGCTTTGTTAGTATGCTTGAAGTATTATTATTTTTATGTCAATATGAACTTTTGTCTTGAATCTTTCAGATCTGAATATTCATACCACAGTTAAGAAGAATTACATTAAAATTATGCCAAGTAGCACTCCGCATCAAAAATTCTGTTTTTATCATTTACCTACTCGAGGACGAGCAGGAATTAAGCTTGGGGATGCTTGATACGTCTCCAACGTATCTATAATTTTTGATTGCTCCATGCTATATTATCTACTGTTTTGGACATTATTGGGCCTTATTATCCACTTTTATATTATTTTTGGGACTAACCTATTAACCGGAGGCCCAGCCCAGAATTGCTATTTTTTGCCTGTTTTAGGGTTTCGAAGAAAATGAATATCAAACGGAGTCCAAACGGAATGAAACCTTCGGGAACGTGATTTTCTCAACGAACAAGACACGGGGGACTTGGACCCTACGTCAAGGCACAAGAGAGGAGGCCACGAGGTAGGGGGGCGCGCCTGCCTACCCCAGGCGCGCCCTCCACCCTCGTGGGCCTCCTGTTGCTCCACCGACGCACTCCTTCCTCCTATATATATCCACGTACCCCCAAACAATCAGATACGGAGCCAAAACCCAAATTCCACCGACGTAACTTTCTGGATCCACGAGATCCCATCTTGGGGCCTTGTAACGCCCCGAGACCGTTGTGCCACGTGTCGTGCAGTTATTCGATGTTGTTGCGTCATCATGTGCATTGCATCATGTCATCATGTCATAATCTTTTGCATCTCAACTAAATAATTCGTATGGATCTTCGATCCATTTAAATCGAGGGAAGGATGAATTCTCTTTATAATATATCCTCCCGATATTAGTGGAGCTATTATAATAATATTCCATTCTTTTGGAATTAACCGGAACACACTTGCAAATCCCCACTCCCTTCCTACTTCAAGTTTGGTCCCCAAACTTTGCCAACATCTCTTTTCCCATTTATCGAGGCTCCTCCTAATTTCTCAACATTTTTTGGACTCTTCTAAATCCTAGTCCTTGTGCAAACCTTTTTAATTAAATTCAAATGACTTTGAATTTAATTCTTGCAATCTTGACCACTTCTTTTTTCTCGGAACATGTGCATTTTTGTGAGTCCGAGAAAATTATTCGCGTGTCCACCTTCTTCCTCTAACCTCCTCTTTCTTTTCTTTCTCTTTATTCGTTTTTCTGCAAAGAAAATAAGAGAAAGGAGGGAGAGAGCAGCCCAGCAGGCCTCCAGCCGGCCTATCCCTGCGGCCTCCTAGGCCAGCCGCAGCCAGGCCACCTACCTTGGGCCAAGGCCCATCTCCCTTACCCCAGCGCCGGCCTCTAAGGCCCAGGCACGCCCCGCTGTAAACCCTAGCCCGATTCCCCTTTTCCCTCGACCCAACTCCAGCGCCGCCACCCTTCGTCCTCGTCCCGATCCCCTCTCCTCGCCCTTCCTCGCCCCGCATCGCACCAGTCCTCCCCGATCCCCCTTGCTCGCCCCGCGCTCGGTTCCCCTGCGTCGCCAGCGCGCCCCTTCGTCCTCGCCGGAGCACAAGGCCCCCTCTGCTGCCGCGCCATGGATGTGCAGCTCAAGCCGCGGCCTCGCCGGGCCTCTCGCGCGCCGAGGTCCAACCTGCGTCGCCTCCTTTCCTCCTCAGGCAGCCATGGTGCCCCGCCGCCGGCGCTCGCGGCCGCCACCAGTGAGCAGCTCCGCCGGAACCAGGGCCCGTGAGGCCATCAACATCGCCATGCCCCCGCGCCAATCCTTCCCCAAGCCGGAGCCCTGTGCAGCATGGTCGCTGCCTGCCCGCGAGCCTCCTCCGCGCGTCTCCTTCCTCCTACCGCGCCACGACCAAGCCGCGCCGCCCGCCTCTGGCCATGTCTCCGACCTCGCCGGGATTCGTCAAGCTCCGCCGCCACTGCCGTGCACCGCCGCCCCCATGCGCCAAGTTCGCCGGAGTTCCACCAGGCTGCGGTGTGGCTTCTGTTGCTGCATCTCCGACCGAGCCCGTTGGCTCCTGCGGTGCTTGCTGCTGCCGCTGTTTTCCTAGTGCAACGAACACACCTCCATCGAAGGCCACCAAGACTGTCCAGGATTCGTCAAGATCGCCAAGTTCTACGAGAACGTCTTCATGGAACAACGAGTACCACGACGACCGTTGTACGTCAAGTACCCCTTCGAGTTGACGAGATCGGCAAGTTCGAGGACCCCAAGTACCCCGTCGAAACGTGTTCCTCTACCGTCGTCTCCGGAAACGCCAAGTACCCCTACGCACGAAGACGCCAAGTCCGTTTCGGGATTCATCAAGTACCGCTACCGATATGGCTCGAAAGTCCACGAAACGTGTACCACTACCGTCGCAAGTACCACTCCGAACCATGTATGACGACCGTCGCCGAAGACCCGTGAAACGTGAACGTGAACGACTACCGTCGCGAGAACCTCTACCGTCGACCCTAGAGCGTGCGAGAACGACTACTTCGACTACCGTCGCGTGAACCACTACTTCCCTCGACGCCCGAGAACGTCTACTTCCACTACTTCCTCCACCCCGCTTGAACCGAAGCGCTCCGATAACGCATGCTTCGAATGTGATTGCTTCTTCGGGTTGCCTTGCCACCATCTTGTGGGATCCCGGTATCCGGGATCACCCCACCTTCTATCGCTTGTCACGCCCCCGTCATTCTTCCGTTTGCACTGGGATCTCCATCGAGTTACCGGAACCGATATGTTGCCGTGGCATCATTTTCGGATTCGTTGCCGTGGCACCCCCTTTTTCCTTCCACCACGGTGAAAATGCTCCATTATGCTCTTATCAACATTTTGCATAAATTGCTTTAATCTTGTTCATGTCATCCGCATCATGATAACAACAATTAAAATTGTTTAAATTGATGTTTGTTTAATTTTGCTTAAATGCCATGCTAAAATGATTTAATCCATAACTAAATAACCGTAGCTCCGTTTTTAATAAACTTTATATGTAAATGGGGTAGAATTTTGCCTAGTTTAATGTGGTGGCCTCATCTTGCATGTTAAACAACGCTAAAATTGTGTTTAGGACAGATCAGGACCTAACCTAATATTTACACATGAGGATTTTCCGGAATTGTTGTTCGTTGCTTCCGGCCTCATTTAATCTTGACTAGATAGGTAGTTTTCATTTGCTTCTCCTCTTGCCATGTTTAACAACATTTAATATTGTTGGTTACATAAACGAGAGGGAACTAAATAATTGATGTGGTGTTTTGTCAATATGCATCCCGATGCATATTGAGCTCCACTTAATTTGTAGGACTGATTGTGCTCTTTGCCATGCCATGCATATTTAAACCGGACATGCATCATTCTCGATTGTGCATCATGCCATGTTCATGTGTTGGTTGTTTACTATGTTGTGTGCTTCTTTTCCGGTGATTGCTTCCTCGGGTTGGTTCCGGTAACGTCGTGTTGTGAGGACCCGTTCATCTACGTCCGTTTGTCTTCTTCATGGACTCGTTCTTCTTCCTTGCGGGATTTCAGGCAAGATGATCGTACCCTCGAAATCACTACTATCTTTGCTATGCTAGATGCTTGCTCTTTTGCTATGCCATTGCTACGATGCCTACCACTTGCTTGTCAGCCTCCCAAATTGCCATGTTCAGCCCCTAACCCACCTTTGTCCTAGCAAACCGTTGATTGGCTATGTTACCGCTTTGCTCAGCCCCTCTTATAGCGTTGTTAGTTGCAGGTGAAGTTTGGAGGCCGTTCCTTGTTGGAACATTTGTTTACTTGTTGGGATATCACTATATATCTTATTTAATTAATGCATCTATATACTTGGTAAAGGGTGGAAGGCTCGGCCTTATGCCTGGTGTTTTGTTCCACTCTTGCCGCTCTAGTTTCCGTCATATCGGTGTTATGTTCCCGGATTTTGCGTCCCTTACGCGGTTGGGCTATAATGGGAACCCCTTGACAGTTCGCCTTAAGTAAAGCTTTGCCAGCAATGCCCAACATTGGTTTTACCATTTGCCACCTAGCCTTTTTCCCTTGGGAGTCGCGCATCCCGAGGGTCATCTTTATTTTAACCCCCCCGGGCCAGTGCTTGTCTAAGTGTTGGTCCGAAAAGGGCAGCCTGCGGGGCCACCTCGGGGAAACTTGAGGGCTGGTTTTACTCGTAGCTTGACCTATCCGGTGTTGCCCTGAGAACGAGATATGTGCAGCTCCCATCAGGATGTCGGCGCATCGGGCGGTGTTGCTGGTTTAGTTTTACCCTATCGAAATGTCTTGTTGTACTGGGATACCGAGTCTGATCGGAATATCTCGGGTGGAGGTCTATTCCTTCGTTGACCGTGAGAGCTTGTCATGGGCTAAGTTGGGACACCCTGCAGGGATTGATCTTTCGAAAGCCGTGCCCGCGGTTATGGGCAGATGGGAATTTGTTAACGTCCGGTTGTAGAAAACCTGAACTTGACCTTAATTAAAAATGAATCAACTGCGTGTGTAACCGTGATGGTCTCTTTCCGGCGGAGTCCGGGAAGTGAACACGGTTGTTGGAGTTATGCTTGACGTAGGTAGTCCAGGATCACTTCTTGATCATACTTTTATCGACCGTGCTTTGCCTTCTCTTCTCGCTCTCTTTTGCGAATAGGTTAGCCACCATATATGCTAGTCGCATGCTGCAGCTCCACCTCATACCTTTACCTTACCCATAAGCTTATATAGTCTTGATCGCGAGGGTGCGAGATTGCTGAGTCCCTGTGGCTCACAGATACTTCCAAAACCAGCTTGCAGGTGCCGATGAGATCGAGCAGATGACGCAACCCAGCTCAGGAGGAGCTCGTTGAAGGCCTTGTTTATTTGTGTTCTTTCGTCCTAGCTGATCAGTAGTGGAGCCCAGTTGGGGTCGATCGGGGACCTTTGTCGCTTTTGGGGTTCTTCTTTATTTTGGTTCTGTAGTCGGACCATGAGTGTACTTGGTTGATGTAATGTTTTATTCATGTAATGGTGTGAAGTGGCGAGTGTAAGCCAACTATGTTACCTTTTTCCCTTATTATATTTCATGGGTTGTGTGAAGATTACCTCACTTGCGACATTGCCTTCAAGGAGATTATGCCTCTAAGTCGTGCCTCGACACGTGGGAGATATAGTCGCATCGAGGGTGTTACAGGCCTGTTCCGGAGCTCCGCCGGAGGGGGCATCGATCACGGAGGGCTTCTACATCAACACCATAGCCCCTCTGATGAAGTGTGAGTAGTTTACCTCAGACCTACGGGTCCATAGTTAGTAGCCAGATGGCTTCTTCTCTCTTTATTAATCTCAATATAATGTTCTCCCCCTCTCTTGTGGAGATCTATTCGATGTAATCTTCTTTTTGCGGTGTGCTTGTTGAGACCGATGAATTGCGGGTTTATGATCAAGTCTATCTATGAATAATATTTGAATCTTCTTTGAATTCTTTTATGTATGATTGGTTATCTTTGCAAGTCTCTTCGAATTATCAATTTATTTTGGCCTACTAGATTGATCTCTCTTGCAATGGGAGAAGTACTTAGCGTTGGGTTCAATCGTGCGGTGTCCTTTCCAAGTGATACTAGGGGCAGCAAGGCAAGTATTGTATTGTTGCCATCGAGGATAAAAAGATGGGGTTTTCTTCATATTGCATGAGTCTATCCCTCTACGTCATGTCATCTTGCTTAAGGTGTTACTCTGTTTTTAACTTAATACTCTGGATGCATGCTGGATAGTGGTCGATGAGTGGAGTAATAGTAGTAGATGCAGGCAGGAGTCAGTCTACTTTTCTCGAACGTGATGCCTATATACATGATCATGCCTAGATATTCTCATAATTATGCTCAGTTCTGTCAATTGCTCAACAGTAATTTGTTCACCCACCGTAGAATACTTATGCTCTCGAGAGAAGCCACTAGTGAAACCTATGGCCCCCGGGTCTATCTTTATCATATTAATCTCCTACTACTTAGTTATTTCCTTTGCTATTTACTTTGCCTTTATTTTACTTTGCATCTTTATCATGAAAATACCAAAAATATTATTTATATCATATCTATCAGATCTCACTCTCGTAAGTGGCCTTATAGGGATTGACAACCCCTATTTGCGTTGGTTTTGAGGATTTATTTGTTTTGTGCAGGTACGAGGGACTCGCGTGTAGCCTCCTACTGGATTGATACCTTGGTTCTCAAAAACTGAGGGAAATACTCATGCTACCTTGCTACATCATCCCTTCCTCTTCGAGGAAAACCAACGCAGTATCACCCTCTTCGTCGGCGTCGACTACATTTCAGGAGCCGGGTCCAGGATCAAATACCGAGTTTCAGATGATTTTATCTTTGACGTGTACTCTACCACCCTTTTGTGATCTGACCCACGGACAGATATATGGACAATAAGATATAGAGCAATGCACCATCCTTCCATTTTCAAACCGGAAACACTACAGGTTCAGTCAGGATAGAAGGAGGAGGCTCTTCGTTTCATCGAAACCCAAGAGTTCATGTTTTACATGGTCTATCGCCCTACCCGCTACCACCCTCACTTTTTCACCAGCAAATGCATTATTCTTAAATGATAGCTCTTCCGCAGTATGTTTATGCACACGAAAACTCGTCGAAGCGAACAACTTACCCTAAAAGTTGATTTCACGGGCCGTCCCCCGATGTTGTATCCACAAAAGGACCACCATTTGTCCATATGAACTCCATTTGAGCTCCATCACCGGCGAAAATGATCACAACTAAATGTGGTACGCATCCATCACCCTCTTCATCGGCGTCAACAAAATTTCGGGGGCCAGATCTAGGTTGAAAAACTGAGTTTCAGATGATTTTATCTTTCCCGTGTACTCTACCACCCTTCTGTGAGTTCATCCACAGACAGATATATGGACAATAACATATGGAGCAATGCAGCATCTTCCATTTTCAAACCGGAAAGACTACATGTTCAGTCAGGATTGAAGGAGGAGGCTCTCCGTTGCATCGAAACCCAAGAATTCATGCTTTACATGGTCTATCGCCCGCCCCGCTACCACCCTCTCTTTTTCACCAGGTGATGCATATTTCTTATATGATAAAGTACATAACAGCTCTTCCCCATTATGTCTATGCACACGGAAAATTATAGGGCATCCTGAATGGTGCAAGATGGCTCGTCGACGCGATCAACTTACCCTGAAAGTTGTATTCATGGGCCGTCCCCGGATGTTGTATCGACAAAAGGACCACAATTTGGCCATACGAACTCCATTTGAGCTCCATCACCCTCCAAAACGATCACAACTAAATGTGGTACGCGTCCATCTCCCTCTTCGTCGGCGTCGACAACATTTCAGGGGCCGGATCCAGGTTCAAATACCGAGTTTCGGATGATTTTATCTTTGACGTGTACTCTACCACCCTTTTGGGTGCTCACCCGTGGACAGATATATGGACAATAAGATATAGAGCAATGCACCATCCTTCCATTTTCAAACCGGAAAGACAACAGGTTCAGTCAGGATAGAAGGAGGAGGCTCTTTGTTGCATCGAAACCGAAGAATTCAGGCTTTACAAGGTCTGTCGCCCACCCCACTACCACCCTGTCTTTTTCACCAACAGATGCATAATTCTTAAATTATAAAGTACATAACAGCTGTTCCCCACTATGTCTATGCACACGGAAAATTATAGGGCATCCCGAATGGTGCAAGATGGCTTGTCCACGCGATCAACTTACCCTGAAAGTTGTATTCACGGGCCGTCCCAGGATGTTTTATCGACAAAAGGACACAATTTGGCCATACGAACTCCATCTGAGCTCTATCACCCGCCAAAACGATCACAACTAAATGTGGTACGCGTCCATCACCCTCTTTGTCGGTGTCGACAACATTTCAGGGGTCGGATTGATGCGGAGCATCCTACAGACATCACCATGTCAAGAGTCCATTTGGCAAGTGACATGTGCGACATCTACTTCACATACACTAAGGTGAATCATCTCCTTTACACGTGTTCAGTTGACCCCTTCGAGGATGGTATACTACTTGACACTCCTCCCGTGTGCATGCATAGGTATTGTCGGAACTTCCCGGATGTCGAGGACATGTGCGAGCGCAAGTGTACAACTACACCATCTGCGAGGGAAACATGGAAGAGAATACAGAAGAAAGGAGAAGAAAACGGAGCGATTGCTGAGCTGGAGCTGGATATTCGGACGCCGAGCCGGATCATCCGGGCTCAGCCGGATCATCCGGACAGCCACCCGGATCATCCGTGTAATCCCCTAACTTCAACGGCCGAACCATGCGGAATCTCTCCGGTGAAGCCGGAATATATGGACGAGGACCCGGATCATCCGGACGATGCCCGGATCATCCGGACCCCCATCCAGATCATCCGGCCTTTGCCTGCGCGCATGACTTGGGCCGAGGCCCGTGTACCCCTTCGCCCCTCACTTACCCCTTCGTGGCTTAGCACTATATATAGACCCCCTCCTCCTTCTAGTGAGGGTTAGCATAGGTTTAGCTCATATTAGAGATAGAGCTTTGCTCATCCATAAGGATCTACTCCATGAGAGAGACCGCGGCCCCTCTATGGAGAAGATCCACATTGGATTCAAGACCTCCTCACGGAGAAGAGCCCCTTCAAGGCCTCCTCATGGAGAAGAACCGGTTACCCTATATATCGTCCCTTGTTGATCGTGGATCGTGTATCTCTTTGTGTTTCGAGGATCTAGCACATGTGTGATTGTTCTTGTTGGTTTGAGTGATTCTCTCGTGTTTCCCCTCGTGTTTCCCCCTCGTGTTCTTCGTGTTATTCATGGGATCCGCTCCAATCGTGAAAGATCGGGCCATTAGGGTTCTACCCTACATCATCTTGGTATCAGAGCAAGGTTTATCACGAATTTGGAGTCCCCCCCACCGTTTTCTAGCCTTCTTTTGCTTGTTTTCGTCCCAAATTCGAAAATCCCCACCAAAAATAGCCCCAAAAGTTTTTGTGATTTGTTGGTTTTGATAATGTTTTGTTGATTTTGATCCGTGGATTTGCTTGGTTTCAAGTGGATCTAGCTTCCCCACAAGTTTCCCCACCTTCCATCCATGAAATCTCATCAAATTTTGCCCCAAAATCACCCAATTTCCGCCCAAAAATTCGTCCCCGAGAGGAAATCCCGAGCAGAGTTGACCTGCCCGGATCATCCGGACTTGCTCCCGGATCATCCAGACATCCCCTGGATCAGCTGGACGCCCCCCCCGGACGTCCGGATAACCCACGCACCCAAATACCCAAACCGGAGCTGACGAATCCGGATCATCCAGAAGTACTCCCGGATCATCCGGACCAAGCACGGATCATCCGGACCTCCTCCCGGATGTCCGGCTATCCCTGAAACTGACTCGGCTGAATTCTTGTTTCGGCCATAACTAATTCATCCGGAGTCCATTTTTTACGTTCTTTAGCTCATTTTGAAGCTATTGACATCCCCTATCCCACAAAAATACCACCAACACCATTTGACTCCATCAAATTTTCCGAAATTTGGCAAGTTTGCCTAGGGCCACCACCATATCATCCGCATTACCACCACCGACTTCCGCAACCTAACCCATTTTGATCCCCATTGCATGTGTGGTTGTTTGAGTTATGACTTGAGTCTCCTAAGGTGTTTTGGCTACTTAGGGAACGTTGCTTCTTCATCAACAACCACCACCACTTCCGCATAGCCTTGCCCACCATACACTTCTGCCACACCAACTTAACCCAATTTTGTTTGAGTTGTGCTTTGTGTCTCCTAAGGTGTTTCGGCTACTTTGGGACGGTGACCTTCAACTTCGACTCGCATAAGCCATCACTCCACTTCCGCATTGCCAAGTGCAAACCACCACTGCATTCCCGCTACCACCATTTGACTTTTGTCCTTGAGATTTTGAGTTGTGGTTTTTCCATTTCCTAAGATGTTTCGGCTAATTAGGAATGGGTTGACATCAAGAACACCGCCACTCATCATCGCAACGGACGGTAACCACGACGACACCCTTGTATATTCCCCTTGCAATTGCATTGATAACCCCTAGCCCATTTTGCGTCACTTGCCTATCGAGACTAGCCATTTGAGTATTGCCGGCAACGTTACTTGTGCACATTAGTGATCATTGATCTACACCTTCCATTGCATACATACCATATCATATTGGTATCATCTTGCTATCATATCATCCCTTGTGTCACAAGTTTGTTCCCGCATATATACAATTGCTATCTTGGTTTGTGCATTGTGCAAAAGTGGCCATATCAAAAAGAAAGAAAGAGAATAAGCTTTTAAGAAAAAAGAGAGAGCAAAGAAGCTTGTAAGCAAGTGCCATAGCATAATACCACATTGCATAAGATTGTCATAACCGATCATCTTGGATCATCTTGAGCGGAACACCAGGAACATCATACACATAGCATACTTGGGATAGAAAGTTGATACATTTTGCATCTTATAGGTTGTGCACAAGTGTTGTATCCGCCTATAGAGCAATCGTGCTAGCGTCTCTCTTGAGTGGTGCAACACGAGCGTTTTCCGTGGATTCCACATTTTGTGCTTATTCCTTGGTTGCACGACCCCATTTTATCTATCCGTGTGTGCGTTTCCCTGTGCCATTCTTTGCTATTGGTCTACTTGTTTCATTTGCGAATTTGTGAATCTCTTTCAACATTATTGACTCTTGCTAACATTTTGCATCAATTTTTTGTGCCACTATCCTCACCGAGCTCCTCCATAAGCCTTATTTGTGTTGGTGTGAGAAATTGACAAGATCGGTACCAATTGTGCTATTTCGTTGTTACACTATTGAGTGATCATTGATCCATCTTCAACTTCGGTCAAGGTACATTTGGTATAAGTTCTTCTCTTTCACTCACTCATATTTGCTCGAGCCTTGTGATGCATACGCAAGGCATTTCATCTCCGGTCTTCGACCACAACGACGGTGTGAACAACTACATCACCAAATCATCAATCTTCGATCTACAACAACAAATGCAAGGCACACAATCAAGATTGCGAGAGCGCATCGAGAACCTCTCCATAGACGTTCGACACTCCGAAGCAAGGAAAAGGGACTACATCGACAACAAGCTTTCCGCGCAAAAGGAGGAGCAAGATGCGAGGATGGACGAGATTCGAACCTTGTTGATCAACCGTTATTCCCCTTCATCTTCCTCAAGGCGGCGACGTTCAAGTCACAAGTGTTCGGAGCGGAAACAAGATACAAGTCGTCCATGTCCACATCTCCATGGCGACCATAGCCAATGTCATCATGAAGGGCAAGTCACCTCCAAGCAACGTGTGCACGATGACGACGAACGACACCTACTACAAGCTCAAGTACGACAACGACACCATCATCATGAAGATGCTCGCCAAGCGCAAATGTACAAGTCCCAACAAGCACTACTTCACGAAAAGTCCAAGCTTCATGAGAAAAAGAGAAGACCGCAAGACGAGCACCACCAAGACGGAGCTATGGATACACCAACCACTTCGGCATCTTCGCCAAGTGTTCTCAAGGAATCTTCGCCTTTGGATGTACGGCATCTTCGCCTACTTCCCACGAGTTCGCCTACATCGACATCTTCAACAACGAGGCGACCACCTACAAGCGAGGGTGACTCTTCCATCTTCGGAACCCCATCAAGGAAGATGGTCGGAACCCCATCAAGGAAGATGGACGAGCATGGGAAATTCCCTTCGGTCATGGAGACGAGCTACGAGGTGCCACATCATATGGACCTCCAACAACAAGACGACGACAAGAAGGTTGAGCATGGGACTATCCCTTCAACCAAGGCAACAATAGGAGTTGAGCATGGAGACATTTGCACCTACATCTCTCCGACACCCACATATGTTGAGATGCCCCAATTACCATGTGAGGAGAGCCACCAACACATGAGTGACATGAGTGACTCCACCATACATGACACTGAGAGCATTTCCTACGAGAGGATGAGTGTGACCACCACTATCCCCACACATGAGAGCATGCCACACATCCTATGTGAGGTTGAGCGCCATTTGAGTGACTCCACCAACCATACGAGTGAGAGCATCCTTGAGGGAGTTAGTGAGCCACAACACTTAGTGAGTGAGATCGTTGAGACGGCACGTGAGGCCACTATGATTTCTAATGGCTTAACCTCTACTCCTAGTGTGTTTTCTTCTTTGGTGCTAGGTCTCCTACATGACGACATGCCTATCCTTGACGAGTCCATACCTCAAATGGAGACGACGATGGCCATGGTGGATGATGATGCACCCCCCACATGGTACCATCAAGATGAAGTTGACCACAACTTGGTCTTCAACACCTCACCAACAACACATGAGCAATGCTCCAAAGGTAACATAGGTGACGTACTTCCCTTGTCCCACTAGTGGACTCTCTTGCAAATGATTGCTTGCATGATGTTGATCCACCTATTCCCATGCTTCATGCTAGTGCGAATTCCTCATATCATGACTTGCCAATTTATGATGAATATGATGATGAGCATGTTGAGTTGCCTAGTTGTGATGCTACGCTCCATAGGATATCTTGTGAAAATTCTTTTGGTCACATCATGTTTGACAATCCTTTGAACTTGTCATATGCTATGAGTGAGATCTCCCATATTGCATCATTTCAATCTCAACATAGTAACTATGCATGCCCCATTAAAATAAATCCCATTTGCACTTATGGCATAGATGACGAGATGATGGTCATTGGTTTTTGTTTTTCATGTGATGATATTGCCATGATTCCTTTACATGATTTGCGCAATTCATCTACTATGTCATGCCATGATCGCATAGAACCAAATATGCTTTGTTTTGGATGTTGTCAATATTCTCCATGTGATGTTTCTACAAATGCTCATGAGGAGACCCCCATAGTTTCCTCATACATATTAGGAGATTTTGATGCATTCCATACTTTGCATGATTCCCATTATTGCGTGCACCATATGCATTCCATGAATAAGAAAGCTCTACATATTTCTCGTGATGCATTACACAATTTGAGTCTCCATTATGCTATACACAATAACTATTCTTTCATGATGAATGACATGTTCTTATACCATGCATCAAATTTGTTTGAGCGATGCTTATCTTGTGCTAACTCACACATGCACACACACATCATGATGGATGATGTGTACATTTACCACACACACAATTTCTTTAGTTTGTGTCTTTGTTGTGTAGGTACCCATGCTTACTTGTCAACCTCACAATCCCATGAGTTGGCAAAATGAGCTCTAGAGAGCAATGATGACTTGGGATCCTGTGGATTTTCCATACCACCATTTGCTTCGCGCAAAGACTTCGCGCATTCATTCTACATGGCCCTCACATGGTTATGGGTTATTGTCCATTACATATTATATGCCCATCTTGCCATGTTCACTTTGCATGATATGCTCATTGCTATGCCTTTGCCATGCATTTGTGACCCATGCTTCGCATTACACATGATGATCGGTTGTAGTACTTGTATGTGTATTTGCAAGCTTGGTGGAGATATCACTTGTTATTGGCATGTTTGCTTTGTGACCCATGCCTATGATGATACTATGATCCTGCTTTGTGTTCGTGCTTGCAATATGTCATGTACATTGCCTATGCCTATTATTTTGCTCACATGACATGATTGCCATGATCTCCTCTAGTATGTTGCATCTTCGCACTACTAGCTTGCATGACTTAATTACTATGATTGCTTGTCTTGTTGCATCACCGATGATTCATACTTGCTCCTTTCATGCGGTTGATAACAACCATTACCATGATTTGCACATGATTGTTATTGCTTCTTGCCATATATCTCCATATGTTGCCTCTCTCATGTCAGATGATTTGCCATGTGTTGAGTGCAACGATGCCTTTAGTATTGATAATGAGTTTGCCCCCATAGCATTCTCACATATATTTGGAGATTTTGACATATTTCTTGTGAAGCATGCTTGTCTTACCTCTTTGCACCATATACCTAGTGCCATGAATATTTCCATTGTTGCATCATATTATTCGTGCATGTTTTCTTCTAATTGTTATGTGCAAGAAAAGAGAACCATCATGATGGATGATGTGTTTATCTACCATGCACATATGTTCTTTCTTTTGTTGTGTGCATGTGTAGGATACTTGGACTTTGTGTCGACTTCCACTTCATGTGAGTTGACCATTCGAGCTCTTGAGAGCGAACCACCTTCTACCATGATGCTTCTACATCGCACTTGCTTATGCTTCGACATTGTGAAGGATGCACAAGGACATGCTTTCAAGGTGATATCCTTCTCTTTTGAGAACCCACAAACCATGAGCTTAGATATTATGGATCATACTACTTGTGTTGCTTGCTCCATTAGACTTCTTGGTCATCTTGGACCACTTGATTGCGTACATGTTAGAGATCTTGCTTGCCATGTCAACATTTCCATTCCTCATGATATATATGCCTTGTGTGTTGCATCCAATTCTTGGATTACTTGCTTCTCTCACATGTTTGGTTGCAACAATGTCCATTCTTCACATATGCCATGTCCCATTGATTGCTACATGCTTGCAATGATTGCCTCACACATGATGAACAATTGCTCTTTCTATTGTGTTGAGTGCCACACTATATTCACTACACCCTATGCACATTATGTTTGCATTGTCTTGAACTTGTCCCATGTGTTTAGACACTTCACTTTATTTGGTGTTGTGAATGATTCCTATGCCTACCATAGACCTTTTATTGAGCGCTTTGACCATGTTTGCTATGACTTTGAGGTAGATGCTTATTCTCTTCCCACACATATTTGCATCACTACCTCACATTTGCATACTTGTCCACATGATATCTTTTCTTGTGCTCGATGGATATGCTTACATGCCATGTCACAATCCTTTGTCCAACCATATGCTTTGCATGATGACGACACTTGTTTGGTGAATCACCTCTTGAATGATTCGTTTTGCACTAACGCTAACCACATTTGTTTTTCCAAGCGTTTGTTGTATTTGCTCCTTTTGAAGGAATCACTAGACGGTGAGACATTGGAGAGTGCCCATTTCGAGCTTCAAGATGGTGAGAACTTGGTGATCTGGTTTGGCAAGTGACTTGGTTTTCGATCCAAGGTCGGATCTTTCCCAAGGGGGAGGGGATGATGGGGAGCATCCTACGGACATCACCATGTCAAGAGTCCATTTGGCAAGTGACACGTGCGACATATACTTCACATACACTAAGGTGAATCATCTCCTTTACACGTGCTCACTTGAAACCTTCGAGGATGGTATACTACTTGACACTCCTCCTGTGTGCATGCATAGGTATTGTCGGAACTTCACGGATGTCGAGGAGGAGTGCGGGCGCAAGTGTATAACTACACCATCCACGAGGGAAGCATGGAAGAGAAGATGGAAGAAAGGAGAAGAAGACGGAGCGGCTGATGAGCTGGAGCCGGACATCCGGACGCCGAGCCGGATCATCCGAACGGCCACCCGGATCATCCGGGTAATTCCCCAACTTCGACAGCGAACCCTGCAGAATCTCTCCGGTGAAGCCGGATCATCTGGACGAGGACCCGGATCATCCGGACCCCCTTCCGGATCATCCGGCCT
Organism: Triticum monococcum; assembly: GCA_034509565.1. Classification (NCBI taxonomy): domain Eukaryota; kingdom Viridiplantae; phylum Streptophyta; class Magnoliopsida; order Poales; family Poaceae; genus Triticum; species Triticum monococcum. Next base: position 164,568,138 of record CM067841.1, on the reverse strand, counting down.
TTGCCTGCGCGCATGCCTTGGGCCGAGGCCCGTGTACCCCTTCACCCCTCACTTACCCCTTGGTGGCTTAGCACTATATATAGACCCCCTCCTCCTTCTAGTGAGGGTTAGCATAGGTTTAGCTCATATTAGAGATAGAGCTTTGCTCATCCATACGGATCTACTCCACGAGAGAGACCGCGACCCCTCTACGGAGAAGATCCACATTGGATTCAAGACCTCCTCACCGAGAAGGCCCCCTTCAAGCCCTCCTCACGGAGAAGAACTGGTTACCCTATGTATCGTCCCTTGTTGATCGTGGATCGTGTATCTCTTTGTGTTTCGAGGATCTAGCACATGTGTGATTGTTCTTGTTGGTTTGAGTGATTCTCTCGTGTTTCCCCCTCGTGATCTTCATGGGATCCGCTCCAATCGTGAAAGATCGGGCCACTAGGGTTCTACCCTACATCACAGATGCAGGTTCAAAAATTGAGTTTCGGATGGTTTTATCTTTGACGTGCACTCTACCACCCTTCTGTAAGCTCACCCACAGACAGATATACGGGCAATAAGATACAGAGCAATGTAGCATCCTTCCGTTTTCAAACAGGAAAGACTACAGGTTCAGTCAGGACAGAAGGAGGAGGCTCTTCATTGCATCGAAACCCAGAAATTCATGCTTTATATGCTCTATCGCCCGCCCCGCTACCACCCACACTTTTTCACCATCAGATGCATTATTCTTAAATGATAAAGTACATAACAGCTCTTCATCATTATGTTTATGCACATGAAAAATTATAGGGCATCCCAAATGGTGCAAGATGGCTTGTCGGCACGATCAACTTACCCTGAAAGTTGTATTCACGGGCCATCCCCGGATGTTGTATCGACAAAAGGACCACAATTTGGCCATACGAACTCCATTTGAGCTCCATCACCCGCCAAAAAGATCACAACTAAAGGTGGTACACGTCCACCACCCTCTTCGTCGGCGTCTAGAAAATTTCGGGGGCCGGATCCAGGTTGAAAAACTGAGTTTCAGATGATTTTATCTTTGACGTGTACTCTACCACCCTTCTGTGAGCTCAACCACAGACAGATATATGGACAATAACATATAGAGCAATGCACCATCTTCCATTTTCAAACCGGAAAGACTACATGTTCAGTCAGGACAGAAGGAGGAGGCTCTTCGTTGCATCGAAACTGAAGAATTCATGCTTTACATGGTCTATCGCCGCCCCACTACCACCCTCTCTTTTTCACCAGCAGATGCATAATTCTTAAAATATAGTACATAACAGCTCTCCCCCACTATGTCTATGCACACGGAAAGTTACAAGGCATCCCGAATGGTGCAAGATGGCTCGTCCATGCGATCAACGTACCCTGGAAATTGTATTCATGGGTTGTCCCTGGATGTTTTATCGACAAAAGGACCACAATTTGGCCATACGAACTCCATTTGAGCTCCATCACCCGCCAAAACAATCACAACTAAATGTGGTAGGTGTCCATCACCCCCTTCGTCGGTGTCGACAATATTTCAGGGGTCGGATCAAGGTTCAAAAACTGAGTTTCGGATGATTTTATCTTTGACATGTACTCTACCACCCTTATGTGAGCTCACGCACGGACAGATATATGGATAATAAGATATAGAGCAATGTAGCACCCTTCGACTTTCAAACTGGAACATCTACAGGTTCAGTCAGGACAGAAGGAGGAGGCTCTTCGTTGCATCGAAACCCAGGAATTCATGCTTTACATGCTCTATCGCCCGCCCCGGCACCACCCACACATTTTCTCCAGCAGATGCATTATTCTTAAATGATAAAGTACATAACAGCTCTTCCTCATTATGTTTATGCACACGAAAAATTATAGGGCATCCCCCATGGTGCAAGATGGCTCGTCGGCGCGATCAACTTACCCTGAAAGTTGTATTCACGGGCCGTCCCCGGATGTTGTATCGTCAAAAGGAGCACAATTTGGCCATATGAACTCCATTTGAGCTCCATCACCCGCCAAAACGATCACAACTAAACTTGGTACGCGTCCATCACCCTCTTCGTCGGCGTCGACAAAATTTCGAGGGCCGGATCCAGGTTGAAAAACTTAGTTTTAGATGATTTTATCTTTGACGTGTACTCAACCACCCTTTTGTGAACTCACTCACAGACAGATATATGGACTATAAGATATAGAGCAATGCACCATCCTTCCATTTTCAAACCGGAAAGACTTCATGTTCAGTCAGGACAGAAGGAGGAGGCTCTTCGTTGCATCGAAACCGAAGAATTCATGCTTTACATGGTCTATCGCCCGCCCCACTACCACCCTCTCTTTTTCACCAACAGATGCATAATTCTTAAATTATAATAAAGCACATAACAGCTCTTCCCCACTATGTCTAAGCAGACGAAAAATTATAGGGCATCCCAAATGGTGCAACATGGCTCGTCCACGCGATCAAGTTACCTTGAAAGTTGTATTCACGGGCCGTCCCGGACGTTTTATCGACAAAAGGACCACAATTTGGCCATACGAACTCCATTAGAGCTCCATCACCCACCAAAACAATCACAACTAAATGTGGTACGCGTGCATCGCCCTCTTCGTCAGCGTCGACAACACTTCAGGGGCCTGATCAAGGTTCAAAAACTGAGTTTTGGATGATTTTATTTGTGACGTCTACTCTACCACCCTTCTATGAGCTCACCCACGGACAGATATATGGATAATAAGATATAGAGCAAAGCAGCGTCCTTCCATTTTCAAACCGGAAAGACTACAGGTTCAGTCAGGACAGAAGGACGAGGCTCTTCGTTGCATCGAACCCTAGGAATTCAAGCTTTACATGCTCTATCGCCCGCCCCGCTACCACCCACACTTTTTCACCAATAGATGCATTATTCTTAAATGATAAAGTACATAACAGCTCTTCCACATTATGTTTATGCACATGAAAAATTATAGGGCATCCCAAATGGTGCAAGATGGCTCGTCGGCGCGATCAACTTACCCTGAAAGTTGTATTCACGGGCCGTCCCCGGATGTTTTATCGACAAAAGGACCACAATTTGGCCATACGAACTCCATTCGAGCTCCATTACTTGCCAAAACAATCACAACTAAACATGGTACGCGTCCATCACCCTCTTCGACGGTGTCGACAACATTTCAGGGGACGGATCAAGGTTCAAAAATTGAGTTTCGGATGATTTTATCTTTGACGTGTACTCTACCACCCTTCTGTGAGCTCACCCAGAGACAGATATATGGACAATAAGATATAGAGCAATGCACCATCCTTCCAATTTCAAACCGGAAATACTACATGTTCAGTCAGAACAGAAGGAGGAGGCTCTTCATTGCATCGAAACCGAAGAATTCATGCTTTACATGGTCTATCACCCGCCCCACTACCACCCTCTCTTTTTCACCAGCAGATGCATAATTCTTAAATTGTAAAGTACATAACAGCTCTTCCCCACTATGTCTATGCACACTGAAAATTATAGGGCATCCCGAATGGTGCAAGATGGCTCGTCCACGTGATCAACTTACCCTGAAAGTTGTATTCATGGGCCATCCCCGGATGTTTTATTGACAAAACGACCACAATTTGGCCATACGAACTCCATTTGAGCTCCATCACCCGCCAAAATTATCACAACTAAATTGGTACACGTCCATCGCCCTCTTCGTCGGCATCGACAACATTTCAGGGGCCGGATCAAGGTTCAAAAACTGAGTTTCGGATGATTTTATCTTTGACGTGTACTCTACCACCCTTCTGTGAGCTCACCCACGGACAGATATATGGATAATAAGATATAGAGAAATGCAGCATCCTTCCATTTTCAAACCGGAAATACTACAGGTTCAGTCAGGACAGAAGGAGGAGGTTCTGTGTTGCATCGAAACCCAGGAATTCATGCTTTACATGCTCTATCGCCCGCCCCGCTACCACCCACACTTTTTCACTAGCAGATGCATTATTCATAAATGATAAAGTACATAATAGCTCTTCCACATTATGTTTATGCACACGAAAAATTATAGGGCATCCCAATGGTGCAAGATGGCTCGTCGGCGCGATCAATTTACCCAGAAAGTTGTATTCACGGGCCGTCCCCGGATGTTTTATCGACAAAAGGACCATAATTTGTCCATACGAACTTTATTTGAGCTCCATCACCCGCCAAAACGATCAAAACTAAACGTGGTATGCGTCCATCACACTCTTCGTCGGCGTCGACAACATTTCAGGGGCAGGATCAAGGTTCAAAAACTGAGTTTCAGATGATTTTATCTTTGACGTGTAATCGACCACCCTTTTGTGAGCTCACCCACGGACAGATATATGGATAATAAGATATAGAGCAATGCAGCATCCTTCCATTTTTAAACCGGAAAGACTACAGGTTCGGTCAGGACAGAAGGAGGAAGCTCTTCGTTGCATCGAAACCCAGGAATTCATGCTTTACATGCTCTATCGCCCGCCCTTTTGTGAGCCCACCCATGGACAAATATATGGACAATAAGATACAGAGCAATGCACCATCCTTCCATTTTCAAAACGAAAAGACTACATGTTCAGTCAGGACAGAAGGAGGAGGCTCTTCGTTGCATCAAAACAAAAGAATTCATGCTTTACATGGTCTAGCTCCCGCCCCACTACCACCCTCTCTTTTTCACCAGCGGATGCATAATTCTTAAATTATAAATTACATAACAGCTCTTCCCCACTATGTCTATGCAGACTGAAAATTATAGGGCATCCCGAATGGTGCAAGATGGCTTGTCCACGCGATCAATTTACCCTGAAAGTTCTATTCACGGGCCGTCCCCGGATGTTTTATCGACAAAATGACCACAATTTGGCCATATGAACTCCGTTTGAGCTCCATCACCCTCCAAAACGATCGCAACTCAATGTGGTATGTGTCCATAACCCTCTTTATCGGCGTCGACAACATTTCAGGGGCCGGATCAAGGTTCAAAAACTGAGTTTCGGATGATTATATATTTGACGTGTACTCTACCACCCTTCTGTGAGCTCACCCAAAGAAATATATATGGATAATAAGATATAGAGCAATGCAGCATCCTTCCATTTTCAAGCCGGAAAGACTACATGTTTAGTCAGGACTGAAGGAGGAGGTTCTTTGTTGCATCGAAACCCATGAATTCATGCTTTACATGCTCTATCGCCCGCCCCGCTACCACCCACAATTTTTCACCAGCAGATGCATTATTATTAAATGATAAAGTACATAACAGCTCTTCCACATTATGTTTATGCACACGAAAAATTATAGGGCATCCCCAATGGTGCAAGATGGCTCGTCGGCGCGATCAACTTACCCTGAAAGTTGTATTCACGGGCCGTCCCCGAATGTTGTATCAACAAAAGGACCATAATTTGTCCATACAAACTTTATTTGAGCTCCATCACCCGCCAAAACGATCACAACTAAACGTGGTATGCGTCCATCACCCTCTTTGTCGGTGTCGACAAAATTTCGGGGGCCGGATCCAGGTTGAAAAACTGAGTTTTAGATGATTTTATCTTTGACGTGTACTCTACCACCCTTTTATGAGCTCACCGACGGAGAGATATATGGACAATAATATATAGAGCAATGCACCATCCTTCCATTTTCAAACCGGAAAGGCTACATATTCAGTCAGGACGGAAGGAGGAGGCTCTTCGTTGCATTGAAACCGAAGAATTCATGCTTTACATGGTCTATCGCCCGCCCGGCTACCACCCTCTCTTTTTCACCAGTAGATGCATAATTCTTAAATTGTAAATTACATAACAGCTCTTGACCACTATGTCTATGCACACGGAAAATTTATAGGCCATCCCGAATGGTGCAAGATGGCTCGTCCACACGATCAACTTACCGTGAAAGTTGTATTCACAAGCCGTCCCCGGATGCTTTATCGACAAAAGGACCACAATTTTGCCATACGAACTCCATTTGAGCTCCATCACCCGCCAAAACAATCACAACTAAATGTGGTACGCGTCCATCACCCTCTTCGTCGGCGTCGACAACACTTCAGGGGCCGGATCAAGGTTCAAAAACTGAGTTTCGGATGATTTTATCTTTGACGTGTACTCTACCACCCTTCTGTGAGCTCACCCATGGAGAGATATATGGATAATAAGATATAGAGCAATGCAACATCCTTCCATTTTCAAGTCGGAAGGACTACAGGTTCGGTCAGGACAGAAGGAGGAGGCTCTTCGTTGCATCGAAACCCAGGAATTCATGCTTTACATGCTCTATCGCCCGCCCCGCAACCACCCACACTTTTTCACCACCAGATGCATTATTCTTAAATGATAAGGTACATAACTACTCTTCCTCATTATGTTTATGAACACGAAAAATTATAGGGCATCCCAAATTGTGCAAGATGGCTCATCAGCGCGATCAACTTACCCTGAAAGTTGTATTCACGGGCCGTCCCCGGATGTTGTATCGACAAAAGGAGCAAAATTTGGCCATACGAACTCCATTTGAGCTCCATCACCCGCCAAAACAATCACAACTAAACGGGGTACGCGTCCACCACCCTCTTCGTCGGCGTCAACAAAATTTCGGGGGTCGGGTCCAGGTTGAAAATGGTGTTTTAGATGATTTCATCTTTGACGTCTACTCTACCACCCTTTTGTGAGCTCACCCATGGAGAGATATATGGACAATAAGATATAGGGCAATGCACCATCCTTCCATTTTCAAACAGGAAAGACTAAATGTTCAGTCAGGACAGAAGGAGGAGGCTGTTCGTTGCATCGAAACCGAAGAATTCATGCTTTACATGGTCTATCGCCCGCCCCACTACCACCATCTCTTTTTCACCAACAGATGGATAATCCTTAAATTAGAAAGTACATAACAACTCTTCCCCGCTATGTCTATGCACACGGAAAATTACAGGGCATCCCGAATGGTGCAAGATGGCTCGTCCACGCGATCAACCTACCCTGAAAGTTGTATTCACGGGTCGTCCCCGGATGTTTTATCAACAAAAAGACCACAATTTGGCCATACGAACTCCATTTGAGCTCCATCACCCGCCAAAACAATCACAACTAAATGTGGTACGCGTCCATCACCCTCTTCGTCGCCGTCAACAACATTTCAGGGGCCGGATCAAGGTTCAAAAACTGTGTTTCGGATGATCTTGTCTTTGACGTGTACTCTACCACCCTTCTGTGAGCTCACCCATGGACAGATATATGGATAATAAGATATAGAGCAATGCAGCACCCTTCCATTTCAAACCGGAAAGACTACAGGTTCAGTCAGGACAGAAGAACGAGGCTCTTCGTTGCATGCAAACCCAGGAATTCATGCTTTACATGCTCTATCGCCCGCCCCGCTACCGCCCACACTTTTTCACTAGCAGATGCATTATTCTTAAATGATAAAGTACATAACAACTCTTCCTCATTATGTTTATGCATGCGAAAAATTATAGGGCATCCCAAATGGTGCAAGATGGCTCGTCGGCGCGATCAACATACCCTGAAAGTGCTATTCACGGGCCGTCCCCGGATGTTGTATTGACAAAAGGACCACAATTTGGCCATACGAACTCCATTTGAGCTCCATCACCCGCCAAAACGATCACAACTAAACGTGGTATGCGTCCATCACCCTCTTCGTCGCTGTCGACAACATTTCGGAGGCAGGTTCTAGGTTCAAAAACCGAGTCTCAGATGATTTTCTCTTTGACGTGTACTCTACCACCCTTCTGTGAGCTCACCAAGGGCAGATATCTGGACAATAACATATAGAGCAATGCACCATCTTCCATTTTCAAACCGGAAAGACTACATGTTCAGTCAGGACTGAAGGAGGAGGCTCGTCGTTGCATCGAAACCTAAGAATTCATGCTTTACATGGTCTATCGCCCGCCCCGCTACGACCCACTCTTTTTCACCAGCAGATGCATAATTATTAAATGATAAAGTACATAGCAGCTCTTCCCCATTATGTCTATGCAGACGGAAAATTATAGGGCATCCCGAATGGTGCAAGATTGCTCGTCGACGCGATCAACAAACCCTGAAAGTTGTATTAACGGGCCGTCCCCGGATGTTGTATCGACAAAAGGACCACAATTTGGCCATACGAACTCCATTTGAGCTCCATTAACCGCCAACACAATCACAACTAAATGTGGTACGCATCCATCACCCACTTCGTCGGCATCAACAACAGTTCAGGGGCCGGATCAAGGTTCAAAAACCGAGTTTCAGATGATTTTATCTTTGACGTGTACTCAACCACCCTTCTATGAGCTCACCCACAGACAGATATCTGGACAATAAGATATAGAACAATGCACCATCCTTCCATTTTCAAACCGGAAAGACTACAGGTTCAGTTAGGACAGAAGGAGGAGGCTCTTCGTTGCATCGAAACCGAAGAATTCATGCTTTACATGGTCTATCGCCCGCCCCACTACCACCATCTCTTTTTCACCAACAGATGCATATTTCTTAAATTAGAAAGTACATAACAACTCTTCCCCGCTATGTCTATGCACACAGAAAATTACAGGGCTTCCCGAATGGTGCAAGATGGCTCGTCCACGCGATCAACTTACCCTGAAAGTTGTATTCACGGGCCGTCCCCGGATGTTTTATCAACAAAAGGACCACAATTTGGCCATACGAACTCCATTTGAGCTCCATCACCCGCCAAAACAATCACAACTAAATGTGGTACGCGTCCATCACCCTCTTCATCGCCGTCAACAACATTTCAGGGGCCGTATCAAGGTTCAAAAACTGTGTTTCGGATGATTTTGTCTTTGACGTGTACTCTACCACCCTTCTGTGAGCTCACCCATGGACAGATATATGGATAATAAGATATAGAGCAATGCAGCATCCTTCCATTTCAAACCGGAAAGACTACAGGTTCAGTCAGGACAGAAGAACGAGGCTCTTCGTTGCATCCAAACCCAGGAATTCATGCTTTACATGCTCTATCGCCCGCCCCGCTACCGCCAACACTTTTTTACTAGCAGATGCATTATTCTTAAATGATAAAGTACATAACAGCTCTTCCTCATTATGTTTATGCACGTGAAAAATTATAGGGCATCCCAAATGGTGCAAGATGGCTCGTTGGCGCGATCAACATACCCTGAAAGTGCTATTCACGGGCCATCCCCGGATGTTGTATTGACAAAAGGACCACAATTTGGCCATATGAAATCCATTTGAGCTCCATCACCCGCCAAAACGATCACAACTAAACATGGTATGCGTCCATCACCCTCTTCGTCGGTGTCGACAACATTTCGGAGGCAGGTTCTAGGTTCAAAAACCGAGTCTCGGATGATTTTCTCTTTGACGTCTACTCTACCACCCTTCTGTGAGCTCACCCATGGCAGATATATGGACAATAACATATAGAGCAATGCACCATCTTCCATTTTCAAACCGGAAAACTACATGTTCAGTCAGGACTAAAGGAGGAGGCTTGTCGTTGCATCGAAACCTAAGAATTCATGCTTTACATGGTCTATCGCCCGCCCCGCTACGACACACTCTTTTTCACCAGCAGATGCATAATTATTAAATGATAAAGTACATAGCAGCTCTTCCCCATTATGTCTATGCACACGGAAAATTATAGGGCATCCCGAATGGTGCAAGATTGCTCGTCGACGCGATCAACAAACCCTGAAAGTTTTATTAACGGGCCGTCCCCGGATGTTGTATCGACAAAAGGACCACAATTTGGCCATACGAACTCCATTTGAGCTCCATCACCCGCCAAAACAATCACAACTAAATGTGGTACGCATTCATCACCCACTTCGTCGGCACCAACAACAGTTCAGGGGCCGGATCAAGGTTCAAAACCGAGTTCCAGATGATTTTATCTTTGACGTGTACTCTACCACCCTTCTGTGACCTCACCCACAGATAGATATCTGGACAATAAGATATAGAACAATGCACCATCCTTCCATTTTCAAACCGGAAAGACTACAGGTTCAGTTAGGACAGAAGGAGGAGGCTCTTCGTTGCCTCGAAACCGAAGAATTCATGCTTTACATGGTCTATCGCCCGCCCCACTACCACCATCTCTTTTTCACCAACAGATGCATAATTCTTAAATTTGAAAGTACATAACAACTCTTCCCCGCTATGTCTATGCACACGGAAACTTACAGGGCATCCCGAATGGTGCAAGATGGCTCGTCCACGCGATCAGCTTACCCTGAAAGTTGTATTCACGGGCCGTCCCCGGATGTTTTATCAACAAAAGGACCACAATTTGGCCATACGAACTCCATTTGAGCTCCATCACCCGCCAAAACAATCACAACTAAATGTGGTACGCGTCCATCACCCTCTTCGTCACCGCCAACAACATTTCAGGGGCCGGATCAAGGTTCAAAAACTGTGTTTTGGATGATTTTGTCTTTGACGTGTACTCTACCACCCTTCTGTGAGCTCACCTATGGATAGATATACGGATAATAAGATATAGAGCAATGCAGCATCCTTCCATTTCAAACCGGAAAGACTACAGGTTCAGTCAGGACAGAAGAACGAGGCTCTTCATTGCATCCGAACCCAGGAATTCATGCTTTACATGCTCTATCGCCCGCCCCGCTACCGCCCACACTTTTTCACTAGCAGATGCATTATTCTTAAATGATAAAGTGCATAACAGCTCTTCCTCATTATGTTTATGCACGCGAAAAATTATAGGGCATCCCAAATGGTGCAAGATGGCTTGTCGGCGCGATCAACATACCCTGAAAGTGCTATTCACGGGCCATCCCCGGATGTTGTATTGACAAAAAGACCACAATTTGGCCATACGAACTCCATTTGAGCTCCATCACCCGCCAAAACGATCACAACTAAACGTGGTATGCGTCCATCACCCTCTTCGTCGGTGTCGACAACATTTCGGAGCCAGGTTCTAGGTTCAAAAACCGAGTCTCAGATGATTTTCTCTTTGATGTGTACTCTACCACCCTTCTGTGAGCTCACCCACGGAAGATATATGGACAATAACATATCGAGCAATGCACCATCTTCCATTTTCAAACCGGAAAGACTACATGTTCAGTCAGGACTGAAGGAGGAGGCTCGTCGTTGCATCGAAACCTAAGAATTCATGCTTTACATGGTCTATCACCCGCCGCGCTACGACCCACTCTTTTTCACCAGCAGATGCATAATTATTAAATGATAAAGTAGATAGCAGGTCCTCCCCATTATGTCTATGCACATGGAAAATTATAGGGCATCCCGAATGGTGCAAGATTGCTCGTCGACGCGATCAACAAACCCTGAAAGTTGTATTAACGGGCCATCCCCGGATGTTGTATCGACAAAGGGACCACAATTTGGCCATACAAACTCCATTTGAGCTCCATCACCCGCCAAAACAATCACAACTAAATGTGGTACGCATCCATCACCCACTTCGTCGGCATGAACAACAGTTCAGGGGCCGGATCAAGGTTCAAAAACCGAGCTTCAGATGATTTTATCTTTGACGTGTACTCTACCAGCCTTCTGTGACCTCACCCATAGACAGATATCTAGACAATAAGATATAGAACAATGCACCATCCTTCCATTTTCAAACCGGAAAGACTACAGGTTCAGTTAGGACAGAAGGAGGAGGCTCTTCGTTGCATCGAAACCGAAGAATTCATGCTTTACATGGTCTATCGCCCGCCCCACTACCACCCTCTCTTTTTCACCAACAGATGCATAATTCTTAAATTATAAAGTACATAGCAGCTCTTCCCCTATGCAGGCGGAAAATTATAGGGCACCCGAATGGTGCAAGATGGCTCGTCGACGGGATCAACTTACCGTGAAAGTTGTATTCACGGGCCATCCCCGGATGTTTCATCAATAAAAGGACCACAGTTTGGCCATACAAACTCCCTTTGAGCTCCATCAGCCACCAAAATGATCACAACTAAATGTGGTACGCATCCATCACCCTCGTCGTGGGCGTCGATAACATTTCAGGGGACGGATCCAGGTTCAAAAACTGAGTTTGAGAATATTTTATCTTTGACGTGTACTCTACCACCCTTCTGTGAGCTCACCCATGGACAGATATATGGACAATAAAACCGGAAAGACTACAGGTTCAGTCAAAACAGAAGGAGGAGGCTCGTCGTTGCAACGAAACCCAGGAATTCATGCTTTACATGCTCTATCGCCCGCCCTGTTACCACCCACACTTTTTCACCAGCAGATGCATTATTCTTAAATGATAAAGTACATAACAGCTCTTCCTCATTATGTTTATGCACAGGAAAAATTATAGGGCATCCAAAATGGTGCAAGATGTCTCGTTTGCGCGATCAACTTACCCTGAAAGTGCTATTGACGGGCCGTCCCCGGATGTTGTATCGACAAAAGGACCACAATTTGGCCATAGTCCATTTGAGCGCCATCACCCGCCAAAACAATCACAACTAAACATGGTACACGTCCATCACCCTCTTCGTCGGTGTCGACAACATTTCGGAGGCAGGATCTAAGTTCAAAAGCCGAGTTTCAGATGATTTTCTCTTTGACGTGTACTGTACCACCCTTCGGTGAGCTCACCCATGGATAGATATATGGACAATAACATATGGAGCAATGCACCATCCTTCCTTTTTCAAACCAGAAAGACTAGAGGTTCTGTTAGGACAGAAGCAGGAGGCTCTCTGTTGCATCGAAACGCGAGAATTCATGCTTTACATGGTCAATCGCCCGGCCCGATACCACCCTGACTTTTTCACCAGCAATGCATTATTCTTAAATTTGGGCTTGTGGAGCTCACTTTATTTTTTTGTTCACACTCTCACAATTATCTCCATGATGGGTGGAAGTGCTCTTGTGGGCGATCACTTGGCTTGGAGACATAGGGCGTAGGACGTACTCCTTTCATTTCATCTTGAAGCTATATTGGTTTGTGCGCCTGTTGTGGATGACACCTTGGTCAAATTTCCATGGTCATCCAAGAAGGAGGTGGAAAACGGTCATCGGAAGGACATCACACTCCAATGTATCTTCGTAAGCGCCGATCTCCAAAGAGGCTTGTAGCCTATGCTCGACTTGGATGGTGCCGTTGTCGCTTAGCCATTGAACCTTGTAGGGGTGCGGGTGCTTCATCTTGACTAAATTGAGCTTGGAGCATAGTTCTTCACTTGCTAAGTTATGGCAACTCCCTCCATCGATGATGACCTTGACAGACCTTCCATTGATCCCGGCCTTTGTGTGGAAGACATGGCATCTTTGGTCGTCTTCATGTTGATGTTGAAGAGTCAAGACCTTGGAGACAACAAGAGCCAGGCTTGAATCTTCATCACAAAAGACTTGATCTTCATCCTTGTTCACTTTCTTGTGCATGGCCACTTGCTCAAGGGCTTCCATCTCCTCTTCACTCATGGAGTCGTAGGTTCCATCATCATTGAGGATCATGCTATGTGTATGATGTTTCTATGCTATGATCCAAGATGATCGAGTATGCCAATCTTAATGTTGTATGATGCTATGGTTCTTGCTTATAAGCTCTTTTCTTATCTTTCCTCTTTGCTTAAATGCTTGTTTGGCTCTTTCTCTTTTCAACTCTTTTCTTATGCAAAACTTCACGAACCAAGATAGCAATTGAGTATATGCGATGGGAACTTTGTGACACAAGAGATGATACCAAGATATGCACCATGGTAATATGGTATCTATGCTATGGGAAGTATGATCACTGATGTGCACAAGTTACATTGCCGGCAATACTCAAAGGCTAGTCTCGATGGGTAAGGTACGCAAAGATGGGCTATGTGGTTATCAGTGTAATGACAAGGAGTAGACAAATATGTCGTCGAGATTACCGCCCTTGCTTACGATCGATGTGTCAAAGTTGAGGAAACGCTTGGTGTCGAGTCCCTTGGCGAAGATGAGCGGCGGTGATGTTGTTGTCGCACCGTACCTAAATAGCTGAAACACAATAGGACACGGGAACCGCAACTCAAATTCTCAAACAAAACGTCAAAATTGTCGGAGTTGGTAGCGGGTAAGCGGTGGTGGTGCTATGTTGAAGTGGTGGTGGTATGCGGAAGTGAATGTGGGCATCAGGGCTAAATTTGGCAATAGTTAGGAGGGAAACGGAGTGGTGGATGGAAGTGGCTGCTACTAGGGGCCGGATGTCCGAGCTGAGGGCCGGATGTCCGGGGTGGCCGGATGTCCGGGCTGTCCGGCCGGATGTCCAGGCTCTGGATCCGTGTACAAACTCGATGAACTCCGCGTGGAGAGGTCAAATCCGGGGCAAATTTTGGACGAATTTGTGGATGGAAAACGTGGAAAAGATGGGGGAAAGCTAGATCTACCTGCAACACACGAAATCCGTGGATCAAACCAAAAAAAACTTCATCATATCAACAAATCACAAAAAATGGGGCTATTTTGTGGGGAATTTTCGAATTAGGACGAAAAACTACAAAATCAAGCTAGAAAACGAAGAGGGGAGGCTCCGAAATCATGATCAACGTGGCTCATGATACCAAGATATCATGAGACAAGCTGGCTCTGATCCAAGATGATGTAGGGTGGAACCCTAATAGCCCGATCTTTCACGAAAGGAGCGGATCCCAACAAGGAACACGAAGAACACGAGGGGAAACACGAGGGAATCACTCAAACCAACAAGATTCGATTACACATGCACTAGATCCTCGAAAAACAAAAGGAGATACACGATCCGAATCCAACAAAGGACGATACAAGAGGTAACCGATTCTTCACCGTGAGGAGGTCTTGATGGGGCCACCCAAGAGAGGGTCTTGAATCCAACGTGGACCGTCTCCGAAGAGGGGCTGTAGTCTCTCTCGAGGAGGAGATCCATATGGATGAGCAATGCTCTATCTCACATATGAGCTAAACCAATGCTAACCCTAGAAAGATGGAGGAGAAGGAGTATACATAGTCTAGGGGGTGAAGGGGTGCACGGGCTTCGGCCCTTTACTATGCACAGACAGGGGGGCCGGATGTCCGGGCGACAGGCCGGATGTCCGGGCCTTCCCGAGGGGCCGGATGTCCGGGCTAGGGGGTCGGATGTCCGGGCTGGAGGAGGCAGCTTCTGCAGGTTCTGGTGCATGGCGCCGGGTGTCCGAGATTCTGGCCGGATTTCCGTGCTCGGGACGGATGTCTGGGCTGGGGCCGGATGTCCGGGGCCTGTAGCTGTAGGGCGGCTAGGCTACTGCTGTGGTGGACGCTCCAAGGGCCGGATGTCCAGGGCCAGGGAGGTGCTCTTGCCTCTTTCCGTTGGTTCTCTTCATTCATGGACTTGGCGACTTGTCTGGCTTCATGTGCATCTCCGCGAGGGTCTTCTAGGTACCTGAGCACGCATAGCATTTCCGTTTGAGGTAGTAGCCATGTCTCGAGTGGATCATATGTAATATCACTACGGAAGGAAGTCACCTCGGTCTCGAGAGGTCTAGCTCGTGCTCGTGTCATGGGTCCTCTTGGCACTTAATGAGGCGATGGTAGGTCCATGGGGATGACCGTAGGATGCTCTGCATCATCTCCCCTCCCTTGGGAAAGATCCGACCTCGGATTGAAATCCTCATCACCATGGTACGGGGAAAGATCTTGGATGTTGAAGATGTCGCTCACGGAGTACTTGTCGCGTGGTATGTCGATCTTGTAGGCGTTGTTGTTGTAGCGTGCAAGCACCTTGAAGGGTCCATCGGCTCCTGGTAGTATTTTGGACTTGCGTTGTTGAGGGAAGCGTTCCTTGCGAAGGTGTAGCCACAGAAGATCTCCAACGTGGAATTTCATGGGTTGCTTGTTGACGTTGAGCTTGGTCGCGAGTCGTTGTACTTGGCGCTCGATGGTGTTCCATGTATCTTCATGCATCTTCTTGTGGTAGTTCACTCTTGCACTCGCGTCCATGTTTGTGCGCTCTTGAAGTGGTAGAGGAAGAATGTCCAATGGGGACAATGGGTTGAAGCCGTAGACGACCTCAAAAGGGGACTTGCCGGTAGTCGAATGTCTTGCTCGATTGTAGGCGTACTTGGCGATAGGTAGGCGCTCCTCCCACTCCATGATGTTCCTCTTGATCAACACGCGTACTAGAGTGCAGAATGTTCAGTTCGTCACCTCTGTTTGGCCGTCGGTTTGTGGATGGTATGCCGAAGAGAATAGTAGCTTGATTCCGAGCTTGGCGCACAATGTCTTCCAAAAGTTACTCAAGAACTTGACGTCGCCGTCCGAGACAATCGTCTTGGGAACTCCATGAAGGCGCAAGATTTCCCTACAAAACAAATTTGCGACATGTGAAGCATTGTCTATCTTGTTGCAAGGAATGAAATGAGCCATTTTGGAGAATCGGTCCACAACAACAAAAACAGAATCCTTTCCATTTTTAGTTCTAGGCAAACCAAGCACAAAATCCATGCTAATATCGTCCCATGGTCGGTACGGAATTGGAAGAGGCATATAGAGTCCATGGGATTGAGCTTTATACTTAGCTTTGCAACATGTAGAGCATCGGTTGGTGAAGCGATTGACGTCGCGAAACATCTTGGGCCAAAAGTAGTTCTTCGAGAGCGTAGCAAATGTCTTGTCATGTCCAAAGTGTCCCATTAGTCCTCCTCCATGAGATTCATGGCCGTTGTCGATGAGTTGTTGTACTTGCCGTTGCATTTCCTTAGTTTCTTCGGGGTTGACATGGTATGGATCCTTGTTAGGTAGAGGTGCTCCAGGGATGCTGTCGATTTGGTGTTCAATGCCACATAGAGGATGAAGACCGGGAGGTAACTCATTGGGGAATACATCCTCGAATTCCTGCAACAAGTTGGAAAACACTAGAAGAAGCGGATTAGGAGTGTTAGTCTTGGTCACCTCATCTTTGCATATGAGGACATAGTGGATGACACTCGATGGGTTCTCGCACACTTCTCTCATCTCACGTTTTGTGGCAAATAAGACTAGGTTTTTCTCTCTTGGCGAAGAGTCGCTCAATTTGGGCTTGTGGCGCTCACTTTCTTTTTGGTGATTCACTCTCTCACAAGTATCTCCATGATGGGTGCAAGTGCTCTTGTCGGCGATCACTTGGCTTGGAGACATAGGGCGTAGGACGTACTCCTTTCCTTTCATCTTGAAGCTATATTGGTTTCTGCGCCCGTTGTGGATGACACCTCGGTCAAATTGCCATGGTCGTCCAAGAAGGAGGTGGCAAACAGTCATCGGAAGGACATCACACTCCAATGTATCTTCGTAAGCGCCGATCTTGAAAGAGACTTGTAACCTATCCTCGACTTGGATGGTGCCATTGTCGCTTAGCCATTGAACCTTGTAGGGGTGTGGGTGCTTCATCTTGACTAAATTGAGCTTGGAGCATAGTCCTTCACTTGCTAAGTTATGGCAACTCCCTCCATCGATGATGACCTTGATGGACCTTCCATTGATGTCGGCCTTTGTGTGGAAGACATGGCATCTTTGGTCGTCTTCATGTTGATGTTGAAGACTCAAGACCTTGGAGACAACAAGAGCCGGGCTTGAATCTTCATCAAAAAAGACTTGACCTTCATCCTCGTTCACTTGCTTGTGCATGGCCACTTTCTCAAGGGCTTCCATCTCCTCTTCACTCATGGAGTCATAGGTTCCGTCGTCATTGAGGATCATGCTATGCGTATGATGTCTCTATGCTATGATCCAAGATAATCGAGTATGACAATCTTAATGTTGTATGATGCTATGGTTCTTGCTTATAAGCTCTTTGCTTCTCTTTCCTCTTTTCTTAAAAGCTTGTTTGGCTCTTTCTCTTTTGAGCTCTTTTCTTATTCAAAACATCACGAACCAAGATAGAAGTTGAGTATATGTGATGGCCACTTTGTGACATAAGAGATGATACCAAGATATGCACCACGGTAATATGGTATGTATGCTATGGGAAGTATGATCACTAATGTGCACAAGTTGCGTTGCCGGCAATACTCAAAGCCTAGTCTCCATGGGTAAGTTATGCAAAGATGGGCTATGTGGTTATCAATGTAATGACAAGGAGTAGACAAATATGTCGTCGAGATTACCGTCCTTGCTTACGGTCGATGTGTCAAAGTTGACAAAACGGTCGGTGTCGAGTCCCTTGGCGAAGATGAGCGGCGGTGATGTTGTTGTCGCACCGTACCTAAATTGCCGAAACACAATAGGACACGGGAACCGCAACTCAAATTCTCAAACAAAACGTCAAAATTGTCGGAGTTGGTAGCGGGTAACTAGTGGTGGTGCTATGTGGAAGTGGTGGTGGTATGCGGAAGTGAATGTGGGCACCGGGGCAAAATTTGGCGAGAGTTAGACGGGAAACGGAGCGATGGATGGAAGTGGCTGCTGCCAGGGGCTGGATGTCTGGGCGGAGGGCCGGATGTCCGGGCTCTGGATCCGTGGACGAACTCGATGAATTCCGCGTGGAGAGGTCAAATCCGGGAGAAAATTCAGACGAATTTGTTGATGGAAATCGGGGAAAAGATGGGGGAAAGCTAGATCTACCTGCAACACACGAAATCCGTGGATCAAATCCAACAAAACTTCATCACACCAACAAATCACAAAAAAAATTGGGGGCTATTTTTGTGGGGAATTTTTGAATTAGGACAAAAACAACAAAATCAAGCTAGAAAACAAAGAGGGGAGGCTCCCAAATCGTGATCAACGTGGCTCATGATACCAAGATATCATGAGACAAGCTGGCTCTGATCCAAGATGATGTAGGGTGGAACCCTAACGGCCCGATGTTTCACGAAAGTAGCAGATCCCAACAAGGAACACAAAGAACACAAGGGGAAACACGAGGGAAACACAAGAGAATCACTCAAACCAACAAGATTCGATTACACATGCGCTAGATCCTCGAAACACAAAAGGAGATACCCGATCCGAATCCAACAAAGGACGATACAAGAGGTAACCGATTCTTCTCCGTGAGGAGGTCTTGATGGGGCCACCCAAGAGGGGGTCTTGAATCCAACGTCGATCATCTCCGAAGAGGGGCCGCAGTTTCTCTAGAGGAGGAGATCCGTATGGATGAGCAATGCTCTATCTCACATACAAGCTAAACCAATGCTAGCCCTAGAACGATGGAGGAGAAGGGGTATATATAGTCTAGGGGGGCGAAGGGGTACACGGGCTTCAATCCTTTACTGTGCGCAAAAAGGGGATGCCGGATGTCCGGGTAACGGACTGGATGTCTGGGCCTTCCCGAGGGGCCGGATGTCCAGGCTAGGGGGTCGGATGTCCGAGCTGGAGGAGGCACCTTCTGCCTGGATTTCCGGGCTTCTGGCTGGATTTCCGGGCTTGGGCCGGATGTCCGGGGCCTGTAGCTGTAGGGTGGCTGGGCTGCTGCTGTGGTGGACTCTCCAGGGGCCGGATGTCCGGGGTCTTGGCCGGATGTCCGGGGCCTGGGAGGTGCTCTTGCCTCTTTCCGTTGGTTCTCTTCATTCATGGACTTGGCGACTTGTCCGGCTTCATGTGCATCTCCGCGAGGGTCTTCTAGGTACCTGAGCATGCATAGCATTTCCGTTTGAGGTAGTAGCCATGTCTCAAGTGGATCATATGTAATATCACTAAGGAAGGAAGTCACCTCGATTTCAAAGGCTCTAGCTCGTGCTTGAGTCATGGGTCCTCTTGGCACTTGATGAGGCGATTGTAGGTCCATGGGGATGACCATAGGATGCTCTGCATCACTCTTCATCGGCGTCGACAACATTTTGGAGGCCGTATCCAGGTTGAAAAACCGAGTTTCGGATGGTTTTATCTTTGACGTGTACTCTACCACCCTTCTGTGAGCTCACCCACGGACAGATATCTGGACAATAACATATAGAGCAATGGACCATCCTTCCATTTTCAAACCGGAAAGACTACAGGTTTAGTCAGGACAGAAGGAGGAGGCTCTTCATTGCATCAAAACCCAAGAATTCATGCTTTATATGGTCTATCGCCCGCCCCACTACCCCCCTCACTTTTTCAATAGTAGATGCAATAGTCTTAAATGATAATGTACATAATAGCTCTTCCCCATTATGTTTATGCACATGAAAAATTATAGGGCATCTCGAATGTTGCAAGATGGCTCGTCACAGCGATCAACTTATCCTGAAAGTTGTATTCACGGGTCGTCCCCGGATGTTGTACCCTCAAAAGGACCACAGTTTGGCCATACGAACTCCATTTGAGCTTGATCACCAGCAATAACGATCACAATTAAACGTTGTACGTGTCCATCACCTTGTTCGTCGGCGCCGACAACTCTTCGGGGGCCGGATCTAGGTTCAAAAACCGAGTTTCGGATGATTTTATCTTTAACGTGTACTCTACCACCCTTCAGTGAGCTCACCCACGGATAGATATACGGACAATAACATATATAGCAAGCACCATCCTTCCATTTTCAACACGGAAAGACTACAGGTTCAGTCAGGACAGAAGTAGGAGGCTCTTTGTTGCATCGAAATCCGAGAATTCAAGCTTTACATGCTCTATCGCCGGCCCCGCTAACACCCTCACTTTCTCACCAGTGGATGCATTATTCTTAAATGATAAACTACATAACAGCTTGTCCTCATTATGTTTATGCACATGAAAAATTATAGGGCATCCTGAATGGTGCAAGATGGCTCGTCAGAGCGACCGACTTACCCTGAAAGTAGATTTCACGTGCCGTCCCCCGATGTTGTATCCACAAACGGACCACAATTTGGCCATACGAACTCCATTTGAGCTCCATCACCCGCCAAAATGATCACAACTAAATGTTGTACGCGTCCAGCACCCTCTTCGTCGGCTTCGACAACATTTCAGGGGCTGGATCCAGGTTGAAAAACTGAGTTTTAGATGATTTTATCTTTGATGTGTACTCTACCTCCCTTCTGTGAGCTCACCCAAGGACAGATATATGGACAATAACAGTTATAGCACAATGCACCATGCTTCCATTTTCAAACCGGAAAGACTACAAGTTCAGTCAGGACAGAAGGAGGAGGCTCTTTGTTTCATCGCAGCTCAAGAATTCATGCTTTACATGGTCTATCGCCCGCCCCGCTACCACCCTCAGTTTATCACTAGCAGATGCATTATTCTTAAATGATAAAGTACATAATAGCTCTTCCCCAGTATATTTATGCACACGGAAAATTATAGGGCATCCCGAATGGTGCAAGATGGCTCGTCAAAGATATCAACTTACACTGAAAGTTGATTTCACGGTCCGTCCGCATATGTTGTATCCACAAAAGGACCACAATTTGGCAATATGAACTCCGTTTGAGCTCCATCACCCGCAAAAATGATCACAACTAAACGTGGTACATGTCCATCACCCTCTTCGTTGGTGTCGACAACTTTTCAGGGGCCGGATCCAGGTTGGAAAACCGAGTTTCGGATGATTTTATCTTTGATGTGTACTCTACCACCCTTCTACGAGCTCACCCACGGACATATATATGGACGATAACATATAGAGCAATGCACCATCCTTCCATTTTCAAACCGGAAAGACTACAGGTTCAGTTAGGACAGAAGGAGGAGGCTCTTCGTTGCATCGAAACCCGAGAATTCATGCTTTACATTCTCCATCGCCCGCCATGCTACCACCCTCACTTTTTCACCAGCGGGTGCATTTTTCTTAAATGATAAAGTACTTTACAGCTCTTCCTCATTATGTTTATGCACACGAAAAATTATAGGGCATCCCGAATGGTGCAAGATGGCTCGTCAGAGCGATCTACTTACCCTGAAAGTTGACTTCACGTGTCGTCCCCCGATGTTGTATCCAGAAAATGACAACTTGTCCATACGAACTCCATTTGAGCTCCATAACCTGCCAAAACAATCACAACTAAACGTGGTACGCGCCCATCACCCTCTTCGTCGGCGTCGACATCATTTCAGGGGCCGGAGACAGGTTGAAAACCGAGTCTCGGCTGATTTTATCTTTGACCTGTACTCTACAACCCTTCTGTGAGCTCACCCACGGACATATATATGGACAATAGCATATAGAGCAATGCACCATGTTCAATTTTCAAACTGGAAGGACTACGTGTTCAGTCAGGACAGAAGGAGGAGGCTCTTTGTTGCATCGAAACCCAAGAATTCATGATTTACATGGTCTATCGCCCGCCCCGCTACCACCCTCTCGTTTTCACCAGAAGATGCATTATTCTTAAATGATAAAGTACATAATAGCTCTTCCCCATTATGTTTATGCACACAGAAAATCATAGGGCATCCCGAATGTTGCAAAATGGCTCGTCAGAGCGATCAACTTATCCTGAAAGTTGTATTCGTGGGCCGTCCCCGGATGTTGTATCCACAAAAGGACCACAGTTTGGCTATACGAACTCCATTTGAGCTCGATCACCAGCCAAAACGATCACAACTAAATGTGGTACGCGTCCATCACCTTCTTCATCGGCGCCGACAACTCTTCGGGGGCCGGATCTAGGTTCAAAAACCGAGTTTCGGATGATTTTATCTTTGGCGTGTACTCTACCACCCTTCTGTGAGCTCACCAATGGATAGATATATGGACAATAACATATATAGCAATGCACCATCCTTCCATTTTCAACCTGGAAAGACTACAGGTTCAGTCAGGATAGAAGTAGGAGGCTCTTTGTTGCATCAAAACCCGAGAATTCATGCTTTACATGCTCTATCGCCCGCTCTGCTACCACCCTCACTTTCTCACAAGCGGATGCATTATTCTTAAATGATAAACTACATAACAGCTCTTCCTCATTACTATTATGCACATGAAAAATTATAGGGCACCCCGAATGGTGCAAGATGGCTCGTCAGAGCGATCAACTTACCCTGAAAGTTAATTTCACGTGCCGTCCGCCGATGTTGTGTCCACAAAAGGACCACAATTTGGCCATACGAACTCCATTTGAGCTCCATCACCTGCCAAAATGATCACAACTAAACGTTGTACGCATCCAACACCCTCTTCATCGGCTTCGACAACATTTCGGGGGCCGGATCCAGGTTGAAAAACTGAGTTTCAGATGATTTTATCTTTTACATGTACTCTACCTCCCTTCTGTGTGCTCACCTAGGGACAGATATATGGACAATAACATATAGCGCAATGCACCATGCTTCCATTTTCAAACCGGAAAGACTACAGGTTCTGCCAGGACAGAAGGAAGAGGCTCTTCGTTTCATCGCCACCCAAGAATTCATGATTTAGATGGTCTATCGCCCGCCCCGCTACCACCCTCACTTTTTCACTAGCAAATGCATTATTCTTAAATGATAAAGTACATAACAGCTCTTCTCCGGTATGTTTATGCAGATGAAAAATTATAGGGCATCCCGAATGGTGCAAGATAGCTCATCGAAGAGATCAACTTACATTGAAAGTTGATTTCACGGGCCGTCCACATATGTTGTATCCTCAAAAGGACTATAATTTGGCAATATGAACTCTGTTTGAGCTTCGTCACCCGCGAAAATGATCACAACTAAACGTGGTACACGTCCATCACCCTCTTCGTCAACGTCGACAACTTTTCAGGGGCCGGATCCAGGTTGGAAAACCGAGTTTCGGATGATTTTATCTTTGACGTGTACTCTACCACCCTTCGATGAGCTCACCCATGGACAAATATATGGACAATAACATATAGAGCAATGCACCATCCTTCCATTTTCAAACCGGAAAGACTACGGGTTCAGTTAGGACAGAAGGAGGAGGCTCTTTGTTCCATCGAAACACGAGAATTCGTGCTTTACATGCTCTATCGCCCGCCACGCTACCACCCTCACTTTTTCACCAGCGGGTGCATTTTTCTTAAATGATAAAGTACTTTACAGCTCTTCCTCATTATGTTTATGCACACAAAAAATTATAGGGCATCCCAAATGGTGCAAGATGGCTTGTCAGAGCAATCTACTTACCTTCAAAGTTGATTTCACATGTCGTCCCCCGATGTTGTATCCAGAAAAGGACAACAACTTGGCCATACAAACTCCATTTGAGCTCCATAACCCAACAAAACGATCACAACTAAACGTGGTACGCGTCCATCACCGTCTTCGTCGGCGTCGACAACATTTCAGGGGCCGGAGACAGGTTGAAAACCGAGTTTCGGATGATTTTATCTTTGACCTGTACTCTACCACCCTTCTGTGAGCTCACCCACGGACAAATATATTGTAACAGCCCCAAAATTGGATTATCAATTTTTGTGTTGTTATTCCTTCCTGGCACTCATTTTCAAAATCTTTCTCCTGAGTTTGTTGGATGAATCTGATGATTCTTGTCATTTTCAACCTTTCAAAACCTTGCTCATGTCTTTGTCAGTGGGCAAGACCTCCTTTGCATCATCTCAAATCCTCTCGAACCCTAATTACAAAATTTTCGAATTTGGATAGGTCCTTTGTGCTAACAAAGGAACCATCATTTTCCTTGCTCCGTTGATCCTCCCAATTGTTCCCGGAGATCCTCTATCTTTCTGAACCTTGGATATGCAAAAATATTGCTAAGTCCAATGCAATATTTTTGAATTATGATTTATTCCTTTTCTTGTATTTCTGAGGAATAAAATCCAAAGGCATAGCTAGCCATCTCCTAAATTCATGAGGATTGGTGGAGTTGGTACTTATGCCTAATCCAAGCTCTGGCAAGTATATTTTCCATAATTAAATAAGGAAAATTGCCTTTTCCTATTTAATGCCAATATTGCATTTCTACCATTTTCCAAAGGAACTACTATTTTTAGCAGAGAAAATTCCCACATAAATTGTGGAGCTTGTCCTTGCTATATAATCACTAGCTCCATCCTCATCTCATGTTCCTCAGTTCAAAAATTTGGCACATGATGCAATGCAAGTTTCTGCCTTCTCTGAAATTTTGCAAAGGAAGTGCTTTATTCCTAAAGCCAATTGAGCTGCAATTTGGCAGGGTGTTTAACATTGTTAAATAACCCACGGATACCAAAGATAAGCTCAATCCATTCATCCTAGCTCCATGTGCTATTTTTCAAAGTTTCTGATCAGAATGCAACTTTGTGAAGGCAGTACCTTCATAGAGTTTCCAAATGGGATGAAACTTTTCCATCCTCTCAAGTATCCCAAATAATTAGCCTCCACCCAAATTCAGTTCATTTAATTGAACTATGTGAGCACAGGAGCAAATCTTGGTTTCTGTCTAATTTTTCAGTTTGTGAAGGAAGTGCATTTTATCTTGCTCCATTATGGCTGATAATTTTTCCAGGCCTTCTCATATCCATATAACCTATCTCCACAAGATTTGGGCTCATTTCATCTAGCCATTGCCCTGAGTATTTTTCTGAAGTTTTTGGACAGAAATGATAGCTATGAAGGAAGTACCATTTTGGTGAGTCCATTTGGTATGAACTTTTTCCAGCATCATGGTATGTCCAAATCATCAGGATTTGCCAAGTTATAGGCTAATCCATCACTCCTAGTGAGTGCTTCATCATGATTCAGTTTCTGGGTCAGATTTGGTGGTTGTACAGCAACTATGGTAAATAGTTGTCGAAATTACCTCAAAACTCCCAGGACCGTAGTCCTTTCTACCCTAAGCCTCCCAGACAACGTATTTACCTTTTACCCTATTTGGTTTAATCTCTAGAGTGTGGTAAAGTTTGCAGCAGTGAACTTGTGGAGCTTGGTTTACTCAGCTCCACTTGTCTTTGCCTATTTTTCTACCGCAGTATTACTCCACTCTGGAAGGACTACGCTATAGACATGAACTTAGATCAGTAAAAAAACCAGAGCGCGCCATGCCAATGGTGACTATGAGGGCAGCCAGCCAAGACGGTGGTCTAGCCACTGTTCGCGTCGACCAGCTCTAGTCTCGCAATTAATGCCCAACAGTCCGCCCCGGCGTCCTCTTCCCTCTGGATGTCTCGCCCCCTTCGTTTTCTTCTCTGGCGAGCCGTGCCAAGGACCGAAACAGTGCGCTCTTGTGCGTCGTCTCCTTCCTCCCCAATGTCCTCTTCCTCCGTTCGTCCGCAAGCTTTGCTTGATTCCGTGAGCCTTTGGCGCTCGTCCTTACCCTCCTCGTCGCCTTCCCGCCGCTTCCCGTGAGTATTGGCCGCGTCTGCCCATGCTGTGCCCCTCGCCGGCGTGCGGACACGTCGCCTACCGTGTGCCACCTCCCCCCTCCTTCCCGAGCTCTCCCCGCGGCTATATATAGCACCCCCGAGCTCTCTCGCAGTCCACCATCCCTCCCCAAGCATCTCCCCGAGCCCGGAGCCCCTCTCTGATCCCCATCATCACTGTGGCCGCCGCCTCGGGTCTCTCCCGATTCTGGCGATGCCGCGCTTCTCTCGCCATTCCACCTCCTCTAATAAGCTCCCCAGTGCCATGTGAGCCTCCCCGTTGCCTCGCCCGACCGTGTCCCCCACCAGAGCCCCTAGTTCACCGGAGGCTGAAGCCCCTCTCTGTCGTGGGCCGGGTGGCTCCCTCTCTAGTGCTCGTCGCCGGCAACGAAGACCTCCACGGGATGCTTCTCTCGCTCCCGAACTCATGGGTTGGTCGACCGTCATCTGCAGTGGCCGGAGCCACCGGCAATCGCTGCCGGGGCGGTCCCCTGCCTCGGCCAGCCGCGCGCCCGAGCGGGAGAAGAAGGAGACGGCCAGGAGGAGCCGTTGACCTGGCCAGGCAGGCCCCGCGCCTTTCCCTGACCCCACCTGGCAGCGACCCTGGCGCCAGGCCCTACTTCTACCGTGTTGACCGGTCCTGCCACCATGGATAAGTGGCGGCGCCCCCGCCGTGAAGTCGTTTTCCCCGCGCGAAAGCGCATTTCTGGGAAGTGCGCTTTCAATCTCAGAAAGCGTGTTTTTCCTCTCCTTCGGCCGGGAATACGTTTCCCTCTCCAGAAAACGTATTTTCAGAAAAGACATGTTCTGTTTAAACTACCAGGGACCTGGTTGTAGAAGTATTTTTATAGACTAGTCCCTGAGCTTTAAACGTCCGTATCTTTTTACCCGTAACTCCGAATAAGGTGATTCCAACGCTCAATTTCTCTGTTCGTCGAGCCCTTTTCGATGAGACAATTTTCTTGATGTTTGAACATTCTGAAAATGACCATTTTGCCCTTTCCCGTTAAGAGCCCCCTCCGAGAGAGAACTGTTTCCGGCAAATCTTTCCGCGATCGTTTCACACTTTTTCTCGGAGTATTCCTTGACCCCCAGGCACGCCAACCTCTTATGATGAGCCCCGAACTTGCATGTTGACTTTGTTTGCACCTTGTGTGTGTGTTGTTGTAGTTGTTTCTTATCGTTTTCGTCTGCAGTTATTCTGTTATGCTTATTATGCATGCGTGTGTTTTCATGATATCTTTTGCCATGATAATTAGAATGTTGTGGGAAGGCCTTAATGCGGGCTATAGTCGTGCCTCTCGCTGGTGCCTCCCACTAGGGAAGGTTCTGGGCGTGCTTACCCTGATCAGGTAGGCAGACATAACCTTGTGTGCCTGTTGTTAAATTTTTTGGTACCGGTCCCCGTGAGGGACGTTTTGGCCACG
Organism: Triticum monococcum; assembly: GCA_034509565.1. Classification (NCBI taxonomy): domain Eukaryota; kingdom Viridiplantae; phylum Streptophyta; class Magnoliopsida; order Poales; family Poaceae; genus Triticum; species Triticum monococcum. The sequence continues at coordinate 164,540,575 of CM067841.1, read as the reverse complement.
ACGGTGGTCGGTGTGTCTTTGGTAGACACGGGGCCACCCAGGACTAGCCCATTTGGGAGTGGGTCGGAGTGGCCGGGAGAGTGTCATGGCAGTAGGTTGGTTTCTTTGGAATGCCGTTGGTCCACCCGAATGGGATGACGAGTCCATGGGTTCCGTGGTGTGGGTCCAGTGTGCTACCTCTGTAGAGTGTATATAAAGTCTATCAATAGCATACAGTTCGTAGTAGGTCTCACTATCAGGTCTTGGTCGAAATGGAGGATAAACCTGAAATAATTAAGTTGGTAAATAAATATGTGATAACGAGAATATGGTGACTTGTACTATGAGATAGTTGTGAGACAAGGTCTCGATGAGAGTTAGACCAAGTGTGGTCGTGGTTGTGATCGCCGGAAAGATCACCGTTCAGTTGCGAGGCAACCCGTTGGTAAGAGAGTCCGAGGGACTCGGTGCACAAGTTTGGTCGCATTGCATGAGTAATATATCGTTATTTGTATTTATAGAACGATGATAGAACATAAGATGGTTGCATATAATTAAACATGTTATGTCTGCATTGGCTATGATCGGTAGCTTATTTTCAGCATAGTCTCATGATGCCATGTCATGCTTTGATTGACATGTTAAATTATGCCATGATTGGGATGATATGCTATCTTTTGCCCTTGCCATGTTAGAAGCATGATCTGATATACCATGTCATCACCATGTTAGTAGATGTTACGATTTTCTTCATGCTTAGTTGAATTTTTATCAAGCCATGTTTAGTAATTGATATGAGATAGGCTGTTGCATGCACTCGGTTCTCGCTTTGTCTTCTGCTTGTTTGGATGCGATGTATTTGGTTGTCTTGAAAGTACATTCAATGTACTGACCTGGCGGGTCAAGCCAGTTTTGTAGGTTGTACCTGAGTTGTTCGCTTGATCCGTCGTGGTAGGCCCTAACCTTGCCAGTCCTGTGTGTTGTGGAGCCTAGCCAGAGTTGATGAGCCGCCAAACGAAGACTTCCTCCGCCTTTTCAATAGCCTTAGGGATATGCCAGATAATTGTATTCATCAATGATGTACTCTTGTATACATATATTTGATGAATATTCTTGTACCTGAAATGTTGTATTATGGACCTGCATGTGTCAGATGTTATCCTGGGCCGACGTGCGAAGGCCCACTGTTCCATGCGGATCGGGGTGCCACAGGGCATAGTATCAGAGCAGCCAGGCTGGCATAGGTTATCCTAGACTTAGATCACCGCTACCATTAACCAGTAATGACCCTAAGGGATTTGACCCATCCCTGGCATCCGGCATGGCCACTATTAATCAACAGGTGGCGCAGTCGGGACCGACACGTCCTCACCCCGCTGTCCCCACCTAGTTATCCATGGAGCGAATAGCACCCATATCCTTTCTGGTCGGCCGCACCACTCACCCTTTGCCATTAAGGGAAAGGGGCCACACCATGCAGGCATGTCCCGCATAGCTGCCTATAAAAGCCCCCTTTCTGCTTGGCGTATCGCTCACCCCTCAGCCAGCCATGTCCCTGCAGAGAATCCTAGCTAGTAGCACTCCAACCATGACTGGCACCTTCAAAGCTCCCAAGTTTTACACCCGCACCGGTGCCGTCAACCACACTGGCTTTCCACCCCTTCTTACTGAGATGCTCACCAAAGCCTTTGGCTGTAAGGCTAGCCCCGATTACCTAGTGTTCCAATCGGCACCCGTCCCTCACCTTCATCGCTTTGATGCAAGAGTGCACATCAGCCTAGGTCCCGCAGCAGATGGCCAGCTGTTGGTTTTTCAGGGAAGAGCTATGCCTACCTCTGATTTAGCCATTCAGGCCGCTGCTGTGGAAGCTATGCTTCACCTCCGAACCAGGTACCCGCATATGGCTGCGAGGCGGGATTTCTGCTTTTACCCCATTGTGACAGAAGTAGGAATGCAGCCTTCTCCCACTGCCTAAGGAGAAGACCCCGCAATCGCTCGCCTAGTGCAATATATTACCGCCCAAGGGATGATGATTGCCAAGATGCTTGCCGAGTTTAGAACTCTGGACAACGATGCGGTGCGAGTCGTCAAGGAAGCTTACCGTGAGGCTCGTAAATTCGCATCTCAAGTCATTTTCCCAACGCCATCCGAACCAGTGCTATCCTCTCAGCCTGTGTTGTGGCCTAGACCCGACATCGTCACACTTGACAAGGCTCTTTTACGGATCCACCAGCAACATTTGCTTGGATCAATTTCAGCCACACCCCTAGTAGTCGAACCCAACCCATAGTGTTGTCGGACGATGAAGATGGAGATTGGCTCAGTCTTCGTCCTCCAGGAGAGACCCAGCAAGGCAAGTCCTCTGCATGACCTCAGTCATGCAGTAAGATGATCAGTCTATCGGTTCATCCTCGATCTGAGGATAGAACCATGTATCCCGGAATGAGTTGTTCCGTTTAGTGCGTAGAGCGTTCATGCTTTGTTGTGTGCTTGTACCGTTGTGATCCGTATGTTGTGTTCTATGTATGTTTTTGTGCTTTTGTTTTTGTGTTGTTTTTGCTTGTCTCGCTGTCAAGCAGAAAGGTTTGACAGGGTTGACACTGTGTTGTTAACAAGATTTTAATTAGTAGATCACATACACTAAAATAACCTTGACTCGTCTCGAGTCTATAATAAAATGAGCGCTGGTATAGGTACATGTATACCAGGAGTACATATACCCACTAGCATTAAAACACTTTAGTATGATTTGCCTGCTGTGTTTTTCATTGCATGGTTTTTGCCTCTGTCTGTTTGCTAGTTTAGGTTTTACTGCATACTACACGCATACCCGGTTCACCCACGAGTACATTCGAGCAACACTCGGGGGAAATGCAAAGTCACATGTCCCTACCTATCTATGCATACATTGTGTGCCGGATTTCCAACTCCAAAAACCTCGCAGAGGCATTTCCGCCTGGAAATTCCTCGTCTCTAATTCTTTTTCCCGATTTCATTTCCGGAGGAACAATGCTAACTTTATTCCCTCGATCCAGTACATCTACTCCGATACAGATATCACCCTCGATTCTACCTTGACAGCTACATTTCATGGAGCTATCCGCAAAATATTTTTTGTACTTTGTGTGATTCTTGAGCTGGCGCAGCCACCTCACCTGCATCTGGACCCCCATCACCACCATCGTCTCTGCCTTGCATGGCGTAGGTAGATCGCCACCACCACTCCACCGTAGCACGCGATTACTCCGCCGGTGCAAAGCGACGAACAATCAAGCATGGTGGAGGACCACCCAGTGCGCCATCTTCTCCCACATCTCGAGCCACCACACCGGGCCACGTGTTGTTTCGAGCTCGCTCATTCCTGATGAGTATCAGCAGGAGGAGTGACGAACCGATCAGTGTGCCCAGCAGCGCTGCAAGGAATAACCTCAACGCCACCAGGAACACATCCTCGCCAAAGGAGCTCGGCTCGTTCTCGCCCAAACCGAAGAGGTAGTAGAGTGGCATTGTGTTTGTGCGTTGGAGGAGAGCCGCGCTACCATTTTTATAGCCCAACCCCAGCGTACGGTGAACAAGGTCCAGGAGAACCACTCGTCGCTCGATCACCAGCATCCAGGAGGCGAATCCGCAAGCAGTGCCGGCAAGGTGCTGGCTTGCAACGTGAGTGCTCGCTGCATTAGCGCCGCGCACTATGGCTCTAGGGTCCTCATCGCCCTAGGAGCTAGATGCATGCTGCACCAAGCCGCATGCGGAGCAGCAGCGTAGGGGAAGCAGCGAGTCGGAGGTAGAAGAAGGAGGCTGCCAGTGGGCCCTGGACCCATGTGTCAGCAGGTGAAACCACTGTTCACTGGGTGCATCTAGCATTTTTCAGGAGTTTGATCTCTAATGCCCCTAGCCGTGGATATATCCAAGTTCGCCATACCCCTTCCCGGGTGTACTAATTATCGGTGCCCCTATCTCGTTCGAATTTAACCAAAAGGTTAAAAATTAACCCCGAGGTTTTTTCCCGGAGTGGTTATTCTTTCATTTGTGCTGTAACCCTAGGAATCTCGAGGACGAGATTCTTTTTAAGGGGGGAAGAGTTGTAACAGCCCCAAAATTGGGTTATCATCTTTTCTGCTGTTATTCCTTCCTGGCACTCATTTTCAAAATCTTTCTTCTAAGTTTGTTGGATGACTCTGATGATTCCTGTCATTTTCAACCTCTCAAAACCTTCCTCATGTCTTTGTTAGTGGGCAAGACCTCCTTTGCATCATCTCAAATCCTCTCGAACCCTAATTCCAAAATGTTGGAATTTGGATAGGTCCTTTGTGCTAACAAAGGAGCCATCATTTTCCTTGCTCTATTGATCCTCCCAATTGTTCCCAGAGATCCTCTATCTTTCTGAACCTTGGATATGCAAAATATTGCTAAGTCCAATGCAATATTTTTGAATTATGATTTATTCCTTTTCTTGTATTTCTGAGGAATAAAATTCAAAGGCATAGCTAGCCATCTCCTAAATTCATGAGGATTGGTGGAGTTGGTACTTATGCCTAATCCAAGCTCTGGCAAGTATATTGGCCATAATTAAATAAGGAAAATTGCCTTTTCCTATTTAATGCCAATATTGCATCTCTGCCATTTTCCAAAGGAACTACTATTTTTATAGTAGAGAAAATTCCCACATAAATTGTGGACCTTGTACTTGCTATATAATCACTAGTTCCAACCTCATCTCATGTTCCTCAGTTCAAAAATTTGGCACATGATCCAATGCAAGTTTCTGCCTTCTCTGAAATTTTGCAAAGGAGGTGCTTTATTACTAAATCCAATTGAGCTGCAATTTGTCAGGGTGTTTAACATTGTTAAATAACCCACGGATACCAAAGATAAGCTCAATCCATTCAACCTAGCTCCATGTGCTATTTTTCAAAGTTTTTGACCAGAATGCAACTTTGTGAAGGAAGTACCTTCATAGAGTTTCCAAATGGGATGAAACTTTTCCACCCTCTCAAGTATCCAAAATAATTAGCCTCCACCCAAATTCAGTTCATTTAGTGGAACTATGTGAGCACAGGAGCAAATCTTGGTTTCTATCTAATTTTTCAGTTTGTGAAGCAAGTGCATTTTATCTTGCTCCATTATGGCTGATAATTTTTCTAGGCCTTCTAATATCCATATAACCTATCTCCACAAAATTTGGGCTCATTTCATCTAGCCATTGCCCTGAGTATTTTTCTGAAGTTTTTGGACAGAAATGATAGCTGTGAAGGAAGTACCATTTTGGTGAGTCCATTTGGTGTGAACTTTTTACAGCATCATGGTATGTCCAAATCATGAGGATTTGCCATGTTTTAGCCTAATCCATCACTCCTAGTGAGTGCTTCATCATGATTCAGTTTCTGGGTCAGATTTGGTGGTTGTACATCAACTATGGTAAATAGTTGTCCAAATTACCTCAAAACTCCAAGGACCGTAGTCCTTTCTACCCTAAGCCTGCCAGACAACCTATTTACCTTTACCCTCTCTGGTTTAATCTCTAGTGTGTGGTAAGTTTTGCAGCAGTAAACTTGTGGAGCTTGGTTTACTCAGCTCCACTTGTCTTTGCCCGTTTTTCTACCGCAGTATTACTCCACTCTGGAAGGTCTACGCGGGAGACATGAACTTACATCAGTAAAAAACCAGAGCGCGCCATACCAGTGGTGACTATGAGGGCAGCCAGCCAAAACGGTGGTCTAGCCACTGTTCGCGTCGGCATCGCTGCTCTGACCAGCTCTGGCCTCGCCATTAATGCCCAACTGTTCCCCCTCGGCGTCCTCTTCCCTCTGGACCTCTGGCCCCCTTCGTTTTCTTCTCCGGCGAGCTGTGCCAAGGACCGAAACAGTGCGCTCTTGTGCGTCATCTCCTTCCTCCCCGATGTCCTCTTCCTCCGTTCGTCCGCAAGCTTTGCTCGATTCCGTGAGCCTTTGGCGCTCGTCCTGACCCTCCTCGTCGCCTTCCCGCCGCTTACCGTGAGTATTGGCCGCGTCTGCCCACGCTGTGCCCCTCGCCGGCATGCGCACACATTGCCTGCCGCATGCCACCTCCTCCCCTCCTTCCCGAGCTCTCCCCGCAGCTATATATAGCACCCCCGAGCTCTCTCGCAGTCCACCATCCCTCCCCAAGCATCTCCTCGAGCCCGGAGCCCGTCTCTGATCCCCATCAACACTGTGGCCGCCGCCTCGGGTCTCTCTTGATTCCGGCGATGCCGCGCTTCTCTCGCCATTCCACCTCCTCCAATACGCTCCCCAGTGCCCTGTGAGCCTCCCCGTTGCCTCGCTCGACCGTGTCCCCCACGGGAGCCCCTAGTTCACCGGAGGCTGAAGCCCCTCTCCGCCGCGGGCCGGGTGGCTCCCTCTCTAGTGCTCGTCGCCGACAACGAAGACGACCACGGGATGCTTCTCTTGCTCCTGAACTCATGGGTGGGTCGGCCGTCGTCTGCGGTGGCCGGAGCCGCCGGCAATCGCCGCCGGGGCGGTCCCCTGCCTCGCCCAGCTGCGCGCCCGAGCAGGAGAAGAAGGAGATGACCAAGAGGAGCCGCTGACCTGGCCAGGCGGGCCCCGTGCCTTTCCCTGACCCCACCTGGCAGCGACCCTGGCGCCCGGCCCTGCCTATGCCGTGTTGACCGGTCCTGCCAGCGTGGATAAGTGGCGGCGCCCCCGCCGTGAAGTCGTTTTCCCCGCGCGAAAGCGGATTTCTAGGAAGTGCGCTTTCAATCTCAGAAAGCGTATTTTTCCTTCCTTCGGCCGGGAATACGTTCCCTCTCCAGAAAACGTATTTTCAGAAAAGACACGTTCTGTTTAAACTACCCGGGACCTGTTTGTAGAAGTATTTTTACAGACTAGTCCCTGAGCTTTAAACGTCCGTATCTTTTTACCCGTAACTCCGAATAAGGTGATTCCAACGCTCAATTTCTCTGCTCGTCGAGCCCTTTTCGATGGGACAATTTTCTTGATGTTTGAACATTCTAAAAATGACCATTTTGCCCTTGCCCATAAAGAGCCCCCTCCGACAGAGAATTGTTTCTGGCAAATCTTTCCGTAATCGTTTCACACTTTTTCTCGGAGTATTCCTTGACCTCCAGGAAAGCCAACCTCTTATCATGAGCCCCGAACTTGCATGTTGACTTTGTTTGCACCTTGTGTGTGTGTAGTTGTTGTTCTTTCTTATCGTTTTCGTCTGCAGATATTCTGTTATGCTTATTAGAATTTTGTTATTAATAATGCCATGTCACTACTCTATTTTATTTGCATGTCATTGTTATAAACTGTTATGAGGATTGTAATGCACCGTTGATATGCTATTACTTGGTATTGTCATGTTCTTTATGCTATAGTTGCGCACTTGAGAAGTTATATATCTTGTTCATGCATTTGTATGCTTCATGCTCATTGTTGCATTCATGTTCATGATGATGGAGAAGGAATAAAAATGACTTATTAATAACAAACCTCCCCCGTCATCGATGGGATCAAGTCATAGTGCCATCAAATCGAACTTTTTCAGTGCATCCACATTTGCCTTTGTGGGAAGGCCTTAATGCGAGCTATTGTCGTGCCTCTCGCCGGTGCCTCCCACTAGGGAAGGTTATGGGCGTGCTTACCCTGATCAGGTAGGCGGACATAACCTTGTGTGCCTGTTGTTAAAAATTTTGGTGCCGGTCCCCGTGAGGGACGTTTTGGCCACGACGGTGGTCGGCGTGTCTTTGGTAGACATGAGGCCACCCAGGACTAGCCCAGTTGGGAGTGGGTCAGAGTGGCCGGGAGAGTGTCATGGCAGTAGGTCGGTTTCGTCGGAATGCCGTTGGTCCAGCCGAATGGGATGACGAGGCGATAGGTTCCGTGGTGTGGGTATAGTGTGCTACCTCTGTAGAGTGTATATAAAGTCTATCGATAGAGTATAGTTCGTAGTAGGTCCCACTATCAGGTCTTGGTCGAAACGGAGGATAAACCTAAAATAATTAAGTTGGTAAATAAATATGTGATAACGAGAATATGGTGACTTGGACTATGAGATAGTTGTGAGACAAGGTCTCGATGAGAGTTAGACCAAGTGTGGTCGTGGTTGTGATCGCCGGAAAGATCACCGTTCGGTTGCGAGGCAACCCGTTGGTAAGAGAGTCCGAGGGACTCAGTGCACAAGTTTAGTCGCATTGCATGAGTAATATATCGTTATTTGCATTTATAGAACGATGATAGAACATAAGATGGTTGCATATAGTTAAACATGTTATGTCTGCATTGGATATGATCGGTAGCTTATTTTCAGCATAGTTTCTTGATGCCATGACATGCTTTGATTGACATGTTAAATTATGCCATGATTGAGATGATATGCTATCTTTTGCCATTGCCATATTAGAAGCATGATCTAATATGCCATGTCATCACCATGTTAGTAGATGTTATGATTTTGTTCATGCTTAGTTGAATTTTTATCATGCCATGTTTAGTAATTGATATGAGATAGGCTATTACATGCGCTCGGTTCTCACTTTATCTTCTGCTTGTTTGGATGCTATGTGTTTGGTTGTCTTGCAAGTACATTCAATGTACTGACCTGGCGTGTCATGCCAGTGTTGTAGGTTGTTCCCGAGTTGTTCGCTTGATCCGTCGTGCTAGGCCGTAACCTTGCCAGTCCTGTGTGTTGTGGAGCCCAGCCAGAGTTGATGAGCCACCAAACCAAGACTTCCGCCGCCTTTTAAATAGCCTTAGGGCTATGCCAGATAATTGTATTCTTCAATGATGTACTCTTGTATACATGTATTTGATGAATATTCTTGTACCTGAAATGCTATATTATGGACCTCTCGTGCGTCCGGTGTTATCCTGGGCTGACGTGCGAAGGCCCTCTGTTCCATGCAGATCGGGGTGCCACATATATGGACAATAACATATAGAGAAATGCACCATCTTCCATTTTCAAACCGGAAAGACTACGTGTTCAGTCAGGACAGAAGGAGGAGGCTCTTTGTTGCATCGAAACCCAAGAATTCATGATTTACATGGTCTATCGCCCGCCCCGCTACCACGCTCTCTTTTTCATCAGCAGATGCATTATTCTTAAATGATAAAATACATAATAGCTCTTCCCCATTATGCTTATGCACACGGAAAATTATAGGGCATTCCGAATGTTGCAAGATGGCTCGTCAAAGCGATCAACTTATCTTGAAAGTTGTATTCACGGGCTGTCCCCGGATGTTGTATCCACAAAAGGACCAAAGTTTGGCTATACAAACTCTATTTGAGCTCGATCACCAGCCAAAACGATCACAATTAAACGTGGTACGCGTCCATCACCTTCTTCGTCGGCGCCGACAACTCTTCGGGGCCGGAGCTAGGTTTAAAAACCGAGTGTCGGATGATTTTATCTTTGACGTGTACTCTACCACCCTTCTGTGAGCTCACCCACGGATAGATATATGGACAATAACATATATAGCAATGGACCATCCTTCCATTTTTAACCCGGAAAGACTACAGGTTCAGTCAGGACAGAAGTAGGAGGCTCTTTGTTGCATCGAAACCCGAGAATTCATGCTTTACATGCTCTATCGCCCGCCCCGCTACCACCCTCACTTTCTCACCAGCGGATGCATTATTCTTAAATGATAAACTACATAAAAGCTCTTCCTCATTATGTTTATGCACATGAAAAATTATAGGGCGTCCCGCATGGTGCAAGATGGCTCGTCAGAGCGATCGACTTACCCTGAAAGTTGATTTCACGTGCCGTCCCCCGATGTTGTATCCACAAAAGGACCACAATTTGACCATACGAACTCCATTTGAGCTCTATCACCCACCAAAATGATCACAACTAAATGTTGTATGCGTCCAACACCCTCTTTGTCGGCTTCGACAACATTTCGAGGGCCGGATCCAGGTTGAAAAACTGAGTTTCGGATGATTTTATCTTTGACGTGTACTCTACCTCCCTTCTGGGAGCTCACCCAGGGACAGATATATGGACAATAACATATAGCGCAATGCACCATGCTTCCATTTTCAAACCGGAAAGACTACAGGTTCAGTCAGGACAGAAGGAGGAGGCTCTTCGTTTCATCGCAACCCAAGAATTCATGCTTTACATGGTCTACCGCCCGCCCCGCTACCACCCTCACTTTTTCACTAGCAGATGCATTATTCTTAAAAGATAAACTACATAACAGCTCTTCCCCAGTATGTTTATGCACACGTAAAATTATAGGGCATCCCGAATGGTGCAAGATGGCTTGTCGAAGCAATCAACTTACACTGAAAGTTGATTTCACGGGCCGTCCGCATATGTTCACTATAAAAAAATACACTTCTGTGATGATAGGTGTTTGTCACAGTAGGTCGCATTTTAGTCATGCATGTACATCCATGAAGATTTTATGACAGAATCAAGATAGTCATACATGTGTTGTCGTAGAAGTGTTCCATGACATTACCAAAATTATCATCATGGAAGTGTCCACTTCCATGACTATAAATTGCGCGTCATAGAAGTGCTTTCGTCAGGGGTGACCGACACGTGGCATCCATCGTAACGGAACGCTGTTAAGCTATCGGGTCGGGTTTTGGATATGATAACCCGTTAATAGCCCCGACCAATGGGAAATTTCCATGTGTAAAATTCTTATTGGCCGGACAAAACACGTGTCAGCTCGTTAGTGGGTCAGATAGGCGCCTATGATATGTCGACACGTGCCACGGCCCACCATTGGCCCATTTAGCTTACAAAGCCGGCCCGTTTGACTTGGTCAAAAGTTAACGGGCTGGCCCATGAAAAGCCTGTTAACGGTCTCTTCGCAAATAACCCATTTTATAGCCCGTTAGGCCCTAAAGAAAATCGGCCCAACAACGTCATGTGGGCTGTCGAATATAACACCATCCCATTTCACTTTCGGCCCATGTATGGCCACGACATCTTTCGGCCCATGTATGGCCACGATGTCTTTTGGCCCATATGAGGCCTTCGTATCTTTCGGCCCTTTACAGGTGATACGTCTCCAACGTATCTATAATTTTTTATTGCTCCATGCTATATTATCTACTGTTTTGGACTATATTGGGCTTTATTTTCCACTTTTATACTATTTTTGGGACTAATCTATTAACCGGAGGCCCAGCCCAGAATTGCTAGTTTTTTTCCTATTTCAGTGTTTCGGATAAACAGAATATCAAACGAAGTCCAAACGGAATAAAATCTTCGATCAAAACAGGAGCCAAAAACCTAATTCCACCACCGCAACTTTCTGTATCCACGAGATCCCATCTTGGGGCCTGTTCCGGAGATCCACCGGAAGAGGGCCGTCATCACGAAGGGCTTCTACATCATCCTAGCCCCTTCGATGAAGTGTGAGTAGTTTACCTCAGACCTTCGGGTCCATAGTTAGTAGCTAGATGGCTTCTTCTCTCTCTTTGAAACTCAATACAAAGTTCTCCCCCTCTCTTGTGGAGATCTATTCGATGTAATCTTCTTTTTGTGGTGTGTTTGTTGAGACCGATGAATTGTGGGTTTATGATCAAGTCTCTCTATGAATAATATTTGAATCTTCTCTAAATTCTTTTATGCATGATTGGTTATATTTGCAAGTCTCTTCAAATTATTCGTTTGGTTTGGCCAACTAGATTGGTAGTTCTTGCCATGGGAGAGTGCTTAGCTTTGGGTTCGATCTTGCGGTGTCCTTAACCAGTGACAGAAGGGGCAGCAAGGCATGTATTGTATCGTTGCCATCGAGGATAACAAGATGGGGTTTATTTCATATTGCATGAATTTATCTCTCTACATCATGTCATCTTGCTTAAGGTGTTACTCTGTTTTTAACTTAATACTCTAGATGCATGCTGGATAGCGGTCGATGAGTGGAGTAATAGTAGTATATGCAGAATCGTTTCGATCTACTTGTCACGGACGTGATGCCTATATACATGATCATGCCTAGATATTCTCATAATTATGCACAATTCTATCAATTGCTCAACAGTAATTTGTTCACCCACCATAGAATACGTATGCTCTTGAGAGAAGCCACTAGTGAAACCTATGGCCCCCGGGTCTATTCTCATCATATCAATCTCCATCAGTTTAATATTGTTTTGCTTTTTACTTTGCTTTTACTTTTTTTACTTTGCATCTTTATATCAAAAATACCAAAAATATTCTATCTATCAGATCTCACTCTCGTAAGTGGCCGTGAAGGGCTTGACAACCCCTAATCGCGTTGGTTGCAAGTAGCTATCGCTTTGTGCAGGTACGAGGGACTTGAGCGTGGGCTCCTACTGGATTGATACCTTGGTTCTCAAAAACTGGGGGAAATACTTACGCTACTCTGCTGCATCATCCCTTCCTCTTCGGGGAAAACCAACGCAAGCTCAAGACGTAGCAACAGCCCCACGGTGACTCTAGCCCATAATGAATAGTAATTTTCTTTATACCCGTTAACGGCCCGTGATTTACATGGGCCGTTTCCAGCCTGTGTTAGCTTTCGTCCTATTGACGGCCCATACATTCTTGGGCTCCTTTTCAGCCCTCGATTACTTCCGGCCCGTTACTGGCCTGTTCCCCTAATGGGCCAAATTCGGCCCATGGCAAGAGTCGGCCTGTTACTGGCCTGTTACCCTAATGGGCCAAATTCGGCCCTTGGCAAGAGTCGGCCCGTTTCTGGCCTATTAACCCGTTGCGCCATTTCCAGCCCGTCCTATATTCTGGCCCATTAACGACCCGTTATGCCTGTGATAGAATTAATCCTTTGCTGTCCTACGACCTGTTAACGGCCTGTTACCGTGCTGGGCCAATTCCAATTACGCCCGATTACGGCCCATGTAGACCCATTTATCCGACGGCCGGAGGCCCGCCGATTACAGGCCCATTTATCAACGGCCCGTAGGAGACCCATGGATCCTACGGCCCGTATATGGCCCATGGTAGTTGCGGCCACTAGCAAACCAGGGAAAAAGAAGACTAGGAAATAAATAAGGCCGAAACTAACGCTAGGCTATTAAGGCAATTGCACAGATTACATCCACTCGGCATCTAAGATCGCCACCAGTGCAAATATAGGGAACACCCTACATTATACAAAAATGGCTTGCTATTTTCTTCAGCCGGTGGCTGCACGTTAAGAATAAATTTTGTATCGCATCAAAACAAATTACAACTATATAACAAAAGGAAGGTTGGCATAAAACTTAATAGTCTAGCAGATAAATGCACCACCAGAAGTTCAGAAGCTCAGTTCATTTGACCTGACGGTTATGTTTTCATGTTGTATTGTTCGATGGAGCACCATAACCCTCGCCTTCATTTCCCCTAGGCTCCTGAACAACATAGCAAATGTCTGATAGTCTGGTTTCAAGACCATGCATATCTTGACGAGATTGAGCAATGTTTCTCCTTGTTTCGCAAAGGGTCTCTGTTAGGGAATGGACTTGTGTCTGGAGCGCAGATACAACATTGCTTTGAGCTTGCATATCTTGATCATGAGGCAGTTTGGACGATATTGCCTTAATAACCAACCCAATATTATGCAGGAACGTGCTTTTGGCACTGTTAGTGGACAGGTACTAACCCACTGCAGCAAGAGCTGACATTGCGGTTATAGTTGCCTCGCCACCTTCAGAAGGTGGCGGTTCCACCATTTTTTCCATAGCCCGCTGAAAAGTTGAGGTTTTACATTAGGAGTACCAGAACAAAAGATATTAAGGAGGTAGCAAAACCAAACAAAATAGCTTTGGTCTATATACAAAACTTATTCTGGTGAACCCATGTCAAATATTAGTTGTATTTTATTGCAAAGTACATCATAAAACCAGGTTCCAAACATATCACCATGTACCATCGCTAATGTATTGTTTATTTCTTCACATTGTATTGAGGGATAAGGATAAAGAGACGAAGTTTATAATACAGTAAGCATAGTATGACATCATTCATATCACAAAACAACTGAGAAGAGACAAACATGCAATTGTAACGTCGTGTGGGCAAGTCCAGCACGGAACTAGATTACGGGTCAAGATCAAAGGAACATCACTCCTCTCTTTTAAACCTTGTAAGGTGCAATGATACACTAAGACAATTGTGTATAAAATTGAAAAGAGTAATAGACATTGGCTGCAAACCATGCAGTTCAAGGCACAAGTTAGAGTAAGTAGTAGTTAAAAGGCATGAGGATTAAGGACTTACAATAGTGGCTTTGACTGGTGTAGTCATGCCCTTCTTCTTGCTAGTGTGACAGTCCTTGAAGATCTCCACAACATTTGGTTCAGGTACTTTTTGGTCCTTGCGGGCTTTCCTCTGCATTTCGAACAAGTCAATATAGATATGATAATATGGTACAGCGAAAAGAGTGAAACAACAGCTAATTACAAGAGCCTCGCAGTGTGCAATATAGCTACGAGATCCTGTCGTCTGTTGGAATTTCACTTTCGTACGGTCGGCCTTGTTCTTTGAACAGTTCACCTACAAGAAGATAGATTTGTGTGGCACATGCGTAAATAGGACTTCAACATGTGATCTGATCACATATATATATATATATATATATATATATATATATATAATGTACCTGATACTTCGGATCAGACCAGTGTTTAACAAGGCCCCTCCAGTCTTCATCTGATATATTTTCCACTGGAGATGTTTGGGAAAGTTCACTGTTAGCCTTGCCTTCAAAGTGAGTTTTCCTCAAGTTATACCAATACTGTCGCAGAGCAGACTTGAAAACATGGGTGCAATCTTTCCTGGTTGCATCATCTTTGCTATCCAACTTGAACCTCATCTGTTGAAAATTATGGGAGTCTCACTATCAGCAACCTAGAAAGTATGGGACAGAGCAAGACGATATTACTAGTTTCCATACATAACCATACTTACAGATAAATGGTTGAGGAAGGTGTTGAACTGGGTTTCGTCTTTGTCATTCCTGTATTGAATCCATGTTGGGAGGATACGTACATGACACCTAACGGCAACCACAGCCTCTGATACTAAGTTGGCTGACTCTATAGTATCACGTGGCCTTTTTAAACCTGCCTCAAAATGGATCTCCATTCTTCCTCCTCTAAATTTAGTTAACCTATCAAGCATTATCCCTGATGTTTGTTTCCTCTTGCGCCTAGGTGCTAGTCCAACAACGAACATAGGAAGTGTTAGTGTACATCAAACTGTGAGACTACATATAAAGAAGCATGCAACTGTAACTTGACTCCAGCAACTACCTTCTTGCTGTTGAAGCTCACAGGGTTCATCTGATATTGCCAACTCGTCTTGTGTCAAGAGTACTTGGGAAGTAGTGTCAGGTGGCAAGGGAGCTTGGGAACGTGTTGCTAGCTCAGTTGACGCACGAGTGAGTCGTGCAGCTGGTAGTACTATGGTAGGTGTTGCAAGAACTAGGGTTGTCTCTGCTTGTTTGGTGGCAGCTATTTGTTTCTGTTAGGCTTTTTTTTGCAACTCGTGTAGCATGGGATGTCATGTTTGTAGAATTTTCCGTTGGACTTTCACCTTCTATTGCACCATCAGTACTAGCAGAATCTGCAGGATTCATCCGCTTCTCATTCCCTGCCATTATGTGTTTCTTCCTCTTTCTCTGTGCCATGTTAAGTCAAGCCGACAAGAAAAACGAATAACAATTTAGTTCTTCAGAACAAATTGATGCGTGATGCAGACGAACTGAACTTTGATGTTAGACAACCACATGATAGGAGGATGTAATATGTATGAAAAAAGGACGGAAGAGATAACCAGAACTATGGTGTGTACACTAAGAAGAAGACATTTCACCAAATTAGAAGCAATGCAATGGAAGGTAGACACCATATGAAAGATGCTACAAATATCGCTCTACCAAGTTAACAGTGTCTCATCATAAATGGCGTTTAAACAAATGTGAAGCAGTACAAGAAATAAATCATATGCAAGATGCAAACAACATCACACTACCATGTTAGAGGTCTCTCGTCATTAGTGCCATTGCATATTAACAACATTGCATATTCACAGCTTATGATGTATAAACTAAGGAGAAGGCATTTCAACAAATTAGAAGCAATGAAAGCTAGACACCATATGAAAGATGCAATGATATCACTCTACCAAGTTAAAATTGTCTCGTCATAAGTGCCATTTCAACAAATTAGTAGTACAAGCTAGAAAAGAATGTGAGATGTAACCTATATCACACTCCGAAGTCAAACGTGTCTTATGGTAAGTGATTGTTGCAGGTTACACAACAGTAGTAATTTGATGTAGGAACATGGTGTGATAGACAGATATTGTATGTTCTAGAAACAGGAACACGTGTCTTATTCAAGTATATAGTGTAAAGTAAGAAAATGGAATTCAACAAAATTAGAAGCAATACAAGCTAGACATCACACATAACATGCAACCACATATAACAGTGCCAAGTTAGAGGGAGCACCGGTGATGCTGCACTAGGGGAGACGTGCTCATCATAAACACATCTTTGTTGAGTGTCTATGCATGTGTTGTCTTGGAAATCATCTTGGGGGTGTGGAGGAGTAGAAACTGTAGAGGCCCTCCGTTCGGAAGGAACACCTTAATCCGCTGCCTTGCTAACTTCCTACCGCTTTATTGATTTTGAATTGTCAAGTAAAACCGACAAGAAAAAGCAATAAAATTCTCTCTTCAGAACTCATTCATGCATGATACTGACAATCACTACTTTGATGTAAGGCAAACACATGATACCAGGATGGAATATGTACGAAAAACAGGACGGCATGGCATGTTCACAAATGTTTGTGTAAACTAAGCAGAAACCATTCCAGCAAATAAGAAGCAATGCAAGCTAGACACCACATGAAAGATGCAACCAATATGACTGTGGCAAGTTAAAAGTGTCCCATCATAAATGGAATTTCAACAAATTAGAAGCAACGCATGCTATAAATCATATGAAAGATGCAACTAAAATTGCACTGCATATAATAAAGGTGTCTCGTCATGTTGACTGATGCGCGATACAAAAAAACAATAGTTTTATGTAAGGACATGATTAATAGACAGATGTACTTTGTACTAAATACAGGAAGGCATGTCACATTAACAGGTATAATGTATAAGCTAAGCAGACTAGCACATGCAGTTTAACCAGATTGGAAGAATTGCAATCTAGACACCATATGCAACATGCAACCACATATCACGCTGCCAAGTTAGAGCAAGCACCTGCGATTCTAGTGTAGCGGAAATGATGTATTCAACTACAGAGCTACGTTCACTATCTTCATCTAGCATTTCTGTTTCTTGAGAATCATGTCGGGAGGCTGATGCTGCATTCTTTAAATGAGGAGTAGTCCCCTTGCCTGCCTGCCACATCATAAGTGATTGATGAGGGATACACATGAACATTAGTTTGATGTAAGAACATGGTTAATACACAGATGTACTAGTATGTACCAAAAACAGAAAGGCATGTCATATTCAAAGGTATAATGTGTAAGCTAAGCAGATGCAATTTAACCAAATTGGAAGCAATACAAGCTAGACATCCGGCTGGAGTGGTGAGCATGATCATCTCAGACCTAAGAGCCTGGTGGGAGGCGGGTTGCTTCGCCACCATCGCAACTTTTTAGTTGGCTTCCAGGTGATGCCTATCTTTGCTGGGCATGTCACTGGCTCGGCCAGTGCCCTGACTAGCTATTTGTCTTCTGGTGCTCACGGGATGGTGGTTCATGTAAAAAAATATCTTTCCTTATCTTACCGACTTCGGCCTTTCGAATACAAGCTAGACACCATATGGAACATGCAACCACATATGACACCGCGAAGTTAAAGCAAGCACCTGGGATGGTAGTTCATTGCGAGCGAGGTCATCAACTCCAGAGCTACGTTTACCTTCTCCATCTGCTGACACTGCACCCTTTATAGCGATGTAACATGTCTTGCCTACCCGCATACGAAGCTGGAGCGACTTCTCTCTTTTCTTTTTGGCTTCTCTCATGGCAGCAGAGTATGAAATACCCTGGCATAAAAACACAATAGTGAGAGTAAGGGTGAAGTGTGTGCAGAACTCGTGCACTGTAAAAGTAGCACGTAGCAGGTGGCTGAAAAATAAATGATAGGAGACATATGATAGCTCTACAACATTGCATGGCAAACAAAATTAGATTCTACTCCGTATGATTTTGTAATATATGAGCACAGGAAATGCAGGTACTCCTCCAGCACACCACCACATGTGGACATATCTAAGATAACAGTCGACTGAAAATAAATAGGTCAGTCGATTGTTTTAATGAACCGTCCGATCTATAAGGAACGGGCAGATGGCCTTCGTCTACATCCCGCCAGTCACTGTTGACGATCTTTCTCGAACCGCCAGCGACCACCGGCCCAGACCCCTACCTCCGCCGCCCCGCCCTCCCATCGACCTCACACTACTGCCGTGCTTGGCAGCGCCCCCAGGCCATCCCTTTAATCCCGGGCGACCTCCAGATGGGGCTCCAGTAGCTCTAGGCCGCACACACCCCTAAGATAAACAACAAGGCGATGCTTCCCCGGCGTAATAGGTGTACTAGTGCTTGTTAGACCGGGGAATGCTTCCGTTAATTGGGAATCAACTAGCCAGAAATTGAAATTCAGGGGGGTAACGGACCTCTAGCTAAGGTGAAATAGTATATGAGGAGAAACCTTGTGCATCGCGAGTTACTAGGAACATCTAGTATCAAGAAGAAGTGGTCAACTAGTGTCTTCTGTGGGATGAATACTGTGCAAGCAGAGACGTAAGATTTGCATGAATAAGGGAAGAGGAGTACCTTTTCGGTTGCCGGTGTGGTCACCTCCACATGTCGCGTCGATCTTCTTCTTTTTACAGGGGAAACCGATGTTCTGGAGGGTGCAGGCTTGGACGAACCCATGGCCAAATTGTTGACTGTGTTGCCGTGGCCGTATGTCGGCGGAGGGGAAGCAGATCCGAGGCGGCAAATGACGGCGTAGCAGGAACAGCTCCGGTGTGGTGGAGGGTGGCGAAGTTTGAGCGGCAGGGGTGAGGCGCAGGACAACATGGTTGAACTGGCTCGGGTACGGACGGCTCGGCCTCGGCTTCAACTACTAGCCGTGGAGGGCGTTGCGGTTGAGGTTGAGGTGGACGACGACGTCGGGGTATCGGCTCCGGCGTGGTGGAGGAGGGCAGCGGTTGATGGGTGGGATGGGGTGGTGGACGGAGGATGCCGGGGTTTCACGGCTGGTGGAGAGGTAGTTTTGGCGCCCACGGAGTACAAACGGGGAATCAGACGGGTGGGGGGAACCATGTTTCGGTCTGGGACACGCTCGTTTTGGGCTTTTTTGAACAGAAGATGGGACGCGCTTGTTTGAAATTTGGGGAAAGTACAAACTTTGCCCCCCTCTTAAATTTTGGACCTACTGCGGGTCGGGGGTAGGATGATAATCCCAGGTGTCCCAAATAGTGGGCGGGAGCGATTTCGGCCGCGCGCATGTGTGCTTAGGCGGCCATTGTGTATGAATGTTTTTCGGATGCGGTTGCGTGGCGTCTAGATGAAGCTACAAACCTACCCCGGTTTAGACCTTTGGACATTGGGCCGGTAGGTTTCACGGGTCGGAGTTATTAGAAAAGTAATTTCCTTGTACTACCAAACATTGGTCTCACACGGTTTCGGGCGAGTAGAGGCTCTTTTGGCGCTTCGTTCGAAATTTTGAAACACAAGCATTCACGTTTAGAGTACTCTTGAACTATGAGGATTGACCTAAATAGACAACGTTATATTTGACCTTGTATGTTTCAAAACCTCATTAAATTATCCGCTTCTTTTTGAAATTTTGACACTTGAAAATCCTGTAACTATGATTATTTTGGAATGGAGGAGCTAAATTTGAATATGTTTTGTACATGACTACATATGCTATTATGTACAAAATCAGAGCAAAGATTGGTGCCCCCATAATTTAGGTATGGTTTACAAGTGCCATGATATCAAATTCAAATAAATGAATGGACTTCATGTTGAATTCGATTTTTTTAAACCACCTTAAGTTGAATTCAAATGTATGCTAGTTCATAGGTAGCTATTTATAATGTCCATTGTGTAACTTTCGTATGTATAATGTGCTTTACACACACAACATGAACTATACTCACGTTTATATTTGATTGCTAAAGCGATGCATTGTCTGGAGTTCAAAATACTAACTATGTGGACCAATTGTGTTGAATAATAACATAGACATGCTCAAATTCGATAGAATCTAGATGTCTGATGGATCAATGACCGCTCCTTACGTGAATTGCGAATATCATGATCCCATCCTAATATTTGGATACAATTTATATCTTTAATCAATGTGTAGAGCAGTCTTTTATGTGTAGTTTCACTCTCCATCGGTGGTCTCTCACACATGCTCACACACTCTCTCCCGAGGTGTCTTTCTCGCACACATGCTCTAGATATAACCCTCCCTCCCTCTCGTAACCATTTACAACTGTTTTCACTAACCTTTATCACCAGCACTCTTCCTCTCGCAAACATACACACGCACAATCCTCATCGACCCTTTCTATATACATGGACCTGCCTACGTGTCTCATGTACACACATTATCTTTACGCCTGTCTCTCACGCATTGTCTGACGCCTCTCTTCCTAATCGATGAGTATGTCTAGCAGAGCATTCTGTAGGATGCCCCTAAAAGTTAGGTTGGATGAATAGTAATATCAGAGATAAAGGGGTTACCTTAGTCCGAGAACCTAGGGTTACAAATCCTAGCTGGCTTTGTCAGTGGACACAGAGTCCTTCACAATTCTGCTATCTTTGTCTCGTACGACTAGTCATCCATGGGTCTTCCAAAATGCGTCACGGGCCGACCAATGTGGCGTAGGACGGAACAGAATGAAGGGCCTCACCTCGACCCACCGGACCTCACGCGGTGACACGCCCTCTGCCCCCACGTCTCATTATCTTCTCACACCCACACATACCAACACAAACACCACACATAGAAAATTTCTCCTGGTGCCTCTATTCCCTCACCCCTTGCATATACACACTCAAGGGAATGGAATCTCTTGTCGTGACGTCATATTCGTCTCTCTCTAGACCACTCTCATTTCTCGTGCTATCTCTCCCACGCCCCCCGTCGGCCCCTCTATCCATGCCTCTCTCGAATACGTGATACACACACATACCTCTCTAGGCCCCGCCAAATGCATCAACTACACATTCACACATGTAACATCACGTACCCCATTGATCTGAAAAGCCCTCTCTTCATGTTTATTTCGCATACAACATTCCTTTTGAATAAAGTGTGGCCAAAAAAATATTTTCGAGTTTCTACATATATACAACATTACAAAGTTATATGGAGGAGTACGAACACTAATTTGCATTGCATGGTGCCCACAATGATATTTATTTCGCACTGTGAATTTGTATATTTTTATACTATATACAAAGTTAGTCATAATAAAGAGAAACGAAGAGCATATCTCTCTCCATCACATACCCCCCCTGTACGCCCCTTTCACGTATGCACACAAAACTATCTCCGGGTCCTCTAAAAGTAAGCCCCCAGAAAATTCACGCATGTTTCATCTTTCTCTCGCGATATATGCAATGACGATCATTGTATTTGAAGCGAAAGCACGATACGTACATTGGACATCAGAATCCACTCATTATGGTCACCATTTACGTTTAGTGGTTATTATGCAGTCATGGGCTCACCGTACAACTCTGTATTTGCTCGTGACATGACTAGCTGACCAGTTAAACGCTCCACGTGGCACCTCTAGTGTTGCATCACATTATCTCACTACCATCGTGCCCACCTGCTCTACATCTACACTACACTTGTATCTACTCTACATCTACACTCTTATAAAATACATAAAATACACTCTTATAAAAAACAAAGTTGGTGATGATGGTGTCCCTGCCATCCTGCAATGTAGGCCGTCCGATTTATATCTGACAGATAGGAAAGAAACTATGGCAATTTTGCAAAAAGGTACCCACACACCTCTCCACATTTGCAAATAAGGCCTTCCCTCGTTCATCCTTTTCTCTCACAAGATAAACAAGTCATATAAATGCATCTTGATGTTACATGCAACGCACGGGCATCTTGCTAGTAAGAATGAAAACAAATGACAAAAAAATATTTGGGCGGTGGTTCGAAGTCATGACCGCGGGCACAGCGGACAAGGTGGCCTTTTATTGGTATGCTGAGCCGTCTGTTTTAACACACAGGAGCTGGTGTGGTGATTATACACACACGCACGCATGCACACGAACTGCATCCACACAACACTCACACAAACACATGCACCCCACGCACGCACGCAACACTCACACGTACACACGCAGCCATGCATGCACGCAACACTCACACACACGCACGCAACACTCACACGCACACACGCATGCTTGCATGCACACACCAGTACAACACACGACCAACACACACTCTCACGCTCAAGTGCTCAACCTACACGTGCATGCGCACACATCAGGCCCTGACAGACACATACACAACCAGGTGATTCCCGCGCATGGGTTGGAGCCTTGTCACGCCTGCGTAAATTTGTGTTTATCTGACCTTTTGCCTATGTGAACTGACAGGTGGGACCCACAACGAACGTGGTCAATTTAACTAGTCAACATGGCGCCACGCAGACTATTTGGCCGGTCAACAGAGTGCAATCCGATGCTGAGCTGTTAGCAAGTGACCGTATAATCACCGCAAAACGTATATAGTGACCGTAATCAGCTTATTCTGAAGTTCGGTGACCGTATTACGCTTTTCTCTCTGTAGGCCCTCCAAAACTACATCTCTACACATTCTCGCATGTTACATCTAACAACTATGCAATACAACACTACTACTACACTCTAACACAATAAATCATATGTGTTTTTTGTTTTACTAGATATCATATTGTTACTTATAATTATTCAGTTTGCATACATTAAAATTGCCTTTGAAATGTATGGCCAGTATCATCTACCACGTGGGAAAAATCCTGCCTTTTCCTATTTAATCGGGTTTGTATCGATGGATCGTGCGAAACAGCAAAACTATAGTACTATACAATACAAGTGACAGTTCACTGGGTCGTCGTGTCGTCTACTCCTCTGTCGTAAGAGTGGAGCGCTTGCTTTCATAAATCTTCTAGTCCCTTTTGCCGACATGTGGGACATCAAGCTACTGGGTCCACGTGCCATACCGGAATACAGTGTAGAGCAGCTGGGGTGAAGCACCCCAGTCATGGCGCCGGCGTAGTAATGAGCAATGAGGCGTCAAATCACAAAGCTGTACCTTTCCCGCAGTTAAGTTGGAGGGATGAAGCAACCATCATTTCACTCGTTGCTGAATTCTCTTCTCCCTCATCTTCTTCAACTTAACCACGTGTTGCTTCTGCCGTTGTTCTGCCTCATGTGGGACGCAGATCAGCTTGGTAAAGCACTGACACATGGGACCGCATGTTAGCAAACCGCCAGGACAACGTCCTCCGAAAATAAGAAGCCTAATCCTAGACTTACAAAGGGCTACATAGCTGCTACGTATACTTTCCATCTAATCTATATATGCCCCCCCCCTGATTTTCAGGTGGGGTGGGCCTAATCCTCTCCTTTAATCCAATCAAATAGTCCCACATCACATCAGTTCGTAACTTTACGTAAACCATTACGTGGATGTAGCATTGCTCAAATAAGAAACCTCCCCCGCCATCCGCGCGGCAAAATCACCTCCTTTTTACTAATCTCGATTCTATAATTTTTTAGATCAATATAATTGAGATTTGTATAGATAGCACATAGGAGCAAAACCAAGTGGTACGGTTAAGGGCATCCACAATGTGTAGCCAAATTTGAAAATAGCTTTTGGCATCGTGGGAACCATTGTGGACGGTGTTGCCAAAGCCAAAAAGATGGAACCGAAGCTCCCTCATTGATTGATTGATTGAAGGAATAGAAAAATGCCACGTCTCTCCTCTTTCTCCCATGCTTGGACGCATGTAGTACAGTATAGAGCACAGAGTCTACTCCCCTGTCCCTTCTATCACAAATCACAAAGCAGTGAGGTGTCAAATCACAAAAGCATGGACGAAGCAACCATCATTTCACTCTTCGATGACTCCGCTTCTCCATCGTCTTCTTCGAGAAGCCATCTCACCGCATTAGTTACTCCTAGTAGTACCAGTAAAGGACTTCCTGGATGCAAATAAGGCGGTTGTCTCGGCTTGCAGGCGGCACTTGCGAAAAACTTACCGTGGTCTCCCTCAATGGTGTTCTCCGTCGAACGCACTTTGCCAAACCACCAAAAAAATATCGCCGACCTCACCGCAATGGGGAAGGAAGTCAAATATAGTTACTACCTCCATTTTTTTGTACACAGGGCCAGTATATCAAAATTACAATTTGCAAAGAGCCACTAACACTAATCGAGGCAAAATTGATGGGGTTAGCAACCAAGGAGATTAATATGCCCTGCATGCATGCGAAAGTGAGAAGGTTGGTTTGCATGGCGCTGCATTAATCAAGCAATGAGGAGTGAGATGGTTAGCTCTTTCGTATTTGGAGAAAAAATACGCATTAATTGACACGTGAAATGAAGATTTGTATCGATTAAATCACGCGAAGGAAAACCCAGCCTTTCTTTTTTAACACTAGTACTCCTAGTACGTACGTACTTATCCTATTTGGGTCTAGGCCTTGCATTGCCAAACTTCGCCACACATTTTTGCCAAGCTTGCCTAAACTTTTCAAAATGAGAAGGAGGTCCACTTGCACACGGCTATCGCGGTCGCACCGCACCCTCACACGGTCACTCCTGCACGCTGCGGTCTCACCGCACCCTCACACAGTCGCTCCTGCACGCCGCAAACCCAACCAAGGGAACGAACCCTCACTGACACATGCTGTCGCATGTGAACACACCAAACTCAGCCATCCTATTGCTGACCCATAATTTTCGTTTCATAGAGTATGTTTATCCAACCGCATGTTGGGGAGTATCCGTACGGCCCATGCGGTGGTCTGTTGGGGAAGAAGAAGAGGTGAGGAAGAAGGAAAGAAGGGTTAGGAGACGTAGGATATTCATCCAACCGCCTGAAATTGTAGACTGACCCAAGTCAGGCGACTTGCATAACAAATATATGTTTTTACATAGCAAAAGATCCATAAAAACAACAACATAAAGAAAAACTATCACTGCTCGCGGAAAGAGACGACCTCGTCGTCTTTGGCTGCCGGCGCGAACTAGCCGTCGCTGCCGACGTGTGTCTCCGCACCGTGGTTGTCCTCGGCCTCCAGCTACTCGTTCAAGCAGAGCGTGCGGGTGCTCTGCACGGACGAGAGCACAGCCCGGTTCAAGTCGAGGACGTCCGGTTCCGCCTGCACGAGGGCCTCGATGGCAGCGGCATCCGCGCGCTCCGCGTCAAGTCGAGCCTCAGCTGCCCAGTTCAAGTATAGGACGTCCGGTTTCGCCTGCAGGAGGGCGTCGATGAGAGCGGCATCCGCGCGCTCTGCGTCGAGTGGAGCCTCTGCCGCCCGGTTCAAGTCCAGGACGTCCGATTCCGCCTACAGGAGGGCCTCAATGGCAGCGGCATCCGCGCGCTCCGCCTCAAGTTGAGCCTCCGCCGCCCGGTTCACATCCACGACATCCGGTTCTGCTTGCAGGAGAGCCTCGATGGCAGCGGCATGCGCGCGCTCCGCGTCATGTTGAGCCTCTGCCTCCCGGTCCTCCTTTAGATTCGCCATGTTGAACCGTTGGTCTGCCTGCACCATGGGGGACTCGGACGGCGGCACGAAGTCGATGTCCATCGCCTCATACCCATCGGGGGCCTTCTGCGTCGTGACCTCTGCCATGAACATGGATCGGCTTCCTCCTCCTCGTAGCTTGGCTCCAGAGAACTCGGGGATTGGCCCGCCGCAAAGCGAGCTTGGGAACGGAGGTCTGTGGCGCCGACCGCTGCCGCGATTTCTGCGCGACGCTCCGGGGTCAGCATCTTGTAGTAAGTGATCTTGCGGCGCACCATGGCTTTCCAACGAACTAGGGGACGCTTGATGCGGGCTAGGGGATCGAAAGGTGGGGGAATTGGCTGGAGATTTGGTGTGGTTTTAGGGCAGTGGCTGGCGTAGGCCGAGCAACGAAGGTTCTGGTGTGAATAGTGGTTCCGGTGACGACCGGTCAATCGGTTTTGACTGTACATCGCTCTTGTCGCGTTCACGTTGTAGCCCGGCACGCTGGACCCTCCACGTCGCTCACCGAATGGAACACGCTTCGTCTTGCATTTTCGCTCGCTTGTGGGACCGCAGTTGAGAGCAAACCGACGTCCCTCCCCCTCCCCCGCCCGTATCATTTATTGTACCACCACTCCCTCCGTTTTATGCGGAGTAAATAAAAACAGAGGGAGTATACTACAGATGAGGATCCCCTGACATGGCCGAACCCATTGAGTAACTGACATGCAGGGCCAAGCAAGCATGGGGTCCGCCAGTAAGTGACCGAAAGGGAGGGTAAGGCAGGGATACCTACGTCAGAGGATCCACTTCCACTATACTACTTTGACCAAATGTTAGAGTAATAATATATGACATGCAACTTACACAAATGTTAGAGTAATAATATATGACATGCAACTTACACAAAGCATACAGGGTCTAATGCGGTTTTCGAGGCTAACTTTTATCAAATGTTAGAGTAATAATATATGACATGCAACTTACACAAAGCATACGGTCAAATTCGTATGTGAAAGGAGTTTCCAATGATATAATTTTCACATTATACATCTCATGTACTATTAATCTTGTCAATAGTCAAATTGGAAACCATCTCGAGTACAAATCTAGGAGTACGTACGAATCTAACAATATTGATTGGGCGTTGTTGAATGTTGATACCTTTTTGATCAAAGTAGATATACTTTGACTACACATAAAACTTATATGTAAACTAGAAAGGATAGGAGGGACTATATTGTACGTTCAAAAATGAAACGAACATTGAATACCCTTTATATATGATCTGTGGATGCTATGATCACCGGTTCAAAATTTTGAATCCGCCTTAGGTATCACGTGCCCCCACTCGTTGCCTCTCGATTTCATCTTGGGGTCCGGAGATCTATTGAAAGAGGACTAGGGTGGGTACATGCGAATGATACTCGACAGAATGTTCAAATCAAGCATGCGGGATGATGGACTCGACTGGAGGGCGACATGATCGATGGAGAAGAGGGTTGGAGAGGAATGAGAAATAAGCAAACGCCACATGATTTGAACGGCTCAAATAAACAATAAGTTGTCTCGCTTGGCCTACATAGTGAAAGGCCTAATGCGCAACGCGGAGCACTAACACTCGAATATGGCCGGGAAAATAGGGAAACAGACATGTGGGGCACACCCATCGGGACGACGTAGCGCAGACTAGTCCAATGTAGGATCTGGCCCACGACCTCCTCACCATCGACAACCGTTCATGTGGGTCGTTGGGGCCAACAACGGGGCGCAGCTCCAGCACCGCCTCTGGACACGACGACCGCGGTGAGCGACACGCTCATATCGTCGCTAGACATGGTTGGTTTCAGTTTGCCGAGGGTGGCGTTAGTGCTGTGGCACGACCAACGGTATGTTTGGTTTGTGCCCAAGGTTGCCCCATCAAAGCATTGGGTAGCCAAAATTTTGGTTGAGGTATTGGTTGCCCATGATTTGGCCGACATTGGCAAGAAAAATGAACTTGAGTTGGCTAGAATTCATTGGAATGCCAAAGAAATGGCAACCATCCAAACAAAGACCAATCTTTGGGTCATGACCAAATTTTGGTTGAGGTATTGGTTGCCCATGATTTGGCCGACATTGGCAAGAAAAATGAACTAGAGTTGGCTAGAGTTCATTGGCATGCCAAAAAAATGGCAACCATCCAAACAAAGACCAATCTTTTGGTCATGACCAAAATTTTGGCAAGGTGCACTTTGGCCACAATCCAAACACACCCCAACACCCGTCTCGTCGAGGATGCACAGGGCGCCACGACGCGTCCGCGGAGTGGTGTAGCGCGGCCAACTGCATCCTCTGGACCTAAGACCATGCCGGGTCGTCTTGCTTTTTCAATGACATGCAGGGATCGCATGTGAGCAAAGGGCATCTCCAACATTGCCACGACCGCAGCTGACTACCCTGGCACACCAAAACCCTCGTCCCTCGCGTCGTCGCGCGGTGCATTGACAGCCTGCG
This sequence comes from Triticum monococcum, assembly GCA_034509565.1. Taxonomy (NCBI): domain Eukaryota; kingdom Viridiplantae; phylum Streptophyta; class Magnoliopsida; order Poales; family Poaceae; genus Triticum; species Triticum monococcum. The sequence continues at coordinate 164,512,361 of CM067841.1, read as the reverse complement.
CCAGCTGCCCGCATTCATGCCGTCCGTTCGTATGTCGTCATTAAGAGGCTCGGTGCCCGCGGAACCAACTCCGGCGACTTAATGACGCACCCGGACGCTTGGCCTCACCAGAATGCGCTACTTAAAGCGGCAACACCCAACTAACCTCCACACCATAGCGCATTGTCCTCCTACCTGGAACCACATCCGCCATGACCGCAAGCGCGAACACTCTGCGGGAGAGCTTGTCTTTGGGGATGGAGCTCGAGGTCGCCGCCCTCGCTCAAGTCGCTGCACAAGCGGTGGCCACGCTGGCGGCCGACGACGGGAGCTCCGTCGGCCACGCATCCTAGTTGCCGCCGTCCAATGTCCGACACCACCGAGGTCGGGGACTCCTCCGAGGATGAGTAGGGCATGGGAGGCGGTAGGGCATGGTGTGCCAACTGGCCGGTCCGTCTCCCGTGTTATACTTTTCCTCGCCGGAGACCGCACCTTCACTTCACGGGTCTTGAACCCCGCCCCCGTACATGGAGATCACATATGGAGGACGTCGGTCGCCGCCGTAGAATAGGTTTAGGGTCGGGTTTCTTTTATTTTTTTGTCCTATAAAAGTTCAAAATGTAATGAAAATCTGCCGTGTTTGCATTAATCTCGGCCGGTGTATATGAACTTTCACAATAATATACATATTGTAGGAGTACTAGAAAGATGCCCGTGCGTTGCACGGAAGATCAAGATCTTGTGGGAGAAAAGGATGAACGAGGGAAAGCCTTATCTGCAAATGTGGAGAGGAGTGCGAGTAAATTGTCATAGTTTCCTTCCTATCCGTTAGATATAGATCGGACGGCCTATATTGCAGGATCGGACACATCTTTCTACATCTACGGGAACCTACGAAAGGGTTAACGTAAATTGCCTCTCTCTCTCCTCCCATGATTTTCATGGTGGTGGGCCCCTTCGTCCCCTAAATCTACAATCCATAGCTCACACATTTCACATTACGTTAATTACGTAACTGGGATTACGTAGGTGTAGCATTACTCGTCCTAAAAAACCCAACTAAGCCAACCTCCCAGCATACCGCGCGGGAAAAGACCCGGCCACGCCATTTTAGTCGGGATTACCGGATTACTAGTAGTAGTATCGATGGATCGCGCGAAGCAACGAATTGTTTTTTTGAGGGGGCGAAGCACCTAGTTTAAAAGGAAAAAATGTGGTACACTCACAGCACTCCTGTCGCGGTCGCATTGCACCCCACACACGTTCGGTCCTACACACGGCTCACGCAAACGGAACGCACTTCGGCTTGCCTCTTTACTGACATGTGGGACTGCACTTGGAGAAACCGACCATGCGCCAAACTCCCCCTGCCCACCGTGCGAAAATCCCCCCCCCCCACACCCAAAAATTGCCCCCAAATCCGATTCAACCGCCCTTCGGCCAACTAGCCAGTAATATTCCCCAAACCCCCCTCCCCCCTCCACTCCATTCGCTCCGCCAAAGCCGCCCTCCCCGCCGTGCCGATACGTTGGCGCCGCGGTTCAGCGATCCTCTCGCTCCCACAGTATGCTCTCGTAGATTGCCATCCTCTAGCCGCGCCGCCACCTCTAGCTACGTTCTTGTGGAGGCGCACGACGGTCAGCGCCGCCACCGCTGGCGACGTTCGTGTGGAGACGCACGGTGGTCAGCTTCTCCCACGGTACATGCATTCTAGACTGAGGCCCCGTTCATGTCAGTGTAGCGCTGAATGTTAGCTGATAGACGTTGTTAATCTCACTGTTTGCTGAAGTAGTTTACTGTCAATATGCTCTGCTTAAGAAGCTTCCTTGCTCTATTCTGCACTCAATCTGCTTAGCTGAGATGGCATGCCAAGGTCGATTAGTTGCTAAAATATCCTGCCATATATTTATTGTGACATAGATTGCCATGGTCTAGTAGCCAATCTGTTAGCTGAAATAGCTCTACACCATTTTATACTCGATCTTTGTTGCTGCGATGGCCTTCAATAGTTCGATGGCTGCGTGCTCGGCCTCATTGACTGCTGAAACAGCCTGCCATAATTTGGCACTCAAATTTGTTTGCTGAATTAGCTTTACATATATTTCTTTACTTAGATTTGCTCGTCCAAATATCTTGCCATAGCTTTAGACATCGACCTTGGTATTTTTTCTGGACTTCATAAAAAAGCATATATGTTTTTCCTATAATATCTAGTAGAAGAACTAATTTGTATGTCTAACAGATGGATAGGACTTGGATAACTTCTACTCGAAGATTCTCCGCTGCATATGTCGAGGGGGTTGAAAACTTCATGAACTTTATCAGAGCTGAGTACGGTGGTCCAAAATCAGATGTGCTCTGCCCGTGTAGCAGTTGTATGAATTCAGTTACAAGACCCAGTCAACTATGCAAAATCATCTACACTTGTATGGGATGTCGGTCACATATACTAGGTGGGTTCATCATGGTGAAGCTATGAACGGCAATGTTATTGACTACGTGGAAGCAGCATATCACCATCTTGATCTGCCTGATGCTCAGGTGGAAGAGGAGGAGGAGGTGGTGGCAGCGGAGCCAGTGAGTTTGACCAACATTGAAACAATGCTACGAAGTGCTCGTGCATTCCGTGAACTTTCACCTGTAGAAGAAAAACGGTGGGCCCGCATGTTGGAACAATGCAACATTGTTGTCACCCCAAGAAATAAGCTGTTAGTATTCTCAGCTATGGTCACCTTTCTTCAGGTGAAGACATCTGAGCGGATGACCAACAAATCATTCGATGCGATGTTGGCTGCTTTCCGCGAATCTTTCCCAGATGCCTCTGAGCTGCCATACACCTTCATGCAGTTGGAATTTTATATGATATGATCCATGTTTGTAAGAATAATTGTGTTCTGTTCCGGAAGGATTATGCCAACTTAAGTGAATGCCCGAAATGCAAATCATCAAGATGGAAAGATGGCGATGCTATGAAGAGGATTCCTCATAATGTTCTGAGACATTTTCCAATTACACCAAGATTGCAGAGGTTGTTTCATGATGCTGAAACAAGAGAGGATGTACTGTGGCATTCTAGGAACCAGGAGTACAGAGATCAGAATGTAATGAGCCATCCTTCTCATGGTAGTGAGTGGAAAAGCTTCAATGATAAACACAAAGAGTTTGCTGCTGACCCGAGAAACATTAGACTTGGCTTAGCTTTAGATGGATTTAACCCATTTGGCCACCAGAGCACCACATATAGCATGTGGCCAGTGCTTGTTATCCCTTATAACATGCCTCCAAATGTCTGCAACAAAGAATCAAACTACATGATGGCCTTGCTCATCCCAGGTCCAAAAAGTCCTGGAAAGGATTTTGATTTGTTCATGGAGCCTCTTGTGGAGGACCTTCAACAGCTATGGAAGGGTGTTCTCACTCTAGACCTATATAGCAGCCCACCAGCTGATTTCTTTCTGCGTGCTGTTATAATTTGGTGCATCCATGATTATCCGGCTTTGGGCACTATGTCAGGGCAAACGACACATGGTTATAATGCATGTGTTCACTGTGACAGGAATCCGCTGTCATACGCAATACTTAGCAATATTTGTTACATTGGACACCGCCGTTTCCTTGCCAAGGAGAAGCCGCATCCTAGAAAATACCGAAGACATGTGTTCAATGCAAAGCATGAAAACCGTGATGCGCCAAAGAGGCTCACCGCCGATGAGTTGCAAGTGGAATTAGAGAAGGTCAGTCATATTACACCAAGAAACCATCCTGGTAATGGTAGCGAGAAAAGGAAGCATGGCAGGGTAGAAGAGAGATTATTGTTTACCCGCAGGTCCACTTTGTGGGACTTGGAGTATTGGAAAGATTTAGATCTGCGGCATAATCCTGATGTGATGCACATCGAGAAAACTATATGTGACAGCATTATCGGCACACTTCTTAATATTGAAGGCAAGACGAAAGATACCTTAAAATCTAGGATTGATTTGACACACCTGGGTATCAGAAAGGATTTGCAGGTGCAAGATGAAGGTAAACCACGGGATATGGCACCAGCTGTGTACATCTTGGACAAGGTAAAAAGAAAAGAATTCTGCGAGGTCCTATCACGTGTGAGATTCCCACATGGATTTGCTTCCAACCCTGAAAGGAGAGTCAGTGAAGATGGAAACAAGGTACAAGGGTTGAAAAGTCATGACTGCCACGTCCTACTTCAAAGGGTTTTACCTGTTATCCTTAGAGGATTGGGCCACCCTGACTTATACAGAGCAGTTGCAGAGTTGGGACAACTCTTCAGGGAACTCTGCAGTAGGAATATCAGGATAGATGCTTTGGAGCGTCTTAGAGACAAGATACCAACTATCCTATGCGACCTTGAGAAGATATATCCTCCAGCCTTCTTTGATGTGATGGTGCATTTGGCTGTTCATCTACCTGATGAGGCACTACTTAGAGGTCCAATATAGTATGGCTGGATGTACCCTATTGAAAGGCGGCTAGGCACTTTCAAGGGCTATGTTAGGAACAGAGCCAGACCCGAGGGTTCCATTGTAGAGGCCTACATTGCTACAAAAGCGTTGACATTCTGCTCAAAATACATTGAAACAGCTAATCAACTTAGCAAAGAGGTGGGTGAAGACAATCTTGGGCTCAATGTTTTCGATTATTCTGTTCGAGTTACAGGGAAGAGTCGACAAGAGGACAAACCTAAAGATTTGGACAAAATGGTTTGGTATGTGTTGAATAACTGTCCTGAGATACCACCTTATATCAAGTAAGTGCAGTACTGCAGCTTATACATCGTAATCTACTAAACTTGCAACACATTCTTATATATTTAGATGTTTGATGCGATCACTATGTTGTGCAGCATCTACAAAGAGGAGTTACTGCCGCAAAATCCAAGAAACATTGACAAACTAGTTATGGAGGGATTTGTGAAATGGTTCAAGAACCATGTAAGCTTTTGAAGTGCACTGTTAGTTTTTTTAATATATTGAGTACATAAGATGATCAGCTTGTCTATTTCTAACCATAGGTTAAGAAGATGCGGGAGGATGGGCAGTTAGTTGATGATGCCCTTTACTCAATAGCAATGGGTCCTGATACTCGGGTAAGACATTATGAATCTTGCGTTGTTGGAGATGTGCGCTACAACACCCTTGCATGAGACGAAGGCAGGAAGACACAAAACAGTGCCATCATGAGCACGGATACGCATGACAAAGAGACAACTAAAATGTATGCTAACATAACAGACATTATTCAGTTGCAGTATATCTCCAGTTTCGAGGATCATCATTGTGTGGTTCTGTTGTGCTGCCGTTGGTATAACCTGCTTTCCAGGATCACAAAACCCAGAGCTGATGATTATTTCAAATCCATCAATGTCAAGGCGGCGTACCAGACCAACGAGCCTTTTATTTTGGCAAATCAAGCAACACAGATATTTTTCTTGGAAGACACATTTGCATGTAGCGATTACAGGAGAGTATTGCAAAGGTTTGAGCAGAGGAATTCATTTAATGAACTTGCACAACAAGATGATGCTTACACTGCTCCTAATGTACAAGATAACAAAGATGTTCCAAATATCTTTGAGAACCATCACGTCAATGACGCCAGCGAAAAGAAGAAGCCAACGTTCGAGGACGTTAGGACGAAGAAGAAGATGACACCGTGGGGAATTACGATTCAGACTGATACACATGGCGAAGATGTTCACGCTGCTGCTGCGGATGATGATTACATTGCTTTTGTCGTATTTGCCTGTCAGAAGATGTTTTTTTATCTACTATGTGAAATTGTGTTTGCTATGACAACTGAAACCTGATGAACATGTTGTTTAGTATTTTGCTGTGAGAACATCACTTGTTATGTATGCTGATTTGTGTTTGGTGATTGTATGACAACTAAAACATAATGACATTGTTGTTTAGTTGTACTCATATTTGGCTGTGAAACTTGAATTTGATGACAGAGTTTGCTATTGGACTGCAATTTGCTCAACGTCTTCGAATGAGAACAAAGCTGACCCAACAGGGCCTCTGCTATTTATTTATTTATTTATATGAGCAAAAGGGGATACCCCCTGATTTCTATTAATAGAAATTATTAGATGTTCACAACACTACGCCCAGCCTGCTACACAGGTTTCATTCATTACTAGTTTCAGCAAAGTGCTCATGTCGTAGCCACTGAATACATCACGAGTGCTACATACACTGCAAATAAAGAGACAATCATCCTACAGAGCACATCGATTTTGCCCATTATCTTCACAAGCTCTTTCATCTCCTCATTGTTGTCAAGGCCGTTCAGCAGCTGTTTCTTGGCCATGATCAGAGGAACTACATCTTTAACCTTCTGCTCTGCATCTTCCTCTTCTGTCGTTCCTTCAGTTACTTGTCCAACACCCCAACCTGCTGGTATTGGGATTCCTCGGCTAACCAAATAATCAGCGTAGTTGCATTCCCCCACATCAGCAACTTCCCAGAAATACAAATCACACGAATCTTCCCTTTTCTGCACGAATCAAATTGGTAGATCATCAACCAAACTATTAAAAAAATCAGCAACTGAAAGTAGCAGAACAACACTTAAACATATTATTACCCCATGATTCGGGCATTTGTAGAAGACTCGGCCAGGGTTGCGGATTGTGGTTGAGACACGACGGATGACTCTGCGTGATTTGCAGCAGTGGCACCACACCAACGGCAGCGGGTTGCGATGAGCAATCGGCTGCGGTGCGTGTGCCGGCGAGGGTGTGATGAGACCCACAGGCGATGGTACGGGTTGCGACTTGGCGCATATCTGGTTGTTGCCTGCTGAAGAGCAGGTGGACGAGCAGCTAGCGGACATGGTTGCTGCTGCCAGAGCTTCTGATGCTAGGCAGAGTAAGTAGAGAAGAGGAGAAGCGAACGTTGGATATGACAGTTTCATTACTTGCAGAGTAGCATAGCACCATATATAGTCATAGTCTAGGTTTGGATTCGAACCAGCTACAGGAGCACGTCTTTCTTTTTTCTAAAACTCGGCAATGTCTCATTACTGCTACACTAGCTTGTTCTATACACCTTCCCAAGTCTTTGATTTTCTTTCCCTTTTTTGCGAGGAAGGAAGGAGGACAAAATTGAGAGTTCCTAGGACTCGAACCTAAGACCTCTCGGTTGAAAACCAAGGGTGCTAGTCACTTATGTGGCGAGCGTTCCCTGTGAGGAGGATGGCAGACGAACACATTTTCCTCGCAGTTTTCTTCATATATATAAAAAATATGCTACTTGGTGTCCTCTTAGTCAACAAACGATTGTGCCAACCTTGACCGTTGGATTGACATTCAATTACTGTCGCGTTTCTTCAGTTTCTTCTTCCTCGAGCTGCCGAAGCCAAACGAGCGCCGGCAGGACCGCCTGCTCCCGCCTCCCACGGCTGGCTGTGATCTGCCCCGGCTCCTGTTCGTTCCCGTCCGAGGCCTCACCATCGTCCTCCGCCTTGGTTCGCTCGCCGCGGCGCCGCCCTTCGGTGTTGTCAACATGGTCAACAACCGAGAGGAATAAGGAGATGACTGTACATGGTGAGGATGACAGTAGGGACCCAGCAGCACGCGCAGTAATTTTGTTTTTTCGGGACGGAAAAGGATTGTGCGGGACCCGTGGCCCGTCTAGCCCAGGCTTTTATTTCATATGTTTAGCACATGACCAGCGCAGTTTGTTTTTTTCCTTTCTGAAAATTGCTAGGCAGCTATTTTGGTTTTTGCAGAATAACCAACGTAGGCCTACTTGCTTTTCTACGCCCTGCTGGGTCGGAAATCTTTCAAGACGAGGAGGGATGCATTTGCCCAGAAAATTGGCTATAAGTAATAATAAATGGGCTGTAAAATGAAAAAATACATCAAACAGACAATACAATGTGGGCTGTAAAATGAATAAATGGGCTCCAAAATACTATTTTCTTTCGGATTTTGATATTTTAAATTTCATTGTTTATGTGCGGGTAAAATTTCATTGAATTTAAATTAAGGTATATTTAGATTTAAAATTAATTTGAATCTGGCTAGAAATTTCGAGTTGTATGCTGTTTGGGACAGATTTGGAGGCTGACTTGTGGGTCTAGTAGGTTGACGTGTACTTTGGCTTTGTCAACTTAGTCCACAAACGATTCTAGCAGCAGTGACCGTTGGATGTTAATCCAACGGCCGTGCTGCTTCTTCAATATATGATCTTCTTGCTCCAGCCGCCCAAACCAGCTCTGGTGGGACTGCCTGCTCTCGCCTCCCGTGGTCGGCTGTGCTACCGCACAGGCCGCACCGCCCCACCCTACTTCATTGCTGGCCTGGCCATTCCTCTACTCACCCACACCTCCTGTTATTTTCCGGCGACGACAGCCGAACCAGTAAACTCTCGTACTCCCCACCGCGTGGGCAACCATTGCCGAGTCTTCGTCAGCAAAGTGTCGTTCCCTTCCTAGGCCTCGCCATCGTCCACTCCCATGGTGCTCTCGGCGCGGCCTGGTCAACTTGGTCAACGAACGACATCCATCGGCCGTGGACTGTACGCGCAAAATAATGATTCCCCCACCTGACACCTGTTACCCACCGGAAGGGCCTCTGTATTTTGCGAAAAAAACGTTCCCCCCGCTGACATGTCGGACCCACCAGCTATATCTTCGCACGCAAGGAGCTGCTTCCTTATTACGCACAAAACAATGAATACCCCCTGCTAGCTGGGACCCACCATAGTGGGAGGATGCCTTATGGGCCAACAAAGTTGACGGGGACGGAGGGCTTTGTCAACTTAGTCAATATGAATGATTCTAGCTCCAGTGACTGTACGATGTCCATCCAACGGCCGTAGTGCTTCTTCGACCTCTGGTCTTCTTGCTCCAGCCGCCCAAAGCAGCGCCGGTCATGCCGCATGCTCCTGCCTCCCGTGGCCGGCTGTGCTGCCGCGGAGGCCTCACCGCCCCTACTATTCCCACTGCTGACCAGGCCCTACGGCGACGGCAGCCTCACACCGTAGCCGGTGAACCCTCGTACTCCTCTTCGCGCGGGCTTCCACTACCGCGTCTTCCCCGGCTCCGCGTCGTCCCCTTCATAGGCCTCGCCGTCGTCCACCGCTGTGGTGCCCTCCGTGCGGCGTGGTCAACGTGGTCAAGGAACGACTTCCATCGGAAGAGTACTGTACGTGGAGAGGCTGATAGCTAGGTCCACAGCCACAGCCCAGTTTTTTTGTGACTTGCCAAGTAAGTCGCTTTGTCAGGCCTGTTGGGCTGCAAATGTTTCAAGACGAGGAGAGCTTTCATTCGGTTGGCCGAAAAAATGGCCCATCAGTAATGAGAAATGGGTTGTAAATTTTTGAAACACACCAAACCGGCAATTAGTTTGAAATATCTTTTTTTTTCATTTCAAGATTTTAAATTACATTAATTTTTATGCGTGGAGAATTTGTTGGATTTTATATTGATATACATTTATTTTTAAAATCAGTTTGAATGTGAGTCGAAATTTCGGGATTAAAAACAGTTCGGACCGCACCGAAATATGCAAAATTTTGTATAATTTTTTAACTGTGGCCACAATTTGGGCTGTAATGCTAACGAAAAGAATATGGGCTCCAAAAAAAACCTTAAGAATTAGCAAATGGGCTGAAAATTATTAGAAATAATGGCAGATGGGCTGTATGCTGTTTTCCACAGATTTGAGGCTTTCCTAAAAAAAGTTTGATGCACAAGCAGTGACTGTTGGATGTCCATCCAACGGCCGTCGTGCTTCTTCAATCTCTGCTCTTCCTGCTCCAGCCGCTCAAACAAGCGTCGGCGGGACTGCCTGCTCCCTCCTCCCCGCGGCCGGCTGTGCTGCCGCGCAGGCCTCACCGCCCCACCGTACTCCCATCGCTGGCCTAGCTATCCCTCTACTCACCCACACCTGCTGTTATTCTCCGGCGACAGCAGACGAACCAGTAAACCCTCGTACAGTCGTACTCCCCTCCGCGTGGGAAACAACTGCCGAGTCTTCCTTGCCTCCGTGTCATTCCCTTCCTAGGCCTCGCCGTCGTCCACCGCCCTGGTGCTCTCGGCGCAGCCTGGTCAACGTGGTCAATGACCGACATGCATCTGAAGTGGACTGTACGTGGAGAGGCCGACAGCTGGGTCCATGGCTGCACGCAAGGAAATGCCTCCTTATTACGCGCAAAATAATGATTCCTCCACCTGACATCAGGGACCCACCGAAAGGGCCTCTGTATTTCGTGAAAAAACGTTACCCCACTGACAGCTCGGACACACCAGCTATATCTTCGCATGCAAGGAAGTGCCTCCTTATTATGCACAAAAAAAGAATACTCCCCCTGTTAGCTGGGACCCATTATAGTGGCAGGCTGACTTGTGGGCCTACTAAGTTGACGGGGACGGAGGGCTTTGTCAACTTAGTCAATATGCACGATTCTAGCTCCAGTGACCGTACGATGTCCATGCAACGGCCGTAGTGCTTCTTCAACCTCTGGTCTTCTTGCTCCAGCCGCCCAAACCAGCGCCGGTCGTGCCTCGTGCTCCTGCCTCCCGTGGCAGGCTGCGATGCGGCGGAGGCCTCCCAGCCCCTACTACTCCCACCGCTGGCCAGGCCATCCCTCTACTCACCCACATGCCCTGTTACTCTGCAGCGACGGCAGCCTCACACCGCAGCGAACCAGTGCCCTTGTACTCCTCTACGCGTGGGCATCTACTGCCACGTCTTCCCCGGCTCCGCGTCGTCCCCTTCCTAGGCCTCGCCGTCGTCCACCGCGCTAGTGCTCTTGGCGTGGCGTGGTCAACATGGTCAAGGAACGACTTCCATCGGACGTGGACTGTACGTGGAGAGGCTGACAGCTGGGTCGACGGCCGCAGCAAGGAAGTGCCTCCTTATTATGTGCAAAATAATTATTCCTCCACCTGAGAGCGGGGACCCACCAGACGGGCCACCGTATTTCACCCCCCTGACTGCTGGGACCCACCAGCTACATCTTCGCACGCAAGGAAATGCCTGATAGTCGAGACCCACCAGGTCGAAGCGTATGTAGCGTTGTCATTCTTGTCACGAACGTGTACATACATATATACTGGTGGATGTAGAGGCGCGCACGTGTCGTAGTAGAGGCGGCCAGGGTGCAAGAAAGAAAATATGGCCACGTATGTGTACATACGGGCGGGGTCTCGAACGCCTACTCGCGCATATGTACAGCGAGGGCTCGTTGACATGGCTGGGTCGAAACGGAGAAACAGCATCGTCGTCGTGTTCATGGGGAGGCAACGGAATGCGTCGTGTTCATGGGGAGGCAACGGAATGCGTCGTGTTCATGGGGAGGCAACGGAATGCGTCGTGTTCATTGGGAGGCAACGGAACGCGTGAGAGCCAACCGGCTGGGTCGGAACGGAATGCGTGGTCGTGTTCCTCGGGAGGGCTTGGACGGAACAGGCGATGGAAACGAGGTCTGGTGTACCGCACAACGGAGGAAACGGGCCTCCTACATTCGGAACGGGGTCCTGTTGATTGGGAGGGGTCTGGGTACCACAAAACGGAGGAAACAGACCTCCTACGGTCGAAACGGGGGTCCTGTTCATCGGGAGGGGTGTGGCGTACCGCAAAACGGAGAAACAGACTTGTGTTGAAGCGCTACGATCGGAACGGGGGTCCTGTTCATCGGGAGGGGTGTGGCGTACCGCAAAACGGGACTCCACGAGATACTATTCATCTCCACCGTCGACCCCCTCCAGCCTCCACGAGCTACTGTTCATCCACCGTCGATCTCCTCCAGCCTCAACCTGCGACTGTTCATCCGCGTGCTACTCCACCAGCTACTATTCAAACAGCCCTCTCCACGGGCTCCTGTTCAACCACCCCTCCATGACCTACTATTCATCCTGCCCTCCATCGTCTACTGTTCATCCTGCCCTCCACGGGGTGGTCCTGTTCATCCAGCCCTCCACAGGGTCCTGTTCATCTAGCCCCAATCGGCTCGATCGATCGGGGTCCTGTTCATCCAGAGGCAACACCACGGGGTCCTGTTCATCCACCCCCACCGAGAACTGTTCATCCAACCCCGGCAATGCTCACTGTTCATCCAGAGGCCGCATCGATCGGCTTCAGTTAGCAGCAGTAGCGAAGGAATCGCTCGATCGGGTTCCGTTAACAGCCATCGATCAATCACTCGGGTTCAGTAACGCGTAGCCTGCAGTGCAATCGCTCGGGTTCAGTTAGAGCCCAATGCCTCGCTCGGGTTCAGTTAGAGCCAACGCCTCGCACACACGCGCGCACGTGTACGAGAGAAACGCGCATCGCTCGGCCCCCGACCTCCCACTGTAACCGGGAACTCCCCGAAATTTTCCTCGCCCTCGCTTCTACCACGGTTTTTTCTGTCATGGACGGCCCAAAGAATGTCATGCAGCTGCGTCTCTGGCCCGCCCAGGACGAAAAGCCCATTTCCTGTCATGATTTTTTGTCATAGAAGTAGGAGCCCACCACATCTATGATGATACCGGGTTTTGTCACAATTATCGTCATTGAAGTGTCATGTATGACAGAAATTTTTTTCGTTCGGCCCAAAATGTCACAGATGTGTCTTTTTTTGTAGTGATCATTACACCGGGGTGTTACAACTCTCCTCCTCTAATAGAAATTCTCATCCCGAGAATTAGGAGGTAGAAGGGAACAGGTCGGGGTATTCAACCCAGAGGTTATCTTCATCTTTAGTATGATTCGACCATTGCACCTTGAGGAACTTGGTAACCTTCGAGTGGGTTCGACGTTCAGCTTCTTTGATAATGCAGATCAGATGCTCTTTGTATGTGAGATCATCTTGCACATCAATTAGTTCCGTATCCACTTCACATTACGGATCGTTGAAGCATCGACGAAGTTGCGACACGTGGAAGACGTCATGGACGTGAGAGAACTGAGGTGGCAACTCCAATTGATAAGCCACCAGTCCACGACGGGCGATGATGTGGAAGGGACCAATGTAGTGCGGAGCTAACTTGCCCTTGACTCCAAACCGACGAGTGCCTCTCAAAGGAGTGACACACAAATAAGCTTGTTCACCAGGTTGATAAGTTGAACCCCAGTGTTTTTGGCCATAGTTGCTCTTCTGGCGGGACTGGGCCGCCATGAGATTATCCCAGACAATGCGAACCTGTTCTTCAGCTTGTTGAATAATGTCTGGACCAATGAGCATCCGTTCCCCAGTTTCTAACCAATTCAGAGGGGTTCAGCACTTACGTCCATAAAGCACTTCAAAGGGTGCCATCTTCAAGCTGGCTTGATAACTGTTGTTATAAGAGAACTCCGCATAAGGGAGAGATTCTTCCCACTTCTTACCGCAAAGAAATAACACAATCCTGAAGCATGTCTTCAAGAATTTGATTGACTCGCTCGACTTGGCCTTGGGATTGGGGATGATACGCAGTGCTCCAGGTAATATGAGTTCCCATTGCCTCTTGGAAACTATCCCAGAACTTTGAAGTGAATATACTGCCATGGTCTGAACTGATCTCCTTCGGAATGCTATGGAGTGACACAATTCGGGAGATATACAAGTTTGCTAATTGAGTAGCAGTGACAGTCTCCTTGACTGGAAGAAAGTGAGCAACCTTCGAGAATTGGTCGATGACGACAAATATAGCATCATTACCTTTCTGTGACTTCGGAAGGCCAGTGATGAGGTCCATCTGAATCTTATCCCACTTCCATTTAGGAATAAGGAGAGGTTGCAGAAGTCCAGCCGGTTTCTGACGTTCTACTTTGACACAACGACAAACGTCACATTCTTTGATATATCGAGCAATATATTGCTTCATCTTGAACCACCAATACTTCTGATGAATGTCTAAGTACATCTTGGTACTTCCCGGATGAATAGAGAGAGGGGTGTCATGTGCTTCTTTCATCACCTTCTCTGTCTTAAGCTCGAACCGGGGTACTACAATGCGATCTCTGAAGTACAAGGTTCCATCTTCACCAAGTGGGAAATCTCTTGATTTCTCTAAGGCAAGATCCTTTTTCATCACATCAACATGAGCATCTTTGGCTTGAGCAGACTTAATTGCTTTCAGAAGAGTTGGTTCCAAGACAAGGTTATTCAGAGAACCCTGTGGAGCTAGTAGAAGGTTCAGCTTGCATAGCTCTTCATAAAGGCGGGGTTGAGCTTTGTAGACCATGTGATTATTGAAATAAGACTTATGACTCAGGGCATCGACCATTACATTAGCCTTACCAGGGGTATAGGATATACCGCAATTGTAGTCAGCTATAGCTTCCATCCATCGCTGCTGACGGACGTCCAGATCTGGCTAAGTAAACAGGTACTTCGGACTCTGATGATCGGGGAAGATCTTGCAACGATTACCGAGAAGGTACTGTCGCCATAGCTTCAGTGCATAGATAACCACAGCAAGCTCAAGGTCATGAACTGGGTAGTTCTCTTCCTGAGGGCGCACTTGACGGGAGGCATAAGCAATCACTCTGCGCTCTTGCATTAGGACACAACCTAATCCTTGACGTGAAGCATCGCAATAGATGACAAAGTCCTTGTGAGAATCAGGGGGAGCAAGCACCGGGGTAGATGTCAGCTTGTCCTTGAGTACCTGGAAACTTTCCTGACACTTCTCAGTCCAATCAAACTTAATGCCCTTTGTGTTTCAGATTGGTCAGTGGCTTGGCAATCTTGGAGAAGTTCTCGACAAAGCGGCGACAATAGCTGGCTAGTCCGAGAAAGCTTCTGACTTGCTTGACAGTCTTCGGAGGGGTCCAGTCAAGAATAGCCTGAACGCGCTCCGGGTTGACGGCAATACCATCCTTGGAGATGACATGTCCAAGGTAGGTTACTTTGGGAAGCCAGAATTCACACTTGGAATACTTGGCATAAAGTTGATGTTCTCGAAGCTTCTCTAGAACAAGTCGAAGATGTTCAACATGTTCTTCTTTGTTCTTCAAATATACCAGGATATCATCTAGATAGACTACGACGAACTTGTCGAGGTAATCCATGAATATGTAGTTCACCAGACGGGAGAATGTGGCTGGAGCATTGGTCAAACCAAAAGGCATGACGGTGTACTCGTAAGAACCATAACGAGTGACGAATGCGGTTTTTGGAAATCCTCTTCACAAACACGGATCTGGTGGTAACCCAACCTCAAGTCGAGTTTAGAGAATATATATGAACCAGCCAGTTGATCATACAGATCATTGATCCGAGGAAGGGGATATTTGTTCTGAATTGTAGCTTGGTTGATAGGATGATAGTCTTGGACCAAACGATTCGTTCCATCCTTCTTCTTCACAAAGAGGGAAGGTGCTCCCCAAGCTGAGGAACTTGGACGAATGAATCCACTGCGAAGAGATTTATCGATTTCCTCCTTAAGTTCAAGGAGCTCATGAGGTGGCATCTTGTAGGGTCGCTTGGCGATAGGAACGGTGCCTGGTTTCAAATCGATGACGAACTCGACAGCCCGGACAGGGGGTATTCCTAGAAGTTCTTCTGGAAAGACATCTAGGAAGTCGTGAACAACTGGAATCTTTTCAATTCCCTCAAGAGGTGCTGTGTTCAATGCATTCAAGGCATAAAGTCGTGCTTCAGCATTTTGAACAATCTGAGCATGGTAGCTTACTATCTCATCGGAAGGATGTAGGAGATGAACGACTTTGGTGGCACAAACGATAGAGGCAGTATGTGCTTTCAACCATTCCATTCCCAGAATGAGGTCAATGTTGGAAAACTCTAGAGTAATGGGAGAAACATGAAATTCCAATCCTTCAATTTCAGTGGGGATGTCGCGACCAATCATGGTAGTTCGACACTAACCTGCAGGGGTGCGTACCACAATCGGAGTGTTCATGGGCTCGCATCGAATGTCGTGTGCATATGCAAAATTTTCTGAGATGAATGAATGCGATGCTCCTGAATCAAATAAAACAGATGCTGGTATTGAATTAACAAGGAGAGTACCCATCACATTGGCGGGCTGGTCTTGAGCTTCATTCAGATCAACATCATTAGCCTGAGCACGACCATAAGGTCTGGCATTGTTGTTATGGGGCTGATTGTTACGGCCAGTTGAAGGCAGCGCCAGCTGGTTCCTTTTCTGATTGCACTCTTTTGCAAGGTGACCTGGACGGCCACATCTGAAGCACATACCATCATTGGGATTGGTAGCAGGAGCTTGGGGTGGTACAGCTCGAAGAGACTGCCTCTACGGTGGAGGAGGCAGACGAAGTGCAACATAGGACTGTCTTGGTGCCGGTGCAGTTGGGCTGTACATGTTGTGGGGGATCCATATCCGATGTTTCTGCGCTGACGAGCCCGAAGATGAGCCAGCGTCACGGCTGTGCCTAAGGATCCCTGGTGTTCTTGAAGACCAGTCTCAACCTGAATAGCCTTGTTCACCAAGGTGGCAAAGTCGGCAAAGTCGTGAATGAGCAGTGCTAGCTTGATATCAGGGTGAAGTCCATCATGAAACTTCTCTTGCTTACGAGCATTAGTTGAAATGTCTTCTTCTGCATAACGTGCCAAGTCTAGAAATTCCCGCTGATAAGCATCTACAGTCATGTTGCCTTGGGTGAGGTTGCGGAAATCTCGCTTCTTCCTGTCCATGATTCCCTGAGGAATGAAGCGGGCACGGAAGGCAGCTTGGAAATCTGGCCAAGTGATGACCGTTCCAGTAGGCAGGGTACGCCTGTGGCTGTCCCACCATTGAGCAGCGGGACCCTTCAGAAAGAACGATGCAAAGGTGACATAGCTAGCAGGGGCCACACTAGCAGACCCCATTTCATACGTGATGTCGCGGAGCCAGTCATCAACATCAAGGGGTTGAGTTGAGCTGCGATAGATATTTGGGTTGAGGTGCAAGAAGTCCTACAGAGTTACTGGGGTTGGCAGTTGATTCATGTTCGGACGAGGAAACTGAGCCATCATTCCTTCCATGAACTGGTGGTTCAGCTCAAATTGTTGCATCATTCCAGCAAAGAATTCAGGCGGTGGTGGATTGTTGGCAGAACGGCCACGGCCAGCGGGTCTAACCATCCTGCTAACATGTAACAGGGGGTAGTTCAGCATTGAGCATTTGCAAAGACAAGGATCATTCATGATGAAAGATGCATAAAGAAAGAGGTACGATGGATACCACTTAGTAGTCAACACGATAGTGTGTGCATTACTCAAAATACTATTCTGAGGAATAACTATGGCTTATCCAGCTTTGGGGTGAATGTGGTCACGGGATCCTAATGTTAGAGTTAGTAAAACCATTTAAACCCGAATAGAAGAGAGATCAGAGTCCTTTAGTATACACAAGGAATAAAAGATCCTAATACCACCCAATGGCGATGTGGGCCCGTGAGACACACAGCCAATGTTAGTAAAAGTTTTCCAGTGACTAGACTCGACTTCGGCCAAGGAGTTGGAAAGGGGGGATCCTACATGCAGTTGGCTCTGATACCAACTTATGACGCCCTCGATTCAATCATACACTAATCATACACGCAAATGTGTACGACCAAGATCAAGGACTCACGGGAAGATATCACAACACAACTCTAGACACAAAATAAAATAATACAAGCTTTATATTACAAGCCAGGGGCCTCGAGGGCTCGAATACATAAGCTCGAATACACAAGAGTCAGCGGAAGCAAAAATATCTGAGTACAGACATAAGTTAAACAAGTCTGCCTTAAGAAGGCTACCACAAAAGCAACAACGATCGAACAAGCAAGGCCTCCTTCCTGGGAGCCTCCTAACTACTCCAAGACATCAGCAGTTGTCACGTTGTAGTAGGCACCCTCGGGGTAGTAGTAATCATCAGTGGTGTCGTCTGGCTCCTAGGATCCGTCATCTGGTCACAACAAATAGGTATGTGGGAGAAAGAGGTAGCAAAGCAACTGTGAGTACTCATCCAAAGTACTCGCAAGACTTACATCAGATCTAAACTAAGTATGCATCTGTATCAAAGGAAAAGGGTTGTATATGTGGACTAAATTGCAGAATGCCAGAAAAGAAGGGGAAAGCCTAGCCTATCGAAGACTAGCATCTTCAAGCATCTTGCAGCATATAGAAGAGTACAGATCGACATAATGTAAAGTAGTAATAGTGTTATCAACCTCGGCCAGAGATCCTTTGTTGACTCCCTGTGAGAAAGCAATCCCAGAGCCATACTATCCAGTTCTCATAACCATGTCTCATCTCAAGAATCCAGGTCTAGCTGTATCGATCGGGATACAACTCCAAGTGTCCATTACCGTAGGACAGGCTATCGATAGATGTTTTCTTCCCTGTAGGGGTGCACCAACTTACCCACCACGCTCGATTAACTCCGGCCGCACACACTTTCCTGGGTCATGCCTGGCCTCGGCCAAACAATACGCCGCAACCCGACCAAGGCTTAATAGAGAGGTCAAGCACGCTGGACTAAACCTATGCCCCTAGGGGTCTTGGGCCATCACCCCGGGGACTCCTGCACGTTGCATGGGCGGCCGGTGAGTAGACCTAGCTACCTCCTTAAAAAGGCAGGAGCTTACCAGTCCAACCCGGCGCGCGCCGCTCAATCGCATGACGTCTATTCAGCTTCGGTTGATGCATACGACACAGAACGCCCATACAATGCCCACGTGATGGTTAGTGCTATCAGGCCAGAGGCCCCTTGGATCAAATATCCAAACCGTTAGTGCGTTGGCAGTGCGGTCACGAGCAGAGACTCACGAAAGATGTGACCCCGTCGCCCCGTCTCGAGTACTTGCAGCAAGGGCTAAGAATGCCTGGCCACGCCTCGTAAGTATCTCGCGGGCACCTTCGAGGTCAACCCGACTCCACATCACTCGCTATTAAGCTCGCGCGGGTACCCCTCAGGGCCGACCCATCTTTAGTAATCTGGTTCAGTGTAAAGTCATAGTAACAATAGTAACTGTGTGTCTAACACCAAGGGGAAAACCCGAGGAATCACCCCCGATGAATTCCATTGCGATGTAATCATCAAGGTGAATGTAAGAGCATCCACCCTTGAGGTTCACACTTGAGGGGTTGCATAACAGAGCCGTATCGGAAGTGGTTAAGGAGGAAATCACCCTCGATGACCATGACCAGATAGCTACACTATAGAGATCTCATTAGGAGTGATGTATGAGGTTCCACCCTCGGCACTCGATGGTAACTCTGTAGAGTCGAGCAACAAAAGGGGAAAGTGATGTGCGGTGCCAGGGCCTGGACGTCGATCACGTTGATCGAGTCATCGAACGTAAAGCGGGGCAACTGGGACAAGGTGGGGTCACTGATGGATCACTAACCAACATGCACTAAGCAGTTTAGGATAAGCAGGTAAGGTAACAACAAGCAGGTAACAAAAATAGGCTATGCCTCCGAGTAGGATCATACAGAAATCAGTAGCAGTTCTAATGCAAGCATGAGAGGGAAAGAAATGGGCGATATCATGCTCAAGGGGGGTTTGCTTGCCTGGTCGCTCAGACGAGAAGGAGGGGTCGTCGGTCACAGGGGCATCAACATCGTCATGTGGTCTACCGAAGAGAAGAGGGGGGGAGAAACAATAAATACATAGCACACAAGTGCATAACAGGACAACAGGCAGAGCTAGACGTGTTCTAACGCGGTGCTACACGATACCGGTGAAAGGGGAAGTCAACCGGGAATGTTTTCCCGGTTCCGGACCTGTGTTAGACATAGGACCGAAGGGGGAATGTTCCATGTTCAGCATTCTAGGGGCATGTGGCACATGAAAGGACCTCGTATTCGGATTCGTCTTGTCGTTTTGAGCAACTTTCATATATAAAGTTTTTCGCTCCGAGCTACAGTTTATTTTCTATTAATTTTCAAAGATTTATACATTTTCTGAAATTATTTAAATTAACATAAATTCATTATGACGTTAGCATTGTGCGGGGATTACGTCAGCAGTCAACAGACTCGCTGACCATGGTCAAACCCGACCTATGGGTCCAGTGGGACCCATATGTCAGCCTCTGTTAGTCTAACAGTAATTTAAACTAAACAAACATGCTAATTAGAAGGGTGGGCCCCTGGTGTCAGTGACTAACTAACAATTAAAACTAATTAACATATTTATTTATATATAAAATGTTTTAAACAAGTGGGGCCCATATATCTGCCTCACTGGGCAGCCCAGTCAGCAGTAGACTGGGTCAACCCAGTCAACTGAGCCACCCGTGCCCACTGGCAGTGACTCTGGGGTGGGGCCGTCGGGCCATGGAGCTGGCCGGCGTCGGAGTTGCTCCGATGGTCTCCCGCGGCGGCGAGCTCACCGGAGATGCTCGGAAAAAGACTACGGGGCACCGTTTCGCACGGTTTTTCTTGCGTTCGACCGAGGGCACAACACCGCGTCACGTGGTGTGGTCGGCTGGGCTTGCGGCTGGCCACAACTGCGCGGTGATGAGTGGAGGCGGCGGTGGGGTTCGGGCATGGATGGGGATCGCACTACAGGGCACAGGGAGAGGTGCAGCTAGGCGCGTTCGACGCGGCACGGCGTCGCGCGTGTGACGGCTCTACCAGTTGGACTCGGGGATGGCCGCAACGTCGCCGGCGGCGAGAGTGGCGGACGCCTTTGTTCGGCCGTGGTTGAAGACGAAGCTAGAGGATTCAGCTAGCGGCGCAGTGGGACGCGTTCGAACCGCGGGGATACGCTGAGCACGTTCTCGCGCTCGGACGGCCATGGCATCGACGAAAGCGACGACGATGAGGGGCACGGTGGAGCTGAGCTCGGCCGTCCATGGCGGCGATGTTACGCGCAACAGAACGAGGAGGGGCAGGGCATGACGTGTGGTGCTCACCGTGCGGGCGCAAGGAGGCCCCGTGAGTGAACGGGAGCGCAGAGGGGGGTGGCTGGAGTCCACGGAGATCGCCGGTGACAGAGGCGGAAGGGGGCGAGGTCATGCGACATCAGCGGTGCTTCCCAGCTCCACCTGAGGGCACCAGATGACGGAGTCGACCCCGGCGCAGCTTGACGACAAGACGGCGGAGCGAGGCGGTGGCTGTGGCCGCGGTGACGATGGAGAACGGTGGCGACCGCGTCGGTCTCGTATCCAAAACGAAGCAGAGGGAGAGGTGGATCTGGGGGAGGAGAGGTGCAAGTGGGTGGGGGGAGAAGGGATCGAGGCGACAGGGAGGGAGGGGATCCTTATCCCCTCTTCGGCGAGGCGCGTGGCGACGAGCGGGTTCGGCGGCGACCGCTCACGCGGTTCGGTCGAACAGGAGAAAGGGGAAGACGGCAGGGGAGGGGGAGTGGGCCGGCTGGCGTGGGCCGGTGGCAAGCTGAGCCGTTTGGCCCAGTGGGGCAGGGGCTTTCTCTCTCTTCCCTCTGCTTTCCTTTTCTTTTCTTTTTATTGATTTATTCCTATTTTGCAAATTGCTTAGCCACCATTAGAGTTTTGTAAAATATGTGACTTAGCACAACAATTATAGTGTAATATTTACCACTGCAAAAAAATGGTTTGGAGACAAAATGATTTCATTTGAATTTTTAATAAATGATATGGCACTTTAAATTTATGTTCTGATGTTGTTTCATGTTGTTTGAGTCACATGATGAATATAGGTGATGTTGTTTTTCTGAAGATAATTAGTTATGAATTATTTGGCACATGATGAACATTTTAGTTTTCATGTTTGAGCAATTTTGAATTTCACTCAGAATTTGAAATTGAAATCAACTGGAATTTGAATTGAGAAAGAACCAAGGATGATCAAAAACTTGTTTAGCAAAATGATTAACTTAACCCCAGAGGTTACTGTAGCATCATTACCCCGGGGTGTTACATATAGGCGAAAGAAGTAGGTCGACGGAGCCATGAGGGCCCCACGGGGGTGGGGGTGCGCTAACCCCCCTGGGCGCGCCCTCCTACCTCGTGGCCACCTTGTTTCTTCCTTGACGTCCACCCCAAGTCTCCTGGATTGCGTTTGTTCCAAAAATAACTCTCTCGAAGGTTTCGTTCTGTTTGATATTCCTTTTCCGCGAAACACTGAAATAGGCAAAAAAGTAGCAATTTGCACTAGGCCTTTGGTTAGTAGGTCAGTCCCAAAAATAATATAAAAAGGTATATTAAAGCCCATTAAACATTCAAAATAGATAATATAATAGCATGGAACAATAAAAAATTAAAGATACGTTGGAGACGTATCAAGCATCCCCAAGCTTAATTCCTGCTCGTCCTCGAGTAGGTAAATGATAAAAACAAAATTTTTGATGTGGAATGCTACCTAGCATAATTCTCAATGTAATTTTCTTTATTGTGGCATGAATGTTCAGATCCGAAAGATTCAATACAAAAGTTTAATATTGACATAAAAACAATAATACTTCAAGCATACTAACAAATCAATCATGTCTTCTCAAAATAACATGTCCAAAGAAAGTTATCCCTACAAAATCATATAGTCTGGCCATGCTCTATCTTCATCACACAAAGTATTTAATCATGCACAACCCCAATGACAAGCCAAGCAATTGTTTCATACTTTTGACGTTCTCAAACTTTTTCAATCTTCACGCAATACATGAGCGTGAGCCATGTATATAGCACTATAGGTGGAATAGAATGGTGGTTGTGGAGAAGACAAAAAGGAGAAGATAATCTCACATCAACTAGGCGTATCAATGGGCTATGGAGATGCCCATCAATAGATATCAATGTGCGTGAGTAGGGATTGCCATGCAACGGATGCACTAGAGCTATAAGTGTATGAAAGCTCAACAAAAGAAACTAAGTGGGTGTGCATCCGACTCGCTTGCTCATGAAGACTTAGGGCATTTTGAGGAAGCCCATCATTGGAATATACAAGCCAAGTTCTATAATGTAAAATTCTCACTAGTATATGAAAGTGACAACATAGGAGACTCTCTATCATGAAGATCATCATGCTACTTTGAAGCACAAGTGTGGTAAAAGGATAGTAACATTGTCCCTTCTCTCTTTTTCTCTCATTTTTTATTTGGGCCCTTTCCTCTCTTTTTATGGCCTCTTTTTTCTTTTATCTTTTTTTTCTTTTCGTCCGGAGTCTCATCCCGACTTGTGGGGGATTCATAGTCTCCATCATCCTTTCCTCACTTGGGACAATGCTCTAATAATGATGATCATCTATGAATCTATGTGAATGACTCCGGAGGTGTACTGGGATATGCAATGAATCAAGAGTGACATGTATGAAAGAATTATAAAGGTGGCTTTCCCACAAATACGATGTCAACTACATGATCATGCAAAGCAAGATGACAATGATGTAACATGTCATAACAAACGGAATGGTGGTAAGTTGCATGGCAATATATCTCGGAATGGCTATGGAAATGCCATAATAGGTAGGTATGGTGGCTGTTTCGAGGAAGGTATATGGTGGCTGTATGGCACCGGCAAAAGTTGCGCAGTACTAGAGAGCCTAGCAATGGTGGAAGGGTGAGAGTGCGTAAAATCCATGGACTCAACATTAGTCATAAAGAACTCCCATACTTATTGCCAAAATCTATTTGTTATCGAAACAAAGTACTACACGCATGCTACTAGGGGTATAGATGGGTAGGAAAATACCATCGCTCGTCCCCGACCGCCACTCATAAGGAAGACAATCAATAAATAAATCATGCTTCGACTTCATCACATAATGGTTCACCATACGTGCATGCTATGGGAATCACAAACTTTAGAACAAGTATTTCTCGAATTCACAACTACTCAACTAGCATGACTTAATATCACCATCTTCATATCTCAAAACAATCATCAAGTATCAAACTTCTCATAGTATTCAATGCACTTTTTATGAAAGTTTTTATTATACCCATCTTGGATGCCTATCATATTAGGACTAATTTTATAGCCAAAGAAAATTACCGTGCTGTTCTAAAAGACTATCAAAATAATATAAGTGAAGCATGAGAGATCAATAATTTCTATAAAATAAAACCAGCACCGTGCTCTTAAAGATATAAGTCAAGCACTAGAGCAAAATTATCTAGCTCAAAAGATATAAGTGAAGCACATAGAGTATTCTAATAAATTCTGATTTATGTGTGTCTCTACAAAATATGTGTACAGCAAGGTTGATTGTGGTAAACTAAAAAGCAAAGACTCAAATCATACAAGACGCTCCAAGCAAAACACATATCATTTGGTGAATAAAAATATAACCTCAAGTAGAGTTACCGATGAACGAAGACGAAAGAGGGGATGCCTTCCGGGGCATCCCCAAGCTTAGGCTTTTGGTTGCCCTTAAATTTTACCTTGGGGTGCCTTGGGAATTCCCAAGCTTAGGCTCTTGCCACACCTTATTCCAAAATCCATCAAATCTTTACCCAAAACATGAAAACTTCACAACACAAAACTCAACAGAAAATCTCATGAGCTCCGTTAGTATAAGAAAACAAACCACCACTTCAAGGTACTGTAATGAACTCATTATTTATTTATATTGGTGTTAAACCTACTGTATTACAACTTCTATATGGTTCATACCCCCCGATTTTAGCCATAGATTCATCAAAATAAGCAAACAACACACGAAAAACAGAATTTGTCAAAAACAGAACAGTCTGTAGTAATCTGTAGGTTTCGAGTACTTATGTAACCCCAAAAATTCTGAAATAAATTGTTGGACGTGAGTAATTTGTCTACTAATCATATTAAAAAATAATCAACCTAATAACACTCTCCAGTAAAAAATGGCAGCAAATCTCGTGAGCACTAAAGTTTCTGTTTTTTACAGCAAGATCGCAAAGACTTCCCCCAAGTCTTCCGAAAGGTTCTAATTGGCACAAACACTAATTAAAAACATAAAACCACATCTAAACAGAAGCTAGTGTTGGGGAACATAGTAATTTCAAAAAATTTCCTATGCACATGCAAGATCATGGTGATGCATAGCAACGAGAGGGGAGAGTGTTGCCCACGTACCCTCGTAGACCGAAAGCGGAAGCGTTAGCACAATGCGGTTGATGTAGTCGTACGTCTTCACGATCCGACTGATCAAGTACCGAACATACGGCACCTCCGAGTTCAGCGCACGTTCAGCTCGATGACATCCCTTGAACTCCGATCCAGCCGAGTGTTGAGGGAGAGTTTCATCAGCACGACGGCGTGGTGACGATGATGATGTTCTACCGACACAGGGCTTCGCCTAAGCACCGCTACAGTATTATCGAGGTGGACTATGGTGGAGGGGGGCACCACACACGGCTAAAAGATCAAACGATCAATTGTTGTGTCTATGGGGTGCCCCCTGCCCCCGTATATAAAGGAGCAAGGGGGAGGTGCGGCCGGCTAGGAGGAGGCGCGCCACGAGGAGTCCTACTCCTACCGGGAGTAGGACTCCCTCCCTTTTCCTTGTTGGATTAGGAAAAGAGGGGAAAGAGGTGGAGGAGAAGAAGGAAAGGGGGGGGCGCCGCCCACCTCTCCTTGTCCTATTAGGACTAGGGGGGAGGGGGTACGGCCCTTGCCCTGGCCGCCTCTCCTCTTCTCCACTAAGGCCCACTATGGCCCATTAACCCCCCGGGGGGTTCTGGTAACCCCTCCGGTACTCCGGTAAAATCCCGATTTCACCCAGAACACTTCCGATATCCAAATATAGGCTTCCAATATATCAATCTTCATGTCTCGACCATTTTGAAACTCCTCGTCATGTTCATGATCATATACGGGACTCCGAATAACCTTCGGTAAATCAAAACATATAAACTCATAATATAACTGTCATCGAAACGTTAAGCGTGCGGACCATACGGGTTCGAGAATTATGTCGACATGACCGAGACACGTCTCCGGTCAATAACCAATAGCGGAACCTGGATGCTCATATTGGCTCCCACATATTCTACGAAGATCTTTATCGGTCAAACCGCATAACAACATATGTTGTTCCCTTTGCCATCGGTATGTTACTTGCCCGAGATTCGATAGCCGACATCTCAATACCTAGTTCAATCTTGTTACCAGCAAGTCTTTTTACTCATTCTGTAATACATGATCCTGCAACTAACTCATTAGTTGCAATGCTTGCAAGGCTTAAGTAATGTGTATTACCGAGAGGGCCCAGAGATACCTCTCCGACAATCGGAGTGACAAATCCTAATCTCGAAATACGTCAACCCAACAAGTACCTTCAGAGACACCTTTAGAGCACCTTTATAATCACCCAGTTACGTTGTGACGTTTGGTAGCACACAAAGTGTTCCTCCGGTAAACAGGAGTTGCATAATCTCATAGTCATAGGAACATGTATAAGTCATGAAGAAAGCAATAGCAACAAACTAAATGATCAAGTGCTAAGCTAACGGAATGGGTCAAGTCAATCACATCATTCTCCTAATGATGTGATCCCGTTAATCAAATAACAACTCATGTCTATGGTTAGGAAACATAACCATCTTTGATCAACGAGCTAGTCAAGTAGAGGCATACTAGTGACACTCTGTTTGTCTATGTATTCACACATGTATTATGTTTCCGGTTAATACAATTCTAGCATGAATAATAAACATTTATCATGATATAAGGAAATAAATAATAACTTTATTATTGCCTCTAGGGCATATTTCCTTCAGTCTCCCACTTGCACTCGAGTCAATAATCTAGTTCATATCGCCATGTGATTTAATACCAATAGTTCACATCACCATGTGATTAACACTCATAGTTCACATCGACATGTGACCAACACCCAAATTGTTTACTAGAGTCAACAATCTAGTTCACATCGCTATGTGGTTAACACCCAAAGATTACTAAGGTGTGATCATGTTTTGCTTGTGAGAGAAGTTTGGTCTACGGGTCTGCCACATTCAGATCCGTATGTATTTTGCAAAGTTCTATGTCAACAATGCTCTGCACGGAGCTACTCTAGCTAATTGCTCCCACTTTCAATATGTATCTAGATCGAGACTTAGAGTCATCCAGATCGGTGTCAAAGTTTGCATCGATGTAACCCTTTATGACGAACCTTTTGTCACCTCCATAATCGAGAAACTTATCCTTATTCCACTAAGGATAATTTTGACCGCTGTCCAGTGATCTACTCCTAGATCACTATTGTACTCCATTGCCAAAAACAGTGTAGGATATACAATAGATCTGATACACAACATGGCATATTTTATAGAACCTATGGCCAAGGCATAGGGAATGACTTTCATTCTATTTCTATCTTCTGCCGTGGTCGGGCTTTGAGTCTTACTCAGTTTCACACCTTGTAACACAGGCAAGAACTCTTCTTTGACTGTTCCATTTTGAACTACTTCAAAATCTTGTCAAGGTATGTACTCATTGACAAACTTATCAAGCGTCTTGATCTATCTCTATAGATCTAGATGCTCAATATGTAAGCAGCTTCACCGAGGTCTTTCTTTGAAAAACTCCTTTCAAACACTCCTTTATGCTTTGCAGAATAATTCTACATTATCTCTGATCAACAATATGTCATTCACATATACTTACCAGAAATGATGTAGTGCTCCCACTCACTTTCTTGTAAATACAGGCTTCACCACAAGTCTGTATAAAACTATATGCTTTGATCAACTCATCAAAGCGTATATTCAAACTCTGAGATGCTTGCACCAGTCCATAGATGGATCGCTGGAGCTTGCACATTTTGTTAGCACCTGTAGGATCGACAGAACCTTCTGGTTGCATCATATACAACTCTTTCTTTAATAAATCCTTTAAGGAATGCAATTTTGTTTATCCATTACCAGATTTCATAAAATGCAGCAATTTGCTAACATGATTCGGACAGACTTAAGCATCACTACGAGTGAGAAAATCTCATCATAGTCAAAACTTTGAACTTTGTCAAAAACCTTTTTTCGACAAGTCTAGCTTTGTAGATAGTAACACTACTATCAGCGTCCGTCTTCCTCTTGAAGATCCATTTATTTTCTATGGCTTGCCGATCATCGGGAAAGTCAACCAAAGTCCACACTTTGTTCTCATACATGGATCCCATCTCAGATTTCATTGCCTCAAGCCATTTCGCGGAATCTAGGCTCATCATCGCTTCCTCATAGTTTGTAGGTTCGTCATGGTCTAGCAACATGACCTCCAGAACAGGATTACCGTACCACTCTGGTGCGGATCTCACTCTGGTTGACCTACGAGGTTCGGTAGTACCTTGATCTGAAGTTACATGATCATCATCATTAGCTTCCTCACTAATTGGTGTAGGAGTCACAGAAACAGATTTCTGTGATGAACTACTTTCCAATAAGGGAGTAGGTACAGTTACCTTATCAAATTCTACTTTCCTCCCACTCACTTCTTTCGAGAGAAACTCCTTCTCTAGAAAGGATCCATTCTTAGCAACAAATATCTTGCCTTCGGATCTATGATAGAAGGTGTACCCAACAGTTACTTCTTGGTATCCTATGAAGACACACTTCTCTGACTTGGGTTTGAGCTTATCAAGATGAAACCTTTTCACATAAGCATCGCAACCCCAAACTTTAAGAAAGGACAGCTTAGGTTTCTTGCCAAACCATAGTTCATACGGTGTCGTCTCAACATACTTAGATGGTGCCCTATTTAACATGAATGTAGCTGTCTCTAATGCATAACCCCAAAATGATAGTGGTAAGTCGGTAAGAGACATCATAGATTGCACCTATATAATAAAGTACGGTTACGACGTTCGGACACACCATTACGCTGTGGTGTTCCAGGTGGCATGAGTTTTTGTGAAACTATTCCACATTGTTTTAATTGAAGGCCAAACTCGTAACTCAAATATTCGCCTCTGCGATCAGATTGTAGAAACTTTATTTTCTTCTTACAATGATTTTCCACTTCACTCTGAAATTCTTTGAACTTTTCAAATGTTTCAGACTTATGTTTCTTCAAGTAGATATACCCATATCTGCTCAAATCATCTGTGAAGGTCAGAAAATAACGATACCCGCCGCGAGCCTCAACATTCATCGGATCGCATACATCAGTATGTATTATTTCCAATAAGTCAGTTACTCGCTCCATTGTACCGGAGAACGGAGACTTTAGTCATCTTGCCTATAAGGCATGGTTCTCAAGCATCAAGTGATTCATAATCAAGTGATTCCAAAATTCCATCAGCATGGAGTTTCTTCATGCGCTTTACACCAATATGATATAAACGGCAATGCCACAAATAGTTACACTATCATTATTAACTTTGCATCTTTTTGGCTTCAATATTATGAATATGTGTATCACTACGATCAAGATCCAACGAACCCTTTTCATTGGGTGCATAACCTTAGAAGGTTTTATTCATGTAAATAGAATAACAATTATTCTCTAACTTAAATGAATAACCGTATTGCAATAAACATGATCAAATCATATTCATGCTCAATGCAAACACCAAATAACACTTATTTAGGTTCAACACTAATCCCGAAAGTGTAGGGAGTGTGCGATGATGATCATATCAATCTTGGAACCACTTCCAACACACATCGTCACTTCACCCTTAACTAGTCTCTTTTCATTCTGCAACTCCTGTTTTGAGTTACTACTCTTAGCAACTGAACCAGTATCAAATACCGAGGGGTTGCTATAAACACTAGTAAAGTACACATCAATAACATGTATATCAAATGTAGCATTTGTTCACTTTGCCATCCTTCTTATCCGCCAAATACTTGGGGCTATTCCGCTTCCAGTGACCAGTCCCTTTGCAGTAGAAGCACTTAGTCTCAGGCTTAGGTCCAGACTTGGGTTTCTTCACTTGAGCGGCAACTTGCTTGCCATTCTTCTTGAAGTTCCCTTTCTTTACCTTTGCCCTTTTCTTGAAACTAGTGGTCTTGTTGATCATCAACACTTGATGATCTTTCTTGATTTCTACCTTCATCGATTTCATTATCATGAAAAGCTCGGGAATCATTTTCGTCATCCCCTGCATACTATAGTTCATCACGAAGTTCTACTAACTTGGTGATGGTGACTAGAGAATTCTGTCAATCACTATTTTATCTGGAAGATTAACTCCCACTTGATTCAAGTGATTGTAGTGCCCAGACAATCTGAGCACATGCTCACTGCTTGAGCTATTCTCCTCCATCTTTTAGCTATAGAACTTGTTGGAGATTTCATATCTCCCAACTCGGGTATTTGCTTGAAATATTAACTTCAACTCCTGGAACATCTCATATGGTCCATGACGTTCAAAACTTCTTTGAAGTCCCGATTCTAAGCCGTTAAGCATGGTGCACTAAACTATCAAGTAGTCATCATATTGAGCTAGCCAAACGTTCATAACGTCTGCATCTACTCCTGCAATAGGTCTGTCACCTAGCGGTGCATCAAGGACATAATTCTTTTATGCAGCAATGAGGATAATCCTCAGATCACGGATCCAATCCGCATCATTGCTACTAATATTTTTCAACATAGTTTTTCTCTAGGAACATATCAAAATAAAACAGAGGAGCTAAATGCGAGCTATTGATCTACAACATAGATATGCTAATACTACCAGGACTAAGTTCATGATAAATTAAAGTTCAATTAATCATATTACTTAAGAACTCCCACTTAGATAGACATCCCTCTAATCATCTAAGTGATCACGTGATCCAAATCAACAAAACCATAACCGATCATCATGTGAAATGGAGTAGTTTTCAATGGTGAACATCACTATGTTGATCATAACTACTATATGATTCACGCTCGACCTCTCGTTCTCAGTGTTCCGAGGCCATATCTGCATATGCTAGGCTCATCAAGTTTAACCTGAGTATTCTGCATGTGCAAAACAGGCTTGCACCCATTGTAGATGGACATAGAGCTTATCACACCCGATCATCATGTGGTGTCTGCGCACAACGAACTTTGGCAATGGTGCATACTCGGGGAGAACACTTTTATCTTGAAATTTAGTGAGAGATCATCTTATAATGCTACCATCAATCAAAGCAAGATAAGATGCATAAAAGATAAACATCACATGTAATCAATATAAGTGATATGATATGGCCATCATCATCTTATGCTTGTGATCTCCATCTCCGAAGCACCATCATGATCACCATCGTCACCGGCGCGACACCTTGGTCTCCATCGTAACATCGTTGTCGTCTCGCCAATCTTATTCTTCTACGACTATCGCTACCGCTTAGTGATAAAGTAAAGAATTACATGGCGATTGCATTGCATAAAATAAAGCGACAGCCATATGGCTCCTGCCAGTTGCCGATAACTTGGTTACAAAACATGATCATCCCATACAATAAAATTTAGCATCATGTCTTGACCATATCACATCACAACATGCCCTGCAAAAACAAGTTAGACGTCATCTACTTTGTTGTTGCAAGTTTTACGTGGCTGCTATTGGGCTTAGCAAGAACCGTTCTTACCTACGCATCAAAACCACAACGATAGTTTGTCAAGTTGGTCCTGTTTTAACCATCACAAGGACCGGGCGTAGCCACACTCGGTTCAACTAAAGTTGGAGAAACTGACACCCGCCAGCCACCTGTGTGCAAAGCACGTCGGTAGAACCAGTCTCGCGTAGTAATGTCGGTCCGGGCCACTTCATCCAACAATACCGCCGAACCAATGTATGACATGCTGGTAAGCAATATGAATTATATCGCCGACAACTCACTTTGTGTTCTACTCGTGCATATGACATCTACGCATAAAACCTGGCTCGGATGCCACTGTTGGGGAACGTAGTAATGTCAAAAAAATTCCTACACACACGCAAGATCATGGTGATGCATAGCAACGAGAGGGGAGAGTGTTGTCCACGTACCCTCGTAGACCGAAAGTGGAAGCGTTAGCACAACGCGGTTGATGTAGTCGTACGTCTTCATGATCTGACCGATCAAGTGCCGAACGTACGACACCTCTGAGTTCAGCACATGTTCAGCCCGATGACGTCCCTCGAACTCTGATCCAGCCGAGTGTTGAGGGAGAGTTTCGTCAGCACGATGGTGTGGTGACGATGATGATGTTCTACCGACGCAGGGCTTCGCCTAAGCACCGCTACAGTATTATCGAGGTGGACTATGGTGGAGGGGGGCACCGCACACGGCTAAAAGATCAAACGATCAATTGTTGTGTCTATGGGGTGCCCCCCTATCGTCGTATATAAAGGTGCAAGGGGGGAGGTGTGGCCGGCCAGGAGGAGGTGCGCCAGGAGGAGTCCTACTCCTATCGGGAGTAGGACTCCCTCCCTTTTCCTTGTTGGATTAGGAGAAGAGGGGCAAGAGGTGGAGGAGAAGAAGGAAAGGGGGGCGCCGCCCCCCTCTCCTTGTCCTATTCATACTAGGGGGGAGGGGCGCGTGGCCCTTGCCCTGACCGCCTCTCCTCTTCTCCACTAAGGCCCATAATGGCCCATTAACCCCCCCCCCCCCGGGGTTCCGGTACTCCGGTAAAATCCTGATTTCACTCGGAACACTTCTGATATCCAAATATAGGCTTCCAATATATCAATCTTCATGTTTCGACCATTTCGAGACTCCTTGTCATGGCCGTGATCATATCTGGGACTCCGCAAAACCTTCGGTACATCAAAACATATAAACTCATAATATACCTGTCATCAAAACATTAAGCGTGCGGACCCTACGGGTTCGAGAACTATGTAGACATGACTGAGACACGTCTCTGGTCAATAACCAATAGCGGAACCTGGATGCTCATATTTGCTCCCACATATTCTACGAAGATCTTTATCGGTCAGACCGCATAACAACATACGTTGCTCCTTTTGTCATCGGTATGTTACTTGCCCGAGATTCGATCGTCGGTATCTCAATACCTAGTTCAATCTCGTTACTGGTAAGTCTCTTTACTCGTTTCGTAACACATCATCCCGCAACTAACTCATTAGTTGCAATGCTTGCAAAGCTTAAGTGATGTGCATTACCGAGAGGGCCCAGAGATACCTCTCCGACAATCGGAGTGACAAATCCTAACCTCGAAATACACCAACCCAACAAGTACCTTCGGAGACACCTGTAGAGCACCTTTATAATCACCCAATTACGTTGTGACGTTTGGTGGCACACAAAGTGTTCCTCCGGTAAACAGGAGTTGCATAATCTCATAGTCATAGGAACATGTATAAGTCATGAAGAAAGCAATAGCAACAAACTAAACGATCGAGTGCTATGCTAACGGAATGGGTCAAGTCAATCACATCATTCTCCTAATGATGTGATCCCGTTAATCAAATGAAAACTCATGTCTATGGTTAGGAAACATAACCATCTTTGATCAACGAGCTAGTCAAGTAGAGGCATACTAGTGACACTCTGTTTGTCTATGTATTCACACATGTATTATGTTTCCGGTTAATACAATTCTAGCATGAATAATAAACATTTATCATGATATAAGGAAATAAATAATAACTTTATTATTGCCTCTAGGGCATATTTCCTTCAGCTAGATGATTTATTTATTACTAAACATGAATAAAAAGTAAAGAACAAAAATGAAATTGGGTTGCCTCCCAACAACCCCTATCGTTTAACGCCCATAGCTAGGCATCTAAATTTTTAATGATGCTCACAAGAAAGATAGCATTTGAAACACGAAGGCAGCATCATGAAGCATATGAAAATCACATCTAAGTCTATTCATAGGCATATTATAGGCAAACAAATTATTATATTAAGCAAAAACTAGCATATGCAAGGAAGCGGAAAGAAACAATAGCAATCTCAACATAACGGGAGGTAATTTAGTAACATGAAAAATTCTACAATCATATTTTCCTCTCTCATAATAATTACATGTGGGATCATAAGCAAATTCAACAAAATAGCTATCACATAAAATATTCTCAACACAATCCACATGCATGTAAAGTTGACCCTCTTACAGAATTGTGGGATTAACATTAACTAAAGTCATGACCTCTCCAAACCCACTTTTGTCGAAAATTGCATAAGACTGAACATTCTCCAAATACGTGGGATCTAAAGTTGACACTCTTCCAAACCCACTTTCAATATTGGAAACATTATTATCAATCTTACATTCATCATGGGGCTTAAATAAATTTTCAAGATCATAAGAAGAGTCACCCCAATCATGATCATTGCAACAAGTAGAGAACATAGCAAAACTAGCATCCCCAAGCTTAGGGTTTTGCATATTATTAGCACAATTTACATCAATAGAATTTATAATAACGTCATTGCAATTATGCTTTCTATTCAAAGATCTATCTGAATCACTTTATAAAGCACTTCAACACAATATTCAGATTCATAGATTTCAAGCAAAACTCCATAAAGATAATCTAGTACACTCAACTCACTAGTAATTGGTTCATCATAATTGGATCTCTTAAAAAGATTAGCAAGAGGATGAGGATCCATAATAATAGATATTTAGCAAGCAAAGATGCAAGCTAATAGAAGGCACATGGTAACACGAGCAAATAGAAGGACGAATGGAAGGTGGCGAATAAAACGGCAAAGGTGAAGTGGGGGGGAGAGGAAAACGAGGAGCGAATGGCAAATAATGTAATGCGATGGATAAGAGTTTGTGATGGGCACTTGGTATGTCTTTACTTGAGCGTAGATCTTCCCGGCAACGGTGCCAGAAATGGCTAGTTGCTGGGAGATCAAATCTTGACTTAACATGGTGCAACCTCCCCGGCAACGGCGCCAGAAATCCTTCTTGATACCTCTTGAGCATGCATTGGTTTTCCCTTGAAGAGGAAAGGGTGATGCAACGAAGTAGCGTAAGTATTTCCCCTCAGTTTTTAAGAACCAAGGTACCAATCTAGTAGGAGGTAACACACAAGTCCCAAGTACCTGCACAAACAAACAAGAACCTCGCAACCAACGCGATAAAGGGGTTGTCAATCCCTTCACAGTCACTTATGAAAGTGAGATCTGATAAAGATAATAAGATAAATATTTTTGTTTTTTTTATTGTATAGATTGGAAAATAAAGATTTCAAAATAAACAATGGTAGAAATAGCAAGTAGATAGGAAAATAATATAATGTAAAATAGACCCGGGCCATAGGTTTCACTAGTGGCTTCTCTCATGATAGCAAATTCTATGGTGGGTAAACAAATTGCTCTCGAGCAATTAATAGAAAAGTGCATAGTTATGAGAATATCTAGGCATGATCATGTATATAGGCATCACGTCCGCGACAAGCAGACCGAAAAGATTCTGCATCTACTACTATTACTCCACACATCGACCGCTATCCAGCATGCATCTAGAGTATTAAGTTCATAAGAACAGAGTAACGCATTAGGCAAGATGACATGATGTAGAGGGATAAACTCAAGCAATATGATATAAACCTGTCGGATTTCGGGTTCCGGCAGACCCTTAAGGTTCGAACACTGGGGTGCGCGCGGAGATTACGTCTTCTACCTCTCCGTCTTGCAAAGATCTAGACTACTGAAAGAACTGCACAAGAGACACAAGGTTTATACTGGTTCGGGCCACCGTTGTGGTGTAATACCCTACTCCAGTGTGTGGTGGGTGGATTGCCTCTTGGGGCTGATGATGATGAACAATACAAGGGAGAACAGCCTCGCGAGGGTCTGTTCTTGGCTGGGGTGATGAACTGCTGGGAGGAGTTCACCCACCTTTCTCTTTCTCTCTCTCCCTCTCTCTAGCTGCCTTACTCTTACTTGGTGGCCAACCAACTTTCAACCCCCTTGCTCTGTGGGCGGCTGGTCCTATTTATAGAGGCGCTGGTCCTCTTCCCAAATATCGAGCAGGAAGGGAGCCAACAATGGCGGGCTAATTTGAAGGGGGGACAGCAAGTATCAACTATCCTGACAAAAGCAGTCTTCGCCTGCGCAAAGCTCTGGTGATGACGCCGTCTTGGGCTCCACGGTGACCTCCGTCTCGTAGTCCTCCTGGTCTTGGTCTTGTTGCACCGAAATGGCAACCTTTGCCTGATGCTTCGGTACTCCACGCCTGCGCTTGCCCCCTTTGCACCAAAGAGGAAAGGTGGACGCTGCGCGGGCTGGTACCCGCCTGGCGCCCTGAGTCGTCATGGCTTGCGTCACGCGCACCTCGCGAGGTACCCCGCCTTGATCTCTCCGCCTCCTCGCGAGCCAGCCTGATGAGGCCGTGCCTGAGGAAGCTCCGTGTCGTCCGCCCCACGAGGCTTGGCCCCTCGCGAGGGTCTTGAGTCTTGTGTTGATGAAGATGGGCCGTGCTGGGCCCCCTTTGAGCCACGTCGCAGGCCGCAGGCAGGCAAGTCTGGGGACCCACGTTCCTAGAGCGCCGACAGTAGCCCCCGGGCCCAAGGCGCACCCGGACTTGGCCATGCTGAGAGGCGAAAGGGCAAGGGCGAAGCGCCGCGGGCCCTAACAGCCTGCGGCCTTGGGCGCCGTGTGGTGGTTGATTGGATGCAAGTGCTCCAGCAACCGCGCAGGTTGATAAAGGAGCGGCATCTGCCCAGACTTTGCCTTTTGCTTTCTCCGGTTGCTGCTCAGATCCCCTTTCTTGCGCCTCCCCTTTCTTCCTCCAAATTTCCAGATCTACTCCGGCTGCGTGACCTAGGAAGCCATGGCGCCTCGTCAGTCTCCGGCTGAAGCTTGGTACTCACCTGCTCTGGACTTGCCGAACGTGTCCAAGGCGGGCCTTGCCCAACTGCGCCAGATGGCGGAGGCGCATGGCATCAATTGGGCGCATGTGTTCAAGGCCGGCTCCGCCACCCCTGAAGGCCGAGGGAGCACCTTTTATCCTCTCTTTGTAAGCTCCATTGCTACGGGCCTGGTGCCTCCCTTCTCCGAGTTTTTCTTCTCTGTCCTCCGCCATTACAACTTGCAGGCTCTGCATCTCCACCCCAACTCCGTCCTTCTCCTGGCGATCTTCGCTTATTACTGCGAGGCCCACATAGGGGTGCAGCCTTCAGTGGCCTTGCTGCGCCACTACTTCTCCCTCCGGGTCTCTCGCGGTTCTCCTTCCGCGTGCGCGAGCTTTGTCGCGTATGGTGGCACCATTACCATCTCGAATCCCAGGAAGAGGATTGAGGGCGTCAGGAGCAAGTGGGTCTTGGTAGATGCCGGGCGCGTCCACCCTAGGCTGATCTTGCCCGCGGAGCATCCCGCGAGCTCCAGCGACTGGTGCCGAGCGGAGCTCGCGGACCCTCGCGCGAAACTGGTGTTGGAGAAGATGGAAGCGGACCTGAGGCCGGCCAGCACGGCGGCGGCAAAGTTGACCGGTGCGTTGCTGCTGAGGGAGTTCCTGGAGCACCAGCTAGCTCCACTCTGGCAGTACTGACCTCCGATGTGGAGGCCTCATCCGAGTCCCGCGGCCTTGAGCGGCGAAGATTTGGCCGCGGTCCTCCAATCTCTGGTCGGGGGCGAGGTGGCAAGGTTGGAGGGTGCTCCCAAGCCCTTGTTCCTTCGTGACCATTGGTTGCAGGTGGTGGAGTCCATGCCCGTTTTTAACGGGGACGGGCTCGTGCCCGTGGCGGCTTCCGAGGGACTGGTGGACGTGCCCTCCGGCGACTCCAGCAAGGAGGAGGATGAAGAGGAGCGGGAAAAGGGGCCCGACTCCAAGGCGACCGACGGAGAGTCGAGGGCTCCCCTCCCCCGGCGCAGGCCCCGCAATCTCCGCCTTTCTTCGAGGGATGATGACGAGGATGGAGACGAGCTGGTCGGCGGAAGCTTGCCCCTGACCCCGAAGAAGGACATGACCGGGCTGATCTCCTGCGGGTCTGCCCCTGCCCCGAGGCAGTCTGCAGACGCGCCTTCTGCTTCTGAGGTTGACCCTTCCAGCCGGCTGTCAGGCTTCAAGTTTAGCCGGAGGCTGCCCGAGCTCACCGGCAATGACCCATAAGTGCTTGACCCTTGTCTTTGTTTCTTGTTCTGCTTCCGAGGCTTGACGTTTGCATCACTTGAATAGGCTGGAGCCCGCGGCGAAGAAGCCGAAGGGGCCTCCTAAGGCTCCATCCGCGGTAGCGCCTCCGCCTGTGGAGGAGGGTGACCGTGGCGCGCGGGCTTCTCCCGCCCGGTCGTCCTCGCGAGGCCTGGCCGAGCTGGCTGGGGCAAGCTCAGCCCCCATGGCCCAAGTGACTCCTGTGGTGCCTTTGCCCACTGCCGCCACCACAGCTGCTGGGGCGCAGCAGGCTCCACCTCAGGACGCTGTGGTCTTGCCGTCGCCGCCTTCTTCCCCCGTTCTGCCGACTGTTGTTTCTCCAACTCCTCCTGCTGTCCTGGAGCGTGCTGTTGCTAGACTGGACCGGGTGCGGCAGGATCTTCTCGGCGCCGACCCTTGCCTATTGGCCGGGCGCTTGGAGCTGGCTTCAGGATGGATTCGCTCCGACGCCTCGATCCGGGCGGCGCTGGTTTAAGCCTCGACGGCCTGCGACGAGGATAGGCAGGCCATCCTTGAGATGAAGGCTGCTCGTGACGCAGCCCTGGGGGAGGTGGTTGAAGTCCACGATCATTGCAAGGCGCTGGAGGACGAGCTGCAAGGCCTGCGGGACCAGCTCGCGA
Organism: Triticum monococcum; assembly: GCA_034509565.1. NCBI lineage: Eukaryota > Viridiplantae > Streptophyta > Magnoliopsida > Poales > Poaceae > Triticum > Triticum monococcum. Next base: position 164,473,928 of record CM067841.1, on the reverse strand, counting down.
AAGAGGTTCGTCTTCGCCAGGAGCAAGAAGAAGGCATGAAGGCTCGCGAGGTGGCTGTCGAGGGCCGGGAGGCCAAGCTCAAGAAGCACCGCGACCGCCTAGGAGCGCTGGGGAAGGAGTTGGAGGCGACGAAGGTCGAGTTGGACAGCAAGGCCAAGGTTCTTGCCGAGGATCACATGGCCTTCGCAGACATGCAGAAGAAGGCTCATGCTTCGCTGAAGATGCTCTACGCCAGTGGCCTGGAGAGCCCGCTGGCCGGCACCGAGGATAGCCCCGCCAAGCTGCTTCCCTTCCTGGTTCGTGCTCTTGAGGATGTCACCCTTGGGCTTGGCCCCACGGCCGAGGCCGAGGCGCATGTCGTGTCTTCTTCTACGCTGACGCGGGTCTTCACCCACATCTACCTTCGCGACCCCAGCGCCGACCTCGACAGCCTGTTGGAGCTAGTAAGCGGCGAGGGTGCTGCCGCCACTGCCGAGGCCGTGAAGGGTCGTGCCGAGGCTCTGCTGGGGAAGTTCCGGGCCTTCAGTACCAAGTCGAAGCAGGATGCTTCCGGTCCTGCTGCTCCATGAGGCGGGGCCACCCGCGCTGCTCCACCGCCGCCAAGTGACTCCGCTACTGCTCCTGCCCTGCTTTTAATTCCTGCACATGCATCATGCCTCGGGGAGCCGTTTAATCTCGTGTTTGGTATTGAGACGACAGTACGGACTGTAATATTTGCTTTTAAGTTCCTTGAATTTTATGCTTTTCTTCCCTACTTGTTTGTGTTCTACGCCGGCAGAGCCCGGCCCCGCGCGTACCTCACCCAGCATTAGCCCCGACCGGAAACCAGGACGGGACCAAAGGAGTGAGGGGCTACGGAGCCAGTTAGGCTCCTGAGTCGCGATGCTCAGGAGTCCCCCTTGGCACACGAACAACAAGTAGTGAGGTGTGATGTAGGTGGATCTTCCGTTTTACGTCTACAGAGCCCGACTCCGCGCGTGCCTCACCCAGCATTAGCCCCGACCGGTACCAGGACGGGACCAAAGGAGTGAGGGGCTACGGAGCCAGTTAGGCTCCTGAGTCGCGATGCTCAGGAGTCCCCCTTGACGCGCAAACAGCAAGTGATGAGGTGAGATGCGAGTGGGACCAATGTTCTACGTCTAGAGAGCCCGGCCCCGCACGTGCCTCACCCAGCATTAGCCTTTCGGAACTAAGGAGTGAGGGGCTACGGGACCAGTTAGGCCCCTGAGTCGCGATGCTCAGGGGTCCCCCTTGATGCTCAAACGGCCTTCATACCTTGGCTCCGCTCGGGGAGAGACGCGCGACGAACCAGGCCCGAGGGGCCTGGCTGGGTGGTGTAAGTCTGGGCTTGACCCAGGCGCAGCCCCCGTGCCCAGCCCCCTCGCGCGGAGCTCCCGAGGGGAGGTGTTGCGATGAGGCTAGACACTGAGCTCTGGGCTCCCTGAGGTTGATGCGGCCCAGGGGCCACCCTTAGTTGTTTATCACCAGCGCAGAGCATAGCGCTTCTGCATGTGTACGGGCATAGCCGCTCCATGGCAGTGTCGTCAGCCAGCGTGGAGCATGGTGCTTCCACTGGTACATGGGAGGGGAGGATCCCCGGGGCGTGTACAGCCCCGCCCTAACACGTGGTCGGCACGGTAGGGCTAGGTGAGGTGTATCTGGGCACCCGTGAGCCAGCGCGGGACTCACGGGGCCCTACCTCAAGGCGGGTTGCGCCTGGTACTGGGCCTTATCTTGTGTTGTGTTCCTGCAAATTTGGTTAGATGCCGGCACTCTACGTCCTCGGGTCCCGGCCCTCGAGCTTGTCTCAACCGTCGCTGGTATGCCAGGTCGCGATGCCATGGACATGGCCAGAGGGTGAGGGCTGGAGAGCCAGTAAGATCCCTGAGTCACAATGCTCAGGTACCCCCCCCCCTTTAATGTGCAAGTGGTCGACATGGAGAAGAAGAGGTGCCGTGGACAGGCATCAAGTAATCAAGCATGATGGGCGAATGCATATCCGGAAATAAACGCAAGGGAGATACATGCCGCTGGGCCTGGCCCAAGCGACTTGGGGATGATGCAGCCCGAGGGGCGCCCCCAACAAGGCAAGCTAATGACATGAAATAAAAGGGATACATACCGCGGGGATGGACCCACGCGGCCTGGGAATGATGCAGCCCTGGGAGGGCACTCCTAGCTGGAGAAGAAACTTGTAAGATGTCACCTGAGGGTGTCGAGGGCGAAGGGGTGTTGGTGCAGCAGACTTGGTGGACTACGGAAGCCGATCCTCACGAGCCCCCAGGCCCAGGGGCCTCGGGAGGCCCCGGAGGCACTGGTAGCTCTTCGCGATTCATCTTCATCTCCACCAAGGTTGTGGAACGTTTGTCTTCTTGAGCCTCCATGATGCCCCTCACGAGGCGCTGGCACGTAGCAACCGCGCTCGGCAAGCCGTAAGGCATGCGAACGTAGCTGTGGGGCGGACCCCCGCAGCGCCCCAATTGCGAGGCCAGAGGCGCTCCATCGTAGCGACTTGGTTGAGCCCTGGTACGTTGATGCAGACGCTCAGCCCACCATCCTCGCCTGGATGGGGAGCCACAGCCGGTAGACGGCGGTAACCCCTCATGATTCTTGATTCCTGTAGTTCTTGAATGGCCTTGTCGATGAACTCCTGCGGGTATGACCTTCCTTGCCTTGCTCCTTCTTGAGGGAAACGTGCTTCGAAACACGCCTCCATGTGGTGCCCAAGCGCCTCCCTCGTGAACCTGGCCAGGTCGGTGGCCCTCCAGGGGAGAGCCCCCGAGCCCTGCCTGAGGAGGGAGCTGGGCGCGCTTTCCTATGCGATGGAAGGAGGTTCCCCCTGGGCAGGTGCGGGCCCTGAGGGTCCCGCCTCCCGAGGGGCCGGTCCGGACGATGTCTTCTTCTTCTTAGGGGCGGCCTCAGGAAACCTCCTGCTTCCGCAATCCGGGTCTTCCAGTGACACGGCCTGAAAGGCTCGCTCCAGGGAACACACTGCGTCCTTCTCTTCACAGGGCACCGTGGTGACTCCGCCACTTCCTGGCATCTTGAGGACGTTGTAGCCATGGTGAGTCATGGCCATGAACTTGGCCAGCGCTGGGTACCCGAGGATGGCGTTATACGGCAGGCGGATGTGGGCGACGTCGAAGTCGATGAGCTCGGTGCGGTAGTTGTCGCGTGCCTCGAAGGTGACAGGGAGGCGGACCTGCCCAATCGGGACCATGGAGCCGTCGGTGATACCGGAGAAAGGCTTGGTTGGCTGAAGCTGGTTGTAGGGCACTTGGAGATTGTTGAACGTTTCCACGGACAGGACGTTGAGCCCTGCCCCACCATCGACGAGGGTCCTGGTGACCAGTACATTGCTGATGACTGGGGAGCAAAGCATCGAGAGGACTCCGGCTGTGGCCGCACACTTGAGTTGATCCGCTGAGCTGAATGTGATGGCGCATGCCAACCACCTGAGAGGGCGCGTTGCTTCAAGCCTGGGGAGGACTGTGTTCACCTCGCGGGCAAACTGCTTGAAGATGCGTTGGGAGGCTGGGGCTTGAGCTCCGCCCAGGATGCAGGTGATTGCGCGTGGCTCCTAGAAGCCCCCAGCCCCTTCGTCTTGATGGCGGTCCTCGTTCCTCCTTGGCTGAGGCGGCAGTGGGGGGAGGCCTGCGGTGCCCTGTGGGCGATCCTCACGAGGCTGATCCCTCCAGTCCCCTCGCGAGGCAAGTCTCGCCAGCGATCCTCGCGAGGTTGATCGCGCCACCCTTGGCGCGGGCCGTGGTCTTCCCAGCGTTCCACGTTTCTTCCTCCTCCTCGGCCGTAGCCCCGATCGGCGTGGTCGGGATGACGGCCGATCCTTCCTTCTCGCACGGTGCGGAGTTCTTGGCATTCGTTGGTGTTGTGGGTGTGGAGGTCGTGGTACACGCAGTACCGGCTGCCCCTGGAGGACTCAGGCAAATCTTTTCCCCGCTTGGTGTCTGGTTCTGCTGCGAGCACGGCTGCCCCCTTGCGCTTCACATCCTTGGCCTTGGGCTTCTTCTCCTCTGGGTCTGCGGCAGGCAGCTCGAGGAGGGAGAGGCGTCCCTCCTCAGCCCTGGTGCACTTGGTCGCCAAGTTGAACAGCTCCAGGGAGGTGCACAGGTCTTCATGCATCGCCAGCTCCTCCTTCATCTTGACGTCGCGCACACCATCGGAGAAGGCCGAGATGATGGCCTCCTTGGACACCTTGGGGATCTTGAGGCGCGCGCTGTTGAAGCGCTGGATGCACTTTTGCAGGGTCTCTCCAAGTTGTTGCTTGATGCGGCGCATGTCGCTCACGGCGGGTGGCCGGTCGCGAGTACCTTGGAAGTTGGCGATGAAGCGGGTGCGCATCTGGTCCCAGGAAGAGATCGTGCCTGGAGCCAGATTCAGGAGCCAGGTGCGAGCTCCTTCCTTGAGCGCCATGGAGAACCAGTTCGCCATGACCTTTTCGTCCCCGCTGGCAGCTTCGATGCCCAACTCATTGAGCTGGAGGAAGTCTGCAGGGTCAGTTGTGCCATCGTAACAAGGAGGCAGGTCAGGCTTGAACTTGTCGGGCCACGCGACACTACGTAGCTCGGTGGTGTAGGCACGGCAGCCTGCGGTGGCCATGAAAGGCTTCGACTGGTGGAGAGCATGGTCTTGAGGGTCCCCACACGCTGCAGCTAGGAGCAGCGCGGGGTCTTGGCGTGCCAGAGCAGGGAGCGCCCGGGCAGCTCCTTGCGGGCGAGGGACTTCTTGGCAGCTCCATTCTTGCTGCGCTGGCACCTAACGGAGCGCGTTCCGCCCAGGGGCCACGCGCCTTGGAGCCATGGCGTCTTCTTGGAGAGGAGGCGGCTGGTACGCCTCCGGAGCTTCGTTGCCCGCGCGGGGCGGGGTGTGGCGCAGCGGAACGGACGGCGCGGGAGAGCCCCCTACGGCACGGACAAGCTCGGCGACGCGGTCGAGCCACTCCTCGTAGACGTCGCCGACGGGACGGTAGCGCAGGAGCTTGTTTGCTGCAAGGAGTGCAGCTCGAGCCTCCAAGGGGGCGCGGAGCGCGCGGGACGAAGAACCAGCTGGTGCGAGCGATGGAGTAGCGGTGCGGCCGTCTTGCCGCACGGATGGATGCTGAGACGACACTTGCTGCTCGCCCCCCGCCGGGCCGGTGGCGGCATTGATGGCGTGCGACGGGGAACGACGAGGACGTCGCGCCAAATGTCGGATTTCGGGTTTCGGCAGACCCTTAAGGTTCGAACACTGGGGTGCGCGTGGAGATTACGTCTTCTACCTCTCCGTCTCGCAAAGATCTAGACTACTGAAAGAACTGCACAAGAGACACAAGGTTTATACTGGTTCGGGCCACCGTTGTGGTGTAATGCCCTACTCCAGTGTGTGGTGGGTGGATTGCCTCTTGGGGCTGATGATGATGAACAATACAAGGGAGAACAGCCTCGCGAGGGTCTCTTCTTGGCTGGGGTGATGAACTGCTGGGAGGAGTTCAGCCACCTTTCTCTTTCTCTCTCTCTCTCTCTCTCTCTCTAGCTGCCTTACTCTTACTTGCCGGCCAACCAACTTTCAACCCCCTTGCTCTGTGGGCGGCTGGTCCTATTTATAGAGGCCCTGGTCCTCTTGCCAAATATCGAGCGGGAAGGAAGCCAACAATGGCGGGCTAATTTGAAGGGGGACAACAAGTATCAACTATCCTGACAAAAGCAGTCTTCGCCTGCGCAAAGCTCTGGTGATGATGCCGTCTTGGGCTCCACGGTGACCTCTGTCTCGTAGTCTTCCTGGTCTTGGTCTCGTTGCACCGAAATGGCAACCTTTGCCTGATGCCTCGGTACTCCGCGGCTGCGCTTGCCCCCTTTGCACCAAAGAGGAAAGGTGCACGCTGCGCGGGCTGGCACCCGCCTGGCGCCCTGAGTCGTCATGGCTTGCGTCACGGGCACCTCGCGAGGTACCCCGCCTTGATCTCTCCGCCTCCTCGCCAGCCTGATGAGGCCGTGCCTGAGGAAGCTCCGTGTCATCCGCCCCGCGAGGCTTGGCCCCTCGCGAGGGTCTTGAGTCTTGTGTTGATGAAGATGGGCCGTGTTGGGCCCCCTTTGAGCCACGCCGCAGGCCGCAGGCAAGCAAGTCTGGGGACCCCCGTTCCCAGAACACCGACAAAACCCATCTTTTTGTCCTCGATGGCAACAATACAATACATGCCTTGCTTCCCCTACTATCACTGGGAAATGACACTGCAAGATTGAACCCAAAGCTAAGCACTTCTCCCATTGCAAGAAAGATCAATCTAGTAGGCCAAACCAAACTGATAATTCAAAGAGACTTGCAAAGATATTAAATCATGCATAAAAGAGTTTAGAGAAGAATCAAATATTTCTCATAGATAATCTTGATCATAAACCCACAATTCATCGGATCTCGACAAACACACCGCAAAAAGAATTACAGCGAATAGATCTCTAATAGAATCGAGAAGAACTTTGTATTGAGATCCAAAGAGAGGGAAGAAGCCATCTAGCTAATAACTATGGACCCAAATGTCTGTGGTAAACTACTCACACATCATCGGAGATGCTATGGCGTTGATGTAGAAGCCCTCCGTGATCGATTCCCCCTCCAGCGGAGCGCCGAAAAAGGCCCCAAGATGGGATCTCACGGGTATAGAAGGTTGCGACGGTGGAAATATGGTTTCGTGGTGGTCTCGGATGTTTTCGGGGTATACACTACAAAAAAATACACTTCCGTGATGATACATGTTTGTCACAGTAGGTCACTTTTTTGTCATGCATGTACATCCATGACAAATTTATGACAGAATCAAGATAGTCATACCTGTGCTGTCGTAGAAGTGTTCCATGACATTACCAAAATTATCATCACGGAAGTGTCCACATCCATGACGATAAATCGCGCGTCACAGAAGTGCTTTCGTCAAGGGTGACCAACACGTGGCATCCACCATAACGGAATGCCGTTAAGCTATCGGGTCGGGTTTTGGATCCGATAACCCGTTAATAGCCCCGTCCAATGGGGATTTTCCACGTGTAAAATCATCATTGGCTAGAGGTAACACGTGTCGGCTCATCATCGGGACAGATGTCATCCACTCACTGGACAGAAGGCGCCTATGATACATCGACACATGGCACGGCCCAACAAGTTTAAATGGGCCGGCCCAACTAAAGGCCCACAAGATTTTGCGGACCATAATGGGCCGGCCCAGCTAAAGGCCCACGAGATTTTGCAGACCATAATGGGCTGGCCCAGCTAAAGGCCCACAAGATTTTGCGGGCCATAATGGGCCGGCCCAGGTAAAGGCCCACAAGATTTGTGTGTGCCATAATGGGCCGGCCCAGGTAAAGGCCCACAAGATTCTTGCGGGTCATAATGGGCCGGCCCAGCTAAAGGCCCATGAGATTTCGCCGACATTAATGGGCCGGCCCAGCTATAGGCCCACAAGATTTTGAGGACCCTAGTAGGCTGGCCCATTAACTGGCTGCCATGTTTTGGGCCAAATGCTGGCCCATATTTGATCCGGTCCATTAATGGCCTGCCACGCTCCGGGCCTAATAGTGGCCCATATGAGATCTGGCCCGTTACAAGCCTACCATGTTCTGGGCGAAATTACGGCCCAGATCAGGTCTGGCCCTTTAAGAGGATTTGGGCTCAATTATGGCCCATATCAGATTCGGCCCGTCAACTGGACACTATGCTTTTGGGCCCACTTGCTAAAGGCCCACTTAGTAATTCGGCCTGATATTAGTTTTGGCCTGTTAAGGGCCCGTTTAACAGTTCGACCCTATATTAATTTCGGACTGTTAAAAGCCCGGCATATAGTTGGGCCTAACTATGGCCCGGTTTTGCATCCGGCCTGCTCGCAGACGATATCTGATTGGGCCAAACAAGGACCCAGACAATTTTGTCCTATTAAAAACCCGTGATTTGATTCGCACAATCATGGGCCGGGATTCATTTCGGGCTGCTGCATAACTAGTAGGAATTAAGAACAAACCTACTCTATACAATAAAGAAATTACGACATAGTAACAAAGAATAAACCTACACTACACAATAAAGGATTTAAGGTATATTACATCCACTGGGCATCAAAGTTCGCCACCAGTGATCATAAAGCGCAACGAAGAAGCAGATTACAAAAAATGGGCACCATTGCAGCATAACAAAATAATACTGAACTGAGACCACTTCCAAGACAGTTCAAGAAAGGTTAGCTTTGCAGGGGAAATGCTGCGCAAGCTGCTGAGCAAGGCTGTGAGACCGGCCTAGCATGTCGGTCATAGCTTCCAGGTGTAGCTGTTTAGTGATGAGGTTCTCATTGGTGTTCTCCGCAATATTTCTTAGAGATAGGACTTCGTGTCGAAGTTGAGTTGCAGAATGCCTATCTGCTAGAACTTGGGACTGAAGAAGTCGAACTGATTCAGACAACGAATTCTGTGAGCTTGTCTGACTATTAGTCTCAAGTAACTTGAACACTGCATCAAGACAAGACTTTGGGGTTGTCTCGCTATCTTCAAGATGTTTTGCCTTCTTTCCTGCAATATATGTTGGGTTTGTCTCACAGCCTTCAGCAGACTTGTGCGTGCCATCAGGCATATCACCCTGAAACAAAGCAGAGAGATGACAGGTTTTACACGTGTATAAACAAACATGATAATTGTTCTGTCAATTCTATCCAATTTCAAATTAGAAAATAAAGAGTATGTTCAAAATATCAATAGCATAATTTGGCATTGTTCATAATGCGGGGAGCTTCACCACACTACTGGATTACCATGTCAACATAACAAGCATAGATGAAGGGCAAAGAAAATCATTGTATCTATTTTGGATAATGTGCATGGCATGTTGTTCATATCATCAGCCACATCAGTAAGATAAAACAGGAGATGACAAGGTGCAAACGTGGGCTGCTTCACCACACACTGGATTATAGATCCACAAAAACAAGCATACATATGGGGAGTATTAAGTAATGTGCATGGTATGAATAAGGAATTTGGTTTTACAAGTAAAACTTAGAACTTACGGTTCTTACAAACATGCATTTTGGTAGAAACAGCAAACTAAACAGCAGTAAACGATAGGGAGTGTGAGCAAATTAAACAACAGTTGAGGATAAAGGCTTTAGAAGGACTGACTTACATTAACAGTTAACACCGCCTTTATAATGCCCTTCTCCATGGCAAAGGAAGGATAACTCAAGAATTTCAGCACATAATCTTCTTCATAAGCATTGCTTGTACTCTACATTTTATAGAGAGTAATTATAGATATGATAATACTGGAAGGGATAGAGGATAATGAAGATAAGATGCAGATTGATGCTACATAATCAACTACCAATCCCTAGAAGTACAAGCATTACAGGACAAAATGTACTGACAAGAGCAATGGGCTACACTTCTGCACTGGCATTGTCTGTGTATTCTACTTGTTGGTAAGATTAAATATAGATCTGATCTTTTTTAGTAAATGGTGGGCGAGGGAGATAAGATGCAGAATGCTACAAAATGAACCAATCCCTCTTCGTTCAGAGGCTTTACAGAAATTTCGTTCAGAGGCTTGCCATCGAAGTGCGCTTGCCTCAGGTAAGAACGATACTTCATCAACGAGTGCTTGAAAAGCGCAACCAACCCTTGCTCGTCATCACAATCCAGTTTGCGCCTCGCCTATTTAAAAGAATGAAATCTAGTTTCTTCTGTTAGCAGAAATATATGCAGTAATGACCATGAATAACATTAGTACATTACTTACGCGTAAGTTGCGGAGGAAGACTAGAAATTGTTCTATGTCTGCGGTATAATCTTTCCATGATGGAAAGATGCGGACAAAGTTCCTGACAACAACATAAGCTTCGTCTTCTAAACTAGGAAGAAATGGAATAGGGGTCCTATTTGCTGCAATTGGGGCCCTCTCTAGTTTGAAAAGGGATTTGGCAACTGGATTTGGTGTACTCTTTGCTGGAATGGGGGTTTTGTGTCGTACAGCTGGAGCTATGTCAACTGGCATAATCATATTGTTTGCTGCAGTTGGGGTCTGTTGAGTTGAGGCATCAGAAATGACCAGTGTAGTAGGGCTAGAGTCTGCTAGAGTTGGGGTATTTTTTGGGTCAGGTGATATTGCAACTACACCTAATGGGCTATTTGATTTATCAGGTGCCACTAGCTTTTCCAAATACTTTGCTTGTGCTCCTCCATGATCAGCAATCGCCCTCTTCCTTTTGAATGTCTGATACACAAGAACATCATTTGAATGGATAAATATGGTATGATGACAGATGGAATATGTACTGAAAATGGATAGGCAAGGCGTATTCACATACACGATGTGTAAACTAAGCTAATGGCAGTTCAACAAAGTAGAAGCAATGCAAAGCATCAGTTGCAAGATATGTGCAAGCAATGTAACCTTGGAAAGTTAGAGCAAGTACCTTGATGGGTGAATAAGATAGGGCATCTTCCTCTGACTCCTCCACTAGGGAGCTACATTGACTTAGGTCTCCCTCTAGCTCAGAATCACTGTTAGGAACATATTCTGAGCATGAATCTATAGGTGGAGAATGTTTGCATTGCATTGCATCCAGACTTGATTTCAGTCCCTTAATGCCAAGTTTGACAGCCATGGCTTTGTTCTGCTTTATTCTCTTCATGCGCGCAAGCTCATAATCATTATGATGCTGTTCAGAATCTGAGATTCATGAAAACATAAAAAGTAATGTCTCCCTATAAACCCCTGCATATGCAAAGTTCACCTCCCCAACCGTGCTGACCAAACCACACACACAGATACACACCCGAGCGACGAACATGCATTTTCAAAACTAATTTAGGAACATTTAGCTGACCAATTAAACAACTCTGTTTTAATAATATCATATTCGTATTTGAACAACTAAGCTTGTTTAGCTTGATGGGTGGAGCAGTGTTATTATGACACGAAGCATGTATTCTGATTGTATAGTGATCATAAAAGGGGGAAACTCTAAGCATATATTTTTTAGCAAAAGAGGGTTTCCCCTCTGATTTCTATTAAAGAAACCACCATGGAACCAACATGATCAATTAAACCCTAAGCATGATCAATTAAACCGTATTATGGTTGTGCCATGGAAGATTTGAAGCTGCAAACCGGAGAAATGATATTTAGCATCCATTGTTTGCTTCGAACTAAGAACTAAATTCTAAGAGCTGAAATGAAAGTAGAGTAACCAAGTTAAGATCTATTTTCTGGTTGAGATCGAAAAGTTGAGGAGATATGAAGTACCACCTCTCTTGCGGCGCCGTGTAGGCATCGGGGGTGCAATGGCCGTCGGTGGCGTTGAAGCAGATCTGCGACGGTAGACGGGTGCATCGGGGGATAAGTCCCGTTGCGGTGGAAGAGAAGGTCGTGTGAGCGGCCCCGACAAAGAGGACGACGGCGCCGATGAAGTGAGAGGACGCGATGCAAGGCTATTGGTCCGTCGCTGTGGATGAGAAACGTCCATCTCTAGCAATCTACGACGCGGTCTTGGTAGGCGCTCCGGCATGGTGGAGGACGGTGGCGATGGATGGGGTGGCGGACGGAGGCTGGTGTGGGAATGGGGTGTTCTAGCGCGGACAGTGTATGAATGGGAAAATGGAGGGAGAGGTATGGGGAACCATGTTTTTGGGACGCGCCTGTCTGAAATATGGGAAAGTTACGAACTTGTCCCCTGTTTCAAATTTGGACGTCTCGTCGGTTGGGGATAGGGCAGTAATCTCGCATCTCCCAAATATTTGCCGGTAACTATTTCGGGCGAGGAGAGGGTGTTTTGCCGCCCACGGTTGGCGCCCACGGTATATGAATGGGGCTGACAGGTAGGGCGGTTGTGTCACGTCTGATGGAAGTTACACATGTGCCCCTATTTAAAATATTAGCCTACATCTATGTCGGACGAGGAGAGGGTGTTTTGCCGCCCACCGTGTATGAATGGGGAATGGAGGGAGAAACAGAGGTCTTTCGGACGAGCTTGAATCAAATGAGTTTTGCCTCCCATGTTTGACGCCCACCGTGTCGGAATGGGCTCAGAGGCGGTCGTGTCACGTCTAATTGAAGTTACTAACCTACCCCTATTTAGAGCAGTGGAAATCGGGCCGATGGATTGTCCGTGTAATGGGTAGACCGTAATTTCCATCTCCCAAACACTTGGCTTCGGGCAGCCGATGTGGGAGTGGACATTTTGCTGTTTCTTTCAAATTTTGGGACAATAAGCATCCACGTTTACCCTGACAACTAAATTCGAATCCATTTTGTATTCCTATATGAATCTTTAAAAATCATTCTATGTGTTTTTATATATCTTCAAAAGGACGACAAAGATGTATTCCACTGTCATATATGAATATGGTTTACAAATGCCGATACTCAAATTCAGAAACTAGAATCCAGTTTAAGGTGAATTTGAATATTTGGAACACTTCATGTCCAACTCAAATGTCACATGCAGCATAATGTGTACTCCCATTTAGATATGTACACAAGCGATGTATCAAGATTCAAATACCGAGTCAATCAACCAAGAATGTACGGAACTAACAGACATATAAACACTTATAGAGTATATGGATCAATAATATCAACTAACATACATAAGCCAGGCCGCTGTACTTTTTTTTTGCTACAACATCATCCTTTTTTTAGCCAACATCTTGGCCCTTTCCGATGTGTGGCACTTATGGTCCATCTATACTACTATTGCTGAATGCACATTCAGCCCAATTGGCATATTTGTAGGTCTGGCACAGCAATCCAAATGAAATGTCTCCGAGTCTTATCAATTAATACAGACTTTTGCTCAAATAAAATTACAAAAAAACAATTATTACATGATCTCTAAAACAAATGGTTTGATTGATTACATGAACAGACAACACAAAGGTTATTCAACCATGGAAAGAACATTTCACCTATGATTTACCAAGTAGGAATTTAATTTCCTTGTTTCCTTCAGGACCTTAACAATCTGCTCAGTCTCAGCTTGCTTCGTTTTGAAATCCCCCAAATATTTAATGGTTGTCTTGAGTACTGCTTGTGATTGTGCTGTTTGCTTCCTCAACATGTCAACTTCATCTCTAAGTGCACAAGCAGAATCTCTTTCTACCACTAATTTATCCTCTAGAGCATCAGCAGTTGGCAATTCATAATGCATGATTGGGCCGGTGCCATTGCTGTGGGATGATGCATGGGGACCTCGCTCTTTGATCTTGGGCTAACCTATTTTGCCATTAAAGTTCCAATTGGATTCAGAAAAGTTGAAGTTAGCAAAACATCTCAACTGGGAGTTATAAGAGCAAACCAGTTAAAGAAACAAGGAATTAAAGAGTTTAAATTGGATGCTGAAAAGTAGTTATTAACATCATTGTAACCCGTTGTTGCAGGAGCAAAGCAGTTAAACAAACAAGTAGATATTTAAGTTAAGGGAAACAGGTAATTCTTAACAGTAAGTATCAAACACATAGATAGGCGCAGTCTACAATATGATTAACAGGCTGTGCCATTATGTAATAAGTAGCAAACTAAATTAAGCCAAGCAACGTAATTGAACAATTTTGCAATAAGTGGCTAACTAAAATTCTGAGAAGCAGGTAACTGAACTTACGCTAGTTCTTTGTACAGGCACACTTCAACTTCTTTTTCGCTTACAAGGTTGTACGAAGGAGTCCATGGCATCAATTGCTTGGATACGCAGTCCCAATGCTTCTTTCTTCCCACACTGCATGGGTAAGTCGAATGGTTAATATGGTAAGATGGTGCGTCCTTCATATGTTATATGAGGACGTGTAGTCAGACTAGTTGTAGCCAAACACATCACACTAGCTTTTACTATATATTTCATGCAATTACTTTTGGCATATCGAGATCTAAGCAATCTACAATAGGATGAAAAGACTGGCATCCTTCACATTATTGGCGAACTCAGTTCATAGAAACAAGCAATTCAACCATTCTGTGGGTAAATCAAAAGCGCCACTGGAATATTTTTCACTATCCAATCATACACGCAAAAAGGGGCGACGCCACCAAAGGGGCTGGTATGGGCGGCCGCCTCCGGTGGCTGGAAAGTGTGCACCTAGTTTGAGTCGTCCAGGTTGGCCCATGCTAGTTTTGTTCGTCCCAACACACGAGCAGGCAATGTAAAAAATGAAGAAAAATGTTTCCATTTGGATGGGCCAATAACATAAGTGCAAGGCAGGCCCTATAGCAGGCTCGCGACCCAAACGAGCGCCTCCCATATCGATCGACACCAGGAAAAATCCCAATTCATTCGCTCCAGCCTCCAGTCTGGTTCGCTCCTAACCTAGCCACCACTGGACAGACCGAGACAGCACTTCCTCGCGCCCTTGTTGGAGGGCGGTCGCTGGACATCAAGTGAACGGAAGGACAAGAAGATGAAGATCCAACCATGGGTGTAGCCTTCATGGGAGGCAGCGGCGGTAGCATGGGCATGGCATCGAGCTTGCGCAAACGGACAGTCACAGCTTGCAAGAGTAGCATGCACAACGAGCAGGTACATCACATCCCTGATTATATCTAATTCAACTCTTCAATTTCTGGCCAATAGTTAAACCTGACGGTGTTGTAAAACTGCTTGTATGTAGGGAATCTATGAGAAAATGAAACCAATTTCTACTTATTTTATAACTCCCCCAATCAATACTGTACTGGCTGAATCTGATGTATCTAATCAAGTTTCCAGTGCAAACATACAAGCTCATGTTGTTCTTGAGCCTGAAGTGTCTAATGAATAGACTGCTAATGAAGGATTTGATGCAAACATTTTACATGCTCCTGGTGATGAACATATAGTGTCTAATGAGGGATCTAATGCAAGCATTTTGCAAGCTCATTGAAGGATTTAGTGTCTAATGATGATCTACTATGTTGAGAGAGACAGAGATTTGCAGGCATTGATGACAAGCAAATTATAGTGCATTTTCATAGCTTGAGGAAACATCGAAGCCATCTACCAGAAAGTCCCCGTATCATAACAACATAGCATAAATACTTTTCTAATCTGTTGTTTGAGACTATTGACATACTTGTGCAGGATAGATATATTGATATGCAGTTTGCGCACTGGTTATACGTGCAATTACAGTTCGATATTTTCAGCCAGAGAATGAATAATTCAAGCAGGTACAGACCATGTTTGTAGTCCTTGTACACCATGTTGCATTTTGTGTTTTTTGGTGCTTGCATCATTTAGTGTTTATAATCTGAACTACTTTGGATCATTAGCTGGTTTTCAAAGTGCATGTAGCTTCACATTTCTCAAGTTATGTTGATTTCCGGAGTGCAAGTGCCTTCATATTTTTTAAGTTAAATGTTTGCCCCTGGTAACTTGAGTTCGTGCATCAGCCACTTCACACAAATCATACACGAATGCCAGTACGAATTAAGTGAAATGCAGGGACTTACGCTAGATCGTTGTACATGCTCACTGTAGCTCTGCTTGCGCTTGGGATGTTCCATGTACAAGTCCATGTTACCACTTGCTTGGATGCCCAGGCCTTGTGCTCCTTGCATCCCCCTCTGCATTTTTGACACGGCGAATGGTTGATCAAATAAGAGGAATCGACCTTGATGTTGTACCGGAGGACAGATACTTACAAGGTTATACAGGTGTGCAGGATGTGTACCAGATCCCGTAGCACCGTCATGCTTCGCTAAAATATGGATTTGCTTGTTTCAGATGATATCTCGAGAAGAAATAAGAGTTAAGGTCAGAGTTGCATAGGCGTGTAAGCTAAGAGAGCAGTGAAAGGATATCCAAACATCGTCGGAACAGTGCACAAGGGAGTGATGTGTGGATACCTAGCTCGGGCCGGCGTTTGGGCATGCTCGCCTAGCTAGAATGTGGGTCACTTCAGAGCCGTTGAGGGTGATGCGCTGGCTGGCCGCGCACGGATGCAGATCTTGAGTGGCAGCGGAGCGCTACGATGTGATGGACGAGACCGTTGGTGAAGCCCCAACGGCCTCGGGGGGCGGAGGTGAGACGATGTGCTCGGTGAAGTAGCCCTGGTGAGCTGGGAGACGGCGTCGGTGAAGCGCACCTGATGCAGTGCAACTCGGTGTCTGTGAGGCACGTCGGTTGCGGCGGCCGATGTTGTCGGTGGACCACCCAGTGCGGTGGACGAGGGCGTAGATGAGGTAGCTATGGTGCCATGGTGAAGTGCGATCGTTGTCTTCGTCGTCGTCGTCCGGCAGAGAGGTGGGGAACGGTGGGGAAAGGGACGTGACGAGGGGCGATTCGAGGGTTGGCGGCGAATTAGGGATTTGAGCAATCTGGGCGCGGAAGGGGACGGTAGAGAAGATAGATATTCCAGGGCTGGAATTGGGGCCGCCAGATATTTCAATCCAAAACATGGAAGCGCAAACTTATATTGTCGTCGTCCTTTGGGGGGGTGGGTGGCTGGGTGCTACGCGGCCGTCCGACACACGCGACCACCCCGACAGGACTATGCTTCGGTGCCTTAAGGCACCTGCGTTTGTGTCCATGACATATGGGCCCAACAGGTGGCTGGCCCACATGTCAGTGACCCAAAGGCAGTTGCCTTTAAGGCACCGAAGCAGCGTCCACCCCGACACGACCCTGGTTTTCCTGGTGCGCCTACATTTGAGAATGCAAATAAATCTTCTTTCATTTGCAAACGAATCTGTATGTATTACCATGCCCGTGTTTTCCTTGCAATAATTAGTCATTCGAAACGAGATACTCCACCCGTTCACTTTTGTGAGTCGTTTCAGACAACTTAAAATGAACTGTTTTGCACATTGTCTGAAATGTCTACAAGGTCTTATAAAAGTGAACAGAGCGAGTACTATAAATTAATTAATGAGAAGTTATTTGAAAAAAAATCGAAATGGTACCCACGGTAACGTGGATTAGAGTGTGTGTCACATAATTAGTTATTTGAATTAGAGTGTGTGTCACGTAGTTAGTTATTTGAATTAGAGTGTGTGTCACGTAGCGATCTCCAATTCTAACATGGATTTCGCATTTCACTGTATCCACGCTACTTTTTAATACAAATTCATATGTATATGATGCACACCATGGTAGTGAGAAATCTTTTGGATGGATTCAAACATATGACCTACAAAATAGCACAACAAACTGAGTCAATGTCAACTTTTCGAAACTTAGTATGGCACAAATTCGAAATAATTACCCGTATGCCTGGTCCTCGATTCAAATCTTACAATGTACACCGAATTGAAACGTCGATATTAAGTCTCGTACTATGTACATTCAAATGTTGTTTTTAGCCCCCCCCCCCGCACAAACGGTACATACTTCCTGTATCGGTCAATCTCCCTCTCCTAACCACCTTAGGAAGCTATCGGTTTCCAACACACGTTCATTCTTTCTCTCCATGTTTCGATCTCTAGGTCTCTCAACTACACAACCCCTTTTTCCACTCTGTTACCAAATGTATTTACCTCACACACCCGCCATTGCACCCCATGCAGAGCTCTCTCCCCCCTCCCTCTCACCCTCTTGCGCTAAATACATGCATTTCCTATCTAGCCGCCAACCTCTCGTGCATGCGCACGCACGCACGCACGTTGTATATCTAGGTCACTCCCTCGAGACTGTCTCACTCTTTCTTCCGCACGGCGGGTCACACTCGCTCAATCTCGCTCTCTTTATCTGAGTCTCGTTTAACCTCATTTTCTTCCACACACAAATGATATATCTCCCTGTTCGGGCCTCGATCGACACACTCTATACTCTCTCTCACAGATTGTCTATCTAGGTTAGTCCATCTAAGCCGCCACCACTCTTTCGACCTCATGGTGGGCCACGCTCACTCAATCTCTCTCTCTCTCTCTCTCTGTATGTCTCGATTGACCTCGCTCTTTCTCGGACAAAAATGATATATCACCATGTTTGAGCCCAATTTGACCTATTCACATTGTATACTCTCTCACGCACATCGTCTATCTAGGCCACTCTCTCCAACCCGTCTCACTCTTTCGATCGCACAGCGACCCTATGTGATCGGTTGACCTTGCTTCCTCCCATGCACAAAATATATCTACAGGTCT
Organism: Triticum monococcum; assembly: GCA_034509565.1. Lineage (NCBI taxonomy): Eukaryota > Viridiplantae > Streptophyta > Magnoliopsida > Poales > Poaceae > Triticum > Triticum monococcum. The sequence goes on along the minus strand of CM067841.1, from coordinate 164,455,847 downwards.
GTGATTGGATCATCTCTCAAGCTCTATCATACAGCCCTCACCCTTGCCAAAAAGCTCAATCGGACAATATCTCTCCAGAGCATATATATTTGTTCAATGAATGTCGGACCACACTCACTTTGTCTCTCTATCTATATGTCTCTCGATTGACCTCGCTTTCTCACACCGTATCTTCCACGCGTTGAAGCTACTACCTCTCCATCCCTCGCAAAGCCGGAGCTATTTACATTGCGAGGGGAACTCCAACCTTAGATTAATTTGTGTAGGCATTTATTCCGGTCGGTTTAGATTATATTTTCGTAGCATTCGGCCCACAACTACTCCAATCACCGTATTGGGTAATTAAGCTACGGGGAGCACCTAATATGAGCACCGGGGAGCCGTTGGATCAAAGATGCAGCGGCACACACGAGGCCTGAATGTTTTATTTGCAAAAAACCTTTGGAGAGTTTGGAAATTGCGCATAATTACAAAGACTACTCCCAAGCCATTGGATCTCGCTTCCAACGGTGCAAAAACTCGTATCACCATAGTATCTAAGTTGCGGGGTGGATGTGATATTCTATGCCGCTATCATTTTTGTTTGTACACTTGCAAAAAACGTGTAACTCGTGCCATTACTTGTCTAACCGCGCAACGTGTTTGTTCAAAAAAACCATCCTACACTAAAATATCAGAACAACACACGGGGGTCCCACTTGTCATTAATCAAATTTGGACCAAAAACTAACAAATCTGAAAGACGAGATTCGAACTGGCAACCTGGACTACAAAGCGCAAGTCGATAGCCTGAAAAAACGAACGGTTGTTGGCTTTGTCCCATAACTTGATTTTATAAAGTACTTGCGTTGAGTAGAGTAGAGGGAGTGCCTCGTCAACACATGCATGACCGTTATCTCCCTTCCTTGTGGGTCCCAGGTCTACGATCTCAATCTCTCTTCTCTCCATCGTCTAACCTTTGCACGGGCACACACGAAGAGCGGCGCTAGCTTGCCGTGGTGTTATTACAACTCAAAAAACATGGAAAATAGAAGAATCGCCTAGAACAAGAGACGTTGTGGCTGGTCGAGACGGAGCTAACCACATCTATGCTCCGTGCCATGTTTGCATGATGAAGCTAGGTGGCTAGTGGGCTGTTTCAACAGACTGGCTGGGTTCCGAGGTCGAACCATAGGTACTACGTCTGATACAATATATTTTTACACGCACATTTTTCCTCTGTGCCGAGACGTGGCACACCCTAACACGCGGTATCGGGGTCATCCCGAGTGGTGCACGCATATATTCTTCCTGACGTGGGATGCCCTACCGCGTGTTTTCTGGGTCCTCCTCGGTCATAGCGCCGAAGCAAGTAAATGAGTCATCAAATCACGAAAGACCACCTTTCCCGCCGAGTACATCAGTGAAGCATGGTGGCTAGCTAGTTGGGCTAGTTCGACCGATTAGCTAGGCCACCGCCACATTTGTTTTTCACCCCTTTTTTATCTACTTGCCGGCAGGTAAATTTAAATATCCACCGCGGCGTTGCTCTGGTGTTTGGGTGCGGTAGGATTTTTAATTTTTTGATTGACGGGAGTAGGCGCGGCAGGATTTTTAATTTTTTGATTGACGGGAGTAGGCGCGGCAGCAATTAGTCACGATGACTCCGCCTGTACCCACTGCTCCCTGATGTGAGAAGTCGTCGACTGGTGTTTTACCGTGATGAAAACCAAAAGATTCCCCGCTTCCTCCGCCTTCCCGTAGATTGCATTGCCTTTCAGCCGTTTAGCCCCCTTTGCTTCCTCTCCTCATTGCTTCTACCTGGTGCCTTGGCAGCGCAGCAGATCACGGAGTCCAAGGTGAGGCTCCTGACACAGGAGCTCCATGCCAAGGATGCGGAGCTCAGGGCGAAGGACGTGGAGCTCCGTGAGCTCAAGGAGGAGAGGAGTGCCATGCTCCTCTGTTATGTGCGGGAGTTCACGAAGCTTCAAAAGCGGCAGGCGTCCACCACAAAGATGCTCGAGGCGTCGGCGGCGTTGCTGCAGAAAGCGGGAGATACGATAGGCTGTCAGGGGAGCCGGCTGGAGCGCGAGCGGGCCGATCGTGACGAGGTCCAGGATCACCTCAGCAACTTGGTGAACCAAGTTGCCACGCACGTGTTGCGGCTGCGCGATGCCTACCGTCGTGCCAGCGCGACGATGCCGGCCATCGGGCTAATCCCGTTCGACCACCTGGTCGACTTCAATGAGTTGCGGCTTCCTGACCTGGTCTCCTTCTTCACCTATATCTCCGAGGAGCTGAGCCGTCTCCGCGTGATGGTGGGGGCTGAGCTGGACAAGGAGGGGTTGCAGGCTGCCGTCGCCGTTGCTGGGCGAATCCTTTCAGGGCTCCGTCACCGGAATTCATTCGTGCCATTGGACGTCGTCTTTGAGGAGATGGCTCCCGTCGACCGGGAGCGGGCTCTACGGGCGGTTGCACCCTGCATCACCAACGTCGTGCAGCTCGATAAGCAAAGGGACTTCGGTGGTGTTTAGGCGCCCTCTGCATTGGCATGTCCATGTCTCGGCGCAACATGACCGTTGGATCAAACTCAGACGGTGCAAATCAGTCACTGTAGCACAAAGCATGTGGGTGTGTTTGGTTGCATTCTCATCTCAATATAGTTGTTTCCTCTTCATGTATTTTTGTCAACCTACTAGTGTGGACTCATGCACCCTTCATGCACTCTGCCAAACACCCAAAAGTGGGTCGAGAAGGGAACTTTTGCTCCCATCCCGTGCACCCTTCATACACCCTGCCTAACACTATTCGTGCTTCATATGGTTCATGTTTCGTGGAGTACTGTAGCACCGTACTCTCCGTGCGCTGTAGACCTAGTTCTGTTAACATTGATCTCACTGTCCATTCTCGACCGGACAGTCGAAAAAGCGGTACTATGTTACATATAGGATTAGTTGACATGCGCACAACATCATTTGTTATCGTCATATCTTACTACACTAGCAACAAGATTGTGTAGTACTGACGTATGAACCACTGCACATGCCTAGTAGTAGGAGCACTGTGTATGTTCAAGTGGCTGCCGTGTTTCGCACTCCTCCTTCGTAAGAGTGGAAATGCTTGCTGTAATAATTTTTTCTTCTGAAAAACAATGGACACGCTCTACCGTGCGGATCCTCCTCCAGCCATGCACTAAATTACTCACTTTCGCCGACGTGTGGGACAGCCAGCATTGTGGTCCACCAGCCATGCACTAAATTACTCCGTAGTAGAGTGACGGTAGACTACCCTGATCGAAGCGCCGCAGTAATGCCCAATGAGCCGTCAAATCACAAAACCCCCTCCTTCCCAGCAGTAAGTTGGACGGACGAAGCAACCATCATTTCACTCTTCTCTCTTAGCTTCCTCTCTACCCAACCCTTGCTTCTGCCTCATCTTGTTCCTCATTTCTTCAACAAAACCCCGACCTGCTTCTGCCATTGTTCTTCTCTCCCAAAGAAGGAAAGGTGAGCGCATCAATGGTGTTGATTCTGGCCAAGGCCCGGTCTTGCAACCCCGAGACTGATCCTATAACTGCCTCTCTTTTCTTCTTTTGGGTTTGTGATTATGGTTTCTTTTCTTTTATTTCTATTTGACCGTTTCTTGATGGACGCTGGAGCACCGGCCGAAGTGATGTCTATGTCTCCGGCCAAAACCGTCGAGGCTCATGGTACGAAGAAGCGCAAGCACCCCGCCGAGACTACCATAGACAAGCTCAAAGCCATCGCCCTGTCCAAGCCCCCCTCTCCGGGATCCCTCATTAAGCAAGTCCAGGTAATATCTCTTCTTGACGATCTTTTTCTCGATCTTGATCGTGTTTTTCATCTAACACACACTACTAGTACTAGTAGTACAACTTTCTGGGTGGTCTTGCATGTGATTTTTGTGTGCCAAATGACGGTTCTAAATTCCTCTTTTGACCAAAACATGCGAGAGGTTGACACTGATTTCTTATAGATTACTTTCAACTACTCCCTCTGTCCCAAATTTCTTGTCTTAGATTTGTCTAGATACGGATGTATCTAATACTAAAATGTGACTTGATACATCCGTATCTAGACAAATCTAAGACAACAATTTTGGGACGGAGGGAGTACTTTATGAACAATCAATGCTACCTTTTAAGAGGGTATATTTGCCTCAGTAACTTGTGTTATGGATATTGCATGTAATCCCTCTGCTCTCATGCCTTTGAAGACATGTTCTAGTGTCTTTGTTCACTCATTTATGTGTGTATATGTAGTCATATATGGAGTATAATATCAAAAATCATCTTATATTTCTGAATGGAGGTAGTAATAAAATATGGTTTCTGTTTGAATTAGAACCAGGTCCGCGGTGGAGATGAAGTTCTCAAAGTCATGTCGTGTGAACTGGAAGACCTGATGATGAGTTCTACTGCTGAACCATCCAGCCACTGTGTCCTTGTCGCCACGTGTCCTGAACTAGTGTTTTCCTATAGCATTGTTGTCAGGCGTGTTCTCGAGGTTGTACTTGACCACAACAATTTCCTGGTTGTGCCTTCGATTACGAAGGGTGTGGTTCTTGTAAAGCTTCCCAACAAATCTGATGCGGCCTATCTTCATCATCATGTTTATGAGTGGAAAGACCATTGTGTTAGGTTCTCCAAGGTTGACAAGATGGTGATGGTGCATGTAGACATCTCACACGAAGTCCATGACCTAGTCAGTTATGCGGGGTTCATCCCGTAGGTCGGTGGCAAAAAATAGTCTGCAGAGTTTAGTTAGTGCGACTTTGCTTGTCTGTAGTAAGTACTATTGTTCAGTACTTGATTTGTGTTTGTGAACCCTGTATTGTTTATTAGTACTACCGCTTTTGGTGTGTGGTCAGTCCTAAGAACGGTCTATGTTAATGTCTGTCCACTCAATTTAGTCTGTATATTTTGAATTATCCATATCATATTTTTTGTGAGGACGGTCTATCAATTATGGTTACACTCCAATATCTGTATGCAATGCAGGGTTTATCGCACCCACCAGGATTTCTAGAACCATGGATGTTCGGTCCATACGATTTGTCACGACCTTTGGACTGTCCTGCTTGTGGGAGTAGGCGGGGCCCCTGCATGCCACGCATAGTTCGACGATCAATCTTCTGTTTAGTACTTCAACATAGTGATTTCCTGGTAAGGATTCACTCGTGTCACATCAAGTAAATCTTATTGATTTACTTTCTAAATCTTATTGATTTAATGTCATGTTTTCTTTCTTTTCGTGCAATTTCATGCTGCAGGTTTTGCCATGTGACATTCATCATAGAATAAACCGTTTGGTTTGCTCTACGATGGCTATTTCTGTAGGTTTCACATCTTATGTCGTGTCAGTAACGAAGGCACTATCCATCACTTATATTACTGGAAAAAATTGGACCAGTCTGTTGTCTGAGTACAAGCTGAATCCCTATGATGAACTGCTGTTTGGTTTAACAAAAACGCCACAATTAGTCCTTCTCTTGTTTAAAAGAAATGAAGAAAAAACTGGATCACGGTCACGGATCCTAGTCAAGTTAGAAGTTGATCATAGCAGACCAGACACGATCGCCGTTGTCTCGCACAGATCAAGCACCGACAGTTGCTCTAGCACTGACAGCGGCAGCAGCTTAGTCTGATCCAGCTGAGGATTGGGCACCGACCGCGTCAGCGGATCAGTCTGATCTACCAGAGGATCGGGCATCGACACCGGCACCTACTCCGACACTGGCACCAGCTCTACAAGGAGCACCATCTCCGGCAGCAGCAGCGGCTTCGGCACCTGCACCAACACTTGCACTTGCATCTGCTCCGGCCCATGCAGTTGCACCCGCAACAGACTGGGCTGCAGTTCGCACTTCATATACCAAAGTCCTTACAAAAACCTTCATGTCCACCTTTTTGGTAAGCATTGGCCGCCCAAGTGCTTCGTTCTTTTTTCTTTCCATGTTGTTTCACATGATTCACTGTGTTGATGTAACTGTTTGGGTATGTCTTCTTGTTTGCAAACAGAGAATTCCTAGAGCAACGAGGGAGTCGTTCAACAATCCGGGCGACCGCGGCCAAGTTTCTCTTACCATGCGTAGCCTTGGTGTGAATGAACGTGCTCAATATATCGTAAGTACAAAGGATGGTCGCATGATGATTGATGCTAAAGGATGGTCAAGGTTCAAATCTAAATCATATCTTGCAGTAGGGGATGATGTCAAAATCGAACCTTCTCGGCAAGGAGAGCTGGTCCAAATCAACTTTGAAATTCTTCAGTAGCAGCACGCAACTGCCTAACTGATCTATCCTCCGAGAGATTTTGATGTAATAATCTGGCATGGTGAAACAAGTGTCCTGTGTGTATAAGTAGTACGATAGTATTATTTATCACATGGTATATCGTTGATAGAATTGCAACTCTGATTGCTGGTTAGGAACTGTCGTTCGATTTCATTCCAACAGCTGCCGTGCTTTATTCAATTTTGTGTATTCGCCTTGCGGCAGCATCTAAAACCAGCGTCGTATCGATCGCTTGCAATATGAAAAGCGCTGAGGTAGAACACATGGGCCCCCAAACATGCAGGGTCGGCCTGCGGCCCAAAGTCTAGAACCTGGTTTCGAGAAGCACTAGCTCAGTGCAAAAGTGGCGTCCTCCTCCTGTTGTGGGTTGGGCGAAGATGAATGTTGATGCTGCGTTATCTCGCAATGGTGAAAGGGAAGCCCTGGCAGTTGTGAGCCGGGATCATATAGGCTTCTTCCTTGGAGCATCGGCACTGGTGTGCCAAAGTGTTACTGATCCAGAGATCCTAGAGGCAATGGCATGTTGCGAGGGGCTATCTCTGGCTCTTGACTTAAACCTCCAACAAGTTTAGATTAGCACTGATTGTTCAGCAACAGTCAAGCATATCTGAGAGGCATACATGGGGCCCAGCAAAGTAATTATGGACGAGATCAAGATGAAGAAGAATATGTTCCAAACCATGGAGATCATACATGAAAAACGCAAGTGTAATGTTGAAGCGCATGTGCTCGCAAAAGCTGCTACTTCTTTGCCCTGTGGACGCCATCTTTGGCTCACAGGAACCCCTTAAATTATTTTTATACCTATGACTGTTAATCTTCAATAAAGCTGCTTTTATCCCTCAAAAAAATCTGGGTATTATATTCTCAGCTGACCCCCCATAATGCCCGTGCATTGCAGAGGGAGTATATTTCTCAGCAAGGTGAGCCTATGATATAAAAGATTTGTATATTTCTTTACAGAGGGAGTATCTCTCTGTCAAAAAATATATTTATGTGTAACTAGTTACTCTTGTCTTTCTACTTCCTTTCGCTGATATGTGTGGCAACCGGCAATGGGGTCGACGTGCCATATGCACAAATTAGAGCGCACAACTTCATGGTAGACACACCCCGGTCGTAGCTCCACAGTAATGCCCAATGAGCCGCCAAATCACAACCCCCCTTTCTAGCTTTAGCAATAAGCTAGACGGACGAAGCGGCAATATTTCACTGGGCCTGAATCCCCTTCTCCCTCGTCTGCTTGTTCAGAGAAAACCCCCTCTCGGCGATTGCATAGGGTTTTCTCATGGACAACCAGGTATGAATTCTTCATCCATCCCCGATAAACCCAAGTCCCTTGGTCGCAGGTAATCCTAGGATGGCAGCCGCCGCCATTGATGCATTTTTCTTCCTACTGAATCTTGTGTGTTTCATTTGCAGTGCCCGAAGTGCGAGTACCCTACAGGTTTCTACGCCCTCGGCGAGACGCCACACTTGTTCCTTCTCATCCTAACACAGCATTTTGAAATGCGCACAGTATGTTCCTAGGATCCTCTTTTCTATCCGGGAGGGTGGGGGTTTTATGAACATGATGTGTTCTCATATTATTTTTCCTGCAGTGTATTATTTTCTCTGCCAGAACACATGTACTCAAGATGCTCGGCCTTGCCATAACTGAATACACTAGTTTAATGGTCACAGTGAAGACAAGCCATGGATATAAGTTCCGAGTTGGGTTCATGAACAAAGAAGATCGCTGCTTTTTTTATGGCCGAACTTGGATAAACTTTCTCAAGTGTTACAGACTGAAAGTTGGCGCACGAATGTTGATGGAAATAGCAGAACCTGGTCTCATCTTCACTGCAATCTTCCACCCCGACGTCGTTCCAATTGTTCACCCATGTTAGTTTTGTATCTGGTTCTTGCTTGTTGCCTCGATTACTTCTTAATCCACCTATTCTATCTAACTAATCACAATTTAACTTTAGAAGTAGCAACGAATCTCTCACGAAGATGCTACTTCGAACTAATATTTTCTTATAATTGGTGGCACGTGTAGGTTTTTTCAGAGTTAAGCAGTCTGCTCATTTGTTACTCTGTAATAACTCGGCTGTTACTAATGGCACTGAAGTTGACTGGATCAACATCCACAAGTTCCTGCACTTTATTGATCTTCTAAGTCCTTGTGGGGCGTTTAAATGGTGGAACGCCATGTGGGATATGTGTGCCACTGCTGCACTCGTTGAACAGGTCAAACTGTGTCGAGAAACTTATGGTACGAGCTGTTTTCTGTTATATATGTTGTTCATAAACTATTGCTTATACACAGTTTTATAGCTGTTATCTTCTTGAAACAGGAACTGCCGAGTTCTATTGTTCCTAAACAGATGCCTGACCATGGTCGGGTCAGACTTGTGCTTGGTCACAACATGATGTTTATGTCGACCTACTCAATTCCCCTTGGAGGTGAAAAGATACTTATTCATGGGTGGTCTCAAATAATGAAGGCACGTCCATCTTGGAGAATAGGACAGAAGATTATGTTCATGCTTTTCAATGGCTCTAAAGAGAATATCCTGTTTATGGACCACGTTGCAAGATGAAGCCGCTTTCAGAAGGTTGTGGATGCGCGGGGTGGCGCCTGGGGCTTGGCAGCCTCACCCTTGGTTAACTGTAGGCAAAGTAGCACTGTTCGAGGCGTGCTTTATACAGTTGAACCTGTATAAGTACTCATACCGCTTTCAGCTTTGGTTGTTAAGTGCCCCTGCTGGTTTCAGTTAAGGTTGTGAAGTACTCCTGCTCCTTTTACAGTCTGCCGTGTTTCTTTAGTCCTGTCTTCCTCCAGCCGCCAAAACCAAACCAACGTCGGCGGGGCTGCCTGCTTCCGCCTCCCGTGGCTGGCTGCGCCTCAGCGCACGCATCGCCGCCCCACCGTCTCCTAAATCGTTAACGCCGACGTCCTCCACGTGCTTTGGTGCGCTCGCCGCGGCGCCGCCCTCTCGCATTGAGAGGATGACAGTTGGGGCCCACCACGTTAGCGTATGGAAAAATAAAATGCTTCCTCCTAGTGTTTTCCTAACATCTGGGACCCACCACATTGTCAGCGTATATAGTCAATAGATAAGAAAACAACACAAGATCTGCTGACACCTAGGACGTAGCTACTCGAGCAGTATTTTTTTGTTTGGTATTGTTGAGAGGGAGCAGGGTTTGAACTGGGCTGTGGCCCGTCTAGCCCAGGCTTATATTTTATGTTCACGATGTGACCAGCCCAGCTATTTTTTCTTTGTGAAAATGAGCCCAGTTTATTTTTTCTGAAGAATACCCAATCCAGGCCTACTTATTTTTCTACACCCTGATGGGTGCAACTCTTTCAAGACGCCTGCAAATCTTGAAAGTAATATGAAATGGGTTGTAAATATAAAAACAGATGACAAATTGGCAATTACTTTATAATTTCTGAATTTTATTACATTTTCAGATTCCTATTTCACTGGGCATTAACCTAATTTAAATATATCTTCAAAGTACTTTAAATCTGGCTGAAGATTTCGGTATTAAAAATAGTTTGGAACCCACAGAAATATGCGAAATTGGCCCTGGCCAACCAAAAAAACGACTGCAATAAATTGCATAAGAAGTTGCCATGAGCTATATATAAATTATTAAAAAAGAGGGAGTGGTCTGACTTGTGGGTCTGTTTAGTTGACGAGCATGCAAGATTTTTTTAGTTATTATATACGTCAACAAACGATTCTACCAGACGTAACCATTGGATGTCAATCCAACGGCCTTCGTGTTTTTTCAATCTCTGATCTTCTTGCTCCAGCCGCCAAAGTAGCGCCGGCGGGACCGCCTACTCCCGCCTCCCATGGCCGGCTGTGCTGCCGTGCAGGCCTCAGCGCCCCCAACTACTCCCACCACTAGCCAGGGCATCCCTCTACTCACCCACACCCCCTGTTATTCTATGGCGACCGCAGCCTCACATCACAGCCAAGCCGGTGAATGCTCGTACTCCTCTCCGCGTGGGCATCCACTGCCGCGTCTTCCCCGGCTCCGCGTCGTCCCCTTCCTATGCCTCGCCGTCGTCCACCGCCGTGGTGCTCTCGGTGCGGCGTGGTCAATGTGGTCAACGACCGACTTCCATCGGAAGAGTACTGTACGTGGAGAGGCTGACAGCTGGGTCCACGACAGCCGCAAGGAAGTGCCTCCTTATTACGCGGAAAATAATTATTCCTCTACCTGACAGCAGGGACCCATCGGACGGGCCACCAGTAGTATTTTGCAAAAAAAAATCGTTTCCCCCTGACTGCTGGGACCCACCGGATGGGCCACCATATTTCGCGAAAAAAATGTTCCCCCCGCTGTCAGCTCAGACCCACCGGAAGTGCCTCCTTCTTACGCACAAAAAAATGAATACTCCCCCGGCTAGCTGGGACCCACCTTGGTGGGAGACTGACTTGTGGGCCTACTAAGTTGACGGGGACGAAGGGCTTTGTCAACTTAGTCAATATGAACGATTCTAGCTCCAGTGACCGTACGATGTCCATCCAACAGCCGTAGGGCTTCTTCAACCTCTGGTCTTTTTGCTCCAGCCGCCCAAAGCAGCGCCGGTCGTGTCGCATGCTCCTGCCTCATGTGGCCGGCTGTGCTGCCGCGGAGGCCTCACCGCCCCCTACTATTCCCACCGCTGGCCAGGCCCTGCGGCGATGGCGGACTCACATCGCAGCCGAACCAGTGAACCCTCGTACTCCTCTCCGCGCGGGCTTCCACTGCCGCGTCTTCCCTGGCTCCGCGTCGTCCCATTCCTAGGCCTCGCCGTCGTCCACCGTCGTGGTGCTCTCGGTGCAGCGTGGTCAATGTGGTCAATGACCGACTTCAATTGGAAGAGTACTGTGCGTGGAGACGCTGACAGCTAGGTCCACGGCCGCAGCAAGGAAGTGCCTCCTTATTACGCGCAAAATAATTATTCCTCCGCCTGACACTGGGGACCCACCGGACGGGCCACCATATTTCACGAAAAAAACGTTTTCTCCTGACTGTTGGGACCCACCAGCATGACAGTCGGGACCCACTTGGTCGAAGCGTACGTAGTGTTGCCATTCTAGTCGCGAACGTGTACGTACATATATACTGGTCGATGTAGAGGCGCGCACATAGCATGTACACATACGTACAGCGGCCAGGGTGCAAGAAAGAAAATACGGCCACGTATGTGTACATACGGCGGGGTCCTGAACGCCTACTCGCGCATACGTATGGCCAGGGCTCGTGTACATGGCTGGGTCAGAACAGAGAAACAGCGTCGTCGTCGTGTTCATGGGGAGGCAACGGAATGCGTCGTGTTCATGGGGAGGCAACGGAATGCCTCGTGTTCATGGGGAGGCAACGGAATGTGTCGTGTTCATCAGGAGGCAATGGAATGCGTCGTGTTCATTGGGCGGGCTTGGACGGAACAGTCGATGGAAACGAGGCCTGGCGTATCGCAGAACGGAGGAAACGGCCTTGTGTTCGACCGGCCACGTTCGAAACGGGATCCTGTTCATTAGGAGGGGTCTGTCGTACCACAAAACGGAGGAAACGGACCTCCTACGGTCGAAACGGGGGTCCTGTTGATCGGGAGGGGTGTGGCGTACCGCAAAACGGACGAAACAGACTTGTGTTGGAGCGCTACGGTCGAAACGGGGGTCCTGTTCATCGGGAGGGGTGTGGCGTACCGCAAAACGGGACTCCACGGGATACTGTTCATCTCCACCGTCGAACCCCTCCAGCCTCCACGAGCTACTGTTCATCCGCCGTCGACCTCCTCCAGCCTCCACCTGCGACTGTTCATCCACGGGCTCCTGTTCATCCAGCCTCCACCGCGCACTACTCCACCAGCTACTGTTCAACCAGCCCTCTCCACGGGATCCTGTTCAACCACCCCTTCACGAGCTACTGTTCATCCCGCCCTCCACCATCTACTGTTCATCCTGCCCTCCACGGGGTGGTCCTGTTCATCCAGCCCTCCACGGGGTCCTGTTCATCCAGCCCCAACCGGCTTGATCGATCGGGGTCCTGTTCATCCAGAGGCAACACCACGTGGTCCTGTTCATCCACCCCACCGGGAACTGTTCATCCAACCCCCCCCCTGCAACGCTCACTGTTCATCCAAAGGCAGCATCAATCGGCTTCAGCTAACAGCAGTATCGAAGGAATCGCTCGATCGGGTTCAGTTAACAGCCATCGGTCGATCGCTCGGGTTCAGTAACGCATAGCCTGCAGTGCAATCACTCAGGTTCAGTTAGAGCCCAACGCCTCGCTCGGGTTTAGTTAGAGCCAATGCCTCGCACACACGCGCGTAAGTGTATGAGAGAAACGCGCATCGCTCGGCCCCCGACCTCCCACCGTAACCGGGACTCCCCAAAATTTTCCTCCCCCTCACTTCTACCGCGGTTTTTTCCATCATGGACGGCCCAAAGAATGTCATGCAGCTGCGTCTCCGGCCCGCCCAGGATGAAAAGCCCATTTTCTGTCATGTTTTTTTGTCATAGAAGTAGGAGCCCACCACATCTATGATGATACCGGGTTTTGTCACAATTATCATCATAGAAGTGTCATATGTCTAACACAAAAAATTTCGTTCGGCCCAAAATGTCACGGATGTGTCTTTTTTTGTAGTCATATGAGTATATATAGGCGAAAGAAGTAGGTCGGCGGGCCCATGAGGGTGGGGGCGCGCCCTCCTACCTCGCGCCTGCCTCGTTTCTTCCTTGACGTCCACTCCAAGTCTCCTGGATTGCGTTTGTTCCAAAAATAACTCTCCCAAAGGTTTCATTCCGTTTGGATTCCATTTGATATTCCCTTTGTGCGAAACACTGAAATAGGCAAAAAAAACAGCAATTTGCACTGGCCTTGGTTAGTAGTTTAGTCCCAAAATAATATAAAAAGGTATATTAAAGCCCATTAAACATCCAAAACAGATAATATAATAGCATGGAACAATCAAAAATTATAGATACGTTGGAGACGTATCAGCTACTATGACATTTATTAAATATGGCATTCATCTCATGCTCTGGGACACAACGCCTAATCATGTCATCCGGCCCATGCCGCTAAAGAAAAGGATCAACCCAGAAAGAGTATTTCAGCTCACTGGAAAAATATCTCTGGTGATAGTTCATATCCGATGGCATGTACTTCCCTGCAAGCAAGTTAGCGTAATCTGCAAACCAAAGTTCTATCTTTTTAATCATAGCCAAACTCTCACTGGAAAGGATTCATTTATTGGAACTGGGTCATAAGGTATTATTTCCATGCGCGACAGGTGGTCCGCAACTGAGTTGTGTTCACCCTTGCGATCTACTATCCACAAGTCAAACTCTTGAAGTAGTAATATCCATTGAATCAAATGAGGCATAGCATCCTTCTTGACAAGAAGATAACGTAAGGCACCATGATCTGCATGTGAACTATTACTTTTGAGTTAATAATGTAAGGTCTAAATTTATCACAATTGAAAACAACGACAAGTAGTTTTTCTCAATCGTGGCTAAATGCTTTCAATCTTCATCCAAACTCCTCTAGCATAAAGAAAACATTTAGCATCTTATCATCCCGGTACCCTAAGGCAGATGCAATAGCATAGTTTCTAGCATCACACATTATCTCAAATGGCCCATCCTACTTCGGAAGTTGGATGATCGAAGTCGTGATCAAAGCACTGTAGCGACCCGATCCCAATGGATCGAAGTCTCTGTGCTTAAGTGTCATCTCTGGATCAGTATGCTGACACACACAGTACTCGAAGAATTATAATAGAGTTTAATCACACACTTTATTAGATCGAGGTCCTCAAAAGGGTATTTATTACATAAATATGGCTGAATGCCATCTAAATAAAATAACTGCGGAAACTTCATAGGTAAATGAGTCCATCCAAATCATCCAACTCCACGACAAAATTGAGTGCAGAACAATGACCTATCGCACCTTAATCCTCATTGAAGAACTCTGGAACATGAGACGTTGCAGCCGCATAGGTCGGCACATGGAATATGCTGGCAATGTCACACCATAGAAGAATAATGAACAATATCTATCTCTCTATGCATATTTGGCTGGTGGAGGCTCTAAGTTAATTTTTTGCATAAAGCTAATTTTTTTCCTACAACAAAGGAATTTGATTTATTTACTAAAGTTTATGCCATTATTGAGATGGTTCCTCCAACTCAAGCCCAAAATACCCAAGTTCTTAATAACCCAATTTATTAATAAAATAAAGTGATGAGATCAACCAATAATTCACTTCTAGATACTCAAAAATTTGTCCATAGCCGGGGACACAGCTAATCATGATTAGTTTATACACTCTACTGAGGTTTGCGCACTATTCCTCACAAGACTTGACCACCTCCATGATAGAAAGATCGAGACATAGTTTTTATGAAGAGGTCCCCTTAACCCTGGGCAGTACCCATCCCAACTACAAACCCCTAATTTCGTTGTACCACCTGGTAAGGTTTCCTACAACATACTTGATTACCCAAAAGTATATGGGATCAATTGTAGCTCTTTCCGATAGGTAAGAGTGTCGAACCCAACGAGGAGCAGAATGAAATGACAAGTGGTTTTCAACAAGGTAATGTCTGCAAGTGCTGAAATTGTAAGTAACAAAGTAGTTTGATAATAAGATATTTTGTAACGAACAAGTAATGACAATAGTAACAAAAGTGCAGCAAGGTATCCCAATCCTTTTGAGGCAAAGGACAGGCCAAAATAGTCTCTTACAATAAGCAAAGCATTCTTGAGGGTGCACGGGAATTTCATCTAGTCACTTTCATCATGTTGATTCGATTCGTGTTCGCTACCTTGATATGTGGGTGGACCGGTGCTTAGGTGTTGTTCTTACTTGAACAAACCTCCTACTTATGATTAACCCCCTCGCAAGCATCCGCAACTACGAGAAAAGTATTAAGGATAAATGCTAACCATAGCATTAAACATTTGGATCCAATCAGTCCCTTACGGAATAGCGCATAAACTAGGGTTTAAGCTTATGTCACTCTCGCAACCCATCATCTAATAAATACTCCACAATGCATTACCTTAGGCCCAAATATGGTGAAGTGTCATGTAGTCGACGTTCACATGACACCACTAAGGGAATCACAACATACATACTATCAAAATATCGAACACATATCATGTTCACATGATTACTTGCAACATGATTTCTCCTGTGACCTCAAGAACATAAGTAACTACTCACAAGTGATAAACATGCTCAAGATCAAGGGGTATTAAATAGCATAATGGATCTGAACATATAATATTCCACCAAATAAACCATATAGTAATCAACTACAAGATGTAATCAACACTACTAGTCACCCACAAGCACCCATCTATAGTTCCGGTACAAAGATTGAACACAAGAGATGAACTAGGGTTTGAGAGGAGATGGTGATGTTGAAGATGTTGATGGAGATTGCCCTCCCCAAGATGGGAGAGTTGTTGGTGATGATGATGACGATGATTTCCCCCTCCGGGAGGGAAGTTCCCCCAGCGGAATCACTCCGTCGGAGGGCAAAAGTGCTCCTGCCCAAGTTCCGCCTTGAGACAGCGGCACTCCATCCCGAAAGTCATCTCCTTATTTTTTATAGGTCAAAATGACTTATATACCAGAAGATGGGCACCGGAGGTGGGCCGAGGGGATTACAACCTAGGAGGGCGCGCCTGGGCTCCCTGGCGCGCCCAGGTGGGCTGTGCCCACCTAGTGGGCCCCCTCTAGCACTTATTGGCTCTAATATTCCTCATATATTCCATAAAAAATCTTTGTAAAGTTTTAGCTTGTTTGGAGTTGCGCAGAATAGGTGGCCTGACGTAGCTTTTCCAGGTCTAGATTTCCAGCTGCCAGAATTCTCCCTCTTTGTTTGTACCTTGCATATTATGAGAGAAAAGTGTTGGGTTCTACGGTAGGGTGCGCCGACTGCAAATTAAAATTTCCTACGCGCAGAGCAATCAAGAACATGCTACGAGAGATGGATCACAGTTCGTTACCACTAGACGCGAAGTGTCGTGCAGCGGAAGAAGAGTTGGGGCAGCGTGTCCGCGTGTATCGTCTCCTCCTCGGCCGATCTCCCTCGTATAGCCGGTAGTCGGTTCCCACGTACAGGTTCGCCGGAGCGGCCCAAGTGCACCGCCTCTAACGGTATCCGCGCGTGTAGGAGGAACATCGTGCGGCGGACTGCTAGGTCTGATCACATAACCGGCAGCGACTGGAGGTGTGTATTCGCAACACATGCAAACCCTAGTGACAACGCCGAAGCGATCAATCCTGTGAGTGTGCGGCACCTCCACTTTATATAGGCGTCTGTCGTGGGCTCAATACTTGGGCCTCGCATGGACCCTAAAGCCCATAAGTCTACTCGGCCACAATCCGAATACAGCTCGGATCACATCCGACCAGTGTCCTCGGATCCGACCTCGTAGGTTCCTTCCCTTAAGCGCGCGACCCCTTAGGTTCAAGCCGGCTTGGTCGCAGTTCGGATCACCTCTGAACTGCACAGTTGGTAGCGGCCTCTAGCAAGGCATGCCGAACACCAAACAGACTATGAAGCTGGTTAGGCGAACCTGTACATCATACTTCCATTCCTTTTGCCACACGATATATGTTGTCGGGCTCAAGGCGAGTCCGTCATCCTTGTGCTAGCCCGACCTCTTTCTCGTTCCAGTGATACCGACCACAAACCGGATTATCTCATAATCCATGTCGCATGGCCATGCTTATCTTAGTCGGATCACACGAGGGGCCCATAGTATATCTCTCCTGATTGGAGGGGCAAATCCCATCTTGCTCGACCACGTCTCGCAGCATGGTTCTGGACAAACCCGAAACCTACCTTTATAACTACCCAGTTACGGAGTAGCGTTTGGTCAACCCAAAGCAAGTATGTCACCATCTCGAGTACATGTGTCAGCTCAGGTCTTAGGACATAGAACATATGTTGTACTCGAGACTCACAGATGACATATCGTTGCATCTCATAGTTGGATCTGTCCGACTCGGACATTATCTCGACTCGGATCTGACTACGTCGAATCCGACTAGACCTTTCAAAGTCCATATTATCCGGTTAGCATCCAATGCTCCATGGCTAGTGAGACCAAGCCATCAAACATGTCATATGCTAGTCTAGTCGGCCGCGCATCCACACAGCACTTTCGACTAGGGACCTTTTAGGACGTTCATCATACAATGCATAGTCCCACAAACAAGTCACGTGCTTGCTAATACACATCATTGATAATGTCCAAGGACTATCTTTATTCATAAACACAAACGAACTATCATCATAAATGATTGCCTCTAGGGCATAACTCCAACAAAAAGGCATTAGAATTACTCCAAAAAGCATTATTATACATAAAAACATCATAAATAACAATAGAAAAACATAATGCAAAATGGACATATCAGTACTCCACTATGCTAGAGCCCATACAGCTTGTGGCTGCACACGGAAGTGTCTAGGCATGAAATACCATTTGATACCTTTGAGCCTGGATGGCATTCCGTACGGTGATCTCACGGGTCCTCTGGGATCCCCTAGGGCAAGCACTGGATTCTCCAGGTGCCCCAACCATTCCACCCAGAGTTGTGTCAATGTTGCCACCATAAGGTTAACCCAAAATTATTATTTCTCTCACAACTTGCATGAATCACACATACCACCCCGTCTACAAGCATGGCTAAGAAATTTAACATGTAATGATAATTCCCGGGGTGTTGTCAAGGGTGATAGGTTCCTACCTCACTGAACTACAAAGCATAACCACAATCTCAACTCGAACTCATGCAAATATTGGGTAGAACTAATGCATAGTAAAAACCGGGTAATAAAAGTATGATCAAAGTGTGAACTTGCCTTCTGACGATCGTTGCACTCTAGGGATTGGTAATACTCAGCCTCGCACTCCGGGATCTACCATAATCAAACAATGACATACATAAGCAAACAATCAAAGATCCAAAAAGAAAACAAAGAAAACACTTGTGAAAAACTCTAAAACAACCAAATAAAGATTCTGAATAGTAGCATATTTTTAACAGTAGCAAAATTATTTGATTTTAGTCTTAACAGAAAGTACATGTCAAGATCTTCGATTTGCAAAACGAATCAACTAAATCCGAGTTACAAAACTCAAGTTATGGTCTAACGAAGTTTAAATTTGAATCTAAGCTAATTCAAATTTTAAATTGCCAAAAATATATTTAGTTGGGTCGTCTCGATATATGGGACTCTTATTAAACCATAGGAAAAGAATCAACTAAATTGTATTTGTAGAATTAAAGATATGCTAAAAGAAAATTTGGATCGCAATCTGAAAATGGAATTTTTTGAAGAAAAAAAACCAATTTTGGCCAGAGGCCATGTGGCGTTCTCTGGTTGGCTGGGTAAGTGTTTGCTGCATGTGAAATGGTGGATGACTGATTCGTAAGGAAAACAGACCATGGAGGCTAAAAAACTAAACCGCAAGCCGGTTTGATCTACCGAAGAAAGCCGATCAAATAGAACCATTTTTTAAACAGGGGTGAACTAGGCACTTGTGTCGCTTACAAAGAGGAACGTGGCGTTTGTTGGAACGAGGTAATTTCAAAAAAAATCCTACGCACACGCAAGATCCATCTAGGTAATGCATAGCAACGAGAGGGGAAGAGTGTTGTCTACGTACCCTCATAGACCGTAAGCGGAAGCGTTATGACAACGTGGTTGATGTAGTCGTACGTCTTCACGGTCCGACCGATCCTAGCACCGAAGGTACGGAACCACCGCGATCTGCACACGTTCAACTCGGTGACGTCCCACGAAATGTAGATCCAGCTGAGTGTCGGGGAAGAGCTTCGTCATCATGATGGCGTGATGACAGTGATGATTAAGTTACCGACGCAGGGCTTCGCCTAAGCACTACAATGATATGAACAAGGTGGAAATCTATGGAGGGGGGCACCGCATAAGGCTAAGAGATCAACTTGTATGTCTATGGGGTGCCCCCTCCCCCGTATATAAAGGAGTGGAGGAGGGGATGGCCGGCCCTCTCTATGGTGCGCCCTAGGGGGAGTCCTACTCCCACCGGGAGTAGGATTCCTCCCTTTCCCTAGTAGGAGTAGGAGAGAAGGAGGGGGGAGAGAGAGGGAAGGAAGGGGGCCGCCCCCACCCAATTCGGATTGGGCTAGGGGGGCGCACCCTCCACCTTTCCCTTCCTCTCATGTATTCCACTAAGGCCCAATAAGGCCCATATACTCCCCGGGGAGTTCCAGTAACCTCTCGGTACTCCGGTAAATGCCCGAACTCATCCGAAACCATTCTGATGTCCAAACATAGGCTTCCAATATATCGATCTTTATGTCTCGACCATTCCGAGACTCCTCGTCATGTCCATGATCATATCCAGGACTCCGAACTACCTTCAGTACATCAAAACCAATAAACTCATAATACCGATCGTCACCGAACGTTAAGCGTGCGGACCCTACGGGTTCGAGAACTATGTATACATGACCAAGACTCATCTTCGGTCAATAACCAATAGCGGAACCTGGATGCTCATATTGGTTCCTACATATTCGATGAAGATCTTTATCAGTCAAACCGCATAACAACATACGTTGTTCCCTTTGTCATCGGTATGTTACTTGTCCGAGATTCGATCATCGATATCTCAATACCTAGTTCAATCTCATTACTGGCAAGTCTATTTACTCGTTTCGTAATGCAACATCCCATATCTAACTCATTAGTCACATTACTTGCAAGGCTTATAGTGATGTGCATTACCGAGAGGGCCCAGAGATACCTCTCCGATACACGGAGTGACGAATCCTAATCCCGATCTATGCCAACACAACAAACACCATCAGAGACACCTATAGAGCATCTTTATAGTCACCTAGTTACGTTGTGACGTTTGATAGCACACGAAGTGTTCCTACGGTATCCGAGAGTTGCATAATCTCATAGTCATAGGAACATGTATAAGTTATGAAGAAAGCAATAGCAACAAACTAAACGATCATCGTGCTAAGCTAACGGATGGGTCAAGTCAATCACATCATTCTCTAATGATGTGATCTCGTTCATCAAATGACAACTCTTGTCCATGTCTAGGAAACTTAACCATCTTTGATTAACGAGCTAGTCAAGTAGAGGCATAGTAGTGACACTCTGTTTGTCTATGTATTCACACATGTACTAAGTTTCCAGTTAATACAATTCTAGCATGAATAATAAACATTTATCATGATATAAGGAAATAAATAATAACTTTATTATTGCCTCTAGGGCATATTTCCTTTAGCGTTGCGGTGGAGCTCGGGCGTGGTGGTGGCGGCAGTTACGGCGGTCGGCGGCGGTAGTGGTGGGGTAGAGGAGATGCAGCGGGGTGTCGCGGTCTCGGGGGTGGTATCGGAGATGATCGGTGACGATGGATGGCGACGGGATGAGGTGATGAAGCTTGGGCGCTCTGGGTGCTCCGGCGAAGATGGTGAGGTCGG
Source organism: Triticum monococcum (assembly GCA_034509565.1). NCBI lineage: Eukaryota > Viridiplantae > Streptophyta > Magnoliopsida > Poales > Poaceae > Triticum > Triticum monococcum. The sequence goes on along the minus strand of CM067841.1, from coordinate 164,435,031 downwards.
GGTGGCGTCTGTAGATGATGACAGGATGCAAGACCATGTCAAATAGAACCTCAAGATCGAGAGAAGTCAAGTTACAGAAGTAGAAGGCTCGGAATGGCTCACCGACATGGGAAAACAACGATGAACTTTAGCGTCTTAGGCGAGATTGGAACGACGAGTGCGAGCGATTGGGGTGGATTTGGTGAGGGGTTTTCAAGGGAATCGGTCGAGAGGGGTAATGGGTATTTATTGCGCATCTTTCATGGGCAAGGGGTTAACTCGGGATAGGATTCCCACGAGTTTGAATCAAAGTCGGTGTCGGGTACGTGTCCAGGAAGAGTTCTGTCTCCGTGGGGAAGAACAAAGGGTGGGCACCAACATCAGGGAGAGAGAGGTAACGAGAGAGAGAGAGAGAGAGAGAGAGAGAGAGATCAGGCAGGCGAGGGGAGCGGTGGGGCGAGTGGCTGGGCTGGCCTCGCTACGCCTGGCCTGCCGGGTGCGGGCGATTTTGTTTATAAAACCAAGTCTCACAATTTTATAGCAACACAAAAACGCCTAAACCACTAAGTAAAAGTATTCTAAAAAAGTACAGAAAATGCACATAATTATATGGTCTTATATATGACCTTGTGGACTTTTATCCGGCCTAAAATGCAAATTTAAAAAATAAACATTTTTGCTATGCTAATCAAAGTTGCATCAAAATAATTTGCAAATAAAACCAAATAAATATATTTTGATTTCAAATTCAATTTCCAATATTTCCCTTCTATTTTGGAGAAGTCCTTTTATCTTCTCTTTTTTTAAAAAAATTAATGAAAGTGAATGTTGGATGAAACCAAATTTGATCCGAACTACAATTTTTTAAATTTCAAAATTGGTTTTAGGGAAACTTCCAACTCTGTCTTTTTGGTCCTTGAGTTGCTCAAAGTCCCTAGGACCTGATTCAATGAAAATCAATGGAGGCAAAATTCATAAATCATGGATGCATATGAATGATCTATTTATAAACATCCAAATTGAAAATTGGGATGTTACATGCACATCTCAATTTTATATAAGCTTGGGTAAAACTCTTGTCAAATAAATACGGTACATCTTCTTGCAAAAGGTCAATCAAAGGATTCAACAATTTAGAGAATTCCTTAATGAATCTTCTATAGAAACTAGCATGACCCATGAAAGTTTCCATACCTTCGGCATCTTGAGGGTAAGGTAAGTTTCCTATTACCTCAGTTATTTCTTGGTCTATGATGCTCCTACCTGAAACTCTAAGTCCTAACACCACTCCCTCAGTAACCATGATATCATTTTTCCCAAATCAGCACGAAACCTGTTTCTTCACATGTCTACAAAACATTGAGATTACAGAGACAACGATCAAAGGAAGTGCCTTGGACAGAAAAACTTTCCAGAAACACTTCGACAATTTTCTCCACATAGTCAGGAAATATTCTAGAAACGCACTTCTGAAAAGAGGGTGTGGCCCATTACATAAGCCAAAGGGCATTCTATGATATGCATATGTATTGTAAGGAAAGGTGAAAATGGTCTTCTCTTGGTCTTCAGATCAGATAGGTATTTGTGGGAATCCAGAATATCCATCGAGATAGCAAAAATAAGAGTTATTAGCCAACCTTTCCAATATCTCATTTATGAATGGTAGTGGGTAGTGATCCTTCCAAGTCCATTTATTTAATTTCTTAAAATCAGTGCACATTCCATATCCAATAATAGCTCTAGTTGTGACTAGGTCATTATTTTTGTTAGTCACTAAGGAGACTCCTTTCTTGGGAATACAATGAACTGGACTCACCCACTTACTATCAGTGATAGGGTAAATTACCCCAGCGTCAAGAAGATGTATCACCTCTTTCATTAGCACATTCTTGGAGGAAGGATGCAGTCTTCATTGACTTTCAGTTACTTGTGTGGCTCGTTCTTTAATAGGGATAGCACGGGAATAGATAGATGTGTATATTCCCTTCACGTCTTTCATTGAGCAATGCCTTTGAGTGTCTGGTCAGCGCAATTAGTAGCTTCTCATTTTCTTTTCCTGAAAGGTCCGCATTAACAATAATAGGATATCTTTCAGTATTAACCATGTACATTAGTCCTATGGGTAATAGTTTAAGAATAGGTGGAGGCAGTCCCTCGTCTCTTTTTGTTTCAAGGACCTCGTATACTTTATTCAAATGAGGCTAACTATCTGAGCGACATGCATTATCATTTGAATTTTCCCTCCTTTTCTTCATCTTCAGATAGAGACTCAGGCCTCACCAGGGCCCTCTCAACTTCGTCATTTGGAGTTTGAAGATGAGTTTCGGCTAATTGATTTAATTTCGATTCTTCTTTATCTTGAGATTCTGTTTGATGCGGTTTCTTATCACAGAATAAAATGGGAATTTAATCACCCCCTGCACCACTTCATAGAGATTTGTTTCTATTTGATATATGCCCCTAGAACATTCAGAAAAGAGGTTCCAAAAAAATAGGACAATCTTTATTCTCTAAAATCATTAGCACATAAATATCAAAAGGATAAATGAGTGAGCCTATTATAATGTGGACATCCTCGATGATGCCACAAGGTGTTCTACTAGTCTTATCTACAAGCTTAATAACTATGTAGTTGGCTCAAGGGTGCGTGGAGAAACTTCATCATAATTTTTTTTCATAGAGAGTGTATGGAATAATATTCACTAGAGATCGAGGATCACACAATCCAAAGTAAGACTTGCTACCCAAGGAACATGACATTTTGTTTATATGTATCTTTACCTTCGGTACACCATTTTAGATAAGAGGTGGTGTCTCAGTCTAGATAAACTTCTTTATTAACCACTAATATAGGTGTAGCAAGTTCTTTTACAATATCAACATGTAGTGGAGTCTCGTATTATTCTACCTTGATATTCTTCTTATGCTTAGCTGAAAGTGACTCCCCTTTCTCTTTGGCCTTCTAATTGAAATAAGCCTCTCTCAGGTAAGTGGGTGTAGTGGCTTTCTTCATAATTGCTTCTACCATGAGAATTGCTTTAGCTTCTCTAGTATGCTTTACAAACTCTTCATCTTGTAATTGCAAAAATCCAGAAAAATCTTTCAAGATGCGTAAAGTGGGGTCAGTTCCAATATTAAGCTCATGAGGAATTTTTTTTCATCTCCTTAGATCTAAATAAGGATTTAATACTATCATAACTAGGATCAATCTTTGTCTTCTCTTTTAAACATAGGCATCAACTCTCAGCATTGTGTCAAATCCTGTCAAGTAAACTCCAAGCTTGTGAAATCTCGGTTCCCATGAAATAACCTTGGTAAGAAATATCTAATGCCTATTTACTTTGTGACTCAAGCCCACCATAAAATAATTTCACAATCAAATAATCAGGATAGCAATGTTCAGGGCATTCAGAGAGTATAACTTGATACCTTATGTAAGCATCTACCATTTCTTATGTGGACATTGTCCAAAGCTACCAATCTTCCTTCTTATATTATAGAATTTTCTTTGAGGATATAAATAAGCATAGAACACGGATGATAAATTTTTCCAATCACTCAAGGTACTTGCACGTTACTGTAATAGCCATTCGACGGCCTCCTTCTCAAGTGCATAAGGAAATAGTTTCGCTTGTATCTCTTCATTAGTCAAATCCTGCAACTGAAAAGTACCACATGCAAATTCAAATGCTTTAATATGTTTATAAGGACTTTCAGTTCCATCACCTCAGAATGTGTTTTTTTCTAATATTTCAAGTAACCGAGGGTTTATGTCAAATACTTTACCGAATGGGTCAAGACCAATAGATCTGAAATTTTGTCCTCGAACTGGTCCTACTACTAGTTGCACACCTCCCTGGTAAGTTTGTTCTTGAAGGACAAAGCCGTTAGAACACAAAATAATTCAAGACTTAAGACAAATCCCAAAGCTGCTCAACTCCTCGACAACGGCGCCAGAAAAAACCTAAAAGCATGCAAGTGCACAAGGTTTAGTTGTAGCTTTTTCGAAGTAAGAATATCTATCTGAGAGGGAGCATAGGAATCGGACTTTTGCCTCTTGTAAGGAATTATAGATTTGTGCCTGCAAATAATTGTAGACTCCAAGCAAAGTGAGAGCAGAAGTAAATTATAATGGAGTTGTGAAACAAGCTTTAAAGTAAATAACATAAACGTAATAAGGAAACAATAGCTGAAGTGATTTATGAAATAGCAAAGGAGTAAGGCATTCTCAGGGAGTCTGGAGTCCCCATTGGTATGCTTCTAACGCAACGTATGCATAGGAATAGTATGGTATGGATATTTGGGCCACTCTTGATGATTATGCTGGGTGGAGCTGGGTACAGAACACGGTATACTCAAAGTAAACTTCGTGCCACGCACGCCACCACCATAGTCTCCCCTAGAGGGTTACAACTATGATAACTAGATGACATCCAACACGTTACTGTGGGAATACATGCTAAAAATAAAAGTGGTAATAACCATAAATGAATATTTCTTCAAATAGAGGTTCAAATAACAAAATATTCTTGAGGAAACCTATGTTTGGGAAAAAATGAAGCATGAAGCACAAATATTGATATGCCTTAAAATCATGTTTAGTAGTAAAATACTGGTATCAAATGACAACACAAAAAGTAAACTTCCATAGATATCACAACCGGTTACGCTTTGTATTAAATATATGGATAAAACAATAATTTGCCAGGAAAACTATGGACCAACAAATGGACATACTATACATAGATCAAACGTGGGTCCACACAAAACACAAACTATGATTAATTTAACACCTCCTTAGTAACACAAAAAGGGATGGGAAAAGCACCATTTAGCATAACAACCTTCTATTCATGATTCCTATTTTTTCCCTACATTGTCACATAAATGGAAAGAATAAATACATGGTAAAGATAAGACTTTGGTGATTATACATAAATAAATTTGACAGCATAAGTTCACATGCCATAAGAATATGTGTATCATATACAATAGCATGGAAGTTGAAAGGAAAATGTTACAAACTATAGACGCAAACAGTCAAATAATTGTACTAATCGTATTACTATGGTAGGGAAAAGGAGACAATATAATATGTATTGAGACAAAATAGCAACACTGTTCATGACATTACACTACTGTAGGATGGTCCAAACGCGACAGTCGAATCAGAGACCCTTCGGCGAAACTGTGTGCGATGCCATAATCGCAAACGATGGTGTAAAATGACCGTCAAAAAGGGTGCAAAATGTTTTTGATGATGGATGCATCAAACACAGTTCAGATGTTAGTTGCGTGTGCGTTGTAGGGCATACGGTTCGGTTCAATTAACTATTTGCGATGAGGAGGAACAAAAGAAATGGGTAGCCAGATGAAGGTGTGTGCAATATACAACATACAGTTCACTAGGATGAACTGTGTGTGATTAGGCAACACAATGGAAACTGTTCAATTGAACAAGATGTGTGTGATACGTGGCAAACAGGTCCGTAATCAGAAATGTGTGCGAAGATCAATAATAACACAGATGATTGCTACAAATATGCCGTGTGATTTGCTCTGTCTATAGAAGAATAACATGTATATATATAACTAAAATAAACATCCAATTACATAAGTGACTATACAGATCATTTGCACACACCTCAATAAACAACTGCATGCATTCTAAAGTAGGAGAAATGATCATATAGTCATCTACTTCTTGTGAGGCTCCCACCACTGCTCTGTGGCTCGATCCCTCATCTGGGGCACGAAGAAGACACTTCCTCATGTCAACGATCTGCCTGTACATCTCGTAGCTCATGTAAGCGTCCTTGGCTGTGTACTTGACATGTTGTTCATCCAGTCTCTCATGCCACAGACTGTGCCATGCATTCTTGTCCTTCTTGCTCTCATTCTTCATCTTCATGTAGTAGAGGTCGATGATGGTCGAGGCGAGGTCAACCAGGGAGTTCAGTTTATTTTTGTCGCTGCCCCAGACCTTGTAGTGGTGCTGGATGTTGACAAGATTCGGGCATTTCAAGCCCGAAACCTTGAGCGCTTTTAGATCGTTGGTGGTGTCCACCGTAGCAAAACTGTAGTCGGAGCTGTTGATAAAGCTAGAGAAACGCTCGCAAGGCCTTGTGGCCAGGTGGTAGTGGTAGACGAGGACATCATGTCACATGCACAACTGGGTGACGGCAACCTTCCGATCGTGCCCGGCATGACCGATGGTGTACTCGAGGTTGAAGCCGACCACTTGGTACTTGTCCTCGGCAAGGAACTGCTCCATAGTTTGGATGGAGCTCTCCATCGAGACCGGATCGTTCATGTACACCATCGAGAGGGACTTCCCCCTCGCATGGGTGTCCACTACGTGATGCATGGTGAACTGCCCAACATTGTCGTCGTCGGCCGCTGGGAGCGCCATTGGAGCCACGGGGATCGCCATTGGAACCGCTGGATGTCCTCTCTATATGTGTCGTTGTGGGTGTGCTTATTGTGTCGTGTGACGCGAGAGATGAAGGTAAATGGCCGCAGGAATAAAATGGGGGCCAGGCGGCCTGGATTCTCTACGCTTCCTTATGGCAGTGTTTGTAGCGGGTAACTGCATTGTCGTGCGACACCCGGCACAACTGCATGCACACGAACGTGCGTGATCATGCGCCGGCCCCAAACACTGGCACCGCGCGTGGAGAGACGACGGTAGAGCACCCGGAGGGCGCGAGAGCAGAGCGCGTGCAGCGGGACGCGAGCAGAGCGCGCCACGGCTGCCTCAACTGCAAGCAACCACACGCATAGAGCAGTTGAACACGCGGGAAATGGTCGCCTACAAGCCGGCCGACAGTTGCGTCGCTGCGTAGAGAGCGACCATGTGCTACTACCTCCATCTTGGTCTATAGTCCCCTTTATATTCTATGCCATACTTTGCCCTCAAATTTAACCAACAAAATGTTAATGCATGTTATAAAAATTATATAATTGGAAACTATGTTCAAATACGAATCCAACTATATAATCTTTGGCGGCATGCATTCGTATTTTATTAGTTAAATCCTACTTATGAACCAGGAAGGGGGTACATGGCCTTTCGTCCTCCTACCGCAGACGGCTTACAACGCAAGCTTGCGAAGTGCGCGGGGGCGTTCTTTTGGCCAAACAGTGGCGCCAATGAATCATCGGTGAGCCCATTCCCGCGCAACCTCGCAGGTTCCCCTGCAAGCTTCCCGCCTGACTCAGTGAAATCCCCCAAAATCCCAATGCTTATCGGCCTGCTATATAACCCCTGACGGTCGGCGAGTCATGCGTCGCATTTCCCCCTCCCTGCATGTAGCTTATCTCGTCTGCTTCTCCCACAATCGCCAATGGCACCGGTCCGTCGTCATCGCTCAGCCACTCCGCCGTCATCAGATGACAGCTCCAGCTAGGAGACTACACCGTGGCGGCGACGCAGTCCCGGGTGTAGTGTAGTGCGCGTGGCGTCCCTGTTGGGTGTGTGTGGAACACCCACCACACGCTCCGTCGACACTTCCCATCGGCAGCTGTTGCCGGTTGTCGTTGCCGCCACACTACCGTCGAAAGCCAGGGCAATCGCCCACTACGCCGTCGCGGCCCGAAGGCGGGAGGTGGCTGTCGTGGCTGCCAGCCCACCGTCGACCGTCGTGGTCATCACCCGTTCCGCCACCGCCGCCCGAAGGCGGGAGACGGAGGTGGATGGCCGCACGCGCGTCAGCGACCTTGCGCGCTACACCGAGTTCCTGTGGGAGGAGTAGGAGCGCCTCATCAAGAACGGAAAGAGCCTTACCGCCGCCGTGGCCGCGACACACGCCGCCTCATAGGCAAGGAATCATGAGATCTACGAGGAGAACCACTGCTTCAAGAGCGGTCATCTGGAGTGACAGAGGGCGTTCGAGGTGAGCGTAGCTGAAGGTGCAGCAGCGGCAGGCATCGTATTGCAGTTGCCGAGCTCGTCTGTAGGCTCCTCCTCCTCTGCCTCTTACTAAGCGCGCTCGGCAGATGAAAGGCTGCTGGAAGTAGTACAAAGCCCCTCCGTAGTAGTACTAGTATTTAGGGGCTATTTTGTTAGTTCATCTGACTATAGATGTGGCAGAACTATACAACATACTTAAAATTAGCTAGTACTAGTAGAATGCTCGTGCATTGCCATGGGCTTTTGAAATATTTTACTCGAGTTATGTAAACATAATGCATGTTAAATTTCGCATGTAGAAAAAATATAATGCAGACATAATTGGGTAATAATTTAAGTCCACTTCACTTGCAACGTAAATAATTTACATGATAAATGCCCATGGGTTGCTACAGGTCAGGATGCAGGAAAACAAATGAAACTTAAGATTATGTAATATGTAACATGGATAATGTCATTAGAACCATTGAGAATGGTAACTATGATCTCAAATTTAACAAAATCTAGTTGAGTGTCCGTACGTTGCCATAGATAATGAAAAATATAGTCGCAATAGTCAAACCATTCTCTTTTGTAACATATATGCTAAATAGCTAAGGCACATCCGAGCAGCATTGCTCTAGTTCGACATGTGTTTGCCTTCTCTAATGTTGTGTTTCTTTTCCATTGCGATGGATAGGGATGAATTGAGCATGTCATCATAATATTCACAACCATTAGAGAATATGTGGCAATGAGAACTCATGTGGTGACTATGGTGCTCCAATCGACTTATAGGGCCGTGACAATAGGCATCACCTTCACAATACTTTTACTCTCCAAAGTCGGCTTCGTCATTAATGGCATCGTGACAAACATGAGAGAATTTCTTTCACCCCCTCCATGTCAAGCACGACACACCCCTTCACCTTATTCCTCCTCACCACAAGTGTGTTCCACGATGTAATGATACATATCATCAAACGGGGAAGGCAAGTACTCAGTTGATGTAGAGAAACACCGTCGTGGTTCACTGATTAGAATGGTCGCCATCGTTGCTATCACACATGCCTTCTTCACCATGTCTATTTGCGGCATTGATAGGAGAGGGAAGATAAGGAGAGATAGAGAGGTCATTAGATCATGGTGAACCCATATGCAATTTCCTTAGTTTGGTGTGATGGATTCAACTGTGCGGTGCAGTTTGCCACCATGGAGGTTTCTTGCAAATCATATCAGATGTTAGGAACTGGTGTTTTCTTTCCTCATGTGCATGAAGCAATCCTTATATTTGCATGCGATTAAACTGGTTAAATGAGAATTACATACTTTTTTGGTTGTTATCTTTAAATAAAAATAAATTTATACAAGCAAAGACATAAACTCACTAATCTCATATTGACAAAATACAAGTTGCCGGTATAATGGGAGAAGACACAAGTGTGGCTTGTCATTGCCAAAATAGGAGAACTATCTAAACTTTGATGAAAGAGATCATTGGCATGTTTTTTATCAAAAAAAAGATCAACAAATATAAGATTTTTTGGTGAGAAAGCACAAAGCACACTTGTAGAAACCATCTCTGACACAATTGCTTGTTGCTCTCATAAATAATCATCTTTCGGGACAGAAAAGTTGCAATTACAACTTTCAGCTTAACTAAAACAGCCACACATAAATTTTTCCCAGTAAAAGAAATGAGATATTCACATAAGAATTCACGAACCATTTGTAAACTGAAACCACAAAATTACACATAGGCACGCTGCAGGCTGACTGAATCTATATCCAACCCATGTCAGACATACATGGGACCCTGAAGGGCGCCCATGTATGAAGAACACGAGGTTGGGTTTGGCATAGTGATCATTGGGGTTGAATCAGTCGATGCACTCGAACCGTTGCGGTGATGAAACATACCTAGTAGAAGCGATCACCATCACAGTCAAGCATGTAACACATCCCTTCCAGGAAAGTCGCCTAGTTGCACACACAGTGGCTGGCGGAATCTAAACCATGCCAGCAATAGCACACTACCATTCGTTGCCTCTAACATTGCCACCACAAGGCTGAACCGTAGTGCCGCCATCGATAGCACCAGTAGGAGTGCACCCAGCCGACTCACCTCCTTCCCCCCCCCCACACGCAGTACCCACTGCCATCATGCTCTCATTTACACACAACAATGATGCCATCATCATCCCTCTCGTCTCGTCCTCCGCAAATTCCGCCAACGCCTTCAGTTCTTCTGGCCTCGTCCCCATGAACGACGGTGCGGAGTAAATTTCCGAAGAGGCAGTTGGTGTCCTCTCCGCCAACTCTTCACCTTCACTCTGCATAGCACCAGGGGGGATGGAGGTCGGCGCCCATGAGCTCATGTTTCTCTAGGGCTTCGTGAGCACGTCCCCATCCTCCCATGCGACCTCCACACCTGCCTCCCACACCAATGCACCATGCTCTTTATCCCCAACCGTGTTGAATGTAGATCGCAATGTATGAAATACACTATCTATGTAAACATCGAACACACACCTTCCATGCAGAGATAATAATTATGCTATTCTTCTTCTGCCCGAAGTAAGTGAGTGTGCTCGTGTTTCCGACCGACGCCGATCTAGCCAAGGATGGCACATAGGAGGAGGAGGATGAGTACATGCATGACTTAGAGTCGAGGGAGAGGGAGGCGCCGTCGATGGTGGCGATCATCTAGGGTTACGCCATGGTGGGATGATTTGCTCACTCATGTGGGGGAGAGTAAGAGAGAGGAGCCCGACTAACAGGTAAAAAAATGGACGTTCTTGGACATGAGGTTGTGCCAAATATCACAACTCTAAAGTCCTGATGTATATATTTGATTAGTGTTCAAACCTAGACTTGAAATAATATTGACAGTCAACCAAACTGCACTTCGGAATTCCAAATTGAAGCTTAATATCTAACATATCGTATCTCATGTATCTGTTCTATTCCATATTCCAAAATGCAGGAACACGTGCGCCTTGTTCTCCATTGTCATTTACTCTTTACATGGCCTTCTGTTCACCAATAAATAAATCATGCTTAGAGGAACTCAATTCCTTTTAATTGACAGTAAAAAAAGCAAGCAAGTAGACACCTTAATTAACTATTAGTAGGACCTCAATCCGGCGCTTAGAAGCTTGCATATTGCGATAAAACAAGTCATCGAGCATGTTGTAGGCACATGAAGCAAGCAAACAACAAGCCCAATTTATTAGTTGGACCTCGATCGCTTGCCCTTTTATTATTGCAGCTGAATACACAAGACCAATTACCTAAAGGCTACAACTTCGTGGTTGCAGAGACATTTACAACTTTCTCTCTTAACCATCATTTACAGATTTGCAGCTCCTAGCATTGTCCTCATTTATAGAGTTCTCTCCTCTCCTGAACATCATAGAAACATTGTCTTCAAAAGTTCATCATTTCACTTTACCACCCATCGGGAACTTCTTTAACTTTAGCAAGTCTATTGGAGCTTAACCATGGATGCCTAATTCTTCATATGTTCTGGGCTTCCGGCACGACCACCAATATCTGTAGATGGACAACTAAGCTACACAAAATGAGTATATGAAAGGATATTAGCAACTGTTTTCTCGCTCCACTCGTAAACATAACAAGCAATTTTTCTTCAAAGTAGGTCTTAACCCTATTTATGTAAAAGAAAGGCCAGGCACCTTCATCTCTAATAAAACGTTATATAGCAAATCAATGGAACCAATCAGGCTTCTCTCAATATGCTTATATGCATGGTACTAAATTCCAAATTGGAACTACAACTAACTTCAATATACGCAAGTTCGACAGTGAAAATAGTACTAAGCTTAGCAATGGCCTGCCCAATACCTACTTTCTACCCAGATGCGCAATTGCAAGGTTCAGCTGATTAAGATGCTCGAGTTTATCTGCAATGGTAGAGCATTACCATTCTAATTCAAATTAAAAACTGACAAGAAGCAACAAAATATAACTATCACTATGGCAACTGTTACGAAGATGAATCCCTCCTTTCCCAAAGTCGACATGCAAGTTATTTGCTGCCTTCCCATATTCCTTTGAGAGCAGGGCACCTTCATTCTCAGCTTTTAGTACCGCATTTGTATAAAGTATTATTTATGTTCAGGTACTGTAGAAAATCACAGAAAATGAATGTTACAGTTCTGGTTTGGTCATTTCACACTGCTCTCTCCATTTTCATGGATGCCATTTATGTTATAGAACTTACTTGAAGATGCTCATAAATCGTCATTGATGCCTTATGTGCTCCCTCTGTAGACTCCCTAGTTCATATAAATATTTATATTCAGTGAAAAACTAAAAACACTTTGCTGCAGAGCTTCGAAATTATTACACAAGAAGCAAGCAGGCGTCATCCACTCACCTATCTGAGTGCGTGTCCCAGCACAGCTCCGCCGAATCAATGACTGAGCCAACCTAGCCAATCATCAGCCAACCCACATCAAACGACATAGATTAAATAAAACATAACCAAAGAAGAGTAACTTACAGTGTTGGAGATCTCATCCATGGTGCGAACAATCTCAGCAGAGGGAGGCAGCTGCCCAATGTGGCCAATGAGCTCGTCTGACCTGCAAATTTGACCAAACAGTCATAGAAAATTTAGCAAGGGATTGTTGTGGCGGTGTAGTATTGAGGATCGAAGGGGTTCACGGTTTTTCCCCTTACCGTTGGATGACCTCGTAGAGCGAAGCCCTTGGCCATGCACAGCACATTGAAGTTGTACAGACGTACATGCCTATCCTCGGCCTCGCTGCGGGGGTCAAGCAGGCCGTCAAGAGGAACGCGCACCGACCCAGCCACGCACCGCCGTTGGCCAGCGCCCACATGAACGTGGTCTCTGGCTCGAACGACGCCATCGACACGGCCAGTTCTAGCGCGCCCGCCCATGCCGTCGGGCCCCAGCAAGGCCACCACCATCGCCCCCCCCCCCCACCAACAGTGCCCACACGAGCGGATGCATCGATCGGAGGAAGAACCAACGCAAGAGGGGACAGATAGCGATGCCCTTTATGGTTGCCATCACGATGGAGGTGGGGAGCTGAGGCATCGGGAGAGGAATAGATCAGTGTGCGGAGGACGAATTCGGGGGCCTTGGGATGGAAAGTGATGAAAATTAAGGACACTGTGATTTTTATTAATTGTTTGATTGATTGTTTGCCCCACGAGCCGGCTATAAACTAGAAGCAAGGTTAACTTCCTTGGAGAGAACTTGGTGGGGGCAGATAACATCACAGATTTGGAAAGAGCGGGGTGGTGGGAGGAGGGATGAAAAAAACAGACGAAAGTGGTGGGATGAAAAAAATTCGTGGACGCAATGCTTCCAACTCAGACATTAGGAGTAGAAAGATATAAAGTAGAACTAGCTATTTCAGTATGTGGTTGGCAATAAATGTTGAAAAGTTTGGTCGGTTCAGCTATCGAGTTGAACTGTTTGTATAAAGAACGACTGCTTAATCTATGAATGAAATCTATGCTTAATTACTTAATTTTAGTTTAAAAAATTAGATATTAGTAGTGATTTTTAGCTTCATATTTTGAAAAATCACAGTGTTACAAGGTTGACAAATGGCAATGTTACTAGATCAACAAATGTCAATCTTTCCAGTTTGACAAATTGCAACATACCCAATATGACAGATGCAAATCTTATCAAATTGTTTGTAAGTGGTTGCACATGGTTCATCCAAAAGAACCGTTTGCATTGAAGAAATCCCGCTCTTACTTTGCATACGGGTGTTCTATCTAAAACTTTTGTGATCAAGAGCTGCACAAATCCTACTCGACACATTTTCCCTTGGCTTCCTAGGGAAGCTGTCGGTTTGCATACAGGTGTTCTAACTAAAACATTTGCGATGAGTGTTTTATATTTAAATACCATTGATGTTTTTCAAAATAATATCGTTTGATAAGTCTGTACATTAAGAGAGAAAAACACAAGTTCGCTCAAACCATATCTTTCATTCAGTCATACTGCGAATTTATATTCATATGATCGATATACAGTATTAAACCCAAGAAAAAAACTATTGCCGGCAGTAGTGGGATGGCGTGCCGCACCGTCGTTGTCGTTGTTGTCCTCCAGGACGCCGTTGTTGAAGTCTTCAATGCAGCACATAATGTTCTTCACTTGTAAATCAAACATCATGTCGTAGCGTGATCGACGAGCGAGGCACGGGAGGACGGCAGCTGGCGGCACTGAGAGGTAGCGGTCGATGGCGGCGGCCCATGCCGCTGAGGGGGGGGCGCACGGGCACGGGCGCGGTGGGTGCAGCCAAACGCACGGGGACCGGCGCCGCGGTGGGTGGAGGGGCACACACGGGCATGGGCACGGGCGCTGGCAGTGGCATGTACACGAGCTCGCGCGGGTCCGCGGAGACCTCGCTGATGCATGTGGCTTCCAGCTCTGCGATAGTGCTTGGCGACCAGCCTGTCAATGCTATGGAGATGGTTGCTGGCGCGGGCGCGGGGATGGGAGCTGGGACGGGAGCGGGGGAAGCAATCGCCGCGGCCAGCTCGTTCTGGGCCATGTCCATGAGGCCCTGTTCCTCCTTATTTTCTATCTCCTCCGGCTCGGAGTCAACTTCACTAAACTTGAAGGATAGTGGCAGATGATCCTTCTATGCCATGGCATTGGTGGAGGTCTGCGGGAGGGAGGGGAATGGGAGGCGAACAGTAAGGCCGCCCGTATTAAGTAGAGGCTCGGGCGCCATTAATGGAGGGGAAGGCGGGCGGCCATGGAAGTCAAAGGGATCGCTTCCCAGTGAGCCTGCACAGCATATAGCTCGCACGCTTCCCGGTGAGCCTGTGCATTGGAGGGACAACTTGCATGCCTCTCGGTCAGCCTGCGCACGGGACTACGCTCGCACACCTCCCGTTTAGTCAAGCAGCTGTTCGCACGGCACCTCTTGTAGCCATTAAAACGAAGACACGTGAAGTCATGTGAATGGTTAACATAATGCACACGATTTGAATTATACAAACGTTTGTGATGTTAGAGTGGAAGCTATTTGTTTCAAAATGCCTTTGTTGGCTGTTATTCGAGTGCGCCTTCTCTCAAAATGGACACGAAAAATACCATAGCATGTCGGGTGCCATTCCATGATAGCACGCCAAGTTTCATGAATTTCAAACGAGTTTTGGATTTGCTAAAATTTAAAACCAAAGTATCTCAACGTTTTGCCAGCAATCAACGGTGCCCTGGTGTTTGAAATTCATTCCCATTTCTTGTATGGGACTTAAGCTTGCACCCAAGGACAAAGATTTGATTTTTCAACCAATTTATATGCACTGGAGCATGTGCATGTAGTTCATATTTGAATTATGCACATAAAATGCCTAGAAAACCCAGTTAATGTATAAAACTGTCCAAATGAACCCCAAAAAATTCTAAAATTTAAGACAACACTCCTCTTGTTCTATGTTGACACTAGAATTTTTTTTGAAAGCAATAAGAGGTAGAGGATATCGTTTCGTCCCCAAAGGTGGAATGTTCCCTACTGAAACCATTAGGCTTGTTGTGAGAAGCTCTGGTTTGTGAGAAAACTTATACCCAAACCTGCCAAATGGGACAAAAAATTTACCACGGTATGTTCATGCCACTCCATGATAGCATCCCAAGTTTCATGAATTTCAGACGAGTTTTGGATTACTAGAATTGAAAAACTAGGTAACACAATGTTTGCGGTCGAGTGACGGTGGTAGGGTGTTTGACATTCATTCCCATTTCTTGCATGGGACCTAAGCATGCAACCAAGGACATGGATTTGAATTTTCAGCTAATTTATATGCATTAGAGCATGTGCATGTAGTTCAAATTTGAATTATGCACATGAATGCATAGAAAACTCAGTTAACATATAAAAATGTCCAAGCGAACCCCGAAAAATCCCAAAAATTGACACAACACTTGTGTTGTTCTATGTTGACACAAGAACCATTTTGAAAGCAATAAGAGGCAATGGGTATTGTTTTGTTGTAACATCCCAAAATTCTAATTTTTCGAATGTTATAATAAATAGATAGATTTGATTGATTGACTGAAAGTGAGTGAATTTGAGACTTTTTGAAAGTTAAATGAGAGGGAATAAAAGGACTGTAGCGACCTGACCCGAATGGATCAAGTCTCTGTGCTTATGTGTCATCCCTGGATCAGTATGCTGACACACACAATACTCGAAGGATTTATAACAGAGGTAAATCACATGTATAAAGTAACGTAAATACTATTACCTCAATCCATATAGCGGAAGCAACAAGGTTGTGGATTCCCATCAACACCAACGGCAAAGTTGAGTGTAGAAATCATAACCCTAATGTATCACTTACTCGTCATAAGAAACCTGCAACATGAGACGTTGCAGCCCGAAAACGGGTCAGTACATTGAATGTACTGGCAAATTCACACCATAGAGAATGATGAATAAAGGCTATCACTACATGCATATTTGGCTGGTGGAAAAGCTCTATGGTTATAAGGTTTTTGTGAAAAGCCAATTTTTCCCTACTACAAAGAAATAAATTTTATTTAGCTATCATGGCGGTTGTTAAACATTGAGAATGGTTGACAACATTCTCAATCCCAATTAAAAGTAATCATTAAAACCTAACAATTTAATTAAAGTAACATGATGAGATCAACAGGATAATCCAAGAACTAGATACTCAAGATGTCCATAACCGGGGGCACGGCTAATCATGATTAGTTTGTATACTCTGCAGAGGTTTGTGCACTTTTCCCCACAAGACTCGATCGCCTCCGTTTGGTTTCTCGCACTACATGGTGTTTGAGAAACGGATGACCGAGACATAGTCTTTCAGAAGCGCTAGCACCTTACGACGGAGTAGACCGTACCACCTACAATCCCTACATCTGCTAGTCTACCCCTATAAGAGTTCGCATGACTTAGTCAACTATGCCAGAGCCCATAATGGCTTGTGGCTGCACACGTAAGTATTTAGCATGAAAGATCTTATAATCCCTTTGAGCCTGGGTGGCGGTCCGAAAAAAAACAGGCAAGTCCTGATAGACATCAGGTGCCTCAATCCACCCAGATGTGTGTTTAAGTTGCCACCTTAGATAAACCATTAAAATTATCAATCTCACATCTGTCATGGATATCACTCACCCAATCCACGTCTACTAGCATAGCATGGCATAAAAAGCAAACGTAGAAGTAACTCCCAAGGGTTTCATAATAATACAGGTAATAGGTACTACCTCATCTACTTCCTATCCCACAATTTAATTAGATCCTAATCATGCAATGTGAGAGGATTGATCTAATGCAATAAAACATGGGTTGTAGAAAAGGTATGATCAAAGTGTGAACTTGCCTGCAATGTTGATGAACATGATGCGCACTCAAAACTCTTGATAGATCTACTCGTCACACTCCGGTCAATCTATCGTAATCAAGCAATTGTAACCACACAATAAGTACTCATCTAACTCACAGGTAAAACTCGTACAAGAGAATGAACCAGAAAGTTCAACTTAAGAACTCCGGTTGCAAAGAAAGAAAGAACCGACAAACGACGGAAAGCAAACGACGGAAGAAAACAACTCGGTTCTAGCAAGTTGAAACTAGGTCAAATTTTACTGTAGCAAAAGCTTGTTTAAGTTGATTAGACGGAACGGCGGTTTCGATACGAAACTCCAGGCGCTTGAATCACCTCAGTCCGATAAACGGGCGAGAAGAAAGACTAGAACGAAAATCGGATCTGAGATCACGATCGGAGAGAACGCGGAATAAATCCGACAGAAAGAAAAACGTAGAACGGTTAAACGAACGGACATTCGTTAACCTAGAAGAATCGGTGATCACGCTCGTTGAAACGAACGGTCCGAAAGAAGAACGAAAACCAATCTAGGGTTTCGGAAAAAGAGATCGAAACGAAAAACCAATCTAGAACACCGGAACGGTTTAGCGGAGAACCGGAAAGAAAACGAAAAGAGGAGAAGAAAAGAATCGGAACGATTTAGAAGAAAACCGATCCGAGGAAAAGAAAGAGACGCGGCGCGGTACCTCCGGCGAATGGCGGTGACGGCGGCGTTGGGCGGCGGCGGGTGAGGCGGCGCGGTGACGCATGGCGGCGGCGGCGCGGTGACGCATGGCGGCGGCGGCGGTGTATGGCGGCGGCGGCACTAGGGCGTGGGGTGCGGCGCGGGTGATGGGCGGCGCGCGGGTGACGCAGGGCGCGGCGCGGTGTGCTTGGGGCTTTGGGGCTTTGGATTTGATGTGTTTAGAGGGGGTGTGTGTGGGTATTTATATTAGGGAGGGGAGAGAAAACTTGGTGTAGGTGTCAAGGAAATAGACTAGGATTAAGAATAGAAAAAAGGAAAAAGATCTAGAAAAAAACGAACGTAGATGAATCCTACTAGGAATCAAAACAACGGCGGCTCCCTGGCCTCCTGCGCCTGGGCGTGGGGCGGCGCTAGCGATGGCCTTGGCCTGGCCGGCCGCTGGCGGTGCGGTGGCTTGGGCCTTAGGCCCAAGGCGCTGGTCTATGTTTTTTTTTAAAAAAAAATGGTTCTGCGTTCGGAAAAAAAATAAAAAGAGATCTAAACGAACTCCAAATCTAATAAAGTAAATTTTTCCCGACTCTTAAAAATGAGTCGAACAAAATGAACTTTTCTCCGGGCCTAAAATGCAAACTTTTAAAACGCGCATTTTTCCCTATCCAGATAAACACGTGCAAGAAACACCGGAAAACAAAATTTGATCTATTTATTAAATCTTCATTTTTCCTAAATTTTGGGAAATTCATATTATTCCCTCTCATATAATTTGACATCGGAAAAATATTTGAAGATAAAATAAATAAATCAAACGACCCTCTTTTCAAAATTAGAGAAAACTCCCAACTCATATTTCATATAATTTGAAGAAGTCATTTTATCTTCTCTCGTGAAAATCATTGAGTTGCATAGAGTTGCAGAATTGGAAATATTTTTCCAAATGAAATTCAAATGTTTTCAGCACCCCTTGTTATTTAAATAAATGGAAGAAGTCATGTCATCTTCTCTCCAGGGTTTCGTGTTGAAAAGAATTTGAATTTACGGAGATTAAAAAGCAAATATGAAAGTTTGCGAACGTCCTTTTATTCCCTCTCATTTAACTTTCAAAAGTTTCAAATTTACTCACTTTCAGACAATCAGTCAAACAATCAATCAAATCTATCTATTTGTGTATAACATTCCAAAATTTAGAATATTGGGATGTTACAAACCTACCACGCTTAAAATGAATCTCGTCCTCGAGATTCGGAGAGGCTAGAAAGAAAAGTTTAGGGTTTGGGGGTCTCCTCAAAATCCATCGATCATCACACGGTGTCTGGGGTGCTACCACCCTTAGAAGCATGGTTACAGCTCCATCGAATCTCATATAGTCCATCCTTAATCTTGACAATGTCGGTCTTCTTAGATCCTCAAAAAAAATCCTTCTCTGGCTTTTTTGGTAGTGGCGTAACCTTTTTCTCAATTCTTTTGTCCTTTCATCTTGGTAAGGTTATTCCGAGATTGGGTCTTCTTAGCTGATGGGTCTGGCGCCAAACTAAACAACTATCGATATCTCATGGTGGTCAACAATTTATGGTTTCTCCTGCAGGAAATTGGTCTTGGTTGATCCTCACCTTATAACCTACGGTTGGCAAAAGCTTGCCTTCTACAAGGGAAAATACCTATACCAATCTAAGGTTTAAACAAGGTTTAATATCGCCGTCTCTCTACTATAGGTAAGTCACTCAGATTTACCATCCCATATAGCAAGGCGAATAATAAGAGTAAGTCGGTATGGTGATCAATCCATCCCGCACCCAAATCATTACCCTGTATACAGTTTAGCGAATCTCGCATACTAACACTTGGTCATCCTCACAAGCATTGCAGAATTTCTCTTGTCGACGAATCAAATTCGGATATATCCATAGATTCTGCAAGCCAGACAAACATCTATTGTTCCTTCACAACTCTCAGGTTTTGCGTTACTCCTATAAAATCATCTATCGACAAAGGTATATCCTCTTCCAGGGTCCTTCCTTCAGCAAGAATGTGCTTGCTTCTTGGCAGGTCCTGGGGCCTGTGGGTTATGGCCCATCTCATCACTTGTAGTTCTTGAACTTATCATCGGACAACTTATCATTATTCCAACTTCCAACTTCCTAGTATTTTTAAATCCATCCAATTGTACTGTCTTTCTTCCTTCTGTTGGCACCAAGCTAGGACATGATTACTCAAACTCATCATGGAGTTTCCATTGACATCATACCTCCTTTATATCCAATAGTAATTCATCTCTTCATCCTCGTGGGTTATCCCACATACCGAGATATAAACTTATACTTATGAAGTCCATATTCACTTCGTGGAACATCATTATCCTTTCCAGGGTCAAGCGTCCTTACAGGGGAATATTGGCCATAACTTCATGGCACTTCTTCAACTGGAAACGTGAAACACATCATGAACTCCTGACAGTCCTTCAGGTAACTCCAACTTGTAGGCCACTTCTCCCATACGATCCAAAACTCGGTATGATCCTACAAATCTCGGGGCTAACTGTCCCTTAACTCCAATATGTTTAACTCCTCGCATAGGGGACACGCGAAGATATGCTTTGTCTCCAATTTCGTAGACTACCTCCTTGAGTTTTTGAGTCTATCTAGCTCTTCTGCCTGGACTAAGCTACGTTCAGTCGATTTCGAATAAACTTAACATTCTCTTTTGACTCCTTGATCACAGTTGGTCCAAACAACTGACGGTCTCTAACTTCATCCCACATACTCTTGGGGCATCACACATATTGAGACAAAACTCGTATTCCTTTTTTTCCGAAATCCACTCAGTGGAGTATCCTTATCTTTTCCAGGGGTCAACGGTTCTTACAGGTAAATACCACCCTTAAAATGCTCCAATATTTTATAGACCATATTTCTCATATCCTCGAAATGGTCAACATCTTTCCTCATAGAGTAACTCATAAAATCCAAATCAGTACCAAAACTGCTAACTTTAATGATTCTAAAATTATTACAATCTTCTGTTTTTCCATTACATGCCTCAACTCAACACCTTAATAAAAAAGAAAATGTTCTCACTACTACTACTATATTTCTTCTGTTACAAACTCAACTATTTTATCGCAAGTCGCCTGCTCCTTCGGACAATCTCTAGCAAAGTGCCCTGCTTCATTACAACGGAAACATATTGCTTCTGACAAGTATCAAGGTTTCCTTTTTGGGCAACTGTTGAGGTAGTGCCCTGATTCCTTGTTCCTATAACAGATGATATGGCTCAGGTTCCTCCTGGGCTCCAATCGTTTTCTCTTCGTGGACTTTTCCATTCCAATCAGGGCTTCTATTTCCTGTGGGTCATATTCTACTTCCTCTGTCGGGAATTCTACTAGATCCCCATTCAAACAATTTTGGGAGATGTGTTCTTCTTCTCCACATGAATAGCATGACTTGGTGCAGGGTTTAATTGGTTCCTCTTTCGGTGTGTCCTTCACCTCTTCCTTCATCGCAGGTTCTTCTAAACTTTCCATAAGAGCTCCTTTCATTGCTTCTTCCTTCTGCTGGATGGTTCTTTGTACCAAGGGGTAAATGTGACACTGAGCAGGGTAGTGGGTAGTCCCTTCACACAAGAAACAAGTGATCTACCTAGTTGGGCATTCTTTAGCTGGGTGACTTCCTTCACAGTTAGCGCATTCATCCTTGTGTTCTTTATGGTTGTGTCCGATGTCTCCACAAATCTTGCATGCACATGGTTTCCTCATATCCTTTCCATAAGACTTCAACTTCTGGGAAACAAGCCGAGACTTTGGCAGAGTCAACTTTAATTCTTTCCAAGTGGTTACTCCTTGCCATCCATTGGTCGTTTGGTACATCTTCCACCAAGTAGCAGCGCCTCTTTCAAAACATTGAAGAGCATGCTGGGCCATATCCTTTCCGGCTATAGGGTTGTTCTCCATATGATCCTCCATGTTCTGAATCCATCGGTCTGTCTCCAATTGACTCATCGGTCCCGAAAATAAAAGCTCATCTCCATTCATCCTCTATTAGGTTCTTGGGTTTTGGGGTGAGATAAGAAAGATAGAGAGGGATACACACAATACAAACAAAGTTTTGAAAGACAGATTTTATTGTGGCTGTCGGAAAAACATCAAACAAATGACAGCTCACAATCATCGCATCTAATGTAGGTATATAACAGGGGTTTGGTCTTCTAAAGGTCAACGTCGTCAAACTCTTCCAGTTTTGTTCATGCCTTCCAATGGCTTCTTCTCATCGTGCTTATCTTTCTCAAGTTCTTTTGCCAAATCAACTCTGTTGACGCGAAGTCTCTCGTGACGTCCTTCAATATTCTGGAGTTGCGTTCCAAACTTATGGTTTCAACATCCTTGGCATGAGCCATGGTCATACTGTCCTTCAGTTCCTGACAAATCTCCGGTATCTCGAGGTTGTAGCTCCTCCAGCTTGGCTACTTCAACTTCTGGGTCCTAAGTTCTTCACGAAATGCTCCTTGTCTAAATACGGCTTCATGGAGCTCCACCTTAACTTCTTGATGTACTACTCCAGATCCTGGTGATACACCGACTAAGGTTAAAACTTTATCTTACTAATAGGTGCTCCATCAGCCTTCTTCCATCAAATCCATTCTGAAGAAATGCATCCTTAACTCAGCACGGTGACAGTAGCATCAGCGGACGATGACATCACGGATAACCATGTTCCTGCTCTTGTCATTTCCATGAGCTTTCATTCCATAGTTGATATCTCCTGCCTTAGGGTTTTCTTTGACAAAACTTCGAGTTCTCAACTCTCCATGTCCCGCTCTTTCTCCCATACACCTTGATCTCGGGTATTGACAGCTTCAATAGTCTACCAAGTTCCATAAGGATAGCCTTCCTAGGTAATACAAATCTAGGGATTCTATAGAGCTTTCAGATTCTCCTAGTTTTCGGAGTCTTCAACAGTTGTAGTTTCCATGCACGGTAAAATCTTCTTCCTTCTGAAGTGGTCTTAGTTGTCTGATATCTTGTACTTCTTGGAGTGGTCTCATCAGTCGAATCTTTGTGTGGTCAAAAGGGAAAAGGGTATGGTCTCACTAAAGGGAATATTTGAATAAACTCAGAAGAGAAGAGAGGTAAGAGATCTTTTGAAAGGGAAAGTTGTAGAGAAAATCTTTGCTATGGCTTGCCAGTTTCTAGGGTCACATCCTACAGTCAACATGTGCTCTGATACCATCTTGTAGCGACCTGACCCGAATGGATCAAGTCTCTGTGCTTATGTGTCATCCCTGGATCAGTATGCTGACACACACAGTACTCGAAGGATTTATAACAGAGGTAAATCACATGTATAAAGTAACGTAAATACTATTACCTCAATCCATATAGCGGAAGCAACAAGGTTGTGGATTCCCATCAACACCAACGGCAAAGTTGAGTGTAGAAATCATAACCCTAACGTATCACTTACTCGTCGTAAGAAACCTGCAACATGAGACGTTGCAGCCCGAAAACGGGTCAGTACATTGAATGTACTGGCAAATTCACACCATAGAGAATGATGAATAAAGGCTATCACTACATGCATATTTGGCTGGTGGAAAAGCTCTATGGTTATAAGGTTTTTGCGAAAAGCCAATTTTTCCCTACTACAAAGGAATAAATTTTATTTAGCTATCATGGCGGTTGCTAAACATTGAGAATGGTTGACAGCATTCTCAATCCCAATTAAAAGTAATCATTAAAACCCAATAATTTAATTAAAGTAACATGATGAGATCAACAGGATAATCCAAGAACTAGATACTCAAGATGTCCATAACCGGGGACACGGCTAATCATGATTAGTTTGTATACTCTGCAGAGGTTTGTGCACTTTTCCCCACAAGACTCGATCGCCTCCGTTTGGTTTCTCGCACTACATGGTGTTTGAGAAACGGATGACCGAGACATAGTCTTTCAGAAGCGCTAGCACCTTACGACGGAGTAAACCGTACCACCTACAACCCCTACATCTGCTAGTCTACCCCTATAAGAGTTTGCACGACTTAGTCAACTATGCCAGAGCCCATAATGGCTTGTGGCTGCACACGTAAGTATTTAGCATGAAAGATCTTATGATCCCTTTGAGCCTGGGTGGCGGTCCGAAAAAAAAACAGGCAAGTCCTGATAGACATCACGTGCCTCAATTCACCCAGATGTGTGTTTAAGTTGCCACCTTAGATAAACCATTAAAATTATCAATCTCACATCTGTCATGAATATCACTCACCCAATCCACGTCTACTAGCATAGCATGGCATAAAAAGCAAACGTAGAAGTAACTCCCAAGGGTTTCATAATAATACAGGTAATAGGTACTACCTCATCTACTTCCCATCCCACAATTTAATTAGATCCTAATCTTGCAATGTGAGAGGATTGATCTAATGCAATAAAACATGGGTTGTAGAAAAGGTATGATCAAAGTGTGAACTTGCCTGCAATGTTGATGAAGATGATGCGCACTCAAAACTCTTGATAGATGTACTCGTCACACTCCGGTCAATCTATCGTAATCAAGCAATTGTAACCACACAATAAGTACTCATCTAATGCATAGGTAAAACTCGAACAAGAGAACGAACCAGAAAGTTCAACTTAAGAACTCCGGTTGCAAAGAAAGAAAGAACCGACAAACGACGGAAAACAAACGACGGAAGAAAACAACTCGGTTCTAGCAAGTTGAAATTAGGTCAAATTTTACTGTAGCAAAAGCTTGTTTAAGTTGATTAGACAGAACGACGGTTTCGAGACGAAACTCCAGGCGCTTGAATCACCTGATTCCGATAAACGGGCGAGAAGAAAGACTAGAACGAAAATCGGATTTGCGATCAAGATCGGAGAGAACGCGGAATAAGTCCGACAGAAAGAAAAACAAAGAACGGCTAAACGAACGGACGTTCGTTAACCTAGAAGAATCGGTGATCACGCTCGTTGAAACGAATTGTTCGAAAGAAGAACGAAAACCAATCTAGGGTTTCGGAAAAAGAGATCGAAACGAAAAACCGATCTAGAACACGAAAAGAGGAGAAGAAAAGAATCGGAACGATTTAGAAGAAAACTGATCCGAGGAAAAGAAAGAGACGCGGCGCGGTACCTCCGGCGAACGGCGGCGTTGGGCGGCGGCGGCGGTGCACAAGGCGGCGGCGGCGGGTGAGGCGGCGCGGTGACGCAAGGCGGCGGCGGCGCGGTGACGCAGGCCGGCGGCGGCGCGGTGACGCATGGCGGCGGCGGCGGTGTATGGCGGCGGCGGCGGCACTAGGGCGCGGGGTGCGGGGCGGGTGGTGCGTCGCGGGTGATGGGCGGCGCGGGCGGCGGCTTTGGGCGGCGCGCGGGTGACGCAGGGCGCGGCGCGGTGTGCTTGGGGCTTTGGGCTTTGGATTTGATGTGTTTAGAGGGGTGTGTGTGGGTATTTATATTGGAGAGGGGAGAGAAAACTTGGTGTAAGGGTCAAGGAAATAGACTAGGATTAGGAATAAAAAAAGGAAAGAGATCTAGAAAAAAAACGAAGGTAGATGTATCCTACTAGGAATCAAAACAATGGCAGCTGGCCTCCTGCGCCTGGGCGTGGGGCGGCGCTAGCGATGGCCTTGGCCTGGCCGGCCGCTGGCGGTGCGGTGGCTTGGGCCTTAGGCCCAAGGCGCTGGTCTATGTTTTTTTTAAAACGGTTCCGTGTTCGGAAAAAAACAAAAAGAGATCTAAACGAACTTCAAATTTAATAAAGTAAAATTTTCCCGACTCTTAAAAATGAGTCGAACAAAATGAACTTTTCTCTGGGCCTAAAATGCAAACTTTTAAAATGCGCATTTTTCCCTATCCAGATAAACACGCGCAAGAAACACCGGAAAACAAAATTTGATCTATTTATTAAATCTTCATTTTTCCTAAATTTTGGGAAAGTCATATTATTCCCTCTCATATAATTTGACATCGGAAAAATATTTGAAGATCAAATAAATAAATCAAACGACCCTCTTTTCAAAATTTGAGAAAACTCCCAACTCATATTTCTTATAATTTGAAGAAGTCATTTTATCTTCTCTCGTGAAAATCATTGAGTTGCATAGAGTTGCAGAATTGGAAATATTTTTCCAAATGAAATTCAAATGTTTTCAGCACCCCTCGTCATTTAAATAAATGGAAGAAGTCATGTCATCTTCTCTACAGGGTTTCGTGGTGAAAAGAATTTGAATTTACGGAGATCAAAAAGCAAATATGAAAGTTTGGGAAAGTCCTTTTATTCCCTCTTATTTAACTTTCAAAAGTTTCGAATTCACTCACTTTCAGACAATCAATCAAACAATCAATCAAATCTATCTATTTGTGTATAACATTCCAAAATTAAGAATTTTGGGATGTTACAAGGACTTTCCCAAACTTTCATTTTGCATTTTGATCTCCATGAATTAAAATTCTTTTCAAATACAAAACCCTTGAGTGAAGATGAGGTGACTTCTTCTGTTTAATTAAATGAAAGGGGATTTCAAAATATTTGAATTTCATTTGGAAATATTTTCAAATTCAGAAACTTTATGCAACTCAATGATTTTCACGAGAGAAGATAAAACGACTTTTTCAAAACATATGAAATATGAGTTGGGAGTTTCAAAGAATCAAATTTTAAAGTCCCTTTGAAATTATTTTCAATTTGAAGTTATTTGGATTTTATTCAAATTATTTTTCTCCAAAAGTAAAATATATGGAAAATAGGGTAACATGATTCCCTATAATAGAAAATTGGAGAAAAATAAATTTGAATTAATTTTGGTATTTTTAAAATGATATTTACTGGATTTTACTAGAGCAGTAGCACTCTTTACTTTATTTGAATTTTTGTGGATTTCTCTCACACTATAAAAATGTTAATGTTCTAGAAAATCTTTTTTCTCAAAATTTTGATATATAATATGCTTATATATAATTTTATTGTATTTTTGTTATTAGTTTTTCCCTTTGTTTCTATTTAGAAAAAAATAATAATAACTGTACATGCGGTCCATAGTTATTTACCGCCCACACGCGTAGCATAGTGGCAGTGGGCACCTCATTTTTTCTTTCTCCTAAATGGGCCAGGCCCAGCCAGCCTTTTTTTTACTTAGGCCGATTTTTGTTTAAAAAAACTGCGGCCCGTGTACGCGTGGGGCGGCCGAAGGCTTCAAGCTCATGCGGTTCTCCTCTGTTTCGTTTAATTACGTCTACGTTTAGTCCCAGATTGCCTAGCCATTAACCCCTAAACTTATTTTTCAGCTATAAATATAGACCCATAGAGCCTCCAAAAATCATCCGATTCGGATTAAATCAATATTTTGGTTTGACTAGATTTAAAAAAAATTCTCCTCTCCAGCGCGACTTCTGGAAGTTGTCTTCTCTCTCCGAAATCTTATTTTCTCTACCTTATAAAGGTATATTTCTTTGTTTTTCTATACTTCCGTAGTTTATTATTTTCTAGACTAGTACGATAAAATAATTAGATTACCAATTAGTCTCTGTATTTATACATTAGACCTAAAATTCGTTTAGCCGTAGCTATTTTTCATCAGTAAACCAACTTGGCCCTGATTTTTTAAATAGCCATAATTTTTTACTCGTTCACCCAAATTAGATGAAACCAATGCCCACTTCTTCGTTACGATCTCCTCTATCCAGTAAAAGAACTTAAACATGTTTTTGAAAGTTTTAAAATTTGAATTCAAACAGATTTGTATTCGAACTTCTTTTGTTCATAACTTGAGTTTTATAACTCTGATTTTGTTGGGGATACAACTATCAGTTATGACACGCCCAGGAGGGGCCGGGTCAGCCCCAATGGGGGGTTACAAAAGAAGCCTAGCAAACATTAAGATGATAGTTTATCAAATCTTATAGAAGGCCTAAAAGGCCTAGAGGCGTCTTAAGGCCCAGTATTGTAAACCGCCGTATGTAAGGAAAGACTTGTAAAGAAAGGCATGAAAATGAAGTCACCGAGCTAGACACGATTTATGAGCCGGCTGGGACTCTGTAGGCCACCAGGTGTCAACCCGTGTATATAAGGGGACGACCCGGTGGCAGCTTAGGGCAAGAAATAAGAGATCGATAACCAAGCCGACAAGTTAAGAATCTTGGTGATCGAAACCCCAGCAATACCAAACACAACTAGACGTACGCTTTTACCTTCATCGTAAGGGGCCGAACTAGTATAAAACCTCTCATGTCCTTTGTCCTGATCAACCCCTTTAAGCTTCCTAGTTGCGATGGCCCTACGACTAAGTCCTTCCACTAGGACATCTGCCATGACAATTCCACGGCAGTTGGCGCCCACTGTGGGGCCAGCGCATGGTGGATTTGAGTTCTTGAAGGGCAACTTCGAAGGGCTCAAGGGATATGCTGTGGGCCGGATGACCAAGAGTCGTCGCGGCAAGCTCTACATCGACGACGAAGGCTGGGGTCCCGAGGCCGGCTCAATTGAGTACGGGTACCGGATCCCCTTCGGCGGAATTCACGTCTTCATCGGCCGGATCGGCGAGTCAGGCCCTGAGCCAGACATCCACGCCAACCTCGTCGAAACGGCTGGGCATGCAAGGACCACTCGTGTTCAATCCGTCGTGAAGCATGCCTTCATAGGCTGTGTCCACACGCGGTGAATACTCTGAAGGATCGGTGGAGGGCGGTGAGACGGCCGTCTGTTCTGACACTGCATCATCAACGGGCAAGACGGACTCTTTGTACCAGCTGCGGGATGGCATGCTCGGGGGCTGTTCCGATGGCAGCAGTATTCCGGACCCCCTTGAGCCGCCGAATTGGGCCGGAGTCTTCATGGCAGGGACATAGCCCGGTCAGAACTCCACAGCAGCAGTGGCAACAGCTACCGGGTCTGCCCCAGCCGGGTCAGGAGACCCCGCGCGCCCCCGGCTCAGATTCTAATGGACCTCATGGATAGACTGATGACTCTGTTGACTGTCGTGGTAGAGCCAGCGGATAAGGCCCAGCATGACGTAGAGGTGGAACGCGTACGTGAAGAGATGGTGCAAGGTAAAGAAAATCTGGCCGCAGAGGAAGTCAGGATGGCAGCGGAGCGGGCGGCTTTGGACGTTCGTGCTCAACAGCTTCAAGTGGAGACCTTCCGGCTCTCGGTGGATCTGAATGCGTCAAACGAGGTCATGAGGAGAAGGCATCACAAAACTCAGTCACGTCTACCTCTGACGCTCGATCCTAGGAACCTTTTTCATATGCCCGGAGCTGGGGGAAGCAACCCGCCGGAGGCAAACCGGATCATGACACCCGGCGCGCCGGTCCAACCGCGTGCCATGGAACCACCTCATGTAATTACCGCTCCACCTCATTATGTCCCAACGCCGCCAGGTCACTTCTCCAATCCCTTGGAAAACCTCATTGTGGCCTCGGCTCATTTGGCGGCTCTCTCGATGGAAGGTGGCACACCGACGGCAGTCGAAACACGAAGGGTGAGAGAACTTCTTCAAACAGCTCTGGCACAGCAGGATGCATACTCCTACAGTCGAGGCAGGATCCATTCAACTCCTCGCCCGAGCCGGAGCCCAAGCTACAGTAGGCATATGGATTCAGCTGACATGTCAAGCAACGCTCAACGCCGCAACCAGCTACACATGTATGAGCCGGTGCAGGCTGGAGCCATTAACTTCGCGGATCAGGAGATGATCCGACAAGACGCAGAGCGAGCGGTTCAACTGGCAGCAGAGCAGGCGGCTCATCAGACCTTTCCGGCTTATCCAGCAACCTCAGTTGAAGCAGGGGTGGCCACAAGAACCAGAGGTGTCCCTTGCCTGCTGCCTGCCATACGTAATGAGCGTTTGCCGAAGGACTTCAAGGGGCCTCGTAAGGTGCCTAATTACACGGTCGACTTGCAGCTTGGGGCCTGGATTGAGAGTTAAGAGATGGCTATGGAGTTGTTGGAGGTCAGGGACGCGACAATGGCTAAATATTTCATTATGATGTTGGATGGAATAGCTCATACTTGGTTGAAGGGGTTGCCACCCAATTCTATTGGCTCATGGGCGGAGTTGAAGGCCCGGTTCATTCAGAACTTCAAAGACACATGTAAACAACCCATGTCGATTGTAGACCTGACTAATTGTAAGCATGAGGACGGTGAATCTACAACCCATTGGGTGCGCCGGGTCAAGGAGATAATACATTCGTCTGATAAGATGGATGCCGGCTCAGTAGTCTTGATGTTGGAGAAAAATTGCCGTTTTGAACCTCTGAAGTAGAAGTTGGGGCGGCTCAAGCGTGACTGCAATGACATGGGCCAGTTGATGGCGGCTCTCGTCAAGCATGCTGATTCTGATAGTACCAAAGACCCGATGTCTGACGAAGAAAAGACAGCGAAGGGAAAGAGGAACGACAACGGCAAGGGTCACCAGCATAACCCGGCAAATCAAGGAGGTAATAAACGTAAGGCTGATGAATTTGTCGCTAACACCAATGCACAGGGCGGCAATCAATGGCACAAGGGCAGGCAACCCCCTCGGTCGGGCGGGTCAGGTCCTACCCTTGAGCAGCTATTAAATGAACCTTGTCCAAGACACGGCACCCGGGAGAAGCCAGCCACCCACTTGTGGAAGGATTGTACAATCATGAAGGCGTTTAAAAATTCAAATGCATTTGACGGAGGTCACGACCCAGGCGGCAGTTCAGGTGGGGGCGGTTTTCATGGTTCGGGCGCCGGATCAGGTGGAGGAGGATTCCACGGTCAGAGCCATCGTAGTAACCAAGGAGGATATAATCCACAGCCCGGCCAAAGTAATCAGCAGCAATAGTCCGGGTATCAGAGCTACCCAAAATAGCTGAATAGTGGGCAATACCATGTGTTCACCACTAGCTTATGTAAGAGGGACCAGAAGCTTCACAAGAGGGCCGTCAATGCCATTGAGCCGGCGATTCCACGTTACTTACGTTGGTCAGAGCAGCCTATTATGTGGAGCAGAGAGGATCACCCACCCCGGGTTGATAATCCGGGTCACTTGGCCTTGGTAGTGGCGCCTCAGTTTGGTGGATATAAATTCACTAAGGTACTCCTGGATGGAGGCAGCAGCATCAACATCCTCTACTATGAGACGTTCCGCCGGATGGGATTGACTGATAAGAGTCTTAAACAATCCAACACTATTTTTCATGGTGTGGTACGTGGCAAGTCGGCATACCCAGTTGGTAAGATTGAACTGGAGGTAGCCTTTGGAGATGAGTATGACTCCAGAGCAGAAAAATTAACCTTTGAGGTGGTTAAGATCAAAAGCCCATATCATGCTCTGTTTGGACGGCCGGCTTATGCCAAGTTCATGGCCCGGCCGTGTTATGTATATTTGCAGCTCAAGATGCTGGGTTATAAGGGCACCATTACAGTACATGGGAGGCGGAAAATAGCCTTGGAGTGTGAAGAATGTGATGCTGCCTATGCCGAGTCTATTTGTGCAACATAGGAGTTAAAGTTTTACAAGGATCACGTTGACCCGGCAGACATGACGTCGTTAAAGAAACCAACAACAGAGCATGAGTCGGTGTTGAAGTTCAAATCAGCTGATGACACCAAGATGGCTGACTTTGTTCCTGGCGACTCATCCAAGCAGTTCATCATCAGTGCAAACTTGGATCCAAAATAGGAAAGCACGCTCGTCGAGTTCATCCGTGAGAACTGGGACATCTTTGCATGGAAACCTTCCGACATGCCAGGTGTCCCGAGGGAACTCGCTAAGCACACTCTCAATATTGATCCAAAGTTTAAACCTGTTAGACAGTTTCTCTGACGGTTCAATGAAGAAAGACGCAAGGCCATTGGAGAAGAGGTGGCCCGGCTCTTGGCGGCCGGGTTCATTGTAGAAGTCTTTCACCCAGAGTGGTTAGCCAACCCAGTGCTTGTACTAAAAAAGAACAGCACCTGGCGTATGTGTGTGTATTACACCGATTTAAACAAGGCTTGTCCGGTTGACCCTTTTGCTCTCCCCCGTATTAATC
The DNA here is from genome assembly GCA_034509565.1 of Triticum monococcum. NCBI lineage: Eukaryota > Viridiplantae > Streptophyta > Magnoliopsida > Poales > Poaceae > Triticum > Triticum monococcum. The sequence goes on along the minus strand of CM067841.1, from coordinate 164,403,105 downwards.
AGATCATCGATGCTACGGCGGGTTGCGCACGTTTGAGTTTCTTGGATGCTTATTCAGGTTACCATCAGATCAAGATGGCAGTCAAAGATTAGGAGAAGATGGCTTTTATCACTCCTTTTGGAGCTTTCTGCTATGTGTCTATGCCTTTTGGGCTTAAGAGTGCCCAGGCGACTTACCAACGGTGTGTGCAGAATTGTCTTCATGATCAGATTGGGCGTAATGTTCATGCTTATGTGGATGATATAGTGGTTAAATCCAGGAAAGAGGAAACCTTGGTCGTAGATCTGAAAGAGACCTTCGATAATCTCCGGGTCTACAAAATGATGCTTAACCCAGCTAAGTGTGTTTTGGAGTCCTAGCCGGCAAGCTCTTGGGTTTTTTTGGTGTCCAACCGAGGTATTGAAGCTAACCCAGAGAAAATCAAGGCAATTACATCCCTGCCAAACCAACATGCATCAATGGCGTTCAACGGCTGGCGGGTCGTGTTGCTGCTTTGAGCCGGTTCATAAGCCGGTTAGGGGAGACGGCGATGCCTTTGTATCAAATGATGAAAAAAACGGATGATTTTGTTTGGAGCGATGCTGCAAACTCTACTTTTGAGGATCTAAAGATGCAGCTTGTTGAGCCGCCAGTCCTTGCTGCTCCAGTTGAGAAAGAACCACTGTTGTTATACATAGCCGCCAACTCATGAGTTGTTAGTGTGGCAATTGTGTTGGAGCGCAAGGAGGTTGGCAAGGAACATCCAGTTCAACGGTCGGTTTACTACGTCAGTGAGGTGTTAATTGAATCCAAACAACGATATCCACATTGGCAGAAGCTCGTGTATGGGGTGTTCATGGCGAGCCAGAAGCTTAACCATTATTTTGAGGGTCACCCAATCACTATGGTTACCTCTGCTCCTTTGGGAGACATCATTCAAAACAGAGAAGCCACTGGACGAGTCGCCATGTGGGCCATTGAGCTTGGGTCTCATGGGTTGAAGTATGTACCACGTACTGCGATCAAGTCTCAAGCACTGGTTGATTTTATTAATGACTAGACAGAGATGCAGATGCCGGAAGAGAAACGAGACAACACATATTGGACTATTCACTTTGATGGGTCCAGACAACTGGAAGGCTCGGGGGCTAGAGTTGTTTTAACCTCCCCTCGAGGTGACAAATTTTGCTATGTGTTGCGCCTGATGTTTCCTTGCACTAACAACACAGCGAAATATGAAGCCTTGCTCCATGGTCTTCGAATGGCCAAAGAGATGAGCATGAGCCGGGTCCGGTGTCTTGGCGACTCAGATTTAGTGGCTCAACATGTATCGGGCAAGTGGGATTCCAAAGATCCTCTCATGGCGTCTTATCGCCGTGAAGTTGATGCTATTGCAGGGCATTTTAAAGGTTATCAGGTGGAGCACATTGACCGTAGGAAGAACGAAGCGGCTGATGGTTTGGGCCGGTTGGGATCTCAGCGAAAGCCGGTGCCACCTAACACCTTTTTGGATGTTTTGCATAACCCGTCTGTTAAGTTACCCACAAAAGAAGATCTAGCTGTTCCAGACCCAGAGGTACAGTTGGTGGCGGCTCTGTATGTCATCCCTGATTGGACAGTGCCGTTCTTGGCTTACATGACCCGGGGAGAGTTGCCAGCGGATGAGACCCTGGCTCGACAAATAACCCAGCGGTCTAAGTCAATGACGATGTCTGATGGAGAACTATACCATCGCAGCGTCTCTGGAGCATTTTAGCGGTGTGTTTCCCCTGAAGAAGGCCAAGAAATACTTCGTGAGATCCATGAAGGCGATGGTGGTCATCACGCCGGGTCAAAATCTCTGGTGGCCAAGGCTTTTCGTCACGGTTTTTACTAGTTGACTGCTCACGCTGATGCAGAGGATCTGGTCAGCAGATGTGATGGATGTCAAAAGTTCACACAACGAGCACATGTGCTGGCTCAAGAGCTCCGGATGATTCCAATCACTTGGCCGTTTGCGTTCTAGGGGATTGACATGGTGGGACCTTTCAAAAGGTCTAAGGATAAAAAGACACATCTTTTAGTAGTAGTTGATAAATTTCACAAAGTGGGTTGAGGCAGAGTCGGTGAGTAAGTGTGATGCGGCCACGGCGGTTCAGTTCATGAAAAAGGTGATCTTCCGTTTTGGTTTTCCACATAGTATTATCACTGACTATGGCGCTAATCTATCCCAATGGACCATGGAGGAATTTTGTCAACGCGAGCATATTCGGCTTGATGTTTCTTCTGTAGCTCATCCTCAATCCAATGGTCAAGCTGAGAGAGCAAATCAGGAAATCTTAAAATATCTCAAGCCCCGGCTCATGGTTCCCTTGCAACGAACACCGGGTTGTTGGGTAGAGGAATTACCCTCGGTGCTCTGGAGTATTAACACCACACCTAACAGGTCTACAGGGTACACACCTTTCTTCATGGTGTATGGAGCAGAAGCAGTGTTGCCTAGTGACATCCGTCATGACTCACCCTGTGTGGCGGCTTATGTTGAAGCTAATAATGAACAAGCCAGACAGGATGCACTGGACCTGTTAGATGAGGAAAGAGATTTCGCAGCGGCTCGATCAACAATCTATCAACAGGACTTGTGCCGTTATCACAGCCGCCGGGTTAAGTCCGGGACTTTTCAAGAAGGCGACCTAGTGCTCCGGCTCATTCAGGATCTATCAGGTGCACACAAGTTATCCCCACCTTGGGAAGGACCCTTTGTGGTCAGCAATAACTTAAACAATGGGTCATATTACCTCATTGACGTTCGAGAGCACAAAGACTCACGTAAGTCGGGAGAGGAGACCCACCGGCCATGGAATATTGCTCAACTTGGGCCATACTATACCTGAGCCACCGACTCTCATCGTGTACATACATTGATGTTTTATATATCATGATAAGTAATAAAGCAGGACCATTGGTCTCTTTTTCTTTTCAGGAAGGTTACACATCTTCATTATTTTTTACTGTTATTTTCAAATGACTATTAAGGAGCTGATCATATTTGAATCAGGTTTAACCTTTTTTGGTCCGGCTTATGATTGTATCCGAATCTAGCTGCAACTCTCTTGGTCACCTGGGGGCTTCCTGTTCAAATGTAGGTCATATTTGAACCAAAGAGAACATAGCTGTCGTAACCCTTCTGATCGATTCAAAGCCAAACTCACTAGGGGGCTTCTTAATCGTATCTGAATCATAGCTTAACCCCTTTTTGGTCCGACTTGGATCGTATTCGAATCAGGGTCGTTAAAAACCTTTTAATGTCACTTGGGGGCTTCCTATTAAACATAGGTCGTATTCGAACCAAAGAGAACATAGCTGTCGGTACCCTCTTGATCGGCACAACGCCAAAGCCATTGGGGGCTATATAGTCGTATTCGAACCTTAGCTTAACCCCTTTGGTCCGGTTTATTGATCGTATTCGAATCAGAAACCCCCAATCTTTAGTCACAAGCCTAATGTTGTTTTTCACCGGTTCTTTGTCTTACTGTTTTTTGATATCTCCATTTCAAAATAAATCAATCATGGTATTTTCACCAGCTTGAATATGACACCAAACCGCCAGGGCATGATAATCATCAGGTATTCGGAAGCATTGACTTCTTGCCAAAGACTTGATTATCAACCTCATCGCCCGGGTCATATAAACCGGTGGTCCGGAAGTCAAAAGATACGGGTATGATTATTGTTTATGAACAATTTCCTTCTGTATTCATCAGAGGTGATTTCAACTGTTGTTTTCTTTGTACGCCTGGTTCTGTTTTCTACTATGATAAACATATTGGCTATAAACCGGGTGTTCTAACCCGTTCGGTACTAAGACACCAAGCAAGATTTTTCCATTTTTTATCTGCAGGACCAGCATTCAAGTGTTGCAGGGACAATCATAAATATGATGCATATATTAAAGAGCAAAGTAACGAACAGTGTCTTATGCACGATGGCATAGGCAGAATAAGCAGTGTTTTTAACTACTCTATTACAAGATGGTCGTCACTCCTCCCTCGCCGGTTCACCGCCCTCTGCTGATTGGAAGTTGGGTTTTGACCAATCAAAACCGTTCACGGCAACAAATTCTGCTTCTTCATCAATCAGCCCGGCTGGATCAACTTCAGGAGCAAATGTATTTTCACAAACATGCGGGATTAAGTCGGTTACTTTATAGGATGGAGTCGCCATCTTCTTATTATCCAAGTCAAAACCCGGCTGATATTTATCGATATTCTTTTCATCCCCAAGAATGGTGGCCTAAGGTCGCACCTCCCTCATGTAAGCAACGAAGTCGTCCTGTTCAAACAGTGATCCGTCTTCCTTTACCATGGCGTACCCTCTGGCTACATCAGCCGGGTCTAGATCTGGCACCGAAGCCTTGGAGCAGCTCAGGGCAGTCAAAGCTCCGGCTCTGGCACAGGAGCGCTTAACCTCTTGGAATCTAGCGGGAAAAATTGGCAGCTTCTTTAAAACATTGCTGAGCCGGTTGGGTCCTTGATTGGCAGGAGAGATAGCAGCGAGTGCTTGTTGTGCGCCAATGTACAGCTGCTCTACCAAGGTATAGACCGCCTTCAGCTTAACTATGTGGTCCTGACTCAGATTCTTGCTTTGAGGGCCTGCATATGTTTTGAACCCAAAGGGTCAGCTAGCGGCTTGCAGTCCAAATCAAAAGAAGGTAAAATGTCAGTACAGACGGCTTACCAAAGATGGCAGACACCATTTGTGACACCCGGTTCTTTAAACCAGTCAGCTCTATCATAACATCTTCAAGGGCTGCTTCAGCCTTCTCAGCACGTTGTGTCAGAAGAGTTTTTTCTTCAGCCTAGGTTTTCTTCTCGGCAGTAAAACTGGCTTTTAATTTTTCCGTCTCCGAGAGACTCACTTCTAGTTTGGAGTCAGCAGACTTGATCTCTGCCTCCTGACCCGCTAGCCGGGTCTTTGCATCAGTTAGTTGCAAGCTCAGTTCAAACAAGGCATTCTGCACAAGACATACACATATGAGTCAGGATTTCAATTCAGGTCCAACAGTCAAGATTCAAGTCTCAAGTACTTTACAAAACCACTTGACACGTGGGGGCTAATGTATGGCAAAACAAATTCTTCTAATTCTACAAACATACTTTAAGTCCCAAGCACTTTACAAAGTAACAACACTTGGCACTTGGGGGCTAATGTATGCTATTTAGCAAAGTTCTCAAGGTCAAGCCAGGTTACAAAGTTCTTTGGATACAGCACAAGACAATTATCCAAATTTAAAGTACCGGCTCATTTATGATCAAATGAACCGGCCCTTGGGGGCTATAGGTGAAGTTTTGTTCTATTTTATTGACCTCAAGAACAGTTTCAAAAATCACAGTCTTAGCCTATATCATACAGTCTATAGATTATCCCAGTTCTTTCATAATCTGAAGACTCGGGGGCTGGTGGAATATAAGTAAGCCGGAAGAACATACCTTGTATTTCAGCTGCAACTGTTTGACCATTTCGATCTCTAATTCACGACTGGAGTGCACATGGCTGAGATAGCCGTATAAATATCATTGGCATTCAGATGGTCATAATGTGAAACATCAAAGGCACTTTCTGCCTCTCCAATGCCTCTTGTTTCGCCGTGTGATGAGCCAACACAGTGGGATTCCCCGGCTCAATAAAGCGGCTCCCGGTGATCAAAACGTCTTATGCAGACGGTGATGGTGGGTTGGCTGAGCTTGATGGTCCAGTTGCGGAAGGATTCACGGTTGTCTCATCAAACCATGGCTCAGGAGGATTTGCTTATGCATCGACAAGCGGGTCTTCTGGAGCGTCAGTTAATGGAGGAGAAGGTAGCCTGTCTAGGTCAGATGCAAGGATTGGCGGGTCTTCCACCGGTTTAGCTACTTTTGCCTTCTTGGACTTAGCTTGGCCACTAAGAGAAATGTTGCAGGACTGTCAGTACCAAGATACAATTTGAACAACTCGGAAAAGGAGGATTTTTCATTACCCAGGGGCAGTCTTGAAGGCCGGAAATTGGGTCTGCGATGAGTCGCCAGAAGAGCGAGACACCTCCTGAAAAGATAAAATAAAGTTAAAGTAATGCAAGGGAAATGATCCATTAAATAGAGTTAAAGACAAAAGAAGTAAACCTCATTCCGGTGCTTTTGAGGAGTTTGTTGAAGAATAACAGGTGGTTCGTCTTCGGTCCGGGCTTGACGGCGGCTCTCATGTTTCTGCTTTTTCAAAAGAAAGTGAGGGTCGAGATAAGCCAAAGGGTGGGAAAACCTTACTTTTCGGGTTACGACTCGAAGTTTCTGTCTTGGCAAATGTGCTGAGTCGGAGGAAATAGTTACCTCTTCTTCCATGGCCTGACTGGCCCCAGTGTCGTCCTGGTAATGATCAATGTTAATAAGATTATTAAAAAGTTAGCCAAGGGAGTCAAGGGCTACCTCCGACTCAGAAGTTTCGTCGAGTTTCATCATGTCTTCAACATTGCTCTTCTTCTTCTTTTTGACCTCCGGGTCATTTTCTTGGCGGTTATGGAAGCGACTCTTGCTTTCTTGGCGGGTTCATGGTCATATTTCACCTTCCGGAAGTCAGATTTGGCCTGCAAACAGGTAAAAACAAAATGAAAGGTTAGGCAAGTGTTAAATAATACGGCTGAGAAAAATATAAAGGAGAAAGGTCAGACTCTCCTTACTTCTGGCACCAGATTAAGCTTGCAGAAAGGGTTTAACCCGACAATACTGCAGTCTTCGTACTTTCCGTTCACCAGAAGAGTTGACATTGAAACAATATCTACTTCCGTTAATGGAATGGGGTTGTGACGAAGAGAGTCATTTGGGCCTCCACCATACTCGTACATCAATTTTCATCGACGGCTCAGAGGAATAACCCGCCATGAGATCCAGCAGTGGGTCAGGTCAACTCGAGTCAAGTCATTCCCTAATAAGGCGTTAATCCTTTTAATGGATGGGATCAGCTTCCTGCGTTCGACAGATGTAAGCTTATCAGGGAGCGCGAATTTGGAGTCAAGATGCTCGGTGCGATAACCCGACAGTGGCTTCTCATTTGCTGGTGAAATATCTTGATAGTAGAACCAAGTCTGGTTCTAGTCTTTGGGATGACTCGCTAAGACTATGAGGGAGAAGACAGCGCCCTGCTGACGCTGAATAGAGATGCCTCCAAGCTCCAAGCTGAGGCCATTGGTGCACTCGTTCTGCCGGTTCAGGTAAAAATATTCTCTGAACAGTTCCACGGTTGGCTCTTCCTGAAGGTATACTTCACATAGTACTTGGAAGTTGTAGATGTTAGATATGGAATTGGGCCCGATATCTTGAGGGTGGAGTTTCAAAAAGTGGAGGACATCTCTGAAGAACTTTGAGCCGGGCGATGAAAAGCCACGGTCCATGTGGTCAGTAAAAATGATGACTTCACCATTTTGTGGATTGGGTCGTTCTTCGTCCAGGTCAGGTGCATGGTAAGACATGACATTTTTTCCTGGCAAAAATCCTATGGAGAAGAACTCCTTCAAACGTTCCTCAGTCACAGTTGAGGGAACCCAGTTGCAGACAATTGGCGTTTTGGATGGCATAGTGTTCAAAAACTCGCTGAAAAGAAGGTAACATGCCGGCTCAGTTCAATACATATGATGAAAGTACAAGATGATACAGAGGAGTAATGATGGCTTAGTTAAGGGCTAATGTCATATAGGAAAAGTAAGCCAGCACAGTAAGCCGCGATGACTACAGATATTTGAGAAAAGCAAAATTCAGCTAAGTGTTGAGACAAACAAGTTTCCTAACTGTTTGGTATTATTCCAGATCAAATGGCTATTCAAAATGGGAAAATTCTAGACCTAAAAAGTTTAGCGCAGATGAGTCTCTGAGTTCTAATGAGATCTTTGAACCATAGAAAGGGATCTGTGGGCATCAAGAGTAGGCACAAAAACACTACCGCACAAGCATAAATATCTTTTTGGATCAAGAAGAGGCCCGCGGTGGAAGAACTACGAAGAACTGCGATGAACTATGAAGAACACAAAGAAGTCTGGAAACCCTAATGCGGATCTGAGAAGTGAAAAGGAGAACACTTACAACCACGGATCTTCTACGGAGGTCACCACCGTTCTCTTGACCGATTCAGGTTGATGCAGCGGCCAAGGTTGACGGAGATGGAGGAGAAGCGTGACGACGGTGAGGCTCGAGCAGCAGGAGGGTTGCGAGAAGAAGAACACGGAGAGAGAGAGAGAAGAATGAGGAAGGCTGAGGCATGCCTATTTATAAGGAAAATGTGAATAGACGGGCATGAAAATCGAGGAAGTGCCAAATAATGGTTATCCAACTACACAGACGCCTCGATTCTCGGAAGGCATTAAAAACGAAGATCCATTGGGGGGTGACGTCATAAAAGTTTTTTTTTTGTTTTCAAGAGATGACGTCATGGCGGGTTACAAAAACTTCTGCGAGGATAAGAAGATGGATTTTTCTAAGTGTTGAAGATTGACAAGGAACAAAGTTCAAAGTCAACCTGGGGCCTTATGTTGGGGATATAACTATCAGTTATGACCCGCCCAGGAGGGGCCGGGTCAGCCCCAATGGCGGCTTACAAAGGAAGCCCAGTAAACATTAAGATGATAGTTTATCAAATCTTATAGAAGGCCTAAAAGGCCTAGAGGCGGCTTAAGGCCCAGTATTGTAAACCGCCGTATATAAGGAAAGACTTGTAAAGAAAGGCATGAAAAAGAAGTCACCGAGCCGGACACGATTATGAGTAGGCCGGGACTCTGTGGGCCACCAGGCGTCAACCCGTGTATGTAAGGGGATGACCCGGTGGCGGCTTAGGGCAAGAAATAAGAGATCGATAACCAAGCCAGTGAGTTAAGCCTCTTGGTGATCGAAACCCCAGCAATACCAAACACAACTAGACGTAGGCTTTTACCTTCATCGTAAGGGGCCGAACTAGTATAAAACCTCTTGTGTCCTTTGTCCCAATCAACCCCTTTAAGCTTCCTAGTTGCGATGGCCCTACGACTAAGTCCTTCCACTAGGACATCTGCCGTGACAATTCCATGACAGATTTAGTTGATTCTTTTTGCAAATTGAAGCTCTTGACTTAAACTTTCTGATAAGGCCAAATTCACATAATTTTGGTACTGTTAGAAATTGTTTTATGTTTCAAGAGTTATTTGTTGGTTTTGATGTTTTCCGAACTGTCTTCTTTGTTCTTCCCGATCTTTTGAGTGATTTCTTATGTGTGGTTACTATTGCTTGCTCACGATAGATTGAACGGAGGGTGATGAGGAGAACTATCAAGAGTTATGAGTGCGCATCATCTTCTTCAACAGTACAAGGCAAGTTCACACTTTGATCATATCCCTTTCATACCCAGCTTTTATGCATTAGTTTCACCCTCAAACATTGCATGAGTAGGATTGATAACATGTGGGTATTGGGAAGTAGTTGATGAGGTAGAACCTATTGTCCTTTGTATCAAACCCTTGGGAGTTACTTCTACGTTATGCTTATATTGCCATGCTATGCTCGTAGATGTGGATTGGGTTTGAGTGTATCCATGACAGATGTGAGATTGTTAATTAATGGTTCAACTTAAGGTGGTTACTTTAATACACATCTGGGTGGATTGGTTGGGGCACCTTGGAGTACCCAGTGGTTTGCCCGGGCACCTGGAGAACCCAGTGCTTGCCCAAGGGGATCCCGGAGGACCCGTGTGATAATCCTATGGAATGCCACCCAGGCTCAAAGGGATCATAAGATTATTCATGCTAGAAACTTCTATGTGCAGCCACAAGCTATTATGGGATCTAGCATAGTTGAGTAAGTTGCGTGAAGCTCTTGAAGAGATAGACTAGCATATGTAGTGGGTTGTAGGTGGTATAGTCTATCTGGAGTAGAGAGTTAATGCTTCTAAAAGACTGTGTCTCGGTCATCCATTTCTCAAACACCATGTAGTGCGAGAAATCCAACGGAGGAGATAGATTCTTGTGGGGAAAAGTGTGCAAACCTCTGCAGAGTGTACAAACTAATCATGGTTAGCCGTGTTCCCGGTTATGGACATCTTGAGTCTTTGGTACTTGGATTATCATATTGATCTCATCACGTTACTTAAATAATTTGTTGGGTTATTGATGTTAATTTGGGATTGAGTTGGAGGAACCTTCTCAATATTTTCTACCAACTTTGTAGTTAAATAAATTATATTCCTTTGCAGTAGGGAAAAATTGGCTTTTCGCAAAAACATTATAACCATAGAGCTTTTCCACCAACCATATATGCATGTAGTGATAGCTATTATTCATCATTATCCTATGGTGTGAATTTGCCAGTACATTCAATGTACCGACCCTTTGTGGTTGTAATGTCTCATGTTGCAGGATTCTTACGATGAGTAAGTGATACGTTAGGGTTACGATTTCTACTCAACTTTGCCGTTGGTGTTGATGGGAGTCCACAACCTTGTTGTTACTTCCGCTATTTGGATTGAGGTAATAGTATTTATGTTATTTTATACATGTGATTTACCTCTGTTATAAATCCTCGAGTAATGTGTGTGTCAGCATATCGATCCAGGGATGATACTTAAGCACAGAGACTTGACCGTCTGAGGTCGGGTCGCTACAAGATGGTATCAGAGCACATGTTGACTGTAGGACGTGACCCCTAGAAACTGGCAAACCCATAGGAAAGATTTTCTCTATAACTTTCTTTTCAAAAAAGATCTTTTACCTCTCCTCTCTTCTGAGCTTATTCAAATATTCTCTTTAGTGAGACCATACCCCGTTCCCCTTTTGACCACACGAAGATTCGACTGATGAGACCACTCCAAGAAGTACAAGATATTGGACAACTGAGACCATTCAGAATGAAGAGGATTTTACCATACATTATAATAATGGAAACTACAATGGTTGAAGACTCCGAAGACTAGGAGAATTTGAAGGCCGTGTAGAATTTCTAGATTTGTATGACCTAGGAAGGCACCCCTTATGGAACTTGGCAGACTATGGAAGCTGTCAATACCCAAGACCAAGGTGTATTGGAGAAAGACCGGAACATGGAGAGTTAAAGACTCAAAGTTTTGTCAAAAAAACCTAAGGCAAGAGATATAAATTATGGAACGAAAGCTCATGGAAATGACAAGAGCAGAAACACGGTTATCCATGATGTTATTGCCCGCTTATACTATTGTCACCGGGCTGAGTTAAGCATACATTTCTTCGGAAGGATTGGAGGGTAGAAGGGTGATGGAGCACCTATCAGCAAAAGATGAAGTTTTAACCTTAGCCAGTGTATCACCAGGATCTGGAGTAGTACATCAAGAATTCTAACATGGAGCTCCAGGAAGCCGTATTTGACAAGGAAGCATTTAGTGAAGAACTTAGGACCCAGAAGATGAAAGTAGCCAAGCCGGATAAGCAAAACCTCAAGATACCGGAGATTCATCAGGAACTTAAGGAAAGTAGGACCATGGTTCATGCGAAGGATGTTGAAACCAGAAGTTTGGAACGCAACTCCAGAATATTAAAGGACATCACGAGAGACTTCGCGTCATCAGGAATGTGATAACCCACAAGTATAGGGGATCGCAACAGCTTTCGAGGGTAGAGTATTCAACCCAAATTGATTGATTCGACACAAGGGGAGCCAAAGAATATTCTCAAGTATTAGCAGCTGAGTTGTCAATTCAACCACACCTAGAAACTTAGTATCTGCAGCAAAGTGTTTAGTAGCAAAGTAATATGATAGTGGTGGTAGTGGCAACAAAAGTAAAGACAACAAAAGTAATGTTTTGGTATTTTGTAGTGATTGTAATAGTAGCAGCGGAAAAGTAAATAAGCGAGAACCAGTATCTGGAAAACTCGTAGGCACCGGATCAGTGATGGATAATTATGCCGGATGCGGTTCATCATGTAACAGTCATAACATAGGGTGACACAGAACTAGCTCCAATTCATCAATGTAATGTAGGCATGTATTCCGTATATAGTCATACGTGCTTATGGAAAAGAACTTGCATGACATCTTTTGTCCTACCCTCCTGTGGCCGCGGGGTCCTATTGGAAACTAAGGGATATTAAGGCCTCCTTTTAATAGAGAACCGGAACAAAGCATTAACACATAGTGAATACATGAACTCCTCAAACTATGGTCATTATCGGGAGTGGTCCCGATTATTGTCACTTCGGGGTTGCCGGATCATAACACATAGTAGGTGACTATAGACTTGCAAGATAGGATCTAGAACTCACATATATTCATGAAAACATAATAGGTTCAGATCTGAAATCATGGCACTCGGGCCCTAGTGACAAGCATTAAGCATAGCAAAGTCATAGCAACATCAATCTTAGAACAAAATGGATACTACGGATCAAACCCTACCAAAACTAACTCGATTACATGATAAATCTCATCCAACCCATCACCGTCCAGCAAGCCTATGATGGAATTACTCACGCACAGCGGTGAGCATCATGAAATTGGTGATGGAGGATGGTTGATGATGACGATGTCGACGAATCCCCCTCTCCGGAGTGCCGAACAGACTCCAGATCAGTCCTCCCAAGATGTTTTAGGGCTTGGTGGTGGCTCCGTATCGTAAAACGCGCTGATTTCTTCTCTCCGATTTTTTTTCTCTACGAAAGCAAATATATAGAGTTGGAGTTGGTGTCGGAGGGTCTCCAGGGGGCCCATCAGGTAGGGGGGCGCGCCCTAGGGGGGGCGCGCCCCCCACCCTCATGAGAAGGGTGTGGGCCCCCTGGTCTTCATATTTGGCGAGGATTTTTTATTATTTTTTCTAAGACCTCCCGTGGAGTTTCAGGTCATTCCGAGAATATTTGTTTTCTACACATAAAACAACACCATGGTAATTCTGCTGAAAACAGCGTCAGTCCGGGTTAGTTCCATTCAAATCATACAAGTTAGAGTCCAAAACAAGGGCAAAAGTGTTTGGAAAAGTAGATACGACGGAGACGTATCAACTCCCCCAAGCTTAAACCCTTGCTTGTCCTCAAGCAATTCAGTTGACAGACTGAAAGAAAGAAAGAAAAACTTTTACAAACTCTGTTTGCTCTTGTTGTTGTAACTATGTCAAGCCAGCATTCAAGTTTTCAGCATAGATCATAACTAACCACATTTGCAATAATTCTCAGGTCTCATCATTACTCATTTCAATAGCATAATCAACTAGCAAGTCATAATAATAAATCTCGGATGACAACACTTTTGTCAAAACAATCATAATATGATATAACAAGATGGTATCTCGCTAGCCCTTTCTGAGACCGCAAAACATAAATGCAGAGCACCTTTAAAGATCAAGGACTAACTAGACATTGTAATTCATGGTAAAAGAGATCCAATCATAGTCACACCCAATATAAATTAACAGTGATGAATGTAAATGACGGTTGTGCTCTCCAGCTATTGCTTTTTAATAAGAGGGTGATGTCTCAACATAAGAGTAAATGGATGGGCCCTTCACAGAGGGAAGTAGGGATTTGTAGAGGTGCCAGAGCTCGGTTTTGAAATAGAGATAAATTGTATTTTGAGCGGTATAATTTCATTGTCAACGTAACAACTAAGAGATGGCGATATCTTCCGTGCTAAACACATTATAGGCGGTTCCCAAACAGAATGGTAAAGTTTATACTCCCCCTCCACCAACAAGCATCAATCCATGGCGTGCTCGAAACAACGGGTGCCTCCAACATACATCAGGTCTCAAGGGGAGTTTTGTTTGCAATTAATTTTGATTTAGTTTGCATAAAGCATGGGACTGGGCATCCCGGTGACCAGCCATTTTCTCGCGAGTGAGGAGCGGAGTCCACTCCTCTTGAGAATAACCCGCCTAACACGGAAGATAAGGACAGCCTTTGTTGATACATGAGCTATTAGAGCATACAAAACAGAATGTTTATTTGAAGGTTTAGAGTTTGACACATACAAATTTACTTGGAACGGCAGGTAGATACTGCATATAGGAAGGTATAGTGGACTCATCTGGAATAACTTTGGGGTTTAAGGGATTGGATGCACAAGTAGTATTCCCGCTTAGTACAGGTGAAGGCTAGCAAAAGACTGGGAAGCGACCAACTAGAGAGCGACAACAGCCATGTAGATGCATTAAAATTAATAAACATTGGGTGCAAGCATGAGTAGGATATAATCCACCATGAACATAAATATCGTGAAGGCTATGCTGATTTTGTTTCAACTACATGCGTGAACATGTGCCAAGTCAAGTCACTTAAATCATTCAAAAGAGGATACCACCCCATCATACCACATCATAATCATCTCAGTAGCATGTTGGCATACAAGGTAAATCATTATAACTCATAGCTAATCAAGCATGGCACAAGCAACTATGATCTCTAATTTTCATTGCAAACATGTTTATTCATAATAAGATGAATTAAGAATGCGAGACTCATCATATTTACAAAAATAAAAGAGGTCGAGTTCATACCAGCTTTTCTCATCTCAGTCAGTCCATCATATATCATCATAATTGCCTTTCACTTGCACGACCGAACGGTGTGAATAAAAATAAGAGTGCACGTGCATTGGACTAAGTTGGAATCTGCGAGCATTCAATAAATAGGAGAAGGCAAGGCAATATGGGCTCTTTGGTTAATTCAACAATAATGCATATAAGAGCCACTTCAACAATTTAATTATAGTCTTCTCCTACTGACCCCCACAGGAAAGAAAAGAAATAAAACTATTTACACGGGAAAGCTCCCAACAAGCAGAAGAAGAACGGGAAATATTTTTGGGTTTTGTTTTTAGTTATTACTACTGCAACAGAAAAAAATAAACTACTACTAAATTTTTTGGTTTTTTCTTTAGGTTTAACAAACACACAAGAAGAAAGCAGGAAAAGGAAAATAAACTAGCATGGATATTACAGTGAAAAAGTATGAGCACCGACATCTAGCAATGAGTGTGTGTGAACATAAATGTAATGTCGGTGAGAAATACGTACCCCCCCATGCTTAGGCTTTTGGCCTAAGTTGGTTTATGGCCATGGCTGGCCTGGCAGATATCCATAATAATAATTGTTGAGGTCGTACTGTGATGAGGAAGAATAGTTGGGATCATACTGTGATGAAGAAGAAGACTCTAACTGCCACTGGTTGACAGTCATCTCTGGATCCCAAGAATAAACAGATTGTCATGGAGGCTCATCTTGTGGCTCCTGTTCCAGGGCTGGTGCAGGATTCTTGTAAGCTTGGACGACAGCCCATGTAACGAGGTAGGGTCCTACAAAATTAAACAAAGAAGGAGCAGGCAACGTAATAGTTTCAGGATGATGTTTGTTAAAGAACAATTGATATTTAAGCTCTCCTGCCCTATTCTTAACAATAAAATCATGTGCTACCATACTTTTATGATCTAGATAAACATGGGGCAACACCTTTTTTTCCTTCTCAGCATGCCTAATAGGTATGTTAAAATGTGTAGCTAGGCGTGTAGCATAGATGCCTCCAAAGATGAGACCCTTAGTACGGTTCATACTTAACCGTCTAGCAATAATACCGCCCATACTAAAAGTATTATCACTGTATAAACCATGGTGCAGAATAATTATATCAAGGATACTAAGGTTTCCACTATTTCCGTGTCCAATTAAACAACGACTAGCAAATAATGCAAAGTAGCGTAAAACAGGAAAATGTATGCTAGTGATTTGTGCATCGGAAACCTTTCTAGTTTCTCCTACAGTGATAGTATCAATAAACCCAGCCACATCATCATGATGTGGTTCTTCTGTCTTGCCCTCAAAAGGGATTAAACAAATCCGACAGAAATCTTAAAGTGACATCTCCTTATGCTCATCATATAAATGAAACTCCACCGTAGGTGGTGGGTTCCTAGAATGAAAATGAAAGTTTTGCACAAAAGTATTTGTGAGTAAGAGATACTGATCGCATTGGTCGTGGAGGAAAGCGCTGAGGCCTGCATTGTGAGCCAATTCATGAAAATCTTCATAGATACCGGCTGCTCTCAAGAAATCTTCAGAAGGTCATTCACACGCCTGAATCTCCGCGTTGCGCGGAAAATCATACTTAGGCTTCGGTGCCTTTTCCTTCGAGCTTTGGCTCGACACGCCCCTCAAAAATCTCCTCATTATTTTTCTAAAACAATCTGAAATTTTTAGTAACTTCAAAATAAAAGTAAACCAAACTCAATAATATTGATAGCAACTACTCCTACAAGTGCCTAGAGCCTAAATCAAGCATTAGAACTACTTGGAACCATATAAATTTGACATGCAAGCTCAAGAACATGGTCACCTATGCAGCACAAATTTGCAAAGAATAAAGCACTAGAACAAAAACTAATTGGACCAATGGAGGAGTCACATACCAAGGAACAATCTTCCCAAGCAGTTTTGCGAGAGGTGCTTTGAGCAAGGAGATCGAAAATCATAGCAAAAGTGGCTGGAACTCGTGCTTGAGTTGGTTTTTCGGGTTTGTGTGAGATAGAGGAAGAAGATGGGTGCTGGGATAAGTGGAGGAGGGCCATCATGGGCCCACGAGGCAGGGGGCGCCCTATAGGGGGGGCGCGCCCACCACCCTTGTGACCAGGTGGCAGCTCCTCCCGCGGTAATTTTTGCACAGTAAATTCTCAAATATTCCTGAAAAAATCATATTAAATTGGCATGGCATTCTGAGGACTTTTATTTTTGGGTTATTTTTATGTTGCACGGATAATCAGAAAATAGACAGAAAAATACTATTTTTACTTTATTTAATATAAATAACAGAAAGTAAAAGTGGGATACAGAAGTTTGTGCTTCTAGTTTCATCCATCTCATGCTCATCAAAAAGAATCCACTAACAAGGTTGATCAAGTCTTGTTAACAAACTCATTCCGATAATCATGAAACCAGAGAAATTTCGAATAGCACTAAGTTACCTCAACGGGGATATGCACATCCCCAATAATAAGTATATCATATTTCTTCTTGACAGTAGAGAGAGGAAATTCAAAACCTCCAAATATAATCGATGGAATTTTTCCAATAGAATTGATACTATGAACTTGAGGTTGTTTCCTCGGAAAGTGTACCGTATGCTCATTACCGTTAACATGAAAAGTACATTGCCTTTGTTGCAATCAATAACATCCCCTGGAGTATTAAGAAAAGGTCTTCCAAGAATAATAGACATACTATCATCCTCTGGAATATCAAGTATAACAAAGTCCGTTAAAATAGTAACGTTTGCAACCACAATAGGCACATCCTCACAAATACCGACAGGTATAGCAGTTGATTTATCAGCCATTTGCAAAGATATTTCGGTGGGTGTCAACTTATTCAAGTCAAGTCTACGATATAAAGAGAGAGGCATAACACTAACACCGGCTCCAAGATCACATAAAGCAGTTTTAATATAATTTCTTTTGATGAAGCAAGGTATAGTAGGTACTCTAGGGTCTCCAAGTTTCTTTGGTATTCCACACTTAAAAGTGTAATTAGCAAGCATGGTGGAAATCTCAGCTTCCAGTATCTTTCTTTTATTAGTAATGATATCTTTCATATATTTAGCATAAGGATTTGTTTTGAGCACATCAGTTAATCTCATACGCAAAAAGATAGGCCTAATCATTTCAGCAAAGCGCTCAAAATCCTCATCATCCTTTTTCTTGGATGGTTTCAGAGGAAAAGGCATGGGTTTCTGAACCCAAGGTTCCCTTTCTTTACCATGTTTCCTAGCAACAAAGTCTCTTTTATCATAACGTTGATTCTTCGATTGTGGGTTATTAAGATCAATAGCAGGTTCAATTTCTACATCATTATCGTTACTAGGTTGAGCATCATCATGAACATCATCATTATTATTTTTACTAGGTTCATGTTCATTAACAGATTGTGTTTCAGCATAAGACATAGATATATCATTTGGATTATCAGGTGGTTCAACAATAGGTTCACTAGAAGTTTGCACAGTTCTATCACTTTTCTTCTTCTTCTTTTTAGAAGAACTAGGAACATCAATATTATTTCTCTGAGAATCTTTCTCGATTCTCTTAGGGTGGCCTTCAGGATACAAAGGTTCCTGAGTCATTCTACTAGTTCCAGTAGCCACTCTAACAACATAATCATTTTTCTTACTATTCATTTCATCAAGCACTTCTTTTTGAGCTTTAAGTACTTGTTCTACTTGAGTGGTAACCATAGAAGCATGTTTCCTAATAAGTTTAAGTTCACCTTTAATATCAGCCATATAATCACCCAAGCACCTAATCATATAAGCATTTTCTTTTAATTGTCTACCAAAATAAGCATTGAAGTTGTCTTGCTTAAACATAAAGTTATCAAACTCATCCAAGCACTGACTAGCAATTTTAGTAAGAGGGACTTCAGCTTTATCATATCTATAGAGAGAATTTACCTTTACTACCTGTGTCGGGATATCGGGATCAGGAGGTTCTTCAGTAAATAAATAATTGAGATCATATGTTTCTTCAACAGGCGGTATATTAAGACCATGTATTTCTTCAATAGGAGGTAAATTCTTAACATCTTCTGCTTTAATACCTTTTTCTTTCATAGATTTCTTTGCCTCTTGCATATCTTCGGGACTGAGAAATAGAATACCTCTCTTCTTCAGAGTTGGTTTAAGAATAGGCTCAGTAATTAGAGCAGGAGTTGGCTCAGGAGCTGGCTCAGGAGGTGCCCAATTATTTTCATTTGTCAACATATTATTCAATAGAATTCCAGCTTCATCCGGTGTTCTTTCCCTAAAAAGAGAACCAGCACAACTATCCAGGTAATCTCTGGAAGCATCGGTTAGTCCATTATAAAAGATATCAAGTATTTCAGGTTTCTTAAGAGGATGATCAGGCAAAGCATTAAGTAACTTGAGAAGCCTCCCCCAAGCTTGTGGGAGACTCTCTTCTTTAATTTGCACAAAGTTGTATATTTCCCTCAAAGCAGCTTGTTTCTTATGAGCAGGGAAATATTTAGCAGAGATGTAATAAATCATATCCTAGGGACTACGTACACAACCAGGATCAAGCGAATTAAACCATATCTTAGCATCACCCCTTAATGAGAATAGAAATATTTTGAGTAAATAGAGGTAACGTGCTCTCTCATTATTAGTGAACAGGGCAGCTATATCATTTAACTTAGTAAGATGTGCCACAACAGTTTCAGATTCATAGCCATAAAACGGATCAGATTCAACCAAAGTAATTATATCAGGATCAACAGAGAATTCATAATCCTTATCAGGAACACATATAGGTGAAGTAGCAAAAGCATGGTCGGGTTTCATTTTATCTCTAAGTGATTCTTTGTTCCATTTAATTAATAACCTCTTAAGCTCATATCTATCTCTGCAAGCTAAAATAGCTAAAGAAGCATCCCTATCAAAAAGATAACCTTTAGGAATAACATGCATGTTTTCATCATCACTATCATCATCGTATTCAGATTCAATAATTTCTCTTTCTCTAGCCCTAGCAATTGGTTCATCAAAAAATTCACTAAGGGGCACAGTAGTATCAGGCATAGAAGCAGTTTCATCATAAGTATCATGCATAACAGAAGTGGCATCATCAATAACATGCGACATATCAGAACGAATAGCAGAAGCAGGTGTAGGTGTCGCAAACTTACTCATACCACAAGGTGAATCAAGCGCAGAGCTAGATGGAAGTTCCTTACCTCCCCTCGTAGTTGAGGGATAGATCTTGGTTTTTGGATCTCTCAAGTTCTTCATAGTGTCTAGCAGATATAAATCCCAAGTGACTCAAAGAATAGAGCTATGCTCCCCGGTAACGGGGCCAGAAATTGGTCTTGATAACCCACAAGTATAGGGGATCGCAACAACTTTCGAGGGTAGAGTATTCAACCCAAATTTATTGATTCGACACAAGGGGAGCCAAAGAATATTTTCAAGTATTAGCAGCTGAGTTGTAAATTCAACCACACCTGGAAACCTAGTATCTACAGCAAAGTGTTTAGTAGCAAAGTAATATGATAGTGGTGGTAGCGGCAACAAAAGTAAAGGCACCAAAAGTAATGTTTTTGGTATTTTGTAGTGATTGTAACAGGAGCAGCGGAAAAGTAAATAAGCGAGAACCAGTATATGGAAAACTCGTAGGCACCGGATCAGTGATGGATAATTATGCCGAATGCGGTTCATCATGTAACATTCATAACATAGGGTGACACAGAACTAGCTCCAATTCATCAATGTAATGTAGGCATGTATTCCGTATATAGTCATACATGCTTATGGAAAAGAACTTGCATGACATCTTTTGTCCTACCCTCCTATGGCAGCGGGGTCCTATTGGAAACTAAGGGCTATTAAGGCCTCCTTTTAATAGAGAACCGGAACAAAGCATTAACACATAGTGAATACATGAACTCCTCAAACTATGGTCATCACCGGGAGTGGTCCCGATTATTGTCACTTCGGGGTTGCCGGATCATAACACATAGTAGGTGACTATAGACTTGCAAGATAGGATCTAGAACTCACATATATTCATGAAAACATAATAGGTTCAGATCTGAAATCATGGCACTCGGTCCCTAGTGACAAGCATTAAGCATAGCAAAGTCATAGCAACATCAATCTCAGAACATAATGGATACTAGGGATCAAACCCTAACAAAACTAACTCGACTACATGATAAATCTCATCCAACCCATCACCGTCCAGCAAGCCTATGATGGAATTACTCACGCACGGCGGTGAGCATCATGAAAGTGGTGATGGAGGATGGTTGATGATGACGACGGCGACAAATCCCCCTCTCCGGAGCCCCGAACAGACTCCAGATCAGCCCTCCCGAGAGGTTTTAGGGCTTGGCGGTGGCTCCGTATCGTAGAACACGATGATTTCTTCTCTCCGATTTTTTTCTCTCCGAAAGCAAATATATAGAGTTGGAGTTGGCGTCGGAGGGTCTCCAGGGGGCCCACGAGGTAGGGGGCGCCCTAGGGGGGGAGGGCGCCCCCACCCTCATGAGAAGGGTGTGGGCCCCCTGGTCTTCATATTTGGCGAGGATTTTTTATTATTTTTTCTAAGACCTCCCGTGGAGTTTCAGGTCATTCCGAGAATATTTGTTTTCTGCACATAAAACAACACCATGGTAATTCTGCTAACAACATCGTCAGTCCGGGTTAGTTCCATTCAAATCATACAAGTTAGAGTCCAAAACAAGGGCAAAAGTGTTTGGAAAAGTAGATACGACGGAGACGTATCAGAATGATCTGGCAAAAGAACTTGAGAAGGACAAGCACGATCGAAAGAAGCCATCGGAGACATGAACAAGACTCGTAGAGCTTGATGACATTGAAGATTTACTGACCTTTACAGGACCCAACCCCTGTTATATGCCTACATTAGATGCGACATTTGTGAGCTGTCATTTGTTTGATGTTTTTCCGACAGCCACAGATAAAATCTGTCTTTTCAAAACCATTGTTTGTATTGTGTGCATCCCTCTCCCTCTCTCTCATCTCACCCCAAAAACCATGGACCCAATAGAGGATGAATGGAGATGAACTCATATTTTCTGGACCAATGATTCAATTGGAGACAGTCTGATGGATTCAGAACATGGAAGATCATATGAAGAATAACACTATAGCTGGAAAGGATATGGCCCAACATGCTCTTCAGTGCTTTGAAAGAGGTGCTGCTACTTGGTGGAGGATGTACCAAAGCATGAATGGATGGCAAGGAGTAACCACTTGGAAAGAATTTAAGTTGAATCTGTAAAGATCTTGAAGAAACCTTGTGGATGCAAGATTTGTGGAGAAATAGGACACACTCATAAAGAACACAAGGATGAATGCCCTAATTGTGAAGGAAGTCACCCAGTTGAAGAATGCCCAACTTGGCAGATTACTTGTTTCTTGTGTGAAGGGACTACCCACTATCCTGCTCAGTGTCACATTTACCCCATGGTACGAAGAACCGTACAGCAGAAGAAAGAAGTAAAGAAAGGAGCCCTTATGGAAATTTTAGAAGAACCTGTGATGAAGGAAGATGTCGGGGACACATCCAAAGAAAAACCAATTAAACCCTGCACCAAGTCATGCTATTCATGTGGAGAAGGACACATCTCCCAGAATTGTATGAATGGGGATCTAGTAGAATTCCCGACGGAGGAAGTTGTAACACCTCAGATGTAATTTACCTTATCTGTACTCCAACTCTTGCCGTTTCCGGCCTAAGTTATTTTATTTCCTCGGTTTTGGGTTTTTGTCTCCGTGTGTTGTTGCCTTTGTCATGCATCTCTTATCATGTCATCGTGTGCATTGCATTTGCATACGTGTTCGTCTCATGCATCCAAGCATTTTCCCCGTTGTCCGTTTTGCATTCCGGCGCTCCTATCTCCTCCGGTGCCCCTTTCTACCTCTTTTCGTGTGTGGGGGTTAAACATTTCCGGAATGGAACGAGACTTGCCAAGCGGCCTTGTTTTACTACCGGTAGACCGCATGTCAAGTTTCGCGCCATTTGGACTTCGTTTGATACTCCAACGGTTAACCGAGGGACCGAGAAGGCCTCGTTTTTGTTGCAGCCCAACACCCTTCCAATTCGGCCCAAAACCCACCAAAACCCTCACCATCATCTAGAGCGTTCGATCACGATCGCGTGGCCGAAAACCGCACCTCATTTGGAGCTTCCTAGCTCCCTCTACCTATAAAACTAGCCCCTCCTCCAAAATTCGCGGATCATTCTACCCTAACCCTAAAAAGTTTGCTCTCGCCGCCGCCGGGCATGTCCGCCGCCTAACGGACATCCCGCCGCCGCCAACCGCCACCTAACACGTGGCGTCCGCCGCCCCACATAGCCGCCAGCCGCGCCGGCCCGTGAAGCCCGCGGGGAGCCCCCGTGGCCCATCTCCGCCGACCCGCGCCCGAAGCGCCAGGGACTCGCCGCGCCGCCCGCCTACCTCAGTGCGCCGCCGCCTCCATCCATCTCCGGCGCCGCCGCACGCCATTGCCGGAGGCCGCCATCCGCCGGAGCTCGCCATCGCCTCCGCAGGACGCCGCCCCGGTGGGAAGCTTGCCGCGCCCGGAGTCCCTGCCGTCGGCCGCCGCCCGGACGGGCTCCCCGGGCCGGACCCCTCATCTCCGGTGCCTCCCCACGTCCCCGCCGGCCGCTGCTTCTTCTTCCCCGACGTCATCGATGATCCTCGTTTTCCGCGCCCTGCTACAGTAACGGTTGGATCCAGATCTGGATCTAAGAGGGTTGACTTTCATCCCCAGACCCTAATTATTTTGCAAACTTTGGCATGTCATAACTCCGCATCGTAGCTCCGATTTGCGCGTGTAACATATCAAAATGTTCGTCTCGATGAGTACATCATTTCATCTCATTGCATCATTTTCATTTGAGCTCTTCTTGATGCCCGAAATTTTGTTGGAAGAGGGCTATGTGAGGAATTTGTCAGATCTGTTTCATCAAATGGCATTTTGTCATTTTTGCCAAGATTAATGTGTGTATGTGATGTTGAGCTCTACATGTGTTTTGTTATATGCCATGCTATCTTTACAGAGGTGCTTACCATGTATTTTTGTGATATTTGTGGTGACTATCACAAGCTTGCAAAGTAGCGTAATCGGTAATGCTGATTTCAGGGTCTTAGAATTTCACTAAGTCCTTGTTCTATTTTTGTCGTTATGCCTTATGTTCATGTTGTTTCCTAGTGATCCGTGCCTCTTTTGAGGATGATCAGTAAGGATGTTTTGTTAACATTGTGGTGCTCTATCCATACATGTCTTTGTTTGCATTTATGGAGCACCCTAGCTTGAGTCAATCGAGCTCTACTTTTGCTATAAAGTGAATCCTGGCAGATTGTTGACATGTTTAGTGATTTTGCCGAGGATGTTGCCATTGATCCGTGAATGCTATGATGTTGTTCTTGCCTTTTATAGCTTCTATGCCATGTATTCTTGACGGGTGTATGCTTAGTTTGTCATTCCATGCTCTATAGTGAGTGCATCGAGCTCGTAAACATGCCTACTCGTTAACTGATTTGCATGCTCCAGTTTTTCGCAAAGTCTGAATCTGTTTGTGTTTTTGCCATGTTCACATGCTTGCAATTGCATTTTCTGATCCCTTTTGGCTCAAGGTCACTAAGGGACTTTTGTTAAGTGCTTTGAGTAGCTTCATTCCATGCCTTGCTTTGCCATATTAAGTTCCTGTAGCATGTAGTTTTCATGCTCTAAAGTGTGCTTCCTGATGATAAATTCCAGACTTGTGTTAATTTCACCAAGTCTGAAACCTATTATCATTTGCACTTTTTCCATGCTTGTTTGAACCTGTTAATGGATGAATTAGCCATAGCTCAGTGTTCATCTTTTGTCAATAATCATGAGTGGATCCCTTCCATGTATTTTTTTTGTCATGTTAGAGTGCTGTAGCATATTTATCTTGATGCATTTAGTTGGTCCCTTGCTGATTATCCCAGATCGGTGCCATATTTGTTTTGCTTGCCATTTCCAAACCGTGCATCCGATTCCGGTGATCTTTATGTCGATTTCAACAGAAATCACCTCACCTTTCCAATGGCACTCTTGGATTTCCAAGTTGAGGCCAGGTTCAATCATTCCTTGTCAAATCTTGCATATGCATCACATACCGCATCCTGCATATCATACCATGTTTGCATCATGTTGTTTGAGCATTGCACGTGGTTGATTGTGTTCCGTTTGCTTGTTGTTCTTGTTTGGGTAGAGCCGGGAGACGAGTTCGTGAACGAGGAGCCCGTTGAATTCGCTTACGAGGATCAAGTCAACTCTGACAACTTTGCTGGCAAGATGATCATACCCTTGAAATCACTTCTATCTTTGCTTGCTAGATGCTCTCTCTTTTGATATGCCTATGCTACGATACCTACCACTTGCTTATCATGCCCCCCAAATTGCCATGTCAAACCTCTAACCACCATGTCCTAGCAAACTGTTGATTGGCTATGTTACCACTTTGCTTAGCCCCTCTTATAGCGTTTGCTAGTTGCAGGTGAAGATTGGAGATCGTTCCTTGTTGGAACATTGTTTATTGTTGGGATATCACTATATTATTTTGCTTATCTTAATGCATCTATATACTTGGTAAAGGGTGGAAGGCTCGGCCTTTTTCCTAGTGTTTTGTTCCACTCTTGCCACCCTAGTTTCCGGCATATCGGTGTTATGTTCCCGGATTTTGCATTCCTTACGCGGTTGGTTATAACGGAACCCCTTGACAGTTCACCTTGAATAAAACTCCTCCAGCAAGGCCCGACCTTGGTTTTACCATTCGCCACCTAGCCTTTTTCCCTTGGGTTTCACGGACTCAGGGGTCATCTTTATTTTAAACCCCCAGGACAGTGCTTCTCTAAGTGTTGGTCCAACCCAGAGCACCGTGCGGGGCCGTCCCTTGGCAACTTGGGTTACGTTGGCTCCCGTACGCTTAGCTTATCCGGTGTGCCCTGAGAACGAGATATGTGCAGCTCCTATCGGGATTTGTCGGCACAACGGGTGGTCTTGCTGGACTTGTTTTACCATTGTCGAGGATGTCTTGTAACCGGGATGCTGAGTCTGATCGGAATGTCTCAGGAGAAGGAATATCCTTCGTTGACCGTGAGAGCTTGTGATGGGCTAAGTTGGGACTCCCCTGTAGGGATTTGAACTTTCTAAAGCCATGACCGCGGTTATGGGCAGATGGGAATTTGTTAATGTCCGGTTGTAGATAACATGAAACTCAACTTAATTAAAATGAATCAACCGCGTGTGTAATCGTGATGGTCTCTTCTCGACGGAGTCCAGGAAGTGAACACGGTGTTGGTGTAATGCTTGACGTAGGTTGTTCTAGGATCACTTCTTGATCATAGTTGTTCGTCCGTGCTTTGCTTTCTCTTCTCGCTCTCTTTTGCGAATAGGTTAGCCACCATATATTCTAGTCGCTTGCTGCAGCTCCACATCATACCTTGTCTTACCTATAAGCTTAAATAGTCTTGATCGCGAGGGTGCGAGATTGCTAAGTCCCCATGACTCATAGTTTACTTCCAAAACCAGATGCAGGGACCGATGATACCGTTCTAGACGATGCGCTTGAGCTCAAGTGGGAGTTCGATGAAGACTATCGCCGTTACTATGTGTCTTTCCCAGATGATCAGTAGTGGTGCCCAGTTGGGGTGATCGGGGACTTTGTCGCATGTGGGGGTTGATCTTTATTTTGGTACCGTAGTCGGACCATGAGTGTATTGGATGATTGTAATGTTATTCATGTATTTGTGTGACATGGCGAGTGTAAGCCAACTATGTACCTTTTCCCCTTTTATCTATTTACATGGGTTGTTGTGAAGATTACCTTACTTGTGACATTGCTTTCAATGCGGTTATGCCTCTAAGTCGTGCTTCGACACATAGGAGATATAGCCGCATCGAGGGCGTTACAGAAGTAGAGTATGACCCACAAGAAATAGAAGCCATGATTGGCATGGAAAGGTCCATGAAGAGAAGTAGATTGGACTCCAGGAAGGACCTAAGTCATATCACCTGGTACAGGTGCAAGGAGTCACGGCACTACCTCAGCAGTTGCCCAAAAAGGAAACCTCAAGACTTGTCAAAAGTAATATGTTTTCGTTGTAATGGAGCAGGGCATTTTGCCAGAGAATGCCCCAAGGAGAAGGAGACTTGTGATAATTAGTGGTGTCTGTGAGAAGTATAGTAGTAGTAGTGAGAACATTTTCCTTTATATTGGTGTTGAGTTGAGGCATGTAATGGAAGTGCGGGAGATTGTAATACTTTGAGAATCAATAAAGTTAGTATCGTGGGTACTATTTGGATTTTATGAGTTGTTACTCTATGAAGAAGGATTTTGACCGTTTTCGAGGATATGAGAAATATAGTCTATGGATGAGTTTGTGTATTTTAAGGGTGGTAGTACCCTGTGAGGAGATTTGACCCCTGTAAAGGAATAATGTTGTTCCACGGGGTGGACTTCAAAAGTATAAGTTTTATCTCGATATGCGGGATACCCCAAGAATATGAAGAGATGAAGTATTATTGGCTATAAAGGAGGTATGATGTTGGAAATATAGAGCAATTGTAACTCCATGATGAGTCTGAGTAATCACGTCTTGGTTTAGTGCCAATAGAAGGAAGAGAGACAGTACAATTGGAAGGATTTAAGAATGCCAGGAAGCTGGATGTTTGGAAAATAATCAGTTGCCCCTAGGATGAGCTCAAGCATTACAAGTAATGAGATGGGCCATAACCCACAGGCCCCAGGACCTACCAAGGAGCTAGCACACTATTGCTGAATGAAAAATCCTGGAAGAAGTTACGTTTATCGGCAGACGATCTTATAGAGTAATGCAAAACCTGAGAGTTGTGAAGAACGATAGATGTTTGTTTGTCTTGTAGAGTCAATGGATTTTTCCGAACTTAGTTTATTGACAAGAGAAATTTTGCAATGCTTGTGAGGATGACCGAGAGTTAGAATGCGAGATTCGCTAAACTGTATACATGGTAATGATTTGGGTGCGGGATGGATTGATCACCATACCGACTTACTCTTATTATTCGCCTTGCTATATGGGATGGTAAATCTGAGTGACTTACCCATAGTAGAGCGATGACGATCGAAACCTTGTTTGAACCTTAGAATGGTATAAGTATTTTTCTCTTGTACAAGGCAGCTTTGCCAACCGTAGGTTATACGGTGAGGTTCAACCCAAACTCATTTCCAGCAAGAGAAATCATAAATTGTTGACCACCATGAGATATCGAAAGTTGTTTAGTATTGCCGCCAGACCCTTCAGCTAAGAAGACCCAGTCTCGGAATAACCTTACCAAAATAAAAAGGACGGAATAATTGCCGTAAAGGTTATGCCACTACCGGCAGAGCCCAGAGAAGGAATTTTCCCGAGAATTTGAGAAGACCGGCCCCGTCAACAATAAGGATGGAGGACATGAGTATTGATGGGACCATACCAATGTTTTTAAGGGTGGTAGCACCCCAGACCCCATGTGATGATCGATGGATTTTGAGAAGACCCCCAAACCTAACCTATTCCTTTCTAGCCTCTCTGAATCTCGAGGACGAGATTCATTTTAAGGGTGGTAGGTTTGTAACATCCCAAAATTCTAAATTTTCGAATGTTATAATAAATAGATAGATTTGATTGATTGACTGAAAGTGAGTGAATTTGAGACTTTTTGAAATTTAAATGAGAGGGAATAAAAGGACTTTCCCAAACTTTCATTTTGCATTTTGATCTCCATGAATTCAAATTCTTTTCAAATACAAAACCCTTGAGTGAAGATGATATGACTTCTTCCATTTAATTAAATGAAAGGGGATTTGAAAATATTTGAAATTCATTTGGAAATATTTTTCAAATTCAGAAACTTTATGCAACTCAATGATTTTCACGAGATAAGATAAAATGACTTCTTCAAAACATATGAAATATGAGTTGGGAGTTTCAAAGAATCAATTTTTAAAGTCCCTTTGAAATTATTTTCAATTTGAAGTTATTTGGATTTGATTCAAATTATTTTTCTCCAAAAATAAAATATATGGAAAATAGGGTAACATGATTCCTTACAATAGAAAATTGGAGAGAAATAAATTTGAATTAATTTTGATATTTTTTAAATGATGTTTACTAGATTTTACTAGAGCAGTAGCACTCTTTAATTTATTTTAATTTTTGTGGATTTTATCTGACACTATAAAAATGTTCATGTTGTAGAAAATCTTTTTTCTCAAAATCTTGATATATAATATGCTTATATATATATTTTATTTTATTTTCGTTATTCAGTTTTCCTTCTGTTTGTATTTAGAAAAAAATAATAGTAATTGTACATGCGGTCCATAGTTATTTACCGCTCACACGCGTAGCATAGTGGCAGCGGGCGCCTCATTTTTTCTCTCTCCTAAATGAGCCAGGCCCAGCCAGCCTTTTTGTTCTTTTTACTTAGGCCGATTTTTGTTTTAAAAAAACTGCAGCCCGTGTACGCGTGCGGCGACCGATGGTTCAAGCCCATGCGGTTCTCCTCTGTTTCGTTTAATTACGTCTACGTTTAGTCCCAAATTACCTAGCCTTTGACCCCTAAACCTATTTTTCACCTATAAATATAGACCCATAGAGCCTCCAAAAATCATCTGATTCGGGTTAAATCAATATTTTGGTTTGACTAGATTTAAAATATATATTTTTTTCTCCTCTCCGGCGCGATTTCTAGAAGTTGTCTTCTCTCTCCGAAATTGTATTTTCTCTACCTTCTTCGTTTTTTTATACTTCCGTAATTTATTATTTTCTAGACTAGTACGATAAAATAATTAGATTACCAATTAGTCTTTGTATTTATATATTAGACCTAAAATTCTTTTAGCCGTAGCTATTTTTTTCCGTAAAATAGCTTGGCCCTGATTTTTTTAAATAGGCATAACTTTTTACTCGTTCATCCAAATTAGATGAAACCAATGCCCACTTCTTCGTTACGATCTCCTCTATCCAGTAAAACAACTTAAACATGTTTTTCAAAGTTTTAAAATTTGAATTCGAACAGATTTGTATTCAAACTTCTTTTGTTCATAACTTGAGTTTTATAACTCCGATTTAGTTGATTCTTTTTGCAAATCGAAGCTCTTGGCTTAAACTTTCTGATAAGGAAAAAATCACATAATTTTGGTACTATTAAAAATTGTTTTATGTTGTAAGAGTTATTTGTTGGTTTTGATGTTTTCCGAACTATCTTCTTCGTTCTTCCCGATCTTTTGAGTGATTGCTTATGTGTGGTTACTATTGGTTGCTCACGATAGATTGAATGGAGTGTGACGAGTAGAACTATCAAGAGTTATGAGTGCGAATCATCTTCATCAACAGTACAAGGCAAGTTCACACTTTGATCATATCCCTTTCATACAAAGTTTTTATGCATTAGTTTCACCCTCAAACATTGCATGAATAGGATTGATAACATGTGGGTATTGGGAAGTAGTTGATGAGGTAGAACCTATTGTCCTTTATATCAAACCCTTGGGAGTTACTTCTACGTTATGCTTATATTGCCATGCTATGCTCGTAGACGTGGATTGGGTTTGAGTGTATCCATGACAAATGTGAGATTGTTAATTAATGGTTCAACTTAAGGTGGTTACTTTAATACACATCTGGGTGGACTGGTTGGGGCACCTTGGAGTACCCAGTGGTTTTTCCGGGCACCTGGAGAACCCAGTGCTTGCCCAAGGGGATCCTGGAGGACCCGTGTGATCACCCTATAGAATGCCACCCAGGCTCAAAGGGATCATAAGATTATTCATGCTAGAAACTTCCGTGTGCAGCCAGAAGCTATTATGGGCTCTAGCATAGTTGAGTAAGTTGTGTGAAGCTCTTAAAGAGGTAGACTAGCAGATGTAGTGGGTTGTAGGTGGTATACTCTATCTGGAGTAGAGAGTTAATGCTTCTGAAAGACTGTGTCTCGGTCATCCGTTTCTTAAACACCATGTAGTGCGAGAAATCTAATGGAGGAGATCGAGTCTTGTGGGGAAAAGTGTGCAAACCTCTCCAGAGTGTACAAACTAATCATGGTTAGCCGTGTCCCCGGTTATGGACATCTTGAGTCTCTGGTACTTGGATTATCATATTGATCTCATCTCGTTACTTAAATAATTTGTTGGGTTATTGATGTTAATTTTGGATTGAGTTGGAGGAACCTTCTCAATATTTTCTACCAACTTTGTAGTTAAATAAATTATATTCCTTTGCAGTAGGGAAAATTGGCTTTTCGCAAAAACATTATAACCATAGAGCTTTTCCACCAGCCATATATGCATGTAGTGATAGCTATTATTCATCATTATCCTATGGTGTGAATTTGCCAGTACATTCAATGTACTGACCGTTTGTGGCTGCAACGTCTCATGTTGCAGGATTCTTACGGCGAGTAAGTGATACGTTAGGGTTACGATTTCTACACTCAACTTTGCCGTTGGTGTTGATGGGAATCCACAACCTTGTTGTTACTTCCGCTATTTGGATTGAGGTAATAGTATTTACGTTATTTTATACATGTGATTTACCTCTATTATAAATCCTCGAGTATTGTGTGTGTCAGCATACCAATCCAGGGATGACACTTAAGCACAGAGACTTGACCGTCTGAGGTCAGGTCGCTACATTTGTCCCCAAAGGTGGGACGTTCCCTACCGAAACCATCATGCTTGTTGTGAGAACCTCTGATTTGTGAGAAGCATATACAAAAACCTGCCCCAAATGGGATAGAAATTTTACAACGGCATGTTGATGCCACTCCATGATAGCATGCCAAGTTGCATGAATTTCAGATGAGTTTTGGATTTACTAGAATTTAAAAACCAGGTTACTCAATGTTTGCGGCCGAGTGACGGTGGTAGGGTGTTTGACATTCATTCCCATTTCTTGCATGGGACCTAAGCATGCAATGAAGGACAAATATTTGAATTTTCAACCAATTTATATGCATTAGAGCATGTGCATGTAGTTCAAATTTGAATTATGCACATAAATGCATGAAAAACTCAATTAATGCATAAAAATGTCCAAATGAACCCCGAAAAATCCCAAAAAATTGACACCACACTCCTGTTGTTCTATGTTGACACGAGAATTTTTTTGAAAGCAATAAGAGGCAATGGATATCGTTTCGTCCCCAAAGGTGGGACGTTCCCTACCGAAACCATCAGGCGTATTCTGAGAAGCTCTGGTTTGTGAGAAGCATATCCCCAAACCTACCCCAAATGGGACAAAAAAAATTACCACAGCATGTTGATGCCACTCCATGATAGCATGCCAAGTATCATGAATTTCAGACGAGCTTTGGATTTACTAGAATTTAAAAACTAGGGATCTCAATGTTTGCGGTCGAGTGACGGTGGTAGGGTGTTTGACATTCATTCCCATTTCTTGCATGGGACCTAAGCATGCAACCGAGGACACAGATTTGAATTTTCAACTAATTTATATGTAGTAGAGCATGTGCCAGTAGTTCAAATTTGAATTATGCACATGAATGCCTAGAAAAGTCAGTTAATGTATAAAAATGTCCAAGCGAACCCCGAAAAATCCCAAAAATTGACACAACACTCATGTTGTTCTAGTTGACACAAAAACATTTTCAAAGTAAGAAGAGGCAACAGATATTGTTTTGTCCCCCAAGGTGGCACGTACCCTACCAAAACCATCAGGCTTGTTGTGACAGAAGCTTTGGTTTGCGAGAAGCTTATACCCACACCTACCCCAAATGGGACAGTCTTTTTACCACGGCATGTCATTGTCGTTCCATGATATCATCTCAAGTACCTCAACATTTGCCGGAGAGCCACCGTGTAGTGGTGTTCGAAATTCATCCCCATTTCTTGCATGTGCCATAAGCATAAACCCATGGACACATATATGATTTTACAACCCATGTTGGTGCACCAGAGCATGTGCATGTGCTTTAATTTTGAATTGTGCACCTGAAATGGCTAGAAAACCAATTTAATGTATAAAATTTCCAAACGAACCCTGAATTATTCCAATTTTTTTACGACACACATATAGTTGCATGTTCACTACAGATAAAAGGTCTAGCAATTCAAACACCATCCATTGCCACTGTGACCCCATTATGTAATTCAAATCAAGATGAAAAATCAAGTAGATCCCACTCAGTTTATTATCATGAACCGTGTGAGATGTAGTACAAAATAACCTGGAGCACCGTCGGTGTATAGTACGCCTATGGCTTACGCGAGAAGGTGCGTCGGCTACAGTCCACAGCCGACGTGTCAAGCACACCAGCTTGCTCCACAAATATCATTTCACTGTTCAATCGTCGCCGGTGAAAGATGGGGACGTGGACCCGCGTCGTGAGGGAAACTTCGGTGGCCCACTCCGGCGAGAGCACGGCTGAAGCCGCAATGCGTGTGCTAACAAGGTGCTTGAGCGCGGCCGCAATCTGCGACCGGGTGGCCAAGGCAGCCCAAACGGCCACTGTTGCTTCTCAGGTGGTGGCATCAACATCTGCCTCGGGGATAGCAACTGGCGAGAGCGGCACATCAGCTGTCCATTCCATAGCGGCGGCTTTAGCCCTGATGGAGGCCGCCCATGACCATGTTGAGGCTGCCCACGCCCAGTTCGTGGCGGTCACCGCACAAATCGAACGAAGCTGCTCTGACAACGGCGGCAACCCACGGCTGAAGAGTTGGCAATCTCCGTGAGTGTTCGAGCAGACGTCCGTTCCTCCGACGCATACCTTGCAACGACGAAGCCCGTCCAAGCCCAGATCGCAGCTGCCCACGCCCAGCTTGTGGCGGCCTTTTCCAAAGAGATGGCGGACGCGGATGGTGAGATGCTTGCCGAGTATGGTGCGATGGATGCCATGGAGCCCCTTCCCTAGGAGACCGTCGGGCGCGAGCTGGACATGGAGGAGGTGGCGGAGATCGACCAGCACCAGCCGTAGTAGTACTCTTTGTTTTGTTTAATTAAGAGTGTCGGTCTTTCATTTGTTAGAGTAATGTTAAGGCCAGCTAGCTCTGTTTAATTGCTGAACTTGCTTGATTAATAAGTGTGGGTGTGCTGTGTACCCAAATTATGCAATGACATGGATGATCACTGTAACCAGGGAAATTGGAACCAAATTTTTTTACGTTCAAACTCATCACACACGGGTTAAACTATCTGAATTGTTTGTGATGTTCACATATCATACACAGTTCAGAATAAGGGACTGTGTCTGATGACACTTTGCGCGCCAGCTTTTTTGCTAAATCGATTCAGTTTTTCTGGCTTCCGCGGAAATATCTACCTCCCCGCCCCTCCCCCTTACCAAAAGCCACATTTCCCCTGTTTCCGCCTTCCTTTCCAAGTTGAAACCTTCACTCCTTGCTTGCAGCGCCGCCTCCTCGCCGACGACCCTCCTTCACGCTGCTCGGCCTCATCTATCTAGGCAGGTAATCCACACCCGACCCCCATCCTCATCCTCCTTCCACATCCCACATGCCCCGACCGCCGGCGCGACACCTTCCACACAAATCACCGACCCTAGCTCCACCAAATAAGCACCGCCCTAAGCCATGGTGCAGCAGTATAGCCAGGAGCTCAAGGAGCATTTGGCAGCGGAGAGCAAATCGCGGCCGCACGCGCGGATGAGGTCGTGATGGCTGCCATTCGTGCTGACCCCCGGATATTGGAGGAGCACCTTGCCATTTGCTAGCTACGCCAGTTAAGCATGCTCGATTTACCCATTGCATGTGCTACTCCTGCCTTTCATTAACAAATTCTAGTGAATTGTGCTATCTAATTTTACCATGCAATCTGTTTCTCTAGTGTATATGTTCTATATGTCGTGCAGTGTGGTGCTCACTTATTAACTATTTGGTTAATTAGTTGTCGTCTTCAGTTAACTGTTTGGTTCAATTATACAAATGTGATGCTCAATTCTTCAGGCTGCAATTTTGTATTGTCTTCCATGTTTGAAATAAATCAAATTTATCTTTACAAAATACATGAGAAACGAATACAATTGCTATATTTCCAAGTTGTTAAGCATGCTTGGTTTGGTTATACATTATGCAATGTGGTTCTCAGTTAACGTTTGGTTCATTTGTGTTGCGCTGTTTAGTTAATTGTTTGGTTCAATTCTGCAATGCGATGTTCAATAGTTGTGGGTGCATTCTGTTATTGTATACCATGTGATAAGTAAATCGAATTTGGCTGTACCAAATACATGAGAAACAAATACAATTGCTATATTTCCAAGATGTTAAGCATGCTTGGTTTGGTTAACTGTCTACTCTTCTATTAGGAGTATGTTATATTGTGCAATGTGGTGCTCAGTTAATGTTTGGTTCATTTGTTGTGGTGTTTAGTTAACTATTTGGTTCAATTCTGCAATGCGATGTTCAATTGTTGCGGGCGCATTCTGTTATTGTATACCATGTCAGGAATAAATTAAATCAAGTTGTTAAGCATGCTTGGTTTGGTTAACTGTCTAATAGGAGTATGTTATACTGTGCAATGTGGTGCTCAGTTAATATTTGGTTCATTTGTTGTGGTGTTTAGTTAACTACTTGGTTCCATTATGAAATGCGATATCCAATTGTCGTGGGTAGAATTTTGTATTGTTGTGCATGTGAGGAATAAATCGAATTTGGTTGTACTTAATACATGAGAAACATATACAAGTGCTATATTTCCTAGTTCTTAATCATGCTTGGTTTGGATAACTGGGTTTTCCATGTGGCTTGAATTAATTTGATGAATATGCAATGTGCTTATTTTTCATCAACATATTTTACTGATAGCATGCGAACCCTTACTTAACTTGATAACTAACTACCTTATATGTGTTGCAGGCAAACAATGGGAAGCACTGAGGTTTACAATCGAGGTTAGCACGTGCATGGTCCATTGTCTAATAGCACATTATTGTGCAATTGCAGGAACCATTCTAATATTTAGGTTTTTAACAATTTGGTCTTGCATATGTAGGTCCTGCTATGAGAGGTTTTGACCCACTGTTCGACCCTTTTTGCATATGGGGAAATGAGTTGTCCATGAATATCAATCAAGTCAAGAAACTCAGAAAGATTGTTAGTGACAAAAAACAAGATCTTTGTCTGCACAATGAAGAAGACATCAGTTCACTACAAGATGGTACTAACTATTATACCCTGCCTTTTTATTCCTTTGCCCTATTTCCAATATAGAGAAGATATTTATGCACATCCTTGTTTTCAGGCCTTTCCAAAGTAGTTCACTGATGATTACCTCTCAAACCACCTCTGTGGTTAGGAGGCGAGGAAGGATTTCATAGAACACCCATGGTTCAATATTGAAGTGTTTCTGAAAAGGACGAAGGACGGACGGTCAATCATCAACAGGCACTAGCCTATAGTTGCAAAGACCTTCAACATGAATGAAGGCTCAATATTCGCCTTCCGCTTCAGCAGTTTTCCAGATGAGATGCATCTGTCTATGTACTGTCTATGATGATAATTTTGAAAGGTTCTACATGTTACATGTGAAACTTGGTGCTGGTGCAGTTGTGTAATGGGGTAGCTGAGTGCTGAAGCTATATCATGTTGTACTATGATGTATTTCAATTCAGAAATCCAACTTCCTTTATATGGAAATGAATTATATTATCTGCCTAATATGAATGACAATTAGATTAATAAATGGATTATTAATAATAGGGCAATTAGCCTACTAATGGTAAATTAGCCCGCTAATTGGGTTTTGCTATTGCAAATGGTTATTGAGAAAATACTGTGGGCGATAACCTCAGGCAATGCACACAGTTTCTAGGAATAAACCGTGTTGGATCAATGAACAATCACACACGGCCTTCTTCTGAAAACTGTTTGCGTTAGGCCACCTTGCGCAAATGTTTACCACATAAACACTGTGTGTGATGGACAACCTTTGCCACATAGTTTCTTCTACGCACCGTTTGTGATGCATTCAATAACATAGACGATAAAATTGTTAATGTTGTGTGTGATGTACTTGCGAACGGAAACATTTTCCTTGGAGCGACTGTGTGGGATGTATGTACGAACGGAAACGTTTAGCAGGGACTGACTGTGTGGGATGTACTTACGACAAGAAATGATTTCGTCTGTATAATTGTATTTTTTAGCACTACTGTATGTATAACCGTATT
The DNA here is from genome assembly GCA_034509565.1 of Triticum monococcum. NCBI lineage: Eukaryota > Viridiplantae > Streptophyta > Magnoliopsida > Poales > Poaceae > Triticum > Triticum monococcum. Next base: position 164,366,444 of record CM067841.1, on the reverse strand, counting down.
TGATCGCTCGCCGGTCGCACACGACCACATTTTGCCGAGTATGTGTGCCAGGGGGGCATATCCCCGACGGTTTATGGGTCGTGTGGGAAGGACCCCCCTATCTCCCACACTCACTTGGCGGCAGTTCCAAATGCCATCACGGAAAGGGGTTAAAACCGCTTGTATAGCACCTCGCTATACCAGTGTTAGCAAGGAATGGTAGGGGTAATCAAAGTAGAATTGCCTGCGAATTTGATGGCAACGTATTAAAATAGAGGAAAACTCAAACGCGCTTTGCCAATAACACATCATAGAGGCAGGATTTTCAAGGACAAATCAGGGTACATCTAAGTGCCTTGATGAACATGAAAATAAAAAAATAGAATTTCTAATACCCACCTAATTAATGTCACTCTTTATTGGACCAAAAACGGTGATAATCCATGGTACAGCCCCTGGAAAGAGGGAGAGAGAGGGAGGGAGAAGGGAAGAAGTGTTGGGGACGTAGTAATTTCAAAAAAAATCCTACGCACACGCAAGATCATGGTGATGCATAGCAATGAGAGGGGAGAGTGTGGTCCACATACCCTCGTAGACCGTTAAGCGGAAGCGTTATAACAACACGGTTGATGTAGTCGTACGTCTTCACGATCGACCGATCCTCAGCACCGAATGTATGGCACCTCCGCGTTCAGCACACATTCAACTCGGTGACGTCCCGCGAACTCACGATCTAGTAGAGCTCGGGGAAGAGCTTCGTCAGCACGACAGCGTGGTGATGATGTTGATGAAGCTACGGACGCAGGGATTCGCCTAAGCACCGCTATGATATAACCGAGGTGGATTATGGTAGAGGGGGGCACCGCAAGAGATCAACAGATCAATTATTATGTCTCCAAGGGGTGCCCCCCTCCCCGTACATAAAGTAGGGAGAGGAGGAGGGGCGGCCAAGGAGGAGGAGGCGCGCCCAAGGGGGGCAATCCTACTCCAAGTAGGATTCCCCCCTCTTTCCTAGTCCTAGTAGGAGAGGGGAAGGAAGGGGAGGAGAAGAACAAGGAAAGGGGGGCTGGCCCCCTAGTCCAATTCGGTTTGGGCTAGGGGGCTGCACGCCCCTAGCTGGCCTCCTCTCCTCTTCCTCCACTTGGGCCCATAAAGCCCAATAACCCCCCGGGAGGTTCCGGTAACCTCCCGGTTCTCCGGTATTTATCCGATAACCCCCAAAACTCACCCGGTGTCCGAATATAACCTTCCAATATATCGATCTTTACGTCTCGACCATTTCAAGACTCCCCGTCTTGTTCGTGATCATATCCAGGACTCCAAACTACCTTCGGTACATCAAAACACAAAAACTCATAATACTGATCGTCATAGAACTTAAAGCATGCGGACCCTACGGGTTCGAGAACTATGTAGACATGACCGAGACACGTCTCCGGTCAATAACCAATAGCGGAACTTGCATGCTCATATTGGTTCCTACATATTCTACGAAGATCTTTATCGGTCAAACCGCATAACAACATACGTTGTTCCCTTTGACATCGGTATGTTACTTGCCTGAGATTCGATCATCGGTATCTCAATACCTAGTTCAATCTCATTACTGGCAAGTCTCTTTACTCATTCCATAATGCAACATCTCGCAACTAACTCATTAGTCACATTGCTTGCAAGGCTTATAGTGATGTGCATTACCGAGAGGGCCCAGAGATACCTCTTCGAGAATCGGAGTGACAAATCCTATTCTTCATCTATGCCAACTCCACGAACACCATCGGAGACACCTGTAGAGCACCTTTATAATCATCCAGTTATGTTGTGACGTTTGGTAGAACACAAACTGTTCCTCCGGTATTCGGGAGTTGCATAATCTCATAGTCATAGGAACATGTAAAAGTCATGAAGAAAGCAATAGCAGTAAACTTTAAACGATCAAGTGCTAAGCTAACGAAATGGGTCAAGTCAATCACATCATTCTCCTAATGACGTGATCCCGTTAATCAAATGACAACTCATGTCTATGGTTAGGAAACATAACCATCATTGATTCAACGAGCTAGTCAAGTAGAGGCATACTAGTGACTATCTGTTTGTCTATGTATTCACACATGTATTAAGTTTCCGGTTAATACAATTCTAGCATGAATAATAAACATTTATCATGAAATAAGGAAATAAATAATAACTTTATTATTGCCTCTAGGGCATATTTCCTTCCGTCTCCCACTTGCACTAGAGTCAATAATCTAGATTACATAGTAATGATTCTAACACCCATGGAGTCTTGGTGCTGATCATGTTTTGCTCATGGAAGAGGCTTAGTCAGCGGGTCTGCAACATTCAGATATGTATGTATCTTGCATATCTCTATGTCTCCCACCTGGACTTGATCCCGGATGGAATTGAAGTGTCTCTTGATATGCTTGGTGATCTTGTGAAATCTGGATTCCTTTGCAAAGGCAATTGCACCAGTATTGTCACAAAAGATTTTCATTGGACCCAATGCACTAGGTATGACGCCTAGATCGGATATGAACTCCTTCATTTGTTGCTTCCGAAGCAGCTATGTACTCCCCTTCACACGTAGATCCCGCCACGACGCTTTGCTTAGAATTGCTCCAACTGACTGCTCCACCGTTCAATATAAACACGTATCCGGTTTGCGATTTAGAATCGTCCGGATCAGTGTCAAAGCTTGCATCGACGTAACCATTTATGACGAGGTCTTTGTCAGCTCCATAAATGAGAAACATATCATTAGTCCTTTTCAGGTATTTCAGGATGTTCTTGACCGCTGTCCAGTGATCCACTCCTTGATTACTTTGGTACCTCCCTGCTAAACTGATAGGAAGGCACACATCAGGTCTGGTACATAGCATTGCATATATGATAGAGCCTATGCCTGAAGCATAGGGAACACCTTTCATTTTCTCTCTATCTTTGGCAGTGGTCGGGCATTGAGTCTTACTCAACTTCACACCTTGTAACACAGGCAAGAACCCTTTCTTAGCTTGATCCATTTTGAACTTCTTCAAAACTTCATCAAGGTATGTGCTTTGTGAAAGTCCAATTAAGCGTCTTGATCTATCTCTATAAATCTTGATGCCCAATATATAAGCAGCTTCACCAAGGTCTTTCATTGAAAAACTCTTATTCAAGTATCCTTTTATGCTATCCAGAAATTCTATATCATTTCCAATCAACAATATGTCATCCACATATAATATTAGAAATGCTATAGAGATCCCACTCACTTTCTTGTAAATATAGGCTTCTCCAAAAGTCTGTATAAAACCATATGCTTTGATCAAACTATCAAAACATTTATTCCAACTCCGAGAGGCTTGCACCAGTCCATAAATGGATCGCTGGAGCTTGCACACTTTGTTAGTACCCTTTGGATCGATAAAACCTTCAAGTTGCATCATATACAACTCTTCTTCCAGAAAACCATTCAGGAATGCAGTCTTTACATCCAATTGCCAAATTTCATAATCATAAAATGCGGCAATTGCTAGTGTGATTCAGACGGACTTAAGCATCGTTACGGGTGAGAAGGTCTCATCGTAGTCAACTCCTTGAACTTGTCGAAAACCTTTTGCAACAAGTCGAGCTTTGTAGACAGTAATGTTGCCGGCAGTGTAAGTCTTCTTCTTGAAGATCCATTTATTCTCGATGGCTTTCATCGGGCAAGTCAACCAAAGTCCACACTTTGTTCTCATACATGGATCCCATCTCAAATTTCATGGCTTCAAGCCATTTTGCGGAATCTGGGCTCATCATTCCTTCCTCATAGTTCATAGGCTCGTCATGGTCAAGTAACACGACCTCCAGAACAGAATTACCGTACCACTCTGGCGCGGATCTTACTCTGGTTGACCTACGAGGTTCAATAGTAACTTGATCTGAAGTTTCATGATCATCATCATTAGCTTCCTCGCTAATTGGTGTAGGTGTCACAGGAACCGGTTTCTGTGATGAACTACTCTCTAATAAGGGAGCAGGTACGGTTACCTCATCAAGTTCTACTTTCCTCCCACTCACTTCTTTCTAGAGAAACTCCTTCTTTAGAAAGGATCCATTCTTAGCAACAAATGTCTTGCCTTCAGATCTGTGATAGAAGGTGTACCCAACAGTCTCCTTTGGGTATCCTATGAAGACACATTTCTTCGATTTGGGTTCGAGCTTATCAGGTTGAAGCTTTTTCACATAAGCATCGTAGCCCCAAACTTTAAGAAACAACAACTTTGGTTTCTTGCCAAACCATAGTTCATAAGGCGTCGTCTCAACGGATTTTGATGGTGCCCTTTTTAACGTGAATGCAGCTATCTCTAAAGCATAACCCCAAAACGATAGCGGTAAATTAGTAATAGACATCATAGATCGCACCATATCTAGTACAGTACGATTACGACGTTCAGACACACCATTACGCTGTGGTGTTCTGGGTGGTGTGAGTTACGAAACTATTCCACATTGTTTCAAATGTAGACCAAACTCGTAACTCAAATATTCTCCTCCACGATCAGATCATAGAAACTTTATTTTCTTGTTACGATGATTTTCCACTTCACTTTGAAATTCTTTGAACTTTTCAAATGTTTCAGACTTATGTTTCATTAAGTAGATATACCCATATCTGCTCAAATCATCTGTGAAGGTGAGAAAATAACGATACCCGCCGCAAGCCTCAACATTCATCGGACCACATACATCAGTATGTATGATTTCCAACAAGCACTACAAAAAAAGATACATCCGTAACTTTTTGGGCCGAACGAAATTTTTTTCTGTCATACATATGACACTTCTATGACGATAATTGTGACAAAACCCGGTATCATCATAGATGTGGTGGGCTCCCACTTCTATGACAAAAAAGCATGATAGAAAATGGGCTTTTCGTCCTGGGCGGGCCGAAGACGCAGCTGCATGACATTCTTTGGGCCGTCCATGACGGACAAAACCGTGGTAGAAGCGAGGGCAAGGAAAATTTCGGGGAGTTCCCAGTTACGCTGGGAGGTCGGGGGCTGAGCGATGCGCGTTTCTCTCGTACATGTATGCGCGTGTGTGCGAGGTGTTGGCTCTAACTGAACCCGAGCGAGGCGTTGGGCTCTAACTGAACCCGAGCGATTGCACTGCAGGCTACGTGTTACTGAACCCGAGTAATCGATCAATGGTTGTTAACTGAACCCGATCGAGCGATTCCTTCGCTACTGGTGCTAACTGAAGCCGATCGATTGGATGAACAGTGAGCGTTGCGGGGGGGGGGGGGGGGGGTTGGATGAACAGTGAGCAGTGGCATTGCCTCCGGATGAACAGGACCCCATGGTGTGGAGGGCTGGATGAAAAGTAGACGGTGGAGGGGTGCCCGTGGAGGGGTGGTTGAAGAGGACCCCGTGGTGTGGAGGGCTGGATGAACAGTAGACGGTGGAGGGATGGTTGAACAGTAGCCGGTGGAGTAGCGCGCGGTGGAGGCTGGATGAACAAGAGCCGTGGAGGCTGGAGGAGGTCGACGGTAGCCCGTGGAGGCTGGAGGAGGTCGACGGTGGAGATGAATAGTATCTCGTGGAGTCCCGTTTTGCGGTATGCCACACCCGTCCCGATGAACATGACCCCGTTTCGACCGTAGGAGGTCCGTTTCGTCTGTTTTGCGGTATGCCACACCCCTCCCGATCAACAGGACCCCCGTTTCGACCGTAGGAGGTCCGTTTCGTCTGTTTTGCGGTATGCCACACCCCTCCCGATCAACAGAACCCCCGTTTCGACCATTGGAGGTCCGTTTCCTCCGTTTTGTGGTACGCCACACCCCTCCCGATCAACAGGACGCCCATTTTGACCGTAGGAGGTCCGTTTCCTCCGTTTTGCGGTACGCCACACTCCTCCCGATCAACAGGACCCCCGTTTCGATCGTAGGAGGTCCGTTTCCTCCGTTTTGCGGTACGCCACACCCCTCCCCATGAACACGACGCATTCTGTTGCCTCCCCATGAACATGACGCATTTCGTTGCCTCCCCATGAACACGACGACGATGCTGTTTCTCCGTGCCGACACAGCCATGTACACGAGCCCTCGCCGTACGTATGCGCGATTAGGCGTTCGAGACCCTGCCCGTATGTACGTACGTGGCCGTATTTTCTTTCTTGCACCCTGGCCGCTGTACGTATGTGTACATGATACACGCGCGCCTCTACTATGACACGTGCACGCCTCTACATCGACCAGTATATATGTACGTGCATGTTCGCGACCAGAATGACAACGCTACATACGCTTCGACCAGGTGGGTCCCGACTGTCAGGCACTTCCTTGCCTGCGAAGATGTAGCTGGTGGGTCCCAACAGTTAGGGGGCGAATCATTTTGGTTTTTTTACCCGGACGCACTTCCTTGTGTGCGAAGATGTAGCTGGTGGGTCCCAGCAGTCAGGGGGGCGAATCGTTTTTTTGCTCGGACGCACTTCCTTGCATGCGAAGGTGTAGCTGGTGGGTCCCAGCAGTCAGGGGGGAAACATTTTTTCGCAAAATACGGTGGCATGTCCGGTGGGTCCCTGCTGTCAGGTGGAGGAATCATTATTTTCCGCGTAATAAGGAGGCACTTCCTTGCTGCCACCGTGGACCCAGCTGTCATCCTCTCCACGTACAATCCACGTCCGATGTAAGTCATTCCTTTACCACGTTGACCACGCCACGCCGAGAGCACCAGGGTGGTGGACGACGGCGAGGCCTAGGAAGGGGACGACGCGGAGCCGGTGAAGACGCGACAGTGGATGCCCACGCGGAGAGGAGTATGAGGGTTCACTCGTTCGGCTGTGGTGTGATGTTGCCGTCGCCGCAGGGCTTGGCCAACGGTGGGAATAGTAGGGGGCGGTGAGGCCTCCGCGACAGCACAGCCGGCCACGGGAGGCAGGAGCAGGCGGCACGACCGGCGCTGCTTTGGGCGGATGGAGCAAGAAGACCAGAGGTTGAAGAAGCACTACGGCTGTTGGATGGACATCGTACGGTCACTGGAGCTAGAATCGTTCATATTGACTAAGTTGACAAAGCCCTCCGTCCCCGTCAACTTAGTAGGCCCACAAGTCAGCCTCCCACCAAGGTGGGTCCTAGCTAGCAGGGGGAGTGTTCATTTTTTTGTGCGTAATAAGGCGGCACTTCCGGTGGGTCCGAGCTGATAGCGGGGGGAACATTTTTTTCGTGAAATACAGTGGCCCGTCCGGCGGGTCCCAGCAGTCGGGGGGAAATGTTTTTTTTGTGAAATAAGGTGGCCCGTCCGGTGGGTCCCCACTGTCAGGTGGAGGAATAATTATTTTGCGCGTAATAAGGAGGCACTTCCTTGCGGCCACCGTGAACCCAGCTGTCAACCTCTCCACGTACAGTACTCTTCCGATGGAAGTTGGTCGTTGACCATGTTGACCAAGCCACGCCGAGAGCACCAGGGCGCTGGACGACGGCGAGGCCTAGGAAGGGGATGACGCGGAGCCAGGGAAGACGTAGCAGTGGAAGCCCGCGCGAAGAGGAGTACGAGGGTTCACTAGTTCGGCTGCGGTGTGAGGCTGTCGTTGCCGCAGAATAACAGGGGGTGTGGGTGAGTGGAGGGATGGCCTGGCCAACGGTGGGAATAGTATGGGGGCAGTGAGGCCTCCGCGGCAGCACAGCCGGCCACGAGAGGCAGGAGCAGGTGGCACGACCGGCGCTGCTTTGGGCGGCTGGACAAAGAAGACCAGAGGTTGAAGAAGCACTACGGCCGTTGGATGGACATCGTACGGTCATTGAATCTAGAATCGTTTATATTGACTATGTTGACAAAGCCCTTGGTACGCTCCAACTTAGTAGGCCCACAGGTCAGCCTCCGAAACGGTGCGCCCCATATGTCAGGGGGAGGAATCATTTTTTGGGCGACCGAAGCTAAGAATATCCAAGGTTAAAGAAGAAGCACGACATCCGTTGGATAGACATCCAACAGCCACTTCTGGTAGAACCGTGTGTTGACTATAATAAGTTGACAAAGCCTTGCATACGCGTCAACTTATTTTTTTAGGGGACGCGTCACTTAGTTGGCCCACAAGTGTGTGGCAGAGAATTATAGCCCATTTGCGTTTTGTAAGAATGTATAGCCCATTTTTGAATTCTAATGGAATTTACAACATCCCATTTACAGTTTGTTAAAAGTACAACCCATTTTCTAGCTAGGACAACGATTAATAATTTCAACCAACCGTTGAAGATAGAATTCAATAAAATTTCCCACATTTTGATGGGATCCGAAATATTTTTATCCCAAAATTTCTAGTCAGATTAAATATAAATTTGTATTACGTAAAAATCCAACGAAACATTGCGCGCGCAACAATGAAAATTTAAGATTTTCAAAATCCATAAATAATATTTTATAAACTAAGTTCGTGTTTGGTTCATTTTTTATAGTTACTGCCCAGTTTTTATAATTACATCCCATTTATTATTTTTAAAGCCCATTTTCCTGTTAAGCCTAATGCATCCCTCCTAGGAAAGATTTGCAGCCCAATGGGGCGGAGAATAACAAGTTGACCTTGCTTGGGTATTCCTCAAAAAGACGTATAGCTAGGCTAGCCATTTTCATCTTGAAAAAATTAGTATCTGGGCTATACGGGCCACAGCCCGCCCAGTTAATACCCCGCTCTCCTCTGAACAATAACAAAATCATCGCCAAGAAAAACTCTGCAGTGCTGACGCCTCAAAAACACAAATACTGCTCGAGCTGCTTGGTCCCAGCTGTCGGCCGCACCTTGTGCAATTCTCTCGTTTATATTGACTACATAGGTTGACAATGGTGTGTGACTGTGATGTCAGGAAACCAGGAGAAAGCAAAAAAAATAGCTGTACATAATAAGGAGGCACTTGCGTACGTACGGCTATGGCCCTAGTGGGTCCCTAGTGTCATCCAGTCAAAATAAAGTCATCTCCTGAATCCTCATGTTCGTTGACGATGTTAACAATGCTCGGCGCCGCGGCGAGCGCAACAACTCGAAGGACAACGGAGAGGGCCTCGCGAGCCCTACGGATGGTATGATACAGTGCCCGCTGCTCATTCAGGAAGCCAGGATCATCGGACACCTATGAACACCTTCGAGAAAGTGAGACGGCATGAAACAGTAAGGCCATGCTTGGGAGCTCTGGTTTATTTCAAACTTGTATTAACATACAAGTGTAATTTACTCGTCATCGGAAACAACACGTAAAATATAGGCGTAATGAAACCGAGGGCCCGAGGTCTGTAAGTAAAACCGGCGGGTTACACGTGTAATTTGAGAGACTGGTGTATATTTTACAAGCACTGCTATATGGACGACATTACCAGACGATACATGCACGACGTGTGTATCATGCCATCCATGGGCAAGGCTAAAACAGCAGCTAACGGCTGGATTAGCAATCGTCCGAGTGTCATTCAGCGTTTTTATCGTATGTGAAGTACTTCCGATATTTTACTAGTCAAAATCAACCAACCAAGCGCCTTCGCCCGAGACCATCTGCTTTAATTTACAAGCGTCAATTTTACAGGTGGTTTTGGTTGGAAAACAACGATCCGATCACGGCCTAATATCATGAGTTGGTCAGAAGATCATATGGTTTCACATCTAACCTACCCGACTTGTCGTATAGGCTATGAATGAAACATCAGACGATGAACTTCTTAAGCACGGAAACAACAGAAGAGGATGATCTTCTTAACAAGCAAATCACTGGCATTAGATCGACATGCAAAACAATATGAAGCATTATTCTCAGGAGGCACGGTGAACAGCTCGTGATGCCGCATGCCACAACATTCGAAGCTCAACTTTGCAATCAAACACAAGGCCTGGCATTACATAGACAATATTCAGAACAAACTCTTAACACAGGAATATCTCAGCAGAGTAACTATTTACTTCTAAACTGAACACAGGAATAGGAAAAAACACTTGACGCTGCTCACAGCAAGGGCGTCCCACTCAAAAATATCAAATGCATGTCTTCTGGCTAACATCAATGAGCAAATTTTGACAAGGTTTTCCAATTCCAATATATTAAACTAACGTCTTCTTGCTAACATCAATGATTAAACTTTGACAAGCTTTTCCCATTCAAAATATGTAATGCCTATGATCGCGGAGTCCTGTCGTAGCTTCTTTTACTTGTTTGGGCACTTTTTGCCTAGGGCACTCCATGTGTTGTTAAATTGCCAATGGTCTCTGCAGACTAGTCATGTCAGCGGTGTCTAATAATACTCTGTAAAGCTTCTCGGTCATTCCTTCTGTAATGTAGCGCAAACAGTGACTGCTTCTTCCTGCAAAGTGGAACGACCAACTGGACCCAGTAATGCAGCAGTTTGCCTTACACATTGGCTCCTTTTGTGCAGTTCAACTAAAATCGAAGTCGGAATAAAACCGAGCTTTAATTTTGATATCCCTGTAAGCAACAATAGGTATAAGGGAAACAATTACTGAGAAATAACAGTTGATGACTTGTACTCCCAGAAGAAAAGCATCTACTGATCTACTTTATCTTAATGGGAAACAAAGCAGGAGAGTAGCAATTCTCCATCAGTGTGATTCATTCATATTGACTGAGACATTATCTTAAAAATGCCTTGTTTCAACATGTATAAAGAATGACAAAGCAGAAAAGTACCATTCCTAAAATAATGCAACTAATTCATTTTAACAGAGACATTATCTTAACAATACCTTGGTTAAACATGTAGAAAGAACTACAAAGCAGGATAGTACCATTCCTAACAAGTGTTGCAGTTTTGAAATAAGATTCAATAGTTAATAAATTCTGAGAGTGGCATTGCTTAATTTTACCAGCGGCATTAGATTAACAAAAAGCATAAACAGTTCCACGGGAGAGTGGGCGCAACAACAGTATGTGCTTCCATCTACTTATAAAGGGGGTGATCCAGAGTTTGTTGTAACAAAGCAACAAGCGTCATGTCTGGGTTGGTCCCATTTTTTTCACTACTTAATGGGAAAAGACAGCAATACAATAGCTTCAATTCAACATTTATTTAAAACAGTACCAATACAAGTAGCACAACATCTCAAAGCACACTGCACAATCATGTGGATGAAGGCCTGTACCGACCTTTCATGAGACGGACAAGATAAAATACGAATCTGCCAACACGATTAGGAAATCCAATCTCGTTTTTATAGTTGCACTGAAATCAAGCAAAGTGTTTCACGTAGCGAAGCAAAATGTCGCAATAGAAACAAGTTGAATAGATATCCCTGTTTAGACAGAGGCAAAAAGGGAATCAATTACTGGCTAATAAAGGAGGATGAAACATGCGGCCACAAAAATGGTAATCCCGCCAATCCCTAACAAGTGTTGCAGTTTTGAAATAAGATTCAGTAGTTAATTCTGAGAGTGGCATGAATTACTGGCTTATAAAGGGGGTGATGCTGAATTTGTTGTAACAAAGCAACAAGCATCATGTCTAGGTTGGTCCCATTTTGTTCACTACTTAATGGGAAAAGACAGCAATACAATAGCTTCAATTCAACATTTATTTAAAACAGTGCCAAAACATGTAGCACAACATCTCAAAGGACACTGCACATCATGTGGTTGAGACCAAGATCTGAAACAACTCACCACGAAGACTGGAAACAAATCTCGATCTACTTTTGTGCAGTTCCACCAAAATTAAGCAAAGTCACCGGTGTGATATTCAAGTTGAACTGCACAAAACACTCTTAAAACATAAGTGTTTCGAGTAGCGAAGCAAAATGTTGCAATAGCAACAATTTGAATCGATACCCCTGTTTTAACATAAGCAAAAAAGGAAACAATTACTTGCCGATAAAGGAGGATGAAACAAACGGTGACAGAAAAAAGCATCTAACTTATCTTGGATGGAAAACAAAGTAGGACAGTAGCATTTCTAAAATGGTTGCATTGATTCATATTAACCGAGACATTCTCTTGAAACAACATTCGTTAAAAATGTAATTTACTTTTAACAGTGGCATTGCTTCAATTTTCTGGCGGCATTCTTAGATTAACGACAGCAAAATAGCTGTATGGGACATGCCAGCACCATGTGCGTCCACACGTATAAATGGGTGATACAGAGTATGTAGCCAAGCAGCATATATGCGCTGGTCCCATATTTGTTCTCTTTGAACCTTCTTCCTATGTGAGGGCAGCAAATCTAGTCCTGCACAAACTACCCGACCCCCCAGTTTCTTTCCCTTTTCAACAAAGAGATCGCTTCCTTACAGATGTGTGTACTAGATTGCCCCCCTTTTCCCTTTTCGACCTACAAAGCGGCTGGATAGCTAGTCTATACTACTTTCCACCCCTCTTTTCCTCATTGAACCACGTCCTAGATTCTTGCTCCAGCCCACCGCACCCTTCTTTCCTCTTTGAACCAAGACCTAGATTCGACTACAGCTCGAAAAAGATCCACATGCAGCTAGAGCAACCACGGTTTCAAAGAAAGTTATACCTTAGGGTCGTCGGGATGTGGCAAGGCGTGCGGCGGGAGGCCGGATCTGCCCACACTACGTATGGCAGCGAGGAAGAAGGGGTCGGTGGCCCTCCCGCATAGGCGCTGGGTGAAAGAGAACAGCGCAGCCGACAGTGGATTGCCTCCCTTGCCGAAGGCGATAGAGTGAACGCTGCACCTCCTCCCCTTCCCAGTGCGATGGGATACGAACGCCTCCTTCACCAGCTGTGAGGGGGGAGAGAGAGAGACAAGTGGCCAACGCAGTCTTGTTTAGATCTGGTGAAGAGAGGGTGAGAGACTGTGAATATAGCAGACCCCAGCAAATGAACGTTGAGCCTCCAGCGTGTAACATATATGTAGTGCGGCGAGTGTGTGGAGAGTGCAAACCCTAGCGAACAAGCGCTGAGGCTCCCGCTTATATATATATACTACTGTAGTACGGACTGAGCTCCGGTTCCTTCACTGCACCTACTTACATACTACTGTAGTTTATGTAAAATTCCATTTCCATCTCCATCTCCAATCATATTTGTCCAACTGGCACATTATTTATGTTGTTAATTATATACGGAGCAATATTAACATACAACATCTCTTATTTGCGCACGTCCGGACCGCTGCCACGGTCGGTCCTGACCAACCCGAACCCTCTTCATCACCCACGCGTGCTTCCCGCCCGAAACGGTCAGTGCCGCATTCATGCCCGGCCAGGGCGGACGCGACCTCTCGCTGGCGTCGGCATTGAAGCGGCGCGCTGGCCGAGAGAGCGTCACCCGCGCCGCTTCCGGGTGCACGCGGCTGCTCCGCGTTCAAAGGTTGCAATAGCCGGCTACAACATGCATGTAAAAATTTCTTGGGAGTCCGTGCTACAACTAGCTGTCCTCCCCCAACTCGTCAATCTCTTCCGGTAGTGCTAGTACTCCATGGTGCGATCCATCGACAAGCAGGCGGGAAAGTTATCGTATACACGGTTTGCGGTGAGTGGCATGCCGAGCGAGCGTGTGGGGTCGAGCCGTGGAGGAGGGTGAGACACGAACACGACAGACATGATTTAAATGTTGGTTTTGCTCGATGGCGCGATCCAACGAAACGAAACATTGGTTTCTCTCCGTTTCCATTTTTTCTCCGGAAAAACGGAAACTTTCCACTCCATTTTCATTCCTATTCCAAGGTTGCCCCGTTACAACATTCCATCAAATACAAAGGAAAACTAACACGCATGCTGATGCATCTCAATGATTCACAGATCATAGCCAATATTTACTTCACAACTAAAGAAAAAACTTGTGAGAGCATGTACGAAAGAAAAACTACTGATGGGGTCACTACGACTTAAACCCTAAACCCTAAACATGATTTAATTTCCTGGCCAGGTAGAACCTGTCGAAGGAAAGACGGCTGGCACCCTCGGATCATACGATGCTTTTGTGCAGTTCCACTAAAATCGACCTGAGCATCCCTGATGGCAAAGATATTGAAGAAGTGTGATTAGAATAATAGTACTGGCACTAGTTCATGAGACATAAACTCATCACAAGTAGAAGCCTGTAGAAGTAGAGAAAGATCGACATAGAGATGGAGCTACGGCAGTGGAGCAAGCCGGCTCCAAAAGGAAGATGGACTACCTGGGACATCGGGCTGTAGCTAGAAGGGCGGTTGGGACGAGGCATCGGCCCATACCACGGTGACCCCCGATTGGGACGCACCGACTGTGGGTTTTCTCCCTCGCCAATGTCGACCGCATCTACGCAGAACATTGTTCCCTTTCCCCAGCTGCGGGATCAGGCCCGTCGTTCTATGCTTGTGAAGAGAGCAACCTGAGCAAGCAGGCTTGTAGCTTAGGCTCCTGCTAGTGTATATATAGTGGTTTTCTTTTTCTCTCCATATCAACCATTTTATATTGTGTACGTGTCATTCAAGAGTGAAATGATGGTTGCTTCTTCCGACTAACTTACTGTGTGATTTGACTGCTCCTTAGTGGCCACTACACGTACTCCCCCTACGTGTATGCAATAGTCACACGTACACATGGACGCAAAAACACGCGCGACGCCCTAATGCATGCATGTCCGAGCACACGACGGAACACACACGGTCATGCTCAAGTGCTCAACCTACACGTGCATGCACACACATACTCAGTCAGGGTGAGATAGTGACCGTATAAACACCAGAATATATATATATATATATATTGAGCGCAATGAGCGTATTATGAAGTCCACTGACCGTATTTTTACAAATATACAGTGACAGAAAATGTATTTATCTCGTTTGAAATTAAGCCATATTAACCGTAGAGGAGGCAGTATGGACTAGCATTACTTTGCTGTGTCCCGTCAACTTGCCGAACGAGGAGAAGGTTGCAGGACGGGAGAAGCTTGCGCGCAGTGGCTCACAGGACAAGGAGAAACTTTTGACTAATGCAAGCTCTCCCTCGCTCAGGCGGTGGACGTGCAATAGTTAATTCGGTGTCAGACTGCCAGAAGCATACACTATACTACTAGTGCTATTATTATTCGACTTCCCGAATAGGCGAACAGCCAAGCGCAAAGTTTACTAGTACTACTACTATAGTCTATAAAGGTACGTACTATACTAGTACTGCGAACCGGATGGAGGAGCGTCTGCACTCTTATTATAATTTTAAAATGTGATAAAGCAATCTTCAACACATTTGGTTCTCTTCGAGGGTTCTCGCATGTGATAATGGAAGTTGATTGCATAGAACACTCGCCACAATTCTCGCTTAATTCTAGCTCATATCCTGTTACAAATAGTAGCGCTCGGTAATATTTCCTCTTTTTTGTTGTTCAGCATGTAAACATGTCAGCAAACCTTGCGGCATCTTCGTGCGAACCATGCTTGCTGCACTTTGAATGTGGCCGAGAGCTGGCTTGATGAAACACCTCGCTTCCTACTTCTTTTTTGTAGGGTACCTCACTTCCTAGTGACCAGTGTCTTGGCTGATCGTCCTAAGAATGCTTATATATGAATAAGCTCTCTCATTTACCCACAAAAAAGATTAAGCCATATTAACCGGAACGGAGGGAGTATGGACTAGCACTAGTTTTTGGTGTGTCCCGTTAACTCGCAGAACAAGGAGAAGCTTGCAGGACAAGGTGAAGCTCGCTTATGCCTTTTGACTAATGCAACCTACCCTCGGTGGACATGCATGAGTCCATTCGGTGTCAGATTGTCAGAGGCATACATTGCAGTACCCAACATGCGGAGTACCATCATTGTTCAACTTCACAAAGAGGCGAAGAGCCAAGCGCAGTAGTACGAGTAGTACTACTACTAGAACCGCATGGTGGAGCGTCCGTACTCTTTTTTTATCTCTGATAAAGTACATGTTTATTCCAGAGAAGGGCGGAAAACGGCAGCCCAACATGTAATGAATGATATCGATCAAGCAATCATGCTCGAATATATCTTGGCCTCCGTGCGAGCCCGTCTGTGTGTTCTTGCTCCTCGTCTCTCTCAAGTTACGGCAGGTTGGCTCTTTGCCGTCAATTGAGATCGGTTTGCTCACACTCCTATCCCACATGTCAGTGATATGCCAAGAGGAGGTGCATTGACCGACTGGCCATACGCGTACTTGGTTTTGCACCTTCATACTACTCCTCCCTCCGTCACAGTTTACAGGGTGCGCTTCATTATGATGCATTTCTCTCAATGCATTTCCATCACCACAGAGACTTTAGACACGTTTGGTTTAATGCTCAATTAATTAGGGTGTGGTAACCGCAATCAAGTCCGCAATTTTCTCTCCATGTACTATACTACTACAGAGTGGAGTAAGTGCATGCATGTGTGTACCCGGGATGGAAGCATTGTATGCATGTGTGTACGCATTATTCCCTCTAGTAATAGACGCCGTGCTATAACTACCAATGCTATTTTTCAGGCCGATCGCTAGTCGCCTTGGTCCCACAGATTTTTTATCTTTTTTCTGAAGCATGCTGTATAAACAGTGACGGATGGAGTAGTATGAGCGGATTCAAAGAAGAGCGTATTGATGGTTGCTTCTTTAGAGCAACTTACAGTGGGAAAGGTGGGGCTTATGGTTTGACTGCACATTACTCACTATTAATGCGGCGCAACGACCGGGCTGAGTCTCCCATGCGGTTGTGCACTACCCCCTCGGTTCTTAAATATACTCCGGAGTATTTGTCTTATAGAGATTTCAACGAGTGACTACTCAAATATTAGTCTTTTTAGAGATTTAAAATGGACTGGCATATATGGATGTATATAGACATATTTTAGAGTGTAGATTCACTCATTTTGCTCCGTATGTAGTCACTTGTTGAAATCTCTAGAAAGACGAATAGAATATTTAGGAACGGAGGCAGTACACATACGAAGCAAAATGAGTGAATCTACACTCTAAAATATGCCCGTTTGAAATTTGTAAAAAGACAAATATTTAGGAACGAAGGAGTATAATTTTGTGCATGGCACATGGACCCGGATGATGACGAGGTTTCTGGCAATGCTAGCAAGCTTCCATCATTTGTTTACATAATTGATGTACCATACAAATAATTTTCCAGCGACAAGAAATTGTACAATGGTGTGAGCTTTTAGCTTTTGTTTCGCGTGTCTTTCCATCGATGCTCTTTCGGAAACAATAAAAAACTAACTTCCTTGCTAATGCATGCCAATTATTAGCAGATCAGAGCTAATAATTACATCACAACTGAAGACAGAGTTGTGAGAAGGTGTTAAATTAAAATTGATCCATGCTTTCATTGGCAGCAACGTCCCCCTAGCTCTGTCTAAATCAACAAGGCATGTTGGGAAAAAAAGTAGCTGTCTGGAGCATGAAACATTCCAATCATTTTGTGCAGTTCCACTAAAATAGAGCTGAGCGTCCCTATTCCAAAGATATTAAGTGTGATTACGATAATAGAGGACTGCTGATGAAACAATAAACACACAAATAGAAGCCGGTCACCTTTGCAGTCTCTCTTAAGACTAACTAGTTGGAGAAGATTAGGCTCGGAGTTGGATGAGGAGGATAGAGCAAAACCAATCTCCCTTTGTGCAGTCGCACTGAAATGTAGAGACGTTGCCTGTGTGACATTTTAGTACAACTGCACAAAACACTCTTAAGAAAAAAGTGATTTGTGCAGTTCACCAAAAGGTCGCAATAGAAATGAGATGAAATGGATAGCCCTGTTTGCAAAAAAGAGGTAGAAAGGAAAAAATTACTGGCCAATAATAGTTGATGACACATGCGACGACAAAAAAGAAGCATATTCCTTGTCCTAAGGGAAGATAACAACACGGTTGTGTTTGTCTAAAACGGTGTGAGGACGAGAATGCAATATGGAAAGTACGCCAGACGAGCTAGTTTTGAGCAAAGAACTATGGAAGATCCACATACAGCGACGTGGGAAGACGGGCAGTGGAGCAAGGCCAGAGGGGATACCTGGAGGTCGTCGGGATGTAACTAGGTGAGAAGTGGCGGGCGGAATCTGCGAGCAGGTGGCGTAGGCCTTGCCGCGCGGGAGCTTGGTCAGAGAGAACGGCGCGTACCGTATATTGGGACGTGCTGCCTCGGCGCCGTCGAACGGAGAAACGATGCACTTCCTCCCTTTCCCCCGGTGGACGGGATGCGTCCGGATCAGTGACCAACGGTGAGAGAGAGAGTCCACCGCACTCCCTTTCCCCCGGCGGACGGGATGCGGCCGGATCAGTGACCAACGGTGAGAGAGAGAGAGAGAGGCCACCGCAGCCTTATGTGAGATACTCTGAAGAGCGACAAACCAGGCAGGCATGCTCCATTGTATATAGTGAGCGGACTACCTTTTTCTCCATAAAAATCATTTTATATTATGTGTACGTGCCATTTTATTTAAAAATAACGCAACAACGCGTCAAGTCAAACTTTGTTTCGTGCACGCGTGGTACATGACCTCCCTAGGTAAACCACCACTACAGGCATTCAAATTAGCACGTGGGCTGCCATTTCGTAAAGAAATGAGCTCCACCATGTACCCGCGCGGGTGTGGCTGGGCACGAAGCGTGAGTATGTGCACGGTGCACCTATTCTCTTCTTGTATATGTACAGCACCTACGTGGGGTTGTGTGAGAGAGATACAAACCTAGAGAGATATAATGTGTGGGTTCTTGAGAGTTTTGGGGGGGGGGGTCAATCAAAAAATGTAACATATGCAATATGTGTGAAATAGAGTCCTGGATATAACATATATATAGAGGGGGCGGCCCACGAGAAGAGAGTGGAGGTATCATCGGCTTGAGGTGTCCATAGAATCGAAGAGAGGGATGATGTGTGTGTGTGCACGCGATCAATAAAGAGTGCCATCGAATTTGTGTGTGCCCACGTCAAACATATAGAGTGGCTGGCCTACTGGAACGTGAGATGGGACATGTGCAGTTTGTCTCTGTGGCATGGATACCTACCTGCAGCGCTCGACTATCGGTGTGTGGTGGGGGAAGAGGGAGGCCCAATTAACTATAGAGGTACAATGGCTGGTATATATGTGGAGGAGGAGAGAGGCCTACCTCATGTATTAAGGAGATCGATCTGCCTCATGTATTAAGGGAGATCGATCGGCATCCATGCATATGTGCAGGAGAGGAATAAGGTTGGGAGAGAGACAGAGCTAGAGTGTTGGAGGGGGTGGTAATGGAGTTGCTTCTAACAAATGGTGGGATAGGCTTGCTAGAGAAACGAGGGCACGCCCGCAATATCAATTAGAGAGGAGATGGCTGCTTGTTGTCTGTGCACGTGCATGTGAGGGACGGGTCAGGAGGCATGCACGAATGATGAGGGGGGACGATGTGGCTGTGGTAAGCAGACATAACTACATAGGAAGATCAATCGCCCTTTGTTAGAGAAAGGAGAGACATAACTTGTGAGGTACGTCGATCGATGGGGGTAGTTAAAGTCGATCTAGGTATATGTTGGGAGATCGATCGGTATACATGCATGTGTGTGTTAGAAGCAAATGAGGCACGAGGAGAAGGATAGAGAGAGAGAGGGATGCATGTAGGAGGTGGTACGAGAGGCATACTATATCGAGGGGGGAGGAGTGTGCGAGTACGAGAACGATGAAAAGAGTAGTGGGAGTGAGGCATGGAGGGTGACAAGAAAAGAGGGGAAGCTTGTGTTTGTGCTAGGCACACCTGACTAGAGAGGCATATCGATCGATGTGTGCCGTAAAGAAGGAGCTGGGGGGCCTACACAGACCGTGGGTGAACGACCTAAAGTGAAAAGACGAATTTGCGCGACTGAGCTAGAGAATGCTGAGGGAGGGTGAGAGGGATGCGGGCGTGTGCATGCACAAGAGAAAGTTAGCGCTAGCTACAAAGATAAGAGGGTTGTGTGGGTGTAAAAGGCAAATAGAGATCATATATACTTCATTATAAAAAGCGAATTCGGATATTTGAAGAATTTATCATAGTGTTTCAAACCGATGCATGTGTGAATATATATAACGGTTTTTTTACCATGAAGACTGCAGGGCTTGCACCCCACAGCATTTTATTAATAAAGCAAACACATACAGGGTTTCCTCAAGGTGAGGAAAGAAATAAAAGAACAAACAAAGAAAGAAGGAATAAAGGCTATACAGGGGAGGGGTGCACTATACCTATAAATTACAAAGAAACAAAGAAAGCAAATAAGGAACTCTCCTCAAGGAGGAAGAAAATCAATCCACTTAAGAAGGGCGTCTCTAAATTGCCGTTTGATTCTGTGAGAGAGCAGAGTGAGATCATGAATAAAGCTATTCCTCCATGCCCTGAAAGATGGTTGAATGTTGCTGAAAGCTCTATCATTCCTGATCTTCCAAATATTCCACCAGGCTGTGAAAACCACCTCCCCAAAAAAAGGTTTGTTGAAATCCTTCCTTGCACGATGAGCAATTTCCACCATATCATCACCATTTTTCCATTCAATTTGTAGGTAGTTCCATACTCGAGCACTAAAATTGCACTGGAAAAAATAGGTGATTTCTATCCTCAGAGTTCTAGTCAGACAAAGAACACATTCTGGTCCTTCATTAATCCTCCAATGTCTCCTCTGAATCATGTCCTTGGTGTTAACCCTGTCCATGATGACAAGCCAAGCAAACATCTTGATCGACATAGTACAACAACTTTTCCATATCCACCCCAGGATGGGGTTTGATACCATTGGCTGATAGACAAAATCATAAAACCTTTTTGCTATATATTCTGATTTCTTGCCATGCCTCCATCCCCAGTGGTCATGAAATTGATTGTCCAAATGGAAAGACCCCATTAAAGAGGAGAGCTGCTGCAGTTCTTGGAAGGCTTGTTCAGTAAGAGGCAAGTAGAAAAGGTCCTGAAAAGTACTAGCCTGAAAGACTTCCTTGACTAAGAGGTTTTTGTGGAGACAAAAAGAAAATAGCCTAGGAAATCGCTCTTGCAGAGGAACCGAACTGTTCCCAATTTGCCAATAGTCAGACCAGAACTGCACTGTATCTCCACTATGAACATCAACCGAAGTAACTGCTATGAAATTATCCATCAACTTGCGTACATCTTTCCACCAAAAGGAGCCACAGAGAACAGTATCATGTGGAATCCTTTCAAAATAGTAAGAATCCCAAACTAACTGTACCCAGGGCACATCCATCTTGTTATAAAATTTGCTGAGGTGTTTCAATAAGAGAGCATCATTCTGAAGTCCAAGGTTTAAGATCCCAAGCCCCCCCCCCCTTTGACTTAGGTCTGCAAACAAGTTGCCAAGCCGCCAGTGATTGTCCCCTTTCCTGACCATATTTCCTCCATAAACACTGCCTTTGGATTCTTTCCAATTGTTTTAAAATACCCCGAGGAATTGACAAACTACAAAGGAAAAAGATAGGCAATGAAGAAATGACAGAATTGACTAATTGCAATCTGCTCCCTTGGGGCAAGAACCAAGAACTTGCTGTCAATCTTCTCTCCATACAATCCACAAGAGGAAGAAGGTCCACATTTTGGGCCTGGTGGTCCCCACTGGCAGACCCAGATAGGTAAAAGGCATATTGCCTAATTTGCAACCAAAAAAGGCAGCCAGGTCAGAAGCATCCTGCTCACCTACATTGATAGGATACATGGAGGATTTATGGATATTGATCTGGAGTCCAGTTGCTTGTGTGAAGGAATTCAAAACTGATTTCAGAGCCCTTGATTGACTTATATCAGCATTTAAGAACAGCAGTGTGTCATCAGCATATTGGACCACTGGGAAATCAGGATCATGGGTAGGCAGGGGCCTGCTTATTAAACCTTGTTGGAGAAGATTGTTAATTAAAGTCTGCAAGAGATCAGCCGCAATAACAAATAGTAAAGGAGAAATTGGGTCTCCTTGCTTGACTCCACATTTGCATTTAAAGTGATTACCAGGGACTCCATTCAGAAGGACAGAAGAAGTGCCAGAAGACAGCAACTGCTTGATCCAAACCTTTTGCAATTAAGATCTTTATGATGGCCTCATGCTGGATAGAGTCAAAAGCCTTTTCAAAGTCCAACTTAAGAAAAAGGATGGGCCTTTTAGACTGATTTCACTGATGGATATACTCGAAGGTCCAAGCAAGACAATCCTGGATTGTTCTTGATTTGATGAAACCATATTGATTTTTATGCACACATTTGGTGATCTCCTGTTGGAATCTGTTAGCAGCAAGCTTTGTAAGGAACTTTAGACCGACAGAGGTTAGAGAAATTGGCCTAAAGTCTCCCACACCCTCAGGTGTCTGCTTCTTTGGGACCAGGGTGATGAATGCATCATTCAAATTTTCTAACTGCACTATTCCAGCATGAAACTCTTTAACCAGCTGTATAAAATCAGCAGAAATTATATGCCAACACTTTTTTAAAAAGAGCCCGTTAAAGCCATCAGGTCCAGGGGCCTTATAAATAGGCAAGTCATTGATAACCTGCTCAATTTCTTTTAATTCAAAAGGTTTTGTGAGCACCTCCAAACCCTGGACCTTGGGTATTAGAGACAATATGTTTGCATCCTAAGAAATTGATTTAACTGTCCCCATTCTACTTTTGAAGGTTGTCAAGAATTCTCTGGCCATTTCCTCATGTTTAGACGTTACTGATCCATCTGATAGCAACAAGCTCGCAACAGAGTTTTTTCTAAATCTTTCAGTTGCCATGGCCTAAAAGAATTTGGAGTTTTCCTCTCCCACTTTGATATATCTAATTGTGCATCTTTTCCTCCAGTACAGGTATTGCATGTGAAGCAGATGTTCATGGTGCATTTTAATTATTTTCCTGAAATTAAACTCAGGCCTGGATAAAGATCTCTTATCCTCAAGATTGTCCAACCAAAGAATTACCCAGTTACACTTCTCAATCAACCTTTTGATGTGTGATAAACCTTTTTGCCATTTCTTCAATGCAAACCTCAAAGCTTTCAGTTTGTCCACAATTATTGCCGAAATATGGGTCTTACGAGTGAGGCGAGTCCAAACCTCCTGCACACATTCCATGAAACCAGCCTGATGAATCCAAAAGTTTTCAAACCTGAAGATATGTGCTTTGGGAATTGTTGTACTGATGGCCACCAGACAAGGAACATGATCAGACGCAGTCTTTGCCAAAGGGGTCAGTTGGGTCATCGGATATATGTTAATCCAACTTGCAGAAGTAAAAACCCAGTCCAACTGTTCCAGAAGAGGCCTGTCTTGCATGTTAGACCATGTGAATTTACGTCCTTTTAGAGGAAGTTCTAACAATCCCAAATGGTCAATTATTTCATTGAAAATAAACATATCATTTATATCACCCCCGGGGAGATTCCTATTATCAATGGAACGGATGAAGTTGAAGTCCCCCTTTAACATCCACATCTGATTCAGATCAATGTCTAAGTTGTAAATCCAGGAAACAAACTCATCGCGCAACTCACCTTGACCTGGACCATACACATTAACCAGAAACCATTTCTCATTATTATGAACCGAGGTAAATTGCATAACGATTGCGTATGGTTTGACTGCGAGTAGGGTGCCACGAAACATATCAGATCGCCACGCTGTTAAGAGGCCCCTAGAGGCTCCACTAGAGGGAGACTCGACAAATTGATCAAACCCTTGAGGACAAACGCTTTTCATGATAGAGCGTGAGCAAGAGGATAACTTAGTTTCTTGCAAACAAAGCACTGAACACTGACTCTCTATCACTTTCTCCCTGACAGAGCGCTGCCTAGCATCCTAATTCAGGCCGCGAACATTCCAGCATAGTACTTTCCAGCTACGCGTTGTGACACGATTCATGAATAACCTTTGCGTAGAGAAGTAATAAGAGTGTGGCACATAATGCCATACCTTCCAAAATAAAGCGAAGTTCAGTACCCCAAGGTGCCACATCCCAGCCCGGACTCAGTTCAACAGTAATAAAAACAGACATAGCCAGCACCCTCAGCCTTGACATATAAAGTAACATAAAAACTAAGTGGAAGATGCAAATGAGCCCTCCTGTGGATTAGCCATAAGCTTGTCCACCGTTAGAAGCGCATGATCAACCTCCAGCTCCGCCCCCACAGCCTGAAGAACATGAAGCAGGGTGTGTGGTGGTGCAGTAGGCAGAGCATCTTCAGAATCATCCGCAGAAGTGGGCTGGGCCTTGTCCTCCATGGGCTTTGCACGGGGGCGCTTTTTAGATGGCTGTAGAGAAAGTTGCTCAAAGACCACGTTTTGGTAACCATCTAACTTTGCCGCGCTCCGAGTGCAACGCCTTAGTGACGTATCAACACCATGAGTCTTCTTCTTCTCTCTCCGCTTACGAGCAAAGGATTGCTCCACAGAGAACAGAGGTGTTGATTGAACTGATACGGGAACAGCAGAACTAGCAGACTCAACTTCTTCAGAAACAGACTCCAAAACAGCAGGTAGCGCCTCAAATAAAGCTCTGGCCACAAGGCGCTTCTGCATGACAGGTTTTCTGACAGCAGGAACAAGAGGTAGTGAAGCAGTCAAACAACTAATCATCCTTGATTCATCAAAGGCAATGGACCACGACCTCTCGGAGTAGATGATTGTGTCCATCGGCTTGGGGAAGATAGATCTTAGCACTTCCTTGACAAAGAAATCGAACATAAGGTTTTGGAAAGACCTTTGCCAAATCATATCCGGGGGAAGAGGAGGTCCCGCCACAATGCGTGCCATGCCAATAAATATGTGCTATTGCTGAATCATAGGGGGATGGTAGGGCACAATGGCAAGCTGATACTCCGCAAGGACAGGGTGCTGAGGTTCCGGAAGGGGCAAATCATGCTGTTGCTGGATTTCAACTTCTTGTTCTTGCTGCTCTACAGAAATAGATCCTTCTGGCTGATCAATTACTATTGAAACTTGATCCTGTTCGGGAGCAGCAGGGAGCGGGGCCTGCCCATTGTCAGCTTCATCCCCCCACATGGCATTGCCCCAACCAGGTGCTTCGTCATTCACCAGTGGAGGCGGTGGAGCAAGTGGTGCATCATTCCAACCCAGCATTGGGTATGGGGGGTAAGACAAACATCAAATTATCAGGAACTAGATTGCTAGGCAACGGGTGAGGGTTTCCATCCAAGGGCATAGGGTCTTCGTCATTTGGCATCTGGTCTGCAAAATTCACGCCAAGAACATAGCAAGCGGCGGTCCAAGATACTTGAGCACCTCCATACTCTGCATAATCACCAAAAACCACATACCTTGGAACCAAAGGCGTATCTGGGAAACTAGCTTCAACCAAAGTCCGGACAAGATAAGGATCTTCACTGTCCCAAGAAATAAACTTTCCAAAAGTGCCTACAGCCTGCGAGATGTATTTAGTGGTGCGGTAATCCAGGGGAATCCCAATGAACATTAACCAACCCTTATGAAAACCGTGTGTTCCTTTGAAATTATCTCCCTCATCATGCTTCATAAATCTGACAAAACGATCATTGCCCAAAGGAAAAGGTGCATGCTGAACCAGGGTATACCTAACTGACAGATCCCTGACTTGAAACAGACCTATCCCATGAAACCACGACTGAGCAGATCGGACCATAATACCTTTGTTCTGCAGAAACTTGATGACTTCGTCCCGCACCGGGCCGAACGGCCCCTCCGGCGCCGGCATCACCTCAACAACCATGTAGTCCTCATGCCGGCGGGGCGGACGCGTGGCGGGCGTGAAGAAGGTGCGTGGAAGCCGACGATCGCTGCCGTCGATGATGAGATGTCCAGGGGGCACAAAGCGCTGTGGATCGAGCTCATAGTTCGCCATAGAAGAGCCAGAAGCTTGTCGGGGGTTTTCTTTGGTTTGGGGTAAGGAAAGATGCAATGGAGGCGGCGGCAATGGGACTGAACAGTCTATCCCAATAACTCCGACTCTGTTCCCATGAGTAGCAGCAGATTCCAATAAACTCGTTTTTTGTTGCACCGAAATTGGCCTCCAAACCAATCCATTGGAGCGCGCGAAATCATTACAGGCCTGGCTAGAGTGACCAGGACGGGAGCAAGCCGTGCAGACTACTCGCCTTCCACAAGTCGTTGACATGCGGCCCTTTTGAGAACAAATAGTACAGGTAACCACACGGTCCACCATGTCATCGACCATGGCCTCAAACTGCCTGGCTGCCTCCTGAAAAGCTTGAAGGCCTAGAGGCAGTTGGGCTAAGCAGTGAAGGTGGGGTAGCATCCTGACGAGCCTCCAAAGCCACTGGGCCAGAATCCGGGCAAATGTTTTGAACGGGCGACAATCCCGCCTCTGCGTAACTGACGGGCGAGAACTCTGCATGTACAGGGGAAAGGTCCTTCGAAACCGGATCAATTACCGGTGAAGCAGATTCCGGCCGGCTCAGCGCCGACAAGGGAGTGACTGTACCAAAAACGATAGGTGGACGAGCCACCGTCCAACACAAGTCCATGGGTGGCGATGGATGTATGACTACACGTTCATGAGCAGGAAGATCATACCCCGCATCTGTCATGAAGTCAATGCACTCTTGCGTAGCCGGATATCTATATCCCTTGCAAGCAGAGTATCGCTTAAACGTGGCAAAAGAAAGCTTTTTACGAGCAGATGTAGGAGTCTTAATAGCTGATCTAACCGGAGGCTTATTCATGGCCAAAAGACCTAAAGATGATCGATGCTTAGTAGGACTAACTAGAATCCATTCGGCGTCACATTCCTTCCTCCAGATCCGGAGCTCTCAAATCCAATTAGGCCCCCCCCATTTCCTCACAAATGAAAATAGCACTTGAACAGATCGCATGCATAGGAACGGAGATCCGTAATAAGAAAACCAACTTGCTTGCAAGAGACATGAAAGGAGTAAACCTTATCCTTGATGTGAATAACCTGAAGATCAATTGCTGAACCTCCAATTACTGCCTCCAAAACCGCGGCCACAGAGTCTTTCGAGAGACGAAAGGCATGGCGGCTGAATGAAACCACTAAGATGAATGACCTCCTGTGCCCGGAAGGGTGGACCGTATGCCCAGTAGATCTGAAGACCTCTTCTGCAAAAACCCTACCCTTGGAGAAATCCAAGCCAAGGGTAGATCCACCAGAAGAACCCATTCTAGATGGGTACTACGTTGATCCAAACAGAACGCCGGAACAGATGATCGGAGAGAATCCACAAACTAGTGGAGAACGAGGCAGATCACCGGAGAGGGTGGGAGAGCCGTGGTGGGGGGGTGGGAGCGCCATCCCCGTCACAAAGTCACCATCCTACGAAGGTTAACAGTTACGAATATATATAACGGTGATACACATGGTGTGGTTATGAACATGTTATACTACATTTAATATATTTTATCTCTACTCTTATAAAAAATGGAGTTGCTGATGATGGTGTGCCTGCCATCCTGCATTATAGGCCGTCCGATTTATATCTGGCGGATAGCAAGGAAACTATGATGGTTGAATTTGGCAACAATCATGATTGTAGATTCTTATTGAAATAGAGAAACGAATTCAAATTTAGTTCGAATTGCAGCGGTAGTATAGACATTTGGAATGCACAAAAATGTTGGTATGAGTAGGTTACATGCATTATACAGCAAGCGAAAAAATTTAATCAGACATAACATGGATTCATACTCCCTCCTTCCATCTATATAGGGCGTAATGAGATTTTTAAGACCGCCTTTGACTATTGACAAGATTAATAGTACATGACATGCACAATGTGAAAATTATATCATTGAAAGAACCTTTCACATACGAATTTAACGGTGTAATTTGTGTAAGTTGCATGTCATATATCATTGCTCTAATATTTGGTTAAAGTTACCATCAAAAAACGCATTAGGCCCTATATAGATGGAAGGAGGGAGTAGCTTTGAATAGCATTTGTATAGTAAAACGGGGCAAGACTCTCTCTTTGTGTGGTGTGAATGGTTTTATTTTTTCGTTTTCTTTTTGGTTGAGGGAAGTGCGAATTGATTTGGTACATACAAGTACAATATTACTACACGTTAGGCTTGTCCCTCAAATTCAACCCGCGTCTTGTTATATCCTGAAAATTCAGATATCGTGCTCCCAAAATTGGCGCCTTCACAACTAAAGCCTTGCTATCCCGAAATTACAACGCGCGCGAAAACTCCCTCCAGCTGCCAAATCCCATCACAGGAAATCCCCCTTCTAACCCTGAGCTGGAAAGGGCCGCTAGTTCAAATCGGTGGGGGGTACTTTTGTAACACAGCCTACATTTTGGACAAGCGCGTCCCTAAGTCATGCTTCACCCCCTCCCATCGCCCCGTTTTCGACATTCGAAATCCCAAGACACCATAACCTCTCCGCTCCAGCCACCAAACCCCACCCTCCTCCGTCCGCCATGTCACCGTTACCCACCCGGAGCCTCTTCCCCGATGACGTCGTCCACCGCAATAGCTCGACGTACCTCATCCACCTCCCCGGATGAGGATTCGTCGTCCATCTCGCCGTCCCGCCGATTCAGCCGCCCCGTCCTCCACCTCCAAGGAGCTGCTCCGATGATCGCCTCGTCTATCATGGCTGCTCCATCCCCACAGTGCTGCCTTAACCCGCTCCACCGGAACCGCAGCATCCTCCCCGACTCCTCGGACGAAGCCGAGGCCTACTCGGCGCCACCAAAGAGGTTGTACACTCATCGCATCGCAGATTCTCCTTAACTCGGCCTCCCGATGCCGACGGCGCTCCATCGCGCACCCCCATGGAGCGGCTACCTTGAAGCCGGCACCGCGGACGACATCTCCATGGTGGCTCTCCCCCAGTGCGAGGCCCCTTCGGCGGCGGCATCCATACCAGCCAGATCTGCTGCTGCTGCTCCGGCTCTCGCTCGCTCGCGCTGCTACTGCTTCGGCTCTCACTCGATCGCTCGCTCGCCCAGTTGCTGCTGCTGCTCTCCCCCTTGCTCGTGTGGCTGCTCTGCTCCAATTAAGCCACATTTCAGTCGACCGAATCGAATTTTGGGTCAGTCGATTTCCAGGGGTTGGGGGGCTCGCCGGAGTTAAGGAAGAACCACCCGCAGCGGGGACGGGGGCTCGCCGGAGAGGTACCCCACTATCTATCTTAGGGTTCAAGGTGGGGGCAGGGGGCCTAGAGGGCTGGCCGGGGCGGCGGTGGCGAGTTGGTTCGGGGCGGCGAGGCGGCACTGGGGCCGGCGGTTCGGCCGGTGGTGGCTGGCAGCTCAGGGGGGTGCAGGTTGAAGATGAACTACAGGCCCTCCCTAAACTACATGTCAAGTGCCTCTCTGCTACCATTGCGTTCAGTTTCGACAGTGGCATTCAGATTCCACAGTAAATTTCAGTTTTGACGGTTAAGTTCAGAGTCAACAATTTTTACCTCATCTGTTGTAGTCAGGTGGTTTTTGGTGATGTTCACTTTACATCCATTTTACATCATCTATTGGAGATGCTATTAGAATCCCACTTGAGATGGACGATGTCTGTCTTGTGCTGCTTCATCCTTGACATCTTACGACTCACCGAAGCTGCTCCAACCACAGAACGATCCATCACAACAGAGCAGTGCCCTGGACACCGTCTATAGATTCCTCATATCTTCCTCCACACCTCCGACAGCCACCTCTGCCTCAACTTCTTCAGCGACCAACCCAATGATGTTGAGGTTGACATGGCTACGGCAAAGAGGTTGTACACTTATTACTATACATTCACGTCGATCGATTAGGGCTATTTTGGTTCAACGGAAAAATGTTGATCCACTGGTTGTTACCATCACTCTAAATTTCTGCATGCTCTCCTTACATAATCACACCATATTTTTCGTATGCATGTCAGATATTGTACATAGTCATGCTGAACATGTGGAGAAAAAGAGAAGAGTTTTGCACGGAAATACAATGTCATGCAGACATCGCTCCATGGTGGGTTCAATGGAAAACCCTCCCCACCCCTCTCCAGATTGTAATCCAGAGGAAGATATATATTCTGAGGCGAATTCAGACGCCGCTGACCACTCCTATTTACCCCTCAAGGTGTTTGTTGTACCTTGGCATGATGATGTTAGTCATATCATACATATGTTGCCTTGTAGTGCCTACTTTTCACATCACATATGTCATCTGCTTAGTTTAGACATGTTCTGTAATGCCACCTGTTTAGTTTCTATATCATATATGGGAATTATGCAGTCTCATGTCTTTTAGCCAGCCATAATATATGTGAAATGTGCAATGCCATCCTGTTTAACCAGGCATCATATATTTGAATGATATCTTGCCCATCCTTTTCTTCAATACATTTCCATTTGTCGACAATGTTTGTACATTAAACTACTCTTCCCGTGAATCAGCCATTTGGGTGGGAGATGGAAAAATCTGGAGTGAAAACTAGGCCTTCAAAGCAGACAGTGCTACCTGTCAAAGCAGATCTCTTGTTGGGTCCCGATAGCTCCTCAGAGATGGATTCAGAGACAGATGATCAGTCCTATTCCCCCACTGAGGTGTATGCTCTAACTTGGCACGGTCATACTCCTCATATCATGCATACGGTGTCTTGCATTGCATAGTTTAGACATCATATACACAATATTCAACGCCATGTTCTTAGTTCAGACATCATATCAAATGCCCTCTGTTTAGCATATAAATCACATATGTGAACTAAATGATGTGATCCTGATTACTTAGATAACATGTAGGTGAATTATGTCATGCGATCCTGTTTAGTTATTCATCATATCTTTGAATTATGTTATGCTATGCTATCCAGTTTAGATAGACATCATATATGTGAAATTATGTCATGCTATCCGTTTTAGTTAAACAATATACATGTCAACTATTTCATGCCCTCTTTTTTCCACACTATCTATTGCATCTGTCTCTCATACAATGTCTGTACATTCAACTATGTTTCCTGTTTATCAGCCATTTGAATTGGAGCGGGTGATGCCAGTATCTAGCGGACTAAAAACACAGTCTTCAAATAAAAGAGTGCTATCTCTTGGTGGAGATAGCACCCCGGTTGTACATGCACAAGAACCAACCCTACCACACATAATCCAAACTCTCGCAGATTGTACCCCTACTGCGATGGACAGAGAACTAGCTTCACCCAATCTAACCCCAACCCCAGCCGATAGTAACCCAGTTCCTGTTGACACATCACCATCTCCACCACAGAGCTCCCAAACAAGAGCAGTTAGTAAGGCAGCTCCAGTGCCCAAAGGGCCAGTACTATCACGGCGAACCCCAACTCCACCAGTTAGTACGCCTATTGCTGTGGAGGAAGCACAACCAGCTAGTCGTAGTTTAGTATCTATCGCATTTGATGTTGTTAAATCGTATGTGTGTATCTTCCATCTTGGAAATATTATACTGAAGATGAAGGAAAATGCTAGTTGCAGGTGTTTGTTCAGGAGTTATGTGTAAGTAATGTTATTCATGGCAATTACTTTGCTTCGTCCCATACATCCTACCTCCATGATGGTTATAATACAGCAAATTTTCCCATTTTTCTCTATAGAGAAGGACCAATTTGGAAACTCAGGATGAGGTAACCTGTGCTAATACCTCTGCAATCTTCAAGAATGCTTGATGGCAGTATCGCAATTACCTGAAGAAAACATACTTCACCGGCAAAGAAACTCATCAAATTCCCTTACGTTCTCCTGAGACACATTTACTGGACAATGACTGGGAACGCCTTGTTCTATACTAGTCCCGAACAAAGAATGTGGTAATGTCTATGAGCTCATTTTCTATTTTTAAGTATTATATTCTTGCGTCTTACTGTACTCTGTTCATGTAGAACAAGTGCCTAAACCTGAAGAACAACTGTTCTAATTTAAGATTCCATTGCTATCATACTTCAAAAAAGCGCTAGGCGTTAATTGTGCGTTTTGCCACCGCCTTCCGCTTTACTGACCAAAGTGCATGCTTATGTGTAGTTATGCACAGATTATGCGTAGTTATGCGCAATGCGTTTTGCCAACACCTAGAGCCTAGGCGCGCTTAAGCGCTTGCTTAGGCGCGCCTTTTTTAACTATGATTGATTTGCTCTTGTATCACTGTGTTTACTCATACAAACTTATTTTTAAATTGAAGGATCCAATCGAAACTCCAATGGCACAGCAGGTATGTTCACGCATGTTTCTTTAATAGGTTTGCTCTTATCAATAGCTCTGTTGATTTCAATTTCAATGGTGTATACAGTTGACTTTCATATCATGCACATTACTAGCATCACAAAGAGCCAATAGTGTTGTTGTACATGTAGACCCGTGGTACCCATCTGAAATCTTGTTGTGCCGTGTAGTTTCCCACGCTTTGTATTCTTTCACTGCTGCTTTGTCTTGAACTGATATGATTTGAACCGTGTCTCTATTTTGATTTGGCAAGACAATGCAGTGACCATAGGACATAGATATATGTTTGTTTGATGCTTTTATTATGTACTAGTACTTGGCAATAGAAGACTTGGTAGTTTAATCCTGTCCACCTTACTAATGGACTGGTTCACCGAAATGAGTTTCATATACTAGTACGTGCTAAACTTGTTATATGTCTGCTTGTTTCTTCTTTTAGAATGCTGACAGAATATTGGGGAAGAGTGCCTTATTAAGCAATGGTAAAGGAAGTAATTCAGATAAGGTTCAGGATAGTGACACATCCTTGTTGGTCTCCAACAAAGCTGATAAAACACCTAAGAAAGACTATCTTGAAGACAGCGAGACAACCCCAAAGTCCTGTCTTGGTTTAGTGTTCGAGTTACTGGCCACTACCGCTTGCACAAGCTATTCAAACTCACTGTCTGAATCAGTTCGGTTTCTTGAGTCTCAACTACAAGCTGAAAGACATCGATCAGCTGTGTTGCGACAAGAAGCGGAAGGACTGCAGAAGTCCTTGGAGCATTCAGATGCATACTTTCTGGTGCAACAGCAAGCATTGGAGAATTTTAGTGCCAAACAGGACAAAGCTAATCAGCTTGCTAAGCTTATTACCAGCATGGTGGATACCCAGGATAACGTTTCTTGAGCTCTTCTAAAGTTGTTTTAGTTATGCTCTTGTTTTGCTGCCACGTTTATTTGCACTGGTGGCCAATTTTGACGGCCAGTGTATGTAATGTGCTGCTTTGTTCCCTATATTTGCACTAGTGGCGAACTTTGATACCCAGTGGATGTAATATGTGTAATAGCGGTAATAGGCTAGCGTTAATTGCTTACTTATTTATTTCCTTATTGTCTTGTTTAGTTGTTTGTTTGTAGTCACTGCAGTTATTTTTTTTGTTCTTTCTAGTGGCCATAATAGCCTATTTTGGTAACTAGGCCAAAATAATCATGGCAACACACGGACTATTGTAACCATGGGCCTCCTGCAGGCCGTATGATCCATGGGCCTTCGTCCGGCCGTAGGATCCATCGGTCTTCTATACTGGCCTTAGGGTCCATGGGCCTTCTACGGGCCGTAGGGTCCATGGGCCTTCTACGGGCCGTAGGGTCCATGGGCCTTCTACGGGCCATATGATCCATGGGCCTTCTACGGGCCGTACTATCCATGGGCCTCATACGGGCCGTAGGATCCATGGGCCTACTACGGGGCGTATCATCATTTTGCCAATCATGGGCCGTACTATTCATGGACCATAATGGGCCATTAATAGGTCGTATTTGATAACTCTATGAAAACAGCCCAACGGGTTTTTTTTGACATGAAAACAGCCCAACGTATTAACGGTCCGGAAATGGGCCGACTATAACGACGGGCTGAATTTGGCCCACAAGCAGAAAATGACAGTAACGGGCCGCATGTAACCGAATGCTGCAAATGAGCCCAAGAATCAATGGGCCCTGAGAAGGCCGAAATATAACTTGGGCTGGAAACCGCCCAATGGAATAACGGGCCGTTAATGGGTATGAGGTGATACACTGTTCATTATGGGCCAGTTTCACTACGAGCCGTTAATGGGCCAAGAGTTACAAAGGTCCTCATATGGGCCGAAAGAAGTCATGGGCCACACATGGGCCGGAAGTTAAAACGGGCTGAATCATATTGGACGGCCCAAATGACGCTACTGGGCCTAATTCGGATAGGGCGTAACAGGCCCTGGGTTTGCGAGTTGTAAATGGGCTATATGCGAACAGGCCGTTAACAGGCTTTCCGTGGGCCGGCCCTCCACCTTTTGACCAAGTCAAACGGGCCGGCCTTTTCACAGGAATGGGCCTCTATTGGGCCGTGCCACGTGTCGCCGTATCATAGGCGGCTTCGGTCCAATGAGCGGATGACATCTGTCCCAACGGTGAGCCGACACGTGTTTCCTCCAGCCAATGATGATTTTACACGTGGAAAATCCCCATTGGTTGGGGCTGTTAACGGGTTATCGGATCCAAAACCCGACCCGATAGCTTAACGACGTTCCGTTACGGTGGATGCCACGTGTCGGTCACCCTTGATGAAAGCACTTCTGTGACGTGCGATTTATCGTCATGGAAGTGGACACTTCCGTGATGATAATTTTGGTAATGTCATGGAACACTTCTACGACAGCACAGGTATGACTATCTTGATTCTGTCATAAAATCGTCATGGATGTACATGCATGACAAAAAACACGACCTACTGTGACAAACACGTATCATAACGAAAGTGTTTTTTTTGTAGTGAAGTCTGTTGCTCACTCCATTGTTCCGGAGAATGGCGTTTTTAGTCATCTTTCCCATGAGGGATGGTTTGCAAGTACCAAGTGATTCATAATCAAGTGATTCTAGAAGTCCATCAGTATGGAGTTTCTTCATGCGCTTTACACCAATATGACCCAAATGGCAGTGCCACAAATAAGTTGCACTATGATTATCAACTCTGCATCTTCTGGCTTCAACATTATGAATATGTGTGTCACTACTATCGAGATTCAACAAAATAGACCACTCTTCAAGGGTGCATGACCATAAAAGATATTACTCGCATAAATAGAACAACCATTATTCTCAGATTTAAATGAATAACCATCTCGCATCAAACAAGATCCAGATATAATGTTCATGCTTAACGCTGACACCAAATAACAATTATTCAGGTCTAAAACTAACCCCGAAGGTAGATGTAGAGGTAGCGTGCCCACGGCGATCACATCGACTTTGGAACCATTTCCTACATGCATCATCACCTCGTCCGTAGCCAGTCTTCGCTTAATCCGTAGTCCCTGTTTCGAGTTGGAAATATTAGCAACATAACCAGTATCAAATACCTAGGTGCTACTGCGAGCTCTAGTAAGGTACAGATCAATAACATGTATATCACATATACCTTTGTTCACCTTGCCATCCTTCTTATCCGCCAAATACTTAGGGCAGTTCCGCTTCCAGTGACCAGTCCCTTTGCAGTAGAAGCACTCAGTCTCAGGCTTAGGTCCAGACTTGGGTTTCTTCTCTTGAGCAGCAACTTGTTTGCCGTTCTTCTTGAAGTTCCCTTTCTTCTTCCCTTTACCCTTTTTCTTGAAACTGGTGGTCTTGTTGACCATTAACACTTGATGCTCCTTCTTGATTTCTACCTCCGCAGCTTTTAGCATTGCGAAGAGCTCGGGAATCGTCTTATCCATCCCTTGCATATTATAGTTCATCACGAAGCTCTTGTAGCTTGGTGTTAGTGATTGAAGAACTCTGTCAATGACACTATCAACCGGAAGATTAACTCCCAGCTGAGTCAAGTGATTATGGTACCCAGACATTCTGAGTATATGTTCACTGACAGAACTATTCTCCTCCATCTTGCAGCTGTAGAACTTATTGGAGACTTCATATCTCTCAATCTGGGCATTTTCTTGAAATATTAACTTCAACACCTGGAACATCTCATATGCTCCATGACGTTCAAAACATCGTTGAAGTCCCGGTTCTAAGTCGTAAAGCATGGCACACTGAACTATTGAGTAGTCATCAGTTTTGCTCTGCCAGACGTTCATAACATTTGGCGTTGCTCCTGTAGCGGGTTTGGCACCCAGCGGTGCTTCCACGACCTAATTCTTCTATGCAGCAACGAGGATAATCCTCAAGTTACGGACCCAGTCTATGTAATTGCTACCATCATCTTTCAACTTTGCTTTCTCAAGGAACGCATTAAAATTCAACGGAACAACAGCACGGGCCATCTATCTACAATAACATAGACAAGCAAAATACTATAAGGTACTAAGTTCATGATAAATTTAAGTTCAATTAATCATATTACTTAAGAACTCCCACTTAGATAGACATCCCTCTAATCATCTAAGTGATCGCGTGATCCATATCAACTAAACCATAACCGATCATCACATGAAATGGAGTAGTTTTCAATGGTGTACATCACTATGTTGATCATATCTACTATATGATTCACGCTCGACCTTTCGGTCTAAGTGTTCCGAGGCCATATCTGCATATGGTAGGCTCATCATGTTTAACCCGAGTATGCGTGTGTAAAACTGTCTTACACCCGTTGTAGATGAACGTTGAGCTTATCACACCCGATCATCACATGGTGTCTCGGCACAATGAACTTTGGCAACAGTGCATACTCAGGGAGAACACTTTTACCTTGAAATTTAGTGAGAGATCATCTTATAATGCTACTGTCAAACAAAGTAGAATAAGATTCATAAAGGATAAACATCACATGCAATCAATATAAGTGATATGATATGGCCATCATCATCTTGTGCCTTCGATCTCCATCTCTAAAGCACCGTCATGATCACCATCGTCACCTGCGCGACACCTTGATCTCCATCGTAGCATCGTTGCCGTCTCGCCAACTATTGCTTCTACGATATAACCGAGGTGGATTATGGTGGAGGGGGCACCCCACATGACTAAGAGATCAACAGATCGATTGTTGTGTCTCCAAGGGGTGCCCCCTCCCCGTGTATAAATGAGGGAGAGGAGGAGGGGCGGCCAATGTGGAGGAGGCGCGCCCAAGGCGGGCAATCCTACTCCAAGTAGGATTCCCCCCTCTTTCCTAGTCCTAGTAGGAGAGGGGAAGGAAGGGGAGGAGAACATGAAGGAAAGGGGGGCCGGCCCCTAGTACAATTCGGTTTGGGCTAGGGGGGCTGCGCGCCCCTAGCTGGCCGCCTCTCCTATTCCTCCACTTGGGCCCATAAGGCCAAATAACCCCCCGAGAGGTTCCGGTAACCTCCCGGTTCTCCGGTATTTATCCGATAACCCCCGGAACTCATCCGGTGTCCGAATATAACCTTCCAATATATTGATATCTACGTCTCGACCATTTCGAGACTCCTCGTCATGTCTGTGATCATATTCGGGACTCCGAACTACCTTTGGTTCATCAAAACACAAAAACTCATAATACTGATCGTCACAGAACTTGAAGCGTTCGGACCCTACGGGTTCGGGAACTATGTAGACATGACCGAGACACGTCTCCGGTCAATAACCAATAGCGGAACCTGGATGCTCATATTGGTTCCTACATATTCTACGAACATCTTTACCAGTCAAACCGCATAACAACATACGTTGTTCCCTTTGTCATCGGTATGTTACTTGCCCGAGATTCGATCGTCGGTATCTCAATACCTAGTTCAATCTCATTACTGGCAAGTCTCTTTACTCATTCCGTAATGCAACATCTCGCAACTAACTCATTAGTCACATTGCTTGCAAGGCTTATAGTGATGTGCATTACCGAGAGGGCCCAAAGATACCTCTTCGACAATCAGAGTGACAAATCCTATTCTGGATCTATGCCAACTCCACGAACACCATCGGAGACACATGTAGAGCACCTTTATAATCACCCAGTTACGTTGTGACATTTTGTAGCACACAAAGTGTTCCTCCGGTATTCAGGAGTTGCATAATCTCATAGTCATAGGAACATGTATAAGTCATGAAGAAAGCAATAGCAGTAAACTTTAAACGATCAAGTGCTAAGCTAACGAAATGGGTCAAGTCAATCACATCATTATCCTAATGATGTGATCCCGTTAATCAAATGACAACTCATGTATATGGTTAGGAAACATAACCATCATTGATTCAACGAGCTAGTCAAGTAGAGGCATACTAGTGACAATCTGTTTGTCTATGTATTCACACATGTATTAAGTTTCTGGTTAATACAATTCTATCATGAATAATAAACATTTATCATTAAATAAGGAAATAAATAATAACTTTATTATTGCCTCTAGGGCATATTTCCTTCAAGAAGATGGTGGAGAGAACAGAAAGAGGTGAGCTATCGTTCGCTTGGCTGTTCGCCTTCATCCGCTTATTTTCCTTCTTGCGTCAGCATGTAGTACCAAGGACACATGGGGGCATGCAAAGAAATAAAAATAAAGAGCATGAAATAATAGAGCTTGGTTCAAAAATTAGCTAGCAAAATAGTTGAAGGGCAATGGAAAGGCATGAACGACCAAATCTAAAAATACACTAAGAAAAGTTACCAATAATAAATAGTACTCGGCAACATGAGGAACTGAAATCAATTCTTCTCCCCAAAATTTAGGTAATAAGAATAGCACAATAGGTACCAAGATTTGAAAGTAAATCACATCAAGTCTCTAAGTAGAGATAATTTGGTGGAGGAGGCGCAACAAATAATTAAGGGAAATAGTCTCGCAGAACGACATAAGAAAGAGCGACACCTTCTAGTTGCTTGCGAGGCTGTGACGGTGTTTCAGCAATCGATCCGCACTGGAGTTCGCTGATCCTCGGCAATGTGGATGTGCTACAACTATCAAATTCACCATGGACGGATTGATCTGCGTTGACGGTGAATCAACATACCTTACCCGATCCCACATGTGGCTCCCTGCTGAAGTTACCAGATCAACTCAGCATACCTTAACCAGTATTAAATCATATGAGTCATATCAAATTAGCTGGTGGGTTAAGCAAAAGTGCAAATCCAAAGGCAGAAGGATCAGTAGCAAAGGCGTGGGCATCTTCACCCACATGTTCCTCTCCTAGTCCAAAAGGAAGACAACACGGGATTGTTGTACACCTAATCGGGCTGGATACAACAGGAACCAACCTCCATCAATTCCCAACCAACGTTGGAGTTAGCTTTACCAGAACACAAAGAGTGGAACACGACCGCCGCCATCTGAACGAAGCTACAGGGTGCCACACTGATTCCGACTGGGAATGGAACTCCTGTCAAAAAGAGAGGGAAAGCAACATCACCGCCGCCATATCGACGACTCTCAAGGGCACCACATTTCTTCACACCGGGAACTGAAAGACAGTCAGAGAGATCCCCAGATGCATTGAAGATGGGAGGTCATGCCAAAGGACCAGACCACACGGCAAGATCGCCTCTTTCTTTTCTAGTCGCCGCACTATATCATTGCCAAAGGGAAAGATTGGTCCTTTATATGGAGAGAGAGAGAGAGAGGCGGTTGGGATTTTTTACCAAGACGATCGGGCTTCTTTGTGAGTCGAGACCATTGGGCTTCTATCCATCATTTAATTATAGAAATAGAGCAACGATGCCAAAGGTGCAAATGTTAACCGAAACTCATAGGCGGGGAACTCGATCGACGTCCACACCTTCATCGGTGAAGGAAGGAAAACTAAAGCGGTAGGGGAACTGGATGGACTTTCTCACCTCTCTCGATCAAATCCATAAAGAAGTAAAACTGAAGAAGATGAAGAAAGGTGTCGTCGATTGACTACTGCAAATGGAATGACTGGTGGATAATTGACGACATGGATTGATGCTGATTTCACATGATACCTGAGTTGGCATGTGTGTATGACGTAAATCCATTGCTTAGTGGGACAATGAGGTGGACATATTGCATGTTTAGATAATTGGGTCCAACTTCTTAAGAATGTAAGATTAAGGGTTTATCCCATGGACGCGACCTCTCTAAGGGTTCTCCATAATTCCCCTATCAATTGCAAAGGTTAGGAGTGAAGGCTTTTACTATTACCTCGAATTACCTTCACATCCTACCCTTTTACAATGATAGTGATATACTTCATGGCCATCAGCCAATAATGCTGAGCGGGGCCCCTTCACAACATGCATAAAGTTATTAAACTAAATATTCAACAGAGGATCCCATATCCAAAATAATGATTCAAATCCAATACATACCAAGGTTCATCCATATCCCCGAGAACTAGGGGTCTACCCACACATGGAGACAACAAACATCATGATGGGGATGATGACAAACGTGGATGAA
The DNA here is from genome assembly GCA_034509565.1 of Triticum monococcum. Classification (NCBI taxonomy): domain Eukaryota; kingdom Viridiplantae; phylum Streptophyta; class Magnoliopsida; order Poales; family Poaceae; genus Triticum; species Triticum monococcum. The sequence continues at coordinate 164,326,369 of CM067841.1, read as the reverse complement.
TGATACAGTAACACACAAGATGATCCAGTAGGGTTCCTAATCTTACAATGATAAGGATGTGGATGATGATGATAATGACAGGGTGATGATGATGTTGACGATGACATTGGTGATGATGTTGTAGTTGCCTTGTGCTTGGTCATGAAGATGCCCCCTTCTCCTTGCTAATCCCTCCTCCGAATGGACTCCAGAGGCTAGGGTTCTGTCTTCTGTGTGATTTTATGGTCTCTCTGGGCGTCTGATCCCCGACCCAATTTCACAGGGTGGAGTTAGTCCATCAGGTGGCGGCACTGGCACCACATACGACTGCCCATACTAGCGGGCACAATCATATGGAACACCGTCTTTAGGTCTAGAAGCGTTGTAATGAGTTCTCCCTTGGCATCCTTGCTTGATTCTTTTATGGTAGGTGATTATCACATTAAATACGCGATTCACTACTATTTCCTGGGATTTCTTCTGTAAAGTTCTAAATGGTCCAAAAAGCGTTACCTGAGGGATATCAATAAAAAAGTGGTGCGCGGATGCAGTAAAATTCCACAAAACCAACCATGTAGGCACAAAATAACTATCAAAATTATCGCGTAAATTGGCTCATCAGTCCATAGATTTGTTCATCCATGTTTGCAATTTCGTGAAGCAACATGATTGATCCTTCCTACAGAGAAGGAATTACGCCGGTTTGGTTGGACATAGCATCGAGCAGAAGGAAACTGCCGCTTGGTTCCATCGATTGCATGCATTAGAAGTGGAAATTTGGTCCTAAAGCATGGCATGGATAGTTCAAGGGACTCTCGAAGGATGCCACCATCATTCTTGAGGCCGTTGCTGATCAAGAAACATGGATTTGGCATTCATATTCTAGGGTGCCTGGATCTTGCAACATATCAATATGCTCGACCGGTCACCTCTTTTTCCTAAGTTAGCCCATGGAGAAGCTCCACCGGTGACCTTTGAAGCAAATGGCGGCACATGCTACTATGGGTACTACCTTGCATATGTGATCTACCCAAGGTTGAGTACTTTCGTCAAGCCAATCCAAACCCCCAAGGTAAGAAATAACTCTAATTCACAATGCTCAAGCGATGGCTAGGGAAGATGTTGAGAGGGAATTTGGGATTTTGCAATCCCAATTTGCTATTGTGCGACGACTGTCTAGATTCTAGGATCAAAAAAACCTTTGGTACATCATGACTGCTTGTGTGATCATGCATAACATGATCATTGAGAATGAGCATGGAAAAAATTTGGATTGCACCTTCTATGATCTCATGGGCGTACGTGTTATGCCATTGAGAAAAGAGGAGCGAGTCAGACGTTTCATGAAGGTGTACAATGAAATTCGAGATTCCGATACATGATGTCTACTACAAAACCTTCTTCTTATATTCGTTGTTGGAACAGTAGCAAATTTCATTGTACACCTTCATGTATCCAAGTGAGCGAAAACAGTATTGCAATGCGTGGAAACAAGGCCTAGGGTTCATACTTTCACTAGTTGTAACGCCCCAAGACCGATGTGCTAGGTGTCGTCCAGTTATTCACTGTTGTTGCCTTGTCATAGCTTGCGTGTCATGCATCTCATATCATGTCATCAGGTGCATTTATTTTGCATACAATGTTCGTCTCATGCATCCGAGCATTTTCCCCGTTGTCAGTTTTGCAATCCGGCGCTCCTATGTCCTCCGATGGTCCTTTCTACCTCTTTTCGTGTGCGGGTGTTAAACGTTTTCGGATTGGACCGAGACTTGTCATGCGGCCTTGGTTTACTACCGGTAGACCGTCTGTCAAGTTTCGTGCCATTTGGACTTCGTTTGATACTTCAACGGTTAACCGAGGGACCGAGAAGGCCTCGTATGTGTTGCAGCCCAACACCCCTCCAAAGTGGCCCAAAACCCACCCAAACCTCCTCCATCATCTCGGTCGTTCGATCACGATCGCGTGGCCAAAACCCACACCTCATTTGGACTCTTGTAGCTCGCTCTACCTATAAATATATCTTTCCCGTCCATTTTCGCGGACGAAACCCTAGTCTTCCTCTACCTAGCACCACTGGATGCATCTCCGCCACCGGCCGGACATGTCCACCGCCCTCAGCCACCTCACTCCAACCAATCGGAGCGTGCCATGTCAGCCGGCCGCCGCCCTCGCCCAACCGGGCGCCGCAATGCGTCCCCGCGCCCACTTCCCCGCCGCGCAGGCCCGCCATGCCCAGATCCAGCCCGTGTCGGGCCGAACCGGGCCTGCTCAGCCGCCGCGTGAGCCCGCAACCACCGCCGCCTGGCTCCCGTGCCTGCGCCGCCTCCCGCTCGCGGACAGCCCCATCGCCGCCCTAGGCGCCATCGCCGGCACCGCCATCCGCACCAACTCCGGTCGCCGCACCGCCGCCACGCTCTACACCGGCGACCGTCGACCCCGCCGACCGTCGACCGCACCGGCCACTGCCAGCGCCGTCTTCTTCGGCGCCGGTGGGCACCTCCTCGCCGCACCAAGCCCCTTCTCCGGCCGGCCCTTCCACCCTACCCCGGCGACTTCCCCTTCTCCGGCGAGAAGCATCTCCGGCGAGCACCCGCTGCTACAGTACCGCCGGATCCCGATCCAGATCTGTTTTGCCCTAGGTTGACTTTTATCCCCGAAACCCTAACTTTATGCATATTTCATCGCATCATAACTTCCTCACCGTGACTCCGATTCATGCGTGTAGCATATCAAAATGTTCGTCTCGACGAGTACATCATTTCATCTCATTGCATCATTTTCATTTCAGCTTATCTTGATGCCCGAAATGTTGTTGGAAGAGGGCTATGTGAGTATTTTGTCGGATCTGTTTCAGCAAATGGCATTTTGTCATTTTTGCCATGATTATTGTGTGCATGATATGATGTTGAGCTCTACATGTGTTTTGTAATATGCCATGCCATCTTTACAAAGGTGTTTGCCATGTATTTTTGTGATGTTTGTGGTGACTAGCATAAGCTTGCAAAGTAGCGTAATCGGTAATGCTGATTTCAGGGACTTAGAATTTCACATAGTCCTTGTTATGTTTTTGTCGTTATAACATATGTTCATGTTGTTTCCTAGTGATCCATGCCTCTTTTGAGGATGATCAGTAAGGATGTTTTGTTAACATTGTTGTGCTCTATCCAGCCATGTCTTTGTTTGCATTTATGGAGCACCCTAGCTTGATTCAATCGAGCTCTACTTTTGCTATATCGTGAATCCTGGCAGATTGTTGACTTGTTAGCGATTTTGCAGAGGATGTTGCTATTGATCCGTGCATGCTATATTGTTGTTCTTGCCATTTCTAGCTTCGATGCGATGTATTCTTGATGGGTGTATGCTTAGTTTGTCATGCCATGCTTTGTAGTGAGTGCATCGAGCTAGTAAACATGCCTACTCGTTAACTGTTTTGCATTCTCCAGTTTTTCACGGAGTCTGAGATCTGTTTATGTTTTTGCCATGTTCACATGCTTGAAATTGTATTTTCTGATCCCTTTTGGCTCAAGGTCACTAAGGGACTTTTGTTAAGTGCTTTGAGTAGCTTCATGACATGCCTTGCTTTGCCATGTTAAGTTCCTGTAGCATGTAGTTTTCATGCTCTAAAGTGTGCCACCTGATGTTAAATTCCAGACTTGTGTTAATTTAACCAAGTCTGAAACCTGTTATCATTTGCATTTTTGCCATGCTTGTTTGAACCTGTTAATGGATGAATTAGCCGTAGCTTGGTGTTCATCTTTTGTTAAGCATCTTTATTGGATCCCTGCCATGTATTTTTTTGCCATGTTTGAGTGATGTAGCATATTTAACTTGTTGCATTTAGAAGGCTACTTGCTGTTTATCGCAGACCGGTGCCATATTTGTTTTGCTCGCCATTCCCAAACCGTGCATCCGATTCCGGTGATCTTTATATCGATTTCAACCAAAATCACCCCACCTTTCCAGTGCCACTCTTGGATTTCCAAGTTGAGGCCAGGTTCAATCATTCCTTTGCAAATCATGCATATGCATCACATACCGCATCCTGCATATCATATCATGTTCATGTGTTGGTTGTTTACTATGTTGTGTGCTTCTTTCCGGTGTTTGCTTCTCCGGGTTGGTTCCGATAACGTCGCGTTTGTGAGGACCCGTTCGTCTACGTCCGTTTGTCTTCTTCATGGACTCGTTCTTCTTCCTTGCGAGATTTCAGGAAAGATGACCATACCCTCGAAATCACTTCTATCTTTGCTTGCTAGTTGCTCGCTCTTTTGCTATGCCTATGTTGCGATACCTACCACTTTCTTATCATGCCTCCTATATTGTTGAACCAAGCCTCTAACCGACCTTGTCCTAGCAAACCGTTGATTGGCTATGTTACCACCTTGCCCAGCACCTCTTATAGCGTTGTTAGTTGCAGGTGAAGATTGAAGTTTTTTCCTTGTTGGAACATGGAGACGTTGTTCCTTGTGGGAACATGTTTACTTGTTGGGATATCACAATATCTCTTATCTAATTAATGCATCTATATACTTGGTAAAGGGTGGAAGGCTCGGCCTTATGCCTGGTGTTTTGTTCCACTCTTGCCGCCCTAGTTTCCGTCATATCGGTGTTATGTTCCCGGATTTTGCGTTCCTTACGCGGTTGGGTTATAATGGGAACCCCTTGACCATTCGCTTTGACTAAAACTCCTCCAGCAATGACCAACATTGGTTTTACCATTCACCACCTAGTCTTTTCTTTCCCTTGGGTTCTGCAGACTCAAGGGTCATCATTATTTAACCCCCCCGGGCCAGTGCTCCTCTGAGTGTTGGTCCAAACTAGAGCCCCTTGCAGTGCCACCTCGGGGAAACTCGAGGGCTGGTTTTAGTTGTACGGATTGCTCATCTGAGTGTGCCCTGAGAACAAGATATGTGCAGCTCCTATCGGGATTTGTCGGCACATTCGGGCGGTGTTGCTGGACTTGTTTTACCATTGTCGAGGATGTCTTGTAACCGGGATTCCGAGCCTGATTGGGTCTTCCCGCTAGAAGGAATATCCTTCGTTGACCGTGTGAGCTTGTGATGGGCTAAGTTGGGACACCCCTGCAGGGATTTGAACTTTCGAAAGCCGTGTCCGCGGTTATGAGCAGATGGGAATTTGTTAATGTCCAGTGGTAGAAAACCTGAAGTTGACCTTAATTAAAATACATCAACCGCGTGTGTTGCCGTGATGGTCTCTTCTCGGCGGGCTCCGAGAAGTGAACACGGTGTTGGAGTTATGCTTGACGTAGGTTGTTCTAGGATCACTTCTTGATCATAGATTCTCGACCGTGCTTCTGCCGTCTCTTCTCGCTCTCATTTGCGAATAGGTTAGCCACCAAATATGCTAGTCGCTTGCTGCAGCTCCGCCTCATACCTTTTACCTTACCTATAAGCTTAAATAGTCTTAATCACGAGGGTGCGAGATTGCTGAGTCCACGTGACTCACAGATAGTTCCAAAACCAGTTTGCAGGTGCCGATGATACCGTGGAGATGACGCAACCAAGCTCAAGGAGGAGCTCGATGAGGATCTTGTCCTTTGTCTTGTTTCGCTCTAGTTGATCAGTAGTGGAGCCCAGTCGGGGCGATCGGGGATCTGTGTAGCATTTGGGGTAGTCTTCTTTTATTTTGGCTCTGTAGTCAGGCCCTGGTTGTATCTGGACGATGTAATGCTTTATTCATGTATTTGTGTGAACTGGCGATTGTAAGCCAACTATGTATCTCTTTCCCTTATGTTTTACATGGGTTGTGTGAAGATTACCTCACTAGCGACAATGCTTTCAATGCGGTTATGCCTCTAAGTTGAGCTTCGACACGTGGGAGATATAGCCGCATCGAGGGCGTTACAAGTTGGTAATCAGAGCCTTCCCCGACCTTAGGAGACCCCTGCTTGATCGAATCACTAGCGATATTGAGTCTAGAAATGTTTTGAGTCATTTAGGATTTTATATATGAGAGAGTTAGGAATTCTTTTTACTCCTCAGTCCCTTCGTCGCTCTGGTGAGGCATCCTGACGTAGAGTTTTGACTCTTCTCTTCTCAAATTTCAATAAAAAAAATTAGGATCACGCGGGTAGCTTGGAATCGTTCCGATGGTTTTGTGACGAGAACATTATTCTTGGTGCCTCCTGTCATTTAGGGGTTGTGGCAGTGTCCCGGGGACTTGAGCTCCGAGGTGTTGTCGTCACAATTTTATCATTGCAGTTCTCGAATACCTGAGTTTAGCTTCCCCGACATCGAAAATCTCTTTTATGCAGTTGTTGGTGAGATAACCTCGACGCCACCCAGTACTAGGGCGGGAGTTCGGGAGTATTTCCATAACTCGTATAACGGATGCTTTTCGAAGGTTGAGGTAGACGATTTCCGAAGGTTTCTTGGTTATGTATTGAAGGATGGATATAGCTGGATGTGGGATTTGCTAGTTTTGGGTGAGATATTATGCTTCCCCTGTATCCCCAACACCTGATTGCATAACTGGGAAAATTTCGGGAGTTTATAAGTGGGAATTAAAGTAGCTCTTAGGATATCTTTCCGACAGATGTATGATTTGAAATTGGGGTTCGACGTCTAGTGGTCCGCCTATTCATGGTTGGTTTTACAGTGGTCTCGTTGTGTCTAAAACAGTCCTTGGCTATGCCGACTCGGGGACGCTTCATATGTCATGTGCACTGCCTTATACATGATGGTACTGTACGATCGAGCCCGTGTAGGCCACACCACGAAAACTTCAGACAAAATCTCTATCATATGTTTGTTCCGGCTTATTCTGCAAGCCAATCCTTTGTTTTTGTTTTGAGTTCTGGTATTCGAGTTGCTTCGAAGTCAGATGCTGATTCCATACCTTCTCTAAACGGTGTTCTCATATTTCTATGTGAATACTAATCCTTCCCGATCATCGAGTTTGTCATTTCAATTTATTCTCAACCGGTGAGCTTCCCTTAAAGTGGATCCGATCACTTCAACATTTGCAAGATCCAATCTCAGTTCTTCTCAACGGTGTTCATTTCATTCGTCCCAAGCTGCCTTAGTTTTCCCACCCTCCCACCCTTGTTTCTTCAAGGACTCAGATTTCTTAATCAAGTATCCTTTTATTCATGTGAAGTCTCACCATTCTTTTCCTTCATGTTCTTACCCGGTGGCTCTCATGAAGATGCTCTACTAGTTCAATATTCTCCATTCTTTTCTTCTCCGGTGGATTCAATTCAAGCTTTGTCGGTCATATCTGTCCTTGCTTCAAATGTTTTCTCATGCCAGTGCACCTCATAATCATCCACTTCTTGCTATTTAATTGTTCCGGAATGCTGAAGATATCTCAAAAGATTTGTGTCTCCATTATCAATCCGTCCAAGATATCTCGAGGTGTTATCTCATTCAATCCATTTAATTCAACCGGTGCTATCTCCTTTGCAAGTAATCGTTCTACGGTGTTTCTTTTCAGTGGGCCCTAACCCACAGGTCTTTTCCCAGGATCTTACCTGACTCTTCTTATTTTCCCGGAGCTATCCTCAAATTCTTTCAAAGTTTGACGTAACAATGAATTGTCATTAGTCAAATGTTTTTCTCCAACATCTTTCAAATTCTTTTCATTGTTGACTCAACCTCTTCACTTTTGATTCTTTCAGAGCGTCTAAATAATTCATGGTGGTGTTTCTCGTTGTCATTCTCAGATTGGAAGACCGAAGAAGAGTTTCTCTTTAATCTTGCTCCATACTCTTCAAAGATTCATGGTTCTAACTTGTTGCCTTCCTCCCATAATTTTTTTTTCGATTGTGAGAATTCTTTTCACCCATCCGGAGTAATTCATGAGCCTTTTCAGTTTGATTCTCCAGAGGCCAGCATTTCAAAAGATTTATTCATCCTCAGCTTTCAGCTCTCGTTCTCTAAATCTTACCGGTGCATCATTCAAATATCCTCTAATCAGCTCATGGTCTCTTCGTTCTCTTGTATCAAATTCCCAAGCATCTTCGTTCATTTGCTAATTCTTACCGGTGATTCATCCCTTTACTTCGTTCATTTTCAATTCTTGCGGTGGCTATTCAGGATTTTTCTTCCTTGCTATCATATCTATTTATTCGTTGTCAATCCTAATGGTGGTTCGTGCAAGAGTTTTCGTGAGTCGTTATCGAATATATTCATTCGTTCTTCTCAATCCTACCGGTGACTTGTTGAAGACTTTCTCAAGCTATGCTATATCTATCTTAATCCTTCCTACGAGAATAAGTAGTATGCCAAACCCGTTGTTTGTCATCAATTTAATTTTTGAAGGATAAGCATAATGTAATTCTTATTCTTGATTCACACAAGTGATTAATTCCTTATTCCGGAGGTTCATCATATCACATTCTTGGTTCGAGATGCTTTATCTTTTCTTTCCCGGAGTTCCAAGCTCTAATTATCACGGAGATCCATCTAAATCATTGCAAGGATTCACCTTGTGTTTTCAATTTCTCTTTCTTTTCATTCCTTTGTTTACCGGAGTTCTTCATGGAGAATCTACATGATGTTTCATCAAGGATTTAATTTCCTTCTCGAAGTATTCATCAACATTCTTTTCTAAGGAACTCAAGTATTCTTCTTCGTGTAATCCGGAGTGCAATTCTTTCGACCATATTATTGGAGGTGATATTATGTCATTCTTGATAACGTGAGCTCATGTTTCATGATTCACATGTTGTTAAGAATGAGGTATTTTAAATCCATCAACCTTTTCGTTGGAGTTATCTTGTGTCATGTTTCACCTAAAGCCTTTCCTAAGGACTGTTGCTATTTATGGTGATCATAAGTGACCCAAGTTCTTCTTGTATCCTCCCGGTGATATAGCTTTCTCGTCTCCTTGTTCTTATCAATTCAATTCTTCTTCCCGTGAGTGCAGGTTGTCACCTCATAATTTGAGATGTATTCCATAAGACCATATTAAGCTTACTCATTTTCGTTGTTGGTTTACCAACAACTCCGTTCTAGCTTTTGTTGTAAGCGTGCTCCCTCGAGATCTTGTTTCCCTTCGTTCATCCCATTCCATTCTATTCTTTTGTTCCGGAGGCATTGTGATGTTGCTCTCTTCAACCCTTCTTCTTGTTCTTGTCAGGACCTTGTTCTTTTCTTGCTTATCCATTTAACCAGAGTGTTGTGCTCTGTTGCTCAAGTTCCCTTTGCTTTATCAAGTCTTCCATCACTTTTCAACCGGAGTGCTGTCCAAATTTGTTTGTCCTTGTTCCTCTTTCTAACAGAGTGTTTTCAACTTCGTTCATCTCCGTTGTATTCTTTTCTCAAAATGGCTTAACCTTTTCAAGGTTCTTTGGTTTCACTCGTTTGTCAAAGGAGCAACTTAGTTTTACCTCTTCTCTTTCTCTTCCGTTTTCCCTCCGGTGCAACTCTAGATCTCGGGACGAGATCCTCTCGTAGTGGTGGAGTGTTGTAACGCCCCGAGACCAGTGTACCAGGTGTCGTCCAGTTATTCGCTGGTGTTGCCGTGTCATTGCTTGCGTGTCATGCATCTCATATGATGTCATCAGGTGCATTTCTTTTGCATACAATGTTCGTCTCATGCATCCGAGCATTTTCTGCGTTGTCAGTTTTGCAATCCGGTGCTCCTATGTCCTCCGGTGGTCCTTTCTACCTCTTTTCGTGTGCGGGTGATAAACGTTTTTGGATTGGACCGAGACTTGTCATGCGGCCTTGGTTTACTACTGGTAGACCGTCTGTCAAGTTTCGTGCCATTTGGACTTCGTCTGATACTTCAACGGTTAACCGAGGGACCGAGAAGGCCTCGTGTGTGTTGCAGCCCAACACCCCTCCAAAGTGGCCCAATACCCACCCAAACCTCCTCCGTCATCTCGGTCGTTCGATCACGATCGCGTGGCCGAAAACCACACCTCATTTGGACTCTCGTAGCTCCCTCTACCTATAAATATGTCCTCCCTGTCCATTTTCGCGGACGAAACCCTAGTGTTCCTCTACCTCGTGCCACCGGACGCATCTCCGCCACCGGCCGGACATGTCTGCCGCCCTCAGCCACCTCACTCCAACCAATCGGAGCGTGCCACGTCAGCCGGCCGCCGCCCTCGCCCAACCGGGCGTCGCAACGCGTCCCCGTGCCCACTTCCCCACTGCGCAGGCCCGCCATGCCCAGATCCGGCCCGTGCCGGGCCGAACCGGGCCTGCTCCGCCGCCGCATGAGCCCGCAACCACCGTCGCCTGGCTCCCGTGCCTGCGCCGCCTCCCGCTCGCAGACAGCCCCGACGCCGCCCCAGGCGCCATCGCCGGCGCCGCCATCCGCACCGACTCCGGTCGACGCGCCGCCGCCATGCTCTATGCCGGCGACTGTCGACCCCGCCGACGTTCACTGCACCGACCGCTGCCGGCACCGTCTTCTCCGGAACCAGTGGGCATCTCCTCGCCGCACCAAACCCCTTCTCCGGCCGGCCCTTCCACCCTACTCCGGCGACTTCCCCTTCTCCGGCGAGCAGCATCTCCGGCGAGCACCCACTGCTACAGTACCGCCGGATCCCGATCCAGATCTGTTTTGCCCTAGGTTGACTTTTATCCCCGAAACCCTAAGTTTATGCATATTTCATCGCATCATAACTTCCTCACCGTGGCTCTGATTCATGCGTGTAGCATATCAAAATGTTCGTCTCGACGAGTACATCATTTCATCTCATTGCATCATTTTCATTTGATCTCATCTTGATGATCCAAATGTTGTTGGAAGAGGACTATGTGAGTGTTTTGTCGGATCTGTTTCAGCAAATGGCATTTTGTCATTTTTTTCCCATGATTATTGTGTGCATGATATGATGTTGAGCTCTACATGTGTTTTGTATATGCCATGCCATCTTTACAGAGGTGCTTGCCATGTATTTTTGTGATGTTTGTGGTGACTAGCACAAGCTTGCAAAGTAGCGTAATCGGTAATGCTGATTTCAGGGACTTAGAATTTCACAAAGGTCTTGTTCTGTTTTTGTCGTTATGCCATATGTTCATGTTGTTTCCTAGTGATCCGTGCCTCTTTTGAGGACGATCAATAAGGATGTTTTGTTAACATTGTGATGCTCTATCCATCCATGTCTTTGTTTGCATTTATATAGCACCCTAGCTTGATTCAATCAAGCTCTACTTTTGCTATATCGTGAATCCTGGCAGATTGTTGACTTGTTAGCGATTTTGCTGAGGATGTTGCTATTGATCCGTGCATGCTATGTTGTTGTTCTTGCCATTTCTAGCTTCTACCTCATACCTTTTACCTTACCTATAAGCTTAAATAGTCTTAATCGCGAGGGTGCGAGATTGCTGAGTCCACGTGACTCACAGATACTTCCAAAACCAGTTTGCAGGTGCCGATGATACCATACAGATGACGCAACCAAGCTCAAGGAGGAGCTCGATGAGGATCTTGCCCTTTGTCTTGTTTCGATCTAGTTGATCAGTAGTGGAGCCCAGTCGGGACGATCGGGGATCTGTGTAGCATTTGGGGTAGTCTTCTTTTATTTTGGCTCCGTAGTCGGGCCTTGATTGTATCTGGATGATGTAATGCTTTATTCATGTATTTGTGTGAAGTGGCGATTGTAAGCCAACTATGTATCTCTTTCCCTTATGTATTACATGGGTTGTGTGAAGATTACCTCACTTGCGACATTACTTTCAATGCGGTTATGCCTCTAAGTCGTGTTTCGACACGTGGGAGATATAGCCGCATGGAGGGCGTTACAAGTTGGTAATCAGAGCCTTCCCCGACCTTAGGAGCCCCCTGCTTGATCGAATCGCTGGCGATATTGAGTCTAGAAATGTTTTGAGTCATTTAGGATTTTATATATCAAAGAGTTAGGAATTCTTTTTACTCCTCAGTCCCTTCGTCGCTCTGGTGAGGCATCCTGACATAGAGTTTTGACTCTTCTCTTCTCAAATTTCGCTAAAAAAATTTTAGGATCACGCGGGTATCTTGGAATCGTTCCGATGGTTTTGTGACGAGAACATTGTTCTTGGTGCCTCCTGTCATTTAGGGGTTGTGGCAGTGTCCCGGGGAGTTGAGCTCCGAGGTGTTGTCGTCACAATTTTATCACTGCGGTTCTAGAATACCTGAGTTTAGTTTCGCCGACATCGAAAATCTCTTTTATGCAGTTGTTGGTGAGATAACCTCAACGCCACCCAGTACTAGGGCGGGAGTTCGGGAGTATTGCCATAACTCGTATAACGGATGCTTTTCGAAGGTTGAGGTAGACGATTTCCGAAGGTTTCTTGGTTATGTGTTGAAGGATGGATACAGCTGGATGTGGGATTTGCTAGTTTTGGGTGAGATATTATGCTTCCCCTATATCCCCAACACCTGATTGCATAACTGGGAAAATTTCGAGAGTTTATAAGTGGGAATTCAAGTAGCTCTTAGGATATCTTTTCGACAGATGTATGATTTGAAATTGGGGTTCGACGTCTAGTGGTCCGCCTATTCACGGTTGGTTTTACAGTGGTCTTGTTGTGTCTAAAAGAGTCCTTGGCTATGCCGACTCGGGGACGCTTCGTATGTCATGTGCACTGCCTTGTACATGATGGTACTGTACGATCGAGCCCGTGTAGGCCACACCACGAAAACTTCGGACGAAATCTCTATCATATGTTTGTTTCGGCTTATTCTGCAAGCCAATCTTTTGTTTTGTTTTGAGTTGTGGTAGTCGAGTTGCTTCGAAGTCAGATGCTGATTCCATACCTTCTCTAAACGGTGTTCTCGTATTTCTATGTGAATACTAATCCTTCTCGATCATCAAGTTTTTCATTTCAATTTCTTCTCGACCGGTGAGCTTCCCTTCAAGTGGATCCGATCACTTCAACATTTGCAAGATCCAATCTCAGTTCTTCTCAACGGTGTTCATTTCATTCGTCCCAAGCTGCCTTTGTTTTCCCACCCTCCCACCCTTGTTTCTTCAAGGACTCAGATTTCTTAATCAAGTATCCTATTATTCATGTGAAGTCTCGCCATTCTTTTCCTTCATGTCCTTACCCGGTGGCTCTCATGAAGAGGCTCTACTAGTTCAATATTCTCCATTCTTTTCTTCTCCGGTGGATTCAATTCAAGCTTTGTCGGTCATATCTGTCCTCGCTTCAAATGTTTTCTCATGCCAGTGCACCTCATAATCATCCACTTCTTGCTATTTATTCTTTCGGAGTGCTAAAGATATCTCAAAAGATTTGTGTCGCCATTATCAATCCGTCCAAGATATCTCGAGGTGTTATCTCATTCAAGCCGTTTAATTCAACCGGTGCTATCTCCTTTGCAAGTAATCGTTCTATGGTGTTTCTTTTCAGTGGGCCCTAACCCACAGGTCTTTTCCCAGGATATTACCTGACTCTTCTTATTTTCCCGGAGCTATCCTCAAATTCTTTCAAAGTTTGACGTAAGAATGAATTGTCATCAGTCAAATGTTTTTCTCCAACATCTTTCAAATTCTTTTCATCATTGGCTCAACCTCTTCGCTTTTGATTCTTCCGAAGCGTCTAAATAATTCATGGTGGTGTTTCTCGTTGTCATTCTCAGATTGGAAGACCGAAGAAGAGTTTCTCTTTAATCTTGCTCCATACTCTTCACAGATTCGTGGTTCTAGCTTGTTGCCTTCCTCCCATAATTTTTTTTCGATTGTGAGAATTCTTTTCTCCCATCCGGAGTAATTCATGAGCCTTTTCAGTTTGATTCTCCAGAGGCCAGCATTTCAAAAGATTTATTCATCCTGAGCTTTCAGCTCCCGTTCTCTAAATCTTATCGGTGCATCGTTCAAATATCCTCTAATCAGCTCATGGTCTCTTCGTTCTCTTGTATCAAATTCCCTCAAGCATCTTCGCTCATTTGCTAATTCTTACCGGTGATTCATCCTTTACTTCGTTCATTTCCAATTCTTACGGTGGCTATTCAGGATTTTTCTTCCGTGCTATCATACCTATATATTCGTTGTCAATCCTAATGGTGGTTCATGCAAGAGTTTTCGTCAGTCGTTATCGAATATATTCATTCGTTCTTCTCAATCCTACCGGTGACTTGTTGAAGACTTTCTCAAGCTATGCTATATCTATCTTAATCCTTCCTACGAGAATAAGTAGTATGCCAAACCTGTTGTTTGTCATCAATTTAATTTGTGAAGGATAAGCATAATGTAATTCTTATTCTTGATTCACACAGGTGATTAATTCCTTATTCCGGAGGTTCATCATATCACATTCTTGGTTTGAGATGCTTTATCTTTTCTTTCCCGGAGTTCCAAGCTCTAATTATCATGGAGATCCATCTAAATCATTGCAAGGATTCACCTTGTGTTTTCAATTTCTCTTTCTTTTCATTCCTTTGTTTACCGGAGTTCTTCATGGGGACTCTACATGATGTTTCATCAAGGATTTAATTTCCTTCTCGAAGTGTTCATCAACATTCTTTTCTAAGGAACTCAAGTATTCTTCTTCGTGTAATCCGGAGTGCAATTCTTTCGACCATATTATTGGAGGTGATATTATGTCATTCTTGATAACGTGAGCTCATGTTTCATGATTCACATGTTGTTAAGAATGAGGTATTTTAAATCCATCAACCTTTTCGTTGGAGTTATCTTGTGTCATGTTTCACCTAAAGCCTTTCCTAAGGACTGTTGTTATTTAGGGTGCTCATAAGTGACCCAAGTTCTTCTTGTATCCTCCCGGTGATATAGCTTTCTCGTCTCCTTGTTCTTATCAATTCATTTCTTCTTCTTGTGAGTGCAGGTTGTCACCTCATAATTTGAGATGTATTCCATAAGACCATATTAATCTTACTCGTTTTCGTTGTTGGTTTACCAACAACTCCATTCTAGCTTTTGTTGTAAGCGTGCTCCCTTGAGATCTTGTTTCACTTCGTTCATCCCATTCCATTCTATTCTTTTGTTCCGGAGGCATGGTGATGTTGCTCTCTTCAACCCTTCTTCTTGTTCTTTTCAGGACCTTGTTCTTTTCTTACTTATCCATTTAACCAGAGTGTTGTGCTCTGTTGCTCAAGTTCTCTTTGCTTTATCAAGTCTTCCATCAGTTTTCAACCGAAGTGCCGTCCAAATTGGTTTGTCCTTGTTCCTCTTTTCTAACAGAGTGTTTTCAACTTTGTTCATCTCCATTGTATTCTTTTCTCAAAATGGCTTAACCTTGTCAAGGTTCTTTGGTTTCACTCGTTTGTCAAAGGAGCAACTTAGTTTTACCTCTTCTCTTTCTCTTCCGTTTTCCCTCCGGTGCAACTCTAGATCTCGGGACGAGATCCTCTCGTAGTGGTGGAGTGTTGTAACGCCCCGAGACCGATGTGCCAGGTGTCGTCCAGTTATTCGCTGTTGTTGCCTTGTCATTGCTTGCGCGTCATGCATCTCATATCATGTCATCAGGTGCATTTCTTTTGCATACAATGTTCGTCTCATGCATCCGAGCATTTTCCGCGTTGTCAGTTTTGTAATCTGCGTTCCTATGTCCTTCGGTGGTCCTTTCTACCTCTTTTCGTGTGCGGGTGTTAAACCTTTTTGGATTGGACCGAGACTTGTCATGCGGCCTTGGTTTACTACCGGTAGACCGTCTGCCAAGTTTCGTGCCATTTGGACTTTGTTTGATACTTCAACGGTTAACCAAGGGACCGAGAAGGCCTCGTGTGTGTTGCAGCCCAACACCCCTCCAAATTGGCCCAAAACCCACCCAACCCTCCTCCATCATCTCGGTTGTTCGATCACAATCGCGTGGCCGAAAACCACACCTCATTTGGACTCTCGTAGCTCCCTCTACTTATAAATTTGTCCTCCCCGTCCATTTTCGCTGACGAAACCCTAGTCTTCCTCTACCTCGCGCCACCGAACACATCTCCGCCACCGGCCGGACATGTCCGCCGCCCTCAGCCACCTCACACCAACCAATCGGAGCGTGCCACGTCAGCCGGCCGCTGCCCTCGCCCAACCTGGCGCTGCAACACGTCCCCGCGCCCACTTCCCCGCCGCGTAGGCCCGCCATGCCCAGATCCGGCCCGTGCTGGGCCGAACCGGGCCTGCTCCGCCGCCGCGTGAGCCCGCAACCACCGTCGCCTGGCTCCCGTGCCTGCGCCACCTCCCGCTCACGGACAGCCCCGTCACCGCCCCGGGCGCCATTGCAGGCGCCGCCATCCGCACCGACTCCGGTCGCCGCGCCGCCGCCACGCTCTACGCCGGCGACCGTCGACCCCGCCGATGCTCACCGCACCGGCTGCTGCCAGCGCCGTCTTCTCCGGCGCCGGTGGGCATCTCCTCGCCGCACCAAGCCCCTTCTCCGGCCGACCCTTCCACCCTACTCCGGTTACTTCCCCTTCTCCAGCGAGCAGCATCTCCAGCGAGCACCCGCTGCTACAGTACCGCCGGATCCCGATCCAGATCTGTTTTGCCCTAGGTTGACTTTTATCCCCGAAACCCTAACTTTATGCATATTTCATCGCATCATAACTTCCTCACCGTGGCTCCGATTCATGCATGTAGCATATCAAAATGTTCGTCTCGACGAGTACATCATTTCATCTCATTGCATCATTTTCATTTGAGCTCATCTTGATGCCCGAAATGTTGTTGGAAGAAGGCTATGTGAGTATTTTGTTGGATCTGTTTTAGCAAATGGCATTTTGTCATTTTTGCCATGATTATTGTGTGCATGATATGATGTTGAGCTCTACATGTGTTTTGTATATGCCATGCCATCTTTACAGAGGTGCTTGCCATGTATTTTTGTGATGTTTGTGGTGACTAGCACAAGCTTGCAAAGTAGCGTAATCGGTAATGCTGATTTCAGGGACTTAGAATTTCACAAAGACCTTGTTCTGTTTTTGTTGTTATGCCATATGTTCATGTTGTTTCCTAGTGATCCGTGCCTCTTTTGAGGATGATCGGTAAGGATGTTTTGTTAACATTGTGGTGCTCTATCCATCCATGTCTTTGTTTGCAATTATGGAGCACCCTAGCTTCATTCAGTCGAGCTCTTCTTTTGCTATATCGTGAATCCTGGCAGATTGTTGACTTGTTAGCGATTTTGCCGAGGATGTTGCTATTGATCTATGCATGCTATGTTGTTGTTCTTGCCATTTCTAGATTCTATGCCATGTATTCTTGATGGGTGTATGCTTAGTTTGTCATGCCATGCTCTGTAGTGAGTGCATCGAGCTCGTAAACATGCCTACTCGTTAACTGTTTTGCATTCTCCAGTTTTTCACGGAGTCTGAGATCTGTTTATGTTTTTGCCATGTTGACATGCTTGCAATTGTATTTTTTGATCCCTTTTGGCTCAAGGTCACTAAGGGACTTTTGTTAAGTGATTTGAGTAGCTTCATGCCATGCCTTGCTTTGCCATGTTAAGTTCCTGTAGCATGTAGTTTTCATGCTCTAAAGTGTGCCACCTGATGTTAAATTCCAGACTTGTGTTAATTTCACTAAGTTTGAAACCTGTTATCATTTGCATTTTTGCTATGCTTGTTTGAACCTGTTAATGGATGAATTAGCCATAGCTCAGTGTTCATCTTTTGTTAAGCATCTTTATTGGATCCCTGCCATGTATTTTTTTGCCATATTTAAGAGATGTAGCATATTTAACTTGTTGCATTTAGATGGCTACTTGCTGTTTATCGCAGACCGGTGCCATATTTGTTTTGCTCGCCATTTCCAAACCGTGCATCCGATTCCTTGGCTATGCCGACTCGGGGACGCTTCGTATGTCATGTGCATTGCCTTGTACATGATGGTACTGTACGATCGAGCCCGTGTAGGCCCCACCACGAAAACTTCGGACGAAATCTCTATCATATGTTTGTTCCGGCTTATTCTGCAAGCCAATCCTTTGTTTTTGTTTTGAGTTTTGGTATTCGAGTTGCTTCGAAGTCAGATGCTGATTCCATACCTTCTCTAAACGGTGTTCTCATATTTCTATGTGAATACTAATCCTTCTCGATCATCGAGTTTGTCATTTCAATTTCTTCTCAACCGGTGAGCTTCCCTTCAAGTGGATCTGATCACTTCAACATTTGCAAGATCCAATCTTAGTTCTTCTCAACGGTGTTCATTTCATTCGTCCCAAGCTGCCTTTGTTTCCCACCCTCCCACCTTTGTTTCTTCAAGGACTCAGATTTCTTAATCAAGTATCCTATTATTCATGTGAAGTCTCGCCATTCTTTTCCTGCATGTTCTTACCCGGTGGTTCTCACGAAGAGGCTCTACTAGTTCAATATTCTCCATTCTTTTCTTCTCCGGTGGATTCAATTCAAGCTTTGTCGGTCATATCTGTCCTCGCTTCAAATGTTTTCTCATGCCAGTGGACCTCATAATCATCCACTTCTTGCTATTTAATTGTTCCGGAGTGCTAAAGATATCTCAAAAGATTTGTGTCTCCATTATCAATCCGCCCAAGATATCTCGAGGTCTTATCTCATTCAAGCCGTTTAATTCAACCGGTGCTATCTCCTTTGCAAGTAATCATTCTATGGTGTTTCTTTTCAGTGGGCCCTAACCCACAGGTCTTTTCCCAGGATCTTACCTGACTCTTCTTATTTTCCCAGAGCTATCCTCAAATTCTTTCAAAGTTTGACGTAAGAATGAATTGTCATCAGTCAAATGTTTTTCTCCAACATCTTTCAAATTCTTTTCATCGTTGGCTCAACCTCTTCGCTTTTGATTCTTCCGGAGCGTCTAAATAATTCATGGTGGTGTTTCTCGTTGTCACTCTCAGATTGGAAGACCGAAGAAGAGTTTCTCTTTAATCTTGCTCCATACTCTTCAAAGATTCGTGGTTCTAGCTTGTTGCCTTCCTCCCATAATTTTTTTTCGATTGTGAGAATTCTTTTCACCCATCCGGAGTAATTCATGAGCCTTTTCAGTTTGATTCTCCAGAGGCCAGCATTTCAAAAGATTTATTCATCCTCAGCTTTCAGCTCCCGTTCTCTAAATCTTATCGGTGCATCGTTCAAATATCCTCTAATCAGCTCATGGTCTCTTCGTTCTCTTGTATCAAATTCCCTCAAGCATCTTCGTTCATTTAATAATTCTTACCGGTGATTCATCCCTTTATTTCGTTCATTTCCAATTCTTACGGTGGCTATTCAGGATTTTTCTTCCTTGCTATCATATCTATTTATTCGTTGTCAATCCTAAGGGTGGTTCACGCAATAGTTTTCGTCAGTCGTTATCGAATATATTCATTCGTTCTTCTCAATCCTACCGGTGACTTGTTGAAGACTTTCTCAAGCTATGCTATATCTATCTTAATCGTTCCTACGAGAATAAGTAGTATGCCAAACTCGTTGTTTGTCATCAATTTAATTTGTGAAGGATAAGCATAATGTAATTCTTGTTCTTGATTCACACAAGTGATTAATTCCTTATTCCGGAGGTTCATCATATCACATTCTTGGTTTGACATGCTTTATCTTTTCTTTCCCGGAGTTCCAAGCTCTAATTATCACGGAGATCCATCTAAATCATTGCAAGGATTCACCTTGTGTTTTCAATTTCTCTTTCTTTTCATTCCTTTGTTTACCGGAGTTCTTCATGGGGACTCTACATGATGTTTCATCAAGGATTTAATTTCCTTCTCGAAGTGTTCATCAACATTCTTTTCTAAGGAACTCAAGTATTCTTCTTCGTGTAATCCGGAGTGCAATTCTTTCTACCGTATTATTGGAGGTGATATTATGTCATTCTTGATAACGTGAGCTCATGTTTCATGATTCACATGTTGTTAAGAATGAGGTATTTTAAATCCATCAACCTTTTCGTTCGAGTTATCTTCTGTCATATTTCACCTAAAGCCTTTCCTAAGGACTGTTGTTATTTATGGTGCTCATAAGTGACCCAAGTTCTTCTTGTATCCTCCCGGTGATATAGCTTTCTCGTCTCCTTGTTCTTATCAATTCAATTCTTCTTCTCGTGAGTGCAGGTTGTCACCTCATAATTTGAGATGTATTCCATAAGACCATATTAATCTTACTCGTTTTCGTTGTTGGTTTACCAACAACTCCATTCTAGCTTTTGTTGTAAGCGTGCTCCCTTGAGATCTTGTTTCACTTCGTTCATCCCATTCCATTCTATTCTTTTGTTCCGGAGGCATGGTGATGTTGCTCTCTTCAACCCTTCTTCTTGTTCTTGTCAGGACCTTGTTCTTTTCTTGCTTATCCATTTAACCAGAGTGTTGTGCTCTGTTGCTCAAGTTCTCTTCGCTTTATCAAGTCTTCCATCACTTTTCAACCGGAGTGCTGTCCAAATTTGTTTGTCCTTGTTCCTCTTTTCTAACAGAGTGTTTTCAACTTCGTTCATCTCCATTGTATTCTTTTCTCAAAATGGCTTAACCTTGTCAAGGTTCTTTGGTTTCACTAATTTGTCAAAGGAGCAACTTAGTTTTACCTCTTCTCTTTCTCTTCCGTTTTCCCTCCGGTGCCACTCTAGATCTCGGGACGAGATCCTCTCGTAGTGGTGGAGTGTTGTAACGCCCCGAGACCAATGTGCCAGGTGTCATCCAGTTATTCGCTGTTGTTGCCTTGTCATTGCTTGCGTGTCATGCATCTCATATCATGTCATTAGGTGCATTCCTTTTGCATACAATGTTCGTCTCATGCATACGAGCATTTTCCGCGTTGTCAGTTTTGCAATCCGGCGCTCCTATGTCCTCTGGTGGTCCTTTCTACCTCCTTTCGTGTGCGGGTGTTAAACGTTTTTGGATTGGACTGAGACTTGTCATGTGGCCTTGGTTTACTACCGGTAGACCGTCTGTCAAGTTTCGTGCCATTTGGACATTGTTTGATACTTCAACGGTTAACCGAGGGACCGAGAAGGCCTCGTGTGTGTTGCAGCCCAACACCCCTCCAAAGTGGCCCAAAACCCACCCAACCCTCCTCCATCATATCAGTCGTTCGATCACAATCGCATGGCCGAAAACCACACCTCATTTGGACTCTCGTAGCTCCCTCTACCTATAAATATGTCCTCCCCGTCCATTTTCGCTCACGAAACCCTAGTCTTCATCTACCTCGCGCCACCGAACGCATCTCCGCCACCGACCAGACATGTCCGCCGCCCTCAGCCACCTCACTCCAACCAATCGGAGCGTTCCACATCAGCCGGCCGCTGCCCTTGCCCAACCTGGCACCGCAACGCGTCCCCGCGCCCACTTCCCCGCCGCGTAGGCCCGCCATGCCCAGATCTGGCCCGTGCCGGGCCGAACCGGGCCTGCTCCGCCGCCGCGTGAGCCCGCAACCACCGCCGCCTGGCTCCCGTGCTTGCGCCACCTCCCGCTCGCGGACAGCCCCGTCGCCGCCCCGGGCGCCATCGCAGGCGCCGCCATCTGCACCGACTCCGGTCGCCGCATCGCCGCCACGCTCTACGCCGGCGACCGTCGACCCCGCCGATGCTCACCACACCGGCCGCTGCCAGCGCCGTCTTCTCCGGCGCCGGTGGGAATCTCCTCGCCGCACCAAGCCCCTTCTCCGGCCGACCCTTCCACCCTACTCCGGCGACTTCCCCTTCTCCGGCGAGCAGCATCTCCGGCGAGCACCCGCTGCTACAGTACCGCCGGATCCCGATCCAGATCTGTTTTGCCCTAGGTTGACTTTTATCCCCGAAACCCTAACTTTATGCATATTTCATCGCATCATTACTTCCTCACCGTGGCTCCGATTCATGCGTGTAGCATATCAAAATGTTCGCCTCGACAAGTACATCATTTTCATTTGAGCTCATCTTGATGCCCGAAATGTTGTTGGAAGAAGGCTATGTGAGTATTTTGTCGGATCTGTTTCAGCAAATGGCATTTTGTCATTTTTGCCATGATTATTGTGTGCATGATATGATGTTGAGCTCTACATGTGTTTTGTATATGCCATGCCATCTTTACAGAGGTGCTTGCCATGTATTATTGTGATGTTTGTGGTGACTAGCACAAGCTTGCAAAGTAGCGTAATCGGTAATGCTGATTTCAGGGACTTAGAATTTCACAAAGTCCTTGTTCTGTTTTTGTCGTTATGCCATATGTTCATGTTGTTTTCCTAGTGATCCGTGCCTCTTTTGAGGATGATCAGTAAGGATGTTTTGTTAACATTGTGGTGCTCTATCCATCCATGTCTTTGTTTGCATTTATGGAGCACCCTAGCTTGATTCAATCGAGCTCTACTTTTGCTATATCGTGAATCCTGGCAGATTGTTGACTTGTTAGCGATTTTGCCGAGGATGTTGCTATTGATCCGTGCATGCTATGTTGTTGTTCTTGCCATTTCTAGATTCTATGCCATGTATTCTTGATGGGTGTATGCTTAGTTTGTCATGCCATGCTCTGTAGTGAGTGCATCGAGCTCGTAAACATGCCTACTTGTTAACTGTTTTGCATTCTCCAGTTTTTCACTATCTGAGATCTGTTTATGTTTTTGCCATGTTGACATGCTTGCAATTGTATTTTCTGATCCCTTTTGGCTCAAGGTCACTAAGGGACTTTTGTTAAGTGCTTTGAGTAGCTTCATGCCATGCCTTGCTTTGCCATGTTAAGTTCCTGTAGCATGTAGTTTTCATGCTCGAAAGTGTGCCACCTGATGTTAAATTCCAGACTTGTGTTAATTTCACTAAGTCTGAAACCTGTTATCATTTGCATTTTTGCCATGCTTGTTTGAACCTGTTAATGGATGAATCAGCCGTAGCTCAGTTTTCATCTTTTGTTAAGCATCTTTATTGGATCCCTTCCATGTATTTTTTTGCCATGTTTGAGTGATTTAGCATATTTAACTTGTTGCATTTAGATGGCTACTTGCTGTTTATCGCAGACCGGTGCCATATTTGTTTTGCTCGCCATTTCCAAACCGTGCATCCGATTCCGGTGATCTTTATATCGATTTCAACCGAAATCACCCCACATTTCCAGTGCCACTCTTGGATTTCCAAGTTTAGGCCAGGTTCAATCATTCCTTTGCATATCATGCATATGCATCACATACCGCATCCCGCATATCATATCATGTTCATGTGTTGGTTGTTTACTATGTTGTGTGCTTCTTTCCGGTGTTTTCTTCTCCGAGTTGGTTCCGATAACGTCGCGTTTGTGAGGACCTGTTTGTCTATGTCCTTTTGTCTTCTTCATGGACTCGTTCTTCTTCCTTGCGGGATTTCAGGCAAGATGACCATACCCTCGAAATCACTTCTATCTTTGCTTGCTAGTTGCTCGCTCTTTTGCTATGCCTATGCTGCGATACCTACCACTTGCTTATCATGCCTCCTATATTGTTGAACCAAGCCTCTAACCCACCTTGTATTAGAAAACCATTGATTGGCTATGTTACCGCTTTGCTCAGCACCTCTTATAGCGTTCTTAGTTGCAGGTGAAGATTGAAGTTTTTTCCTTGTTGGAACATTTAGATGTTGTTCCTTGTGGGAACATGTTTACTTGTTGGGATATCACAATATCTCTTATCTAATTAATGCATCTATATACTTGGTAAAGGGTGGAAGGCTCGGCCTTATGCCTGGTGTTTTGCTCCACTCTTGCCGCCCTAGTTTCCGTCATATTGGTGTTATGTTCCCGGATTTTGCGTTCCTTACACGGTTGGGTTATAATGGCAACCCCTTGACAGTTTGCTTTGAATAAAACTCCTCCAGCAATGCCCAACACTGGTTTTACCATTCGCCACCTAGCCTTTTCTTTCCCTTGGGTTCTGCAAACTCAAGGGTCATCATTATTTAACCCCCCCGGGCCAGTGCTCCTCTGAGTGTTGGTCCAAACTAGAGCCCCTTGCAGTGCCACCTCGGGGAAACTCGAGGGCTGGTTTTAGTTGTACGGATTTCTCATCTGAGTGTGCCCTGAGAACGAGATATGTGTAGCTCCTATCGGGATTTGTCAGCACATTCGGGCGGTGTTGCTGGACTTGTTTTACCATTGTCAAGGATGTCTTGTAACCGGGATTCCGAGCCTGATCGGGTCTTCCTGCTAGAAGGAATATCCTTCGTTGACTGTGAGAGCTTGTGATGGGCTAAGTTGGGACACCCCTGCAGGGATTTGAACTTTCGAAAGTCGTGCCCGCGGTTATGGGCAGATGGGAATTTGTTAATGTCCGGTTGTAGAAAACCTGAAGTTGACCTTAACTAAAATACATCAACCGCGCGTGTTGTCGTGATGGTCTCTTCTCGGCGGGGTCCGGGAAGTGAACATGGTGTTGAAGTTATGCTTGAGGTAGGTTGTTCTAGGATCACTTCTTGATCATAGATTCTCGACCGTGCTTCTGCCTTCTCTTCTCGCTCTCATTTGCGAATAGGTTAGCCACCAAATATTCTAGTCGCTTGCTGCAGCTCCACCTCATACCTTTTACCTTACCTATAAGCTTAAATAGTCTTAATCGCGAGGGTGCGAGATTGCTGAGTCCACATGACTCACAGATACTTACAAAACCAGTTTGCAAGTGCCGATGATACCGTGGAGATGACGCAACCAAGCTCAAGGAGGAGCTCTATGAGGATCTTGTCCTTCGTCTTGTTTCGATCTAGTTGATCAGTAGTGCAGCCCAGTCGGGGCGATCGGGGATCTGTGTAGCATTTGGGGTAGTCTTCTTTTAATTTGGCTCCGTTGTCGGGCCCTGGTTGTATTTGGATGATGTAATGCTTTATTTATGTATTTGTGTGAAGTGGCGATTGTAAGCCAACTATGTATCTCTTTCCCTTATGTATTACGTGGGTTGTGTGAAGATTACCTCACTTGTGACATTGCTTTCAATGCGGTTATGCCTCTAAGTCGTGCTTCGACATGTGGGAGATATAGCAGCATCGAGGGCATTACAAGTTGGTAATCAGAGCCTTCCCCGACCTTAGGAGCCCCCTGCTTGATCGAATCGCTGGCGATATTGAGTCTAGAAATGTTTTGAGTCATTTAGGATTTTATATATCAGAGAGTTAGGAATTCTTTTTACTCCTCAGTCCCTTCGTCGCTCTGGTGAGGCATCCTGACGTAGAGTTTTGACTCTTCTCTTCTCAAATTTCACAAAAAAAAATTTAGGATCACGCGGGTATCTTGGAATCGTTCCGATGGTTTTGTGACAAGAACATTGTTCTTGGTGCCTCCTGTCATTTAGTGGTTGTGGCAGTATCCCGGGGAGTTGAGCTCCGAGGTGTTGTCCTCACAATTTTATCATTGCAGTTCTGGAATACCTGAGTTTAGTTTCGCCGACATCGAAAATCTCTTTTATGCAGTTGTTGGTGAGATAACCTCGACGCCACCCAGTACTGGGGCGGGAGTTCGGGAGTATTGCCATAACTCGTATAACGGATGCTTTTCGAAGGTTGAGGTAGACGATTTCCGAAGGTTTCTTGGTTATGTGTTGAAGGATGGATACAACTGGATGTAGGATTTGCTAGTTTTGGGTGAGATATCATGCTTCCCCTGTATCCCCAACACCTGATTGCATAACTGGGAAAATTTCGGGAGTTTATAAGTGGGAATTCAAGTCGCTCTTTGGATATCTTTCCGACAGATGTATGATTTGAAATTGGGGTTCGACGTCTAGTGGTCCGCCTATTCACGGTTGGTTTTACAGTGGTCTCGTTGTGTCTTAAAGAGTCCTTGGCTATGCCGACTCGGGGATGCTTCGTATGTCATCTGCACTGCCTTGTACATGATGGTACTGTACAATCGAGCCCGTGTAGGCCCCACCACGAAAACTTCGGACGAAATCTCTATCATATGTTTGTTCCGGCTTATTCTGCAAGCCAATCCTTTGTTTTTTTTTGAGTTGTGGTATTCGAGTTGCTTCGAAGTCACATGCTGATTCCATACCTTCTCTAAACGGTGTTCTCATATTTCTACGTGAATACTAATCCTTCTTGATCATCGAGTTTGTCATTTAAATTTCTACTCAACCGGTGAGCTTCCCTTCAAGTGGATCCGATCACTTCAACATTTGCAAGATCCAATCTCAATTCCTCTCAATGGTGTTCATTTCATTCGTCCCAAGCTGCCTTTGTTTTCCCACCCTCCCACCCTTGTTTCTTCAAGGACTCAGATTTCTTAATCAAGTATCCTTTTATTCATGTGAAGTCTCGCAATTCTTTTCCTTCATGTTCTTACCCGGTGGTTCTCATGAAGATGCTCTACTACTTCAATATTCTCCATTCTTTTCTTCTCCGGTGGATTCAATTCAAGCTTTGTCGGTCATATCTGTCCTCGCTTCAAATGTTTTCTCATGCCAGTGCACCTCATAATCATCCACTTCTTGCAATTTAATTGTTCCGGAGTGCTGAAGATATCTCAAAAGATTTGTGTCTCCATTATCAATCCGTCCAATATATCTCGAGGTGTTATCTCATTCAAGCCGTTTAATTCAACCAGTGCTATCTCCTTTGCAAGTAATCGTTCTATGGTGTTTCTTTTAAGTGGGCCCTAACCCACATGTCTTTTCCCAGGATCTTACCTGACTCTTCTTATTTTCCCAGAGCTATCCTCAAATTCTTCCAAAGATTGACGTAAGAATTAATTGTCATTAGTCAAATGTTTTTCTCCAACATCTTTCAAATTCTTTTCATCGTTGGCTCAACCTCTTCACTTTTGATTCTTCCGGAGCGTCTAAATAATTCATGGTGGTGTTTCTCGTTGTCATTCTCAGATTGGAAGACCGAAGAAGAGTTTCTCTTTAATCTTGCTCCATACCCTTCAAATATTCGTGTTTCTAGCTTGTTGCCTTCCTCCCATAATTTTTTTTCAATTGTGAGAATTCTTTTCACCCATCCGGAGTAATTCATGAGCCTTTTCAGTTTCATTCTCCAGAGGCCAGCATTTCAAAAGATTTATTCATCCTCAGCTTTCAGCTCTCGTTCTCTAAATCTTACCGGTGCATCGTTCAAATATCCTCTAATCAGCTCATGCTCTCTTAGTTCTCTTGTATCAAATTCCCTCAAGCATCTTCATTCATTTGCTAATTCTTACTGGTGATTCATCCCTTTACTTCATTCATTTCCAATTCTTACGGTGGCTATTCAGGATCTTTCTTCCTTGCTATCATATCTATTTATTCGTTGTCAATCCTAACGGTGGTTCATGCAAGAGTTTTCATCAGTCGTTATCGAATATATTCATTCGTTCTTCTCAATCCTACCGGTGACTTGTTGAAGACTTTCTCAAGCTATGCTATATCTATCTTAATCCTTCCTACGAGAATAAGTAGTATGCCAAACCCGTTGTTTGTCATCAATTTAATTTGAGAAGGATAAGCGTAATGTAATTCTTATTCTTGATTCACACAAGTGATTAATTCCTTATTCCGGAGGTTCATCATATCACATTCTTGGTTCGACATGCTTTATCTTTTCTTTCCCGGAGTTCCAAGCTCTAATTATCACGGAGATCCATCTAAATCATTGCAAGGATTCACCTTGTGTTTTCAATTTCTCTTTCTTTTCATTCCTTTGTTTACCGGAGTTCTTCATGGGGACTCTACATGATGTTTCATCAAGGATTTAATTTCCTTCTCAAAGTGTTCATAAACATTCTTTTCTAAGGAACTCAAGTATTCTTCTTCATGTAATCCGGAGTGCAATTCTTTCTACCATATTATTGGAGGTGATATTATGTCATTCTTGATAACGTGAGCTCATGTTTCATGATTCACATGTTGTTAAGAATGAGGTATTTTAAATCCATCAACCTTTTCGTTCGAGTTATCTTGTGTCATGTTTCACCTAAAGCCTTTCCTAAGGACTGTTGTTATTTATGGTGCTCATAAGTGACCCAAGTTCTTCTTGTATCCTCCCGGTGATATAGCATTCTCGTCTCCTTGTTCTTGTCAATTCAATTCTTCTTCCCGTGAGTGCAGGTTGTCACCTCATAATTTGAGATGTATTCCATAAGACCATATTAAGCTTACTCGTTTTCCTTGTTGGTTTACCAACAACTCCATTCTAGCTTTTGTTGTAAGCGTGCTCCCTCGAGATCTTGTTTCCCTTCGTTCATCCCATTCCATTCTATTCTTTTGTTCCGGAGGCATTGTGATGTTGCTCTCTTCAACCCTTCTTCTTGTTCTTGTCAGGACCTTGTTCTTTTCTTGCTTATCCATTTAACCGGAGTGTTGTGCTCTGTTGCTCAAGTTCTCTTCGCTTTATCAAGTCTTCCATCACTTTTCAACCGGAGTGCTGTCCAAATTTGTTTGTCCTTGTTCCTCTTTTCTAACAGAGTGTTTTCAACTTCGTTCATCTCCATTGTATTCTTTTCTCAAAATGGCTTAACCTTTTCAAGGTTCTTTGGTTTCACTCGTTTATCAAAGGAGCAACTTAGTTTTACCTCTTCTCTTTCTCTTCTGTTTTCCCTCCGGTGCAACTCTGGATCTCGGGACGAGATCCTCTCATAGTGGTGGAGTGTTGTAACGCCCCGAGATCGATGTGCCAGGTGTCGTCCAGTTACTCGCTGTTGTTGCCTTGTCATTGCTTACGTGTCATGCATCTCATATCATGTCATCAGGTGCATTTCTTTTGCATACAATGTTCGTCTCATGCATCCGAGCATTTTCCCCGTTGTCAGTTTTGCAATCCGGCGCTCCTATGTCCTCCGGTGGTCCTTTCTACCTCTTTTCGTGTGCGGGTGTTAAACTTTTTCAGATTAGACCGAGACTTGTCATGCGGCCTTGGTTTACTACCGGTAGACCGTCTGTCAAGTTTCGTGCCATTTGGACTTTGTTTGATACTTCAACGGTTAACCGAGGGACCAAGAAGGCCTCGTGTGTGTTGCAGCCCAACACCCCTCCAAAGTGGCCCAATACCCACCCAAACCTCCTCCATCATCTCGGTCGTTCGATCACGATCACGTGGCCGAAAACCACACCTCATTTGGACTCTCGTAGCTCCCTCTACCTATAAATATGTCCACCCCGTCCATTTTCGCGGACGAAACCCTAGTCTTCCTCTACCTCGCGCCACCGGACGCATCTCCGCCACCGGCCGGACATGTCCGCCGCCCTCAGCCACCTCACTCCAACCAATCAGAGCGTGCCACATCAGCCGGCCGCCGCCCTCACCGAACCGGGCGCCGCCACGCGTCCCCGCGCCCACTTCCCCACCGCGCGAGCCCGCCATGCCCAGATCCGGCCCGCGCTGGGCCGAACCGGGCCTGCTCCGCCGCCGCGCGAGCCCGCAACCACCGCCGCCTGGCTCCCGTGCCTGCGCCGCCTCCCGCTCACGGACAGCCCCGTCGCCGCCCCGGGCGCCATCACCGGCGCCGCCATCCACACCAACTCCGGCCGCCGCGCCGCCGCCGCGCTCTACGCCGGCGACCGGCGACCCCACCGACGCTCACCGCACCGGCCGCTGCCAGCGCCGTCTTCTCCGGCGCCGGTGGGCATCTCCTCGCCGCACCAAGCCCCTTCTCCGGACGGCCCTTCCACCCTACTTCGGTGACTTCCCCTTCTCCGGCGAGCACCCGCTGCTACAGTACCGCCGGATCCCGATCCAGATCTGTTTTGCCCTAGGTTGACTTTTATAACTTTATGCATATTTCATCGCATCATAACTTCCTCACCGTGGCACCGATTCATGCGTGTAGCATATCAAACTATTCGTATGGACGAGTACATCATTTCATCTCATTGCATCATTTTCATTTGAGCTCATCTTTATGATCGAAATGTTGTTGGAAGAGGGCTATGTGAGTATTTTGTCGGATCTGTTTTTCACGAATGGCATTTTGTCATTTTTTCCATGATTATTGTGTGCATGATATGATGTTGAGCTCTACATGTGTTTTGTAATATGCCATGCCATCTTTACAGAGGTGCTTGCCATGTATTTTTGTGATGTTTGTGGTGACAAGCACAAGCTTGCAAAGTAGCGTAATCGGTAATGCTGATTTCAGGGACATAGAATTTGACAAAGTCTTTGTTCTGTTTTTGTCATTATGCCATATGTTCATGTTTTTTCGTAGTGATCCGTGCCTCTTTTGAGATTGATCAGTAAGGATGTTTTGTTAACATTTTGGTGCTCTATCCATCCATGTCTTTGTTTTCATTTATGGAGCACCCTAGCTTGATTCAATCAAGCTCTACTTTTGCTATATCGTGAATCCCGGCAGATTGTTGACTTGTTAGCGATTTTGCCAAGGATGTTGCTATTGATCCGTGCATGCTATGTTGTTGTTCTTGCCATGTCTAGCTTTTATGCCATGTATTCTTTATGGGTGTATGCTTAGTTTGTCATGCCATGCTCTGTAGTGAGTGCATCGAGCTCATAAACATGCCTACTCGTTAACTGTTTTGCATTCTCCAGTTTTTCACTAAGTCTGAGATCTGTTTATGTTTTTGCCATGTTCACATGCTTGCAATTGTATTTTCTGATCCCTTTTGGCTCAAGGTCACTAAGGTACTTTTGTTAAGTGCTTTGAGTACCTTCATGCGATGCCTTGCTTTGCCATGTTAAGTTCCTGTAGCATGTAGTTTTCATGCTCTAAAGTGTGCCACCTGATGTTAAATTCCAGACTTGTGTTAATTTCACTAAGTTTGAAACCTGTTATCATTTGCATTTTTGCTATGCTTGTTTGAACCTGTTAATGGATGAATTAGCCATAGCTCAGTGTTCATCTTTTGTTAAGCATCTTTATTGGATCCCTGCCATGTATTTTTTTTTTGCCATATTTGAGAGATGTAGCATATTTAACTTGTCGCATTTAGATGGCTACTTGCTGTTTATCGCAGGCCGGTGCCATATTTGTTTTGCTAGCCATTTCCAAACCGTGCATCCGATTCTGGTGATCTTTATATCGATTTCAACCGAAATCACCCCACCTTTCCAGTGGCACTCTTGGATTTCCAAGTTGAGGTCAGGTTCAATCATTCCTTTGCAAATCATGCGTATGCATCACATACCGCATCCCGCATATCATATCATGCTCATGTGTTGGTTGTTTACTTTGTTGTGTGCTTCTTTCGGGTGTTTGCTTCTCCATGTTGGTTCCGATAACGTCGCGTTTTTGAGGACCCGTTCGTCTACATCCGTTTGTCTTCTTCATGGACTCGTTCTTCTTCCTTGCGGGATTTCAGGCAAGATAACCATACCCTCGAAATCACTTCTATCTTTGCTTGCTAGTTGCTCGCTCTTTTGCTATGCCTATGCTGCGATACCGACCACTTGCTTATCATGCTTCCTATATTGTTGAACCAAGCCTCTAACCCACCTTGTCCTAGCAAACCGTTGATTGGCTATGTTATCGCTTTGCTCAGCCCCTCTTATAGTGTTGTTAGTTGCAGGTGAAGATTGAAGTTTGTTCCGTGTTGGAACATGGAGATGTTGTTCCTTGTGGGAACATGTTTACTTGTTGGGATATCACAATATCTCTTATTTAATTAATGTATCTATATACTTGGTAAAGGGTGGAAGGCTCAAGCTTATGCCTGGTGTTTTGTTCCACTCTTGCCGCCCTAGTTTCCGTCATATCAGTGTTATGTTCCCGGATTTTGCGTTCCTTGCGCGGTTGGGTTATAATGGGAACCCCTTGACAGTTCGCCTTGAGTAAAACTCCTCCAGCAATGCCCAACATTGGTTTTACCATTCGCCACCTAGCCTTTTCTTTCCCTTGGGTTCTGCAGACTCAAGGGTCATCATTATTTAACCCCCCCCCCCCCCCGGGCCAGTGCTCCTCTGAGTGTTGGTCCAAACTAGAACCCTTTGCAGTGCCACCTCGGGGAAACTCGAGGGCTGGTTTTAGTTGTACGGATTGTTCATCTGAGTGTGCCCTGAGAACGAGATATGTGCAGCTCCTATCGGGATTTGTCGGAACATTCGGGCGGTGTTGCTGGACTTGTTTTAGCATTGTCGAGGATGGCTTGTAACCGGGATTCCGAGCCTGATCTGGTCTTCCCGCTAGAAGGAATATCCTTCGTTGACCGTGAGAGCTTGTGATGGGCTAAGTTGGAACACCCCTGCAGGGATTTGAACTTTCGAAAGTCATGCCCACGGTTATGGGCAGATGGGAATTTGTTAATGTCTGGTTGTAGAAAACCTGAAGTTGACCTTAATTAAAATACATCAACCGCGTGTGTTGCCGTGATGGTCTCTTCTCGGCGGGGTCCGGGAAGTGAACACGGTGTTGGAGTTATGCTTGACGTAGGTTGTTCTAGGATCACTTCTTGATCATTGATTCTCGACCGTGCTTCTGCCTTCTCTTCTCGCCCTCATTTGCGAATATGTTAGCCACCAAATATGCTAGTCGCTTGCTGCAGCTTCACCTCATACCTTTTACCTTACCTATAAGCTTAAATAGTCTTGATCGCGAGGGTGCGAGATTGCTGAGTCCACGTGACTCACAGAAACTTCCAAAACCAGTTTGCAGGTGCCGATGATACCGTGCAGATGATGCAACCAAGCTCAAGGAGGAGCTCGATGAGGATCTTGTCCTTTATCTTGTTTCGATCTAGTTGATCAGTAGTGGAGCCCAGTCGAGACGATCGGGGATCTGTGTAGCATTTGGGGTAGTCTTCTTTTATTTTGGCTCTGTAGTCGGGCCCTGATTGTATCTGGATGATGCAATGCTTTATTCATGTATTTGTGTGAAGTGGCGATTGTAAGCCAACTATGTATCTCTTTCCCTTATGTATTACATGGGTTGTGTGAAGATTACCTCACTTGCGACATTGCTTTCAATGCGGTTATGCCTCTAAGTCGTGCTTTGACACGTGGGAGATATAGCCGCATCGAGGGTGTTACACTAGTGCAAGTCCTCTCAACAATAATAACATAATTGGATAATATAACTATCCCTCAACATGCAACAAAGAGTCACTCCAAAGTCACTAATAGCGGAGAACAAACGAAGAGATTATGGTAGGGTACGAAACCACCTCAAAGTTATCCTTTCTGATCGATCTATTCAAGAGTCCGTAGTAAAATAACATCAAGCTATTATTTCCGTTCAATATATCATAGAGTTCGTACTAGAATAACACCTTGAGACACAAATCAACCAAAACCCTAATGTCACCTAGATACTCCAATGTCACCTCAAGTATCCATGGGTATGATTATACAATATGCATCACACAATCTCAGATTCATCTATTCGACCAACACAAATAACTTCAAAGAGTGCCCCAAAGTTTCTACCGGAGAGTGAAGACGAAAACGTGTGCCAACCCCTATGCATAAGTTCACGAGGTCACGGAACTCACAAGTTGATCAGCAAAACATACATCAAGTGGATCACATGATATCCCATTGTCAGCACAGATAAGCACGTGCAAGACATACATCAAGTGTTCTCAAATCCTTGAAGACTCAATCTGATAAGATAACTTCAAAGGGAAAACTCAATTCATCACAAGAGAGTAGAGGGAGAGAAACATCATAAGATCCAACTATAATAGCAAAGCTCGCGATACATCAAGATCGTACCACCTCAAGAACACGAGAGAGAGAGAGAGAGATCAAACACATAGCTACTGGTACATACCCTCAGCCCCGAGGGTGGACTACTCCCTCCTCGTCATGGAGAGCACGGGATGATGAAGATGGCCACCGGAGAGGGATTCCCCCCTCCGTCAGGATGCCAAAACGGGTCTAGATTGGTTTTCGGTGGCTACGGAGGCTTCTGGCGGCGGAACTCCCGATCTATTCTGTTCCCTGATGTTTCTAGGGTATATTGATATATATAGGCGAAAGAAGTGGGTCAAGGGAGCCACGAGGGGCCCACGAGGGTAGGGCACGCCTCCCTGCCTCGTGGCCACTTCGAAGCTTCCCTGACGTCTACTCCAAGTCTTCTGGATTGCTTCTGTTCCAAAAATAACTCTCCCGAAGGTTTAATTCCGTTTGGACTCTGTTTGATATTCCTTTTCTTTGAAACATTGAAATAGGCAAGAAAACAGGAATTTGGGCTAGGCCTCCGGTTAATAGGTTATTCCTAAAAATAATATAAAAGTGTATAATAAAGCCCATAAACATTCAAAATAGGCAATATAATAGCATGGAACAATAAAAAATTATGGATACGTTGGAGACGTATCAAGCATCCCCAAGCTTAAGTCTTGCCCGTCCTCGAGTAGGTAAATGATAAAAACAGAATTTTTGATGTGGAATGCTACCTAACATATTTATCCATGTAATTCTCTTTAATGTGGCAATAATATTCATATCCGAAAGATTCAAGACAAAAGTTTAATATTGACATAAAAATAATAATACTTCAAGTATACTAACTAAGCAATCATGTCTTCTCAAAATAACATGGCCAAAGAAAGTTATCCCTACAAAATCATATAGTCTGGCTATGCTTTATCTTCACCACACAAAATATTTAAATCATGCACAACCCCGATGACAAGCCAAGCAATTGTTTCATACTTTTGATGTTCTCAAACCTTTTCAATCTTCATGCAATATATGAGCGTGAGCCATGGATATAGCACTATGGTGGAATAGAATGGTGGTTGTGGAGAAGACAAAAAAGGAGAAGATAGTCTCACATCAACTAGGTGTATCAATGGGCTATGGAGATGCCCGTTAATAGATATCAATGTGACTGAGTAGGGATTGGCATGCAACAGATACACTAGAGCTATAAGTATATGAAAGCTCAACGAAAGAAACTAAGTGGGTGCGCATCCAACTCGCTTGCTCATGAAGACCTAGGGCATTTTGAGGAAGCCCATCATTGGAATATACAAGCCAAGTTCTATAATGAAAAATTCCCACTATTATATGAAAGTGATATCATAGGAGACTCTCTATCATGAAGACCATGGTGCTACTTTGAAGCACAACTGTGGAAAGGGATAGTAGCATTGTCCCTTCTCTCTTTTTCTCTCATTTTTTGGGGCCTTCTCCTTTTTTTGGCCTTTATTTTTTTGTCCTGAGTCTCATCCCGACTTGTGGGGGAATCATAGTCTCCATCATCCTTTCCTCACTTGGGACAATGCTCTAATAATGATGATCATCACACTTTATTTACTTACAACTCAAGAATTACAACTTGATACTTAGAACAAAATATGTCTCTATGTGAATGCCTCCGGCGGTGTACCGGGATGTGCAATGATGCATGAGTGACATGTATGAAGAACTATGAATGATGGCTTTGCCACAAATACAATGTCAACTACATGATCATGCAAGCAATATGACAATGATGAAGCGTGTCATAATAACGGAACGGTGGAAAGTTGCATGGCAATATATCTCGGAATGTCTATGGAAATGCCATAATAGGTAGGTATGGTGGTTGTTTTGAGGAAGGTATATGGTGGGTGTATGATACCGGCGAAAAGTGCGCGGTATTAGAGAGGCTAGCAATGGTGGAAGGATGAGAGTGTGTATAATCCATGGACTCAACATTAGTCATAAAGAACTCATATACTTGTTGCAAAAATCTACAAGTTATCAAAGCAAAGTATTACGTGCATGCTCCTAGGGGGATAGATTGGTAGGAAAAGACCATCGCTCGTCCCCGACCGCCACTCATAAGTAAGACAATCAATAAATAAATCGTGCTCCGACTTCATCACATAACAGTTCACCATACGTGCATGCTACGGGAATCACAAACTTTAACACAAGTATTTCTCAAATTCATAACCACTCAACTAGCATGAGTCTAATATCACCATCTTCATATCTCAAAACAATTATCAAGCATCAAACTTCTCATAGTATTCAATGCACTTATATGAAAGTTTTTATTATGCCTAAAAGCAAATTACCATGCTGTTATAAAGACTCTCAAAATGATATAAGTCAAGCATGAGGTTCCATCTATTTCTTCAAAATAAAACCACCGCCATGCTCTAAAAAGATATAAGTGAAGCGCTAGAGCAAAAGACAAACTACTCCAAAAGATATGAGTGAAGATGAATGAGTAGTCAAATAATTATGCAACTATGTGAAGAATATCTAACATTTAAGAATTTCAGATCTTGGTATTTTATTCAACCATCAAGCAAAACAAAATAAAATGACGCTCCAAGCAAAACACATATCATGTGGTGAATAAAAATATAGCTCCAACTAAAGTTACCGATGAACGAAGATGAAAGAGGGGATGCCTTCCGGGGCATCCCCAAGATTAGGTTTTTGGTTGTCCTTGAATATTACCTTGGGGTGTCTTGGGAATCCCCAAGCTTAGGCTCTTTCCACTCCTTATTCCATAGTCCATCGAATCTTTACCCAAAACTTGAAAACTTCACAACACAAAACTTAACAAAAAACTTGTAAGCTCCATTAATATAAGAAAATAAATCACCACTTAGGTAATGTTGTGAACTCATTATAGATTCATATTGGTGTAATATCTACTGTATTACAACTCATCTATGGTTCATACCCTCCGATACTACTCATAGATTCATCTAAATAAGCAAACAACACATGGAAAACAGAATCTGCCAAAAACAGAACAGTCTGTAGTAATATGGATCAAACGTATACATATGTAACCCCAAAAATTCTAAAATAAATTGCTTGACGTGAGGGATTTATCTATTAATCATCTGCAAAAAGAATTAACTAAATAGAACTCTCCAATAAAAAATGGCAGCAAATCTCGTGAGCGCTAAAGTTTCTGTTTTTGTACAGCATGATCGCAAAGACTTTCCCAAAGGTTCTACTTCGCACAAACACTAATTAAAAGCATAA
This sequence comes from Triticum monococcum, assembly GCA_034509565.1. Classification (NCBI taxonomy): domain Eukaryota; kingdom Viridiplantae; phylum Streptophyta; class Magnoliopsida; order Poales; family Poaceae; genus Triticum; species Triticum monococcum. The sequence continues at coordinate 164,289,786 of CM067841.1, read as the reverse complement.
AAACTCAATCATAACAGAGGCTATATAAATTATTTATCACTAAACATGAACAAAAAGCAAGGAACAAAAATAAAATTGGGTTGCCTCCAACAAGCGCTAACGTTTAACGCCCTTAGGTAGGCATGATGATTTCAATGATGGTCACATAAAAGGTAAGAATTGAAACATAAAGAGAGCATCATGAAGAATATGAATAGCACATTTAAGTCTAACCCACTTCCTATGCATAGGGATTTTGTGAGCAAAGAACTTATGGGAACAATAATCAACTTGCATAGGAAGGTAAAACAAGGATAACTTCAAGATTTTAAGCACATAGAGAGGAAATTTGATATTATTGCAATATGTAGAAGCATATGTTCCTCTCTCATAATAATTTTCAGTAGAATCATGAATGAATTCAACAATATAACCATCACATATAGCATTCTTTTCATTATCTACAAGCATAGAATTTTTACTACTCTCCACATAAGCAAAATTCTTCTCATTCGGAATAGTGGGAGTATCATAAGAAACTCGAATACTATAAATTGTTTCCACATTAAAAGAGTAATGTTCAGAAAAAGGGTAATCATAATCATGACAAGTTTTATAAATATAATCATCACTACTTTTTATAGCATAAGTGTCATCACAATAATCATCATAGGTAGCAACTTTGTTCTCATCATAATCAATTGAAACCTCTTCCAAGATAGTGGAATCATTACTAAATAAATTCATGACCTCTACAGATCCACTTTCATAATTATCACAATAAGATTCAACATCCTCCAAAATAGTGGGATTACTACTTCCTAAAGTTGACACTCTTCCAAACCCACTTTCATCAATATAATCATCATAAGTAGGAGGCACGCTATCATCATAAAAAAATTGCATATCAAAACTTGGGAGGCTAGAAATATCATCTTCATTAAACATAGCATCCCCGAGCTTGGTACAAACATTAATTGCAGCAAATATATTCTCAAACATTCCATTCTCATCAAACATAGCATCCCCAAGCTTGGGCCTTTTCATATCATAAGCATAAGCACTCTCATCATTAATAGTATGGATAGCACCAATAGTATAACAATTATCATTATCACAATGAGTAATAGGAGCAACATCATTTGGGAGGGATACATTTTTACCTTTGCTTCTCCATATTTTCTTTTTCTTCTTCACATCATGTGTGGGTTCAATCCTCTTTTCGGAGCTCCTTATTGATGAGATTGGTTGAATAGAAGGCTCCTCCTCGTTACCTGATTCATCATGAGAAATAATAGGAGGATATTGGGAAGCCTCTTCCCTTTCATTAGTATTCTCTTCATCCTCTATTTGTTTTTTCTTCATATAATTGGCAATATAAGGATTTTCAATGCAATTCACCGCACAATACATATAAATTTCCTCTAGATCAAAATTAAGAACTCTATCAAGGGAAAATTTTGGAATAACCTTAGATATACGTTTCATTTCTTCATAACCCAAGAGAAAACTAAGTTCATTATGATGTTTAAGGGAAATCAAGTCATCACAATTTTTGGATACGATACGATCATGAAACAACTTGCATTGGGTACTGAAATGATCATGTTCATTGCAAAGTTCACAAGTACGGCTAAGAAAGTTTAAATTTTCAGCACAAACATCTAGGCTTTCTTGCAACCATTTAGTTTCCAAATACTTATGCCTCTTGCAGAATCTATCTTCCCTGTTTGGTATGTACTTGCAAACTCTATGCACTCCACAAAAATCGATATGCTTATAAGAGATATTTTCATCATGACTAGTCCAATCATCATTAGTAATATGGATATTCAAAGAGTTCATACTAATAACATTGCAATCATGCTCATCATTCAAAGATTTAGTGCCAAACATTTTATAGACTTCTTCTTCTAGCACTTGAGCACAATTTTCCTTTCCATCATTCTCATGAAATATTTTAAAAAGTTGAAGCGTGTGAGGCAAACTCAATTCCATTTTTTTGTAGTTTTATTTTATAAACTAAACTAGTGCTAAAACAAGAAAAAAAAAAGATTCGATTGCAAGATCTAAAGATATACCTTCAAGTGCTAACCTCCCCGGCAACGGCGCCAGAAAAGAGCTTGATGTCTACTACACAGCCTTCTTCTTGTAGACGTTGTTGGGCCTCCAAGTACAGAGGTTTGTAGGACAGTAGCAAATTTCCCTCAAGTGGATGATCTAAGGTCTATCAATCTGTGGGAGGCGTAGGATGAAGATGGTCTCTCTCAAACAACACTGCAACCAAATAACAAAGAGTCTCTTGTGTCCCCAACACACCCAATACAATGATTAATTGTATAGGTGCACTAGTTCGGCGAAGAGATGGTGATACAAGTGCAATATGGATAGTAGATATAGGTTTTTGTAATCTGAAAATATAAAAACAACAAGGTAACTAATGATAAAAGTGAGCGAAAACGGTATTGCAAAGCGTGGAAACAAGGCCTAGGGTTCATACTTTCACTAGTGCAAGTCCTCTCAACAATAATAACATAATTGGATCATATAACTATCCCTCAACATGCAACAAAGAGTCACTCCAAAGTCACTAATAGCGGAGAACAAATGAAGAGATTATGGTAGGGTACAAAACCACCTCAAAGTTATCCTTTCTGATCGATCTATTCAAGAGTCCGTAGTAAAATAACATGAAGCTTTTCCGTTCAATCTATTATAGAGTTCGTACTAGAATAACACCTTAAGACACAAATCAACCAAAACCCTAATGTCACCTAGTACTCCAATGTCACCTCAATTATCCATGGGTATGATTATACGATATGCATCACACAATCTTAGATTCATCTATTCAACCAACACAAAGAACTTCAAAGAGTGCCCCAAAGTTTCTACCGAAGAGTCAAGACAAAAACCTGTGCCAACCCCTATGCATAAGTTCACGAGGTCACGGAACTCGCAAGTTAATCACCAAAACATACATCAAGTGGATCACATGATATACCATTGTCACCATAGATAAGCACGTGCAAGACATACATCAAGTGTTCTCAAATCCTTAAAGACTCAATCTGATAAGATAACTTCAAAGGGAAAACTCAATTCATCACAAGAGAGTAGAGGGGGAGAAACATCATAAGATCCAACTATAATAGCAAAGCTTGCGATACATCAAGATCGTACTACCTCAAGAACACGAGAGAAAGAGAGAGAGAGAGAGAGAGAGAGAGAGAGAGAGATCAAACACATAGCTACCGGTACATACCCTCAGCCCCGAGGATGGACTACTCCCTCCTCGTCATGGAGAGCACGGGATGATGAAGATGGCCACCGGAGAGGGATTCTCCCCTCCGGCAGGGTGCCGGAACGGGTCTAGATTGGTTTTCGGTGGCTATAGAGGCTTCTGGCGGTGAAACTCCCGACATATTCTGTTCCCCGATGTTTCTAGGGTATATTGATATATATATATAGGCGAAAGAAGTCGGTCAGGGGAGCCATGAGGGGCCCACTAGGGTCGGGGCACGCCCAGGGGGTAGGGCACGCCTCCCTGCCTCATGGCCACCTCGAAGCTTCCCTGACGTCTACTCCAAGTCTTCTGGATTGTATCTGTTCCAAAAATAACTCTCCTAAAGGTTTAATTCCGTTTGGACTCCGTTTGATATTCCTTTTCTTCGAAACACTGAAATAGGCAAGAAAACAAGAATTTGGGCTGGGCCTCCGGTTAATAGGTTAGTCCCAAAAATAATATAGAAGTGTATAATAAAGCTCATAAACATCCAAAACAGGTAATATAATAGCGTGGAACAATAAAAAATTATAGATACGTTGGAGACGTATCAATAGACACAATGAACTTCAGAAAGACTTGATGGGGTGTACTGGAAATGGCATAGCGAAAGAATTGCCTAGTTTCATTATTTATCTGTCTTATTGTGCAAGAACTTTGTTTTATTTCTGTTACATTTGATGTTGTTGATTTGATGAATTGTGTAATAATTTGATGTTGTGGACAGGTGAAAATTTTAAGTTTTAATTCAGGATTTTTTTATTTCAAATTGTGCGGTTGTACAATGGTCGTACACAGCCGCGCGGCTGTCAGCCAGTTTTACATCTTCACATTGGCATCATCTGTTGGAGTTGGACTACTACATCACCAATATACACCATCTGTTGGAGTTGGGTAATTTTTGGTGATGTGAAAAGCACTGTTTAGTGATGTAAATTATATAACACCTAGTTTTACATCTCCAAATTTGCATCATCTATTGGAGATGCTCTTAGGGCATTTCCAATGAATGCCTATCAAAATGGATACCTTAAATGTTTATAGACATGTCAAAATGTTGTTCGTGCACATTTACTGATGCCAATTGACATACTGCAAACCTCGATTATGCTATTTTGCTATGTGTGTTTTAAACTATTCATTATCGATGGACTCTCCTGCGATATATCAGGTTGCGGTGTCCCTGGATCTCGAAAATGGACGAGGTTCTTTCTTTTGGGAGGACAAATGAGTTACTTGATTGAGGATTCAGCAGATTGCGCCAAAAAGGTATGATCGTGTCCTGTCGGATTTCGGAACCCGGCAAAACCCTTGAGGTTCGAACACTGGGGTGCGCATGAAGATCTCTTCTCCCTCTAGCTCACGCCCTCACCACAATCTCAAGGCTCAGCGCGTCGAACTTGCAGAACAAAGGGACACAAGATTTATACTGGTTCGGGCCACCGATGAGGTGTAATACCCTACTCCAGTGTGGTGTGGTGGATTGTCTCTTGGGCTGAGGATGAACAGTTACAAGGGATGAACAGCCTCCTGAGGAGAGTTCTTGTGATTGGTGAGTTTTTGTCGTGGCCTTGGTGGAATGGATCCGGTCCAAGATGAGATGCCTCCCTACGGTGGTGGCTAGTCCTATATATAGAGGCCCGGGTCCTCTTCCCAAATATTAAGCGGGAAGGGATCCCACAACGGCCAATGTGAAGGGGGACAGCTAGTACAAACTATCCTGATAAAAGGTGGTCTTCACGTGCCAAGGCTCTGGCGGTGACGCCGTCCTGGGCTCCACGGTGACCTCCGTCCTGCCGTCCTACTGATCTTGGTCTCGTTGAACCGATATGGAAGACTTTGCCTGCTGCCTCGGGACTCGTCGCCTGCGCTTGCCTCTTTAGCACCAAAGATTAAACAAGGACACTGTGCGCGCTGGCGCCCGCCTGGTGCCCGCCTGGCCTTGGTCGTCATGGCTTGCGTCATATATAGGAACCTCGCAAGGTGCCCGTTGCCTTGATTTCATCGCCCCTCGTGAGCCAGCCTGGTGAGGCCGCCCCCGAGGAGGGCTTGCGTCGTCTACCTCGCGAGGCTTGGCCCCTCGCGAAGAGGTCTTGAGTGTTTGCTGGTGAAGATGGGCTATACGGGGCCGCTGAGGAGCCACGCCGTGGGCCACAGGAAGGAAAGTCTCGGGACCCCTGTTCCCAGGACGCCGACAGTAGCCCCCGGGCCCAAGGTGCGCTCGGACTTGGCTTCGAGGTGAAGCCAAAGGGCAAGTGCGGAGCGCCGCGGGCCCCAACAGCCTGCGGGCTCGGTTGACGCGTGGCGATTGATGGGACGTTGGTGGCCCCATTTCCCCACGCAGCCTTGATATCCGCCTAGCTTGGCGGCCACCATGACTTACACAGTTATTCCCTCACTGCTGGTGACACGCTTCTCCAATTCTTCTGCCTTCCAAAACAACAAACTCCTCTCCTAACTTAACCTGAGCTCGGCCCTCCCCATTGTCATGGCGTCGAGCCGAACGGGGAAGGGGAAGAAGAAGTCCCAGTCTTTAGCCGAGCCACCTCCGGGCATTGAACCCGTCATTGGTGCTCAACGAGGAAGCCATGGACAAGGTCCGCCCAGCACTCGCCACTGGCTTCAACGAATGGGGGAAGACGGTGGCCTGGCCGGCATCTCGCGCCTCTGTGGATAGGACAGCAACCGAGGTCCAATTCTCCATTGAAGCCCTGTGGGCTGGCCTGGTTCCTCCCTTTTCCACCTTCTTCAATGCCATGCTTTCCCGCTATCAGATCCATATGCTGCACCTAGATCCCCAATCTGTTTCCCTTCTTGCCATTTTCGCCTTCGTCTGCGAGGCCATGGTGGGCATTGCTCCTTCCATGGCCCTATTGCGCCATTTCTTCTCGCTGCACCTGACCGATCCTCGACAATGCTCGGGATGCCTAAGCTTCCAGGCCGTGGCTGCGACAGCAGGCTCGGGGATTGACTTTGAGCTCCCACCATCTTTGAGCGGGTTTCGGACACAGTGGATGTTCGTGGATGTCAGTTCACAGCTCCGGCTGGGGCCACGAGAAGCTCACGGACCCCCGCCTTGCCTTCATCTGGCTCCGATTGAAGATGCTGAAAGATCTCGGCGTGACTGCACCCATGGTGATGAAGGAGTTCCTCCGACGCCACGTCGCCCCACTCCAGTGCCATTCTCGACCGATGTGGGCCCTGTCCGACGGCCAGGATCGCATGAGGCTTCGGGAGTCGGGGCTTCCGCTCGACGCGCGAAGAATGGTGCTCGAGGTCCTGACTGTTGGGGAACGTAGCCGAAATTCAAAATTTTCTATGCATCACCAAGATCAATCTATGGAGTAATCTAGCAACGAGGGGAAGGAGAGTGCATCTACATACCCTTGTAGATCGCTAAGCGGAAGTGCTCAAGTGAACAGGGTTGATGGAGTCGTACTCGTCGTGATCCAAATCACTGATGATCCTAGTGCCGAACGGACGGCACCTCCGTGTTCAACACACGTACAGCCCGGTGACATCTCCTATGCCTTGATCTAGCAGGGGGAGAAGGAGTGGTTGGGGAAGACTCCATCCAGCAGCAGCACGACGGCGTGGTGGTGGTGGAGGAGCGCGGGACTCCAGCAGGGCTTCGCCAAGCACTACGAGAGACGAGGAGGAAGAGGGGTAGGGCTGCGCCAACAGGGAGATTGAATCGTGTGTTGGGCTGCCCCTTTGCCTCCACTATATATAGGGGGAGAGTGTAACACCCTCGATGCGACTATATCTCCCACGTGTCGAGGCACGACTTAGAGGCATAATCGCATTGAAGGCATATGTCGCAAGTCGGGTAATCATCACAAACATCCCATGCAACATAATAATAAAGAGGGATAACATAGTTGGCTTACACTCGCCACGTCACATCAAAGTACATAAATAACATCCATCATACAATTCACTCATGGCCCGACTACGGCGCCAAAATAGAAAAGACCCCCAACATGCGACAAGGCCCTGAATCTAACCCCGAATAGGCACCACTACTGATCATCAGGAAAAGACACATAGTAACGCTGAGAGTCCTCGTCGTACTCCCACTTGAGCTCGAGCGCGCCATCTGGAGCTGTATCATCTGTCCCTGCATCTGGTGTAATAGTAATCTGTGAGCCACAGGGACTCAGCAATCTCGCACCCTCGCGATCAAGACTATTTAAGCTTAATAGGTAAGAAAGGGGTAATGTAAGTGGAGCTGCAGCAAGCGACTAGCATGTATGGTGGCTAACTTATTCGCAAAAGAGAGCGAGAAGAGGAGGCAAAGCACGAGCGAGAAACTAGAGAGAAACCTGCGCAAACATAACTCCAACGCTGTGTCCACTTCCCGGACTCCGCCGAGAAGAGGCCATCACGGCAACACACTCAGTTGATTCATTTTCAGTAATTAAGGTTCAAGTTATCTACAATCGGACATTAACAAATTCCCATCTGCCCATAACCGCGGGCACGGCTTTCGAAAGATCAATCCCTGCAGGGGGGTCCCAACTTAGCCCATAACAAGCTCTCACGGTCAACGAAGGAATAGACCTCCACCCAAGACACACCGATCAGACTCGGTATCTCGGTACAACAAGATGATTCGACAGGTTAAAACAAGACCAGCAACACCGCCCGAATGTGCCGACAAATCCCGATAGGAGCTGCACATATCTCTTTCTCAGGGCACACTCAGATGAGCGCTCCATACAACTAAAACCAAACCTCGAGTTTCCCCGAGGGGGCGCTGCACAGGACTCTAGTTCGGACCAACACTCAAAGGAGCACTGGCCCGTGGGGGGGCTAAAATAAAGATGACCCTCGGGCTCCGTAAACCCAAGGGAAAAAGGGGGTAGGTGGCAAATGGTAAAGCCAATGTTGGGCATTGCTGGAAAAGCTTTAATCAAGGCGAACTATCAGGGGGTTCCCATTATTGCCCAACCGCGTAAGGGACGCAACAATCCGGGAACATAACACCGATATGATGGAAAACTAGGGTGGCAAGAGTGGAACAAAACACTAGGAGAGAGGCCGAGCCTTCCACCCTTTACCAAGTATATAGATGCATTAAGATAACATGGCAATATAATGATATCCCAACAAGTAAATAAATGTTCCAACAAGGAACGGCTCCAATCTTCACCTGCAACTAGCAACGCTATAAGAAGGGGCTGAGCAAAGCGGTAACATAGCCAATCAACGGTTTGCTAGGACAAAGGTGGGTTAGAGGCCCAATCATGGCAATTGGGAGGCTGACAAGCAAGTGGTAGGCATCGTAGCAATGGCATAGCAAAAGAGCGAGCAAACTAGCACAGCAAAGATAGTAGTGATTTCGAGGGTATGATCATCTTGCCTGCACAGTTGTCAGAGTTGACTGGATCCTCAAAAACAAACTCAATGGGCTCCTCGTTATCGAACTCGTCTCCCGGCTCTACCCAACAACACAAACAAGCAATAAGGAAACAATCAACCACGTGCAAGGGCAACCAATAATATGCAAAGATGGTATGCTATGCGGGATGCGATGCGGGATGCAAAATGCAAGACGTGACAGGAAATGCATGAACCTGGCCTCAACTTGGATAACCAAGTGTGCCACTGGATAGAGGGGAAGAAATCCCCTGAAAACGATATAAAGATCATAGGAATCGGAGCTACGGTTTGGAAATGGCAAGCGTTTTACGAAACGAACCGATCTGCGATTTACAACAAGTAGGCTCCTAAATGCAAGGAAATGAACATGCTACAGCCACCAAACATGAAAAAAAATACATGGCAGGGATGTACACAAGATGATTAACAAATTACTAGGACTGAGCCATATGCAAATTCATCCATTAAGGGGTTCAAACAAGCATGGCAAAACTGAATAAGCAAAACAGATTTCAGACAGCGAAATTAACGCTAGTCTGGAATTTCAGACCACGATGCTCTCTTCGGAGCAGCAAAACAACATGAAACATAACCTGAACATGACAAGTAAGAGCATGGCATGGAGGTACTCAACAAGCTTAACAAAACACCCAAAATGACCTGGGGCCAAAATGGTTCACAAAATACTCTAACGAGCACACGAACATAGATGAAACACAATCAGTTTTCAGACTTAGTGAAAACTGAGACATGCTGAAATTATAACTCACGGAGGCATGTAAACGAGCTCGATGCACTCACTACGGTGCAAGTCATGACAAGGCAAGTATATATCCATAAAGAAGGCACAAAATGCTAGCTAGACATGGCAAGAATAATGGCATAGCCTGCATGGATCACTAGCAATAGCACCGGCAAATTCGCAAAAGAGTTCACGATCTGCCCAAATTAACAACGATGCAAAAGTTGAGCTCGATTGAGTCAACCTAGGATGCTCCAACGTAACAAGTAAAGACATGGATGGATAGAGGACAACAAGATTAACAAATGTCCCTTACTGAGCATACTCAAAAAGGGCACGGATCACTAGGAAACAAGCTGGACATATAGTATCATGAACTAAAACATCCCAGACTTAGTGAAAATCACTAAGTCCCTAAAATCAGCAATCTCAGGTACCCCTCTTTGCAAGCATGCACAAGACACCACACACATCCTAAACATGCATGGGTGGCACCTCTGGAAAGAAGACAAAATGCTTAACAATTCGTCCCAAAGGGGCACAGGCATATCATGCACACAATAATCATGGCAAAAATGACAAAAGTCAATGATGAGCTAACGGATCTGCAATTTAACTCACGATGCATCCTTCTAACAGAATTTTGGGCATCAAGATGAACTCAAATGCAAATGATGCGATGGAATGAAATGATGTACTCGTCGAGACGAAGATTTTGATATATCATATGTCCAAAACGGAGCTACAGATGCGGAGATATGAGCAGTCAAAGTAGGCATAAAAAATTAAGGGGGAGAGGGAGAAGTCAATCGGATCTAGGGTTTTTTTCCAGATCTGAGATCTGCACGGATTACGAGGTTCGCCGGCCGAAGCTTCGAGTTTGCTGGAGGAAGAGCCGGCCGGAGCGGGGAGGAAGATGGAGCTCGCCGGAGCGCCGGCGAGGGAGGGAGAGGCGGCACGCGGGCGAGGGCGCGGGCCACGGAGGTCGCCGGGGCCTCGGGCGCCGAGTCTGCCGGCGAGGGAGCTTGCCGTCCGGGGCGGAGCGGTGGTCGCCAGCCGGTGCTGCATGGTGGCGCCGGCCACCTAAGGCGAAGAAGACGGCGGCGACGGGATCCGGGAGGCGCGGGGCGGCTCGGGCTCACGGGGGCCCTCCTGCGGGCCGCGCGGGCCGGCGAAGTGGGGCTCCGCGGTGGCTGACGTGGCAGCGGCGGGCTGGATCCGGACGTCGTCCGGCCTGTGCGGACACGTCCGGCGGCGGTTGGATTGTATTTTTTGGAGTAGGGTTTCGAGGTGGAAGACGAGAACCGAAAATGGAGGGGGTATAAATAGGCATAAGTGGAGCTAGGAGAGTCCAAATGAGGTGCAGTTTTCGCCCACGCGATCGTGATCGAACGACCGAGACGATGGAGCAGAGTTTGGTGGGTTTTGGGCCAAATTGAAGGGGTGTTGGGCTGCAACACACACGAGGCCTTTTCGGTCCCTCGGTTAACCGTTGGAGTATCAAACGAAGTTCAAATGACCCGAAACTTGACAGGCGGTCTACTGGTAGTAAACCAAGGCCGCATGGAAAGTCTCGGTCCAGTCCGGAAATATTTAATCCCCACACACGAAAGAAAGCTAGAAATGGCCATGGGAGGAGAACGGAGCGCCGGAATGCAAAACGGACAACGGGGAAAATGCTCGAATGCATGAGATGAACATGTATGCAAATGCAATGCACGTGATGACATGATATGAGATGCACGAAAACGAAAACAACACACGGAGACAAAGACCCGAACCCGAGAAATAAATATAACTTAATGCCGGAAACGGCAAGAGTTGGAGTACAAATTGGGAAAGTCATATCTGGGGCGTTACAGAGAGGGAGGGTTGTGCCCCCACCTAGGGTTCCCACCCCAAGGGGTGCGGCAGCCCTAGATCCCATCTAGGGTGGCGGCCACAAGGGGGAGAGGGGGAGGCGCACCTAGGGTGGGCCTTAGGGCCCATCTGCCCTAGGGTTTGCCCCCTTCCCCTATTGGAGGCGCCTTGGGCCTTGGTGGGAGGCGCCCCAGCCCACCTAGGGGCAGGTCCCTTCCCACTATTGGCCCATGTAGGCCTCCGGGGCTGGTGGCCCCACCTGGTGGACCCCCGGACCCCTCCGGTGGTCCCGGTACACTACCGGTGATGCCCGGAACACTTTCGGTGGCCAAAACCATACTTCCTATATATCAATCTTTACCTCCAGAACTTCTCGTGACGTCCGGGATCTCATCCGGGACTCTGAACAACATTCGGTAACCGCGTACATACTTTCCCTATAACCCTAGTGTCATCGAACCTTAAGTGTGTAGACCCTACAGGTTCGGGAACCATGCAGACATGACCGAGACGTTCTCCTGTCAATAACCAATAGCGAGATCTGGATACCCATGTTGGCTCCCACATGCTCCACGATGATCTCATCGAATGAACTACGATGTCAAGGACTTAATCAATCCTGTATACAATTCCCTTTGTCTAGCGGTATGATACTTGCCTGAGATTCGATCGTTGGTATCCCGATACCTTGTTCAATCTCGTTACCGGCAAGTCTCTTTACTCGTTCCGTAACACATCATCCCGTGATCAACTCCTTGATCACATTGTGCACATTATGATGATGTCCTACCGAGGGGCCCAGAGATACCTCTCCGTTTACACGGAGTGACAAATCCCAGTCTCAATTCGTGCCAACCCAACAGACACTTTCGGAGATACCTGTAGTGTACCTTTATAGCCACCCAGTTACATTGTGATGTTTGGCTCACCCAAAGCAATCCTACAGTATCCGGGAGTTGCACAATCTCATGATCTAAGGAAATGATACTCGACATTAGAAAAGCTTTAGCATATGAACTACATGATCTTGTGCTAGGCTAAGGATTGGGTCTTGTCCATCACATCATTCTCCTAATGATGTGATCCCGTTATCAACGACATCCAATGTCCATGGTTAGGAAACCGTAACCATCTATTGATCAACGAGCTAGTCAACTAGAGGCTTACTAGGGACATGGTGTTGTTTATGTATCCACACATGTATCTGAGTTTCCTATCAATACAATTCTAGCATGGATAATAAACGATTATCATGAACAAGGAAATATAATAATAACCAATTTATTTATTGCCTCTAGGGCATATTTCCAACAGTCTCCCACTTGCACTAGAGTCAATAATCCAGTTCACATCGATATGTGATTAACACTCAAGGTCACATCCCCATGTGACTAACACCCAAAGAATTCTGGGTTTGATCATGTTATGCTTGTGAGAGAGGTTTCAGTCAACGGGTCTGCAACATTCAAATCCGTATGTACTTCGCAAATTTCTATGTCTTCTTGTAGATGCAACTACTACGCTACATTTGGAGCCATTTCAAATAACTATCCAGTATCTCTATTCAGAGCTATCCGGATAGGTGTTAAGCTTGCATCGACGTAACTCTTTATGTCAAACTCTTTATCACCTCCATAACCGAGAAACATATCCTTATTCCTCTAAGGATAATTTAGACCGCTATCTGGTGATCTACTCCTAGATTACCTTTGTACCCTCTTACCAGATATGTGGCAAGGCACACGTCAGGTGCGGTACTCAGCATGGCATACCGTATAGAGCCTATGACAAAAGCATAGGGGACGGCCTTCGTCCTTCCTCTTTCTTCTGCCGTGGTCGAGCTTTAAGTCTTAACTTCATACCTTACAACTCAGGCAAGAACTCCTTCTTTGACTGATCCATCTTGAACACCTTCAAGATCATGTCAAGGTATGTGCTCATTTGAAAGTACCATTAAGCGTTTTGATCTATCCTTATAGATCTTGGTGCTCAATGTTCAAGTAGCTTAATCTAGGCTTTCCATTGAAAAAAACTTTCCAAATAACCCTATATGCTTTCCAGAAATTCTACGTTATTTCTGATCAACAATATGTCAACAACATATATTCATCAGAAATTCTATAGTGCTCCCACTCACTTCTTTGGAAATACAAGTTTCTCATAAACTTTGTATACACCCAAAATCTTTGATCATCTCATCAAAGCATACATTCCAACTCCGAGATGCTTACTCCAGTCCTTAGAAGGATTGCTGGAGCTTTGCATACTTGTTAGCATCTTTCAGGATTGACAAAACCTTCTGGTTGTATCACATACAACCTTTCCTCAAGAAAAACATCGAGGAAACAATGTTTTGATATTCTATCTGCAAGATTTCATAAATAATGCAATAATCGCTAATATAATTCCAACAGACTCTTAGCATCGCTACGAGTGAGAAAGTCTCATCGTAGTCAACTCCTTAAACTTGTCGGAAAACATCTTAACGACAAGTCGCGCTTTCTTAATGGTGATACTTACCATCATTGTCCGTCTTCCTTTTAAAATCCATATGTACCTAACAGCCTTACGACCATCAAGTAGTTCTTCCAAAGTCTACACTTTGTTTTCAAATATTGATCCTCTCTCGGATTATATGGCCTCGAGCCATTTTGGAATCCAGGCCCACCATCGCTTCTCCATAGCTCGTAGGTTCATTGTTGTCTACCAACATGACTTCCAAGACAGGATTACGTACCATTCTGAAGTAGTACGCATCCTTGTCATCCCACGAGGTTTGGTAGTGACTTGATCTGAAGTTTCATGATCACTATCATAAGCTTCCACTTCAATTGTTGTAGGTGCCGCATGAGCAACTCCATGTGCCCTGCCACACACTAGTTGAAGAGACGGTTCAATAACCTCATCAAGTCTCCACCACCCTCCCACTCAATTCTTTTGAGAGAAACTTTTCCTCGAGAAAGGACCTGATTCTAGAAACAATCCCTTATTGCTTTCGGATCTGAGACAGGAGGTATACCCAACTGTTTTCGGTGTCCTATGAAGATGCATTTATCCGCTTTGGGTTCGAGCTTATCAGCCTGAAACTTTTTCACATAAGCGTCGCAGCCCCAAACTTTTAAGAAATGCCAGCTTAGGTTTCTCTAAACCATAGTTCATATAGTGTCATCTCATCGGAATTATGTGGTGCCCTATTTAAAGTGAATGTGGTTGTCTCTAATGCCTAACCCATAAACTATCGTGGTAATTTGATAAGAGACATCATGGTATGCATCATATCCAATAGGGTGCAGTTATGATGTTCGGACACACCATCACACTATGGTGTTCCAGGCTGTATTAGTTGTGAAATAATTTCCACAATGTCTTAATTCTGTGCCAAACTCGTAATTCAGATATTCATCTCTATGATCATATATAGATATTTTATCCTCTTGTCACGACGATCTTTCAACTTCACCCTGAAATTACTTGAACCTTTCAATAATTCAGACTCGTGGTTCATCAAGTAAATATACTCAACATCTACTCAAATCATCTGTGAAGTAAGAGCATAACAATATCCACTACAAGCCTCAGCACTCATTGGACTGCACACATCAAATTGTATTACTTCCAACAAGTTGCTTTCTAGTTCCATTTTACTGAAAACGAGGCTTTCAGTCATCTTGCCCATGTGGTATGATTTGCATGTCTCAAGTGATTCAAAATCAAGTGAGTCCAAACGGTCCATTTGCATGGAGTTTCTTCATGCATATACACCAATAGACATGGTTCGCATGTCTCAAACTTTTCAAAAACGAGTGAGCCCAAAGATAAATCAACATGGAGCTTCTTCATGCGTTTTATACCGATATGACTTACGTGGCAGTGCCACAAGTAGGTGGTACCATCATTACTATCTTATATCTTTTGGCATGAACATGTGTATCACTATGATCGAGACTCAATAAACCATTCATTTTAGGTGCAAGACCATTGAAGGTATTATTCAAATAAACAGAGTAACCATTATTCTCCTTAAATGAATAACCTTATTGCGATAGACATAATCCAATCATGTCTATGCTCAACGCAAACACTAATCTCCCTGGTAGAGGGAGCGTGTGATTCTTGATCACATCAAGCTTGGGAAAAACTTCCAACACATATCGCCAGCTCACCTTTAGCTAGTCTCCGTTTACTCCACAGCCTTTTATTTCGAGTTTACTAACACTTAGCAACCGAACCGGTATCTAATACCATGGTGCTACTAGGATTACTAGTAAAGTACACATTAACACAATGTATATCCAATATACTTCTATCGACCTTGCCAGCCTTCTCATCTACCAAGTATCTAGGGTAATTCTGCTCCAGTGGCTGTTCCCCTTATTACAGAAGCACTTAGTCTCGGGTTTGGGTTCAACCTTGGGTTTCTTCACTAGAGCAGCAGGTGATTTTCCATTTCATGAAGTATCCCTTCTTGCCCTTGCCCTTCTTGAAACTAGTGATTTCACCAACCATCAATAATTGATGCTCCTTCTTGATTTCTACTTTTGTGGTGTCAAACATCGCGAATATCTCAAGGATCATCATATATGTCCCTGATATATTATAGTTCATCACGAAGCTCTAGCATCTTGGTGGTAATGACTTCGGAGAAACATCAGTATCTCATCTGGAAGATCAACTCCCACTCGGTTCAAATGAATGTTGTACTCAGACAATCTGAGCACAAGCTCAACAATTGAGCTTTTCTCCCTTAGTTTGCAGGCTAAGAAAATCGTCGGAGGTCTTATACCTCTTGACTTGGGCACGCGCCTGAAATCCCAATTTCAGCCCTCGAAACATCTCATATGTTTCGCGATGTTTCAAAACGTCTTCGGTACCTCAACTCTAAACCGTTTAACTGAACTATCACGTAGTTATCAAAATGTGTATGTCAGATGTTCGCAACATCCACAGGCGACATTCGAGGTTCAGCACACTGAGAGGTGCATTAAGGGCATAAGCCTTCTATGAAGCAATGAGGACAATCCTCAGTTTATGGACCTAGACCGCATAATTACTACTATCATCTTTCAACTAAATTTTCTCTGGGAACATATCTAAACAGTAGAACTGAAGCACGAGCCACGACATAATTTGCGAAGACCTTTCGACTATGTTCAGGATAATCAAGTTCATCTTATGAACTCCCACTCAGATAGACATCACTCTAGTCATCTAAGTGATTACATGATTCGAGTCAACTAGGCCGTGTCCGATCATCACGTGAGACGGACTAGTCATCATCGGTGAACATCTTCATGTTGATCGTATCTACCATACGACTCATGCTCGACCTTTCGGTCTCTTGTGTTCCGAGGCCATGTCTGTACATGCTAGGCTCGTCAAGTCAACCTAAGTGTTTCGCGTGTGTAAATCTGTCTTACACCCGTTGTATGTGAACGTTAGAATCTATCACACCTGATCATCACGTGGTGCTTCGAAACGACGAACTTTCGCAACGGTGCACAGTTAGTGGGAACACTTTCTTGAAATTTTAATGAGGGATCATCTTATTTACTAGCGCCGTTCTAAGCAAATAAGATGCAAAAACATGATAAACATCACATGCAATCAAATAGTGACATGATATGGCCAATATCATTTTGCTCCTCTTGATCTCCATCTTTGGGGCTCCATGATCATCGTTGTCACCGGCATGACACCATGATCTCCATCATCGTGTCTTCTTGAAGTTGTCTCGTCAACTATTACTTCTAGTACTATAGCTAACACTTAGCAATAAAGTAAAGTAATTACATGACGTTTATGTTGACAGGCAGGTTAATAAATAAATTAAGATAACTCCTATGGCTCCTGCCGGTTGTCATACTCATCGACATGCAAGTCATGATTCCTATTACAAGAACATGATCATCTCATACATCACATATATCATTCATCACATCCTTTGGCCATATCACACCACAAAACACTTGCTGCAAAAACAAGTTAGATGTCCTCTAATTGTTGTTGCAAGTTTTTACGTGGCTGCTATAGGTTGCTAGCAAGAACGTTTCTTACCTACGCCAAAACCACAACGTGAATTGCCAATTTCTATTTACCCTTCATAAGGACCCTGTTCATCAAATCCGATCCGACTAAAGTGGGAGAGACAGACACCCGCCAGCCACCTTATGCAACTAGTGCATGTCAGTCGGTGGAACCGGTCTCACGTAAGCGTACGTGTAAGGTTGGTCCGGGCCTCTTCATCCCACAATGCCGCCGAATCAAGATAAGACTAGTAACGGCAAGTAAATTGACAAAATCGACGCCCACAACTACTTTGTGTTCTACTCGTGCATAGAAACTACGCATAGACGTAGCTCATGATGCCACTGTTGGGAACGTAGCCAAAATTCAAAATTTTCTACGCATCACCAAGATCAATCTATGGAGTAATCTAGCAATGAGGGGAAGGAGAGTGCATCTACATACCCTTGTAGATCACTAAGAGGAAGCGTTCAAGTGAACGGGTTTGATGGAGTCGTACTCGTCGTGATCCAAATCACCGATGATCCTAGTGTCGAACGGACGGCACCTCCGTGTTCAACACACGTACAGCCCGGTGACGTCTCCTACGCCTTGATCCAGCAAGGGGAGAAGGAGAGGTTGGGGAAGACTCCATCCAGCAGCAGCACGACTGCGTGGTGGTGGTGGAGGAGCGCGGGACTCCAGCTGGGCTTCGCCAAGCACTACGAGAGACGAGGAGGAAGAGGGGTAGGGCTGCGCCAATAGGGAGATTGAATCATGTGTTGGGCTGCCCCTTTGCCTCCACTATATATAGGGGGGGAGGGAGGGTTGTGCCCCCACCTAAGGTTCGCACCCCAAGGGGTGCAGCAGCCCTAAATCCCATCTAGGGTGGCGGCCACAAGGGGGAGAGGGGGAGGCGCACCTAGGGTGGGCCTTATGGCCCATCTGCCCTAGGGTTTGCCCCCTTCCCCTATTGGAGGCGCCTTGGGCCTTGGTGGGAGGCACATGTAGGCCTCCGGGGCTGGTGGCCCCACCTGGTGGACCCTCGGACCCCTCCGGTGGTCCCGGTACACTACCGGTGATGCCCGGAACACTTCCGGTGGCCAAAACCATACTTCCTATATATCAATCTTTACCTCCGGACCATTCCGGAACTCCTCGTTACGTCCCGGATCTCATCCGGGAGTCCAAACAACATTCGGTAACCGCGTACATACTTTCCCTAAAACCCTAGCGTCATCGAACCTTAAGTGTGTAGACCCTACGGGTTCAGGAACCATGCAGACATGACCGAGACGTTCCCCGGTCAATAACCAATAGCGGGATCTGGATACCCATGTTGGCTCCCAGATGCTCCACGATGATCTCATCGGATGAACCACGATGTCAAGGACTTAATCAATCCCGTATACAATTCCCTTTGTCTAGCGATACGATACTTGCCCAAGATTCGATTGTTGGTATCCCGATACCTTGTTCAATCTCGTTACCGGCAAGTCTCTTTACTCATTCCGTAACACACCATCCCGTGATCAACTCCTTGATCACATTGTGCACATTATGATGATGTCCTACCGAGTGGGCCCAGAGATACCTCTCCATTTACACGGAGTGACAAATTCCAGTCTCGATTCGTGCCAACCGAACAGACACTTTCGGAGATACCTGTAGTGTACCTTTATAGCCACCCAGTTACGTTGTGACGTTTGGCTCACCCAAAGCACTCCTACGGTATCCGGGAGTTGCACAATCTCATGGTCTAAGGAAGTGATACTTGACATTAGAAAAGCTTTAGCATACGAACTACATGATCTTGTGCTAGGCTTAGGATTGGGTCTTGTCCATCACATCATTCTCCTAATGATGTGATCCCGTTATCAACGACATCCAATGTCCATGGTCAGGAAACCGTAACCATCTATTGATCAACGAGCTAGTCAACTAGAGGCTTACTAGGGACATGGTATTGTCTATGTATCCACACATGTATCTGAGTTTCCTATCAATACAATTCTAGCATGGATAATAAACGATTATCATGAATAAGGAAATATAATAATAACCAATTTATTTATTGCCTCTAGGGCATATTTCCAACACTGACGAGCGACCCCTCACCAGCCGATATACCACAGGAGGGCTGTCTTTTGTACTGCTACTCGAAAAGGGTGGAGTTCATGGGGCAGATGTGTCAGGACCCCGATTCCATGTCACATCGATCTAGCCGGTAACACCTCATATCACTTTGCAGCCTCATGCACGGTATTCCCACGGGTGTCGCCTTACCATGGCCCGGGACTGTTTGCACCTTTTGGCTTACGTATATGATAGTGCCGCTAGCATCCATATGACAGAGAACCCGGGCTGACATGGCTAGTCGTGAACCCAAAGCGGCACTAACCTATGGGGACAGGCATACATGAATCACATCGAGCATGTCGGTCAGCAGCGTGTGAATCCGGACTGTAGCACTTGGCTAACAGGACTCCGGGAACCCAGGCTGTAGCAGGCTAGGCAGGACTTCGGATGTCACCGCGTGACATTTCCCCGAAGGGACAAACACGGGAACGAAGTGAAACACATGACGGCCAGTCAAGTGTCCTGAGAAGTAGTGCTGGGCTAACAGGACTCCGGTGAACCGGGCTGTAGCGGACTACTATGGCTCATGGAAGCACTTAGACTACATTTCCCCATAAGAGAGGCTGCCAAGGCTAAACAACTAGATTGTCGGATCCCACACATACCAAGCATTTCAACCATACACACAATATGCTCGATATGTGTAAATACTACATGGCATCACAACATAACTCTACAACTCAAGTATTTATACATTAGGCTCCGAGGAGCGAGATGTTACAAACATGGGTCTCATGACCCAACAATCATAGCATACAAATCAAAACACATGCGGAATCTTAACATGTCTGAGTACAGACATCTACAAATGAAAAAGGCTGAGAAGTCTGACTATCTACCAGATCCTGCCGAGGGCACAAGATCGTAGCTGAGGTATCAAGCTAAACGTCAAAGTCCACACGGAACTACTAGCGAGACTGATGTCTCTCTACAAAACATAAATTAAGCAAACGTGAGTACAAGAGTACTCAGCAAGACTTACATCAGAACTAGCTACATATGCATCGGTATCAACAAGGGGGTGGTGGACTTTAACTGCAGCAAGCCAGCTTTGACTTAGTAGCTAACCTGAACTACGACTACAAGCAACTCTTTTGAGGTGGCGCACACGAGTCCACATATTCACCATGGATCCGCTCCCGTCTCCCTACGAGAAGGTCATCCATAGCACTCACACTTATCTTGCGAGTTTTAGAGTATCCACTTTCACTTGTCTATGAACTGTTATAGGCAACCTAGAAGTCCTTTACCGCGAACACGGCTATTCAATTAGCTTTATACCCTGCAGGAGTGTACTTCGTCACACATGTTTCCACCACTTAGCGTCTGCACACGACATGTGCTCGGCAGACTTCAAGCGAAAACCGACGTGGGTGTAGACCACGACCTGACTAACCGCACAAGTCTCTAGTCCAGGTTTATCGCCTATTCGGGTTCCATCCGCGAGGAGATCCGGCCGGAGTTTCGCTCACAGCCCCAAACGATGTGTGCAGGGTTCCCGAGACACCAAACGGGCGCCCGATACACCGTGCCATGGTGTATCTACCGCATCATAGCCCACCCCTAGGGTCAGTGCTACGCACGGCCGCCAACACATATCCTATAAACACCAGAAACTAGTTGCAACTCCTGGACAGAGGACGAGAGGGGTCAATAAGTCGAGCGGGGTCATATTTCTGGGCCCAATGTGTGGTAGTAGCTGTTTCACGGATCACAAACACAGAACTCAGTTCCTGAGGATGGTTTCAATGAGGCAACCCACCATGTACTCCTACATGGCCTCTCACCGCTACCTCTACCAAATTGTGTTCACACACTTAGCTCACACACAGTAGGACATGTTCATCACCATTCCAATTCATTCCTGATGAATCAGACCCGACTCAACCCTAAGCAGTAGCAGGCATGACAACAAACATGAATGATTAGGCACATCAAGCCTCAAACAACTCCTACTCATGCTAGTGGGTTTCATCTATTTACTGTGGCAATGACAGGTCATGCAGAGGATAAGGGGTTCAACTATCGCAGCATGTAACAGTTGAATCGATGTTGTCCTAATGCAGTAAAAGAGAGTAGGAGCGAGAGAGTGGGATTGTATCGGAATGATCAATGGGTTGCATGCCTGGCACTTCTGAAGATATCATTGGGTCTTCATCAGTGTCAACGATCACAGCGTCAGTACAACGTCTATCGAGAGGGGACAACCACCGGCAACAGAGAAGGAACACAATCAATGCAATGCACAACATGATGCATGATAGTGACATGGCAATATGTTGTTGATTGAGCTAATGCAACTAGCAACACAATTAAATGAAGTTGGTTTGAACCCAAAGTTCAAATTCAAACTCCACATGTGGTTATTTAAATACCATTCATTTGATTTGTCCTAAACAGTGGCCTTAAGTTGTTCTAACATGCATGAAAATGGTACAGATGGATTCCTTGAATTTTTCTGATAATTTTTCATATATAATTTATTTCATTTGGAGTTGCGGTTGAATTTCTATGAATTTTAGAAGTTTTGGGCCTTTTCTGGAATTTATAAATCATTTCTGATTTATTTTAATTTCAGAAAACAAATA
Source organism: Triticum monococcum (assembly GCA_034509565.1). Taxonomy (NCBI): domain Eukaryota; kingdom Viridiplantae; phylum Streptophyta; class Magnoliopsida; order Poales; family Poaceae; genus Triticum; species Triticum monococcum. The sequence goes on along the minus strand of CM067841.1, from coordinate 164,267,804 downwards.
CTGCATCAGCATTGCGTCATGCTGACCTCAGCAGGTCAAAGGCACCAGCCCAGGTCAAACCTGACTCGTGGGCCCCTTCTGTCAGTCTCTCAGCTAATTAACAGGATTAGATTAACACTAATTAGCTGTCAGTGGGGCCTGGGCCCACATGTCAGTGACTGATTTAATTAAAATTAGTTAAAACTAATCCTAGATTAATTAGCAGACCGGCCCCACCTGTCATAGACTCAGGGGGGTCTACCTGGGCCCACCCAGGGGTCAAACTGGGTCAAACTCGCCGGCGACTCGACGCCGGCGAGGCCCGAGACGGTGGCGCAGCTCGGAAAACGCCTAGATGGCACGAGCGAGGCCGTTCTTGGGCACGTTGGAGAGCTCTTGCAGTCACGCATCTAGTGGTGGTGGAGGCCGGGCCTACGTTGGCCGGAGACGATGACGGCGAGCTCCAAGGCGGCGACCGGAGTTCGGCCATCACTACAAGAAATATGTCAACTTGTGACCACCACTATTTGTTCACTGAAAGGTCACAAATTTCCATTTACGACCTTTTTGTGACCAAAAACAGAAGATCAAAAGCTGGCGGTCGTAAGCTGACTATAGCGACCTTTAACAAAAGGTCGTTGATCCTATGACCTTCTGTTTTGGTCGCTAGCTCTCTCCCCAGGCCATGTCGGATCCGACGTGGCAATCTGACGTGGCAAAATTGCGACGAATTGAAAAGGTCGTTGGTTAAAATCAGCCCGGTCCAACTCGCTGTTCTACATGGGCCTGGCCCAACAATTCAGCCTATTTGATTTTTTTATATCAATTTTTTGCTCGACTTCATGGGCCAAGCCCAACATTGCAGCCTTTTTTATTGTTGGGCCGTGGCCTTTTTGTTTAAACAATTTTATTTTCCTTTTTTATTAAATGGGTCCACGAGTCAGATGGGTCCCATTTGTCACGTTCTGGTAAGTGGGTCCCATCTATCAGGCTCATATTCTTCATATTTCAACCAGTATTTAAATTGGCAGACAAAAAGCACACATAATACTTCAAATAAGAGCAACCAGATCACATAATACATTGGCAACAACAGTAACAAGCTCTATCCATGCCAATACATATGACCATGTGTAATACAGTACTTTACAAGCTCTACAAGTGTAACGAGCTCCACAAGTGTGATACAGTCTACTTTACAAGAAAATGACAACGTAACGGACTCGCCGGACAATCAGTCGGGGCTGGGAACAAACAAAATGGCAACATGGCTTCCTGTCACCCTGTTAAATGAATAAGAGAAGAATTAGAAAAACTGGGCCAAATATATTATGAACAGACCATTGAAGAAAATGGCATTTACATCTGTCCATTGCAAACCAAGAGATACCGAAAAAGTGGAGGAGCAACAATTAATAATGTACTAGATTAGTCGGTAGGCTAATTTAATTGAGTGCAGCAACTAGTTACCAAAACAGAGGCATGCAATGGTAATTGATGGTTTCTATTGTTGTTTTAGCAGCAGTGGCATACTCAAAATCTAACAAGTATTAGTACTTTGATGTGCTAGTGCTAGTATTAAAAAAAGGATAAATTTGACTAGAGCAAGGAAATGAAAACAAGGATAGGAATTCTTTCTTGCAAATTAACGAACACGTGCATAGCATAGCTAGCTAATGACCCAGAGGAAAAAAACTGATGAAGCAGCAAGGCCATGACCACCACCAGGTGCATAGCTACTCTACCTAATGGGCCATTAGCAGAAAGCAAGCCGTTTACAACTAGCTAAGAAACATCAACTATTATAAAAATTACGATAGCAGGAGCCCATGCAGGGAGATTAGCAACAGGTTAGTGAGCAGAGGGAGAGGGAGGTGGTACCTGCTGGGAGCGGTGCGTGGTCGTGGCCGGGCTTGAATCGTCGAGCTCAGGTAGGGCAGCTTGGTTGCCTTGGAAGCAGAGGAGCAGTCCCCTTGTTGCGAGACAGGGTCGGTGCCTAGGTGCGTCCCTCCTCCTTGAGCAGGACAAGGCCATGTTCCCGGCTAGAACTGGCGTCCTCCAGTCGTCGTCACCGTCCACGCCATGGGCGGTCTGCAGAAAAGTAAGAGAACTAGAGAAGGTTAGTTTGCAAAGCTACAAGCTACAGTGTGTAACAAAGATATTCAATATATTCAGCAAAAACAACACAAAAATATATGATAGTATGCAGAACAACATAGCATCATTCACAAGCAAAGTATAGGATGCAAACAACAAGTAGTACCATAATTCTCATCACAGTCATACATTGAATTCATTAAAGGCTACAGATTCATAGAATTCATTAAAGGTTGTAGATAAAAATAGGTAGATTTCTTTCTTCTCTTTGATTTATGCTAGCAGAGATGTAGCAGGCAGGAAGGTAGGAGGCAATCACATATGCATGTATGTATGAAGCAGATCATGAAAAGAGCAACATCTAATTAACTTGATTGCCTTACAGATGACACACAAGATGAAGAGCACTTCGACAGAAGCGATGGATGCCGCGAACTGGCAGATCATAGATTTCTCCATAAGTATAGAAGTAGTATTTGCATTAGTACAGCTACACTAGCACGTAGTACAAACATGGTATTACAGACATTCTCTAATTGACTAGCGCCCAAATATATACATGCACCAGTTCTGGAAATTCATAGACCTATATAAGAGAGCACTCGATTCAGCAAGAAGATACAGTGGACATATCCTGATTTGATATGCCCCAATCTCTGAAGATTTGTATGTGCAAATCTGCAGATTCAGGTGTAGTGATTCAAACCGTACGTAACTAGAGATTTTTTATAGTAAAAACTGTGTGTACAAATCTGAATATAGCAAACACAAAGTGCATTCAGGATCCACTTCCCAACATCTAAATTCACCGAACATGTCCTAAAATTAGCACAACTAGAAAGTACAGAGATAAGAACAGCAATGCACACCCAAGACTAAACAAATCTGCATTCATGCGATACTGAAGAAAAATACAGATAACTAGGGCGTGGATTCTCTCGAGCTCTCGCAGGGATCTACAAACATGCACTTAATTCCTTAGAGGTAAATGCATACACCAGCGCAAATGTTACTCATGTGTTACTACTGGATTCAACTTACAAATATAAAGAGACATGGCACTATACATGCGTACCAGAGACGTCTAGCCTAGCATCAAAGTTGAATTCATGGTAGATGTACTAGAAAAAAACTAACAAGGCTTGGGTCGATCAATCGATCATTGGAGCGAGTAGTCGTACACTGATTGATTCTATGCGGCTAGGGATACAAGAGATGAGTACATAACTCTACTACAGATCCTAGCATCTAGGAGTACTGCATTTGCCAAACACCTCCTAAGTTGACTGACACTTGAACAAAAAACAAGCACTGTACTTGGTGCCAATTTGCACCCGAATGTCATGGACTCGAACAATCTATACCACTGTGGATGTTGTTTTCCACTATTATATCTCCAACAATAACACTAGTATCAAACTTGAAAAGAAATGCTTGACTAGCTAGCTAGTTTCTGAAAATACAAGGCATTAAGAGGTATCATCATTCTTTTAATAACTTGCATTGCAACATTCATGATCAATAGCTATGTACAAATGCAAGAAAATCTACACGAACTGCCCGGCTCTCTTAAATATTTTTTCAAGTGGTTTCTTTACAGCAGGGTATATGTTGCACTTGACAAAAGAAGATGTATTTGCAGTTGCCTGCCACTCTAGAATGTCGATGTGCTGCCTGACCTTCTCAATGTCAGCCACCAAGTCCCAGGTGGTGTTCTCCTCTAGACAAGCATGGGGAGTGCTCTTCCAGCGCCTCTCTGCAATCAAACACAAGAAGATTAAGCATCACGATCTCCTAGGAACACCGGTGAACAGACACACAAGGGGATCAAAACGAAACCAACCTGGTCGAACAGCACGATCCTGTAGAACTCCGGATCGAAGAACCCATAGTTGCCGGGCAAAGTGCCAGCCCAGGACCCCCGTGGAGGAAGACGACAGGCTGCAGACAGAACAAAATCGGTATTACTAAAGGAAGAATTGCAGGTGTGCAACTGGTAAATGTCATAAAGCCTTCAGGTGCTAATCATAGTCCCATCTCCCACTCCTTGTTACTTACTACATGAAGTACCCATAGTCCAAGAGAACAATTCACCTGGTGCTAATCATGGTTTGATACTGGGATACACACAAACTAGTGTCCACATGTGCGCTCTAAATTTAAAAATTATGCCCTATATGTAAAAATCTGGGCGGTGCAGATGAGGAACGGCGCTGTGTTTCTTTCTTCTCTGAAGAAAAAAAGAGTGTTGTGCCATCCGATGTGATACACCCTCGGATTACAACTCCATGAACCCTCGCCTGCTCCGACGGCCCTGCTCAAAACCCTAGCCGCGGCCGAAAAAAATGGAACGGAGAAGCTCCGGGGTGCCGACGCGGCGGCGGGCGAACCCTAGAACGGAATGGGAGGTGGGGAGGGAGGGGGAAGGGAAGGGGAGGGGAACCTTGGCCTCGTAGAGGAGCGGGCTGTGGTAGGCGAGCACCTCCTCGCCCTCCGTGAAGGAGACCGCAGAGCCCTTCGCCTTGTCCTTCCCTCCGCTGCCGCCGCCGCTTCTGGTTGTGGTCGTGTTGGAGCTGCCCCACATGGCACCCGCGCCGGCACACACGCCAAGGGATGGAGGGAGGAAGGCATGGTCGTGGGAGGGAGGGAGGGAGGAAGGCGCTGGATCGAATCGAGGCACCCCCGCGCTGGCACGCACGCACGCCGGATCGAGACTAGTGGATATGGGGGATGAAGGCGAGGGGAGGGGGATGGCGGAGACTAGGTCGGCGGTGGGTGGGGGCGGCGGTGGTGGGTGGGGATGGCGGCGAGGGAGAGGAAGGCGCGGCAGCCTCGATCGGATCTGGAGAAGGAAAGGGTGGGTGGGTAGGTGGGTTAGGGTTTTGGTTTTTCAGGACAAGATCCACCGTTGGATGGGCGCGTGATGGATGGCTCAGATCGTGTCCAACTTGGTGATCCGTGTGGACGTGGTTCCTCGCTTCTCATTGGTTGGCTGGCTCGCGCTCAAGTATCCAAAATTTGGACCCAAATCTCTGAATTTTTTTAAATGCCTACAAATCTGTGTTGCAAGATTTAACCACACCATTTTCCAAAAGGCGGATGTTAGGCGCCGGTCAATCGGTCTAAATTTGGGTCGCTCGTCTGGCGCCCCTACGATGTTTCGTACGTAACCATTTGATTCACCCACGAAGTTATACTTTCTTGAATGGTCAAGCCCAAAAAATTCCAAGATTCAACCACTAGTTGGGAACAGTCAAGCCCGCCTTTTTGACCGCATTTTGAAATGGGCATAAAAAATTCAAAAAAATCAAAAAAATTGGGAAAAACTTCGCATTGTGTCTTTATATATGACAACGTTATGAGGAAAAATAATAAACTTGTAATGCGACAATTTTTTTAAAAAAGTTTTCTCAGAAATGAGCTATAAGTGTGAAGATTCATGGCTTTCAAGCCAAATGATCAATCTTATAGCCACATTCATGGCATAGTTTGTTAAAATGATCTCATATTGTGCAAAAGGGTGCATATTGGAATGGCAAACAATGTTGCCTAAGGAAATTTTCATTTTCTTTGGACGAAAAAGTCATTTTCCATTTTTCGAGTGCCCCAAATGAGGTTTTTTTGTCAATAACCTACCAAATAATTGTTGCAAACTTGGACCAAATCATTTTTCTAAAATACTAGGCCATATTTAATGCACGATTGACCAAATGGTTGGGTGTAAAAAGTTTTGATCCACCTCTTGTGAAAAAGACAAATTTCCGTCGTTTCTGCTGGAAGTGGGTCAAATTTGAACAGCGGCCGCCTCGTCGTTTGCTATTTATTTTTTCCAAAAATCATTTTTAGGTACAAAAGTATCTATTTAATCAGAGAAACACCAAAAAAATTCCAAGATTCAACCACTAGCTGGGAACGGTAATTCCCGCCGTTTTGACCGCATTTTGAAACGGGCATAAAAAATTCAAAAACAAAATTGGGAAACCTTCGCATTGTGTCATTATATGTGGCCAAGTTCCCAAGAAAAATAACAAACTTGTAATACGGCAATTATTTTAAAAAAGTGTTCTCAGAAATGAGCTATCATCTCTGAAGATTCATGGCTTTCAAGCCAAAGGATCAATCTTATGGCCACATTCGTGGCATAGTTTGTTCAAATGATCTCATATTGTGCACAAGGGTGCATATTCGAATGGCAAACAATGTTGCCTAAGGAAGTTTTCATTTTCTTTGGACGAAAAAACCATTTTTCATTTTCCGAGTGCCCGAAAGGAGGTTTTTTTGTGAAGGAACTACCAAATAATTGTTGCAAAATTGGACCAAATAAATTTTCTAAAATACTAGGACATATTTAATGCACAATTGACAAAATGGTTGGGTGTAAAAAGTTTTGATCCACCTCTCATGAAAAAGACAAATTTCCGCCGATTCAGCTGGAAGTGGGTCAAATTTGAACTGTAGCTGCCTCATAGTTTGCTATTTATTTTTTACAAAAATCATTTCTAGGTACATAAGTATCTATTTAATCAGAGAAACACCAAAAGTTTTCCAAGATTCAACCACTAGCTAGGAACGGTCAAGCCCGCCGTTTTCACCGCATTTTGAAACGGGCATAAAAAATTCAAAATAAATCAAAAAATTGGGAAACCTTCACATTGTGTCATTATATGTGGCCAAGTTCCCAAGAAAAATAACAAACTTGTAATACGGCAATTATTTTAAAAAAGTGTTCTCAGAAATGAGCTATCATCTCTGAAGATTTATGGCTTTCAAGCCAAATGATCAATCTTATGGCCACATTCGTGGCATAGTTTGTTCAAATGATCTCATATTGCGCACAAGCGTGCATATTGGAATGGCAAACAATGTTGCCTAAGGAAGTTTTCATTTTCTGAGTGCCCGAAAGGAGGTTTTTTTGTGAAGGAACTACCAAATAATTGTTGCAAAATTGGACCAAATCAATTTTCTAAAATACTAGGACATATTTAATGCACAACTGACAAAATGGTTGGGTGTAAAAAGTTTTGATCCACCTCTCGTGAAAAAGACAAATTTCCGCCGATTCAATTGGAAGCGGGTCAAATTTGAACTGCAGCTGCCTCATAGTTTGCTATTTATTTTTTACAAAAATCATTTCTAGGTACATAAGTATCTACTTAATCAGAGAAACACCAAAAGTTTTCCAAGATTCAACCACTAGCTAGGAACGGTCATGCCCGCCGTTTTGACCGCATTTTGAAACCGGCATAAAAAATTCAAAAAAATCAAAAAATTGGGAAACCTTCACATTGTGTCATTATATGTGGCCAAGTTCCCAAGAAAAATAACAAACTTGTAATACGGCAATTATTTTAAAAAAGTGTTCTCAGAAATGAGCTATCATCTCTGAAGGTTCATGGCTTTCAAGCCAAATGATCAATCTTATGGCCACATTCGCGGCATAGTTTTTTCAAATGATCTCATATTGTGCACAAGGGTGCATATTGGAATGGCAAACAATGTTGCCTAAGGAAGTTTTTCATTTTCTTTGGACGAAAAAACCATTTTTCATTTTCTGAGTGCCCGAAAGGAGGTTTTTTGTGAAGGAACTACCAAATAATTGTTGCAAAATTGGACCAAATCAATTTTCTAAAATACTAGGACATATTTAATGCACAACTGACAAAACGGTTGGGTGTAAAAAGTTTTGATCCACCTCTCATGAAAAAGACAAATTTCCACTGATTTAGTTGGAAGCGGGTCAAATTTGAACTGCAGCTGCCTCATAGTTTGCTATTTATTTTTTCCAAAAATCATTTATAGTTACATAAGTACCTATTTAATCATAAATACATGGTTTGGTGGCGATACGTCGAGGTTTGGGCGGTGGCCGAGGGCCCCATCTCTAGAGCGCGTAAACTCGCATGCCCGCCGCGTGGTCACCGCGTGACCGTGGCGTTGCCATGTGTTCTGGGTGGCCTAGACATGTCTAGTGGGTTGGGCACTCCCTAGGTAGGTGCTAGGAAGAAAATTACAACATAAGATTCTCACGAGGAGACCGATCGGTGCTCAAACATGAATTAGCAGCCAAGTGTTTGATTAGCGGTACAGGAAATGTACATGGCTAATGGGCGTGAGTTTTGGCTGAGGATGATCAGTTACTAAGAAGACCGTCTCCACAAATTTTCAGGTCAAAAGGAGGAGCCTAGCAAACTACCACACTGGACATAAATACGTATGTTGAAGCTTGTCTCAAAATAATGAATAGATTGAGCTGGCATTTGGTGGAGGATGTTTATTTGGGCATAGGAAAGCACTGTAGAAAATGGATACTATTTGGACATGCCAAAGTGGTACTTCCTTCACAAACTGTTGTTCTGAACAGAATAGGAAAATGAATATTTTTGAATTTTTTTTGAACTAGGCAAGGAAGGTTTTTACATATTTGACGAAGATATGACCCAAAGAATTTATGAGATTTTTTTGGGAATTTTGGGAATGACAGAAATACAGGTTGCTTCACAACCTAGGGCAAAAACTGCCACATGGACATGCCACATAGGCAAAGCTGATGAGGTGGTGCCTAGTCATAGCAACCCACCACAATTTACAAGGCTATGACCATCTATATTGGTCGTTAACAACTAGAAATAAGGCAGCGGACTAGCGCTGTTTGCTTTATGACCTTTTCGTGTGAGGAAATTACGACCTTTCTGACCAATGGTTTAGGGTTTGGAGCCCCCCGAACAGCTTTTGACCAATTGTTATGAAATGGTCATTAATTTATGACCAATTCTTCGAGAGTCACTGACAGAAGGTCATAAGTTGACATATTTCTTGTAGTGCATGTGCGGGGTGTGGGCTGCGGCGTGCAAACGCGGAAAGTAAGGCGCTAGCAAGGCACTACGCGATGCGGAAAGCATGTTGCGTAGCACGGGATGACCAAATGGTCGCCGGAGCGACGCCTACGACAAGCTCGAGCGGAGACGAGCTTCGGCCATGGTGGAACTATGGCCTAGAGGGTGCAAATGCGTGGAAAAGAAGAGGGGAAATGCGGCGGAGCTCACAGGGAGGTCAATGAGCAGATCAGTGGGCTCGGGGCCGACCGGAGCGAGGCGAGTCGATGAACGGCGTCCGGCGGGTACCGAGGTTGAAGACGACCCGATGGCGGCGATGCAGGGCCTCCGGTGAAGTGTGGCTCAGTGGGGAGGGCGAGGGCGTCGCGGCGGAGCTTCTGGACATGTCAGAGAGGCGAGGGGGTGACGGAGGGCGTGACTACGGCGGTGAGACAGCGACAGGTGCGTCGGCCATGGTGCGGGAGAGGGTGAGGGAGACGAGGGGGAGAGTGAGGGAGGATGAGAGGGGGCCGTGGGGGTCGGCGTCGCATCCCTAGACGTCTCCAGGCGTCGACGGAAGCAGGAGGTGGCCGGCGTGCTTGGGGAAGCACCGGAGCGATCGGGGCGGCGAGAGGCATCTCCAGTGGCCGACGAGGGAAACGGCGACGGGGGCGGCGTTGTGGTGCGTCCGGGGCCTCATGGGTCGTCGAAGAGGCCGGGGACGTCTAGGAGGAGCTCGCAGGCACGGCGAGGGGTCGAGGGGAAGGCGGTGGCCGCAGTGGTGCTTGTCGGCGGCGACGGACGCGTTCGGTGAGATCGGGAACGACAAGGGAGATAGCAGGGGGAAGAATGAGCGAGCTAGAGGGATTGGGACGACGCCGAGGAGGGGATTCGCGGTGTCGCGCTGTCCTCGGACGCAGGCAGGCAGCCTGGTGGCGTGGCGCTCGCGCGCGCGTTGTATCTGCCTCTGCCTACTGGCAGAGGTGGGAGACGACTGGCAACGGCTAGGTGGGCTGGGCCGGCTCATGGGCCGCACAGGTAAGTGGCCAGGTTGGCTTTTCTCTCTCTCTCTCTTTCTAATTCTTTCTGTTTTCTATTATCTGTAATGGTTTTGGATTTATTAAAAATGCCAGAGCATTTTCAAAATTCATGAGACTGCTTGTGGCCACTGTTTGGATTATTTCCAACAGCAAACATTTCAGTTCATGAATATTTGGACATTTAAAATATTTAATAGCGTTTAAATGTCCAAATGCAAATAGAGTATGATTTAATTCAGAGCCCAAATAGGTCATGGAAAAATGTGCATCACCTCCAGTTACTAATTACAGCATTTTCCATAAATAATGAACATTTTTGAAAGCCATTTGGATTTACTGAAAATATTTTGGTTGAACCTAGTGAATTCCTTTAATGCTAGGGTTTAGGCAATCCCCATTTCAAGTTTCTTTCAAAGTTTAAACATGATGGCATGATGAGCAAGCAGAGTCAGGCAAGGGCTGAACTGGGGCTATGACAAGATGCCCCTTCGATGAATGGGTGTTGCGTCTAGTCGGCCTTGAAGGGCCTCGCGAGAACCCTATCTCCGTGGTTCCCCTCCTTGCCGCCAGCGCCGAACTTACCCCAAGAGTGGATGCAGGGGGCGAGCACCGCTGGAGGCCGGAGGCGCGGGTGCTGAGGCGTCGGCACCGCTCAAGGCTCCTGAGGTGCCACCCCCAGGATCCCATGACTCTTGCCCTGGGGTGACAGCCGAGGGGGCGACGCAATCCGCTGCTCCTGAGGCCGAAGCTTCCGATGTCTCAACAGGTCATCATGAGGCGGAGCCAGTGGTCTCCCCTCAGCCCAGCACTCCTGAGGTCATCTCCTCAGGTGCCCCACCAGCCGCGCCCTACGCTGGTGGCTGCGTCCAAGGCTTCGGCAGGCTCCGTCTGGACTTTGATGCACTCTGCAAGAGGAAAGAGTCTCCAAGCTGCAGCAGTGATGCCTTCCGGCCATTGAAGCAGAGGAAGTATATCGCCATAGACGAGTGAGTACCTTATCTTTGTAATTTCTCGAGTGCTGCTTCTCCTCCTGAGTGTGGCTCCTCAGGGTCCCTTCTGCTAAGGCGGCGAAGTCTCCCGGGAAGCAACCATCTCCTGCCTCGAATTCCCCGTTGGCCTTGAGTGCCCCAAGCCAGCATGCCGCACCCAGCGCGAGGTTGGCCGGAGAGGCAAACACGCTAGCCTGACGCCTTGAGCCCGCGCCTTTGCTGTCTCTCCTTCGTGGCCTCGCCTGGGGTGCGGCAAGTGTGCCAACGGCTCCTCCTCTGGTTGTGGACGGCGGCTGGGTGACCTCGATCCTGGCTTCTTCTTCAAGAAACGAGCCTCAAGCCATGCGAGCCCCTCCTAAAACCCAGTCGGCGGCCCGAGAGGCGCCAGCCCCCAGCCCCCCTGCCGAAAGGGGTTGAGCCGCTTCGAATCCCATCGACTACCCCCGCTGCAGGGGATGAACCCGGTTGCGTGCTTAAGTTTGCGCACGAGCGGAGTGTCATCCGCCACGAGCTCTTTCAGGAGGCAATGGGCGCGATGCGCCAGCTCGGCGGAGAACTCGGGGACGTCGACGCTCGCCTTGAAGCCGAAGGACTCCGGCTGGTGGAGTGGCATCAACTGAAGGTGGCTATCAACCTCGGGTGCCTCCAGCGCGAGCAGGCCAATGCGAAGGCCGAGGCATCCCTAGAAACCTCGCGGGAGGCCAGCGCCCGGGCCTTGGAGGAGGCCAGGGAGGCGGACAATCACCATGCGGCCACCGAGGAGCGCAGGAGGGAGCTCCAGGCCTTGAATGCCTCCCTGGAGCAGCAGGTGGAGGCCCACAAAGTTGCCCTGGCGTCGATGAAGGGTGCTCCGTCCGACGAGGAGGAGATCTTGAGGCGCGAGGAAGCACTAATGCCGGAGGCCACGGAGCGCAGCCTTGAGCTTGAGCAGTTGGAGACGAGGGAGGGCCAAGTCGCCCAAGCAGAGGATGTTGTCGGCGCACGTGAGGCCAGGTCCCATGAGGAGGTCGACCGTAGGGTGGCCGAGGCTCGCGTGGATCTTGCTGGCAGGTACGACCTGAAGCTAAAGCTCGTGGAAGCTGAAGGTGTGGGCAGGACCACTGCCCTAAGGTCAGGGCTGGCTGAGGCGGAACAGCGTGAGAAAGCCGCCGCAACCGCGTTGATCTCGGTGCAGGCCGAGCTGGCCTCCGCCCGTGACGAGCTGCTCTCTCTTCAGCAGCGGGTTGCCAGCGCCGAGTCCTTCACGCAACAAAGCAGGGAGGAGGCACTTCACCGGCAGATGCTACTGCGCGAGCACACTCCCATGCTTCGGGACCTCAGGACGAAGGCCAACCAGGCGCTTGGTGCCATCTGCGATGAGCATGCCCCTCATCCCCACGCCGAGGATTACGCTAGCCATCTTTTCTTCTTCACTGATGTTGTTATGTGCCTGGAGAGCCGTGCTGAGAGGGCTCACGAGCTTGTGGACGAAAAGAGCCAATGCCTTCTCGGGCGTGCATTCTTCCTCGTCTTCAGCCATCTCCTGAACACCAATCCTAACTTTAATTTTGCCGCCGCCATTGCCCTAGTGCCCGCGGTCATCCGGGGCAACCTCGCGCACTGGGTGGACGACAATGTGGATGCTCTGGTTAGGGCCTTTGCTTCTGATGATGACGCTGTCGCTGTGGTGGTCGTCGCGGATGAGGGAGACATGGTTGATGGCGGCGTTGCTGATGGTAGTGTGGCTGATGGCAGTGAAGATAGCGACAGCGATGGCACTAGTAACTTGTCCGAAAGCTATTCAGGGGACGAGGCGAGCGATATGTCTGGCTGAGCCCTCGCTCCTTTTTTTTGGACCTGCACGCAAAAGCTTGGGTACGGCTCCTCACAATGTAAGAGCATTTTAGAGAGGGGAAGCCCCTCATGTAAATAGACTACCACTTCATTCCTTAGGCTAGGCTTAAAGCGTGCTTTTGGGTGCTCGCGACTCCCCTTGCGGGCTTGATGCCGTAACTTACTTTGGTTTAGCCGGGCTTCAAACTGGTTTGGCGGTTGTGGACATGCATTCCTTCTGAGAGGAGCCCCTCACGAGCTCGTGAGGTTTTGGTTTCCTAAGAGGTCCGCTGGTCCACCCGAGAGGGTCTCGCGAGAAGCGAGCGCCAGTAACGGCAAGGTGTGCGCGCATCGTGCGTACGCTGCTACCAGCCCCCGCTCGCGAGGACTTTGCGCCTTTTACAATCATTAGCAGCATTCTAAGATAATAAAGTTCACCAACAGAAGGATGCACATAGTAAATCCTACCAATTCTTTTGCCAAGTTTTCTTTTCATCCATACCTTACTCTGTGCATTCCAAGACCATTTTGTGGGAAAATCACATTATGTTAAAGACCTGGCACTTTTGTATCTAGCATTAGCAACAAACCATTCTGTTAACATGGTTTTGTGCAGCAAAGAATTGTTAACAATAGCCTTAAGATTGGCCCTTGCACGAAATCGCACAATATGTTTATTTGGTAAATGAACAGCAAGTCTTTCTACAGAAGGTTCATTACTGTGTATGTCATACCCATAACACCTCCAAAATGAATCATGGGCACATACGTATCGACACGCTCTATACTCTTCAATTTCATCCACCCCATTATCATTTGGATCCTCAGAATTTTTTATCCTATTAAACAGAGATTTTGACATGTCAGGGCCCTTCGTAACATACTTATACAGATATTTTAAGACATGTGTTTTGTTACACCACTCAACATTTAAATGAGCTTGATATTTCTTCAGCATTGCCATGTTATAAGGCACAACATGCCTATTATGAAGCCTAGTCTTGTTTTTCATGATAAAACGGCCATTATTTGGACGCCTGTAGACAGGAAAGCCTAATTCATCAATCGATGTTTCTTCCACATGGCCCATGCATCATGAACTCAGCAACGAGGGCATATCCAAGAGGATCTGCCACGGGATCAGGAATTTGTGCACACACAAACGAATCAATCAAAGCAGGGCTAACCTCACCCCGCTTCTCTTTGTCTTGCCAAGTAAGTATATGCGCGTGCGGTAAGCCCCTTTTTTGAAATTCCAAAGTGTGCAAAACTGGGAGAAGGTAGTCAAGTTAAACCAAAAAAAATCTCCATAGAGAAAGTAAGCAATAGGTTGCATTACCTGCGACCACTTTTCCGAAGGTACTCATTAAGTTTCATGTGGTACACCCTAACAGTAATATCAGCCCTATTGTGTGGTCTCTGGCCAGGTTCAACAGAAAGAGCTTCCGTTATCTCAGGCCACTTAGGATTACATGCGAAAGTAGTAAAAAGATCAGGACAACCATGCACACGGGCGATAACCACCGCATCCTAAAACTTTTCGATCATATAACAGCGTCCACCAGTAAAAGAAGAGGGCAATATATTTTTTTACCAACTGAACTTCCATCTATGCGGCCCGCTCCAACCGCATCTACAAGCCCTTGTAAATTCTCAGCTCTCAGACCATCGTTGCATAGCAAAATAAAATGTAGCCTGGACTCATCTGTGCATATATGAGAATCTACAACTGCCTGATCAGACAACAGACCACAAGACAAACAAGGGTTATGCTGGCCTTCTTTATAGTGTGAACAAAAACAATAAAAATCCTGCATGGTCATTTTCTCTCTTCTTTTGGAACCTTCGTGATCTACCGCTATGTATTTCCCACCAAGCTGAATTCCATGCTCACCGAACGGAAAGAGTGGAGGGTATTGTAAAGCCATATAAGCAGGATGTATAAATGAAATTTGCTGCAAATGTGTTCCCCTACCATGTATTGTTATATCACGGCTAGGAGTTTCCAATGTTAATTCACCAACAACTAAGCATGCAAGCTCATCCGTGGAAGGAAGATTAAATTGAGGGCCATCATCTTTGCCAGGAGCAACTATACGAATAGAAATTTCAGCAAACTCATCTCAGCCAAGATCTCCTCAGCAATGCGGATTTTTTTTTACAAGAGAATTGTGCTCATCAAGCATGAGCTTCAGACCATTAACAATATCCTTATCTAACCCACCCAGAATTCTATTTTCCTTGTTTAAAGCCTGAATTCGATTATCAATCTCATTTCCACCACGAAACACATACAGCTCTACAAATTTGGAGCATTCCCTTCCTGTGGCAAAAGAGATCCCATCCGATGACGTAAACCGCCGGAGATTTTAAAAATGTTTGGACCACCACCATTATTTACTGAGCGATCTATTTTCGCCCCCATGGAAGTAAAAGCAAACAAACAGTTATATCGTTGTATTTTTTCAATGAATTCCTTGCTCTGTGGGGGTCCATCAAATTTTAGAAGGTCAACAAGAAATGGAGGCGGTTTTTTGAAAGGCTCAACAAAGACGTTCCCACCCTTGCAGCAGAGGTTGTAGACAACCCGCCTTTTGCTTACTGCAGATTCAGACTTCGCCCTCTCCTGATACCAGAAGCTCGACTTACAACGGGAGACTTATATGCTGGGCCTCCATAGAAAGACCTGCCTACATAACCAGCTATGGAACAAGTATGTCCTTAGATCAAATTATACGAAAATAGACTCTGGTAAGACAGAGGCAGCGCAAACAAGATATCGCATGTATTACCTTTAAAGAGAGAAGTAAACAGTGCATATGTACGAAATACAGCCATCCAAAAGCTCACACGGCGTCATAAACATAAGACAAGTCTAAAGAAGTAAAGAGTAAAGGAACTAAATAAGCACCTGGCACATGACCACCAAACCATCTATCGCGTATGAGCTTGCGTTTCTTTCGATTCGCAGCAGTAACCTTAGAGGTAAGAACCGAAAGAACTGCCTCAAATCAGTGGGGGTACTTTTGTAACTTACCCCACATTTCGGACAAGCGCGTCTCTAAGCCATGGTTTCCCACTGCCATCCCATCCGCCCACCCATTCGTACACCTAGGCCGCCAAAACCCACGACAAAACCCCACACCCTGCTCCGTCCGCCACCCATCCGGAGCCTCTTCCCCGACGACGTCGTCCACATCAACACCTCGACGTCCCTCATCCACCGTACCGGATGAGGATTCGTCGTCGATCTCATCGTCCCGCCGGTTCAGCCACCCCGTCCTCCACCTCCAAGGAGCCGCCCCGATGTTCCCCTCGTCTTTTGCGCCACCTCCATTCCGACACCGCCATCTTCACATGCACCACCAGAAGAGCATCATCATCACCGTTTCCTCGGATGAAGTTGTGGCCTAATCGGTGCCACCAAAGAGGTTGTACACTAATCGCTGCATTTTCTTCTTGATTCGATCTCATGGTGCTGCCGGCGCTCGGTCCCGAGCCGGCACGGTGTGGCTCCATCCACGTCGGCGTCGCCGGCCACTTCCTCCACGGTGTCGCTCCCTTGGCGGCGACGTCCACATCAGTCGGAGCTGCTGCTGCTTTAGCTCTTGCTCGTGCTGCTGCTCTGCTCTTGCTCTTGGTCCCCTGCCTAGTCTGCTCTTGCTATTGCTCGTGCTGCTGCTCTTGCCCTTGCTCTTGCTTGCGATGGTGCTCCAATTTAGCTACACTTCAGTCGACTGAATCGAATTTTGGGTCAGTCGATTTTCAGGGGGTGGGGGGGGGCTCGCTGGGGTGAAGGAAGAACCAGCCACAGCGGGGAGGGGGGCTCGCCGGAGAGGTACCCCACTATCTATCTTAGGGTTCAGGATGGGGGCGGTGGTCGCCGGCGGTGGAGGGGCGTTGGCGAGGCGGTGGTGTGGGGATCGCCGGAGAAAAAGCTTGGCACGGGGGGGGGGGGGGCAGAGGGATGGCCGGGGCGGCGGCGGACCGGCGGTGGGGATTGTTTTCGAAGCGGGTGGGGCGGCGCACCTTCGACCGCGGGCGGCGGGGGCTGCTGTTTGGCCGGTAATGGCTGGCGGCTCAGGGGGTGGATGTTGAAGATGAATCGTAGGCCCTTGATTTCATATCCAACGGCTACAAATTCGACTGACCAGAGATGAAAAAGTCAGTCGACCGACGTGTAGCCTCACCTTGCTAGTGCGTTCAGTTTCGACAGCAAAATTTAGTTTTGATAGTTAAGTTCAGTTTCGACAGTTAAGTTCAGAGATGAGCGGCTGATGTATTTTACATCTAGCACTTTGTGGTTATGTATTTTACGTCATGTATTGGAGATGCTATTAGAATTCCACTCAGGTTAACGTTGTTCGTTGTCTCTCTTGTCCTGCTTCAGCCTCGGCGTCGTACAACTCACTGGAGCTGCTCCAACGATGAAACCCTCCATCACAGCGGAGCAGTACCTCGGGCTCCACCTCCAGACGCCTAAGATGTTCTTCCCCTCCTCTGACAGCCAAGTCTGCCAGAGCATCCTCACCGGCCAACCCAATCACGCTGAGATCGATATGGCTTCGCCAAAGAGGTTGTACACTTGTTGCATGTCTTTTTTACTCTACATGTTATATATATTCTCCACTCAGCACTCGTAGTAACAGGAAATACAATTATTTTATCCTACTATATGACAAGCAGTGAGGTACCAGGCAACTTAGCTATCCGTGATGGACTCTCTTGAACGCCATCATTATTTATCTCTGCGCGTTTGATCTGTGCATTTGTCGATGGGCCTGGGAGTTCAGCTAGTATGGCAGTGGCCTGGGTCCAAAGTAATAGAAGTAGCACAAAAACATTTTTTCAGTGTAGGATTTGCCTTGCTCAAGCCTGCCTACTAGAATCGCCAGTGCTTGAAAGGAAAAGTGAATGAAAAACATCGGAATTAGAAAGTTTCCTATGGTACTACTTTTCATGAATTTGGTGCAAAGGAATGGAGCAAAGGAAAACTGTCGGATTTGTTCCTTTAGTGTCTCCTTGAAAGAAAAACCGTAGGAATTCTAATTTCCACTTCTCTTCCTTTTCATATTCCTATTCATCAAGCACAAGACTAAGAGATAGTAGCATAATAGCATTATAACCGTACATTTTCTTGTGGTTTGACTTAATCTCACCATGCTTTTTTGCATCCTGTGATCTTCCAATTGTTGTGAATCAAACACCCAGATTGGCAGAAATCCTGTGTTTTTAAATTCTCTGTTTTGCATCCTATTCCTGTCTATTTCCTATCCCTGCATTGTTAGAATCCTCAAATTCAAACAAGCCCTTACTCAATTACTTCTGTTACAAATATGTGTCAAAGAAAACCTTGTGTGGTTTGTCCTGCTCCTGCGGCATTGTGTTCCACCCCAGCTCAGCTGCTCCAACGACGGAAGGGTTCACCACAGCAGGGATCCGCTCTCCAGACTATCTTTCGCCGCCTCAGATCTTCTTCCCCGCCATCGGCAGCCACGACAACTACATTACCATCATCAACTGAGTAGATGACCTTGAGGACTACAGGGGTCCGCAAGAGAGGTCGCACTCTTCCGTGTCTGCTTACGTTATGCGTCGCTTAATATGATGACATGCTACATTATCATCGTGTTCACCTATTAGACTCCGAGTCAGGTCCAAACTAATGCTGAAACTTGAGTATTTAAATGGTTGTGGGGTACATACTGGGGCAGCAATCAGTACTATCTGTCTACTATCTGGTTAATCTCTGGTGTCTACTATGAGTTTCATGTTGGGTGCAAACAAACATTAAAGGAGCCATTATCTGTATTTTTTAACTAAAGCTATTATCTGCCTGCTATCATTGGTTTTGGGTCTATCCACAGTTTGCTACCACCACTCTGGATTTGTTCATGCACTCCTTACATAATCTCACTTTGTTTTATTCCTATGCATGCTAGTTATTGTACACAATGGAACTGATCATGTAGAGCAAAAGAGACGAGCCTTGCGTGGCAAAAAAATTCCATGCAGACATCGTTCCATGGTGGGCACAAAGGCAGCCCCCCTCCACCCATTTCAGATCGTAATCAAGAGGAAGATAACTGTTCTGAGGGGGATTCAAAAGGAGAAGACCACTCCTATTTACCCCATGAGGTCTTCGCTCTAACTTGTCATGCTGATGTTGGTAATATCATGCATATGGTGCCTTGCATTGCTTACTGTATGCATTAAAGATGTCATCTGCTTAGTTTAGACATGCTTTGTGTCAATGCCATATGTTTAGTTTCTTTATCGTATATGTGAATCATGCAATGCCATCTTGTCTAGCCAGGCATCATATATGTGAATTTTGCAATGCCACCCTGGTTAGCTAGTCATCTTATATGTGAATTATATCATGCCGTCATTTTTTTATTACGTGTTAAATTTGTCAATAATTTTAGTACATTCAATTACTTTTCCTGTGCATCAGCCATTCGACACGGTCATGGAAAAATCTGGAGTGGAAACAAGGTCTTCAGAGAAGACAATGCTATCTGATGAAGTGCATGTCTGACTGGTTACCGATAGCTCCTCAGAGGAGGATTCAGAGATAGATGACCAGTCATATCCCCCCCAAGGTGCATGCCCTAACTTGGCAGGGTTATGTTGCTCATATCGTGCGTATGGTATCTTGCATTGCTATGTCATTTGCTTTGTTTAGACATGCTTTGTGTGATGCCACCTGTTTAGTGTCTAATTACCATATATGTGAATTATGCAATGACATCTTGTTGCAAGACATTATATATGTGAATTATGCAATGTTATCTTGTTGCAAGGCACTATGTATGTGAATTATGCAATGCCATGCTGTTTAGGCAAGCGTCATATATGTGAATTATATCATGCCATCCTTTTTTTGTATTTCTCATTGCTTTTGTCGGCAATGTTTGTATATTCAACTGCTCTTCCAGTGCATCAGCCATTTTAATTGGTGATGGAGAAATCTGGAGGGAAAACAAGGTCTTCAGAGCAGACAATGCTACCTGCTGAAGCAGATATCTTGCTGGTTACATATAGCTCTTCAGAGGAGGAGTCAAAGGCAGATGACCAGTCCTATTATCCCCCTGAGGTATATGCTCAAACTTGGCAGGGTTATATTACTCATATAATGCATATGTTGTATTGCAATGCTTAGTTTTTACATCATATACACAATATTGAATGCCATCTCCTTAGTTGACACATCATATATGCAAATGCCCTCTGCTCACTTCCTTGGTATATAAATCATATATTTGAATTATGTCATGCAATGATGTTTACATAGATAGCATGTATCTGAATTATGGCATGCCAACCCATTTTCTAAAGACATAATATAGTTATATCATCTCATCCTGTTTACATAGTCATCATATTTTAAATTATGTCATTCTATCCGTGAATTACATCATGCCATCATGTTTCCATCGACGACATGTTTGTGATTTATGGCATGCCAACCACTTTAATAGATACATTGTACAATTATATCATGTCATCTTGTTTACATAGTCATCATATTTTGAAGTATGTCATTCTAACCTGTTTAGTTAGCCATCATACATGTGAAATTGTGTCATGCTATCCTGTTTAATTAGCCATCATATATGTGAAATTATGTCCTACTATTCTGTTTGCTTAGACAACATAAATGTGAATTATTTCATGCCCTATTTTCTTCCCTACTATCCATTGCACCTGTCTATCTTACAATGTCTGTACATTCAATTACTTTTCTTGTTTATCAGCCATTTCAATTGGAGGGAGTGATGGCAGTATCTGTGGGAGTAAAAACACAGTCTTCAGAAAAGTTCGTGCTACCTGTCGATGCAGATAGAACCACGGTTGTACTTGCCCAAGAACCAGCCCCACCACACATAACCCACACTCATGCAGATTGTACCCCTACCCAGTTGGACAGAGAACCAGCTACACCCCTTCTGACCCCAACCCCAGTAGATAGACACCCAGTTACCGTTGACACAGCACCGTCTGCACCACAGAGCACCCAAACACAAGCAGTTAGTAAGGCAACTGCAGTGCCCAAATCACGAGGACCACCACTCCGAACCCGAAGTCAACGCTTAAAGCAGAAGAAGAATTGTTCTTAGGTCAGGTTTCATAGCTATGCTTCATACTACTTTGCTCTTGCATCACTGTATTTACTGATACCAACTAATTTCAAATTTGAAGGATGCAATTGAAACTCCAATGGCGCAACAGGTATGTTTTAAACCTATTTCTTCAACGTGTTTGGCTGTTTGCTGTTGTAACTTGCTCTATGTTGATTTCAGTTTCAATTGAATAAACAGTTATGTTCTCATGCCATGCACATTACAAGTGTTGTTATTGTTGTGTAGTTTCCCACACTTATATTATGTCTATGCTGCTTTGTCTTAAATAGATATGATTCGAACTGTATCTATCTTGATTTGCCAACATCAACTACAATGATATAGACCATAAAGTGACCATACTACATAGATATATGTTTGTTTCAAGCTATTATCCTGTCCACCTTACTACTGAACTGGTTTACCAAAATGAGTTTCATATACTACATTATAAACCTGAGATGTGTTTGTTTGTTTCTCTTTTAGAACGCGGATAAAATATTGGAGAAGAGTACCCTGTTATGCAATGGTAAAGGAAGTAATGCAGATAAGGTTTAAGATAGTGAGACATCCCTGTTGGTCTCTAAGAAAGCAAATAAAAACTATATTGAAGACACTGAGACAACCCCAAAGTCCTGTCTTGATGTAGTGTTCGAGTTACTGGCTACCGATGCTGCCACCAGCCCTTCGAACTCGTTGCCTGAATCAGTTCGGCTTCTTGAGTCTCAACTTCAAGTTGAAAGACATCGATCAAATGTTATGCGATAGGAAGCCGAAGGACTGAGGAAGTCCCTGCATAATTCAGATGCATACTTTCTGGTGCAACAGCAAGCGCTGGAGGACTTAAGCGCCAAACAAGAGAAAGTTAATAAGCTTGCTAAGCATCTTGCCAGCATTATGGGTACCCAGGATATTGTTTCTTGAGCTCTTCTGAAGCAGTTTCAGTTCTGGACTTGTTTTGCCGCTGCGTTTATATGCTGCTTTGTTCCCTATATTTGCACTGGTGGCGAACTTTGATGCCCAGTGGATGTAATATGTGTAATAGCCGTGATAGCCTAGTGTAAGTTGCTTGCTTATTTATTTCCTTGTTGTCTTGTTTATTTGTTTGCTTGTAGTCAGTGCAGTTCTTTTTCTGCGGTTTGCTAGTGGCTGCAATAACCTATTTTTTAAAACTAGGCGACAATAACCATGGGCTAATATTTACTCTAGTGGCACTGGGCCTCCTACGGGCCGTAGAAATAGTGGGCCTTCTATGGGCCGTATAAACAGTGGGCCTTCTACGGGCCGTAGAAACAATGAGCCTTCTCCGGGCCGTAGAAACAATGGGCCTTCTAAGGGCCGTATCATCAATGGGCCTTATACGGGCCGTATGATCGATTGGCCAAACATGGGCCAAACAGACCGCATTCTGGCCGTAAACGGGCTAGAGTTGGAATCGTCCGTTCATGGGCAGACCATAACGGGCCATCGTTAATAGGCCGTATTTGATGGCGTTATGAAAACGGCCCAACGTATTAACGGACCACAAACGGGACGACTGTAACCATGGGCTGAATTTGGCCCACAAGTAGAAAATGACAGTAACGAGCCGTAAGTAAAAGAATGCTGGAAAATAGCCCAAGAATAAATGGGCTCTGAGATGGCCGAAAGATAACATGGGCTGGAAACGGCCTAGCGGAATAACGGGCGGTTAACGGGAATGAAGTGATACACTGTTCTTTACGGGCCAGTTACACCACGGGTCGTTAATGTGTGTAAAGTGATACACTGTTCATTACGGGCCAGTTTCACCACGGGCCGTTAATAGGCCAAGAGTTGCATAGGGCCTCATATGGGCCAAAAGACGTCATGGGCCATACATGGGCCAGAAGTGAAAACGGGCTAGAATCATATTGGATGGCCCAGATGACGCTACTGGGCCTAATTTGAATAGGGCGTAACGGGACTTGGGTTAGCGGGCCATAAATGGGCTATATGCGAATAGGCCGTTAACAGGTTTCCATGGGCCGGCCCGCCACCTTTTGACCAAGTCAAACGGGCCGGCCTTTTCATATGAATGGGCCTCTATTGGGTCGTGCCACATGTCGACGTATCATAGGTGCCTTCCGTCCAATGTGGATGACATCTGTCCCAGCGATGAGCTGACACGTGTTTCCTCCAGCCAATGATGATTTTACACGTGGAAAATCCCCATTGGTCGGGGCTGTTAACGGGTTATCGGATCCAAAACCCGACCCGATAGCTTAACGGCGTTCCATTACGGTGGATGCCACGTGTCGGTCACCCTTGACGAAAGCACTTCTGTGACGCGCGATTTATCATCATGGAAGTGGACACTTCCATGATGATAATTTTGGTAATGTCATGGAACACTTCTACGATAGCACAGGCATGACTATCTTGATTCTGTCATAAAATCGTCATGGATGTACATGCATGGCAAAAAACGCGACCTACTGTGACAAACACGTATCATCACGGAAGTGTATTTTTTTGTAGTGTGGACTCGAACCGGGTGGCGGAGGCTTGACTCGACGTGGAGCGCGCGGATGCCGCTACCATCGAGGCCCTCCTGCAGGCGGAATCGGACATCCTCGACTTGTACCGGGCTGTGCTCTCGTCCGTGCAGAGTGCCCGCACGCTCCGCTTGAACGAGTAGCTGGAGGCCGAGGACAACCACGGTGCGGAGACACACGTCGGCAGCGACGGCTGGTTCACGCCGATAGCCAAAGACGACGAGGCCGTCTCTTTCCGTGAGCAGTGATAGTTTTTCTTTATGTTGTTGTTTTTATGGATCTTTTGCTGTGTAAAAACATATATTTTTTATGCAAATCTCTTGATTTGGGTCAGTCTACCATTTCAGGCGGTTGGGTGAATATCCTACGTCTCCTAACCCTTCTTTCCTTCTTCCTCACCTCTTGTTCTTCCCCAAAAGACCACCGCACGGGTCATACGGATACTCCCCAACATGCGGTTGGATAAACATACTCTATGAACGAAAATTATGTGTCAGCGATAGGATGGCTGAGTTTGGTTTGTTCAGATGCGACGGCACGTGTCAGTGAGGGTATGTTCCCTTGGTTGGGTTTGCGGCGTGTAGGAGCAACTGTGAGAGGGTGCGGTGCGACTGCGGCGTGTAGGAGCGACCGTGTGAGGGTGTGGTGCGACCGCGACAGCCATGCACAAGTGTACCTCCTTCTCATTTTGCAAACTTTGGGCAAGCTTGTCAAAAATGTGTGGCAAAGTTTGGCAATGCAAGGCCTAGACCCAAACAGGATAAGTACGTACGTACTAGGAGTACTATTGCTAAAAAAGAAAGGCGGGGTTTTCCTTCGCGAGATCTAATCGATACAAATCCTCGTTTCATATGTCAATTAATCCGTATTTTTTTCTCCAAAGACCAAAGAGCTAACCATCTCACTCCTTATCGCTTGATTAATGCAGCGCCATGCAAACCAACCTTCTCACTTCCGCATGCATGCAGGGGATATTAATGTCCTTGGTTGCTAGCCCCATCAATTTTGCCTCGATTAGTGTTAGTGGCCCTTTGCAAATTTTAATTTTGATATACTAGCCTTGTGTACAAAAAATGGAGGTAGTAACTATATTTTACTTCCTTCCCCATTGCGGTGACATCGACGATATCTTTTTTTTGGGTGGTTTGGCGAAGTGTGTTCGACAGAGAACACCATTGAGGGAGACCACGGTAAGTCGTTCGCAAGTGCCACCTGCAAGCCAAGACAACCGCCTTATTTGCATCCAGGAAGTGCTTTACTAGTACTACTAGGAGTACTAGTGCGGTGAGATGGTTTCTCGAAGAAGACGATGGAGAAGCGGAGTCAGCGAAGAGTGAAATGATGGTCGCTTCCTCCGTGCTTTTGTGATTTGACGCCTCACTGCTTTGTGATTTGTGATAGAAGGGACAGGGGAGTAGACTATGTGCTCTATACTGTACTACATGCGTCCAAGCATGGGAGAAAGAGGAGAGACGTTGCACTTTTCTATTCCTTCAATCAATCAATCGGGGAGCTTCGGTTCCATATTTTTGGCTTTGGCAACACCGTCCACAATGGTTCCCATGATGCCAAAAGCTATTTTCACATTTAGCTACACATTGTGGATGCCCTTAACTGTACCACTTGGTTTTGCTCCTGTGTGCTATCTATACAAATCTCAATTATATTGATCTAAAAAATTATAGAATCAAGATTAGTAAAAAGGAGGTGATTTTGCCGCACGGATGGCGGGGGAGGTTTCTTATTTGAGCAATGCTACATCCATGTAATGGTTTACGTAAAGTTACGAACTGATGTGATGTGGGACTATTTGATTGAATTAAAGGAGAGGATTAGGCCCACCCCACCTGAAAATCAGGGGGGCATATATAGATTAGATGGAAGGTATACGTAGCAGCTACGTGGCCCTTTGTAAGTCTAGGATTAGGCTTCTTATTTTCATAGGACGTTGTCCTGGCGGTTTGCTAACATGCGGTCCCACGTGTCAGTGCTTTACCAAGCCGTTCCGCATCCCACATGAGGCAGAACAACAGCAGAAGCAACACGTGGTTAAGGTGAAGAAGATGAGGGAGAAGCGGATTCAGCAACGAGTGAAATGATGGTTGCTTAGTTCCTCCAACTTAACTGCGGGAAAGGTGCAACTTTGTGATTTGACGCCTCATTGCTCATTACTACACCGGCGCCAGGACTGGGGTGCTTCACCCCGGCTGCTCTGCACTGTATTCCGGTATGGCACGTGGACCCGGTAGCTTGATGTCCCACATGTCGGCGAAAGGGACTAGAAGATTTATGAAAGCGAGCGCTCCACTCTTACGACTGAGGAGTAGACGACACGAGTAGACGACACGACAGCCCAGTGAACTGTCACTTGTACTGTATAGTACTATAGTTTTGCTGTTTCGCACAATCCATTGATACAAACCCGATTAAATAGGAAAGGGCGGGATTTTTCCCGCGCGGTAGATGATACTAGCCATACATTTCAAAGGCAATTTTAATGTATGTAAACTGAATAATTATAAGTAACAATATGATATCTAGTAAAACTAAAAAACATATGATTTATTGTGTTACTGTGTAGTAGTAGTGCTATATTCACTACAAAAAAAGACACATCCGTGACATTTTGGGCCGAACGAAATTTTTTCTGTCATACATATGACACTTCCATGACGATAATTGTGACAAAACCCGGTATCATCATAGATGTGGTGGGCTCCCACTTCTGTGACAAAAAATCGTGACAGAAAATGGGCTTTTCGTCCTGGATGGGCCGGAGACGCAGCTGCATGACATTCTTTGGACCGTCCATGACGGAAAAAACCGTGGTAGAAGCGAGGGCGAGGAAAATTTCGACGAGTTCCTGGTTACGGTGGGAGGTCGGGGGCCGAGCGATGCATGTTTCTCTCGTACACATACGCGCGTGTGTGCGAGGCCTTGGCTCTAACTCAGCCCGAGCGAGGTGTTGGGTGTTGGGTAACGTAGTAATTTGAAAAATTTCCTACGCACACGCAGGATCATGGTGATGCATAACAACGAGAGGGGAGAGTGTTGTCTACATACCCTTGTAGACTGTTCGCGGAAGCGTTATATCAACGCGGTTGATGCAGTCGTACGTCTTCACGATCCGACCGATCCAAGTACCGAAAGCACGGCACCTCTGAGTTTTGCACACGTTCGGCTTGGTGACGTCCTCGCCTTCATGATCCAGCAAGAGGGGCGAAGTAGTAGATGAGTTCTGGCAGCACGACGGCGTGGTGACGGTGTTGGTGAAGAACAATCTCCGTAGAGCTTCGCCTAAGCACTACGAAAACTATGACGAAGGATAAACTAGAGGGGGCGGGGTTTCCAGCACACGGTTCGGTGTTTCTTGATGTCTCTTGGGTGCTAGACCTACCCCTCTATTTATATGTTGAGCCTTGGGGTCGAAACTTGGAGTAAAAGCCTCCACAAAGTCGGTTTCACCCGAAAGGCAAGAGTCCTTCTCGGACTCCAGGGCCAGATGCCAGGGTTCCCGACATCTGGACCCAGATGCCAGGGACCCTGGCGTCTGGCCCCTGGACTCCGCAAAACTTCCTTTTGCGCTTTCCAAAAACCTTGTGGGCTTTCCCCTTTGGCCCAAATAAAGTGTTCTCGTACCCAAACATTTCGAGAAACATCCGGAACCCCTTCCGGTAAATTCCGGAACCCTTCCGTTGACCAAACACTATTATCCCATATATGAATCTTTACCTCCGGACCATTCCGGAGCTCCTCGTCATGTCCGTGATATCATCTGGGACTCCGAACAACATTCGGTCACCAACATACATAACTCATATAGTATTATATCGTCAACGAACGTTAAGCGTGCGGACCCTACGGGTTCGAGAACTATGTAGACATGGCCAAGACACCTCTCTGGTCAATAACCAATAGCGGGACCTAGATGCCCATATTGGCTCCTACATATTCTACGAAGATCTTTATCGGTCAGACCGCATAACAACATACATTGTTCCCTTTGTCATCGGTATGTTACTTGCCCGAGATTCGATCGTCGGTATCTCAATACCTAGTTCAATCTCGTTATCAGAAAGTCTCTTTACTCATTCCGTAATACATCATCCCGCAACTAACTCATTAGTTGCAATGCTTGCAAGGCTTATAGTGATGTGCATTACCAAGTTGGCCCAGAGATACCTCTCCGACAATCGGAGTGACAAATCCTAATCTCGAAATACGCCAACCAAACAAGTACCTTTGGAGACACCTGTAGAGGACCTTTATAATCACCCAGTTACGTTGTGACGTTTGGTGGCACACAAAGTGTTTCTCCGGTAAACGGGAGTTGCATAATCTCATAGTCATTGGAACATGTATAAGACATGAAGAAAGCAATAGCAACAAACTAAACGATCAAGTGCTAAGCTAACGGAATGGGTCAAGTCAATCACATCATTTTCCTAATGATGTGATCCCGTTAATCAAATGACAACTCATGTCTATGGTTAGGAAACTTAACCATCTTTGATCAACGAGCCAGTCAGGTAGAGGCATACTAGTGACACTCTGTTTGTCTATGTATTCACAGATGTATTATGTTTTGTTTATACAATTCTAGCATGAATAATAAACATTTATCATGAAATAAGGAAATAAATAATAACTTTATTATTGCCTCTAGGCCATATTTCCTTCATTGGGCTCTAACTGAACCCGAGCGATTGCACTGCAGGCTACGTGTTACTGAACCCGAGCGATTGATCGTTGGCTATTAACTGAACCTGATCGAGCGATTCCTTCGCTACTGCTGCTAACTGAAGCCGATCAATGCTGCCTCTGGGATGAACAGTGAGCGTTGCGGGGGGGGGGGGTGGATGAAAAGTGAGCGGTGGCGTTGCCTCTGGATGAACAGGACCCCGTGGTGTGGAGGGCTGGATGAACAGTAGACGGTGGAGGGGTGGTTGAATAGGAGTCCGTGGTGTGGAGTGCTGGATGAACAGTAGATGGTGGAGGGGTGGTTGAACAGTAGCCGGTGGAGTAGCGCGCGGTGGAGGCTAGATGAACAGGAACCCGTGGAGGCTGGAGGAGGTCGACGGTAGCCCGTGGAGGCTGGAGGAGGTCGACGGTGGAGATGAACTGTATCCCGTGGAGTCCCGTTTTGCGGTACGCCACACCCCTCCCGATGAACAGGACCCCCGTTTTCACCGTAGGAGGTCCGTTTCGTCCGTTTTGCGGTACGCTACACCCCTCCCGATCAACAGGACCCCCGTTTCGACCGTAGGAGGTCCGTTTCGTCCGTTTTGCAGTACGCCACACCCCTCCCGATCAACAGGACCCCTGTTTCGACCATAGGAGGTCCGTTTCGTCCGTTTTGCGGTATGGCAGACCCCTCCCGATTAACAGGATCCCGTTTCGAACATGGTCGGTCGAACACAAGGACATTTCCTCTGTTCTGCGGTACGACAGGCCACGTTTCCATTGCCTATTCCATGCAAGCCCTCCCGATGAACATGACCACGCATTCCGTTCTGACCCAGCCGGTTGGCTCCCAGGCATTCTGTTGCCTCCCGATGAACACGACGCATTCCGTTGCATCCCCATGAACAAATGACGACGTTGTTTCTTCGTTCTGACCCAGCCATGTCAATGAGCCCTCGCCATACGTATGCGCGAGTAGGCGCTCGAGACCCTACCCGTATGTACACATACGTGGCCGTATTTTCTTTCTTGCACCCTGGCCGCTGTACGTACGTGTACATGCTACGTGCGCGCCTCTACTACGACACGTGCGCGCCTCTACATCCACCAATATATATGTACGTACACGTTCACGACCAGAATGACAAAGCTACGTACGCTTCGACCAGGTGGGTCCCGACTGTCAGGCACTTCCTTGCGTGGGAGGATGTAGCTGGTGGGCCCCAGCAGTCAGAGGGGCGAATCGTTTTGTTTTTTGCCCGGACACACTTCCTTGCTTGCGAAGGTGTAGCTGGTGGGTCCCAGCAGTCAGGGGGGAAACGTTTTTTCGCGAAATACGGTGGCCCGTCCGGTGGGTCCCCGCTGTCGGGTGGAGGAATAATTATTTGGCGCGTAATAAGGAGGCACTTCCTTGCTGTGGCCGTGGACCCAGCTGTCAGCGTCTCCACGCACAGTACTCTTCTGATGGAAGTCGGTCGTTGACCATATTGACCACGCCGCGTCGAGAGCACCACGGCGGTGGACGATGGCGAGGCCTAGGAAGGAGACGACACGAAGGCAGGGAAGACCCGGCAGTTGTTTCCCATGCGGAGGGGAGTACGGCTGTACGAGGGTTTACTGGTTCGTCTACCATCGCCGGAGAATAACAGCAGGTGTGGGTGAGTAGAGGGATGGCTAGGCTAGCGATGGGAGTACGGTGGGGCGGTGAGGCCTGCGCGGCAGCACAGCTGGCCGCGAGGAGGAGGGAGCACGCAGTCCCGCCGGCGCTTGTTTGAGTGGCTGAAGCAGGAAGAGCAGAGATTGAAGAAGCACGACGGCCGTTGGATGGACATCCAACAGTTAGTGCTTGTGAGTCAACCTTTTTTAGGAAAGCCTCAAATCTGTGGAAAACAGCATACAACCCATCTGCCATTATTTCTAATAATTTACAACCCATTTACTAATTCTTAAGGTTTTTTTGGAGCCCATATTCTTTTTGTTAGCATTACAACCCATATTGTGGCCACGATTAAAAAATTATACGAAATTCTGCATATTTCGGTGCGGTCTGGACTGTTTTTAATCCTGAAACTTCGACTCACATTCAAACTGATTTTAAAAATAAATGTATCTCAATTTAAAATCCAACAAATTCTCCATGCATAAAAATTAATGCAATTTAAAATCTTGAAATGAAAAGAAGATATTTGAAACTAATTGCTGGTTTGATGTGTTTCAAAAATGTACAACCCATTTCTCATTACTGATGGGCCATTTTCTCGGCGAGCCGAATGAAAGCTCTCCTCGTCTTGAAAGATTTGCAGCCCAATAGGCCTGACAAAGAGACTTACTTGGCAAATCACAAAAAAACTGGGATGTGGCCGTGGACCCAGCTATCGGCCTCTACACGTACAGTACTCTTCCGATGGAAGTCATTCCTTGACCACGTTGACCACGCCGCGCGGAGAGCACCATGGTGGTGGACGACGGCGAGGCCTAGGAAGGGGACGACACAGAGCCGGGGAAGACGTGGCAGTGGAAGCCCGCGCGGAGAGGAGTATCAGGGTTCACTGGTTCGCCTGCGGTGTGAGGCTGTCGTCGCTGCAGGGCCTGGACAGTGGTGGGAATAGTAGGGGCGGTGAGGCCTCTGCGGCAGCACAGCTGGCCATGGGAGGCAGGAGCATGCGGCACGACCGGCGCTGCTTTGGGCAGCTGGAGCAAGAAGACTAGAGGTTGAAGAAGCACTACAGCCGTTGGATGGACATCGTACGGTCACTGGAGCTAGAATAGTTCATATTGACTAAGTTGACAAAGCCCTTCGTCCCCGTCAACTTAGTAGGCCCACAAGTCAGCCTCCCACCAAGGTGGGACCCAGCTAGCTAGGTGAGTATTGATTTCTTTGCGCGTAATAAGGAGGCACTTCTGGTGGGTCCGAGCTGACAGCAGGGGGAACATTTTTTTTTGCGAAATAAGGTGGCCCGTCTGGTGGGTCCCACCAGTTAGGGGGAAACGATTTTTCTCGCAAAATACTGATGGCCCGTCTGGTGGGTCCCGCTATCAGGTGGAGGAATAATTATTTTCCGCGTAATAAGGAGGGACTTCCTTGCGGCTGCCGTGGACCCAGCTGTCAACCTCTCCATGTACAGTACTCTTCTGATGGAAGCCGGTCGTTGACCACATTGACCACGCCACGTCGATAGCACCACGGCGATGGACGACGACAAGGCCTAGGAAGGGGACGACGCGGAGCCGGGCAAGACGCGGCAGTGGATGCCCACACGGAGAGGAGTACGAGCGTTCACTGGTTCGGCTGCGGTGTGAGGCTGCCGTCGCCGCAGAATAATAGAGGGTGTGGGTGAGTGGAGGGATGGCCTGGCTAGTGGTGGGAGTAGTATGGGGGCGGTGCGGCCTCCGCGGTAGCACAGTCGGCCAAGGGAGGCAGGAGAAGGCGGCACAACCGGCGCTGCTTTGGGCGGCTGGAGCAAGAAGACCAGAGGTTGAACAAGCACTATGGTCGTTGGATGGACATCATAGGGTCACTGGAGTATTGATTAAGTTGACAAAGCCCTCCGTCCCCGTCAACTTAGTAGGCCCACAAGTCAGCCCAACAATATGGTGGGTCCCAGCTAGCAGGGGGTATTCATTTTTTTGGGCGTAATAAGGAGGCACTTCCTTGCGTGCGAAGATATAGCTGGTGGGTCCGACCTGTTAGTGGGGGGAACGTTTTTTTCGGGAAATACAGAGGCCCTTCCTGTGGGTCCTAGCTGTCAGGTGGAGGAATCATTATTTTGCACGTAATAAGGAGGCATTTCCTTGCGTGCGGCCATGGACCCAGTTGTCAGCCTCTCCACGTACAGTCCACTTCCGATGGATGTCATTCATTGACCATGTTGACCAAGCCGCACCGAGAGCACCAGGGCGGTGG
The DNA here is from genome assembly GCA_034509565.1 of Triticum monococcum. Classification (NCBI taxonomy): domain Eukaryota; kingdom Viridiplantae; phylum Streptophyta; class Magnoliopsida; order Poales; family Poaceae; genus Triticum; species Triticum monococcum. Next base: position 164,235,846 of record CM067841.1, on the reverse strand, counting down.
ACATCGGTGAGGCCTAGGAAGGGAACGACACGGAGCCAGGGAATACTCGACAGTTGTTTCCCACACAGAGGAGTACGAGGGTTTACTGGTTCATCTGCCGTCGCCAGAGAATAACAGCATGTGTGGGTGAGTAGAGGAATGGCTAGGCCATCGATGGGAGTACGGTGGGGCCGTGAGGCCTGCGCGGCAGCATAGCCGGCCACGAGAGGAGGGAGCAGGCAGTCCCGTCGGCGCTTGTTTGAGCGGCTGGAGCATGAAGAGCAGAAATTGAAGAAGCACGACAGCCGTTGGATGGATATCCAACAGTCACTGCTCTCGTGTGTTGACTAAGTTGACACGGCGTTGCGTGTGCGTCAACCTTTTTTTATGAAAGCATACGCATCAACCTGTAGTAGGCTCATAAGTCAACCTCAAATCTGTGGAAAACAGCATACAACCCATCTGCCATTATTTCTAATAATTTACAACCCATTTACTAATTCTTAAGGTTTTTTTGGAGCCCATATTCTTTTTGTTAGCATTACAACCCATATTGTGGCCACGATTAAAAAATTATACGAAATTCTGCATATTTCGGTGCGGTCTGGACTGTTTTTAATCCTGAAACTTCGACTCACATTCAAACTGATTTTAAAAATAAATGTATCTCAATTTAAAATCCAACAAATTCTCCATGCATAAAAATTAATGCAATTTAAAATCTTGAAATGAAAAGAAGATATTTGAAACTAATTGCTGGTTTGATGTGTTTCAAAAATGTACAACCCATTTCTCATTACTGATGGGCCATTTTCTCGGCGAGCCGAATGAAAGCTCTCCTCGTCTTGAAAGATTTGCAGCCCAATAGGCCTGACAAAGAGACTTACTTGGCAAATCACAAAAAAACTGGGATGTGGCCGTGGACCCAGCTATCGGCCTCTACACGTACAGTACTCTTCCGATGGAAGTCATTCCTTGACCACGTTGATCACGCCGCGCGGAGAGCACCATGGTGGTGGACGACGGCGAGGCCTAGGAAGGGGACGACACAGAGCCGGGGAAGACGTGGCAGTGGAAGCCCGCGCGGAGAGGAGTATCAGGGTTCACTGGTTCGGCTGCGGTGTGAGGCTGTCGTCGCTGCAGGGCCTGGACAGTGGTGGGAATAGTAGGGGGCGGTGAGGCCTCTGCGGCAGCACAGCTGGCCATGAGAGGCAGGAGCATGCGGCACGACCGGCGCTGCTTTGGGCAGCTGGAGCAAGAAGACTAGAGGTTGAAGAAGCACTACAGCCGTTGGATGGACATCGTACGGTCACTGGAGCTAGAATAGTTCATATTGACTAAGTTGACAAAGCCCTTCGTCCCCGTCAACTTAGTAGGCCCACAAGTCAGCCTCCCACCAAGGTGGGACCCAGCTAGCTAGGTGAGTATTGATTTCTTTGCGCGTAATAAGGAGGCACTTCTGGTGGGTCCGAGCTGACAGCAGGGGGAACATTTTTTTTGCGAAATAAGGTGGCCCGTCTGGTGGGTCCCACCAGTTAGGGGGAAACGATTTTTCTCGCAAAATACCGATGGCCCGTCTGGTGGGTCCCGCTATCAGGTGGAGGAATAATTATTTTCCGCGTAATAAGGAGGGACTTCCTTGCGGCTGCCGTGGACCCAGCTGTCAACCTCTCCATGTACAGTACTCTTCTGATGGAAGCCGGTCGTTGACCACATTGACCACGCCACGTCGACAGCACCACGGCGATGGACGACGGCAAGGCCTAGGAAGGGGACGACGCGGAGCCGGGCAAGACGCGGCAGTGGATGCCCACACGGAGAGGAGTACGAGCGTTCACTGGTTCGGCTGCGGTGTGAGGCTGCCGTCGCCGCAGAATAATAGAGGGTGTGGGTGAGTGGAGGGATGGCCTGGCTAGTGGTGGGAGTAGTATGGGGGCGGTGCGGCCTCCGCGGTAGCACAGTCGGCCAAGGGAGGCAGGAGAAGGCGGCACAACCGGCGTTGCTTTGGGCGGCTGGAGCAAGAAGACCAGAGGTTGAACAAGCACTATGGTCGTTGGATGGACATCATAGGGTCACTGGAGTATTGATTAAGTTGACAAAGCCCTCCGTCCCCGTCAACTTAGTAGGCCCACAAGTCAGCCCAACAATATGGTGGGTCCCAGCTAGCAGGGGGTATTCATTTTTTTGGGCGTAATAAGGAGGCACTTCCTTGCGTGCGAAGATATAGCTGGTGGGTCCGACCTGTTAGTGGGGGGAGCGTTTTTTTCGGGAAATACAGAGGCCCTTCCTGTGGGTCCTAGCTGTCAGGTGGAGGAATCATTATTTTGCACGTAATAAGGAGGCATTTCCTTGCGTGCGGCCATGGACCCAGTTGTCAGCCTCTCCACGTACAGTCCACTTCCGATGGATGTCATTCATTGACCATGTTGACCAAGCCGCACCGAGAGCACCAGGGCGGTGGACATCGGTGAGGCCTAGGAAGGGAACGACACGGAGCCAGGGAATACTCGACAGTTGTTTCCCACACAGAGGAGTACGAGGGTTTACTGGTTCATCTGCCGTCGCCGGAGAATAACAGCATGTGTGGGTGAGTAGAGGAATGGCTAGGCCATCGATGGGAGTACGGTGGGGCCGTGAGGCCTGCGCGGCAGCATAGCCGGCCACGAGAGGAGGGAGCAGGCAGTCCCGTCGGCGCTTGTTTGAGCGGCTGGAGCATGAAGAGCAGAAATTGAAGAAGCACGACAGCCGTTGGATGGATATCCAACAGTCACTGCTCTCGTGTGTTGACTAAGTTGACACGGCGTTGCGTGTGCGTCAACCTTTTTTTATGAAAGCATACGCATCAACCTGTAGTAGGCTCATAAGTCAACCTCAAATCTGTGGAAAACAGCATACAACCCATCTGCCATTATTTCTAATAATGTACAGCCCATTTGCTAATTCTTAAGAATTTTTTTGGAGCCCATCTTCTTTTTGTTAGCATTACACCCCATATCGTGGCCACGGTTAAAAAGTATACGAAATTTTGCATATTTCGGTGCGGTCAATTATTTTTAATCCAGAAATATTGATTCACATTCAAACTATTTTGAAAAATAATTGATATAAATATAAAATCCAAATAATTGTCCACGCATAAAAATCAATGGAATTTAAGATCTTGTAATGAAAAAAAATTGAAACTAATTCCCAGTTTGATGTGTTTTAAAAATGTACAGCCCATTTCTAGGCAAACCAAATGAAACTCTCCTCGTCTTGAAAGATTTGCAGCCCAGCAGGGCCGATAAAGCAAGTAGGCCTTGTTTGGGTATTTCTTTTAAAAGAATAGAACTGGGCTAGCCATTTTCAGCAAGAAAAATACAAAACCGGGCTCATGATGTGGTAAACATAAATAAAACCCTAGCTAGACGGGCCACGGCCCCACACAGCCCCGTTGTTACCCTGATCCGTTGCTAAAACTGCTTGTTCCTAAAAAAACTACGTGACTTGTTGGGTCCCTGGTGTCAGCCGCTCGTAGTGTAATTCTCTTGTTTATTGACTACGTAGACAATGGCGTGAGCCCCAGATGTCCAACCATTAGGAGGAACTATATTTTTGGGCTTGTACTATAGAGGCACTTGCTTGCGTACTGCCATGACGCTGGTGGGTCTCTACTGTCATCCTCTCCATGTATAGTCATCTCCTTGTTCCTCTCGGTTGTTGACGACGTTGACAACGCAAGAGGGCAGCGCACTGCGCACGGCGAACGAACCAAGGCCGCAAGGCGGAGGACGACGGCGAGGCCTCAGACGGAACGAATAGGAGCCATTGAAGATGCGCCGGTCCAGTCGCAGGCGGAGGGGACTACGAGGGTTGACTGGTTCGGGCGCGGGTGCGTGTTGGGGCTGACGTCGCCGGAGAATAACAGGACGTGTGGGGGAATAGAGGGAGGGACTGGCCAATGTTGGAGGGTACGTATGGTAGGGCGGCGGAGGCACAGCCAGCCATGGGAGGCGGGAGCAGGCGGAGCCGACGGGGTGGTTTGGTTTGGGCGGCCGGAGGAAGAAGAAGACAAGAGATAGAAGATACACGACAGATGTTGAATGTCAATCCAATGGCTGGTAGCCAGAATCGTTTGTTGACTAGCTAGTAAGTCGACACCACCTTGGATAGGCTATTTCCTCGCGGGTCCCAAATGTCAGAATCCAAATTTGTCACGGTCATGCAGCCTTTCCTATGAAAATTTACATCCCATTTGATGTGCTAGTTCGAAATAAGTTTGTGGGTGCTGGTGGGGGCTAATCACTTGGCTTCTGTAATGCACAGTGAGCTCAAGCAGCCGACGAGAGTGATGTTATTTCCCTTGGTTGGGATTTGTTACAATATTTCACTCTAAATTAAACGAATGGCAAGCCATTTGCCTTGTTTCAAAGAAAATATGACAGTCACAGCCAAGTTGAAAAGGGCAGGAACATCTAACTCCAGCTTACAAACTATACAAAAGCACGAGGGTTAATTGTTCATCAGGTTTATAAAAAATAGATTGAAAAGGGCAACAACATCTAACTCCCGCACTGTTTTCGGCAGTCACAGTCAAATGGATCGGTCAGGTCCATAGAATGAACATCCCGGGTCATAAAATTTACTAGATTATGACCACAATATGTTGTAAATAGAAGCCCGGCACGTTCAGAAGCTCTTTTGCCCACCTGAAACTCCTTTTTTTGCTCTTCGACATACCCATCCGTCAATTCAATAAATATATGGGCTTTTGAATTTATTTTACTATTTACTAGTGTGGATGGGCTGTTTTGTCTTGGGCCCAGAGAAACAATTACTACTAGTATAGTGGAGACACTCTACAACTACCCAGAAAAACAATTACTACTAGTACAGTGGAGACACTCTACCGCTTTTGGCTCCTCCTAGGTCATTGAAACGTCTCCCTCTACTGAATACCGTTATACTTTTGTTCACCGACATGTGGGCGCGCGGGCCCAAATGCCATCCACCAAATTAGAAGGCAGTATGCAGGCGGAGAGTCACCCCAGTCATAGCGCGGTAGTAACGAGCCGTTGTATCACAAAACCCCACCTCCCCGCAGTCTAAGTTTGACGGACGAAGCAACCATCATTTCACTCTTCGCTGAATCCCCTTCTCCCTCACCGTCTTCAAGAAAGGCAACACTCGCATCTGCCACTCTTCTTCTCTCCAAACGAAGGGAAGGTAAGGGGATCCGTGGTGTTGGTATATTTTCGTTCAGAGACAAAAAAGAACTTTTGCAAAGCAGTAACCGATCCTCACTCTCTTTTTTGTTTCATTGTCATTGCGATTTTGTTTTCCTTTCAGTGATCTCCTAGTATTCGTCAGTTTCATGATGGACCAAGGAGAACCAGGCAAACATCTGCCGATATTGGAGCAGACGCGGGAGGCTGATCCCCATGACACACAGAGCTCCAAGAAGATGGAGGCAACCACCGAGCCGACCCCAGATACGGTCACGGCCACTACTGAGATTGTCAACGCCCCGTTTGAGGTTACAACCCCCGTGGCACTGTAGGAGCAGTTTTCCCCCTTCGAGAATGTGTCCCCCCCCCCCCCCCCCCCGCTGAGCTGCCCAAGGTGATTTCCTTCTTTGCCGATCTTGATTGTGGTTTTTCATCTTAGTATGTGGTGATTTTTCTAGAAAAGGAAGTATGTGGTGATTAATAATGCAAAATTTTATTAGCTTCGATGTCATGCTATACATAGTGGTTTAAATAACTTTTGTTTCTTATACTGAAAAGTAATTCAGAATTTGTTTCTATTTCAATTAGAGCCCTGATGCAGACAAGGATTGTGTGGTTGTACATGTCACTCGCTATGAGGCGGATGACCTGAATATACGCACTGGGAAAACAGAGTTCTTAGGCTGTTGGATCCTGGAAGCCATTTGCGGTTATACCAATGAAGAGTTGTATTCCAGCCTCACTGTTGTCGGGCGTGCTATCCAGGGTGTACTGAAGCACAAGAAGTTCAAAGCTACTCCTTCGTTTATGAGGCATACTGTTCTTGTCAAGCTTACGCAGGAAGATGACATGGCATGCCTCCACAAACAAGTTTATCAGTGGCAAGGCCACAAGGTTGTCTTCATGAAGGTTCACAGGATTGAGCTACTGCGGGTCGTCCTCGATGATGTTCATGGCAAGGTCCGTCTTATGTCCAGCCCAAATTAGATCGAGGCATGAAATAGTTGCCCTAGCTAGTGTTTAATAGTAGTTTGGATTGTGTCTAATTATCCGAACCTTGCTAGTTATCGACCCCTCTGGGGCTAGTACTCTATTTGAATCCGTCTATGGGAACTGCTGCTACTTTTGTGTGCCCGTGAATCATGTGAGAACCATCGTAATTGTTACCAAGACAGATGCGTCCTCACTAGTTTTTTCATGAATATGGCATGGTATGACATAAGTTGTCACGGTTTATCATACGAGCAGTGTGTGTTTTGATGAAATAGAGCACTCGTTCGAAAACCGTGCAACGATGTATACATAAGTACTTGTAAACACTATTGGTGCTACCCCACTTGTAAGCAGTTGTGCAAAACACGGCACATTGGCTCAGCTCGCTTCAACACTAGGCTATCGACCAACTAACAATCGACAATCTGTTGTCTGACATATAAGCAACTATGTATCTTGTTACAGTGATTCATGCAGTTAATTGAGGCCACAATGTATTAAATTCCAAACGGTCACACGCTAGTCCAACGCTCATGTGGAACACTCACATTAAACTCGTCTTTATAAAAAAACTTGAAAAGCACAAGTTAGGCAATTTTATACATCTCAATGATTCATAGAACATAACAAACATATACTAGTTCACAGCAAAAGACAAAGTTGTGAGAAGGTTTACAAATCAGGAAAAACAAGCAAGGCTTCTCTGAGCAAAGGGCCTCCCGGCAGGCTTAAATTTCCTGGAGTTCACTCTGGTTTTTTCTAGTTGCCACCATCCAGGGTTAGGTTCTCTCATTCCAGAATAACCAATTATAATTGTGGTCCTAGCTGGAATGTTGAACTGAACCATGCAGTGTACTGACCAGCTGAAATTCTTGTGCATTCCACTAAATTTAAGCACCGCTTTTTGCAGAAATAAGCAGACCACAATGCCTCTTGTCCGCACACCTGTCCAAAAAACCGCTGTGTAGCCGTGCCAGCTAGTCCTTGGTCCATGGATGAACTGGTAGAAAGTGCATTCCGGACTAGGATGCAGTTGTTTTCGCTCGTCCCTGCACTGCAATCAGGAAGTAAAACGTACGGATCAGATTCTTTTAGATTGTGTTGGTCATTCTACCTTAGTTACTACCAATGTAGGGATACCTTGAAGACAGGAGGTTAGACGACGGAAACAAGGGATAGCCATCTCATTTTGCGCAGTTGTACTAAAACTGAGGTGTGTGCTTTTGATTGCGCAGATAGAAACGATACAGAGACAGACATCCCAAAACGATATGGAGACAGACATCCCTGTTTGCGCAAATACGAAATACGGTAATTTAAACAGTAACAGATATTACTAGTTTCCCCCGTTTCCTCTTAGAACCAAGTCCTAGATTCATGCTACAGCTTTCCCACTTTCTTCCCTGTTTGAACCAACGCTTTGAGTCGACTGTATGAACTAGCTTTACTTCTAATAATAGTAGAAGTCTAGGTGGCTTTGGAACAGCGGACGGAAGTAGAAAAGGATCCACATGAAGGGAGCTGGGGCAGTAGAGCAAGGCAGGTTTCAAAGGAATATATACCTGTGGGTCGTCGGCATGTGGCAAAGACGGTGTCGGGAGGCCGCATCTTGGCCACAATACCGCAGGGAGGAATAAGGGGTCGGAGGCCCTCCCGAGCCGACACTCTCTTGGAGAGAACGACACGGCCGCCGACCGGGACACGCGGGCAGCCGTTGGTCTCCTCCCTCGCCACCGACGATAGCGTGAACGATGCACCTACACCCCTGCCTCGGTTGAGGTTGTCCGGCCGGATTTGTGACCAGCTGTGAGCTGAGAGAGTGTGGCCACCTATGTGTTGCTTAGATCTAGAGAGCATGAGAGAGTGAACAAGAGGAACCGTAGTAAAGCAAGCACTAAGGCTCCTGCTTTTATATATAGTGGAGTGATTTTGTTGTACCAGCTTCAAAAATTGCGCTCCTACGTGTACCCGCGAGTGGGTGTGAGAGAACTAGTGCATGCGTGCACCGCTTCTCTTCGTGAGAGTACAATATACTATGCCCAAAGAACGTTCGCCGCAATAGTAATAGGAGCTAAAATAAAATGTGCGCGCCGTCTTTTGTTTTCTAGAAGTTTTGAGGGTAGGGTGTGAAGAGTACATATGTGCGTGACGTCTACCTGCAGATAGACGGTGGGTGCGACGTGCGAGTCTGCGAGAGGACTCGGGAGTGTCGTGACTCGTGAGGGTGCGTGTGCGTGAGAGAGAGGGGGGCACGTATCAATGAAATGCATGTGTCTGTAAATCATTATCCGACAAACATTCGCCACAAGCCTTTTCCTGACGAACGCCGTAAGAACCGTTAGACCGGCATCCGACAGTGTCAGTTTTGCCATGTCATTTAACAGAACAGCCACTCCTCCTACACACAAATCTTCCACGTGAGTGTTAGCAACTGCCGTATGCTCCCTCCGTTCCAAAATGCAGTGCATATAGCTTTATTGAAAATTCGAACCTCGCAAACTTTTACCGAGTTTTCGTGTACCAAATTGCACATGTAGAATACCATGTATATATCATTGCATTCATCTTCGAGAGGTAACTATAAAAATGGGTGAGGAGTCTACAAAGAAAGACCATCGTATCACCCGCAGCAATTTCAAGCATCCTTTAGTGTCGAGGAATATCATAGGAATTCTATATGATATAATTTTTATAGGATTTTTTCCGTTAGAGCCAATTGGTTCATAGGAATAGATTCATATACTCCACATTTCAAAGGAAATAAACATGATACCATTTCTATAGCTTTAGAGCCACTTGGTTCATATGAATGGATTCCTATACTCCCTTAATTTCAAAGGAAAAGAAACATTAGCGTATATTCAATAGAAAAGTTCCTATGATATGAACCAGATTACATCTCTTTTCTAATCCCTCCTCATAAGAATTGAGATACATGTCATCTCTAGATTCAATAGAAAAGTTCCTATGATGTGAACCAAATGACATCTCTTTTCCAATCCCTACTCATAGGAACTGAGATGCTCCATGTCATCTCTTTCCCTACAACTTCCATGTATACATCTTCTATTCCTAAATAGATAGTACAACCCACTAGTAGTTTTTTTCCAAAACATGCAACTATGGCACAAGAACTATATAGTGTGCCAATAACTTTGAAAGATGGTCGCTGGATGAAGCTAACCCGACAGTGCAGAGATAGTTAAATATGAGCACTACTGGCCGTTGGATATCATCAACATTCCACCAGATCTGCCACATGTACAATTTAGAAGACTCCATGGTTGAACTTAAGCATAATGCACAAACCTCAAAACACAAGCACTTCACCTTTGTTCTAGAATCTTCTATATCATAATTTATTATTTTTTTCTAAATGAATTGCCATTATTTGTTTTTTACTTTATGATTTACAATGCACAACCCCATGAATCTTAACATTTTTATAAAACTAATTGATTTTGAATGAGATGAACTATAAGAACTAAACGAACATCTACATCATGCATATATGACTCAAAGCTTTACATGCTATAGTGTGTATTTATTCATAATTTCATTTCAAAATCTCATGCGTTCAATACGTGTGTACCTTACTAGTTTTGAGGAGAGTAGCAAATTTCACGCGGCCCCGGGTATATCAAAATGCAGGGCCCATGCATCATTGCCTTTCGGTCGAACCTACATCCATAATTTTTTGTACGTACTATATCTACGCTGGTCCCCGTACCCAAAATGCTACCTCGTTCCCATAAAACCAAGCGGCCCACACATATTTAAGGCATCGACTCGAACCCGTTTACTACGACATGGCCCCGCACGCCGTAGTACTCCTACAAACCCTACCGCCGCACTCATCATCGGTTTTCTTCAAGAGGACGAGGGAGAAGCTGATTTGTAGTGGAGGCGCTTTCAAAAAAAGGATCTGTAGTGGAGACCCCTACCCTAGGGTGCCCTAGGTAGCTGCCGCACGCATCATTGTTTTCTCTTTTCTTTATGCTCTTGCGCCCTAGAGTGAAATGATGGTTGCTTCGTCCGTCCAGCTTAATGCGGGAAAGGTGGGGCTTTGTGATTTAACCCCTCATCGCTCATTTTCTACTACTGCGGTGCTACGACCGGGGTGCCTCCAATTCCGACCACTGCTCCGAACTATAATTTGGTGCATCGCACGTGGAACAAGACGGTGGGTGAGCCACATGTCGGCCAAAGGGGTCCTGTTAAGTGTGTCGCCATTTCGTGTGCGGACTGACCCTGCTTGAGTTGCTATGCCAACACGACAGGAGCAACCTACCACTTGGTTTTGCTCCTTGGTGAATCCCGACTATATTGATCTAAAAAGATACGTGCTGAACTACCCTCTCCATCTCGGTTTTTTTATTTTTAGGCGTCTCGGTTTATAGGGCCTGCACGTGGTTCTAGGTCATCCATTTGACTAACTAAATATGAGTTACTATGTCACAAAAAGTATATCATTGGATTCTTAAGCAGATGTAGTTGTATTTAAAAGTCGAGGGCGGGGCTTTTCCTACGCGGTAGGTGGGGCAGTTCCGCCTAGTCGGTTCGATAGAGACGCGAGAAGACGAGGGAGTAGGCTGCTGCAAACGTAGGGCTGTGTGATTGGACAGCGAGTTACTGCTGGACAGGTGGGACCCCATGATTTGACTTGCCATTATCATTTTAACTGCGGCGCTACGACCGGCGGGAGTCTCCCGATTCCTGACCACCGCCATATAGGTGCCTCTCCCAATGCTCCACCATGTAGTAGAGGCTGTCTCTTGCATGAGAGCCCACTTCTCCACTTTTTCCTTGCCTCTATTTCCTCCACATATGCAAAAATGCCATGTAAAGTGCACTATTGTACTTGCTTTTACTTGCTCCTACAGGTGCTTAAGCTTGCCACATAGGCATAAAGTCTGATGTTTCAAGTTAATCAAGGAGAGAGACTAGTTTGGTGACCCAATGAAGAAACGGTGCTAAGCGCGTGTACCTAGGTGAAAAGCAATTTTGAGTCTATAGCTAATTAAATGAAGCAAACTTAGCAACACCATTTCATTGGAAGAGGTCACTCCTTGGCAAATGCAATAAATACTAGTACTCCCTGTGTCCCATAATATAAGAACGTTTTTGGCACTACACTAGTGTCAAAAACGTTCTTATATTATGGGACGGAGGGAGTACGGAGAAAGAGACAGAGAGGAGTAAAAACACTTATAGCCAACCTTGTTATAGTATGAGTGACTAAGTGATGACTATGTATGACATTCCAACATCAGATAGCCTAACGCACCGTGTTAAATATCCAAGGGCGCGACCGCGCGAGCGACGCGACGGTCGTGATAGGTGCGACCATGATATGGGCTGCTGGCAGCCCTTGGATCTGAGATTAAATGGTCGCATGCTAAGTTGCTGAAAATTTGCAGAATAACCCTCTAGGATAGGATATTCACCCATAGGTCTAGAATCACGCCATGCAACCGTTTGATCTCAGATCCAAGGGCTCTCGGAAGCCCGTATCATGGGAGAATGGAAAGCCACTACCCTGCCATTCGCACGCTAGCAGTTCGCACCTACTCGTCCCCGCACGTCCTTCAATACTACGGCGGTTCGCTCCTAGTCATCCCGTCCATTCACATTACGACAGTTCCACTAATCCTAACCCTCCTCCCAAATCCATGGCATCCCAAATCTCCACGATCGGCGGTGAGTACAAGGTTAGAACCATCACCGGCGATGAGTTCGATTTCATCTACACCCGTTCTTCCGCGACGGTGAAAGATGCCATTCTCGCTTCAGACGCATGTTCGAAAACTCAAATGATGAGTGGGTCGCTGGGCTAGATGTTGAGTACACCACAGTCCTGGGACAAGAGAAGGATCTAAACGACGAAGAGAGGAAGAAGCCCGCCGTGATCCAGGTTTGCGTACATAACGTTTTCTTGGTCTACCACATATGCCATGCCGACGTTGAGTGCCAGGATTTTAAGAACTTCCTCAAGGACAAAATAGTGAAATTCGTTACTGTAGACTTAAAGAACGACAAATAAGTCCTGGATCGGATAGGCCTCGTTGTAGGCAACCCCTTCGACCTCCAGAAGAATTGGCTGGTGCCCTCTCGTCAGCCTTCAATGTTGACCCTGGCAGGAGCTATGGTTCATCCTTCGTACCATAAACTGGAGAAACCTCATTACACGTTTCATCGTCATGCATGGCAGCGGAATGTACTAGATATAGACCACATCCACTATGCTGCAATGGATGGCTACCTTTGTTTCAATATCTACAAGGGTTGGATGAAGAGCAATAGCCAAGTGTGCGGTTCAAGCAAAGAAGTATCAGCCAAGAGGAAGAGGGACAAGGACGAAGTCGAGGACGTGGACGAGGACACCGAGTAAGGTGGCAGTGTCGTTGCTCATGGTGGTTCTAAACTTCTAATGTCGTGTCTACCAGATTAGTTGCATAGTTTAATTTCAGGTGTGCTTAGTTTAATTTTAGGGGTGTGTTGTGCTGAGCCCCCAGCAGAACTATGTTATGTTTCTTCTCGTTACTTTAACTCTTCAGTATGTACATACCACTAGTATTACTTTAATAGAATTTAGCACCCCAATTAAGCACGTACTATCTTTTTTAATAGTACTATATGCATAATTTGGTGACGAGCGCTCTCTATATGTACCACCTTTTTTTAATTTCAATTTTTGCTCCATAGCGCAATCCATCGATAGTACTACTGTACAAAAGTATACATTTTTTAAAAGGCTAGAGTACTATTCATCACATATATAGCCAGTTAAATTCTCAACCTAGAACGACGTGCATGCCATGTAGTAAACCGATACGGAGGAAGTATAGTAACAATGAGGTGATTTTATTGAGCGATCGGCGGGGGAGCATGGCCAGTCATGCGGTCCCATGTGTCATGATGTACCAAGGCGATGCACGTGTCCCTCTTGAGGCAGAAGCAATACTACTTGGTTTGAGATGATGGCGAACCGAAGTGTGAAATAATGGTTGCTTCGCCTGTCTGGGAAGGTGCGACATTGTGATTTGACGTCTCATTGCTCATTACTACTACTGGGCCGGTACGAGTGGGGTGCGTCCCCCCTGCTGTTCTGCATTGTTATTTGGTGCTTGACACATCGACCCGGTTGCTATATGTCCCACATGTCGGCGACAGGAAGTACATAATTCATGAAAGGGAGCATCGACGGAGGAGTATACTACAGAATTCATGAAAGGGAGCGACTTAGTTTTGGAAAAATATGTCTTTATGGAGGACGTACCCACTAGGGTTTATAGGGCTCATCTAAAAACATTCATTTTTCCATTTAATAAGTCTCAATTATACTATACTAGTAGTAGTACCATTACATGTTGGATTTCGAGGTGCGTTAGATCACCCGACGCAAGCAGTGTCAAGAGGAAACTAAGCAATGCATGTACAAGTTCATGGAAATTTAGTGGTCATCATGCATTCATTCTAATTAATGCCTCAGTAAACATAACTTCTTGAGAAAAACGAGCGTACTAATTACTTGTGCAAACTACAAAATTAATTCGACCACTCACCGTCTACCTTGGTTGGAGAGATTTTGAAATTGAGCCATAAACTGGAAAGGAGGGAGTAGTAAATTTTGTTTCGATTACTATTTGTGGCCTTGTATAGATGCAATATGTATTTTTTTATAGTGGCCTTGTATAAGTAAATGGAGGGAGTACTAACCAAAGTACGTAGTAGGGACGAGGAGTAAACGAAGGGAGTAGTCAAATTTTCTCCTCGTGCTGCGAGCCACCGCGCGCGTGGGCGATGGAACGGGCGTAAAGGCGTACATTAGTAGTAGTAGTAGTAGTAGTGGTAGTAGTAGTAGTAGTAGTAGTAGTAGTAGTAGTAGTACTACTACTACTACTACTCGTTAGCAAGCTTCACCTCATCCTGCGAGCCACCGCGCCCGTGGGCGGGGGAGACAGCGTACTAAGCAAGCTTCTCCTCGTTCTGCGAGTTGACGGGACACATCAAAAGTACTCCAGTGTATAGAGCCTTGCCTCTAAGGTAGGCCCCACATGGTTTGCCTCTTTTTTTAATTTAACATAACGCGTCAAGTTGCAATTTGTTTGTTCACCCGTGGTAGACGATCCTCCCTCCACCAAGTGGACAACCAGTACACGTGCCAAATTCCCACGTGGGCTGCCTTTTTCGTACAGAAATGAGCTCCACTGTGTACCCGCGCGGGTGTGGTTGGGAAAGAGACGGGAGTACGTGCGCCGTGCATGCACCTCTTCTCTTTGTGCACGTCCCCCACCTACATGGGTGTGTGAGAGAGAGATACAAACCTAGACATAATGCGCCGTCCATCCCCATGCCTCCGCCCAGTCCGACCACCAGTCACCACCACGCCCCACTCCTCCTCGCCTTATCTCTCATCTTTCTCCCTCCATTTTTATATACAAGGGGCCACTATCAAAATTACAATTTACAGATATACAAGGCCACTAACACTAATCGATGCAATATTAATGGTCTTTGCCTCGTGGTACTAGTAAAGGAGGACATTAATTTTCCCTTGCATGCATGCGGGAGTTTGTAAAAAATGCATCTTGATGTTCCGTGCAATGCACGGGCATCTTGCTAGTCCATGAAAACAACACGTGGCAAAATTCCATGGCGAACGAGGGATTTAAATATGTTGGGAGGGGCTGTTTGGATCTTGCCCGGGGTAGCCAAAATATTGGCGACCCTTTTGTCCACCGGTGCCTTTGCCACCGATGAATGAGGAATGGCTCGGGTGCTCATGTTGTCATGCATCCTCCAGCGCGCACATTGGAGACGAGCTCGCATGAGCTGTGTTTTTTTGTCCCACAACGCCGCCCAAGCCGCCCGCAGACCGACCGGCGACACGCAAATTACGCCATCCAACCGTAGCCGCACACATTATGACAACAGCTCAACCAACCGAACGAAATTCATGCAAACACGTAGACAAACTGATATTTCATATAAACAACGATGGAAATCATATAAAATACCGGATTTTCATACAAACATGACGGATTTCATTACATTCAAATGAACTATGCGGTGCTAGTTCTGGACAGCACGAGTATATAATACCTGGCCTAAATGGTCGCCCGTCGATTGATTTGTGTTCCTCATGTCCGGCAGCACGATCACCGGACTGCCGGGAGCCCCGGAGGTATATGCTTCAGCGCAAAGGATGGCTCGCTTCCCCACTGCCCAACTGATATCATTGGCTGGTGCCGAAGATGATGGTGGCCGGCACCGGTTCGAATTCATCACCGACCACTACTTCGCCATGGCCATCACCGACTCGAGTTCATCCTAACATTCCCCTCTTCCATGGAGCCCATGTGGGGTCGACGAAGGTCCTCGCAACAAAAGGATCCGGCAAGACACCTGCTATGTACGCCGGCGTCACCTCCGCGTTGGCCTTCATGGGACACAAGCGGCGGCGGCCTCCCATTTTCTACTTCTCCTCGATGATGGCGGCGGACGCGGAGGCGCTGGCCACCGACTCCTTGCTCTCCGCGCACCCGGCTTCTGTCGCTGCTTGCATGGCGCGGCCGCCGGCATGGGAGTCTCGGCCAATGAAACGGGAGACGCGGTACGAGGCGGCGGCGTGGACGGTAGCAACGATGCCCATGCGTTGCTCCTTGTCGAGCTGGCCTGGAGCGGCGAGTTGCTGAACCACGTGCTGGCTTGGGGCGGCAACTGGCTCCGTCGGGTGAGGGGAGGGAGGTGGATCAGCGAGCTGCATAGCTCGTATCCAGCGGGCTACCCAGCTGGTTGGATGCGGAATAACTACTCTTCGTAAGCCATTGTAAGAGTGGACAAAATGGTGGAGGAGATAGGGGAGCGGCGGAGGTGTGCGATTCTTGGTCGGCGTTTGGCCTCGTTTAAATAGGAGATTAAATAGACGGCGGACGGGAGGAGCTCGGTCGGCGTTGCGTTTAACGCCGGCCCGGTCATGAACGGACGTGTGTCCAGAGTGGGTTTCTCGGCTTCCACACGGGCGGGTTTCATGGAGGCATTTGAATGCGGTACGGAGGCGTGTTCAGCCGGGCGTGCCGCGAGTGGCACCCTCGACTCTGACCTAGGACACCACGCCATTCTTCCACTGACGTGTGGGCTCTTTGGGTGCAGGGCCTGCATGTCAGTGACCCAACGCAGGCAGCGCACAACAGAGGAACCTTTGGTGGGCTAGGGCGGTCAGAAGCGGGCATTTCATAAACCGATGATTGTTCATTGAGTGTGACATCATCTTTTTCATGTATATAAGCCTACTATGTTGATAGACTGTTCGATACGTTGTGATTCATAAGGACCGCTGCAAACATCAATGTTCTGCTTATCACAGATAAGATTGATTAATACCCGTAACAATCCATGTCCTTAACAAAGGGTGCATGCACGTATAGGTTGAGCGTGTGTCTTCTGTCGTGTGTTGTGTGCATGCAGGTGTGCGAGTGTTGCGTGTGTGCAAGGGTACGTTTCATTGTTGCATGCATGGGTGCGTACGTGCGTGTGTTCATGAGTGCATGTGTACGTGCCAGTGTTGCACGCCAGCATGCGTCCGTGTGTACGTGTCAGTGTTGCACGCCTACATGCGTGCGTGTCTTGCGTGCGTGCATGTGTACGTGCGGGGTGAGGCTACACGTCAGTCGACTGACTTTTTCATCTCTGGTCATTAGATTTTCCAGCCATTGGATACGAAATCAAGGGCCTCCAGTTTATCATCAAACTCCACCCCTCTGAGCCGCCAGCCACCACTGGCCGAACCGCCAGCCCCCGCCGCCCGCGGCCGGCCCGCCCTCCCCGAAACCACTCCCCACGGCGGGTCCGCCGCTGCACCGGCCATCCCTCTAGCCCCCCCCCCCCCCCTGCCGAGCTTTTTCTCTAGGGATCCCCACCCCACCGCCCAATGAACGCCCCCCAACCGCCGGTGACTGCCAACTAGAGGTCTCATGACTTCGAATACCCACTGACCACTAATTTATTACCATTTTTGTCCTTCATATATGCGCTAACGGGTGGGCCCTATGGTAATGTGCGCTGCTAAATGTGGACCGTTTGACTGGTCAATTGATCGTGCTATCAACAAATTACGGAGCTGTATGCTGAGCCAGTGACCGTATGATCACCCTAAAATGTACTCCTATTTTATTAACACAGAACAAACTCAAACTACCATTTCTTTCTTTCATATACAGGCTGACAGGTGGGCCCCACGGTTACGTGCCCCGATGGTGCAACACTAGTTGCGCCACGTGGAACGTTTGACTAGTCAATTGATTGAGTCATCAACAAAATACAGAGTTGTACGGGTGAGCCAGTGACCGTATAATCATGATATGTATTTATTTAACACGGTACAAACGCAAGGGCTCAAATATACGCGCAAGCACTCACCGCTATAAGCACACACACGCAAACCCTACCCCTATGAGCACCTTCGAGAGAGTGGGCCAGCATTTATGATCTTGAGATTTTATGAAGTCACCATAGGTGCCTCGTAGTCGAGTGGAACGTCTCCTCCCACTGAATGTACATCGCGGGAATATACTGAAATTAACACAAGATAAATGCAAGCACCGGGACTTTAACCTTGGTGGGCTCGAGAAACCACTGTCCTCTAACCATCCAACCACATGTTGGTTAGCATGACAAAATGTATGTGGTGACCGTGATGAGCTTGTTCTGAAGTCCAGTGACCATATCATGCTTTCGCTTCGAATACAATGACCGTAAGTGTCATCAACAAAATACGGAGCACGCATCAAATGCAAAGTCCGTCAGTGTCATCAACAAAATATGGAGACGTATCATGAGCTAGATACCGTTATACTGTTGTATATTCTTATTTCTTAGTGGCCGATTGCGTGTGTGGTGTGGTGGGCACATCATTTCTAGTTGTGGTGGGTCAACATGAAGACTCATGGGTCGGTTCCATCCTGTGCCACATATAGGTTGGACCGAGACGTGTTATACGAAGACCCATGTGGAGGACTGGGCGTACAACACGAAGCTACCAGAGTCGTGGAGGACTCTATCCCCACTGGTGATAAGCCGACTATATATGATTTGTAACCCTAGGCCCTTAGTATGTTATACATGCTTGGGCTAGTTTGTCGATAGTATACACACACGCACAATGCCTGGTATTCACATGTACTTTGTACACACCCCTATCACTAATATACAGTACCAGGAGTAGGCTCTTTCTTCAACTGCAAGGGTCCGATCCGAACTAGGGTAAAACTTTGCCTCATATTATCATCTAGCCTAACAGCCAGGGATATCCTATCGAATGATATGATGAAATCATATCTGCCAACTACTAAGAGAGAGGTGTGTCGGGGGAGCAATGTGTGTGAGAGAGGCCTAAAGATAATGTGCATGCAGGAAACACGTAGGCACATATATGTGCGTATAGAGGGCTAGTAGAGACCGTGCATGTGTATATATGCATGTGAGAGAAATAGTGTTTTCCAACTGAGATTAGTGAAGAGTGGTACATAGTAGTCAGAAAGAGAGAGAGAGAAATAGAGAGAGCATGTGCGTGAGACACCCCGGCACCCTAAGAGAGATTGTGAGCATGTGTGAAACAGAAATGCCGATGCATATAAAGTGTGTGCACTTATGTGTTAGGTAGACAGATATATAACACGTTTTCGAGAACGGGGCAAGGCATAGTGCATCTACGTGTAAAAGGCGGTTCTACGCATTAAAGCTTTTTGTATTAAGCACTAGGAGCAGAGAAATCCTAGGGTTGCTTTGTCTTCCTCTTCTGTTCTTAAATAACTGAAAAATCATCTTGTTTCTTTAGTTGCCTCAAAGCTCAGGATCTATTGCATCAATAAAACAAACCCCTATATATATATATATCCCTTTTTGGTATAGAAAGTTCCAGCCAATTCCAATAGAGGCGAAAAAAGCAAGCCATAGAAGGATTTGGCGCCGCTCACTAAATTTAGTGGTTAATAAAATTTGTAAATCAGACCAATAAAAGATCAAACGAGACGGAATTGGTAACGTGACCGTCTTTTCGTCTTCTTGCCTTAGTTTCATATAACTCACTTAGCCAAACGTACAATTCAAGCTAGGGCAACAAAGGTTTCATAAGAAAGGGATGAATGGCCTCCACTCACAGATCCACTTTCTTTCGGGAATTCATTGATAGTGACTTTTGAAGTTCTAGGTTTTCTAGTCTACTCCTATTTTTTCTTGATCGAGCTGCTTTCCCTCATTCTACTCGTTTCCTTTTCTTGCTTCATGGCACATGCCTATTGTAAAACATACCTACCGGGAGAAAAGTACCAATTTGTGAACATGCCTACTTCAATAAGGTATTACCTCACCGATTTTAAAGGGGATGGGATTGGATTCATTCACTTGCATGAAGCGGATTCAAAGAGCTCTATCGAGCAAGGAAGGAGTATACTATACTGTAGCTGGATAAGCTACATACCAAAACTTTGATAAAGATTGAGGCAACCCATTTGAGGAAGAGCGGAATATAAGAAACAAAGAATAGATATTGAATAAGAAAAAAAGAGCAGAGCCTCATAACCATCCTAATAGAGATAATACCATGTTCGTCTTGTTCTTTACGTCGATCCAACTTGAGACGAAAAAGAACCCATCTTTTCGATTGAAAACGTGAGTCTGTTTTGCCCACTTTATCCATCCCCCTCTTTTCGACTCTGACTCCCCCACTCTAGTCGTTGCTTTTCTTTCTGTTACTTCCAAAGTAGCTGCTTCATCAATGGAGAATGGTTACTAGAGCTAGCACCTATCCCACTTTAGAACACTAAGAACATAATAAGCCTAGCCGGGACAAATGTAAAAACCGTCAAACAGAGAAATCTTAATCGTCAGAACAACGCTGAACCTTCAAAATGAGCGCATCGTAATAAAAATATGTTGGGGGCGAGGGTAGTAGTTACGAATCCGGGAAAATATAAATGGCATTATTATTTTTGGATGAGATCATGAATTTTGCAAATTGTGTATGGACGAAAATCGGTCTATCAGACACCCATACTCTATTGAATTCTAGCATGTGCATGTGTTTATTTCATATTATCGATCCATAGAGTGAGAGCGGATTGAAATACAGGCAATGGATGCTTTTGCAATTCATATATAAACATTAATTAGTGCACTCCATGTTGTTAGTGTGAAGCACTTTATACATTTTTCACTTGCATTGATACATTCCAAATTGCTAGCTACGAAACAGAATACATGTCGAATTCAACATAAAGGGGGTTTCGAAGATTCGAATTCATAGGAAGTGCATTCATCTATTTGAACCCGACATAATGGCATTTGTAAATCAGATGTAAAAGGGGGCATCAATCTTTGTTGTGAGTTTGAACATGCTATATATATTCATACGCATATCTAACTTTTTCTTGCAACCAAGGAGATTATATCTGGAACCATGCATGAACTAAGGTAAGTTGCATATTTTTTAATATATACTAGTGTACAATGTATATTCAAATGTACCCCCTCCATTCCAAAATAATCGTAGATTTAGGATTTTCAAGAGTAAAGATTTGTGAAGTTTGACAAATCCTGAAAGTTCAATTCAAGAGAACCGAAAACGTTAATGCTTCTGCTCCCAAATATTGAACGAAGCGCCAAATAGGCCTCGGGTCACCCGAAACCGCACGAGACTAATGTTTTGGTGGTAGGAAATTACTGTCCTGACTCTGGCCCATGTAGCCTATCGGCCCGATGTCCAAAGGTCTAAACCGGGGTAGGTTTGTAACTTCACCAAGACGCGAGTCTCAACCGCCTCCGAGAAGCATTCATACGCCGTGGGCGCCTACCCATGCACTCGGCCGAAATCTATCCCGCCCACATTTGGGACACCTGACATGACTGTCCTACCCCCAACCCGCAATATGTCCCAAATTTTAGATGGGGGCAAAGTTTGTAACTTTCCCCAAATTTCAAACAAGCACGTCTCAAACCAAAACATTGTTCCCCCTTAGTTCCCTGCCTCCCTCCGTTTCCCCATTCATACTCCGTGGGCGCGAAAATGCCCTCTCCACCAGCCGCAAAACCCTAGCCTCCTCCATCCTCCACCCCATAGCGGCCAATCCACCGCCGCCCTCCTCCATCACGCCGGAGCCGGTACCCCGACGTCGTCGTCCAAAGCAACCGCAATGACAACGCCCTTCATACGTCCATTTTGCATCATGCTTTTATATTGATATTTATTGCATTATGGGATGTTATTTCACATTATGTCACAATACTTATGGCTATTCTCTCTTATTTTATAAGGTTTACATAAGGAGGGAGAATGCCGGCGAATTCTGGGCTGGAAAAGGAGCAAATATTAGAGACCTATTCTGCACAGCTCCAAATGTCCTGAAACTCCACGGAATACCTTATAATAAATAATGAAAAATCCTCGCCAAAGATGAAGACCGGGGGGCCCACACCCTGTCCACGAGGGTGGGGGCGCCCCCCTAGGGCGCGCCCCCTACCTCATGGGCCCCCTGGTGGCTCTCCGATGACCATCTTCTGGTATATGAAGTCTTTCGTCCATAAAAAAACCAGAAGCAACCTTTCGGGATGAAACTCTGCCGCCACGAGGCGGAACCTTGGCAGAAACAATCTAGGGCTTCGGCAGAGCTGTTCTGCCGGGGAAACTTCCCTCCCGGAGGGGGAAATCATCGCCATCGTCATCACCAACGCTCCTCTCATCGGGAGAGGGCAATCTCCATCAACATCTTCATCAGCACCATCTCATCTCAAAACCCTAGTTCATCTCTTGTATCGAATTCTTGTCTCCATGTCCGGGATTGGTGCTAGTAGGTTGCTAGTAGTGTTAATTACTCCTTGTAGTTGGTGGTAGTTGGTTTAATTGCTGGAAGATCATATGTTCAGATCCTTTATGCATATTATTACCCCTATGATTATGAACATGAATATGCTTTGTGAGTAGTTACGTTTGTTCCTGAGGACAAGGGAAAAGTCTTGCTACTAGTAGTCATGTGAATTTAGCATTCGTTCGATATTTTGATGAGATGTATGTTGTCTACCCTCTAGTGGTGTTATGTGAACGTCGACTACATAACACTTCACCATTATTTGGGCCTAGAGGAAGGCATTGGGAAGTAATACGTAGATGATGGGTTGCTAGAGTGACAGAGGCTTAAACCCTAGTTTATGCGTTGCTTAGTAAGGGACTGATTTGGATCCATATGTTTCATGCTATGGTTAGGTTTACCTTAATACTTTTGTTGTAGTTGTGGATGCTTGCAATAGAGGTTAATCATAAGTGGGATGCTTGTTTAAGTAAGAACAGCACCCAAGCACCGGTCCACCCACATGTCAAATTATCAAAGTACCGAACGTGAATCATATGAACGTGATGAAAACTAGCTTGACGATATTCCCATGTGTCCTCGGGAGCGCTTTTTCCTTATATAAGAGTTTGTCCAGGCTTGTCCTTTGCTACAAAAAGGATTGGGCCACCTTGCTGCACTTTATTTACTTTTGTTACTTGTTGCTCGTGACAAATTATCTTATCACAAAACTATCTGTTACCACTTATTTCAGTACTTGCAGAGAATACCTTGCTGAAAACTGCTTATCATTTCCTTCTGCTCCTCATTGGGTTCGACACTCTTACTTATCGAAAGGACTACAATAGATCCCCTATACTTGTGGGTCATCAGCCCTCAAGGACTTAGCAGCTGAAGCCGAGACAGAGCTGCCTCCATGATGCCGACGCCGACGTGCGCCATACCAGAACCACTCCGACCACGCCATCCTAAGCCTCACTGTTGCGGCTACACTGTTGCAACCGTCCACCGCACCGGAGCTGTTCCCGCTACGCCGTCGTTCGCCACCTCGGATCTGCTTCCCCGCCGCCGACAGACGACCACCGCACCACACTCAACAACTTGGCCATGGGTTCGTCCAAGGCTGCACCGTCCTCCACAACTTCTGGTTTCCGGCGAACAACAAGAAGATCGTCGGAAAAACAGAAGGAGGACACCATACTGCCAGCAGGAAGAGGTACTCTTTCCTCATTCGTGCAAATCTTACGTCTCCGCTCACACCGTATTCATCCCACGAAAGAAACTAGTTGAGCGCTTCTTACTGCATCTTCTTCGTGATACTAAATGCACAAAGTTTCCTCCCTTTTACTTTTTCACCTTTGCTAGAGGTCAGTAGCCTGCCTGGATTTCAATTCAGGGTCAGTCGAACCGCAATTAAAAGAAGCAGCACCCGCTTAGGCGCGCGGAGCACCTAGTCCACCTGTTCCCCGAGGAAGAGGCGCATTGGTGTCTATCATAGGGGTGTGGGGCGCAGGAGCTGCTTGCGCCCAATCTGGAGGTCGGCGTGGCTTGAATGGATGGCCGGGGGCGGTGCCAAGCATGGCAGTGCAGTGAGGTCGAGGGGAGGGCGCAGGCAGGGGAGGAATACTGGGCCGGTGGTCGTTGGCGTTTCGAGGAAGATCGTCAACACGGACTGGCTGGAGGTAGATGAAGGCGATCTGCCCGTTCTTTGTACATCGGACGGTGTAGAAAAAACCGGACTGACCTATTTGCTTTCAGTCGACTATTATTTTCATAGAATCCTGTAGTAATTTAGTGTGCCATGCATGTTGTAGAGCTATCACATGTCTCCCGTCATTTATTTCTCACCGACCTGCTATCTGCTACCTTTACACTGTACTAATTGTGCACACACTTCACCCATACTCACACTATTGTTTTTTTATGCATGGGTAATTCAGACTCTAGCGCAGTGTTGATGAATGCACAAAAGAAAAGACAAAAGTCGCTCCAGTGCAATTCGAAGATAAGCACTAAGCATTTCAGCGCTCTAATGTGTGCAGTGTCAGCAGTTGGAGACAGTAAACATAGCTCCGTAGTTGATGATCTCAATTGCCACACACAACCATCCCAGGTGCTTGCTTTAACTTCGCGCTTTCAAATGTGGTTGCATGTTGCATATGGTGTATAGCTTGTATTGCTTCCAATTTGGTTAAATTGCATCTTCTTACTTTACACATTATACCTTTGATAATGACATGCCTTCCTGTTTTTGATACATACTACATATGTCTATTAACCATGTTCGTACATCAAACTAATGCTCTTTTGTATCCCCCATCAATCACTTATGATGAGACAGTCACCCGAGTGGGTTACTGTGAGACGCCGTACTCGTTTAAAGAGTGTAGTGTCATCCTCCCCACATGATTCTCAAGAAACAGCCAGCCTAAATTATCTAGTTGATCACCGCAATTCCCCCACACCACCACCGCAGGTGCTTGCTCTTACTTGGTAGTGTGATATGTGGTTGCATGTTGCATATGGTGTCTACCTTGTAATGCTTCTAATTAGGGTAAATTGCATCTACTCAGTTAACACATTATACCTGTGAATATGACATGCCTTCCTGTTTTTGGTACATACTACGTCTTTCTATTAACCATGTTCTTACATCAAACTACTTTTCTTTTGTATCCCTCATCAATGCTCCTAATTTGTTAAATTGCATCTCCTTAGCTTACACATTATACATGTGAATATGACACGCCTTCCTGTTTTTGGTACATACTACATCCGCCTATCACACCATGTTCTTACATCAAACTACTGTTCTTGTGTATCCTGCGTCTATCGCTTATGATGAGACAGTGGCGCGCGTGGGTTAATATGAGTCGCAATACTCTTATAAAGAATGCAATTTCATCCTCTCCACATGATTCTCAAGAAACAACAATCCTAAATGAAGATATTGAACGTAGCTCTGTACCTGAAGACCACACTTCCCCTACACCACCATCACAGGTGCTTGCTCTAACTTTGCAGTGTGATATGTGGTTGCATGTTGTATACGGTGTCTAGCTTGTAATGATTCTAATTAGGGTAAATTGCATATGCTTAGTTTACATACTATACCTGTGAATATGACATGCCTTCCTATTTTTGGTACACACTACATCTATGTGTTAACCTTGTTCTTACATGAAACTACCTATCTTCTATATCCTGCATCAATCACTTACGATGACTCACCTTTATTCGTTGCATATTGCATATTATTTCTAGCATGTTGCCATGTATTGCTTCTAATTTGGTCAAATACATTTGTTAGGGCACCCTTTTCATTTGGCAGAGTGATATTGGTTTCATCTTTCATATGGTTTCTAGCTTGCATCGATTCTAACAAGTTCAAGCACCTTGTGCTTAAATTTACACTTTGTACATCATACATGTCAATATGTCACGTTGTCCTGTTTTTCATACATATTCCATCCTCTTATCATGCGGCTGCCTTACATGAAAGTAGCGTTCGTCAGTATCATGCACCAATGAGTTCTGAAGAGCAAATTTTATTCCTTTTTCTTGTGGGTTTGACTTGACAAGGCATAATCAAGAAAGAGGAAGGAAAAGAGTAAGGAAGGCGATGATGGTGGTCCTCTGCTGCAACGTAAACGGAGCATCTGTACCGATTCTCCTTGTACTGATAGTGAATTACAAGGTCGAAGTCTCCGCTCCCCTACCCCACCATCCAAGGTGCTTGCTCTAACTTGGCAGTGTGATATCTGGTTGCATGTTGCATATGGTGTCTAGCTCGTATTGCTCCTAATTAGTGTAAACTGCATCTGCTTAGCTTACACATGATACATGTGAATATGACACGCTTTCTTGTTTTTGGTACATACTATATCTGTCTATCACACCATGTTCTTACATGAAACTACTCTTCTTCTGTATCCTGCATCAGTCACTTATGATG
Organism: Triticum monococcum; assembly: GCA_034509565.1. Taxonomy (NCBI): domain Eukaryota; kingdom Viridiplantae; phylum Streptophyta; class Magnoliopsida; order Poales; family Poaceae; genus Triticum; species Triticum monococcum. Next base: position 164,209,870 of record CM067841.1, on the reverse strand, counting down.
GGACACCTTTAAGTTGGTAGTGTGATATTGGTGGAGTAGTGTTCGTCAGTATCATGCATGAATGAGTTCTGAAGAGCGAATGATATTCCTTTTTCTTGTCGGTATGACCTCACAATGCAAAATCAATAAAGCTGAAGGAAATTGGCAAGGCATTGGATGATGGTGGTCCTTCCAAGCAACTGAAACGGAGGTTCTCTACAGATTCTACTCTGCCATCCTCCCAACAAGATTCGCAAGACAACGCAAGGCTAGATAGTCAACGTAGTTGTGTTGATGATGAGCACATCTCCCCTACTCCACCATCATAGGTGCTTGCTCTAACTTGGCACTATTATATGTGGTTGCATGTTGCGTATGATGTCTAGCTTGTATTGCTTCTAACTTTGTTGAATTGCATCTGCTTACTTTACATATAATGCCTGTGAATATGACATGTGTTCCTGTTTCTACATCAGACTACTATTCTTGCATATCCCGCATCAGTCACTTATGATAAGGCACCTTTAAGTCGCCACTGTGATATTGGTTGTGTCTTGCATATGATTTCTAGCATGTACTGCTTCTAATTTGTTGAAACGCCATACTGTTTGAACTTGAAAGAGTGATATTGGTTGTATCTTTCATATGGTGTCTAGCTTGAAGTGCTTCTAATTTGTTGAAATGCCTTCTGCTTAGTTACCACATCATAGGTTTGAATATGTCACACCATCCTATTTTTCATACATATTCCATCCTCGCATCATGTGTTTGCCTTTCATCCGAGTAGTGTTCGTCAGAATCATGCATGAATGAGTTCTGAAGAGCGAATTTTATTCCTTTTTCTTATCGGTTTGACTTCACAATGCAAAATCATTATAGCTGAAGGAAATTAGTCCGGCACTGGATGATGGTGGTCCTTCAGAGCAACTCAAACAGGGGGTCTCTACAGATTCTACTCCGCCATCCTCCCAACAAGATTCGCAAGACAACACAAGGCTGGACAGTCAACGTAGCTATGTAGATGATGAGCACATCTCCCCTACTCCACCATCACATGTGCTTGCTCTAACTTGACACTATTATATGTGGTTGCATGTTGCATATGATGTCTAGCTTGTATTGCTTCTAACTTGAATTGCATCTGCTTACTTTACACATAATTCCTGTGAATATGACATGTGTTCCTGTTTCTAGAACATATGTGTACATGATGAGCACATCTCCCCTACTCCACCATCACAGGTGCTTGCTCTTACTTGGAACTGTTATACGTGGTTGCGTTTTCCGTATGATGTCTAGTTTGTATTGCTTCTGATTATGTTCAATTGCATCTGTGTAGCTTACAACTTATACCTGCAACGATCACTTACCCATAAGACACATTTAACTTGGGACTGTGATGTAGGTTGCATCTTGCATTGTCTTCTAGCTTGTACTGCTTCTAATTTCTTGAAATGGCACTTATGACGAGACACTTTTTACATGATAGAGTGATATTGGTTGCATGTTCATATGGTTCCTAGCTTTTATTTCTTCTATTTTTGTTGAAATGCCTTCCGCTTACTGTTTTTTCATACATATTCCATCCTCCTATCGTACGTGTGAATATGAAATGATGTCTTTTTTTGTATATATTCCATCCTCCTATCCTGCGCTTGCCTTATATCAAAGTAGTGTTCGTCTGTATCATGCATCAACCAGTTATGCAGAGCTAATTTTATTCATCTTCTTGTGGTTTTGACTTCATAAGGCAATATCAGAAAATAGGAAGGAAAAGAGTAAGTTAGGGGATGTTGGTGGTCCTCCACATTGGCGCAAACAGAGAATCTCTAGATTTGCCATTGCTACTGCTAATGAAGTTGAAGTCCCAAGTCTACATGATGAGTTCATCTCCTGTACTCCACCATCGTAGGTGCTTGCTCTAAGTTGACAGTGTGATAATTGGTTTCATGTTGCATATGCTGTCTAGCCTGTACTTCTTCTATTTTGATTAAATTGCACCTGCTGAGTTTATACGTTATACATGTGCATATGACATGACTTTCTGTGTCTAGAATACACTGCATCTATCATACCATGTTCTTACATCAAAGTACTGCTGTTGTGTATCCCGCATCAGTCCCTCATGATTGGACGCTTTTAACATGGCAGTTTGATAGTGGTTGCATCTTGCATTGATTTCTATGTTATACTGCTTCTAATTTTTCGAATTGCCACTTATGAAAAGACACTTTTAACTTGGCAGAGTAATATTGGTTGCATCTTTCATATGGTGTCTAGCTTGCATTACTTCTATTTTCTTGAAAACCCTTCTGCTTAGTTTGCACATCGTAGATGTGAATATGTCATGCCGTCATGTTTTTCTAACATATGCCATCCTCATATGGTTGTCTTACATCAAAGTATTGCTTGTCTGTATCATGCATCAATGAGTTCTGAAGAGTGATTTTATTCTTTTGTGCTGTGGGTACAGCTTGACATGGCAAAGTCAAAAAAGAGCAAGGAAAATAATATAGTAGGGAGTGTTGTTACTCGTCGGGTGAAACGGAAAAGGTTCTGTCGTCGAGATTCTACTGGTACTTATAGTGCAGTAGAAGGTCCAAGTCCACTGGCTAAATCTACAAACACAGTATCACCTCCTCCACCAGCTGTAGCATCTGCTTCAACTGTACCAGCATCTCAACCAGTTACTCGTTCTTTTGCTCCGGAACTAGCCAGTTCCCAAGCTACCTTCACACCTAACACTACTTCTGAAGCACTGCTGACACAATAGGACTTGGCAAGATCAGATGAACCTCATGAGCATCAACACCAAGATGGTACCTGACCGAGTCAAGTTGCAGTTGCATGCTCCTTTATATGTACTCTCACAGTTTGATGTACACTAACACTTTCCATATTCGTTGTTGAACTAGCACCACAGCGCAAGCGGAAACAGACATCAGGGATAATGCTTGACAAATTAACAAAATCTAAAGGAGGCAGAATGGAGATCCATTTTGAGGCAGGTTTAAAAAGGCCACGTGATGCTCCAGAGTCAGCCAAATTAGTATCAGAGGCAGTCGTTGCCGTTAGGTGTCATGCACGTATCCTCCCAACGTGGATCCAGTACAGGAATGAGAAAGACAATACCTAGTTTAACACCTTCCTTGACCATTTATTCGTAAGTAATGTTATTCATCGCAATTAGTAATATTGTCTTGCTCTGTCCCATACTTTCTAGCTTCCTCCTAATAAGACTCACATTCTTTTTTCAACAGATGAGGTTCAAGTTGGATCCAAAAGAAGATGCAACTAAACAAGCATGCACTCATGTTTTTTAGTCTGCTCTGCGACAGTATCGGTGCCACCTTAGAAAATCTCACTTTGAACGCAAGGCTAATAATGAAATCGCCCAAACATCTCTAGTGGAATATATTACAGATGAAGACTAGACAGCCCTCGTTAAACACTGGTCTGATCCAAAGTATCAGGTACGCTATATGTATTTGATCAGACCACATATTGAACTTGTATTTATGTATGTGCCTTACAAGTGTGTCTTCTTCTAGGCTAACTGTTTGAAGAACAAAACCAACCGTTCTAAAGTGAAATTCCAATAGACAACAAGATCTCATAGCTATATTGCACACTGCGAGGCTCTTGTAAATAGCTGCTACTTCCTTCTTTTTTGTGCCATATTATCGTACCTATATTGACTTGTTCCAAATACAGAGGAAAGCCCGTGCGGACCAAAAAGAACCTGAACCGAATGCAGTGCAAATCTTCAAGGATTGCCACACCAGCAAGATGAAGGGCATGAGCACACCAGTTCAAGCCGCTGTTGTAAGTCCTTACTCCTCCTTCCTTGAACTGATTGGTACAATGATGTGTTCATTTAACTACTTGGTTTGCAGCCAATGTTAGTTACTCTATTCACTTTTATTCACAGTTGTCTTAATGTATCATTTCACCTTACATGGTTTAAAAGAGATGAAGGATATTCTTTTGGTCTTGATCTGTAATCTAGTTGTTATGTTCACGTGCGCACACAATGATAAAATAGCCTATTTGTTTTATATCTGTTTGCCAATGATATGAATGATGCCATACTATGTTCATCCTACTTTAAACCATGTCTCTTTATCCTTAGATGTCAACGAATGTGAGGAAATAGACAATACAGTAGGCATGCTACATGGACATATGTTCCGAAAATGATTTTACTATGTAGTTGGCACTACAATACATGCTAATGTATTACAGTAGTTCACCAAAATAAGTTATGTATAAACATTTAACCTACTTTGTTTATTTTTGTCTAATTAGTAACTTATCTGGTACACTAATCTACAAGTTCAAACTTTCAAGAAGCTATGGAACAAATGATTGAATAGCCACAACCACCTGAAGGTGATGAGGCTACTACAGGCAGAATGTCACCTCTTGCTGCAGTGCGTCAGTATCTCTCCACTAACAGTGCAAAAAGCACCTTCCTGCGTAATTCTGGGTTGGTTGTCAAGGTAACCTCGTCCAAATCGCATACTGAACAAAATCTTCCTGCTAGACAGAGTGATATATCTGTGCTCCAGACACAAGTCCAATCCCTAATGGACATTGTTTCGGAAACAAGAATAGTGGTTGAGAAATGTCGTCAAGATATGAATGGTTTTGAAACCAGACTATCAGAGATTCGCTTCGTTGTTCAAGAGCAATGGCGGAAAAAAGGTGGAGACCGTGCTGCTCCATCAGATTCTACAGCCTAAAACATTAGCACTCAGGTCAAATGATTTGTGCTTCTATACATCTGATGGTGCTTTTATCTGGAAGGACTGTAAACTTTATGCCAACAGGCCTTTTGTTGTATGGTTGGAATTTATTTTGTTGTGATACAACATTTATGATGCTGCCTCAGGCTGCAGTAATTACGACGCTATTTTTGTATAGTGTAGGTTTATCTTAGTAATGTATTCGGCCGAAAGCTTCGTAGGAGCCCAACATGCCAACATTCGTCGGGCCCATTCCAATTGGAATAAAAACGATTACAGGCCGAAAATTGGCATATAGCCCACTAAAAATATCTGGGCCTAAATCAGCATAAGCTTTCATATTTTTCTGGTAGGCCTGTGCCCATAGTGGGCCTTTAAGAGGCCTAAACATAATTTGGGCCCTCAGTAAAAATAGGCCGTTTACAGGTGTAAATATCTCGAGCCCATAAAAAACATGGGCCTTTAATAGACCGAAAGTGAGATTGGGCCCTAATTGTGCCAAATAACCCACTGGACTTAGTAGGCCGAAATGGTGGCCCATTTACAATGCAGATCTTTGACAGGCCGAAATTCGGACGGGCCGTAAATGCGCCGACCTAATACACGGGCCTTTAACAGGCCGGAACTTCGGTCGGGCTAGATTATCATCATTTTTATATGGGCCGTTAATGGGCCCGATATGACGTTGGGCCACATATGGCCCATGGTTTACGTCCGGCGTTAACACGCTGAAAGTGGCCCAAAGCTATAGTGGGCCTCTAACAGGCCGAATGTCAGACATGGCCGAATATGACCCAAATCCTTCACGGTCGCTTATCGGCCGAAAGTTTTGATGGCCTGTAAATGGGCCCAAATGAAGGCCACAATGGACCACAATGGACCTTTAACAGGCCGGAAATACACCGGGCCATAATTCGGCCCAATTACTTAGCGGACTGTTAACGGGACAGAAGTGACCATGGGCCGCGTTGATGACAAGTTTAGGACATGCCGTTGATGGGCCGATTTGATAGAGAATGTTGGGCCTTTAGCTGGGTCGGCCCATTAAGGTCTACGGAATCTTGTGCTCCTTTAGCTGGGCCGGCCCATTGTGGTTCGCAAAATCATGTGGGGCCTTTAGCTGGGCCGGCCCATTATGGTCTGCAAAAATCGTGTGGGCCTTTAGCTGGGCCGGCCCATCATGGTACGCAAAATTTTGTGGGCCTTTAGCTGCGCCGGCCCATTATGGTCCGCTAAATCTTATGGGCCTTCAGTTGGGCAGGCCCATTTAAACTTTGTGGGCCAGTCCACGTGTCAACATATCATAGGCCCATCTCGACCGTTGGATGAGTGACACCTGTGCCAAGGCGGAGCTGACGCATGGATCCGTCAACCAATGAGAATTTTACATGTGGAAAATCGGCATTGGTCGTGGCTATTAACGGGTTATCGGATCCAAAATCCGACTCGATAGCTTAACGACGTTCCGTTACCGTGGATGCCACGTGTCGATCACCCTTGACGAAAGCACTTCTGTGGTGCGCGATTTATCGTCATGGAAGTGGACACTTCCGTGATGATAATTTTGGTAATGTCATGGAACACTACTACAACAACACATGTATGACTATCTTGATTCTGTCATAAATTTGTCATGTTGATTGTAAGATACACATGATTAAAGATATAAATTGTATCCAAATATTAGGATGGGATCATGATATTTGCAATCCGCGTAAGGAGCGGTCATTGATCCATCAGACATCTAGATTCTATTGAATTTGAGCACGTCTATGTTATTATTTGACACAACTGATCCACATAGTTAGTATTTTGAACTCCAGACAATGCATCGCTTTAGCAATCGAATATAAACAGGAGTATAGTTCATGTTGTGTGTGTAAAGCACATTATACATATGAAAGTTACACAATGGACATTATAAATAGCTACTGCCTATGAACTACCATACATTTGAATTCAACTTAAGGCGGTTTAAAAACTCGAATTCAACATGAAGTCCATGCAATTATTTGAATTTGATATCATGCCATTTGTAAACCATACCTAAATTATGGGGGCACAAATCTTTGCTCTGATTTTGCACATAATAGCATATGTAGTCGTGTACAAAATAGATTCAAATTTAGCTCCTCCATTCCAAAATAATCGTAGTTATAGGATTTTCAAGTGTAAAAATTTCACAAAGAAGCGGATAATTTAATGAGGTTTTCAAACATACAAGGTCAAATATAATGTTGTATATTTAGGTCAATCCTCATAGTTCAAGAGTACTCTAAACGTGAATGCTTGTGTTTCAAAATTTCGAACGAAGCGCCAAAAGAGCCTCTACTCGCCCGAAACCGCGTGAGACCAATGTTTGGTAGTACAAGGAAATTACTTTTCTAATAACTTCGACCCGTGAAACCTACCGGCCCGACGTCCAAAGGTCTAAACCGGGGTAGGTTTGTAGCTTCATCTAGACGCCACGCAACTGCATCCGAAAAACATTCATACACAATGGCCGCCTAAGCACACATGCGCGCGGCCGAAATTGCTCCCGCCCACTATTTGGGACACCTGGGATTACCATCCTACCCCCGACCCACAGTAGGTCCGAAATTTAAGAGGGGGGCAAAGTTTGTACTTTACCCAAATTTCAAACAAGCGCGTCCCATCTTCTGTTCAAAAAAGCCAAAACCAAGCCCGTCCCAGACCGAAACATGGTCCCCCCCCCCCCACCCGTCAGATTCCCCATTCGTACTCCGTGGGCGCCAAAACTACCTCTCCACCAGCCGCAAAACCCCGGCGTCCTCCGTCCGCCACCCCATCCCACCCATGAACCGCTGCCCTCCTCCATCACGCCGGAGCCGATACCCCGACGTTGTCGTCCACCGCAACCTCAACCGCAACGCCCTCCACGGCTAGTAGTTGAAGCCGAGGCTGAGCCGTCCATACCCGAGCCAGCTCAACCACGCCGTCCTGCGCCTCACCGCTGCCGCTCCGACTTCGCCACCCTCCACCGCACCGGAGCTGTTCCTGCTACGCCATCCTTCGCCGCCTCAAATCTGCTTCCCCTCCGTCGACATACGGCCATGGCATCACAGTCAACAATTTGACCATGGGTTCCCCGGTAAAAAGAAGAAAATCGGCGCGACTTGTGGAGGTGAGCACACCGGCAACCGAAAAAGGTACTCCTCTTCCCTTATTCGTGCAAATCTTACATCTCTGCTTGCACGGTATTCATCCCACAGAAGACACTAGTTGAGCGCTTCTTCTTGATACTAGATGTTCCTAGTAACTCGCGATGCACAAGGTTTCTCCTCATATATTATTTCACCTTAGCTAGAGGTCCGTCGCCCCCCTGAATTTCAATTTATGGCCACTTCATTCCCAATTAACGAAAGCATTCCCCGGCATAACACGCGCTAGTACGCCTATTACGCCGGGGAAGCAGCGCCTTGGTGTTTATCTTAGGGGCGTGTGCGGCCTATAGCTACTGGCGCCCGATCTGGAGGTCGGGCGGGATTAAATGGATGGACTGGGGGCGCTGCCAAGCATGGCGGTGGTGTGAGGTTGATGGGAGGGCGGGGCGGCGGAGGCAGGGGTCTGGGCCGGTGGTCGCTGGCGGTTCGAGAAAGATCGTCAACAGTGACTGGCGGGAGGTAGACGAAGGCCATCTGCCCATTCCTTATAGATCGGATGGTTCATTAAAAAAATCGACTGGCCTATTTATTTTCAGTCGACTGTTATCTTAGATATGACCACATGTGGTGGTGTGCTGGAGGAGTACCTGCATTTCCTGTGCTCATATATTACAAAATCATATAGAGTAGAATCTAATTTTGTTTGCCATGCAATGTTGTAGAGCTATCATATGTCTCCTGTCATTTATTTTTCAGCCACCTGTTATCTGCTACTTTTACAGTGCACTAGTTCTGCACACACTTCACCCTTACTCTCACTGTTGTGTTTTTATGCAAGGGTATTTCAAACTCTTCTGCCACCAAAAAGAAAAGAGAGAAGTCGCTCCAGTTTGGTGTGCGGCTAGGCAAGACACGTTTCAACGCTTTATAGGGTGTACTGTGAGCAGATGGAGATGCGGAACGTAGCTCTGGAGTTGATGACCTTGCTCGCAATGAACCACCATCCCAGGTGCTTGCTTTAACTTCGCGATGTCATATGTGGTTGCATGTTCCATATGGTGTCTAGCTTGTATTCGAAAGGCCAAAGTCGGTAAGATAAGGAAAGATATAAATTTTTACATGAACCACCATCCCGTGAGCACCAGAAGACAAATAGCTAGTCAGGGCACTTGCCGAGCCAGTGACAAGCCCAGCAAAGATAGGCATCACCTGGAAGCCAACTAAAAAGCTACGATGGTGGCAAAGCAGCCCGCCTCCCACCAGGCTCTCAGGTCCTAGATGATCATGCTCACTACTCCAGCCGGATGTCTAGCTTGTATTGCTTCCAATATGGTTAATTTGCATCTGCTTAGCTTACACATTATACCTTTGAATATGACATGCCTTTCTGTTTTTGGTGCATACTAGTACATCTGTGTATTAACCATGTTCTTACATCAAACTAATGTTCTTGTGTATCCCTCATCAATCACTTATGATGAGGCAGGCAGGTAAGGGGACTACTCCTCATTTAAAGAATGCAGCGTCAGCCTCCCGACATGATTCTCAAGAAACAGAAATGCTAGATGAAGATAGTGAATGTAGCTCTGTAGTTGATTACAGCATTTCCCCTACACTAGCATCGCAAGTGCTTACTCTAACTTGGCAGCGTGATATGTGGTTGCACGCTGCATATGGTGTCTAGATTGTAATTCTTCCAATCTGGTTAAACTGCATGTGCTAGTCTCCTTAGCTTATACATTATACCTGTTAATGTCACATGCCTTCCTGTATTTAGTACATAGTACATCTGTCTATTAAGCATGTCCTTACATAAAACTATTGTTTTTTTGTATCCCGCATCAATCAACATGACGAGACACCTTTAGTATATGCAGTGCGATATTAGTTGCATCTTTCATATGATTTATAGCATGCGCTGCTTCTAATTTGTTGAAATTCCATTTATGATGGGACGCTTTTAACTTGGCAGAGTCATATTGGTTGCATCTTTCATGTGGTGTCTAGCTTGAATTGCTTCTTATTTGCTAGAATGGTTTCTGCTTAGTTTACACAAATAGTTGTGAACATGCCATGCCGTCCTATTTTCGTACATATTCCATCCTGGTATCATGTGTTCGCCTTACATCAAAGTAGTGATTGTCAGTATCATGCATGAATGAGTTCTGAAGAGAGAATTTTATTGCTTTTTCTTGTCGGTTTTACTTGACAATTCAAAATCAATAAAGCGGAAGGAAGTTAGCAAGGTAGCGGATAAAGGTGCTCCTTCCGAACGGAGGGCCTCTACAGTTTCTACTCCTCCACACCCCCAAGATGATTTCCAAGACAACACATGCATAGACACTCAACAAAGTTGTGTTTATGATGAGCACGTCTCCCCTAGTGCAGCATCACCGGTGCTCCCTCTAACTTGGCACTGTTATATGTGGTTGCATGTTATGTGTGATGTCTAGCTTGTATTGCTTCTAATTTTGTTGAATTCCATCTGCTTACTTTACACATTATACTTGAATAAGACACGTGTTCCTGTTTCTAGAACATACAATATCTGTCTATCACACCATGTTCTTACATCAGATTACTACTGTTGTGTAACCTGCAACTATCACTTATCATAAGACACGTTTGACTTCAGAGTGTGATATAGGTTACATCTCACATTCTTTTCTAGCTTGTATTACTAATTTGTTGAAATGCCACTGTTCTTGCAACACCTACCATAGTACTACCAGCTGCATGACGTACTCGTGCATCAACTAAGCTAGGAGCATGTTCCCAAGCTCCCTTGCCACCTGACACTACTTCCCAAGCACTCTTGACACAAGACGAGTTGGCAATATCAGGTGAACCTTGTGAGCTTCAACAGCAAGAAGGTAGTTGCTAGAGTCAAGTTTTTTTTTGACCATGAAGACTGCAGGGCTTGCACCCCACAGCATTTTATTAATAAAAGCAACAGGCATACAGGGTTTCCTCAAGGTGAGGAAAGAAAGAAAAAAAAGAGAATAGGATAGGCTCTAAAGAAGGCTATACAGAGAAGGGGTGCACTATACCTAATAATTACAAAGAAACAGAGAAGGAACTATCCTCAAGGAGGAAGAAAATCAATCCACTTAAGAAGGGCGTCTCTATATTTCCGTTTGATTCGATGAGAGAGTAGAGTAAGATCATGAATGAAGCCATTCCTCCATGCCCTGAAAGATGGTTGGATGTTCCTGAAAGCTCTATCATTCCTGATCTTCCAAATATTCCACCAGGCCGTGAAAACCACCTCCCCAAAGAGAGGCTTGTTGAAATCCTTCCTAGCACGACGAGCAATTTCCACCATGTCATCACCATCTTTCCATTCAATTTGCAGATAGTTCCACACTCGAACACTGAAATTGCATTGGAAAAAGAGGTGGTTTCTGTCCTCCAGTATTCCAGTCGGGCAAAGAACACATTCTGGACCTTCATTAATCTTCTAGTGCCTCCTCTGAATCATGTCCTTGGTGTTAACCCTGTCCATTATAACAAGCCAAGCAAACATCTTGATGGACATAGTGCAGCAACTTTTCCATATCCACCCCAGAATGGGGTTTGATACCATTGGCTGGTAGAAAAAGTCATAGAACCTTTTTGCAGTATATTCTGATTTCTTGCCATGCCTCCATCCCAAGTGGTCATGGGAGTTACTGTCCAAATGCAAAGACCCCATTAAAGAGGAAAGCTGCTGTAGTTCCTGAAACGCTTGTTCAGTAAGGGGCAAGTAAAAAAGGTTCTGGAAACTACTAGTCTCAAAGACTTCCTTGACTGAGAGATTTTTGTGAAGACAAAAAGAATATAGCCTAGGAAATCGATCTTGTAGAGGGACATAACTGTTTCCAACTTGCCAATAGTCAGACCAGAAGTGCACCGTATCTCCACTATGGACATCAACGAAGTAACTGCCCTGAAAGTATCCATCAACTTACAGACATCTCTCCACCAAAAAGAGCCGCAAATAACAGTATCATGTGGAATCCTTTCAAAATAGTAAGAATCCCAAACTAACTGCACCCAGGGCACATCCATCTTGTTATAAAATTTATTGAGATGTTTCAAAAGTAGAGCATCATTCTACAAACCAAGGTTTAAGATTCCAAGCCCCCCCTTCGATTTAGGCCTGCAAACAAGTGGCCAAGCCGCCAGTGAATGTCCCTTTTCCTGACCATATTTCCTCCATAAACACTGTCTCTGAATTCTTTCCAATTGTTTCAAAATACGCTGAGGAATTTACAAACTACAAAGGAAGAAGATAGGCAATGAAGAAATGACAGAGTTAACTAACTGCAATCTGCTCCCTTGAGGCAAGAACCAAGAACTTGCTGTCAATCTTCTCTCCATACAATCCACAAGTGGAAGAAGGTCCACAATTTTAGGCCTGGTGGTCCCCACTGGTAGACCCAGATAAGTAAAAGGCATATTGCCTAATTTGCAACCAAAATAGGCAGCAAGGTCAGAAGCATCCTGATCACTTACATTAATGGGATACATGGAGGATTTATGGAAATTAATTTGAAGTCCAGTTGCCTGTGAGAAGGAATGCAAAACTGATTTCAGGGCCCCCAATTGATCTTTATCAGCATTTAAGAAAAGCAGTGTGTCATCAGCATATTGGACCACTGGGAAATCTAGATCATGGGTAGGCAGAGGCCTACTTATTAAACCTTGGTGAAGAAGATCATTAATCAATGTCTGCAAGAGATCAGCCGCAATAACAAAGAGCAAGGGAGAAATTGGGTCCCCTTGCTTAACTCCACATTTGCATTTAAAGTGGCTACCAGGAACTCTATTCAGAAGGACAGAAGAAGTGCCAGAAGACAGCAACTGCTTAATCCAAATAATCCATCGTTCATCAAAACCTTTTGCAATTAAAATATTTATGATAGCCTCATGCTGGATAGAATCAAAAGCCTTTTCAAAGTCTAATTTAAGCAAAAGGATGGGCCTTTTAGACTGGTTGCACTGATGGATATACTCAAATGTCCAAGCAAGACAATCCTGGATTATTCTGGATTTTATGAAACCATATTAATTTTTATGCACACATTTGGTGATCTCCTGTTGGAATCTGTTAGCAGCAAGCTTTGTCAGGAACTTCAGACCAACAGAGGTTAGTGAAATTGGCCTAAAGTCTCCCACACACTCAGGTGTCTGTTTCTTTGGAATCAGGGTAATGTATGCATCATTCAAATTTTCTAACTGCACTATTCTAGCATGAAACTCCTTAACCAGCTGTATGAAATCAGCGGAAATTATATGCCAACACTTTTTTAGAAAAAGCCCATTAAAGCCATCAGGCCTAGGGGCCTTATCAATAGGCAAATCCTTAATAACCTGCTCAATTTCTATTAATTCAAAAGGTTTTGTGAGCACCTCCAAACCCTGTACCCTAGGTATAAGAGACAATATGTTATCGTCCATCAAAATGGATCTAACTGTCCCCATTCTACTTTTGAAGGATGACAAGAATTCTTTGGCCATTTCCTCATGGTTTGACGTTACTGTTCCATCAGATAGCAACAGACTAGTAATAGAGTTTTTTCTATACCTCTCAGTTGCCATGGCCTGAAAGAACTTAGAGTTTTCCTCCCCCACTTTGATATACCTAATTGTACATCTCTTCCTCCAGTACACGTATTGCATGTGCAACAGATGTTCATGGTGCAATTTTGTGATTTTCCTGAAATTAAACTCAGGCCTGGACAGAGATCTCATATCCTCAAGATTGTCCAACCAAAGAATTACCCAGTTACACTTCTCAATTAACCTTTTAATATGTGATAAACCTTTCTGCCATTTCTTCAATGCAAACCTCAATGCCTTTAGTTTGTCAACAATTATTGCGGAAATATGGGTCTTACGCGAGGGACGACTCCAAACCTCCTTAACACACTCCATAAAACCAGCCTGATGGATCCAAAAAAATTCAAACCTGAAGATATGTGCTTTCGGAATTGATGTACTGATGGCCACCAGACAAGGCACATGATCAGATGTAGTCTTGGCCAAAGGGGTCAGTTGAGTCATGGGATAAATGTTAATCCAACTCACGGAAGTAAAAACCCAGTCGAACTATTCCAGAAGAGGCCTGTCCTGCATATTAGACCAAGTAAATTTTTGTCCTTTTAAAGGAAGTTCCAACAGTCCCAAATGTCCAATTATTTCATTGAAAATAAAAATATCATTTATATCGCCCCCGGGGAGATTCCTATTATCAATGGAACGGATGAAGTTGAAGTCCCCCATTAACATCCACAACTGATCCGGATCAATGTCCAAGTTGTAAAGCTAGGAAACAAACTCCTCGCGCAACTCACCCTGACATGGACCGTACACATTAACCAGCAACCATTGCTCATTATTATGAACCGAGGTAAATTGCATAACGATAGTGTAGGGTTTGATTTCGAGAAGGGTCCCACAGAACACATCAGATCGCCACACTGTTAAAAGACCCCCAGAAGCTCCACCAAAGGGAGACTCAGCAAATTGATCAAAGCCATGAGGACAAATGCTTTTCATGATCGAACGCGAGCAAGAGGATATCTTAGTTTCTTGCAAACAAAGCACTAAACACTGACTCTCTGTCACTTTCTCCCTGACAGCACGCTGCCTAGCATCCGAATTTAGACCTCGAACATTCCAACATAAAACTTTCCAACTACGTGTTGTAACACGATTCATGAATAACCATTGCGTAGAGTAGCAAAAAGAGCATGGCAGACAATGCCATACCATCCAAAATAAAGTAAAGTTCAGAACCCCAATGTGCCACATCCCAGACCAGACTCAGTTCAATAGAAAAGAAAACAAGCATAACAGGCGCCCTCGGCCTCGACATAGAAGATAACATAAATACTAAGCAGAAGATGCAGATGAGTCCTCCTGTGGATTAGCCATAAGCTTGTCCACCGATATAAGCAAAGGATCAATTTGTAGCTCCGCGCCCACAGCTTGGAGAACATGAAGCGGGGTGTGTGGTGGTGCAGCAGGCCGAGCATCTTCAGAATCCTCCGCAGATGTGGGCTGGGCCTTGTCCTCCATGGGCCTTGCACGGGGGCGCTTCTTAGATGGCTGGAGAGAAAGCTACTCAAAAACCACATTTTTGTAGCCATCCAACTTTGTCGCGCTCCGAGTGCAACGCCTTAGTGACGTATCAATAACAGGAGCCTTCTTCTTCTTCCTCCGATTACACGCAGAAGTTTGTTCCACAGAGAGAACCAAAGGTGATGATTGAACCAAGACAGGAACAGCAGAACTATCAGACATAACTTCTTCAGAAACAGAATCTGAAATAGGCGGCAGCGCCTCAAATAAAGCCCTGGCCACCGGGCACTTCATCATGACAGGTGTTCTGATAGCAGGAACCATGGGCAGAGAAGCAGTTAAACCAGAAACCATCCTTGATTCGTCAAATGCAATGGACCACGACCTCTTGGAGTAAATGATTGTGCCCATCGGCTTGAAGAAGATAGACCTTGGTACTTCCTTAACTGAGAAATCAAACATGAGGTTCTGGAAAGACCTTTTCCAAACCATCTCCGGAGGAAGAGGAGGTCCAGCCACAATGCGTGCCATGCCAATAAAGATTTCGTGCTGCTGAATCATAGGAGGTTGGTAGGGCACAATGGCAAGTTGATTCTCCTCAAAGACAGGTTGCTGAAGTTCTGGGAGTGGTAAATCATGCTGTTGTTGGATTTCAACTTCTTGTTCTTGTTGCTCTACAGAAGCAGATCCTTCAGGCTGATCAATGACTATTGAAATTTGATCTTGTTCGGGAGCAGCAGGGTGTGGGGCCTGCTCATTCCCAGCTTCATCTCCCCACATGGCATTGCCCCAACCAGGCACTTCGTCATTCATAGGTGGAGGAGGTGGAGCAAGAGGTGCGTCATTCCAACCCAACATTGGGTATGGCGGTAACACAAACATCAAATTATCCTGAACCAGATTACCAGGCAAAGGGTGAGGGTTTCCATCCAGGGGCATAGGGTCTTCATCATTCGGCATCTGATCTGCAAAATCTGCACCTAGAACATAACAAGCAGCAGTCCAAGACACTTGAGCCCCTCCATACTCCGCATAATCACCAAAAACAACGTCCCTTGGAACCAGCGGCATATCTGGGAAACTAGCTTCAACCAAAGTCCGGACAAGATAAGGATCCTCACTATCCCAAGAAATAAACTTTCCAAAAGTGCCTACAGCCTGTGAGATGTATTCAGTGGTGCGATAATCCAGGGGAATCCCAATGAAGATTAACCAACCCTTGCGAAAACCATGTGTTCCTTTGAAATTTTCTCCCTCATCATGCTTCATAAATCTGACAAAACGATCATTGCCCAATGGAAAAGGTGCATGCTGAACCAATGAATACCTAACTAATGGATCCCTGACTTGGAACAGCCCTACTCCATGAAACCACGGCTGAGCAGATCGGACAAGAATACCTCTGTTTTGCAGAAACTGGACAACTTCTTCCCGCATCGGGCCGAATGGCCCCTCCGGCGCCGGCATCACCTCGGCAACCATGAAGTCCTCATGCCGACGTAGCGGGCGTGCGGCGGGCGTGAAGAAGGTGCGTGGTAGCCGACGATCGCCACCATCAATGATGTGGTGGCCAGGGGGTACAAAGCGCTGTGGATCGAGCTCGTAGTTTGCCATGGAAGAGCCAGAAGCTTGTCGGGGGTTTTCTTTGGCTTGGGGAGAGGGAAGATGCAATGGAGGCGGCGACAATGGGACTGGACAGTCTATCCCAATAACTCCGGCTCTCTTCCCATGAGAAGCAGCAAATTCTGATAAATTAGTTTTTTGTTGCACCGAAATTGGCCTCCAAACCAATCCATTGGAGCACGCGAAATCATTACAGCCATGGCTAGAGTGACCAGGGCGAGAGCAAGCCGTACAGACTACTCGCATTCCACAAGTCGTTCACAAGTGGCCCTTCTGAGAACAAATAGTGCAGGTAACGACACGGTCCACCATGTCATCGACCATAGCTTCAAACTGCCTCGCAGCTTCCTGAGATGAAGGGATATCTGGACAATGGCCCAGAGGAGTTGAGACCGGAGGCGTGGAAGGCCCAAAGGCAGATGGGCTAAGCAGCAAAGATTGGGTAGAAACCTGACGGGCCTCCAAAGCCACTGGGTCAGAAGCCTGACAATTGTTTTGAATAGATGACAATCCCGCCTTTGTGGAACTTACAGGCAAATTCTCAGCATGCACGGGGGAAAGTTCCTCCGAAACCAGATCAATTACCGGTGAAGATGATTCCGGCCGGCTCAACTCCGGCAAAGGAGTGACTGTACCAAACACAATAGGTGGATGAGCCACCGTCCAAAACAAGTCCGCGGGTGGCGATTGATGTATGACTACACGTTCATGAGCAGGAAGATCGTACCCAGCATCTGTCATGGTGTCAATGCACTCTTGTGTAGCTGGATATCTATACCCTTTGCAAGCAGAGTACCACTCAAACGTGGCACAAGAAAGCTTTTTATGAACAGATGCAACAGTCTTAATAGCTGATCTAACCGGAGGTTTATTCATGGCCAAAAGACCTAAAGATGATCGATGCTTAGTAGGACTAACTAGAATCCATTCCGCGTCACATTCCTTCCTCCAGGTCTGGAGCTCTCTAATCCAATTAGGTCCCCCATTTCCCCACAAATGAAGCACTTGAACAGATCACATGCATAGGAACGGAGATCCATAATAAGAAAACCAACTTGCTTGCAAGAGACATGAAAGGAGTAAACCTTATCTTTGATGTGATCAACATGAAGATCAATTGCCGAACCTCCAATTACTGCCTCCAAAACTTCGGCCACAGAATCCTCCGATAGACGAAAGGCATGGCGGCTGAATGAAACCACTAAGATGAATGACCTCCTATGCCCTGAGGGATGAACCGTGTGCCCAGTAGATCTGAAAACCTCATCTGCAAAAACCCTACCCTTGGAGAAGTCCAAGCCAAGGGTAGATCCACCAGAAGAACCCATTGGAGATGGGTATTTCCTTGATCCAGAGAAGACGCCGGAGCAGATGATCGGTGAGAATCCACAAATTAGTGGAGAAAGAGGCAGATCGCCGGAGAGGGTGGGAGAGCTGTGGTGGAGGGTGGGAGCGCCATTGTTCGGAGTCCCATATATGTGAATTTTCCCTTGCTGGAGTGAAGTTACAGTTGCATGCTTCTTTATATGTAGTCTCACAGTTTGATGTACACTAACACTTCCTATGTTTGTTGTTGGACTAGCACCTAGGCGCAAGAGGAAACAAACATCAGGCATAATGCTCGATAGGTTAACTAAATCTACAGGAGGAAGAATGGAGATCCATTTTGACGCAGGTTTAAAAAGGCCACGTGATGCTACAGAGTCAACCAAGTTAGTATCAGAGGCAGCGGTTGCTGTTAGGTGTCATGTACGTATCCTCCCAACATGGATTCAGTACAGGAATGACAAAGACAAAACCCAGTTCAACATCTTCCTCGACCATTTATCTGTAAGTATGGTTATGTATGGAAACTAGTAATATCGTCTTGCTCTGTCCAATACTTTCTAGCTTGCTGATAATGAGACTCCCATAATTTTCAACAGATGAGGTTCAAGTTGGATAGCCAAGATGATGCAACCAGACAAGCTTGCACCCATGTTTTCAAGTCTGCTCGACAATATCGGTATAACTTGAGGAAAACTCACTTTGAAGGCAAGGCTAGTAGTGAACTTGCCCAAAACATCTCCAGTGGAAAATATATCTGATGAAGACTGGAGAGGCCTCGTTAAACACTGGTCTAATCCGAAGTATCAGGCACATTATATATATATATATATGTCATCAGATCACAAATCTATCTTCTTGTAGGTGAATTGTTCAAAGAACAAGGCCAACCGTACGAAAGTGAAATTCCAACAGACGACAGGATCTTGTAGCTATATTGCACACTGCGAGGCTCTTGTAATTAGCTGATGTTTCACTCTTTTCGCTGTACCATATTATCATATCTATATTGACGTGTTCCAAATGCAGAGGAAAGCCCGCAAGGACCAAAAAG
This sequence comes from Triticum monococcum, assembly GCA_034509565.1. Classification (NCBI taxonomy): domain Eukaryota; kingdom Viridiplantae; phylum Streptophyta; class Magnoliopsida; order Poales; family Poaceae; genus Triticum; species Triticum monococcum. The sequence continues at coordinate 164,190,947 of CM067841.1, read as the reverse complement.
TACCTGAACCAAATGTTGTGGAAATCTTCAAGGACTGTCACACCAGCAAGAAGAAGGGCATGACTACACCAGTCAAAGCCGCTGTTGTAAGTCCTTAATCCTCATGCCTTTTAACTACTACTTACTCTGACTTGTGCCTTGAACTGCATGATTTGCAGCCAATGTCTATTACTCTTTTCAATTTTATACACAATTGTCTTAGCATATCAGTGCACCTTACAAGGTTTAAAAGAGAGGAGTGATGTTCCTTTGATCTTGACCCATAATCTAGTTCTGTGCTGGACTTGCCCACACAATGTTACAATTGCCTGTTTGTCTGTTCTCAGTTGTTTTGTGATATGAATGGCGTCATACTATGCTTACCGTATTATAAACTTCGTCTCTTTATCCTTAGCCCTCAATACAATGTGAAGAAATAGACAATACATTAGCGATGGTACATGGTCATATGTTTGGAACCTGGTTTTATTATGTACTTTGCAATAAAATACAACTAATATTTTACATGGGTTCACCAAAATAAGTTCTATATATAGACCAAAGCTATTTTGTTTGGTTTTGTTGCCTCCTTAATATCTTCTGTTCTGGTACTACTAATGTAAAACCTCAACTTTTCAGTGAGCTATGGAAAAATGGTGGAACTGCCACCTTCTGAAGGTGGCGAGGCAACTATAACCGCAATGTCAGCTCTTGCTGCAGTAGGTCAGTACCTGTCCACTAACAGTGCCAAAAGCACTTTCCCGCGTAATACTAGGTTGGTTGTTAAGGCAATATCATCCAAACTGCCTCCTGATCAAGATATGCAAGCTCAAAGCAATGTTGTATCTGCGCTCCAGACACAAGTCCATTCCCTAACAGAGACCCTTTGTGAAACAAGGAGAAACATTGCTCAATGTCGTCAAGATATGCATGGTTTTGAAACCAGACTGTCAGACATTTGCTATGTTGTTCAGGAGCCTAGGGGAAATGAAGGCGAGGGTTATGGTGCTCCATCGGACAATACAGCATGAAAACGTAACAGTGAGGTCAAATGAACTGAGCTTCTAAACTTCTGGTGGTGCATTTATCTGCTAGACTGTTAAGTTTTATGCCAACCTTCCTTTTGTTATATAGTTGTAATTTGTTTTGGTGCGATACAAAATTTATTCTTAACGTGCAGCCACCGCCTGAAGAAAACAGCAAGCCATTTTTTTATAGTGTAGGGTGTTCCCTATATTTGCACTGGTGGCGATCTTTGATGCCGAGTGGATGTAATCTATGCAATTGCCTTAATAGCCTAGCGTTAGTTTCGTCCTTATTTATTTCCTAGTCTTCTTTTTCCCTGGTTTGCTAGTGGCCGCAACTACCATGGGCCATATACGGGCCGTAGGATCCACGGGTCTCCTACGGGCCATCGATAAATGGGCCTGTAATCGGTGGGCCTCGGGCCGTCGGATAAATGGGTCTACATGGGCCATAATCGGGTGTAATTGGTATCGGCCTAGCACGGTAACAGGCTGTTAACAGGCTGTAGGACAGCAAAGGCTTAATTATGTCACAGGCATAACGGGTCGTTAATGGGCCAGAATATAGGACGGGCCAGAAACAGCGCAACGGGTTAACAGGCCAGAAACGGGCCCACTCTTGCCATGGGCCGAATTTGGCCCATTAGGGTAACAGGCCAGTAACGGGCCGACTCTTGCCATGGGCCGAATTTGGCCCATTAGTGGAACAAGCCATTAATGGGCCGACTCTTGCCATGGGCCAAATTTGGCCCATTAGGGGAACAGGCCAGTAACGGGCCGGGAGTAATCGAGGGCCGAAAAGGAGCCCAAGAACGTATGGGCCGTCAGTAGGCCGAAAGCTAACACGGGCTGGAAAGGGCCCATGTAAATCACGGGGCATTAACGGGTATAAAGAAAATTACTGTTCATTATGGGCTAGAGTCACCGTGGGCCTGTAATGGGCCGAAATATACGAAGGCCTCATATGGGCTGAAAGACGTCGTGGGCCATACATGGGCCAAAAGTGAAATGGGCCGGTATTATATTTGACGGCCCACATGACGTTGTTGGGCTGATTTCCTTTAGGGCCTAACGGGCCGTAAAATGGGCTATTTGCGAAGAGACCGTTAACAAGCTTTTCATGGGCCAGCCCGTTAACTTTTGACCAAGTCAAATGGGCCGGCTTTGTAAGCTAAATGGGCCACTCTTTGGCCGTGTCACGTGTCGACATATCATAGGCGCCTATCTGACCCACTAACGAGCTGACACGTGTTTCCTCTAGCCAATGATGATTTTACACGTGGGAAATCCCCATTGGTCGGGGCTGTTAACGGGTTATCGGATCCAAAACCCGATCTGATAGCTTAACGATGTTCCGTTACGGTGGATGCCACATGTCGGTCACCCTTGACGAAAGCACTTCTGTGACGCGCGATTTATCGTCATGGAAGTGGACACTTGCGTGATGATAATTTTGGTAATGTCGTGGAACACTTCTACGACAGCACAGGTATGACTATCTTGATTCTGTCATAAATTTGTCATGGATGTACATGCATGACAAAAAAAGCGACCTACTGTGACAAAAACGTATCATCATGGAAGTGTATTTTTTGTAGTGGATGCTACAGTAACCTCTGGGGTTAAGTTAATCATTTTGCTAAACAAGTGTTTGATCATCCTTGGTTCTCTCTCATTTCAAATTCCAGTTGATTTCAATTTCAAATTCCGAGTGAAATTCAAAATTGCTCAAACATGAAAACTAAAATGTTCATCATGTGCCAAATAATTCATAACTAATTATCTAAATTCATCATGTGACTCAAACAACATGAAACAACATCAAAACAGAAATTTAAAGTGCCATATCATTTATTAAAAATTCAAATGAAATCATTTTGTCTCCAAACCATTTTTTTGGAGTGGTAAATATTGCACTATAATTGTTGTGCTAAGTCACATATTTTACAAAACTATAATGGTGGCTAAGCAATTTGCAAAATAGGAATAAATCAAAAAAAGAAAAGGAAAGTAGAGGGAAGAGAGAGAAAGCTGCTACCTCTTAACCATTGCGTTGGATTTCCCCGAAGAGGAGAGGATGATGCAGCAAAGTACCGTAAGTATTTCCCTCAGTTTTTGAGAACCAAGGTATCAATCTAGTAGGAGGCTACGCACGAGTCCCTCGTACCTACACAAAAACAATACCTCAACGCAACCAACGCGCTTAGGGGTTGTCAATCCCTTCACAGTCACTTACGAAAGTGAGATCTGATAGAGATGATAAATAATATTTTTGGTATAGAGATGCAAAGTAAAAAAAGTAAAAGCAAAGTAAAAGCAAAGCAATAATAAAGTGATGGAGATTGATATGATGAGAAAGAGACCCGGGGGCCATAGGTTTCACTAGTGGCTTCTCTCAAGAGCATAAGTATTCTACAGTGGGTGAACAAATTACTGTTGAGCAATTGACAGAATTGACAATATATGAGAATATCTAGGTATGATCATGTATATAGGCATCACCTCCGAGACAAGTGGACCGAAACGATTCTGCATCTACTACTATTACTCCACTCATCGACCGCTATCCAGCATGCATCTAGAGTATTAAGTTAAAAACAGAGTAACGCCTTAAGCAAGATGACACGATGTAGAGGGATAGTTTCATGCAATATGATAAAAACCCCATCTTGTTATCCTCGATGGCAACGATACAATACGTGCCTTGCTGCCCCTTCTGTCACTCGGAAAGGACACCGCAAGATAGAACCCAAAGCTAAGCACTTCTCCCACGGCAAGAACAACCAATCTAGTAGGCCAAACCAAACTGATAATTCGAAGAGACTTGCAAAGATAACCAATCATACATAAAAGAATTCAGAGAAGATTCAAATATTATTCATAGATAGACTTGATCATAAACCCACAATTCATCGGTCTCAACAACTACACTGCAAAAAGAAGATTACATCGAATAGATCTCCACGAGAGAGGGGGAGAACATTGTATTGAGATCCAAAAAGAGAGAAGAAGCCATCTAGCTACTAAATATGGACCCGTAGGTCTGAAATAAACTACTGACACTTCATCGGAGGGGCTTGGATGATGATGTAGAAGCCCTCCGTGATCGATGCCTCCTCCGGCGGAGCTCCGGAACAGGCCCCAAGATGGGATCTCATGGATACAAAAAGTTGCGGCGGTGGAATTAGGTTTTTGGCTCCGTCTCCGATCGTTTGGGGGTACGTGGATATTTATAGGAGGAAGAAGTACGTCGGTGGAGCTTCGAGGGGCCCACGAGGCAGGGGCGCGCCCTCCACCCTCGTGACCGCCTCGTGGCTTTCTTGATGGAGGGTCCAAGTCTCCTGGGTCTTATCTGATGAGAAAATCATGTTTTCGAAGGTTTCATTTTGTTTGGACTCCGTTTGATATTCCTTTTCTTCAAAACCCTAAAATAGGCAAAAAACAGCAATTCCGGGCTGGGCCTCTGGTTAATAGGTTAGTCCCAAAAATAATATAAAAGTGAAAATAAAGCCCAATATGGTCCAAAACAGTAGATAATATAGCATGGAGCAATAAAAAAATATAGATACGTTGGAGACGTATCAAAAGCCCCTGCCCCACTGGGCCAAACGGCCCAGCTGGCCGTCGGCCCATGCCAGCTGGCCCACTCCCCCTCCCATGTCGTCTTCCCCTTTCTCCTGTTCGACCGAACCGCGCGAGCGGTCGCCGTCGAACCCGCTCGTGGCCACGCGCCTCGCCGAAGAGGGGATAAGGATATCCTCCCACCCTGTCGCCTCGATCCCCTCTCTCCCCTACTTGCACCTCTCCTCCCCCAGATCCACCTCTCCCTTTGCTTCGTTTTGGAGAGGAGACCGACGCGGTAGCCGCTGTTCTCTGTCATCACCGCGGCCACAGCCACCGCCTTGCTCCGCCGTCTTGTCGTGAAGCTGCGCCGGGGTCGACTCCATCGTCTGGTGCCCTCAGGTGGAGCTGGGAAGCATCGCTGACGTCGCACGACCTCACCCCCTTCCGCCTCTATCACCGGCGATCTCCTTCGACTCCGGCCACCCCCCTCTGCGCTCCCGTTCACTCACGGGGCCTCCTTGCGCCCGCACGGTGAGCACCGCACGTCCTCCCCCTGCCCCTCCTTGTTCTGTTGCGCGTAACATCGCCGCCATGGACAGCCGAGCTCAGCTCCACCGTGCCGCCCATCGTCATCACTTCCATCGAAGCCATGGACGTCCGAGCGCGGGAACATGCTCACGTATCCCCGCGTTTCGAACGCGTCCCACTGCGCCGCTAGCCGAACCCTGTAGATTTGTCTTCAACCACGACCGAACACCGGCGTCCACCACTCTCGCCGCAGGCGACATTGCGGCCATCCCCGAGTCCAACCGGTAGCGCCGTCACGCGTGCGACGTCGAGCCACGTCGAACGCGCCTAGCCGCACCTCTCCCCGTGCCCCGTAGCGCGATCCCCATCCGCGCCCGAACCCCACCGCCGCCTCCACTCATTGTTGGCACACTTCCGGCCGGCCGCGAGCCCAGCCGACCACACCACGCGACGCAGCGTTGTGCCCTCGCTCGAACGCAAGCAAAACCGCGTGAAACGGTGTCCCGTAGCCTTTTTCCAAGCATCTCCGGCGAGCTCGCCGCCGCGGGAGGCCATCGGAGCAACTTCGGCGCCGGCCAGCTGCATGGCCCGGCGGGCCCCACCCCAGAGTCATTGCCAGTGGGCCCGGGTGGCCAAGTTGACTAGGTTGACCTAGTCTACTGATGACTGGGCTGCCCAGTGAGGCTAAGATGTGGGCCCTAGTTGTTTAAAACGTATTATAAATAAGTAAATCTGTTAATTAGTTTTAGTTGTTAGTTAGTCACTGACACCAGGGGCCCATGCTTCTAATTAGCCTGTTAGTTTAGTTTAAATTACTGTTAGACTAACAGAGGCTGACATATGGGTCCCACTGGACCCACAGGTCAAGTTTGACCCTGGTCAGCGAGTTTGTTGACTGCTGACGTAATCCCGGCGCAATGCTAGCGTCATAATGAATTTATGTTAATTTAAATAATTTCAGAAAATGTATAAAGCTTTGAAAATTAATAGGAAATAAACCGTAGCTTGGATCTAAAAACTTTATATATGAAAGTTGCTCAGAACAACAAGACGAATCCGAATGCGTTGTCCGTTCATCTGTCACATGCCCCTAGCATGCTGAACATGGAACATTCCCCCTTCGGTCCTCTATCTGACACACGTCCGGAACCGGGAAAACATTCCCGGTTGACTTCCCCTTTCACTGGTTTCTTGTAGCACCGCGTTAGAACATGTCTAGCTCTACCTATTGTCCTGTTATGCACTTGCTTGCTATGTATTTATTGTTTCTACCCCTCTTCTCTTCGGTAGACCCCGTGACAATGCTGATGCCCCTGTGACCGACGACCCCTCCTTCTCGTCTGATCGTCCAGGCAAGAAAACCCCCCTTGAGCATTCCGATATCGCCCATTTCTTTCCCTCTCATGCTTGCATTAGAACTGCTACTGGTTTCTGTATGATCCTACTCTGATGAATAGCATGTTCTGTTACTTGCTTGTTGTTACCTTACCTGCTTATCCTAAACTGCTTAGTATAGGTTGATTGGTGATCCATCAGTGACCCCCACCCTGTCCCAGTTGCCTCGCGTTATGTTCGATGACTCGATCAACGTGATCGACGTCCAGGCCCTGGCACCGCACATCACTTTCCCCTTTTGTTGCTCGACTTTGCAGAGTTACCATCGAGTGCCGAGGGTGGAACCTCATACGTCACTCCTGATGAGATCTCTATAGTGTAGCTATCCGGTCATGGTCATCGAGGGTGATTTCCTCCTTAACCACTTCCAATACGGCTCTGTCGTGCAACCCCTCAAGTGTGAACCTCGAGGGTGGATCCTCTTACGTTCACCTTGATGATTACATCGCAGTGGAGTTCACCGGTGGTGATTCCTCGGGTTTTCCCCTTGGTGTTAGACACACAGTTACTATGGTTACTATGACTTTACACTGTACCAGGTTACTAAAGACGGGTCGGCCCTGAGGGGTACCCGCGCGAGCTTAATAGCGAGTGATCTGGAGTCGGGTTGACCTGGAAGGTGCCCGTGAGATACTTACGAGGCGTGGCCAGGCATTCTTAGCCCTTGCCGCAAGTAATCGAGACAGGGCGACGGGGTCAGATCTTTCATGAGTCTCTACTCGTGACCGCACTGCCAACGCACTAACGGTTTGGATATTTGATCCGAGGGGCCTCTGGCCTGATAGCACTAACCATCACATGGGCATTGTATGGGCGTTCCGCGTCGTATGCATCAGCCGAAGCTTAATAGACGTCATGCGGTTGAGTGGCGTATGCCGGGTTGGACTGGTAAGCTCCTGCCTATTTAAGGAGGTAGCTAGGTCTGCTCACCGGTCGCCCATGCAACATGCAGGAGTTCTCGGGGAGATGGCCCAAGACCCCTGGGGGCATAGGTTTAGTCCGGCATGCTTGACCTCTCTATTAAGCCTAGGTCGGGTTGCGGCGTATTGTTTGGCCGAGGCCAGGCATGACCCAGGAAAGTGTGTTCAACCGGAGTTAATCGAGCATGGTGGCTAAGTTGGTGCACCCCTGCAGGGAAGAAAACATCTATTGATAGCCTGTCCTATGGTAACGGGCACTTGGAGTTGTATCCCGGTCGATACAACTAGAACTGGATACTTGAGATGAGACATGGTTATGAGAACTGGATAGTATGGCTCTGGGATTGCTTTCTCACAGGGAGTCGAGAAAGGATCTCCGGCCGAGGTTGATAACACTATTACTACTTTACGTTATGTCGATCTGTACTCTTCTATATGCTGCAAGATGCTTGAAGATGCTAGTCTTCGATAGGCTAGGCTTTCCCCTTCTTTTCTGGCATTCTGCAGTTTAGTCCATAGATACAACCCTTTTCCTTTGATACAGATGCATACTTAGTTTAGATCTGATGTAAGTCTTGCGAGTACTTTGGATGAGTACTCACGGTTGCTTTGCTACCTCTTTCTCCCACATACCTGTTTGTTGCGACCAGATGATGGATCCCAGTAGCCAGATGACACCACTGATGATTACTACTACCCCGAGGGTGCCTACTACAACGTGACAGCCGCTGACGACTTGGTGTAGTTAGGAGGCTCCCAGGAAGGAGACCTTGCTTGTTCGATCGTTGTTGCTTTTGTGGTAGCCTTCTTAAGGTAGACTTGTTTAACTTATGTCTGTTGTCGGTGTCAAAACCGGCGGATCTCGGGCAGGGGGTCCCGAACTGTGCGTCTAGGTGGATGGTAACAGGAGGTAGGGGACACGATGTTTACCCAGGTTCGGGCCCTCTTGATGGAGGTAATACCCTATGTCCTGCTTGATTGTTCTTGATGATATGAGTATTACAAGAGTTGATCTACCACGAGATCGAAGAGGCTAAACCCTAGAAGCTAGCCTATGGTATGATTGTTGTTCTTGGTCCTACGGACCAAACCCTCCGGTTTATATAGACACCGGAGGGGGCTAGGGTTACACAGAGTCGGTTACAAGGAAGGAGATCCACATATCCGTATTGCCAAGCTTGCCTTCCACGCCAAGGAGAGTCCCATCCGGACACGGGACGAAGTCTTCAATCTTGTATCTTCATTGTCCAATAGTCCGGCCAAAGGATACAGTCCGGCTATCCGGATACTCCCTAATCCAGGACTCCCTCATTAGCCCCTGAAACAGGCTTCAATGACAATGAGTTCGGCACGCAGATTGTCTTCAGCATTACAAGGCGGGTTCCTCCTCCGAATACTTCATAGAAGATTTTGAACACGAGGATCGTGTCCAGCTCTACAAAACAAGTTCCACATACAACCGTAGGAAGAATGATATTTTCACAAATCTAATCTGCCGACGCATTCCGCAGTGTGACATCACACCACAGCCAGGTCACCATTCGAATCGTTTTTCACAACCAACCTCAGCATGTTTCGCGAGGCGGTTTCCTTGGCACGTCTTGTCGAAGCAGAGATCGTGTCCCCTTATTACGGGATTCCCATCAATACGGACGTGGGTAACCAAACCGTGCCTATTGGTAGGACTCCTAGATCTTAGGCAAGTGCCAAACGCCCATGAAGAGGACACTTGATATTCACCCTCTTTATAAAGGGGACAAGGCTTTTTCTTTTTTCCCTCTCGTTCTCAATCAAATCCTTCCCCCGCCTCGAGTTCTAACATCCAAAACTCAGGTCAGGTGCTTCGGACCTTCAACTATGTCCGGATCCAACCTTCAAGGTCGGTGGATGCCTTCCTCCGTCACAGAGGAGGACATCAAGAGGTTGAGAGAGGCCAGATATCTGACCGGAGAAATTTCGCATCGGCTGCCTGCCCGAGGGTAGGTCGTCCCTACTCCCGAACCCAATGGGAGCGTCGTGTCCGTCTCCCACTTCCTCCAAGGACTAGGCCTCACTCTGGATCCCTTTGTTAGGGGGTCTTACGTTCTATTATGGGCTAGATTTTCACGATCTCGCCCCAGATTCCATTCTTCACATCTCGACATTTATTGTCGTATGTGAGGCCTTCCTCCTCATTACCCCTCACTTCAGCATGTGGCTCAAGACCTCCGATGTGAAGCCGAAGATGATCGAGGGGCAGCCCATAGCGTGCGGAGGCGCTTTAATAAGCAAAATCGCTGACGCTCCATGGCCTGAGGGTTGCTTCCCAGAGGTGTCCGGATTGTGGCAGCGGGAGTGGTTCTACATCACAGCTCCCCGAAGTGCCAAGTGGGTAGCTGCCCCCACCTTTCGCTCAGGCCCCCCACCACAAATGATGTCATGGATCAGCAGGGGGCTGAGCTAGGGTCCAGCCAAGGACGTGCCAATACTGCAAAGTCGTGTCCGAGATCTCTTTGAGAGAGACTTCAGTCTGGTTATGGTAGTGCAAGTCATGCTAGTTTGTCAAGTCCAGCCTTGCAAACGCCGGCCCCTTCGCATGTGGGAATTCAACCCGGAAGGACCGCGAGCTATTCAACATTTCCTCGGCATGACGCACGAAAAGATGTACAAATTGTTCTTTGAACCACAAATAATGTGCCCGGACATCACTGAGGATGCAGGTTTGAGCTGCAATCGCCCGGATACCCAAGTAAGTAGCCCCGCATCCGAACACATTGTCCATTTATTTATTGCAACAATGCCCTAAAAAAGTCGCTCTTTCACCAGGATTGGATAGCGAAGGCAAACTTGATCAGGTGTCGGACCCCCCTCCCTGAGACCTCACCAAATCCCGCGCTAACCAGGATGCTGGAGATCGCGCCTTATCAAGCGCCCTCAGGAGAAGATAAAGGGGGGAACAAGGAGGCTAGCACCTCCGCGAAGGAGGTTAACCGGGGAGGAGGAACTGAAACTTCCTCTCCCCAGGGAAGGAAGAGAACCGCCTCTGAGGACCCGGAGACAATGGTCTCCAAATGGGGGAAGAAATCACTGCCGGAGGGTCCTGCCCTGGGGGATACCCTCGCCGCACTATGCCCTCAAGGGGATCAACCCTCCAGCGAGCTGTAAGTAAAAGGGTACTTAATAATGAAAATATCTTGCTTTACCTCTGAGGAAAATAACCGAGGCATTTATCTTGCAGTTCAGATCTTAGCCCTTCTCAGCAGAGCTCGTCTTCAGGGGTTCTTCTTCCAGAGATGATGGAGAGTGAAACGCCTCCCCCTGCCATACCGCCTCATGAGGCGGGCGACCCCGAGGTGGCATCGCGGAGGGTTTCTCCTGATCCAGCAAGGCCAGAAGGTAATTAATCCTATGGTAACCCGAAGTCCTCAGTATCCAACTCTTGAAGAGGGTAGTCAAAAGAGTCCGGCACCGTCCGGTGTACGGTCAGACGTACTAAGGGATCTGCTAGAACAAGCGGCTATCTTAGAAGAGCACCGCACGTTGATGGGTACGGTGATTGAAAGGATTTCATCCACCGAAAGCGGGTTGCATGAAGCCTTTGTGAGTCTACTGACGGGTTTTGAGGTATGTGAAATGATGTACATTTTTGACAGTACCGCACATTTTTAGATGTGCCCTGTGTAGATAGTAGCCTCTGAGACTCTGATTGTCGTCGAAAACGGCGGCAAACATAGGATCATAGTCCCAGGTAATAACCAGACCGCCTTTATGCACAGGTGGTTGAAGCTCTGCTGGCTAGCCGGACTGATGGGTTTGCCGAACTAAAGCGGCAGCTGGATGCGGCAGATGCAGACATCGTGCTTGTCAACAAGCGGCTTGACGAGGCACAGGGTCAGTGATTTTTCTGGTGATCGTCACATAGTAAGAGCAGCATGATGCCAGTATCTTTAATATGTTGTGACTGCAGATGGAGCTGCCACCGTGGAGACCCTTCGGGCGGAGCATGCCCGAGCCAGGGAGCAAGCAAGGAGTAGCAATGCGGCCGCTTTAAAGGCGGCCGAGGGGTTAAGCGCCGAACAGGCCGCACATTACGAGAGAAGAAAAATTGCCAAGATGGTCGTGGAGTTAAAATATGTTGTTGACCGTTACCGGCTTCTTGAAGAAGAAAACCGGGCGAAGGTGACGGACCTGGAGAAGGCCCGGGTGGCTGCCAAGGAAGCCCGCTCCAAAATTAGAGCGACGAAGGAGGAGCTGAATCGAGCTATGGATATCGTTTCTGGGAAGCCCTTCTTGTTGCGGACTCAGTACGGAGATCCGAAATATGCTCCTCTGGACCGGCTATGGAGTTCTGCGGACGAGTACATTGATTTGGCTGCAAGTGCTGCTGATGCGGCCGAGTACTTCAAGGATCAGAAAGGTCCTGAAGTGTTGAAGTTGTTCTGGTCACAGTTTCACACTCCAGTCCGTCCGCTATTGCTGAATGAGCGATTGACCGGTTGGGCCGAGCTCCATAGATTATCCGGACGTGCCATGAGGTCCATTGTGGATCATCTGTGGCCAGGAGGGCCAAGGCCAAATAGCTATTTTAGCTTAGTGCAACAATTCCTTGGTGTTGTGCCACGCATTGATGCTGTAAAGAGGTCGGCATGCATAGAAGGCTCGCGGATGGCCCTTGCCCGTGTCAAAACATACTGGGCGGAGATGGATGCCACCACTGTTGCGGCACAGGGTTTGGCCATAGGCCGAGTGGCTGCCGAGCACTACTTTGAAGAAGTTCTTGAAGGCGCTCGTTCGATAGAGGCTTAGCACTCGAAGAATATTATGTTTAAGTGACATGTATTCCCATTGTAAAAACAATGTTTTATTGAGTTTATCAAGGTTGTATTTATACTTTTGCCTGAAAGTACTATGATGCCTCCTGTGCGGCCGTTTATGTATATATGTATATAACCTGAAAGATGGTGGTCGTCGGCTTCAGCCCCCACACATATAATGCGGGGTGTTCGCAGAAGACGCATGTTCACACTTGATCCAACGTCTTGGTACATTAAGGAGGTGATAGTGCAGCGAACTAGGCAATCGGACTATCATGCTTTAAACCTTTCACTTAGCCAGAGGAGTTTGACAGTGGGGCTACTATATAGCCCCTGGTGGCTCCGCGCTCATCTGAATTCGGGGCGCGTACATGCCTGGCCGGGAATGCCCCTTCGTTAAGGCAGAGGAATCCCGAAGATTCCGCTAGGTCATCGAGTGGTTGACCAGTCTCACGCTATATCATGACAGTTAGTTTTCGGCTTTCTCTACTAAAGTGCTCGTCCGGATGAACTAGGGCACAATCGCAGTAGTTCTCCTGGTGCCGCCTTAGCCGATAGAGCGGAACGTAAGGCAGCAAAACACAGGAGCCAGGCAAACCCAACATTTGACCAAAGACATGATTCGGAGCTGATGGATATAAGGCCAAACTCGCGACGCTGAACACTCCCTAAGGTATTCGGTCTTTATGATGTAAATCGGGCTAAACAGTGCCCTTTGTAATAAGCCCCTGGTGTCCAGGTACGTGCAATATTCTGACGTGGCCACATGCCAATACGTCAGCATCCTTCTCAATTGTACTGAAAATCCGGGGGATGTGTATCAACAAGAGACAGTAAAAAAGGTTTACGCAGGGTCTTAATCTAAAAAGAATCCTTGGAACGGGTCCCTGCTGCACGTCTGCGCCTGTGTCTCCGTTGTGCCATATCCTGGACAGGTGTAGCGCGATGGTCATCTAAAAAAGAGAGGAACTTAGTTGAAAAGTTGTCATGCAAAAAGGTAGGTTATACTAAATAAACCATGTACAGTTCAAGATGAGTAAAGTTGAGCATAATTGTCACTTGTTTACACACGTTGAGCCCCTTGTATTGTTATAGGGGTATAGCCATCAAACCTGTATCAATTATATATAGCTGCACCGGACTCGTCTAACCGTGTCCGTGGTCTTAACGACCTATCAGATGCTCTAGTTGGTGAGGCCGTCTAGTGTGCGACTGCCAAGGCGGCCGCACGGTCTTCCGCGTGGAAGGAGCGCTCAATATTTCCATTTACTGTAATGATGCCACGTGGACCGGGCATCTTAAGCATGAGAGAAGCGTAATGCGGTATTGCGTTAAAGCAAGCGAAAGCTTCGCGTCCGAGTAGTGCTTGATAGCCACTTTGGAATGGAGCGATGTGGAAGGTTAAATTTTCGCTGCGGAAGTTATCGGGAAAGCCGAATATAACCTCTAGTAGCAGGGAGCCCATGCAATGTGCTTCTGGGCCTGGCGTTACTCCTTTAAAGGTAGTATTGCTATGGCTGATTTTTGTTGGGTCTATCCCCATTTTGCGGACTGTGTCCTGATATATCAGGTTTAAACTACTGCCGCCGTCCATCAGGACTCGTGTGAAGTGGTATCTGTCAATTATCGGGTCTAACACCAAGGCAGTCCATCCTGCATGTCAGATACTTGCCGAGTAATCCCGATGGTCAAAGGTGATCGGTTGGGACGACCAGTGGTAGAACTCTACGGTGATAGGCCCTGGGGCATGTGTCTCTAGGAGTGCCGCTTTGTTTCTCCCCTTCATCACATGTTACACGTTTAGTATTTTGACTTCTGGTGGGAATTTCTTCTGTTTCCCAGTGCTTTGCTTGCGACGCTCGTCCTCGTCTTCGCTTAGTGTATCCCACCCCTTGTGTTCGGCGTTGAGTTTGCCGGACTGCTTGAAGACCCAACATTCTCTATGGGTATGACTTGCAGGTTTATCGGGGGTGCTGTGGATCTGACATAGTTTGTCCAGAATCTTGTTCAGGCTGGACAGTTCATCTCTATTGCCTTTGGAGGGCAGCTTTTGCTGACCTGGCTGAGAGCTTCTGAATCCGGCGTTTACCGCCGTGCTCTTCGGGCTGTCTTCTTTATTCCGGCGCTTGTTTTTGCTGCGTCATGACTTCCCGTTTCTATCCCTGACTTCGGATGTACTTGGGTCACTGGTGCTACATCGGGCTAACCAGCTGTCCTCGCCCGCGCAAAAGCGGTTCATGAGGCTTGTTAATGCTGCCATTGTTCTCGGCTTTTCTTGGCCGAGGTGTCTGGCAAGCCATTCGTCTCGAACATTGTGCTTGAAAGCTGCTAAGCCTTCGGCGTCTGGACAGTCGACTATTTGGTTCTTTTTAGTGAGAAACCTGTTCCAAAGCTTTTGGGCTGACTCTCTAGGCTGTTGAGTTATATGACTTATCTTCTGCATCCGGTGGTCGGACATAGGTCCCTTGAAAATTTGCCCGAAAAGCGTCCTCGAGCTCTTCCCAGCTTCCAATGGAGTTTTTGGGGAGGCTTTTAAGCCAGTGCCGAGCTGGCCCTTTGAGCTTGAGGGGTAAGTACTTGATGGCGTGGAGATCGTCTCCTCGAGCCATGTGGATATGGAGGATGTAATCCTCAATCCAGACCCCAGGGTATGTCATTCCGTCATACGCCTCTATGTTTACGGGCTTGAATCCCTCTGGAAATTCATGGTCCAGCACCTCCTCAGTGAAACATAGGGGGTGTGCGGCACCCCTGTATTTGGGTGTACCGTGGTGTTCGGATTTTTGTTGTGCTGCATTGCGTGCTGGAGCGCGCTTTCTTGGCCCGTAGATGGATCTGGTTGCGCCATCATTTTGATGCGAGCCCTCACGTGGATCGTGTACTGGCTTGTGTGCGGCGTTGTTTGCCGCTCTATGTTGGCCACGAGGTCGTCTATCCGACCGGATGGCTATTTTGCTTTTTGATTGTGGGGGATCTAAGGCCTCCTCATCGAATTCAGGTAGCAGCTTTCGCTTCGGGTAGCTCTTTGTGTGGCGACTACCACCGTACTTTGCTGTAGTGTTGAGTACTTCACTCCATCTAATTCTGAGTGTGTCTTGTGCAGCCCTGAGCCTTTGCTTCTACTTTTTTAGACTCCTCGCAGTGGCAACAAGCCTTTGATGGGTATTCTGTTGCTCCGGGTGCCTGTCCGGTGTGATGTCATCCAGACTATTATCTTCGCCAGAGTCAGGTTGTTCGATTTGATTCTCCGTGTTGCCGTGGTCGGACGGTGGTTCAATGCGGTGTTTGTCATCCGCTGGCTCACCCTGCTCTATCGCTGGGTCTATATGATCGTTGTTTCTGTCGAGGCAGGATTTGGAGCGGCGCTTACGCCGCCGCTTTGACTGCTTGTCGAGGGAACGATCCTTCGCTGTGTCCTTCCGTTCCTCGTCGTCGTTTTCTTTGGGTGTGTCCACCATGAATACATCATATGATGAAGTGGGCGTCCAGTGCCCCGTGGGCAGTGGCTCCTATTCGTCTCCTGCATTGTCGTCCATACCGTCGATGTCTTCAGAGTCGAAGTCGAGCAGGTCGGTCAAATCATCGCCAGTGGCTACTAAGTGGGTGGTGGGTGGGCGGCGAATTTCTTCGTCATCCGCATCCCAATCCTGCCGGACATAGTTCGGCCAGGACTCTCCTGACAAGGAGAGAGACCTTAATGAGTTCAGTATGTCGGCGAAGGGCGAGTGCTAAAATATATTCACGGAGGTAAACTCCATGATCGGCGCCCAGTTAGATTCGATAGGCACGGGCGCAGGCGGTTCGGAGTCTGTGGCCGGGGAAGAATCTGGCAGTTCGGCATCACGGCTCCCATGAAGGGTAAGGTCGGTATTTGGCTCGATCGCCACTGAAGATGCGGCCTCCGTGGCGGGGTCTATCCACCCGTCCTTGGATGGTGCAACTGGCTCCGAATTGATGGTCGGAGCGGTCGCCGGTGCGATCCCCCGAACACTGTCCGATGGTAGAGCTAAATCATGCTCATAGTGACCGTGCGACGCACTCGGCAAGGGCTCGAATCCATCGAAGATCAAGTCTCCATGGATGTCGGCCGTGTGGTTTATGCTTCCAGACCTGACCTGGTGGCCAGGGGCGTAACTCTCGATCCGCTCCAGATGGCCAAGCTAGTTGGCCCGCGGTGCGGAGCCGCCAGATACAAAGATCTGTCTAAGAAGAAAAGTCTCACCCTAGACTGCATCGCTATCAATGATTGAAGGAGCCATCCAGCCTAATGATGACGACACAGAGGAACTCTCAATGAAAGCACCAATGTCGGTGTCAAAACCGATGGATCTCGGGTAGGGGGTCCCGAACTGTGCGTCTAGGCGGATGGTAACAGGAGGCAGGGGACACAATGTTTACCCAGGTTTGGGCCCTCTTGATGGAGGTAATACCCTACGTCCTACTTGATTGTTCTTGATGATATGAGTATTACAAGAGTTGATCTACCACGAGATTGAAGAGGCTAAACCCTAGAAGCTAGCCTATGGTATGATTGTTGTTCTTGGTCCTACGGACCAAACCCTCCAGTTTATATAGACACCGGAGGGGGCTAGGGTTACACAGAGTCGGTTACAAGGAAGGAGATCTACATATCCGTATTGCCAGGCTTGCCTTCCACGCCAATGAGAGTCCCATCCAGACACGGGACGAAGTCTTCAATCTTGTATCTTCATAGTCCAATAGTCCGGCCAAATGATATAGTCCGGCTATCCGGATACCCCCTAATCCAGGACTCCCTCATCTGTACTCAGATATTGTTGCTTCCGCTGACTCTTGTGTATTCAAGCTTATGTATTCGAGCCCTCGAGGCCCCTGGCTTGTAATATAAAGCTTGTACTATTTTATTTTGTGTCTAGAGTTGTGTTGTGATATCTTCCCGTGAGTCCTTGATCTTGATCGTACACATTTGCGTGTATGATTAGTGTACGATTGAATCGAGGGCATCACACTATATATACTCATATACCCCAAAAACATCCGAGAACACCAGGAAACCCTATTTCCATCACCGCAACCTTCTGTACCCGTGAGATCCCATCTCGGGGACTTTTCCGGCACTCCACCGGAGGGGGAATCGATCACAGAGGGCTTCTACATCAACACCATAGCCTCTCTGATGATGTGTGAGTAGTTTACCACAGACCTTCGGGTCCATAGTTATTAGCTAGATGGCTTCTTCTCACTCTTTGGATCTCAATACAAAGTTCTCCTTGATTCTCTTGGAGATCTATTCGATGTAATTATTTTTGCGGTGTGTTTGTCGAGATCTGATGAATTGTGGGTTTATGATCAAGATTATCTATGAGCAATATTTGATTCTTCTCTGAATTCTTTTATGCATGATTTAATATCTTTGCATGTCTCTTCGAATTATCAGTTTTGTTTGGCCTACTAGATTGATCTTTCTTGCAATGGGAGAAGTGCTTAGCTTTGGGTTCAATCTTGTGGTATCCTCTCCCAGTGATAGCAGGGGTAGCAAGGCATGTATTTTATTGTTGCCATCGAGGATAAAAAGATGGGATTTATATCATATTGCTTGAGTTTATCCCTCTACATCATGTCATCTTGCCTAATGTGTTACTTTGTTCTTATCAACTTAATACTCTAGATGCATGCTGGATAGCGGTCGATGTGGTGGAGTAATAGTAGTAGATGCAAAATCGTTTCGGTCTACTTGTCACAGAAGTGATGCCTATATACATGATCATGCCATGCACTTTTCTATCAATTGCTCGATAGTAATTTGTTCACCCACCGTAGAATTTGCTATCTTGAGAGAAGCCACTAGTGAAACCTATGGCCCCCGGGTCTATTTTCCATTATATTTTTTTCCTATCTACTTGCTATTTCTATCGTTGTTTATTTTGCAATCTTTATTTTACAATCTACACAATAAAAATACCAAAAATATTTATCTTATTATCTTTATCAGATCTCACTTTCATAAGTGACCGTGAAGGGATTGACAACCTTTATCGTGTTGGTTGCGAGGTTCTTGTTTGTTTGTGCAGGTACTAGGGACTTGCGTGTTACCTCCTACTGGATTGAAACCTTGGTTCTCAAAAACTGAGGGAAATACTTACGCTACTTTGCTGCATCACCCTTTCCTCTTTAAGGGAAATCCAATGCATGCTCAAGAGGCAGCAGTAGCCTGTATGCAGGATAGCACGCATGCAATCGAACTGCTGCCAAGGTACTTCAATCAGGATTCTACTAGCCTTCACTCTTCAAAGATGCGCACATGATTGTTAAAAGTTGTTATGCATGTCAAGTTGTCAACACACAGGTAATATAGGTAGGAGACAACAAATGCCTATGAGCTATAGTCTGGTTTGTGAACCTTTTGATGTTTGGGGCCTAGACTATTTGGGACCTTGCCCTATTTCCAATGGGCATGCTCACATTCTTATGGTTGTAGATTATGTACCAAATGGGTTGAAGCAATTCCTACTCATCACGCAGATGCAGCTACCTCGTTGAAGATGATAAAAGACATCATCCTTCTCAAGTTCGGAGTCCCTAAAGTTCTTATTACTGACGGTAGATCTCATTTTTTACAGGGAATGTTTGGGACAATACTTCGTAAGTATGAAGTAACTCATCGAATAGCTTCTCCCTGTCATCCTCAAACAAGTGGTCAAGTTGAACTCTCAAATCAAGAGATAAAGAGAATATTACAGAAGACAGTGCAAAATTCCAGAAAAGACTGGGCAGGGAAGCTAAACGAGACACTTTGCGCCTATTGCACCGCTTAAAAAACCATGGGTATGTCACCATACAAGATGGTTTATGGTAAGGCATGTCATCTAGCCTTGGAACTATAACATAAGGCTTACTGGGTAAACAAAAATAGTCTCAAGGAAGCAGGAGAGAAAAAGACTACTAGATATACATGCTTTAAGGGAGCTTCTGAACAATGCTTATGAGAGTGCCCGATTGTTTAAGGAGAAGGTTAAGATGTGGCATGATCGCAAGATCTTGAAACAAATGTTTACTATAGGGGACAAAGTCCTCCTATTTAACTCTCGTCTCAAGTTGTTTCGAAGGAACTCAGCTCTCACTGGGAAGGTCCTTATAAGACTGAAGAAGTATACAATTCTGGAGTTGTTCGACTAAAAGGGGGAAGAGATGGACCTTGGATCATGGATGGACAATGTTTTAAGCTATACCTCACTGATGAACAAAAAGAAGAACGAGAAGTGGAAGAAGTAAGTTTTATCACGATCTAGGAAGCCGAATCTCTTACGAGAAAATTAAAGGTATGAAAAGGTATTCTTATAACATAGATGTAAATGATGCCTTAGAATTTATTTTTGTTGAGTTAGACATGTTTAATCTCATGACTTACTCATTGAAGTTTCCGTCCATAGATGTAAAGGAAGAAGTTGATGAAGAGACCAACAGAGACAAAGACGGGGAATCATATGATGGAGCTTGTCGTATGGTCGGTCGAAATAAATAGAAATGACGATGATTACATAGAGATTGATGATGTTTCATGCGAGCACCTGCGATTGCATGGCTTTTCTTTGAGGAAGGGTTTGGTGAAAATCGAACGATGATGTATCATACGACCAATAGAGATAGTATGATCGGTCACATGGAGCACCGCGGTAATAGGTTAGTAAAAACAGAGAAGGGCTCAACGACAAGCTATACGCCCGGCCATGAGGGTGCTCCCACTCATATGGAAGGCCATCGATTGATCTGCTACCGCGATTCTTTCTTGATTTTGTTTTAATCTCTTTCTAACTACCTCTTTATGCCTAATCTAGAGATTACTAGGGTGCTAAACATTTATAAAGGGCTGAGAGGCATGCCCCTCAGCCCCAAACCAATCTAATCTCAAGTCTCTTTTGCTTGCCCCTAATGTCGCTTGAAGCTACGTCGGTATTTCCCCAAAGAGGAATGGACGATGCAGCACAGCGACAGTAGGTATTTCCCTCAGATATGAAACCAAGGTTATCGAACCAGTAGGAGAACCAAGCAACACAACGTAAATGACACATGCACACAAATAAAAAATACTTGCAACCCGACATGTAAAAGGGGTTGTCAATCCCTTTCGGGTAACGGCGCCAGAAATTGGCAAACGGACGTGAGAGAGTTGTATATATTGATAGATCGAACGCCAAATAAAAGGCAAATAAAATAGATCACGAAGGCAAATAATATGAGAAAGAGACCCGGGGGCCGTACATTTCACTAGTGGCTTCTTTCGAGAAAAATAGCAAACGGTGGGTAAACAAATTACTGTTTGGCAATTGATAGAACTTCAAATAATCATGACGATATCCAGGCAATGATCATTACATAGGCATCACGTCCAAGATTAGTAGACCGACTCCTGCCTGCATCTACTACTATTACTCCACACATCGACCGCTATCCAGCATGCATCTAGTGTATTAAGTTCATGGAGAAACGGAGTGATGCAATAAGGACAATGACATGATGTAGACAAGATATATCTATGTAGAGATAGACCCTATCGTTTTATCCTTAGTAGCAACGATACATACGTGTCGATTCCCTTTCTGTCACTGGGATCAAGCACCGTAAGATTAAACCCACTACAAAGCACCTCTTCCCATTGCAAGATAAATAGATCAAGTTGGCCAAAAAACCCAAATATCAGAGAAGAAATACGAGGCTATAAGAAATCATGCATATAAGAGATCAAAGAAACTCAAATAAATTTCATGGATATAAAAAGATAGATCTGATCATAAACTCAAAGTTCATCTGATCCCAACAAACACACCACAAAAAGAGTTACATCATGTGGATCTCCAAGAGACCATTGTATTGAGAATCAAACGAGAGAGAGGAAGCCATCTAGCTACTAACTACAGACCCGAAGGTCTACAAAGAGCTACTCGCGCATCATCGGGAGGCACCAATGGAAGTGGTGAAGCCCTCCATGATGGTGTGTAGATTGGATCTGGTGGTTCTGGACTCCGCGGCAGCTGGAATTGATTTTCGTCGACTCCCCTAGGGTTTCTGGAATATTGGGGTATTTATAGAGCAAAGAGGTGGTTCGGGGGGCACCCGAGATGGGCACAACCCACCAGGGCGCGCCTGGGCCTTCTAGCATGCCCTGGTGGGTTGTGCTCTCTTCGGAGCACCCCCAGGCGCTGCCTTGGCCCATTAGGTGTCTTATGGTCCATAAAAAATCTCCGTAAAGTTTCGTTGTATTTGGACTCCGTTTGGTATTAATTTTCTGTGATGTAAAAAACATGCAAAAAACAGCAACTGGCACTTGGCACTATGTCAATAAGTTAGTACCAAAAAATGATATAAAATGATTATAAAACATCCAAGATTGATAATATAAAAGCACTGAACAATAAAATTATAGATACGTTGGAGACGTATCAACATCCCCAAGCTTAACTCCTACTCGTCCTTGAGTAGGTATGTGAAAAAAACAGAATTTTTGATGTGGAATGCTGCCTAACATGTCATATCATATTATTTTCTTCATAGCATGGACATTTGGACTTTTATATTGTTCAAAGCAATAGTCTAGTTTTGACATGATAACTTAAATACTCAAGCATATCAACAAGCAACCATGTCTTTCAAAATATCAACGCTGAAATAAGTTATCCCTAGCCCATCATGCTCAATCATTGATCCATTCATGAAACACACTCACATATTAACTACACCCAATGCTCAAGTACGATCATAGTGCCTCCTAGTTGGTGCTTTTATAAGAGAAGATGGAGACTCAAATTCAAAAATAAAAATTGCATAAAATAAAAGAAAGGCCCTTCATAGAGGGAAGTTGGGATTTGTAGAGGTGCCAGAGCTCAAAGCGAAAAACTTAGAGATAAAAACATTTTGGGAGGTGTCCTTCCCACCAACGAAAATGACTTAGAGTTCCCAACACTTTCCATGCTAGATATATCATAGGAGATTCCCAAACAGAAAATAAAGTTTATTCCTTTTTCCACCATACTTCCACTTTCCATGGCTAACCGTATCCACGGGTGCCTTCCATACTAACACTTCCCAAGAAATTTATTATTTGACAACATAAAGAAAATTCATTTTTCATTTCGGGACTAGGCATCCTTAATACTTTTGCCTTACTCTCGTGCAATGACAAGTGAATAAACACTCATCGTGAGAATAACACATCTAGCATGGAAAATATTAGCCACCCCTCACCGCTCCGCGAGCGAAACGAACACACAAAAGAGAAGTTTATTTTGAAAATTAGAGATGGCACATACAAATTTGCTTAGAACGGAAAAATAATACCGCATATAGGTAGATATAGTGGACTCATGTGGCAAAACTGGTTTAAAGGTTTTTGGATGCACAAGTAGTGATCATACATAGTGCAAAATGAAGGCTAGCAAAAGATTGAGAAGCTACCAACTAAGAAATGAATAATCTCATAAGAGAGCATTAAGCATAATTAACACCGAATAATACACCACAAGTAGGATATACTTTCATTGCATAATTATTGACTTTCGTTCTTGTATAGGGATTCACAAACCTTAACACCAATATTCTTACTAAAGCATAATTACTCATCAACATAACTCACATATCACATCATCATATCTCAAAACTATTACTAAAATCAAGTTTATTTTGTCCAATGATCTTCATGAAAGTTTTTAGTATATCCTTCTTGGATATCTATCACTTTGGAACTATTTTTCATATGTTGCTTTTGATAAGCTCAAACAAATATAAGTGAAGATCATGAGCATAATATTTCTTTCTCTCAAATTAATTTAAGTGAAGCAAGAGAGAATTTCTTGAAAATTTTACTAACTCTCAAATAAATCTAAGTGAATCAAGAGAGCATTTCTTCAAAAATACTAAAGCACACCATGCTCAAAAAGATATAGGTGAAGCACTAGAGCAAGTCCATAGCTCATAAAAATTTAAGTGAAGAATAGAGAGCAATTCTAACAAGTCATGACATAATTTTGGCTCTCTCAAATAGGTGTGTCTAGCAAGGAATCAAGACTTAAAAGACAAAACAAAACAAGAAAAGACTCATATCATACAAGATGCTCCAAGCAAAACACATAGTACGTGACGAATAAAAATATAGCTTCGAGTAAAATACCGATGGTTGTTAGAGGAAACAAGGGATGCCACTCGGGGGCATCCCCAAGCTTAGTTTCTTGCTCTCTTTTGGATAATAGCTTGGGATGACAGGGCATCCCCAATCTTAGGCTCTTCTTACTCCTTATTCCTTCATCCATCGTAAGATAGCCCAAAACTTGAAAACTTCAATCACACAAAACTCAACAAAAGCCTTCGTGAGATCCGTTAGTATAAGAAAACAAATCACTACTATAAGTGCTGTATTAAACCAATTCATATTTTGTTCTTGCATTATATCTACTATATTCCAACTTTTCTATGGCAAAAACTCATCAAAGAAAACCATAGAGCCATCAAAACAAGCACACAACACAAAGAAAACAGAAGCTGTCAAAAATAGAACAGTCTGTAGTAATCTGGGTGTTACGAATACTTCTTTAACTCCAAAAACTATAAACAATTAGCAGGGCCTGAGCAATTTGTATATTGATCTACTACAAAGGGAATGGGTATTTTATCGCTCCCTGGTTAAAAATGAGAATTATTTTCATGAGCGTAAAAGTGCATGTTTTTTCAGCAAGATCAAACAACCATCACCCAAGAAGATCCTAAAGGCTTTACTTGGCACAAACACTAATTAAAACATAAAAAATACAATCACAACAGTAACATAATTGTGCAAACACTCAAGAACAGGAAGCAAAAAGCAAAAATAAATTTTATTCATTGGGTTGACTCCCAATAAGCGCTATAGTGTTACTCTTGTAGCTAGGCATAAAGCAAGGATCTACGTTTTGTCATCCGTAGGCTTAGCGACTTTGGTAAGGGTTTTCTCAAACCTAGGAGGCTCTTTGCGCTTCCCTAAATTTTTAGAAAAAGAAACCATCTTTAGATCCAAAATATCCAATCGCTTGTTGCGGAGTGTAATCAAGGTATTCATGTGATTGATACTACCATTGAGATGTTTCAGGGGTTCGTTATATTTTTGTAATTCAACCATGTGTTTATGCAAATCACCAAGTTTGTCTAACACTTGAACTCCCTCTAGGGTAAAATAAAACCCCTTCTTTTGAGGTGGAACACCCAAAATTCCTTCCAAAATTTCGTAGGCAGCATTGGCATCAAGCTCAATAAAATTCCCTTTAGCGACAAAATCTAGGAGTTGTCTATGATGCAAAGCCAATCCTATGTAAAAATTATGAAGCAAGATCCTAGCACCCCCCCCCCTTTAAATTGCAAATACGGTAAGATTCCATAAGCCTATACCAAGCATCTTTCAAATTTTCTCCTTGTCTTTGCTTGAAGTAAAGAACTTCAAAATTTGGTGACAAAGGAGGGGTAGGCACGCTAGCCATTATGACTAGAGGGCAAGGACATAGATAGATCTGGCGAGAGGGGTGAAGTGGGGGCGAGGAAAACAAGAGGCAAATGGAAAATAATGTAAATTCTGAGGAGATAAGATTTGTGATTAGGAACCTGGTATATGTTGAAGATCCTCCCCGGCAACAGCGCCAGAAATTCCTTTTGACGTCGGTTGAAGCTACGTCGGTATTTACCCAAAGAGGAAGGGATGATGCAGCATGGCATGAAACCAAGGTTATCGAACCAGTAGGAGAACCAAGCAACACAATGTAAACAGCACCTGCACACAAATAACAAATACTCGCAACCCGACATGTAAAAGGGGTTGTCAATCCCTTTCGGGTAACGGCGCCAGAAATTGGCAAACGGACGTGAGAGAGTTGTATATATTGATAGATCGAACACCAAATAAAAGGCAAATAAAATAGATCACGAAGGCAAATAATATGAGAAAGAGACCCGGGGGCCGTACGTTTCACTAGTGGCTTCTTTCGAGAAAAATAGCAAACGGTGGGTAAACAAATTACTGTTTGGCAATTGATAGAACTTCAAATAATCATGACGATATCCAGGCAATGATCATTACATAGGCATCACGTCCAAGATTAGTAGACCGACTCCTGCCTGCATCTACTACTATTACTCCACACATCGACCGCTATCCAGCATGCATCTAGTGTATTAAGTTCATGGAGAAACGGAGTGATGCAATAAGGACAATGACATGATGTAGACAAGATATATCTATGTAGAGATAGACCCTATCGTTTTATCCTTAGTAGCAACGATACATACGTGTCGGTTCCCTTTCTGTCACTGGGATCAAGCACCGTAAGATTAAACCCACTACAAAGCACCTCTTCCCATTGCAAGATAAATAGATCAAGTTGGCCAAAAAACCCAAATATCAGAGAAGAAATACGAGGCTATAAGAAATCATGCATATAAGAGATCAAAGAAACTCAAATAAATTTCATGGATATAAAAAGATAGATCTGATCATAAACTCAAAGTTCATCTGATCCCAACAAACACACCACAAAAAGAGTTACATCATGTGGATCTCCAAGAGACCATTGTATTGAGAATCAAACGAGAGAGAGGAAGCCATCTAGCTACTAACTACAGACCCGAAGGTCTACAAAGAGCTACTCGCGCATCATCGGGAGGCACCAATGGAAGTGGTGAAGCCCTCCATGATGGTGTGTAGATTGGATCTGGTGGTTCTGGACTCCGCGGCAGCTGGAATTGATTTTCGTCGACTCCCCTAGGGTTTCTGGAATATTGGGGTATTTATAGAGCAAAGAGGTGGTTCGGGGGGCACCCGAGATGGGCACAACCCACCAGGGCGCGCCTGGGCCTTCTAGCACGCCCTGGTGGGTTGTGCTCTCTTCGGAGCACCCCCAGGCGCTGCCTTGGCCCATTAGGTGTCTTATGGTCCATAAAAAATCTCCGTAAAGTTTCGTTGTATTTGGACTCCGTTTGGTATTAATTTTCTGTGATGTAAAAAACATGCAAAAAACAGCAACTGGCACTTGGCACTATGTCAATAAGTTAGTACCAAAAAATGATATAAAATGATTATAAAACATCCAAGATTGATAATATAAAAGCACTGAACAATAAAATTATAGATACGTTGGAGACGTATCAACATCCCCAAGCTTAACTCCTACTCGTCCTTGAGTAGGTATGTGAAAAAAACAGAATTTTTGATGTGGAATGCTGCCTAACATGTCATATCATATTATTTTCTTCATAGCATGGACATTTGGACTTTTATATTGTTCAAAGCAATAGTCTAGTTTTGACATGATAACTTAAATACTCAAGCATATCAACAAGCAACCATGTCTTTCAAAATATCAACGCTGAAATAAGTTATCCCTAGCCCATCATGCTCAATCATTGATCCATTCATGAAACACACTCACATATTAACTACACCCAATGCTCAAGTACGATCATAGTGCCTCCTAGTTGGTGCTTTTATAAGAGAAGATGGAGACTCAAATTCAAAAATAAAAATTGCATAAAATAAAAGAAAGGCCCTTCATAGAGGGAAGTTGGGATTTGTAGAGGTGCCAGAGCTCAAAGCGAAAAACTTAGAGATAAAAACATTTTGGGAGGTGTCCTTCCCACCAACGAAAATGACTTAGAGTTCCCAACACTTTCCATGCTAGATATATCATAGGAGATTCCCAAACAGAAAATAAAGTTTATTCCTTTTTCCACCATACTTCCACTTTCCATGGCTAACCGTATCCACGGGTGCCTTCCATACTAACACTTCCCAAGAAATTTATTATTTGACAACATAAAGAAAATTCATTTTTCATTTCGGGACTAGGCATCCCTAATACTTTTGCCTTACTCTCGTGCAATGACAAGTGAATAAACACTCATCGTGAGAATAACACATCTAGCATGGAAAATATTAGCCACCCCTCACCGCTCCGCGAGCGAAACGAACACACAAAAGAGAAGTTTATTTTGAAAATTAGAGATGGCACATACAAATTTGCTTAGAACGGAAAAATAATACCGCATATAGGTAGATATAGTGGACTCATGTGGCAAAACTGGTTTAAAGGTTTTTGGATGCACAAGTAGTGATCATACATAGTGCAAAATGAAGGCTAGCAAAAGATTGAGAAGCTACCAACTAAGAAATGAATAATCTCATAAGAGAGCATTAAGCATAATTAACACCGAATAATACACCACAAGTAGGATATACTTTCATTGCATAATTATTGACTTTCGTTCTTGTATAGGGATTCACAAACCTTAACACCAATATTCTTACTAAAGCATAATTACTCATCAACATAACTCACATATCACATCATCATATCTCAAAACTATTACTAAAATCAAGTTTATTTTGTCCAATGATCTTCATGAAAGTTTTTAGTATATCCTTCTTGGATATCTATCACTTTGGAACTATTTTTCATATGTTGCTTTTGATAAGCTCAAACAAATATAAGTGAAGATCATGAGCATAATATTTCTTTCTCTCAAATTAATTTAAGTGAAGCAAGAGAGAATTTCTTGAAAATTTTACTAACTCTCAAATAAATCTAAGTGAATCAAGAGAGCATTTCTTCAAAAATACTAAAGCACACCATGCTCAAAAAGATATAGGTGAAGCACTAGAGCAAGTCCATAGCTCATAAAAATTTAAGTGAAGAATAGAGAGCAATTCTAACAAGTCATGACATAATTTTGGCTCTCTCAAATAGGTGTGTCTAGCAAGGAATCAAGACTTAAAAGACAAAACAAAACAAGAAAAGACTCATATCATACAAGATGCTCCAAGCAAAACACATAGTACGTGACGAATAAAAATATAGCTTCGAGTAAAATACCGATGGTTGTTAGAGGAAACAAGGGATGCCACTCGGGGGCATCCCCAAGCTTAGTTTCTTGTTCTCTTTTGGATAATAGCTTGGGATGACAGGGCATCCCCAATCTTAGGCTCTTCTTACTCCTTATTCCTTCAACCATCGTAAGATAGCCCAAAACTTGAAAACTTCAATCACACAAAACTCAACAAAAGCCTTCGTGAGATCCGTTAGTATAAGAAAACAAATCACTACTATAAGTGCTGTAGTAAACCAATTCATATTTTGTTCTTGCATTATATCTACTATATTCCAACTTTTCTATGGCAAAAACTCATCAAAGAAAACCATAGAGCCATCAAAACAAGCACACAACACAAAGAAAACAGAAGCTGTCAAAAATAGAACAGTCTGTAGTAATCTGGGTGTTACGAATACTTCTTTAACTCCAAAAACTATAAACAATTAGCAGGGCCTGAGAAATTTGTATATTGATCTACTACAAAGGGAATGGGTATTTTATCGCTCCCTGGTTAAAAATGAGAATTATTTTCATGAGCGCAAAAGTGCATGTTTTTTCAGCAAGATCAAACAACCATCACCCAAGAAGATCCTAAAGGCTTTACTTGGCACAAACACTAATTAAAACATAAAAAATACAATCACAACAGTAACATAATTGTGCAAACACTCAAGAACAGGAAGCTAAAAGCAAAAATAAATTTTATTCATTGGGTTGACTCCCAATAAGCGCTATAGTTTTACTCTTGTAGCTAGGCATAAAGCAAGGATCTACGTTTTGTCATCCGTAGGCTTAGCGACTTTGGTAAGGGTTTTCTCAAACCTAGGAGGCTCTTTGCGCTTCCCTAAATTTTTAGAAAAAGAAACCATCTTTAGATCCAAAATATCCAATCGCTTGTTGCGGAGTGTAATCAAGGTATTCATGTGATTGATACTACCATTGAGATGTTTCAGGGGTTCGTTATATTTTTGTAATTCAACCATGTGTTTATGCAAATCACCAAGTTTGTCTAACACTTGAACTCCCTCTAGGGTAAAATAAAACCCCTTCTTTTGAGGTGGAACACCCAAAATTCCTTCCAAAATTTCGTAGGCAGCATTGGCATCAAGCTCAATAAAATTCCCTTTAGCGACAAAATCTAGGAGTTGTCTATGATGCAAAGCCAATCCTATGTAAAAATTATGAAGCAAGATCCTAGCACCCCCCCCCCTTTAAATTGCAAATATGGTAAGATTCCATAAGCCTATACCAAGCATCTTTCAAATTTTCTCCTTGTCTTTGCTTGAAGTAAAGAACTTCAAAATTTGGTGACAAAGGAGGGGTAGGCACGCTAGCCATTATGACTAGAGGGCAAGGACATAGATAGATCTGGCGAGAGGGGTGAAGTGGGGGCGAGGAAAACAAGAGGCAAATGGGAAATAATGTAAATTCTGAGGAGATAAGATTTGTGATTAGGAACCTGGTATATGTTGAAGATCTTCCCCGGCAACAGCGCCAGAAATTCCTTTTGACGTCGGTTGAAGCTACGTCGGTATTTACCCAAAGAGGAAGGGATGATGCAGCACGGCATGAAACCAAGGTTATCGAACCAGTAGGAGAACCAAGCAACACAATGTAAACAGCACCTGCACACAAATAACAAATACTCGCAACCCGACATGTAAAAGGGGTTGTCAATCCCTTTCGGGTAACGGCACCAGAAATTGGCAAACGGACGTGAGAGAGTTGTAAATATTGATAGATTGAACGCCAAATAAAATAAATTGCAGCAAGGTATTTTTGTATTTTTGGTTCAGTAGATCTAAAAATAAAAGGCAAATAAAATAGATCGCGAAGGCAAATAATATGAGAAAGAGACCCGGGGGCCGTAGGTTTCACTAGTGGCTTCTCTCTCGAAAAATAGCAATCGGTGGGTAAACAAATTACTCTTAGGCAATTGATAGAACTTCAAATAATCATGACGATATCCACGCAATGATCGTTACATATGCATGACGTCCAAGATTAGTAGACCGACTCCTGCCTGCATCTACTACTATTACTCCACACATCGACCGCTATCCAGCATGCATCTATTGTAATAAGTTCATGGAGAAATTGAGTAATGCAATAAGAACAATGACATGATGTAGACAAGATCTATCTATGTAGAGATAGACCCCATCATTTTATCCTTAGTAGCAATGGTACATATGTGTCGGTTCCCCTTCTGTCACTGTGATCAAGCACCGTAAGATCGAACCCACTACAAAGCACCTCTTCCCATTGCAAGATAAATAGATCAAGCTGGCCAAACAAAACCCAAATATCGGAGAAGAAATACGAGGCTAAAAGCAATCATGCATATAAGAGATCAAAGAAACTCAAATAACTTTCATGGATATAAAAAGATAGATCTGATCATAAACTCAAAGTTCATCCGATCCCAACAAACACACCGCAAAAAGAGTTACATCATATGGATCTCCAAGAGACCATTGTATTGAGAATCAAATGAGAGAGAGAGAGGAAGCCATCTAGCTACTAACTACGGACCCGAAGGTCTACAAAGAACTACTCACGCATCATCGGAGAGGCACCAATGGAAGTGGTGAACCCCTCCGTGATGGTGTCTAGATTGGATCTGGTGGTTCTAGACTTTGCGGCGGCTGGAATTGATTTTCGTTGAATCCCCTAGGGTTTTTGGAATATTGGGGTATTTATAGAGCAAAGAGGCGGTCAAGGGGGCACCCGAGGTGGGCACAACCCACCAGGGCGTGCCACCCGAGGTGGGCACAACCCACCCGAGGTGACCACGTTGACCATGCCGCACCGAGAGCACCAAGGCGGTGGTCTGGACGACAGCGAGGCCTAGGAAGGGGATGACGCAGAGCCGGGGAAGACACAGAAGTGGAAGCCCGCGCGGAGAGGAGTACGAGGGTTCACTGGTTTGGCTGCGGTGTGAGGCTGCCGTCGCCGCAGAATAACAGGGTTGTGGGTGAGTAGAGGGATGGCCTGGCCAGCGGTGGGAGTAGTACGGGCCGGTGAGGCCTCCGCAGCATCACAGCCGGCCACGGGAGGCAGGAGAACGCGACATAACCGGCGCTGCTTTGGGCGGCTGGAGCAAGAAGACCAGAGGTTGCAGAAGCACTACAGTCATTGGATGGACATTGTACGATCACTGTAGCTAGAATCGTTTATATTGAATAAGTTGACAAAGCCCTTGGTACGCGTCAACTTAGTAGGCCCACAGCTCAGATTTGGCAGAGAACAAATAGCCCATTTGCGATTTGTAAGAATGTACAACCCATTTTTTAATTCTAATGGAATTTACAATAGCCCATTTACAGTTTGTTAAAAGTACAGCCCAACTTCTAGCTAGGACAACGATTAATAATTTCAAACAACCGCTCAAAACAGAATTCAGAAAAAATTCCCACATTTTGAGTGGATCCGAAATATTTTTATCCGAAATTTCTAGTGAGGTCAAATATAATTTCAAAATAAAGTTGTATTACGTTAAAATCCAACGAAATATTGCGCGCGCAACAAGTAACGAAATTAAAATTTTCAAATTCCAAAAATAATATATTTTTCAAACTAATTACGTGTTTGGTGCATAGTAACTGTCCAGCTATTATAATTACATCTCATTTATTATTTCTTAAAGTCCATTTTCTTGTTAAGCCTAATGCATACCTCCTAGGAAAGTTTGCAGCCCAGCGGGGCGGAGAATAACAAGTTGACCCGGATACTGTGTACAACTATCGGCCCAGTTGCATTGCTGATGTTGAAAAAAAAGGCCTGTGTAGTACAGTACAACCTAACATGGTTACTCAGCCCACATTCAGCGATGTCGAAAAGGCCTAAACAAGGCTTCTGTACAACTTTTTGAAGTCACTGAGCTCAATTAATAACTTAAGAAAAAGGTTAGATTACAGTGGAACCTAATTAAAAGTTGTCACGAGCAAATAAATAATTCAACGGGTCCCACTTGTGCGTCTGCGCGTGTGTGTGTGCGTGTGTGTGTGTGAGAGAGAGAGAGAGAGATAGAGAGAGAGACCCATCGGTCGATGCTTGTAAATACATCTTTCAGCCATATGCATTGCTGATGCTCAGTAAAAACTTATATAGTTGACACAATCATATAGAACATCATAGCACACTGAACTTGCATACAAAAATTTCACACAGGCGGCACAATCAGGATGGAAGCAGTGGATTGCTACGGGAAGGGCTATGTTGAAACCAACGAAGTCGTACATAACGGTTCATCGTCTTTATCAATGACGGGGAAATATCTTGAATGTTGTGCAAAGAAAACAGACAGATAACACAATAAGTTCTGCTAGCACATTAAGTTGACGTACAACCCTTTCTAAAAAAGTTCAGGTACAAAATTAGAACATGTCACAATCAAATGTACTGGTATATCAGTGCTTCACACCCATAGCTCGGATTTAACTAGTACTCCCTCCGTCCGAGAAAAGTTGTCCATAGGGTAGTGTATTTGTTTTTTTGCAAAAAAAACCCCACAGAGTTTTAAACACGTCACAAAGAAGTCCATCTCCTTCCTTCCTCCTCCCCCGTTGCCCGCGCCTTGCAGGCATCGCCGACTCCCCACCTGCGCGGCCGCCCGCCTGGATCTGCGCCGCGACCAACACCAGAACCGTGGCCTAGCCCACGACCAACAATAGCGCCCCCGCCCGCTTGCACCTGTGCCGCGGCTTACCACCTGCACCGCCCGCCGTGAAGGCGACCTGCGCCGGTGCCCTCCTCAAGCTACGCCGCCGGCCCCGTTGAAGGTCGCCGCCCATGTTCGCCCACCTTCGCCACCCACCTGCGCCTCCGATTTCGTCCGCTTCGGCCACCGGCGCCGTGGACAATTTTGGCCACTCCCACCTCTCATGCTGCTACTGGTGGACGACGCCGGCGTCGTGGACCTCTGATGCTGCTTTTGCCTTTTCCCCCGCCTCGCCTCTGCTGCCACTCCCGCCTATGCTGGTGAGTCTGCCCCGCCCGCCTCTGCTACTGCATTTGTTCAATTTGTTGTTGTTAGTCTGAATTTGCTGTTCTCAGTACAGGCGGAGAAAATTCAGTCAGTGGATACAAAGCTAGAGAAATAATCCAGGACAAAGGTTGTACACTGCTGCTAAATGATGAACAGATTATAGTGAAAATTTAGTTTGATGCCATCAAATTCATTGAGTAATACTCCTGGCATTCTTGGAGATCTGGTAGTTTTTGGAAGTTTTTCTTGCTACAGTTAACTGAAAATGTTCGGTGTTCCAATACTGTAGAGAAACTACAATGCGTGTAATTCAGTTATGACTCCTTTACTGAAACTGTAGTGTTTGCTAAAACTGAGATGTAAACTAAAGGAGTTTGTGATTTGCAGAAGCTGTAGCATACTCCAACAAGTGATAAATGCACTCAAAAGTTCACTGAGAAAATGCAGAGGCTGCTCACTTGTTACTGAAAGTTTTCTGGAGTGATAAATGCACGCAAAAGAAGTTCAGTTAACTGTTACTGTTGCTGTATGAATTCCAACCAGGTCAATTTTTTGTCAATTACTTTGTAATACTCAACCAGGTTTATGCAAAATGAAGATCAACCATATTTATTTGGATTTATTTGAATCATTTGAATTTATTTCCTTTATTTAGACTTATACACCATTTGTCCAATTGCAAACATACCTAAAGTTTCCAATTGTCCAATTTCAGTCATTCATTTTACAGAGAGCTAAGCATAGCCATGACTCTTCCCTAAATATTCCTGTAGAATCAATTCAAGCAGCACAAAACTGAAAACTGAAAACTGCGACAACCCCTTAACTACGAGTTGATAAAAACATGTCCCTAAAATTGGAATTATTTGAATTAGCTAGGTTTATTATTCTTCATATACAGAAAAAGATGAATATTGTTCGTCTACTAGTTACTTCAAATTTAGAACTGAATAAACACTTGTCATCTTCAGTAAACACTTGTAAATCTAGAGTGGTTTTAAACTTAGAATGCACCAAGTACTAATATCCTTTGCCAGGTTACACACCATCTACTTGGAGTAGACAGCAAGATTCACAGAGACATGCACGCTTCAATAGACTTGTGAATGCTAGCAAAGTGATAAGTAAAAACTTGGATGTTCTCAGAAATATAGCACCAGAGGACATTAAGTGAACTGGCCTGTATGCTAAAGGCAAGGAAATGCCACCTTCTTTTCTTCTTCGAGCAGTTGATGAACTGGCCTGTATGTTGCAGCTACACATAGGTTCTGTAGAAAATGCACCAAAAGAATTACACATAGGTGAAGTAAGTGGAAAGCAACATTTAATCTCCACTTTTTTTTGGTAGTGAAATTCAATCTGAATTTTGTAAGCATAGAAAATGCACCAATACTGAACATTTATTCTCACCTCCACCACCATCTTGTCAGTTTCGACTGTGTGTGTATGGAGTAGTTTTGACGGCGGTATAATTGTGCATAATGTAAACATTATGAGAATGATTAAGGGTTCAGCAATAAGATTATAATTATGACCAGAACAGAGGAACAAATATCATGGTTAGTTTTATGTAAAAAAATCAGAAATGGAGTTACTCACTTGAAGTTACTATAGTTACTAACTTGAACTTACTGTGGTAGTGGCCAAAATTCAGAAAAGTTACTAAACAGTAGAAGTAGTGGCCAAAATTAAAAGTACTAAAAAGATTCTACACTAAATATACAGTGTTATCCATGTTCTATATCCATGACATTTTTTATCTGTTTGCATGCATAGGTCCCACCTATCAGGAAGGATGGGCACGTACACGAACATGTACGACTCATCAGTCTACCTGCATAGCCTTTTCGTTTAGTCTACCTAGCCATCTAATCAACTGCCTGCATGCCACTTCTCCTATTTACTTCTCCATCGGGAACCGATTCTCCTTGGCTTCTTCACCTCCCCTTCGTCTTCATTTGCATCCAAACCCCACTGTGTTCACATTGTTTTAACCTCTTTAAATAATCATCTACTACTTCAGTTAGACTAGCCATCTAATCCTAATTCTCCAAACCATAGCCCTCCGTTCCAGCGGTTCCAAATGGCGGAAGAGATCGAGATGCAGGTTTTTAGCGTCCAACATGTCCTCGTCGAAGGCTCGATGCGCATAGTTGCCACTGTCACCGTCCACCCAAGGGTTGTTCGGTAGTGGATTGGCAATGTATCCAACTCCCTCGAAAAGGTAGAGACAAGGGTCATCGGTCTCAACATGGAGTACACGGAGCGTGCCCCTGGGAAGATCCAGTGCGCCGCCGTCCTCCAGCTGTGCCACGAAGATGATGTTTTGGTGCACCACATCATACACTCGCCCTCCATACCATGTGAGCTTCACGATTTCTTGTCTCGGGAGGACGTATACTTCTGTGGGGCAACCATCGAAGGGGACAAACAGAAGTTGAAGCCGTACAACCTTGATTTGAAAAGCATCGCTGACCTACAAACCAGAATCAAAATTCCTGTAGAAGATTGTGATAAACAGACACCATCCCTATTCGACGTAGCAAATTTTGTGCTCGGTACAAATCTTCAGAAGGGTGACGAGACGGTGGCATTAAGGTCATCTGGATGGGAGAATTATCCCTTGACGTACGAGCAAATAAAATATGCTGCCCTCGATGCCCGTGTGAGTTTCGAGATAGCTGCAAGGTCCAAAGAGCTTGTTGCAAAGTCGTCTCCCACAGAGAATGAGAACAAGAAGAAGAATAAGAAGAAGAAGAATAAGAAGAAGAAGAAGAAGAAGAAGAAGAAGAAGAAGAAGAAGAAGAAGAAGAAGAAGAAGAAGAAGAAGAAGAAGAAGAAGAAGAAGAAGAAGAAGAAGAAGAAGAAGAAGAAGAAGAAGAAGAAGAAGAAGAAGAAGAAGAAGAAGAAGAAGAAGAAGAAGAAAAGGCTGCACCAGCAGGAGGGCATTATGGATGGATGAACTATTTCCTCTCTTCTAAAAAAATTATTCCCTCTCGGTGTATATTGATATAGATGGACTATTTCGATGGTGTGCATGTCTTTGGAACAGAGTAGTAGCATGGGTCCGCTTGACTATAAGGAACTATTTATCCGCATATATAGCTTTCTCTGCTACTCCTTCCAATGATCGGTGTGCAGTGCATGTGTCCGTAGACATGACAGCTTGTGTGCATGACATGTGGGCCACCTAAAATGCGGTGAGCATCAAGTTTCCGCCACAGCCACCCGCGATTCCCACAATGCCGCTCGAACCCATGAAACCACACGTCCCCCGACCTGTGGCTCACCCCTCTTGGCCCCACTGCCCTTCTGCCTACGGGAGCATTACATGTGGACCAATTACCTATCGGGTCCACATGTTATTGACTCAAAGGTAGGTGTAGTAAGGCGCTGAAGCTCAGTCCCGACGGCCCTGAGAGGGAAATGTAACTCCTGCGCCAGGGCTAGTGGTGCTCCCGCAGCACGAACTCGTGCCAAACTCGAGATTTGTTTCTTTACTATACATGCACGCAACGGTTTAATGGACATTGTAATCTCAACATGTGATGGGGAGCTCTAAATTTGAATTTGAAACTTATAAAACGAAAAGATTCAAAACAAATAAACTAGGAGAGAGGGAGTATATCGTAGGATGTGTCCCATACAAAATAAGTCCCTTGGTTTGTCACCGCGAAGATGCGGTTAGAAAGGAGCACATCGTCTTCCTACTCGTACGGCAACAAATCGGCCGCAGACAGCATGGTCCGCCTTCGACCGCCATGTGCAAGGTTCGTGCTATCTTATTCAATCTCACCGTGGTTCCATCGTACCAATTCATGCGGTGGCCCATTTCATGGCTGATCCCAATGTTGGACAAAGGTTCTACGGGAACGGTGTCACCGTTGTAAATGTTGTGCAAATTGATGTTGGTACCCTCCTGTACATATGCAAGCCAATCTCCACTCGCACCAAGCCTAACCTGTGAAATAGTGGGGAGGGGGAGAATTAGGAAATGGACATGGAAGTAGTCTTTAGAATGCATTTACTACGTGATCAAACTCATCTTACCTGCTCATCGGAGGAAATCTGAGTACCCCTCAACGTCGGCATCTCAAGGGGCATCAACTTGCAACTACGGTCACGCCGCGCTGGAGAGACCCCCAAGGAAACATCCTCGTGTGTTCCACGGAACATCAAGATGCATTTGTATGAGTAGTTTATCTTGTGAGAGAAAAGGATGAACGAGGGAAGGCCTCTAGAGATAGAGATGGACACTACTACTACCAATGTGCTGGCCCGTGCGTTGCAATGGATCCAAAGTAGTAGAATAATACTTGTTCACATGCTTGAAATATAAACACTCTAGTTTTGATATACATGTGTCAGCATCCATGATAGCTTGTCCATGGAAGTTGAACCACGGCGACCATTACGTTTCTTGTTTCTACCACTGCCACACCCACACGTGATTCCCACGACGCCGCTCCAACCCACGGCACGACGTCCCCTGACGTGGACATGGATCCTCTGACATGGCTATCACTGCCTTGCCCTGCCTTTCCTTCGCTGACAGGTGGGACCCACGCTTATGGGTCCCACATGTCAGTGACTAAATGGTAGGATTGTTCGCGTCAGGGGATCCTCATCCCCCCGACGTGCCCCTCATCCCTCTCGGCCCCACTGCTCCTCTGCCTTTGTGTGCACGACATGCGGGCCAGCTGAACTGTGGCGACCATCAACTTTCTACCACAGACAAGCCCGATTGGACGCGGTTTGCCTGCTCTGCTGCTGTGCTCCGAACCGTACTCCCACACCATCGAATTTTTATGTGTTGTTATGTGAATGTTTATAATTTTTTATATAAACTTGGTCAAAGTTCGATGAGATTTACTTCGAACAAACCTAATATGTAGAGTAAAAAATACCGGAGGGAGTACTACAGGTATTACCCGCCAGTGTGGCCATCTACGCCTCGTAACGCCCCGACGCCCAGTTGTGGCACCCTCGCCACGGCCACGCCACCACCGGCCGGTTCATCTCGAACGAGTGAGTCACGAACCACGCCACCACCATGAGAATGACATGTGGGCCAGCCGCATTTAAGGTCCGCATGTCATTGACTCATAGGCCAGGCTAAGCCACTGAAGTTCGATCCCGTGGGCCTCGAGAGGGAAATGTAACTCCTGCGGCAGGCCTTGTGGTGCTCCTGCAGTACGAGCTCGTGCCAAACTGGAATTTGTTTCTTACTACTACCAACTACTAGTACTAGTAAGGTACACGTGCATTGCACGCATGAGATTCTGGTGGTTTGTGCATTATGCTTCTACATGTGGAGCTTTCTTGATTCTAACATGTGGCAAAATCTGGTGGAATGTAAGGTTAGGCAAGTTTGATTAACTTAGGTGAGTGTTTGGTTCAAGCCACACCTTAGGCAAGCCACACTAAGGCCCCACATGACATACACATAAAAATGTGGCAAGATTCCCTTAGGCTTGCCAACTTGTTTTTCTCGTTTTGAAGAACTAATAACTTTGCCTAAGCTTAGTTGTGGCAAAGTTAGGGTCTGTTTGATTCAAAGGATTTTCATAGGATCTTTGAAGGATTAGAATCCTTAGGAATTTTTCCTACGTTGGTCGTTTGATTCGTAGGATTGAATCATGTAGAATATTTTCCTAAGGATTCATTTGTACTACGTTTCATAGGAATTCTAACATGCACTCTAACCTCTTGAAAGAAATCCTTTGTTTTTCATGTGACACAATCAAACAAACTCAAATCCTATAGGGATCCAATGAACATGCCATTCCAATCCTACTTTTTTCCTATTCCTGTGTTTCTGCAATCCTATGAATCAAAGAGGCCCTTAGTCATGAATTAAGTTCAACCATGGAGTCTTCTAGATTATACATGTGGCAGAATCTGGTGGATGATATCCAATGGCCAGTAGTGCTCGGATTTGCCATCTTTGTACCGTCGGATTGGCTTCATCCAACGACCAACTTTCAAAGTTTTTCACACACTATATAGGGGGTATAGATATAGATGTGCCGGTCCGTTGCAATGGATCCAAAGTATATATATCTATTTAGTGGAGTGCATTCTAAACACATTATCTATTTATTTTTCTCTAACCTTCCGTAGCCATGCAACCAAGCCACATAAGCTTCATGGGTGCCCCCCACATCATATTATTCATACTACATTGATTGAAAAAAGATAAATCACCCAAAACAAGATCTTCCCATTTTTTGTTCCTACAATGTTGTGTCGTGCACGTACCTACTAGTTGTATAGTGGTAGTACTAGTAATATAGTATTAGGAGTACAAACTTGGTACTAGTAGGAGTAGTACTAGTACGGAATGCTCCTACTCTTTCAACGAGCCCCGTCTGACACCAAATTTCTTGGCTTCCATGCTACAGCTAGATCTTCCCCTCGTTTCTGTTTTCCAACCCGGCGGCGGGCGGGGTGTTGGTTTGCTCAATGGCGGTCCCACATGAAAGTGAAAATGCTAGGCAACACGCCTTCCCTAAGCTATGTGTCGTGTCGGACGGGCCGTGTTGTACTCCTGATTCCCGGGTGTGTGGGGGTGCGACGCGAACACGACAGGCCTTTTCCTTTTACCAGTAATGTGCCCGTGCGTTGCGACGGATCCAAAGTAGTAGAATAGTAGTATTTGTTCACAAACTTGAAAGAAATCACTATTGTTTTGATATACTCCTAATATATTACTCCCTCCGTACCTAAATATTTGTCTTTTTTGAGATTTCAAATGGACTATCACATACGGATTATATAGACATATTCTACTTTTTCTAGCAAGATGCCCGCGCGTTGCACGAAGTTGATGGAAAAGGTAAGCATAACTTATAAATTGACGGATGGAGTACTAGTTACAGTGATGCATATAATTAAGCAAAGGGATCGCACATGTCGGTATTGACTGGAACGAGAATGCAATAGCACAATAAGAATTAAGGCCACGATGATGCGATCGCAGTGGTGGTTACAGAAGGCAAGAAGAAAGATGGATCCATGAACGTACGATCTCCTCCTCCTCCTCAACTTAGTGTGTCGGGCCACTGACCGACGGCTAAGGAGCGACGGCTTTTGTGGCGAGGTCGAGGTGCTTCTCAGCAAAGGCATCCAAGGCTTCCAGCCAGTTGAGGAAGGCCAACATCGTAGCGTCCTCATTGGCCTTGTAGATACCTATGTACATGATTTCCTCGTACATGTGGATGTGTAGGTCGACGAATTCTTGTAGGGCGAGGCGCCTCGCGGCGAGCGCGACCTCCAGGTGGACATTCTTCGTGGCGTCGGCGGGCAGTCGCAGGGCCACCAGTGCTTGAAAGAGGTTCCGGCCATGGAGGCCGATTAGGGTGGTAGGCAATGAG
The DNA here is from genome assembly GCA_034509565.1 of Triticum monococcum. Lineage (NCBI taxonomy): Eukaryota > Viridiplantae > Streptophyta > Magnoliopsida > Poales > Poaceae > Triticum > Triticum monococcum. The sequence goes on along the minus strand of CM067841.1, from coordinate 164,150,522 downwards.
GAGCCCGGGCACGCGGGCTGGAGTAGTACAGCGATGTCGTCCGCGAGCTTCTTGAGAATGGTGAACTTGTTGCTGGTGGCAACGATCATCTGGTCCAACTGAGAGTTGTAGTTGGTGTTGAAGGCGGCCATCCACCAGCCAGTCTCCAACACCATCTGGATACGATCCTCGGCGCCATGCTGCACAACGGCGTCGTGAACCATTTGGCGCAGCCGCTGGCCGCTCACGAGCATCGCCGCCATGGGTCTGGAGTGAGCTCTTTTTCGCTTAGTGTAGGTGCTTAGGCAAATGCTTAGGTGCGTACGATGTGGTAGATGCATTGGAATGGAGGGGCGCCTTTATATGAGGGCAATGAGGGCAAACTGTGTTGCATTCACATCGTGCAGCCTCTTTTCCCGGACCTCCTCCCATTACTTCCCTCATGCATTAATTGAAGGTGGATGCATTGGCCATTCAACATATCGGGAACCGCTACTCCCTTCCTCGTCTACATTAAAGCCGTATCGGGAACTGCGCCGCCCGTTGTCAAATCGAATACTCCCTCCGTCTAGGTGAGTATTAAGTCATCTTACAAAATCCAAATAGTAAGCACATAGGCGTGGTGCATTAACTCTCACACTGTTTCTTATTTTTTGACATAAATAGAGGAATCAACCAAGAAGAGATGTGGGGCTTGTATGCTTATAATGACTTGAGACTATCAAACATGACATGTAGTGGTCAGTTCGTTGCACAAGAACAAATACAACCCACATCAACACACACGCATCTTATATAGCATCACATCCAATGGCTATAAAAGATGAGTGAGACCAAATTATATCTCATCTAGATGAGTTCTAGAAAAATTGTATTAATAATACTTAGTGCTCATGCGCCATGTATCATATATTAGTATCATGTAGTACTTTATTTATTTATGAGGTATCCAGATGGCAATGCACCGCCAAGAAAAGAGGGTAACATCAAAATTATGGACTACTTTTTTGAGTATGTTGGTAAGGTTGGGTCATAGTCACTTGTTGAAATCTCTAAAAAGACAAATACTCCCTCCGTCCGGAAATACTTGTCATCAAAATGGATAAAAGGAAATGTATCTAGACGTATTTTAGTTTTAGATACATCTCTTTTTATCCATTTTGATGACAAGTATTTTTGGACGGAGGGAGTAGAAAACAGAGTTGGTGATGATGGTGTGTGTGCCATCCTGCAATATAGGCCGTCGGATTTATATCTAATGGATAGGAAAGAAACTATGGCAATTTTGCAAAAATATACCCACACGTCTCTCCACGTTCGCAAATAAGGCCTTCCCTTGTTCAACCTTTTCTCTCAAAAGATAAACTACTCATACAAATGCATCTTGAGGTGTCCATAGAACCGAAGAGAGGGATGATGTGTGTGTGTGCGCGCGCGCGATCGATAAAGAGTGCCATCGAATTTGTGTGTGCCCACGTCAAAGATATAGAGTGGCTGGCCTACTGGAATGTGAGATGGGACATGTGCAGTTTGTCTCTGTGGCATGGATACCTACCTACAGCGCTCGACTATCGGTGTGTGGTGGGGGAAGAGGGAGGCCCAATTAACTATAGAGGTACAATGGCTGGTATATGTGTCGAGGAGGAGAGATGCCTACCTCATGTATTAAGGAGATCGATCTGCCTCATGTATTAAGGGAGATCGATTGGCATCCATGCATATGTGCAGGAGAGGAATAAGGTTGGGAGAGAGACAGAGCTAGAGTGTTGGAGGGGGTGGTAGTGGAGTTGCTTCTAACAAATGGTGGGATAGGCTTGCTAGACAAACGGAGGGCACGCCCGCAATATCAATAAGAGAGGAGATGGCTGCTTGTTGTTTGTGCACGTGCGTGTGAGAGACGGGTCAGGAGGCATGCACGAATGATGAGGGGGGACAATGTGGATGTGGTAAGCAGATGTAACTACATAGGAAGATCAATCGCCCTTTGTTAGAGAAAGGAGAGACATAACTTGTGAGGTACGTCGATCGATGGGGGGGTAGTTAAAGTCGATCTAGGTATATGTTGGGAGATCGATCGATATACATGCATGTGTGTATTAGAAGCAAATGAGGCACGAGGAGAAGGATAGAGAGAGAGAGGGATGCATGTAGGAGGTGGTACGAGAGGCATACTCTATCGAGGGGGAGGAGTGTGCGAGTACGAGAACGATGAAAAGAGTGGTCAGAGTGAGGCATGGACGGTGACAAGAGAATAGGGGGAGTAGATCTGGAAGTTTGGAGGAAGAAAGGGGAGGCGCAAGAAAGGGGATCTGAGCAGCAACCGGAGAAAGCAAGGGCGAAGTCTGGGAAGATGCCTCTCCTTTGTCAACCCACGTGGTTGCTAAGGCACCCACGTCCAATCAACCGCCATGCGGCGTCCAAGGCCGCAGGCTGATGGGGCCCGCGGCGCTTCGCCCTTGCCCTTTCGCCTCTCGGCACGGCCAAGTCCATGCGCGCCTTGGGCGCAGGGGCTACTGTCGGCGTTCTGGGAACGGGGGTCCCCAGACTTGCCTGCCTGCGGCCTGCGGCGTGGCTCAAGTGGGGGCCCAGCACGGCCCATATTCATCAACACGAGGCTCAAGACCCTCGCGAGGGGCCAAGCCTCACGAGGCGGACGACACGGCGCATCCTCAGGCACAGCCTCGTCAGGCTGGCTCACGAGGAGGCGGAGAGTTCAAGGCGGGGTACCTCGCGAGGTGCCCATGACGCAAGCCATGACGATACGGGGCATCAGGCAGGTGCCAGCGCGCCCAGCGTCCCTCTTTCCTCTTTGGTGCAAAGGGGGCAAGCGTATCAGCGGAGTACCAAGGCATTAGGCAAAGGTTGCCACTTCGGTGCAACGAGACCAAGACCAGGAGGACTACAACACAGAGGTCACCATGGAGCCCAGCGCGGCGTCATCACCAGAGCCTTTGGCAGGCGAAGACTGCTTTTGTCAGGATAGATGTACTCGTTGTCCCCCTTTAAATTAGCCCGCCATTGTTGGATCCCTTCCCGCTCAATATTTGGGGAGAGGACCAGGGCCTCTATAAATAGGACTAGCCACCCACATAGCAGGGGGGTTGGGTTTGGTTCGGTGGGGTTCGGTTCGGTTCGGTTCGGTAGGGTTCGGTTCGGTTCGGTTTGATTCCTGGTTGCTCGGCCCGGGATCTGAGAGAGAAAGAGAGAGGGAGGAAACTGAACTCTTCATAGTAGTTCACCACCACAGCCAAGAACAGACCCTCGCAAGGCTGTTGTTCCTTGTATTGTTCATCCACACCAGCCCCAGGAGGCAATCCATCCACCACACACTGGAGTAGGGTATTGCACCACATTGGTGGCCCGAACCAGTATAAATCTTGTGTCTTTCGTGCAGTTCTTTTAGTAGTTTAGATCCCATCGAGACAGAGAGGTTGAAGGTGAGATTTCCGCGCGCACCCCAGTGTTCGAACCTTAAGGGTCTGCCGGAACCCGAAATCCGACACCGCACCCCGACATCATTCAAATAAAAAGGCATGGGGAAATACGCTAGACCTGCAAAACGTATTGGAGGACAAAGCAAAACATGCAAGATCGATCTACAGATCACGAGGGCGCGCCACTATGCAAGACGATAAACGTCACACCAGATACAGTAAAAGTAAATCCGGCTGGGCCGAACACAGCGGGCAAGACCCATTCGATTTGCGTCACGATATAGCCCAATACAGAGGCGCCGCACACCCCTTATGCCTCAGACGAAGTCATGGATCATCAAATCCCAGAGGGTTTCAAACCCATAAATATAGAATCATATGACGGCACAATAGATCCTGCGGTATGGATCGAGGATTTCCTCCTCCACATCCACATGCCCCGCGGTGATGACTTACACGCCATCAAATACCTCCCACTAAAGCTCAAAGGACCAGCGCGGCATTGGCTTAACAGCTTGCCAGCAGAGTCCATTAGCTGTTGGGAAGATCTGGAGGATGCATTCCTCAACAACTTTCAGGGCACTTATGTGCGACCACAAGATGCCGATGACTTGAGCCACATACTTCAGCAGCCAGAAGAATCGGCCAGGCAATTCTGGACTCGGTTCCTAACAAAGAAAAATCAAATAGTCGACTGTCCGGATGCAGAGGCCCTAGCAGCTTTCAAACACAACATCCGCGACGAGTGGCTAGCCCGGCACCTTGGTCAGGAAAAGCCGAAATCTATGGCAGCCCTCACGACACTCATGACCCGCTTTTGTGCGGGAGAAGGCAGCTGGCTGGCTCACAGTAATAACATATCAAAGAACCATGGTACTTCGGATACCAAGGACGGCAATAGTAGGTCACGTCGCAACAAACATAAGCGCTGCATTAACAGCGACAATACCGAGGATACGGCAGTCAATGCTGGATTCAAAGGCTCTAAACCCGGTCAACAGAAAAAGGCATTCAAAAGAAGCACTCCGGGCCCGTCCAGTTTGGACCGTATACTCGACCGCTCATGTCAAATACATGGTACCCCCGACAAGCCAGCCAACCACACCAACAGGGATTGTTGGGTGTTCAAGCAGGCCGGCAAGTTAATTTCCGAAGACAAAGATAAGGGGTCACACAGCGATGACGAAGAGGAGCCCCGGCAGCCGAACACCACAGGACAGAAGAGGTTCCCCCCACAAGTGCAGACGGTGAACATGATATACGCAACCCACATCCCCAAGAGGGAGCGGAAGCGTGCGCTCAGGGACGTATATGCATTGGAGCCAGTCGCCCCAAAGTTCAACCCATGGTCCTCCTGTCTGATCACCTTCAATCGCAGGGACCACCCCACTAGTATCCATCATGCGGATTCGCCGCACTAGTCCTAGACCCAATCATTGACGGATTTCACCTCACTCGAGTCCTTATGGATGGCGGCAGCAGCCTGAACCTGCTTTATTAGGACACAGTGTGCAAAATGGGTATAGACCCCTCAAGGATCAAACCCAAGAAAATGACCTTTAAAGGCGTCATACCAGGTGTAGAGGCCCATTGCACAGGCTCAATTACACTAGAAGTGGTCTTCGGATCCCCTGATAACTTCCGAAGTGAAGAATTAATCTTCGATATAGTCCTGTTCCGCAGTGGCTATCATGCACTGCTCGGGCGAAGCGCATTTGCGAAATTCAATGCGGTACCGCATTATGCATACCTCAAGCTCAAGATGCCAGGACCTCGGGGGGTCATCACAGTTAATGGAAACACAGAGCGCTCTCTCCGCACGGAGGAGCACACTGCGGCCCTCGCAGCAGAAGCGCAAAGCAGCCTCTCAAGGCAATCCACCAGTTCGGCGTTTCAAGACCCGGACACCTTCAAGGGCGCTCGGAGTAATCGGCAACTAGACCGCCTGGCACGATCTGAGCTCGCGTAGAAATGCGGCCCCCACCCCGGCCCAAGCCAGACGGTGAAATTCGTGCAACGTGTACATAATTACGCATTAAAAATACCATGGGCACAGGCGGTGAGGGGGCACAACTACGGCACGCCCCAATAAGCGGCTTAAACCGCATTAGGGCTTCCCGCTTTGTTATTTTTCTCTTTCAGGACTTTAATCTCTGGAAACCCTATCCGGCAGCATGATTGCCGAACACATGATGCAGCAACCAAGGAGGCAGAAAGCTACGTCACACCATGGAACTCCCAGGTGGATTACGATAACGAGTGAAATATTTGCTTTAATACTATTCCTCAGCTTGCCCTTGGAAGGGACATAGTCCTACTTTTTGCTTATCCCACTATCTGTATCATTCTGCTTTAACGCACCTTTTTGAATAAACAATGCATAACATTAAGACTATTATTGCATTCTTCTTTTTTACATATATGTGTTCATTAATGACGCCTTGCAACCGTACACTTTGGTACGGCCAATACACCAGGGGCTTAAGTACCCCACATTATGGTGTGAGAAGTCCGAACACTTTCACAAGTGCGGCACCCCGAACTTATAGCATTATATGCATCAGCTCCGTATCATGTCTTTGGTCAAATGTTGGGTTTTCCCGGCTCCTATGTTTTGGTACCTTACCTTCCGCTCTATTAGCTAAGGTAGCACTAGGAGAACTACTGCGATTGTGCCCCGGTTTTGCTGGGCTAAGCACCTCAGTAGAGAAAGCTAAAACTGACTGTCATGATAAGGCGAGAGATTGGTCGCTGTTCGGCGAGGTTTCGAGTCCCTAAAGACTTATGCCGCTTAGAGCGAGGAGTCGGTCCTGTCTGGCTTAAAGGCGTGTATCGCGCCCCGAATTTGGCCTTCTGAATACCAGGGGCTTCGCCGAAATTTAAAATTATAGAATTCTATGGCTAAGTGAGAGTGATAAAGCATTATTAGTCTGGTTTCCTTGTTCGCTATGCTGAGCACCTCCCTCGAAGGACCCAAGAATGGGAACAAGAGTGCTCAGGTTTATCCTGAACACCCCAGCACTTGCGGCATGGGGGCAGAAGCCGAGGACTAGCCATCTCTCAGATTGGATAAACAGCCAAACAGAAGGTAATATTTTAAATTCAAACAAGCGTTGCATAGCGCGTGTGAAACAAGTTTTCATCATACAGGATCACACGAGAAAGTTTACTCAAATATTACATCCTTTGGACATTCGTCCGCTACAAGACGGGCACCCTTCAGGACACACTCATAATAAATTTCAGGGGTGCGATGCTCCTTGCCCTGTGGCGGTCCTTCCTTGATCAGCTTCACGGCGTCTAGCTTGGCCCATTGCACCTTCACACGGGCGAAAGCCCGGCGTGCACCTTCGATGCACACGGACCGCTTGACGACTTCCAGCCGTGGGCAGGCATCCACAAGCCGCCTCACCAGGCCGAAGTAGCTGTTCGGAAGGGCGTCGCCAGGCCACAAACGGACTATAAAGCCCTTCATGACCTGTTCGGCCGCCTTGTGTAGCTCGACCAGCTGCTTCAGCTGGTCGCTCATAGGCACTGGGTGTTCGGTCCCAGTATACTGAGACCAGAACAGCTTCTCCGTTGAGCTTCCCTCCTCGTCCTGGTAAAACTGTGTGGCATCCGACAGGCTGCGGGGCAAATCTGCGAATGCTCCTGGAGAGCTCCGAATTCGGGTAAGTAATAGGTAATTTACTTTCACATGCTTGCTTTGCATATAGAATGCCTTACCCGCTGCTATTTTCTTCATCGCGTCAATCTCTTGGAGGGCCTTTTGGGCTTCGGCCTTGGCACTCTTTGCGCTCTTGAGGGCTGCGGCAAGCTCAGACTCTCGCGTCTTCGAGTCAAGCTCCAACGCCTCGTGCTTCCTCACGAGTGTCTGGAGCTCTTGCTGCACCTCGCCCACCCGAGCCTCTTGCCTTTCCCGCTCGGTGCGCTCCTTGGCCGCTTTATCTTCAGCCTCGGACATCGCTTGCTTTAGGGTCACCACTTCGGTCGTGGCCCCTGGCAAATTCATGATGATCCTGTCATTTTGCAATCGCATTCTTTTTATACATATCCATAGACTAGGTACTACTTACCTTCGTTCTTCTCGAGCTGCCTCTTGGCAAGGCCACGCTCGTCCTTGGACCCTTTAAGGTCCTGCTTCAGTGCGGCGACCTCCACAGTCAGTGCGGCAGATGCCAGCAGCGAAACCTGCATACGCATATTGACATACTTATATTAGACTCCTGCGATATTGTTTGATCCTCTGTTCGGCTTTTCTTTGTGAACACCGAACAGAGCATCAGGGGCTACTGTCTATGCGGTAATATTTGTCCTATATTTTAAACACTTACCTCAAAGCCTGTTAGAAGGCTGGCACAAGCTTCAGTCAATCCGCTCTTGGCGGACTGAACCTTCTGGACCACCGCACTCATAATAGTACGGTGCTCCTCATCGATGGAAGCGCTGCGAAGTGCTCCCAACAGATTGTCGAGCGCCTCTGGATGGACAGAGGTCACCGGCACAGGCGTCTTGCCCCTCTTGGAAGGAGGCCGCCTGCCCGAGTCTGGAACCACTGGAGGTTCCGGCGTGGTGTTCGGCTGAGGGCCGAACTCGGAGCCCTCATGGGCCTTGTTCCCTCTGCTCCCGGAGTCTGGAAGGTCGCCTTGAGGCGCCTCCGGGACTGTCTCCCCTCGACCCGGTGCCTCTTGAGACAATACCTCGGCTTCATCCACAGGACAAGGGGAGGTGGCGGTCGGAAGTGGATCGCTATCCATTTCCGACGAGCCCAGGGAGCCGTCCGATGATACATCGATACGGGCTCGTGGCGGCCTGCATAATCATATTCGGCGTTAGGGGAAGCAGTGCGACAAAGGAATGCTATGAGTTACTCTGGTATCCGAATACTTACGACTTCGCCAGGGGCTTGGCCCTGAGCAACCACTCGTCTTCGCCTTCGGCGGCGGTGGTGGAACTGTCTGGAAGGAGAGTCCTTCCCTTCTTGGACCCGTCAGCCTCCCCAGTTGGGGCGGCCTTCCTTTTCTTGTCTCCCCCAACTGAAGGGGGAGCATCTTCTTCTTCCTCCTCGTCTTCGGGGGAGGAGTGTGTCGCAGAGTTATCAGACGATGAGTCTGATGACGCCTGGCGTCAGGAACTCTTTCGGGTTCCCTTGGCCTTCTTGGTCTTCTACGGCACCTTGTAAGGAGCCGGAGTCAGCATCTTCATCAGGAGAGCATCTGCTGGGCCTTCGGGCAAAGGAGTCGGACAGTCGATCTGTCCGGCCGTCTCCTGCTAGTCCTGTCAAAGGTACGAGAGCTTAGAGCCCGCATAGAGTCAAACTATGAAAAAAAGTATCCTGTGAGAGGTAAAACAGCTTACCGCGCTGGCTTGGCGCTTCGCGCAGAATCCGCAATCCTCGGTAGTGGGAGGGGGAACCTCGGCACCCTTGAATAGCACCTTCCAGGCATCCTCGTGAGTTGTGTCAAAGAGCCTGTTCAGAGTTGGGTGCTGGGCCGGGTCGAACTCCCACAAGTTGAAAGCCCGTTGTTAGCACGGGAGGATCCGGCGGATGAGCATGACCTGGACTGCGTTGACGAGTTTGAGCTTCTTGTTCACCATGTTTTGAATACATGTTTGGAGTCCGGTCAGCTCTCCTGAACTACCCCAGGACAGGCCCTTCTCTTGCCAGGAGGTGAGCCGCGTGGGGATGCCAGATCGGAACTCGGGGGCCGCTGCCCATTTAGGGTCACGCGGCTCGGTGATGTAGAACCACCCCGATTGCCACCCCTTTATGGTCTCCATGAAGGAGCCCTCGAGCCATGTGACGTTGGGCATCTTGCCCACCATGGCGCCTCCGCACTCCGCCTGGCGGCCGCTCACTACCTTCGGCTTAACATTGAAGGTCTTCAGCCATAAGCCGAAGTGGGGTTGATGCGGAGGAAGGCCTCGCACACGACGATAAACACCAAGATGTTGAGGATGAAGTTCGGGGCCACATCCTGGAAATCCAGGCCGTAGTAGAACATGAGCCCCTGGACGAATGGGTGGAGAGGGAATCCCAGTCCACGGAGGAAATGGGTAAGGAACACTACCCTCTCATGGGGCCTGGGGGTGGGGATGAGCTGCCCCTCATCTGGGAGCCGGTGCGCGATGTCGTTGGGCAGGTATCCGGCTCTCCTCAGCTTCTTGATGTGTCCCTCCGTGATGGAGGAGACCATCCACCTGCCTCCCGCTACGGACATGGTTGGAGAAGGTCAAGGTGGGAAATGCGGACTTGGGCGCTGGAGCTCGAGTGTGCAAAAATGGATGAGCAAAGGAGGAAGAAGGCGTGGATGAAAAGGTGAATCCTTATCCCTTTATATGGGCGGCCGAAACTATGCGCCCCCACTAGCCTGGTAAAACTCGCTTATCCCCCAAGCACCGTAATCAATGGCACGGTTGGGTTACCCACGCCCGTATTGATGAGAATCCCGTGATAAGGGGACACGATCTCTGGTTTGACAAGACGTGTCAAAAAACTGCCTCGCGTTATGTGCGGGGCTAGTTAAAGAAAATGGTTCGAATAATCACCGGGCCATGACATAATGTCGTGTTGAAAAAACAAGCCAGCAAATTGGATTTGTGGAAATATTATTCTCTCTACGGTGGTATGTGGAACTTATTTTGCAGGGTCGGACACTATCCTTGTATTCAAATTCTTCTGTGGTCTATTCGAAGGAGGAACCCGCCTTGCAATGCCGAAGACAATACTGCTCACCGGACTCATCGTCATTGAAAGCCTGATTTAGGGGCTACTGAGGGAGTCCTGGATTAGGGGGGTCTCCGGACAGCCGGACTATGTCCTTTGGCCAGACTGTTGGACTATGAAGATACAAGATTGAAGACTTCGTCTCGTGTCCGGATGGGACTCTACTTGGCGTGGAAGGCAAGCTAGGCAATACGGATATGTATATCTCCTCCTTTGTAACCAACCTTGTGTAACCCTAGCCCTTTCCGGTGTCTATATAAACCGGAGGGTTTTAGTCCATAGGACAACATACAATCGTACCATAGGCTAGCTTCTAGGGTTTAGCCTCTTCGATCTCGTGGTAGATCAACTCTTGTAATACCCATATCATCAAGAATAAATCAAGCAGGACATAGGGTTTTACCTCCATTAAGAGGGCCCGAACCTGGGTAAAACATCGTGTCCCCTGCCTCCTGTTACCATCCGCCTTAGATGCACAGTTCGGGACCCCCTACCCGAGATCCGCCGGTTTTGACACCGACACTAAGCGTTTAGGATTGCAGGTAAAGGTAACAACAGTAGTAGCAAGGACAGGCTATGCAATAGAATAGGATTAACGGAAAGCAGTAACATGCTACACTACTCTAATGCAAGCAGTAGAGAGAAGAATAGGCGATATCTAGTGATCAAGGGGGAGCTTGCCTGGTTGCTCTGTGTAGGACCTTGAAGTAGATGTGTCTAGAGGGGGGTGATTAGACACATAATGCTAAAGTTGCAATTTTTAAGCTTTTTCGGTTTAAGTGGAGTTTAAGCATAATTTCAAAAATCACAATACATATCAAGCAAGTATGCAAAGGGTATATAGGCAGCGGAAAGTAAAGCATGCAACTTGCAAGAATGTAAAGGGAAGGGTTTGGAGAATTCAAACGCAATTGGAGACACGGATGTTTTTCCCGTGGTTCGGATAGGTGGTGCTATCCTACATCCACGTTGATGGAGACTTCAACCCACGAAGGGTAACGGTTGCGCGAGTCCACGGAGGGCTCCACCCACGAAGGGTCCACAAAGAAGCAACCTTGTCTATCCCACCATGGCCATCGCCCACGAAGGACTTGCCTCACTAGCGGTAGATCTTCACGAAGTAGGCGATCTCCTTGCCCTTACAAACTCCTTGGTTCAACTCCATAATCTTGTCGGAGGCTCCCAAGTGACACCTAGCCAATCTAGGAGACACCACTCTCCAAGAAGTAAAAAATGGTGTGTTGATGATGAAATCCTTGCTCTTGTGCTTCAAATGATAGTCTCCCCAACACTCAACTCTCTCTCATAGGATTTGGATCTGGTGGAAAGAAGATTTGAGTGGAAAGCAACTTGGGGAAGGCTAGAGATCAAGATTCATATGGTAGGAATGGAATATCTTGACCTCAACACATGAGTAGGTAGTTCTCTCTTAGAAATAGGATGCTGGAAGTGTAGGCTTAGTCTGATGGCTCTCTCCACGAATGAAGAGGAGGTGGAGGGGTATATATAGCCTCCACACAAAATCCAACCGTTACACACAGTTTTCCAATCTCGGTGGGACCGAATCAACAAACTCGGTCGGACCGAAAAGGTAAACCTAGTGACCGTTAGAGATTTCGGTGGGACCGACTGAATCAACTCGGTGGGACCGATGTGCTAGGGTTAGGGTAAATCCAAAACTCGGTTTGACCGATTACTCAAACTCGGTGGGGCCGATTTGGGTAATAAGCGAAACAGAGAGTTGGCCAAGCAAACTCGGTGGGACCGATTGCATATCTCGGTGGGACCGAGGATAATGCAATAGGTAACAGAGAGTTTGCAAGCCCATCTCGGTGAGACCGAGATCCCATCGGTGAGACCGAACTGATTAGGGTTTCTGGCAGTGGCTATGACAAGTGAAACTCGGTGGCGCCGGATAGGAATAATCGGTAGGTCCGAGTTTGGCTTTAGGTTTAGGTCATATGTGGAAGTGGGAAAGTAGCTCGGGATTTTGGAGCATATCATTAAGCACATGAAGCAAGAGGTTCATTAAGCAACACCTCATCCCTCCTTGATAGTATTGGCTTTTCCTATGGACTCAATGTGATCTTGGATCACTAAAATGTAAAATGAAGAGTCTTGAGCTTCAAGCTTTAGCCAATCCTTTGTCCTTAGCATCTTGGAGAACTTCCCACAACCTTTAGTCCATGCCACTCCATTGTTGAACTTATCTGAAACATACTAGATGAACACGTTAGTCCAACAAGAGATATGTTGTCATCAATTATCAAAACCACCTAGGGAGCACTTGTGCTTTCAATCTCCCCCTTTTTGGTAATTGATGGCAACATACATCAAAGCTTTAGATAAAGATATAAAGAACAGCAAGTAAAGCTTTGGAAGGACATGTAACAAACATAGGCTCCCCCACATGTATGCAATCATATGAATATAAAATATAGAAGCATGTGAGAGCATAATCATGATAGAGTAGGCAATGTGTTACATGTATCTTGGCCATATGCATCAGAGTAAAAGATTATCCCGGAAAATACCTTCATGCTCATGAGTCCTTCTTGCAAACAGTATGTACATAAGCAAGAACTCCTCATACTCATGATTTTGATGCATACACTTACCTTGTAGTTTTTGAGTTGGCTTAGGATAGAATGAACCTGCACAAACAAAGTTAGATAACAGGGGTACATCCACTAGCCAGGGCAAACAAAAGAAACCACAAGAGTACCAAGACTGGGATGACATGTAGAGAGTAAGTACTAGGTACTACGTTGAATTCAACATGTCCGCAAGAATAAAGATATGCAATGAATTTGACTGATTTCTTTCCCTTAGGTGTCTTGCTCCCCCTGAATCTTACATGGGATATTGGGAGAAGATAGGAAACAAAAAATCAGAGCTGAAAGATACAACTGGATAGAACTTAATGCAAATAAGCATATATGAACATGTCTTTCCCCCAAAAAGACATGTGACATCTCTCCTCTTGAATCATCAAGCATCTGGGATCCTTGAGTATTTTCTCTCCCCCTGGAAATCTCTCTCTCCCCCTTAATAACATCTGGGATCCTTGAGACTTTCTCTCCCTTGTATGATCTCTCTCTCCTACAAGCTTTGATGTGATCTCTCTCCCCCCCTTTGACATAAATTTCCAAGAAGGGCTTTCTGGAATCCATCGGATAGGTTTGGTCCTTGAGACTCAGCACAAAGTAATAGATAAAACTGTGATGCTTGTAGAGGACAAGATTCATTGAGTAGAGCTGGATGAGAAGAAATGTAGAACAAGTGGCAAACTGTTTTTCTAATTGCAAGGTCGGTGGCACCGAGTGGCATATTTCGGTGGTACCGAAAGGATTCGGTTGGACCGAAAATTGCAAGTCGGTGAAACCGAGTTTACACAGAGAAAAACACTTGTCACCTCAGCTCACTATACATGTAGGATCTCACAAAGATTTGCAATGAATTACCTGAAGGAATTGCAAGGAAATAAATGCAGAAAATGCAGAACAAAAACAAAGAGAAAAGAAAGAAACTGGAAGATCTAGATGAAGTTTTTTTTTGTTTTTGAAAAAGAGAAAGAAAATAAACATGCATGAGACAAATGCAATAACACACAGAAGGAACACAAGAGAACTTCATCTAGAGTTGGGCGGTGACATAGTCACCTATGTTAGAGTATATTGACTTAGGAGTCAAGTGAGAACACTTGATCATAGGTCATACTCATCGTTTAAGCTCAAAATGGGGTTACCATTTTTCGTTTAAGCATCTTGATGTATTTACATCTTGTTGAGTTGCTTTGACTCATGTCTTGGAGTAAAGCTTCTCTAAGATGGAATAACATACCTTGGGTGGTGGTGTGGTTCTTGCTCATGTAGTTGAACTTGTGTGGGTGCTCAAGGTTGATGTAGCTCATCAAGAGTTGGGAGCACCACTTGGAGTGTGAGTTCACCTACCTACATGGATTAGTTCTTGCAAGGAAGAGCACTTGTGTATCCAAAAATGACAATCATGAAGCTCAACATAGAATTTGTCAAAGGATATGTTTGAATGGTTTTGTGCTTCCTTGTCTTCAACCACCATCTTGTAGAGACTTGGTGATGTAGAGATTGCTCAAGATGTGAGTGAGTCGCAATCTCATGGAATTAGATTCAACCAAGCACCTACATGGGTTAGACAACATGCAAGGTACAAATATATCCAAGACATAAGATAGTCATCATAAGAGATATATCATGGATTAGTCATAAGCTCATGTCTTGCATGTATCCAATGGAGTTCCTACTCCAAGTTCGAAGCATCAATGATGTTCAATTCTCCTCTCAACCTGCAAAACACTTTATCATCAAGTGGCTTAGTAAATATATCCGCTAATTGCTTATCGATGCAAACATGCTTAAGATTAATGTCACCCTTAGCAACATGATCTCGAATGAAATGATGAAGAACTTCAATATGCTTAGTTCGAGAATGTTGTACAGGATTATGACCAATTTTGATAGCACTTTCATTGTTACAAAGCAGTGGAACATGTTTAACATAGATTCCATAATCTTTAAGAGTTTGGGTCATCCAAAGTAATTGAGCACAACATGAACCAGCGGTGATGTATTCCGCTTCGGCGGTGGATAAGGATACGGAGTTTTGTTTCTTGGAAGACCAAGACACAAGAGATCTACCAAGAAATTGACAAGTACCCGAAGTTGACTTTCTATCAACCTTGTCTCCGGCATAATCCGAGTCAGAATAGCCAACAAGATCAAAGGAAGACCTCTTAGGATACCAAATGCTAAAATTTGGTGTATGAATTAAGTATCTAACTATCCTTTTCACGGCCTTAAGATGACATTCTTTAGGAGCAGCTTGATATCGTGCACACATGCACACACTTAGCATAATATCGGGACGTGAAGCACATAGGTATAACAATCAACTGATCATAGAGCGATAAACCTTTTGATCAACCGGTTCACCATCTTTGGTCAAATCATTATGTCCACTAGTAGGCATGGGTGTAGACATACCTTTGCATTCTTGCATATTGAACTTCTTGAATAAGTCCTTGGTGTACTTCGTTTGAGAGACAAATGTGCCTTCCTTAGTTTTCTTGATTTGCAAACCGAGAAAGAATTTGAGTTCACTCATCATAGACATCTCAAACTTCTCTGACATTAGCTTTCCAAACTTTTCACTAAAGAGAGGGTTAGTTGAACCAAATATGATATCATCAACATAAATTTGGCATACAAATAGTTCTCCATTAACCCTTTTAGTAAAAAGAGTAGAATCAATTTTACCAATTTCAAAACCACTTGCAATAAGGAACTTGGTCAAGCATTTATACCATGCTCTAGGAGCTTGTTTCAGACCATAAAGGGCTTTGTGAAGTTTGTAAACATGATTAGGTTTCTTAGGATTGACAAAGCCGGGAGGTTGTTTGACATAAACTTCCTCCTCTATTTCACCATTTAGAAAAGCACTTTTAATGTCCATTTGGTACAAGGTGATGTTATGGTGATTAGCATAGGCAAGTAAGATGAGAATGGACTCAATTCTAGCAACGGGAGCATATGTCTCACCATAGTCCATACCTTCCACTTGTGTGTACCCTTGGGCGACGAGATGTGCTTTGTTGCGAACCACTTGTCCATCTTCATCTTGCTTGTTGCGAAACACCCATTTAGTACCAATGATGTTGTGGTTGTTGTCGGGCTTCTCAACTAATGTCCAAACTTGGTTCCTCTCAAAGTTGTGTAGCTCTTCATGCATAGCGTTTATCCAATCCGGATCTTCCAATGCTTCTTCGACCTTCATAGGTTCAATGCTAGAGATGAATGAGTAGTTTTCACAAAAGTTAGCTAAGAGAGTTTTTGAGCGAGTGATTCTCCCGGTTTGTATGTCATTGAAGATTTGCTCGACGGGGTGATCTCTAGCGATTCTTGCTCGAACTCGTGAGAGCTTTTGCTTGGGTCTTCGTTGAACATCTTCTTCATCTTGTTCTTCTTCTTGGCCTTCTTCATTGTTGATGTTGTCATTCTCTTGTCGTGGTGGAGAAGGAGGTTGTTGATGTTCGTCTTGATGCATTTCCTTGTCTTCTTCATCTTGGTGTGTCCCACTTGTGGATGCTTCCGTATCAATTCTTGGTTCACCTTGTTGTGAAGAAGAAGCTTCCACTTGGACGGATGAAGTACTCTCCTTCACCTCCGTTGGACGAACTTTGCCTATGGACAAGTCTTGGATTGCTTCTGAAGGGTCTTTGTCTCCTACATCAATTGGCAATTGCTCTACTTGCGAGCCATTAGATTCATCAAACTTCACATCTACCGTCTCTTCAACCTTTCGGGTGAAATTGTTGTAGACACGGTAAGTGTGAGAGTTTGAGCCATAACCGAGTAGGAAACCTTCATGAGATTTAGGAGCAAACTTTGAACGACGATGCTTATCAAGAATGTAGCACTTTGAGCCGAATACTCGGAAGTATCCAACTTGGGGTTTGTTACCGGTGAGGAGCTCGTATGACGTCTTGCCAAGTAGCTTGTGAAGATACAAGTGATTTGTTGCGTGACAAGCTGTCTCAACCGCTTCTGCCCAAAAGTGCTTCGGCGTCTTGTATTCATCATGCATCGTTCTTGCCATTTCGATGAGCGTCCGGTTCTTCCTCTCAACAACTCCATTTTGTTGAGGTGTGTACGTAGCCGAGAACTCGTGTGAAATCCCTTCTTCGTCAAGAAAGGTGTCCACAATTGCGTCCTTGAACTCCGTTCCGTTGTCACTCCGAACCTTCTTGATCTTCACGTCAAACTGATTTTGGGCCTTCCTAGCGAAGTTTTTGAAGATCTTCTGGACCTGCGACTTGTCATTAAGAAAGAACACCCACGTAAATCTTGAAAAATTATCAACTATAAATAGACCAAAAGAATTTCCACCGGGACTCTTGTAGGCGTTGGGACCAAAAAGATCCATATGAAGTAGCTCGAGTGGCCTCCTTGTGCTCATGATGTTCTTCACGGGATGCCTTCCTCCAACCTGTTTACCTGCTTGACAAGCACTGCAAAGTCTATCCTTATCAAATATGACATCGTTAACTCCAAGGATATGATTTCCTTTAATAAGCTTGTCAAGGTTTCTCATGCCAACGTGTCCTAGTCGTCTATGCCACAACCAACCTTTTGATGATTTAGCAATAAAGCAAGTTTTAGGTTGTGCCTTTTTAGAGAAATCGACAATGTAAAGATCACCTCTACGCATACCGGTAAAGACCATTTTATGATTGTCTCGACAAAAAACTTGGCAATCTACCTTAGTAAATAGGACATTCAAACCAAAATCAGCAAGTCTAGATACTGAAAGTAAGTTGTAGCCGAGTGATTTAACGAGCATGACATTTTGAATGGAACTATCATGTGAGATGGCCACCTTACCAAGGCCAACCACTTTACCCTTTGAGTTATCACCAAAAGTGACATATTTTCGAGGTCCGTCATTTTCAGCAAGCTCACGAAACATCTCTTCATCTCCGGTCATATGATCAGTACATCCACTATCAAGAACCCATTCCTTTCCTCCTGACCCATATCCCCGAAGATTTGCCGTAAGACCAAAGTGTCTCATTGCATCATCAAGATCGAAGTCACTATCATCATCATTATCATAGTATCCATGTTCACCATGATCTTGTGACTTATCATTTCCTAGAGAGGGTAATTCATTAGATAAATGATCATCAAAGTGGTCGCTTTTATGAATTCTTATAGCTTCGAATATAATATCACTAATGATTCCAACATCTCCTTTAGCTCGCTTGAGATTGGCAAGCTCAAATAGACAATCACCAAAACTAGGATCACTAGAGTTCATCTTACTCAAGGCAATAGATTTATGCAGAATTTCATCCAAATTTTTCAAGGAATGGTCGGGAAATCATTCCTCAAGAAATTTCCATATAGTATAGGCACAATTAAGAGTAGGCAAACTAGCAATCAAATTTTTGGGCAATCCTCTAATGATGAGCTCAATAGTTCTAAGATTGGGAATCATGTCAATATCTTCATCTAGGGTAGGATGCAAAGGATCAATGTGAGGTGCACAAGGGCTAGCAATATACTTGTTTAAGTGATATTGATTGAAAATTACAAACATCTCATTTTTCCACTCATGAAAATACTCTCCATCAAGAATAGGCACTCTATGTCTAAGACTCCCTAAAGTAGACACATCCATCTTCCTTCAATGGTGATTAAACCAAGGCAATGGAGACCAAAGCTCTGATACCACTTGTAGGACCTTGAAGTAGATGTGTCTAGAGGGGGTGATTAGACACATAATGCTAAAGTTGCAATTTTTAAGCTTTTTTGGTTTAAGTGGAGTTTAAGCATAATTTCAACAATCACAATACATATCAAGCAAGTATGCAAAGGGTATATAGGCAGCGGAAAGTAAAGCATGCAACTTGCAAGAATGTAAAGGGAAGGGTTTGGAGAATTCAAACGCAATCGGAGACACGGATGTTTTTCCCATGGTTCGGATAGGTGGTGCTATCCTACATCCACGTTGATGGAGACTTCAACCCACAAAGGGTAACGGTTGCGCGAGTCCACGGAGGGCTCCACCCACGAAGGGTCCACAAAGAAGCAACCTTGTCTATCCCACCATGGCCATCGCCCACGAAGGACTTGCCTCACTAGCGGTAGATCTTCACGAAGTAGGCGATCTCCTTGCCCTTACAAACTCCTTGGTTCAACTCCACAATCTTGTCGGAGGCTCCCAAGTGACACCTAGCCAATCTAGGAGACACCACTCTCCAAGAAGTAACAAATGATGTGTTGATGATGAACTCCTTGCTCTTGTGCTTCAAATGATAGTCTCCCCAACACTCAACTCTCTCTCATAGGATTTGAATCTGGTGGAAAGAAAATTTGAGTGGAAAGCAACTTGGGGAAGGCTAGAGATCAAGATTCATATGGTAGGAATGGAATATCTTGACCTCAACACATGAGTAGGTAGTTCTCTCTCAGAAATAGGATGCTGGAAGTGTAGGCTTAGTCTGATGGCTCTCTCCACGAATGAAGAGGAGGTGGAGGGGTATATATAGCCTCCACACAAAATCCAACCGTTACACACAGTTTTCCAATCTCGGTGGGACTGAATCAACAAACTCAGTCGAACCGAAAAGGTAAACCTAGTGACCGTTAGAGATTTCGGTGGGACCGACTGAATCAACTCGGTGGGACCGATGTGCTAGGGTTAGGGTAAATCCAAAACTCGGTTTGACCGATTACTCAAACTCGGTGGGACCGATTTGGGTAATAAGCGAAACAGAGAGTTGGCCAAGCAAACTCGGTGGGACCAATTGCATATCTCGGTGGGACCGAGGATAATGCAATAGGTAACAGAGAGTTTGCAAGCCCATCTCGGTGAGACCGAGATCCCATCGGTGAGACCGAACTGATTAGGGTTTCTGGCAGTGGCTATGACAAGTGAAACTCGGTGGCGCCGGATAGGAATAATCGGTAGGTCCGAGTTTGGCTTTAGGTTTAGGTCATATGTGGAAGTGGGAAAGTAGCTCAGGATTTTGGAGCATATCATTAAGCACATGAAGCAAGAGGTTCATTAAGCAACACCTCATCCCTCCTTGATAGTATTGGCTTTTCCTATGGACTCAATGTGATCTTGGATCACTAAAATGTAAAATGAAGAGTCTTGAGCTTCAAGCTTTAGCCAATCCTTTGTTCTTAGCATCTTGGAGAACTTCCCACAACCTTTAGTACATGCCACTCCATTGTTGAACTTATCTGAAACATACTAGATGAACACGTTAGTCCAACAAGAGATATGTAGTCATCAATTATCAAAACCACCTAGGGAGCACTTGTGCTTTCACTCTGGCAAGTAGGGGTTGTCAACAATGTAGTCGTACTAGGTAGCAGTAGCGTCGGTCTCGGTGTCTAAGGAGAGAAGAAAGGGAAGAAATAATAAATATAATGCAAACATATGCATGATGATGCATGACAAGACAACGAGTGGTGTTAGGTGTGCCCTAAGGCAGTAGTAAGCGATACCAGCGAAGGGGGGAAACATCCGGAAAAGTATTCCCGGTGTTTCGTGTTTTCGGCCAGATGAACCGAAGGGGGAAAGTTGTGTATTCGCTATGTTAGGGATGTGTGGCGGACAAACGGGCTACGTATCCGGATTCGTCTCGTCATTCTGAGCAACTTTCATTTACAAAGTATTTTCATCCAAGTTACGGTTTAATTTATATGAATTTTCAAATTTTTAAACAATTTCAAGAATTATTATTAATTCAAAAATAATGGTCAAAACGCTAAGTGCACCCCACAGAATGTACACAGCAGTGTACCAAGGGGCTGACAGATAGGGTCCAGCTGACTAGTCAAAGGGTCCACAGGGACCGACGTGTCATACTCTACTAGTTTAATAGTGTTTAAACTAAACTAATTAAGATTAATTAGGAGGGGTGGGCCCATGTTCTCAGTGTCTCCAAAAATTACCTATTTAATTTAACCTAACTAAGTGCTATAGTGGCGGGCCCACATGTGAGTGGGCCATTAGCTCCTAATTAGCTACCCGACGGGCAGGGGGACACTTGGCAGTGCCCCAGCCACGTTCAACTGCGGTGGCGCGCCGGCAGCAGCGCCAAATAGGGCGAAGGGCCACGGGACCTCGTCGGAAACGGGCGGTGGTGATCCAAACTGGGCGCGGTCGGGCTTGTTCGAACGCGGGCTTGATGCCACATCGAATGGTGGTCCTGGGTGATGCTAGGGAGGCTAGAGGTAACCGCAATGACGACGACCGACGGCAACAGGAAGTACCGTGGCTGGGTTCGACGGCGCAGCTCGCGTTCGAGCCAGCTAACTAGCAGGGGAACATGAGGGGGCGCCTTGAGCTCATCTGAGCACTCATCCAGCCCGGGGATAGACCAAAACGACAGGGGGTACATGGCAGCGAAAGCAGAGCTCCGGCAATGGGGACAGCAAGCAGCGGGAGCGGATCAAGCGGTAGAGGGAGGGAGGAGGCACGCGGAGCTCACCAAGGAGCTGGTGGAGGGGTCGACGGGGCCGGGGAGGTTCAAGGGCCAGTGGATCAACGACGACCGTGGCATGCGGCGCCGGCGAAGAAGAGGACGAGTGCGACGGCGTTGAGGCTTCCCCGCCTCGATCCAGGATGGAGGTCGACGGAGAACAGTCGGGCGGGGCTCCTCGACGCGTCGGATAGGCGAGCTGTGGTCGGTGGCCACACCAAAGGGACGGCACGACGAATGGGCGTGCTCTGGCGAGCTTGCCTAAGAGGGAGAGAGAGAGAGAGAGAGAGAGAGAGAGAGAGAGAGAGAAGGGGAGCTGCAAGGAGGAGGCCGGGGGCGAACAGGGGTGCCCCTCCTCCGTGTGTATGTGTGTGTCGTGGGTGACGGTGCGGGGAGGGAACGAGGGGGGAACGAGGGGGTGGGGGATCGTGCAGGAGAGAGTGGGTGAGGCCTAGGGTTAGGCAGCTGGTGGGGGGGCGGCTGGGCTGTCGCGGCCCATTGTGGCCTAAAGCCCAGGGGGGAGGCAGTGGGGTTTTCCTGCTTTCTTTTTTTTTAATTTTGCTTTTTTTTCTTTTCAGTGTTTTTTATTGTTGTTTATTCTAGTGTTAAAAATATCCCAAATTGACACCTAAATTGATGTTACCAATTATGCCATTGCCACATAATTTTGCTTCCCAAACTAAAGTAGTTTTGCAATTCTTTAATATTTAAAAGTATTTACATAATAGTTTTCACTACTGTTTTATTCATCTCATAGTTTTTAGCATTTTATAAAAGTGTGGTTCCTTCACCACCATTACCTATGTAATATTTGGCACAACCCGAACATTTAGTAATAATATTTGAAAACTTTTATTGTTTGCCTTTATTTTAAATTTGAATTTGAATCAGTTTCTAATCAATGTGAGTTTAATTACAGTAACCAAGGTTATGTGGCATCACTAAGAGAGGAACACTGTAGCTTAATTATCCAGGCGTTACAATTCTCCTCCACTACAAGAAATCTCGTCCTGAGATTTAACAGGGGAAGTACGTGGGAAAGTTCTGGTTACGAAATTCTAACGAGCCTTCTGGGTCTTGGCTGCTCTTCTTGAAGAGGTCGATCCATTACATTGATGTCTTCAATTCTTTATTCCAATGCATCATGATGAAGTTGTCTTCCTTCGGGAACTCCATCGTACTTACGAAGGGATAAGGGGGTATTACGGAAGAACGGACCGCTACAATGTTTGCCTATCTAGTAGATAACATTAGGGAAGGTGGAGGAAAGTAACTCTCAAATTGAAACTTAAGACATTATCGAGAGCAAAGTGACGAGGTATCATGAGAAATTTCGAGCAGGCAGGCAGTCGTTCGATGGCCTAATTAGAAGATGAAAGGGATTCAGAGAAACTAGAATAAGTATTGCGTCTGATACCAGAATAGATCACTAGGAAGGTGGCCTGTGAATTACATGTGAAGTCAAGCGCGAGAAATAACTTTGACAACAGGGTGTACAGGAGAGTCAGGTTTCGATCCTGTGGAACTGTGGGTTATGGGCCCACCATGTGGGTTAAAAGTAGGAAGGGGGATGACGTCTTGTGTGATCATGTAAGCAAGGCATGTCAGAGGATAGACTATCGATTATGTTGGCAACAACCATTGGTACCAAGGGCGAGGGACGAAGAGAACCATTTTCATGCTCGTTGAACGATGCAGACCAATAGGCAAAGTTCTCGTCCTTCGGTTGTTATCGGAATGCTATCAACAAAAGCAATAGGGTCTTGCTGGCAGAATTGTACACCGAGGTGTTTACATAAGCAGGAGAATATTACTGCTTAGATCATATAGACCTCAAGAAAGGTTAAACCAAACATTGGAAAGGAAAATATGATTATCAGATTAAACGGAACAATGGAAAGGAAATATGTGTTTAAACGCATATTTCAGGGATATATCCTTCCCATGGACAAGGAGAGCATGATATCCATGACAAGATATAATGTAGAAACCCCTTTAGGTAAGGGGAGAGAAATTTCATGACATTACCCATACAATGGTGTTTGGGGTAATTAATAAAGAAATTTTAGCATTTTGCTTCAAATGTTCATATTGAAAATCGGACTACCACATACATGCTTCGAGATAGCGTTGACATGGTCTTTAAGCAAAGGTCAGACTTTGGATACACGAAGGATCCATCAGGAACATCTTGTAGAATAAGTCTTACAATTTCCTCATGGAAGAATGGATAATCTAGCAGAAAAGGAAACTATAACTGTCGGCGTTCTGGGAATGGGGGTCCCCAGACTTGCCTGTCTGCGGCCTGCGGCGTGGCTCAAAGGGGGGCCCAACGCGGCCCATCTTCACCAACACAAACCCAAGACCCTCGCGAGGGGCCAAGCCTCACGGGGCGGATGACGTGGAGCTTCCTCAGGCACGGCCTCGTCAGGCTGGCTCACGAGGAGGCGGAGAGTCCAAGGCGGGGTACCTCATGAGGTGCCCGTGATGCAAGCCATGATGACTCAGGGCGCCAGGCGGGTGCCAGCCAGCGCAGTGTCCTCCTTTCCTCTTTGGTGCAAAGGGGGCAAGCGCAGCCGCGGAGTACCGAGGCATCAGGCAAAGGTTGCCATTTCGGTGCAACGAGACCAAGATCATGAGGACTACAAGACGGAGGTCATCGTGGAGCCCGAGACGGCGTCATCACCAGAGCTTTGTGCAGGCGAAGACTACTTTTGTCAGGGTAGCTAGTACTTGCTGTCCCCCTTCAAATTAGCCCGCCATTGTTGGCTCCCTTCCCACTCGATATTTGGGAAGAGGACTAGGGCCACTATAAATAGGACCTGCCACCCACAGAGCAAGGGGGTTGGAGGAAAAGAGGAGGTTCGAAGAGAGGTTCGAAGGGAGGTTCGAAGCGAGGTTCAAAGGGGGTTGGAAGGAAAGAGAGGGATCAAAGGATAAAGAAGATCAGGTAGAGAGAGAGAAGGGTGACTGAGCTCCTCCTAGCAGTTCATCGCCCCAACCAAGAACAGACCCTCGCGAGGCTATTCTTCCTTGTATTGTTCATCATCATCAGCCCAAGAGGCAATCCACCACACCACACACTGGAGTAGGGTATTACACCACAACGGTGGCCCGAACCAGTATAAACCATGTGTCTCTAGTGTTGTTCTTTCTATAGTTTAGATCCTATCAAGGCGGAGGGGTGCAGGTAGATAGGAGGCGAAATCTCCACACGCACCCCAGTGTTCGAACCTCAAGGGTCTGCCGGAACCCGAAATCCGACATTTGGCGCGCCAGGTAGGGGTGCGCCGGAATTCATCTTCCACCACCCCGTTCTCCTCCGACCATCGCGCCCATGTCTGACGCTCGTCGGGCCCGCGCCGAGCGCCGGGCCGCGCTCGCTTCTCGCGTCGCCCAGATGGCCCCTATCGGCGGGCATCCTCGCCGTTCCCCGTCACCTGCCGTCAACGGCGCCACCGGCCCGGCGGGGGACGAGCAGCAAGCATCGTCCCAGCATCCGTCCATGCGGCAAGACGGCCGCACCGCAACTCCCTCGCTCACCCTAGCTGGATCTTCGTCCCGCGCGCTCCGCGCGCCCATGGAGGCTCGGGCTGCACTCATCGTGGCAAACGAGCTCCTGCGCTACCGTCCCGTCGACGACGTCTATGAAGAATGGCTCGACCACGTCGCCGAGCTCGTCCGCGCCGCAGGAGGTTCTCCTGCACCGTTCGTTCCGCTGCACTGCACCCCGCCCCGCGCAGGCGACGAGGCTCCGGTGGCGCCCCGGCCGCCTCCTCCTCAAGAAGGCGCCATGGCTCCAAGGCGCGTGGCCCTTGGGCGGAACCCGCTCTGTCAGGTGCCAGCGCGGCTAGAACAGAGCTGCCAAGAAGTCCCTCGCCCGCAAGAAGCTGCCCGGGCGCTCCCTGCTCCAGCGCGTCACGACCATCCTCCTACTCCCGCGTGTCAAGACCCCGCGCTGCTCTCAGCTGCAGCACGTGGGGACGTGCAAGACCAAGCTCTCCGTCACCCAAGGCCTCCCGTGGCCACAGCAGGCTGCCGCGCCTTCACCACCGAACCACGCAGCGTCGCGTGGCCCGGCAAGTTCAAGCTAGACCTGCCTCCTCGCTACGACGGCACGGCCGACCCTGCGGAGTTCCTCCAGCTCTACGAGCTGGGCATCGAAGCTGCCAACGGAGACGAGAAGGTCATGGCGAACTAGTTCCCCATGGCGCTCAAGGACGGGGCCCGCACCTGGCTCCTGAACCTGGCTCCAGGCACAATCTCCTCCTGGGAAGAGATGCGCACCCGCTTCATCGCCAACTTCCAAGGCACTCGCGACCGGCCACCCGCCGTGAGCGACATGCGCCGCATCAAGCAACAGCCTGGGGAGACCCTGCAGAAGTACATCCAGCGCTTCAACAACGCACGCCTCAAGATTCCCAAGGTGACTGAAGAGGCCATCATCTCGGCCTTCTCCGATGGCGTGCGTGACGTCAAGATGAAGGAGGAGCTGGCGATGCATGAAGACCTATGCACTTCCTTGGAGCTGTTCAACTTGGCAAACAAGTGCGCCCGGGCTGAGGAAGGGCGTCTCTCCCTCCTCGAGCTGCCTACCGAAGACCCAGAAGAGAAGAAGCCCAAGGCCAAGGATGTGAAGCGCAAGGGGGCTGCCGTGCTCGCGGCAGAACCAGACACCAAGCGGGGCGGAGATCAGCCCGAACCTTCAAAGGGCAGCCAGTACTGTGTGTACCACGACCTCCACACCCACAACACCAAGGAATGTCAAGAACTCCGAGCCGTGCGAGAAGGAAGGATCGGCCGTCGCCCCGACCACGGTGACCGGGGCTACGGTCGAGGAGGAGGAAGGAACGCGGGACGCTGGGAAGACCGTGGCCCGCGCCAAGGGTGGCGCGATGAACCTCACGAGGATCGCTGGCAAGACCCGCCTCACGAGGGAGGCTGGAGGGATCAGCCTCGCGAGGGAGACTGGAGGGATCAGCCTCGCGAGGATCGCCCGCAAGGCAACGCAGGCCTCCCACCGCTGTCGCCGCAGCCAAGGAGAAACGAGGACCGCCACTAGGACGAGGGGGCTGGGGGCTTCCAGGAGCCGCGCGCGATCGCCTGCATCCTGGGCGGGGCACAAGCCCCAGCCTCTCAGCGCATCTTCAAGCAATTCGCCCACGAAGTGAATGCAGTCCTCCCCAGGCTCGAAGCCACACGCCCTCTCAGGTGGTCGGCATGCGCCATCACATTCAGCTCAGCCGATTAGCTCAAGTGTGCGGCTACAGCCGGAGTCCTCCCGATGCTTTGTTCCCCAATCGTCAGCAACGTGGTGGTCACCAAGACCCTCATCGATGGCGGGGCAGGGCTCAACGTCCTGTCCATGGAGACATTCAACAACCTCCAAGTGCCCTACAGCCAACTTCAGCCAACCAAGCCTTTCTCCGATATCACCGATGGCTCCACGGTCCCGATTGGGCAGGTCCGCCTCCCTGTCACCTTCGGGGCACGCCACAACTACCGCACCGAGCTCATCGACTTCGACGTCGCTCACATTCGCCTGCCGTACAACGCCATCCTTGGGTACCCAGCGCTGGCAAAGTTCATGGCCGTAACTCACCATGGCTACAACGTCCTCAAGATGCCAGGAAGCGGCGGAGTCATCACGGTGCCCTGTGAAGAGAAGGACGCGGTGTGTTCCCTGGAACGAGCCTTTCAGGCCGCGTCATTGGAAGACCCGGATCATGGAAGCAGGAGGCCTCCCGAGACCGCCCCTAAGAAGAAGAAGATATCGTCCGGCCCGACCACTCAGGAGGCAGGCCCATCTGGGCCCGCGCCTGCCCAGGGGGAACCTCCTTCCATCGCATAGGAAAGCGCGCCCGGCGCCCTCCTCAGGCAGAGCTCGGGGGCTCTCCCCTGGAGGGCCACCGACCTAGCTAGGGTCACGAGGGAGGCGCTTGTGCACCACATGGAGGCGTGTTTCGAAGCACGTTTCCCTCAAGAAGGAGCAAGGCAAGGATATCCAGACCCTCAGGAGTTCGTCAGCAAGGCCATTCAGGAGCTACAGGAGTCAAGAGTCATGAAAGGCGGCCGCCGCCTACCAGCAGTGGCTCCCCATCCAGGCGAGGATGGTGGGCTGCGCGTCTGCATCGACATACCAGGGCTCAACCGAGTCGCCTCTCTGGAGCGCCTCTGGTCCTCGCGAGTGGGGCGCTGCGGAGGCCCACCCCACAGCTACGTTCGCATGCCTTACGGCTTGCCGAACGCGGCTGACACATACCAGCGCCTCATGAGGGGTATCGCGGAGGCATGAGAGGCTAGGCGTTCCGCAGCCCTGGCAGGGATGGAGATGGCCCGCGAGGAGCCGCCAGCGCCTCCGGAGCCTCCCGAGGCCCCTGGGCCTGGGGGCTCGTGAGGATCGGCTTCCGCTGCCCACCGAGCCTGCTACACCAACGCTCCTTCATCCTCAACATCATCAGGTGACATCTTTCAAGTTTCACTTCCAGCTGGGAGCGCCACCAGGGCTGCATTATTCCCAGGCGGCATGGGTCCGTCCCTGCGGCGTGTATCCCTTTTATTTCACGTTGTTAGCTTACCTTGTTGGGGGCGCCACTCGGGCTGCATCCTCCCCAAGCCGCTCGGGCTAGGCCCAGCGGCACGTATCCCATTTGCGTTTATTTTTGGATTATGCATTAGAACCACCATGCTTGATTATTTGATGCCGGTCCACGGCACCTCTTCTCCTCCATGCCGACCACTTGCACGTTAAAGGGGGGGGGTACCTGAGCATTGCGACTCAGGGCTCTTACTGGCTCTCCAGCCCTCACCCTCTGGCCTTGACCACGGCATCGCGACCTGGCATACCAACGACGGCTGAGACCAGCTCGAGGGCCGGGACCCGAGGACGTAGAGTGCAGGCATCTAACCAAATTTGCAAGGACACATCACAAGATAAGGCCCAGTGCCAGGCGCAACCCGCCTAGAGGTAGGGCCCCGTGAGTCCCGCCCTGGCTCACGGGTGCCCAGATACACCTCGCCAGGCCCTACCGTGCCAGCCACGTGTCAGGGCGAGGTTGTACACGCCCCGGGGGCTCCTCCCGGAAGGGGGCCCCTCCCACGTACCAGTGGAAGCACCATGCTCCGCGCTGGTTGATGACACTGCCGAGGAGCGGCTATGCCGGTACACATACGGTAGCGCTATGCTCCGCGCTGGTGATAAACAACTGAGGGTGGCCCCCGGGCCGCATCAACCTCAGGGAGCCCAGAGCTCAGTGTCTAGCCTCATCATAACGCCTCCCCTCGGGAGTGCCGCGCGAGGGGGCTGGGCACGGGGGCTGCGCCTGGGTCACACCCAAACGCACGCCGCCCAGCCAGGTCCCCTCGGGCCTGGTTTGTCGCGCGTCTCTCCCCGAGCGGAGCCAAGGTACGAAGGTCGTTTGAGTGTCAAGGGGGACTCCGGAGCATCGCCACTCAGGAGCCTAACTGGTCACGTAGCCCCTCACTCCGTGGCCCCGTCCTGGTTTCCGGTCGGGACCAATGCAGGGTGAGGCACGCGCGCGGCCGGGCTCTGCAGACGTAGAACGGTAGATCCACCCGCATCACACCTCCCTACTTACTGTTCGTGCGCCAAGGGGGACTCCCGAGCATCGCGACTCAAGAGCCTAACTTGTCACGTGGCCCCTCACTCCTTGGCCCCGTCCTGGTTTCCGGCCGGGACCAACGCTGGGTGAGGCATGCGCGGGGCCGGGCTCTTCCGGCGTAGAACATAAGCAAGTAGGAAGGAAAAGCGCCAATTTCAAGGAATTCAAAAGCAAATATTACAGTCCACACTGTTATCTCAATGCCAAATGCAAGTTTAAACGCCTCCCCGAGGCATGATGCATGTGCAGGAATTAAAGGCAGGATAGGAGCCGCGACGGAGTCACTTGTCGGTGGTGGAGCAGCGCGGATTGGGTACGCCTCACGGAGCAGTGGGGTCGGCAACGCCTTGCTCCGGCTTGGTGCTGAAGGCCCGGAACTTCCCCAACAGAGCATCCGCGTGACCCTTCACAGCCTCGGCAGCAGCGGCGGCACGCTCGCCGCTTGCTGGCTCCAGCAGGCTGTCGAGGTCGACGCCGGGATCGTGAAGGTAGATGTGGGTGAGGACCCGCGTCAGCGCTGCAGAAGACAAGACACGCGCCTCGGCCTCGGCCGTGGGGCCAAGGCCAAGGGCGACATCTTCAAGAGCACGAACCAGGAAGGGAAGCAGCTTGGCGGGGCCGTCCTCGGCGCCAGCCAGCGGGCTCTCTAGGCTGCTGTCGTAAAGCGTCCTCAGGGAGGAGCGAGCCTTCGCCTCCAACTCCGTGAAGGCCACGCGGTCCTCGGCAAGAACCAGGGCCTTGTCGTCCAGCTCGGCCTTCCTTGCCCCCAACTCCTGCTCCAGCGCACCTAGGCGGTCGCGGCATTTCTTGAGCTTGACCTCCCTCTCCTTGAGAGCCGCCTCGCGAGCCTTCACGCCTTCTTCCTACTCTTGGCAAAAGCGGACCTCGTTCGCGAGCTGGTCCCGCAAATCTTACAGCTCGCCCTCCAGCGCCTTGCAATGTCCACGGACGTCGACCACCTCCCCCAGGGCTGCGTCACGAGCAGCCTTCGCCTCAAGGACGGCCTGCTTCTCCTCGTCGCATGCCGTCGAGGCCTGGACCAGCGCCACCCGAATCGAAGCGTCGGAGCAAACCCATCCTGAAGCCAGCTCCAAGCGCCCGGCCACCAAGCGGGGGTCGGCGCCAAGAAGATCCTACCGCAGTCGGTCCAGCTCAGCAACAGCATGATCTAGAATGGCAGAAGGAGTCGGAGAGACAGCAGCCGGTGGAGTAGGAGGAGAAGGCAGCAGCGCGGCCGCAGCATCCTGAGGCGGAGTCTGCCGCGCCCCGACAGCTGTAGTGGCGGCGGCAGGTGAGAGCACCTCGGGAGCCACTTGGGCCGTGGGGGCTGAGCTCGCCCCAGCCGGCTCAGCCAGGCCTCGCGAGGACGACCGGGCAGGAGAAGCCTGTGCGTCGTGGTCACCCTCCTTCGCAGGCAGAGGCACTGCAACGGGTGGAACCTCGGGAGCCCCCTTCGGCTTCTTTGCTGTAGGCGCCAGCCTATCCAAGAAATGCGGACGTCAAGCCTCAGAAGCAGAGCAAGAAATAAAGACAAGAATCGAATGCTTACGGGTCGTCGCCAGTGAGCTCAAGCGGCCTCCGGCCAAATTTGAAGCCTGAAAGCCGCCTGGAAGGGTCAACCTCGGGAAGCTTGGAGGCAGAAGGTGCATCTGCGGTCCGCCCCGGGGCCGGGGCAGACCCACGGGAGATCAGGCCAGTCCTGTCCTTCTTAGGGATCGGGGGTGAGCTCCCGCCGTCCTGCTCGTCGTTGTCCTCGTCGTCGTCTTCGTCATCATCCTCGTCATCATCGCTCGGAGAGAGGCGGAGAACGCGGGACCTGCGCCGGGGGAGGGGAGCCCTCGACTCTCCATCAGTCGCCTCGGAGTCAGGCCCTTTTCCCCGCTCCCCTCCTTCCTCCTCTTTGCTGGAGTCATCGGAGGGCACGTCCACCGGTTCCTCGGGAGTTTCCATGGGCACGGGCCCATCCCCGTTGAAGACGAGCATGGACTCCACTACCTGCTCCCAGTCGTCGCGGAGGAACAAGGGCGTAGGAGCGCCCGCCAACCTCGCCACATCGCCCCCGACCAGAGATTGGAGGACAGCAGCCAGATCTCCGTCGGCTAAGGCCGCGGGGCTCAGACAGGGCCTCCACATCGAAAGTGAGTACTACCAAAGCGGAGCCAGCTGGTGCTCCAGGAATTCCCTCAACAGCGACGCGCTGGTCAGCTTCGCCGCCGCCATATTGGCCGGCCTCAGATCCGCGCCCATCTTCTTCAACATCAGCTTCGCGCGGGGGTCCATGAGCTCCGCTCGACCCCAATTGCTGGAGCTCGTGGGCTGCTCAGTGGGCAAGATCAGCCGAGGGTGGATGCACCCAGCATCCACCCAGACCCACTTGCTCCTGAAGCCCTCAATCCTTTTCCCGGGATTTGAAATGGCAATGGCGCCACCGTACGCGATGAAGCTCACGCACGCGGAAGCGGTACCACGAGAGGTCCGGAGGTAGAAGTAGTGGCGCAGCAAGGCCACTGAGGGCTGCACCCCTACGTGAGCCTCACAGTAATAGGCGAAGATTGCCAGGAGAACGACGGAGTTGGGGTGGAGATGCAGGGCTTGCAGCTTATAGTGGCGGAGGACAGAGAAGAAGAACTCGGAGAAGGGAGGCACCAGGCCAGCAGCAATGGCACTTACGAAGAGCAGATAGAAGGTGCTCCCATGACCCTCAGGGGTGGCGGAGCCGGCTTTAAACACCTTCGCCCCGTTGATGCCCCGCGCCGTCGCCATCCAGCGCAACCGGGCAAGGCTATGGCCGGGGGCTGACGAGGCGCCATGGCTTCCTAGGTCACACGGTCGGAGTGGATCTGGAAATTTTGGAGGAAGGAAGGAGAGGCGCAAGAAAGGGGATCTGAGAAGCAACCGGGGAAAGCAAGGAGCAAAGCCTAGGTGGATGCTGCTCCTTAATCAACTCACGCGGTTGCTAAGGCGCCCACGTCCAATCAACCGCCACGCGGCGCCCAAGGCCGCAGACTATTAGGGCCCGTGACGCTTCGATCTTGCCCTTCCGCCTCCCCGCACGGCCAAGTCCGGGCGCGCCTTGGACCCGGAGGCTACCGTCGGCGTTCTGGGAATGGGGGTCCCCCAGACTTGCCTATCTGCGTCCTGCGGCGTGGCTCAAAGGGGGGCCCAGCGCGGCCCATCTTCACCAACACAAACCCAAGACCCTCGCGAGGGGCCAAGCCTCGCGGGGCGGACGACGCAGAGCTTCCTCAAGCATGGCCTTGTCAGGCTGGCTCACGAGGAGGCGGAGAGACCAAAGCGGGGTACCTCACGAGGTGCCCGTGACGCAAGCCATGACGACTCAGGGCGCCAGGCGGGTGCCAGCCCGCGCAGTGTCCTCCTTTCCTCTTTGGTGCAAAGGGGGCAAGCGCAGCCGCGGAGTACCGAGGCATCAGGCAAAGGTTGCCATTTCGGTGCAACGAGACCAAGACCATGAGCACTACAAGACGGAGGTCATCATGGAGCCCGAGATGGCGTCATCACCAGAGCTTTGTGCAGGCGAAGACTACTTTTGTCAGGGTAGCTAGTACTAGATGTCCCCCTTCAAATTAGCCCGCCATTGTTGGCTCCCTTCCCGCTCGATATTTGGGAAGAGGACCAGGGCCACTATAAATAGGACCAGCCACCCACAGAGCAAGGGGGTTGGAAGAAAATAGGAGGTTCGAAGAGAGGTTCGAAGCGAGGTTCAAAGGGGGTTGGAAGGAAAGAGAGGGATCAAAGGATAAAGAAGATCAGGTAGAGAGAGAGAGAGAGAAGGGTGACTGAGCTCCTCCCAGCAGTTCATCGCCCCAGCCAAGAACAGACCCTCGCGAGGCTGTCCTTCCTTGTATTGTTCATCATCATCAGCCCAAGAGGCAATCCACCACACCACACACTGGAGTAGGGTATTACACCGCAACGGTGGCCCGAACCAGTATAAACCCTGTGTCTCTTGTGTTGTTCTTTCTATAGTTTAGATCCTAGCGAGGCGGAGGGGTGCAGGTAGGTAGGAGGCAAAATCTCCGCGCGCACCCAAGTGTTCGAACCTCAAGAGTCTGCCGGAACCCGAAATCCGACAATAACAATAGGTCCTCCGGCCAGGTGTGCTGGGCATGACATCACCTTACCAGGTCATACAAAGACCGATGTTATAACCCTTGAAAATATGTTCCAATCATCACATCTGACCAAGATTCAGATCTGATTGTGTTGGAAATATGCCCTAGAGGCAATAATAAAATGGTTATTATTATATTTCCTTGTTCATGATAATTGTCTATTGTTCATGCTATAATTGTGTTATCCGGAAATCGTAATACATGTGTGAATACATAGACCACAATATGTCCCTAGTGAGCCTCTAGTTGACTAGCTCATTGATCAATAGATGGTTGCGGTTTCCTGGCCATGGACATTGGATGTCATTGATAACGGGATCACATCATTAGGAGAATGATGTGATGGACAAGACCCAATCCTAAGCATAGCACAAGATCGTGTAGTTCGTCTGCTAGAGCTTTTCTGAATGTCAAGTATCATTTCCTTAGACCATGAGATTGTGCAACTCCCGGATACCGTAGGAGTGCTTTGGGTGTACCAAACGTCACAACGTAACTGGGTGGCTATAAAGGTGCACTACAGGTATCTCCGAAAGTGTCTGTTGGGTTGGCATGAATCGAGAGTGGGATTTGTCACTCCGTATGACGGAGAGGTATCTCTGGGCCCACTCGGTAATGCATCATCATAATGAGATCAGTGTGACTAAGTAGTTGGTCACGGGATTATGCATTATGGAACGAGTAAAGTGACTTGCCGGTAACGAGATTGAACAAGGTATTGGGATACCGATGATCGAATCTCGGGCAAGTAACATACCAATTGACAAAGGGAATTATATACGGGATTGCTTGAATCGTCGACATCGTGGTTCATCCGATGAGATCATCGTGGAACATGTGGGAGCCAACATGGGTATCCAGATCCCACTGTTGGTTATTGGTCGGAGAGTTGTCTCGGTCATGTCTGCATGGTTCCCGAACCCGTAGGGTCTACACACTTAAGGTTCGATGACGCTAGGGTTATTAGGAAGACTTGTATGTGATTACCGAATGTTGTTCGGAGTCCCGGATGAGATCCCGGACGTCACGAGGGGTTCCGGAATGGTCCGGAGGTGAAGATTTATATGTAGGAAGTTGTCATACGGTCACCGGAAAGGTTCGGGGGCATATCGGTATTGTACCGGGGCCACCGGAGGGGTTCCGGGGGTCCACCGGGAGGGGCCACCTCTCTTGGAGGGCCTAATGGGTTGTAGAGGAAAGGGAACCAGCCCTAAATGGGCTGGGCGCATCCCCCCCTTAGGCCATGCGCGTAGGGTTGGGGGGGAAACCCTAAGGGGGGCGCCCCCCTTACTTGGGGGGCAAGCCCCCTCCCCTTGGCCGCCCCCCCTCTAGATCTCATCTAGAGTGGGCCGGCCCCCTTCCTCCTTCCCCTATACATAGAGGGGCAAGGGGAGGGCTGACACACCATCCAAGGCGCAGCCCCTCCCCTCCCCAACACCTCTCCTCCTCCGCAAGAGCTTGATGAAGCCCTGCCGGAGTACTGCTACTCCACCACCACCACGCCGTCGTGCTGCTTTTGGAGCCCTCTTCCTCAACCTCTCCCTCCTCCTTGCTGGATCAAGGTGCGGGAGACGTCCTCGCTCCCTATGTGTGTTGAACGCGGAGGTGCCGTCCATTCGGCGCTAGGATCTTCGGTGATTTGGATCACGACGAGTACGACTCCATCAACCCCGTTCTCTTGAACACTTCCGCCCGCGATCTACAAGGGTATGTAGATGCACTTGTCGGATTTCGGGTTCCGGCAGACCCTTGAGGTTCGAACACTAGGGTGCGCGCGGAGATTTCGTCTCCTACCTACCTACACCCCTCCGCCACGCTAGGATCTAAACTACAGGAAGAACAATATAAGAGACACCGGGTTTATACTGGTTCGGGCCACCGTTGTGGTGTAATACCCTACTCTAGTGTGTGGTGTGGTGGATTGCCTCTTGGGCTGACGATGATGAACAATACGAGGAAGAACAGCCTCGCGAGGGTCTGTTCTTGGCTGGGGCGATGAACTGCTGGGAGGAGTTCAGTCACCTTTCTCTCTCTCTCTCTCTCTCTCTCTCTCTCTCTCTCTCTCCCTCTTCCAACCGGCCGACCCCTTGCCATGTGGGTGGGTGGTCCTATTTATAGAGGCCCTGGTCCTCTTCCCAAATATCGAGCGGGAAGGGAGCCCACAATGGCGGGCTAATTTGAAGGGGGACAGCAAGTATTAGCTATCCTGACAAAAGTAGTCTTCGCCCGTGCAAAGCTCTGGTGATGACGCCGTCTTGGGCTCCACGGTGACCTCCGTATCGTAGTCCTCCTGGTCTTGGTCTCGTTGCACCGAAATGGCAACCTTTGCCTGATGCCTCGGTACTCCGCGGCTGCGCTTGCCCCCTTTGCATCAAAGAGGAAAGGAGGACGCTGCGCGGGCTGGCACCTGCCTGGCGCCCTGAGTCGTCATGGCTTGCGTCATGGCACCTCATGAGGTACCCTGCCTTGATCTCTCCGCCTCCTCGTGAGCCAGCCTGACGAGGCCGTGCCTGAGGAGGCTCCGCGTCGTCCGCCCCGCGAGGCTTGGCCCCTCGCGAGGGTCTTGAATTTGTGTTGGTGAAGATGGGCCGTGTTGGGCCCCCCTTTGAGCCATGCCGCAGGCAGGCAAGTCTGGGGACCCCCGTTCCCAGAACACCGATAGTAGCCCCCGTCCCAAGGCGCGCCCGGACATGGCCATACAGGGAGGCGGAAGGGCAAGAGCGAAGCGCCGCGGGCCCTAACAGCCTGCGGCCTTGGGCACCGCATGGCGGTTGATTGGACGTGGGCATCTCCACTTCCCCATGGCGCCTCGGCAACTGCATGGATTGGACAAGTCCCTGCATGCAAAGCGGGTCATAATTACCTGCGATCGTGGGGGCCGTCGGTTGGCCATCGCCAGCCATAAGTATCGACCGGCGCGCGCCCTTCCAGTTCATCCCCCCTTGCTTCTCCTTTTTCTTCATGGCCCCGTCGAGGAGGTTCTCGGTCGCCGAGAAGGGGAAGGCTTGCCGGGTTGAGCCCGCCTCTCCCCCACCCAAGCGTGGCCGAGGGCGCCCTCGCAAGCATCCTGTGGCCACCACGGTGGCTCCCCACGACCGTGGAGGTGATCTTCAGCACGGTGATGGGCGGATTGCTCCAGCCGGGGGGCGCGCTCCAGCTGCGCGTCCCCCCAGGCCGCGTGTTCGTGCTGCTGAAGTGCTGCCGGAGTTCATCGTGTGGTCGGCGGAGCTGGCTAGCTCCCAGCTTCCGCTTCCTTGCTTCCTCCTCAGCGAGCTCCCGGCCGGCGCCCCGGGCAGCCTCTGGCTCCAGGCCGACGGCTGCTGCAGCCGGGCCTCATGAAATCTCTGGAGGTCTCCGCGGCCGGGAGCCTGTCCCTGGCCCGCGGTTGGCAGACGTTTGCCCGCGCGCATGGCCTGAGCCGTCGGTGCACCCTACACTTCAAGTTCGACGGCGACGCCACCCTCTACGTGAGGGTGTTTGGGGAAGATGGTCGCCGCGCAGGGTGTTGCCCTGAGGGTGACGACCGCGGCTGGGAACCCAGCTCCGGTGATGATGGAGAGAGCAGCGCTCGCGCGGCTGGCGGCGTCCGGGGTTCCCCAAGCTTCTCCGGTTCTTCTTCAGGCAGCGACTCCTCTAGCGGGGGCCGCGATCAGCCTCCACGCCGTCATATCTGCTTGGGGGTGGCAACGTGTCTGCCCACCGTCGTGCCCTGGTGAAGCGCGAGAGGTAGTCCGCCTGAGTTCCAGAGGCAGCTCGGGTCTTCCCTGCGGGCCGGTGTGAGGCGAGCCACGCCGGATTTGTTCTTCCTTTTCCCTTTTTCCTGCGTAACAAAGACAATAGTGAGGGGCCCCGCGGGGGCGTGTTTGGGTTATTGCTGTTAATCATCGTTTTGCTTTCGTTACCGTACCTTCCGGCTATGTGCCGGAGCGTGGATAGTTCCCGGCCCCGGCCGTGGGGGGCGACCGACCCAGGCCCTTTGTTTGTGTCACGGTGCCCGTGGGGCACGGACTGGAGGGGTGCTCCTGTAAGGGGCCCAGGTCGCGAACTCTTTGAATGACTAGGATAGGAACACTCGCGAGGGCGCTTAGCTCTCCCCCTCGTGAGGCCTTGCACAAGAGAAATCGAGGCAGGAGAGTGAAAAGCCGAAGAACCGCAAGCCAAAGACGGCAACAACTTCAATAAAACTTCAAATGAGAAGGAACAAGCCAACTGCGGAAAGCAAATGAAAAGCCGCGTCCGGCACCTAATCTAGTCTTCGACGTCTTCTCACCAGCACGGAGCTAAGTGCTTCCAGTAGGCATGGGAGGGAGCCCCAGGGCCTGAGGCCGGCGCTCCTGAGACTCCGGGGCGTGTACAGCCCCAACTCATTATTACGTGAGAGTGTCATGGGCGGCGAGCTTCACAGGCGTTGGCCTTCTTCACAGGCTCTGGGCCTTTTCCGAAACACGATAGCTTCATAGGCACTCGCCTTGATTCACAGGCTCTGGGCCTTTCCCAAACGCGATAGCTTCATAGGCACTCGCCTTGCTTCAAAGGCTCTGGGCCTTTTCCAAAACGCGATAGCTTCACAGGCACTCGCCTTGCTTCACATGCTTTGGGCCTTTCCCGAATGCGATAGCTTCACAGGCACTCGCCTTGCTTCACAGGCTCTGGGCCTTTCCCAAACACGATAGCTTCACAGGCACTCGCCTTGCTTCACAGGCTCTGGGCCTTTTCCAAAACATGATAGCTTCACAGGCACTCGCCTTGCTTCACAGGCTCTGGGCCTTTTCCAAAACGCGATAGCTTCACAGGCACTCGCTTTGCTTCACAGGCTCTGGGCCTTTTCAGGGGTAGAACCTCCGGAGGTGCTGGATGTTCCATGCATTCTGGACCGGCACTCCCTCCTGAGTCTCCAAGCGCGCGGAGCCGGGCCTGGAGACATGAACAACCTTGAACGGGCCCTCCCACATGGGAGAGAGCTTGTGCAGTCCCTCCCTGGAGAGGACCCGCCTGAGCACGAGGTCTCCTACCTCAAGAGTCCTGGGACGGATGTTGCGGCAGTGATATCGCCGCAGCGCTTGTTGGTACCTCGCCGCTCGCAGCGCGGCTTCTCGGTGATGTTCCTCCCCCAGCACGAGGTCCATCCCCCGCATGGCGTCCTGCTGCGCCTCGTCGAACGCTAGGACCCACGCGGAGCAACGTCTGACCTCGTGAGGGAGGACCGCTTCCGCTCCGTAGACCAGGAAGAACGGGGTCTCTCTAGTCGGCTTGGTCGCGGTGGTGCGGATGGACCACGGAGAGGACTGAAGCTCATCGTACCAACCTCTGCCGCAGGCCTCCAGCTTCTTCTTGAACGTCCTGGTCTTGAGGCCCCTCAGGACCTCCACATTGGCTCGCTCGGCCTGACCGTTGCTTCGGGGGTGCGCCACTGAAGCGTAGCATATCTGCATTCCAAGGTTAGCACAGTATGTTTTGAAGAGGTTACTGGTGAACTGCGAACCGTTCTCCATGATGATTCAATTCGGCACCCCGAACCGGCTCACGATGCCCTTGATGAACTTGACCGCGGAACCCGCAGGAATGGTGCGGACAGCCTCCACTTCAGCCCACTTGGTGAACTTCTCTACAGCAACGTAAAGGTAGCGGTAGCCCCCTGGCGCCCGAGGAAACGGGCCCAAGATGTCAAGGTAGGCCTCCATGTGCTCATCCTTCGGCTCATACACCTTGTTGGAGAAATTGACAAGGAGTTGCGAATCGCCCTTGATGGTGAGGCGTTTCACCTCCAGGGCAGCTGCGGCCTTCATGCCCGCTATTAAACCTTCATACTCCGCTATGTTGTTGGAGACCTTTTCGCCTTGCTGGAAACAAAGCTGCACGGCGTAATAGAGCTTGTCCTGGGTGGGCGATATAAGCACTGCCCCAGCCCCTGCGCCATGTCTGGAGAACGCCCCATCGAAGTACATGACCCAGCCTTCTAGCGCCTCGCTTCCCGGGGACAGGGACCGATCCTCGTCGGCCTTGAGGCCTAGCGCCTCCGTCCATTCTGCCACAAAATCCACCAACGCTGCTCCCTTGATGACTCTGGTCGTGCTGAATTCGAGCTGAAACGCTTGCAGCTCTATGTTCCACTCAGCGACCCTCGTAGCTGAATTGGGGCTCCTGAGCACCCTCTCCAGGGGGTATGACGATACGACCTTGATGGGGTGACCCTGAAAAGAGTGCCGCAGCTTGCGCGAAGCCACCAGTAGCGCGAGGAGGAGTTTTTGAGGCATGGGGTACCGTGCTCTTGCATCTCGTAGCACTGTGCTGACGAAGTACACTGGGTGCTCAACGAGGTGGAGTGTGTCAGTGCTGGTGGCTCCCTTCAGAGACCGTGGCGCCTCTTGAGGCAATGAGGCCTCCTGAGACTGGCCATCTGGAAGAGGGGCCTCTTCCGCCTCTGGTGCGCCCCTCTGCGGCGGCTGATCCTCCTCAGCCGCGGTGGCGGTTTCTATAGGCCTTCCTTATCCCTGTTCTGCCTTGTCCCAGGCTGCTGCCGTGGTTTTGATTCGGCGCTCCTTTCTGACTGCTACCAAGGCTGCGCTGGCGGAGTAGGGAGTGGCGGCGAGGTAGAGCACCAGGGGCTCCTGAGGGCGCGAGGCCACCATGACCGGTGGGCTGGTCAGGTATCTCTTGAGAGCCTGGAACGCCTTGTCAGCCTCTTCAGTCCACTCGAAGGGTCCCTTTTTCTTCATTAGCTGGAAGAAGGGCAGGGCTCGTTCCCCCAACTTGGAGATGAAGCGCCCTAGCGCGGTCACATGCCCCGTGAGCTTCTGCATTTCTCTGAGGCTCTTTGGCGGGCTCATGTCTTCCACCGCCTTGACCTTCTCTGGGTTAGCCTCGATGCCTCGGTGGGACACGAGGAAACCCAAGAGCTTGCCCGAGGGGACTCCGAACACACACTTCTCTGGGTTGAGCCATAGGTTCACTGCGTTGAGGCTCGCGAAGGTTTCCTCCAGGTCTTGTATCAAGGTCCTGGCCTCCCGAGATTTTACCACGATGTCATCGACGTAAGCTTCAACATTCTTCCTGAGCTGCGGGCCCAAGGTGATATGCATCAGCCGCTGAAAGGTCACCCCTGCGTTACACAGCCCGAATGGCATGCAGCTGTAGCAGTACACCCCACACGGGGTTAGGAAGGCCGTCTTCTCGACGTCTTCTACCGCCATCTTGATCTGGTGATACCCAGAGAAGGCATCCAGGAAGCATAACAGGTCGCATTCCGCAGTGGAATCAACGATCTGATCGATGCGGGGGGAGCGGGAACGGATCTTGCGGGCACGCTTTGTTGAGGTTGGTGAAGTCGACACACATGTGTTCCTTTCATCCCTTCTTCGGCACAACGACAGGGTTGGCCAACCAATCTGGGTATCGGACCTCGCGAATGACCCCAGCGGCCTCTAATTTGCGGGTCTCTTGGATGATGAAGGCCTGCTTTTCTATGGACTGCCGCCTGGCCTTCTGCTTCACATGGCACACGTTGGGGCACACGTTGAGGTGATGCTCGATTACACTCCTAGGGATCCCTAGCAACTGGTCTGGCTCCCAAGCGAATACCTTCTTATTTGCGCACAGGAACCCGACCAGGGCCTCCTCCTGCTCGGGTTTGAGGTGGGCGCCTATGGTGAAAGTGGCGTTGGTGGACCCGTCCTCATCGACGGGTATCTGCTTGGTTTCTGCCTTGTCTTGGGTGAACAACTGCTTCTTCTTGGCGGGCGCAGCCCCCTTGGGCTCGGGGGCCTCCAAGTCGGCAGGCTGTGCCGACACTGCTGACTTGAAAACGAGCTTGAGCACCCGTAGAGCGTCACCGGTATCCCCGTGCACGGTGAGGACACCGCTGCTCCCGGGCATCTTCATGAGGTTGTACGCCGGGTGTGTTGCGGCCATGAACTACGCCAGCGCTGGGTAGCCGAGGATGGCATTGTAGGGGAGGCCGATGGGGGCGATGTCGAAGTCGACCAGCTCCGTGCGGAAGTTGTCATAGGTGCCGAAGGTCACTGGGAGCCGGATCTGCCCCAAGGAGCTGGACGACCTGCCCCCAACGCCTGAGAAGGGCCGGCTGGGCTGCAACCGTTCCAGGGGTATGCAGAGGAGGTTGAAGGCCTCGACTGAGAGCATGCTGAGGCCCACCCCGCCATCGATGAGAGTTCTGGTGACGGCCACCTGGCAGATGGTGGGGGTGCATAGCATGGGGAGCGCGCCCAAGCAGGCCGAGTTGGAGGGGTGGTCCTCCGGGCTGAAGCTCAGGCCGGTCTCGGGCGCCGCCCGATCCAGGGGAGCCCCTTGCCCCGTGGAAGCGGTGCTGACCCGGCGGATGAACGGCTTGACGTGGTAACTTGTAGGCGGCGCCTGCGAGCCGCCCAAGAGGGCCACGATGACTGGGGGTGTCGGTGCAGCGCGATAGGCGGGGGAGAGGTTGCGGGGCTCCACGGGCGCGCGGAGCGCGCGGGACGAAGAACTAGCTGGGGTGAGCGAGGGAGTTGCGGTGCGGCCGTCTTGCTGCATGGACAGATGCCGGGACGATGCTTGCTGCTCGTCCCCCGCCGGGCCAGCGGCGGCGTTGATGGCAGGTGACGGGGAACGGCGGGGACGCCCACCGACAGGGGCCGCCTGGGCGACGCGGGAAGCGAAGGCGGCCCGGCGCTCTGCGAGGGCCCGACGAGCGCCAGACATGGGCCCGATGGTCGGAGGAGAACGGAGCGGTGGAAGACGAATTCCGACGCACCCCTACCTGGCGCGCCAAATGTCGGATTTCGGGTTCCGGCAGACCCTTGAGGTTCGAACACTGGGGTGCGCGTGGAGATTTTGTCTCCTACCTACCTGCACCCCTCCGCCGCGCTAGGATCTAAACTACGGGAAGAACAACATAAGAGACACCGGGTTTATACTGGTTCGGGCCACCGTTGTGGTGTAATACCCTACTCCAGTGTGTGGTGTGGTGGATTGCCTCTTGGGCTGACGATGATGAACAATACAAGGAAGAACAGCCTCGCGAGGGTGTGTTCTTGGCTGGGGCGATGAACTGCTGGGAGGAGTTCAGTCACATTTCTCTCTCTCTCTCTCCCTCTTCCAACCGGCCGACCCCTTGCCATGTGGGTGGCTGGTCCTATTTATAGAGGCCCGGGTCCTCTTCCCAAATATCGAGCGGGAAGGGAGCCAACAATGGCGGGCTAATTTAAAGGGGGACAGCAAATATCAGCTATCCTGACCAAAGTAGTCTTCGCCTGCGGAAAGCTCTCGTGATGACGCCGTCTTGGGCTCCACGGTGACCTCCATCTCGTAGTCCTCCTGGTCTTGGTCTCGTTGCACCGAAATGGAAACCTTTGCCTGATGCCTTGGTACTCCGCGGCTGCGCTTGCCCCCTTTGCATCAAAGAGGAAAGGAGGACGCTGCGCGGGCTAGCACCCGTCTGGCGCCCTGAGTCGTCATGGCTTGTGTCATGGCACCTCGTGAGGTACCCTGCCTTGATCTCTCCGCCTCCTCGTGAGCCAGCCTGACGAGGCCATGCCTGAGGAGGCTCCACGTCATCCGCCCCGCGAGGCTTGGCCCCTCGCGAGGGTCTTGAATTTGTGTTGGTGAAGATGGGCCGTGTTGGGCCCCCCTTACAGCCACGCTGCAGGCCGCAGGCAGGCAAGTCTGGGGACCTCCGTTCCCAGAACACCGACAACAGTCCTCTCCCTCGTTGCTAGATGACTCCATAGATTGATCTTGGTGATC
Source organism: Triticum monococcum (assembly GCA_034509565.1). Lineage (NCBI taxonomy): Eukaryota > Viridiplantae > Streptophyta > Magnoliopsida > Poales > Poaceae > Triticum > Triticum monococcum. Next base: position 164,107,854 of record CM067841.1, on the reverse strand, counting down.
CGTAGAAAATTTTAAATTTCTGCTACGAACCCCAACAGATTGGTGTTAGGGTACCTCAAACTCGGGATGCCTGAGAAGGAAAGGTGCAACACAAATTGACGAGATGACATTGTAAGATTCTCGGGAAATGAAGTATGGAAGCGAGTTCCGAACAAGAGTTCATCATTAAACCAAGGAGAAGATGAGGAGGTCACTGATGGACTCAGCGACATTTCATTGAGATTAACAAAAGATGGATTTCCACAATTATCTGAACAAGGAGGTAACACTTGTCAGACCAAATGATATAATGATGTATGCTTGAGGAAAACATACACAATTGAACATTGATTTAAAGGTGCACCTGAAATACAGGCTTAGGTAGCATGATCAATGCTAGAATGGTGATTCGATAACCAATGGTCTAAGAATGAAATATCGACCATTAACTTGAAAGCAATAGGGTTGCTAGAAGTTTTGAAGTCGCACATCATAGTTCAATTGTCAGTTTTCCGGTTAGAAACAACATGGGGAACAAGGAGTGAACGGATATGGCAAGGAGTATCACATGTATCAAGAATTCTTAACAGGTGGTGAAATTCTCACGACATTTTTGACATAAAATATGGTAATACTCCAAGGTAGATCATAATACGAGCTGGATAGCAAGTTGCATCCATAACATGAACAAGTTTCTGATGAAAGGAAGGTAAGGATGGTGTTGATGGTAACTCAAATTACCAAGGAACAAGGATGGCACTTATCATCAAGAATTCCACTAACATCCTGGAACCCCGTTCTCTTGAACGCTTCTGCTCGCGATCTACAAGGGTACGTAGATGCACTCCTCTCCCCTCGTTGCTAGATGACTCCATAGATTGATCTTGGTGATGCGTAGAAAATTTTAAATTTCTGCTACGATCCCCAACAGTGGCATCATAAGTTAGGTCTATGTGTAGTTTCTATGCACGAGTAGAACACAAGTTGTTGTGGGCGTCGATTTTGTCAAGTTACTTCCGTCTTAATTTATTTATGACCTGCGTGTCAACTTAGACGTCATGTAATTACTTTACTTTATCGCTAACCGTTAGCCATAGTAGTAGAAGTAATAGTTGACGAGAAAACTTCATGAAGACACAATGATGGAGATCATGCTGATGGAGATCATGGTGTCATGCCGATGACGACGATGATCATGGTGTTGGGGAACGTAGCAATTTCAAAAATTTCCTACGCACATGCAAGATCATGGTGATGCACAGCAACGAGAGGGGAGAGTTTGTACACGTGCCCTCGTAGACCGAAAGCGGAAGCGTTAGCACAACGCGGTTGATGTAGTCGTACGTCTTCACGATCCGACCGATCAAGTACCGAACGCACGGCACCTCCGAGTTCTGCACACGTTCAACTCGATGACGTCCCTCGAACTCTGATCCAGCCGAGTGTTGAGGGAGAGTTTCATGAACACGACGGCGTGGTGACGATGATAATGTTCTACCGATGCAGGGCTTCGCCTAAGCACCGCTACGATATGATCGAGGTGGATTATGGTGGAGGGGGGCACCGCACACGGCTAAGAGATCAAGAGATCAATTGTTGTGTCTATGGGGTGCCCCCTGGCCACGTATATAAAGGAGTGGAGGAGGGGGGAGAGGGCCGGCCCCTATGGCGCGCCCTGGAGGAGTCCTACTCCTACCGGGAGTAGGATTCCCCCCCTTCCAAGTAGTAGGAGTAGGAGTCAAGGCAAGGGAAGGGAGAAGAGAAGGAAGGAGGGGGCGCAGCCCCTCCCCCTAGTCCAAATCGGACTAGGCCTTGGGGGGCGCCCAACCTCTCTTCTCTCTTTCCCTTAAAGCCCAATAAGGCCCATATACTCCCCGGCGAATTTCTGTAACTCTCCGGTACTCCGAAAAATACCCGAATCACTCGGAACCTTTCCAATGTCCGAATATAGTCGTCCAATATATCGATCTTTACGTCTCGGCCATTTCGAGACTCCTCGTCATGTCCCCGATCTCATATGGGACTCCGAACTCCTTCGGTACATCAAAACATATAAACTCATAATATAACTGTCATCATAGTGTTAAGCGTGCGGACCCTACGGGTTCGAGAACTATGTAGACATGACCGAGACACGTCTCCAGTAAATAACCAATAGCGGAACCTGGATGCTCATATTGGCTCCTACATATTCTATGAAGATCTTTATCGGTCAGACCGCATAAAAACATACGTTGTTCCCTTTGTCATCGGTATGTTACTTGCCCGAGATTCGATCGTTGGCATCTCAATACCTAGTTCAATATCGTTACCGGCAAGTCTCTTTACTCATTCCGTAATACATCATCTCGCAACTAACTCATTAGTTGCAATGCTTGCAAGGCTTAGGTGATGTGCATTACCAAGAGGGCCCAGAGATACCTCTCTGACAATCGGAGTGACAAATCCTAATCTCGAAATATGCCAACCCAACAAGTACCATCGGAGACACCTGTAGAGCACCTTTATAATCACACAGTTACGTTGTGACGTTTGGTGGAACACAAAGTGTTCCTCCGGTAAACGAGAGTTGCATAGTCTCATAGTCATAGGAACATGTATAAGTCATGAAGAAAGCAATAGCAACAAACTAAACGATCAAGTGCTATGCTAACAGAATGGGTCAAGTCAATCACATCATTCTCCTAATGATGTGATCCCGATAATCAAATGACAACTCATGTCTATGGTTATGAAACATAACCATCTTTGATCAACGAGCTAGTCAAGTAGAGGCATACTAGTGACACTCTGTTTGTCTATGTATTCACACATGTATTATGTTTCCGGTTAATACAATTCTAGCATGAATAATAAACATTTATCATGATATAAGGAAATAAATAATAACTTTATTATTGCCTCTAGGGCATATTTCCTTCAGTCTCCCACTTGCACTAGAGTCAATAATCTAGTTAACATCGCCATGTGATTTAACATCAATAGTTCACATCACCATGTGATTAACACCCATAGTTCACATCGACATGTGACCAACACCCAAAGGGTTTACTAGATTCAGTAATCTAGTTCACATCGCTATGTGATTAACACCCAAAGAGTACTGAGGTGTGATCATGTTTTGCTTGTGAGAGAAGTTTAGTCAACGGGTCTTCCACATTCAGATCCGTAAGTATTTTGCAAATTTCTATGTCAACAATGCTCTGCATGGAGCTACTCTAGCTAATTGCTCCCGCTTTCAATATGTATCCAGATTGAGACTTAGAGTCATCTGGATTAGTGTCAAAACTTGCATCGACGTAACCCTTTACGACGAACCTTTTGTCACCTCCATAATCGAGAAACATATTGAAAGTGCAACTATCCCTAGGTGGTTTTGGTAATTCATAACAACATATAGCTCATTGAGCTAATGCTATTCCAAGATGATTATTTCAGGCAAGCTCAATGATTGGCATGGCATGGATGGTGAAAGTGGAACCCTCAAAATGCTAAGGACAAAGGATTGGCTCAAGCTCAAAAACTCAAGACTCTTCATTTTATATTTTAGTGATCCAAGATCACATTGAGTCTTTAGGAAAAGCCAATACTATCAAGGAGGGGTGAGGTGTTGCTTAATGAGCCTCTTGCTTCATGTGCTTAGTGATATGCTCCAAAACCCTCAACTACTTTCCCATATCCACATTTGACCTAAACCCTAAGCCAAACTCGGCCCTACCGATTCTTTCAACCCGGCGTCACCAGTTTCACTTGTCATAGCCATTGCCCAACCCTAGCAAATCGGTTCTACCGATAGGGATCTTGGTCTCACCGAGATGGGATTGCAAACTCTCTGTTTCCCTTTCGTAACTTTTCGGTCTCACCGAAAGAGCGGATTGGTCCCACCGAGATTGCAACGTAAATTCAGTGTTCCCTTTTTGTAACTTTTCGGTCTCACCGAAAGAGCAAATCGGTCCCACCGAGTTTGCCTGACCAACTCTCTGGTTAGCTTATTACCAAAATCGGTCTCACCGAGTTCGTGTAATCGGTCTCACCGAGATTACGTTATGCCCTAACCCTAACAAAATCGGTCCTACCGAGTTGCATGTCAGTCCCACCGAAATCTCTAACGGTCACTAGGTTTACTATTTCGGTCTGACCGAGTTTGTTAATTCGGTCCCACCGAGATTGGTAAATTGTGTGTAACGGTTGGATTTTGTGTGGAGGCTATATATACCCCTCCACCTCCTCTTCACTCAAGGAGAGAGCCATCAGAACACATCTACACTTTCAACTCATATGTTCTGAGAGAGAACCACCTACTCATGTGTTGAGACCAAGATATTCCATTCCTACCATATGAATCTTGATCTCTAGCCTTCCCCAAGTTGCTTTCTACTCAAATCTTCTTTCCACCAGATCCAAATCCTATGAGAGAGAATTGAGTGTTGGGGAGACTATCATTTGAAGCACAAGAGCAAGGAGTTCATCATCAACACACCATTTGTTACTTCTTGGAGAGTGGTGTCTCCTAGATTGGCTAGGTGTCACTTGGGATCCTCCGACAAGATTGTGGAGTTGAACCAAGGAGTTTGTAAGGGCAAGGAGATCGCCTACTTCGTGAAGATCTACCACTAGTGAGGCAAGTCCTTCGTGGGCGATGGCCATGGTGGGATAGACAAGGTTGCTTCTTCGTGGACCCTTCGTGGGTGGAGCCCTCCATGGACTCGCGTAACCGTTACCCTTCGTGGGTTGAAGTCTCCATCAACGTGGATGTAGGATAGCACCACCTATCCGAACCACGGGAAAAACATCCGTGTCTCCAATTGCGTTTGAATTCTCCAAACCCTTCCCTTTACATTCTTGCAAGTTGCATGCTTTACTTTCCGCTGCCAATATACTCTTTGCATGCTTGCTTGAATTGTGTGATGATTGCTTGACTTGTCCTAAAATAGCTAAAATCTGCCAAGAACTGAAATTGGGAAAAGGTTAAGTTTTTATTTGGTCAAGTAGTCTAATCACCCCCCCCCTTAGACATACTTTCGATCCTACAAGTGGTATCAGAGCCTTGGTCTCCATTTGCTTTGATTTCCATAGCTTTTGGTGGTCATAGCCTTGGTTTCACAACCTAGGAGAGTATGGCGTCTAGCGAGGGAAATTATCACCGTAGAGGTCCTTACTTTGATGGTACTAATTTTGCTAGTTGGAAGCATAAAATGAAAATGCATATTCTTGGACATAACCCCGCCGTTTGGGCTATTGTGTGTGTTGGTTTGCAAGGTGACTTCTTTGATGGGAGAGAACCAAACCGTGAAGCTACCGCGGATGAGTTGAAGATGTTGCAATACAATGCTCAAGCTTGTGATATTCTCTTCAACGGATTGTGCCCCGAAGAATTCAACAAAATCAGCCGTCTTGAGAATGCAAAGGAAATTTGGGACACTTTGATTGATATGCACGAAGGTACCGACTCTGTCAAGGAATCCAAATTGGATATGCTTCAAAGTCAACTTGACAAGTTCAAAATGAAGGATGGTGAAGGTGTCGCTGAAATGTACTCTAGGCTTGCTCTCATCACAAATGAGATTGCCGGCTTAGGAAGTGACGAGATGACCGATAGATTCATCATCAAGAAGATTCTAAGAGCCTTGGATGGAAAATATGATACCGTGTGCACATTGATCCAAATGATGCCCAATTACAAAGATCTCAAGCCAACGGAGGTAATTGGAAGAATTGTTGCTCATGAGATGTCACTTAAGGATAAAGAGGAACTTCACAACAAATCAAGTGGTGCCTACAAAGTCTCATGTGAAGCCCCTACATCATCAAGTGAGAAACAAAACTTCAATGAAGAATTAAGCTTAATGGTGAAGAACTTCAACAAGTTCTACAAGAGTAGAAGCAAAGATAGAAGCTCCAAGTCAAGGTCCTACAATGACAAAAGATCTTCTAGTCGAGAGCGAAACTGCTACAATTGTGGAAGACCCGGATACTATTCCAATGAGTGTACGGCTTCCTACAAGAGAAGAGAAGACTCTCCAAAAAGAAGAAGCAAAAGAGAAGAATCACCACCAAGAGAGAGAAGGAGTAGAGATGATCGTTATGAATGAAGATACTCACGGAGAAGCAAGGATTCTGAAAGGAAGGAAAAATCATCAAGGAGCTACACAAAACGAAGACATCAAGCTCATGTTGGTGAATGGGTATCCGGCTCCCACTCCGACAACCACTCCGAGAGAAGTTATCACACCAATTCCGAATATACTCAAGATGAAGGTGTTGCCGGTCTAGCACTTGTGTCAACCAACTCCTACGACATATTTGACTCACCAAATGAAGGAATTGGAAGATGCTTCATGGCCAAAGGTCCTAATGTAACACACCCCGAGTATGTTGATTTTAATAGTGATGAAGATGACTTGTTAGGTGATGATGATTTACTTGTTGACAACTCTAGTGATGAATACTATGATGAAACGTCAATTAATCATGCTAATCAAGATAAAAAGAATGACAATGATAAGGAGAAGATTGAGGCTCTAACTAAAGAACTAAACACTCTTAAGTTAGCTCATTAAACTATCTTCAAAGATCATCGAGAACTTTTAAGAGCTCATGAGAAGTTACACTTTGAAAAGATCAATCTTGAGCAAGAGCATGAGTTTTTAAAGGCAATCAATGATGATCTCCGCAAGAAAAGTTCTTCTTACATTGCCAAGCGTTTACTCTTATCCACTTACATGCCTCAAGTCAAGTCTAGTAACAAGAACAAGAAAGATTCTTCCTCTAGTAGTAACAATGATCATGCTAAATCCAATATTGTTGCTTCTAGTAGTTCTCTTGATTCCACTAATGATTCTCTTAGCCAAGTTACACTTGAGCAAGAAAATAGCTTATTGAAGGGAATTATAGAGAAAGGAGTGTACAAAAGCCTTGCCGGGAGTAAGAAATTCGAGGAAATTGTGCGCAAGCAAGGAAGGCACCGGAAGAATCAAGGTGTTGGTTTTGAACGAAAGTTCAATGCCAATGGAGTTGAGTGGGAAGAAGATCAATACCCCAAGACAAAGTTTGTTCCTCAACAAGAGAAGTATGATACTTCCTTCAAGGGGACACAAGCTCAAGATGATCTTCCACCACAAGACTACAAGCAAAAAGGCAAGGACAAGCTTCAAGAGGAAATTGATGCATTTGAAGAAGCTCCTAAGACCTTAGTCAAGTGGATTCCCAAGACCACTTCAAGTTCCACTTCATAAAGTACGACTACAACTCCAAGGATTCCCATCAAGATGGTGTGGATCCAAAAGAAGAAGAACTAGAGAGTTCTTGAGGGTGACTCCGCCAACATACTTCACTCTTATCATTTTGGCAAGAACAAGTGCAATCAACTTCCACATCTTCAAGGAGTCACAAACCCTCTTGTTGGTAAGACAAGGGACAAGGTAACCTAAAAGTTTTCATGGACATCATCTTGTGTGTGCATCACTCTATGTCTATGGATATCCTTGTTTGTTCCTTGTGGGACTAACCCATGTAGGTATTGAAAGTGCAATTCACTCAAATGGATAGCTCCAAGTGATCTACATCAACATTGAGCATCCACATCTTCAACATCTACATGAAGTCATCATCGACAAAACCCAAGGTTAGTTCATCCCTCTTAGGGGGGATATCACATCTAGGGGGAGCTTTACTCTAAGACTTGAGCTAAAGCAACTCTAAAGATGTGGACACAACAATGCTTTATGTAAAAGTGGTAACCCCACTTGAGCTTAAACGATGAGTATGACCTATGATCAAGTGTTCTCACTTGACTCCTAAGTCAATATACTCATATATAGATGACCTAGTCATCGCCAATTGCTTGATAGATGCTAGAATTGGTTGTCCATGCTTTGTCACATATTTCAATTGCCATTTTATTCTGTGAGCATGTTGGTTGCATATTTTACTCATTCGAGGACATCCACTTGTTGTTTTGATTGTTTGGTTTTATTTCCTTTTGCCAAGTGGATGGACAAGAATGCCTAAGAACCTCCTCTAGCTATCTATGCTTTTCTCGTCTCAAACTCTATTCATGCTACATCACAAAATTTGATCAAGTCAGATTCGAACCACTCTGTGTGAGGAGCACTCGGAGTCCCCGATTTGTCATAGACTTAAACTTCCAAAACCTCTTTGTGATTCTCGGTCTGACCGATATCCTACTTTCGGTCCTACCGAGATCATTAAGTTGATCTGAATTTTCGATCTCGGTGCAACCGATTTGAATCATTCGGTCACACCGAGTTGCAACAACTGTATACAGTTTTGCATCTCGGTGCCACCGAGTTGTTCCACTCGGTCACACCAACAGGGTCGGGCTATATATATATTCACGGGCAAAAAAATTGGAAATTTCTCCGAACCCCTTCGCCCGCGCGATAGCTCGCTCTGCTAACGTGGTCTCCGAATCGTCTCCTCACCGCCAGCCGCCTCCAGTCGCTGGTCTCCATCGCCATCAACGGAATTCAACCCCGCCGTTGCCGCCGTAGCGAGTCTCCGCCGAACTAGGGTATGGACTCGATCTTTGTGCTATCCCCAATCTGATTCCTAGCACATTGTGTTCGGTAGTGGCATCAAGTAAAGGAGGTTTGCCTTGAGGGTTATATTTTGGTTTCTCAACTTGGGGTCTTGCATAAAGCCAAGGAACACTAGAGTGTTCATTGCTAGGAGGTTGTTGACCAAGTGACGGAGTAGGCACAGTTGGCCTCGAGGCTGCACCACCCGGCAGTGGAGCAAGCACCGTGGACAATGTGGCTATCCTCATTTGGACCAAGGCCTCGACAGAAGCATCATGCTCCTCCTTTTGCGTAGCAAGGGCCTGTTCTAGATCCTCAGAAGTAAAGGTCTTGACTTCAGAAGAAGCCACGCCTTTATCCTTCGGATCTACAACAAGGGGAGTCCCATCGGGGTTCATCTCGCTCTAGGGCGGTTAAGCCACAAGAATAGAGCATGAGGCTCTGATACCAATTGAAAGGATCGAGATGGACCTAGAGGGGGGGTGAATAGGTACAACTACAAATTTTAATTGTTACTTAGCAATTTTAGGCAATAATGCGGAATGTGGAAGTCAGCCTAACAATTGCAAGTGAAGTACTAAGTACTAAGCAAGTAACACGAGTAGGAACTAGGCAAATACAAAGTGATGAAGTAAGTGCTTAAGAGACAAGTAACCACAAGTAGAGAGTTAGGGTTAGGGATAACCGCAACTCCGGGAGACGAGGATGTATGCCGATGTTCACTTCCTTGGAGGGAAGCTACGTCGCCGTTAGAGAGGTGGATGTTGCCACGAAGGCACACCAACGCCACGAAGGCTCACCCTATTCTCCCTTTGAGACAACACCACGAAGGCGTTTCTCAACCACTAGTGGTAGACCTTGGGGTGGTCTCCAAACCCTCACAAACTTATCCGGGGGTAATCACAAAGACCGATTCCTCTCTGAAAGACTCCTACCGCCTAGGAGTCTCCAACCTCCAAGAGTAACAAGATTGATGGGGAAAAGCTCAAGACTTGCTCAAATCACAAATTCCTTTGGTGCAAAGATGGAGAAGGAGTGGATCTATCACTTGAGTGGACAACTTCTCTCAAGTGCTCTCAAATCCCTTGGGGATCTAAGATTTGGTGTGGAGGTATATGAGAGAGAGTGAGATGTGTTCTAGGGTTTGTTCAAGAGTGAATGGTCAACCCTCTCCTATGGAGAAGAGGGGATATATATAGTGTGAGCTTGAATATGGCTGTTTCAGTGTAACTGAGTGAGCAGGCCGGACATCCGGGCTAAGGAGCCGGACATCCGGCATGATACGCTGTGAGAACAGAGGGGCGGGACATCCGGGGAACAAGCCCGGACATCCGGCATAACAGGAAGGCCCGGACATCCAGCAGGTGCCCGGACATCCGGCGTGTTTTATCGAAACACAGCAGCTCCTGGATGGCACAGCCCGGATATCCGGACGAGAGGCCCGGACATCCGGGGAGTACGGAGAGCCCGGACATCCGGCGTAGAGGGCCGGACATCCGGCCGCGGCGCTGCACAAAAATGCATTCTGGAATGGCTGGCCCGGATATCCGGCGGGAGGCCCGGACATCCGGCGTGATGTCCGGACATCCGGCCTTAAGCCCGGACATCCGGCAACCCAGAAACAGAGCCATGAAGATTTTGTCATGAGTAAATGTGGCATGGGTTTTTGGTGGCAAGAGGAAGCTTTTAACTATCCCAATCGATCCCCTCTTAATAGTGCGGGATCCTATACTCAAGAAAACAAAATATGTAATCAAATTTTATGCTTCATCCTTGAGTAGAATCACTCTGTATGCTCTTGATCCACACACTTCGATGACCCGGGGGCTAACACCTGAGATTTACTTGACAAACATTGTTAGGCCCCTAACATGTACATTGTCATCAGCATCAAAACATAATTTAAGGGCATGATTGCTCTTTCAATCTCCCCCTTTTTTTTGTTGATGACAATCACACATGTAGTATCATAGATGCAATAAATAGTCTTAGCATTTGACAATCATGAGAGCAAAAAAAGGTACAAAACACGTAAATGTTTCTATTTGCTTTTAGCTCCCCCTTATTGTGAGCATGAGATGGATATGTTAGGGTACTCAATATAATACTTCGTACGATAGCATATGTAGCACATATGAAAGCATAATAACTCATAGACTAGAACTAAAAACATTTCATAGCCACAAGATAATAACATATAGGTTCACATGTTCAAGATCCAGTGGTAGCACAGTAACACAAATAGCCAACTCATAACATAGTTTCCCATGATAAGGGTAGCACATTAACACAAATAGCATGACCATACTAAGATACTACTTCTCCCCCTTTGACATCAACAAGGAAAAAGAGGGGAAGAACCAAACGGGCTGGGTCACTCCTGGCAGATGTCATCATCATCAGCGAAGAACTCGGGGTAGTCAGCGCGAGACGGGAATCCGAAGGTGGAAGTGGATGGAGCCACGGGAAGAGGATCATCCTCACTCACGGGGCTGCCACGGTCACGGAGGCGCTGCTTGAGCTGATTCTTGGAGATGATGAGGCGCGTCTGAACATCATGATTTTGCTGACAGTTGAAGGTGATTGCCTTCATGATAGCAGACTGGGCCTTGCCGAAGAACGAGGCAAGGCGTCCACGAGGGGCAGACGATGAAGATGGAATAGAAGAACCAGTGGGTGAGTAGGAGCAGCTGTCTTCCCACTAGCAGACCTCCGAGGCGGAGGAGGGGCAACAGCTACCATGCGCATATGAGGAGGGGGCTTCCAAATGGAGTGCACAGCTGTCTTAACCACTTCGAAGGGAGCAGTGTGATCAATTATAGCCTGAATAAATGGAGCATGAGGGAACTGGCATGTCTAAATGAAACTGCAGAGACGGATCTCATGCCAAATGAAATTGGCTGTGTCCAGAGGCTCAGTAGGTTTGTCATGCATACGAACCATCAAGTCAATGCAATAGTTTCGTGCCCTCGAGCGATCTCCCTTCTTAGGGTAGAGAGTGCGAAGCACACACTGATAGAGGATGTAGAAGGGAGCACGGAAAATGGAAACCTCATTGACTGGATATTCTTTTTCTTCGTCAGTGAGCTGAGATGGAGGTTTTATAAGTGCCATGCAAGCATCAATCCCTTTGGGCTTGTACTCTGGATCCATATTGTGGATGCAGTGACCAACACCGGAGAGACCCAAAATCTGAACAAACCTGTCATAGGTGATGCTCAGTGTAGTGTCATCGGTCATCCAAGTGAGAGTGTTATCCGGACCAAAGAAACAGGTAGCATAGAACTGTAGAATGGCAGCTTCACTCCAATCACACTTGAAAGTCATTGCGGAAGCAAGAGTCATATCCTCAATGATCTGGACCGGATTGTTAGGGAACATGGCAGGATTATCACGCAGAAAGTTGAGATCCACATATGAGTGAGAAGCAAGGCCACGCCCATGGACGAAACTGGAATAGAGGTCCTGCTGCATACGAGTCCGGAACCGAGGATCTTCGGCATCAGCCACCATCTCATATTGATTGACATCCCGACGAAAACGAAGGTATTGTCCCGCACCCACAGTTGTGAAGTCGTGAATGGGGCGACCTCTACTATCAAGAAGCTCCATGGAGATGCGGCGACCATGCACAATGGGCATCACAGAGCCACGAACTTGAGGCACCGGTGCCCTCCGAGTACCGGGCTTGGACTGTCCAACAGACTGTCTTGTTGCAATGTCATCCTCTTCTTCGCCAACATAGTCCGCATCATCTGGATCCGAGGCCGACGGACTTGTGGATGGTGCCCGCTTCTTCTTCTTGGTGGTGGTCTTCTTCTTCTTAGGCCGAGCATGCTCATCGAAGTCGGTTGAGCCTTGCCGACGATCAACTGGAGTGGACAACGAATAGATTCCGATGAGACGAAGCTAACACGTACATAGGAAGATTTCTAGGTTTAGGCAAGCGACACCAAAACACTAGCAAGATAGAGATGACAAGATTTGTATGAGAGAATGAAACCCTAAGAACGGACGGTCATCATTCAAGAAGACTGGAGTAGAGATAGCATCCATACCCCTGGAAGAAGGCTCGGGGCGATTCAGACCGCAGTTCTTGGTTCGTGCCATGAGAAACTCCGGCGGTGAATCTCACAACACACCGGCCCCTCCCGATAGATTCACACCACAACCCAAGAAATGGATTGGATAGAATCGTAGATCGGGAGGAGAAGTGTCCGTGAGCAGGAGATCGGGGCCGGAGGTCGGTGGAGATGGTCGGGGCAGCACCGGAGTGATGGCCCGGCGGCGGCGGCTGTGAGGGGAGATGAGGAGAGGGACGAAGGAAGTGAGGAACTGCCCCCAAATCCCACACCCCTCCGCAGGTATATGCGACTGCGGGCGACGGGCCGGACATCCGGGGCTAGGCCCGGATATCTGGCGAGTGGAAAAACAGAGCAGAAGAAACATCGCCAATGGGCCGGACATCCGGGAGTAACCCCGGATATCCGGCGTGAGGAAGTCAGCAGCATGGGTACAGGGCCCGGATGTCCGGCCGAGGCCCGGATGTCCGGCCACTGTAAAGGGTTGGTGATCGTTTTGAGTGGCAAGGGTTTTCCCAGGGCCTGGATGTCCGGCTGAAACCCGGATGTCCGGCCACTGAAACTAGGGGCAAGGGAAGGATGTGACCGAGGTCACCATGTTTGAGCATATGGACCATAGTACCGCAAAGATGTAAACTTTGAGCACATGGTCACGACTCCATCATGTTAAAGTACCCTAGGTTGAAAACTAGGATAACTTTGAGAGTGTTTGTTCTATTTATGCATGATGTAAGGTGAAAGTACTCATGAATTGAGTGTCTCCCCCTAAATATATGCCTACATCAAGACAAGACATTAAGTTTAAGTATGAATGGGTACTAGATTTCACATAATGTTGTCAAGCTCCAAGATACCAAGTTCACGCCTAAGTTGACAAAACCTTGCTTTATCCAATGGCTTGGTGAAAATATCTGCAAGTTGCATATCTGTACCAACATGAGCAATGTCAATATCACCCTTCTCCACATGATCTCTCAAGAAGTGGTACCTAATGTCAATGTGCTTGGTGCGGGTATGATCTTTGGGGTTCTCAGCAATATTAATGGCACTTTCATTATCACATAGAAGGGGCACATGTCTATAGGTGATACCGTAATCCTTCAAAGTTTGCCTCATCCATAATAACTGAGTTGCACAACTGGCGGTTGCAATATATTCAGCTTCGGCTGTGGAGAGAGCAACACAATTTTGCTTCTTCGAGGACCAACTTACCAAGGAGCGTCCAAGAAATTGACATGCACCGGAGGTGGACTTACGATCCACTTTGTCTCCAGCCCAATACGCATCCATATACCCAATGAGATCAAACTTAGCATCCTTGGGGTACCATAGACCCAACTTTGGGGTGTGAACAAGGTATCTAAGAATATGCTTAACCGCCTTATGATGACTTTCCCTAGGGGAAGCTTGAAATCTAGCAAACATGCATACACTAAACATGATGTCTGGTCTAGATGCACAAAGATAAAGCAGTGAACCAATCATAGAGCGGTATTTAGATGGGTCAAAGGGGATACCGTTTGAGTCTTCGAGTCTTCAGTGAGTACAATTTTGGTTGGCATGGGTGTCTTACATGGGCTAGCATCAGTCATGCCAAATTTTGCTAGGATATCCTTGAGGTATTTGGCTTGAGACAAGAAAATTCCTTCTTGAAATTGTTGAATGTGAAAGCCGAGGAAGAACTTCAAATCCGCATTGAGTGACATTTCAAAATTCTTGGTCATTGATGCCGCAAACTTTTTGCATAAATGAATGTTAGGAGAACCAAAAATGATATGATCTACATAGATTTGGCATAAGATCAAATCACCTTTGTCCCTCTTAGTAAAAAGAGTGGGACCGATCACCCCTCTCACAAAACCATCATCGAGTAGAAACTTCTTAAGATGATCATACCAAGCACGAGGTGCTTGTTTGAGGCCATACAAAGCCTTACGAAGTTTATACACATAGTCTTTGTGATCGGGGTCAACGAACCCAGGTGGTTGTGATACATATACTTCTTCTTGTAGACGACAGTTAAGGAAAGCACTCTTCACATCCATTTGATGTAATGTAAAGCCATTGAAAGCAGCATAAGCAAGTAAGATGCGAATGGATTCAAGACGGGCAACGGGGGCAAAGGTCTCACCAAAGTCCAAACCTTCAACTTGTGAGTACCCTTGTGCCACTAACCTTGCCTTGTTGCGGATGATGACACCATTCTCATCTTGCTTGTTCTTGAAAATCCACTTTGTTCCAATGACGTTGTGTTCCGTAGTTGGCCTCTTGACTAATGACCACACTTGATTGCACTCAAAACTATTCAACTCTTCTTGCATAGCAATGAGCCAATCATTGTCTATCAACGCATCTTGTACCTTGAGAGGCTCAACACTAGACACAAAAGAGAAGTGAGCACAAAAGTTTGTCAATTGTTTACGAGTGACTCTACCTTCCGATATGCCGGTGAGGATTTTGTCAACATCAACACGATCGGCCACTCGAGGCATGATGGAGGTTAAGGTTTCACGAGGTTCAACTTCATGTCCATCATCAACGTCCTCAACATATGGATCATTAATGTGTAATGGAAAATCTTCTTCTTCTTCTTGCATTTGTTGAGGTTCATTGTCAATGATTGCACTTTCTTGTTCTTGCCCTTGAGGATGATCTTGTTCTTGATGATTATCATGAAGAGGAACTTGATCATCATCTTGTACTTGGACTATGGGCATTGATTGAGTAGTAGGGGCTTGTGGTGGTATGTGTGTGGAAGAAGTTTGATGGTGTGTGAGACCTTCATCTTCTTCTTCATCATCATGAGGGTCTTGTTCCATTGGAAGAAGTGCACCAACACCCATCGTCAAGATATCTTGAGAAGAATCTTCTTCACCTACATCACTTAGATCAACTTGCTCCGCATGGGAGCCATTAAATTCATCAAACACCACGTCAGAAGTTTCTACAACACATCCATTGGATTTTTTGTAGACTCTATAGGCGTGAGAGTTTGATCCATAACCAACAAATATGCCCTTAATAGTTTTAGATTGAAATTTTCCTAACCGCTCTCTTTTGTTGAGGATGAAGCATTTACACCCAAATACACGAAAGTACTTGACATTTGGCTTGTTCCCGGTTAGGAGCTCATATGGAGTCTTTTCCAATATCTTGCGGAGGAAGAGCCGATTTGATGCATGACATGCAGTGTTGACGGCCTCGGCCCAAAAACTATGTGGCGACTTGTATTCATCCAACATGGATCTTGCCATCTCCACAAGGGTGCGGTTCTTCCTTTCTGCAACACCATTTTGTTGGGGAGTGTATGGAGCTGAATATTGATGCTCAATCCCTTCATCACTAAGAAATCCTTCCAAGGTGTAATTCTTGAACTCGGAACCATTATCACTTCTTATTGCCATGATTTCTTTGTCAAACTTGCGTTGTGCTTGCTTGGCAAAATCAATGAAGGTGATCTTCATCTCGTCTTTGGACTTGAGGAAAAACACCCATGTGTATCTTGAGTAATCATCCACAATGACAAGTCCATACTTTTTCCCACCAAGACTATCCCACGAAGGAGGCCCAAAGAGATCCACATGAAGGAGCTCCAACGGCCTTGAAGTAGACACAATACTCTTGGATGGGTGCTTTGATTGATGTTGCTTCCCGGCTATGCACGCACTACACACAAGATCTTTCTCAAAAGAGACATTTGTTAGTCCAAGGATGTGATTACCCTTTAAGAGATCCTGAAGATTTCTCATGCCGACATGGGCTAGCCGGCGATGCCATAGCCATCCCTTGTCGGCCTTGGCCATTAGACAAGTTGCATGGAATGTGCTCTCTTTCGAGAAATCAACCGTGTAAAGGTTGCCATCCAACTCTCCAACAAAGGCCACTTCAAGAGTACCTCTCTTAAATACTTTCACATCCGTTAGTCCAAAAAGTGTATCATAACCAACAGAAGCCAATTGGCGAACAGAAAGCAAATGGTATTTGAGGGATTGGACAAGCATCACATTTGCAAGAGACATGTCATTTGTGATGGCCACTTTGCCCAATCCGAGTACCTGTCCTTTTGAACCTCCACCAAACATAATGCTCATAAATGGTTGAATAGCTTCCATGAAATCGTAGAGCAACTTGCTATCTCCGGTCATATGATTGGTACATCCACTGTCAATCACCCATTTTACTCCACCAGAGAAAGCGACCTACACGCAATTATGGCCTGGTTAGAGGCACCCATTTTGCAATGGGACCTCTCAGGTTAGTCACAAGGGTCTTAGGGACCCAAATAGCATAAAACCGAAATGCATTTCGAGGACCAACAAACTTAGCAAAAACTTCTCCATCCTTAGTCTTACGAAGTACATAGGATGGAGGCATGAACAGTTTTGGCTTGTTGAGAGTAGGCATGCCCCTTGTGGCCTTCCCACTAACAACCTTACCTTTCTCCTTGTGCCCTTCACGTACAAAAGTTTCTTTTAAAGGAGTGGTGCACTTTTGAGAGGACGTCTTCTTCTTGCTTGTGTTTGGGTCAAACCCGAGTCCCTATTTGGCAAACACCTCATTGTGTTGGCTCAACACCTCATTCAGGTTCTTTTGCCCTTGAGCACATGTCATGAGTCCTTTCTCAATTTGAGCTTTGGGAAAGCGATTCTCCTCAAGAATAGATGCTAGATCACTACTAGAGTTAGTAGTACAAGCATCAACATTGATAATAGGAGAAGAGTAGGCCTTGGCTAGAGTTTCAAGATAAGTAAGCTTGAGTGTCTCAAAACTCTTTGTAAGGAGGGTGAGCTCTTCTTCCTTGGTCTTGAGGGACACGGATAGGAGCTCACAATCCTTAGAGAGAGAAGCATTAGACTTTACGAGCTTACTTTTATCATTCATCAACTCTTCGCAAGAGTTGATAGCCTTTTTCAAGGAGGCAAGATCCCTAGTATGAACATCAATGTTTGCACCAATTTTTAAGCATAGTTCATCATTGCGTGCTTCCTCATATTGGACTTTCCGCTCAAGGATTTCATATTTTTCCTTTTCCTCGGTGACAAGGGTTTCGAGTTCCTTAATGGAAATGGTGTGCTTACTCACCATCTCCATAAGCATACGAAACATAGTGAGCTTCTTTCCTTTAAGGGAGCACATGAACGTATTTAATTTAGCAAGTATAGGATCATTTATATCATCATCCTCATAACTATCCTCCGCATCAAGATACTCATCACTAGAAGTAGGAGAGAAAAGAGGAGGGTTTGATCGTGGGGTTACCTTGACCTTGTCAGGAGAGTGTTGGTCCTCTCCATCTTCTACCACGGCCTTCGCCATGAGGCACTTGTGAGCGTTGCCCTTGTAATCTTTCATGTAGTTGTAGGTGACAACTTCACCACTCTTGTTGACTAGCCTCAATGTGTTTTGAGAATCTTGAGCAACTCCGGCAACACCACTAACATCATCTGGATCGGATTCTTCTTGAGCAACCATTGCTTTCCCATCTCTCTTCTTGAGCTTGGAGTTCAAAGGATTTGGTAGCTTCTTCTTGGGAAAGGTCTTGGGAAACCTTGGTTTATCTTCTCTCTTCTCATAAGGGCACTCGTTGGAGAAGTGGTTGGTTTCTTCACAGTTGTAGCATTTTCTTACTTTCTTCTTTTGAAACCTACCCTTGAATTTTCCCGCGCTAAACTTCTTGACAAAGAGAGCCATGTCTTCATATGAAGGGCCCTCATCGGATTCAACCTCATCACCATCTTCTTCTTCATCATCATCTTCTTCTTCACTTTGCTCATCTTCACATACATGCTTGGCCTTCAATGCAAGATTGATCTTTGGCGATGGAGTACCATGCATGGCAAGATGTTTTGTAGCATTTGCCTTTGACTCTTCAAATAGTTGGAAAGTGGATATGATGTCATCTGTAGTCATTTCCTTGAAGGCATGGTGTTGTCTTATGTCCCATACCATCTGATGGTGATATGGAGCAAGAGCATGGAGCAACTTGTCCACAAGGAATCGCTTAGTCATGTTAAATCCATCTTGTGTCTTGTCACACTCACACGACTCAATATCAGCAGTGAGAGTCATGAGACGCTCAAGGAGTTGATTTGGAGTTTCACCTTTCTCCATACAATAGTTTTGCAATTGTCCCTTGGCAATTTCATATTGAGCACTCCGGAGGGTGGAGGTACCGGTCTTGGATCTTATAATACTTTCCCATGATTCCTTGGCACTTGTGATGTGTATGAAGGGTCTCCTTTGCTTTTCAACCATACCTCTCCTTATACACATGATTGCAGTGTCATTGAGATTCTTGTCGTATATTTCTCTTGGTGTAGGATTCTTTGGATCAACCACATGGTAACCATACTCCAAGATCTCTAGCATCTCATCGTTTCCATATCGAAGATGATCCTGCATAGCAACTCTCCACAAAGCAAAATCGGAAGTGGCATCAAGTAAAGGAGGTTTGCCTTGATGGTTATATTTTGGTTTCTCAACTTGGGGTCTTGCATAAAGCCAAGGAACACTAGAGTGTTCATTGCTAGGAGGTTGTTGACCAAGTGACGGAGTAGGCACAGTTGGCCTCGAGGCCGCACCACCCGGCAGTGGAGCAAGCACCGTGGACAATGTGGCTATCCTCATTTGGACCAAGGCCTCGACAGAAGCATCATGCTCCTCCTTTTGCGTAGCAAGGGCCTGTTCTAGATCCTCAGAAGTAAAGGTCTTGACTTCAGAAGAAGCCACGCCTTTATCCTTCGGATCTACAACAAGGGGAGTCCCATCGGGGTTCATCTTGCTCTAGGGCAGTTAAGCCACAAGAATAGACCATGAGGCTCTGATACCAATTGAAAGGATCGAGATGGACCTAGAGGGGGGGTGAATAGGTACAACTACAAATTTTAATTGTTACTTAGCAATTTTAGGCAATAATGCGGAATGTGGAAGTCAGCCTAACAATTGCAAGTGAAGTACTAAGTACTAAGCAAGTAACACGAGTAGGAACTAGGCAAATACAAAGTGATGAAGTAAGTGCTTAAGAGACAAGTAACCACAAGTAGAGAGTTAGGGTTAGGGATAACCGCAACTCCGGGAGACGAGGATGTATGTCGATGTTCACTTCCTTGGAGGGAAGCTACGTCGCCGTTAGAGAGGTGGATGTTGCCACGAAGGCACACCAACGCCACGAAGGCTCACCCTATTCTCCCTTTGAGACAACACCACGAAGGCGTTTCTCAACCACTAGTGGTAGACCTTGGGGTGGTCTCCGAACCCTCACAAACTTATCCGGGGGTAATCACAAAGACCGATTCCTCTCCGAAAGACTCCTACCGCCTAGGAGTCTCCAACCTCCAAGAGTAACAAGATCGATGGGGAAAAGCTCAAGACTTTCTCAAATCACAAATTCCTTTGGTGCAAAGATGGAGAAGGAGTGGATCTATCACTTGAGTGGACAACTTCTCTCAAGTGCTCTCAAATCCCTTGGGGATCTAAGATTTGGTGTGGAGGTATATGAGAGAGAGTGAGATGTGTTCTAGGGTTTGTTCAAGAGTGAATGGTCAACCCTCTCCTATGGAGAAGAGGGGCTATATATAGTGTGAGCTTGAATATGGCTGTTTCAGTGTAACTGAGTGAGCAGGCCGGACATCTGGGCTAAGGAGCCGGACATCCGGCATGATACGCTGTGAGAACAGAGGGGACGGACATCCGGGGCACAAGCCCGGACATCCGGCATAACAGGAAGGCCCGGACATCCGGCAGGTGCCCGGACATCCGGCGTGTTTTATCGAAACACAGCAGCTCCTGGATGGCACAGCCCGGATATCCGGACGAGAGGCCCGGACATCCGGGGAGTACGGAGAGCCCGGACATCCGGCGTAGAGAGCCGGACATCCGGCCGCGGCGCTGCACAAAAATGCATTCTGGAATGGCTGGCCCGGATATCCGGCGGGAGGCCCGGACATCCGGCGTGATGTCCGGACATCCGGCCTTAAGCCTGGACATCCGGCAGCCCAGAAACAGAGCCATGAAGATTTTGTCATGACTAAATGTGGCATGGGTTTTTGGTGGCAAGAGCAAGCTTTTAACTATCCCAATCGATCCCCTCTTAATAGTGCGGGATCCTATACTCAAGAAAACAAAATATGTAATCAACTTTTATGCTTCATCCTTGAGTAGAATCACTCTGTATGCTCTTGATCCACACACTTCGATGACCTGGGGGCTAACACCTGAGATTTACTTGACAAACATTGTTAGGCCCCTAACATGTACATTGTCATCAACATCAAAACATAATTTAAGGGCATGATTGCTCTTTCAATGAGCCTCTTGCTTCATGTGCTTAGTGATATGCTCCAAAACCCTCAACTACTTTCCCATATCCACATTTGACCTAAACCCTAAGCCAAACTCGGCCCTACCGATTCTTTCAACCCGGCGTCACCGAGTTTCACTTGTCATAGCCATTGCCAAACCCTAGCAAATCGGTTCTACCGATAGGGATCTTGGTATCACCGAGATGGGATTGCAAACTCTCTGTTTCCCTTTCATAACTTTTCGGTGTCACCGAAAGAGCGGATTGGTCCCACCAAGATTGCAATGTAAATCCAGTGTTTCCTTTTTGTAACTTTTCGGTCTCACCGAAAGAGCAAATCGGTCCCACCGAGTTTGCCTGACCAACTCTCTGGTTAGCTTATTACCAAAATCGGTCTCACCGAGTTTGTGTAATCGGTCTCACCGAGATTACGTTATGCCCTAACCCTAACAAAATCGGTCCTACCGAGTTGCATGTCAGTCCCACCGAAAATCTCTAACGGTCACTAGGTTTACTATTTCGGTCTAACCGAGTTTGTTAATTCGGTCCCACCGAGATTGGTGAATTGTGTGTAACGGTTGGATTTTGTGTGGAGGCTATATATACCCCTCCACCTCCTCTTCACTCAAGGAGAGAGCCATCAGAACACATCTACACTTCCAACTCATATGTTCTGAGAGAGAACCACCTACTCATGTGTTGAGACCAAGATATTTCATTCCTACCATATGAATCTTGATCTCTAGCCTTCCCCAAGTTGCTTTCCACTCAAATCTTCTTTCCACCAGAACCAAATCCTATGAGAGAGAGTTGAGTGTTGGGGAGACTATCATTTGAAGCACAAGAGAAAGGAGTTCATCATCAACACACCATTTGTTACTTCTTGGAGAGTGGTGTCTCCTAGATTGGCTAGGTGTCACTTGGGAGCCTCCGACAAGATTGTGGAGTTGAACCAAGGAGTTTGTAAGGGCAAGGAGATCGCCTACTTCGTGAAGATCTACCGCTAGTGAGGCAAGTCCTTCGTGGGCGATGGCCATGGTGGGATAGACAAGGTTGCTTCTTCGTGGACCCTTCGTGGGTGGAGCCCTCCGTGGACTCGCACAACCATTACCCTTCGTGGGTTGAAGTCTCCATCAACGTGGATGTAGGATAGCACCACCTATCCGAACCACGGGAAAAACATCCGTGTCTCCAATTGCGTTTGAATTCTCCAAACCCTTCCCTTTACATTCTTGCAAGTTGCATGCTTTACTTTCCGCTACCAATATACTCTTTGCATGCTTGCTTGACTTGTGTGATGATTGCTTGACTTGTCCTAAAATAGCTAAAATCTGCCAAGAACTAAAATTGGGAAAAGGTTAAGTGTTTATTTGGTCAAGTAGTCTAATCACCCCCCCCCTTTAGACATACTTTCAATCCTACACATATCCTTATTCCACTAAGGATAATTTTGACCAATGTCCAGTGATCCACTCCTAGATCACTATTGTACTCCCTTGCCAAACTCAGGGTAGGGTATACAATAGGTCTGGTACACAGCATGGCATACTTTATAGAACCTATGGCTGAGGCAAAGGGAATGACTTTCATTCTCTCTCCATCTTCTGCCGTGGTCGGGTTTTGGGTCTTACTCAACTTCACACCTTTGTAACACAGGCAAGAACTTCTTCTTTGACTTTTCCATTTTGAACTACTTCAAAATCTTGTCAAGGTATGTACTCATTGAAAAACTTATCAAGCATCTTGATCTATCTCTATAGATCTTCATGCTCAATATGTAAGCAGCTTCACCGAGGTCTTTCTTTGAAAAACTCCTTTCAAACATTCCTTTATGCTTTGCAGAATAATTCTACATTATCTCCGATCAACAATATGTCTTTGACATATACTTATCAGAAATGTTGTAGTGCTCCCACTCACTTTCTTGTAAATACAGGCTTCACCGCAAGTCTATATAAAACTATATCCTTTGATCAACTTATCAAAGCATATATTCCAACTCCGAGATGCTTGCACCAGTCCATAGATGGATCGCTGGAGCTTGCATATTTTGTTAGTACCTTTAGGATTGACAAAACCTTCTGGTTGCATCATATACAACTCTTCTTTAATAAATCCACTAAGGAATGCAGTTTTTTTATCCATTTGCCAGATTTCATAAAATGCGGCAATTGCTAACATGATTCAGACAGACTTAAGCATAGATACGAGTGAGAAACTCTTATCGTAGTCAACACCTTGAACTTGTCGAAAACCGTTTTGCGAGAATTCTAGCTTTGTAGATGGTAACACTACTATCAGCGTCCGTCTTCCTCTTGAAGATCCATTTAATCTCAATGGCTTGCCGATCATTGGGCAAGTCAATCAAAGTCCATACTTTGCTCTCATACATGGATCTCATCTCAGATTTCATGGCCTCAAGCCATTTCGCGGAATCTGGGCTCATCATCGCTTCCTCATAGTTTGTAGGCTCGTCATGGTCAAGTAACATGATCTCTAGAACAGGATTACCGTACCACTCTGGTGCGGATCTCACTCTGGTTTACTTACGAGGTTCGGTGGTAACTTGATCTGAAGTTACATGATCATCATCATTAGCTTCCTCACTAATCGGTGTAGTAGTCACAGGAACAGATTTCTGTGATGAACTACTTTCCAATAAGGGAGCAGGTACAGTTACCTCATCAAGTTCTACTTTCCTCCCACTCACTTCTTTCGAGAGAAACTCCTTTTCTAGAAAGTATCCATTCAAAGCAACGAATATATTGCCTTCAGATATGTGATAGAAGGTGTACCCAACATTTTCTTTTGGGTATCCTATGAAGACGCACTTCTCTGATTTGGGTTAGAGCTTATCAGGTTGAAACTTTTTCACATAAGCATTGCAACCTCAAACTTTAAGAAACGACAACTTAGGTTTCTTGCCAAACCATAGTTCATACGGTGTCGTCTCAACGGATTTAGATGGTGCCCTATTTAACGTAAATGCAGCTGTCTCTAATGCATAACCCCAAAACGATAGTGGTAGATCGGTAAGAGACATCATAGATCGCACCATATCTAATAAAGTATGGTTATGAAGTTCGGAGACACCATTATGTTGTGGTGTTCTAGGTGGTGTGAGTAGTGAAACTATTTCACATTGTTTTTAACTGAAGGCCAAACTCGTAACTCAAATATTTTACTTCTGCGATCATATCGTAGAAACTTTCATTTTTGTTACGATTATTCTCCACTTCACTCTGAAATTCTTTGAACTTTTCAAATGTTTCAGACTTGTGTTTCATCAAGTAGATATACTCATATCTGCTCAAATCATCTGTGAAGATCAGAAAATAATGATACCTGCCACGAGCCTCAATATTCATCGGACCACATACATTAGTATGTATGATTTCCAACAAATCTGTTGCTCGCTCCATTGTTCCGGAGAACGGAGTCTTAGTCATCTTGCCCATGAGGCATGGTTCGCAAGCATCAACTTATTCATAATCAAGTGATTCCAAAAGCCCATCAGCATGGAGTTTCTTCATGCACTTTACACCAATATGACCTAAACGGCGGTGCCACAAGTAAGTTGCACTATCATTATTAACTTTGCATCTATTGGTTTCAATATTATGAATATGTGTATCACTACGATCGAGATCCAACAAACCATTTTCATTGGGTGTGTAACCATATAAGGTTTTATTCATGTAAATAGAGCAACAATTTATTCTCTTACTTAAATGAATAACCGTATTGCAATAAACATGATCAAATCATATTCATGCTCAACGCAAACACCAAATAACACTTATTTAGGTTCAACACTAATCCCAAAAGTATAGGGAGTGTGCGATGATGATCATATCAATCTTGGAACCACTTCCAACACACATCGTCACTTCACCCTTAACTAGACTATGTTCATTCTGCGAAAATAGGGAAGCAACAACGCGAGCTATTGATCTACAACATAATTTGCAAAATACTACCAGGACTAAGTTCATGATAAATTTAAGTTCAATTAATCATATTACTTAAGAACTCCCACTTAGATAGACATCCCTCTAATCCTCTAAGTGATCACGTGATCCAAATCAACTAAACCATGTCCGATCATCACGTCAGATGGAGTAGTTTCAATGGTGAACATCACTATGTTGATCATATCTACTATATGATTCACGCTCGACCTTTCGGTCTCCATGTTCCGAGGCCATATCTGTTATATGCTAGGCTCGTCAAGTGTAACCTGAGTATTCCGCGTGTGCAACTGTTTTGCACCCGTTGTATTTGAACGTAGAGCCTATCGGATTTCGGGTTCCGGTAGACCCTTAAGGTCCGAACACTGGGGTGCGCGCGGAGATTACGCTTCTACCTCTCCGTCTCGCAAAGATCTAGACTACTGAAAGAACTGCACAAGAGACACAAGGTTTATACTGGTTCGGTCCAACGTTGTGGTGTAATACCCTACTCCAGTGTGTGGTGGGTGGATTGCCTCTTGGGGCTGATGATGATGAACAATACAAGGAAGAACAGCCTCGCGAGGGTCTGTTCTTGGCTGGGGTGATGAACTGCTGGGAGGAGTTCCGCCACCTTTCTCTCTCTCACTCACTCTCTCACTGCCTCACTCTTACTCGCCGGCCAACCAACCCCTTGCTCTATGGGCGGCTGGCCCTATTTATAGAGGCCCTGGTCCTCTTTCCGAAATATCGAGCGGGAAGGGAGCCAACAATGGCGGGCTAATTTGAAGGGGGACAGCAAGTATCAACTATCCTGACAAAAGCAGTCTTCGCCTGCGCAAAGCTCTGGTGATGATGCCGTCTTGGGCTCCACGGTGACCTCCGTCTCATAGTCCTCCTGGTCTTGGTCTCATTGCACCGAAATGGCAACCTTTGCCTGGTGCCTCGGTACTCCGCGGCTGCGCTTGCCCCCTTTGCACAAAGAGGAAAGGAGGACGCTGCGCGAGCTGGCACCCGCCTGGCGCCCTGAGTCGTCATGGCTTGCATCACGGGCACCTCGCGAGGTACCCCGCCTTGATCTCTCCGCCTCCTCGTGAGCCAGCCTGACGAGGCCATGCCTGAGGAAGCTCCGTGTCATCCGCCCCGCGAGGCTTGGCCCCTCGCGAGGGTCTTGAGTCTTGTGTTGATGAAGATGGGCCATGCTGGGGCCCCTTTGAGCCACGCCGCAGGCCGCACGCAGGCAAGTCTGGGGACCCCCGTTCCCAGAACACCGACAGTAGCCCCCGGGCCCAAGGCGTGCCCGGACTTGGCCGTGCTGAGAGGCGAAAGGGCAAGGGCGAAGCGCCGCAGGCCCTAACAGCCTGCGGCATTGGGCGCCGCATGGCGGTTGATGGGACGTGGGCGTCTCCGCTTCCCCATGATGCCTCGGTGATCGCGTGAGTTGGACAAGTCCCTGCATGCAAATCGTGTCATGATTACCTATGATCGTGGAGGCCGGTTGTTGGCCTTCGCCGGCTATAAGTTCGGAACTGCGCGTGCCCTTCCAGTCCATCCCTCCTTGCTTATCCTTCTTCCTCATGGCCCCGTCGAGGAGGTTCTCGGGCGTCGAGAAGGGGAAGGCTTGCCGGGTTGAGCCCGCCTCTCCCCCACCCAAGCGCGGCAGAGGGCACCCTCGCAAGCATCCTGTGGCCACCACGGTGGCTCCCCGCGGCCGTGGAGGTGATCTTCAGCACGGCGACGGGCGGATTGTTGCACCCAGGGGGCGCGCTCCGGCTGCGCGTCCCCCCAGGCCGTGCATTCGTGCTGCTGAAGTGCTGCCGGAGTTTGTCGTGTGGTCGGCGGAGCCGGCTAGCACCCGGCTCCCGCTTCCTCAGTTCCTCCTTGGCGAGCTCTCGGCCGGTGCCCCGGGCGGCCTCTGGCTCCAGGCCGACGGCTGCTGCAGCCGGGCCTCATGGGTCTCCCTGGAGGTCTCCGCGGCCGGGAGCCTGTCCCTGGCCCGCGGTTGGCAGACGTTTGCCCGAGCGCATGGCCTGAGCCGTCGGCGCACCCTACACTTCAAGTTCGACGGCGACACCACCCTCTACGTGAGGGTGTTTGGGGAAGATGGTCGCCGTGCATGGTGTTGCCCCGAGGGTGACGACCGCGGCTGGGAACCCAGCTCCGGTGATGATGGAGGGAGCAGCGCTCGCGCGGCTGGCGGCGTTCAGGGTTCCTCAAGCTTCTCCGGTTCTTCTTCAGGCGGCGACTCCTCCAACGGTGGCCGCGATCAGCCTCCTCGCCGTCGTATCTGCTTGGGGGGTGGCAACGTGTCCGCACGCCGCCGCGCCCTGGTGAAGCGCGAGAGGGAGTCCGCCTGAGCCCCGGAGGCAGCTCGAGCCTTCCCCGCGGGCCGGTGTGAGGCGAGCCGTGCCCGATTTGTTCTTCCTTTTCCCTTTTTCCTGCGTAACAAAGACAATAGTGTGGAGCCCCGCGGGGGCATGTTTGGGTTATTGCTGTTAATCATCGTTTTTCTTTCGTTATCGTTCCTTCCGGCTATGTGCCCGAGCGTGGATAGTTCCCGACCCCGGCCGTGGGGGGCGACCGACCCAGGCCCTTTGTTTGGGTCGCGGTGCCCGTGAGGCACGGACTGGAGGGGTGCTCCTGTAAGGGGCCCAGGTCGCGAACTCTTTGAATGACCAGGATAGGAACGCTCGCGAGGGCGCTCAGCCGCCCCCCTCGTGAGGCCTTGCGCAAGAGAAATCAAGGCAGGAGAGTGAAAAGCCGAAGAACCGCAAGCCAAAGACGGCAACAACTTCAATAAAACTTCAAATGAGAAGGAACAAGCCAACTGCAGAAAGCAAATGAAAAGCCGCGTCCGGCACCTAATCTAGTCTTCAACGTCTTCTCACCAGCGCGGAGCTAACTGCTGGCACTGGGCGTGGGAGGGAGCCCCAGGGCCTGAGGCCGGCGCTCCTGAGACTCCGGGGCATGTGCAGCCCCAACTCATTATTACGTGAGAGTGTCACGGGCGGCGAGCTTCACAGGCATTGGCCTTCTTCACAGGCTCCGGGCCTTTTCCAAAACGCACAGGCACTCGCCTTGCTTCACAGGCTCTAGGCCTTTTCCAAAACGCGATAGCTTCACAGGCACTCGCCTTGCTTCACAGGCTCTGGGCCTTTTCCAAAACGAGATATCTTCACAGGCACTCGCCTTGCTTCACAGGCTCTAGGCCTTTTCCAAAACGCGATAGCTTCACAGGCACTTGCCTTGCTTCACAGGCTTTGGGCCTTTTCCAAAACGCGATAGCTTCACAGGCACTCCCTTGCTTCACAGGCTCTGGGCCTTTTCCAAAACGTGATAGCTTCACAGGCACTCGCCTTGCTTCACAGGCTCTGGGCCTTTTCCAAAACGCGATAGCTTCACAGGCACTCGCCTTGCTTCACAGGCTCTGCCCCTTTTCCAAAATGCGATAGCTTCACAGGCACTCGCCTTGCTTCACAGGCTCTGGGCCTTTTCCAAAACGCGATAGCTTCACAGGCACTCGCCTTGCTTCACAGGCTCTGGGCCTTTTCCAAAATGCGATAGCTTCACAGGCACTCGCCTTGCTTCACAGGCTCTGGGCCTTTTCCAAAACGCGATAGCTTCACAGGCACTCGCCTTGCTTCATAGGCTCTGGGCCTTTTCCAAAACGCGATAGCTTCACAGGCACTCGCCTTGCTTCACAGGCTCTGGGCCTTTTCAGGGGTAGAACCTCCGGAGGTGCTGGATGTTCCATGCATTCTAGACCGACACTCCCTCCTGAGTCTCCAACCGCGCGGAGCCGGGCCTGGAAACATGAACAACCTTGAACGGGCCCTCCCACATGGGAGAGAGCTTGTGCAGTCCCTCCATGGAGAGAAACCGCCTGAGCACGAGGTCTCCTACCTCAAGAGTCCTGTGACGGATGTTGCGGCAGTGATATCGCCGCAGCGCTTGCTGGTACCTCGCTGCTCGTAGCGCGGCTTCTCAGCGACGTTCCTCCCCCAGCACGGGGTCCACCCCCCGCATGGCGTCCTGCTGCGCCTCGTCGAACACCAGGACCCGTGCAGAGTGACGTCTGACC
This sequence comes from Triticum monococcum, assembly GCA_034509565.1. Taxonomy (NCBI): domain Eukaryota; kingdom Viridiplantae; phylum Streptophyta; class Magnoliopsida; order Poales; family Poaceae; genus Triticum; species Triticum monococcum. The sequence goes on along the minus strand of CM067841.1, from coordinate 164,078,923 downwards.
TCGTGAGGGAGGACCGCTTCCGCTCCGTAGACCAGGAAGAACGGGGTCTCTCCAGTCAGTGTGGTCGCGGTGGTGCGGATGGACCACAGCACGGACTGAAGCTCGTCGTACCAACCTCTGCCACAGGCCTCCAGCTTCTTCTTGAACGTCCTGGTCTTGAGGCCCCTCAGGACCTCCGCGTTGGCTCGCTCGGCCTGGCCATTGCTTCGGGGGTGCGCCACTGAGGCGTAGCATATCTGCGTTCCAAGGTTAGCACAGTATGTTTTGAAGAGGTTACTCGTGAACTGCGAACCGTTGTCCGTGATGATGCGATTCGACACCCTGAACCGGCTTACGATGCCCTTGATGAACTTGACCGCAGAACCCGCGGGAATGGTGCGGACGGCCTCTACTTCAGCCCACTTGGTGAATTTGTCCACGGCATCGTAGAGGTAGCGGTAGCCCCCTGGCGCCCGAGGAGACGGGCCCAAGATGTCCAGCCCCCAGACTGCGAATGGCCACGAAAGGGGGATAGTCTGCAAGCCTCCTGCCGGCTGATGGATCTGCTTGGCGTGGAACTGGCAGGCTTCACAAGCTTTCACTAGTTCCACGGCGTCATTGAGCACGGTGGGCCAATAAAACCCACTGCAGAACGCCTTGCCGATGAGGGTCCGCGATGATGAATGATGTCCGCAGTCTCCATCGTGTATATCTTCCAGTAGTTCCTTCCCTTGCTCCCTGGAGATGCAGCGCAGGGATACATTGTTTGGTCGCTTCCGGTAGAGCTCTCCGTCTCTGATGCAGTATGTCGTGGCCTGGCGTGCCACTCGCTCCGCTTCCTCCTCCTTCTCCGGCAAGGTCCCTTGCGCTAAGTAGCTCCGGAGCTCCGTGATCCAACATCCCTCCTGAGGTTCCATCGTCAGGAGTAGGCGCGCTCCTGAGGCCGGGCCACAGGTCAGAGCTCCTGAGGCAGGTGGCTGGGGGAGCTCCTCCCAGGGCTGAGCCGTGTTTGATAATGACGGTAGAGCTAAGGGATTGAAGAGCCGCTCCTCGAAAACACCAGGCTCCTGGGGTAACCGTCTGGACGCGCGTTTGGCGATATCGTTGGCCTCCTGATTGGTGCCACAGGGCACATGCTACAACTCCAACCCCCAGAATTGCTTCTCCATCCTGCGGACTTCCGCAAGGTAGGCTTCCATGTGCTCATCCTTTGGCTCATACACCTTGTTGGAGAAATTGACCAGGAGCTGCAAAATGCCCTTGATAGTGAGGCGTTTCACTCCCAGGGCGGCCGCGGCCTTCAAGCCTGCTATTAAACCTTCATACTCCACTATGTTGTTGGAGACCTTTTCGCCTTGCTGGAAACAGAGTTGCACGGTGTAATAGAGCTTGTCCTGTGTGGGCGATATAAGCACCGCCCCAGCTCCAGCGCCATGCCTGGAGAACGCCCCCTCGAAGTACATGACCTAGCCTTCTGGCGCCTCGCTTCCCGGGGATAGGGATCGATCCTCATCGGCCTTGAGGCCGGGCGCCTCTGTCCACTCTGCCACAAAATCCGCCAACGCTGCTCCCTTGATGACCCTGGTCGTGCTGAATTCGAGCTGAAACGCTTGCAGTTCTGTGTTCCACTCAGCGACCCTTCCATCTGAATTAGGGCTCCTGAGCACTCTCTCCAGGGGGTATGATGAGACGACCTTGATGGGGTGACCCTGAAAATAGTGCCGCAGCTTGCGCGAAGCCATCAGTAGCGCGAGGAGGAGTTTCTGAGGCATGGGTTACCGTGCTCTTGCATCCCGAAGCACTGTGCTGACGAAGTACACTGGGTGCTCAATGAGGCGGCGTGCGTCAGTGCTGGTGGCTCCTTCCGGAGACCGTGGCGCCTCTTGAGGCAATGAGGCCTCCTGAGACTGGCCATCTGGAAGAGGGGCCTCTTCCGCCTCTGGTGCGCCCCTCTGCGGTGGCTGATCCTCCTCGGCCATGGTGGTGGTTTCTATAGGCCTTCCTTGTCCCTATTCTGCCTCGTCCCGGGCTGCTGCCGTGGTTTTGATTCGGTGCTCCTCTCTGACTGCCACCAAGGCTGCGCTGGCGGAGTAGGGAGTGGCGGCGAGGTAAAGCACCAGGGGCTCCTGAGGGCGCGGTGCCACAATGACCGGTGGGCTGGTCAGGTATCTCTTGAGATCCTGGAACGCCTTGTCGGCCTCTTCAGTCCACTCGAAGGGCCCCTTTTTCTTCATTAGCTGGAAGAAGGGCAGGGCTCGTTCTCCCAACTTGGAGATGAAGCGCCCTAGTGCGGTCACGCGCCCCGTGAGCTTCTGCATTTCTCCGAGGGTCTTTGGCGGGCTCATGTCTTCCACCGCCTTGACCTTCTCTGGGTTAGCCTCGATGCCTCGGTGGGACACGAGGAAATCCAAGAGCTTGCCCGAGGGGACTCCGAACACACACTTCTCTGGGTTGAGCCGTAGGTTCACTGCGTTGAGGCTCGCGAAGGTTTCCTCCAAGTCCTGTATCAAGGTCCTGGCCTCCCGAGACTTTACCACAATGTCATCGACGTAAGCTTCAACATTCTTCCCGAGCTGCGGGCCCAAGGTGATGTGAATCAGCCGCTGAAAGGTCGCCCCTGCGTTACGCAGCCCGAATGGCATGCACGTGTAGCAGTATACCCCACACGGGGTTAGGAAGGCTGTCTTCTCGACGTCTTCTACCGCCATCTTGATCTGGTGATACCTAGAGAAGGCATCCAGGAAGCATAACAGGTCGCATTCCGCAGTGGAATCGACGATCTGGTCGATGCGGGGGAGCGGGAATGGATCTTGCGGGCATGCTTTGTTGAGGTTGGTGAAGTCGACACACATACGCTCCTTTCCTCCCTTCTTTGGCACAACGACAGGGTTGGCCAACCAATCTGGGTATCGGACCTCGCGGATGATCCCAGCGGCCTCTAATTTGCGGGTCTCCTGGACAATGAAGGCCTGCTTTTCTGTGGACTGCCGCCTGGCCTTCTGCTTCACAGGGCGCATGTTGGGGCACACATTGAGGTGATGCTCGATTACACTCCTGGGGATCCCTGCCAACTAGTCCGGCTCCCAAGCGAATACCTTCTTGTTTGCACGCAGGAACCTGACCAGGGCCTCCTCCTGCTTGGGTTTGAGGTGGGCGCCTATGGTGAAAGTGGCGTTGGTGGATCCGTCCTCATCGACGGGTACCTGCTTGGTTTCTGCCTTGTCTTGGGTGAACAACTGCTTCTTCTTGGCGGGTGCAGCCCCCTTGGGCCCGGGGGTCTCCAAGTCGGCGGGCTGTGCCGACGCCGCCGTCTTGAAGGCGAGCTTGAGCGCCCGCAGCGCGTCCCCGGTGTCCCCGTGCACAGTTAGGACACCGCTGCTCCCGGGCATCTTCATGAGGTTGTACGCCGGGTGCGTCGCGGCCATGAATTGGGCCAGCGCTGGGTAGCTGAGGATGGCATTGTAGGGGAGGCCGATGGGGGTGATGTCAAAGTCAACCAGCTCCGTGTGGAAGTTGTCGTAGGTGCCGAAGGTCACTGGGAGCTGGATCTGCCCCAAGGAACTGGACGACTTGCCCCCGACGCCTGAGAAGGGCCGGCTGGGTTGCAGCCATTCCAGGGGTATGCGGAGGAGGTTGAAGGCCTCGACCGAGAGCACGCTGAGGCCCGCGCCGCCATCGACGAGGGTTCTGGTGACGGCCACCTGGCAGATGGTGGGGGTGCACAACATGGGGAGCGCGCCCGAGCAGGCCGAGTTGGAGGGGTGGTCCTCCGAACTGAAGGTCAAGCCGGTCCCGTGCGCCGTCCGATCCGGGGGAGCCCCCTGCCGCGTGGAGGCGGCGCTGACCCGGTGGATGTACGGCTTGACGCGGTGACTTGTGGGCGGCGCCTGCGAGCCGCCCAGGAGGGCCGCGACGACCGGGGGTGTCGGTGTAGCGCGATGGGACAGCGCAGGAGAGCCCCCTGCGGCGCGGACGAGCTCGGCGATGCGGTCGAGCCATTCCCCGTAGACGTCATCGGCGGGGCGGTGGCGCAGGAGCTCGTTTGCCGCGATGAGTGCAGCTCGAGCCTCCTAGGGTGCGCGCGGCGGGCGGGACGAAGAACCAGCTGGTGTGAGCGATGGAGTAGCGGTGCGGCCGTCTTGCCGCACGGATGGATGCTGAGACGACGCTTGCTGCTCGCCCCCCGCCGGGCCAGTGGCGGCGTTGATGGCGGGTGATGGGGAATGACAAGGACGCCCGCCGATGGGCACCGTCTGGGCGACGCGGGGAGCGATGGCGGTCCGGTGCTCGGCGCGGGCCCGACGAGCGTCGGACATGGATGCGACGGTCGGAGGAGAACGGGGCGGTGGAAGACGAATTCTGGCGCACCCCTACCTGGCGCGCCAAATGTCGGATTTCGGGTTCCGGCAAACCCTTAAGGTCCGAACACTAGGGTGCACGCGGAGATTACGCCTTCTACCTCTCCGTCTCGCAAAGATCTAGACTACTGAAAGAACTACACAAGAGACACAAGGTTTACACTGGTTCGGGCCACCGTTGTGGTGTAATACCCTACTCCAGTGTGTGGTGGGTGGATTGCCTCTTGGGGCTGACGATGATGAACAATACAAGGAAGAACAGCCTCGCGAGGGTCTATTCTTGGCTGGGGTGATGAACTGCTGGGAGGAGTTCAGCCACCTTTCTCTCTCTCTCTCTCTCTCTCTCTCACTCTCACTGCCTCACTCTTACTCGCCGGCCAACCAACCCCTTGCTCTGTGGGCGGCTGGCCCTATTTATAGAGGCCCTGGTCCTCTTCCCAAATATCGAGCGGGAAGGGAGCCAACAATGGCGGGCTAATTTGAAGGGGGACAGCAAGTATCAACTATCCTGACAAAAGCAGTCTTCGCCTGCGCAAAGCTCTGGTGATGACGCCGTCTTGGGCTCCACGGTGACCTCCATCTCGTAGTCCTCCTGGTCTTGGTCTCATTGCACCGAAATGGCAACCTTTGCCTGGTGCCTCGGTACTCCGCGGCTGCGCTTGCCCCCTTTGCACCAAAGAGGAAAGGAGGACGCTGCGCGGGCTGGCACCCGCCTGGCGCCCTAAGTCGTCATGGCTTGCGTCATGGGCACCTCGCGAGGTACCCCGCCTTGATCTCTCCGCCTCCTCACGAGCCAGCCTGACGAGGCCGTGCCTGAGGAAACTCCGTGTCGTCCGCCCCGCGAGGCTTGGCCCCTCGTGAGGGTCTTGAGTCTTGTGTTGATGAAGATGGGCCGTGCTGGGGCCCCCTTTGAGCCACGCCGTAGGCCGCAGGCAGGCAAGTCTGGGGACCCCCGTTCCCAGAACACCGACAGAGCCTATCACACCTGATCATCACATGGTGTCTCAGCACGAAGAACTTTCGCAATGGTGCATACTCAGGGAGAGCACTTGTACCTTGATAATTAGTGAGAGATCATCTTATAAAGCTACCGTCGAACTAAGCAAACTAAGATATATAAAAGATAAACATCACATGCAATCAAAATATGTGACATGATATGGCCATCATCATCTTGTGCCTTTGATCTCCATCTCCAAAGTATCGTCATGATTTCCATGGTCACCGGCATGACACCATGATCTCCATCATCTTGATCTATATCAATGTGTCGTCACATGGTCGTCTCGCTAACAATTGCTCTTGCAACTATTGCTATCGTGTAGTGATAAAGTAAAGCAATTATTTGGCGCTTGCATCTTATGCAATAGAGAGATAACCATAAGGCTTTTGCCAGTTGACGATAACTTCAACAAAACATGATCACCTCATACAACAACTTATATCTCATCACGTATTGACCATATCACATCACAACATGCCCTGCAAAAACAAGTTAGACATCCTCTACTGTGTTGTTGCAAGTTTTACGTGGCTGCTACGGGCTGAGCAAGAACCGTTCTTACCTACGCATCAAAACCACGACGATGTTTGTCAAGTTGGTGTTGTTTTAACCTTCTCAAGGACCGGGCGTAGCCACACTCGGTTCAACTAAAGTTGGAGAAACTGACACCCACTAGTCACCTGTGTGCATAGCACGGCGGTAAAACCAGTCTTGCATAAGCGTACACGTAATGTCGGTCCCGGTCGCTTCATCCAACAATACCGCCGAACCAAAGTATGACATGCTGGTAAGCAGTATGACTTATATCGCCCACAACTCACTTGTGTTCTATTCGTGCATATTACATCAACGCATAAAACCTAGGCTCGGATGCCACTGTTGGGGAACGTAGCAATTTCAAAAATTTCCAATGCACATGCAAGATCATGGTGATGCACAGCAACGAGAGGGGAGAGTGTGTCCACGTACCCTCGTAGACTGAAAGCGGAAGCGTTAGCACAACGCGGTTGATGTAGTCGTACGTCTTCACGATCCGACCGATCAAGTATAGAACGCACGGCACCTTCGAGTTCTGCACACGTTCAACTCGATGATGTCCCTCGAACTTTGATCCAGCCGAGTGTTGAGGGAGAGTTTCGTCAGCACGACAGCGTGGTGACGATGATGATGTTCTACCGACGCAGGGCTTCGCCTAAGCACCGCTACGATATGATCGAGGTGGATTATGGTGGAGGGGGGCACCGCACACGGCTAAGAGATCAAGAGATCAATTGTTGTGTCTATGGGGTGCCTGAAGGAAATATGCCCTAGAGGCAATAATAAAGTTATTATTTATTTCCTTATATCATGATAAATGTTTATTATTCATGCTAGAATTGTATTAACCAGAAACATAATACATGTGTGAATACATAGACAAACAGAGTGTCACTAGTATGCCTCTACTTGACTAGCTCGTTAATCAAAGACGGTTATGTTTCCTAACCATGGACAAAGAGTTGTTATTTGATTAACGGGATCACATCATTAGTTGAATGATCTGATTAACATGACCCATTCCATTAGCTTAGCACCCGATCGTTTAGTATGTTGCTATTGCTTTCTTCATGACTTATACATGTTCCTATGACTATGAGATTATGCAACTCCAGTTTGCCGGAGGAACACTTTGTGTGCTACCAAATGTCACAATGTAACTGGGTGATTATAAAGGAGCTCTACAGGTGTCTCCAAAGGTACATGTTGGGTTGGCGTATTTCAAGATTAGGATTTGTCACTCCGAATGTCGGAGAGGTATCTCTGGGCCCTCTCCGTAATGCACATCACTTAAGCCTTGCAAGCATTGCAACTAATGAGTTAGTTGCGGGATGATGTATTACGAAACGACTAAAGAGACTTGCCGGTAACGAGATTGAACTAGGTATTGGATACCGACGATCGAATCTCGGGCAAGTAACATACCGATGACAAAGGGAACAATGTATGTTGTTATGCGGTCTGGCCGATAAAGATCTTCGTAGAATATGTAGGAGCCAATATGGGCATCCAGGTCCCGCTATTGGTTATTGACCAGAGATTTGTCTCAGTCATGTCTGCATTGTTCTCGAACCATAGGGTCCGCACGCTTAACATTATGATGACAGTTATTATGAGTTTATGCATTTTGATGTACCGAAGTTAGTTCGGAGTCCCGGATACGATCACGGACATGACGAGGAGTCTCGAAATGGTCAAGACATAAAGATTGATATATTGGATGACTATATTCGGACACCGGAAGCGTTCCGGGGAAGTTTCGGATAAAACCGGAGCACCGGGGGGTTACCGGAACCCCCCGGGGAGTTAATGGGCCTCATGGGCCTAAAGTGGAGAAGAGGAAGGGGCTGCCAGGGCAGGCCGCATGCCCCCTCTCCCCCTAGTCCGAATTGGACAAGGAGGGAGGGGCGGCGCCCCCCTTTTTCCTTCTCTTCTTCCGCCTCTCCTACTTGGACAAGGAAAGGGAGGGGAGTCCTACTCCCGATAGGAGTAGGACTCCTCCTGCGCGCCTCCTCTAGGGCCCCTCCTTGGATCCTTTATATACGGAGGCAGGGGGACACCTTAGAACACACAAGTTGATCATCGTGATCGTTCCTTAGCCGTGTGCGGTGCCCCCTTCCACCATATTCCACCTCGGTCATATTGTAGCAGCGCTTAGGCGAAGCCCTGCGACGGTAGAATATCAAGATCGTCACCACGCCGTCGTGCTGATGGAACTCATCCCCGAAGCTTTGCTGGATCGGAGCCCGGGGAGCGTCATCGAGTTGTACGTGTGCTAAGAACTCAGAGGTGTGGGAGTAACGGTGCTTGGATCGGTCGGATCAGGAAGACGTACGACTACTTCCTCTACGTTGCGTCAACGCTTCTGCTTCGGTCTACGAGGGTACGTAGACAACACTCTCCCCTCTCGTTGCTATGCATCACCATGATCTTGCGTGTGCGTAGGAAATTTTTTGAAATTACTACGTTCCCCAACAGTGGTATCAGAGCCTAGGTTTTATGGTTTGATGTTATGTGCACGAGTAGAACACAAGTGAGTTGTGGGCGATATAAGTCATACTGCCTACCAACATGTCATACTTTGGTTCGGCGGTATTGTTGGACGAAGTGGCCCGGACCGACATTACGCGTACGCTTACGCGAGACTGGTTCTCCCGACGTGCTTTGCACATAGGTGGCTTGCAGGTGACAGTTTCTCCAACTTTAGTTGAACCGAGTGTGGCTACGCCCGGTCAAACGGCATCAACTTGACAAACTATCGTTGAGGTTTTGATGCGTAGGTAAGATTGGTTCTTGCTTAAGCCCGTAGCAGCCACGTAAAACTTGCAACAAACAAAGTAGAGGACGTCTAACTTGTTTTTGCAGGGCATGTTGTGATGTGATATGGTCAAGACATGATGCTAAATTTTATTGTATGAGATGATCATGTTTGTAACCGAGTTATCGGCAACTGGCAAGAGCCATATGGTTGTCGCTTTATTGTATGCAATGCAATCGTGTTGTAATGCTTTACTTTATCACTAAGCGGTAGCGATAGTCATGGAAGCATAAGATTGGCGAGACGACAACGATGCTACGATGGAGATCAAGGTGTCGCGCCGGTGACGATGGTGATCATGACGGTGCTTTGGAGATGGAGATCACAGGCACAAGATGATGATGGCCATATCATATCACTTATATTGATTACATGTGATGTTTATCTTTTATGCATCTTATCTTGCTTTGATTGACGGTAGCATTATAAGATGATCTCTCACTAAATTATCAAGAAGTGTTCTCCCTGAGTATGCACCATTGCGAAAGTTCTTCGTGCTGAGACACCACGTGATGATCGGGTGTGATAGGCTCTATGTTCAAATACAACGGGTGCAAAACAGTTGCACACGCGGAATACTCAGGTTATACTTGATGAGCCAAGCATATATAGATATGGCCTCAGAACACGGAGACCGAAAGGTCGAGCGTGAATCATATAGTATATATGATCAACATAGTGATGTTCACCAATGAAACTACTCCATCTCACGTGATGATCGGACATGGTTTAGTTGATTTGGATCACATGATCACTTAGAGGATTAGAGGGATGTCTATCTAAGTGGGAGTTCTTAAGTAATATGATTAATTGAACTTAAATTTATCATGAACTTAGTCCTGGTAGTATTTTGCAAATTATGTTGTAGATCAATAGTTCGCGTTGTTGCTTCCCTGTGTTTATTTTGATATGTTCCTAGAGAAAATTGTGTTGAAAGATGTTAGTAGCAATGATGCGGATTGGATCCGTGATCTGAGGTTTATCCTCATTGCTGCACAGAGGAATTATGTCCTTGATGCACCGCTAGGTGACAGAGGAGCAGATGCTGACGTTATGAACGTTTGGCTAGCTAAATATGATGACTACTTGGTAGTTTAGTGCACCATGCTTCACGGCTTAGAATCGGGACTTCAAAGACGTTTTGAACGTCATGGACCATATGAGATGTTCCAGGAGTTGAAGTTAATATTTCAAGCAAATACCCGAGTTGAGAGATATGAAGTCTCCAACAAGTTCTATAGCTAAAAGATGGAGGAGAATCGCCCAACTAGTGAGCATGTGCCCAGATTGTCTGGGTACTACAATCGCTTGAATCAAGTGGGAGTTAATCTTCCAGATAAGATAGTGATTGACAGAATTCTCTAGTCACCATCACCAAGTTAGTAGAACTTCGTGATGAACTATAGTATGCAAGGGATGACGGAAACGAATCCCGAGCTTTTCATGATGATGAAATCGATGAAGGTAGAAATCAAGAAAGAGCATCAAGTGTTGATGGTTGACAAGATCACTAGTTTCAAGAAAAGGGCAAAGGGAAAAAGGGGAACTTCAAGAAAAACAGCAAGCAAGTTGCTACTCATGTGAAGAAGCCCAAGCCTGAGACTAAGTGCTTCTACTGAAAGGGACTGGTCACTGGAAGCAGAACTGCCCCAAGTATTTGGCAGATAAGAAGGATGGCAAAGTGAACAAAAGTATATTTGATATACATGTTATTAATGTGTACTTTACTAGTGTTTATAGCAACCCCTCAGTATTTGATACTGGATCAGTTGCTAAGAGTAGTAACTCGAAACGGGAGTTGCAGAATGAACAGAGACTAGTTAAGGGTGAAGTGACGATGTGTGTTGGAAGTGGTTCCAAGATTGATATGATCATCATCGCACACTCCCTATACTTTCGGGATTAGTGTTGAACCTAAATAAGTATTATTTGGTGTTTGCGTTGAGCATGAATATGATTTGATCATGTTTATTGTAATACGGTTATTCATTTAAGTAAAAGAATAAATTGTTGTTCTATTTACATGAAAAAAACCTTATATGGTTACACACCCAATGAAAATAGTTCATTGGATCTCGATCGTAGTGATACACATATTCAGAATATTGAAACCAAAAGATGCGAAGTTAATAATGATAGTGCAACTTATTTGTGGCACTGCCATTTAGGTCATATTGGTGTAAAGCGCATGAAGAAACTCCATGTTGATGGGATTTTGGAATCACTTGATTATAAATCACTTGGTGCTTGCGAACCATGCCTTATGGGCAAGATGACTAAAGACTCTGTTCTCCGGAACAATGGAGCGAGCAACTGACTTATTGGAAATAATACATACTGATGTATGCGATCCGATGAGTGTTGAAGCTCGCGGCGGGTAACGTTATTTTCTGGCCTTCACATATGATTTGAGCAGATATGGGTATATCTGCTTGATGAAACATAAGTCTGAAACATTTGAAAAGTTCAAAGAATTTCAGAGTGAAGTGGAAAATCATCGTAAGAAGAAGAATAAGGTTTCTACGATCTGATCGCGGAGACAAATATTTGAGTTACGAGTTTGGTCTTCAATTAAAACAATGTGAAATAGTTTCACTACTCACGCCACCTGGAACACCATAGTGTAATGGTGTGTCCGAACGTCATAACCGTACTGTATTAGATATAGTGCGATCTATGATGCCTCTTACCGATCTACCACTATCGTTTTGGGGTTATGCATTAGAAACAGCTGCATTCCCGTTAAATAGGGCACCATCTAAATCCGTTGAGACAACACCGTGTGAAACTATGGTTTGGCAAGAAACCTAAGATGTCGTTTCTTAAAGTTTGGAGTTGCGATGCTTATGTGAAAAAGTTTCATCTCGATAAGCTCAAACTCAAATCGGAGAAATATGTCTTCATAGGATACCCAAAGGAGACAGTTGGGTACACCTTCTATCACAGATCCGAAGGCAAGACATTCGTTGCTAAGAATGGATCCTTTCTAGAGGAGTTTCTCTTGAAAGAAGTGAGTGGGAGGAAAGTAGAAAATTGGATAAGGTAATTGTACCTTCTCCCTTATTGGAAAATAGTTCATCACAGAAATCTGTTCCTGTGACTACTACACCAATTAGTGAGGAAGCTAATGATGATGATCATGTAACTTCAGATCAAGTTACTACTGAATCTCGTAGGTAAACCAGAGTGAGATCCGCACCAGAGTGGTACGGTAATCCTGTTCTGGAAGTCATGTTACTATACCATGACGAACTTGCGAACTATGAGGAAGCGATGATGAGCCCAGATTCCGCGAAATGGTTTGAGGCCACGAAATCTGAGATATGATCCATGTATGAGAACAAAGTATGGACTTTGATGGATTTGCTCGATGATCAGCAAGCCATAGAAAATAAATGGATCTTCAAGAGGAAGACGGACACTGATAGTAGTGTTACTATCTACAAAGATAGAATTGTCGCAAAAGGTTTTCGACAAGTTCAAGGTGTTGACTACGATGAGATTTTCTCACTCGTATCTATGCTTAAAGTCTGTCCGAATCATGTTAGCAATTGCCGCATTTTATGAAATCTGGCAAATGGATAAACAAAACTGCATTCCTTAATGGATTTATTAAAGAAGAGTTGTATGTGATGCAACAAGATGGTTTTGTCAATCCTAAAGTTGCTAACAAAATATGCAAGCTCCAGCGATCCATTTATGGACTGGTGCAAGCATCTCGGAGTTGGAATATACGCTTTGATAAGTTGATCAAAGCATATAGTTTTATACGGACTTGCGGTGAAGCCTGTATTTACAAGAAAGTGAGTGGGAGCACTACAACATTTCTGATAAGTATATGTGGATGACATATTGTTGATCGGAAATAATGTAGAATTATTCTGTAAAGCATAAAGGAGTGTTTGAAAGGAGTTTTTCAAAGAAAGACCTCGGTGAAGCTGCTTACATATTGAGTATCAAGATCTATAGAGATAGATCAAGACGCTTGATAAGTTTTTTCAATGAGTACATACCTTGACAAGATTTTGAAGTAGTTCAAAATGGAACAGTCAAAGAAAAAGTTTCTTGCCTGTGTTACAAGGTGTGAAGTTGAGTAAGACTCAAAGCCCGACCACGGCAGAAGATAGAAAGAGAATGAAAGTCATTCCCTATGCCTTAGTCATAGGTTCTATAAAGTATGCCATGTTGTGTACCAGATCTATTGTATACCATACACTGTGTTAAGAGAGGGAGTACAATAGTGATCTAGGAGTAGATCAATGGACAGCGGTCAAAATTATCCTTACTGGAATAAGGATATGTTTCTCGATTACGGAGGTGACAAAAGGTTCATCGTAAAGGGTTATGTCGATGCAAGTTTTGACACTGATCCAGATGACTCTAAGTCTCAATCTGGATACATATTGAAAGTGGGAGCAATTAGCTAGAGTAGCTCCATGCAGAGCATTGTTGACATAGAAATTTGCAAAATACATGTGGATCTGAATGTGGCAGACCCGTTGACTAAACTTCTCTCACAAGAAAAACATGATCACTTTTTGGGTCTTAATCACATAGTGATGTGAACTAGATTATTGAATCTAGTAAACCCTTTGGGTGTTAGTTACATGGAGATGTGAACCAATCACATAAAGATGTGAACTATTGATGTTAAATCACATGGCGATGTGATCTAGATTATTGACTCTAGTGCAAGTGGGAGACTGAAGGAAATATGCCCTAGAGGCAATAATAAAGTTATTATTTATTTCCTTATATCATGATAAATGTTTATTATTCATGCTAGAATTGTATTAACCAGAAACATAATACATGTGTGAATACATAGACAAACAGAGTGTCACTAGTATGCCTCTACTTGACTAGCTCGTTAATCAAAGACGGTTATGTTTCCTAACCATGGACAAAGAGTTGTTATTTGATTAACGGGATCACATCATTAGTTGAATGATCTGATTAACATGACCCATTCCATTAGCTTAGCACCCGATCGTTTAGTATGTTGCTATTGCTTTCTTCGTGACTTATACATGTTCCTATGACTATGAGATTATGCAACTCCCGTTTGCCGGAGGAACACTTTGTGTGCTACCAAACATCACAACATAACTGGGTGATTATAAAGGAGCTCTACAGGTGTCTCCAAAGGTACATGTTGGGTTGGCGTATTTCAAGATTAGGATTTGTCACTCCGAATGTCGGAGAGGTATCTCTGGGCCCTCTTGGTAATGCACATCACTTAAGCCTTGCAAGCATTGCAACTAATGAGTTAGTTGCGGGATGATGTATTACGGAACGAGTAAAGAGACTTGCCGGTAACGAGATTGAACTAGTTATTGGATACCGACGATCGAATCTCGGGCAAGTAACATACCGATGACAAAGGGAACAACGTATGTTGTTATGCGGTCTGACCGATAAAGATCTTCGTAGAATATGTAGGAGCCAATATGGGCATCCAGGTCCCGCTATTGGTTATTGACCGGAGATTTGTCTCAGTCATGTCTGCATTGTTCTCGAACCGTAGGGTCCGCACGCTTAACGTTACGATGACAGTTATTATGAGTTTATGCATTTTGATGTACCGAAGTTAGTTCGGAGTCCCGGATGTGATCACGGACATGACGAGGAGTCTCGAAATGGTCGAGACATAAAGATTGATATATTGGATGACTATATTCGGACGCTGGAAGCGTTCCGGGGAAGTTTCGGATAAAACTGGAGCACCGGGGGGTTACCGGAACCCCCCGGGGGTTAATGGGCCTCATGGGCCTAAGTGGAGAAGAGGAAGGGGCTGCCAGGGCAGGCCGCGCGCCCCCTCTCCCCCTAGTCCGAATTGGACAAGGAGGAAGGGGCGGCGCCCCCCTTTTTCCTTCTCTTCTTCCACCTCTCCTACTTGGACAAGGAAAGGGAGGGGAGTCCTACTCCCGGTAGGAGTAGGACTCCTCCTGCGCGCCTCCTCTAGGGCCGGCCGCACCCCCCCCTTGGATCCTTTATATACGGAGGCAGGGGGACACCTTAGAACACACAAGTTGATCATCGTGATCATTCCTTAGCCGTGTGCGGTGCCCCCTTCCACCATATTCCTCCTCGGTCATATTGTAGCAGCGCTTAGGCGAAGCCCTGCGACGATAGAATATCAAGATCGTCACCACGCCGTCATGCTGACGGAACTCATCCCCGAAGCTTTGCTGGATCGGAGCCCGGGGAGCGTCATGGAGCTGTACGTGTGCTAAGAACTCGGAGGTGCCGGAGTAACGGTGCTTGGATCGGTCGGATCGGGAAGACGTACGACTACTTCCTCTACGTTGCGTCAACGCTTCCGCTTCGGTCTACGAGGGTACGTAGACAACACTCTCCCCTCTCGTTGCTATGCATCACCATGATCTTGCGTGTGCGTAGGAAAATTTTTGAAATTACTACGTTCCCCAACATTGCCCCCTGGCCACGTATATAAAGGAGTGGAGGAGGGGCGAGAGGACCGGCCCCTATGGCGCGCCCTGGAGGAGTCCTACTCCTATCGGGAGTAGGATTCCCCCCCCCCTTCCAAGTAGTAGGAGTAGGAGTCAAGGCAAGGGAAGGGAGAAGAGAAGGAAGGAGGGGGCACAGCCCCTCCCCCTAGTCCAATTCGAACTAGGCCTTGGGGGGGCGCCCAACCTCTCTTCTCTCTTTCCCTTAAAGCCCAATAAGGCCCATATACTCCCCGCGAATTTCCGTAACTCTCCGGTACTCCGAAAAATACCCGAATCACTTAGAACCTTTCTGATGTCCGAATATAGTCGTCCAATATATCGATCTTTACGTCCCGACCATTTCGAGACTCCTTGTCATGTCCCCGATCTCATCCGGGACTCCGAACTCCTTCGGTACATCAAAACATATAAACTCATAATATAAATGTCATCATAGCGTTAAGTGTGCGGACCCTACGGGTTCGAGAACTATGTAGACATGACCGAGACACGTCTCCGGTCAATAACCAATAGCGGAACCTGGATGCTCATATTGGCTCCTACATATTCTACGAAGATCTTTATCAGTCAGACCGCATAACAACATACGTTGTTCCCTTTGTCATCGGTATGTTACTTGCCTGAGATTCGATCATTGGCATCTCAATACCTAGTTCAATATCGTTATCGGCAAGTCTCTTTACTCGTTCCATAATACATCATCTCGCAACTAACTCATTAGTTGCAATGCTTGCAAGGCTTAGGTGATGTGCATTACCGAGAGGGCCCAGAGATACCTCTCCGACAATCAGAGTGACAAATCCTAATCTCGAAATATGCCAACCCAACAAGTACCTTCGGAGACACCTATAGAGCACCTTTATAATCACCCAGTTACGTTGTGACGTTTGGTGGCACACAAAGTGTTCCTCCAGTAAACGAGAGTTGCATAATCTCATAGTCATAGGAACATGTATAAGTCATGAAGAAAATAATAGCAACAAACTAAACGATCAAGTGCTATGCTAACGGAATGGGTCAAGTCAATCACATCATTCTCCTAATGATGTGATCCTGTTAATCAAATGACAACTCATGTCTATGGTTATGAAACATATCCATCTTTGATCAACGAGCTAGTCAAGTAGAGGCATACTAGTGACACTCTGTTTGTCTATGTATTCACACATGTATTATGTTTCCGGTTAATACAATTCTAGCATGAATAATAAACATTTATCATGATATAAGGAAATAAATAATAACTTTATTATTACCTCTAGGGCATATTTCCTTCACATGGCACCCCGAAGATGGAGATCAAAAGGAGCAAAATGATATTGGCCATATCATGTCACTATTTGATTGCATGTGATGTTTATCATGCTTTACATCTTATTTGCTTAGAACGGCAGTAGCATAAATAAGAAGATCCCTCGCAACAATTTCAAGAAAGTGTGCTCCCTAACTGTGCACCGTTGCTAAGGTCCGTTGTTCTGAAGCACCACGTGATGATCGGGTGTGATAGGTTCTAACGTTCGCATACAACGGGTGTAAGCCAGATTTACACACGCAAAACACTTAGGTTGACTTGACGAGCCTAGCATGTACAGACATGGCCTCGGAACACGGAAGACCGAAAGGTTGAACATGGGTCGTATAGAAGATACGATCAACATGAAGATGTTCACCGATGATGACTAGTCCGTCTCACGTGATGATCGGACACGGCCTAGTTGAATCGGATCATGTATCACTTAGATGACTAGAGGGATGTCTATATGAGTGGGAGTTCATTAAATAATTAAATAATTTGATTAGATGAACTTAATTATCATGAACTTAGTCTAAAATCTTTACAATATGTCTTGTAGATCAAATGGCCCACGCTAATGTTGTCCTCAACTTCAGCACGTTCCTAGAGAAAACCAAGCTGAAAGACGATGGTAGCAACTATACGGACTGGGTCCGGAACTTGAGGATCATCCTCATAGCTGCCAAGAAAACATATGTCCTTGAAGCACCGCTAGGTGAAGCACCACCCCCAGCAAACCAAGACGTTATGAATGCTTGGCAGTCCCGTGCTGATGATTACTCCCTGGTTCAGTGCGGCATGCTTTACAGCTTAGAACCGGGGCTCTAGAAGCGTTTTGAGCAACACGGAGCATATGAGATGTTCCAAGAGCTGAAAATGGTTTTCCAAGCTCATGCCCGGGTCGAGAGATATGAAGTCTCCGACAAGTTCTACAGTTGTAAGATGGAGGAGAATAGTTCCGTCGGCGAGCACATACTCAAAATGTCTGGGTTGCACAACCGCTTGTCTCAGCTGGGAGTTAATCTCCCGGATGATGCGGTCGTTGACAGAATCCTTCAGTCGCTCCCACCTAGCTACAAGAGCTTTGTGATGAACTTCAATATGCAGGGGATGGAAAAGACCATTCCTGAGGTATATTCAATGCTGAAATCAGCGGCGGTGGAAATCAAAAAGGAACATCAAGTGTTGATGGTGAATAAAATCACTAAGTTCAAGAAAGGCAAGGGTAACAGGAACTTCAAGAAGGACGGCAAGGGAGTTGCCACGCCCGGTAAGCAAGCTGCCGGGAAGAAGCCAAAGAATGGACCCCAAGCCCGAGACTGAGTGTTTTTATTGCAAGGGAAGTGGTCACTGGAAGCGGAACTGCCCCAAGTACTTAGCGGACAAGAAGGCCGGCAACACCAAAGGTATATGTGATATACATGTTATTGATGTGTACCTTACCAGTACTCGTAGTAACTCCTGGGTATTTGACACCGGTGTGGTTGCTCATATTTGTAACTCAAAACAGGAGTTCCGGAATAAGTGGAGACTGGCGAAGGACGAGGTGACGATGCGCGTCGGGAATGGTTCCAAGGTCGATGTGATCGCCGTCGGCACGCTACCTCTACATTTACCTACGGGATTAGTTTTAAACCTCAATAATTGTTATTTAGTGCCAGCTTTGAGCATGAACATTGTATCAGGATCTCGTTTAATACGAGATGGCTACTCATTTAAATCCGACAATAATGGTTGTTCTATTTATATGAGAGATATGTTTTATGGTCATGCCCCGCTGGTCAATGATTTATTCTTATTTAATCTCGAACGTGATGTTACACATATTCATAGTGTGAATACCAAAAGATGTAAGGTTGATAATGATAGTCCCACATACTTGTGGCACTGCCGCCTTGGTCACATTGGTGTCAAACGCATGAAGAAACTCCATGGAGATGGACTTTTGGAGTCTCTTGATTATGAATCATTTGACACGTGCGAACCATGCCTCATGGGCAAAATGACCAAGACTCCGTTCTCCGGGACAATGGAGCGAGCAACCAACTTATTGGAAATCATACATACTGATGTGTGTGATCCAATGAGTGTTGAGGCTCGCGGTGGCTATCGTTATGTTCTCACCCTCACTGATGACGTGAGTAGATATGGGAATGTCTACTTAATGAAACACAAGTCTGAGACCTTTGAAAAGTTCAAGGAATTTCAGAGTGAGGTTGAGAATCAACGTGACAGGAAAATCAAGTTCTTGCGATCAGATCGTGGGGGAGAATATTTGAGTCACGAATTTGGCACGCACTTAAGGAAATGTGGAATAGTTTCACAACTCACGCCGCCTAGAACACCTCAACGTAATGGTGTGTCTGAACGTCGTAATCGCACTCTATTAGATATGGTACAATCTATGATGTCTCTTGCTGATCTACCACTGTCATTTTGGGGCTATGCTTTAGAGACTGCCGCATTCACTTTAAATAGGGCTCCGTCAAAATCCGTTGAGACAACACCGTATGAATTATGGTTTGGGAAGAAACCTAAACTGTCGTTTCTAAAAGTTTGGGGATGTGATGCTTATGTGAAGAAACTTCAACCTGAAAAGCTCGGACCCAAATCGGAAAAATGTGTCTTCATAGGATACCCTAAAGAAACTATTGGGTATACCTTCTACCTTAGATACGAAGGCAAGATCTTTGTTGCCAATAATGGATCCTTCCTAGAGAAAGAGTTTCTCTCGAAAGAAGTAAGTGGGAGGAAAGTAGAACTTGATGAAGTATTGCCTCTTGAACCGGAGAATGGCATAGCTCAGGAAAATGTTCCTGAGGTGCCTGCACCAACTAGAGAGGAAGTTAATGATGATGATCATGAAACTTCAGATCAAGTTGCTACTGAACTTCGTAGGTCCACAAGGACACGTTCCGCACCAGAGTGGTACGGCAACCCTATCCTGGAAATCATGTTGTTGGACAATGGTGAACCTTCGAACTATGAAGAAGCGATGGCGGGCCCAGATTCCGACAAATGGCTGGAAGCCATGAAATCCGAGACAGGATCGATGTATGAAAACGAAGTATGGACTTTGACTGACTTGCCCGATGATCGGCGAGCCATAGAAAATAAATGGATCTTTAAGAAGAAGACAGACGCGGATGGTAATGTGACCATCTATAAGGCTCGGCTTGTCGCTAAGGGTTATCGACAAGTTCAAGGGGTTGACTACGATGAGACTTTCTCACCCGTAGCAAAGCTGAAGTCCATCCGAATCATGTTAGCAATTGCCGCATTCTATGATTATGAGATATGGCAAATGGACGTCAAAATGGCATTCCTTAATGGTTTCCTTAAGGAAGAATTGTATATGATGCAGCCAGAAGGTTTTGTCGATCCTAAGAATGCTGACAAGGTGTGCAAGCTCCAACGCTCAATATATGGGCTGGTGCAAGCATCTCGGAGTTGGAACATTCAATTTGATGACATGATCAAAGCGTTTGGGTTTACGCAGACTTATGGAGAAGCCTGTGTTTACAAGAAAGTGAGTGGGAGCTCTGTAGCATTTCTCATATTATATGTAGATGACATACTATTGATGGGAAATGATATGGAATTCTTGGAAAGCATAAAGGCCTGCTTGAACAAGTATTCTTCAATGAAGGATCTTGGAGAAGCTGCTTATATATTAGGCATCAAGATCTATAGAGATAGATTGAGACGCCTCATTGGTCTTTCACAGAGTACGTACCTTGACAAGATATTGAAGAAGTTCAATATGGATCAGTCCAAGAAGGGGTTCTTGCCTGTGTTGCAAGGTACGAGATTGAGCACGACTCAATGCCCGACCACGGCAGAAGATAGAGAAAAGATGAGTGTTGTCCCCTATGCCTCGGCCATAGGGTCTATTATGTATGCCATGCTATGTACCAGACCTGATGTAAACCTTGTCGTAAGTTTGGTAGGAAGGTACTAAAGTAATCCCGGCATGGAACACTGGACAGCGGTCAAGAATGTCCTGAAGTACCTGAAAAGGACTAAGGATATGTTTCTTGTTTATGGAGGTGACGAAGAGCTCGTCGTAAAGGGTTACGTCGATGCTAGCTTCAACACAGATCTAGATGACTCTAAGTCACAAACCGGATACGTGTATATCTTGAATGGTGGAGCAGTCAGCTGGTACAGTTGTAAGAAAAGCGTCATGGCGGGATCTACATGTGAAGCGGAGTACATGGCAGCCTCGGAGGCAGCACAAGAAGCAATCTAGGTGAAGGAGTTCATTACCGACCTAGGAGTTATTCCCAATGCAACGGGCCCGATGACTCTCTTCTGTGACAACACTGGAGCTATTGCCATTGCCAAGGAGCCCAGGTTTCATAGGAAGACCAGGCATATCAAGCGTCGCTTCAACTCCATTCGTGAAAATGTTCAAAATGGAGACATAGATATTTGTAAAGTGCATACGGACCTGAATGTCGCAGATCCGTTGACTAAACCTCTCCCTCGAGAAAAACATGATCAACACCAGAACTCTATGGGTGTTCGATTTATCACAATGTAACTAGATTATTGACTCTAGTGCAAGTGGGAGACTGTTGGAAAGATGCCCTAGAGGCAATAATAAAATGGTTATTATTATATTTACTTGTTCATGATAATTGTCTATTGTTCATGCTATAATTGTGTTATCCGGAAATCGCAATACATGTGTGAATACATAGACCACAATATGTCCCTAGTGAGCCTCTAGTTGACTAGCTCGTTGATCAATAGATGGTTACGGTTTCCTGACCATGGACGTTGGATGTCATTGATAACGGGATCACATCATTAGGAGAATGATGTGATGGAAAGACCCAATCCTAAGCATAGCACAAGATCGTGTAGTTCGTCTTCTAGAGCTTTTCTGAATGTCAAGTATCATTTCCTTAGACCATGAGATTGTGCAACTCCCGGATACTGTAGGAGTGCTTTGGGTGTACCAAACGTCACAACGTAACTGGGTGGCTATAAAGGTGCACTACATGTATCTCCGAAAGTGTCTGTTGGGTTGGCATGAATCGAGACTGGGATTTGTCACTCCGTATGACGGAGAGGTATATCTGGGCCCACTCGGTAATGCATCATCATAATGAGCTCAGTGTGACTAAGTAGTTGGTCACGGGATCATGCATTACGGAACGAGTAAAGTGACTTGCCGGTAACGAGATTGAACGAGGTATTGGGATACCGACGATCGAATCTCGAGCAAATAACGTACCGATTGACAAAGGGAATTGTATACGGGATTGCTTGAATTGTCGACATCGTGGTTCATCCGATGAGATCACCATGGAACATGTGGGAGCCAACATGGGTATCCAGATCCCGCTGTTGGTTATTGGCCGGAGAGTTCTCTCGGTCATGTCTGCATGGTTCCCGAACCCGTAGGGTCTACACACTTAAGGTTCGATGATGCTAGGGTTATTAGGAAGACTTGTATGTGATTACCGAATGTTGTTCGGAGTCCCGAATGAGATCCCGGACGTCACGAGGAGTTCCGGAATGGTCCGGAGGTGAAGATTTATATGTAGGAAGTTGTCATACGGTCACCGAAAAGGTTTGGGGGCATATCAGTATTGTACCGGGGCCACCGGAGGGGTTCCGGGGGTCCACCGGGAGGGGCCACCTCTCTCGGAGGGCCTAATGGGCTGTAGAGGAAAGGGAACCAGCCCTACAAGGGCTGGGCGCATCCCCCCCTTGGGCCCATGCGCCTAGGGTTGGGGGGAAACCCTAAGGGGGGCGCCCCCCTTACTTGGGGGGCAAGCCCCCTCCCCTTGGCCGCCCTCCCCCCTCTAGATCTCATCTAGAGGGGGTCGGACCCCTTCCTCCTTCCCATATATATAGAGGGTCAAGGGGAGGGCTGACACACCATCCAAGGCGCAGCCCCTCCCCTCCCCAACACCTCTCCTCCTCCGCAAGAGCTTGGCGAAGCCCTGCCGGAGTACTGCTGCTCCACCACCACCATGCCGTCGTGCTGCTGTTGGAGCCCTCTTCCTCAACCTCTCCCTCCTCCTTGCTGGATCAAGGCGCGGGAGACATCCTCCCTCCCTATGTGTGTTGAACGCGGAGGTGCCGTCCGTTCGGCGCTAGGATCTTCGGTGATTTGGATCACGACGAGTACACAACCCCATTCTCTTGAACGCTTCCGCTCGCGATCTACAAGGGTATGTAGATGCACTCCTCTCCCTCGTTGCTAGATGCCTCCATAGATTGATCTTGGTGATGCGTAGAAAATTTTAAATTTCTGCTACGATCCCCAACAGATTGGTGTCAGGGTACCTCAGACTCGGGATGCCTGAGAAGGAAAGGTGCAACACAAATTGACGAGATGACATTGTAAGATTCTCGGGAAATGAAGTATGGAAGCGAGTTCCGAACAAAAGTTCATCATTAAACCAAGGAGAAGATGAGGAGGTGGCTGATGGACTCAACGACATTTCATTGAGATTAACAAAAGATGGACTTCCACAATTATCTGAACAAGGAGGTAACACTTGTCAGACCAAATGATATAATGATGTATTCTTGAGGAAAACATACACAATTGAACATTGATTGAAAGGTGCACCTAAAATACGGGCTTAGGTAGCATGATCAATGCTAGAATGGTGATTCGATAACCAATGGTCTAAGAATGAAATATCGACCATTAACTTGAAAGAAATAGGGTTGCTAGAAGTTTTGAAGTCGCACATCATAGTTCAATTGTCGGTTTTCCGGTTAGAAACAACATGGGGAACAAGGAGTGAACGGATATGGAAAGGAGTATCACCTGTATCAAGAATTCTTAAGAGGTAGTGAAATTCTCACGACATTTTTGACATAAAATATGGTAATACTCCAAGGTAGATCATAATACGAGCTGGATAGCAAGTTGCATCCATAACATGAACAAGTTTCTAATGAAAGGAAGGTAAGATGTTGTTGATGGTAACTCAAACTACCAAGGCACGAGGATGGCACTTATCATCAAGAATTCCACTAACATCCTGGAAGGAGCCATAATGTTGATGATGATCACGACAATTTGTTGTCGAGAGGATCCACGAAGAAGCAATTGAACAGCGACTACATCAAGCAAAAGGACTGATGCAACAAAAGATTATTGGAGCCACAGATACGACACAAACTCGAAATCAATCTTGTTGTTTTTAAGGTGAAATTATATGAGGAGGAAGATCGACGTAAGGTTAGCTCATCGTCAAAAATTGTGCTCCAGAAAGAAGGACCAGGTAGCACAGTTAAAATTTAGCACAATAATGATATGGCCGATCAGGCTAGGAATGACAAGAAGGATTATTAAACTCATAAGCAACGAAGATTACTTAGAGTTATCGAACCAGAGTGCGGAATCGGTTCACTTACGGGTGTTCTTGAGCGACTAACAACTCAGAACCCATGAAAAATTGGAATCGGTGAGAAATAATAGCTGATGAAGACTCATAAGATGCAACACGGTTCTTAGATATTCTCGAGATACCAGAGGGTAATACTCGACGGTAGATCAAGGTAGAGGTTGGACCGGTGTATTGATTTGCAAAAGACAAGTGCTTTAACTTGTCCGAGAAATGGGATCAAAGAGAAAATATGGTCGGAACCACAATTGCATAGGATCAATTCACAGATACCAGATGATATTATATCAACGAAATAGTTATTATTACAAGAAGCTTCTATGGTAGGATCTACATCGTGTCCATGGGCATGAACACAAAGTTCAAGGTCGACTCCCACATCTTCAATGTATGACCTTCCATTCACCTCTCACTTTCGAAGAAGTTGTAGTGTTGAAATTTTATCTAGCAAAATACGAGAAGAGTATGACTCGTGAAAACTTTCGAGTTCACACATATTAAGGAAGGCATAGGTTTAACCCGTCAGGGTATCGTGGAAACATATACCACAAGCTTCAATAGTAAATACCACCAACTCGAAAACAGAGCAAGGTTGAGAAAACAGAGGATACAATTTACCAAAGGCTTTATATATCCGTGGAAAGGCTCACAAGGTTATTTGAATATGAAGGACACTGTCGGATAATAATCCAACAAGAGGTCTGGTGGTCTACAACGGAGCTGATGTGAGTATCGGTACTCTATCAAAGGAAGAAGGAATGCAAGTGCATCGGATTATAGAAACAACTGACTAACTCAAAGCTCAAATGCAAAGGAATTATGAATTCCAAGACAAGGGATCAGAAGCAATGCTCT
Source organism: Triticum monococcum (assembly GCA_034509565.1). NCBI lineage: Eukaryota > Viridiplantae > Streptophyta > Magnoliopsida > Poales > Poaceae > Triticum > Triticum monococcum. The sequence continues at coordinate 164,054,224 of CM067841.1, read as the reverse complement.
GATTAGGGATGGATAAGTTGAATAGCCTTAGGGGTACAATTGATGGCACCTTAATTGGTCGAGATCCAGCTCATGTCCGGAATGACGTCTGAATTGGAAGGATAAATTCCAGGGAACAACTGATGATTGTGTGCATTCACAGACATGTTGAATCAAAAGGATCAGAATGACAATCACAAAGGTTTTTAAAGTAAATTGCTAGACCAATGGAATTAACCGGAATGCAAGTATGCAAGAATTCCAAGAACAACAGGCTATTGAGGATTTTCGAAAGATCAAATAGTATTTCGAAGTCTTTTGCGGAACACAAGAACAACTAGGAATGAGTGGATACTCGATAAGTGCGAGGAATTATCCGTAGGGGTATTTCTGCGGCAAGGAACTACAAGGCAGTGGTACAAGGGATTCTTAAGAGTCGGAGAGCAATTCGATGCATATTGTAATAACAAGGGAAACTCAGAGTAATTGTATGAACAACAAGTGTATGTCGTTATCCATATGGATATATCAGTAGTAGAGAATTGAAAAGGCAGAGGGCACAAGGGTCTCGGGAATGATCGAAGAGTATCTTCAAAATCCTTCTGGTGTAGTAGGTGATAATCTGTGATAAGGGGCTCCCCGGGAGAAGTAGTTACGAGAACCTAGAGTCAGATTTAGTAAAATCATTTAACCTGAATAGAAGAGAGATCAAAATCCCAGAGTAACGATCGAGGAGTAAAAGATCCAAATACCACCCAAATAGCGACGTGGTCCCGTAAGACACACAACCATGTTAGTAAAAGTTTTGTAATGTCTAGACTCGACTTCGGCCAAGGAGTGCGGAAGGGGGATTCCTACAAGTAGTCAGCTTTGATACCAACTTGTGACGCCCCCGATTTGACCATACACTAATCATACATGCAAACGTGTACGATCAAGATCAGGGACTCACGGGAAGATATCACAACACAACTCTACAAATAAAATAAGTCATACAAGCATCATATTACAAGCCAGGGGCCTCGAAGGCTCGAATACAAGAGCTCGATCATAGACGAGTCAGCGGAAGCAACAATATCTGAGTACAAACATAAGTAAACAAGTTGCCTTAAGAAGGCTAGCACAAACTGGGATACAGATCGAAAGAGGCGCAGGCCTCCTGCCTAGGATCCTCCTAAACTACTCCTGGTCGTCGTCAGCGGCCTGCACGTAGTAGTAGGCACCTCCAGTGTAGTAGGAGTCGTCGTCGATGGTGGTGTCTGGCTCCTGGACTCCAACGTCTGGTCGCAACAAACGGGTATAGAAACGGGAAAAGGGGGGAGCAAAGAACCATGAGTACTCATCCAAAGTACTCGCAAGCAAGGAGCTACACTACATTGCATTGGTATCAAATGAAAAGGGTAGTAGAGGTGGGCTGAACTGCCGAATGCCAGAATAAGAGGGAGATAGCTAGTCCTGTCGAAGACTATGCTTCTGGCAGCCTCCATCTTGAAGCAGTAGCATCGTATAGCATAAACCTACCCGGCGATCCTCTCCTCGTCGCCCTGTGAGAGAGCGATCACCAGATTGTATCTGGCACTTGGAAGGGTGTATTTTATTAAGTATCTGGTTCTAGTTGTCATAAAATCAAGGTACAACTCCGGGTCATCCTTTTACCAAGGGACACGGCTATTTGAATAGATAAACTTCCCTACAGGGGTCCACCACATTTCCCAACACGCTCGATCCCCTTTGTCCGGACACACTTTCCTAGGTCATGCCCGGCCTCGGAAGATCAACATGTCGCAGCCCCACCTAGGCACAATAGAAAGGTCAGCACGCCGGTCTAAATTCTATGCGTGCATGGGTCTGGGCCCTTCGCCCATTGCACACCTGCACGTTGCAAGGGCGGCCGGTGAGCAGACCAGCAACCTCCATTACAAAGGAAGTTGCGTTACGCGGTCCAACCCGGCACGCACCGCTCAGTTGCTGACGTCAAGAAGGCTTCGATTGATACCACGACGTCGAGTGCCCATAACTGTTCCCACGTAGTTGGTTAGTGCGTATAGGCCAGTGGCCAGACTCAGATCAAAAAGCAAGATCTCGTTAAGCATGGTATTTTGGAGTAACCGCGAACGCCGACCAGGGCTAGGCCCACCTCTCTCCTGGGTGGTCTCAACCTGCCCTGTCACTCCGCCACAAAGATCCACGCAGAGGGCCGTCGGGAAAGTATGTCCTTTCAGCCCCCAATTCGTGAATCAACCGCGGGTACTCAATGAGCCGACCCGACTTTAGTCACAACATGTATCATGTGTAATATGTATAGTATATACCCGTGATCAACACCCGACGTGATCACGACTCGATAGTATAGCATGGCAGACTGACAAGAATGTAGGGTCAATGATGATAAACTAGCATCCTATACTAAGTGTTTAGGATTGCAGGTAAAGGTAACAACAGTAGTAGCAAGGACGGGCTATGCAACAGAATAGGATTAACGGAAAGCAGCAACATGCTACACTACTCTAATGCAAGCAGTAGAGAGAAGACTAGGCGATATCTGGTGGTCAAGGGGGCTTGCCTGGTTGCTCTGGCAAGTAGGGGTCGTCAACTACGTAGTCGTACTGGGTAGCAGCGGCGTCGGTCTCGGTGTCTAGTCAGAGAAGAGGGGGAAGAAACAATAAATATAATGCAAACATATGCAAGACGATGCATGACAAGACAACGAGCGGTGTTAGGTGTGCCCTAACGCAGTAGTAGGCGATACCGGCGAAGGGGGGAAACATCCGGGAAAGTATTCCTGGTGTTTCGCGTTTTCGAAAAGATGAACCGAAGGAGGAAAGTTGCGTGTTCGCTATGCTAGAAATGTGTGGTGAACAAACGAGCTACGTATCCGGATTCGTCTCGTCATTCTGAGCAACTCTCATTTACAAAGTATTTTCATCCGAGATACTGTTTAATTTATATAAATTTTCAAAATTTTAAACAATTTCTAGAATTATTATTAATTCGAAAATAATGGTCAAAACGTTAAGTGCGAGAATGTACACAGCAATGTACCAAGAGGCTGACAGGTAGGGTCCAGTTGACTGTACCAAGAGGCTGACAGGTAGGGTCCAGTTGACTGCCCAGGCAGCAGTCAACTAGGACCGTTGACTGGTCAAAGGGTCCACATGGACCCACGTGTCATACTCTACTGGTTTAAAAGTGTTTAAACTAAACTAATTAAGATTAATTAGGAGGGGTCGGCCCATCTTCTCAGTGTCTCCCAAAATTACCTAGTTAATTTAACCTAACTAAGTGCTACAGTGGCGGACCCACATGTGAGTGGTCCATTAGCTCCTAATTAGCTACCTGACGGGCAGGGGGCACTTGGCAGTGCCCCAGCCACGTTCAACTACGATGGCGCGCTGGCGGCAGCGCCAAACAGGGCGGAAGGCCATGGGACCTCGTCGGAAACGGGCGGTGGTGATCCAAACCGGGCGCGGTTGGGCTTGTTCGAACGCGGGCTTGGTGCCGCATCGAATGGTTGCCATGGGTGACGCTAGGGAGGCCGGAGGTAACCGCAATGACGACGGCCGGCGGCAACAGGAAGTGCGGTGGCTGGGTTCGACGGCGCAGCTCGCGTACGAGGCAACTAACTAGCAGGGGGACATCAGGGGAGGCGCCCGGAGCTCATCTGAGCACTCATCCAGCTCGGGGATAGACCAAAACGACAGGGGGTACATGGCGGCGGAAGCAGAGCTCTGGCAATGGGGACAGCAAGCAGCAGGAGCGGATCAAGCGGCATAGGGAGGGAGGAGGCACGCGGAGCTCACAAAGGAGCTCGTGGAGGGGTCGACGGGGCCGGGGAGGTTCGAGGGCCGGTGGATCGAGGACGACCGTGGCGTGCAGCGCCGGCGAAGAAGAGGACGAGGGCGACAACGTTGAGGCTTTCCCGCCTCGATCTAGGATGGAGGTCGACGGATAACAGTCGGGCGGGGCTCCTCGACGCGTCGGATTGGCGAGCTGCGACCGGTGGCCACGCCAACGGGACGGCGCGGCGATGGGCGTGCTCGGGCGAGCTTGCCTAAGAGGGAAAGGGGGCGAGAGAGAGAGAAGGGGAGCTGCGAGGAGGAGGCCGGGGGGCAGCCCTCGGCGCCGGCAGGCGGCGACCGTCCTCGGGCGCGGGCGCACCGAGAGGAGGGGAGCGAACAGGGGCGCCCCTCCTCCGTGCGTGTGTGTGTGTGTGCGTCGTGGGTGACGGCGCGGGGAGGGATCGAGGGGGAGTGGGGGATCGTGCGGGAGAGAGTGGGTGAGGCCTAGGGTTAGGCAGTTGGTGGGGGGCGGCTGGGCTGTCGCGGCCCATTGTGGCCTAAAGCCCAGGGGGGAGGCAGTGGGGTTTTACTACTTTCTCTCTCTTTTTCATACTTTTGCTTTTTTCTGTGTTTTTTATTGTTGTTTATTCTAGTGTTAAAAATATCCCAAATTGACACCTAAATTGATGTTACCAATTATGCCATTGCCACATAATTTTGCTACCCAAACTAAAGTAGTTTTATAATTCTTTAATATTTAAAAGTATTTACATAATAGTTTTCACTACTGTTTTATTCATCTCATAGTTTTTAGCATTTTATAAAAGTGTGGTTCCTTCACCACCATTACCTATGCAATATTTGGCACAATCCGAACATTTAGTAGTAATATTTGAAAACTTTTATTGTTTGCCTTTGTTTTTTCTCTCGAATATGCACGAGTGTGCATATCATATATTAAAGAAGAACGGTAAAGAAAGCCTTCACCAACAGTTACATTTACACGTCTGTGCGGCGCTTAGCACGCACCCACTCCACCCAGATACACGTAACCTACTCCTCCCTCATAGCCCACCTATACAAACTACCTTGGAAACTACCTGACTCCCTCTTGATAAGCCTTGCCTTAGCCCATACCATGGCCTCAGAATTCACCTTCTGGACGAGCCTCTCAATCAATGGGGAAACGCCATCGAAAACAATGGCATTTCGATGCTTCCAAAGCTCCCACATTACAAGTAACATCACTGTACGTAGGTCCTTGATCCTCGTTGTCCCATCCACGCTCCTGCTGGCAAGCCAGTTCCCGAGCTTGTCATCCTGCCTTGGTTTCCAGTCTGCTCTACCAAGTGCCTCACCTATGCGCGTCCACGCCATTCTGGCGAACACGCACGTGAGCAAAATATGGTTTATCGTTTCTTCTTCCTGATCACAAAATGGGCACGTGTTCTGGTGCGGTAAACCTCTCCTCGCTAGTCGGTCCGAGGTCCAACACCGGTTTATGAGGGCCAACCACGCAAAAAAAGTGACACTCCAACGGCGCCCTAGACTTCCAAGTCAGCTTTGATGTGGGCACCACCTCCCGACCCCAAAATCTGCTCGCATTGGCCGAGCTCACGGTGAACTAGCCATGAGCCTCCCAGGACCAAGCGACCACGTCCTGCTCTCCCACATGCGGCTCCCAAGCTTGCACCCTCGACCACAGATCCATGAACTGCCGCAGTGTGATCTCATCCATGTCCGGCCCAACATGTTGTGCCCAAACTCCACTCGCAGCGACCTGCCACACCTTCCGACCTCTCCTGATTCTTGGTGGGATCCTTTCATACACTGCCGGTGCTACCTCCTGCACCCTCATGCCATCGAGCCATCTATCCTCCCAGAACAAGGAAGTCCTCCCATCTCTAGCCCCGGCTCTAGTTGCTGCCCAGAATATCTGCATAGACTCTTTAGGCACTTTAATAGTGAATTCACTCCACGGTTTTTTACCATCCACCCTTTGCAGCCACGGCCACCTCGCTTGCATTGGCACATTCAACCATTGCAAGTTTGGTATGCCCAGACCTCCAGCCCACTTAGGGGCACACACCGCTTCTCAGGCCACCGCACAATTACCTCCATTTGCCTCGGCCCTCTTGCACCACAGAAATCCCCTGCACACCTTGTTCATAGCCGCTATCGTCTTCATCGGCAGGTCCAGAGCCATCATCGCGTGTATCGGTATGGCACATAACACAGACTGCACTAGTGTCAACCTCCCACTCTTCGGCATTAGCGCGGACTTTCCATTTAGGCAAACGATTTGCCAAGTTATCCACCGAGTATTGTAGCTGTCCTGCCGTTTGTTTTCTTAGGGAAAGCGGTAAACCAAGATATTTGATCGGGAACGAGGCCACTGGACATCCTAACTCCTGGCTCACCCAAGCCATTGTGTGCTCATCACATCTAATGGGCAGCGCGGCCGATTTGGCCATGTTTATTCTTAGTCCCGAAGCTTCCCCAAACATGGCAAAGATCGCTCTACATGCTACCAGATCCACTTGCTTCGGCTTCAGGAAAAGGACTACATCGTCCGCGTATATCGACATTCTTTGCCTCATGCCCATCACTGCCAAGGGTTACATCACCCTCCGTAGCACCGTAGCCTCGAACATACGTTGCAATGGTTCCATCATGAGAATGAATAGCATAGGTGACAGCGAGTCCCCTTGCCGCAACCCTTTGCAATTGAAAATAGTTTCTCCAGGCTCGCCATTGACCATCACCTTTGTAGTTGACGTGGCCAGGATACCGCAAATCCAAGCCCTCCACTTTTGCCCAAAACCAAATTGTTGCAGTACTTCCAACAAGAAAGGCCATTGTACCAAATCAAATGCCTTGGAGATGTCCAACTTAAGAAGAACAACCAGGTTCTTTAACGCGTGTAGCCTCCTTACCATTCCTTGAACTAGCATGAAGTTGTCATGGAGTGATCTTCCTTTTACGAATGCACTTTGATGACTCCCCACGAGGTTTGGAAGTTCCACGGCCAACCTGGTCTAGAGTACCTTTTCAAAGATCTTTATTGCCCTGTGCACCAGGTTTGTCGGTCTGAAGTCTCCCACATCCAATGCGCCTTCCTTCTTTGGCAAAAGAGATACCAATGATCGGTTGATTGCAACCATGCCTCTCATATCCTCCCGATACATATAGTCCATAGCCCTCATGAAATCCACCGTAATGATATTCCAACACGTGGCACAGAACCTTCCTGTAAAACCATCCGGCCCCAGCGCTTTGTCCATAGGCATTGACTTAACCACTTTTTCCACTTCCTCGGCTATGAACGGCTCCTCAAGCTGGGACATATCCCGTTGCGGCAAGCTCAGCCCCTCCAAGTGGATTGCATGTTGCCGCGGCTCACACGAACCCAAAGCTTGGCCATAAAATGCATCTACCACCGATGCCACCTCGTCCTGGCCGGAGAAAATTTGCCCATTGTACCTCACTGCCCGCAGCACATTCTTCCGCTGCCTGTGGCTAGCTTGCTGATGACACAGCCTTGCGTTACCATCCCCTTCACACAGCTGCAGCAGCCGCGATCGTTGTCTTGCAATCGAACGCTCTAGTGAACACAGCCCCAAAAGTTTATGTTTCAAGCATTTCCGCAGCTCCCTCTCCGCATGGGTCAATACACGCAACTCCATAGCTACATCTAGCTGTGTGATCACCTCCAAAGCAATGCCAATCTACAGCTTCACATTCCCGATCCACCGGTCACTCCATTTTTGCAAAGCTTTTGCCGTTGCCCTAAGCTTGCAATGCAGCGTGAGGTAGTCATTTGATGTTGCGGGAGTAGCCTCCCACGCATCCTGTACCGTCTCCCTGAACCGTGCCGCCTTAACCCAGAAAGCTTCGAAGCGGAAGTGTTTGTGAGTTTTTATTTCCACATTCATGTCCAACATCAAAGGGCAATGATCCGAAATAGCTGTGCCCAAAGCCGACAAGAAGCACATAGGGAACGCCTCATCCCACTCATTTGTGACGAATACATGATCAATCTTCTCCAGAGTAGCCCCCTGTCATTCATTAGACCACGTGTACCGGCGACCATTCAAGTACAACTCCTTAAACTCGAGCCTATTCAACTTGGCTCGAAACCTGCCCAACATCCTCCGGTTGATCAAGGCGTTGTTCTTGTCTTCTTGCCTTGCAATGAGATTAAAATCTCTAGCTACAAGCCAGGGGCCTGCGTGTAGCTCTCTTATATCCACCGGCTCTTGGAGAAATTCCACTTTATCCCTGTCCTCTTGAGGTCCGTATACACATGTAAGCCACCACTCCGCCGCTCCCGGAGCCTTCACAATCGCCGTGAGCGAGTTGTTCAGGTAGTGTGGGTTTGTGAGCATGACGATCGTCTCGTCCCAGGCCACTAAAATCCCACCACGCGTCCCAACCGCAGGGACATAGAAAAACTTGGTAAATTTATTGCCAAGGCAATGTTGTACAACCACTGCAGATATCTCTTGCAGCTTTGTTTCCTGAAGACAAACTATGGCCGGATTCGCCTCCACCACTACATGCCTCACCGCATCTCTACGTGCCGGAGCATTGAGCCCACGCACATTCCACGCAATGATCCGTAGGGGTTGTGCATACATCATCACCTCCTACCTAGACCACCCGCATCTACCCCTAGGCTATGGCACCGACCACTTGGGGCGTATCCAGCAATGGAGCCGGCGGAGACTCCCACCCAAAGAGGGCCAACACCGCTGCGATGTGCTCATCCGAGAGTGGCCGGTTGAACAGATCGACGTACGTGCGAAGGGCTTTCTCGGAGATGACCTCTCCCTCATGAGCCAAACATAACTTACGAATGATCACTTGCTGCTGTTTGCTGGCCCCATGTTTTGCAATCCTCTCGCTCCTCCTTGACATGATGTCCAGAACCTCTTCCTCCTTGGTCTACGGGTATGCGCCCCATGCTTGCGCGTCTCCGGCCCTGCCAAAATTGGCTCAATAGACCTGCGCATGCTCTCACACAGCTGCGCCACGTCCCCTAGAGCAGGCTCTGCCGGTCTTGGAGTGCATTGGGAAGCACACAGTGGAGATGGCTCGTCGCTCCCGGAAAGACTCACCTGGAACATGTCCCAATCTTCTACCTACCCCACCTGTTGCGATATCCCGTCCTCCTGCGAGAGAAGCTCAAGGGACATACATCCCTGCATGCATGAGGTCTCTGCCTCCTCGCCACACACATGTCCCCCCTCGCCTGGCTGCATGGATCCATACCCGACCAAGGGGGCACGGGAATCGATAGATACTGCTGTCTCCATCTGGGAATAGGAGTCCCTGTCCACCGACTCGCTCCGCGCCCTGTCGGGCCACACACCAGACCGGGCCAGCCCCGACCCCACTGACAGCTCCATCGAGCCAACCAGGCAAATCTCACCAGACTACTTTGCCAGGACCGAACCAACCGGCTCCAATCCCGTCGCTACCTGCACCCCAGGCCCACGCCATCTCGATGACATGACGGATGTTGGGGAGGCCCACGCGCCGCCCGCAAGCACATCTTTCGACCGCAAGGTGACACCTCCACCCGGCTGGCCGCCTCGCCCCGGGCCAGCTGTCCCCGAGCGGTTGGCTCCACAGATTCCATGGTCAAGTCATGGTCAATCTCTGTAGTAGGCTCCACCTGCAGCAACCGAACGTCATGCTCCCTATTCGGGCCCGCAACACCTTTATTTTGAACGCAGTCCTGTGCCGCCGCCGGAGCGGATGCCGACGACGAGCACCCCGCCGATGGTGGCGAGGCTGGCGCATCGGAACCATTCCTCCTCGCACCCTCCGCTCCACCTTGGCCTTGTCGCCGCGGAGCCCTCCTGTCAGATCTTCCATCTTCCTCCGGCGGTGGAGCCGGTGGGCTAGGCGACGGTGACAGCTCCGGATCGTCGTCCTCATCCACCACCGGCTCGGCTAGCTTGACAATGCGAATGTTATACCACAACGCTGTCGTCCTCGCTGCTCGCGGGAAGACCCTACCTCGCCGCCGACAAGGCTCCTCCATGTACAACCTCCTCTGCTCCGGGACGCGCTCCGGCCGATCCATCCTCAGCCACACCTTGTAGCTCGACATGTCGTACCTCTGCGTCGTGCTGTCCACCACTACAACCACGAGCCCCAGGCCATGGAGGACCGTATTAGCCGTCCTCCTCGTCCACGCGTGCGCCGGCACCCCCACCAGCGCCACCGGCACCAGAAAGGACAACGCCACTCCGGTAGCCTGCGCCTGCCTCAACCATGGATGCAGCGACAAAGAGAAGCCGGCCGCCGAAGATGGCGACAGACCCCCCTACCGCACCATCCTATCGTGCGTGCTCTTCTCTCTGCACAACACCAAGAAATCCTCCGGGAAGAAAGCTCGAATCGACATGTCCATTGGCCCAATGTGAAACTCCTCGTGCAAGGCCACTGCTGCCCTTGCCAGGTCGACCTCCGGCCTGGTACCCGTAATCATCACCACCACCGCCTTGGACAGCTCCGCCTCCATCTGCCAGAGATCCTCCGCCTCCTCCATGAAGCAGCAACCCACTTCCTCGATGACCGGCTGCTACACACCGGCAGCCGACCAAGGGACATCCACCGGCTCGAAAGGCACCGAGAACACTGGGCCAGCCTCGCTCCCAGCAGCACCGTCCCGGACCACCTGATTCCACGGGCGCCCCACCCTGCGCGCGCCCAATGGCGGCAGCCCTGGCGGGGGCGGCAGAGGCACCAACGGCATTTGGGACGGCCCCTGCTCCACCTGCCTGATGAGAGAGACAGGATGGGCGTCGATGGCACCGGACACCTTCCTTTGTCGCAACGCCGGCACCTGCTGCGGGCACACCGGGGCCTGCATCGGCGACGCACTCGTCCTCTCGCCACAGTTCTTGGCAATGTGTCCGAACCCACCACACCGCACACACAGAGTCTCATTGGGGCAATCCCTCGAGATGTGCCGGTCATCTCCACAATTGTAGCAACAGCCGTGCAGAGTAGCCGGAATTCTTGTCCGCGACGGCCTCAAGGTGGGGAGCGTTGGCGAAAGCCGCCTCCTTGTTGCCGGACACGGAGGAGAGACAGGGCTGCGGGGCCTGCGACCCACCTTGGTCTGCCAAGCCCGCTCCGTCGGCCTTGACGAACCACCCGCAGCACCGCCCTGGATGATGGGACCGAACGCTGTGTCGAGCACCTCGGGGACGGCAATGGCAGATCTGAGCGGCGGCCTCGGCGGGGACCGCGACCCCTCGGAGGAAGATGAGGACCCTACCGACAGAGAGACCCGCGAGGCCATGAGACTGGGCACCGGCTCCGGAGTAGAGACCGGCAAAAAAGGCAGCTTTGGTGGCCACCGGCGCTCAGAGAGGGGAGGGGGAGGCGCTCAGAGAGGCGCTCAGAGAGGGGGGAGGATTTTGTCTTTTTCCGTGTTTTGCCTTTGTTTTAAATTTGAATTTGAATCGGTTTCTAATCAACGTGAGTTTAATTACAGTAACCGAGGTTACATGGCATCATTAAGAGAGGATCACTGTAGCTTAATTATCCGGGCGTTACACTAGGAGTGAGCATGAAACACTAAGTACCTGGATCTCCCCGGCTTGATTGCAAGCTTGGGGGAGATTGACGTGCACTTTGTATATTTACCTTCCTGAATTTCTTTCCTGCAAGTCAAGATTAGCATGCAGCTTTTATTTCCAATAAGGTTGAACTATCGATTTCCTTTTTTTGAATGTGGGATGATATTTTCCGATGAGTATTCGGATGTCTTGATGTGTGAGACCATTATTGCTTTCGTGAGAACGTATAGGATGATAATTGTGATCTAAATATTAGTACATAATTACTTGCATGATGATTATAAGTACTCCACAACGTAGTTGTGAATTTTTTTAAAGGAGATGGAATAATTATATATGCTAGTTCATTAGAGGTTCAACCGATAAAAGGGTAAGCAAAAAATCCTCTTAAATTGAATAGTGCTTATACAAAAAGAGTTCTCCCGAGATTCATGTTTAGCTTGCATTTCACATAAGATTAAAATGTGAGATGAGCTCTTAACATGCTTCAATGACAAGAGACAAAAATATTTGAAGTAATGAATCTTTGAAAGAAAAGAGGAGAAAGAACACTTTTCTGCAACAATGATGAACTGGGGTATGAAGTTGTTACCTGTCAACAATAAAATTAAGTAACAACATGTGGATGACTGCATGGTCATTATCATAGTGAGGATGAGCTATCATTTGTCATAAGTCTTTTATCCTACTAGTTCCTATAACCAATGATGGACCCATGCTTCTCTCATATCCGTATCTCATAAATATCAAGTTGACCTTGTTCTTTACAAGCTACGGTACTTGCTCGGGGACGATCAAGACTTAAGCTTGGGGTAGTTGATGAGTCCAATTTACGTGATGATTTTGATAGTTATTTCATGCATACATGGTAGGTTATATAGAATTTTACCGCGTTCATGCACCTCTTTTTGTTGATATTCCTCATGTAACGCCTTTTGGACCATTTAGCACTTTATGGAAGAAATCCCAGGAAATTGTAGTGGAATCACGTATTTAATGTGATAATCACCTACCATAAAAGAATCAAGCAAGGAGACTAAAGGAGGGGGAGTCGCAGTGCTTCTAGAGCCAAAGACAGGGTTTCATACGATCGCGCCGCTCATACGGGCGGTCGTATGAGGTGTCGCCGCCGCCGCCTGATCGACTACTTCCACCCCATGAAATTGGATTGGGGATCAGATGCCTAGAGATACCAGGAACTCATCCAGAAGGCAGAACCCTAGCCTCCAGAGTCCATCCAGAGGAGGGATTGTCAAGAAGGAGGCCATCTTCATCACCAAGCACAAGGCAGCTACAACATCACCACCACTGTCATCGTCAGCATCATCATCATCACCACTGTCATCATCATCATCATCCCCATCCTTACCATTGTAATATCAGGAACCCTAGTGGATTGTCTTGTGTATTACTCGTATTATTCTTTTATGTTTGTCACCATCCCCATCATGATGTTTGTTGTTTCCATGTGTGAGTAGACCCTAGTTCTCGGGGATATGGAGGAACCTTGGTATATGTATAGGATTTGGATCGCTATTTTCGATATGAGATCCTCTATTGAATGCTTAGTTTAATAACTTCATGAATGTTGTGAAGGGGGCCCACTCAACATTATTGCCTTATGGCCATGAAGTATATCACTATCATTGTAAAGGGGTAGGATGTGAAGGTAATTCCAGGTGACAGCAAAAACCTTTACTCTTAACATTTGCAATTGATAGGATAATTATGGAGAACCCTTAGAGAGGCCGTGTCCATGGGATAAACCCTTAATTATCATAGTTGTAACCCTTTGAGTGTGCCATGCATGGCATGAAGTCTACTTCAAGTAGAATGTGTTCTGTACCTGGCTCCGCCCAACATAATTGTCAAGAATGACTCAAGTATCATTACCATACTATGCCTACTCATAGGTTGCATTAGAAACATACCAGGGGATTCTGGACTCCCTAAGAAGTGAGAACACCTTACTCCTTTGCTATTTCATCAGTCACTTCAGCTATTGTTTCCTCATTGCTTTTATGTTATTTACTCTAAAGCGTGTTTCACAACTTCATTGTAATTTGCTTTCCCCCTCACTGAAGGAAATATGCCCTAGAGGCAATAATAAAGTTATTATTTATTTCCTTATATCATGATAAAGGTTTATTATTCATGCTAGAATTGTATTAACCGGAAACATAATACATGTGTGAATACATAGACAAACAAAGTGTCACTAGTATGCCTCTACTTGACTAGCTCGTTAATCAAAGATGGTTATGTTTCCTAACCATGGACAAAGAGTTGTCATTTGATTAAACGGGATCACATCATTAGTTGAATGATCTGATTGCATGACCCATTCCATTAGCTTAGCACCCGATCGTAGTATGTTGCTATTGCTTTCTTCATGACTTATACATGTTCCTATGACTATGAGATTATGTAACTCCCGTGTGCCGGAGGAACACTTTGTGTGCTACCAAACGTCACAACATAACTGGGTGATTATAAAGGTGCTCTACAGGTGTCTCCAAAGGTACATGTTGGGTTGACGTATTTCGAGATTAGGATTTGTCACTCCGATCGTCGGAGAGGTATCTCTGGGCCCTCTCGGTAATGCACATCACTTAAGCCTTGCAAGCAATGCAACTAATGAGTTAGTTGTGAGATGATGTATTACGGAACGATTAAAGAGACTTGCCGGTAACGAGATTGAACTAGGTATTGGATACCGACGATCGAATCTCGGGCAAGTAACATACCGATGACAAAGGGAACAACGTATGTTGTTATGCGGTCTGACCGATAAAGATCTTTGTAGAATATGTAGGAGCCAATATGGGCATCCAGGTCCCGCTATTGGTTATTGACCGGAGACATGTCTCGGTCATGTCTACATTGTTCTCGAACCCGTAGGGTCCGCACGCTTAAGGTTTCGATGACAGTTATATTATGAGTTTATACGTTTTGATGTACCGAAGGTTGTTCGGAGTCCCGGATGTGATCACGGACATGACGAGGAGTCTCGAAATGGTCGAGACATAAAGATTGATATATTGGAAGCCTATGTTTGGATATCGGAAGTGTTCCGGGTGAAATCGGGATTTTACCGGAGTACCGGGAGGTTACAGGAACCCCCCCGGAGCTATATGGGCCTTAGTGGGCCTTAGTGGAAGAAGAGGAGAGGCGGCCAGGGTTGGGCCGTGCGCCCCTCCCCCTAGTCCGAATAGGACAAGGAGAGAGGGGGCCGGCGCCCCCCTCCTTTCTCTCTCTCTCTTTTCCACATCGCGAATCCTATTCCAACTAGGATTGGGGGAGAAGTCCTACTCCCGGAGGGAGTAGGACTCCTCCTGGCGCGCCCTATGATGGCCGGCCGGCCTCCCCCCTTGAACCTTTATATACGGAGGCAGGGGCACCCCATAGGAACACAAGTTGATCCACGTGATCATATTCTTAGCCGTGTGCGGCGCCCCCTGCCACCATAGTCCTCGATAATATTGTAGTGGTGCTTAGGCGAAGCCCTGCGACAGTAGTACATCAAGATCGTCACCACGCCGTCGTGCTGATGGAACTCTTCCCCGACACTTCGCTGGATCGGAGTCCGGGGATCGTCATCGAGCTGAACGTGTGCTAGAACTCGGAGGTGCCGTAGTTTCGGTGCTTGATCAGTCGGGCCGTGGAGACGTACGACTACATCAACCAGATGCTTCCGTTGTCGATCTACAAGGGTACGTAGATCACACTCTCCCCTCTCGTTGCTATGCATCACCATGATCTTGCGTGTGCGTAGGAAATTTTTTGAAATTACTACGTTCCCCAACACTCACTTTGTTTAGAGTCTACAATTATTTGCAGACACAAATCTACAATTCCTTACAAGAGGCAGAAGTATGATTCCCGTGCTTCCTATGGGATCGATACTCTTACTTCAAAATGGCTACAAGTAAACCTTGTGCACTTCCAGGTTATCATGGACATACTGACCCGGCGCCGAAAGTACCTCTTTGAAAAAATGGGTGGTGTACCAAAATAGTTGCGCGTCAACCTCTCGTGCGCCTCAACCCGTTCTCTCCGGTTGAACTCACGTCCAAACACGGAACCGCCGTGCTTCAACTTCTTCCTCTTGTGCATCACCACTAGCATAACAATTTCCTCATCCGGCGAGGAATCGTCCATGAAAGAGGAGTCACATGAGCTCATCTACAATGCAGAAATCACCGTCAAACTACATCTTCATGCCCGATAAAAAACCCTCCAAGTTTGCACGATTTTTTACCTTGTGGAAATTTGCTCGAACATGTTGCGAGCAAGGTGGAAGCAACCGGCCGGTGGCGGATCAGAGTCGGGGCAGCGGCTGCAGATTGCAAATGGTGGGTGGGTGGCGGCTGTAGACGGCCTCTGGACGGCCGTGTGGCTATCGAAGGACTCCGCTCGCGGCGACGCATCGACAAAGGCAACAACCGAGAAACCGCCGGCTCGGCCGGTTGTGATGGTCGCGCGATAGCCCCTTTTAGCTCTGGCGGCTGGCAACTGCTACAAGAAGGTGTCCGAGATCTTCTACAACCATTACGGCCGCCGGAGCTCCCACGAATTTGTAAATTGCCGCGCGGTCGCCAGCGGGGCGAAATCAAATCGGTGTCCGCTATGGTGGCTACGACGGCAGACATTGGCGGCAGGGGTGCGTCGAGATTGGGGACGTGCAAATGAGCGACCATTTTCGTGCAAAAATCACTTGCGAAGGCGGGGGAGGGGTGGAAGGGTGGGACGGACGAAAGTGAAATGAATGGCGGTTTGGCGTTGGTGTGCGACCGGCCGTTTCACATCACTTGAAGGAGGTGATGTAATTTTTTTACATGTACATCATCTATTAGACTAGCATTTTTAGTCCTTAAAATATAAAAAGTAATTATTTATGCATCTACATCATCTATTGAAGATGCTTTAGGGCTTGTTCGGTTGACAGGGAAAATAGAGGGGTTTGACAGGGATTAGCAGGTATTGCACCCTCTACAAGTCAAAATCCCCTCCAATCCAGCCCAATCCCCTTTGTGAGGGGTGTAAGCGAACGAAGCCTTAGGCCTTGTTTGGTGGAGGAGGTTTGGGGAGGTTTGGAGGGGAATATCCCCGCAGGGTTCAAAATCCCCAGAAATCCTTGTCAGCCCATTTGACACGTAGGGATTGAGCATGCCAATCCTCTCCATTTCCTCACGAATCCCCCTCAATCCATGTGGTACAGAAAACCCCCTAAGACACCCATGGAACTAGACGATTGCTTTGCTGCTGCTGTTGTAGGAGGTTTAACCAAATAAGGCCTCATTTGACAGGAAGGGATTGGGGAGGTTTGTGGAGAGGGGGATTTCAGAGGATTGGGTGAATCCCTTCCTTCCACCCAATCCCCTCAAAACCCCTCCATCCCCAATCCTCTTTGTTTAAAATTTCTGTTTGGTAGGCAGGGTTTGTCATATTGATAGAGCACTTAAAAATCCAATCTTTATAATGTAATTAACTCCCCTTATATCCTTGCTACAACCTTGTACAAAAGAAAATCAGCAACATAATTTAGCAGCGACAAGAGAATAATTTAGAAGCAACATAATTTTGCACGATTTGAAATCAATATCTCATCACAGCAAGAACATAATTTATCATAACAGCGTGACTTCGAATCTCAAATCTCAGCAATCATAATTTATCAAACAACGTGATCTTCGACAACAACAATTCATTACGACAACAATAGTTCATTTCAACAACGTGCAGACAAATGTATCCATCTTGTGGTGTCATGATCATCTAGCTTTGAGAACCTGAGAGAAATTTATCCATCCAGGTTGTTTATTGTTGCTTCTTTTGGTGACTGAGAACCTGATGAAACAAAAAGAGATGCAAATATCAAATAGATATTATGACAGGAATTGTGAATCCTTTTTTCTGTAATTTAAACTGTTATATCAAATACTCCCTCCGTCCGGAAATACTTGTCATCAAAATGGATAAAAGGAGATGTATCTAGACGTATTTTAGTTCTAGATACATCCCTTTTTGCCCATTTTGATGACAAGTATTTCCGGACGGAGGGAGTAGCTGAATAAAAGTGATACTATGACATGAATTGTAAATCCTTTTTTCTGTAATTTAAACCGATTGATTGGCAAGGATAAGTACACATTGAAAGAAAAGCAAATGATCATCTAACTCTGTGATGTCAAAGATGCCAAAAGGAAAGAAGTCCCCGACTTGACAGCCCAGTTTTCCTATTGCGTGGGTGAAGAATCTACTCCCTCTGTTCCCCAGTATTTGTCTTTCTAGACATTTCAAATGGACTACAACATACGGATGTATATAGATATATTTTAGAGTGCATATTCACCCTTTTCTTCTTGAGCTCCATTTAAGTACAAGTAAACAGAAACATGAGTTCAGACATAAATAACAGCACAAGCACATTCCCATCCACATTGTTTTGGAACAGCTACAAAAATGAGATTCCATATGAACGCTGCACTATGCTTTGTTTATTTTCTGTTGCGACAATAAGTGAAGCAAGAGGGTTCACCATAATCTTTGGAACAGTTTAGTAAAGATCAGTTGCTGATAACATTTCACCATAATGAATGAAGATGGCTCATCATAACCAAAAAACTGGGTATCTGCTAACCTCTCAAGTACCGTTATCACCATGTTTTCACACTCTGAACTTTAAATTAATTTGTAATAATAAATTGCTTAGGTGAATTAAAAACTAGTGTTACTCAATAGAATTGGCAGCTGGCAGACATATGCACCAAATACTCCCTCCGTTCGGAATTACTCGTCCAAGAAATGAATGTATCTAGATGTATTTTAGTTGTAGATACATCCATTTTTGTGACAAGTAATTCCGAACAGAGGGAGTAGTACTTATTTTTCCAAAAACAAACTGTTGACATTGCAAGAGAAATGGACTGTGATGGATAATACATGAAGATAGGTTATGAGAAAGTACCAACATAGGAATTAGCTGGTACACTTCACTTCATCAGCTCTACTTCTACACGCAAAATCTCCTTTTTGATCATGACAGGCGATGTCTCCCTTTTCACAGCAGTCTTCTTGCTCCAATCTTCAACCATGCAAACAAGAATGAACAGTCAATTACAATGTATACATTTCTCTGAACAGTCCTTGGATGCACACAGCCGAGCAGTCACAAACAAATGTACAGAAATAGGCAGTCACAAGTGACATGAGCTGTGCCTGCTAATAGGATGAGCTTGACCCAATCTGATGGGGTTTAAAAGGCAGCAAAATGAACAGACTCATCCTTTCACTATCTTGGCTGCACTTCTCCCTTATTATTTATTTTTTACGGCTATGTTAGACTAAGGAATAGGATGCTCTCAACCAGCCTAAATACAGTCACACAGCCCCAATGTTTTCAGCGTGCCTTGACTAATGAATTGCTAATTAACACTTGATTGCAGTCTACTGAAGAAAATACTAGCCGTGTGCAGCAATAGGAAATCATCCAGATGGCCGAGTTTCGTGATCAGCATCTACTTGAGTGGCAGAATTGCTTGCAAAAAGAAAGAGATTCGAATCATAACTCACACGCAGCTGGAATTATTTCTCCCCAATTCTGATAACCGGGCACCTAATACCTTAGAGCATATCCGCCAGTTCGATCGTAATTCGTACACATCCCAAAACAATCAATCAATCCCCTCTCCCCGGCTAATCTGATCCAATCCAGAGGCGATTCAGATCGGAGAGACGCGAATAGAGTATTTTATTTTATCCCTCTAGAGTTACTCTCGGCACGGCAGCGCCCCGCGCCGATTCGACAGAGGCGAACAGAAATCGGAGGGGATCGACGGATGTATTCAGAGACGAGAGGAGACACCGTTCTTGGCGTGCTTGCCGGTGAGGACGAGGCGGGCGGAGGGCGTGCGGGAGGTGGCAGCCATGGAGAGGAAGGGGGAGGGGAGGGACTGCGGTTACTAACCACCGGGGAGAAGTCCAGTATGCCGGAGGAGATCGCCGGCGTCGAGGCGGCGCGGCGTCTTGGGGAGGAGTCGGCGGCGGCGTGTCGGGTCAGGCGGCGGCGTGAGTCGGGCGAGCAAATCCTCGAGGGGGGCCTCGAGGGTTCTGTAGCGCGTGGAAACTGATGGATCAACGGGGAATCGGGAGGGTTGGGCCATCGAAACCCCGGGTACCAAATGGGCCAAACGAGGAATATCCGCTCGAACACCCCCCCTCCCCTATTCCACGCGAAACAAACGAGGCCTACGAGTTTATAAGGGGGAGGGATTAGTGCGGAATTGAGAGGATTGAATGAAAGAGGGGGATTAACCAAATCCCAGACACCCCTCCACTCCGGAGCTGCAAAACCTTCCCTGTCAAACGAGGCCTTAGAGCAACTCCAATGGGACGACCCATTTTGTCCGTTTGGGTCATCCGGACAGAAAATATGGCCCAACGGGGTGACCCAAACGGACAAAGCGTCCGCCTGCTGTCCGCGTACTGTCCGTCCTGGACCCAAACTGAAAGCAAATATAGGAAGAAATGGGTCCGCGACGGACAAAAGCGGACGCTCCCATCGCTCGCTCTCGTCCGCCTCCAGCCCTCTCGTGTCCGGCCTGGACCCACCAATCAGTGACCCATCACTGCCTCCACAACCACAGCGATGAGGCCATCGGCGCAGGCCGCCGCGAGGCTCACCCGAGGCGCCACCGGCGCAAGCCGCCACAGTGCTCACCTGCGAAGCCACCGACGCAAGCCGCTGAACCGAGCAGAGTAGTGGGGAGATCTCGCGGAACGGCAAGCGGGTTGTAAGGGCATACTTATCCCAACGATGTTTTGGTGATTGATGACAATGCATTTGCGGACTAATCGGGTGCTTTGAGTATTTGCAGATATTCATTCTTCGGCACGGAACGATTATTTCCCCTCGGCGCTCTTCTCAAGACGGTGTAGTTTCCTTCGTAACTTTGGTAGTGGACTTAGTTTCGTAGTAGTCACCGTACTATCAAGAGGGGATCTGCTCCGGTATGATCTGGGTGGAATCAACACGTACACGTCCTCTTCACACCCTCCATTTGTTTCCGCCTCTATGGAGTTTTCCTTTCTCTTCTCTTCTACTTTTCCTGGACCCAGCGGTAGTACCGCGGGCCACAGCGGTAGTAC
This sequence comes from Triticum monococcum, assembly GCA_034509565.1. Taxonomy (NCBI): domain Eukaryota; kingdom Viridiplantae; phylum Streptophyta; class Magnoliopsida; order Poales; family Poaceae; genus Triticum; species Triticum monococcum. Next base: position 164,033,715 of record CM067841.1, on the reverse strand, counting down.
CGCTGAGGCTCACTAAGCGGCAGTACCGCTCCTCTGAGCGGTAGTACCGCTTGATGGCCTCAGCAGCAATACCCCTGCGGTTCCGTGCTCATACCGCCTCGACACAGCTGTTGTGCAGTAGTACGGCTGATGCTCTCCGAGCGGTAGTACCGCTCCTCGGAGCGGTAGTACCACTTGCTGGGCTCAGCCACAGTACCGTAGTGGCTCCATGCTCCTGCCGCCTCGTCTCAGCCGTTGTGCGGTAGTACGGCTGACGCTCTCGAAGCGGTAGTACCGCGCCTCGGAGCGGTAGTACCGCTTGCTGGGCTCAGCCGCAGTACCGCTGTGCCTCCGTGCTCCTACCGCTTCGATTCGAGTGTGCATTTTCTCATGTCGGGTTTTGCGGTACTTGCTGCGGTAGTAGTGGCGGTAGTGCTGCTCTGCGCGGTAGTACCGCCCTGTCGCCGCGGCAGTACCGCTCTGGGTTCCAGCCCAGCCCCTTCTCGTCTGGCACGGCAGTACCGCTGAGTGGGAGCGGTAGTACCGCTTATGAGCGGTAGTACCGCTCTGCCTCCGCGGTAGTACCGCTCTCTGCGGGGCTGAGTGGGGGTAACGGTTGGTTTGTTCCCCCCACTATAAAAGGCCATCTTCTTCCCCCTCCTTGACCCACCTCTTGCCCCCAAGCCTCATTATTGCCAAAGCACCATTTATTGCTCAAGCTCCATTAAATACTCCAAGCTTCCTTTTACCCGATCTATCTCCCTAGCCAATCAAACTCGTTGATTTGCTCGGGAGTGGTTGAGAAGGCTCCGATCTACACTTCCACCAAGGGATTTTTGATTCCCCCATTCATCCTTAGCGGATCTTGTTACTCTTGGGTGTTTGAGCACCCTAGACGGTTGAGGTCGCCTCGGAGCCATATTCCATTGTGGTGAAGCTTCATGGTCTTGTTGGGAGCCTTCGATTAAGTTGTGGAGTTTGCCCCAACCTTGTTTGTAAAGGTTCGGTCGCCGCCTTCAAGGGCACCAATAGTGGAATCACGGCATCTCGCATTGTGTGAGGGCGTGAGGAGAATACGGTGGCCCTAGTGGCTTCTTGGGGAGCATTGTGCCTCCACACCGCTCCAACGGAGACGTACTTCCCTTCAAAAGGAAGGAACTTCGGTAACACATCCTCGTCTTCACCGGATCCACTCTTGGTTATCTCTTACCTTTACTTGTGCAAGCTCTTTAGTGTTTATTCCCTTGCTTGCTTGTGTGCTTGTTGTTGTTGCATCATATAGGTTGCTCACCTAGTTGCACATCTAGACAACCTACTTTGATGCAAAGATTAATTTGGTAAAGAAAAGCTAAAAATTGGTAGTTGCCTATTCACCCCCCCTCTAGTCAACCATATCGATCCTTTCAATTGGTATCAGAGCCTCGTCTCTTTACTAAGGACTTTACCGTCCAAAGAGTATGGTTGATACCGTAGACGGTGTGGAGGAACACTCCGGTGTGAATCCGATCTCGTCTACGGGCGATGGGGGAACTTCGGTCTCTCGTGAGGAGTTCAATGTAGCCTTGGAGACATTGAAAGCCTCCATGACGACCGAAGTCGAAAGCATGTTTACTAAATTCCTTGAGGGGCTTAAACTATCCACCGCACCGTTGAAAGTGGGGGATCCCGCCAACAAGGTGTCGGATGCTATCCCCGACAAGGGGGAAGCTAGTAGTGAAAAGGCACCTTCCTCTAGTGGCAAGAATGGCACCGGCATCTTTGCCCATGTGGAACCACCACTTGTTTATGGTGGACCGGTTCCGTCTACTCATTTGAATCATGTCGGTCCTCCTCCTAAGATTGTAAAAAATGAGGATTTTGATTCTTGGGTTTACCGCTTTAAACGTCATTTAAATCATGTGAACACTAACCTTTGGAGAATTATTGAAGAAGGTTTCTACCCACATGATTCAAGCAACTTCACTCCTCGAGAAGCCGCGGACAATCAATTCAATGAGAATGCTCTCTTCATCATTCAAGATGCAATTCCACCCGAAGACCTACCTCATCTTCGTCCCTTTGCCCTGGCCAAGGATGCATGGCATTGTGTTGTGTCTCTCTACCGAGGAAGCGCAAGCATTCAACGCTCCAACTGTTGGGGAACGTAGTAATTTCAAAAATTTCCTACGCACACGCAAGATCATGGTGATGCATAGCAACGAGGGGGAGAGTATGATCTACGTACCCTTGTAGATCGCAACGGAAGCGTTAACACAACGTAGAGGAAGTAGTCGTACGTCTTCTTCCCGATCCGACCGATCCAAGCACCGTTACTACGGCACCTCTGAGTTCTTAGCACACGTTCAGCTCGATGACGATCCTCAGGCTCCGATCCAGCAAAGCGTCGAGGAAGAGTTCCGTCAGCACGACGGCGTGGTGACGATCTTGATGTACTACCGACGCAGGGCTTCGCCTAAGCTCTACAACGATATGACCGAGGTGGAATTTGGTGGCAGGGGGCACCACACACGGCTAAGGAATGATCAACAATGATCAACTTGTGTGTCTATGGGGTGCCCCCTGTCCCTGTATATAAAGGATGAAGGAGGAGGAGGCCGGCCAAGGCATAAGGTGCGGCCAGGATGGGAGTCCTACTAGGACTCCAAGTCCTAGTAGGAGTCCATCAAGAGGGGAGGAAGGGAGAAGGAATAGGAGGAGAAGGAGAGGTGGCCGGCCCCCTTTCCCCTAGTCCAATTCGGACCAAAGGGGAGGGGGGCGCAGCAGCCTTTTCCTCTTCCCACTAAAGCCCATCAAGGCCCATTACTTCTCCCGTAACTACCCGGTACTCCGAAAAATACCCGAATCACTCGGAACCTTTCCGATGTCCGAATATAGTCGTCCAATATATCGATCTTTACGTCTCGACCATTTCGAGACTCCTCGTCATGTCCCCGATCTCATCCGGGACTCCGAACTCCTTCGGTACATCAAAACTCATAAACTCATAATACAACTGTCAACGAAACCTTAAGCGTGCGGACCCTACGGTTCGAGAACAATGTAGACATGACCGAGACACGTCTCCGGTCAATAACCAATAGCGGGACCTGGATGCCCATATTGGCTCCTACATATTCTACGAAGATCTTTATCGGTCAGACCGCATAACAACATACGTTGTTCCCTTTGTCATCGGTATGTTACTTGCCCGAGATTCGATCGTCGGTATCCAATACCTAGTTCAATCTCGTTACTGGCAAGTCTCTTTACTCGTTCTGTAATACATCATCCCGCAACTAACTCATTAGTTGCAATGCTTGCAAGGCTTAAGTGATGTGCATTACCGAGAGGGCCCAGAGATACCTCTCTGACAATCGGAGTGACAAATCCTAATCTCGAAATACGCCAACCCAACATCTACCTTTGGAGACACCTGTAGTACTCCTTTATAATCACCCAGTTACGTTGTGATGTTTGGTAGCACCCAAAGTGTTCCTCCGGCAAACGGGAGTTGCATAATCTCATAGTCATAGGAACATGTATAAGTCATGAAGAAAGCAATAGCAACATACTAAACGATCGTGTGCTAAGCTAATGGAATGGGTCATGTCAATCAGATCATTCAACTAATGATGTGACCTCGTTAATCAAATAACAACTCTTTTGTCCATGGTTAGGAAACATAACCATCTTTGATTAACGAGCTAGTCAAGTAGAGGCATACTAGTGACACTCTGTTTGTCTATGTATTCACACATGTATTATGTTTCCGGTTAATACAATTCTAGCATGAATGATAAACATTTATCATGATATAAGGAAATAAATAATAACTTTATTATTGCCTCTAGGGCATATTTCCTTCAGTCTCCCACTTGCACTAGAGTTAATAATCTAGTTCACATCGCCATGTGATTTAGCAGCAATAGTTCACATCACCATGTGATTAACACCCATAGTTCACATCGTCATGTGACCAACACTCAAAGGGTTTACTAGAGTCAGTAATCTAGTTCACATCTCTACGTGATTAACACCCAAAGAGTACTAAGGTGTGATCATGTTTTTGCTTGTGAGATAATTTTAGTCAACGGGTCTGTCACATTCAGATCCGTAAGTATTTTGCAAAATTCTTTGTCTATAATGCTCTGCATGGAGCTACTCTAGCTAATTGCTCCCACTTTCAATATGTATCCAGATTGTGACTTTAGATTCATCTGGATCAGTGTCAAAAACTTGCATCGACGTAACCCTTTACGACGAACCTTTTTGTCACGTCCATAATCGAGAAACACATCCTTATTTCACTAAGGATAATTCTGACCGCTGTCCATTGATCTACTCCTAGATCACTATTGTACTCCCTTGCCAAATCAGTGCAGGGTATACAATAGATCTGGTACACAGCATGGCATACTTTATAGAACCTATGAATGAGGCATAGGGAATGACTTTCATTCTCTTTCTATCTTCTGCCGTGGTCGGGCTTTGAGTCTTTACTCAACTTCACACCTTGTAACACAGGCAAGAAACTTTTTCTTTGACTGTTCCGTTTTGAACTACTTCAAAATCTTGTCAAGGTATGTACTTATTGAAAAACTTATCAAGCGTCTTGATCTATCTCTATAGATCTTGAAGCTCAATATGTAAGCAGCTTTACCGAACTCTTTCTTTGAAAAACTCCTTTCAAACACTCCTTTTATGCTTTACAGAATAATTCTACATTATCTCCGATCAACAATATGTCATTCACATATACTTATCAGAAATGCTGTAGTGCTCCCACTCACTTTCTCGTAAATACAGGCTTCACCGCAAGTCTGTATAAAACTATATGCTTTGATCAACTTATCAAAGCGTATATTCCAACTCCGAGATGCTTGCACCAGTCCACAGATGGATCGCTGGAGCTTGCACATTTTGTTAGCACCTTTCGGATTGACAAAACCTTCTAGTTGCATCACATACAACTCTTCTTTAATAAATCCATTAAGGAATGCAGTTTTGTTTATCCATTTGCCAGATTTCATAAAATGCGGCAATTGCTAACATGATTCGGACAGACTTAAGCATAGATACGAGTGAGAAAAACTCATCGTAGTCAACACCTTGAACTTGTCGAAAACCTTTTTTGACAATTCTAGCTTTGTAGATAGTAACACTACTATCCATGTCCGTCTTCCTCTTGAAGATCCATTTATTATCTATGGCTTGCCGATCATCGGGCAAGTCAACCAAAGTCTACACTTTGTTCTCATACATGGATCATATCTCAGATTTCATGGCCTCAAACCATTTCGCGGAATCTGGGCTCATCATCGCTTCCTCATATTTCGTAGGCTCGTCATGGTCAAGTAACATGACCTCCAGAACAGGATTACCGTACCACTCTAGTGTGGTTCTCACTCTGGTTTACCTACGAGATTCGGTAGTAACTTGATTTGAAGTTACATGATCATCATCATTAGCTTCCTCACTAATTGGTGTAGTAGTCACAAGAACAGATTTTTGTGATGAACTACTTTCCAATAAGGGAGAAGGTACAATTACCTTATCAAGTTTTCTACTTTCCTCCCACTCACTTCTTTCGAGAGAAACTCCTTCTCTAGAAAGTATCCATTTTTAGCAACGAATGTCTTTGCCTTCGGATCTGTGATAGAAGGTGTACCCAACAGTCTCCTTTGGGTATCCTATGAAGACATATTTCTCCGATTTGAGTTTGAGCTTATCGAGATGAAACTTTTTCACATAAGCATCGCAACTCCAAACTTTAAGAAACGACAGCTTAGGTTTCTTGCCAAACCATAGTTCACACGGTGTCGTCTCAACGGATTTAGATGGTGCCCTATTTAACGTGAATGCAGCTGTCTTTAATGCATAACCCCAAAATGATAGTGGTAAATCGGTAAGAAGCATCATAGGTCGCACCATATCTAATAAAGTACGGTTATGACGTTCGGACACACCAATACATTGTGGTGTTCCAGGTGGCATGAGTAGTGAAGCTATTTCACATTGTTTTTAACTGAAGACCAAACTCGTAACTCAAATATTTGTCTCCGCGATCAGATCGTAGAAACTTTATTTTCTTGTCACGATGATTTTCCACTTCACTCTGAAATTCTTTGAACTTTTCAAATGTTTCAGACTTATGTTTCATCAAGTAGATATACCCATATCTGCTCAAATCATCTGTGAAGTTCAGAAAATAACGATACTTGCCGTGAGCCTTAACACTCATCGGACCGCATACATCAGTATGCATTATTTCCAATAAGTTATTTGCTCGCTCCGGAGAATGGAGTCTTAGTCATCTTGCCCATGAGGCATGGTTCGCAAGCATCAACTGATTCATAATCAAGTGATTCCAAAAGCCCATCAGCATGGAGTTTTTTCATGCGCTTTTCACCAATATGACCTAAACGGCAGTGCCACAAATAAGTTGCACTATCATTATTAACTTTGCATCTTTTGGTTTCAATATTATGATTATGTGTATCACTCTGATCGAGATCCAATGAACTATTTTCATTGGGCGTGTAACCATATAAGGTTTTATTCATGTAAACAGAACAACAATTTATTCTCTTACTTAAATGAATAACCGTATTACAATAAACATGATCAAATCATATTCATGCTGAACGCAAACACCAAATAACACTTATTTAGGTTCAACACTAATCCCGAAAGTATACGGAGTGTGCGATGATGATCATATTAATTTTGGAACCAATTCCAACACACATCATTACTTCACCCTTAACTAGTCTCTGTTTATTCTGCAACTCCCGTTTCGAGTTACTAATCTTAGCAACTGAACTAGTATCAAATACTGAGGGTTTGCTATAAACACTAGTAAAGTACACATCAATAACATGTATATCAAATATACTTATGTTCACTTTGCCATCCTTCTTATCCGCCAATCACTTGGGGTAGTTCCGCTTCGAGTGACCAGTCCCTTTGCAGTAGAAGCACTCAGTCTCAGTCTTAGGTCCAGACTTGGGCTTCTTCACTTGAGCAGCAACTTGCTTGCTGTTCTTTTTGAAGTTCCCTTCTTCCCTCTGCCCTTTTCTTGAAACTAGTGGTCTTGTCAACCATCAACACTTGATGTTTTTCTTGATTTCTACCTTCATCGATTTCATCATCATGAAAAGCTCGGGAGTCGTTTTCGTCATCCCTTGCATACTATAGTTCATCACGAAGTTCTACTAACTTGGTCATGGTGACTAGAGAATTATGTCAATCACTATCTTATCTGGAAGATGAACTCCCACTTGATTCAAGCAATTGTAGTACCCAGACAATCTGAGCACATGCTCACTAATTGACCGATTCTCCTCCATCTTTTAGCTATAGAACTTGTTGGAGACTTCATATCTCTCAACTCGGGTATTTGCTTGAAATATTAACTTCAACTCCTGGAACATCTCATATGGTCCATGACGTTCAAAACGTCTTTGAAGTCCCGATTCTAAGCCATTAAGCATGGTGCACTAAACTATCAAGTAGTCATCATATTGAGCCAACCAAACGTTCATAACGTCTGCATCTGCTCCTGCAATAGGTCTGTCACCTAGCGGTGCATCAAGGACATAATTCTTCTGTGCAGCAATGAGGATAAACCTCAGATCACGGATCCAATCCGCATCATTGCTACTAACATCTTTCAACATAATTTTCTCTAGGAACATATCAAAATAAACATAGGGAAGCAACAACGCGAGCTATTGATCTATAACATAATTTGCAAAATACTACCAGGACTAAGTTCATGATAAATTTAAGTTCAATTAATCATATTACTTAAGAACTCCCACTTAGATAGATATCCCTTTAATCCTCTAAGTGATCACGTGATCCAAATCAACTAAACCATAACCGATCATCACGTGAGATGGAGTAGTTTTCAATGGTGAACATCGTTATGTTGATCATATCTACTATATGATTCACGCTCGACCTTTCGGTCTCTGTGTTCCGAGGCCATATCTGTATATGCTTGGCTCGTCAAGTATAACCTGAGTATTCCGCGTGTGAAACTATTTTGCACCCGTTGTATTTGAACGTAGAACCTATCACACCCGATCATCATGTGGTGTCTCAGCACGAAGAACTTTCGCAACGGTGCATACTCAGGGAGAACACTTCTTGATAATTTAGTGAGAGATCATCTTATAATGCTACCGTCAATCAAAGCAAAAATAAGATGTATAAAAGATAAACATCATATGCAATCAAAATATGTGACATGATATGGCCATCATCATCTTGCTTCTTTGATCTCCATCTCCAAAGTACTGTCATGATCTCTGTCACCACCGGCATGACACCATGATCTCCATCATCTTGATCTATATCAATGTGTCGTCACACGGTCGTCTCGCCAACCATTGCTCTTGCAACTATTGCTATCGCATAGCGATAAAGTAAAGCAACTATTTGGCGCTTGCATCTTATGCAATAAAGAGACAACCATAAGGCTTTTGCCAGTTGCCGATAACTTCAACAAAACATGATCATATCATATAACAACTTATATCTCATCACATCTTGACCATATCACATCACAACATGCCCTGCAAAAACAAGTTAGACGTCCTCTACTTTGTTGTTGCAAGTTTTACGTGGCTGCTACAGGCTGAGCAAGAACCGTTCTTACCTACGCATCAAAAACCACAACGATAGTTTGTCAATTTGACTCCGTTTTAACCTTCGCAAGGACCGGGCGTAGCCACACTCGGTTCAACTAAAGTTGGAGAAACAGTCACCCGCAAGCCACCTTTGTGCAAAGCACGTCGAGAGAACCGGTCTCGCGTAAGCGTACGCGTAATGTCGGTCCGGGCCGCTTCATCCAACAATACCGCCGAACCAAAGTATGACATGCTGGTAGGCAGTATGACTTATATCGCCCACAACTCACTTGTGTTCTACTCGTGCATATAACATCAAACCATAAAACCTAGGCTCGGATGCCACTGTTGGGGAACGTAGTAATTTCAAAAATTTCCTACGCACACGCAAGATCATGGTGATGCATAGCAACGAGGGGGAGAGTATGATCTACATACCCTTGTAGATCGCAACAGAAGCGTTAACACAACGTAGAGGAAGTAGTCGTACGTCTTCTTCCCGATCCGACCGATCCAAGCACCGTTACTCCGGCACCTCCGAGTTCTTAGCACACGTTCAGCTCGATGACGATCCTTGGGCTCCGATCCAGCAAAGCGTCGAGGAAGAGTTCCGTCAGCACGACGGTGTGGTGACGATCTTGATGTACTACCGACGCAGGGCTTCGCCTAAGCTCTACAACGATATGACTGAGGTGGAATTTGGTGGTAGGGGGCACCGCTCACGGCTAAGGAACGATCAACAATGATCAACTTGTGTGTCTATGGGGTGCCCCCTGCCCCTGTATATAAAGGATGAAGGAGGAGGAGGCCGGCCAAGGCATAAGGTGCGGCCAGGATGGGAGTCCTACTAGGACTCCAAGTCCTAGTAGGAGTCCATCAAGAGGGGAGGAAGGGAGAAGGAATAGGAGGAGAAGGAGAGGTGGCCGGCCCCCTTTTCCCTAGTCCAATTTAGACCAAAGGGGAGGGGGGCGCAGCAGCCTTTTCCTCTTCCCACTAAAGCCCATCAAGGCCCATTACTTCTCCCGTAACTACCCGGTACTCCGAAAAATACCCGAATCACTCGGAACCTTTCCGATGTCCGAATATAGTTGTCCAATATATCGATCTTTACATCTCGACCATTTCGAGACTCCTCGTCATGTCCCCGATCTCATCCGGGACTCCGAACTCCTTCGGTACATCAAAACTCATAAACTCATAATACAACTGTCATCGAAACCTTAAGCATGCGGACCCTACGGTTCGAGAACAATGTAGACATGACCGAGACACGTCTCCGGTCAATAATCAATAGCGGGACCTGGATGCCCATATTGGCTCCTACATATTCTGCGAAGATCTTTATCGGTCAGACCGCATAACAACATACGTTGTTCCCTTTGTCATCGGTATGTTACTTGCCCAAGATTCGATCGTCGGTATCCAATACCTAGTTCAATCTCGTTACTGGCAAGTCTCTTTACTCGTTCCGTAATACATCATCCCGCAACTAACTCATTAGTTGCAATGCTTGCAAGGCTTAAGTGATGTGCATTACCGAGAGGGCCCAGAGATACCTCTCCGACAATCGGAGTGACAAATCCTAATCTCGAAATACGCCAACCCAACATCTACCTTTGGAGACACCTGTAGTACTCCTTTATAATCACCCAGTTACGTTGTGACGTTTGGTAGCACCCAAAGTGTTCCTTCGGCAAACGGGAGTTGCATAATCTCATAGTCATAGGAACATGTATAAGTCATGAAGAAAGCAATAGCAACATACTAAACGATCGTGTGCTAAGCTAATGGAATGGGTCATGTCAATCAGATCATTCAACTAATGATGTGACCTCATTAATCAAATAACAACTCTTTTGTCCATGGTTAGGAAACATAACCATCTTTGATTAACGAGCTAGTCAAGTAGAGGCATACTAGTGACACTCTGTTTGTCTATGTATTCACACATGTATTATGTTTCCGGTTAATACAATTCTAGCATGAATAATAAACATTTATCATGATATAAGGAAATAAATAATAACTTTATTATTGCCTCTAGGGCATATTTCCTTCACCAACTATGAAGTGGTACAAGATGAGGCCGATGAGTTTGCAATGAAGGAAGATGAAGAACCTCGTGAGCTCTATCGGAGAGTCACCAAACTCGCGGTCTCACTACGAGATCACGGGAGCAAGGACACAGATGACAACTGGATCAAGCGCAAATTCCTCAAGGCAATGATGCCCTACCACAAGGCAATGTCCTCCGTCATTCGCCAAAGACCGGATTTCCACACGTTGACCTCAAGTGAAGTGTTGGATGAGTTTGTGGCCATGAACATTTTGGACAAGACCGCCGACAATGCGGTGCTCCGGTCTCAATGGGCAAAGAAGCCTAACCTTGCTTTGAAGGCCAAGCTCACCGTGGAAGAAGAAGAAGAGAAAGAAGAGGAGAGCAACCCCGAAGATACGAAGTATGCTTATCATGAACATATGGCACTTGCTTCAAGGCAATTTTGGAGCAAGAAAAACTCGAGGCCCAACTTTAGCAAAAACAAATCGAGTGGTACAAGGGGCAAGCAAAGTGTAAGGACTTGCTACAACTGCGGCAACGTGAGTCATTTCGTTGCGGAATGCCCGTATGAGAAGAGGGAAGACAATGGTGGCAAACTTATCCGAAAGGACAAGGCCAAGTCCTTCCCCAACAAGAACAACTTCACCAAGAAGACTCCTCCCAAGGCCTTGGTTGTGCAAGAAGAGTACAATGAGGATGATGACGATGATGAACAGGATGAGTCGGTTGCCATGGCCTCCGTCGCCATTGCAACAACGTCACGAGTGTCCCTCTTCGACTCACCCAACGAGAGCATCACCGCCAAGTGCCTCATGGCTAAAGCCACCAACAAGGTAACCTCCAACATCAAAACTACCATCATTAATCATCCTTCCCCATCGGATTGCATTAGTGAAATTGAGGGAGCTAATGTGGAGGCTAACGAGTTTGAGGCCTTTATGGGCAAACTCAAGGGAAAATCCAAGAAGCACTTTGTTGCTCTCTTGGAACAACTTGGTGAGGCCAATGACATGATCGAGGCTCACAAAGACACCATCTCGAAGATGGAAGGGCATAGTCGTGACTATGCCGATGAGATCTCGGATCTTTCCAATGCTCTTGAGGAAGAGCGTGGTCTTCGTTTGGCTCTTGAGGAGTCACACAACGTTGATCATGCTAAGTTAGAAAAGGATTATGATCATGCCCTCGTTGTCTCTCGCGTGCTAAATTCCGAGAAGGCCAAACTCGGGGTTGATCTTGCTAGACTCAAAGAGGAGTTTGATATACTTGACAAGGCTCACAAGGCCTTGAAGGGTATTCATGCTAGTCTCAAGGAGTCTCATGATCAACTCCAAGTGAGGCTAACTAAGGAAAAAACAACTTTTCCTCATATGGTTTTGATCGATAACGCAAATGCTACTAACCCGTGTTGTGAGCATATACATCTTGTTGAAGAAAATGCTAAGTTGAAGGAGCAACTTGAGAGAGGCCTTGCGACTTGCATACAAGGCAAGAAGTACCTCAATGATCTCTTGATCAACCAAAAGGGAGGTGTGGCGAAGGAAGGGGTTGGGTACGTCCCCAACTCCAAGAACAAGAAGAAGAATGACAAGACCAAACGACCTCCTCCCCTCATGCAAACTTTTGTGAGGGCGGGAGAGAGTGTCCCCGAGGAGAAGAAGAAGAACAAAGTCAAGAAGGGCAATGTCACCTCACCCAACCAAGCCGGCGATTTTAATCCCTCTTATGTGTTGTGCCATGCTAATGATGGGCATGTTTATGCCAAATTTGTTGGTTCTATTAATGAATACATTGAATGGTCTATTTGGGTTCCTAAGACCCTTGTTACTAACATCAAAGGACCCATTACAAAATGGGTACCTAAAACCAAGCATTGATCTCTTGTAGGTGTTTGCTTCCGGTGGTGGATCATGGTTGCTTGATAGCGGAGCTACAAATCATATGACCGGAAGCAAGGACTTGGTGGTGGACGTGCACAAGGTTCCATCTATGCCCACCAATGTCGAGTGGGGTGACGCCTCATCTTCTAAGGTATTGGGTCTTGGCAAGGTGGTCATCTCTCATGATCTCACGATCGAGAAGGTCATGCTTGTTGAGTCCCTTGCATACAATTTACTTTTCGTTCGTCAACTTGCAATCATGGGCTTTGCCACTTTCTTTGATATCGATTCCGTGGCCCTATTGTGGAGCAAGACTCTTAAAGTAGCCTTTGTTGGGCATGTCGAAAACGGTCTATATGTGATTAACTTTTCGGAGCGACCCACTAAGACCGCGACATGCCTAATGGCTAAAGTTGATGTGGGATGGCTTTGGCATCGCCGTTTAGCCCATGTCAATATGAGATCTTTGCAAAGTCTCCTAAAGGGGGACCATGTCCGTGGACTAACGAATGTTAGTTTTGCTAAAGATCGTGCTTGCAGTGCCTGTATCGAAGGAAAGCTACATGAGAAGGCTCACCCTCCCACGACTATCATTTATTCAAAGAGGCCTTTGGAGCTCCTTCACATGGATCTCTTTGGACCTCCATCCTTCGATAGTCTTGGAGGTAGAAAGTATTGCTTGGTGATTGTGGATGACTATTCAAGGTACATGTGGGTGTATTTTTTCAAGAGGAAGAGCGAGACCCAACAAACCGTCATTGACTTTGCCAATGAAGCACAACGTCAACACAATGCAAAGATCTTGACAATAAGAAGTGACAACGGCACCGAGTTCAAGAACTACACCTTGGATGAATTTCTTAGCGATGAGGGAATCAAGCATCAATATTCCGCACCATACACCCCTCAACAAAACGGTGTTGCGGAGAGAAAGAACCGGACATTGATGGATGCGGCAAGGACCATGATGGCGGAGTTCAAGTCTCCGTACAACTTTTGGGCCGAAGCCATCAACACCGCGTGTCATGCATCAAATCGGCTCTACCTCCGCAAGGGTTTGAACAAGACTCCTTATGAGATACTCACCGGTAACAAGCCCAACCTCAAGTACTTCCGGGTATTCGGGTGTAAGTGTTTCATTCTCAAGAAAGGTGTTCGGTTGTCTAAATTTGAGGCCAGAGCTTATGAGGGCATATTTGTTGGTTATGCTACAAACTCTCATGCTTACCGTGTCCTCAATAAATCCACGGGACTTATTGAGGAGACGTGTAACGTGGAGTTTGATGAAAATAATGGCTCCCAAGTGGAGCAAAGTGGCACTTGTGATGTAGGTGATGAAATTCCTCCTCAAGCCATAAGAAGAATGGGTGTGGGTTTCATCCTACCCATTGAGGAACCCCTTGTGGCCAAAGGAGAAGGACAATGCTCCACTCAAGTGGAGCTATCACCAACCCAAGGCTCACACGCTTCCGAAGAACAAAGTGAAGGCCCTCAACCTCATGGACAAGACCTAGGGCAAGATCATACTCAAGACGGTGTTGACACACCAAGTGATGCCCAAGGTCAAGTTCACTCCCCCGAGCAAGTTCAAGACCAAGAACAAGTTCATGACGACGCTCAAGATGATCAAGTAACCGCTCCTCGACTCACCACTAAGGAGGAATTAGAGCGTCGTGCCGCCAAAGTTGCTTCCAAGCTCACCACCAAGGATCATCTCATGACGAATGTGCTTGGAAGATTAAGAAAGGGGGTAAGCACTCGTAGACAATTAGCAAATTATTGTGAGCATCACGCGTTTGTCTCTTGTGTGGAACCCCACAAGGTCTATGAGGTGCTAGAAGATCCGGATTGGCTCAATGCCATGCATGAAGAACTCAACAACTTCGAGCGCAACAAAGTGTGGAGATTGGTGCCAAGGCCAACGGAGACCCACAATGTCATTGGAACCAAGTGGATATTCAAGAACAAGCAAGATGCTCATGGGATCATCATTCGCAACAAGGCTCGTTTGGTAGCACAAGGCTACTCCCAAGTCGAGGGCATCGACTACGGTGAAACCTTTGCTCCCGTTGCTCGTCTTGAATCCATTCGCATGTTGATTGCATATGCTTCTCATCATAACTTCAAGTTACATCAAATGGATGTAAAGAGTGTTTTTCTTAATGGTCCCATTAATGAATTGGTATATGTCAAGCAACCCCCCGGGTTCGAGGATCCCTACTTTCCCGATCATGTGTATCAACTCGATAAGGCACTCTATGGCCTTAAACAAGCCCCACGTGCGTGGTATGACCACCTTACCGAGTTGTTACAAGACCGTGGGTTTGAAGTTGGGATAATTGACCCCACTCTTTTTACTAAGAAGGTCAAAGGGGAGTTGTTTGTGTGCCAATTATATGTTGATGATATTATCTTTGGTTCTCCTAACAAAGCTTTCAATGAGGAATTTGCCGCTCTCATGACCTCAAAATTCGAGATGTCATCCATGGGGGAGTTGAAGTTCTTTCTAGGGTTCGAAGTGAAGCAAAGAAGAGAAGGAACCTTCATCAATCAATCCAAATACACTCAAGACATGCTCAAGAGATTCAAGCTAAGTGACGTCAAGCCGGCTTCCACCCCAATGCCCACCAAGTGCCAACTTGACCTAGATCCCAATGGTAAAGCGGTGGATCAAAAGGTATATCGCTCCATGATTGGATCCTTGCTTTACCTTTGTGCATCTAGACCGGACATCATGTTGAGTGTGGGAATTTGTGCACGGTTTCAAGCCGCACCTAAGGAAAGTCACTATGTGGCGGTCAAACAAATCTTTCGATATTTGGCTCATACCCCAAACTTTGGCTTATGGTACCCAAGAGGATCAAACTTCAAGCTTGTAGGGTACTCGGATTCCGATTGGGCGGGAGACAAAGTGGATAGGAAGTCCACTTCCGGAGGGTGCCAATTCCTTGGTTGGTCTTTGGTGAGTTGGTCTTCCAAAAAGCAAAGTTGTGTGTCTCTCTCGTCCACCGAAGCGGAGTATGTGGCGGCCAGTAGTTGTTGTGCACAACTCTTATGGATGAGGCAAACTTTAAAGTATTACGGTGTCACTTGTGACAAAGTGCCTCTTTGGTGTGACAATGAAAGTGCCATCAAGATTTCTCTCAACCCGGTGCAACACTTCAAGACGAAGCATATTGAGATTCGGTATCACTTTATCCGGGATCACATTAGGCGAGGAGAGGTCGAGCTCAACTATGTCAACACTCATGACAACCTTGCAGATATTTTCACGAAGCCCTTGGATGAAGCAAGATTTCGCGAGTTAAGGCATGAGCTAAATATCATTGATTCGAGCAATGTTGCTTGAACCCGTGCACACCCTACCATGCTCAATTTGTTGTCTAGTTTAGGTGTAGGCATGGACATAGGGGGAGTGGTGTTCTCTCAATGAACTCTCCCTCCCCCCATTATGCATCAATTGATCAAGTCTTTCGCTCTAGCCATTACGATGGCACGTGTGTTTAAAAGACGAGTTTTGGTCATGGGCCCAAGGTTAAAATCTTCGCGGCGCCATACCTCTTGACTCAAACATAGGTGGCTTCGGCCACCGCCCTCTCTTGAAGAGGGGTTTCTTGGCCTTTTTGCTGGTGTGTTCTCTTGCTTTTTCGTTGCGTTTTTCCTGTTTTTTTCTTTTTGAGCTAAGCCCTGCTGTCTAGTTGCTGGGTTGTGCTGGGCGGTACTGCCGCTGCTGGCGAGCGGCACTACCGCTGATAAGCGGTACTACCGCTGGTGTTGGACGGTACTACCGTGGTAAGCGGTACTACCGCTACACCAGTGCGGTACTACCGCTTATGAGCGGTACTACCACTCCCCAGCGCGGTACTACCGCTGCGGGGCGGGGCCAGGGGTTTTTATCGGGGCAGGGGGAGGTTTCTTCTCCCCCATACCCATTCGCTCGCCCCCTCGTGCCTCTCCCTCTCTCTCCAGCATCGTTCAGTCGCAGAAGGGCTTCGGTGGATCTCCTCCTCCGGGGCGTTCCTCTCCATTTCCTTCGGTGGAGTCGATCCCCACCTCGTCCTCTTGCCATGGATGCCGGTATTGCCCCCGTTCCTTCTCTCTTTTGGTCTTGCTTTTAGTTCTTGTGCTTTAGGGGCAATGGTGGTTGCATCTCTAGATTTTTGGCTAAATCTAGGCTTGAGTTGGTTGGAGAAGGCAACTAAATCATCTAGATTGATGTTTGGTAGGATTATTTTTGAATTTGGTAGGCCGGTAGTGCCGGATCTGTCCACGGTAGTAGTAAACCATTATTTCACCGCCTTGTGCTTTGAAACTGTTGTTTATCCGCCTCAAGCCGTACTACCGCTCCCTTCGGAGCGGTACTACCGCTTGGAGCGGTACTACCGCTCCCTTCGGAGCGGTACCACCGCTTGGGGCGGTACTGCCGCGGACAGGTCACGGTACTACCGCTGCTTGCCAGTTTCCATCATTCTCCTGCCTTACCTTGATCTTCCTGTTGTGTTTGTTGGCTTATGCTCGTTTCTTCTGGTTGTTTTGCGTCTTTTTGTGTTTTTGGCTCCAGGTGATGACCTTTTCGAGCAGCAAGGACGCCGTATCAACCCAGGGCGTGCCACCTCCAAGCGCTACCGGACCTCAGAGCCTGCCGGTGGTTCCTCGCGCACCCAACCGCCTCCAGCGAGTGCTTCTGCAAGTGTTCCTCCACCTCCTCAGCAATCGAAGCGAGCCGCAAACAAGCCAAAAGGGAAGATTGTGACTGAGATGAGCAATAAGGAATTTTGGGAGAAGCGCCGCTGCAACCCCTATGCGGTGGAGCAAGAGGCCACTTTGGTCAACCGCCCATTCTGGAACCGGTTTCAGTTTGCCGTCTACTTTGATGTGATCAAGGCCAAGAAGAATCTGTTTGTTGATGTTCGCTCCATTGACACTGATGCTATGGAGAAAGACCCAGAGTACTTTGGAGAAGCCCTACAGATGTGCACTCAGCTGAATATCCTCAGAATCATGCAGTTCAACAAGGACTTCGATGCAGATTTGGTGGCTCAATTCTATGCCACCGTCCATCTTGGAACAGATGGCGACAGGACTCTGACTTGGATGACCAATGGCAAGCGGCTCTCTGTCAAGTGGCGGGAGTTCATGGAGTTGCTTGATGTGGTGGACAACGGGCTTGAGACTCCTGTCGGTTTCCATCCTCACCGCAATATTACTTCCACCCACAAGCAAGCCCGGCCCTACTGCACCGTGAAGATTCACCCTGTCACTGAGAAGAAGACCTACGAGCTGTGTCCATATCTGGATATTCTTCATCGCATCTTCCGTGAGACTCTCTTCCCTCGCATTGGGAATCTGGATCAGGTCCACTCCTACCTCGTGGACATGCTCCTTTTCTGTCAGCATGAGAAGGAAGCAAACACTGGGGAGAGCTTGGATATCTCCCATGTCATGTGGTCTGAACTCCTATCTGCCGTGTCTGAGCGCAAGTGTCCTATCTATGGTCCCTTCATCATGAGGCTCATTGAGAGGGCTTGGGCACAGACTTATCCCAGAGTGCTGCTAGAAACTGGAGATTTGGTTTCTCATGAGATCAAGCGCCTGAGGAAGAAGGACAACTGGACTGCGCCTCACACAGGGGGTCCTTCTGCTACTGCTGCCACAGGGGGCCCGGCTGCCATGGATTCTGAGGATGCTCCTGCTGCCCACGATGAGGACTTTGGCCACTCTAGTGCAGAACCATCTTGGGCCCAGAAGCTCAAGCGCAAGATGAAGAAGCTCTTCTGCATTGGAGTCCCATGGTCAGTACATGACTCATGTGGCGGAGAAGAATGCCAGGGCGCGCCACAAGGAGATCATGCGCCAGCTGGGCGCCACTGTTGTCAGTGGGTCTGATGGACAGATCACTGAAGAGGAGGACTGGATTCATCAGAACTGTCACTGGACCGACTCCGATGCAGAGCAGTTTTCTACCCACGATGACGATGCTGAGATGTGATGATCACCTGGAGCCGTAGTGTCTCTCTCTGCCCTTTTTGGTGTCTCGCTGCCAAAGGGGGAGAGAGTGTAGGGATTTTCTTGTTTTGCTTCTTGTCTCGTGTTTTGTTTTCTGTGGTTTCTTGTGCGTTTCTCTTGGTTGGCTTGTTGTGAGACCCTTAGTTCTCGTCATATGGTGTAAGTCATATGCCACCTTTGTTATCTTATCTATGTTTCTGCACCTCGGTATCCTATTGAAGGAAATATGCCCTAGAGGCAATAATAAAGTTATTATTTATTTCCTTATATCATGATAAATGTTTATTATTCATGCTAGAATTGTATTAACCGGAAACATAATACATGTGTGAATACATAGACCAACAGAGTGTCACTAGTATGCCTCTACTTGACTAGCTCGTTAATCAAAGATGGTTATGTTTCCTAACCATGAACAAAGAGTTGTTATTTGATTAACGAGGTCACATCATTAGTTGAATGATCTGATTGACATGACCCATTCCATTAGCTTAGCACCCGATCGTTTAGTATGTTGCTATTGCTTTCTTCATGACTTATACATGTTCCTATAACTATGAGATTATGCAACTCCCGTTTACCGGAGGAACACTTTGGGTACTACCAAACGTCACAACGTAACTGGGTGATTATAAAGGAGTACTACAGGTGTCTCCAATGGTAGATGTTGGGTTGGCGTATTTCGAGATTAGGGTTTGTCACTCCGATTGTCGGAGATGTATCTCTGGGCCCTCTCGGTAATATACATCACATAAGCCTTGCAAGCATAATAACTAAGATGTTAGTTATGAGATGATGTATTACGGAACGAGTAAAGAGACTTGCCAGTAACGAGATTGAACTAGGTATTGGATACCGACGATCGAATCTCGGGCAAGTAACATACCGATGACAAAGGGAACAACGTATGTTGTTATGCGGTCTGACCGATAAAGATCTTCGTAGAATATGTAGGAGCCAATATGGGCATCCAGGTCCCGCTATTGGTTATTGACCGGAGACGTGTCTCGGTCATGTCTACATTGTTCTCGAACCGTAGGGTCCGCACGCTTAACGTTACGATGACAGTTATTATGAGTTTATGCATTTTGATGTACCGAAGGTTGTTCGGAGTCCCGGATGAGATCACGGACATGACGAGCAGTCTCGAAATGGTCGAGACGTAAAGATTGATATATTGGAAGCCTATGTTTGGACATAGGAAGTGTTCCGGGTGAAATTGGGATTTTACCGGAATACCGGGAGGGTTACCGGAACCCCCCGGGAGACTAATGGGCCTATTGGGCTTTAGTGGAAAAGAGAAAAGGGAAGCCCACAAGCTGGCCGGCGCCCCCCCCCCTTTGCCCAAGTCCTAGTAGGACTAGGATAGGGGGCCGGCCCCCCTTCTCTCTCCTTTTCCCCCCGGGAGTCCTAATAGGATTAGGATTGGAGGGAGGAGTCCTACTCCCGGTGGGAGTAGGACTCCCCTGCGCCTCCTCTCCCTGGCCGGCCGGCTCCCCCTCCTCCAAACTTTATATACGGGGGCAGGGGGCACCCCAAGGCACACAAGTTGATCCTTGAGATCGTTCCTTAGCCGTGTGCGGTGCCCCCTGCCACCAAATTCCACCTCGATCGTACCGTTACAGTGCTTAGGCGAAGCCCTGCGTCGGTAGTACATCAAGATCGTCACCACGCCGTCGTGCTGACGGAACTCTTCCTTGACGCTTTGCTGGATCGGAGCCCGAGGAACGTCATCGAGCTGAACGTGTGCTAAGAACTCGGAGGTGCCGGAGTAACGGTGCTTGGATCGGTCGGATCGGGAAGAAGACGTACGACTACTTCCTCTACGTTGTGTGATCGCTTCCGCAGTCGGTCTGTGTTGGTACGTAGACAACACTCTCCCCTCTCGTTGTTATGCATCACCATGATCTTGCGTGTGCGAAATTACTGCGTTCCCCAACAGTGGCATCCGAGCCCAGGTTTTATGGTTTGATGTTATTTGCACGAGTAGAACACAAGTGAGTTGTGGGCGATATAAGTCATACTGCCTACCAGCATGTCATACTTTGGTTCGGCGGTATTGTTGGATGAAGCGGCCCGGACCGACATTACGCGTACGCTTACGCGAGACCGGTTTCCCCGACGTGCTTTGCACATAGGTGACTTGCGGGTGACTGTTTCTCCAACTTTAGTTGAACCGAGTGTGGCTACGCCCGGTCCTTGCGAAGGTTAAAACGGAGTCTATTTGACAAACTATTGTTGTGGTTTTGATGCGTAGGTGAGATTGGTTCTTGCTTAAGCCCGTAGCAGCCACATAAAACTTGCAACAACAAAGTAGAGGACGTCTAACTTGTTTTTGCAGGGCATGTTGTGATATGATATGGTCAAGACGTGATGAGATATAAGTTGTTGTATGAGATGATCATGTTTTGTTGAAGTTATCGACAACTGGCAAAAGCCTTATGGTTGTCTCTTTATTGCATAAGATGCAAGCGCCAAATAATGGCTTTACTTTATCGCTATGCGATAGCAATAGTTGCAAGAGCAATAGTTGGCGAGACGACCGTGTGACGACACATTGATATAGATCAAGATGATGGAGATCATGGTGTCATGCCGGTGATGACAGAGATCATGACAGTACTTTGGAGATGGAGATCAAAGAAGCAAGATGATGATGGCCATATCATGTCACATATTTTGATTGCATATGATGTTTATCTTTTATACATCTTATTTTTGCTTTGATTGACGGTAGCATTATAAGATGATCTCTCACTAAATTATCAAGAAGTGTTCTCCCTGAGTATGCACCGTTGCCAAAGTTCGTCGTGCCCAGACACCACGTGATGATCGGGTGTGATAAGCTCTACGTCCAAATACAATGGGTGCAAAACAGTTGCACACGCAGAATACTCAGGTTATACTTGACGAGCCAAGCATATACAGATATGGCCTCGGAGCACGGAGACCGAAAGGTCGAGCGTGAATCATATAGTAGATATGATCAACATAACGATGTTCACCATTGAAAACTACTCCATCTCACGTGATGATCGGTTATGGTTTAGTTGATTTGGATCACGTGATCACTTAGAGGATTAGAGGGATATCTATCTAAGTGGGAGTTCTTAAGTAATATGATTAAATTGAACTTAAATTTATCATGAACTTAGTCCTGGTAGTATTTTGCAAATCATGTTGTAGATCAATAGCTCGCGTTGTTGCTTCCCTATGTTTATTTTGATATGTTCCTAGAGAAAATTGTGTTGAAAGATGTTAGTAGCAATGATGCGGATTGGATCCGTGATCTGAGGTTTATCCTCATTGCTGCACAGAAGAATTATGTCCTTGATGCACCGCTAGGTGACAGACCTATTGCAGGAGCAGATGCAGATGTTATGAACGTTTGGCTAGCTCAATATGATGACTACTTGATAGTTTAGTGCACCATGCTTAACGGCTTAGAATCGGCACTTCAAAGACGTTTTGAACGTCATGGACCATATGAGATGTTCCAGGAGTTGAAGTTAATATTTCAAGCAAATACCCGAGTTGAGAGACATGAAGTCTCCAGCAAGTTCTATAGCTAAAAGATGGAGGAGAATCGCTCAACTAGTGAGCATGTGCTCAGATTGTCTGGGTACTACAATCGCTTGAATCAAGTGGGAGTTAATCTTCCAGATAAGATAGTGATTGACAGAATTCTCTAGTCATCATCACTAAGTTAGTAGAACTTCGTGATGAACTATAATATGCAAGGGATAACGGAAACAACTCCCAAGCTCTTCGTGATGCTGAAATCAACGAAGGTAGAAATCAAGAAAAACATCAAGTGTTGATTGTTGACAAGAACACTAGTTTCAAGAAAAGGGCAAAGGGAAGAAGGGGAACTTCAAGAAGAACGGCAAGCAAGTTGCTGCTCAAGTGAAGAAGCCCAAGTCTGATCCTAAGCCTGAGACTAAGTGATTCTACTTCAAAGGGACTAGTTACTGGAAGCGGAACTACCCCAAGTGATTGGCGGATAAGTAGGATGGCAAAGTGAACATAAATATATTTGATATACATGTTATTGATGTGTACTATACTAGTGTTTATAGCAACCCCTCAGTATTTGATGCTAGTTCAGTTGCTAAGATTAGTAACTCGAAACGGGAGTTGCAGAATAAACAGAGACTAGTTAAGGGTGAAGTGACGATGTGTGTTGGAAGTAGTTCCAAGATTGATATGATCATCATCGCACACTCCCCTATACTTTCGGGATTAGTGTTGAACTTAAATAAGTGTTATTTGGTTTTTGCGTTGAGCATGAATATGATTTGATCATGTTTATTGCAATACGGTTATTCATTAAAGTCAGAGAATAATTGTTGTTCTGTTTACATGAATAAAACCTTCGATGGTCATACACCCAATGAAACAAGTTCGTTGGATCTCGATCGTAGTGATACACATATTCATAATATTGAAACCAAAAGATGCAAAGTTAATAATGATAGTGCAACTTATTTGTGGCACTGCCGTTTAGGTCATATTGGTATAAAGCGCATGAAGAAACTCCATGCTGATGGGCTTTCGGAATCACTTGATTATGAATCACTTGATGCTTGCGAACCATGCCTTTTGGGCAAGATGACTAAAACGCCGTTCTTCGGAACAATGGAGCGAGCAACAGATTTGTTGGAAATCATACATACTGATGTATGTGGTCCGATGAATATTGAGGCTCGCGACAGGTATCATTATTTTCTGATCTTCACAGATGATTTAAGCAGATATGAGTATATCTACTTGATGAAACATAAGTCTGAAACATTTGAAAAGTTCAAAGAATTTCAGAGTGAAGTGGAAAATCATCGTGACAAGAAAATAAAGTTTCTACGATCTGATCGCGGAGACAAATATTTGAGTTACGAGTTTGGTCTTCAGTTAAAACAATGTGAAATAGTTTCACTACTCACGCCACCTGGAACACCACAGCATAATGGTGTGTCCGAATGTCATAACCGTACTTTATTGGATATAGTGCAATCTATGATGTATCTTACCGATCTACCACTATCGTTTTGGGGTTATGCATTAGAGACAGCTGCATTCACGTTAAATAGGGCACCATCTAAATCCGTTGAGACGACACAATCTGAACTATGGTTTAGCAAGAAACCAAAGTTGTCGTTTCTTAAAGTTTGGGGTTGCGATGCTTATATGAAAAAGTTTCATCCTGATAAGCTCAAACTCAAATCGGAGAAGTGCGTCTTCATAGAATATCCACAGGAAACCATTGGATACACCTTCTATCACAGATCCGAAGGCAAGAATTTTGTTGCTGAGTTCGGAAACTTTCTAGAGAAGGAGTTTCTCTCGAAAGAAGTGAGTGGGAGGAAAGTAGAACTTGACGAGGTAACTGTACCTGCTCCCTTATTGGAAAATAGTACATCACAGAAAACTGTTTCTGCGACACCTATACCAATTAGTGAGAAAGCTAATGATGATGATCATGAAACTTCAGGACAAGATACTACTGAACCATGTAGATCAACCAGAGTGAGATCCGCACCAGAGTGGTACGGTAATCCAATTCTGGAAGTCATGCTACTAGATCATGATGAACCTACGAACTATGAAGAAGCGATGGTGAGCCCAGATTCCGCAAAGTGGCTTGAGACCATGAAATCTGAGATGGGATCCATGTATGAGAACAAAGTATGGACTTTGGTTGACTTGCCCGATGATCGGCAAGCAATATAAAATAAATGGATCTTCAAGAGGAAGACGGACGCTGATAGTAGTGTTACCATCTACAAAGCTAGAATTGTCGTAAAAGGTTTTCGACAAGTTCAAGGTGTTGACTATGATGAGATTTTCTCACTCGTATTTATGCTTAAGTCTGTCCGAATCATGTTAGCAATTGCCGCATTTTATGAAATCTGGCAAATGGATAAACAAAACTGCATTCCTTAATGGATTTGCTAAAGAAAAGTTGTATACGATGCAACTAGAAGGTTTTGACGATCCTAAAGGTGTTAACTAAATATGCAAGCTCCAGCGATCTATCTGTGGACTGGTGCAAGCATCTCGGAGTTGGAATATACGCTTTGATAAGTTGATCAAAGCATATAGTTTTATACAGACTTGCGGTGAAGCCTGTATTTACAAGAAAGTGAGTGGGAGCACTACAGCATTTCTGATAAGTATATGTGAATGGCATATTGTTGATCGGAAATAATGTAGAATTATTCTGTAAAGCATAAAGGAGTGTTTGAAAGGAGTTTTTCAAAGAAAGACTTCGGTGAAGCTGCTTACATATCGAGCTTCAAGATCTATAGAGATAGATCAAAGACGCTTGATAAGTTCTTTCAATGAGTACATACCTTGACAAAGATTTTGAAGTAGTTCAAAATGGAGCAGTCAAAGAAAGAGTTCTTGCCTGTATTATAAGGTGTGAAATTGAGTAAGACTCAAAGCCCGACCACGGCAGAAGATAGAAAGAGAATGAAAGTCATTCCCTATGCCTTGGCCATAGGTTCTATAAAGTATGTCATGCTGTATACCAGATCTATTGTATACCCTGCACTGATTTGGCAAGGGAGTACAATAGTGATCTAGGAGAAGATCACTGGACAGCGGTCAGAATTATCCTTAGTGAAATAAGGATATGTTTCTCGATTATGGACGTGATAAAAAGGTTCGTCGTAAAGGGTTACGCCGATGCAAGTTTTGACACTAATCTAGATGACTCTAAGTCTCGGTCTAGATACATATTGAAAGTGGGAGCAATTAGCTAGAGTAGCTCCGTGTAGAGCATTGTAGACATAGAACTTGCAAAATACTTATGGATCTGAATGTGACAGACCCGTCGACTAAAATTATCTCACAAGCAAAACATGATCACACCTTAGTACTCTTTGAGTGTTAATCACATAGAGATGTGAACTGGATTATTGACTCTAGTAAACCCTTTGAGTGTTGGTCACATGACGAAGTGAACTATGGGTGTTAATCACATGGTGATGTGAACTATTGCTGTTAAATCACATGGCGATGTGAAACTAGATTATTGACTCTAGTGCAAGTGGGAGACTGAAGGAAATATGCCCTAGAGGCAATAATAAAGTTATTATTTATTTCCTTATATCATGATAAATGTTTATTATTCATGCTAGAATTGTATTAACCGGAAACATAATACATGTGTGAATACATAGACCAACAGAGTGTCACTAGTATGCCTCTACTTGACTAGCTCGTTAATCAAAGATGGTTATGTTTCCTAACCATGAACAAAGAGTTGTTATTTGATTAACGAGGTCACATCATTAGTTGAATGATCTGATTGACATGACCCATTCCATTAGCTTAGCACCCGATCGTTTAGTATGTTGCTATTGCTTTCTTCATGACTTATACATGTTCCTATAACTATGAGATTATGCAACTCCCGTTTACCGGAGGAACACTTTGGGTACTACCAAACGTCACAACGTAACTGGGTGATTATAAAGGAGTACTACAGGTGTCTCCAATGGTAGATGTTGGGTTGGCGTATTTCGAGATTAGGGTTTGTCACTCCGATTGTCGGAGATGTATCTCTGGGCCCTCTCGGTAATATACATCACATAAGCCTTACAAGCATAATAACTAAGATGTTAGTTATGAGATGATGTATTACGGAACGAGTAAAGAGACTTGCCAGTAACGAGATTGAACTAGGTATTGGATACCGACGATCGAATCTCGGGCAAGTAACATACCGATGACAAAGGGAACAACGTATGTTGTTATGCGGTCTGACCGATAAAGATCTTCGTAGAATATGTAGGAGCCAATATGGGCATCCAGGTCCCGCTATTGGTTATTGACCGGAGACGTGTCTCGGTCATGTCTACATTGTTCTCGAACCGTAGGGTCCGCACGCTTAACGTTACGATGACAGTTATTATGAGTTTATGCATTTTGATGTACCGAAGGTTGTTCGGAGTCCCGGATGAGATCACGGACATGAAAAGGAGTCTTGAAATGGTCGAGACGTAAAGATTGATATATTGGAAGCCTATGTTTGGACATAGGAAGTGTTCCGGGTGAAATCGGAATTTTACCGGAATACCGGGAGGGTTACCGGAACCCCCCGGGAGACTAATGGGCCTATTGGGCTTTAGTGGAAAAGAGAAAAGGGAAGCCCACAAGCTGGCCGGCGCCCCCCCCTTTCCCCAAGTCCTAGTAGGACTAGGATAGGGGGCCGGCCCCCCTTCTCTCTCCTTTTCCCCCCGGGAGTCCTAATAGGATTAGGATTGGAGGGAGGAGTCCTACTCCCGGTGGGAGTAGGACTCCCCTGCGCCTCCTCTCCCTGGCCGGCCGGCTCCCCCTCCTCCAACCTTTATATACGGGGGCAGGGGGCACCCCAAGGCACACAAGTTGATCCTTGAGATCGTTCCTTAGCCGTGTGCGGTGCCCCCTGCCACCAAATTCCACCTCGATCGTACCGTTACAGTGCTTAGGCGAAGCCCTGCGTCGGTAGTACATCAAGATCGTCACCACGCCGTCGTGCTGACGGAACTCTTCCTCGACGCTTTGCTGGATCGGAGCCCGAGGAACGTCATCGAGCTGAACGTGTGCTAAGAACTCGGAGGTGCCGGAGTAACGATGCTTGGATCGGTCGGATCGGGAAGAAGACGTACGACTATTTCCTCTACGTTGTGTGATCGCTTCCGCAGTCGGTCTGCGTTGGTACGTAGACAACACTCTCCCCTCTCATTGCTATGCATCACCATGATCTTGCGTGTGCGAAATTACTGCGTTCCCCAACACCTATAGCTTGCTTGCTTATCCTATCATATATGTTGCTCCCATATATCTTGCTTAGGTTGTTGGTCTCGAAAATATAGGGGGAGCCGTGATCCTAGTATGTGTGCCGTGCAGTCCAAAGCACTTTTCTAAGTTGCACACATCTAGGGGGAGTCTCTCTATATATTTTAGAGGCATGTGCTCTCTTGCATTCCATGTCATTACTCTTGTATGTGCAAATTCCGTATTGTCATCAATCCACCAAAAAGGGGGAGATTGTAAGGGCATACTTATCCCTACGGTGTTTTGGTGATTGATGACAATGCATTTGCGGACTAATCGATTGCTTTGAGTATTTGCAGATATTCATTCTTCGGCACAGAACGATTATTTCCCCTCGGCGCTCTTCTCAAGACGGTGTAGTTTCCTTCGTAACTTTGGTGATGGACTTAGTTTCGTAGTAGTCACCGTACTATCAAGAGGGGATCTGCTCCGGTATGGTCTGGGTGGAATCAACACGTACACGTCTTCTTCACACCCTCCATTTGTTTCCGCCTCTATGGAGTTTTCCTTTCTCTTCTCTTCTACTTTTCCTGGACCCAGCGGTAGTACCGCGGGCCACAGCGGTAGTACCGCTGAGGCTCACTAAGCGGCAGTACCGCTTCTCGGAGCGGTAGTACCGCTTGATGGCCTCAGCAGCAATACCCCTGCGGTTCCGTGCTCCTACCGCCTCGACACAGCTGTTGTGCGGTAGTACGGCTGATGCTCTCCGAGCGGTAGTACCGCTCCTCGGAGCGGTAGTACCGCTTGCTGGGCTCAGCCGCAGTACCGTAGTGGCTCCATGCTCCTGCCGCCTCGTCTCAGCCGTTGTGCGGTAGTACGGCTGACGCTCTCGAAGCGGTAGTACCGCGCCTCGGAGCGGTAGTACCGCTTGCTGGGCTCAGCCGCAGTACCGCTGTGCCTCCGTGCTCCTACCGCTTCGATTCGAGTGCGCATTTTCTCGTGTCGGGTTTTGCGGTACTTGCTGCGGTAGTAGTGGCGGTAGTGCTGCTCTGCGCGGTAGTACCGCCCTGTCGCCGCGGCAGTACCGCTCTGGGTTCCAGCCCAGCCCCTTCTCGTCTGGCACGGCAGTACCGCTGAGTGGGAGCGGTAGTACTGCTCTGCCTCCGCGGTAGTACCGCTCTCTGCGGGGCTGAGTGGGGGTAACGGTTGGTTTGTTCCCCCCACTATAAAAGGCCATCTTCTTCCCCCTCCTTGACCCACCTCTTGCCCCCAAGCCTCATTATTGCCAAAGCACCATTTGTTGCTCAAGCTCCATTAAATACTCCAAGCTTCCTTTTGCCCGATCTATCTCCCTGGCCAATCAAACTCGTTGATTTGCTCGAAAGTGGTTGAGAAGGCTCCGATCTACACTTCCACCAAGGGATTTTTGATTCCCCCATTCATCCTTAGCGGATCTTGTTACTCTTGGGTGTTCGAGCACCCTAGACGGTTGAGGTCGCCTCGGAGCCATATTCCATTGTGGTGAAGCTTCGTGGTCTTGTTGGGAGCCTCCGATTAAGTTGTGGAGTTTGCCCCAACCTTGTTTGTAAAGGTTTGGTCGCCGTCTTCAAGGGCACCAATAGTGGAATCACGGCATCTCGCATTGTGTGAGGGCATGAGGAGAATACGGTGGCCCTAGTGGCTTCTTGGGGAGCATTGTGCCTCCACACCGCTCCAACGGAGATGTACTTCCCTTCAAAAGGAAGGAACTTCGGTAACACATCCTCGTCTTCACCGGATCCACTCTTGGTTATCTCTTACCTTTACTTGTGCAAGCTCTTTAGTATTTATTCCCTTGCTTGCTTGTGTGCTTGTTGTTGTTGCATCATATAGGTTGCTCACCTAGTTGCACATCTAGACAACCTACTTTGATGCAAAGATTAATTTGGTAAAGAAAAGCTAAAAATTGGTAGTTGCCTATTCACCCCCCTCTAGTCAACCATATCGATCCTTTCACGGGTGACAGGGAGATCTCCGACACTCCTCTTCCGTTCTGCGTCCCCGGCGACGCTCTTGGGACCTGGCCAGCCTGGAGCACAACGGGATACTGGGCGGCGGCCGCCTGCGGGGCGCCGGAGCGGTCTGTCTGTCCGGCGGCGACGGCGGCGCGGGACCATGGCGCGAGAGGAAGGAGAGGCAGCCGTGGCGCTCGCACCGCCAGAAGCAGCAGGCACGGCGAGCTCGAGGAGGGAGCGGGGCGGGGAGCTCAGGGCCGGGCGCGGCGAGCTCGAGGAGGGAGCGGGCGCGGTGAGCTCGGGGAGGGAGCAGCGCCAGGGCGTGGCGGCGTCGGAGCTAGCCGGCAACGGCCGGAGCAAAGGGTGGAGGCGCCGTCGATACGCACGGGAGAGGAAGCAGAGAAGGGGATGGCCCGACCGTTTGTCCGCTTTTTATGGGTTGCGCGTTCGGTGTATCCATCAAACAGATGATCAAAATAGACATAAAACAGATAAAATCCGTATCCGTTTGAATCGTCCTATTGAAGTTGCTCTTACAGCCTCCCTTCCCCTCTCCACCACCCCGTCACTCGAGTCTGCCTGGGGAAGCAGAAGAGAGACAGATAGAAGGTGCAGGGCAAGACTGGTTAGCACCACGTGGGACTCTCGCGGACATCGGTTCAAGTACTCCCTCGTGTCCTTTTTACTCTACACATTGGATTTGTCAAAAGTCAAACTTTGCTAAGTTTGACCAAGTTTATATTAGAAATTATTAGCATCTATAATATGTAATAAATATAATATGAAAATATATTCCAAAATGAATCTAATGATATTGATGTTGTTATGTAAATGTCTATAATTTTTTGTATAAATTTGGTTAAAGTTGGATGAGATTGACTTCGGTCAAACCTAATATGCAGAGTAAAAAGGACCGGAGGGAGTATGAGCAAAGAAAGTTGGCACCACGGGAGATTTGGAGTTTTGCACAGCTACACCCATCAATCCCAGTTAAAGTTGTCGTTGATTATAGGAGCGTTAAGCAACACGAGAAGAAAAGAAACAAATCATTCAATCAACCAGCTGGTGCGTGGACTTGCACACCCTCTTCCCCCAACAATCTCGCTAGTTTCGGGGATCGCGCACTGGACACAATACTCTCCCCCCTCACTCTCACAGTACCAAACCAGGCTCAAGAAGCATGGAGCAGCCACACTTCAATCCTCTCGCGATGCTACGTCTACGTACTGTAGCCGTGGCCGCCGCCTTGCTGCTGCTGCTGTCCTCCCCCGCCCCGACCTCCCAGCTCAGCCTCGGCGCCACATTTGGCGTCTGGATCAATGGCGCCGCGGCGCCACCGCCTCCTCCCGGCTCCACCTCGCTGGGGCCCTCCTCGACGCAGATCCAAGGCGGCGGGCAAGAATGCACGGCGCTGCAGGCCCTGAAGGCGGCCATCTTTGAGGACCCCCGCGGTGCGCTGTCGTCCTGGCAGGGGCCAAATGTCTGCGCCTACAAGGGCGTCTACTGCTCCGCGCCGCCCGCTGGCGCGGCGGCGGCGGGCGCGGTGGTCGCCGGCATTGACCTCAACCACGCGAGCCTCAAGGGCACGCTCCCGGCCGCCCTCTCCCTCCTCTCCCACCTCACGTTCCTCCACCTTAACAGCAACCGCCTCGCCGGCGCCGTTCCAGACACGCTCGGGGACCTGCAGTACCTCACCGAACTGGACCTGAGCAACAACCTGTTCTCCGGGCCCTTCCCCGCGGCCACATTGCTCATACCGTCGCTGGTCTACCTCGACCTGCGGTTCAACGGCTTCTCCGGCGAGCTCCCTGACGAGGTCTTCGCCAAGAACCTGGACGCGCTCTTCCTCAACAACAACCAGTTCGAGGGCCAGATCCCGGAGACGTTGTGGTCGTCACCGGCAACGGTGATCACCCTGGCGAACAACCGCCTGACGGGGCCCGTCCCGACGGCCTACGGCTACGGCGGCAGGGTCCGTGAGTTGCTGTTCCTCAACAACAAGCTGACCGGCTGCGTCCCGGAGGCCCTGGGGTTCCTGCCTTACATCGAGGTGCTGGACCTCAGCAACAACCTGCTGTCGGGCCACCTGCCGAGCACGCTGTCGTGCCTCTCCGGCATCGA
Source organism: Triticum monococcum (assembly GCA_034509565.1). NCBI lineage: Eukaryota > Viridiplantae > Streptophyta > Magnoliopsida > Poales > Poaceae > Triticum > Triticum monococcum. Next base: position 164,002,298 of record CM067841.1, on the reverse strand, counting down.
GGTGCTCAACATCGCGCACAACCAGTTCACCGGCGAGCTGCCGGAGCTGGTGTGCGACCTGAGGCGGATCACGAACCTGTCGGTCTCCTTCAACTTCTTTTCCGGGATCAGCCAGGATTGTGACCGGCTGGCGGGGCGGAATGTCTTCGACTTTGCGGGCAACTGCGTCCCGGGGCGGGGCATGCAACGGCCGCAGCCCGAGTGCGACGACGCGCCGGGAGACGTCGGGCTCAGCTGCCTGCGCATCCCGGGGTCGCGCCCTGTTGCGTGCGCCGAGGCCGCGGTGTCCATCGGCATCGGCGTCACCTTCGGCGGCCCGCTGCCGTTGGGGCTGTCCGGCGGCGGCGCCGGTGTCACGGTCACCGTCCCCTGAGGCCCTGATCGTACCAAGCAGGCCGGGCATGTACTTTTTTTTGGGTTCATTAATTAGCCTTCTTTCTTGGCAGAGCGCCTGGATCATTACGTGATGGTGGTAATCGGTTGGTTTTTGGCTCCGTCCTGACATACATTTTTGCATGCCGAAGAGGGACTTTTTAATTTCAGAGACTAAAAAAAGTTCTTAAAAAGTCCCTAGTAATTAAACAGGAAGGACTTTTTTTACATGGACTAAAAAAAAACTCTACTAAAGAGTCTTTTTAATTAGTCCCTAGGACTAGAAAAAGTCCTAAAACTTCTCAACCAAACACCCCCTAAGTTAACATTGCAGGTGGTAAGTGCATGTACTAGAGTTTTCTCTAAACCCGTAGAAACCTGAGCACCAAGTAATTCAGCTTCTAGAAACCACATTGTTTCTCAGTTTAGTTCGAAAAATACCGAGCTGCCAAAGCGCAACAGGGTGAACCCGTGATGCTTTTGCTCAGTGACGAGACTGGCGCCCGATTGTGATGTGCTCGCGGGCCTGCTTACTTTTGAGCTGGAAGGGGAGGGATTTCACAATGAGTTGAGACTGGAATTAATGGCTCCTCCATAAATGCAAAGCTGGTGGATACAGCTACCCGCAGCAGGGAGATGGGCCATGGCCGGCCGTGGAGGGTGCTCGGATGTCGGGCCATGTGACGTGCTGCCCTTCTCTTTCTCGTGCTCTCGTACGCGTACTCGTAGTAGTAAATCGGATCACCTGTTTCGTTTCGCAATTCACGCCAGCAGCACGTATTCCGCTGCTTGTGCGCGCTTTGGGTTCTGTTCCAAAACGCCCGCTTGATTTGATTTGACGTGCCTTAAGTACGGAGGCCTCTTCTAATGTATTGGTGCTATGATAGTGGGTTTATATCTATTTACCTATTGATGATAGTATCCCTGATGAAAAAACTAGCTGTTATAAATGCTTTTTGTAATACTACTTGGTATGCACATTATGCTAATTACTACATCCGTTTCGGTGTATAAGTCATTCACGTAGTTCTTGGTTGAACTATGTAAATAAGTAGTATTATATATTACAATATATATATATATATATATATATATATATATATATTTCAAAACTACTTTGTGTAGAAATCTAGTGATATAATTTTCATGACATATAACACATATTTAATTTCTTAAATCGATGACCTAGAACTACATGAATAACTTACACACCGAGACGGAGAGAGTATATTGTTGCTAAATTTATAACACCTAGTTTTACATATAAAAAAGAAACAAGTTTTTCTTTAATTTAAAACATTACTTTTGGTATGACCCATATCTTTATAAATGAGTAGATGGTGTTATTAGATGTTGATACTTGAGCATGAATCAGAACAAATTCTATGAAAGTGTCACTTCAAGGTTTACGGAGGACACCGTGCGGGAGACAGAACTGCACGCAAGGTATTACAATCCGGTTTTTATTGGCCTACTCTTTTCAAAGATGCACGTAAGTTTGTTCTATCTTGTGATAATTGTAAAAAAATTGGTAACATTAGTAGACATCAGGAAATGCCTATAAATTATTCACTTATTATTGAACCATTTGATGTTTTGGGATTTGATTATATGGGACATTTTCCTTTCTTCAATGGGTATACTCACATTTTAGTTGATAGTGATTACGTTACTAAGTGAGTAGAAACTATTCCAACTAGTAGAGTGCTGATAACAACACTTCTATTAAAATGCTTAAGAAAAATTATCTTCCCAAGGTTTGGAGTCCCTAAATATTTAATGACTGATGGTGGTTCACATTTTATCCATAGTGCTTTCTGTAAACTTCTTGCTAAATATGATGTTGACCAGCATCTCCATATCACCCTCAGTTTAATGGCAAGTAGAATTAAGTAATAAGGAAATAAAATTAATTTTGTAAAAGATTGTCAATAGATCTCGAAAGAATTGGTCTAAAAAACTTGATGATGCATTATGTGCTTATAGAACTGCTTATAAAAATCCTATGGGCATGTATGGTTTATGGGAAAGCATGTCACTTACCTCTCGAATTAGAACACAAAGTTTATTGGGCAATTAAGAAACTCAATTATGATTTCAAACTTGCCGGTGAAAAGAAGTTATTTGACATTAGCTCACTTGATGAATGGAGAATCCAAGCCTTTGAAAATGCCAAACTGTTTAAGGAGAAAGTCAAAAGATGACATGACAAAAGAATACAAAAGCGGAAATTTAATGTAGGTGACCATGTCTTGCTATACAATTCCCGTTTAAATTTTTTTGTGGGAAAACTTCTCTCTAAGTGGGAAGGACCTTACATTATCAAAGAAGGCCACCGTTCCGGTACTATCAAGATCAACAACGCCAAAGGTGGTGAATGGGCAAAGAATTAAACATTATATCTCAGGTACGCACATAAATGTTGAGACCAACATTATTTATTCCATAACACCGGAGGAGTACATAAAGGAAACCTTCCAGAACGTTTCAAAACCCTGAAAAGGAATAGGTATGTGATACGATAAGTAAACCGACTAGAAAAGTTTTCTAAAGGAAATTTACTCTGTTTTAGAATATTTAAAAAGTTAGGAAAATAATAAGTAGTTCGGAAAGCGCACGAGCAAGCAACAAGCCTAGGGGCGTGCCCTATCCCCCTAGGCACGCCTCCCGAGCTTGTGGCCACCTCGTGTGCCCTCTGGACTCCATTTTCTCCCAGATTACTTGTTTTTGCACGGTAAAAATTCATTATATAATCTCCCAAAGGTTTTGACCACCGTATCACGGCAATACCCTCTGTTCTTATTTTGAGCTATTTTTCTGATAGATCTAGATCGCCATGTCATCTCCAATTGCCCCCAAGGACAAATTCTACAGGAAGGTTATCAACCCATATCTCCCGGAGGTGATGAAACACCCACAAACCATTGAGATGCTTGAGGGGTGCTTCACATCCAGGATGTTCAAGGGCCAAAATGTTGGGGAACGTAGTAATTTAAAAAAAAATCCTACGCACACGCAAGATCATGGTGATGCATAGCAACGAGAGGGGAGAGTGTTGTCTACGTACCCTCGTAGACCGAAAGCGGAAGCGTTAGCACAACGCGGTTGATGTAGTTGTACGTCTTCACGATCCGAACGATCAAGTACCGAACGTACGACACCTCCGAGTTCAGCACATGTTCAGCCCGATGACGTCCCTCGAACTTCGATCCAGCCGAGTGTTGAGGGAGAGTTTCGTCAGCACGACGGTGTGGTGACGATGTTGATGTTCTACCGACGTAGGGCTTCGTCTAAGCATCGCTACAGTAATATCGAGGTGGACTATGGTGAAGGGGGACACCGCACATGGCTAAAGGATCAAACCATCAATTGTTGTCTCTTTGGGGTGCCCCTGCCCCCGTATATAAAGAAGTGGAGGAGGGGGAGGGAAGGAAAGGGAAGGGAAAAAGGAGAAGGAAGGAAGGGGGCGTTGTGACGCCCCAAGGCCGGAGCTTCAGTTGCCTTCCAGGGTTTTCGTGTTTCTCCGTGTGTTTCATTTTGCTTGCTCCTTTTATTTTTGCATTGCATCATGTCATCATGCCATCATATCATTAATTTTTGCAACTCAAATAAATAAACCGTATGGATTTTCAGTCCATTTAAATCGACGGATATTCACTATGGTGATTTTCTCTTTATAACATATATCCTCCCAATATTATTCGGGAGCTATAATTAATATTCTAACACACTTGCAAAATAATTCCATGTATTTTATACTTCAAGTTTGGTCCCCGAAACTTTGCCCATAATTTCTTTCATCGCTTTCCCGTTCTCCACAAAATTCCGAACATTTTTGGACTCTCCAAAAAAATGTTTTCCTAATTCAAACTTATTTGAATCACATTCAAATGTGTTCGTTTGCAATCCTTCCAAACGGTGCCAAATGTATTTTTCTTGGGTCAAGCTCCTTTTTATGAGTCTAAGAAAATTGGCGCCCTGCTCAAATTCTTCTCCTATCTCTCTCTGCTTTTCTTGTTTCTCGGTTTATTTGTTTTTCAGGAAATAAAGGAGAAATAAGAGGGAGGGAGAGAGAGCTTGCAGCGCCGCCGGCCTTCTAGGCCTCCAAACCTCTCGCGCCGGCCCACCCGAGGCCATCCTTTCCCGCAGCCCAGCCCCCCTTCTAACCCTAGGCCGACCGAGCCCTCATCTCGTTCCTCCTTCTCCCCTCGCGCCGCCAGTCCCAGCACCCCATCTCCCTCGTCTCGCACTTCACACACCAGAGAGGAACTCGTGCGACGCCGCCCTGCTCCCGTTCTTCCTCGTCGGCCTATCCTCTCTTGCACCTCGTTCCCGGTGCCGGCAAGCCCGCGACGCTGCCGCCGAGCTCCACCCGGCCCATGCTGGCCTCTCCTCCTTATCACACGCCTCTGCTGGTCTCTCCCCTCGCGTCCACGAGCTCCGAGTTTGCCGCCGCCTTGCTCCTCCCTCGTCGTCCTCTTGCCGGTGAGCAGCACCAGCAGTTCATCCGCGTCGCCACCTCGCCACCTCATTCTGTCTTCGCCACGAGCCAGTGCTGTTGAGCACCCCTATGCCTCTGTCGCCTCGCCATGTCACTGGAGCCGCATCGCCCGTTCATCCTCTGCTTCGGGCGACAGGAACATGAGCCGCCGTCGTGACCTCCAGCGGCAGCCAAGTCCCGCAACCGCTCCTCGCGCGTGGGACGCCTCCCTATGCTGCTGCCGTGACTGGGTCGTCCCTGCTGACCGTCGCCTTGGCCCGTTGTTCCCCTCGTCGGAGGTCTCCACGCCATGACCCAGATTCGAAACGCAAGACGATGCCTTCGTTGCACCCATGCCGAGCAGGAGTATTTTGGATTCATCAAGTACGACTACATATCCGGGATGCATCAAGTACCCCACCGTCAAGACCGAGACCGTCCGGAGACCACGAAGCCGTGAGGTTCCACTACCGTCGCCGTGGATCCGACAAGTTCGCGAGTACCTCTACCTCCCACGACGACCTTGTACAACTACCGTCGCAAGAACCGAGACCGGCAAGTCCGAAGACCGAAGTACCATGACGCCAAGTACCCCTTCGAATCGCCAAGGTGGATCGCGAACGTTGACGAGGTTCCGATAAGACCGTCGACGTGTACGACCTACTCCGTGAATGTGTACCACTACCGCCGCTCGAACATTTACATAACATGTACCGTCGACCTCGAAGACCCGTGGACGGCGAGTTCCTTGTTGACCCCAAACACCTACGGAGTGTGAACATCTACAAAGCGAGAACGACTACTTCCACCACCGTCGTCACGAGAACGCCTACTTTCCTCTACGAACGAGAACCGTCCCCTTTGCACGCTCCGAAGGTATAACCCTGAGACGACGTCCGTGAACGAATGCTTGCGATGTTTGAGATGCTCATGTTTGCACCATGTCCAATTTGTCACCCGTTTCCTTGCCGCCAACTCGGGGAACGCCCGGAATCCGGGAGCGCCCCACCATCTTTTGCACGGATCCGCACACTTCTCCTTTGCATCGGTATCTCAATCGAGTTACCGGAACCGGAACGCTGCCATGGCACCGTTTTCGTATCGTTGTCGTGGCACCCCTTTTCATTTCTGCCACGATGACAAATGCTTCATAATATGCTCTTATCAACTTATTCATAAATATTGCATAAAAACTTGCATGTCATCTGCATCATGATAACAACTTCAAGAATGTTTAAAATTGTTGTTGCATTAAATTACTAAGGCATATGGGGATTTACCAGATTTGTTATTTGTTATATCCGGCCCCATTTAAATTGTTTAGATGATATAGTTTTGTTATGCTTCACCTCTTGCCATGTTTAAACAACATTTAATATTGTTGAGTACATAACAGAGAGAGAACTAAATAAGTGATGTGGTGTTCCGTCAATATGCAACTCGTTGCATATTGAGCTCCACTTAATTTGTAGGATTGTTTGTGCACTTTGCCATGCCATGCTTCATTAAACCAGACATGCATCATACTCGTTTGTGCATCATGCCATGTTGATGTGTTGGCTGTTTACTATGTCGTGTGCTTCTTTTCCGGTGTTGCTTCTCCGGGTTGGTTCCGTTAACGTCGCGTTGTGAGGACCCGTTCGTCTACATCCGTTTGTCTTCTTCATGGACTCGTTCTTCTTCCTTGCGGGATCTGAGGCAAGATGATCATACCCTCGAAATCACTTCTATCTTTGCTTTGCTAGATGCTCGCTCTTTTGCTATGACTATGCTGCGATACCTACCACTTGCTTATCATGCCTCCTACTTTGTTGAACCAAGCCTCTAACCCACCTTGTCCTAGCAAACCGTTGTTTGGCTATGTTACCGCTTTGCTCAGCCCCTCTTATAGCGTTGTTAGTTGCAGGTGAAGATTTGAAGTTTGTTCCTTGTAGGAACATGGAGATGTTGTTCCTTGTTGGAACATGTTTACTTGTTGGGATATCACAATATATCTTATTTAATTAATGCATCTATATACTTGGTAAAGGGTGGAAGGCTCGGCCTTATGCTGGTGTTTTGTTCCACTCTTGCCGCCCTAGTTTCCGTCATATCGGTGTTATATTCTCGGATTTCGCGTCCCTTACGCGGTTGGGCTATAATGGGAACCCCTTGACAATTCGCCTTAAGTAAAGCTTTTCCAGCAATGCCCAACATTGGTTTTACCATTTGCCACCTAGCCTTTTTTCCCTTGGGTCGGCCAGCCCAAGGGTCATCATTATTTTACCCCCCCGGGCCAGTGCTCCTCTGAGTGTTGGTCCAACTTGTCAGCCGCCGGTGGCCACCAGGGGCAACTCTGGGCTGGCCTACCGGAAGTTTGGACGATCTGGTGTGCCCTGAGAAAGAGATATGTGCAGCTCCTATCGGAATTTGTCGGCACATTCGGGCGGTGTTGCTGGTTTAGTTTTACCCTGTCGAAATGTCTTGTTGTACTGGGATACCGAGTCTGATCGGAATGTCTCGGGTGGAGGTCTATTCCTTCGTTGACCGTGAGAGCTTGTGATGGGATAAGTTGGGACACCCCTGCAGGGATTTGAACTTTCGAAAGCCGTGCCCGCAGTTATGGGCTGATGGGAATTTGTTAATGTCCGGTTGTAGAAAACCTGAAGTTGACCTTAATTAAAATGAATCAACTGCGTGTGTAACCGTGATGGTCTCTTTCCGGCGGAGTCCGGGAAGTGAACACGGTTGTTGGAGTTATGCTTGACGTAGGTTGTTTAGGATCACTTCTTGATCATACTTTTAACGACCGTGCTTTGCCTTCTCTTCTCGCTCTCTTTTGCGTATGTTTTAGTCACCATATATGCTAGTCGCTTGCTGCAGCTCCACCTCATACCTTTACCTTACCCATAAGCTCAAATAGTCTTGATCGCGAGGGTGCGAGATTGCTGAGTCCCTGTGGCTCACAGATACTTCCAAAACCAGTTTGCAGGTGCCATTGAGTCCGTGCAAATGACGCAACCAAGCTCAGGAGGAGCTTGATGAAGACTTTGTCCGTTGTGTTGTTTCGTTCTAGTTGATCAGTAGTGGAGCCCAGTTGGGGTTGATCAGGACCTTTGTCGCATTTGGGGTTCTTCTTTTATTTTGGTTCCGTAGTCGGACCTTGATTGTATTTGGATGTTGTAATGCTTTATTCATGTAATTGTGTGAAGTGGCGATTGTAAGCCAACTATGTATCTCTTTCCCTTATGTATTACATGGGTTGTGTGAAGATTACCTCACTTGCGACATTGCTTTCAATGCAGTTATGCCTCTAAGTCGTGCTTCGACACGTGGGAGATATAGCCGCATCGAGGGCGTTACAAGTTGGTAATCAGAGCCTTCCCCGACCTTAGGAGCCCCCACTGCTTGATCGTTTTTAGCGGCCAAGTTGTGTCTAGAAAAAAATGTTTTGAGTCATTTAGGATTATATATATCGGAGAGTTAGGAATTCTTTTTACTTCCCAGTCCCTTCATCGCTCTGGTAAGGCATCCTGACGTAGAGTTTTGACTCTTCTCTTCCCAAATTTCACTAAAAACAATTTTTAGGATCACGCGGGTATCTTGGAATCGTTCCGATGGTTTTATGATGAGAATATTGTCTTGGTGCCTCCTGTCAGGGGTTTAGTGGAAGTGTCCCGGGGAGTTGAGCTCTGTGGTGTTGTCGTCATAATTTTATCGTTGCAGTTCTGGAATACCTGAGTTTAGCACGCCGACATCGAAAATCTCTTTTATGCAGTTCGTTGGTGAGATAACCTCGACGCCACCCAGTACTGGGGTGGGAGTTCGGGAGTATCGCCATAACTTGTATAACGGATGCTTTTCGAAGGTTGAGGTAGACGATTTCCGAAGGTTTCTTGGTTATGTGTTGAAGGATGGATACAGCTGGATGTAGGTTTTGCTAGTTTGGGTGAGATATTATGCTTCCCCTGTATCCCCAACACCTGATTGCATAACCGGAAAATTTCAGGGGTTTCATAGGTGGGAATTCAAGTAGCTCTTAGGAGATCTTTCCAACAAATGTATGATACAAAATTGGGGTTCGACGTCTAGTGGTCCGCCTATTCACGGTCGGTTTTACAGTGGTCTCATTGTGTCTTAAAGAGTCCTTGGCTATGCTGACTCGGGGATGCTTCGTATGTCGTGTGCACTGCCTTGTACATGATGGTGCTGTATGATCGAGCCCGTGTAGGCCCCACCACGAAAACTTTGAACGAAATCTCTATCATATGTTTGTTCCGGCTTATTCTGCAAGCCAATCCTTTGTTTTGTTTTTCAGTTGTGGTATTCGAGTTGCTTCGAAGTCAAATGTTGATTCCATACCTTCTCCAAGTGGTGTTTTCATCTTCCTATGTGAATACTAATCCTTCTCGATCATCGAGTTTGTCTTTTCAATTTCTTTTCAACCGGCGTGTTTTCTCTCAAAGTGGTTCCGATCATTTCAACATCAGCAAGGTCAATTATCATTTCTTCTCAACGGTGTTTGTTTCATCCGTCCCCAAGTTGCCTTTGTTTTCCCGCCCACCCACCCTTTTCTTCGAGGACTTAGATGTTTTAATCAAGTATCCTTTTATTCTTGTGAAGTCTCTCCATTCTTTTCTATCAATATTCTTATCCGGTGATTCTCATGAAGATTCTAACGGAGCTTCAAGTTTGTCACTCTTCACTAATTTTCTTCTCCGGTGGATTCAAATTAAGATTTGGAGTTGATCATATCCTTTTTCCTCGTTTCAAATGCTTTCTCATGCTGGTGCAATTCTTAATCTTTCACCTCTCGCTATTCAATTGTTCCGGAGTGCTCAAGATATCTCGAAGATTCGTGTTTCCACTCTACATTCGTTCAAATTCTTTCGAGGATGTTATCTCATTCAAGTCTTTTAATTCAACCGGTGGAATCTCTATTTTCAAGCAATCATTCTATCAATGTTTTCTTTTGAGTGGGCCCTAACCCACAGGTCTTTTCCGAGGATCTTACCTGACTCTTCTTATTTTCCCGGAGCTACCATCAAATTCTTTTGAAGTTTGACGTAAGAATGATTTATCATCAGTCAAATGCCTTTCTCCAAGATCTTATAATTCTTTTTAACATTGGTTCAACCTTTCCATTTGTAATCCCGGAGATCTCAGCAATTTGGTGGTGTTTCTCATCGTCATTCTCAGATATTGAAGACCGATGAAGACTTTTCCTCCATATCTATCCGCTCTCTCAGAGATTCATGATTCTAGCTTGTTGCCATCCTCTCGAAATTGTTTTGATCGTGAGAATTCTTTTCACCTATCCGGAGAAATTCAAGAGCCTTCTCAGTTCGATTATCCAGAGCCCATCATCTAAGATTTATTCATTCTCAGCCTTCAGCTATGCTTCTCCAAATCTTACCGGTGCTTCGTTCAAGTGATCTCTAATCAGTTCGTGATCCCTTCGTTCTCATGTATCTAAATTCTCTCAAGCATCTTCGTTCATTTTATAATTCTTCCCGGTGTTTCTTTATATTCTCTTCGTTCTTTTTCAATTCTCACGGTGGTTCGCTCAAGATTCTTCTTCCTTCATTTATCTTATAAATTTATTCATTGTTTCAATTCTTACGGTGGTTCGTTGAAGACGTTCTCAAGTTTATGTTATATCTCTCTTAATCTTTTCTACGAGAATAAGTTGTATGCAATCCGTTTGCTCGTCATCAATTAAATTGGTGAAGGATAAGCATAATGTAATTCTTATTCTTGTTTCATCCAAGTGATTAATTCTTTATTTCGGAGGCTCATCAAATTATCGGTTTCACTTGATTCATTTTTCTTTCCTGGAGTCCCAAGCTCTCACAATTATTTTATCACGAAAATCTCTATCTAAATCATTGCGAGGCTTCAATCTTATTCTTTCCATCAGTCAATTATTTTGGATCATTCTTTTATTACCGGAGTTCTTCATGAAGGTTCTACATGATGGTTCATCAAGGATTTAATTCCTTCTCGAAGTGTTCATCAACATTCTTTTCTAAGGAGCTCAAGTATTCTTCATCTTGCATTTTAAAGTGCAATTCTTTCTACCGTGTCATTTGAGGTGGTATTATGTCATTCTCGATAATTTGGGTTCATGTTTCATGATTCACACGTTGTTAAGAATGAGGTATTTTTAAATCCATCAATCTCTTCTTTGGAGTTATCTTGGGTTATATTTCACCTAAAGCCTTCCCTAAGGTTTGTCGCTATCTATGGTGCTTATAAATGACCCAAGTTCTTCATTTATCCTCCCGGTGAAATAGTTTCTCGTCTTCTTGCTCATATCAACCCAATCTATTGTTTTCCGTTATTGGCAGAATTTCAGCTCATAATTTTGAGATGTATTCCATAAGCCCACATCAAGCTTATCCTTTCGTTGTTGGTAATCCAACAACTCCATTCAAGAATATGTTGTAAGCGTGCTATCCCAAGATTTTGTTTCCTCGTTCATTCCATTCCATTCTTACTTTTGTTCCGGAGGTATTGCAATGTTGCCCTCTTCAACCCATCTACTTGTTTTGTCAAGATCATTTTCCTTTCCTTTGCTTATCCATTTAACCGGAGTGCTGTAAAAAATCGTTCTTACCCCTTGTGCCATTCTTTCAATAGTTCCGCAGGTAGTGTGTTGTGATTTCATCAAGTATCTTCTAATCTTATCAAGTTCTTATTCAATTCTTTTTCTTTTCAATCGGAGTGCTGCCCGAAGTTGTTCTCCCTTGTTCCTCTTTTCTAACGGAGTGTTTTCAGCTTCGTCATCTCCATTGTATTCTTTTCTCGAAATGGCTTAACCTTTTCAAGGTTCTTTGGTCTCACTCGTTTTGTCAAAGAAGCAACTTAGTTTTACCCTCCTCTTTCTCTTCCGTTGTCCCTCCGGTGCCATTCTGGATCTCGGGTCGAGATCCTCTCGTAGTGGTGGAGTGTTGTGACGCCCCAAGGCCGGAGCTTCAGTTGCCTTCCAGGGTTTCCGGGTTTCTTCGTGTGTTTCATTTTGCTTGCTCCTTTTATTTTTGCATTGCATCATGTCATCATGCCATCATATCATTAATTTTTGCAACTCAAATAAATAAACCGTACGGATTTTCAGTCCATTTAAATCGAGGGATATTCACTATGGTGATTTTCTCTTTATAACATATATCCTCCCAATATTATCAGGGAGCTATAATTAATATTCTAACACACTTGCAAAATAATTCCATGTATTTTATACTTCAAGTTTGGTCCCCGAAACTTTGCCCATAATTTCTTTCATCGCTTTCCCGTTCTCCACAAAATTTCGAACATTTTAGGACTCTCCAAAAATGTTTTCCTAATTCAAACTTATTTGAATCACATTCAAATGTGTTCGTTTGCAATCCTTCCAAACGGTGCCAAATGTATTTTTCTTGGGTCAAGCTCCTTTTTATGAGTCTAAGAAAATTGGCGCCCTGCTCAAATTCTTCTCCTATCTCTCTCTGCTTTTCTTGTTTCTCAGTTTATTTGTTTTTCAGGAAATAAAGGAGAAATAAGAGGGAGGGAGAGAGAGCTTGCACCGCCGCCGGCCTTCTAGGCCTCCAAACCTCTCGCGCCGGCCCACCCGAGGCCATCCTTTCCCGCAGCCCAGCCCCCCTTCTAACCCTAGGCCGACCGAACCCTCATCTCGTTCCTCTCCTTCTCCCCTCGCGCCACCAGTCCCACCACCCCATCTCCCTCGTCTCCCACTTCACACACCAGAGAGGAACTCGTGCGATGCCGCCCTGCTCCCGTTCTTCCTCGTCGGCCTATCCTCTCTTGCACCTCATTCCCGGTGCCGGCAAGCCCGCGACGCTGCCGCCGAGCTCCACCCGGACCATGCCGGCCTCTCCTCCTTATCATGCGCCTCTGCTGGTCTCTCCCCTCGCGTCCCCGAGCTCCGAGTTTGCCGCCGCCTTCCTCCTCCCTCGTCGTCCTCTTGCCGGTGAGCAGCACCAGCAGTTCATCCGCGTCGCCACCTCGCCACCTCATTTCGTCTTCGCCACGAGCCAGTGCTATTGAGCACCCCTATGCCTCTGTCGCCTCGCCATGTCACTGGAGCCACATCGCCCGTTCGTCGTCAGGCGACAGGAACATGAGCCGCCCTCGTGACCTCCAGCGGCAGCCAAGTCCCGCAACCGCTCCTCGCGCGTGGGACGCCTCCCTATGCTGCTACCGTGACTGGGTCATCCCTGCTGACCGTCGCCTTGGCCCGTTGTTCCCCTTATCGGAGGTCTCCATGCCATGACCCAGATTCGAAACGCAAGACGATGCCTCCGTTGCACCCATGCCGAGCAAGAGTATTTTGGATTCGTCAAGTACGACTACATATCCGGGATGCGTCAAGTACCCCACCGTCAAGACCGAGACCGCCCGGAGACCACGAAGCCGTGAGGTTCCACTACCGTCGCCGTGGATCCGACAAGTTCGCGAGTACCTCTACCTCCCACGACGACCTTGTACAACTACCGTCGCAAGAACCGAGACCGGCAAGTCCGAAGACCCAAGTACCATGACGCCAAGTACCCCTTCGGATCGCCAAGGTGGATCGCGAACGTTGACGAGGTTCCGATAAGATCGTCGACGTGTACGACCTACTCCGTGAATGTGTACCACTACCGCCGCTCGAACGTTTACAGAACATGTACCGTCGACCCTCGAAGACCCGTGGATGGCAAGTTCCTTGTTGACCCCGAACACCTACGGAGTGTGAACATCTATGAAGCGAGAACGACTACTTCCACTACCATTGTCGCGAGAACGCCTACTTCCCTCTACGAACGAGAACCGTCCCCTTTGCACGCTCCGAAGGTATAACCCTGAGACGACGTCCGTGAACGAATGCTTGCGATGTTTGAGATGCTCATGTTTGCACCATGTCCAATTTGTCACCCGTTTCCTTGCCGCCAACTCGGGGAACGCCCGGAATCCGGGAGTGCCCCACCATCTTTTGCACGGATCCGCACACTTCTCCTTTGCATCGGTATCTCAATCGAGTTACCGGAACCGGAACGCTGCCGTGGCACCATTTTCGTATCGTTGTCGTGGCACCCCTTTTCATTTCTGCCACAATGACAAATGCTTCATAATATGCTCTTATCAACTTATTCATAAATATTGCATAAAAACTTGCATGTCATCCGCATCATGATAACAACTTCAAGAATGTTTAAAATTGTTGTTGCATTAAATTACTAAGGCATATGGGGATTTACCAGATTTGTTATTTGTTATATCCGGCCCCATTTAAATTGTTTAGATGATATAGTTTTGTTATGCTTCACCTCTTGCCATGTTTAAACAACATTTAATATTGTTGAGTACATAACAGAGAGAGAACTAAATAAGTGATGTGGTGTTCCGTCAATATGCAACTCGTTGCATATTGAGCTCCACTTAATTTGTAGGATTGTTTGTGCACTTTGCCATGCCATGCTTCATTAAACCAGACATGCATCATACTCGTTTGTGCATCATGCCATGTTGATGTGTTGGCTGTTTACTATGTTGTCTGCTTCTTTTCTGGTGTTGCTTCTCTGGGTTGGTTCCGTTAACGTCGCGTTGTGAGGACCCGTTCGTCTACGTCCGTTTGTCTTCTTCATGGACTCGTTCTTCTTCCTTGCGGGATCTCAGGCAAGATGATCATACCCTCGAAATCACTTCTATCTTTGCTTTGCTAGATGCTCGCTCTTTTGCTATGCCTATGCTGCGATACCTACCACTTGCTTATCATGCCTCCTACTTTGTTGAACCAAGCCTCTAACCCACCTTGTCCTAGCAAACCATTGTTTGGCTATGTTACCGCTTTGCTCAGCCCCTCTTATAGCGTTGTTAGTTGCAGGTGAAGATTTGAAGTTTGTTCCTTGTAGGAACATGGAGATGTTGTTCCTTGTTGGAACATGTTTACTTGTTGGGATATCACAATATATCTTATTTAATTAATGCATCTATATACTTGGTAAAGGGTGGAAGGCTCGGCCTTATGCCTGGTGTTTTGTTCCACTCTTGCCGCCCTAGTTTCCGTCATATCAGTGTTATGTTCCCGGATTTTGCGTCCCTTACGCGGTTGGGCTATAATGGGAACCCCTTGACAGTTCGCCTTAAGTAAAGCTTTTCCAGCAATGCCCAACATTGGTTTTACCATTTGCCACCTAGCCTTTTTTCCCTTGGGTCGGCCAGCCCAAGGGTCATCATTATTTTACCCCCCCGGGCGAGTGCTCCTCTGAGTGTTGGTCCAACTTGTCAGCCGCCGGTGGCCACCAGGGGTAACTCTGGGCTGGCCTACTGGAAGTTTGGTCGATCCGATGTGCCCTGAGAAAGAGATATGTGCAGCTCCTATCGGGATTTGTCGGCACATTCGGGTGGTGTTGCTGGTTTAGTTTTACCCTTTCATAATGTCTTGTTGTACTGGGATACCGAGTCTGATCGGAATGTCTCGGGTGGAGGTCTATTCCTTCGTTGACCGTGAGAGCTTGTGATGGGCTAAGTTGGGACACCCCTGCAGGGATTTGAACTTTCGAAAGCCGTGCCCGCGGTTATGGGCAGATGGGAATTTGTTAATGTCCGGTTGTAGAAAAGCTGAAGTTGACCTTAATTAAAATGAATCAACTGCGTGTGTAACCGTGATGGTCTCTTTCCGGCGGAGTCCGGGAAGTGAACACGGTTGTTGGAGTTATGCTTGACGTAGGTTGTTTAGGATCACTTCTTGATCATACTTTTAACGACCGTGCTTTGCCTTCTCTTCTCGCTCTCTTTTGCGTATGTTTTAGCCACCATATATGCTAGTCGCTTGCTGTAGCTCCACCTCATACCTTTACCTTACCCATAAGCTCAAATAGTCTTGATCGCGAGGGTGCGAGATTGCTGAGTCCTTGTGGCTCACAGATACTTCCAAAACCAGTTTGCAGGTGCCGTTGAGTCCGTGCAGATGATGCAACCAAGCTCAGGAGGAGCTCGATGAAGACTTTGTCCGTTGTGTTGTTTCATTCTAGTTGATCAGTAGTGGAGCCCAGTTGGGGTCGATCAGGACCTTTGTCGCATTTGGGGTTCTTCTTTTATTTTGGTTCCGTAGTCGGACCTTGATTATATTTGGATGTTGTAATGCTTTATTCATGTAATTGTCTCAAGTGGCGATTGTAAGCCAACTATGTATCTCTTTCCCTTATGTATTACATGGGTTGTGTGAAGATTACCTCACTTGCGACATTGCTTTCAATGCGGTTATGCCTCTAAGTCGTGCTTCGACACGTGGCAGATATAGCCGCATCGAGGGCATTACAGGCGTCCCCCTCCCTAGTCCAATTCGAGCCAGCCCATGGGAAGGGGTGCGGCCACCCTTTGAGACCTTTCTCTCCTTTCTCGTATGGCCCATTAAGGCCCAATATGAATTCCCGTAACTCCCCGGTACTCCCGAAAATACCCGAATCACTCGGAACCTTTCCGATGTCCGAATATAGTCATCCAATATATCGATCCTTACGTATCGACCATTTCGAGACTCCTCGTCATGTCCCCGATCTCATCCGGGACTCCGAACTCCTTCGGTACATCAAAACACATAAACTCATAATATAACCGTCATCGAACTTTAAGCGTGCGGACCCTACGGGTTTGAGAACTATGTAGACATGACTGAGACACGTCTCCGGTCAATAACCAATAGCGGAACCTGAATGCTCATATTGGCTCCTACATATTCTACGAAAATCTTTATCAGTCAAACCGCATAACAACATACATTGTTCCCTTTGTCATCGGTATGTTACTTGCCCGAGATTCGATCGTCGGTATCTCAATACCTAGTTCAATCTTGTTACCGGTAAGTCTCTTTACTCGTTACGTAACACACCATCTCGCAACTAACTCATTAGTTGCAATGCTTGCAAGGCTTAAGTGATGTGCATTACCGAGAGGGCCCAGAGATACCTCTCCGACAATCGGAGTGACAAATCCTAATCTCGAAATACGCCAACCCAACAAGTACCTTCGGAGACACCTGTAGAGCACCTTTATAATCACCCAGTTACGTTGTCACGTTTGGTGGCACACAAAGTGTTCCTCCGGTAAACGAGAGTTGCATAATCTCATAGTCATAGGAAGGTGTATAAGTCATGAAGAAAGCAATAGCAACAAACTAAACGATCAAGTGCTAAGCTAACGAAATGGGTCAAGTCAATCACATCATTCTACTAATTTTGTGATCCCGTTAATCAAATGAAAACTCATGCCTTTGGTTAGGAAACATAACCATCTTTGATCAACGAGCTAGTCAAGTAGAGGCATACTAGTGACACTCTATTTGTCTATGTATTCACACATGTATTATGTTTCTGGTTAATACAATTCTAGCATGAATAATAAACATTTATCATGATATAAGGAAATAAATAATAACTTTATTATTGCCTCTAGGGCATATTTCCTTCAGTCTCCCACTTGCACTAGAGTCAATAATCTAGTTCGCATTGCCATGTGATTTAATACCAATAGTTCACGTCACCATGTGATTAACACCCATAGTTCACATCGACATGTGACCAACACCCAAAGGGTTTACTAGAGTCAATAATCTAGTTCACATTGCTATGTGATTAACACCCAAAGAGTACTAAGGTGTGATCATGTTTTGCTTGTGAGAGAAGTTTAGTCAACGGGTCTGCCACATTCAGATCCGTAAGTATTTTGCAAATTTCTATGTCAACAATACTCTGCACTGAGCTACTCTAGCTAATTGCTCCCACTTTCAATATGTATCCAGATTGAGATTTAGAGTCATCTGTATTAGTGTCAAAATTTGCATCGACGTAACCCTTTACGACGAACCTTTTTGTCACCTCCATAATCGAGACACATATCCTTATTCCACTACGGATAATTTTGACCAATGTCCAGTGATCTACTCCTAGATCACTATTGTACTCCCTTGCCAAACTCAGGGCAGGGTATACAATAGGTCTGGTACACAACATGGCATACTTTATAGAACCTATGGCTGAGGTATAGGGAATGACTTTCATTCTCTCTCTATCTTCTGCCATGGTCGGGTTTTGAGTCTTACTCAACTTCAGACCTTGTAACTTATCAAGTGTTTTGATCTATCTCTATAGATCTTGATGCTCAATATGTAAGCAGCTTCACCGAGGTCTTTCTTTGAAAAACTCCTTTCAAACACTCCTTTATGCTTTGCAGAATAATTCTACATTATTTCTGATCAACAATATGTCATTTACATATACTTATCAGAAATGATGTAGTGCTCCCACTCACTTTTTTGTAAATACAGGCTTCACCGCAAGTCTGTATAAAACTATATGCTTTGATCAACTTATCAAAGCGTATATTCTAACTCCGAGATGCTTGCACCAGTCCATAGATGGATCGCTGGAGCTTGCATATTTTGTTAGCACCTTTAGGATTGACAAAACCTTCTGGTTGCATCATATACAACTCTTTCTTTAATAAATCCTTTAAGGAATGCAGTTTTGTTTATCCATTTGCCAGATTTCATAAAATGCGGCAATTTGCTAACATGATTCGGACAGACTTAAGCATTGCTATGAGTGAGAAAATCTCATCATAGTCAACACCTTGAACTTTGTCAAAAACCTTTTTCGACAAGTCTAGCTTTGTAGATAGTAACACTACTATCAGCGTCCGTCTTCCTCTTGAAGATCCATTTATTTTCTATGGCTTGCCGATCATCGGGTAAGTCAACCAAAGTCCACACTTTGTTCTCATACATGGATCCCATCTCAGATTTCATGGCCTCAAGCCATTTTGCGGAATCTGGGCTCATCATCGCTTCCTCATAGTTCGTAGGTTCGTCATGGTCTATTAACATGACCTCCAGAACAGGATTACCGTACCACTCTGGCGCAGATCTCACTCTGGTTGACCTACGAGGTTCGGTAGTAACTTGATCTGAAGTTACATGATTATCATCATTAGATTCCTCACTAATTGGTGTAGGAGTCACATAAACAGATTTCTGTGATGAACTACTTTCCAATAAGGGAGCAGGTACAGTTACCTCATCAAGTTCTACTTTCCTCCCACTCACTTCTTTCGAGAGAAACTCCTTCTCTAGAAAGGATCCATTCTCAGCAACAAATATCTTGCCTTCGGATCTGTGGTAGAAGGTGTACCCAACAGTTACTTTTGGGTATCCTATGAAGATGCACTTCTCGGACGTGGGTTTGAGCTTATCAAGATGAAACTTTTTCACATAAGCATTGCAACCCCAAACTTTAAGAAATGACAGCTTAGGTTTCTTGCTAAACCACAGTTCGCTTAGGTTTCTTGCTAAACCACAGTTCATACGGTGTTGTCTCAACGGATTTAGATGGTGCCCTTTTTTAATGTGAATGCAACTGTCTCTAATGCATAACCCCAAAACGATAGTGGTAAACCAGTAAGAGGCATCATAGATCACACCATATCTAGTAAAGTACGATTACGGACGTTCGGAGACACCATTACGCTATGGTGTTCCAGGTGGCATG
The DNA here is from genome assembly GCA_034509565.1 of Triticum monococcum. Lineage (NCBI taxonomy): Eukaryota > Viridiplantae > Streptophyta > Magnoliopsida > Poales > Poaceae > Triticum > Triticum monococcum. The sequence continues at coordinate 163,982,942 of CM067841.1, read as the reverse complement.
AGTTTGTGAAACTATTCCACATTGTTTTAATTGAAGACCAAACTCGTAACTCAAATATTGGCCTCTGCGATCAGATCGTAGAAACTTTACTTTCTTGTTACGATGATTTTCCACTTCACTCTAAAATTCTTTGAACTTTTCAAATGTTTCAGACTTATGTTTCATCAAGTAGATATACCCATATCTGCTCAAATCATCTGTGGAGGTCAGAAAGTAACAATACCCGCCGCGAGCCTCAACACTCATTGGACTGCATACATCAGTATGTATTATTTCCAACAAGTTTGTTGCTTGCTCCATTGTTCTGGAGAATGGAGTCTTAGTCATCTTGCCCATGAGGCATGGTTCACAAGCATCAACTAATTCATAATCAAGTGATTTTAAAAGTCCATCGGCATGGAGTTTTTTCATGCGCTTTATACCAATATGACCCAAATGGCAGTTCCACAAATAAGTTGCACTATCATTATTAACTTTGCATCTTTTGGCTTCAATATTATGAATATGTGTATCACTACGATCGAGATCCAACAAACCAATTTCATTGGGTGTATAACCAAAGAAGGTTTTTATTCATATAAACAGAATAACAATTATTCTCTGATTTTAAATGAATAACCGTATTGCAATAAACATGATCAAATCATATCCATGCTCAACGCAAACGCCAAATAACATTTATTTAGGTTTAACACTAATCCCGAAAGTATAGGGACTGTACGATGATGATCATATCAATCTTGGAACCACTTCCAACACACATCGTTACTTCACCCTTAACTAGTCTCTATTTATTCAGTAACTCCTGTTTCGGGTTACTATTTTTTAGCAACCGAACAAGTATGAAATACCCAAGGGCTACTATAAATACTAGTAAGGTACACATCAATAACCTGTATATCAAATATACCCTTGTTCACTTTGCCATCCTTCTTATCCACTAAATATTCAGGGCATTTCCGGTTCCAATGACCAGTCCCTTTGCAGTAGAAGCACTTAGTCTCAGGTTTAGGTCTAGACTTGGGCTTCTTCACTTGAGAAGCAACTTGCTTGCCGTTCTTCTTGAAGTTCCCTTTCCTTCCCTTTGCCCTTTTCTTGAAACTAGTGGTCTTGTTAATCATCAACACTTGATGCTCTTTCTTGATTTCTACCTTCATCGATTTCATCATCATGAAAAGCTCGGGAATCATTTACGTCATCCCCTTGCATACTATAGTTCATCATGAAGTTCTACTAACTTGGTGATGGTGACTAGAGAATTCTGTCAATCACTATTTTATCTGGAAGATTAACTCCCACTTGATTCAAGCGATTGTACTACCCAGACAATCTGAGCACATGCTCACTGCTTGAGCTATTCTCCTCCATCTTTTAGCTATAGAACTTGTTGGAGACTTCATATCTCTCAACTTGGGTATTTGCTTGAAATATTAATTTCAACTCCTGGAACATCTCATATGGTCCATGACGTTCAAAATGTCTTTGAAATCCCGATTCTAAGCTGTTAAGCATGGTGCACTAAACTATCAAGTAGTCATCATATTGAGCTAGCCAAACATTCATAACGCCTGCATCTACTCCTGCAATAGGTCAGTCACCTAGCGGTGCTTCAAGGACATAATTCTTCTGTGCAGCAATGAGGATAAACCTCAGATCATGGACCCAGTTCCCATCATTGCTACTATCATCTTTCAACTTAGTTTTCTCTAGGAACACATATAAAACATAGGGAAGCAATAGTGCGAGCTATTGATCTACAACATAGATATGCAAATACTATTAGGACTAAGTTCATGATAAATTAAAGTTCAATTAATCATATTACTTAAGAACTCCCACTTAGATAGACATCCCTCCAATCATCTAAGTGATCACGTGATCCATATCAACTAAACCATAACCGATCATCACGTGAAATGGAGTAGTTTTCAATGGTGAACATCATTATGTTGATCATATCTACTATATGATTCACGCTCGACCTTTCGGTCTCCAGTGTTCCGAGGCCATGTCTGCATATGCTAGGCTTGTTAAGTTTAACCCGAGTATTTCTGCGTGTGCAAAACTGGCTTGCACCCATTGTAGATGGACGTAGAGCTTATCACACCCAATCATCACGTGGTGTCTGGGCACGACGAACTTTGGCAACGGTGCATACTCAGGGAGAACATTTTTATCTTGAAATTTAGTGAGAGATCATCATATAATGCTACCATCATAACTAAGCAAAGTAATATGTATAAAAGATAAACATCATATGCAATCAAAATATGTGACATGATATGGCCATCATCATCTTGTGCCTTTGATGTCTATCTCCAAAGCATCGTCATGATCTCCATCGTCACCGGCATGACACCATGATCTCCATCATCTTGATCTATATCAATGTGTTGTCACATGGTCGTCTCGCCAACTATTGCTCTTGCAACTATTGCTATCGCATAGCGATAAAGTAGAGCAATTATTTGGCACTTGCATGTTATGCAATAAAGAGACAACCATAAAGCTTCTGCCAATTGCCGATAACTTCAACAAAACATGATCATCTCATACAACAACTTATATCTCATCACGTCTTGACCATATCACATCACAACATGCCCTGCAAAAACAAGTTAGACGTCCTTTACTTTGTTGTTGCAAGTTTTACGTGGCTGCTACGGGCTAAGCAAGAACTGTTCTTACCTACGCATCAAAACCACAACGATAGTTCGTCAAGTTAGTGATGTTTTAACCTTCTCAAGGACCGGGCGTAGCCATACTCGGTTCAACTAAAGTTGAAGAAACTGACACCCGCCAGGCACCTGTGTGCAAAGCACGTCGGTAGAACCAGTCTCGCGTAAGCGTACGCGTAATGTCGGTCCGGGCCGCTTCATCCAGCAATACCACTGAACCAAAGTATGACATGCTGGTAAGCAGTATGACTTGTATCGCCCACAACTCACTTGTGTTCTACTCGTGCATATAACATCAACACATAAAACCTGGTTCGGATGCCACTGTTAGGGAACGTAGTAATTTCAAAAAAATTCCTACGCACATGCAAGATCATGGTGATGCATAGAAACAAGAGGGGAGAGTGTTGTCTACGTACCCTCGTAGACCGAAAGCGGAAGCGTTAGCACAACGCGGTTGATGTAGTCGCACGTCTTCATGATCCGATCGATCAAGTACCGAACGTACGACACCTCCGAGTTCAGCACATGTTCAGCCGGATGACGTCCCTCGAACTCCGATCCAACCGAGTGTTGAGGGAGAGTTTCATCAACACGACGGTGTGGTGACGATGTTGATGTTCTACCGACGTAGGGCTTCGCCTAAGCACCGCTACAGTAATATCGAGGTGGACTATGGTGGAGGGGGGCACCGCACACGGCTAAAGGATCGAACGATCAATTGTTGTCTCTTTGGGGTGCCCCCTGCCCCGTATATAAAGGAGTGGAGGAGGGGGAGGGCCGTCCCTCTCTATGGCGCGCCCTAGGGGAGTCCTACTCCCACCGGGAATAGGATTCCCCTTTTCCTAGTAGAACTAGGGGCCCTTCCAAGTAGTAGGAGTAGGAGGGAAGGAAAGGGAAGGGAAAAGGAGAAGGAAGGAAGGGGGCGCCCCCCTCCCTAGTCCAATTCGGACCAGCCCATGGGGAGGGGTGCGGCCACCCTTTGAGGCCTTTCTCTCCTTTCCCGTATGGCCCATTAAGGCCCAATACGAATTCCGGTAACTCCCCGGTACTCCCGAATCACTCGGAACCTTTCCGATGTCCGAATATAGTCGTCCAATATATTGATCTTTATGTCTCGACCATTTCGAGACTCCGCGTCGTGTCCCTGATCTCATCCGGGACTCCTAACTCCTTCGGTACATCAAAACACATAAACTCATAATATAACCGTCATCGAACTTTAAGCGTGCGGACCCTATGGGTTCGAGAACTATGTAGACATGACCGAGACACGTCTCCGGTCTATAACCAATAGCGGAACCTGGATGCTCATATTGGCTCCTACATATTCTATGAAGATCTTTATCGATCAAACCGCATAACAACATACATTGTTCCCTTTGTCATCGGTATGTTACTTGCGTGAGATTCGATCGTCAGTATCTCAATACCTAGTTCAATCTCGTTACCGGTAAGTCTCTTTACTCGTTCCGTAACACATCATCCCGCAACTAACTCATTAGTTGCAATGCTTGCAAGGCTTAAGTGATGTGCATTACTGAGAGGACCCAGAGATACCTCTCTGACAATCGGAGTGACAAATCCTAATCTCGAAATACGCCAACCCAACAAGTACCTTTGGAGACACCTGTAGAGCACCTTTATAATCACCCAGTTAGGTTGTGATGTTTGGTGGCACACAAAGTGTTCCTTCGGTGAACGGGAGTTGCATAATCTCATAGTCATAGGAACGTGTATAAGTCATGAAGAAAGCAATAGCAACAAACTAAACGATCAAGTGCTAAGCTAACGAAATGGGTCATGTCAATCACATCATTCTACTAATGATGTGATCCCGTTAATCAAATGACAACTCATGTCTATGGTTAGGAAACAGAACCATCTTTGATCAACGAGCTAGTCAAGTAGAGGCATACTAGTGACACTCTGTTTGTCTATGTATTCACACATGTATTATGTTTCCGGTTAATACAATTCTAGCATGAATAATAAACATTTATCATGATATAAGGAAATAAATAATAACTTTATTATTGCCTCTAGGGCATATTTCTTTCACAAAAAGACCGGAAGCATGGAGGCCAAGCTCGAAGCAGTAGAGCAGGAGGTCTTCAAGTGCCAAGGGATGGTGGAACGCGGACTCAATGCCAACCACTCCATGATCACGGTATTCACCCGTGATCACAAGCTGGACAACAATAATGTTGGAGAGGCCATCTTCAAGCATCCTGAGAAAATTAAGCCCCTCCGAGCCCAGGTCTATGACCCGCAAAACCAAAACTATGAGTATGAATACAGATTTAAGAGGATGAGTTTGGCTGCAGATTTGAGGATTCGGGAGACTCGTTCATCTTCCTACGATGGTGAGCCTATACCTTGTAAGTCGGAGGACAAGCCTCCCACATCATCAACTTCATCACCACCACCTCCGAAGAAGGAGACTTGAGTACATGGGTATGGGCACTCCCCTTGGTTTGTGCCAAGCTTGGGGGAGGTGTCTCGGTATCATATCAGTATCACATCTTTATCTTTATCATCTATCTTAGTTTGATTCTTTTTGGTTAAATCGTGATCTAGTAAAGTAAAAGTTTTTAGTATGATCTAGTCTTTAAGTTTTTGCTTCATGTTCTATCTATGTAATCGAGTGTGAAAGTCGTATAATAAAGATTAGTTTTGATTAAAGGGCTTTGCCTTCTTGCTTTCATCTTGAAAAAGAAAAATAATAAAAGAAATAAATATATTATATAATAATCTTATGGAGAGTGATGACCTGACATATAAGAAGTATGATGTATAAAATTGGTTGAGGTTGACAAACATAGTATCAGTCATTGTTGATTAATAAGAAGTAATAAAGAAAGAGAGGTTTCACATATAAACACAGTATCTTGGACAACTTTTATGATTGTGAGCACTCATTAAAATATTATATGCTAATAAGGTGATGTTAGACAAGGAAGACAACATAATGTGTTATTTTCCTTATATCCAAATAGAAGTTATATTGTCATGGATCCTCCAACATGTTGAGCTTGCTTCTCATCCTATGCTAGCCAAAAATTCCGCACCAAGTAAGGATACTACTTGTGCATCCAAAAACCTTTAACCCAGTGTTGCCATGAGAGTCCACTATATCTACCTATGGACTGAGTAAGATCCTTCAAGTAAGTTGTCATCGGTGCAAGCAATAAAAATTGCTCTCTAAATATGTATGCTCTTTTAGTGTGAGGAAAATAAGCTTTATACGAACTTGCGATGGGGAAGAAATAAAAGCGACGGACTGCATAACAAAGTTCTCTATCACAAGCGGCAATATAAAGTGGCGTTCCTTTGCATTAAGATTTCGTGCATCCAAATAAAAAATGCATGGCAACCTCTGCTTCCCTCTGCGAAGGGCCTATCGTTTATTTTAAACTCTACCTTCATATAAGAGTCATGGTGATCTTCACCCTTCCTTTTACATTTCTCTTTTTTGGCAAGTACTATGTGTTGGAGAAAGATTCAGACATACATATCCACTCGGATGTAGGTGATCATAAATTATTACTGTTAACATTACTCTTGAGGTAAATGTTGGGAGGCGGAACTATAAGCCTCTATCTTTCTATGTGTCTGATTGAAGCTTTGATCTCATAAGTATCGCGTGAGTGTTAGCAATTATGAAAGATTAAATGATGGTTGAGTATGGAATTTGCTAAATAAAAGCTTTGACGTTGACTCTTTCCGATATTAGGATAATAACCCGCAAGTATAGGGGATCACAACAGTTTTTGAGGGTAGAGTATTCAACCCAAATTTATTGATTCTAGACAAGGGGAGCCAAAGAATACTTGTAAGTATTAGCAGTTGAGTTGCCAATTCGACCACACCTGTAGATTAAATATCTACAACAAAGTGATCAGTAGCATAGTAATATAATAGTTTGATAGTGATAGCAATAGTAACTGAAAGTGCAACTATCCCTGGGTGGTTTTAGTAATTCCTAACAACATATAGCTCATTGAGCTAATGCTATTTGAAGATAAATATTTCAGGAAAGCTCAATGATTGGCATGGCATGGATTAGAAAGTGGACCACTCAAAATGCTAAGGACAAAAGATTGGCTCAAGCTCAAAGAACAAGACTCTACATTTTACTTTTAGTGATCCAAGATCACATTGAGTCCATAGGAAAAGCCAATACTATTAAAAGGGGGTGAGGTGTTGCTTAATGAGTTACTTGCTCAAAATGCTTAGTGATATGCTCCAAAAACCCTCAACTACTTTCTCATATCCACATATGTTCCAAACCAAAAGTCAAACTCGGCACCACCAAAATCTTCTATCCGGCGCCACCGAGTTCACTTGAGATAGCCACTGCCAGAAACCCTAGTCACTTCGGTCTCACCGATCTGGATCTCGGTCTCACCGAGATGGGATTGCAAACTCTCTGTTTCCCTTCGTAACGTTTCGGTCTAACCGAGATGAGCGATCGGTCCCACCGAGATTGCAATGCAAACTCTCTGTTTCCCCTTCGTAACGTTTCGGTCTAACCGAGATGAGCGAATCGGTCCCACCAAGTTTGCCTGACCAACTCTCTGTTTGCCTATTACCAAAATCGGTCCCACCGAGTTTGTGTAATTGGTCTCACCGAGATTACGTTATGCCCTAACCCTAATGGAATCGGTCCCACCGAGTTGACATGTCGGTCCCACCGAAAACCCTAACGTTCACATTTTGAACTAAATCGGTCCGGCCGAGTTTTATGATTCGGTCCCACCGAGTTTGGTGATTTATGCGTAACGGTTAGATTTTGTGTGGAGGCTATATATACCCCTCCACCCACTCTTCATTCATGGAGAGAGCCATCAGAATATGCCTACACTTCCAACATACATTTTCTGAGAGAGAACCACCTACACTTGTGTTGAGGTCAAGATATTCCATTCCAACCACATAAATCTTGATCTGTAGCCTTCCCCAAGTTGCTTTCCACTCAAATCATCTTTCTACCAAATCCAATCCTATGACAGAGAGTTGAGTGTTGGGGAGACTATCATTTGAAGCACAAGAGCAACGAGTTCATCATCAACACACCATCTATTACCTTTTGGAGAGTGGTGTCTCCTAGATTGGTTAGGTGTCACTTGGGAGCCTCCGTCAAGATTGCGGAGTTGAACCAAAGAGTTTGTACGGGCAAGGAGATTGCCTACTTCGTGAAGATCTACCCTAGTGAAGAAAGTCCTTCGTGGGCGATGGCCATGGTGGGATAGACAAGGTTGCTTCTTCGTGGACCCTTCATGGGTGGAGCCCTCCGTGGACTAGCGCAACCGTTATCCTTCGTGGGTTGAAGTCTCCATCAATGTGGATGTACGATATCACCACTTATCAGAACCACGCCAAAAATCTCCGTGTCTACATCGAGTTTGCTCCCTCCAAACTCCTCCCTTTACCTTCATATGCAATTGTTTTACATTCCGCTGCTATACTCTTAGAATTGCATGTGTAGGTTGATTACTTGTTTGTGCTAAGTTGCTAAAATCTTCCAAGACTTAAAATTGGGAAAAGGCTAGATTTTTATTTGGCCAAGTAGTCTAATCACCCCCCCTCTAGACATACTTTCGATCCTATAGTAACGGTAATAGTAATAGTAGTAGCAGTACTTTTGTAGCAAAAGTAACAGTGGCAACAACAGTAGTAACTTATCAAAGATCAATATGTTAGATATAATGGTGAAAACATAAACGATTCAGATCTGAAATCGTGGCACTCAGGCCATAGTGACAAGCACTAAGCATAACAAAGTCATAGCAATCAATCTCAGAACATAGTGGATAATTGATACGTCTCCAATGTATCTATAATTTTTGATTGCTCCATGCTATATTATCTACTGTTTTGGACATTATTGGGCTTTATTATCCACTTTTATATTATTTTTGGGACTAACCTATTAACCGGAGGCCCAGCCCAGAATTGCTGTTTTTTTGCCTATTTTAGGGTTTCGAAGAAAAGGAATATCAAACGGAGTCCAAACGGAATGAAACCTTCAGGAACGTGATTTTCTCACCGAACATGATCCAGGAGACTTGGACCCTACGTCAAGAAACAAAGGAGGAGGCCACGAGGTAGGGGGCGCGCCTACCCCGCAGGCGCGCCCTCCACCCTCGTGGGCCCCCTGTTGCTCCACCGACGTACTCCTTCCTTCTACATATACCTACGTACCCCCAAACGATCAGATACGGAGCCAAAACCCTAATTCCACTGCCGTAACTTCCTGTATCCACGAGATCCCATCTTGGGGCCTCTTTCGGAGCTCCGTCGGAGGGGGTATCCATCACGAAGGGCTTCTACATCAACACCATAGCCTCTCCGATGAAGTGTGAGTAGTTTACCTTAGACCTTCGGGTCCACAGTTATTAGCTAGATGGCTTCTCTCTTTTTGGATCTCAATACAATGTTCTCCCCCTCTCTTGTGGAGATCTATTTGATGTAATCTTCTTTTTGCGATGTGTTTGTTGAGACCGATGAATTGTGGGTTTATGATCAAGTTTATCTATGAACAATATTTGAATCTTCTCTGAATTCTTTTATGTATGATTGGTTATCTTTGCAAGTCTCTTCGAATTCTCAGTTTGGTTTGGCCTACTAGATTGATCTTTCTTGCAATGGGAGAAGTGTTTAGCTTTGGGTTCAATCTTGCGGTGTCCTTTCCCAGTGACAGTAGGGGCAGCAAGGAACGTATTGTATTGTTGCCATCGAGGATAACGAGATGGTTTTTTTTATCATATTGCATGAATTTATCCCTCTACATCATGTCATCTTGCTTAAGGCGTTACTCTGTTTTCATGAACTTAATACTCTAGATGCATGCTAGATATCGGTCGATGAGTGGAGTAATAGTAGTAGATGCAGGCAGGAGTCGGTCTACTTGTCTCAGACGTGATGCCTATATACATGATCATACCTAGATATTCTCATAACTATGCTCAATTCTGTCAATTGCTCAACAGTAATTCGTTCACCCACCGTAAAATACTTATGCTCTTGAGAGAAGCCACTAGTGGAACCTATGGCCCCCGAGTCTATCTTCATCATATTAATCTTCCAATACTTAGTTATTTCCTTTGATTTTTTACTTTGCTTTTATTTTACTTTGCATCTTTATCACAAAAATACCAAAAATATTATCTTATCATATCTATCAGATCTCACTCTCGTAAGTGACCGTGAAGGGATTGACAACCCCTTATCGCGTTGGTTGCAAGGAGTTATTTGTTTTGTGCAGGTACTAGGGACGCGCGCGCAACCTCCTACTAGATTGATACCTTGGTTCTCAAAAACTGAGGGAAATACTTACACTACTTTGCTGCATCATCCTTTCCTCTTCGGGGAAATCCAACGCAGTGCTCAAGAGGTAGCAAGAAGAATTTCTGGCGCCGTTGCTGGGGAGGTTCGCGCAAGTCAAGATTTGACCTCCGACAACGAGCCATTTCTAGCGCCTACGCAAAAGTCAAGATACCAAGTACCCATCACATACCCTTATCTCCCGCATTACATTATTTGCCATTTGCCTCTCGTTTTCCTCTCCCCCACTTCACCCTTGCCATTTTATTCGCCCTCTCTCTCTCTCTATCCTCCCTCTCTTTCTCTATTTGCCTCTTTTTGCCCGCTTGCTTTTTGTTTGCTTGTGTGTTGGATTGCTTGCTTGTCACGATGGCTCAAGATAACACTAAATTGTGTGACTTTACCAATACCAACAACAATGATTTTATTAGCACTCCGATTGCTCCTCTGACCGATGCTGAATCTTGTGAAATTAATGTCGCCTTGCTGAATCTTGTTATGAAAGATCCGTTTTCCGGCCTTCCTAGTGAAGATGCCGCTACCCATATAAATAGCTTTGTTGATTTGTGTGATATGCAAAATAAGAAAGATGTGGATAATGATATTTTTAAATTGAAGCTATTTCCTTTTTTGCTTAGAGATCGTGCTAAAGCTTGGTTTTCGTCTTTGCCTAAAAATAGTATTGATTCTTGGAACAAGTGCAAAGATGCTTTTATCTCTAAGTATTTTCCTCCCACTAAGATCATCTCCCTTAGAAACAATATTATGAATTTTAAGCAACTTGATCATGAACATGTTGCACAAGCTTGGGAGAGGATGAAATTAATGATACGTAATTGCCCTACTCATGGTTTAAATTTGTGGATGATTATACAAATTTTTTATGCCGGATTGAATTTTGCTTCTAGAAATCTTTTAGATTCGGCCGCGGGAGGCACTATTATGGAAATCACTTTAGGAGAAGCTACTAAACTCCTAGATAATATTATGGTTAATTATTCTCAATGGCACACTGAAAGATCTACTAATAAAAAAGTGCATGCGATAGAAGAAATTAATGTTTTGAGTGGAAAGATGGATGAACTTATGAAATTATTTGCTAATAAAAGTGTTTTCTCTGATCCTAATGATATGCCCTTGTCTACTTTGATTGAGAATAATAATGAATCTATGGATGTGAATTTTTTTGGTAGGAACAATTTTGGTAACAACGCGTATAGAGGAAATTTTAATCCTAGGCCTTATCCTAGTAATCCCTCTAATAATTATGGTAATTCCTACAACAATTCTTATGTAAATTATAATAAGATGCCCTCTGATTTTTAATCTAATATTAAAGAATTTATTACTTCACAAAATAATTTCAATGCTTTGATTGAAGAAAAATTGCTTAAGATTGATGATTTGGCTAGGAACGTTGATAGGATTTCTCTTGATGTTGATTCTTTGAAACTTAGATATATTCCACCTAAGCATGATATCAATGAGTCTCTCAAAGCCATGAGAATTTCCATTGATGAGTGCAAATAAAGAACCGCTAGGATGCGTTCTAAGAAAGATGCCTTTATAAGAGCGTGTTCTTCTAGTTCCTATGAAAATAAAGATGAAGATCTAAAAGTTATTGATGCGTCCCCTATTAAATATTTGTTTTGCAATATGAATCTTGATAATTATGGGACTGGATATGATCCACCTTTACCTAGAAGGCGTTCCAAAATTCAGAGTTTTTAGGTCTTGATGCTAAAATTGATGAAAGTGGGATTGAAGAAATTAAAACCCTAGACGTTGCTAAACCCACTATTTTGGATTTCAAGGAATTTAATTATGAAAATTGCTCTTTGATTGATTGTATTTCCTTGTTGCAATCCATGCTAAATTCTCCTCATGCTTATAGTCAAAATAAAGCGTTTACTAAACATATCGTTTATGCCTTGATGCAATCTTATGAAGAAAAACTTGAGTTGGAAGTTTCTATCCCTAGAAAACTTTATGATGAGTGGGAATCAACTATTAAAATTAAAATTAAAGATCATGAATGCTATGCTTTGTGTGATTTGGGTGCTAGTGTTTCCACAATTCCAAAGACTTTGTGTGATTTGTTAGGTTTCCGTGATTTTGACGATTGCTCTCTAAACTTGCACCTTGCGGATTCCACTATTAAGAAACCTATGGGAAGAATTAATGATGTTCTTACTGTTGCAAATATGAATTATGTGCCCTTAGATTTTATCGTTCTTGACATATATTGCAATCCTTCATGTCCTATTATTCTTGGTAGACCTTTCCTTAGAACGATTGGTGCAATTATTGATATGAAGGAAGGAAATATTAGATTCCAATTTCCGTTAAGTAAAGGCATGGAACACTTTCCTAGAAATAAAATTAAATTACCTTATGAACCTATTATGAGAGCCACTTATGGATTGCCTACCAAAGATGGCAATACTTTTATCTATCCTTGCTTTTTATGCCTAGCTAGGGGCGTTAAACGATAGTGCTTGTTGGGAGGCAACCCAATTTTTTTATTCCTTGCTTTTTGCTCCTGTTTAGTAATAAATAATTTACCTAGCCTCTGTTTTGGTTGTGTTTTTGTGTTTAATTAGTGTTTGTGCCAAGTAGAACCGTTGGGAAGATTTGGGGAAAGTCTTAATATCTTGTTGTAAAAAACAGAAACTTTAGCGCTCACGAGAACTGCTGCCATTTTTATTTGGAGAGTGCTATTTAGCTAATTATTTTTTAAGATGGTTAATAGATAAATTCCTCACGTCCAGAAATTTATTTTAGAATTTTTGGGGTTCCAGATCTTGCGCTAGCTACAGATTATTACAGACTGTTCTGTTTTTGACAGATTCTGTTTTTCGTGTGTTGTTTGCTTATTTTGATGAATCTATGGCTAGTAAAATAGTTTATAAACCATAGATAAGTTGGAATACAGTAGATTTAAAACCAATATAAATAAATAATGAGTTCATTACAGTACCTTGAAGTGGTCTTTTGTTTTCTTTCGCTAACGGAGCTCACGAGATCTTCTACTTTGAGTTTTATGTTGTGAAGTTTTCAAGTTTTGGGTAAAGATTTGATGGATTATGGAACAAGGATTTGCAAGAGCCTAAGCTTGGGGATGCCCATGGCACCCCCAAGATAATATAAGGACACCTAAAAGCCAAATCTTGGGGATGCCCTGGAAGGCATCCCCTCTTTCGTCTACTTCTATCGGTAACTTGGAGCTATATTTTTATTCACCACATGATATGTGTTTTGCTTGGAGCGTCTTGTATGATTTGAGTCTTTGCTTTTTAGTTTACCACAATCATACTTGCTGTACACACCTTTTGAGAGAGCCATACATGATTGGAATTTGTTAGAATACTCTATGTGCTTCGCTTATATCTTTTGAGTTATATAGTTTTGCTCTAGTACTTCACTTATATCTTTTAGAGCATGGTGGTGGATTTGTTTTATAGAAACTATTGATCTCTCATGCTTCACTTAGATTATTTTGAGACTCTTGAATAGCATGGTAATTTTCTTAAATAATCCTAATATGCTAGGTATTCGAGATTAATATTTTTTTTCTTGTGAGTGTTTTGAATACTAAGAAAAGTTTGATGCTTGATGATTGTTTTGAGATATGGAGGTAATAATATGAAAGTCGTGCTAGTTGAGTAGTTGTGAATTTGAGAAATGCTTGTGTTGAAGTTTGCAAGTCCCGTAGCATGCACGTATGGTAAACGTTATGTAACAAATTTGAAACATGAGGTGTTCTTTGATTGTCCTCCTTATGAATGGCGGTCGGGGACGAGCGATGATCTTTTCCTAACAATCTATCCCCCTAGGAGCATGCGCGTAGTGCTTGGTTTTTGATGACTTGTAGATTTTTGCAATAAGTATGTGAGTTCTTTATGACTAATGTCGAGTCCATGGATTATACGCACTCTCACCCTTCCATCATTGCTAGCCTCTACGGTACCGTGCATTGCCCTTTCTCACATTGAGAGTTGGTGCAAACTTCGCCGGTGCATCCAAACCCCGTGATATGATACGCTCTTTCATAGATAAACCTCCTTATATCTTCCTCAAAACAGCCACCATACCTACCTATTATGGCATTTCCATAGCCATTCCGAGACATATTGCCATGCAACTCTCCACCATTCTGTTTATCATGACACATTCATCATTGTCATATTGCTTAGCATGATCATGTAGTTGACATAGTATTTGTGGCAAAGCCACCATTCATAATTTTCATACATGTCACTCTTGATTCATTGCATATCCCGGTACACCGCCGGAGGCATTCATATAGAGTCATACTTTGTTCTAGTATCGAGTTGTAATCATTGAGTTGTAAATAAAAAGAAGTGTGATGATCATCATTCATAGAGCATTGTCCCCCAAAAAAGAGAAAGGCCCAAAAAAGCCCCCAAAAAGGGGACAATGTTACTATCCTTTGCCACACTTGTGTTTCAAAGTAGCACCATAATCTTCATGATAGAGTTGTTTTGTCACTTTCATATACTAGTGGGAATTTTTCATTATAGAACTTGGCTTGTATATTCCAACAATGGGCCTCCTCAAGTGCCCTAGGTCTTGGTGAGCAAGCAAGTTGGATGCACACCCACTTAGTTTCTTTTGTTGAGCTTTCATACATTTATAGCTCTAGCGCATCCGTTGCATGGCAATCCCTACTCCTTGCATTAACATCAATCGATGGGCATCTCCATAGCCCGTTGATTAGCCTCGTTGATGTGAGACTTTCTCATTTTTTGTCTTCTCCACATAACCCCCATCATCATATTCTATTCCACCCATAGTGCTATGTCCATGGCTCGCACTCATATATTGCGTGAAAGTTTATAGGTTTGAGATTACTAAGGTATGAAAGAATTGCTTGGCTTGTAATCGGGGTTGTGCATGATGAGAGCATTCTTGTATGACGAAAATGGAGCATGACTAAACTATATGATTTTGTAGGGATGAACTTTGTTTGGCCATGTTATTTTGAGAAGACATAATTGCTTAGTTAGTATGCTTGAAGTATTATTATTTTTATGTCAATATGAACTTTTATCTTGAATCTTCCGGATCTGAATATTCATGCTAGAATTAAGAAGAATTACATTAAAATTATGCCAAGTAGCACTCCGCATCAAAAATTCTATTTTTATCATTTACCAACTCGAGGACGAGCATGAATTAAGCTCGGGGATGCTTGATACGTCTCCAACGTATCTATAATTTTTGATTGCTCCATGCTATATTATCTACTGTTTTGGACATTATTGGGCTTTATTATCCACTTTTATATTATTTTTGGGACTAACCTATTAACCGGAGGCCCAGCCCAGAATTGCTGTTTTTTTGCCTATTTTAGGGTTTCGAAGAAAAGGAATATCAAACGGAGTCCAAACGGAATGAAACCTTCGGGAACGTGATTTTCTCATCGAACATGATCCAAGAGACTTGGAACCTACGTCAAGAAACAAAGGAGGAGGCCACGAGTTAGGGGGCGCGCCCTCCACCCTCGTGGGCCCCCTGTTGCTCCACCGACATACTCCTTCCTCCTATATATACCTACGTACCCCCAAACGATCAGATACGGAGCCAAAACCCTAATTCCACCGCCGTAACTTCTTGTATCCACGAGATCCCATCTTGGGGCCTATTCTGGAACTCCGCCGGAGGGGGTATCCATCACGGAGGGCTTCTACATCAACACCATAGCCTCTCCGATGAAGTGTGAGTAGTTTACCTCAGACCTTCGGGTCCATAGTTATTAGCTTGATGGCTTCTCTCTTTTTGGATCTCAATACAATGTTCTCCCCCTCTCTTGTGGAGATCTATTCGATGTAATCTTCTTTTTGCGGTGTGTTTGTTGAGACCGATGAATTGTGGGTTTATGATCAAGTTTATCTATGAACAATATTTGAATCTTCTCTGAATTCTTTTATGTATGATTGGTTATCTTTGCAAGTCTCTTCGAATTATCAGTTTGGTTTGGCCTACTAGATTGATCTTTCCTGCAATGGGAGAAGTGCTTAGCTTTGGGTTCAATATTGCGGTGTCCTTTCCCAGTGACAGTAGGGGCAGTAAGGCACATATTGTATTGTTGCCATCGAGGATAACAAGACGGGGTTTTATCATATTGCATGAATTTATCCCTCTACATCATGTCATCTTGCTTAAGGCGTTACTCTGTTTTCATGAACTTAATACTCTAGATGCATGCTGGATAGCGGTCGATGAGTGGAGTAATAGTAGTAGATGCAGGCAGGAGTCGGTCTACTTGTCTCGGACGTGATGCCTATATACATGATCATACCTAGATATTCTCATAACTATGCTCAATTATGTCAATTGCTCAACAGTAATTCGTTCACCCACCGTAAAATACTTATGCTCTTGAGAGAAGCCACTAGTGAAACCTATGGCCCCCGGGTCTATCTTCATCATATTAATCTTCCAATACTTAGTTATTTCCTTTTCTTTTTTACTTTGCTTTTATTTTACTTTGCATATTCTATCATATCTCACTCTCGTAAGTGACTGTGAAGGGATTGACGACCCCTTATCACGTTGGTTGCAAGGAGTTATTTGTTTTGTGCAGGTACTAGGGACGCGCGCGCAACCTCCTACTGGATTGACACCTTGGTTCTCAAAAACTGAGGGAAATACTTACGCCACTTTGCTGCATCATCCTTTCCTCTTCGTGGAAATCCAACGCTGTGCTCAAGAGGTAGCAATACTCGGGATCAAGCCCTAACAAAACTAACTCGATTAGATGATTAATCTCATCCAACCCACCACCATTCAGGAAGCCTATGAAGGAATTACTCACTCCTGATGTTGAGCATCATGAAATTGGTGATGGAGGATGGTTGGTGATGACAAAGACCGAAGACCCCCCTCTCGAGAGCCCTGATTGGGCTCCAATTCTGGCATCCCAATGAAGAACAGGAGGTGGCGGTGGCTCCGTATCGTAAAATGCAATGGAACTTCCTATCCTATTTTTTCTCCCAAAATAGGATTTTATAGAGTTGGAATTAGGGTCAGCGGAGCCTCGTGGGCCCCACTACCCACCAGGGTGCGCTAGTGGGGGCGGCGTGCCTTGGTGCCTAGTGGGAATCTGGGCCCCCCTCCAGTGGGTCTTAGTTCCAGTATTTTTTATATATTCCAAAATAATTCTCCAAAAAGTTTCGTCCAATTCCAAGAACTTCTATTTCTGCACAAAAAACAAAACCATGGTAGTTCTGCTGAAAACAGCGTCAGTCCGGGTTAGTTTCATTCAAATCATGCAAATTAGAGTCTGAAACAAGAGCAAAAGCATTAGGAAAAGTAGATACGATGGAGACATATCAACTCCCCCAAGCTTAACCCATTGCTTGTCCTCAAGCAATTCAGTTGACAAACTGAAAGTGATAAAGAAAAACTTTTACGAATTCTTTTGTTCTTGTGTCCATATATATGCTTAAACAACACCCATGTTTTCAGCAAAGATCATTACTAACCATGCAATAAATAACTCTTAAAAATTATATTTACTCATATCAATGGCATAATCAACTAGCGAGGAATAATAAAATATTTTAAATGCCAACACTTTGTCAAAACAATCATGATATAACATGACAATAATGGTATATCGCTAGCCCTTTCTGAAGACCGCAAAACATAAATGCAAAGCACCTCCAATGTTCAAGCAGCGACTGAACATTGTAATTCATGGTAGAAGAGATCCAATCATGATGCATTCAACATTAACTATACACAATGCATGAGGATGACAATAGTGCTCTCAGCACTGGTGCTTGTTTGGGAAGGTGATGACTCAACATAAAAGTAAAATAACATGAAAGTAAATAGATACGCTCTTCACAGAGGGAAGCAGGGATTTGTAGAGGTGCCATAGCTCGAAGGTTAAATCAGAGATAAATATAATTTTGGGAGGTACACCCTTCCTATCAACGTTACGACCAAGAGTTTTCAATATCTTCCGTGCTAAGCACATTAGCGGCGGTTCCCAAGCGATAAAAGTAAAGTTTACCCCCCCTCCACCCAACAAGCAGAAGCCATGGCTAGTCGAATCCATGGGTGTCTTCCATACCAACAACAATCTCGAGGGAGTTTTGTTTAATTATTTGTAATTTTGATCATGGGACTAGACATCCGTATTACCGGCCCCTTTCATGCAAGGACGAGTGGATAAACACTCATCATGAGAATAACCCGCTTAGCATGGAAGATACTGATCACCCCCTGTCACTCCATGAGCGGTCTAGGCACACAAAATAGATGTTCATTTGAATTTTTAGAGGTGGCACATGCAAATTTACTTGGAACGGCAGGGTAATACCGCATATAGGTAGATATAATGGACTCATCTGGAATAACTTCGGTTTAAGGATTTTGAAGCACAAGAAGTATTCCCGCTTAGTACATGTGGAGGCCAGCAAATAGGTTGAAAAGCGACTGGCTAGAGAGCGAAAATGGTCATGAACATGCATCATGAATAATCTACATTGAATACTAGCATGAGTAGGATATAAACACTATGAACATAAATATCGTGGAGGCTATGTTGGTTTTGATTAAACTACATGCCTGAACATGTGCCAATTCAAGCCACTTGAAACATTCAGAGGAGGATACCATATCATCATACTACATCACAATCATTTTGATCCATGTTGACACTCAAGATAAATCATTATCCACTCCTAGCTACTTAAGCATGGCATGAGAAACTATAATCTCTGATAGTCATTGCAAACATGTTTAATCATAATATGCTGAATCATGCATATAGAGTTAAACATATTTACAAAAACAAAAACAATTTGAGTTCATACTCGCTTTTCCCTGCCACGGTCACTTCATCATATATCGTCATTATTGCCTTTCACTTTGCACGACCGAATGATATGAAAATAATAATAGTGCAAGAATGCCATGGACTAAGCTGGAATCTGCAACACTTATTCAGAGGAGAAGACATGATAACATGGGCTCTTCGTTAGATCAACGATAATGCATATGGGAGCCACTCAACATTTTCATCGTGGTCTTCTCCTTGGTACGACACAACAAAAAGAAAAGAATTTCAGAGAAACACACTGAAATATTTTTGGAGTTTTTAGGGTTTTTTAAAGAAGTAATTTAAAGAAAGGAAAATAAGAACGAGAAAACTATTTACACGGGAAAGTTCCCGACAAGCAAAAGAAGAAATGAGAAATCTTTTTGGGTTTTCTTTTAATACTACAACGGAATTAAACTAGAAAGAAAAACTAAAAATAAGCGAGAAATATTTTTGGATTTTCTCAAAGTTTTTCAAAACACACAAGAAGAAAGCGAAATAATAAAACTAACATGGATGATACAATGAAAAAGTGTGGACACCGACAATTGGAATGAAATGTGCGAAGATGAATGTAATGTTGGTGGAAAATACGTACTCCCCCAAGCTTAGGCTTTTGGCCTAGCTTGGTAATCACCACTCGCGCCTGGATAATAGTCAGAATGATAACTAATGGAGTTTCTCGGTGCGTCCTCCTCATCTCAACTAGCAGCCTCTACTGCCGCGCTGTACTCGCGGGCCTCACTCTCGTAGATGAAATATCTTCCCTTGGTCTGATAATCAAAGAGAGTAGGTGCAGGCAAAATGACAGGTATAATGGTTTTTTATTGAACATCAAGTTATATTTATAGTTTGTGGCCTTATATTTAATGAACTCATTGCGCTGCATGGCCCCAAAGCCTAGGTACTGGATAGGTAAAATAGGATCATTAGGCCAAGGTGACACACCCAGCTTCCTAGCCATATTGGATGCATAAATTCCTCCATTAAAGTGACCACGATCAGCATTGTGTTGCAACCTCCGTGCAATGATTTCTCCTAGATTATAACATTTAATTCCTGTTGGAGCAGTGTGTATGAGGCTCAAGTATGGGGCACAGAGAGTACTGCAATCTTGTTTGCCCATGATGCATTTTCCATTAAAGAGTGCAAAGTAACGAATTGACAGAAATTGTATACTTTTTATTCTAGCTTGTGTCACCCCTCTATCCTCACCATAATAGAGACTAGTTAAAAACAACTCATACTCAGATTTTTGGTAGTTCGTCAAGCGAAGCCCAATATGGAATTTTGCAAGAAACACAACTCTTCTAGAGGCATGGTGAAGGCCTTGTCATAAAGGCTAAATGGAACTCTAGGATCACATGAATGATATTTAAATTTCTTAGTGAACATTTGTGTGAGGTTGAGATGCTGAATGCACTTATCTACGATGAAGGGAGCGAGCTCGGTGTTGTGTACATATTGCTCAATTCTTCCTTGATACCTGCACCTAACATGAACTCGTTACACGACCATAGGCATGATTTGGTATCAGCATCCTACGTCGAGCTTGCACTCAGCTCAGCATAAGATTGTCGTATCGAGCTCCCACTCGATGATGCCTCCGAGGATCTCCTCCTAGAAGAACTCCTAAGTAGGTGCATTTTTATTTGCGAACAATTTCTAAAATAATTTGGAACACAAAATTAATACCAACAAAACTTCACAAGATTGATAGCAACTACTCATATGGATGTCTAGAGTCTATATCAAGCATTCAATCTACTTGGAACTTAAAGAATTCAACATGCAATCTCATTTACAGCAGCACCAAGAGTAGCTAATTACTGAAAATATAAACCACCAGAACCAAGACTAATTGGACCAATGGAGGAGTCACATACCAAGTAGCAATCCCCCAAAACAGTTTCAAAAACGGAGCTTGGAGCAAAGAGATCGAAATCTACGAGTTTGAGAGCAAGAACACGAGAGAGAGACCTAGAGTGATTTTTTTCTGGAGGTAGGTAATGATATGGGTTGAAGGGATGTCACAGCCCTAGCTAGTCACTGCTTGTCGCTGCATCAATCCTCATGCATCATGTGTAATTTTCATTTAATCTTTGAACTGGGGATTGATCAAACCCTAGAACTCCTTTGAATTACCAGGACCAACTAAATATCTTTCAATGAACCCAGAATGCCCTTTAGAAAAGTCCATGATTTTTGATAAAGGTTAAAACCTCTGCCAAAAATGATGCATATATTTCTAGGCCATTATGGATTTTTGAATTAAATCATAAAGTATTTGAATTTGGGTAGTTAAATGCTATAAATATTTTAAATGCTCAAATGATTTGGGCATAGTCGCAGCTACCGAGCTTCCTGCGCCTGCTCTCCGTGCCCAGAGGCACCGCAGCCTCATGCCTGACCTCTCCACCGAGCCATGGAACAACTGACGCGCCACAACATTGTCCCCGCCGTCTTCATCGCCGCCTCTACCCGGTGATCGCCGATGTTCGATTTGTGCCGACCAATGCTTCCCCGGCTTCACCCCCGACTCCGTTCTACCCCGCTGTGAGCGTCCGTTGTTTTCCCCTTGTTTCCCCTCTCCAACTCTTTCTCTTAGCGTGCTTTCTGCCAGAGCCGAGAACTCCCACCCGCCGGCCATGTCGCCGCCATGGCTACGGCTATTGAAGCTCGCAGCTGAGCACACCACTGTGCTCAACACAGCTCCAGGAGCCCATATCCACCACCGTCTCCTCCCCACGTGCTCTCTAGTGCCAACCCATACAAACCGGTAGCTGCGCCGCCGCCAAAACTCGTCGCCGGCGAGATTCCGGCCGCCTGATACGTCTTCAACGTATCTATAATTTTTGATTGTTAGATGCTATTATATTATCTGTTTTGGATTATTAATGGGCTTTAATATGCTCTTTTATATTATTTTTGGGACTAACCTATTAACCGGAGGCCCAGTGCCACTTTTTGTTTTTTTTGCCTATTTTAGAGTTTCATAGAAAAGGAATACCAAACAGAATGAAACCTTCGCAATGATCCTTCTTGGACCGTAAGCAATCCAGAAGACTTCGAGTAGAAGTATGGAACTCTGCGAGGCGGCCACCGAAGGAAATATGCTCTAGAGGCAATAATAAAGTTGTTATTTATATTTCCTTATATCATGATAAATGTTCATTATTCATGCTAGAATTGTATTAACCGAAAACTTAGTACATGTGTGAATACATAGACAAACAGAGTGTCACTAGTTTGCCTCTACTTGACTAGCTCGTTGAATCAATGATGGTTATGTTTCCTAACCATAGACATGAGTTGTCATTTGATTAGCGGGATCACATCATTAGAGAATGATGTGATTGACCTGACCCATCCGTTAGCTTAGCACGATGATCGTTTAGTTTGTTGCTATTGCTTTCTCCATAACTTATACATGTTCCTATGACTATAAGATCATGCAACTCCTGAATACCGGAGGAACACTTTGTGTGCTACCAAACATCACAGCGTAACTGGGTGATTATAAAGGTGCTCTATAGGTGTCTCCGATGGTGTTTGTTGAGTTGGCATAGATCGAGATTAGGGTTTGTCACTCAGATTGTCGGATAGGTATCTCTGGCCCCTCTCGGTAATGCACATCAATACAAGCCTTGCAAACAATGTAGCTAACGAGCTAGTTACGATATGTAGCATTACGGAATGAGTAAAGAGACTTGCCGGCAACGAGATTGAACTAGGTATTGATATACCGACGATCAAATCTCGGGCAAGTAACATACCGATGACAAAGGGAACAACGTATATCGTTATGCAGTTTGACCAATAAAGATCTTCGTAGAATATGTGGGAGCCAATATGAACATCCAGGTTCCGCTATTGGTTACTGACCAGAGATATATCTCGGTCATGTCTACATAGTTCTCAAACCCGCAGGGTCCGCACGCTTAACGTTCGGTGACGATCGGTATTATGAGTTTATGTGTTTTGATGAACCGAAGGTTGTTCGAAGTCCCGGATGTGATCACGGTCATGACGAGGGGTCTTGAAATGGTCGAGACATAAAGATCGATATATTGGAAGCCTATGTTTTGACATCGGAAAGGTTCCGAGTGAGTTCGGGCATATACCGGAGTACCGGGGGTTACCGGAACCCCCCGGGAGTATATGGGCCCTAATGGGCTTTAGTGGAGAGAGAGAGGTAGCCAGGGGAGGCTGCAGCCCCCTCCCCCTCTGGTCCGAATTGGACTAGGAAGGGGGGGCCCTTTCCTTCCTCCCTCTCTCCCTCTTCCTTCTCTCCTAGTCCAACTAGGGAAGGGGGGGGGGATCCTACTCCCGAAGGGAGTAGGACTCCTCCAGGGCACGCCATAGAGGGCCGGCCCTCCCCCTCCTCCACTCCTTTATATACGGGTAAACATTGTGTCCCCTGTCTCTTGTTACCATCGACCTTAGACACACAGTTCGGGACCCCCTACCCGAGATCCGTCGGTTTTGAAACCTACAAGGGGGGGCCCCCCATAGACACACAAGTTGATCATTGATATCTTAGCCGTGTGCGGTGCCCCCCTCCACCATAATCCACCTCGGTCATATCATAGCAGTGCTTAGGAGAAGCCCTCTTCCGGTAGCATCATCATCACCATCATCATGCCGTCGTGCTGACGAAGCTCTCCCTCAACACTCTACTGGATCGTGAGTTCGTGGGACGTCACCGAGCCGAACGTGTGCAGATCGCGGAGGTGCCGTACTTTCGGTACTAGGATCGATCGATCGTGAAGACGTACGACTACATCAGCCGTGTTGTCATAGCGCTTCCGCTTACGGTCTACGAGGGTACATGGACAACACTCTCCCCTCTCATTGCTATGCATCACCATGATCTTGCGTGTGCTTAGGAATTTTTTTGAAATTACTGTGTTCCCCAATAGTGGCATCCGAGCCAGGTTTATGCGTAGATGTTATATGCACGAGTAGAACACAAAGGAGTTGTGGGCGTGGGTATATACATATTGCTTGCCGTCACTAGTTGATTCTTGATTCGGCGGTATTGTTGGATGAAGCGGCCCGGACCGACATTACGCATACGCTTACGCGAGACTGGTTCTACCGACGTGCTTCACACACAGGTGGCTGGTGGGTGTCAGTTTCTCCAACTTTAGTTGAATCGGATTCAATGAATAGGTTCTTTTTGAAGATCAAACAAGCAATCACTATACCGCATTGTGGTTTTTGATGCATAGGTAAGAACGGTTCTTGCTCAGCCCGTAGTAGCCATGTAAAACTTGCAACAACGAAGTAGAGGACGTCTAACTTGGTTTTGCAGGGCATGTTGTGATGTGATATGGTCAAGACATGATGCTAAATTTTATTGTATGAGATGATCATGTTTTGTAACACAATTATCGGCAACTGGCAGGAGCCATATGGTTGTCGCTTTATTGTATGAAATACAATCACCTTGTAATTGCTTTACTTTATCACTAAGTGGTAGCGATAGTTGTAGAAGCAATAGTTGGTGAGACGACAACGATGCTTCGATGGAGATCAAGGTGTGAAGCCGGTGACGGTGGTGATCATGACGGTGCTTTGGAGATGGAGATCAAAGGCACAAGATGATGATGGCCATATCATATCACTTATATTGATTGCATGTGATGTTTATCCTTTATGCATCTTATTTTTCTTTGATCATCGGTAGCATTATAAGATGATCTCTCACTAAATTTCAAGGTATAAGTGTTCTCCCTGAGTATGCACCGTAGCTACAGTTCATCGTGCCGAGACACCACGTGATGATCGGGTGTGATAAGCTCTACGTTCACATACAACGGGTGCAAGCTAGTTTTGCACACGCAGAATACTCGGGTTAACCTTGACGAGCCTAGCATATGCAGATATGGCTTGGGAACACTGAGACCGAAAGGTCAAGCGTGAATCATATAGTAGATATGATCAACATAGTGATGTTCACCATTGAAAACTACTCCATCTCACGTGATGACTGGACATGGTTTAGTTGATATGGATCATGTGATCACTTAGATGATTATAGAGATGTCTATCTATGTGGGAGTTCTTAAGTAATTTGATTAATTGAACTTTAATTTATCATGAATTTAGTACCTGATAGTATTTTGCATGTCTATGTTGTTGTAGATAGATGGCCCGTGATGTTGTTCCTTTGAATTTTAATGCGTTCCTAGAGAAAGCTAAGTTGAAAGATGATGGTAGCAACTACACGGGCTGGGTCCGTAACTTGAGGATTATCCTCATTGCTGCATAGAAGAATTATGTCCTGGAAGCACCGCTAGGTGAAAAACCCGCTGCAGGAGCAACGCCAGATGTTGTGAACACCTGGCGGAGCAAAGCTGATGACTACTCGATAGTTTAGTGTGCCATGCTTTACGGCTTAGAACCGGGACTTCAACAACGTTTTGAACGTCATGGAGCATATGAGATGTTCCAGGATTTGAAGTTAATATTTCAAGCAAATGCCCAGATTGAGAGATATGAAGTCTCCAATAAGTTTTATAGCTACAAGATGGAGGAGAATAGTTCTATCAGTGAACATATACTCAGAATGTCTGTGTACCACAACCACTAGACTCAACTGGGAGTTAACCTTCCTAATGATAGTGTCATTGACAGAGTTCTTCAATCACTGCCACCAAGCTACAAGAGCTTCGTGATGAACTATAATATGCAGGGGATGGATAAGACGATTCTTGAGCTCTTCGCAATGCTAAAGGCCGCGGAGGTAGAAATCGAGAAGGAGCATCAAGTGTTGATGGTCAACAAGACCACCAGTTTCAAGAAAAAAGGTTAAGGGAAGAAGGGGAACTTCAAGAAGAACAGCAAGCCAGTTGCTGCTCAAGTGAAGAAACCCAAGTCTGGACCTAAGCCTAAGACCGAGTGCTTCTACTGCAAAGGAACTGGTCACTGAAGCGGAACTGCCCCAAGTATTTGGCGGGGAAGAAGGATGGCAAAGTAAAAGGTATATTTGATATACATGTTATTGATGTGTACCTTACTAATGCTCATAGTAGTGCCTGGGTATTTGATACTAGTTCAGTTGCTAACATTTGCAACTCGAAACAGGGGCTATGGATTAAGCAAAGATTGTCTAAGGACGAGGTGACAATGCGCGTGGGAAATGGTTCCAAAGTTGATGTGATCGCCGTCAGCACGCTACCTCTACATCTACCTTCGGGATTAGTTTTAAACCTAAATAATTGTTATTTGGTGCCAGCATTGAGCATGAACATTATATCTAGATCTTGTTTGATGCGAGACGGTTATTCATTTAAATCAGAGAATAATGGTTGTTCTATTTATATGAGTAATATCTTTTATGGTCAAGCACCCTTGATGATTGTTCTATTTTTACTAAAACTTGATAGTAGTGATACACATGTTCATAATATTGAAGCCAAAAGATGCAGAGTTGATAATGATAGTGCAACTTATTTGTGGCACTGCCATTTGGGTCATATTGGTGTAAAGTGCATGAAGAAACTCCATTCTGTTGGACTTCTGGAATCACTTGATTATGAATCACTTGGTACTTGCGAAACATGCCTCATGGGAAAGATGACTAAAACTCCGTTCTCCATAACAATGGAGCGAGCAACAGAGTTATTGGAAATCATACATACTGATGTGTGTGGTCCAATGAACATTGAAGCTCACGGCGAATATCGTTATTTTCTCACCTTCACAGATGATTTGAGTAGATATGGGTATATCTACTTAATGAAACATAAGTCTGGAACATTTGAGAAGTTCAAAGAATTTTAGAGTGAAGTGGAAAATCATCATAACACGAAAATAAAGTTTCTATGATCTGATCGTGGAGGAGAATATTTGAGTTACGAGCTTGGTCTTCATCTGAAACAACGCGGAATAGTTTCGCAACTCACGCCACCCGGAACACCACAACGTAATGGTGTGTCTGAACGTCGTAATCATACTTTACTAGATATGATGCGATCTATGATGTCTCTTACTGATTTACCGCTATCGTTTTGGGGTTATGCTTTAGAGATAGTTGCATTCACATTAAATAGGGCACCGTCTAAATTCGTTGAGATGACACCTTATGAACTGTTGTTTGCCAAGAAACCCAAGTTGTCGTTTCTTAAAGTTTGGGGCTGCGATGCTTATGTGAAAAAGCGTCAACCTGATAAGCTCGAACCCAAATTTGAGAAATGTGTCTTCCTAGGATACCCAAAGGCAAGATATTCGTTGCTAAGAATGGATCCTTTCTAGAGAAGGAGTTTCTCTCGAAAGAAGTGAGTGGGAGGAAAGTAGAACTTGACGAGGTAATTGTACCTTCTCCTTATTGGAAAGTAGTTCATTACTGAAATCAGTTCTAGTGATTCCTACACCATTAGCGAGGAATCTAATGATGATGATCATGAAACTTCTGATCAAGTTACTACCGAACCTCGTAGGTTAAACAGAGTAAGATCCGCACCAGAGTGGTACGGTAATCCTGTTCTGGAAGTCATGTTACTTGACCATGAGGAACCTACGAACTATGAGGCAGCGACGATGAGCCCAAATTCCGCAAAATGGCTTGAGGCCATGAAATCTGAGATGGGATCCATGTATGAGAACAAAGTGTGGACTTTAGTTGACTTGCCCGATGATCGGCAGGCCATAGAGAATAAATGGATCTTTAAGAATAAGACTGACGCTGACGGTAATGTTACTGTCTATAAAGCTCGACTTGTCTCAAAAGGTTTTCGACAAGTTCAAGGAGTTGACTACGATGAGACCTTCTCACCCGTAGCGATGCTTAAGTCCGTCCGAATCATGTTAGCAATTGCCTCATTTTATGATTATGAAATTTGGTAAATGGATGTCAAACTGCATTCCTTAATGGATATCTTAAAGAAGAGTTGTATATGATGCAACCCAAAGGTTTTGTCGATCCAAAAGGTGCTACCAAAGTGTGCAAGCTCCAGCGATCCATTTATGGACTAGTGAAAGCCTCTTGGAGTTGGAATATACGCTTTGATAGTGTTATCAAAGCATATGGTTTTATACAGACTTTTGGAGAAGCCTGTATTTACAAGAAAGTGAGTGGGAGCTCCATAGCATTTCTGATATTATATGTAGATGACATTCTTGATCGGAAAGGATACTGAATTTCTGAATAGCATAAAAGGATACTTGAATAAGAATTTTTCAATGAAAGACCTCGGTGAAGCTGCTTATATATTAGGCATCAAGATCTATAGTGATAGATCAAGACGCTTAATTGGACTTTCACAAAGCACATACCTTGATAAAGTTTTGAAGAAGTTCAAAATGGATCAGGCAAAGAAAGGGTTCTTGCCTGTATTACAAGGTATGAAGTTGAGTCAGACTCAATGCCCGACCACTGCAGAAGATAGAGAGAAAATGAAAGGTGTTCCCTATGCTTCAGCCATAGGCTCTATTATGTATGCAATGCTGTGTACCAGACCTGATGTGTGCCTTGCTATTAGTTTAGCAGGGAGGTACCAAAGTAATCCAGGAGTGGATCACTGGACATCGGTCAAGAATATCCTAAAAATACCTGAAAAGGACTAAGGATATGTTTCTCGTATATGGAGGTGACAAAGAGCTCGTCGTAAACAGTTACGTTGATGCAAGCTTTGACACTGATCCGGATGACTCTAAGTCACAAACCGGATACATGCTTTTATTAAATGGTGGAGCTGTCAGTTGGTGCAGTTCCAAGCAAAGCGTCGTGGCGGGATCTACATGTGAAGCGGAATACATAGCTGCTTCGAAAGCAGCAAATGAAGGAGTCTGGATAAAGGAGTTCATATCTGATCTAGGTGTCATACCTAGTGCATCGGGTCCAATGAAAATCTTTTGTGACAATACTGGTGCAATTGCCTTGGCAAACGAATCCAGATTTCACAAGAGAACCAAGCACATCAAGAGACGCTTCAATTCCATCCGCAATCAAGTCAAGGAGGGAGATATAGAGATTTGCAAGATACATACGGATATGAATGTTGCAGACCCGTTGACTAAGCCTCTCTCACGAGCAAAACATGATCAACACCAAGACTCCATGGGTGTTAGAATCATTACAATGTAATCTAGATTATTGACTCTAGTGCAAGTGGGAGACTGAAGGAAATATGCCCTAGAGGCAATCATAAAGTTCTTATTTATATTTCCTTATATCATGATAAATTTTTATTATTCATGCTAGAATTGTATTAACCAGAAACTTAGTACATGTGTGAATACATAGACAAACAGAGTATCACTAGTTTTCCTCTACTTGACTAGCTCGTTCAATCAACGATGGTTATGTTTCCTAACCATATACATGAGTTGTAATTTGATTAACGTGATCACATCATTAGAGAATGATGTGATTGACTTGACCCATCTGTTAGCTTAGCACGATGATCGTTTAGTTTGTTGCTATTGCTTTCTCCATAACTTATACATGTTCCTACGACTATGAGATCATGCAACTCCCGAATACTAGAGGAACACTTTGTGTTCTACCAAACGTCACAACATAACTGTGTGATTATAAAGGTGCTCTACAGGTGTCTCCAATGGTGTTTGT
The DNA here is from genome assembly GCA_034509565.1 of Triticum monococcum. Lineage (NCBI taxonomy): Eukaryota > Viridiplantae > Streptophyta > Magnoliopsida > Poales > Poaceae > Triticum > Triticum monococcum. Next base: position 163,953,499 of record CM067841.1, on the reverse strand, counting down.
TGAGTTGGCGTAGATCGAGATTAGGATTTGCCACTCCGATTGTCGGAGAGGTATCTCTGGGCCCTCTCGGTAATGCACATCAATATAATCCTTGCAAGCAATGTAGCTAATGAGTTAGTTACGGGATGTAGCATTACGAAACGAGTAAAGAGACTTGCTGGTAATGAGATAGAACTAGGTATTGAGATACCGACGATTGAATCTCACGCAAGTAACATACCGATGACAAAGGGAACAACGCATATTGTTATGCGGTTTGACTGATAAAGATCTTCATAGAATATGTGGGAGCCAATATGAACATCCAGGTTCTGCTATTGGTTATTGACCAGAGATATGTCTCGGTCATGTCTACATTGTTCTCGAACCCGTAGGGTCCGCACACATCATGTTCGGTGACGATCGGTATTATGAGTTTATGTGTTTTGATGAACTGAAGGTTGTTCGGAGTCCTAGATCTGACAACGGGCATGAAGAGGAGTCTCGAAATGGTTGAGACATAAAGATTGATATATTGGAAGCCTATGTTTGGACATCGGAAAGGTCCTGAGTGAGTTCGGGCATATACCGGAGTACCGGGGGGGTTACCGGAACCCCCAGGGAGTATGTGGGCCCTAATGGGCTTTAGTGGAGAGAGAGAGGCAGCCAGGGCAGGCCGCGTGCCCCTCCCCCTCTGGTCCGAATTGGACTAGGAAGGGGGAGGCACCCCCTTTTCCTTCCTCCCCCCTCTCCCCCTTCCTTCTCTCCTAGTCCAACTAGGGAAGGGGGGATCCTACTCTCGGAGGGAGTAGGACTCGTCCAGGGCGCGCCATAGAGGGCCGACCCTCCCCCTCCTCCACTCCTTTATATACGGGGGAGGGGTGAGGGAGTCCTGGACTAAGGGGTCCTCGGGCGTCCGGCCTGTTAGCCATGGGCCGGACTGATGGGTTGTGAAGAACACGAAGACCGAAGACTGCACCCGTGTCCGAATGGGACTCTCCGTGGCGTTGAGGGCAAGCTTGGCGACCAAATATGTAGATTCCTTTCTTTTAACCGACCTTGTGTAACCCTAATTCTCCCAATGTCTATATAAACCAGAGGACTTAGTCCGGAGGAGATATATTCATGATCATAGCCATACAAGCTAGACCTCTACGGTTTAGCCATTACAATCTCGTGGTAGATCAACTCTTGTAATACTCATATTCATCAAGATCAATCAAGCAGGACATAGGGTATTACCTCCATAGAGAGGGCCCGAACCTGGGTAAACATTGTGTCCCCTGTCTCTTGTTACCATCGACCTTAGACGCACAGTTCGGGGCCCCCTACCCGAGATCCGCCGATTTTGACACCGACATTGGTGCTTTCATTGAGAGTTCCACTGCACCGTTATTAAGAGGTTTGATGGCTCCTTAAATCATCTACAACGATGCTGTCCAAGGGGGAGTCTTCCTCCCCAGACAGATCTTTGTGTTCGGTGGTTTCACATTGTGGGCCAATTCGCTTGGCCATCTATAGCAGATCGAAAGCTACGCCCCTGGCCATCAGGTCAGATTTGGGAGCTTGAACTACGTCGCAGACATTCGTGGAGATTTTATCTTCGCCGGGTTTGAGACCGCGGCGACCGCTCCTGGTCACCTCGATGAACATGACCTAAATCTGTCATCGGACCGCGTTCTGGAGATAGCTCCTGCAACCGCTGTGGCCTTAGATCCGGGGCATACTGCACCTTCCAAGGATCGGAGGCTCAACCCCACCACGGAGGCCACAGATTCCCTGGCGTTGGAGCCGCACATGGACTTAACCTCACACGATATCTGTGTCACCGGAACTCCGGACTCGTCTCCGGCCATAAGTTCCGAACCATGTGAGCCCGCCGACGCCGAACTTGATCGTTTATCGATCTTCGAGTTCAGCGCCGCAGACATCTTCCAGCACTCGCCCTTGGGCGATGTGCTAAACTCATTAAAGAACCTGTCCTTGGCGGGGGACCCACAGCCAAACTATGTACGGTTCGAACTAGGGGCTGATGACGGAGAATTTCGCTCCCCACCCGCCACCCACTTTATAGCCACCGTCGAGGATTTAACCGACACACTTGATTACGGCTCCGACGACATCGATGGTATGGACGACGATGCCGGAGAAGAAGAGGCCCAGAACCCGCCGTTCACCGGACGTTGGACGGCCACTTCCTCGTATGATGTATACATGGTGGATGCACCAAAGGAGAACATCGACGATGACAAGGAAGACCCAGTAGAGGATAAACCTTCTAAAATACAATCAAAGCGCCGACGTCAGCGGTGCCGCTCTAAGTCACGCCAAAGTAGAGACAACAACACCGGCACAGGAGAAGATAATACTACAGAAGGTGCCGAAGACAACGAAGACCCCGTTGACACAGCTGTTGAACAGGATGAACGGGAAGATGGGCAGGTTAGCCCTGGTAAACAGGCCAGGCACGAAGACTCGGGGGACGATAATTATCTTCCGCTCTCCGAGGAGGAGGCGAGCCTCGGCACCGAGGATTTCATCGTGCCCGAGGAACCTCTTGAGCAGGAGCGCTTCAAGCGCCAGCTAATAGCCACTGTAAGGAGCCTGAAAAAGAAGCAGCAACAACTTCAAGCTGACCAAGATCTGCTCAACGATAAATGGACCGATGTCCTAGCAGCTGAAGAATACGGCCTCAAGCGCACAACCAAAAGCTACCCTAAGCGCAAATTCCTACCTCAGTTCGACGGTGAGGTGCCGGAATACATACCACCATCGCACAATGCGGCTGACCGACCACCACATGGTCGGGACAAAACGGCAACTCAAGCCGAACACCTGCCCCCCCGCCTCATCGCAAATTCAGAGGTAAATTAGCCCACAACCATACATATGGCCTTCGGCAGGACCTGAACAATAAAGCAGGACATACCAGATCAATCTATGGATCGCGAGGACGTGCCCCGACACGCAATGACGACCATCTATTCGGACATGACAAACCTAGTCATGTGCGGGCTGAAAGCCGCAGACGGACTCCATCAGAGCTATGTCACGATACAACCCGATATAGAGGCACCACACACCTTCATTGCTTCACCGGCGAAGTCAAGGAACATGAATTCCCAGAAGGGTTCAAACCCGTGAATTTTGAATCATACGACGGGACAACTGATGCCGCAATATGGATCGAGGACTTCATCCTCCACATCCACATGGCCCGCAGAGATGACCTCCACGCCATCAAATACCTCCCACTAAAGCTTAAAGGACCAGCTCGGCACTAGTTAAACAGCCTGCCTGAAAATTCTATCGGCAGCTGGGAGGACTTGGAAGAAGCCTTCCTCGACAGCTTCCAATGTACATATGTCCGGCCACCAGACGCCGATGACTTAAGCCACATAGTCCAACAACCTAGAGATTCAGCCAGGAAATTATGGACTAGGTTCCTAACCAAAAAGAACCAGATCGTCGACTGTCCGGATGCCGAAGCCCTAGCGGCCTTTAAACATAGCATCCGTGACGAATGGCTCGCTCGCCACCTCGGCCAAGAAAAGCCAAAATCCATGGCGGCCCTCACGGCACTCATGACCCGCTTTTGTGCGGGCGAGGACAGTAGGTTGGCCCATAGCAAAAACAATGCAAGCGATGCCGACACGCCTGAAGCTAAAAATAGCAAAGACAAGTCTCGACGCAGCAGATACAAGTGATGAAACAACAATGACAACACTGAGGATACGACGGTCAATGCCGGATTCCGTGGCTCTATGTCCGGTCAGCGGAAGAAGCCGTTTCAAAAGAACAATTCAGGCCCATCTAGCTTGGACTACACACTTGATCGTCCGTGCCAGATTCATGGCACCCCAGACAAACCACCCAATCACACCAATAGAGATTATTGGGTCTTTAAACAGGCCGACAAGTTAAATGCCGAAAACAAGGATAAGGGATCGCAAAGCAAGGACGACGACGAGGAGCCCCGACCGCCGAACACAAGGGGACAGAAGAAGTTTCCCCCTCAGGTCAAAATAGTGAACATGATATGTGCTACCCACATCCCCAAGAGGGAGCGCAAGCGCACGCTCACGGACATCTATGTGATAGAGCCAATCGCCCCAAAATTTAATCCATGGTCATCATGCCCGATCACTTTTCATCGCCGGGATCATCTGACCAGTATCCATCATGGCGGTTCAGCCGCACTAGTCCTAGACCCAATAATTGATGGGTTCCACCTGACGCGAGTCCTGATGGACGGTGCCAGTAGCCTCAACTTGCTCCATCAGGATACGATGCGCAAAATGGGCATTAATCCATCACAGATCAAACCCATAAAGACTACCTTCAAAGGAGTCATACCAGGTGTAGAGGCCCGCTGTACGGGCTCAATCATGCTCGAGGTCGTCTTCAGATCTCCGGAAAATTTCCGAAACAAGGAGTTAATCTTCGATATAGTCCCGTTTCGTAGCGGCTATCACGCACTGCTCGGACAGATGCATTCGCCCGATTCAACATAGTGCCACACTATGCTTATCTCAAGCTCAAGATGCCCGGTCCACGTGGCGTCATAACAGTCAATGGAAATACGGAACGCTCCCTCCGTACAGAAGAGCACATAGCTACCTTAGCAGCAGAAGTACAGAGCGGCCTTCTCAAGTAGAACCTTCATTCGGTTGCCGAGCCCATGGACACCGTCAAGAGGGTCCGAATTACCCTGCAACAGGTGAGCTAGACTAGCAAACCGGCCTCCATCTCAGTCCCGATCAAGTGGTGGCATTCGTGCCATGCGTGCATAACTACGCACTCAAAATTCCATGGGCATCGATGGAGGCATAGCTTGCTTGTGATCCACAATACGGTTCAACCGACACCGGATACACACATACTTTCAGTTTTATTCGTTTCCTTTGCAAGTTTCAATCCCGCAGGCCCCATCTGATGGCCTGATCGCCAGCCCTCTTGAAGGATAAACACACCAAGACGGCAAGAAACGTAGACGTATGAGGGATTTTCAAGGTGGTTTCGTTAACAATCACTCTACCTATTTTTCAGGACCCACATGCAGCTCTCCCTTGGTTTTTGGCATGTTAAATAGCCTGTTGCTTATCGCACTACTTGTATCAATGCGCCTCGACGTATTAATTAAATTACAATGAAAACAGTTTGCGGCTGGAGCTTTAGGACCCCGGCTTTTCACCTTTGCACCCTTTCTGTTTTCTTTCTTTTTTTTCTTTTCTCTTCTTCTCCCCTGTGGGTAACCCTATCAGGTAGCACCCGTACACTTTGGTATGTTTCATAGTTGCTAGGGGCTTCATAGCACCCCACACTACGACAACAAAAGTCCGAACACTTTTTATAGTATAGTTCGGCACCCCGAATTTAGCATTATATGCATTGACTCCGAATCATGTCTTTGGTCAATAGTTGGGTTGCCCGGCTCCTGTGCTTGCTACTGTGCATTCCGCTATATCGGCCAAGGTAGTAAAGGGAGAACTATCGTGATTGTGCCTTGGTTTATCCAAATGAGCACCTCATTAGAGAAAGCCGAAAACTGACTGTCATGATGCGGCGAGAGCCGGTCAGCTGTTCGGAGGTTGCAAATCATTGGAGATTTCTTCCGCATCACGCGAAGGGTCAGTACTTCCCGATCAGATGCTTATAGCACTCTAGCTCGGATACTAGGGGCTGCGCCCATGTTTTTATTGCCGAACTCCTATGGCTAAGTGAGGGCGTTAAAGCCACATAGTCTGGTTGCCTGGTTCGTTGCGCTAAACAACTCCTTCAAGGACCATATAATTGGATCAAGATTGTTTAGATTCCATCTCGAACACCCCCGTACTACCTACGTGGGGGCAGAAGCTGACGACTGGCCAACCCTCAGATTTCATACAATACGGCCCCACAGGAGGTAAAATTTAAAACATAACAAGCATTATATTACAAACCCACTTTGTTTTATAATACAAGGTAGAAGGAACTTGAATACATTCATTCAAAGATTGCATCTTTCGCACAATGATCCGCAACAATGCGTGACCCTTCCAAGCCGTCGCCAAAGTATCGCTCGGGTGTGTGGTGCTCCTTGCCCTCAGGTGGCCCCTCGGTCGCCAGCTTGACAACGTCCATCTTCGCCCACCAGACTTTGACATAGGAGAAGGCCAGACGGACCACTTGACGATGTCCAGCCGAGGACAGGCATCCACCAGCCTCTTCACGAGGCCAAAGTAACTAATGGGTATAGCTTTGGCTGGCCATAGCCGGATTATTAAATCCTTCATGGCCAGTTCGGCCACCCTGTGCAGCTCGACGAGCTGGTTTAGCTGATCGCTGAAGGGTACCGGATGTTCTGGCGCAAGATATTGCAACCAGAACAGCTTCTCCGTGGATCTCCCTTCTTCGGCTCGGAAGAACCCCGCGTCATCAGTCACACTGCGTGGCAGATCAGCAAAAGCCCCTAGAGAACTCCAAATCTAGTTTAGTAAAAGATATTTCCTCTTCACATTCTTGCTTTGCATATTGAATGCCTTACCCGCCGCGATCTTCATGGCCTACTGGATCTCCTGGAGGGCGCCCTGGGCCTCATTCCGAGCCGTCTCCGCACTTTGACGAGCCTTGGCGAGTTCGGCCTCTTGAGCAGACGCATCATGCTCCAAGGTCTCACACTTCCTCACCGCGTCTTGGAGCTCCTGTTGGACCTCGTTGACCCGGGCCTTGAGCTTCTTACGAGCGGCCTGCTCCTTGACAGCCTTCCCCTCGGCTTCGGCCAGGGCCTCGACCTCGGTCATCACTTCTATACATATCATGACACTATGGTCAATGCAGGTTATTTTACCTTTTTCAAATACATAATGGGTTATCACATACCTTGTTTTTCTTGGAGCTGCCTCCTCACCTGGGCGAGCTCCTCCTCGGCCTTCTCCAGTCTCTGCTTCAGTTCGAAGACCTCGATAGTATGTGAGGCAGCGGCCAACAGTGACGCCTGCGCATTCATTTCAGACAATTTAGTTAGTTTCCTGCAATAAATGATTGATCCTCTGTCCGTTTTTTCTTTCCAAACACCGGACGATGTCTCAGGGGCTACTGTCTATATTGGGATTTTCTCTTTTTTTGGCGTCGCTTACCTCAAAACCTGTCAGCAGGCTACTGCAGGCTTCGGTTAGTCCCCTCTTGGCGGACTGAACCCTTTCAATTACCATGCCCATAAGAACACATTGCTCATCCACAATGGAACACATCGTAGCGCTTCCAGCAGATTATCCGGTGCCCCTGGTTGGACAGGGGTCACCGGTGGAATAGGCATACCCCGTTCTTTTGAAGGAGGTTGCGTGCTGGATTCTGGAGCCGCATCGGTCTTCGGAATCGAGTCCGGCTAAGGGGCAAACTGAATACGGCCCTCCTCACCACCAGTCTCCATGAGGATCGGTTCCCCCTGGTGTCCGGCGACGCAGGCATCGCCTTCTGGCGCCTCCTGAGCCTCTCCCCGGCCTGGGAAAGTCCTTCGGGACAGCACCTCCGCGTCGTCCTTGGCCTTGGGGGAGTGAGCGGCCGACCGTGACTCGCTGGCCATCGCCTTTGAATCCAATGAACCTCCTGACGAGGATCGCTGGGGGCGGTCATGGGCCGGACGGTAATAACATAACCAATCATGTCAATACAACGAGGAGGAGAGACTTGGTTTATGGGCAGATATAAGTCTTAGCACTTACAATGCAGCCCGAGGCTTAGTGCGGGGGCGTTGCTCCGGACTGCTTTCGATGTCCCATGCGGAGCTGCCCACGAGTGGGCCTTTCCCCTTCTTGGGCGCCTCCACCTCCCAGATTGTGGAGGTCGCCCTCTTCTTCCTCCCCTCATTAGGGGGATAGTCACTTTCCTCCTCCTCATCATCGTCGTCTTCGGCGGCGGAGGACCGGGTCTTGTCTTCGGACGTCACGTCCGAAGTGCCCTTGCGGCGGGGGCCACTCCAGACCCCCTGGGCCTTCCCTTTGGCCTTCTTGTCTGGTGCCGTATAGGGCGCCAGTACCAGCATCTTCGCTAGATGCCGGATGACTGGTTCTTCAGGCAGCGGAGCCGGACATTGGATTCGCTTCGCCTTCTCTATCCAATCCTGAAGAAATGATGATAATAAAAGTTTAGATATCTTCCTTGAAATAAGCAAGTAGAGGATGCGGTAAAGCTTTACCTTGTTGGCGGGGTGATTAATGTTGTACCTGCGGTCCAAGTCTGTGGCCGGCGGTATCTCATTGCCCTTGAAGAGCAACTTCCAGGCATCTTCGTGAGTTGTTTCGAAGAGCCTCTCCTGGGTTTGGTGCTTCTTTGGATTAAACTCCCATAGGGAGTGGCTTCAGCTTTGGCATGGGAGAATCCAATGAACTAGCATCACACGGATTACATTGACAAGTTTGACATCTTTGTCCACCATGCTTTGAACGCACGTCTGCAGAGCTATCAGCTCATCTAGCCAACACCAGTTCGGGCTCTTCTCGACCCAGGAGGTGAGTCGCATGGGAGCACCGGAGTTGAATTCGGCAGCTGCGGCCCAGGTGGCGCCGTGGGGTTCTATGATGTAGAACCACATTTTCTGCCATTCCTTGACAGTCTCCACAAAAGTTCCTTTTGGCCAGGAGACATTGGTCAGCTTCCTCACCATAGCACCTCCGTTCTCTGCGTGCTAGCCATCCACCACCTTCGGCTTCACGTCGAAGACTTTGAGCCACAGCCCGAAGTGGGGTTGGATGCGGAGGAAGGCCTCACACACGACGATGAATGCCGAAATGTTGAGGAAGGAGTTCGGGGATAGATCATGGAAGTCTAGCCTGTAATAGAACATCAACCCATGGACGAAAGGGCGGAGTGGAAACCGTAGCCTGCGGAGGAAATGAGGGAGGAATACTACCCTCTCACTGGGCTTCGGTGTGGGGACGATTTGCCCCTTGGCTGGAAGACGGTGTGCGATTTCCTTCGCCAGGTACCCGGCCACCCGAAGCTCAGCAATGTCCTCCTTGACGGAGGAGGCCATCCACTTGCCTTGACCTCCAGATCTGGACATGGTTGAGTGCTTGCTCAAGTGGAAAAGAGATGAGAACTTGGGCGCTGGAGCTCAAGAGTGGAAGGGCAGAGGAAGAGAGAAGGCGTGCACGAAGAAAGGGGATTCTTATCTCCTTATAAGGGTAGTGAATATTGAACGCCTCCCCACTCGCCTTAAAACTCGCCTACTCCCAAGGGCTGTGTAAACGGCATGGTTGGGTTACCCATGCCCGTATTGATGAGAATCCCGCAATAAGGGGACACGATCTCTGCTTCGACAAGACGTGCCAATGGCAACCGTGTCTCGAAACATGGAGCGGCACACGAAAAACAATTCGAAATTATGACCGAGCAAACATGATGTCATGTTGTAAAAAGTTGTCAGCGGATTGTACTCGTGGAATATTATATTCTCTCTACGGTTGTGTGTGGTGCGTGTGTTACAGGTCCGGACACGTTCAAGACATCCGAAGACTATCTTGGAGTTCGGATGGAGGAACCCGCATTGCAATGCCGAAGACAGATCTACGGCCGGATACCTTGTCATTGAAGCCAGGTTCACGGGCTACTGAGGGAGTCCTGGACTAAGGGGTCCTCGGGCTTCCGGCCTGTTAGCCATGGGCCGGACTGATGGGCTGTGAAGAACACGAAGACCGAAGACTGCACCCGTGTCTGGATGGGACTCTCCTTGGTGTGGAGGGCAAGCTTGGCGACCAAATATGTAGATTCCTTTCTTTGTAACCGACCTTGTGTAACCCTAGATTCTCCCGGGGTCTATATAAACCGGAGGACTTAGTCCGGAGGAGATATATTCATGATCATAACCATACAAGCTAGACCTCTAGGGTTTAGCCATTACGATCTCGTGGTAGATCAACTCTTCTAATACTCATATTCATCAAGATCAATCAAGCAGGACATAGGGTATTACCTCCGTAGAGAGGGCCCAAACCTAGGTAAACATTGTGTCCCCTGTCTCTTGTTACCATCGACCTTAGATGCACAGTTCGAGACCCCCTACCCGAGATCCGCCAGTTTTGACACCGACAAGGGGGGCACCCCATAGACACACAAGTTTATCATTGATCTCTTAGCCGTGTGCGGTGCCCCCCTCCACCATAATCCACCTCGATCATATCGTAGCGGTGCTTAGGCGAAGCCCTATTCCGGTAGCATCATCATCACCGTCATCACGCCGTCGTGCTGACGAAGCTCTCCCTCGACACTCTGGTAGATCGTGAGTTCGTGGGACGTCATCGAGCTGAACGTGTGCAGATCGCGGAGGTGCCGTACTTTCGGTACTTGGATCGGTCGATCGTGAAGAAGTACGACTACATCAACCTCGTTGTCATAACGTTTCCGCTTATGGTCTACAAGGGTATGTGGACAACACTCTCCCCTATCGTTGCTATGCATCACCATGATCTTGCGTGTGCGTAGGATTTTTTTTGAAATTACTGCATTCCCCAACAGCCACATGGCAGGAGGGCGCGACTAGGGGGGTAGGTGCGCTCCCACCCTCGTGGGACCCTCGTAGCTCCACCGACATACTTCTTTTACCTATATATACTCTTATACCCTAGATCGATCGCAGAGAGCCATGAAACCACTTTTGCGCCTCCGCAACCTTCTGTACCCGTGAGATCCCATCTTGGGGCCTTTTCCAGCGATATGCCAAAGTGGGAATCAATCACGAAGGGCTTCTACATCAACACCATGGCCTCTCCGATGAAGCATGAATAGTCTACCACGAACCTTCGGGTCCATAGTTATTAGCTAGATGGCTTCTTCTCTCTCTTTGATTCTCAATACAAAGTCCTCCTCGATGTTCTTGGAGATCTATTCGATGTAATACTCTTTTGCGGTGTGTTCGCCGAGATCCGATGTATTATGGGTTTATGAACAAGATTATCTATGAATATTATTTAGTTATTCTCTGAATTCTTATATGCATGATTTGATATCTTTGCAAGTCTCTTCGAATTATCGGTTTAGTTTGGCCTACTAGATTGATCTTTCTTGCAATGGGAGAAGTGCTTAGCTTTGGGTTCAATCTTGCGGTGTCCTTTCCCAGTGACAGTAGGGGCAACAAGGGATGTATTGTATTGTATTGTATTGTTGCCATCGAGGATAAAAAGATGGGGTTTATATCATATTGCTTGAGTTTATCCCTCTACATCATGTCATCTTGCTTAATGCGTTACTCTATTCTTATGAACTTAATATACGCTAGATGCATGCTAGATAGCAGTTGATGTCTGGAGTAATAGTAGTAGATGCAGAGTCGTTTTGATCTACTTGACACGGATGTGATGCCTATATTCATGATCATTGCCTTAGATACCTTCATAACTATGTGTTTTTCTGTCAATAGCTCGGCAGTAATTTGTGCACCCACCGTAATACATGCTATCTTGAGAGAAGCCACTAGTGAAACCTATGCCCCCCGGGTCTCTTTGTTATTATATTGCATCTCTTTTATTTATATCGCATCTCGTTTACTATTTTGCAATCTTTACTTTCCAATATATACAACAAAAATACCAAAAATATTTACTTTACTATCTCTATCAGTTCTCACTTTTGCAAGTGACCGTGAAGGGATTGACGACCCCTTTATCACATTGGTTGCAAGGTTCTTTATCGTTTGTGCAGGTACTAGGTGACTTGTGCATTGTCTCCTACTAGATTGATACCTTTGTTCTCAAAAACCGAGGGAAATACTTACGCTACTTTGCTGCATCACCCTTTCCTCTTCAAGGGAAAACCAACGCATGCTCAAGAGGTAGCAAGAAGGATTTCTGGCGCCATTGCCGGGGAGATCTACGCCAAGTCAAGACATACCAAGTACCCATGATAAACTCTTGTCCCTGGCATTACATTATTTGCCATTCGCCTCTCATTTTCCTCTGCCCCACTTCACAAAGTTTGCCTTTCTCTTTCACCCTTCTTCCCTTCGATCCTGTGTTACCATGTGCCTTTTTTGCTTGCATCTTCGCTTGCTAAGAGTTTATGGATCCACATCGACTTGCTAGCATTTTTAAAGGTTCCTATTATGATTAACCTATTTCTAGTGAGTTGAGTGCACTAGATTATCTGTATGGAGTTTTTCTTGAAATTCGCGAATCTGAAAATTGTGATGAAGTGTTGAAAGAAGAAAATTATAAAGGGATTCACGATCGCTCCTTGAATGAAAAGCATGGTTGCAATGATGTTATTATAAATTCTATTAATGTCAATTGTGTTAATTATATGCAAAACCTCAAGCTTGGGGATGCTAGTTTTGCTATAACTACTATTTGTTGCAATGATCATGATTGGGTGATTCTTCTTATGATCTTGAAAATTTGTTTAAGCCCCATGATGAATATGAGATTGATAATAACGTTCGCAATAATATTGAAAGTGGGTTTGGAAGAGTGTGAACTTTAGATCCCACATATTCGGAGAATGTTCAATCTTATGAAGTTTTTGATAAAAGTGGGTTCGGGGAGGTCATGACTTTAGTTAATGTTTGTGTTTTTATGTTTTAATTTGTGTTTGTGCCAAGTAAAGCCTTTAGGATCTTCTTGGGTGATTGTTGTTTGATCTTGCTGATAAAAACAAAAAGTATGCGCTCACGAAAATAATTATCATTTTTTACCAAAGAGCGATAAAATACCAATTACAACTGCAGTAGATCAATATACTTTTTATACTGGTCTTCCTAATTTTTCAGAATTTTGGGAGTTGCAGAATTATTCAAAACCTCCAGATTGCTACAGACTATTCTGTTTTTGGCCGATTCTGTTTTTTGCGTGTTGTTTGCTTATTTTGATGAATCTATGAGTAGTATCGGGGGGGGGGGGGTATGAACCATAGAGAAGTTGGGATACAGCAGTTTTAACACCAATATAAATAAAGAATGAGTTCATTACAGTACCTTAAAGTGGTGGTTTATTTTCTTATACTAACGGAGCTCATGATATTTTCTGTTGAGTTTTGTGTTGTGAAGTTTTCAAGTTTTGGGGTAAAGATTTGATGGATTTTGGAATAAGGAGTGGCAAGAGCCTAAGCTTGGGGATTCCCAAGGCACCCCAAGGTAAAATTCAAGGACAACCAAAATCCTAAGCTTGGGGATGCCCCGGAAGGCATCCCCTCTTTCGTCTTCGTCTATCGGTAACTTTACTTGAGGCTATATTTTTATTCACCACATGATATGTGTTTTGCTTGGAGCTTCTCTTTTTATTTGAGTCTTTGCTTTTTAGTTTACCACAATCGTCCTTGATGTAAACAACTTTTGGGAGAGACATGCATGAATCGGAATTTATTAGAATACTCTATGTGCTTCACTTATATCTTTTGAGCTAGATAATTTTGCTATAGTGCTTCACTTATATCTTTTTAGAGCACGGTGGTGGTTTTATTTTATAGAAATTATTGATCTCTCATGCTTCACTTATATTATTTTGAGAGTCTTTTATAACAGCATGGTAATTTTCTTTGTCTATAAAACTAGTCCTAATATGATGGGCATCCAAGATGGGTATAATAAAACCTTTAATATAAAGTGCGTTGGATACTATCAGGAGTTTGATGCTTGATGATTATTTTGAGACATGAGGATGGTGATATTAGAGTCATGCTAGTTGAGTAGTTGTGAATTTGAGAAATACTTGTGTTGAGGTTTGCAAGTCCCGTAGCATGCACGTATGGTAACCGTTGTGTAACAAATTTGAAGCATGAGGTGTTTCTTTGATTGTCTTCCTTATGAGTGGCGGTTGGGGACGAGCGATGGTATTTTCCTACCAATCTACCCCCCTAGGAGCATGCACATAGTGCTTGGTTTTGACGACTTGTAGATTTTTGCAATAAGTATGTGAGTTCTTTATGACTAGTGTTGAGTCCATGGATTATACGCACTGTCACCCTTCCATCATTGCTAGCCTCTCTAGTACCGCGCAACTTTCGCCGGTACCATAAATGTGACGCCCCGAGACAGTTTGGCCAGGTGTCTTCCAGTTATTCGCCGATGTTGCCATGTCTTTTGCTTGCGTGTTGCTTTTCATCATGTCATCATGCGCATTTGCAGCATCATGTTTTCAAAACTTGCATCCGTTTGGGTCCTCCCAGCTCTCTCCGTTGTCCGTTTTGAGCCCACACACACTTGCACGCGCCCGCGGCACCTCCGAAATAGTATTTTATAAGTGGCCGAAATTTTTTCTCGGAATGGGATGAAAGTTGGTGTGCAGTGTTGTTATAGTGTAGGTAGACCGCCTGTCAAGTTTCGTCGCATTCGGAGCTCATTTGATAGCCTAACCGTTAAACATATAGCGGCACTATAGCCGGTCATACGTCGGACGTTTCCGGTATACGGAAACATGTGTCGGGCTGCCCATCTTCCTCTCTTCTCAGCCCACCCACAGCCCGCCTACACCCCCCTCCACTCCGGACCATCGGATCTCGATCGGAGGGCTTGGGAAGCCCCCAAAACCCCCTCTCCTAGCCCCCTGCCTATAAATGGATGGCCTCCCCCTTCCATTTCTGTCAAAACCCTAGCCTCCCTCGTTTTCCGTGCCGCCACTTAGTCTCTTCCCGCGCCGCCACCTCGCCGTCGCCACATGGCGCGCTCCTAGTGGCCAGCCGCCACCGTGTAGTCGCCCGCAGCCAACGGGACGACGCCAAGTGGCCCCTACCCGCTTCCCTCCGCCGCGGCCCCGCGAAGCCCGCATGAGGCCCGCCCGGGCCCGACCGCCATCGCCATCCACCAGCTGCATCTTCCCGAGCTCCAGATCGGGAGGAGCCCCGATCCAGAGCCTCGCCTCCTCCGCCATGATTCGACCCTGCCGCTTGAGAGCCCCGCCGGCCACCAGGTCCCTCACCGCCCCTCTCCTTCGCTTCTTCCCATCGGCCTCACCCTTTTTCCTCTCTCTCGCAGTTGCAGCAACCTCCAAGAGCCGTCGTCGCCGGTTCTGCTCCGGCCAGATCCGGGAATGGCGCCCCGGATCCGAACCCCCTGTGCCGTTCCGTCTGCCCTCGACCTTCCCGCGCCGTCACCTGCTCCCGTCAGTGTCCAGGGCCGCCGCTAGGTCTGGCTTCGAGTACGGGAACGAGGACGAAGACGCGCCCGCTCCCGTTGACTGAGTGCTCGTCCATCGCCTCGCTGGGCCACTGCCAAGGCCCAGCTGCGCGCTCGGCCTGCCAAGCCTCCTCCCACCAAGCTGGGCCAGGCCCGTGGTGAGGCCACTTCCAGAGCCCCCTCATGTATACAATTGGGCTAGCAGATTCGGCCCATATTGTTTTTTTCCTGACCTGCGAAATCACTACTATCTTTGCTATGCTAGTTTGCTCGCTCTTTTGCTATGCCAATGCTACGATGCCTACCACTTGCTTTCAAGCCTCCCAAATTGCCATGTTCAGCCTCTAACCCACCATTGTCCTAGCAAACCGTTGATTGGCTATGTTACCGCTTTGCTCAGCCCCTCTTATAGCGTTGCTAGTTGCAGGTGAAGATTGGAGACCGTTCCTCGTTGGAACATTTATTTACTTGTTGGGATATCATTATATTGTCATGTTATCTTAATGCATCTATATACTTGGTAAAGGGTGGAAGGCTCGGCCTCTCGCCTAGTGTTTTGTTCCACTCTTGCCGCCCTAGTTTTTGTCATATCGATGTTACGTTCCTGGATTTTTGCGTTCCTTACGCGGTTGGGTTATAATGGGAACCCCTTGATAGTTCGTCTTGATTAAAGCTTTTCCAGCAATGCCCAACCTTGGTTTTACCATTTGCCACCTAGCCTCTTTTTCCCTTGGGTTTCCGAAGCCCGAGGGTCATCTTATTTAAACCCCCCGGGCCAGTGCTCCTCTGAGTGTTGGTCCAACCGAGCGATGTCCGGGGCTACCAGGGGCAACTCTGGGCTGGCCTACCCGACGTCTGGCTCATCTGAGTGTGCCCTGAGAACGAGATATGTGCAGCTCCTATCGGGATTTGTCGGCACATTCGGGCGGTGTTGCTGGTCTTGTTTTAACCTGTCGAAATGTCTTGAAGAACCGAGGTACCGAGTCTGATCGGACATCTCAGGAGGAGGTCTATTCCTTCGTTGATCGTGAGAGCTTGTCATGGGCTAAGTTGGGACTCCCCTGCAGGGATTTGAACTTTCGAAAGCCGTGCCCGTGGTTATGGGCAGATGGGAATTTGTTAATGTCCGGTTGTAGATAACTTAAACATAAACTTAATTAAAATGAATCAACTGTGTGAGTTACCGTGATGGCCTCTTCTCGGCGGAGTCCGGGAAGTGGACACGGTGTTGGAGTAATGTTTGCGCAGGTTGTCCTCTAGTTCCTCGCTCGCGCTTTGCCTCCTCTTCTCGCTCTCTTTTGCGAATAAGTTAGCCACCATATACGCTAGTCGCTTGCTGCAGCTCCACATATATTTTACCTTACCCTACCTATTAAGCTTAAATAGTCTTGATCGCGAGGGTGCGAGATTGCTGAGTCCGTTGTGTTGTTTCATTCTAGTTGATCAGTAGTGGAGCCCAGTTGGGGTCGATCAGGACCTTTGTCGCATTTGGGGTGATCGGGACCATGTCGCTTGTTGGGTTATCTTTTATTTTGGCGCCGTAGTCGGGCCATGAGTGTTTGGATGATGTATGTTATTTATGCACTTGATTGACGTGGCAAGTGTAAGCCAACTATGTTATCCCTTTTATTCATCTATATTACATGGGATGTTTGTGATGATTGCCTGACTTGCGACATATGCCTTCAATGCGATTATGCCTCTAAGTCGTGCCTCGACACGTGGGAGATATAGTCGCATCGAGGGTGTTACATGTTGTGTCTATCATCCCCCTTCTAACCGGACTCTCATCCAAGTGCTTTCATTTTGCCAAGCTCATATTCTATGCCTTCCATTTCCAACCGGACTGTTGTCATTGTTGATCCTTATCGTTCCTTGTACATCTCGTTTCTACCGGAGTGTTTGCTTGTACTTCTTGTCCATTGCAACCTTTTGCTTATGTCTTTCAACCTACAAGGTTCTAGTAATGTTCCTTGTTCCTCTTTTCTAACGGAGTGTTTACAACTTTGTTCATCTTTGTTGTATTCTTTTCTCGAAATTGTTTAACCTCTCAAGGTGCATTGGTTTCACTCGTTTGTCAAAGAAGCAACTTAGTTCTACCTCTTCTTTTCTTCTTTTGTTTTCCCTCCGGTGCCATCCTAGATCTCGGGACGAGATCCTCTTGTATTGTTGGAGTGTTGTGATGCCCGAGACCGTTGCGCTAGGTGTCTTCTAGTTATTCGCCGACGTTGCCATGTATTTTGCTTGCGTGTTGCATTTCATCATGTCGTCATGCGCATTTGCATCATCATGTTTTCAAAACTTGCATCCGTTCGGGTCCTCCCAGCTCTCTCCGTTGTCCGTTCTGCGCCCAGACACACTTGCACACGCCCGCGGCACCTCCGAAATAGTATTTTATAAGTCCAAAAAATGTTCTCGAAATGGGATGAAAGTTGGCGTGCGGTGTTGTCATAGTGTAGGTAGACAACCTGTCGAGTTTCGTCGCATCCGGAGCTCATTTGATAGCCCAACCGTTAAACATATAGCGGCACTATAGCCGGTCATACGTCGGACGTTTCCGGTATCCGGAAACATGTGCCGGGCTGCCCATCTTCCTCTCTTCTCAGCCCACCTGCAGTCGGCCTACACTCCCCTCCGCTTTGGACCGTCGGATCTTGATTGGAGGGCTCCGGAAGCCCCCAAAACCCCCTCTCCTAGCCCCTGCCTATAAATGGACGGCCTCCCCCTTCCATTTCTGTCAAAACCCTAGCCTCCCTCATTTTCCGCGCCGCCACTTCGTCTCTTCCCGTGCCGCCACCTCGCCGTCGCCACATGGCGCGCTCCTAGTGGCCAGCCGCCACCGCGCAGTCGCCCGCAACCAACGGGACGACGCTACGTGGCCCTTGCCCGCTTCCCTCCGCCGCGGCCCTGCGAAGCCCGCAGGAGGCCCGCCCGGGCCCGACTGCCATCGCCGTCCGCCAGCTACATCATCCCGAGCTCCAGATCAGGAGGAGCCCCGATCCAGAGCCTCGCCATCGCGACCCCGCCTCGCCTCCTCCGCCATGCTTCGACCCCGCCGCCTGCAAGCCCCACCGACCACCAGGTCCCTCACCGCCCCTCTCCTTCGCTTCTTCCCGTCGTCCTAACCGTTTTTCCTCTCTCTCGCAGTTGCAGCAACCTCCAAGAACCGTCGTCGCCGGTCCTGCTCTGGCCAGATTCGGGCATGGCGCCCCGGATCCGAACCCCCTGCGCTGTTTCATCCGCCCTCAACCTTCCCTCGCCGTCGCCTGCTCCCGTCAGTGTCCAGGGCCGCCGCTAGCTCCGGCTTCGAGCACGGGAATGAGGATGAAGACGCGCCCTCTCCCGTTGACCGCGCGCTCGTCCATCGCCACGCTGGGCCACTGCCAAGGCCCAGCTGCGCGCCCGGCCTACCAAGCCTCCTCCCACCGAGCTGGGCCAGGCCCGTGGTGAGGCCACTTCCGGAGAACCCTCCTGTATACAATTGGGCTAGCAGATTCGGCCCATATTATTTTTTTCCTGACCTGCGATTTCGCTAATTTTCCAGAGACCACCAGTTTTACAAAAAACCCCTTGTTGGTCATGCATATAATAACTTAAGAACCGTGCGTCATATTAAAATGTTTTATATATGAAACATCACTAGAATTTCATCTAGTTTCACTATATCCAACTTTCATGCATGATTGAGATGTTTAAATTGCTGTTTTCATTAATTTGCTTAAATGCCATGTTAAAATGCTTTATTTCATAACTAATTAACCGTAGCTCCAAACTTAACAAACTTTATATGTAAATGGGGTAGAAAAATGCCTAGTTTAATGTGGTGGCATTACTTTGCATGTTTAACAACTATAAAATATGCTTTAGGACAGACAGTACCAAATCCATAATTTGCACATGAGGATTTACCAGAATTGTTGTTTGTTGTTCCGGCCTCATTTAAACTTGTCTAGATAGGTAGTTTTTCGTATGCTTCACCTCTTGCCATGTTTAACAACATTTAATATTGTTGGGTACATAAACGAGAGTGAACCAAATAAGTCATGTGGTGTTTCGTCAATATGCAACTTGCTGCATATTGAGCTCCACTTAACTTGTAGTGTTGTTTGTGCACTTTGCCATGCCATGCCTCATTAAACCAGACATGCATCATACTTGGTTGTGCATCATGCCATGTTTATGTGATGTTTTTTTACCATGTTGCTTGCTTCTTTCCGGGTTGCTTCTCTCATTAGCTTCGGTTTCGTTCCGGAGTTGTGAGGATTAGTTCGACTACGTCCGTTTGTCTTCCTCATGGACTCGTTCTTCTTCCTCGCGGGATCTCAGGCAAGATGACCATACCCTCGAAATCACTTCTATCTTTGCTTGCTAGTTGTTCGCTCTATTGCTATGTCGCGCTACCTACCACTTGTTTATCATGCCTCCCATATTGCCATGTCAAGCCTCTAACCCACCTTTTCTAGCAAACCGTTGTTTGGCTATGTTACCGCTTTGCTCAGCCCCTCTTATAGCGTTGCTAGTTGCAGGTGAAGTTGAAGTTTGTTCCGTGTTGGAACATGGATATGTTGGGATATCAAAATATCTCTTATTTAATTAATGCATCTATATACTTGGTAAAGGGTGGATACGTGCGACTCCTATCGGGATTGTCGGCACATCGGGTGGATTTGCTGGTCTTGTTTTACCATTGTCGAAATGTCTTGTAACCAAGATTCCGAGACTGATCGGGTCTTCCCGGGAGAAGGAATATCCTTTGTTGACCATGAGAGCTTGTGATCGGCTAAGTTGGGACACCCCTACAGAGTTTGAACTTTCGAAAGCCGTGCCCACGGTTATGGGAAAATGGGAATTTGTTAATGTCCGGTTGTAGAGAACTTGACACTTAACTTAACTAAAATGCATCAACTGCGTGTGTAGCCATGATGGTCTCTTCTCGGCGGAATCCGGGAAGTGAACACGGTTCTTGTGATATGCTTGAATGTAAGTAGTTTCAGGATCACTCCCTGATCACTTCTAGTTCACGACCGCTGCGTTGCTTCTCTTCTCACTCTTATTTGCGTATGTTAGCCACCATATTTGCTTAGTGCTTGCTACCACTCCACCTCACTATGTTCTCCTACCCATAAGCTTAAATAGTCTTGATCTCGCGGGTGTGAGATTGCTGAGTCCTCGTGACTCACAAATACTTCCAAACAGTTGCAGGTGCCGATGATACCAGTGCAGGTGACGCAACCCAGCTCAAGTGGGAGCTCGATGAAGATCTTGGTCGTTGTCTTTGTGTCTTTTCCAGTTGATCAGTAGTGGAGCCTAGTTGGGACGATTGGGGATCTAGCATTAGGGGTTGTCTTCTTTTATTTTGGTTCCGTAGTCGGACCTTGTTTGTATTCTGGATGAGGTATGATCTATTTATGTATTTGTATGAAGTGGCGATTGTAAGCCGACTCTTTATCCCTTTCTTATTCAGTACTTGGGATGTGTGAAGATTACCCCTCTTGCGACATGCCTACCATGCGGCTATGCCTCTAAGTCATGCCCTGACACGTGGGAGATATAGCCGCATTGTGGGTGTTACAATAAACCCACCATTTACCTTCCTCAAAACAACCACCATACCTACCTATTATGTCATTTCCACAGCCATTCCGAGATATATTGCCATGCAACTTTCCACCGTTTCGTTTATTATGACACTCTTTATCATGTCATATTGCTTTGCATGATCATGTAGTTGACATAGTATTTGTGGCAAAGCCACCATTCATAATTTTTTCATACATGCCACTCTTGATTCATTGCACATCCTGGTACGCCGCTGGAGGCACTCATATAGAGTCATATTTTGTTCTAAGTATCGAGTTGTAATCCTTGAGTTGTAAATAAATAGAAGTGTGATGATCATCATTATTAGAGCATTATTCCGTGTGAGGAAATAAAAAAGAGGCCAAAGAAGCCAAACAAAAAAAGAAAAAAAAGAAAAACAGAGAGAGAAAAAGAGAGAAGGGATAATGCTAACTATCCTTTTCCACACTTGTGCTTCAAAGTAGCACCATGATCTTCATGATAGAGAGCCTCTTATTTTGTCACTTTCATATACTAGTGGGAATTTTTGTTATAGAACTTGGGTTGTATATTCCAACAATGGGCTTCCTCAAAATTCCCTAGGTCTTCGTGAGCAAGCAAGTTGGATGCACACCCACTTAGTTTCTTTTGTTGAGTTTTCATACATTTATAGCTCTAGTGCATCCGTTGCATGGCAATCCCTACTCACTCACATTGATATCTATTGATGGGCATCTCCATACCGATTAATATGCCTAGTTGATGTGAGACCATCTTCTTCCTTTTTGTATTCTCCACAACCACCATTCTATTCCACCTATAGTGCTATGTCCATGGCTCACGCTCATGTATTGCGTGAAAGTTGAAAAAAGTTTGAGAATACTAAAGTATGAAACAATTGCTTGGCTTGTCATCGGGGTTGTGCATGATTTGAATATTTTGTGTGACGAAGATGGAGCATAGCCAAACTATATAATTTTGTAGGGATGAATTTTCTTTGGCCATGTTATTTTGAGAAGACATGATTACTTTGTTAGTATGCTTGAAGTATTATTATTTTTATGTCAATATTAAAATTTTGTCTGGAATCTTTCGGATCTGAACATTCATGCCACAATAAAGAAAATTACATTGATAATTATGTTAGGTAGCATTCCACATCAATAATTCTGTTTTTATCATTTACCTACTCGAGGACGAGCATGGATTAAGCTTGGGGATGCTTGATACGTCTCCAACGTATCTATAATTTTTGATTGTTCCATGCTATTATATTATCTGTTTTGGATGTTTAATGGGCTTTAATATGCTCTTTTATATTATTTTTGGGACTAACCTATTAACCGGAGGCCCAGTGCTAGTTTCTGTTTTTTTGCCTATTTTAGAGTTTCGCAGAAAAGGAATACCAAACGGAATCCAAACAGAATGAAACCTTCGCGATGATCCTTCTTGGACCGAAAGCAATCCACAAGAGTTGGAGTAGAAGTCTGGAACTCCGCAAGGCGGCCATGAGGCAGGAGGGCATGCCCAGGGGGGGGGGGGTAGGCGCGCCCCCACCCTCGTGGGCCTCTCGAAGCTCCACCGACATACTTCTTTCGCATATATATACTCTTATACCCTATATCGATCGCAGAGAGCCACGAAACCACTTTTCCACCGCCGCAACCTTCTGTACCCGTGAGATCCCTTTTCGAGCGATCTGCCGTAGGGTGCATCAATCACGGAGGGCTTCTACATCAACACCATGGCCTCTTCGATGAAGCGTGAGTAGTCTACCACGGACCTTCGGGTCCATAGTTATTAGCTAGATGGCTTCTTCTCTCTCTTTGGATCTCAATACAAAGTTCTCCTTGATTCTATTAGAGATTTATTCGCTGTAATTCTTTTTGCGGTGTGTTTGTCGAGATCCGATGAATTGTGGGTTTATGATCAAGATTATCTATGAATATTATTTGGTTCTTCTCTGAATTCTTATATGCAAGATTTGATATCTTTGCAAGTCTCTTCGAATTATCGGTTTAGTTTGGCCTACTAGATTGATCTTTCTTGCAATGGGAGAAGTGCTTACCTTTGGGTTCAATCTTGCGGTGTCCTTTCCCAGTGACAGTAGGGGCAGCAAGGCATGTATTGTATTGTTGACATCGAGGATAAAACGACGGGGTTTATATCATATTTCTTGAGTTTATCCCTCTACATCATGCCATCTTGCTTAATGCGTTACTCTATTCTTATGGACTTAATACTCTAGATGCATGCTGGATAGCGGTCGATGTGTGGAGTATAGTAGTAGATGCAGAATCGTTTCAATCTACTTTACATGGATGTGATGCCTATATTCATGATCATTGCCTTAGATATTTTCATAACTAGGCGCTTTTCTATCAATTGCTCGGCAGTAATTTGTTCACCCACCGTAATACATGCTATCTTGAGAGAAGCCACTAGTGAAACCTATGGCCCCCGGGTCTCTTTCTTATTATATGGCATCTCTTTTATTTATATCACATCTCGTTTACTATTTTTCAATCTTTACTTTCCAATCTGTACAACCAAAATACCAAAAATATTTACTTTACTATCTATATCAGATCTCACTTTTGCGAGTGATCGTGAAGGGATTGACAACCCATTTATCGCATTGGTTGCAAGGTTCTTGATTGTTTGTGCAGGTACTAGGTGACTTGTGCGTTGTCTCCTATTGGATTGATACCTTGGTTATCAAAAACTGAGGGAAATACTTACGCTACTTTGCTGCATCACCCTTTCCTCTTCAAGGGAAAACCAACGCATGCTCAAGATGTAGCAAGAAGGATTTCTGGCGACATTGCCGGGGAGATCTACGCCAAGTTAAGACATACCAAGTACCCATGATAAAGTCTTCTCCCTCGCATTACATTATTTGCCATTCGCCTCTCGTTTTCCTCTCCCCCACTTCACAAAGTTTGCCTTTTTCTTTCGCCCTTCTTCCATTCGATCATGTGTTATCATGTGCCTTCTTTTTACTTGCATCTTCGCTTGCTAAGAGTTTATGGATCCCCATCAACTTGCTAACCATTTTAAAGGATCCAATTATGATGAACCTATTGCTAGTGAGTTGAGTGCACTAGATTATCTTTATGGAGTTTTGATTGAAATTCGTGAATCTGAAAATTGTGATGAAGTGTTGAAAGAACAAAATTATAAAGTGATTCACGATCACTCCTTGAATGAGAAGCATGATTGCATTGATGTTATTATAAATTCTATTAATGTCAATTGTGTTAATGATATGCAAAACCCCAAGCTTGGGGATGCTAGTTTTGCTATGACTACTATTTGTTGCAATGATCATGATTGGGGTGATTCTTATTATGATCTTGAAAATTTATTTAAGCCCCATGATGAATATGAGATTGATAATAATGTTTGCAACAATATTGAAAGTGGGTTTGGAAGAGTGTGAACTTTAGATCCCACATATTTGGAGAATGTTCAATCTTATGAAGTTTTTGATAAAAGTGGGTTTGGAGAGGTCATGACTTTAGTTAATGTTAATCCCACTATTTTGGAAGAGTGTCAGCTTTGCATGCATGTGGATCATGAAGAGAAAATTTTATGTGATAGCTATATTGTTGAATTTGATTATGATCCTACATGTAATTATTATGAGATAGGGAAATGTGGTTGTAGAAATTTTGGTGTCACTAAATTACCTCTCGTTATGTTGAGATTGATATTGTTTCTTTATCCTTCCTTGCATATGCTAGTTTTTGCTTGTCTTGATAAATTTTTTTTCTTATATAATGACTATGCATAGGAAGTATGTTAGACTTAGATGTGATTTTCATATGCTTCATGATGCTCCCTTCGTGTTTCAATTGCTATCTTTCATGTGAGCATCATTAAAATTATAGATGTGTAGCTTAATGGCTTTAAAGAATAGCGCTTGTTGGGAGGCAACCCAATTTTATTTTTGTTCTTTGCTTTTTGCTCCTGTTTAGTAATAAGTAATTCATCTAGCTTATGTTATGATTGTGTTTTTATGTTTTAATTAGTGTTTGTGCCAAGTAAAGCCTTTAGGATGTTCTTGGATGATTGTTGTTTGATCTTGCTGATAAAAACAGAAAGTTTGCGCTCACGAAAATAATTATCATGTTTTACCAGAGAGGGATAAAATACCAATTCCAACTTCAGTAGATCAATATACTTTTTATACTGGTCTTCCTAATTTTTCAGAATTTTTGGAGTTACAGAAGTATTCGAAACCTCCAGATTGCCACAGATTGTTCTGTTTTTCGCGTCTTGTTTGCTTATTTTGATGAATCTATGAGTAGTATCGGGGGGTATGAACCATTGAGAAGTTGGGATACTGTAGGTTTAACACCAATATAAATAAAGAATGAGTTCATTACAGTATCTTAAAGTGGTGGTTTGTTTTCTTATACTAACGGAGCTCATGAGATTTTCTGTTAAGTTTTGTGTTGTGAAGTTTTCAAGTTTTTGGGTAAAGATTTGATGGATTTTGGAATAAGGAGTGGAAAGAGCCCAAGCTTGGGTATGACCAAGGCACCCCAAGGTAAAATTGAAGTACAACCAAAAGCCTAAGCTTGGGGATGCCCCGAAAGGCATCCCCTCTTTCATCTTCGTCTATCGGTAACTTTACTTTAGGCTATATTTTTATTCACCGCATGATATGTGTTTTGCTTGGAGCTTCTTGTATGATTTGAGTCTTTGCTTTTTAGTTTACCACAATCATCCTTTTTGTACACACCTTTTGGGAGAGACACGCATGAATCATAATTTATTAGAATACTCTATCTGCTTCACTTATATCTTTTGAGCTAGATAATTTTGCTCTAGTGCGTCACTTATATCTTTTTAGAGCACCGTGGTGGTTTTATTTTATAGAAATTATTGATCTCTCATGCTTCATATATATTATTTTGAGAGTCTTTTAGAACAACATGGCAATTTAGTTTCGGTATAAAACTAGTCCTAATATGATGGTCATCCAAGATGGGTATAATAAAAACTTTCATATAAAGTGCGTTGAATACTATGAGAAGTTTGGTGCTTGATGATTGTTTTGAGACATGAGGATGGGATATTAGAGTCATGCTAGTTGAGTAGTTGTGAATTTGAGAAATACTTGTGTTGAGGTTTGCAAGTCCCGTAGCATGCACGTATGGTAACCGTTGTGTAGCAAATTTGAAGCAAGAGGTGTTTCTTTGCTTGTCTTCCTTAAGAGTGGTGGTCGGGGACGAGCAATGGTCTTTTCCTACCAATCTATCCCCCTAGGAGCATGCGCATAGTTCTTTGTTTTGATGACTTGTAGATTTTTGCAATAAGTATGTGAGTTCTTTATGACTAATGTGAGTCCATGGTTTATACGCACTCTCACCCTTCCACCGTTGCTAGCCTCTCTAGTACTGGACAACTTTTGCCGATACCATAAACCCACCATTTACCTTTATCAAAACAGCCACCATACCTACCTATTATGGCATTTCCATAGCCATTCCGAGATATATTGCCATGCAACTTTCCCCCGTTTCGTTTATTATGACACGCTTCATCGTTCTCATATTGCTTTGTATGATCATGTAGTTGACATAGTATTTGTGGCAAAGCCACCATTCATAATTTTTTCATACATGTCACTCTTGATTCATTGCACATCCTGGTACGCCGCTGGAGGCACTCATATAGAGTCATATTTTGTTCTAAGTATCGAGTTGTAATCCTTGAGTTGTAACTAAATAGAAGTGTGATGATCATCATTATTAGAGCATTATCCCGTGTGAGGAAATAAAAAAAGAGGCCAAAGAAGCCAAACAAAAAAAGAAAAAAAGAAAAAAAAGAGAGAAAAAGAGAGAAGGGACAATGC
The DNA here is from genome assembly GCA_034509565.1 of Triticum monococcum. Taxonomy (NCBI): domain Eukaryota; kingdom Viridiplantae; phylum Streptophyta; class Magnoliopsida; order Poales; family Poaceae; genus Triticum; species Triticum monococcum. The sequence goes on along the minus strand of CM067841.1, from coordinate 163,927,016 downwards.
TACTATCCTTTTTCCACACTTGTGCTTCTCTATCATGATAGAGAGACTCACTATCCAGCACCATGATCTTCATGATAGAGAGTCTCTTATTTTGTCACTTTCATATACTAGTGGGAATTTTCGCTATAGAACTTGGCTTGTATATTCCAACAATGGGCTTCCTCAAAATGCCCTAGGTCTTCCTGAGCAAGCAAGTTGGATGCACACCCAATTAGTTTCTTTTGTTGTGCTTTCATACATTTATAGCTCTAGTGCATCCGTTGCATGGCAATCCCTACTCACTCACATTGATATCTATTGATGGGCATCTCCATAGCCCATTAATATGCCTAGTTGATGTGAGACCATCTTCCTCCTTTTTGTCTTCTCCACGACCACCATTTTATTCCACCTATAGTGCTATGTCCATGGCTCACGCTCATGTATTGCGTGAGCAATTGCTTGGCTTGTCATCGGGGGTGTGCATGATCTGAATATTTTGTGTGACGAAGATGGAGCATAGCAAACTATATGATTTTGTAGGGATGAACTTTCTTTGGCCATGTTATTTTGAGAAGACATGATTACTTTGTTAATATGCTTGAAGTATTATTATTTTTATGTCAATATTAAACTTTTGTCTTGAATCTTTTGGATCTGAACATTCATGCCACAATAAAGAAAATTACATTGATAATTATGTTAGGTAGCATTCGACATCAAAAATTCTATTTTTATCATTTACCTACTCGAGGACGAGCATGAATTAAGCTTGGGGATGCTTGATACGTCTCCAACGTATCTATAATTTTTGATTGTTCCATGCTATTATATTATCTATTTTGGATGTTTAATGGGCTTGAATATGCTTTTTTATATTATTTTTGGGACTAACCTATTAAACCGGAGGCCCAATGCCAGTTTATGTTTTTTTGCCTATTTTAGAGTTTCGTAGAAAAGGAATACCAAACGGAATCCAAATGGAATGAAACCTTCGTGATGATCCTTCTTGGACCGAAAGCAATCCATAAGACTTGGAGTAGAAGTCTGGAACTCCGCGAGGTGGCCACAAGACATGAGGGCGCGCCTAGGGGGTAGGCATGCCCTCACCCTCGTGGGCCCCTTGTACATCCACCAACGTACTTCTTTTGCCTATATATACTCTTATACCCTAGATCAATCGCAGAGAGCCATGAAACCACTTTTCCACCGCCGCAACCTTCTGTACTCGTGAGATCCCATCTTGGGGCCTTTTCCGGCGATCTGCCGAACATGGAATCAATCACGGAGGGCTTCTACATCAACACCGTTGCCTCTCCGATGAAGCATGAGTAGTATACCACAGACCTTTGTGTCCATAGTTATTAGCTAGATGGCTTCTTCTCTCTCTCTTTGATTCTCAATACAAAGTTCTCCTCGACATTCTAGGAGATCTATTCGATGTAATACTCTTTTGCTGTGTGTTTGCCGAGATCCGATGAATTGTGGGTTTATGAACAAGATTATCTATGAATATTATTTGGTTCTTCTCTGAATTCTTATATGCATGATTTGATATCTTTGCAAGTCTCTTCGAATTATCGGTTTAGTTTGGCCTACTAGATGGACCTTTCTTGCAATGGGAGAAGTGCTTAGCTTTGGGTTCAATCTTGCGGTGTCCTTTCCCAGTGATAGTAGGGGCATCAAGGCATGTATTGTATTGTATTGTTGCCATCAAGGATAAAAAGATGGGGTTTATATCATATTCCTTGAGTTTATCCCTCTACATCATGCCATCTTGCTTAATGCGTTACTCTGCTCTTATGAACTTAATACTCTAGGTGCATGCTGGATAGCGGTCGATGTGTGGAGTAATAGTAGTAGATGCAAAATTATTTCGATCTACTTGACACGGACTTGATGCCTATATTCATGATCATTGCCTTAGATATCTTCATAACTATGCGCTTTTCTATCAATTGCTTGGCAGTAATTTGTTCACCCACTGTAATACATGCTATCTTGAGAGAAGCCACTAGTGAAACCTATGTCCCCTGAGTCTCTTTCTTATTATATTGCATCTCTTTTATTTATATCACATCTCGTTTACTATTTTGCAATCTTTACTTTCCAATCTATACAACAAAGATACCAAAAATATTTACTTTACTATCTCTATCAGATCTCACTTTTGTGAGTGATCGTGAAGGGAGTGAGAACCCCTTTATCACGTTGGTTGCAAGGTTCTTGATTGTTTGTGCAGGTACTAGATGACTTGTGCGTTGTCTCCTACTGGATTGATACCTTGGTTCTGAAAAACCGAGGGAAATACTTACGCTACTTTGTTGCATCACCCTTTCCTCTTCAAGGGAAAACCAACACATGCTCAAGAGGTAGCACCGCCCACGACCTCCTGTCTGGCCCATCGGATGCACACAAGGAAGAGCTCCTCCCCGATGCCTTCTACATGACAAACCGCGGCCCCTAGTGTGTTTCTGACGCACGTCCGCCACGGCAAATGGTCGCCGGCTGGCGGATGTGGCAACTCTGTTAGATGCCAATGACCCTGCTGATCATCCTCTAGAGCCACTGACTTGTGGGCCCCTGTTCCTATTTAGGTTAACCTAATTTTTTGTTTAGATTAGTGCTAACCCTCTGGAACCCACGTGTCAGCTTTGACTTTGACCTCGTCAGAGTTGACTGGACCCACCCGTCAGCGACCCTAACAAGCATTGGGTCACTGACCAACGGGTCCCACAGGTCAGGTTGACCTGGCCGACTTAGTTGACTTGCTGACATCATAGTGACGCAATGCTGACGCAATAAGTCTTTTCTAGATTTAGTTTAATTTGGAATAACCAGTAAATTCCAGAATATGTTATAAACTTCTAAAAAGCATAGAAATTAATCTATAGCTTAGATGAAAATAATTTATCTATGAAAAATTATCAGAAATATCCAAAGAACCTGTTTATGGCCTTTCCATGCATGTTTGAACAACTTACAACTATTGCATATGACAATTTGTCTTATATGGAGTTTGAATTTGAGCCTTGGGTTGAAACAAACTTCATTTAAATTGCTTCTAGTTTCATTAGCACAAATCACAACATGTTGCCTTGCCACGATCATGCATCATATTGTGCATTGCATTGATTGTGTTCATTCTTTGCTAGTCGGTGTTGTTCCCTCTCGATAGCAGACTTTTCTGATGTTGTGAATGTTGACACTTATGAAGTGCAGTACCATCTTCAGAAGTGCCGGGCAAGTAGACCCCTTGACCACTCCGATACAATCCCACTCTCTCACCCTGCTCTCTTTTACTGCATTAGGACAACAACGATTCAACTGCTACATGTTACGGTAGTTGAACCCATTCCTCTGCATGACCTGTGTTTGCCACAGTAAATAGATGAAATGCACTAGCATGAGTATGAGTTCTTCGAGCCATGATTTTCGTACTCATTCATGCTTTCTTGTCATGCCTTCTTTGCTTAGAGTTGTGTCAGGTATGATTCATCTGGGATGGATTGGGATGGTGGTGAACATGTCCTACTATTGAGAGCTAAGTGTGTGAACACGATTTGGTAAAGGTAGCAATGAGAGGTCATGTAGGAGTATGATGTCTGCTAGAACTACGTCGGTATTTCCCCAAAGAGGAAGGGATGATGCAGCACATCAATGGTAGGTATTTCCCTCAGTGATGAGACCAAGGTTATCGAACCAGTAGGAGAACCATGCAACACTACATGAATGGCTGTAGGATCAAAAGTATGTCTAAAGGGCGGTGATTAGACTACTTGACCAACTAAAAATCTAGCCTTTTCCCAATTTTAAGTCTTGGCAGATTTTAACAACTTAGCACAAGTCAAGCAATCAACCTACACATGCAAGTCTTAGAGTATAGCAGCGGAATGTAAAACATTTGCATATGAAGGTAAAGGGAGGAGTTTGGAGGGAGCAAACACAATGTAGACACGGAGATTTTTGGCGTGGTTCCGATAGGTGGTGCTATCGCACATCCACGTTGATGGACACTTCAACCCACAAACGGTAATGGTTGCGTGAGTCCATGGAGGGCTCCACCCACGAAGGGTCCACGAAGAAGCAACCTTGTCTATCCCACCATGGCCATCGCCCACGAAGGAGTTGCCTCACTAGGGTAGATCTTCACGAAGTAGGCTATCTCCTTGCCCGTACAAACTCCTTGGTTCAACTCCACAATCTTGACGGAGGCTCCCAAGTGACACCTAACCAATCTAGGAGACACCACTCTCCAAAAGGTAATAGACGGTGTGTTGATGATGAACTCCTTGCTCTTGTGCTTCAAATGATAGTCTCCCCAACACTCAACTCTCTCTCATAGATTTGGATTTGGTGGAAAAACGATTTGAGTAGAAAGCAACTTGGGAAGGGCTAGAGATCAAGATTCAAATGGTTGGAATGGAATATCTTGGTCTCAACACATGAGTAGGTGGTTCTCTCTCAGAAAACGAATGCTGAAGTGTAGGTACGTTCTAATGGATCTCCTTGCTAATGAAGGAAGGGTGGATGGGTATATATAGCCTCCACACAAAATCTAACCGTTACACACAATTCACCAAACTTGGTGGGACCGAATCAGGAAACTCGGTCAGACTGATTTAGTTCAAAATGTGAACGTTAGGCTTTTCGATGGGACCAACATGTCAACTCGGTGGGACCGATTTCATTAGGGTTAGGGCATAACGTAATCTCGGTGAGACCGATTACTCAAACTTGGTGGGACCGACTTTGGTAATAAGCTAACCAGAGAGTTGGTCAGACAAACTCGGTGGGACCAATTCGCTCATTTCGTTGGGACTGAAATGTTACGCAGGGGAAACAAATAGTTTGCATTGCGAACTCTGTGGGACCGATCACTCATCTCGGTTGGACCGAAATGTTACGAAGGGAAACACAAAGTTTGCAATCCCATCTCGGTGAGACCGAGATCCCTATTGGTGAGACCGAAATGACTGGGGTTTCTAGCAGTGGCTATGTCAAGTGAACTCAGTGGTGTCTGATAGAACATTTGGGTGGGGCTAAGTTTGACTTTTGGTTTGGGACATATGTGGATATGAGAAAGTGGTTGAGGGTTGTTTGAGCATATCGCTAAGCATTTTGAGCAAGTAAGTCATTAAGAAACACCTCATCCCCTTTTAATAGTATTGGCTTTTCCTATGGACTCAATGTGATCTTGGATCACTAAAATGAAAATGTAGAGTATTGAGCTTGAGCCAATGTGTGTCCTTAGCATTTTGAGGGGTCCACATTCCTAATCCATGCCATGCCAATCATTGAACTTTGTGAAATGATCATCTTTAAATAGTATTAGTTCAATGAGCTATATATTGTTAGTAATTACCAAAACCACCCAGGGATAGTTGCACTTTCAATGGCACCTACACACAAATTACAAATACTCGCAAACCGACGTATTAAAGGGGTTGTCAATCCCTTTCGGGTAACGGCGCCAGAAATTGGCAAATGGACGTGAGAAAGTTGTAATAAATTGATAGATAGATCACGCGGGAACGCGAGATAAAATAAATAAGAATAAATTGCAGCAAGCTATTTTTGTATTTTTGGTTTAATAGATATGAAAATAAAAACAAATAAAAATAGATCGCAAAGGCAAATATGATAAAGAAGAGACCTAGGGGCCGTAGGTTTCACTAGTGGATTCTCTCGAGAAAAATAGCAAACAGTGGGTAAACGAATTACTGTTGGGTAATTGATAGAACTTCAAATAATCATGACGATATCCAGGGAATGATCATTATATAGGCATCACTTCCAAGATTAGTAGACCGACTCCTGCCTGCATCTACTACTATTACTCCCCACATCGACCGCTATCTAGTATGCATCTAGTGTATAATTCATGGAAAACGGCGAAATGCAATAAGAACGAGGACATGATGTAGACAAGATCTATTTATGTACAAATAGACCCCATATTGTTATCCTTAATAGAAACGATACATATGTGTCGGTTCCCCTTCTGTCACTGGGATCAAGCACCGTAAGATCGAACCCATCACAAAGGACCTCTTCCCATTCCAAGATAAATAGATCAAGTTGGCCAAAAAAAATCCAAATATTGGAGAAGAAATACGAGGCTATAAGCAATCATGCATATAAGATATCAAACAAGACTCAAATAACTTCCATGGATAAAAAGATAGATCTGATCATAAACTCAAAGTTCATCGGATCCCAACAAACACACCGCAGAAAGAGTTACATCATATGGATCTCCGAGTGACTATTGTATTGAGAATCAAAAGAGAGAGAGGAATCCATCTAGCTACTAACTACGGACCCGTAGGTCTATAAAGAACTACTCACGCTTCATCGGAGAGGCACCAATGGACATGATGAACCCCTCCGTGATGGTGTCTAGATTGGATCTGGTGGTTCTGGAACTTGCGGCGGCTGGAATTCATTTTCGTCGACTCCCCTAGGGTTTCTGGAATATTGGGGTAGTTATAGAGCAAAGAGGCGGTTCAGGAGGCCACCAAGGTGGGCACATCCCACCATGGCGCGCATGGGCCTCCAGGCGCGCCCTGGTGTCTTGTGCTCACCTCGGGCTCCCGCTTCGGTACTTCTTTGGCCCACTGGATGTCTTCTGGTCCAAAAAAATCCACAAAAAGTTTCACTGTGTTTGGACTCCGTTTGATATTGATTTCCTACAATGTAAAAAACATGCAAAAAATAGCAACTGACACTTAGTACCATGCCAATAGGTTAGTACCAACAAATGATATGAAATGGCTATAAAATAATTGTAAAACATCCAAGAATGATAATATAACAGCATGGAACAATAAAAAATTGTAGATACATTGGAGACGTATCAGAGTACATGGTGGGTTGTCTCATTGACACCGTCCTTAGGAACTGAGTTATGTGTTTGTGATCCAAGACAGTTACTGCCACACATTGGGCTCTGGGCACTCCAGGCTCTCTTGACTTATTAATCGCCTTGATCTCTATCTAGGAGTTGCAACTAGTTTCTGGTGTTTGTAGGATATGTGTTGGAGGCTGAGCGTAGCACTGACGCTAGGGGTGGGCTATGATGTCATAGATACACCGTGGCACGGTGTACCGGGGCACCCATTTGGTGGGCTCGGGAACCCTGCACATATCGTTTGGGGCCGTAGTGGAAACCTCGGCCGGACTTACGTGTGGATGAAACTCAAATAGGCGGTAAACCTGGACTAGATTCTCATGTGGTTAGTCAGGTCGTGGCCTACACCCTTGCTGGGCTTCCGCTTGAAGGTTGCCGAGAACATGACGTGTAAACGGATATAAGTGGTGAGAGCATCTGTGAAGAAGTACACCCCTGCAGGGTTATATATGATCTATTCAAATAGCCGCGTCCGCGGATATGGACTACTTGGAAAGCTTATATGGTTCATAGATATCTGGAAGTGGTTACTCTAAAATGTGCAAGATAAGTGTGAGTGCTATGGATGGCCTTCTGGTAGGGAGACGGGAGCGGATCCACAGTGGTGTATTGATATGGTGAATATGTGGACTCGTGTGCGCCACCTCAAAGAAGTTACTGGTAGTCATAATACAAGATAGCCACCGAGTTAAAGCTGGCTTGCTGCAGTTAAACTCCACCATCCCTTTGTTGATACTGATGCATACATAGATAGTTCTGATCTAAGTCCTGCTGAGTACCTTTGTACTCACGTTTGCTTAATTTATGTTTTGCAGAGGAGACTTCAGTCTCTAGTAGTTTCACGTGGGCTTCAATGATCAGTTTGGGACTCCTAGACAGAGGTCTGGTTCCTATCGAGGGTCTTGTAAATAGACATACTTTCTAGTGTAACATCCCAAATTTTCAATTTGGAATGTTATACATAGATCATATGCATATCATATTTTTCTTGCATTTTGGTTGATCCTAGAAATTTCACGCAACTCAAGGACCCTCGGAGAGAGTTGGACATTTCGTTATTTTCATATTTGAGAGTTTTCTTGAATTGAAAAGAGGATCCTTTGATTTATTTATTTTATCTTCAACTATTTTTCCAATGTCAAATTATGAGAGAGGGAATAATATGACTTTCCCAAAAGTTAGGAAAAATGAAGATTTAATAAATAGATCAATTTTGTTTACCGGTGTTTGTTTGCGATTTGTTTGGATAGGGAAAAATGCGCGTTTTCAAAAATTGCATTTTAGGTCCGGAGAAAAGTTCATTTTGTTCGGCTCATTTTTAGGAGTCGGGGAAAATTTACTTTTAGAATTTTGGAGTCCGTTTAGTTTAGTTTTCTTTTGTTTTCTGCGCGTGAGAACCGTTTAAAAAAAAACTGGACCAAGGCCGGCCAGGCCAAGGCCCAGCTGGGCCAAAGGCCACCGCCCAGGGAGCCGCGCGCCAGCGCCTAGGCGCAGGAGGCCGCCGCCTCTTGTCTTAGCCGAATCCTTTTAGGATTCTAGGCTTGCTCTTTTCCTTGTTTCGTTATTCCTAGTCCTACTCCGTTTATTCTTTCCTATTCCTAGTCTATTTCTTGTCCCCTACCCCAAGTCTCCTCACCCCTCCCCAATATAAATACCCAAGCACCCCCCCTCTAAACACATCAAATCCAAAGCTCCAAGCCCCAAGCCTAGAGCTCCACCGCGCCCCACACCCGTGCCGCGCCTCGCCTAGTGCACCGCCGCCGCACCCCACCGCCACCGCACCACCCCACCGCCGCCGCACCACCCCACCGCCACCGCACCACCCGTGCCGCCGCCGCACCTTACCGCCGCCCTACGCCCACGCAGCCGGAGTTCCTCGCCGGAGACTTCGCCGGAGGTAGCCCGCGCTACATCTATTCTTCTCATCGGATCGTTTTCTTCTACTCGTTCCGATTCTTTTTCTCCGATTCGTTTTTCTTCGCCAAACCGTTCCGGTTTTCTAGATCGGTTTTACGATTGGTTTTCTTTTCCGAAACCCTAGATCGGATTCGTTTTCTTCTCCGATTTAGTTGCCCGAGATCATTCACCGGACCGTTCGTCCTAACGAACGTGATCACCGTATTTCTTCTAGGTTGACAAACGTCCGTTCGTTCAACCGTTCTTCTTTTTTTTTCTTGCCGGATTTATTCCGCGATCGCGATCTCAGATCCGATCTTCTTTCTAGTCTATCTTCTCGCTCGTTTATCGGAATCAGGTGATTCAAGCGCCTGGAGTTTCGTTTCAAAACCGCCGTTCCGTCTAATCAACTTTAACCAAGTTTTTTTATGGTAAAATTTGACCTAGTTTCAACTTGCTAGAACCGAGTTGTTTTCCGCCGTTTTTTTCGGTTTCTTTGTTTGGTTCTTTCTCTCTTTGCAACTGGAGTTCTTAAGTTGAACTAGCTGGTTCGATCTTTTGTTCGAGTTTTACCTGTGCATTAGATGAGTACTTATTGTATGCTTGTTGTTTGTCTGAGATAGATTACCCGGATTGCGCCGCTTGTTACTTCAAATCTCTAGGACTCGCAGATCATCAGCAAGGCAAGTAACACTTTGATCATACCTTTTCTACAACCCAGTTTTATTGCATTAGATCCATCCTCACACATTGCATGATTAGGATGTAATTAAATTGTGGGATGGGAAGTAGATGAGGTAGTACCTATTACCTGTTTATTATGAAACCTTTGGGAGTTACTTCTACGTTTGCTTATTATGCCATGCTATGCTAGTAGACGTGGATTGAGTGAGTGATATCCATGACAGATGTGAGATTGATAATTTAATGGTTTATCTAAGGTGGCAACTTAAACACACATCTGGGTGGATTGAGGCACTTGATGTCTATTAGGACTTGCCTGTTTTTTTAAGGACCGCCACCTAGGCTCAAAGGGATCATAAGACTATTCATACTAGAAACTTCCGTGTGCAGCCACAAGCCATTATGGGCTCTGGCATAGTTGAGTAATTTGCGTAAGCTCTTGAAGAGGTGGACTAGCAGATGTATGGGATTGTAGGTGTACCGGTCCGCCCGGAGTAGAGAGCAAATGCTTCTGAAAGACTGTGTCTCGGTCATCCATTTCTCAAACACCCTGTAGTGCGAGAAAACCAACGGAGGAGATCGAGTCTTGTGGGGAAAAGTGCGCAAACCTCTGCAGAGTATAACAAACTAATCATGATTAGCCGTGTCCCCGGTTATGGACAATCTTGAGTATCTAGTACTTGAATATCATGTGAATCTCATCATGTTACTTCTAATTGATATTGTTGGGTTAATGACTATTTTTAATTGGGATTGAGAATGTTGTCAACCATTCTCAATGTTTAACAACCACCATGATAGTTAAATAAATTTATTCCTTTGTAGTAGGGAAAAATTGGCTTTACGCAAAACAGTAACCATAGAGCTCTCCACCAGCCAAATATGCATATAGTATAGCTGTTTCATTCCATTACTCTCTATGTGTTACCTTGCCAGCATATTCCATGTGCTGACCCGTTTCGGGCTGCAACGTTAATGTTGCAGACTTTTCAGACGACGATTGAGGTGTTTTTAGGTCATGGTTCTATACTCAGTGATGCCATTGGAGTTGATGGACCCATTTATCTTCCAAGTCTTCCGCTGTTATCGACACTAGATGGCCTTAAGCCATATTTATGTATTAAGTTCTCTTCGGAGACATCGATGTAATAAGTGTGTGATTGCCACTCTGCTATAAATCCTTCGAAGTACTGTGTGGTGTCAGCATTACTGATCCAGGGATGACACCGGAGCACAGAGATCAGACTGTTTGAGGTCTGGTCGCTACAGAGATGGTATCAGAGCACACGCTGACTGTAGTACACGACCACTAAGTTAAAGCCATAGATCACTATTCTCTCCTCATTTTCTAACTCCTCATCTTTTCTACTCTTTAGGATGAAGGACGCGAAGATTAAGTACACTCAACCGGATGAAGGCACACCTTTTGGATTTCACTTGAAGGAAGTCACCAAGTACCTAAACATTGGATTACCAAGTTTCACGGGAACCTTCAACGCCACTTTGCCTGAAGAGGAGCGCTGGAAGATTCAAGCTAACGTTCCGGGAAGGACATTCGTGCCAATCACGAAGCCCATAGATAGTGTTTTCAATGCACCAACTAGGAGTCTAGGAAAGAGCATGGCAGCCCATATCACCATAGGACGCATTGGAGAAGTTTATCAAGAAGACCTCAAGGACTCTATCTACCAGATTTGCGGACGCCGGGATGAACAATGGGAGTTAATCATCACCAAGAAGGATAAATCCATTGCAGCATTCATCCAGGAGTTAAACCAGCACATTCGACGCCACGAGAACCAGATGTGCAATGATATGATGGAGTTGAAGAATGCGAAAGCGAGGATCATCGAGCTAGAAGGAGAACTGAAGGCTACACGCAAGGACTACCTGGACGAAATCGTAGCTCTAGCAAGACACAACGGCGATCTTAAGCAAGAGATTGAAGAACTCAAGAGGGAGTTAGCATCCAAGGAGGAAGACGAGTACGTCGCATGCCCGGATAACTACATCATCATCGACGACACCGATTCGGATCCGAGTGAACCCGAATTTGAAGACGAAACTGGAGCGGATATCATGGAGTCTTCCACCGGTTCAAATTTTTAGATGACCACCAAATATTAGTAGTATTCCCCCCCATGTAAACACTATAGTTCGAGCACTTTTGCGATAGCTAGATCGATTGTATGCCCTTGTTTGATTGAATGAAGTGATTTTGTGTGAATTTGCTCATGTGTATTGGGGTAGTGTTTTCTCTTTAGACCTCATTCTATTCTTATTTCTCTTCTTTTCTAAAACCCTCAGATGCCTCCGAGACGTGACACTGGATTTCCATCAGAGCTCACTCAGTTGATCCAGCAACAGAATCAGTTGATGCAGATGTTAGTCCAGAATCAGCAGAACAACAACAACAACCCAGCACCACCACCACCCCCTGTTGACCACTTAGCCCGTTTCCTTAGGCTAAATCCGCCGGTGTTTTCCAGTAGCATCGAGCCGATAGTAGCAGACGATTGGCTCCGCAAGATAGGAAGGGAGTTGACCACTGCAGGATGCACGGATGGTGAGAAAGTGAAGTTTGCCGCACATCAGCTTGAAGGACCCGCGGCAGCATGGTGGGAGAATTTCACAGCCACTTTCCCAGTTGACACCGTCACATGGGATCAATTTCAGCAAGCTTTTCGCACTGCACATGTTTCAGCAGGAGCCATGGCCATGAAGAAGCGTGAGTTTCACAACTTACGCCAAGGAGGAAGGACACTTGGCCAGTACGTTGACGACTTTAGCAAACTAGCACGTTATGCCCCAGATGACGTTGCTACGGATGCAGCTAAGCAGGAGAAGTTTCTGGAAGGGTTGAATGATGAGTTAAGCATGCAGTTGATGGTAGCAAGTTTCAGAAACTACCAGGAGTTGGTAGATCGTGCCATCATGAGAAGGGAAGCAGCAGCAGATTGAGAACCGCAAGAGGAAGTATGGACAGGGGAAGCATAACTCTGGAGCCCAGCAGAAGCCCCGTTTTACCTCTAAATCGGGATTTCAGTTTCAGCATACCCATGGAGGAAGTAGTTCGCACAACCACAATGGCCACAAGAATGGTAATGGGAATGGAGGAGGCAACGGTCAAAACCGGACCACCCCATCAACCCCATCCAAGAGAGACCGGAGTCAAGTCACCTATTTCAAGTGTTCCAAGACCGGACATTATGCCAATGAATGTCCTGAAGGCCAGAATGGAAATGGCAATGGAAGCTTAGGGAAGAAGCCGAACCCTTTCAATAGGGGACAGGTGAACCACGTTAGCGTGGAGGAGATTGAAGATCAGCCTGATGCGGTGATAGGTAAGTTTCTGGTTAGGTCATTTACCACACTCGTTCTTTTCGATACTGGTGCATCACATTCATACATATCAAGGGGATTTGTGGAAAAATATAGCCTGCCCACTAGGATTCTTAAAACACCTATGCTAGTAAGTTCGCCAGGAGCAGAGTACATGGCCAGTCAAGGATGTTTTCAAGTGCCATTAAGCATAGGAAGGCATGTTTTCCCAACGGATTTGATTATTCCGGAATCCCAAGGTTTGGATGTAATCCTCGGTATGGATTGGTTGTCGAAGTATGGAGGAAACATCGATTGTGCTAGTAAGTCAATTTTGCTTACCACGCCGGAAGGAAGAAGGATCAAGTATGTATCCCGGCATGTGCCAAATAGGACACAAGTAAATTGCCTGACAGGAGTTGTGCAAGAGGAAGTACCAGTGGTAAAGGATTTTTCTGATGTATTTCCTGAAGAGTTGCCAGGCATGCCACCGGATAGAGACATTGAGTTTCTGATTGAGTTATTGCCAGGCACTGGGCCAATATCAAAGAGACCATACTAGATGCCAGCAAAGGATTTGGTGGAAATTAAGAATCCGATTAAGGAGTTATTGGAGAAAGGTTACATTCGCCCAAGTTCTTCACCTTGGGGATCACCCGTACTTCTAGTGGAGAAGAAGGATGGATCATTAAGGATGGTTGTTGATTATCGAGAATTGAATGAAGTAACCATCAAGAACAAGTACCCGCTGCCAATGATCAATGATCTGTTTGATCGTTTGCAAGGAGCTAAAGTGTTTTCCAAGATCGATTTGCAATCAGGGTACCACCAGTTGAAGATTCGAGAGCAGGACATACCTAAGACAACATTCACCACGAGATATGGATTGTACGAGTATACCGTTATGTCATTTGGATTGACTAACGCGCCTGCCTATTTTATGAACATGATGAACAAAGTGTTTATGGAGTTTTTAGATAAGTTCATCGTAGTGTTCATTGATGATATCTTGGTTTATTCGAAGAATGAAGAAGAGCATAAGGAACATTTGCGGTTGGTATTGGAGAAGCTAAGGGAACATCAGTTATATGCCAAATTTAGCAAATGTGAGTTTTGGTTGAAGGAAGTTGGATTTCTTGGACACGTTATATCCGGAGAAGGGATAGCAGTTGACCCTGCAAAGGTTGAGACCGTAACCAAATGGGAAGCACCAACGACAGTTGGAGAGATCCGGAGTTTTCTTGGACTCGCAGGATATTACCGGAGATTCATTGAGAACTTTTCAAAGATTGCAAAGCCTATGACGGAGTTGTTGAAGAAGGATACTAAGTTCAAATGGACTGAGGAGTGTGAGGCTAGTTTCCAGGAGTTGAAGAAACGATTAGTTACCTCACCAGTATTGATTTTGCCAGATCAGACCAAGGATTATGAGGTATATTGCGACGCTTCACGTCGAGGACTTGGAGCAGTGCTTATGCAGGAAGGGAGAGTTGTTTCGTATGCTTCACGGCAACTGAAGCCTCATGAGTTGAATTACACCACACATGACTTGGAGTTAGCAGCCGTAGTGCATGCCTTGAAGACATGGAGACATTTCCTCATTGGAAATCATTGTGAGGTGTACACGGATCACAAGAGTTTGAAGTACATTTTCACGCAGAAGGAGTTGAACCTCAGACAAAGGAGATGGTTGGAGCTCATCAAGGATTATGATATGAGACTGCATTACCATCCTGGAAAGGCTAATGTAGTAGCTGACGCATTGAGCCGCAAGATCCATGTCAATACGTTAATGACAGGAGAAATATCCAAGGAGTTAGCAGAAAACCTTCATGAACTAAGTTTAGAGATAGTTCCGAAAGGCTATGTAGCAGCATTGGAGATTCAGTCAACATTGATGGATAAAATCAGAGAAGCTCAGAAATCTGACAAGGAGATTGCTGCTATAAAGGAGAAACTAAGCAAAGGAAAAGCAAAGGGATTTCTTGAGGATGAGCACGATACCCTATGGTTTGAGGACCGTGTTTATGTGCCAAATGACCCGAAGATCAAGAAGTTGATTTTGCAAGAGGCACACGATTCACCATATTCAATTCACCTAGGAAATACCAAGATGTATTTGGATTTAAAGGAAACATTCTGGTGGACCGGAATGAAGAAGGACATTGCAGCCTATGTAGCAGTTTGTGACGTCTGTCATAGAGTGAAGGCAGAGCATCAGAAGCCAGCTGGATTGTTGCAGCCATTGCCGATACCCGAATGGAAGTGGGATAAGATAGGCATGGATTTTATCACAGGACTACCCAGGACGAAAGCAGGCTATGACTCGATATGGGTAGTAGTTGATCGTTTGACGAAGGTAGCACATTTCATTCCAGTCAAGACCACTTACACCAGTGCTAAGTTGGCAAAGATATACATGACTAATATCATTTGTTTGCATGGAGTTCCAAGGAGTATTGTATCAGACAGAGGAACCCAATTTACCTCAAAGTTTTGGAATCAGTTGCATGAAACTTTGGGAACTAGGCTAGAGTTCAGCACCGCTTTTCATCCACAGACAGATGGACAGACCGAGAGAGTCAATCAGATTTTGGAAGATATGCTGAGAGCTTGTGCACTAGATTATGGATCTAGTTGGGACGATAACTTGCCGTATGCGGAGTTTTCTTATAATAATAGTTACCAAACTAGTTTGAAGATGGCACCTTTCGAAGCTTTGTACGGAAGGAGATGCAGGACACCGTTGTCATGGAACGAAGTTGGAGACCGTCAATTCTTTGGACCAGATTTGATTAAGGAGTCTGAACTGAAAGTTAAGTTGATACGCGATAGGCTCAAGATAGCCCAGTCCAGGCAGAAGAGCTATGCAGATGCTAAACGCAAGGAGACAGTTTACGAAACCGGAGACAGAGTGTATCTCCGAGTATCCCCACTTCGAGGAGTTAAGCGCTTTGGAGTTAAGGGAAAGTTAGCACCATGTTTTGTTGGACCATATAAGATTTTGCGACGTATGGGAGAAGTCGCGTATAAGTTGGAATTACCAGAGGGATTGTCAGGAGTTCATGACGTATTCCATGTTTCTCAGCTGAAGAAATGCCACGCCGAGATGGCCGAGGTACCGTTAAGAGATACAGTGCCGCTAGAAGCGATTCAGTTGAAGGACAACTTAACGTATGAAGAGAAACCAGTCAAGATTCTCGAGTTTGCCAGCAGAGTAACCCGCAGCAAGGTTTTCAAGTTTTGCAAAGTTCAGTGGAACCACCACTCAGAGGATGAAGCCACCTGGGAGAGAGAAGAAGATTTGCTCAAGGACCACCCTCACCTATTTTCTAGCCAACCCGAATCTCGAGGGCGAGATTCACCTTAAGGGGGGTAGGTTTGTAACATCCCAAATTTTCAATTTGGAATGTTATACATAGATCATATGCATATCATATTTTTCTTGCATTTTGGTTGATCCTAGAAATTTCACGCAACTCAAGGACCCTCGGAGAGAGTTGGAGATTTCGTTATTTTCATATTTGAGAGTTTTCTCGAATTGAAAAGAGGATCCTTTGATTTATTTATTTTATCTTCAACTATTTTTCCGATGTCAAATTATGAGAGAGGGAATAATATGACTTTCCCAAAAGTTAGGAAAAATGAAGATTTAATAAATAGATCAATTTTGTTTTCTGGTGTTTGTTTGCGATTTGTTTGGATAGGGAAAAATGCGCGTTTTAAAAATTGCATTTTAGGTCCGGAGAAAAGTTCATTTTGTTCGGCTCATTTTTAGGAGTCGGGGAAAATTTACTTTTAGAATTTTGGAGTCCGTTTAGTTTAGTTTTCTTTTGTTTTCTGCACGTGAGAACCGTTTAAAAAAAACTGGACCAAGGCCGGCCAGGCCAAGGCCCAGCCGGGCCAAAGGCCACCGCCCAGGGAGCCGCGCGCCAGCGCCTAGGCGCAGGAGGCCGCCGCCTCTTGTCTTAGCCGAATCCTTTTAGGATTCTAGGCTTGCTCTTTTCCTTGTTTCGTTATTCCTAGTCCTACTCCGTTTATTCTTTCCTATTCCTAGTCTATTTCTTGTCCCCTACCCCAAGTCTCCTCACCCCTCCCCAATATAAATACCCAAGCACCCCCCCTCTAAACACATCAAATCCAAAGCTCCAAGCCCCAAGCCTAGAGCTCCACCGCGCCCCACACCCGTGCCGCGCCTCGCATAGTGCACCGCCGCTGCACCCCACCGCCACCGCACCACCCCACCACCGCCGCACCACCCCACCGCCGCCGCACCACCCGCGCCGCCGCCGCACCTTACCGCCGCCCTACGCCCACGCCGCCGGAGTTCCTCGCCGGAGACTTCGCCGGAGGTAGCCCGTGCTACATCTATTCTTCTCATCGGATCGTTTTCTTCTACTCGTTCCGATTCTTTTTCTCCGATTCGTTTTTCTTCGCCAAACCGTTCCGGTTTTCTAGATCGGTTTTACGATCGGTTTTCTTTTCCGAAACCCTAGATCGGATTCGTTTTCTTCTCCGATTTAGTTGCCCGAGATCGTTCACCGGACCGTTCGTCCTAACGATCGTGATCACCGGATTTCTTCTAGGTTGACGAACGTCCGTTCGTTCAACCATTCTTCTTTTTTTTTCTCGCCGGATTTATTCCGCGATCGCGATCTCAGATCCGATCTTCTTTCTAGTCTATCTTCTCGCTCGTTTATCGGAATCAGGTGATTCAAGCGCCTGGAGTTTCGTATCAAAACCGCCGTTCCGTCTAATCAACTTTAACCAAGTTTTTTTTGGTAAAATTTGACCTAGTTTCAACTTGCTAGAACCGAGTTGTTTTCCGCCGTTTGTTTTCGGTTTCTTTGTTTGGTTCTTTCTCTCTTTGCAACTGGAGTTCTTAAGTTGAACTAGCTGGTTCGATCTTTTGTTCGAGTTTTACCTGTGCATTAGATGAGTACTTATTGTATGCTTGTTGTTTGTCTGCGATAGATTACCCGGATTGCGCCGCTTGTTACTTCAAATCTCTAGGACTCGCAGATCATCAGCAAGGCAAGTAACACTTTGATCATACCTTTTCTACAACCCAGTTTTATTGCATTAGATCCATCCTCACACATTGCATGATTAGGATCTAATTAAATTGTGGGATGGGAAGTAGATGAGGCAGTACCTATTACCTGTTTATTATGAAACCTTTGGGAGTTACTTCTACGTTTGCTTATTATGCCATGCTATGCTAGTAGACGTGGATTGGGTGAGTGATATCCATGACAGATGTGAGATTGATAATTTAATGGTTTATCTAAGGTGGCAACTTAAACACACATCTGGGTGGATTGAGGCACCTGATGTCTATCAGGACTTGCCTATTTTTTTAAGGACCGCCACCCAGGCTCAAGGGGATCATAAGACTATTCATACTAGAAACTTCCGTGTGCAGCCACAAGCCATTATGGGCTCTGGCATAGTTGAGTAATTTGCGTAAGCTCTTGAAGAGGTGGACTAGCAGATGTATGGGATTGTAGGTGTACCGGTCCGCCCGGAGTAGAGAGCAAATGCTTCTGAAAGACTGTGTCTCAGTCATCCATTTCTCAAACACTCTGTAGTGCGAGAAAACCAACGGAGGAGATCGAGTCTTGTGGGGAAAAGTGCGCAAACCTCTGCAGAGTATAACAAACTAATCATGATTAGCCGTGTCCCCGGTTATGGACAATCTTGAGTATCTAGTACTTGAATATCATGTGAATCTCATCATGTTACTTCTAATTAATATGGCTTCCGCTGTTATCGACACTAGATGGCCTTAAGCCATATTTATGTATTAAGTTCTCTTCGGATACATCGATGTAATAAGTGTGTGATTGCCACTCTGCTATAAATCCTTCAAAGTACTGTGTGGTGTCAGCATTAGTGATCCAGGGATGACACCGGAGCACAGAGATCAGACTGTTTGAGGTCTGGTCGCTACATCTAGCCTTCTTTCTTTTCATCTATGTGTACCCAGACATGATAAGCTTCTGCATGTGCTTGTTGCTTGTATGACTTTGTATGTTGGGTCATGAGACCCATGTTTGTAATATCATGCTATGTACAGCTCTCTAAAGCCTTTCAAATAAATACTTTGAGTCGTAGAGTTTTGTTGTGATGCCATGTTTTATTTACACATGTCGAGCATATTGTGTGTATGTTATTGAAATGGTTGGTATGTGTGGGATACGACACCTAGTTGTTTATTCTTGGTAGCCTTCCTTATGGGGAAATGCCTCCTAGTGCTTCCATTCAGAACACATGGATTGACCAACATGTGTCCTTCTTTGCTCCCGTGTTTGTCCCTTCAGAAAAAAGTCACACGGTGTTGAGCGGAGTCCTGATAGCTTTCTACACCCCGCTTACACTCGCTACTGATGGACACGTGCATTGCTGGGTCATGTATGCCTGTCCCTGTAAGTTTGTGCCACCTTGGGTTACGGCTAGTCATCTCAGCCCGGGTTCTTTATCATATGGATGCTAACGACACAATCATATACGTGAGCCAAAAGACGCAAACAGTCTTGGCCAAGGTAAGGCTCCAGCCGTGGGATACCGTGCATGAGGCCGCAAAGTGATATGATATGTTACATGCTAGATCGGTGTGACTTAGGATCGTGGTCCTGGAAAGGGATAAGTGAGGGGGGCCACATGGGGCCCACTATCCACCAGGGCGCACATGGGGTAGCTGGCGTGCCCTAGTGCCTAGTGGCCAACAGAGGCACCCCCCTGTGATGTTATTTATACCAAAAATTCTTAAATATTCAGAAAAATCGTGTCAAAATTTCAAAGCACTCTGAGAACTTTTATTTTGGGCCTTTTTTATTGCTCGCAAAATTCAGAAAACAGGAAAACATGGCATTTTATTGTATTTAACTAAAAGTAACAGAAAACAAAAGTGTAGGGACAGAAGGTTGTGTCTACTAAATTCACTAACCACATGCCTCTCAAAAATAATCCATTAATATGGTTGATCAAGTCTTATTAACAACCACTTTCGATTAGCATGAACCCGAAGAATTTTCGTAAAACGCTAAGTTACCTCAACGGGGATATGCATCTCCCCAACAATAAGTGTTTCATATTTCTTTTTGGAAGTAGGAAGAGGGAGCTGTAAACTTGCAATAGTAATTGTCGGAGATTTTTCAATAACATTAATACCATTCACTTGGAATTTTTTCTTCAGAAAGTGCACCATATGCTCATTACCATTGATATGAAAAGTGACTTTGATATTATTGCAATCAATAAAAGTCCCTATAGTGTTCAAAAAGGGTCTACCAAGGATAATCGACATGTTGTCATCCTCGGGCATCTCAAGTATAACAAAGTCTGTTAAGCTAGTAACATTTGCAACAACAATGGGCCTATCCTAACAAATATTCATATGTATGACAGTTGATTTGTTATCCATTTGCAATGATATTTCAGTAGGTGTGATTTTATTCAAATCAAGTTTTTTGTATGAAGAGAAAGGCATAACACTAACACAAGCTCCCAAATCACATAAGCAGTTTTGACACAATTTCTTTTAATGGATCATGGTATAGTTGGTATTCCTGGATCTCCTAGTTTCTTAGGTACAACATCCTTAAAATAATAATTAGGAAGCATGGTGGAGATTTCAACTTTAATTATTTTCCTTTTATAAGTGACAATATCTTTCATATATTTAGCATAAGGGGCCATCTTTAAAATATCAGTCAAACGAGTATGCAAAAAGACTGGCCTAAGCATTTCAGCAAAGTGTTCAAATTCTCATCCTTTTTATTAGATGGTTTAGGTGGAAATGGCATGGTTTTCTGAACCCATGGTTCTCTTTCCTTTCCATATTTTCTAGCCACAAAGCCTCTTTTATCATAATGTTTATTTTTAGGTTGTGGGTTACCAAGTTCAACAACGGGTTCTATCTCAACATCATTATCTGGTTCTTTTTCATTATCTTGTTGAGTATATTCATGAACGTCATCATTTTCATTTTCATTATCACTAGGTGAATGTTCATTACCAGATTGAGCATCTAAGATAGAGACATCATTGTAATCTTCAGAGGGTTTTTCTATTTCAGGTTCACTAGAAGTATGCAAAGTCCTATCTTTTTCTTCTTATTTTTCTTTATAGAAGGACTAGGTGCATTAGTGTAAATTCTTTGAGAGTCTTGTTCAATTATTTTAGGGTGACCTTTAGGATGAAGTGGTTCCTGAGTCATTTTACCTCCTCTAGTCGCTACTCTACAACATAATCATTCATATTATTATTGTTCATTTCATTAAGCAAATCTCTCTGAGATTTAGCAACTTGTTCTAAATGAGTTTGAACCATCGAGGGATGTTTCCCTACTCCCCTAACATCATTAGTGATTCTAAATAACAAGTCACCCAAGCGAGCAATCATATTCGAATTTTGTTTTAATTGTTTCATAACATAGGCATTGAAGTGACCTTGCTTCATTATATTGTCAAATTCATATAAGCATTGGCTAGGAGGTTTATTATAAGGGATGTCACCTTCATCAAACTTTAAAAGATAATTTACCTCCACCACCTACGCTGGTGTGTCAAGACCATGTATTCCTTCAATAGGTGGTAAATTCTTAACATCTTCAGCTTTAATACCTTTTTCCTTCCTACATTTCTTTGCCTCTTGCATATCTTTAGGGCTGAGAAATAAAATACCCCTCTTCTTTGGAGTGGGTTTTGGCGGTGGTTCAGGAAGTGTCCAATCATCATAATTCTTCAATATATTATTCAATAATTCTTCATCTTCACTGGTACGCGTCGGTCCTATACAAATTGTTTTTAACCCCTTTCCTTGACGACATTTGGAACCGTCGGCAAGTGTGTGGGCAATAGTGTTGGGGAACATAGTAATTTCAAAAAATTTCCTACGCACACGCAATATCATGGTGATGCATATCAACGAGAGGTTAGAGTGTCATCCACATACCCTCGTAGACCATTAAGCGGAAGCGTTATGACAACGCGGTTGATGTAGTCGTACGTCTTCACGATCGACCGATCCTCAGTACTGAACGTACGACACCTATGCGTTCAGCACACGTTCAGCTCGATGACATCCCATGAACTCACGATCCATTAGAGCTCGGGGAAGAGTTTCGTCAGCATGACGGCATGGTGATGATGTTGATGAAGCTACTGACGCAGGGCTTCGCCTAAGCACCGCTACGATATAACTGAGGTGGATTATGGTGGAGGGGGGCACCGCACACGGCTAAGAGATCAACAGATCAATTGTTGTGTCTAGGGGTGCCCCTGCCCCCGTATATAAAGGAGCTAGGGGGAGGCGGCCGACCAAGGAGGAGGGTGCACCAAGGGGGGAGTCCTACTCCCACCGGGAGTAGGACTCCCTCTTTTCCTAGTTGGAGTAGGAGAGGAGAAGGAAGGGAGAGAAGAGAGAAGGAAAGGGGGGCGCCGCCCCCTCCTTGTCCAATTCGAAATAGAGGGGGAGGGGGCGCGCGGCTGCCCTTGGCCGCCCCTCCTCTTCTCCCACTAAGGCCCATTAGGCCCAATATACTCCCCGGGGGGTTCCGGTAACACCCCGATAATCCGGTAAATGTCCAAAACCTCCCGAAACCTTTCCGGTATCCTAACATAGTCATACAATTTATCGCTCTTTACATATCGACCATTTCGAGACTCCTCGTCATGTCGGTGATCATATCCGGGACTCCAAACTACCTTCGGTAAATCAAAACACAAAAACTCATAATACCGATTGTCACAGAACTTTAAGCGTGCGGACCCTACGGGTTCGATAACTATGTAGACATGACCGAGACACGTCTCCGTCATGAACCAATAGCGGAACCTGGATGCTCATATTGGTTCCTACATATTCTACGAGGATCTTTATCGGTGGAACCGCATAACAACATACGTTGTTCCCTTTGTCATCGGTACGTTACTTGCCCGAGATTCGATCGTCGGTATCCTAATACCTAGTTCAATCTCGTTACCGGCAAGTCTCTTTACTTGTTCCGTAATGTAACATCCCGCAACTAACTCATTAGCCACATTGCTTGCAAGGCTTATAGTGATGTGCATTACCGAGAGGGCACAGAGATACGTCTCCGACAATCGGAGTGACAAATCCTATTCTTGATCTATGCCAACACCACGAACACCATCGGAGACACCTGCAGAGCACCTTTATAATCACCCAGTTATGCTGTGACGTTTGGTAGCACAGAAAGTGTTCCTCTGGTTTTCGGGAGTTGCATAATCTCATAGTCATAGGAACATGTATAAGTCATGAAGAAAGCAATAGCAATAAACTTAAATGATCAAGTGCTAAGCTAACGAAATGGGTCAAGTCAATCACATCATTCTCCTAATGATGTGATCCCGTTGATCAAATAACAACTCATGTCTATGGCTAGGAAACTTAATCATCTTTGATCAATGAGCTAATCAAGTAGAGGCATACTAGTGACAATATGTTTGTCTATGTATTCACACATGTATTATGTTTCCGGTTAATACAATTCTAGCGTGAATAATAAACATTTATCATGAAATAAGGAAATAAATAATAACTTTTATATTGCCTCTAGGGCATGTTTCCTTCAGTCTCCCACTTGCACTAGAGTCAATAATCTAGATTACACAGTAATGATTCTAACACCCATGGAGTCTTGGTGCTGATCATGTTTTGCTCGTGGAAGAGGCTTACTCAGCGGGTCTGCAACATTCAGATCCGTATGTATCTTGCATATCTCTATGTCTCCCACCTAGACTTGATCCTGGATGGAATTGAAGCATCTCTTGATATGCTTGGTTCTCTTGTGAAATCTGGATTCCTTTGCCATGGCAATTGCACCAGTATTGTCACAAAAGATTTTCATTGGACCCGATGCACTAGGTATGACACCTAGATCGGAAATGAACTCCTTCATCCAGACTCCTTCATTTGCTGCTTCCGAAGCAGCTGTGTACTCCGCTTCACATGTAGATCCCGCCACGACGCTTTGCTTAGAACATCTCGAACTGACAGCTCCACCGTTCAATATAAACACGTATCCGGTTTGCGATTTAGAATTGTCTGGATTAGTGTCAAAGCTTGCATCAACGTAACCATTTACGATGAGCTCTTTGTCACCTCCATAAATGAGAAACATATCCTTAGTCCTTTTCAGGTATTTCAGGATATTCTTGACTGCTGTCCTGTGATCCACTCCTGGATTACTTTGGTACCTCTCTGCTAAACTAATAGCAAGGCACACATCAGGTCTGGTACACAGCATTGCATACATGATAGAGCCTATGGCTGAAGCATAGGGAACAACATGTAAGCAGCTTCACCGAGGTCTTTCATTGAAAAACTCTTATTCAAGTATCCTTTTATGCTATCCAGAAATTCTATATCATTTCCAATTAACAACATGTCATCCACATATAATATTAGAAATGCTACAGAGCTCCCACTCACTTTCTTGTAAATACAGGCTTCACCGAAAGTCTGTATAAAACCATATGCTTTGATCACACTATCAAAGCGTTTATTCCAACTCCGAGAAGCTTGCACCAGTCCATAAATGGATCGCTGGAGCTTGCACACTTTGTTAGTACCCTTTGGATCGATAAAACCTTCAGGTTACATCATATACAACTCTTCTTCTAGAAAACAATTCAGGAATGCAGTTGAGGGAGTCCTGGATTACGGGGTGTCCGGATGGCCGGACTATACCTTCAGCCGGACTCGTGGACTATGAAGATACAAGATTGAAGACTTCGTCCCGTGTCCGGAAGGGACTTTCCTTGGCGTGGAAGGCAAGCTTGGCGATACGGATATGCAGATCTCCCACCATTGTAACCGACTTTGTGTAACCCTAACCCTCTTCGGTGTCTATATAAACCAGAGGGTTTTAGTCCATAGGACAAGATACACAACAACAATCATACCATAGGCTAGCTTCTAGGGTTTAGCCTCTCCGATCTCGTGGTAGATCTACTCTTGTACTACCCATATCATCAATATTAATCAAGCAGGACATAGGGTTTTTCCTCCATCGAGAGGGCCCAAACCTGGGTAAAACTTCGTGTCCCTTACCTCCTGTTACCATCCGGCCTAGACGCACAGTTCGGGACCCCCTACCTGACATCCGCCGGTTTTGACACCGACATTGGTGCTTTCATTGAGAGTTCCTCTGTGTCGTCGCCGTAAGGCTTGATGGCTCCTACGATCATCAATGGCGATGCGGTCCAGGGTGTGACCTTCCTCCTCGGACAGATCTTCGTCTTTGGCGGCTTCGCACTGCGGGCCAATTCACTTGGCCATCTGGAGCAGATCGAAAGCTATGCCCCTGGCCATCAGGTCAGATTTGGAAGTTTAAACTACACGGCTGACATCCGCGGGGAATTGATCTTCAACGGATTCGAGCCACTGCCGAGCGCGCCGCACTGTCACGACGAGCATGATCTAGCTCTGTCGCTGAACAGTGCCTTGGAGGCCGCACCCGCATTGGCTTCGACCCTTAATTCGGAGCCAACTGCGTCGATCGAGGATGGGTGGTTGGACGCCGCGTCGGATGCTGCGATCCCAATGGCGATCGAGCCGAATACCAGCCCCGCACTCTGCGAGACTCGTGACTCCAAGGAGCCGGACTCCTCTCCGGACTCCGAACCCTCCGCGCCCCTGCCGATCGAATCCGATTGTGCGCCGATCATGGAGTTTACTGCCGCGGACATCTTTCAGCACTCGCCTTTCGGCGATATTCTGAAGACACTAAAGTCTCTCTCTTTATCAGGAGAGCCCTGGCCGGACTACGGTCAGCAAGATTGGGATTCGGACGATGAAGAAATTCAAAACCCACCCACCACCCACTTTGTAGCCACTGTCGACGACTTAACCGACATGCTCGACTTCGACTCCGAAGACATCGACGGTGTGGACGCCGATGAAGGAGATAATGAAGAACCAGCGCCTATCAGGCCCTAGAAAGCCACCTCGTCATATGACATATACATGGTGGACACCCCAAAAGAAGGAGATGGCGATGGAACAGTGGAGGATGACCCCTCCAAGAAACAGCCTAAGCGCCGGCGTCAGCGGCGCCGCTCAAAATCCCGCCAAAACAAATACAGTGATTCTAGCACGGGAGATAATAATACTCCGGAAAGTGCCGAAGAAAATCCCCTCCAGCAAGATTTAGAACAGGAGGATGGAGAAACCAGCCCTCATGAGAGAGCGGCAGACAGAGAGGTCGAGGATGATAATTATATGCCTCCCTCCGAAGACGAGGCAAGCCTCGACGACGATGAATTCGTCATGCGAGAGGATCCCGACGAGCAAGAGCGTTTTCAATGCAGGCTTATGGCCGCGGCAAGAAGCCTAAAGAAAAAACAGCAACAACTTAGAGCTGATCAAGATTTGCTAGTCGATAGATGGACTGAAGTCCTTGCGGCCGAAGAGCATAAACTTGAACGCCCCTCCAAGAGCTACCCAAAGCGCAGGTTGCTACCCCGATTAGAGGAGGAAGCACTTGATGCGGCCGACCGGCCACCTCGTGGCCGCGACAGAGAGGCTTCTTGGCCCTCCACTCAAGCCGCAGCTCGTACCAAGGCACGGGAATATGCGTCGGACTTACGAGATATGTTGGAGGACAAGGCAAGGCAAACAAGATCGTTCTACAGATCGCGTGGGCGCCCCATGTCGGGGAACGTAGCAGAAATTCAAAATTTTCCTACGTGTCACCAAGATCTATCTATGGAGAGACCAGCAACGAAGGGAAGGAGAGTGCATCTACATACCCTTGTAGATCGCTAAGCGAAAGCGTTCAAGAGAACGGGGTTGATGGAGTCGTACTCGTCGTGATCCAAATCACTGATGATCCTAGTGCCGAACGGACGACACCTCCGTGTTCAACACACGTACAGCCCGGCGACATCTCCCATGCCTTGATCCAGCAAGGAGAGAGGGAGAGGTTAGGGAAGACTCCATCCAGCAGCAGCACGATGGCGTGGTGGTGGTGGAGGAGTGTGGTACTCCAGCAGGGCTTCGCCAAGCACCGCAAGAAACGAGGAGAAAGAGAGGTAGGGCTGCGCCAACAAGAGGAGAGGAACTCATGTGTATTGGGCATCCCAAACCTCAACTATATATAGCGGGAGGGGAGGGGCTGCGCCCCCACCTAGGGTTCCCTCCCTAGGGCTGGCGGCAGCCCCCTAGATCCCATCTAGGGGCGGCCAAGGGGAGGGGAGAGGGGGAGGCACACCAGGGTGGGCCTTAGGGCCCATTTGCCCTAGGGTTTGCCCCCTTCCCCTCTTCCTTGCGCCTTGGGCCTTGGTGGGGGGGGGGGGGCGCACCAGCCCACCTGGGGCTGGTCCCCTCCCACAGTTGGCCCATGCAGCCCTCCGGGGGTTGTGGCCCCACTTGGTGGACCCCCGGGACCCTCCCGGTGGTCCCGGTATGTTACCGATAAAACCCGAAACTTTTCCGGTGACCAAAACAGGACTTCCCATATATAAATCTTTACCTCCGGACCATTCCGGAACTCCTCGTGACGTCCGGGATCTCATTCGGGACTCTGAACAACATTCGGTAACCACATACAAACTTCCTTTATAACCCTAGCGTCATCGAACCTTAAGTGTGTAGACCCTACGGGTTCGGGAGACATGCAGCCATGACCGAGACGACTCTCTGGTCAATAACCAACAGCGGGATCTGGATACCCATGTTGGCTCCCACATGTTCCACGATGATCTCATCGGATGAACCACGATGCCAAGGACTTAATCAATCTCGTATGCAATTCCCTTTGTCCATCGGTACGATACTTGCCCGAGATTCGATCGTCGGTATACCGATACCTTTGTTCAATCTCGTTACCGGCAAGTCTCTTTACTCGTTCCGTAACACATCATCCCATGATCAACTCCTTGATCACATTGTGCACATTATCATGATGTCCTACCGAGTGGGCCTAGAGATACCTCTCCGTTTACACGGAGTGACAAATCCCAGTCTCGATTCGTGCCAATCCAACAGACTCTTTCGGAGATACCTGTAGTGTACCTTTACAGCCACCCAGTTACGTTGTGACGTTTGGCACACCCAAAGCACTCCTACGGTATCCGGGAGTTGCACAATCCCATGGTCTAAGGAAATGATACTTGACATTAGAAAAGCTTTAGCATACGAACTACATGATCTTGTGCTAGGCTTAGAATTGGGTCTTGTCCATCACATCATTCTCCTAATGATGTGATCCCGTTATCAATGACATCCAATGTCCATGGTCAGGAAACTGTAACTATCTATTGATCAACGAGCTAGTCAACTAGAGGCTTACTAGGGACATGGTGTTGTCTATGTATCCACACATGTATCTGAGTTTCCTATCAATACAATTCTAGCATGGATAATAAACGATTATCATGAACAATGAAATATAATAATAATAACTGATTTATTATTGCCTCTAGGTCATATTTCCAACAGTCTCGCACTTGCACTAGAGTCAGTAATCCAGTTGACATCGATATGTGATTAACACTCAAGGTCACATCCCCATGTGGCCAACACCCAAAGAGTTCTGGGTTTGATCATGTTATGCTTGTGACAGAGGTTTGAGTCAATGGGTCTGCAACATTCAGATCCATATGTACTTCGCAAATCTCTATGTCATCTCCTAGATGCAGCTACCACGTTCTACTTGGAGCCATTCCAAATAACTGTTCTAATATACGAATCCAGTTTACTACTCAGAATAATCTGGATTAGTGTCAAAGTTTTCATCGGCGTAACCCTTTACGATGAACTCTTTTACCACCTCCATAATCGAGAAAATTCCTTAGTCCACTAGTTACTAAGGATAACTTTGACCGCTGTCCTGTGATCCATTCTTGGATTACTCTTGTACCCCTTGACTGACTCATGGCAAGGCACACTTCAGGTGCGGCACACAGCATAGCATACTGTAGAGAGCCTATGACAAAAGCATAGGGGACGACCTTCGTCCTTCCTCTTTCTTCTGCCGTGGTCGAGCTTTAAGTCTTAACTTCATACCTTACAACTCAGGCAAGAACTCCTTCTTTGACTGATCCATCTTGAACACCTTCAAGATCATGTCAAGGTATGTGCTCATTTGAAAGTACCATTAAGCGTTTTGATCTATCCTTATAGATCTTGATGCTCAATGTTCAAGTAGCTTAATCCAGGCTTTCCATTGAAAAACACTTTCCAAATAACCCTATATGCTTTCCAGAAATTCTACGTCATTTCTAATCAACAATATGTCAACAACATATATTCATCAGAAATTCTATAGTGCTCCCACTCACTTCTTTGGAAATACAAGTTTCTCATAAACTTTGTATACACCCAAAAACTTTGATCATCTCATCAAAGCATACATTCCAACTCCGAGATGCTTACTCCAGTCCTTAGAAGGATTGCTGGAGCTTTGCATACTTGTTAGCATCTTTCAGGATTGACAAAACCTTCCGGTTGTATCACATACAACCTTTCCTCAAGTAAATCGTCGAGGAAACAATGTTTTTGACATCCTATCTACAAGATTTCATAAATAATGCAGTAATCGCTAATATAATTCCAACAGACTCTTAGCATCGCTACGAGTGAGAAAATCTCATCGTAGTCAACTCCTTGAACTTGTCGGAAAACATCTTAATGACAAGTCGAGCTTTCTTAATGGTGGTACTTACCATTATTGTCCATCTTCCTTTTAAAATCCATATGTACCTAACAGCCTTACGACCATCAAGTAGTTCTTCCAAAGTCTACACTTTGTTTTCATATATGGATCCTCTCTCGGATTATATGGCCTCGAGCCATTTTGGAATCCAGGCCCACCATCGCTTCTCCATAGCTCGTAGGTTCATTGTTGTCTAGCAACATGACTTCCAAGACAGGATTACGTACCATTCTGAAGTAGTACATATCCTTGTCATCCCATGAGGTTTGGTAGTGACTTGATCTGAAGTTTCATGATCACTATCATAAGATTCCACTTCAATTGGTGTAGGTGCCATAGGAACAACTTCCTGTGCCCTGCCACACACTAGTTGAAGAGACGGTTTAATAACCTCATCAAGTCTCCACCATCCTCCCACTCAATTCTTTCGAGAGAAACTTTTCCTCGAGAAAGGACCCGATTCTAGAAACAATCCCTTATTGCTTTTGAATCTGAGATAGGAGGTATACCCAACTGTTTTGGGTGTCCTATGAAGATGCATTTATCCGCTTTGGGTTCGAGCTTATCAGCCTGAAAATTTTCACATAAGCGTCGCAGCCCCAAACTTTTAAGAAATGACAGCTCAGGTTTCTCTAAACCATAGTTCGTACGGTGTCATCTCATCGGAATTATGTGGTGCCCTTTTTAAAGTGAATGTGGTTGTCTCTAATGCCTAACCCATAAACTATCATGGTAATTCGATAAGAGACATCATGGTATGCATCATATCCAATAGGGTGCAGTTATGATGTACGGGCACACCATCACACCATGGTGTTCCTGGCTGTATTGGTTGTGAAACAATTTCCACAATGTCTTAATTCTGTGCCAAACTCGTAATTCAGATATCCATCTCTACGATCATATCATAGACATTATATCCTCTTGTCACGAAGATGTTCAACTTCACTCTGAAATTACTTGAACCTTTCAATATTTCAGACTCGTGATTCATCAAGTAAATGTACTCAACATCTACTCAAATCATCTGTGAAGTAAGAACATAACGATATCCACTACATGCCTCAGCACTCATTGGACTGCACACATCAAAATGTATTACTTCCAACAAGTTGCTTTCTAGTTCCATTTTACTAAAAACGAGGCTTTCAGTCATCTTGCCCATGTGGTATGATTTGCATGTCTCAAGTGATTCAAAATCAAGTGAGTCCAAACGGTCCATTTGCATGGAGTTTCTTCATGCATATACACCAATAGACATGGTTCGCATGTCTCAAACTTTTCAAAACGAGTGAGTCCAAAGATCCATCAACATGGAGCTTCTTCATGCGTTTTATACCGATATGACTTATGTGGCAGTGCCACAAGTAGGTGGTACTATCATTACTATCTTATATCTTTTGGCGTGAACATGTGTATCACTACGATCGAGATTCAATGAACCATTCATTTTAGGTGCAAGACCATTGAAGGTATTATTCAAATAAACAGAGTAACCATTATTCTCCTTAAATTAATAACCGTATTGCGATAGACATAATCCAATCATGTCTATTCTCAACGCAAACACCAATCTTGAAGGTAGAGGGAGCGTGCGATGCTTGATTACATCAAGCTTGGAAAAACTTCCAACACATATTGCCAGCTCACCTTTAGCTAGTCTCCGTTTACTCCGCAGCCTTTTATTTCGAGTTTACTAACATTTAGCAACCGAACCGGTATCTAATACCATGGTGCTACTAGGAGTACTAGTAAAGTACACATTAACACAATGTATATCCAATATACTTCTATCGACCTTGCCAGCCTTCTCATCTACCAAGTATCTAGGGTAATTCTGCTCCAGTGGCTGTTCCCCTTATTACAGAACCACTTAGTCTCGGGTTTGGGTTCAACCTTGGGTTTCTTCACTAGAGCTGAATTGCCATTTCATGAAGTATCCCTTCTTGCCCTTGCCCTTCTTGAAACTAGTGGTTTCACCAACCATCAACAATTGATGCTCCTTCTTGATTTCTACTTTTGTGGTGTCAAACATCGCGAATATCTCAAGGATCATCATATATGTCCCTAATATATTATAGTTCATCACGAAGCTCTAGCAGCTTGGTGGTAATGACTTCGGAGAACTATCACTATTTCATCTGGAAGATTAACTCCCACTTGATTCAAGCGATTGTTGTATTCAGACAATCTGAGCACAAGCTCAACAATTGAGCTTTTCTCCCTTAGTTTGCAGGCTAAGAAAATCGTCGGAGGTCTTATACCTCTTGACGTGGGCACGAGCTTGAAATCCCAATTTCAGCCCTCGAAACATCTCATATGTTTCGCGACATTTTAAGACCTCTTCGGTGCCTCAACTCTAAAACGTTTAACTGAACTATCACGTAGTTATCAAAATGTGTATGTCAGATGTTCGCAACATCCACAGACAACATTCGAGGTTCAGCACACTGAGCGGTGCATTAAGGACATAAGCCTTTTACTGTCTGCATAATTGCTACTATCAACTTTCAACTAATTTTTCTCTAGGAACATATCTAAACAGTAGAACTAAAGCGCGAGCTATGACATAATTTACAAAATCCTTTTGACTATGTTCAGGATAAACAAGTTCATCTTATGGACTCCCACTCAAATAGACATCCCTCTAGTCATCTAAGTGATTACATGATCCGAGTCAACTAGGCCGTGTCCGATCATCACGTGAGACGGACTAGTCAACATTGGTGAACATCTTCATGTTGATCATATCTACCATACGACTCAAGCTCGACCTTTCGGTCTCTTGTGTTCTGAGGCCATGTCTGTACATGCTAGGCTCGTCAAGTCAACCTAAGTGTTTTGCATGTGTTCCGAGGCCATGTCTGTACATGCTAGGCTCGTCAACACCTGTTGTATTCAAACGTAAGAATCTATCACACCCGGTCATCACGTGGTGCTTCGAAACGACAAACTTTCACAACGGTGCACAGTTAGGGGGAACACTTACTTGAAATTCTAATGAGGGATCATCTTATTTACTACCGTCGTTCTAAGCAAATAAGATTTATAAACATGATAAACATCACAAGCAATCAAATAGTGACATGATATGGCCATCATCACTTTGCTCCTTTTGATCTCCATCTTCGGGGCTCCATGATCATCATCATCACCGGCATGACACCATGATCTCCATCATCATGATCTCCATCATTGTGTCTTCATGAAGTTGTCTCGCCAACTATTACTTCTACTACTACAGCTAACGGTTAGCAATAAAGTAAAGTAATTACATGGCGTTGTTCAATGACACGCAGGTCATACAATAAATAAAGACAACTCCTATGTCTCCTGCCGGTTGTCATACTCATCGACATGCAAGTCGTGATTCCTATTACAAGAACATGATCAATCTCATACATCACATATAATTCATCACATTCTTCTTGGCCATATCACATCACATAGCATACCCTGCAAAAACAAGTTAGACGTCCTCTAATTGTTGTTTGCATGTTTTACGTGGCTGCTATGGGTTTCTAGCAAGAACGTTTCTTACCTACGCAAAAACCACAACGTGATATGCCAATTGCTATTTACCCTTCATAAGGACCCTTTTCATCGAATCCGATCCGACTAAAGTGGGAGAGACAGACACCCGCTAGCCACCTTATGCAACTAGTGCATGTTAGTCGGTGGAACCAATCTCATGTAAGAGTACGTGTAAGGTCGGTCCGGGCCGCTTCATCCCACAATGCCGCCGAATCAAGATTGGACTAGTAACGGTAAGCATATTGAACAAAATCAATGCCCACAACTACTTTGTGTTCTACTCATGCATAGAAACTACGCATAGACCTGGCTCATGATGCCACTATTGGGGAACGTAGCAGAAATTCAAAATTTTCCTACGTGTCACCAAGATCTATCTATGGAGAGACCAGCAACGAAGGGAAGGAGAGTGCATCTACATACCCTTGTAGATTGCTAAGCGGAAGCGTTCAAGAGAACGGGGTTGATGGAGTCGTACTCGTCATGATCCAAATCACCGATGATCCTAGTGCCGAACGGACGGCACCTCCGTGTTCAACACACGTACAGCCCGGTGACGTCTCCCAAGCCTTGATCCAGCAAGGAGAGAGGGAGAGGTTAGGGAAGACTCAATCCAACAACAGCACGACGGCGTGGTGGTGGTGGAGGAGCGTGGTACTCCAGCAGGGCTTCGCCAAGCACCGCAAGAAACAAGGAGAAAGAGAGGTAGGGCTGCGCCAACAAGAGGAGAGGAACTCATGTGTATTGGGCAGCCCAAACCTCAACTATATATAGGGGGAGGGGAGGGGCTGCGCCCCCACCTAGGGTTCCCTCCCTAGGGGTGGCGGCAGCCCCCTAGATCCCATCTAGGGGAGGCCAAGGGGAGGGGAGAGGGGGAGGCGCACCAGGGTGGGCCTTAGGGCCCATATGCCCTAGGGCTTGCCCCCTTCCCCTCTTCCTTGCGCCTTGGGCCATGGTGGGGGGGGGGGGGGGGCGCACCAGCCCACCTGGGGCTGGTCCCCTCCCACACTTGGCCCATGCAGCCCTCCGGGGCTTGTGGCCCCACTTGGTGGACCCCCGGGACCCTCCCGGTGGTCCCGATACGTTACCGATAAAACCCAAAACTTCTCCGGTGACCAAAACAGGACTTCCCATATATAAATCTTTACCTCCGGGCCATTCCGGAACTCCTCGTGACGTCCGGGATCTCATCTGGGACTCCGAACAACATTCGGTAACCACATACAAACTTCCTTTATAACCCTAGCGTCATCGAACCTTACGTGTGTAGACCCTACGGGTTCGGGAGACATGCAGACATGACCGAGACGACTCTCCGGTCAATAACCAACAGCGGGATCTTGATACCCATGTTGGATCCCACATGTTCCACGATGATCTCATCGGATGAACCACGATGTCAAGGACTTAATCTATCCCGTATGCAATTCCCTTTGTCCATCGGTACGATACTTGCCCGAGATTCGATCGTGGGTATACCGATACCTTTGTTCAATCTCGTTACCGGCAAGTCTCTTTACTTGTTCCATAACACATCATCTCATGATCAACTCCTTGATCACATTGTGCACATTATGATGATGTCCTACCGAGTGGGCCCAGAGATACCCTCTCCGTTTACACGGAGTGACAAATCCCAGTCTCGATTCGTGCCAACCCAACAGACACTTTCGGAGATACCTATAGTGTACCTTTATAGCCACCCAGTTACGTTGAGACGTTTGGCACACCCAAAGCACTCCTACGGTATCCGGGAGTTGCACAATCTCATGGTCTAAGGAAATGATACTTGACATTAGAAAAGCTTTAGCATATGAACTACATGGTCTTGTGCTAGGCTTAGGATTGGGTCTTGTCCATCACATCATTCTCCTAATGATGTGATCCCGTTATCAATGACATCCAATGTCCATGGTCAGGAAACTATAACCATCTATTGATCAACGAGCTAGTTAACTAGAGGCTTACTAGGGACATGGTGTTGTCTATGTATCCACACATGTATCTGAGTTTCCTATCAATACAATTCTAGCATGGATAATAAACGATTATCATGAACAATGAAATATAATAATAATAACTAATTTATTATTGCCTCTAGGGCATATTTCCAACACCCCACGGCTCGAGACGGGAACCGTCACGCCGGCCACAAATTCGGCAGGGCCGAACAAAGTAGACAAAGCTCATTGGAGCTACGTCGTGATATAGCCTAGTACAGAGGCTCCACACACCCACTATGCTTCACAGACAAAATAATGGATCATCAAATGCCCGAGGGTTTCAAACCCGTAAATATCAAATCATATGATGGCACAACAGATCCTGCGGTATGGATCCAGGATTATGTCCTTCATATCCACATGGCCCGCGGCGATGATTTCCACGCCATCAAATACCTCCCACTCAAGCTTAAAGGACCAGCTCGGCATTGGCTTAAAAGCTTGCCAACAGGATCAATCAATTGTTGGGAGGACCTGGAAGCCACATTCCTCGACAATTTCCAGGGCACTTATGTGTGAACCCCAGACGCCGATGACCTAAGTCACGTAATTCAGCAGCCAGAGGAATCGGCCAGGCAATTCTGGACACGGTTCCTAACAAAGAAAAATCAAATAGTCGATGGTCCGGACGCTGAGGCCCTAGTAGCCTTCAAGCACAATATCCGGGACAAGTGGCTTGCCCGGCACCTTGGACAGGAAAAGCCGAAGTCTATGGCAGCACTCACGACACTCCTGACCCGCTTTTGCGCGGGAGAAGACAGCTGGCTTGCTCGTAGCAACAATATGACCAAGAACCCTGGTAATTCAGATACCAGGGATAGTAGGGGCAGGTCGCGTCGCAACAAGCAGAAGCACCGCATTAACGGCGACAATGCTGAGGATACGATAGTTAATGCCGGATTCAGAGGCTCTAAATCCGGTCAGCGGAAAAAGCCATTCAAAAGGAATCCTTGGGGCCCGTCCAGTTTGGACCGAATACTCAACCACTTGTGCCAGATACATGGCACCCTCGAAAAGCCGGCCAATCACACCAATAGGGACTGTTGGGTGTTCAAGCAGGCAGGCAAGTTAAACGCCGAAAATGAAGACAAGGGGCTGCATCGCGATGACGACAAGGAGCCCCGGCCGCCGAACAACAGTGGACAGAAGGGTTTTCCCCCACAAGTGCGGACGGTGAACATGATATACGCAACCCACGTCCCCAAAAGGGAGCGGAAGCACGCGTTAAGGGACGTGTACGTGGTAGAGCCAGTCGCCCCAAAGTTCAACCCATGGTCCTCCTGCCCGATCACCTTTGATCGAAGGGACCATCCCACTAGCATCCGTCATGGAGGATTCGCCGCATTGGTTCTAGACCCAATTATTGACGGATTTCATCTCACCAGAGTCCTTATGGACGGCGGCAGCAGCCTGAACCTGCTTTACCATGATATAGTGTGGAAAATGGGCATAGATCCCTCGAGGATTAAGCCCACCAAAACAACCTTTAAAGGCGTAATACCAGGTGTAGAGGCCAACTGTACAGGCTCAGTCACACTTGAAGTGGTCTTCGGATCTCCGGATAATTTCCGAAGCGAGGAGTTAATCTTCGACATAGTCCGATTCCACAGTGGCTATCACGCACTGCTCGGGCGAACCGCATTCGCCAGGTTCAATGCGGTACCGCACTACGCATATCTTAAGCTCAAAATGCCAGGCCCCCGAGGAGTAATTACGGTCAATGGAAACACCGAATGCTCCCTCCGAACAGAGGAGCACACGGCGGCGCTTGCAGCAGAAGTACAAAGCAGCCTCTCCAGGCAGTTCTCCAGTCCGGCCATTAAACGACAAGACACCATCACGCGCGCCCGGAGTAACCTACAACAAGACCGCTTGGCACGACCCGAGCAGGCGTAGCAATGCAGCCCCAACCCCATCCCTCGCAAAAATGCGATACCAGTACTTCATGTACATAACTACGCTCTAGAAATACCATGGGTACAGGGGGAGGGGCACCATCACGGCATGCCCGAGACACGGCTTAAACCGCACCAGGGGCTGCCGATTTTTTAATTTTCTCTTACTTTCAGGACTCCACTCTTCGGAAGGCCCGTTCGGCTTCAATTGCCAAACAAATGATGCAAGAACCAGGGAAGCAGACAAGCCATGCCACATTACGGAACTCCTAGGTGGTCTCTATCACGAGAAGTATACCTGTTTCGCATACTATTCCACAGCTTGCCCCTGGAGCGGACATGTTAAATAGTCCAACCTTTTGCTTATCGCATTATTTGTATTGTTCTGCTTTGATCGCATCCCTCTTTAATAAACAATGCATAGCTTTTTTCTATTTTTGCATTACTCTTTTTTAATATATGTTCCTTAACGACATGTTGCATCCGTACACTTTGGTACGACCAAAATACGCCAGGGGCTTTAGTACCCCTCAATATGGTGTGAGAAGTCCGAACACTTTAACAAGCGCGGCACCCCGAACTTATAGCATTATATGCATCGGCTCCGAATCATGTCTTGGGTCAATAGTTGGGTTTGCCCGGCTCCTATGTTTTGGTGCCTTACGTTCCGCTATATCGGCTAAGGTAGCACTAGGAGAACCACTGCGATTGTGCCCCAGTTGAGCTGGGTCGAGCACCTCAGTGGAGAAAGCTAAAACTGACTGTCATGATGAAGCGAGAGCTGGTCGCTGTTCAAGAGGTTTTTCGAGTCCCTAAAGACTTATGCCGCTTAGAGCGAGGAGCCGGTCTGTCCGGCCAAGGCGTGGATAGCGCCCCGAACTCGGTCTTCCGAATACCAGGGGCTTCGCCAAAATTAAAATTATAGAATTCTGTGGCTAAGTGAGAGTGTTCACGCATTATAGTCCGATTGCCTTGTTCGTTGGGATGAGCGCCTCCCTCGAAGGACCCAAACATGGGAAAAAGAGCGCTCAGGTTTATCCCCAAACACCCCAGCACTAGCGGCACGGGGGCAGAAGCCGACGACTTGCCATCTCTCAGAATTTATAAACAGCCGCACAGAAGGTGATATTTTAAATTCCAACAGCATTGCTTAGTGCATATGAACAAGTTTTCAGCGCACAGGACAAAACGAGCAAGTTTCACTCAAAAATTACATCCCTAGAACATTCATCCGCCACAAGGCAGGCACCCTTCAGAACATCATTATAATAATTCTCGGGCTTGCGATGTTCTTTCCCCAGCGGTGGCCCGTCCTTCACAAGATTCTCAGCATCCAGCTTGCCCCAGTGCACCTTAGCACGGGCAAGGGCCCTACGGGCACCTTCAATGCAGACGGAGCGCTTGATGACTTTGAGCCTTGGACAGGCCTCCACCAGCCGCCGCACCAGCCCGAAATAGCTCCCAGGCAAAGCCCCTCCAGGCCACAGCCGAACTATGAGGCCCTTCATGGCCTGTTCGGCCGCCTTGTGGAGCTCGACCAGTTGCTTCAGCTGGTCGCTCAGGGGCACGGGGTGTCCGGCCTCAGCATACTGAGACCAGAACACCTTCTCTGTCGAGCTGCCCTCCTCGGCTCGATAGAATGCGGCGGCATCGGACACACTCCGGGGAAGATCTGCGAACGCTCCTGGAGAGCTCCGGATTCGGGTAAGTAACAAGTAACTCACATTTATGTGTTTGCTTTGCATAAAGAATGCCTTACCCGCCGCTATCTTCTTCACCTCATCCAACTCCTGGAGGGTCTTCTGAGATTCGGCCTTGGCATACTTGGCATTTTCAATGGCCACCGCGAGCTCGGACGCTCGCGTCCTTGAGTCAAGCTCCAAACTCTCATGTTTTTCCATGAGAGCCTGGAGCTCTTGCCGTACCTTGCCAACCTCGGCCTCATACTTCTGCCGCTCGGTGCGCTCCATGGCCGCCCTCTTCTCGGCCTCGACCAGCGCTTGCTTAAGGGTCGCCACCTCAGACGTGGCCCCTACAATAGCCATGATAATCCTGTCATTTTTTGCAATTCCACCTTTTTATATATATTTAAACAAGGTATTTCTTACCTTCATTGTCCTCGAGCTGCTTCTTGGCACGCCCGAGCTCTTGCTTGGACCGCTCGAGGTTCTGCTTTAGCGTGTCCACTTCGGCAGTCAGTGCGGCGGACGCAAGCAAAGAAGCCTGCATACGCATATTGACTCCTTTTTGTTAGACTCCTGCGAATTTTATTTGATCCTCTATTCGGCTTTTCTTCCCGAACGCCAAACAGAGCATCAGGGGCTACTGTCTATGCGGTAATATTATTTAGACATTCTTTACTTACCTCAAAGCCTGTTAAAAGGCTCGTACAAGCTTCAGTTAGTCCGCTCTTGGCGGACTGAACCTTCTGGACCACCGCACTCATAATGGTGCGGTGCCCCTCGTCGATGGAGGCGCCTTGGAGCGCCTCCAACAGATTGTCCGGCGCCTCCGGTTGGACGGGGGTCACTGGCACGATGGGCTTGCTCCTCTTGGAAGGAGGTCCCCCGCCGGACTCTGGAACCTTTGAAGGTTCCGGAGCGGTGTCCGGCCTAGAGCCGGACTTGGAGCCCTGGGGGTTTCATCCCCTTTACTCCTGGAGTCCGGGAGGTCGCCTTGCGGCGCCTCCAGGACCACCTCCTCCTGGCTTGGAACCTGTTGGGACAACACTTCGGTGTCGTCCGTAGGGCGGGGGGAGGAAGCCGTCAGAAGCGAGTTCACATCCGACGAGTCCAGTGAGTCGCTCGACGATGCGTCGAGCCGGTCTTTGGGTGGGCTGCATAAACATATTCGACATAAGGGAAAGCTTTGCAATAAACAAATACTATGAATTACTCTGGTATCCAGATACTTACGATTTTGCCAGGGGCTTGGCCCTGGGCGGCCACTCCTCTCCGCCGTCGTCGGCATCGGTGGAGTAGTCCGGAGGAAGGGTTTTCCCCTTCTTGGACCCTCCGGCCTCCCCAAAGAGGGCTGCCTTCCTTTTCTTCTCTCCTCCCATTGGAGGGGGAGAGGTCTCTTCTTCTTCCTCCTCGTATTCACGGGACGAATGCGCCTCGGAACCATCGGATGATGGATCCGACACCTCGTGGTGCCGGGCACTCTTTCGAGTCCCCGTGGCCTTTTTCGCGGCCTTCTTCTCCGGCACCACATAGGGTGCCGAAACCAGCAGCTTCGCCAAGCGAGCGTTCGCTGGGCCTTCGGGCAAAGGAGCCGGACAGTTGATCTGTCCGGACGTCACCTGCCAATCCTATCAAAGGTAAGGGGGCTTAGATCCCGCATGGAGTCAAACTATGAAAAACTGATACCCTGTAAAAGGAAAAGACAGCTTACCACATGAGCGTGACGCTGCGTACTGAATCCGCGGTCCTCGGTAGCAGATGCGGGGGCCTCGGCGCCCTTGAAAAGCACCTTCCAGGCATCTTCATACATCGTGTCGAAGAGCCTGCTCAGAGTTTGGTGCCGCGCCGGGTCGAA
Organism: Triticum monococcum; assembly: GCA_034509565.1. Taxonomy (NCBI): domain Eukaryota; kingdom Viridiplantae; phylum Streptophyta; class Magnoliopsida; order Poales; family Poaceae; genus Triticum; species Triticum monococcum. The sequence goes on along the minus strand of CM067841.1, from coordinate 163,886,567 downwards.
CTCCCACAGGTTGAAAGCCCGTTGTTGACACGGGAGGATCAGGCCGATGAGCATAACCTAGACTACGTTGACAAGTTTGAGCTTCTTGTCCACCAGGGTTTGGACGCATGTTTGGAGTCCGGTCAGCTCTCCTTTTTTACCCCACGACAGGCCCGTCTCCTTCCAGGAGGTGAGCCGCGTAGGGGGTTCGGATCGAAACTCGGGGGGTGCGACCCATTCGGGGTCGCGCGGCTCGGTGATGTAAAACCACCGCGATTGCCACCCCTTCAGGGTCTCCACAAAGGAGCCCTCGAGCCATAAGACGTTGGCCATCTTGCCCACCATGGGGCCTCCGCACTCCGCCTGGTTGCCGCGCACCACCTTCGGCTTGACATTGAAAGTCTTGAGCCATAGGCCGAAATGGGGGCGGATGCGGAGGAAAGCCTCACACACGACGATAAACACCGAGATGTTGAGGACAAAGTTCGGGGCCAGATCATGGAAATCCAGGCCATAGTAGAACATGAGCCCCCGGACAAATGGGTGAAGAGGGAAGCCCAGTCCGCGAAGGAAATGGGGGAGGAACACCCCCCTCTCATGGGGCCTAGGGGTGGGGATGAGCTGCCCCTTTTCGGGAAGCCGGTACGCAGTGTCGTTAGACAAGTATCCGGCCTTCCTTAGTTTTTTGATGTGTCCCTCCGTGATGGAGGAGACCATCCACTTGCCTCCCGCTCCGGACATGGCTGGAGAAGGTTGAGGTGGGGAGTGTGGACTTGGGCGCTGGAGCTCGAGTGCGCGAGAATGGATAAGCAAGGGAGGAAGAAGGCGTAGGTGAAAAGGTGGATCCTTATCCCCTTATATGGGTGGACGCAACTACGTGTCCCCACCAACCTGGTAAAACTCACTTATCTCCAAGCACCGTAATCAATGGCGCGGTTGGGTTACCCACACCCGTATTGATGAGAATCCCGGAATAAGGGGACACGATCTCTGCTTTAACAATACGTGCCAAGGAAACCGCCTCGCATGACATGCTGAGGTGGGATAATGAAACGACTCGGATAAAGGCTTGGCCGTGGTGTGTCACACTTCGGAATACGTCAGCAGATTAGATTTGTGTAAATATTATTCTCTCTATGGAAATATGTGGAAACTTATTTTGCAGAGCCGGACACTATCTTTGTGTTCAAAATCTTCTATGAAGTACTTGGAGGAGGAACCCGCCTTGCAATGCCAAAGACAATCTGCGCGCCGGACTCGTCGTCATTGAAGCCTAGTTCAGGGGCTACTGAGGGAGTCCTAGATTAGGGGGTGTCCGGATGGCCGGACTATACCTTCAGCCGGGTTCCTGGACTATGAAGATACAAGATTGAAGACTTCGTCCCATGTCCGGAAGGGACTTTCCTTGGCGTGGAAGGCAAGCTTGGCGATACGGATATGCAGATCTCCTACCATTGTAACCGACTTTGTGTAACCCTAACCCTCTCCGGTGTCTATATAAACCGGAGGGTTTTAGTCCGTAGGACAAGATACACAACAAAAATCATACCATAGGCTATTTTCTAGGCTTTAGCCTCTCCGATCTCGTGGTAGATCTATTCTCGTACTACCCATATCATCAATATTAATCAAGCAGGACGTAGGGTTTTACCTCCATCGAGAGGGCCCAAACCTGGGTAAAACTTCGTGTCCCTTGCCTCCTGTTACCATCCAGCCTAGATGCACAGTTTGGGACCCCCTACCCGAGATCCACTGGTTTTGACACCGACAGCAGCCTTTACATCCATTTGCCAAATTCCATAATCATTAAATGTAGCAATTGCTAACATCATTCAGACAGACTTAAGCATCACTACGGGTGAGAAGGTCTCATCATAGTCAACTCCTTGAACTTGTCGAAAACCTTTCGCAACAAGTCGAGCTTTGTAGACAGTAACGGTACCGTCAGCGTCAGTCTTCTTCTTGAAGATCCATTTATTCTCGATGGCTTAACGATAATCGGGACAGTCACCCAAAGTCCACACTTTGCTCTCATACATGGATCCCATCTCAGATTTCATGGCCTCAAGCCATTTTGCGGAATTTGGGCTCATCATCGTTTCCTCATAGTTCATAGGTTCATCATGGTCAAGTGACATGACCTCCAGAACAGGATTACCGTACCACTCTGGTGCGGATCTTGCTCTGGTTGACCTACGAGGTTCGGTAGTAACTTGATCTGAAGTTTTATGATCATCATCATTAGCTTCCTCACTAATTGGTGTAGGTGTCACAGGAACCGGTTTCTGTGATGAACTACTTTCCAATAAAGGAGCAGGTACAGTTACCTCATCAAGTTCTACTTTCCTCCCACTCACTTCTTTCGAGGGAAACTCCTTCTCTAAGAAGGATCCATTCTTAGCAACGAATGTCTTGCCTTCGGATCTGTGATAGAAGGTGTACCCAACAGTTTCCTTTGGGTATCCTATGAAGACACATTTCTCCGATTGGGGTTCGAGCTTATCAGGTTGAAGCTTTTTTACATAAGCATCACAGCCGCAAACTTTAAGAAACGACAACTTTGGTTTCTTGCCAAACCACATTTCATAAGGTGTCGTCTCAACGGATTTTGATGGTGCCCTATTTAACGTGAATGCAGCTATCTCTAAAGCATAACCCCAAAACGATAGCGGTAAATCAGTAAGAGACATCATAGATCGCACCATATCTAGTAAAGTACGATTACGACGTTCGGACACACCATTACATTGTGGTGTTCCGGGTGGCGTGAGTTGCGAAACTATTCCACATTGTTTCAAATATAAACCAAACTCGTAACTCAAATTTCTCCTCCACGACCAGATCGTAGAAACTTTATTTTCTTGTTACGATGATTTTCCACTTCACTCTGAAATTCTTTGAACTTTTCAAATGTTTCAGACTTATGTTACATTAAGTAGATATACCCATATCTGCTCAAATCATCTATGAAGGTGAGAAAATACCGATACCCGCCGCGAGCTTCAACATTCATCGGACCACATATATCAGTATGTATGATTTCCAACAAATCTGTTGCTCGCTCCATTGTTCCAGAGAACGGTGTTTTAGTCATCTTGCCCATGAGGCATGGTTCGCAAGTACCAAGTGATTCATAATCAAGTGATTCCAGAAGTCCATTAGTATGGAGTTTCTTCATGTGCTTTACACCAATATGACCTAAACGGCAGTGCCACAAATAAGTTGCACTATCATTATCAACTCTGCATCTTTTGGCTTCAACATTATGAATATGTGTATCACCACTATCGAGATTCAACACAAATAGACCACTCTTCAAGGGTGCATGACCATAAAAGATATTACACATATAAATAGAACAACAATTATTCTCAGATTTAAATGAATATCTGTCTCGCATGACACAAAATCTAGATATAATGTTCATGCTTAACGCTGGCACCAAATAACAATTATTCAGGTCTAAAACTAATCCCGAAGGTAGATGTAGAGGTAGCATGCTGGTGACGATCACATCGACTTTGGAACCATTTCCCATGCGCATCGTCACCTCGTCCTTAGCCAGTCTTCACTTAATCCGTAGTTCCTGTTTCGAGTTGCAAATATTAGCAACGGAACCAGTATCAAATACCCGGGTGCTACTGCGAGCTCTAGTAAGGTACACATCAATAACATGTATATCACATATACCTTTGTTCACCTTGCCATCCTTCTGAAAGCACAAGTGCTCCCTAGGTGGTTTTGGTAATTAATGACAACATATCTCTTGTTGGACTAACGTTTCTATCTAGTATGTTTCAGATAAGTTCAACAATGGAGTGGCATGGACTAAAGGTTGTGGGAAATTCTCCAAGATGCTAAGGACAAAGGATTGGCTAAAGCTTAAAGCTCAAGACTCTTCATTTTATATTTTAGTGATCCAAGATCACATTGAGTCCATAGGAAAGGCCAATACTATCAAGGAGGGATGAGGTGTTGCTTAATGAGCCTCTTGCTTCATGTTCTTAATGATATGCTCCAAAATCCTCAGCTACTTTCCCATATCCACATTTGACCTAAACCCAAAGCCAAACTCGGCCCTACCGATTCTTTCAACCCGGCGCCACCGAGTTTCACTTGTCATAGCCATTGCCAAACCCTAAGCAAATCGGTTCTACCGATAGGGATCTCGGTCTCACCGAGATGGGATTGCAATTTCTCTGTTTCCTTTTCGTAACTTTTCGGTCTCACCGAAAGAGCGGATCGGTCCCACCGAGATTGCAATGTAAACTCACTGTTTCCTTTTCGTAACATTTCGGTCTCACCGAGAAGAGCGAATCGGTCCCACCGAGTTTGCCTGACCAACCCTCTGGTTAGCTTATTACCAAATCGGTCTCACTGAGTTTGTGTAATCGGTCTCACTAAGTTTGTGTAATCGGTCTCACCGAGATTACGTTATGCCCTAACCCTAACCATATCGGTCCTACCGAGTTGCATGTCAGTCCCACTGAAAATCTCTAACGGTCACTAGGTTTACTATTTTGGTCCGACCGAGTTTGTTGATTTGGTCCCACCGAGATTGGTAAATTGTGTGTAACGGTTGGATTTTGTGTGGAGGCTATATATACCCCTCCACCTCCTCTTCACTCACGGAGAGAGCCATCAGAACACATCAACACTTCCAACTCATATGTTCTGAGAGAGAACCACCTACTCATGTGTTGAGGCCAAGATATTCCATTCCTACCACATGAATCTTGATCTCTAGCCTTCCCCAAGTTGCTTTCCACTCAAATCTTCTTTCCACCAAATCCAAATCCTGTGAGAGAGAATTGAGTGTTGGGGAGACTATCATTTGAAGCACAAGAGCAAGGAGTTCATCATCAACACACCATTTGTTACTTCTTGGAGAGTGGTGTCTCCTAGATTGGCTAGGTGTCACTTGGGAGCCTCCGACAAGATTATCGAGTTGAACCAAGGAGTTTGTAAGGGCAAGGAGATCGCCTACTTCATGAAGATCTACCGCTAGTGAGGCAAGTCCTTCGTGGGCGATGGCCATGGTGGGATAGACAAGGTTGCTTCTTCGTGGACCCTTCGTGGGTGGAGCCCTCCATGGACTCACGCAACCGTACCCTTCGTGGGTTGAAGTCTCCATCAACGTGGATGTAGGATAGCACCACCTATCCGAACCACGGGAAAAACATCCGTGTCTCCAATTGCGTTTGAATTCTCCAAACCCTTCCCTTTACATTCTTGCAAGTTGCATGCTTTACTTTCCGCTGCCTATATACTCTTTGCATGCTTGCTTGATATGTATTGTGAATGTTGAAATTGTGGCTAAACTCCACTTAAATCGAAAAAGCTTAAAAACTGCAACTTTAGCATTAAGTGTCTAATCACCTCCCTCTAGACACATCTACTTCAAGGTCCTACAAGTGGTATCAGAGCTTTGGTTTCCATTGCCTTGGTTTAATCACCATTGGAGGAAGATGGATGTGTCTACTTTAGGGAGTCTTAGACATAGAGTGCCTATTCTTGATGGAGAGTATTTTCATGAGTGGAAAAATGAGATGCTTGTAATTTTCAATCAATATCATTTGAACAAGTATATTGCTAGCCCTTGTGCACCTCATATTGATCCTTTGCATCCTACCCCAGATGAAGATATCGACATAATTCGCAATCTTAGAACTATTGAGCTCATCATTAGAGGATTGCCCAAAAATTTGATTGCTAGTTTGCCTACTCTTAATTGTGCCTATACTATATGGAAATTTCTTGAGGAACAATTTCCCGATTATTCCTTGAAAAATTCGGATGAAATTCTCCATAAATCTATTGCCTTGAGAAATGATGAGTCACAAGATCATGGTGAACATGGATACTATGATGATGATGATGATGATGATGATAGTGACTTCGATCTTGATGATGCAATGAGACATTTTGGTCTTATGGCAAATCTTCGGGGATATGTGTCAGGAGGAAAGGAATGGGTTCTTGATAGTGGATGTACTAATCATATACCGGAGATGAAGAGATGTTCCGTGAGCTTGCTGAAAATGACGGCCCTTGAAAATATGTCACCTTTGGTGATAATTCAAAGGGTGAAGTGGTTGGCCTTGGTAAGGTGGCCATCTCACATGATAGTTCCATTCAAAATGTCATGCTCGTTGAATCTCTTGGCTACAACTTACTTTCAGTATCTAGACTTGCTGATTTCGGTTTGAATGTCCTATTTACTGAGGTAGATTGCCAAGTGTTTCATCGAGACAACCATAAAATGGTCTTTACCGGTATACGTAGAGGTGATCTTTACATTGTCGATTTCTCTAAAAACGCACAACCTAAAACTTGCTTTATTGCTAAATCCTCAAAAGGTTGGTTGTGGCATAGACGACTAGGTCACGTTGGCATGAGAAACCTTGACAAGCTTATTAAAGGAAATCATATCCTTGGAGTTAACGATGTCATATTTGATAAGGATAGACTTTGTAGTGATGGTCAAGCAGGTAAACAGGTTGGAGGAAGGCATCCCGTGAAGAACATCATGACCACAAGGAGGCCACTCGAGCTACTTCATATGGATCTTTTTGGTCCCAACGCCTACAAGAGTCTCGGTGGAAATTCTTTTGGTCTAGTTATAGTTGATGATTTTTCAAGATTTACGTGGGTGTTCTTTCTTGATGACAAGTCGCAGGTCCAGAAGATCTTCAAAAACTTCGCTAGGAAGGCCCAAAATCAATTTGACGTGAAGATCAAGAAGGTTCGGAGTGACAACGGGACAGAGTTCAAGAACGCAAATGTGGACACCTTTCTTGACAAAGAAGGGATTTCACACGACTTCTCGGCTACGTACACACCTCAACAAAATGGAGTTGTTGAGAGGAAGAACCGGACGCTCATCGAAATGGTGAGAATGATGCTTGATGAGTACAAGACGCCGAAGCACTTTTGGGTAGAAGCGGTTGATACAGCTTGTCATGCAACAAATCGCTTGTATCTTCACAAGCTACTCGGCAAGACGGCATACGAGCTCCTCACCGGAGACAAAGACCCTTCAGAAGCAATCCAAGACTTGTCTATTGGCAAAATTCGTCCAACGGAGGTGAAGGAGAGTACCTCGTCCATCCAAGTGGAAGCTTCTACTTCACGACAAGGTGAACCAAGAATTGATGCAGAAGCATCCACAAGTGAGACACACCAAGATGAAGAAGACGAGGAAATGCATCAAGATGAACATCAACAACCTGCTTCTCCACCACGACAAGAGAACGACGACGTCAACAATGAAGAAGGCCAAGAAGAAGAACAAGATGAAGAAGATGTTCAACGAAGACCCAAGCAAAAGCTCTCACGAGTTCGAGCAAGAATTGCCAAAGATCATCCCGTCGAGCAAATCTACAATGATATTCAAACCGGGAGAATCACTCGCTTAAAAACTCGTTTAGCTAACTTTTGTGAAAACTATTCATTCATCTCTAGCATTGAACCTATGAAGGTTGAAGAAGCATTGGAAGATCCGGATTGGATAAATGCTATGCATGAAGAGCTACACAACTTTGAGAGAAACCAAGTTTGGACATTGGTTGAGAAGCCCGACAACAACCACAACATCATTGGTACCAAATGGGTGTTTCGCAACAAGCAAGATGAAGATGGACAAGTGGTTCGCAACAAAGCACGTCTCGTCGCCCAAGGGTACACACAAGTCGAAGGTATGGACTATGGTGAGACATATGCTCCCGTTGCTAGACTTGAGTCCATTCGCATCTTACTTGCCTATGCTAATCACCATAATATCACCTTGTACCAAATGGACTTTAGAAGTGCTTTTCTAAATGGTGAAATAGAGGAGGAAGTTTATGTCAAACAACCTCCCGGCTTTATCAATCCTAAGAAACCAAATCATGTTTACAAACTTCACAAAGCTCTTTATGGTCTTAAACAAGCTCCTAGAGCATGGTATAAATGCTTGACCAAGTTCCTTATTGCAAGTGGTTTTGAAATTGGTAAAATTGATTCTACTCTTTTTACTAAAAGGGTTAATGGAGAACTATTTGTATGCCAAATTTATGTTGATGATATCATATTTGGTTCAACTAACCCTCTCTTTAGTGAAAAGTTTGGAAAGCTAATGTCAGAGAAGTTTGAGATGTCTATGATGAGTGAACTCAAATTCTTTCTCGGTTTGCAAATCAAGCAAACTAAGGAAGGTACATTTGTCTCTCAAACGAAGTACACCAAGGACTTATTCAAGAAGTTCAATATGCAAGAATGCAAAGGTATGCCTACACCCATGCCTACTAGTGGACATCTTGATTTGACAAAAGATGGTGAACTGGTTGATTAAAAGGTTTATCGCTCTATGATTGGTTCTTTGTTATACCTATGTGCTTCACGTCCCGACATTATGCTAAGTGTGTGCATGTGTGCACGTTATCAAGCTGCTCCTAAAGAATGTCATCTTAAGGCCGTGAAAAGGATAGTGAGATACTTAATTCATACACCAAACTTTGGCATTTGGTATCCTAAGAGGTCTTATTTTCATCTTGTTGGCTATTCCGACTCGGATTATGCCAGAGACAAGGTTGATAGAAAGTCCACTTCGGGTACTTGTCAATTTCTTGGTAGATCTCTTGTGTCTTGGTCTTCCAAGAAACAAAACTTGGTATCCTTATCCACCGCCGAAGCGGAATACATTGCCGCTGGTTCATGTTGTGCTCAGTTACTTTGGATGACCCAAACTCTTAAAGATTATGGGATCTATGTGAAACATGTTCCACTGCTTTGTGACAATGAAAGTGCTATCAAAATTGGTCATAATCCTGTACAACATTCTCGAACTAAGCATATTGAAGTTCGTCATCATTTCATTCGAGACCATGTTGCTAAGGGTGACACTGATCTTAAGCATGTTCGCACCGATAAGCAATTAGCGAATATATTTACTAAACCTCTTGATGATAAAGTATTTTGCAGGTTGAGAGGTGAATTGAAAATTATTGATGCTTCGAACTTGGAGTAGGAACTCCATTGGATACATGCAAGACATGAGCTTATGACTAATCCATGATATATCTCTTATGATGACTATCTTATGTCTTGCATATATTTGTACCTTGCATGTTGTCTAACCCATGTAGGTGCTTGGTTGAATCTAATTCCATGAGATTGCGACTCACTCACATCTTGAGCAATCTCTACATCACCAAGTCTCTACACAATGGTGGTTGAAGAAAAGGAAGCACAAAACCATTCAAACCTATCCTTTGACAAATTCTATGTTGAGCTTCATGATTGTCATTTTTGGATACACAAGTGCTCTTCCTTGCAAGAACTAACCCATGTAGGTAGATGAACTCAAACTCCAAGTGGTTCTCCCAACTCTTGATGAGCTACATCAACCTTGAGCACCCACACAAGTTCAACTACATCAGCAAGAACCACACCACCACCCAAGGTATGTTATTCCATCTTAGAGAAGCTTTACTCCAAGACATGAGTCAAAGCAACTCAACAAGATGTGAATACATCAAGATGCTTAAACGAAAAATGGTAACCCCATTTTGAGCTTAAACGATGAGTATGACCTATGATCAAGTGTTCTCACTTGACTCCTAAGTCAATATACTCTAACATAGGTGACTATGTCACCGCCCAACTCTAGATGAAGTTCTCTTGTGTTCTTTTCTGTGTTATTGCATTTGTCTCATGCATATTTATTTTCTTTCTCTTTTTCAAAAAAAAACTTCATCTAGACCTTTCAGTTTCTTCTCTTTTCTTTTTGTTTTTGTTCTGCATTTTCTGCATTCAATTCCTTGCAAATCCTTCAGATAATTCATTGCAAATCTTTGTGAGATCCTACATGTTTAGTGAGCTGAGGTGACAAGTGTTTTTCTTTGTGTTGAACTCGGTTTCACCGACTTGTAGTTTTCGGTCCAACCGAATCTTTTCAGCCCACCGAAACATGCCACTCGGTGCCACCGACTTCACAACAGGAAAAACAGTTTGCCACTTGTTCTATATTTCTTCTGATCCAGCTCTACTCAATGAATCTTGTCCTCTACAAGCATCACAGTTTTATCCATTGCTTTGTGCTGAGTCTCAAGGACCAAACCTATACGACGGATTCCAGAAATCCCTTCTTGGAAATTGATGTCAAAGGGGGAGAGAGAGATCACATCAAAGCCTATCACCTACAAGGGAGAAAGTATTAAGGGGGAGAAAGAGATTTCCAGGGGAGAGAATACTCAAGGATCCCAGATGCTTGATGTTCAAGAGGAGAGATGTCACATGTCTTCTTGAGGGAAAGACATGTTCATATGTGCTTATTTGCATTAAGTTCTATCCATTTGTATCTTTCAGCTCTGATTTTCTGTTCCCTATCTTCTCCCAATATCCCATGTAAGATTCAGGGGGAGCAAGACACCTAAGGGAAAGAAATCAGTCAAATTCATTTCATATCTTTACTCTTGGGGACATGTTGAATCCATTCTGGTACCTTGTACTCACTCTCTACATGTCATCCCAGTCTTGGTACTCTTGTGGCTTCTTTGGTTTGCTCTGGCTAGTGGAGGTACCTGTGTTATCTAACCTTGTTTGTGCAGGCTCATTCCATCCTAAGCCAGCTAAAGACTACAAGGTAAGTGTATGCATCAAAATCATGAGTATGACAAATTCTTGCTTATGTACATACTGTTTGCAAGAAGGACTCATGAGCATGAAGGTATTTTTCTTGATAATATTTTGCTCTGATGCATATGGCCAAGATACATGTAACACATATCCTACTCTGTCATGGTTATGCTCTCACATGCCTCTATATTTCACATTTACATGAGTGCATACATGTAGGGGGAGCCTATGCTTGTTACATGTCCTTCCAAAGCTTTACTTGCTGTTCTTTATATCTTTATCTAAAGCTTTGATGTATGTTGCCATCAATTACCAAAAACGGGGAGATTGAAAGCACAAGTGCTCCCTAGGTGGTTTTGGTAATTAATGACAACATATCTCTTGTTGGACTAACGTTTCTATCTAGTATGTTTCAGATAAGTTCAACAATGGAGTGGCATGGACTAAAGGTTGTGGGAAATTCTCCAAGATGCTAAGGACAAAGGATTGGCTAAAGCTTAAAGCTCAAGACTCTTCATTTTACATTTTAGTGATCCAAGATCACATTGAGTCCATAGGAAAAGCCAATACTATCAAGGAGGGATGAGGTGTTGCTTAATGAGCCTCTTGCTTCATGTGCTTAATGATATGCTCCGAAATCCTCAGCTACTTTCCCATATCCACATTTGACCTAAACCCAAAGCCAAACTCGGCCCTACCGATTCTTTCAACCCGGCGCCACCGAGTTTCACTTGTCATAGCCATTGCCAAACCCTAAGCAAATCGGTTCTACCGATAGGGATCTCGGTCTCACCGAGATGGGATTGCAATTTCTCTGTTTCCTTTTCGTAACTTTTCGGTGTCATCGAAAGAGCGGATCGGTCCCACCGAGATTGCAATGTAAACTCACTGTTTCCTTTTCGTAACATTTCGGTCTCATCGAGAAGAGCGAATCGGTCCCACCGAGTTTGCCTGACCAACCCTCTGGTTAGCTTATTACCAAATCGGTCTCACCGAGTTTGTGAAATCGGTCTCACCGAGATTACGTTATGCCCTAACCCTAACCATATCGGTCCTACTGAGTTGCATGTCAGTCCCACCGAAAATCTCTAACAGTCACTAGGTTTACTATTTCGGTCCGACCGAGTTTGTTGATTCAGTCCCACCGAGATTGGTAAATTGTGTGTAACGGTTGGATTTTGTGTGGAGGCTATATATACCCCTCCACCTCCTCTTCACTCGTGGAGAGAGCCATCAGAAGACATCTACACTTCCAACTCATATGTTCTGAGAGAGAACCACCTACTCATGTGTTGAGGCCAAGATATTCCATTCCTACCACATGAATCTTGATCTCTAGCCTTCCCCAAGTTGCTTTCCACTCAAATCTTCTTTCCGCCAAATCCAAATCCTGTGAGAGAGAATTGAGTGTTGGGGAGAGTATCATTTGAAGCACAAGAGCAAGGAGTTCATCATCAACACACCATTTGTTACTTCTTGGAGAGTGGTGTCTCCTAGATTGGCTAGGTGTCACTTGGGAGCCTCCGACAAGATTGTGGAGTTGAACCAAGGAGTTTGTAAGGGCAAGGAGATCACCTACTTTGTGAAGATCTACCGCTAGTGAGGCAAGTCCTTCGTGGGCGATGGCCATGGTGGGATAGACAAGGTTGCTTCTTCGTGGACCCTTCGTGGGTGGAGCCCTCCATGGACTCGCGCAACCGTTACCCTTCGTGGGTTGAAGTCTCCATCAACGTGGATGTAGGATAGCACCACCTATCCGAACCACGGGAAAAACATCCGTGTCTCCAATTGTGTTTGAATTCTCCAAACCCTTCCCTTTACATTCTTGCAAGTTGCATGCTTTACTTTCCGCTACCTATATACTCTTTGCATGCTTTCTTGATATGTATTGTGAATGTTGAAATGGTGCCTAAACTCCACTTAAATCGAAAAAGCTTAAAAACTGCAACTTTAGCATTAAGTGTCTAATCACCCCCCCTCTAGACACATCTACTTCAAGGTCCTACACCTTCTTATCCGCCATATACTTGGGGCAGTTCTGCTTCCAGTGACCAGTCCCTTTGCAGTAGAAGCACTTAGTCTCAGGCTTAGGTCCAGACTTGGGTTTCTTCTCTTGAGCAACAACTTGTTTGCCGTTCTTCTTGAAGTTCCCTTTCTTCTTCCCTTTACCCTTTTTCTTGAAACTGGTGGTCTTGTTGACCATCAACACTTGATGCTCCTTCTTGATTTCTACCTCCGCAGCCTTTAACATTGCGAAGAGCACGGAAATCGTCTTATCCATCCCTTGCATATTATAGCTCATCACGAAGCTCTTGTAGCTTGGTGGCAGTGATTGAAGAACTCTGTCAATGACACTATCAACCAGAAGATCAACTCCCAGCTGAGTCAAGTGATTATGGTACCCAAACATTCTGAGTATACGTTCACTGACAGAACTATTCTCCTCCATCTTGCAGCTATAGAACTTATTGGAGACTTCATATCTCTCAATCCATGTAACACCCACAATGCGGCTATACCTCCCACGTGTCGGGGCACGACTTAGAGGCATAGCTGCATGGTAGGCTTGTCGCAAGAGGGGTAATCTTGGCACATCCCATGTACTGAATAAGAAAGGGATAAAGAGTTGGCTTACAATTGCCACTTCACACAATACATGAATAGTCCATACATCATCCAAAATACAATCCAAGGTCCGACTACGGAACCAAAATAAAGAAAAACAACCCCAAATGCTAGATCCCCGATTGTCCCAAATGGGTTGCACTACTGATCATCCAGAAAAGAAACATAGTAACGGCCCGAATCCTCGTCGAACTCCCACTTGAGTTCGGTAGTGTCCCCTGCACTGGCATCATCGGCATCTGCATCCGTTTGGAAGCATCCGTGAGTCACGAGGACTCAGCAATCTCACACCCGCGAGATCAAGACTATTTAAGCTTATGGGTAGGAAAGGGTAGTGAGGTGGAGCTGCAGCAAGCACTAGCATATATGGCGGCTAACATACGCAAAAGAAAGCGAGAAGAGAAGCAAAGGTCGAGAAACTATAAGTGATCAAGAAGTGATCCTGAAGCTACTTACATTCAAGCATAACACGAGACCGTGTTCTCTTCCCGGACTCCGCCGAAAAGAGACCATCATGGCTACACACGCGGTTGATTCATTTTAATTAAGTTAAGTATCAAGTTCTCTATAACCAGATATTAACAAATTCCCATCTGCCACATAACCGCGGGCACGGCTCTCGAAAGTTTATACCCTGTAGGGGTGTCCCAACTTAGCCCATCACAAGCTCCCACGGTCAACGAAGGATATTCCTTCTCCTGGGAAGACCCGATCAGTCTCGGAATCCCGGTTACAAGACATCTCGACAATGTTAAAACAAGAACAGCAAAGCCACCCGATGTGCCGACAAATCCCGATAGGAGTCGCACGTATCTCATTCTCAGGGCAACACCGAAAGAGATAGGCTATGAGTAAAACCAACACTCAGAGGAGCACTGGCCCCCCCCCCAGGGGGGGGGGTTTAAAATAAAGACGACCCTTGAATCTGCAGAACCCAAGGGAAAGGTATATGGTGTCAGCTAGGCAAATGGTAAAACCATGGTTGGGCCTTGTTGGAGGAGTTTTATTCAAATCCAACTGTCAAGGGGTTCCCACAACACCCAACCGCGTAAGGAACGCGAAATCAAGGAACATAACACCAGTATGACGGAAACGAGGGTGGCAAGAGTGGAAGAAAACACCAGGCAAAAGGCTGAGCCTTCCACCCTTTACCAAGTATATAGATGCATTAATGTTAATAAGATATAGTAATGATATCCCAACAATATCCATGTTCCAACATGAAACAAACTTCAACTTCACCTGCAACTAGCAATGCTATAAGAGGGGCTGAGCAAAAGCGGTAACATAGCCAAACAACAGTTTCCTAGGAAAGGTTGGTTAGAGGCTTGACATGGCAATATGGGAGGCATAATATAACAAGTGGTAGGTAGCATGACATAGCAATAGAGCGGTCAACTAGCAAGCAAAGATAGAAGTGATTTCGAGGGTATGGTCATCTTGCCTGCAAAGTTCTCAGCGTTGACGAAAGCTTGATCCTCGTTAGCGTATTCAACAGGTTCCTCTATCACGTACTCGTCTCCCGGCTCTACCCAAAGCAAGAACACAAGCAAAGGACCAACAATCAATCACGGTATAATGCACAAGCAACATGATGCAATACATGGCATGATATGCAAGATGTGATATGCATTGCATATCGTGCTCTAGAAGGGAAATAATGATCAAGGCATTGTCGGATTTCGGGTTCCGGCAGACCCTTAAGGTTCGAACTCTGGGGTGCGCGCGGAGATTACGCCTTCAACCTCTCCGTCTCGATGGGATCTAAACTACTAAAAGAACTGCACGAAAGACACAAGATTTATACTAGTTCAGGCCACCGATGTGGTGTAATACCCTACTCCAGTGTGTGGTGGATGGATTACCTCCTAGGCTGGTGTGGATGAACAATACAAGGATGAACAGCCTCGCGAGGGTCTGTTCTTAGCTGTGGTGATGAACTGTTGTGAAGACCTCAGTCACCCTCTCTCTCTCTCTCTCTACTTGTGGACCAAACGAACCCGCGAACCGACCAAGCCCCCCAAACCAAAAACCGACCCCCTTGCTATGTGGGTGGCTAGTCCTATTTATAGAGGCCCTGGTCCTCTCCCCAAATATTGAGCGGGATGGGATCCAACAATGGCGGGCTAATTTGAAGGGGGACAACGAGTACATCTATCCTGACAAAAGCAGTCTTCGCCTGCCAAAGGCTCTGGTGATGACGTCGCGCTGGGCTCCATGGTGACCTCCGTCTCATAGTCCTCCTGGCCTTGGTCTCGTTGCACCGAAGTGGCAACCTTTGCCTGATGCCTCAGTACTCCGCTGATACGCTTGCCCCCTTTGCACCAAAGAGGAAAGAGGGACGTTGCGCGCGCTGGCACCCGCCTGGTGCCCCGTGTCGTCATGGCTTGCGTCATAGGCACCTCGCGAGGTACCCCGCCTTGAACTCTCCGCCTCCTCGCGAGCCAGCCTGATGAGGCTGTGCCTGACGACGCGCCGTGTCGTCCGCCTCGCGAGGCTTGGCCCCTCGCGAGGGTCTTGAGCGTCGTGTTGATGAAGATGGGCCGCGCTGGGCCCCCACCTGAGCCACGCCGCAGGCTGCAGGCAGGCAAGTCTGGGGACCCCCATTCCCAGAACGCCGTCAGTAGCCCCCGGGCCTAAGGCGTGCATGGACTTGGCCGTGCTGAGAAGCGAAAGGGCAAGGGCGAAGCGTCGCGGGCCCCATTAGCCTGCAGCCTTGGATGCTGCGTGGCGGTTGATTGGACGTGGGCGCCTTAGCAACCACGTGGGTTGACAAGGGACATGAATCTTCCCAGACTTCGCCCTTGCTTTCTCCGGTTGCTGCTCAGATCCCCTTTCTTGCGCCTCCCCTTTCTTCCTCCAAACTTCCAGATCTACTCCGGTTGCGCGACCTAGGAAGCCATGGCGCCTCGCAAGCCTCCGGCCGAAGCTTGGTATTCCCCCGCTCTGGACCCGCCGACTGTGTCCAAGGCCACCTTTGCCCGGCTGTGCGGGATGGCGGCGGCGCAGGGCGTTGTCGGGACGGAGGTGTTCAAGGTCGGCTCCGCCTCCCCTGAAGGTCGAGGGAGCACCTATTACCCTTTCTTTGTGGGTGCCATCGCAGCGGGCTTGGTGCCTCCCTTCTCCGAGTTCTTCTTCTCTATCCTCCGCCATTACAACCTGCTGGCTCTGCATCTCCACCCCAACTCTGTCCTTCTCCTGGCGATCTTCGCTTACTACTACGAGGCCCACGTGGGGGTGCAGCCCTCGGTGGCCTTGCTGCGCCACTACTTCTACCTCCGGACTACTGGCAGTTCTCCTTCCGCGTGCGCGAGCTTCGTCGCGCATGGCAGCACCATTACCATCTCGAATCCTGGGAAGAGGGCCGATGGCTTCCGGAGCGAGTGGGTCTTGGTTGACGCCGGGCGCGTCCACCCTCGGCTGATCCCGCCCACGAAGCAGGCCGTGAGCGCTAGTGACTGGTGCCGGGAGGAGCTCGCGGATCCCCGTGCGAAGCCGGTGTTGGAGAAGATGGATGCAGACTTGAGGCCAGCCAACATGGCGACGACGAAGTTGACTGGCGCGTCACTGTTGAGGGAGTTCTTGGAGCAGCAGCTGGCTCCACTCCGGCAGTACTCTTCTCCGATTTGGAGGCCTCATCTAAGCCCCGTGCCTATGGACGAAGAGGACGTGGACGCGGTTCTTCAATCTCTGGTCGGGGGCACGGTGGCAAGGTTGGAGGGCGCTCCCGAGCCCTTGTTTCTTCGCAGCGACTGGGAGCAGGTGGTGAAGTCCATGCCCGTTTTCAGCGGGGTCGGGCTCGTGCCCGTGGCGCCTTCTAAAGGACTGGTGGACGTGCCCTCCAGTGACTCCAGCAAGGAGGAGGGCGAAGAGGAGCGGGGAGAGGGGCCCGACTCCGGGGCGACTGACGGAGAGTCGAGGGCTCCCTTCCCTCGGCGCTCGCCCCGTACTCTCCGCCTATCGCCGAGCGATGATGATGATGATGATGATGACGACGATGCGCTGGGTAGCAGGAGCTCGCCTCCGATCCTGAAGAAGGACAGGACCGGGCTGGTCCCCCGCGGGCCTACCCCTACCCCGGGGCAGTCCGCTGCCGCGCCTTCCGCTCCCAAGGTCGACCCTTCCAGCCGGCTGTTTGGCTTGAAGTTGGGCCAAAAGCTGCCCGAGCTCACCGGCGATGACCCATAAGCACTTGATCCTTGTTCTCTTGTTTCTTATTCTGCCGACGAGGCCTGATGATTGCTTCTCTTGAGTAGGCGGGCGCCTTCAGCGAAGAAACCTAAGCGGGCTCCTGAGGCTCCATCCGCGGCAGCGCCCCCGCCTATGAAAGGGGGCTATCGCAGTGCGCGGGCTTCTCCTGGTCGGTCGCCCTCAGGAGGTCTGGCCATTCTGGCAGGGGCGAGCTCAGCCCCTATGGCTCAGGTGACTCCTGAGGTGTCCTCGTCCGACGCCACTGCCACGGCTGGGGAGACGCAGCGAACGCTGGCTCAGGATTCGGCGGCCTTGCCGCCGCCACCTTCTCCTCCCGTTTTGCTGGCCACTGCTCCCTCAGCTCCTCCTGTCGTCCTGGAGCGCACCAAGGCTCCTCCGTCTTCTTCCTGCGTCTTGGAGCATGCTGCTGCCAAACTGGACCGGCTGCGCCAGGACCTTCTCGGCGCCGACCCTCGCCTGGTGGCCGGGCGTCTGGAACTGGCTTCGGGGTGGATTCGCTCTGATGCTTCGATCCGGGCGGCGCTGGTTCAGGCCTCGACGGCCTGCGACGAGGAGAAGCGGGCCACCCTTGAGGCGAAGATTGCTCGTGACGCGGCCTTGGGGGAAGCGGTCAAGGCCCGCGACCGCTGCAAGGCGCTGGAGGACGAGCTGCAAGGCCTGCGGGGCCAACTTGCAGAGGAGGTTCGCCTTCGCCAAGAGCAGGAGAAGGGGGCGAAGGCGCGTGAGGCGGCGCTCGAGGACTCGGAGGCCAAGCTCAAGAAGCGCCGCGAGCGTCTAGGCGTGCGGAAGCAGGAGCTGGAGGCGACGAAGGCCAAGCTGGACGCCAAGGCTCAGGTCCTCGCCGAAGATCCCGTGGCCTTCGCGGACATGGAGAAGGATGCTCGCGCTTCGCTGAAGATGCTTTACGAGAGCGGCTTGGACAGCCCGCTTGTTGGTGACGAGGATGGCCCCGCCAAGCTGCTTCCCTTCCTGGTCAAGGCTCTTGAGGACGTCGTCCTCGGCATCGGCCCCGCGGCCGAGGCCGAGGCGCACGTCCTGTCTTCTGCCGCGCTGACACGGGTCTTCGCCCACATCTACCTCCGCGATCCCAACACCGACCTCGATGCCCTGCTGGAACCGGTGAGCGGCGAGGGTGCTGCTGCCGTTGTCGAAGCCGTGAAGGGGCGCGCGGAGGCGCTGCTGGAGAAGTTCCGTGCCTTCAGCACCAGGCCGAAGCAAGGCGCTGCCGACCCCGCTGTTCCACAAGGCGGAACCAGCGCCGACGAGTGACTCCATCCCATCCCTGCTCTTCTTTAGGTTCCTACACATGCATCACGCCTCGGGGAGGCATTTAAACTTGCGTTTGGTATTGAGATTGACAGTATGGACTGTAATATTTGCTTTTAAGTTCCTTGGATTTTATGCTTTTCTTCCCTACTTGCTTGTGTTCTACGCCGGCAGGGCCCGGCCCCGCGCATGCCTCACCCAGCATCAGCCCCGACCGGAAACCAGGACGGGACCAAAGGAGTGAGGGGCCACGTGACAAGTTAGGCTCCTGAGTCGCGATGCTCAGGAGTCCCCTTTGGCGCTCGAACAACAAGTAGGGAAGCGCATGTAGGCGTGTTTTCTGTTCTACGTCTGCAAAGCCCGACCCCGCGCGTACCTCACCCAGCATAGCCTTTCGGAACTAAGGAGTGAGGGGCTACGGAGCCAGTTAGGCTCCTGAGCCATGATGCTCAGGAGTCCCCCTTGACGCGCGAACAGCGGGTGATGAGGCGAGATGTAAGCGTGGCTACAGTTCTATGTCTGCAGAGCCCGGCCCCGCGCGTACCTCACCCAGCATAGCCTTTCGGAACTAAGGAGTGAGGGGTTACGGGACCAGTTAGGCCCCTGGGTCGCGATGCCCAGGGGTCCCCCTTGACGCGCAAACGGCCTTCATACCTTGGCTCCGCTCGGGGAGAGACGCGCGGCGAACCAGGCCCGAGGGGCCTGGCTGGGCGGCGTACGTCTGGGCGTGACCCAGCCGTAGCCCCCGTGCCCAGCCCCCTCGCGCGGCGCTCTCGAGGGGAGGTGTTGCGATGAGGCCAGCCACTGAGCTCTGGGCTCCCTGAGGTTATCGCGGCCTAGAGGCCACCCTCAGTTGTTTATCACCAGCGTGGAGCATAGCGCTTCCGTATGTGTACGGGCATAGCCGCTCCTCGGCAGTGTCGTCAGCCAGCACGGAGCATGGTGCTTCCACTGGTACGTGGGAGCGGGCTCCCGGGGCGTATACAGCCCCGCCCTGACAGGTGACTGGCACGGTAGAGCTGGGTGAGGTGTATCTGGGCACCCCTGAGCCAGCGCGGGACTCACGAGGCCCTACCTCTGGGCGGGTTGCGCCCGGCACTGGGCCATATCTTGAGATGTGTCCCTGCAAAATTTGGTTAGATGCCGGTACTCTACGTCCTCGGGTCCTGGCCCTCGAGCTTGTCTCAGCCGTCGCTGGTATGCCAGGTCGCGATGCCATGGACAAGGCCAGAGGGTGAGGGCTGGAGAGCCGGTAAGAGCCCTGAGTTGCGATGCTCAGGCACCCCCCCTTTAACGTGCAAGTGGCAGACATGGGAAGAGAAGATGCCGCAGACGGGCACCATGCAGCTAAGCGTGATAGGCAATGCATAGTCGGAAATAAATGCTAGGGGGATACACGCTGCTGGGTCTGGCCCGAACGGCTTGGGGATGATGCAGCCCAAGGGGCGCCCCCAACAAGGCAAACTAATGACGGGAAGGTAAATGCAGATACATGCCGCGGGGGCGGACCCACGCGGCCTGGGAGTGATGCAACCCTGGGGGGGTGCTCCCAGCTGAGAACGGAACCTGAAAGATGTCACCTGAGGATGTCGTCCGCGTAGTGGCGTTGGTGCAGCAGACTTGACGGGCTGCAGAAGCCGATCCTCACGAGCCCCCAGGCCCCGGGGCCTCGGGAGGCTCCGGAGGCGCTGGTGACTCCTCGCGAGCTGCCTCCATCTCCTCCAAGGCCGCGGAATGCCTGTCTTCCTGAGCCTCCACGATGCCCCTCATGAGGCGCTGGTACGCCGCAGCCATGCTCGGCAGGCCGTAAGGCATGCGAACATAGCTGTGGGGTGGACCTCCGCAGCGCCCCACTTGCGAGGGCCAGAGGCGCTCCGTTGTGGCGATCTGATTAAGCCCTGGTACGTCGACGTAGACGCGCAGGCCACCATCCTCGCCTGGATGTGGGGCCACGTCTGGCAAGCGGCGGCAACCTCTCATGATCCTTGTCTCCTGTAGCTCTCGAATGGCCTCGTCAACAAACTCTTGCTGGTCTGATCTTCCTCGCCTGGCTCCTTCCTGAGGGAAACATGCTGCGAAGCACGCCTCCACATGGTGCCCAAGCGCCTCCCTCGCGACCCTGGCTAGGTCGGTGGCCCTCCAGGTGAGAGCCCCCGAGCCTTGCCTGAGGAGGGCGCCGGGCGCGCTTTCCTATGCGATGGATGGAGGGCCCTCCTGAGGGGGCACGGGCCCTGAGGGGCCTGCCTCCTGAGGGGCTGAGCCTGACGACGTCTTCTTCTTCTTGGGGGTGGTCTTAGGAAGCCTCCTGCTCCCGCGATCTGGGTCTTCTAGCGACGCGGCCTGAAAGGCTCGCTCCAGGGAACACACTGCATCTCTCTCTTCACAGGGCACCGTGATGACGCTGCCACTTCCTGGCATCTTGAGGACGTTGTAGCTGTGGTGGGTCACGGCCATGAACTTGGCCAGCGCTAGGTACCCGAGGATGGCGTTGTACGGCAGGCGGATGTGGGTGACGTTGAAGTCGATGAGCTCGGTGCGGTAGTTGCTGCGGGCCCCGAAGGTGACAGGGAGGCGGACCTGCCCGATCGGGACTGTGGAACCGTCGGTGATCCTGGAGAAGGGCCTGGTTGGCTGAAGCTGGTCATAGGGCACTTGGAGGTTGTTGAATGTTTCCACGGACAGGACGTTGAGCCCTGCCCCACCATCGTTGAGGGTCTTGGTGACCTGCATGTTGCCGATGGCTGGGGAGCAGAGCATCGGGAGGACCCCTGCAGTGGCCACGCACTTGAGCTGGTCTGCCGAGCTGAACGTGATGGGGCACGCCGACCACCTGAGGGGGCGCGTTGCTTCGAGCTTGGGGAGAACTGCATTCACTTCGCGTGCAAACTGCTTGAAGATACGTTGGGAGGCTGGGGCTTGAGCTCCGCCCAGGATGCAGGTGATCGCGCGCGGCTCCTGGAAGCCCCCAGCCCCCTAGTCTTGATGGCGGTCTTCGTTCCTTCTTGGTGGAGGCGGCAGCGGAGGTAGGCCTGCGTTGCCATGAGGGCGGTCCTCACGAGGCTGGTCTTTCCAGTCCCCCTCGCGAGGCAGGTCCCGCCAGCGGTCCTCGCGAGGCTGGTCGCGCCACCCCTGGCGCGGGCCGCGGTCTTCCCAGCGCCCTGGGTTTCTTCCTCCTCCTCGGCCATAGCCCTGGTCAGCACGGTCAGGGCGACGGCCGATCCTTCGTTCTCGTACGGCACGGAGCTCTTGACACTCATTAGTGTTGTGGGTGTGGAGGTCATGGTACACACAGTACCGGTTGCCTCTAGAGGGTTCAGGCAGATCCTTGCCCCGCTTGGTGTCTGGTTCGGCTGCGAGCACGGCAGCCCCCTTGCGCTTCACGTCCTTGGCCTTGGGCTTCTTCTCTTCTGGGTCCGCAGCAGGCAGCTCGAGGAGGGAGAGACGTCCCTCCTCAGCCCTGACGCACTTGTTCGCCAAGTTGAACAGCTCCAGGGAGGTGCAGAGGTCTTCGTGCATCGCTAATTCCTCCTTCATCTTGACGTCACGCACACCGTCAGAGAAGGCGGAGATGATGGCCTCCTCTGACACCCTGGGGATCTTGAGGCACGCGCTGTTGAAGCGCTGGATGTACTTTTGCAGGGTCTCTCCGGGTTGTTGCTTGATGCGGTGCATGTCGCTCACGACAGGCGGCCGGTCGTGAGTACCTTGGAAGTTGGCGAAGAAGCGGGCGCGCATCTGGTCCCAGTAGGAGATCGTGCCTGGAGCCAGATTCAGGAGCCAGGTTCGAGCTCCTTCCTTGAGCGCCATGGGGAACCAGTTCGCCATGACCTTTTCATCCCCGCCGGCAGCCTCGGTGCCCAGCTCGTAGAGCTGGAGGAATTCGACGGGGTCAGTTGTGCCGTCGTAGCGAGGAGGCAGGTCGGGCTTGAACTTGCCGGGCCACGCGACGCTGCGCAGCTCAGTGGTGTAGGCGTGGCAGCCCGCGGTGGCCACGAAAGGCCTCGGTTGGTGGAGAGCTTGGTCTTGAGGGTCCCCTCGCGCTGCGGCTAGGAGCAAGGCGGGGTCTTGGCATGCCGGAGCTGGAGCAGGGTCGCGGCGTGCCGGAGCAGGGAGCGCCCGGGCAGCCCCTGCGGGCAAGGGATTTCTTGGCAGCATCGCTCTTGTTGCGATGGCGCCTGACGGAGCGGGTTCCGCCCAGGGACCAAGCACCTTGGAGCCACGACATCTTCTTGGAGGGGAGGCGGCTGGTGCACCTCTGGAGCTTCGTTGCCTGCGCGGGGTGGAGTGCGGCGCAGAGGGACGGACGGCGCGGAAGAGCCCCCTGCGGCGCGGACAAGCTCGGCGACGCGGTCGAGCCATTCTTCGTAGACGTCGTCGACCGGACGGTAGCGCAGGAGCTCGTTTACTGCGAAGAGCGCAGCTCGAGCCTCCAAGGGTGCGCGGAGTGCGCGGGACGAAGAACCGGCTTGAGCGAGTGATGGAGTGGCGGTGCGGCCGTCTTGCCGCACGGACGGGTGCTGAGACGATGCCTGCTACTCGCTCTCGCCGGGCCGGTGGCGGCGTTGACGGCGGGCAACGGGGAACGACGAGGATGCCCACCGACGGGGGCCGTCTGGGCGACGCGAGAAGCGATGGCGGCCCGGCGCTCGGCGCGGGCTCGACGAGCGTCTGACATGGATGCGACGGTCAGAGGAGAGCGGAGCGGTGGAAGACGAATTCCGGCGCACCCCTACCTGGCGCGCCAAATGTCGGATTTCGGGTTCCGGCAGACCGTTAAGGTTCGAACTCTGGGGTGCGCGCGGAGATTACGCCTTCAACCTCTCCGTCTCGATGGGATCTAAACTACTAAAAGAACTGCACGGAAGACACAAGATTTATACTGGTTTGGGCCACCGATGTGGTGTAATACCCTACTCTAGTGTGTGGTGGATGGATTGCCTCCTGGGGCTGGTGTGGATGAACAATACAAGGAAGAACAGCCTCGCGAGGGCCTGTTCTTAGCTGTGGTGATGAACTGTTGTGAAGAGCTCAGTCACCCTCTCTCTCTCTCTCCCTCTCTACTTGCGGACCGAACGAACCCGCGAACCGACCAACCCCCCCGAACCAAAAACCGAACCCCTTGCTATGTGGGTGGCTAGTCCTATTTATAGAGGCCCTGGTCCTCTCCCCAAATATTGAGCGGGAAGGGATCCAACAATGGCGGGCTAATTTGAAGGGGGACAACGAGTATATCTATCCTGACAAAAGCAGTCTTCGCCTGCCAAAGGCTCTAGTGATGACGCCACGCTCGGCTCCATGGTGACCTCCGTCTCGTAGTCCTCCCAGCCTTGGTCTCGTTGCACCGAAGTGGCAACCTTTGCCTGATGCCTTGGTACTCTGCTGATACGCTTGCCCCCTTTGCACCAAAGAGGAAAGAGGGACGCTGCGCGCGCTGGCACCCGCCTGGTGCCCCGTGTAGTCATGGCTTGCGTCATAGGCACCTCGCGAGGTACCCCGCCTTGAACTCTCCGCCTCCTCGCGAGCCAGCCTAACGAGGCTGTGCCTGAGGACGCGCCATGTCGTCCGCCTCGCGAGGCTTGGCCCCTCGCGAGGGTCTGATGAAGATGGGCCGCGCTGGGCCCCCACTTGAGCCATGCCGCAGGCCGCATGCAGGCAAGTCTGGGGACCCCCGTTCCCAGAACGCCGACAGGCATCAACTTGGCAAACCATGTGTGCCTCTGGAAAGATGAGATGATTTCGGTCGAAATTGATATAAAGATCACCGGAAACGGATGCACGGTTTGCAAATGGCAAGCAAAACAAGAACGGTGCAACATTATAATTAACAGCACGATGCTACTTAGCATGTAACAAGAAACTAAGCTACTGCACTCCAACATAACAACAAAGCATATGGCAGTGATGTACACAAGATGCTTGACAAAACAAGAACACTGAGCTATAGCTAAATCACACTAGAACAGGTTCAAACAAGTATGGAAAACATGCAAAAGATATCAGCTTCATAGACTTAGAGAAATTACTAACATGTCAAAAACAACATTAGGAAGCAATGTTTAGAGCAAGCAAACATCATGCTACAGGAACATATCATAGAAAACCAAGGCATGGAATGATTCTACTAAAAGCATACATCAAAAGTCCCTTACTGATCATGAGCCTAAAAGGCATAGAAGATATGATGGAAACCATGTAAACATAGCAAGTTTTATTAACAGTTTCAGACTTGGCAGAAAAACAGAGCATGGCATAAACAGATTTATGAAGGCAACTTTGCGATCTCAAATCACTCACCAAAAAGCATTGCATGGCAAAACAAGCATACCAACAGCAAGATGAAATGTTCATGAAACTAACAATGGCAAGAGAATGTTCATAGGATGCATGGATCACTAACAACAACCATGGCAATATTGATTAACATGTAAACAATCTGCCAGGAACATTTTATAGCAAAAGTAGAGCAAGAACAAGACATGCTAGACAACTCCATAATTGCAAACAAGGGCGTGGATGGATAGAGCATAACCACATGTTCAAAACATCCTTACTAAAGTATCCCAAAATAAGCATGGATATCACTCATAAACTGATAATCTCCAGCAGCTAACATTTTATAGCACTCTTGCATCAATGAAAAGGGCATCACAATGAACATGAACATGCATGGGAATGTTCTATCGTGGAGAGCTCAATGAGACGAACAAATTGATATATCATATGCATTGTCGGATTTCGGGTTCCGGCAGACCCTTGAGGTTCGAACACTGGGGTGCGCGCGGAGATTTCGCCTTCTACCTACCTGCACCCCTCCGCCTTGCTAAGATCTAAGCTATGGAAAGAACAGCACAAGAGACACAGGATTTATACTGGTTCGGGCCACCGTTGTGGTGTAATACCCTACTCCAGTGTGTGGCGTGGTGGATTGCCCCTTGGGCTGATGATGATGAGCAGTACAAGGAAGAACAGCCTCGCGAGGGTCTATTCTTGGCTGGGGCGATGAACTGCTGGGAGGAGTTCAATCACCCTTCTCTCTCTCTCTCTCTGCGTGATGCTACTCGATCCGATCCCAGCTTGTTTCTGGGTTGGCCGATCCTAGATCCCCCCTACCCTAGGGGTGGCTAGTCCTATTTATAGGCAATGGCCCTGGGCCTCTTCCCAAATATTGGGCGAGAAGGGCGCCAACAATTGGCCATTTTGAAGTGGGAACATCTGGTACACTTATCCTAACTAAAGTTGGTCCTCGCGTGCCAAAGGCTCTGGTGGTGACGCTGGCTTGGGCTCCAAATGACTTCCTCCCTACAGTTGGACTGGTCTTGGTCTTGTTGCACCGAAACGGATGCCTTTGCTTGATGCTCTCGCCGGCGCTTGCTCCCTTTGCACCAAAGAGGAAAGGAGGACACTGCGTGGGCTGGCGCCCGCCTGGCACCCTTGGTCGTCATGGCTTGCGACACGGGCACCTCGTGAGGTACCCCGCCTTGATCTCTCCACCTCCTCGCGAGCCAGCCTGATGAGGCCGTGCCTGAGGAAGCTCCGTGTCGTCCGCCCCGCGAGGCTTGGCCCCTCGCGAGGGTCTTGGGTCTATGTTGATGAAGATGGGCCGTGCTGGCCCCCCCCCTCGAGCCACGCCGCAGGACGCAGGCAGGCAGGTCTGGGGACCCCCGTTCCTAGAATGCCGACAGTAGCCCCCGGGCCCAAGGCACACCCGGACTTGGCCGTGCAGGGAGGCGAAAGGGCAAGAGCGAATCGCCATGGGCCCTAACAGCCTGTGGCCTTGGGTGCCGCGTGGCGGTTGATTGGACGTGGGCATCTCCACTTCCCCACGGCGCCTCGGCAACTGCACGGATTGGACAAGTCCCTGCATGCAAAGCGGGTCATGATTACCTGCGATTGTGGGGGCCGACGGTTGGCCCTCGCCGGCTATAAGTACGGATCGGCGCGCGCCCTTCCAATTCATCCCCTCTTGCTTCTCCTTCTTCTTCATGGCCTCGTCGAGGAGGTTCTCGGCCGCAGAGAAGGGGAAGGCTCGCCAGGTTGACCCTGCCTCTCCCTCGCCCAAGCGAGGCCGAGGGCGCCCTCGCAAACATCCTGTGGCCACCACGGCAGCTCCCCGCAGCCGTGGAGACGATTTCCAGCACGGTGACGGGCGGACTGCTGCGGCCGGGGGGCACGCTTCAGTCGCGCGTTCCCCTAGGCCGCACTTTCGCGCTGCCGAGGTGCTGCCGGAGTTCATTGTGTGGTCGGCAGAGCCGACTAGCACCCGGCTTCAACTTCCTCGCTTCCTCCTCGGCGAGCTCCCGACCGGCGCCCCGGGCGGCCTCTGGCAGACGGCTGCTGCAGTCGGGCCTCATGGGCTTCACTGGAGTTCTCTGCAGCCGAGAGGCTGTCCTTGATCCGCGGTTGGCAGACGTTTGCCCGCGCGCGTGGCCTGAGCCGTCGGTGCACCCTGCACTTCAAGTTTGACGGTGATGCCACCCTCTACGTGAGGGTGTTTGGGGAAGATGGTCGCCACGCAGGGTGCTGCCCTGAGGACGACGACCGCGGCAGGGAACCCAGCCCCGGCGATGATGGAGAGGACAGCGCTCGCGTGATTGGCGGCGCTCAGGGTTCCCCAAGCTTCACCGGTTCTTCTTTAGGCGGTGACTCTTCTAGCGGTGGCCGCGGTCAGCCTCCACGCCGTCGTACCTGCTTGGGAGGTGGTAGCGTGTCTGCCCGCCGTCGCACCTCGGTGAAGCGCGAGAGGGAGTCTGCCTGAGCCCCGGAGGCAGCTCGAATCTTCCCTGCAGGCCGGTGTGAGGCGAGCTGCGCTTGATTTGTTCTTTCTTTTCCTTTTTCCTGCGTAAAAAGACAATAGCGTGGAGCCCCGCGGGGGCGTGTTTGGGTTATTGCTGTAAATCATCGCTTTGCTTCCGTTATCGTGCCTTCCGGCTACATGCCCGCGCGTGGATAGTTCCCGGCCCCAGCCGTGGGGGGGGGGGGGGGGGGGGGGCGACCGACCCAGGCCCTGTGTTCATGTCGCGGTGCCCGTGGGGCACAGACTGGAGGGGTGCTCCTTTAATGGACCCAGGTCGTGAAACCTTTGAACGACTAGGACAGGAACACTCATGAGGGCGCTCGGCTGCCCCCTTCGTGAGGCCTTGCATAAGAGAAATCGAGGCAGGAGAGTGAAAAGTCGAAGAACCACAAGTCAAAGATGGCAACAACTTCAATAAAACTCCGAATGAGAATGAACAAGCCAACTGCGGAAAGCAAATGAAAAAGCCACGTCTGGCACCTAATCTAGTCTTCGACGTCTTCTCACCAGCGCGGAGCTAAGTGCTGCCACTGGGCGTGGGAGGGAGCCCCAGGGCCTGAGGCCGGCGCTCCTGAGACTCCGAGGCGTGTACAGCCCCAACTCATTATTACGTGAGAGTGTCACGGGCGGCGAGCTTCACAGGCGTTGGCCTTCCTCACAGGCTCCGGGCCTTTCTTGGGGGAAGCAGGCTTCACGGGCATTTGCCCTCTTCACAGGCTCCGGGCCTTTTCCAAAACACGACAGCTTCACAGGCATTCGCCTTCTTCACAGGCTCTGGGCCTTTTCCAAAACGCGACAGCTTCACAGGCATTCTCCTTCTTCACAGGCTCTGGGCCTTTCCCAAAATGCGATAGCTTCACAGACATTGGCCTTCTTTACAGGCTCTGGGCCTTTTCCAAAACGCGACAGCTTCACAAGCATTCGCCTTCTTCACAGGCTCTGGGCCTTTTCCAAAACGCGACAGCTTCACAGGCATTCGCCTTCTTCACAGGCTCTGGGCCTTTTCCAAAATGCGGCAGCTTCACAGGCATTCGCCTTCTTCACAGGCGCTAGGCCTTTTTAGGGGTAGAACCTCTAGAGGTGCTGGATGTTCCATGCGTTCTGGACCGGCACCCCCTCCTGAGTCTCCAAGCGCGCGGAGCCGGGCCTGGAAACATGAACAACCTTGAACGGGCCCTCCCACATGGGAGAGAGCTTGTGTAGTCCCTCCGTGGAGAGAACCCGCCTAAGCACAAGGTCTCCTACCTCGAGAGTTTTGGGGCGGATGTTGCGACAGTGATATCGTCGCAGTGCTTGTTGGTACCTCGCTGCTCGCAGCACGGCTTCTCTGCGACGTTCCTCCCCCAGCACGAGGTCCATCCCCCGCATGGCGTCCTGCTGCGCCTCGTCGAACGCCAGGACCCGCGCGGAGCGACGTCTGACCTCGTGAGGGAGGACCGCTTTGGCTCCGTAGACCAGGAAGAACGGGGTCTCTCCAATTGGCTTGGTCACGGTTGTGCGGATGGACCACAACACGGACTGAAGCTCGTCGTACCAACCTCTGCCGCAGGCCTCCAGCTTCTTCTTGAACGTCCTGGTCTTGAGGCCCCTCAGGACCTCTGCGTTGGCTCGCTCGGCCTGGCCGTTGCTTCGGGGGTGCGCCACCGAAGCGTAGCATATCTGCGTTCCAAGGTTAGCACAGTATGTTTTGAAGAGGTTACTAGGGAACTACGAACCATTGTCTATGATGATGCGGTTCGGCACCCCGAACCGGCTCACGATGCCCCTTATGAACTTGACCGCGGAACCCATGGGGATGGTGCGGACGGCCTCTACTTCAGCCCACTTGGTGACTTGTCCAGGGCGACGTAGAGGTAGCGGTAGCCCCCTGGCGCCCGAGGAAACAGGCCCAGGATGTCCAGACCCCAGACTACGAATGGCCACGAAAGGGGTATAGTCTGCAGGCCTCTTGCTGGCTGATGGATCTGCTTGGCGTGGAACTGGCAGGCCTCACAAGCTTTCACCAGTTCGACGGCGTCATTGAGTGCGGTGGGCCAATAAAACCCACCGCAGAACGCCTTGCCGACGAGGGTCCATAATGATGAATGATGTCCACAGTCTCCGCCGTGTATATCTTCCAGTAGTTCCTTTCCTTGCTCCCTGGAGAAGCAGCGCAAGGATACATCATTTGGTTGCTTCCGGTAGAGCTCTCCATCCTGGATGCAGTATGCCGTGGCCTGCCGTGCCACACGCTCCGCTTCCTCCTCCTTCTCCGGCAGGGTCCCTTGTGTTAAGTAACTCCAGAGCTCCGTGATCCAGCACCCCTCCCGAGGTTCCATCGTCAGGAGCAGGCGTGCTCCTGAGGCCGGGCCTCAGACCGGGGCTCCTGAGGCAGGTGGCTGGGGGAGCTCCTCCCGAGGCCGAGCCGTGTTTGACAATGACAGCAGGGCTGAGGGCTTGAAGAGCCGCTCCTCGAAGACGCCAGGCTCCTGAGGTAACCGCCTGGACGCCCGTTTGGCGATGTCGTCGGCCTCCTGATTGGTGCCACGGGGCATATGCTTCAACTCCAACCCCTAGAATTGCTTCTCCATCCTGCGGACCTCCGCAAGGTAGGCTTCCATGTGCTCATCTTTCGGCTCGTACACCTTGTTGGAGAAGTTCACAAGGAGCTGCTAATCGCCCTTGATGGTGAGGCGTTTCACCCCCAGGGCAGCTGTGGCCTTCAAGCCCGCTATTAAACCTTCATACTCCGCTATGTTGTTGGAGACCTTTTCACCTTGCGGGAAACAGAGCTGTACAACGTAGTAGAGCTTGTACTGAGTGGGTGATATAAGCACCGCCCCAGCCCCAGCGCCATGCCTGGAGAACGCCCCATCGAAGTACATGACCCAGCCTTCTGGCGCCTCGCTTCCCGGGGAGAGGGACCGATCCTCGTCGGCCTTGAGGCCTGGTACCTCCGTCCATTCTGCCACAAAATCCGCTAATGCTGCTCCCTTGATGACTCTGGTCGTGCTGAATTCGAGCTGAAACGCTTGCAGTTCTATGTTCCACTTAGCGACCCTTCCAGCTGAGTTAGGGCTCCTGAGCACTCTCTCCAGGGGGTATGACGAGACGACCTTGATGGGGTGACCCTAAAAATAGTGCCGTAGCTTGCGCGAGGCCACCAGTAGCGCGAGGAGGAGCTTCTGAGGCATGGGGTACCGTGCCCTTGCGTCCCGCAACACCGTGCTGACAAAGTACACAGGGTGCTCAATGAGGTTGAGTGCGTCAGTGCTGGTGGCGCCCTCCGGAGACCATGGTGCCTCCTGAGGCTGGCCATCTAGGAGAGGGGCTCTTCCGCCTCCGGTGCACTCCTCTGCGGCAGCTGATCGTCCTCAGCCGCGGTGGCGGTTTCTGTGGGCCTTCCTTGTTCCTGTTTTGCCTTGTCCTGGGCTGCTGCTGTGGTTTTGATTCGACGCTCCTCCCTAACCGCCACCAGGGCTGCGCTGGCGGAGTAGGGAGTGGCGGCGAGGTAAAGCACCAGGGGCTCTTGAGGGCGCGAAGCCACCATGACCGGAGGGCTGGTCAGGTATCTCTTGAGATCCTAGAACGCCTTGTCGGCCTCTTCAGTCCATTCAAAGGGCCCCTTTTTCTTCATTAGCTGGAAGAAGGGCAGCGCTCGCTCCCCCAACTTGGAGATGAAGCGCCCTAGCGCGGTCATGCGCCCAGTGAGCTTCTGCATTTCTCTGAGGGTCTTTGGCGGGCTCTTGTCCTCGACCGCCTTGACCTTTTCCGGGTTAGCCTCGATGCCTCAGTGGGACATGAGGAAACCCAAGAGCTTGCCCGAGGGGACTCCGAACACACACTTCTCTGCGTTGAGCCGCAGGTTCACTGCATTGAGGCTCGCGAAGGTTTCCTCCAGGTCTTGTATCAGGGTCCTGGCCTCCGGATACTTCACCACAATGTCATCGACGTAAGCCTCAACATTCTTCCCGAGCTGCGGACCCAAGGTGATGTGCATCAGCCGCTGAAAGGTCGCACCTGCGTTACGCAGCCCGAATGGCATGCATGTGTAGCAGTACACCCCACACGGGGTTAGGAAGGCTGTCTTTTCGACGTCTTCTACCACCATCTTGATCTGGTGATACCCAGAGAAGGCATCCAAGAAGCATAGCAAGTCGCATTCTGCGATGGAATCAACGATCTGGTCGATGCGGGGGAGCGGGAACGGATCTTGCGGGGATGCCTTGTTGAGGTTCGTGAAGTCGACACACATGCGCTCCGTCCCTCCCTTCTTTGGCACAACGACAGGGTTGGCCAACCAATCCGGGTATCGGACCTCGCGAATGACCCCAGCGGCTTCTAGTTTGCGGGTCTCTTGGACGATGAAGGCCTGCTTTTCTGTGGACTGCCGCCTTGCCTTCTGCTTCACAGGGCGCATGTTGGGGCACACGTTGAGGTGATGCTCGATTACGCTCCTAGGGATCCCCGCCAACTGGTCAGGCTCCCAAGTGAATACCTTCTTGTTTGCGCGCAGGAACCTGAGCAGGGCCTCCTCCTGCTCGGGCTCGAGGTTGGCGCCTATGGTGAAAGTGGCATTGGTGGACCCGTCCTCATCGACGGGTATCTGCTTGGTTTTTGCCTTGTCTTGGGTGAACAACTCTTTCTTCTTGGCGGGTGCAGCCCCCTTGGGCTCGGGGGTCTCCGAGTCGGCGGGCTGTGCCGACGCCGCCGTCTTGAAGGCGAGCTTGAGCACTCGCAGCGCGTCTCCGGTGTCCCCGTGCACGGTGAGGACACCGCTGCTCCCGGGCATCTTCATGAGGTTGTACGCCGGGTGCGTCGCGGCCATGAACTGGGCCAGCGCTGGGTAGCCGAGGATGGCGTTGTAGGGGAGGCCGATGGGTGCGATGTCGAAGTCGACCAGCTCCGTGCAGAAGTTGTTGTAGGTGCCGAAGGTTACTGGGAGCCGGATCTGTCCCAAGGAGCTCGATGATCCGCCCCCAACGCCTGAGAAGGGCCGTCTGGGTTGCAGCCGTTCCAGGGGTATGTAGAGGAGGTTGAAGGCCTCAACCGAGAGCACGCTGAGGCCCGCACCGCCATTGATGAGAGTTCTGGTGATGGCCACCTGGCAGATGGCGGGGGTGCACAGCATGGGGAGCGCACCCGAGCAGGCCGAGTTGGAGGGGTGGTCCTCCGAGCTGAAGGTCAGTCCGGCCTTGGGCGCCGCCCGGTCCGGGATAGCCCCCTGCCACGTGGAAGCGGCATTGACCCGGCGGATGAACGGCTTGACGGGCTGACTTGTAGGCGGCGCCTGCGAGCCGCCCAGGAGGGCCGCAACGACCGGGGGTGTTGGTGTAGCGTGGTGGGCGGGGAAGAGGCTACGGAGCTCTTCCCAAGAGGCCACGGAGGTTGCCGGCAGGTGGAGCAGCCATGCGCGCGCAGCGCCGGTGAGGGCCATGGGGAGCCAGTTGGCCGTGACCCTATCGTCTCCTCCAGCTTCGAGGATGGCCTCCTCGTACGCCAGCAAGAAGGCCAGCGGATCAGTCGCGCCGCTGTAGCGTGGTGGCGTTGTTGGCCTGAACTTGTCCGGCCACCGTACCTGTTGCAAGGCTGGGGCCAGGGCTCGGAGCCCCCTGGCCCCCGTGCTGGTGCCAGCGGCCGGAGCAGGCGACGCGCTACTCATCGCGAGGCAGGTCGTGGCGGTGGCGGAAGGGAAAACTCCGGTGCTCCCCTACCTGGTGCGCCAAATGTCGGATTTCGGGTTCCGGCAGACCCTTGAGGTTCGAACACTAGGGTGCACGCGGAGATTTCGCCTTCTACCTACCTACACCCCTCCACCTCGCTAAGATCTAAGCTATGGAAAGAATAGCACAAGAGACACAGGGTTTATACTGGTTCGGGCCACCGTTGTGGTGTAATACCCTACTCCAGTGTGTGATGTGGTGGATTGCCCCTTGGGCTGATGATGATGAGCAGTACAAGGAAGAACAGCCTCGCAAGGGTCTGTTCTTGGCTGGGGCGATGAACTGCTGGGAGGAGTTCAATCACCCTTCTCTCTCTCTCTCTCTCTCTGCGTGATACTACTCGATCCGATCCCAGCTTGTTTCTGGGTTGGCTAATCCTAGATCCCCCTACCCTGGGGGCGGCTAGTCCTATTTATAGGCAAAGGCCCTGGGCCTCTTCCCAAATATTGGGCAGGAAGGGCGCCAACAATTGGCCATTTTGAAGGGGAACATCTGGTACACTTATCCTGACTAAAGTTGGTCCTCGCCTGCCAAAGGCTCTGGTGGTGACGCTGGCTTGGGCTCCACAATGACTTCCTCCCTGCCGTTGGACTGGTCTTGGTCTCGTTGCACCGAAACGGGTGCCTTTGCTTGATGCTCTCGCCGGCGCTTGCTCCCTTTGCACCAAAGAGGAAAGGAGGACACTGCGCGGGCTGGCGCCCGCCTGGTACCCTTGGTCGTCATGGCTTGCGTCACGGGCACCTCATGAGGTACCCCGCCTTGATCTCTCCGCCTCCTCGCGAGCCAGCCTGATGAGGCCGTGCCTGAGGAAGCTCCGTGTCGTCCGCCCCGCGAGGCTTCGCCCCTCGCGAGGGTCTTGGGTCTGTGTTGATGAAGATGGGCCGTGCTGGGCCCACCCTCAAGCCACGCCGCAGGCCGCAGGCAGGCAGGTCTGGGGACCCCCGTTCCTAGAACACCGACATGCATAATTCGGAGTCACGGACACCGAGATACGACATGATGAAGAGGTGCACAAAATATTCAGGGATTCAGGACTTAGTGGAAATCTCACCTCCGCGAAAGTCAACGCAGGACGAGGTGGTACCGGGACGGCGGGCGGCGTTTGGTTCGAAGGATGGGTGGATTTGGTCCCAGTTAGCGCGGACTTCGAGGATCGTTGGGATCTGGCTGGAACTTCACCGGAGACGAAGGAGATGCGATGGTCGCTAGGCTCTCCGGCGGGAGGAGCTCACCAGCGTTCGTGCGGAGCCGTTCGGCGGAGGAGGCGTGGGCGGGGGCTCGCGCGGGAGGCGGCGGACGGCTCGGGCACGGTGGCCGGGCGGCGCGGTCACCGGCGGGAGGCGACGGCGAGGAAGCTTGGGCGTCACGGGAAGGCGCAGGGGCGCGGCAGCGGCGATGGGCCGAGTGGGCCCTCCTCGGGCTCGTTGGGCCACGGTGGCTGGGCGCCGGAGAAGGACACATGGCGGCTCAGGAGTGGACGGGGCGCGGCGGCGGACGCGTCCGGCGGCGGAGAGGGCTAGGTTAGGGTTTGATCCGTGCAAAAATTCGGGGAGGGGCACCTATTTATAGGTAGGAGGAGGTAGGAGTGTCCAAATGAGGTGTAGTTTTTGCCCACACGATCGTAATCCGACGACCGAGGACATGGAGATGGTTTAGATGGGTTATTG
Organism: Triticum monococcum; assembly: GCA_034509565.1. Lineage (NCBI taxonomy): Eukaryota > Viridiplantae > Streptophyta > Magnoliopsida > Poales > Poaceae > Triticum > Triticum monococcum. The sequence goes on along the minus strand of CM067841.1, from coordinate 163,851,705 downwards.
GGCCGTTTTGGAGGGGTGTTGGGCTGCAACACACAAGTGGCTTTCGTGGTTACCCGGTTAACCTTTGGAGCATCAAAGAGACTCCAAATGAAATGAAATTTGACATGCGGTCTACCGGCGGTCTACCGGTGGTGTACCAAGGCCACTTGGAAAATCTCGGTCCATTCCGAGAACGTTTAACACCCGCTCACAAAAAGTGACAAGAGGGACGCGCCGGTGCATGTGGGAGTGTCGGATTGCGAAACAAACAACGGGGAAAATGCTCGGATGCATGAGACGAACACGAATGCAAAATGTTATGCACATGATGACATGATATGAAATGCATGACATGAAAAAAAAAATGCAAAAACGAAGACAAAACCCAACCACGAAGGGAAATCTCATAACTTAAGGCCGAAATGGCAAGAGTCGGAGTTACAAATATGGCAAGTTACATCCGGGGTGTTACAACACACCACCACTACAAGAGGATCTCGTCCCGAGATCTAGGACTGAAAGAACTCTAGATATTCGGAACGGAGGTGATCCTCGTGTTCCTAGGTGGCTTCTCGGTCGAAATGGTGTGACCACTTCACTTTCAGGAATTTGATTGACTTGTTGCGAGTCTTGCGCTGAGTTTCTTCAAGAATAGCCACGGGATGCTCATGACAAGACAAATATTCTTGGAGATCAATCTCTTAGAAGTTGATGGTGCGCTCAGGAGTCTTGAAGCACGTGCAATAGCTGTGACACATGAAACAAATCGTGCACATTTGCAAAGTTGGACGGAGCTCAAGTTGATAGGCGATGTCACCTATTTTACCAATGTTCTTGAAAGGACCCACATATCTAGGGGCAAGCTTCCCTTTGATACCGGAGTGACGATTGCCTTTCATTGGGGAGACGCGGAGGTAGACATGGTCTCCGATCTCGAAAGCCAAGTCACGGTTCTTGCTATCATAGTAACTCTTCTAGCGCAATTGCGCGGCTTTGAGATTTTCACGGATGACTTTACACATTTCTTCAGCTTCTGTGATTAAGTCATTGCCAAGAAGTTGGCATTCACCAGTCTCTGACGAATTGAGAGGAGTACGACACTTTCTGCCATAGAGAATTTCGAATGGGGCCTTGCCCGAACTCGCTTGGAAGCTGTTGTTGTAGGAGAACTCGGCATATGGAAGACAATATTCCCACTTCACACCGAAGGAAATTACACAAGCCCTGAGCATATCTTCAAGGATTTGATTGACTCGCTCGACTTGGCCACTAGTTTGAGTATGGAAGGCTGTGCTGAAGCGAATGTTGGTGCCCATGGCCTTCTGGAAGGAGTCACAGAACTTGGAGGTGAAAATGCTTTCATGATCTGAAGATATCAATTGTGGAATGCCGTGCAAGGAGACAATCCTGGAGGTGTATAGCTCTGCCAGCTGAGCTGTTGTGATAGATTCTTTGATTGGAAGGAAATGAGCCACTTTTGTAAGCTTGTGGATGACAACGAAGATAGCATCATTTCCACGCTTGTACTTGGGAAATCCAGTCACGAAGTCCATCTCAATATGGTCAAACTTCCATTCTGGAATAGCAAGAGGTTGGAGGAGACCAACTGACCGTTGGTGTTCTGCTTTCACCCTTCTGCAGACATCACATTCATTCACGAATTGAGAAATTTCTCGATTCATTCGAGTCCACCAATATGATTGCTTGAGGTCATGGTACATCTTCGTACTTCTAGGATGAATATTATAAGGGAATTGTGCGCCTTGTTCATAATGACTTTCCTTAGATCACCTTTAGGAACCACAATCCGGTCCTTGAAGAATAGAGTGTCTTTGTCATCAATGCGATAGCACTTGTATTTGGGTTGGCTCTTGGCAATCCCATTTTTCACCTTCTTCACCATGGAATCCAGGAGTTGTGCCTCACGATTTTGATCTTCCAAAGTAGCAGAGGCTTGGAGGTTGGCAAGAAAGCCTTGAGGAACAACTTGGCGATTTAGTTTGTGGAAAGCTTCACAAAGGTCCGGTTGGAAGGGCTTGAGAATTAAGCTGTTGCAGTAAGCCTTCCTGCTCAAAGCATCTGCAATGACATTGGCCTTGCCTGGAGTTTATTCAATACTCGGATTGTATTCTTGAATCATTTCGACCCAACGAGTCTGCCTGAGGTTGAGGTTGGGTTGAGTGAAGATGTACTTGAGGCTCTTATGATTTGTGAAGATGTCCACTTTCCTTCCCAACAAGAGATGTCTCCACGTTAATAATGCATGGACAACTGCCGCCAACTCAAGGTCGTGAGTGGGGTAGTTCCTTTCGTTGGGCTTCAACTGACGAGAGGTATAGGCCACAACTTTCTTCTCTTGCATTAACACATCACCAACACCTTGTAAGGAGGCATCACAGAAAACTTCAAATGACTTGGATTCATCAGGAGGAGTCAAGACATGAGCTGTGACTAGCTTCTCTTTGAGGGTGTTGAAAGCAACATCACATTCTGGTGTCCATACATACTTGACATGCTTCTGGAGGAGGTTGGAAAGAGGCTTTGTAATCTTAGAGAAATTCTCAACGAATCTTTGACAATAGCTTGCAAGCCCAAGAAAACTGCAGAGCTGCTTGACATTCTAGGAGGCTCCCAATTCACAATTGCAGACACCTTCTCGGGATTAACAGCGATGCCCTTGGCGGAGATGATATGACCAAGGTAAAGAACTTCGTCAAGCTAGAACTCACACTTGGAAAACTTCGGATAGAATTGATGCTCTCTGAGTTTGTCGAGTACCGATCTCAAATGCTTGGCATGATCCTCCTTATTCTTGGAAAAGACCAAGATATCATCGATATACACCAGGACGAAATCATTTGTGTAAGGGTTGAAGATGAAGTTCATCATGCGAGAGAATGTTGGAGGAGCATTGACATGGCCGAAAGACATGACAGTATATTCATAAGAACCACAGCTTGTTCTGAATGCTGTATTGGGGATATCTTCTTCACGAATGCGAATCTGATGATAACCCATACAGAGTTCAAGCTTGGAGAATGCTTGAGCACCCTTAAGTTGCTCGAATAGCTCATTGATGTTGGGAAGTGGATACTTGTTCTTTATTGTGTTCTTGTTCAATGGGCGGTAGTCGACACAAAGTCGGTGTCGTGGTTCTAAGTCTGACAGTGAGGTAGGGGGGTGTGTATGAAGAGGCTAGACCTTAGCTATTGGGAAGTTGTAAGCATGCAAGGTTTACGAGTTTAGGCCCTTCTCGGAGGAAGTAACAGCCCTACGTCTCGGTGCCCGGAGGCGGTCGACTGGATTATGCGTGTATAAAACGACAGGGGTGCAAACCCTTCATACTGAGGAGGGGGTGGCTTATATAGAGTTCGCCGGCCCTCTCCTGCCCTCAGTAATGCAGGGTTTAAGGTACATTTAAGGTGGGCGTTACTTGTAACGCCCCTAATAAAGTGCTATAATGACCATAAAGACTGCCTAACAGCCGACCGTTTGCCTGCGGAGTGACTTCAGGTCTTCTGGCAGTCGAGTGATTGCTTCTTAGTCGAGTGAGATACCTTCAAGTCGATTGAATGGTGACTTCTTCTAGGGACGTCCTATGGTAGGGTTCTTTAGGACGGGTCCGTGTCCCTACCGTAGGTACGTGACTTCATCATTAGCCCCCGAACGGATCGAGGCTAGAATGAGAAAAGGGGTTAGGGATCTTTCCGACTGATTCTTTGGGTTATATGGGCGCTTCGTTCTGGGTCGACCATCACGGATGCCGTCATTAACCTCTTTCAGTCGCCTTGATCCGTTCCAGGTCTTTTGCCGAGTGGATTTCTTTACCTATGAGGCATCATGCGCCGGTGCACGTGGGATTTCCGTTTTGTCAAGTTTTTCTGCAGCCAGCGGAGATCGCAGGATTCGGATTTTTTGGGAAGCGCGCGGAACGGGGGCGGCCGCAGCAATCGGGAGCGACAGTGCGAAGGCTCCTCGATCTCCACGCCGCCTTTTTCGCCACGTACTGCGCGCGCGCCTGCCACGGGATTTGACTGGATAGCTCGGGCCTACCTGCCAGCCACTCGGAAGCGGCCCCTTATAAGTAGTTGGCCCGGAGCCCTCCATCAGTGCGCGTGCTCATCTCTTCCTCTTCTTTCGCTCTTTCTCCATAGCCTCCCCTGCTTCCTTTACTCTCGCCCAGCCACCGCAAGACCAGCTCGAGATCTCGCCGGTGACGATGGTGAAGGGCAAGACGACCGCCCTGGAGCTGGCGAAGAAGGCGGCGGTGGCGGGGAAGGGGAAGAAGTCTGCGCGCGGCGGACTTCCTCCCGGACAGCTCTGCCCAAGGGTTGGATCCATGGCGACTGGATGCCTTCGGTGCTCCGCCAGGAGGATCTTGACGACTTGGTCGAGGGGGGAGCCATCCCTCACAAGGTTGCGCGTCTTCCGGGGGGAGAGATCGAACCCCAACCTCGCGACGGTGAGTGCGTGCGCCTCGCCACTCACATCAATCGAGGGTTTTCTCTGCCGCCCCACTCTTTCTTCCGCAGCTTCTTGAACTTCTTTGGAGCGCAGCTCCACCACTTTACCCCCAATTCTATAGTCTATCTCGCTGCCTTTATTTCAATGTGTGAGGCGTTCCTGGGTTGCCGCCCACACTGGGGGCTTTTTAAGCACATCTTCACCTGTCGCTCTCAGTCGGTTAAGAAAGCCAAGTCGAGTGACGAGAGGACACAAGTGATCCAACTGTGCGGGGGTTTGGCGATCCAGACGAGAGGGAAGAGCTGTTTCCCATCCATTACCTTCCCGGAGTCAGTTCGGGGCTGGCAGGCGACTTGGTTCTACTGCCAGGATCAGGCGACTCTAGGGCAGTCGACTGGGCTCCCACCTTTCACCCTCGACCGAGCCGAAAAGCCCGCTTCTCTGAAGGTGACGTCTGAAGAGAAGGCCCAGGTCAAGATACTGGCCGGTCGAGTGGTTGAGCTTGTCCGCGAGGGCGTGACGGGGATGGATCTGCTCTGCTAGAGGTCTTCCTCAAGAGACGAATCCAACCGCTCCAGGCTTGGGACCATCCGATGTGGCTGTATTCTGGCCTCGAGGACACCACTCGGATCCACCCGGAGGAGGTTACCGATGAGATGTTGGAGGGGTGGCTGTCTAGTATCATGGGGAACAAGGACAACCGCCGGGGAGCTAGGAGGGTCATTCCACTCGACAGCTCGTGTGAGGTCGACCAGGTGCGTTTTTATGTCTTCTGACTGAAATCTTCGTTTTCTGTATTGGTCTCTTTTCGAGCAGGTCGATTGACTTTACCTTTGTCTGTTGTCTTTCAGGCGACCACTGAGATGTACTCGACGCCCAATGGGGCGCAGGGGTCGACTGAGGAAGGAGAAGGGAGCGGAGGCGAGAGCGGGGATGACCAGGGTGAGTGGGAGTCGGATGGTGAAGGAGAGGGAGGCGACGACATCTTCTCCAGTGAAGAGGAGGAGGAGGAGACCGAACCTCCCCGCCCGGAAAGGCGATCCAAGCTCGCACATGACCCGGCACAGGGACGTGGTCAGGCGAGCGGCTCCGTCGGGCCGTCGTCGAAACGCCCTCGAACTTCTTCTCCCACACCGACTGGGAAGGTCCCCAAGCAACCACGCACGACGCTATCCAAGCCGCCCAAGACTCTGCCCAAGATGAAGATAACTGTCCCTGTTATTTCCGGGTAACAAAGCTTGTCTTCCCTCGTCGATTGGAGGACGGATCCTCGGTCGACTCATTACGCTTAACTGGTTGATTCTTCGAAATTTGTAGTGCTGCTACCTCCGAGATCTCTGCCAAAGACGACGACCAAGAGATGGGGGACGCTGCTACCTCCAACCCTGGTACGATTATTGACGTTCTGTTTTTGAGTTGACTTGGACGTTTCTTGCAATTCTGGCCGATTGAAAGTTCTTCCTGCAGCCCCTCCTCATGTTATCGACCTCCCGGATGACGACGACAACGAGCCGCTGAGGATAGGGGGGACCAAGAGGCCGTCGACTGACAGGACTCCCCAGCCTGCTCCGGCGCCTGAGGCCGTGGCTCGGGATAGCGGCGATGCCCCTCGGGCTTCTGTGACCTTTGCCAATCCCCTGTCGAGTGCGCAGCCCTCAGCGTCGACTGCCAATCCGACTTCGCTCTTTGTCGCGTACTCTGTCCCTGAAGACGAAGTGGCCGCTGCGAAGGAGGCCATACACCAGGCAGGGGTCATGATGGAACAGGTGAAGAAGGCTCGAGAGGCCAGCCAGGCAGCTTACGATGCAAGTTCGGCGCTTCAGAGCAACGTCCAGGTCAGTTGACTTGATACTTGATTGTTTGAAGAGTCTTTCTCCCTCTTTCTTTTTCTCTTTGAAGATCTTTGTATCTGTATCTGTACACCCACTGGGTGTGTTTTCTCTTTCTTGGACTAGTGGGGGCACGCTGAGTGCACCCACTGGGTGTAGTCCCCGAGACTACGGTGGACTGCTGGCAGTCGACTGTAGTCTTTATATTGTGTTTCTGAATCTGTGTTTCTTCACTCGGTTTGGTCTGGCCAGGTCGAGTGGGACCATGTCCTGTCGACTGCGGGCAGTCGATTTTTTTTGGTCGAACCAGTGGGGGCTCGCTGAGTGCACCCACTGGGTGTAGTCCCCGAGACTACTGTCGAATGTTTTTGATTCGGCTGTGGTCTTAGAAACGTCACCATTGTTCCTTAGTTACTCGGAAGCAACTTATCTCGACGTCTGTCGACTGGTTTTTCTTTTTGCAGAAATCCTGCGAACTTTCCGCTCGCTATACTGAATTGGAGAAACAGAAGATTCAACTGGACCTTGATCTAGAGCTGGCCAGGACGGAGCTGCAGAAGGTCAGGGAGGGTGCCGCAGGTAAAGCGACTTTGTCGACTGATTTCGTTTTTAGGCTTGAGCATTCCTCTGCTGTTTCCGATTCGATCACCATTTCTTTGTAGGAGAATTGGAAAAAGCTTTGGCGAAGAAGGACCAGGACCTGGCTGCTGCCCGTAAGGAGGCTGATGAAAAGACAGCTCTGGCCACACAGAAGCTGGCTTCGGTCGACCAGTTAGAAAAAGAGAACACCAGGTTGCAGACCGCTCTGACTGAAGCCAACAGGCTGACTGCAAATTGGAAGAAGAAGAACCTCCTCTTGGGCGAGCAGATGGAAGGCATCGCTCGTAGGAGGGACGACCTGGAGAGCTACTTGAGGAGCCTCGCCAAGAAGCTGTACATCAAACTTGAAGGTGCACATTCAATTCCGACTGGTTTTCTTTTGTGTCGACTCAATTTTGCGATCGTTGGCTTATCTTTAGGTCTTGTATGCAGAATTTTGTCAGAACTTCGAAGAGGTGACCGGGCGGATCGAAACGGGTCTGGACCCAATCAATTCTCCGGTGAAAGATGATACTGCCATGAACCTGCTCCGACTAGAATCTCGAATCGACGGCGCCGTGGATTACTTGGCTCGGCTGAAGGCTGCCGTGTCGCGGATCGACTCGACACTTTGGCCAGAGTCCACGCTCTAGAACGATCTCGAGTCTCTTATGGCTCGACTTGACAAAATCCCTGATCGAGTGCAGGAGTGGAAGAAGCCTTCTGCCCGGTGCGGCGCTAATGTGGCTCTTTCTTTAGTCCGCGTCCATTGCAAGGAGACGCGAGAAGAAAAGTTGGCCGCCATCCAAGTCGCCAATACCAAGAGGCACAGCTTTCAAGACTTCATGGAGACCTTCATTGCTGCTGCCATTCGTATTGCGGACGGAATTGACCTGGATGAGTTCGTCGCTCCTGCCAGTCCTCCTCTTGAGGAATGAGAAAACTTTTATGCCTTTCCTTAAATTTGCCTCGGAATGCCGAGTGGACTTGTAATCGTTTAAACTCTGCCGAGCTGAGGGCTCGAGTACTTTGATTCGGGGCCCAGGGCCTTTTAAGCTTTATCCGAACTTAATTTCTTGCCGAATGTCTTCGTGGTTTTGAACTGTCGTGTGGGGCTTTGGTTTTGTATTCAGGCGAGTACTGGACTGCAGCTAAGCCCCCGAGTGGGAGGATTGCTCTCCACTCGGTAGGATTTTTTCAATCTTAGGCGAGTGCTTGACTGTAGCTAAGTTTCCGAGTGGGAGAACTTAGGCGAGTACTAGACTGCAGCTAAGCCCCCGAGTGGGAGGATTGCTTTCCACTCGGTAGGATTTTTTCAATCTTAGGCGAGTGCTTGACTGTAGCTAAGTTTCTGAGTGGGAGAACTTAGGCGAGTACTGGACTGCAACTAAGCCCCCGAGTGGGAGGATTGCTTTCCACTCGGTAGGATTTTTTCAATCTTAGGCGAGTGCTTGACTGCAGCTAAGTTTCCGAGTGGGAGAACTTAGGCGAGTACTGGACTGCAGCTAAGCCCCCGAGCGGGAGGATTGCTCTCCACTCGGTAGGATTTTTTTCAAACTTAGGCGAGTGCTTGACTGCAGCTAAGTTTCCGAGTGGGAGAACTTAGGCGAGTACTAGACTGCAGCTAAGCCCCCGAGTGGGAGGATTGCTCTCCACTCGGTAGGATTTTTTCAATCTTAGGCGAGTGCTTGACTGCAGCTAAGTTTCCGAGTGAGAGAACTTAGGCGAGTACTGGACTGCAGCTAAGCCCCCGAGTGGGAGGATTGCTCTCCACTCGGTAGGATTTTTTCAAACTTAGGCGAGTGTCTGATCGCAGCCAAGTCTCTTCGTGGAGAACTTAGGCGAGTGCCGAACTGCAGCTAAGCCCCCGAGTGGGAGGTTTGCTCTTCACTCGGTAGGATTTTTCAAACTTAGGCGAGTGTCTGACTGCAGCTAAGTCTGTTCGTGGAGAACTTAGGCGAGTGCTGAACCGCAGCTAAGCCCCCGAGTGGGAGGTTTGCTCTCCACTCGGTAGGATTTTTCAAACTTAGGCGAGTGTCTGACTGCAGCTAAGTCTCTTCGTGGAGAACTGAGGCGAGTGCTGAACTGCAGCTAAGCCCCCGAGTGGGAGGTTTGCTCTTCAGTCGGTAGGATTTTTCAAACTTAGGCGAATCGGATTCGCAGCTAAGCCCCTGAGTGGGAGGTTTGCTCTCCACTCGGTAGGGTTTTTTAAACTTAGGCGAATCGGATTCGCAGCTAAGCCCCCGAGTGGGAGGTTTGCTCTCCACTCGGTAGGGTTTTTCAAACTTAGGCGAATCGGATTCGCAGCTAAGCCCCCGAGTGGGAGGTTTGCTCTCCACTCGGTAGGGTTTTTCAAACTTAGGTGAATCGGATTCGCAGCTAAGCCCCCGAGTGGGAGGTTTGCTCTCCACTCGGTAGGATTTTTCAAACTTAGGCGAATCGGATTCGCAGCTAAGTCACCCACTGGGGGATTTCGGATACAAACAAAAGTGACAACAATTATTGGAACACTCTTATTTCTGATAAAAATAAACTTCAGGAGTTTTTCTTATTACATCTGGTTTGAGGGCGGACTCAAGTGTAAAAGGGGCGGAGAAGCTCCGCGTTCCAAGCTCGAGGTTCGTCGATCAACATTGTAAAGGTGATATGCTCCGTTGTGGAGGACTCTGGTGACGATGAAGGGGCCTTCCCAAGTGGGAGCGAGCTTGTGAGGTTTCTGTTGATCCACTCGGAGGACCAGATCTCCTTCTTGAAAGGCTCGACTCTTCACATTCCGGGCGTGGAATCGACGTAAGTCCTGCTGATAAATGGTCGGTCTGATCATCGCCATCTCCCTCTCTTCCTCCAAGAGGTCGACTGCGTCTTGCCGGGCCTGCTCCGCTTCATCTTCGGTGTAAAGTTCGACTCGGGGTGCATTATGAAGAAGATCGCTTGGCAGGACAGCTTCGGCTCCATAAACCAGAAAGAATGGGGTCCTTCCAGTCGACCGGTTAGGGGTGGTCCTTAATCCCCACAGAACTGACGGAAGCTCGTCGACCCAAGCGCCTGCCGCGTGCTTGAGATCGCGCATCAGCCGAGGTTTTAGCCCTTTGAGAATTAGACCATTTGCTCTCTCAGCCTGTCCATTCGACTGGGAATGAGCGACTGAGGCGTAGTCGACTCGTGTGCCTTGAGAAGCGCAAAATGCTCTGAACTCGTCCGAATCAAAGTTTGACACGTTATCAGTGATGATGCTGTGCGGGACTCCATATCTGAATGTTAACCCTCTGATGAAACTGATAGCGGTGCCAGCATCGAGGCTCTTTATGGGCTTAGCTTCGATCCATTTGGTAAATTTGTCGACTGCCACAAGTACATGAGTGAATCCACTCCTGCCCGTTCTTAGGGGGCCAACCATGTCCAATCCCCAGACGGCAAAGGGCTAGACGAGCGGAATGGTTTTCAGGGCTGACGCGGGCTTGTGGGACATGTTGGAGTAGAACTGGCACCCCTCGCACTTGTTGACTATCTCTTTCGCCATCTCATTTGCCCTTGGCCAGTAAAATCCAGCTCGGTATGCTTTAGCCACAATAGTCCGAGAGGACGCATGGTGACCGCAGGTTCCCGAGTGGATATCGTTAAGGATTATTTGACCCTCTTCTGGCGTTATGCATTTCTGGCCGACTCCGGTCGCACTCTCTCTGTACAGCTGTCCCCTTATGACTTTGAAGGCCTTAGATCGGCGGACGATCTGTCGAGCCTCCTCCTCGTCCTCCGGAAGTTCTTTCCTTAGGATATATGCAATGTACGGTATTGTCCAGTCAGGGGTGATTGCCAAGACTTCCATGATTAGGTCGACTACTGCAGGCACTTCAACTTCGGTCGGATCTGTGGCACTTTTCGGCTGCGGGGCTTCTTCTGTGAAAGGATCCTCTTGGACTGACGGTGAGTGAATGTGTTCCAAGAACACGTTGCTTGGAATGGCTTCTCTCTTGGAGCCTATCTTTGCCAAGTCGTCAGCTGCCTAGTTTTTCAGTCGGGGGATGTGGTGGAGTTCCAACCCCTCGAACTTCTTCTCTAGCTTCCGCACTGCATTGCAGTATCCAGTCATTGCCGGACTCCTGACGTTCCACTCCTTCATCACTTGATTAACCACCAGATCTGAGTCGCCATAGACCATGAGGCGACGGACGCCGAGTGAAATGGCCATGCGCAACCCATACAAAAGTGCTTCATACTCTGCTTCGTTATTGGAGGAATCGAAGTGAATCTGGAGAACATATCTGAGCTTATCTCCTCGGGGGGAGACCAAAACTACCCCCGCGCCCGAACCATTCAGCATCTTGGATCCATCGAAGAACATAGTCCAGTGTTCCGAGTGAACTTGAGTCGGAAGTTGCTGTTCAATCCACTCGGCGATGAAATCCGCGATTGCTTGGGACTTGATGGCTTTCTTTGCTTCAAACTTGATATCTAAAGGAAGGAGTTCAATCGCCCACTTGGCCACTCGACCAGTTGCATCTCTGTTATGCAGGATCTCCGATAACGGGGCGTCGCTGACGACTGTAATGGAGTGGTCAGAGAAATAATGTGCAACTTTCTTCGTGGTCATATAAATCCCATATACAAGCTTCTGGTAGTGGGGGTATCTTTGTTTTGAAGGGGTCAAAACTTCAGACACATAATATACAGGGCGTTGAACTTTGAAGGCCTTCCCTTCCTCTTCCCGCTCGACCGTAAGTACTGTACTGACAACTTGTCCCGTGGCTGCAATGTAAAGCAACGTAGGCTCTTTGCTAATTGGGGCAGCTAGCACCGGCTGGGTGGAGAGCAGAGCTTTGAGCTCTGCAAACGCTGCATCAGCTTCTGGAGTCCACTCGAACTTGTCAGACTTCTTCATCAGTCGGTAAAGAGGCAACGCTTTTACACCGAGTCGAGGAAGACCTGACGTCGACTGGATTCGGGAGCTTGCTGGCGTCGACTGGACTCGGGAGCCTACTGGCGTTGACTGGACTCGGGAGCCCGCTGACGCGCCCGCTCGTCGAGAGCTCGCTGTAGATTCTCCAGTCGAGTGCGCTCGGCTAGATTAGCCAAGCGCGCGTCCTCCAAGGCCCAGGCCTCGGGGGTTTCTCCAACAATAGGGGTGTAGACCGCGTCCATGTTCCGGTGACGAATCTCCTCCCGCTGTAATGATGTAAGAGGTTCGGGGAGGTATTCATCGTGAGGGTGCGACGGATCGCCTCTATCGGCACCATTATCAGCGCGATGGAATCCAGGAGGACTGCGTGTCCCCTCGACCGCCAGAACCTCCGCCAAAGGGTCGCTGCTATCGCACTCGGATGCGGTCTCCGTGGAGCTAGTCGACAGATCGAACAGGCCGTAGAGGGATTCGTCGGGCTCGATCGCCGCGACTTGCGGGGCCGCTGACTGGCGGGCCGTGGCGTGCTTCATCCACCGCTGGAGCCTCGACCGACCTGAGCGCTTGCGCAGGCGGGAGACAGGACGGGGAGATGACACGGGAGTCGACCGATATGGGGTCGATGGCTGCCGCAGGAGGACGCCACGGACGCACGCGCGGAAGTGCGTCGCACCGCGGACGGGGAGCGCGTTGACGTCAAGCGGCGCCTCCTGGAGCCAGGCGGAGTCGTCGGCGATGAAAGTGAGTCCGCCGAGACAGATCTCGCGGCCCTCTGCCAAAGCTCCGCAGGAAAACATGATCAAGTGGATCGGAAAAATCGCAACTTCTCCAATTAGGCGCTAAGACTAATGCCCCACGGTGGGCGCCAACTGTCGTGGTTCTAAGTCTGACAGTGAGGTAGGGGGTGTGTATGAAGAGGCTAGACCTTAGCTATTGGGAAGTTGTAAGCACGCAAGGTTTACGAGTTCAGGCCCTTCTCGGAGGATGTAACAGCCCTACGTCTCGGTGCCCGGAGGCGGTCGACTGGATTATGCGTGTATAAAATGACAGGGGTGCGAACCCTTCATACTGAGGAGGGGGTGGCTTATATAGAGTTCGCCGGCCCTCTCCTGCCCTCAGTAATGCAGGGTTTAAGGTACATTTAAGGTGGGCGTTACTGGTAACGCCCCTAATAAAGTGCTATAATGACCATAAAGACTGCCTAACAGCCGACCGTTTGCCTGCGGAGTGACTTCAGGTCTTCTGGCAGTCGAGTGATTGCTTCTTAGTCGAGTGGGATACCTTCAAGTCAATTGAATGGTGACTTCTTCTAGGGACGTCCTATGGTAGGGTTCTTTAGGATGGGTCCGTGTCCCTACCGTAGGTACGTGACTTCATCAGTCGGTCCGTGCCATCCTTCTTCTGGACAAAAACAACACCACAACCCCATGGAGATGAACTCGGTCTGATCAGACCCAGACGCTCTTGTTCATCGAGTTGTTTCTTCGATTCCTTTGGTCCAAGCTTGTAAGGATGCTTGCAAATAGGTTCCGTGCCAGGTTCAAGATCGATGACGAATTCAACTGGCCGGTGAGGAGGCATTCACGGAAGCTCTTCTGGAAAGACATATTGATAGTCACAAATGACTGGAATCTGAGAGATGCCATCCAACTTGCCCTTCTCATTGAGAGAAAATAGTCAAATGATTTCATCATGAGCGGCATAGATGATCACTTCCTCAGAAGAGTGTGTCAATTGAATTTCTCTGGCAGCACAATTGAGAAGAGCCTTGTGCTTGGAAAGCCAGTCCATGCCAAGAATTAGATCAATATCCGAGTCACCAAGAACAATTGGAGAAGCCAGAAATTTATAGTTTCCCATCTCGATACCGACATTCGGAACCATCATGCTAGATCTCAAACGCTTAGCCAGAGAAACAACTTGCAGAGCTCTAGGTAGAACCCTTGTGTCAAAATTGTTCTTCGATGCAAATGGATACGACATGAAAGAATGCGACGCACCAGTATCAAATAATACTTTTGCAGGAATATCATTAACAGGAAGATTACCCATGATCACTTCTAAAGAATCCTCTTCATGAGCTGCGTGCATCATGTTCACCTTAGCATGCTTGGGATTATGCTTGACCACTGCAGTGCTGACAGATCTCACAGGAGGAGGAGGCGGAAGGTGCCTTTGGTTGAAGCACTTGTTTGCATAGTGTCCTTTCTGCTGACACTTGTTGCAAGTAACCTCTGAGAGCGGACGATGATAAGGACCACTTCACTACAAAAAAAAACACATCCATGACATTTTGGGCCGAACGAAAATCTTTTCTGTCATACTTATGACACTTCTATGACGATAATTGTGACAAAACCCGGTATCATCATAGATGTTGTGGGGTCTTACTTCTATGACAAAAAATCATGACAGAAAATGGGCTTTTTGTCCTGGGCGGGCCGGAGATGCAGCTGCATGACATTCTTTGGGCCGTCCATGACGAAAAAACCATGGTAGAAGCAAGGGCGAGGAAAATATCAGGGTGTTCCAGGTTACGGTGGGTGGTCGGGGCCGAGCGATGCACGTTTCTCTAGTACACGCACGCGCGTGGGTGCGAGGCATTGCGCTCTAACTGAACCCGAGCGAGACGTTGGGCTCTAACTGAACCCGAGCGATTGCATTGCAGGCTACGCGTTACTGAACCCGAGCGATTGATCGATGGCTGTTAACTGAACCCGATCGAGCGATTCCTTCGCTATTGCTGCTAACTGAAGCCGATCGATGCTGCCTCTGGATGAACAGTGAGTGTTGCAGGGGGTTTGGATGAACAGTTCCCGATGGGGGTGGATGAACAAGACCCCATGGTGTTGCCTCTGGATTAACAGGACCCCGATCGATCGAGCCGGTTGGGGCTGGATGAACATGACCCTGTGGAGGGCAGTATGAACAGGACCACCCCGTGGAGGGCAATATGAACAGTAGATGGTGGAGGGTTGGATGAATAGTAGCTCGTGGAGGGGTGGTTGAACAGGAGCCCCTGGAGAGGGCTGGTTGAACAGTAGCCGATGGAGTAGCGCGTGGTGGAGGTTGGATGAACAGGAGCCCGTGGATGAACAGTCGCATGTGGAGGCTGGGGGAGGTCGACGGTGGATGAATAGTAGCCCATGGAGGCTGGAGGGGGTTGACGGTGGAGATGAACAGTATCTCATGGAGTCCCGTTTTGCGGTACGCCAGACCCCTCCCGATGAACAGGACCCCCATTTCGATTGTAGCGCTCCAACAGAAGTCCGTTTCCTCCATTTTGCGGTACGCCACACCCCTCCTAATCAACAGGACCCCCGTTTCGACCGTAGGAGGTCCGTTTCCTCCGTTTTGTGGTACGCCAAACCCCTCCCGATGAACAGGATCCTGTTTTGAACGTGGTCAGTCGAACACAAGGCCGTTTCCTCCGTTCCGCGGCATGCCAAGCCTCGTTTCCATCGGCTGTTCCGTCCAAGCCCTCCCAATGAACACGACGACACATTCCGTTCCAACCCAGCCGGTTGGCTCCACATGAACACGGCGACGACGCTGTTTCTCTGTTCCGACCCAGCCATGTACACGAGCCCTGGCGATACGTACGCGCGAGTAGGTGTTCGAGACCCCGCGTGTTTGTACGTACATGGACGTATTTACTTTCTTGCACCCTGGCCGCTGTACGTACGTGTACATGCTACGTGCCCGCCTCTGTGTGTGTGCCTCTACATCGACCAGTATTTACGTACACGTTAATGACCAGAATGACAACGTTACGTACGCATTGACCAGGTGGGTCCCGACTGTCAGGCACTTCCTTGCGTGCGAAGATGTAGCTGGTGGGTCCCAACAGTCACGGGGCGAATCATTTTTTTGCCCGGAAGCACTTCCTTGCGTGCGAAGATGTAGCTGGTGGGTCCCAGCAGTCAGGGGAAAACGTTTTTTTCGTGAAATACAGTGGCCCGTCCGGTGGGTCCCCGCTGTCAGGTGGAGGAATATTTATTTTGCGCATAATAAGGAGGCACTTCCTTGTTGTGGCCGTGGATCCAGCTGTCAGCCTCTCCACGTACAGTACTCTTCTGATGGAAGTCAGTCATTGACCACATTGACCACGCCGTGCCGAGAGCACCAAGGCGGTGGACGACAGCGAGGCCTAGGAAGGGGACGACGCGGAGCCAGGGAGGACGCGGCAGTGGATGCCCACGCAAAGAGGAGTACGGGGGTTCACTGGTTCGGCTGCTATGTGAGGCTGCCATCGCCGCAGAATAACAGGAGGTGTGGGTGAGTCGAGGGATGGCCTGGCCAGCGATGGGAGTAGTAGGGTGCGGTGAGGCCTCCGCAGCATCGTAGCCGGCCACGGGAGGCAGGAGCACGAGGCACGACCAACGCTAGTTTGGGCAGCTGGAGCAAGAAGACCAGAGGTTGAAGAAGCACTACGGCTGTTGGATGGACATCGAATGGTCAATGGAGCTAGAATCGTGCATATTGACTAAGTTGACAAAGCCCTCCATCCCCGTCAACTTAGTAGGCCCACAAGTCAGCCTCCCACTATACTGGGTCCTAGCTAGAAGGGGGAGTATTCATTTTTTGTGCGTAATAAGGAGGCACTTCCTTGCATGCGAAGATATAGCTGGTGGGTCCGAGCTGTCAGCGGTGGTAACATTTTTTTTGCGAAATAAAGAGGCCCTTTCGATGGATCCCAGATGTCAGGTGGAGTAATCATTATTTTGCGTGTAATAAGGAGGCATTTCCTTGCGTGCGGCCGTGGACCCACTTGTCAGCCTCTCCACGCATAGTCCACATCAGATGCATGTCGGTCATTGACCACGTTGACCAGGCTGCGCCGAGAGCACTAGGGCGGTGGACGACGGCGAGGCCTAGGAAGGGAACAACACGGAGCGAGGGAAGACTCGGCAGTTGTTTCCCACGCGGAGGGGAGTACGACTATACGAGGGTTTACTGGTTCGTTTGCCATCGCCAGAGAATAACAACAGGTGTGGGTGAGTAGAGGGGTGGCTAGGCCAGCGATGGGACTACGGTGGGGCGGTGAGGCCTGCACCCGCAGCACAGCCGGCCATCGGGAGGAGGCAGCAGGCAGTCCCGCCGGTGCTTGTTTGAGCGGCTCGAGCAGGAAGAGCAGAGATTGAAGAAGCACGACAACCGTTGGATGGACATCCAACATTCACTGCTTGTGCGTCAACCTCTTTTAGGAAAGCCTCAAATATGTGGAAAACAACAAACAACCCATCTACCATTATTTCTAATAATTTACAGCCCATTTGCTAATTCTTAAGGTTTTTTTGGAGCCCATATTCTTTTTGTTAGCATTAAAGCCCATATTGTGGGCACGGTTAAAAAATTATACGAAATTTTGCATATTTTGGTGCGGTCTGAACTCTTTTTAATCCTGAAATTTCGAGTCACGTTCAAACTGATTTTTGATTTTGAAAATAAATAGATATGAATATAAAATCCAACAAGTTGTCCACGCATAAAAATCAATGCAATTTAAAATCTCGAAATGAAAAAAAGTATTTTGAAACTAATTGCCGGTTTGATGTGTTTTAAAAATGTACAGCCCATTTCTCATTACTGGTAGGCCATTTTCTCGGCCAGTCGAATGAAGCTCTCCTTGTCTTGAAAGATTCGGCGTGACAAACCGACTTACTTGGCAAATCACAAAAAAACTGGGTTGTGGCCGTGGACCCAGCTGCCAGCCTCTCCACGTACAGTACTCTTCCGATGGAAGTCGGTCGTTGACCATATTGACCACGCCACGCCGAGAGCACCAAGGCGGTGGACGACGACGAGGCCTAGGAAGGGGACGATGCGGAGCCGGGGAAGACGCGGCAGTGGATGCCCACTCGGAGAGGAGTACGAGGGTTCACTGGTTCGGCTGCGGCATGAGGCTGCCGTTGCCGTAGAATAACAGGGGGTGTGGGTGAGTAGAGGGTTGCCCTGTCCAGTGGTGGGAGTAGTAGGGGGCGGTGAGGCCTCCGCGGCATCACAGCCGGCCACGCTAGGCAGGAGCACGCGGCACGACTGGCGCTGCTTTGGGCGGCTAGAGCAAGAAGACCAAAGGTTGAAGAAGCACTATGGCCGTTGGATGGACATCGTATGATCACTGGAGCTAGAATCGTTCATATTAACTAAGTTGACAAAGCCCTCCATCCTCGTCAACTTAGTAGGCCCACAAGTCAGCCACCCACTATGATGGGTCCAAGCTAGCAGGGGGGTATTCATTTTTTGTGCGTAATAAGGAGACACTTCCTTGCGTGCGAAGATATAGCGGGTGGGTCCGACCTGTCAGCGGGGGGAAAGTTTTTTTCATGAAATACAGAAGCCCTTCCCACGTACAGTCCACGTACAGTACATAATAAGGAGGAACTTTCCTTGCGTGCAACCATGGACCTCGTGGGTCCCAGCCGTCAGGCTCTCCACGAACAGTCCTCTTCCGATGACTCTCGTATGTTGACCATGCCGTGCCGAGCACACCGAGGCGGTGGACAACGGTGAGTCCCCAGACTGGAACGACCCGGAGATGGGGAAGACGTGGTAGTGGAGTCGCAGACGGAGAGGAGTGGGAAACTTGACTGGTCCGTATGCAGGGTGGGCCTACACTCGGCAGAGAATAATAGGAGGTGCGGAGTGGGGGATGGCCTGGCCGTCGGCGGGGTAGCATTTCGCTGAGGAGCACAAAACAATGCCGCTGGACGTCGGAGGCTAGAGCAGGCGGTCCCGGCAGCGCTGGGGGAAGAAGACGAGAGACTGAAAAAGAATGTCGGCCGTTGGATGTAAATCCAATGCCTTCTTAGGCTTCGACCTACTGGCCCACATGTCAGCTAGTCCATTTGTTTTTTAGTCCATTTGGTGGTCTGGGTGAAACAATGATGTAGCATCTATGCAGCCCGTTTATATATATGGTAGAATTTAAAGCCCATTTGCATTTTTCTTGAAATCCACGGACTTGCTGGGCTGGGTGAAAATATCATGTTGGGCTAGACAGAGAAATGTTATAAAAACATAAACACATGATTGCACATCTATTACTGCATTGGTCAGTAAAATCTTTGCAAGCTTATGTACGCAATCACTAGGAGTTAACTTGCCAAGTTATATATAAACAATTATTATTATTATTATTATTTTCTAAGAACTTTCAACTTACGAAATAACATATCATTTAAATTTGATGAGTTAATAGTACGAGGGGTATTATTATTTTTTAGGCTAGATGTGGGATAGTGGAGTTGGTTCTAGGGAAAAGTACTGGGAGAAAATTCAGTTTACATCGAAAAAGAAAGTGCGAGAAAATTCAGATATAGGATTAATGAAAACGAAAAATAAAGGAAGTGGGAAGGTCTATAAAATTGTTGGACGAACGACATGTTTAATGGTTCAGTTTTGCATTCTTATAGAAAACAGGTTCAGTTTTGCATTCTTATAGAAAACAGGTTCAGTTTTGCATTCTTATAGAAAAATAGAACTGAGCTGTGCGTCATCTTGAAAAAACAAACATAACTTGGGCTGATGATGTTATAGACAAGCTAGGTTGGGAGGCCCAAAGGCTGCTTGATACCTGCTGGATCCAAAAAATGTTGAAACATGTCGTGGGCGGCCCATGTTAAACAACAAAACCTAGGCCATGGACCTGGTGCGCCCGGGACTGTCAGCCTCTTGACGAACAGTTGTCTCCCGATTCCTCTTGTATTCCTGACCATGTTAGGAATGACAGACGGCGGCGCCGCGGCTAGAGCACCAAGGCGGAGGACAACGTCCTGCACACATACCTGAGCGACGGTGATCCGCTGGTCCCTGTCAGGAGACGAATGGATGTGCACAAGGTCTAGTCCTGCAACCTTGTGCTTTCTCGTCCTGTAGGTACTACTTGAACTCGGTGAGGCAGAGATTCACCGAGTCCGGATCATTGGTGTACATCACATTCAATTTGGTGCAGCCATAGGACTGAATGACGAACTCAAAGGGGAATTTGTCGGGGATATACCCCGCAGCGTAAACCGGCCGGAAGTATAACCCGGCCGGACTTGGCATTCCATTAGTAACCCGCCAGAGGATTGGCGACTTACGTGTCTGGCGGTTCACTGGTATGATGATTCACGAGCCTGAAGACTCATCGGTGATCCGGCGCGTGTTTCAGATGGATGACAAGGCCCAAGGCTCAGAAGGCCGGCTCATGTTATGGTGGGCCGGTTTACGATGAAAGGTGTGAGGAACATTTATCTTACAAGGAGTTAAGACCTGGACTTCTATCCGGTTTGTATTAGAAGGTAGATTAGTTCTAGTCCTAATAGGACTCCACATGTAACCCGCCCCTCTAACTTATATAAGGAGGGGCAGGGCTCCCCAAAGATGGACAAGCAATAAGCAAGAAGATAATCTCTAGGGCTAGACACAACTAGGAGCACCGGTTTACGACGACTCCCTCATGAGCATAATGAGATCTAGCCTCAAACAGCATGTAGGGCTATTACCGGATGATGTTTCCCGGGGCCCAAAACTGTCTAAATCCTCGTCTTGTGTGTTGATACGCCTTGCGTCTCTCAATCCCGACCAACCCCTTCAAGCTACCGCATAGATGCGTTGGCCTCACAACTAAATCCTCATACTAGGACATCTGCCGTGACATAACCACGACAGTTGGCGCCCACAGTGAGGCTCGCGCACGGTGGTGTTGAGTTGTTGGGGGGCGCTATCCCAGGGATCGAGAAGTTCTGCCCAGCTCATTGAAGAGTTCCGGCCAGTTCATAAAAGAGTTCCGACCGGCTCGAGGAAAGGTTCCGTCTGAATCACCAAAAGACTCCGCCGGCTCGTCAGAAGGTTCTAGCCGGATTATTGAAAAGTTCCGAGCACTTCGACATAAGGTTCCGTCTGAATCACCAAAAGGTTTCGATTGCCTCGACGAAAAGTTCTGTCCGAATCACCGAAAGGTTCCAACCGAATCGCCGAAAGGTTCCGTCCGAGTCGATAAAGAGTTCTGACTTATATTACGAAATATTCCGGCCGGATTATCAGAAAGTTCCAGTTCAAAGGTTCCAGATTATCAAGAAGTTCCAGTTCAAAGGTTCCGGATTATCAAAAGTCCCGGTTGGATTATCAAGAGGTTTCAATTCAAAAGTTCCGAATTTTCAAAAGTTCCCGCCGAATTATCAAGAAGTACCGGTTTCAGAAATTCCGGTTCAAAAAGTTCCGGCCGGGTTATGTGGAGACCTCAGGCACAAGAAGACAAAGAACTAATCAACTCTTCTGTCAAAAACAAAAGCAGCACTATGCATTATCCAGCGCCAGCATCCGGCAAAAAATACCAGGTGTTATTTTTCCTATGTATTTTATCAGTACATGTTAATTCATCCGACAACAATTACTCTGGTCTGTAATGCTTTTACGCAGGGCAACTATTAAAAAAAAGGGTGGTGGTATACCACGGATGCATGTTCGGTTGTGTCGCAAGGCTTCACGGACAAGCGTGTCATGGTCCGATTTACATCAACGCGCCGGCCGAGTCGCCCGTCCGTGTCGCATTACAGGGCCACAGATGACTCGCCCGCCCGCCCTCGCGACCGGTTCACGCGTCCGCATCGGCTTACAATGAGGAGGACAATTTGCTTGTCCGCACCGGTTTATAAACGCCGCGACCGATTCATCTGTCTACTCCTGCGGCCGATTCACCCGTGAGGGATTTCAGTTTCACCTAGTGGTCATCAACTTCATGGCAGATTATTTTTCGTCCTAAACACATCAGGTGATGCCCACCTAAAATATATTTTATTAGCACATATTATTTTTGTCAAAGATCAGTTCATCTTTGCCTTGGTCTGCAATATTGTTTATGCAGGATAATTATTCACTACAAAAGCTATGGTTGTGTCATGGATGTATAACTCGCGCCACCATTATAATGCGCTAGTATCGTACCATGCCGTCAAGATCGATGAATATATGTGCAAGCCGCCATTCTGCAGACCGGTTTACATCAATATGATGTGGCTAACTCGCCCGTCCACGCCGGTTTACAACGCCGTGGCCGATTCATGTCTCTGTGCCGCCTCTGAAGCCTCGGTCGTCCGTCTCCCGAGTCCTGGTTTACATCAACACATCAGGCCACACATGTTTGCATGAGTTGTTTATTGAGTATAAAGCCATTCACTGCTTGGGTAGCCCGGTTTTCTTCCAATAACTCTAGAGCAAATTATCATATACTATCAACTGCCGTCTGCACTAGGTGGCCCAATGGGCAGGCGCACAAGTCACCGCCACTATAGTTTGGTTAACTTCAAATAGCCAATTGGAAGGAACCATTGGCCGAGTTGCTGACATAGCTCATATGGGATCATTTTTAACCCGCCTCAGTCACCTCAACCTTCTGTGGATTCACATCGTGATATCAACACCAATGATATACAACTTATGCCGGTTTATATCACGGTCAAATATGGAGAATTTCAAGCCAACTTCTCGAGTCACCTTGAGACTCGGGGGCTACGATGACATGACTCAGCAAATCTTTCCAGTTTCAGCAAATTTAAGAACCCCAGGACGATGGAGGGAAAGATAACCCGGTCCTAGAGGCTACTGTTATATTGACGAAAATTTAAAGGCCGTTAGAAAATTTCCGGCTTAGAAAGTATATGACATTTACAAAATCCTGGCTCAACGATGAAGTTCCGGGTCATCAGAAAGGATTCCGGTTTTAAATCCGGTTCAAGGGAAATCATTTGGGGGCTCCGGTCGTATCCGAACCATAGCTACACCTCTTGATAGGCTTAGGGACACCCGGGAAATCATTTGGGGGCTCTGGTCGTATCCGAACCATAGCTACACCTCTTGATAGGCATAAGGGCACCAGGGAAATCACTTGGGGGCTTGGTCGTATCCAAACCATAGCTACACCTCTTGATAGGCATAAGGCCACCAGGGAAATCACTTAGGGGCTATGTGTTCGAACCATAGTTACACCTCTTGATAGGCATAAGGGCACTAGGGAAATCACTTGGGGGCTTGGTCGTATTCGAACCATAGTTACACCTCTTGATCGGCGCAATGCCACAATTATGACTACATGGGGGCTCTGGTCGTATCCGAACCATAGCTTAAACCCTCTTGATCATACATATACATCATCATATATTGCATCATATGTTGCATCATCATTACATCATCATAGCATGTATCATATGTGCATGGATATACCGACGTTCATTAACCCGGCTTAACTTTCAACGGCAAGTGGTTTGTACATGATCACTTATAATCCGGCACTTATTAACCCGGTCTGGTTTTGACTAACAAGTTGCCAAATGTATAAGGAAAATATGGTGTTTATTATATCCCGGTACGATTTATTACCATAATCCGGCAAATTAAGGAAGGAGTTCTCAATACTGAAGATTGGGGTTACCACCCTCACTACAAGAATTGGTTAAACCAACGAGGTGATTCAATGTCACAGGTATCATCTATGTCATATTTGATTATCTTCAATTACAGCTTTGGTCATAAACACTGGCTATTTATATGGGCATTATGACCCGCCCTGCAGTAAACCGCCAAGGATTCTTATGATCTACTTGTGTGCAAGATAAGAATGCATTCGGGTGGCTACCCACCCTGGTTTTCGACGTTAAGTCGCCAGGGCATATGTTATTTACACTTTGTGCAGGATTTGAAGAATTATGATATATAAATTCAAGCTCATCATCAAAATTGATGCTTAAAAAGGGTTATCCATTTTGGATTTTCTCAAAGGCTATCAGCCGTCGGGTTATAAAAATTCCAGCTTACAATGAATGTGCATTAAGTCGCCATCGGCCAAGAGCCGCCGAGTATTTAAACTCCGGATTTACTTATCAACTGGTAAGATATTCATATCTTTCATAGCCAAAATTGGCTGGATTTTCATGATGATATTGAATGATTGAGGTTTTTAAACCGGATTATATTATTCAAATCTTCAAATAGCCAAACATGGCTGGGTTTTTTATGGTTATCAATAACCAGTATTATGATTCAAGGTACATAAGTCTTAATCCGTTATATTCAAAGGTCCAGTGCTCAGTTGGTAAAACATAAAGCTCTTAACCTTGTGGACATGGGTTCAAGCCCCATGGTGGAGTTACATCATATGATATTATTTTCAATGAAGGATGATTATATTTATAAAGTCCCTGCTCATTATTGCATAACAACCCGGCACTTGGGGGTTACACTGGTTGAAGTTTTGATGAGCATAAGGCAATTACAAGTCCCAGGTTGCTGCAAGCATGACAACCCGGCACTTGGGGGCTATATCTATGGAGTATTCAGTCGTTACTAGTGATTGAGATGAACAACATGGATTTCTTCAAAGTGGTAATATTTATATTGAAGCAAGTCTTAAATCATCATTTTGTTTCTGCTCAAGACTTGGGGGCTATATAGCATTGAAGGCCGATTCAAATGGATTCTTTATTTACAATGTTTCTCCTGGGAGCAAATTGATTATGAAGCTGGTTTATTGACCCGGATTTTCTAGAAGAAGGAAATGACAAGGACTTAAGGATGTTCAGGTGCCGGTTTACAAGAGTTCTTAACCCGGAGCACAACCTGTCAAATTGGCTCTTGTGTTTATTTTGCGGTATAAGTTTACCATGGATAAATCCAAGCTAAACTTGGGGGCTAATGTCGGGGATATACCCCGTGGCATAAACCGGCCGGAAGTATAACCCGGCCGGACTTGGCGTTTCATGGGTAACCCGCCAGAGGATTGGCGACTTACGTGTCTCGCGGTTCACTGGTATGACGATTCACGAGCCTGAAGACTCTTCGGTGATCCGGCGCGTGTTTCAGAGGGATGACAAGGCCCAAGGCCCAGAAGGCCGGCTCATGTTATGGTGGGCCCGTTTACGAGGAAAGGTGTGAGGAACATTTATCTTACGAGGAGTTAAGACCTGGACTTGTATCCGGTTTGTATTAGAAGGTAGATTAGTCCTAGTCCTAATAGGACTCCACATGTAACCCGCCCCTCTAACTTGTATAAGGAGGGGCAGGGCTCCCCAAAGAGGGATGAGCAATAAGCAAGAAGATAATCTCTAGGGCTAGACACAACTAGGAGCGCCGGTTTACGGTGACTCCCTCATGAGCATAATGAGATCTAGCCTAAAACAGCATGTAGGGCTATTACCAGATGATGTTTCCCGGGGCCCGAAGCTGTCTAAATCCTCATCTTGTGTGTTGATCCGCCTCACGTCTCTCAATTCCGACCAACCCCTTCAAGCTACCGCATAGATGCGTTGGCCTCACGACTAAGTCCTCACACTAGGACATCTGCCGTGACAAAACCACGACAGAATTCCTTGCTGAAGTCCATATCCAGCAGGCTCACCCCTCGGATCGCCATTGGAGTCTTTTCAAGTGAAAGAGTGTGTAGGCGGTGGTAGCTGTTCGTTTTTCAGCCTTGGGGAACTGGATTCAACAGTAAACTGAGTGTGTACAGGCGACAACAGTTACTACCCCTCCCACGTCCGCTGCACGCCCGACAGAAGATGCACCCTCGGCGCATTCAAACGCCTCCGTTAAGAAATCTACTCCGGCCAGACGTCGGTTCATGAGCGGGTCTGTATTGGTACTGTAATAATAGGAGTTAGTGGTCACTTTACTTAAATTTAATTAGTTTTAATAGAAATTTATACTTAAAACAAGCAATGCATTGGCTCGTTCTATCAGTGCCATAGGATCAACATGCACAAAAAATAGAATTATTATTCTCAGGACGCACACGATCAACACATTTGTCGCACTTTGACAAAGATAATACTACCAGGTTTGAACTGTTTGTTATGGTTGTTGTCCTCTGCATCATCATGCCGTGTTTCCCAGCTTGCAAGATTCAGAACCAACAAATAAGATACAAATAATAAGTACAACAAATATGCCTACACATCTCATTGATTCCCAGCTTGCAAGATTCAGAACCAACAAATAAGATCCAAATAATAAGTACAATAAAGATGCCTATACATCTCATTGATTCACAGCTTGCAAGATTCAGAACCAACAAATAAGATTCAAATAATAAGTACAACAAAGATGCCTACACATCTCATTGATTCCCATCTTGCAAGATTCAGAACCAACCCATTAGAGCCTTTTGATAAAGTGAATATCGGGATTAAATCCATCTTGGCTAGCCATGTCATACAATCGAAGAACTTGGCGAATGCTCTTAACCATCACAACATCTGTAGTTGAGTATTCCTGTTTGCACAACACAAACAAGAAGAGCATGATTTCACTTTAATAGCGGCCTCCTTGAACTCAACCGGCAGCTCCACTCGGATGAGGCCTGCCTCGAGTTCCATGATTCAATTCATGCGCCTGTTTCTGCAATTCACCTGAAATGAATCAAAGATTGCATCATTCAGCTAGCCAGAAGTACTTGCTCTCGTGAGCCGGTAGGTTCTTCTTTAGTAGTTGCACTAAAATTGAGGAACATTAAGGTTGGCTATTCGACTCATGTAAGGTGCAACTATAATTTTCTTATCTTTTTGTGTAGTCTATTGTGGTGATAGTGACGGCTCATCTTGCAAAGGCTAATAAAATGTTGCACGAGATTACCAGCAGAACTTGACGGAGATTTTGGAAACTCCAATCACCATTTTGTGCAGTTCCACCACAATTGTGAGATGTTGCCCACGTGACATTTTAGTTGAACTGCACAAGACACTCATTCCAAAAAAAGTGTTTTGTGCAGTTCACCAAAAGGTCACAATAGCAACAATGAAATGGATATCCCTATCTGCACAAAAAGATAGAAAGTAAACAGTTGCTGGTCAATAAGAATATACAAAACATATACGAAATGAAAAGAAGCATCTTAATTATGTTCATGGCAATCACGCAAGGACAATAGAAATTTTAAAACGTCAGCAATGCTTCATGTTACCAGAAGCATTACGATCAACAATGAGATTCCTCAAATATGGGATTACTTTAATGGTGGAATTGCTTGTTTACCAGGACAATAAATCAACAGCAAATAAAGAGTTGGTTTAAGGGCATGGGACCGTGGGGACACCAGGACACTCAGCAGTGTAAAGGAGCAACTTACTTATCATACTGGGGAAAACAGCAGGAGTGCCATTTGTAATACAGTTTAATTGCATCTTATAACAGGAGGCATTAGATTAACAATAACACTGGTTAGACATGTCTCTAAGGTAACAGTGTGATCGCTTCATTTTACATGCGCGCTTACATTAACAACAACAAAAGGTTGGTATAAGGACATGCGACAGTGGACGCAGCCGCACAATGTACCTTCAAGGAGGCATAAAGTGGTGATGCCAAGTTTGTTCATGCTATGTGAGGGCAGCAAATCTAATCCTGGAGACCTTTTACTATGTGAGGGCAGCAAACCTAATCCTGGAGACCTTGTACTATGTGAGGGCAGCAAATCTAATCCTGGAGACTTTTTACTATGTGAGGGCAGCAAATCTAATCCCGGAGACCTTTTTACTATGTGAGGGCAACAACTCTAATCCCGAGACCTTTTACTATGTGAGGGCAGCAATTCTAATCCTGGAGACCTTTTACTACGTGAGGGCAACAAATCTAATCCTGGAAATACTCTGTTGACTTGTCCACCGGCCACCACTTTCTATCCTTTTTTCAACCAATAATAGATCTGTTCCTTATCCAGTTTGTACTGTGTTTTCCCATTATTTCCCTTTTCAACCAAGAGACTGGTTGGGTATCCGGTCTCTACTACTTTCACCATATTATTTCCTCTTTGAATCAAGTCCTAGATTCATGCTACAACTTTCCCCCCTTTCTTCGTTGTTTGAACAAAGCCCTAGATTTGAATGCATGAAGTAGCTTTACCTCTAATAATACTAAAAATTTAGGTGGCTTTGGAAGAGCTGATGGGAGTAGAAAAATATGCACATGCAGACACATGGGGAGCTGGGGCAGTAGAGCAAGGCCGCTTTCGAAGAACTTATACCTGAGGGTCATCGGGAAGTCGGCGGCGGCAGGACGGAGCATAAGGTTATGAAGATTTCCACCTCCACGTCACCGTCAAGCGGCTAATCGGCCGCCGATTTTTATCCCACCAAGCTTGGCGTCGACTGAGTGGAGGAGCGGTGGCCTTCCTACGACCAGAGCGGTGGCGACCTACCGTGTACTACTCTTCCTCGCTGCCGGCTGCACCCGCGCACGCGCGCCAGCTTCGTGGTCATGGTGGCGGAGCGCGGCCGGGGGGAGCCGGCGATCTCCTTCGTTTGGTCCTGTGAGAGTACGTCCAAGAGAGCTTTGGAGCGCGCCCGGAGCGGAGCCACCGATGTCCTTCGTCTGATCCTGGGACAATACGTCCAAGAGAGCTTTGGAGTGCCCGGAGGCCATGGTTGGAGTGGTGCCAACAGAAGGAAGGGACCAAAGGAGAATGAAAGTGGGTCTTTAGCTATGACTGGGAGCTGGGGCTCAAGTTAATATTGTGGGCGAATGGAAATGAGCTGCGACGGACGGATGGACGACTGGCACCGGAGTAGGTTTGTCGGCAGCCGTGGTGTCATTAACGCGGAGCAGTCGCTTGCACCGGGATGCCACATGGGTGGCGCTCTCTTGGCCGTCGCGCTGCTGCAATGCCGGCGCCAGTGAGAGGTCACGTCGGGCGTGAATGCGGATGCTGCTTCAGTGACTTAACCGCAAGTGCGTTATCTCACTGACATGTGGGCCCAACGGGCATCAGGCCCGCATGTCAGTGACGCACCAACTACACGTGCAGTTAAGGCCGGTGAATGCGGCATTGAAGTTCTGTAGAGACGGTGATCGTTTCAGGCGGGAAGCGCACGGTTGCGATGGAAGGGGTTTCGGTAGGCCAGGGCGGTCAGACGCTGGCGTGGTGGTAAAATGTGAACTCATGGATGACGAGCCTTTGAAGCATATGCAGCACGTATTGACAACCAGGCGTCCATGCTACCGCTCTTGTCGCCAGCTAGCATTTGACGACCACCATTAGACACCACACAACCATACATAACTTACGAATAATGGACGAATCGATCAGACACACACTCGTGTGCAGTGGCACTATGATCGGTTGCTCACGATCGTACATACCCAATACCATAGTACCCTCTCTAGCTAGGCTTTTTTATAAATTGCCGTTGTGATGGACGATATATATGAGCAAGGCGCCGAGTCACGAGTATGACCGTTGGTGTTGAGCCAGGTGAATACATGCTCGGTGTTCGCGGAGGACTCCAGCAAACATCTAAACAGTAATGTCACTTACGCATAATTTTGGTTTTAATTTCTTTCTCCACTGACAGGTAGACCCGCATAGATAGATAGATAAAGAACATGAGCTGATGAGGCGCATGCGGACTGTTTGACTGGCCAACCGGACAAATACGGAGCTATACACTGAGCCAGTGACCGTATAATCACCATATCTCGTATACAATGAGCAAAGTGAGCTATCAAGACAAGGTCAATGACCGCCAATGCATTTTACTCGGTAATAAATGACCAGGATTGAAGGGGAATCCAAATTTCCTTCGTCTTCTGTCCTTGAGCTCTTGACAAACCAATGCACTTTACGGTTGTCCGGCCACTCCACCCCAGAGTTGTCACCAAGCGTCGTTCATGCCACCGCGCAGCACACTAACCGGTAAGGAAGCGATGGCATCCTGCCGCGCCTAGTTCCTCGCCGCCCACGACCGCACACAGAATGGTAGGCAAGCGGTGGCATCCCGCCGTGCCGAGTTCGTCACCGCTCGCGACCTCACACCTATGTGGGCGGAATTTGAAGCTGCCAAGGCCGAACGGGCGGTAGAGCAATAGGCGGCCAGCGCCGCATAGAGGGAGCGGAAAAGTCTGAAAGCACTCAAGAAAAGAGAGGCCCGCCGCTGCAAGAAAGAAGAGGACGCACGCGCTGCTGCGGAGAGCTCGGTGGAGATCCAAGCACGGTGGGGTGTCGCCGACAAAGACGGGAAGGAGAACGACGGCGTCTGGCCAGCATGTGAGAAGTAGTAGTACTATTAGTTAGTGTGTGTGTGTCTGTGTCGCCTGTACGTTTGTTTAATTAATTACGAGCATGTAACAGTACTACTAGTTACTACTGTAGTTTTTAGAGCAAATTACCAGTACATTAGCCTAGACTCAATGGAAAAATTCATATCCTATGCATCAAATGGCATCTCTTTCTCTACAGGAATTGAGACGCATGTCATCTCACTTCCTATGATTTTCATATTCCTATAAAATTCCTATCTTATGAACCAAAGGAGGCCTCTGCTGGAGTAACTACTGTAGCTAGCAGTACTGCTGGTACAGTAGTTTTCTTCAAGAAGCGGAATTCAACGAAGTCATTATGGTTCCTTCGTCCGAGCAACTTCACAGTGGGTAAGGCTGGGCCTGTGATTTGACGGCTCATTAGTAATTACTGTGGCGCGACGACCGGGGTGACTCTCTCTTGGAGTTCTGCGGGCATGGCAAGTGGACTAGGATGGTCGATGTCCCACATGTCAGCGAGCAGAAGTATTCTTTCTGATATCGAGGGGCAAGGAAACCGCGTGGTATAGTATCACTGGTGATTTATATTTATTTTTTATTTCTAATGAATGCTAGCGTTTCAACTCTTATGATGAAGGAGTGCCAAACACACGGCACGTGCTGGATGCCGCACACATCAGCGAAAGAAGTGGGACATGAACAACGTGGTAGAGCATCTCTACTTCTGGGTCGGAGACCACATGTAGTAGTACTACTGTACTAGTGGTATGAACAATACAAAGTGCGACCCATAGAGAAAGACACGTCTAGTTGCAAGGTCTCGGGGCATACACGTAAACAAATATAAAACCTAATATGTGCCTCCAATTAATATAGTAGTAGTAGAGTACTTAGTCACGTACTCCATACCATCATCGGGCATTGCACGTACAACATTTAGTGGTAGTAAGAGACAAATGCCTATATGCCACGCATGTTCATACTATTTGTGCCTTTCTACTTCACTTACTGCACTACATTACACAGGTTCGCACGTTCACTCCAGGGTACATGGCCGTCTCGTAGTTCCAGTCCCACATGTTCTTCATATAGATGGAACGATCCTTACATGACACGTGCACCTTGATGCTAGATGTGTCGTGTGTTGGCAAAAGGATGAACAAAGATCATGTAAAAAAATTAGACTGGAAGAACATAGATTCCCGACGACTGAGAAGGAGCAAGGAACCTCGGGGTGGAGCGTCTGCACTCATAATATTTTATATTATTCAGCGATATAAAATCAACCAATCATCTCCACAGTGGACTGGAAGAGTACGAAACACGGCCCCAGTGTAGTTACATCAGACTAGTACATGGCTAACCCACGCTATCACCATATTTCTTGGCTTCCGTGCGACACCTATCTCTAGAATCCAGCAGCCTGTATCGCTTCTACCTCCTCGTCTGTCTCAAAGTGTGGCGGGCTGGCGTTTTTGCCATCTATTGAGGTCGGTTAACTCATCACAGGTTAGCGACATGCCAAGAGCATTCCAAAAAAAATTCCTTTCATGTTCCGTTTTCAAAAATAAAAAAATCCTTTCACGTACGAATTTGACTGTATGCTTTGAGCAACTTGCATGTCCTATACTGCTCCTATTTGGATACTCTAAGGGTTCCTTTGATTCAAAGGATTTGCATAGGAATTTTGGAGTATTAGAATCCTTAGGAATTTTTCCTATATAGGTTGTTTCATTCATAGGATTGAATCCTATAGGGTTTTTCCGAAGGAATTTTTTGTACTACTTCCCATAGGATTTCTAGCATCCAGTCAAACCTCTTTGAAAGAATCTTTCGTTGTTCCTATGATGCAATCAAACAACCTGAACTCCTATAGGATTGAGATGAGCATGACATTTCAATCCTATGTTTTTCCTATTCCCATGTTTTTACAATCATGCGATTCAAAGAGGCCCTAACTTAGCTAGAGGTTAGACTAACTCATGACTAACCCTGAACTAACTGTAGCCAAAGAGGTGTTTGGGTGACAGGGTTAGATTGACAATAAATGCACTTGATGGAGAGAGAGAAGTGATTTTTCAGTGGTCCCAATGAGAACTATCTCCAGTTAGCACCTCTTGGGTGGGATAGTTTTTTTGGTGGGTTCGGTGCAACTTGCTCCAATTTAAACCCTCATGCTTCGATTCTTTAGGGCTACTAGCAAGAGGACGATGCATTGCACGGAACATCAAGATGCATTTATACGAGCTGTTTATCTCGTGGGAGACGAAGATGAATGAGGGAATGCCTTATCTGCAAATATGGAGAGGGGTGCGGATATCTCTTTGCAAAATTGCCATAGTTCGCGTTCTATCCGTCAGATATAGATCGAATGGTCTATATTGCAGGATGGCAGTCACACCATCATCACCAACTCGGTTTTTTTATAAGAGTAGAGATTTGAGCCCCAACTAGCTCAAACTAACTCTAACCCATGGATCCAAATAGGGCCTATGGCCAGCCTCGACATGGAGCAGTCGGTGCACCGGGAAGTGGCGCTCTCTCGGTCATCGCGCTGCCAGTGAGAGGTCGCCTCTGCTCTGGCCGGACATTAATGCGGCCCTGACACTCCAGGGCGACGCTGACTGTTTCATGTGGGAAGCGCCGCACTGGCAAGGGAGTATAGGTTTTGAACCATTTTAGGTGTAGTACTGGTAGTTTGCAAAACTACTCAATTATTGCACTCAGTTTCCTAAGAAGTTATGGTAAAAACGTTACTCCACAGCCCGCTTCCCTTCTCCTTCCTCTTCCACCGCCCGCGCACGTCCGCGGAAAGCAACCGGTCAACCCTTATATAGGAGTGCTAGCACAAAATGATGCATGCATGACCACTAAAATTTCCATATTAAAGAGCCGCTCCGGCAGGAGTATGGCGTATGTTGTTACCTTCGACCGGGCCATGGCTACTGGGCGAGACATGGATCCTCTGACATGGCTATCACTGCCTTACTCCGCCTTTCCTTTGCTGACTAGTGGGACCCACGATTGGTGGTCCCACATGTTAGTGACAGAATGGTAGGATTGTTCTACCGAGCGACGGTGACCAGAGAAGAGGCGGCGGGAGGGGAATGAATGCAGCTACTGTTTGGGTTCGCCGTCCAGCTTAAATAAATGTGCAGCATCATGTGTACCTGCGGGTGCACAAATTGTAACATACGTGTCTGATTAAGTGGGCGTCACGTAACTGGTGTGTGTGTGGGAGAGAGAGAGATTCTGAGAGACAGAGTGCATGTGTGTGACTCTACTCTTCGGACATGTACTCAACCTTTTGCATCGGGATATAAGTATAATGGTATTTACTTTAGCTAGTGATTTACGTGGCCATGTTAACGTGGTTGTGTAAAAAAATGTCACTTCCTCCTTGTGATTTGCGTTATATAATTACAAGCAAGATGCTCATGCATTGCACGGAACATCAGTATGCATTTTTTTACAAAACACCTGTTGTGATTTACCCATGCAGGAGTAATCCCATGTGTAAAAACTAATGATATTTCGAGAATTTTATCAAAAAACTGGTATCTCGAGAATGTCATCGAAAAAATGAAAGATGAGAGATAAGGTGAGGAGGAGTGGAGCGTGGTGGCGACTGGTGGTCGGAATGGGCGGAGGCATGGGGATGGACGGCGCCGGTAGGCGGCAGCGGCCACCATGCTAGATTGTTCCGGAGACTTTCTTTTTCAATTGCTAAGCAATGAGGTTGTGGGAGATAAGGATGTGGAGAGAGGTGCGTATATATTTTGCAAAATTATCATAGTTTGCTTTCTATCCGTCAGATATAGATCAGACGGTCTATATTACAAGATGGCAGGCACACCATCATCGCCAACTCAGTTTTTCATAAGGGTACAGATGATAAGTTTGCTAACTACTAAAGTAAAGTGGAATTTGTCCATGTTATACAAGTAAATTAAGGTGATTGTTTATCATACGGTAAGGGTGGATGAAGGGTGGTAGGAACAAATGCTCCACCTAGAGCATGTGTGTTTGAGATGGAGTCTCAGTGTGTGTGTGTGTGTGAGAGAGAGAGAGAGATAGATGGAGTCTTAGTGTGTGTGTGTGCGCGCGTGTGTGATGGAGTCTTAGTGTGTGTGTGTGTGGGGGGGGTGTGGGTGGGTGGGTGGGTGCGTGCGTGTGTGTATGAGTGTGTGTTTGTTTGTGTGTGTGTGTGTGGGTGTGTGTGTGTGTGTCGCGGGGTTGATACGTCTCCGTCGTATCTACTTTTCCAAACACTTTTGCCCTTGTTTTGGACTCTAACTTGCATGATTTGAATGGAACTAACCCGGACTGACGCTGTTTTCAGCAGAATTGCCATGGTGTTATTTATGTGCAGAAACAAACGTTCTCGGAATGACCTGAAACTTCACGGAGCAACTTTTTGGAGAATATAAAAAATACCTGCAAAAGATGAAGGCCAGGGGCCCCACCACCTGCCCACGAGGGTGGGGGCGCGCCCCCTACCTCGTGGCCCCCCTGGAGCTCCTCCGACTCCAACTCCAACTCTATATATTGTGTTTCGGGGAGAAAAAAAATTGGAGAGAAGAATTCATCATGTTTTACGATACGGAGCCACCGCCAAGCCCTAAAACCTCTCAGGAGGGCTGATCTAGAGTCCATTCGGGGCTCCGGAGAGGGGAATCCGTCGCCATCGTCATCATCAACCATCCTCCATCACCAATTTCATGATGCTCATCGCCGTGCGTGAGTAATTCCATCGTAGGCTTCCTGGACGGTGATGGGTTGGATGAGATCTATCATGTAATCGAGTTAGTTTTGTTAGGGTTTGATCCCTAGTATCCACTATGTTTTGAGATTGATGTTGCTATGACTTTGCTATGCTTAATGCTTGTCACTAGGGCCCGAGTGCCATGATTTCAGATCTGAACCTATTATGTTTTCATCAATATATGAGTGTTCTTGATCCTACCTTGCAAGTCTATAGTCACATATTATGTGTTATGATCCGTTAACCCCGAAGTGACAATAATCGGGATACTTACCGGTGATGACCGTAGTTTGAGGAGTTCATGTATTCATTATGTGTTAATGCTTTGTTCCGGTACTCTATTAAAAGGAGGCCTTAATATCCCTTAGTTTCCGTAAGGACTCCGCTGCCACGGGAGGGTAGGACAAAAGATTTCATGCAAGTTCTTTTCCATAAGCACGTATGACTATATTCGGAATACATGTCTACATTACATTGATGAACTGGAGCTAGTTCCGTGTCACCCTAGGTTATGACTATTACATGATGAACCGCATCCGGCATAATTCTCCATCACCGATCCATTGCCTACGAGCTTTCCATATATTGTTCTTCGCTTATTTACTTTTCTGTTGCTGCTGCTATCATCACTACAAAATACCAAAAACATTACTTTTGCTACTGTTACCTTTTGCTATTGTTACCACTACTATGATATTACTTTGCTACTAAACAGTTTGCTGCAAATACTAAGTTTCCAGGTGTGGTTGAATTGACAACTCAGCTGCTAATACTTGAGAGTATTCTTTGGCTCCCCTTGTGTCGAATCAATAAATTTGGGTTGAATACTTTACCCTCGAAAACTGTTGCGATCCCCTATACTTGTGGGTTATCAAGAATATTTTCTGGAGCCGTTGCCGGGGAGCATAGCTCTATTCTTTGAGTCACTTGGGATTTATATTTGCTTATCATTATGAAGAACCTGAAATATCCAAGAACCCAGATTTATCCCTCAACTACGTGGGGAGGTAAGGAACTGCCATCTAGCTCCGCACTTGATTCACCTTCTGTTTTGAGTAAGCTTGCGACACCTAAACCTACTTCTGCTATTTGTTCTGATATGTCGCATGTTATTGATGATGCCACTTCTGCTATACATGATACTTATGACGAAACTACTTCTATGCTTGATACTACTGTGCCACTTGGTGAATTTCTTGATGAACAACTTGCTAGGGCTAGAGAGATTGAAAATATTGAATCTGATAATACTGATGAAATTGATGATGAAGACTTGCCTGTTATTCCTGAGGGTTATGTTTTTGATAAAGAAGCTTCTTTAGCTATTTTAGCTTGCAAGGATAGACACGAAATTAAGAGGTTATTAGCTAAATGGAATAAACAATCTCTAAATGCTAGGATGAAACCTGACCCTGCTTTTGCTACTTCACCTATCTGTGTTACCGATAAGGATTATGAATTCTCTGTTGATCCTGATATAATTACTTTGGTTGAATCTGATCCTTTTCATGACTATGAATCTGAAACTGTTGTGGCACATCTTACTAAATTAAATGAGATAGCCACCCTGTTCACTACTGATGAGAGAACTCGTTACTTTTATATCCTTAAAATATTTCCGTTCTCATTAAAGGGTGATGCTAAGATATGGTTTAATTCTCTTGATCCTGGTTGTGTGCGTAGTCCCCAAGATATGATTTATTACTTCTCTGCTAAATATTTCCCTGCTCATAAGAAACAAGCTGCTTTAAGGGATATATATAATTTTGTGCAAATTAAAGAAGAGAGTCTCCCACAAGCTTGGGGGAGGCTTCTCCAATTACGGAATGCTTTGCCTGATCATCCTCTTAAGAAAAATGAAATACTTGATATATTTTATAATGGACTAACCGATGCCTCCAGAGATTACCTAGATAGTTGTGCTGGTTCTGTTTTCAGGGAAAGAACACCGGATGAAGCTAAAATTCTATTGAATAATAGGTTGACAAATGAAAATAATTGGACACCTCCGGAGCCAATTCCCGAGCCTATTCCTAAACCAACTCCGAAGAAGAGGGGTATTCTATTTCTCAGTCCTGAAGATATGCAAGAGGCAAAGAAATCTATAAAAGAAAAAGGTATTAAAGCTGAAGATGTTAAGAATTTACGTCCAATTGAAGAAATACATGGTCTTGATTTACTGCCTGTTGAAGAAATATATGATCCTAATCCATTACCTATTGAAGAAACTCGTGGTCTTGATAACCCGACACAGGTAGTAAAGGTAAATTCTCTCTATAGATATGATAAAGCTGAAATCCCATTTACTAAGTTTGCTAGCGCATGCTTAGATGAGTTTGATAAATTTATGGTTAAGCAAGAAGATTTTAATGCTTATTTTGGTAGAAAATTGAAATACAATTCAAATATGCTTGAACACTTGGGTGATTATATGGCTAATGTCAAAGGTGAACTTAAACTTATTAGTAAACATGCTTCTATGGTTACCACTCAAGTAGAACAAGTACTTAAAGCTCAAAATGATTTGCCCAATGAATTGAATATTAAGAATAATGATAATGCTGTTAGAGTAATGACTAGAGGTGGTAGAATGACTCAGGAAACTTTGTATCCTGAAGGCCATCCTAAGAGAATTGAGCAAGATTCTCAGATAAATAATGTAGATGCACCTAGTCCTTCTAAAAGGAAGAAAAAGAAAAATGATAGGACTTTGCATGCCTCTAGTGAACCTATTACTGAAACACCTGAGAATTCAAATGATATTTCTATTTCTGATGCTGAAACACAATCTGGTAATGAACCTGAAACTAGTGATAAGGTTAATGATAATGTTCATGATGATGCTCAACCTAGTAATGATAATGATATAGAAATTGAACCTGTTGTTGATCTTGATAACCCACAATCAAAGAATCAGCGATATGATAAGAAAGTCTTTGTTGCTAGGAAACACGGTAAAGAAAGAGAACCATGGGTTCAGAAACCTATGCCTTTCCTCCCAAACCATCCAAGAAAAAGGATGATGATGATTTTGAGCGCTTTGATGAAATGATTAGACCTATCTTTTTGCGTATGCGATTAACTGATATGCTCAAAATGAATCCTTATGCTAAGTATACGAAAGATATTGTTACAAATAAGAGAAAGATACCGGAAGATGAAATTTCCACCATGCTTGCTAATTATACTTTTAAAGGTGGAATACCAAAGAAACTTGGAGATCCAGGAGTACCAACTATACCATGCTCCATCAAAAGAAACTATGTTAAAGCTGCTTTATGTGATCTTGGAGCCGGTGTTAGTGTTATGCCTCTCTCTTTATATCGTAAACCTGATTTGAATAAGTTGACACCTACTGAAATATCTTTGCAAATGGCTGATAAATCAGCTTCTATACCTATCGATATTTGTGACGATGTGCCTGTTGTAGTTGCAAACGTTACTATTTTAACGGACTTTGTTATTCTTGATATTCCCGAGGACGATAGTATGTCTTTTATTCTTGGAAGACGTTTTTTTGAATACTGCAGGGGCTGTTATTGATTGCACTAAAGGCAATGTCACTTTTCATGTTAATGGTAATGAGCATACGGTACACTTTCCGAGGAAACAACCTCAAGTTCATAGTATCAACTCTATTGGAAAAATTCCATCGATTATATTTGGAGGTTTTGAATTTCCTCTTCCTACTGTCAAGAAGAAATATGATATTCTTATTATTGGGGATGTGCATATCCCCATTGAGGTAACATAGTGTTATTCGAAATTTCTCCAGTTCCATGTTATTCGGAATGAGTTCGTTAACGAGACTTGATCAACCTTGTTAGTGGATTCCTTTTGATGATCATGAGATGGATGAAACTAGAAGGCACAACCTTCTGTACCCCACTTTTACT
This sequence comes from Triticum monococcum, assembly GCA_034509565.1. Lineage (NCBI taxonomy): Eukaryota > Viridiplantae > Streptophyta > Magnoliopsida > Poales > Poaceae > Triticum > Triticum monococcum. The sequence goes on along the minus strand of CM067841.1, from coordinate 163,813,290 downwards.
TTCTATTATTTATATTAAATAAAATAAAAATAGTATTTTTCTGTCTGTCATCTGATTATCCGTGCAATATATAAATACCCCGAAAATAAAAGTTCTCCAAATGCCCTGAAATTTAAATATGATTTTCTTCTGGAATATTTGAGAATTTTTGGCACTGAGAACACAGCAGGGGGGTCAACCACCTGCCCACGAGGGTGGAGGGTGGACCCTATCCCCTGGGAGCGCCCCCTGCCTCGTGGGCCCATGGTGGCCCTCCTCCACTTATCCTTTCACCCACACACTCCTTCTTCCTCCCCCAAACACGAATAACCAGCTCAAACCCGAGTCCAAGCTCGTTTTGCTGCCATTTTCAATCTCCTTGCTTAAAGCACCTCTCACAAAAAATGCTTGGGGAGATTGTTCCTTGGTATGTGACTCCTCCATTGGTCCAATTAGTTTTTGTTCTAGTGCTTTATTCATTGCAATTTTTTGCTGCTTAGGTGACCCTGTTCTTGAGCTTGCATGTCAAATTTATATGGTCAAAAGTAGTTTTGATGCATGATATAGGCCCTAGGCACTTGTAGGAGTAGTTGCTATCAATATTATTGAGCTTAGTTTACTTTTATTTTGAAGTTACTAAAAATTTCAGAATTTTTCAGAAAATGATGAAGGGACTTTTGAGGGGCTCATCGAGCCGAAGCTCGAAGGAAAAGGCACCGAAGCCTAAGTATAATCTGCCTCGCACCGCGGAGGTTCGGGCGTGTGAATGGCCTTCCGATGATTTCTTGAGAGCAACTGGGATTCATGAAGATTTTCATGAATTGGCTAAGAATGCAGGCCTCACCGCTTTCCTCCACGACCAACGCGACCAGTATCTCTTACCCACAAATATCTTTGTGCAAAACTTTCATTTCCATTCTAGGAGCTCACCACCTACGGTGGAGTTTCATTTATATAATGAGCATAAGGAGATGTCACTTTATGATTTTGTCGGGTTTGTTTAGTCACTTTAGAGGGCAAGACAGAGGAACCACATCGTGAGGATGTGGATGGGTTTATTGATACTATCACTGTAGGGGAAACAAGGATGGTTTCCGATGCACGAATCACTAGCATACATTTTCTTGTTTTACGCTATTTTGCATTATTTGCTAGTCGTTGTTTAATTGGCCGCGGAAATTGTGGAAACCTTAGTGTCCCTGATATTATTATTTTGCTCCATGGTTTATACGGTGATAACTCTGTTAGTATGGGCGGCATTATTGCTAAACGGTTAAGTCTGAACCGTATAAAGGGGCCCATATTTGGAGGCATCTATGCTTCACGCCTAGCTGCACATTTTAACATACCTATTAGGCATTATGAGAAGGAAGAAAAAGTGCTGCCTCGTGTTTATTTAGATTATAAAAGTATGGTGGCACACAATTTTATTGTTAAGAATTGGGAAGGAGAGCTTAAATACAAATTGTTCTTTGATAAACATCATCCTGAGACTATTACCCTGCCTGCTCCTTCTTTGTTTGATTTATCTGCAGGCCAGTACCTTGTTCCGTTAAAGGCTATTCACGCCTACCGGAACCCTGCACCAGCCATGGAGCCACAGCCGGAACCACAAGTTGATCTTTTATGACAGTCTAATTACTAGTGGGATCCGGAGATGATTGCCAGCCAGTGGCAATCGGAGTCTTCTTCTTCGTCGCAGTACGACCCCAGCTATTATTATGGATATCCGCCAGGCCAACCATGGCCATAGACCACCTTAGGCCAAAATCCTAAGCTTGGGGGAGTACATATTTCTCACTGACATTACATTTATGTTCACACACTCATTGCTAGATGTTGGTGCTTATACTTTTTCATTGTATCATCCATGCTAGTTTAATTTCCTTTTTATGCTTTCTTCTTGTGTGTTTGATAAACCTTAAGAAAAAACAAAAAAAATTAGTTGTAGCTTTTAATTAGTTTACTTTCCATGCCTATAGTACTAATTAAAAAGAAAACCCAAAAAGATTTCCTATTCTTCTTTTACTTGTTGGGAGCTCTCCTATGTAAATAGTTTCATTTCTTTTCTTTGGGGGGTCGATAGGAGAAGACCATAATTAAATTGTTGAAGCGGCTCTTGTATGCATAATTGTTGATCTGACAAAAGAGCCCATATTGCCTTGTCTTCTCCTCTTTATTGAATGCTTGCAGATTCCAGCTTAGTCCAATGCACGTGCACTATTATTATTATTATTATTATTATTATTATTATTATTATTATCATTATTATTATTATTATTTACATCGTTCGATCGTGCAAGTGAAAGGCAATTATGACGAAATATGATGGACTGACTGAGATGAGAAAAGCTGGTATGAACTCGACCTCTTTTGTTTTTGTAAATATGATTAGTTCATCGTTCCTGATTCAGCCTATTATGAATTAACATGTTTGCAATGACAACTAGAGATCATAGTTCTTGTGCCATGCTTGATTAGCTATGAGTTATAATGGTTTACCTTGCATGCCAACATGCTATTGAAATGGTTATGATGTGGTATGATAGGATGGTATCCTCCTCTGAATGATTTAAGTGACTTGACTTGGCACATGTTCACGCATGTAGTTGAAACAAAATCAACATAGCATTCACAATATTTATGTTCATGGTGGATTATATCCTACTCATGCTTGCATTTGGTGTTGATTAATTTTAATGCATGTTCATGACTGTTGTCGCTCTCTAGCTGGTCGCTTCCCAGTCTTTTGCTAGCCTTCACCTATACTAAGCGGGAATACTGCTTGTGCATCCAATCCCTTAAACCCCAAAGTTATTCCACATGAGTCCACTATACCTACCCATATACGGTATCTACCTGCCGTTCCAAGTAAATTTGTATGTGCCAAACTCTAAACCTTGAAATAAATATCCTGTTTTGTATGCTCGAATAGCTCATGTATCAACTAGGGCTGTCCGTATCTTCCATGTCAGGCGGGTTATTCTCAAGGGGAGTGGACTCCACTCCTCACTCACGAGATAACTGGCTGGTCACCGGCATGCCCAGTCCCATGCTTTATGCAAACTAAATCAAAATATTGCAAACAAAACTCCCCCTGGGACTCTTGTTAGTTGGAGGCACTCGTTGTTTCGAGCAAGCCATGGATTGATGCTTGTTGGTGGAAGGGGGAGTATAAACTTTACCATTCTGTTTGGGAACCGCCTATAATGTGTGTAGCATGGAAGATATCACCATCTCTTGGTTGTTATGTTGACAACGAAAGTATGCCTCTCAAAATATTATTCACCTCTATTTCAAAACCGAGCTCTGGCACCTCTACAAAGCCCTGCTTCCCTCCGCGAAGGGCCTATCTATTTACTTTTCTGTTGAGTCATCATCGTCTTATTAAAAAGCACCCATTGGAGAGCACCGCTGTCATTTGCATTCACTACTGTTAGTTTACATTGAGTATGACTTGACTGGATCTCTTTTACCATGAATTACAATGTCTAGTCAGTCCTTGGTCTTTAAAGGTGCTCCGCATTTATGTTTTGCGGTCCGAGAAAGGGCTAGCGAGATACCATCTTGTTATATCATATTATGATAGTTTTGAGAAAGTGTTGTCATCCGAGATTTATTATTATTGCTCGCTAGTTGATTATGCTATTGATATGAGTAAACTTGAGACCTAAGCGTTATTGCGAATGTGGTTAGTTATAATCTTTGCTGAAAACTTGAACGCTGGCTTTACATATTTACAACAACAAGAGCAAACAGAGTTTTTAAAAGTTTTTCTTTATCACTTTCAGTTTGTCAACTGAATTGCTTGAGGACAAGCAAAGGTTTAAGCTTAGGGAAGTTGATATGTCTCCGTCGTATCTACTTTTCCAAATACTTTTGCCCTTGTTTTGGACTCTAACTTGCATGATTTGCATGGAACTAACCCGGACTGACGTTGTTTTCAACAGAATTGCCATGGTGTTATTTATGTGTAGAAACAAACGTTCTCGGAATGACCTGAAACTTCACGGAGCAACTTTTTGGAAAATATAAAATATACCTGCAAAAGATGAAGGCTAGGGGGCCCACCACCTGTCCACGAGGGTGGGGGGCGCGCCCCTACCTCGTGGGACCCCTGGAGCTCCTCTGACTCCAACTTCAACTCTCTATATTGTGTTTCGGGGAGAAAAAAATCGGAGAGAAGAATTCATCGCGTTTTACGATATGGAGTCGCCGCCAAGCCCTAAAACCACTCAGGAGGGCTGATCTGGAGTCCGTTGGGGGCTCCGGAGAGGGGAATCCATCGCCATCGTCATCATCAACCATCCTCCATCACCAATTTCATGATGCTCACCGCCGTGCGTGAGTAATTCCATCGTAGGCTTGCTGGACGGTGATGGGTTGGATGAGTTCTATCATGTAATCGAGTTTGTTTTGTTAGGGTTTGATCCCTAGTATCCACTACATTCTGAGCTTGATGTTTCTATGACTTTGCTATGCTTAATGCTTGTCACTAGGGCCCGCGTGCCAGGATTTTAGATCTGAACCTATTATGTTTTCATCAATATATGAGTGTTCTTGATCCTATCTTGCAAGTCTATAGTCACATATTATGTGTTATGATCCGTTAACCCCGAAGTGACAATAATCGGGATACTGACCGGTGATGACCGTAGTTTGAGGAGTTCATGTATTCAGTATGTGTTAATGCTTTGTTCCGGTACTCTATTAGAAGGAGGCCTTAATATCCCTTAGTTTCCGTAAGGACCCCGCTGCCACGGGAGGGTAGGACAAAAGATGTCATGCAAGTTCTTTTCCATAAGCACGTATGACTATATTCGGAATACATGTCTACATTACATTGATGAATTGGAGCTAGTTCTGTGTCACCCTAGGTTATGACTGTTACATGATGAACCGCATCCGGCATAATTCTCCATCACCGATCCATTGCCTACGAGCTTTCCATATATTGTTCTTCGCTTATTTACTTTTCTGTTGCTGCTGTTATCATCACTACAAAATACCAAAAACATTACATTTGCTACGGTTACCTTTTGCTATCGTTACCACTACTATCATATTACTTTGCTACTAAACACTTTGCTGCAGATACTAAGTTTCCAGGTGTGGTTGAATTGACAACTCAGCTGCTAATACTTGAGAGTATTCTTTGGCTCCCCTTGTGTCGAATCAATAAATTTGGGTTGAATACTTTACCCTCGATAACTGTTGCGATCCCCTATACTTGTGGGTTATCAGGGTCCTCGGTGGCGGATGTAACTTAAGTGTGCATGGCTTCATCATAGAGAGGTGATGTGTATGGAGGAGGCTAACAACGATGGGGTGCAAGAGTGAAAATGCCCGTAGAGAGGGAAGAGAAGGTGTGTGCGCGTGAGAGTAGTTGACATCGAGAGAACATGTTTGTTCGAGAGACAACAAGGAAGACTACTATATACCGATGGTGCATATAGGCGGGAATTAAACGAAGGGATGGTCTTATTGGTTTCGGGGATATAGGGGAAGAGTGAGAGGGGGGGGGGGTAGCTAGAAGGAGATTGTTAAGCGTGAGTGTGTGTTTTACCCATCTAGGCGGAAGTTATGTGCACACAAGAAGAGAATGATTCGATATGGCTTTAGGGTTGAGGGTAATTTACTACGTATGGAGACATAGAGACCTTCAACGTGCATGTGTGAGCGGTATACATGTATACATGGGATGTGTGTGTGTGAGCGCGCACATGATCGAGATAAAAGAAAGAAGACATAAGTCATAAGCTAAGATAGACGACATGGGAGAGACGGATCGGTATGACAATATGCATGCATGCGAGAATGCAGGGAAGAAGGCCCGACAATTGACCATGTGTTTTGTCTTTAAGAGATAGTGGCATGGGCTGGAGCATGCATCTATGGCGAGCAGAGGGAGTGAGGCACAACGATTGTGCAAAAGAGATCAACCTTCAAATGAAAGAAGGTTGATGGAGAAACAGATAAATAGAAAGATAAAGATGCTAGCTAGCGTGCGTTAGAGATATGAGTCGAGTGGATCAGAAGGCTGAGTTATGGGTGTGGGTGTGAGAGAGATGAAGAAAGGGTGCATGTGACTCACATACAAACAAATATCGGAGAGAAATGAGATCCCGAGAGACGGAGTTTTGTGTCTGCAAGAGAGAAATATATATTCAAAACAAGAGTGATAGCTAGAGAAACATATGAGGGAACACAAGATATCTCTAGGGAGAGAGAGTGTGTGTGAGCGACATACAAGAGAACAGTGGAGAAATATGAGACCCTGGGAGACAGAGTTTGTGTTTGTGTGTGAGAAAGAGATATTCAAGAGGAAGAGTCATAGGTTCTCATACCTAAGGAGCGAAAGACATCTCTGTATGAGGGGTGTGTGAGTGGCACACAGGGGAATAGTAGAGAGATATGAGACCCTGGAAGACAAAGTTTTGTGTTTGTGTGAGACAAAGAGATTCCACATGGAGAATCATAGTTAGAGACACATAGAAAGGAGCGAGATATACTTAGAGAGAGATAGAGTGATGAAGGTCGAGGGAGAGAGTACCTTCAGTGTGTTACGAAGATAAACGATCATTGTCGACATACAGGTAGCACGAGAGATGCACGAGAGATGATGAACGCGTATAGGTCTAGAGAGATAGTCGTATATAAGCATGAGTGATAATTATATGAGACGAATATCTGGATTAAATGGGATTCGAATATTTAAACTGGAGATTACGAGATCGATAATATCATAATGCAAATTGGTGTATCAAACATGCATATTCATTTGAATTTGTAGACACGTGTAATGTTATATAGTTTATCAATATTGGTGATCCATATATTCTTTAATTAGAAACAATGCATGGTTTATATGCAATTAATTTCTAAACGGGATTACACTATATGTTGCGTGTTTGAAACACATTATACATGTTTGAGAAGTAAAAAAAAACCCGTTTGAAACACACATTAATTGGAGACAGTTAGCGAGGAAGGCATACATTGGATTTCAACATAAAGTGGTTTCAAATATTTGAAAATCCAAATTGATGGATACAACCTTATGAATCTGAGATCATGCCATTTGTAAACCATATTTATGTATAAAGCGTGTTGTGCTTTTGAAAGTATATATAAAAATGATGTATATAGAATTTTATTCCAATCGAAAATGGATCCCACCCGAAAAAATAGAATACAAACGGGATTCGAATTGAGTTGGCACGGTAAACGTGCACTCTGCAAAATTTGAACGAAGCGGGGAAAGTCACAGTGACCGCCCAAAACCAAAATCTGCGAGATGGAAATTACTACTGCCTATCCCTGCCACGCAAAGCCTATCTGCTCGATTTCTATAGGTTTTGATAGGGGTAGGTTTGTAATTTAACTCAAACATGACATAACTGTCTCTCACCCGGATTCATACATGGTGGGCGCCAAAACACAGTGTGTCCTCGGCCAAAATCAACTCCTTCCCCGATTCATACATGGTGGGCGCCAAAAACAAACTCTCGTTGGCAAATATTTAGTGTATGCGAGATTACCGTCCTATCCCCAACCGACTAATATTGATGTGATGTAGGTAATTTGAAACGGGGGCTAAGTTTGTAAATTTCCTCGCATTTGAGACAAGCGCGCCCTGAAGACATGGTTCCCCTCTTCCTCTCCACCTCCATTTCCCCATTCATACTCCGTAGGCGCCAAAACACCCTCTGCACCCCAGCCTCCTCCGTCCGCCACCCCATCCACCGCCGTCCTCCTCCACCATGCCGGAGCTGATACCCCGACACCGCCGTCCATTACAAGAGATCGACCTTTCTCATCCACGCCTTTGGACCGGGATCCTTCCATCCCGTCCTCTCGCTTCATCCCCGTTGTCGTCCACCTTGCCGGCGCCGCTCCTACAACCGTCTTGTCCACCGCGCCCCGCCGCCACCGTCTACCTTCCTAGATCTGCTTCCACGCCGCCGACAGCCATCGCTACCGCAACACTGTCAAATTCTCAGCAGATGCATACACGGCGCCGCACTAGAGGCGGTACTCTTTCATATATGCTCAACTTATTTATCGCAGCAAGAAAATAGATCGCCACTACTTTACTCTGATTTCTTGTCCATCACTTACTTGCTAGTTGAGAGCAAACATTGGTTGCGATGTTGCCTTTGTCCGGTTTGCACCTTCAGATCTGCCATGGGACGCTAAACACTATACTCCCAATGCTTATGGTTTTCGCCTTTTATATTCCACACTAGTTAAATCACAGTAGACTAAATTTCAAAATTGGGTCAGTCGATTTTTCAGAGCTCGTCGGAGTTCGCCGGTGCGAACGAAGGGGCTCGGGTGGGTACTTTGGTTGTTGTTGGGGGGGGGGCTCACCGAATGAAGAAAACTCGACACGGGTGGGGTGGGGGTGGGGGGTGGGGGTGGCGGAGGAACACAGGCGGTGGGGGCCGATGGTCCGGCCGGCGGCCCGTGCGATGTTCTGTATGGGAAGAATCAGAGACGAGGAAGACGAAGGGTTAGGAGAGATAGCATCTTCATCCAACCGCCTAAAATGGTCGACTGACCTAAATGCAGACATGCCTTTATATTCAGTACCATCATCGTACCTGCTTAGCACTCCTCTTGAATCCATCAAGCTAAACAACGTGCCACTCATAATTCCAAACTTGTTGCTCAAGTACGAATCTGATATGATGCTGATATTACTAAAACAGATAACATTTAATTGGTCAGCTAATGTTCCTACTTTACTTTTGAAAAAGCACGTGCACCACATATAGAGAAACAACAGGGAGTTGCTTTCTTAATGCGCTCTAGTGTGGGAACTGCGCAATGAACATTTATTATCCAAAATCTGCTTGCTCTTCTTTAGCCTGTTCCTCTTCCGTTCTTCTTTAATAAGTACTCTCTCCGTTCCTAAATACAAATCTTTGTATAGATTCCACCATGGACTACATATGGAGCAAAATGAGTGAACCTACACTCTAAAATGTATCTGTACATCTGTATGCGATCCATAGTGGAAATCACTACCAAGACTTATATTTTGAAACGGAGGGAGTATGATAGTAGTACAGTATCTTCCTTGTAGTGGATATGAGCAGGGACATTTGCAGTATAGAGGTCTATACGGTCGGTTGGTATGGACACTTTGAACTCGTCGGGCCTCTTTGATTTGTAGGATTTTGTAAACATGGGCCCACTTGAATCCTATAAGAATAGCAAGGAAATGCGGGGAGCTGTGTCACCTTTGAGAGTTACACTGATATTAACAGTACCGCACCTTCAGTTGAAGAGAGCTGGTATCCGAAGGCTTTCTAGCCATACCAGCAATACTAGCACATATATTCCAGCAAGTTCCACTTTGCTGATTTTACTCTGATGCTTACTGTAACGCCCCAAGACTGATGTGCCAGGTGTCGTTCAGTTATTCGCTGTTGTTGTGTTGTCATTGCTTGTGTGTCATGCATTGCATATCATGTCATCATGTGCATTTCATTTGCATACGTGTTCGTCTCATGCATCCGAGCATTTTCCCCGTTGTCCATTTTGCAATCCGGCGCTTCGTTCTCCTCTGGTGGTCATTTCTACTTTTCTTTCATGTGTGGGGATTAAAAATTTCCGGATTGGACCAAGACTTGTCATGCGGCCTTGGTTCCCTACCGGTAGACCGCCTGTCAAGTTTCGTATCATTTGGACTTCATTTGATACTCCAACGGTTAACCGAGGGACCGAAAAGGCCTCGTGTGTGTTGCAGCCCAACACCCCTCTAATTTGGCCCAAAACCCACCAAACCCTTCTCCATCACCTAGAGCGTTCGATCACGATCGCGTGGCCGAAAACCGCACCTCATTTGGACTCTCCTAGCTCCCCCTATGCCTATTTAAACACCCCTCCGTTTTCTTCTTCTCCTCCCCCCCCGAAACCCTAGATCTCATCATCGCGCCCGTCGGACATTTTCCCCTGCCGACAGACGTGTCCGCCCCGCCGCCTCCAGCCTCCCAAGCCCCGACACGTGGCACCCGGCCACCGCCGCTGCCGCGGCCCGCCCAGGCCCGAGGCGGGCCCTCTCCCGCGCCTCATCGGGCCACCCCACGCGCCCCGCGCGCCGCACGCCTCCGCCGCCCGCGTCCGCCGGCGCCGCCCCGCTCACCTCGCCGCCGCCGCCCCGCTCACCTCGCCGCACCGGTCGCCGTTCGCCGCCGCCGTCCTCCCTCTGCATCGCGCGCCTCCCCGCCTCGCCAAGTCGCCGGCGCCGCTCTTCGCCGTCGTCCCAGCTCGCCGCCGGCCGGATCCGGTCAGATCCGGGCCGGGACGACCTCCCTGCACCGTCTCTGCCGCATCTCCGGCGAAGGTCCGGCCCAGCCGGAGCTCCTCGGTTTGCGCGCTGCCAAACCCTAGATCTGGAGATGGTGAATTTCCTCTAAGTCCCCCCCAAATTCTAGATCCATATGCACTTCTTCATCATGCCATATCTCCGCATCTGTGGCTCCGATTTGGACATATAGCATATCAAAATGTTCGTCTCGATGAGTACATCATTTCATTCCATTGCATCATTTTCATTTGAGTTAATCTTGATACCCGAAATGCTGATAGAAGAGGGCTTCGTGAGTTAATTGTCAGATCTGCTAGTTCATCTTAGACTTTTGTCATTTTTACCATGATTGTTGTGTGCATGATATGCCTGTGAGTCCTTCATATGTTTTGTTAAGCATCTTGTTATCTTTCCAGAGGTGCAACCCATGCATTTTTAGGGTGTGTGTGGTGACTTGTGCAAGCTTGCAAAGTGAGGCACCCGGTAAATCTGTTTTCAGGGACTTAGTAGTTTTCACTAAGTCTGGGATTGTTTAGTTCATGATGCCATATGTTCATGTTGTTTCCTACTGATCCGTGCCTCTTTTGAGGATGATCAGTAAAGGAGTCTTGTTAATATTGTAGTGCTCTATCCATCCATGTCTTTGTTTGCATATATGGAGCACCCTAGCTTGAGTCAATCGAGCTCTACTTTTGCTTCGTTGTGAATCTGGGCAGATCGTCAACTTGTTTGCGATTTTGCCGATGTTATTGTAGTTGATCCATGCATGCTATGCCATTGTTCTTTCCATGTCTAGCTAGAATTTTGAGCCTTCTTAATGGATGTATGCTTGTCTTGCCATGACTTGCTCCGTAGTGAGTGCATCGAGCTCGTTTACATGCCTTCGTGAGTTATGTTTCAGCATGTCCCAGTTTTCACTAAATCTGGAAACTAATTATGTTTTTGCTATGTTCGTGTGCTTGTTAGTATATTTTGTGATCCCTTTTGGCTCAAGGTCACTAAGGGACTTTTGTTAAGGTTGTTGAGTAGCTCCATGCCATGTCTTTCTTTGTCATGTTCAGGTCCTGTAGCATGTTGTTTTGTTGCTTCGAAGAAGGCTTCATGATCTGAAATTCCAGACAAGTGTTAATTTCACCAAGTCTGAGATCTGTTTACCGTTTGCGTTTTTGCCATGCTAGTTTGAACCTGTTAATGGATGAATTGGCTGTAGCTCAGTGTTAGTCTTTTGTTAATTTCACCAGTGTCTTATTTGAATTGCTTGCCATTTCCAAACCGTAACTCCGATTCCGGTGTTCTTTATATCGTTTTCAAGCGATTTCATCTCATATTTCCAGTGGCACACTTGGATTTCCATGTTGAGGCCAGGTTCATGCATTTCCTGTCATATCTTGCATGTGCATCGCATACCGCATCTCGCATATCATACCATGTTCATGTGTGGTTTGTTTACTATGTTGTGTGCTTCTTTTCCGGTGATTGCTTCTTCGGGTTGGTTCCGATAACGTCGCGATTGTGAGGACCCATTCGTCTACGTCCGTTTGTCTTCTTGATGGACTCGTTCTTCATCCTTGTGGTATTTCAGGGAAGATGACCATACCCTCGAAATCACCTCTATCTTTGCTTGTTTAGTTGCTCGCTCTTTTGCTATGCCTATGCTGTGATACCTACTACTTGCTTATCATGCCTCCTAAATTGTTGAACCAAGCCTCTAACCCACCTTGTCCTAGCAAACCGTTGATTGGCTATGTTACTGCTTTGCTCAGCCCCTCTTATAGCGTTGTTAGTTGCAGGTGAAGATTGAAGTTTGTTCCTTGTTGGAACATGGAGATGTTGTTCCTTGTTGGAACATGTTTACTTGTTGGGATATCACAATATATCTTATTTAATTAATGCATCTATATACTTGGTAAAGGGTGGAAGGCTCGGCCTTATGCCTGGTGTTTTGTTCCACTCTTGCCACCCTAGTTTCCGTCATATCGGTGTTATGTTCCCGGATTTTGCGTCCCTTACACGGTTGGGCTATTATGGGAACCCCTTGACAGTTCGTCTTAAGTAAATCTCTTCCAGCAATGCCCAACATTGGTTTTACCATTTTCCACCTAGCCTTTTCTTTCCCTTGGGTTCTGCAGATTCAAGGGTCATCATTATTTTACCCCCCCGGGCCAGTGCTCCTCTGAGTGTTGGTCCACCTGTCAGCTACCGGTGGCCACCAGGGGCAACTCTGGGCTGGCCTACCCATACCTAAGACAATCTGAGTGTGCCCTGAGAAAGAGATATGTGAAGCTCCTATCGGGATTTGTCGGCACATTCGGGCGGTGTTGCTGGTTTAGTTTTACCCTGTCGAAATGTCTTGTTGTACTGGGATACCGAGTCTGATCGGAATGTCTCGGGTGGAGGTCTATTCCTTCCTTGACCGTGAGAGCTTGTCATGGGCTAAGTTGGGACACCCCTGCAGGGATTTGAACTTTCGAAAGCCGTGCCCGCGGTTATGGGCAGATGGGAATTTGTTAACGTCCGGTTGTAGAAAACCTGAAGTCGACCTTAATTAAAATGAATCAACCGCGTGTGTAACCGTGATGGTCTCTTTCCGGCGGAGTCCGGGAAGTGAACACGGTTGTTGGAGTTATGCTTGACGTAGGTAGTCCAGGATCACTTCTTGATCATACTTCTATCGACCGTGCTTTGCCTTCTCTTCTCGCTCTCATTTGCGTATGTTAGCCACCATATATGCTAGTCGCTTGCTGCAGCTCCACCTCATACCTTTACCTTACCCATAAGCTTAAATAGTCTTGATCGCGAGGGTGCGAGATTGCTGAGTCCCTGTGGCTCCCAGATACTTCCAAAACCAGCTTGCAGGTGTCGATAAGACCGTGCAGATGACGCAACCCAGCTCAGGAGGAGCTCGATGAAGATCTTGTCCTTTATGTTGTTTCGTTCTAGTCGATCAGTAGTGGAGCCCAGTTGGGGTCGATCGGGGACCTTTGTCGCATTTGGGGTTCTTCTTTTATTTTGGTTCCGTAGTCGGACCTTGATTGTATCTGGATGATGTAATGCTTTATTCATGTTATTGTGTGAAGTGGCGATTGTAAGCCAACTATGTATCTCTTTCCCTTATGTATTACATGGGTTGTGTGAAGATTACCTCACTTGCGACATTGCTTTCAATGCGGTTATGCCTCTAAGTCGTGCTTCGACACGTGGGAGATATAGCCGCATCGAGGGCGTTACTAGTTGGTAATCAGAGCCTTCCCCGACCTTAGGAGCCCCCACTGCTTGATCGTTTTTAGCGGCCGAGTTGTGTCTAGAAAAATGTTTTGAGTCATTTAGGAATTATATATCGGAGAGTTTAGGAATTATTTTTACTTCCCAGTCTCCTCATCGCTCTGGTAAGGCATCCTGGCGTAGAGTTTTGACTCTTCTCTTCTCAAATTTCACTAAAAATTTTTTAGGATCACGCGGGTATCATGGAATCGTTCTGATGGTTTTATGATGAGAACATTGTATTGGTGCCTCCTGTCAGGGGTTTAGTGGAAGTGTCCCGGGGAGTTGAGCTCTGTGGTGTTGTCGTCATTATTTTATCGTTGCAGTTCTGGAATACCTGAGTTTAGTACGCCGACATCGAAAATCTCTTTTATGCAGTTCGTTGGTGAGATAACCTCGACGCCACCCAGTACTGGGGCGGGAATTCGGGAGTATCGCCATAACTTGTATAACGGATGCTTTTCGAAGGTTGAGGTAGATGGTTTCTGAAGGTTTCTTGGTTATGTGTTGAAGGATGGATACAGCTGGATGTAGGAATTGCTAGTTTGGGTGAGATATTATGCTTCCCCTGTATCCCCAACACCTGATTGCATAACCGGAAAGGTTCGGGAGTTTCATAGGTGGGAATTCAAGTAACTCTCAGGATATCTTTCCGACAGATGTATGATTTGAAATTGGGGTTCGACGTCTAGTGGTTCGCCTATTCACGGTTGATTTTACAGTGGTCTCGTTGTGTCTTAAAGAGTCCTTGGCTATGCTGACTCGGGGACGCTTCGTATGTCATATGCACTGCCTTGTACATGATGGTGCTGTACGATCGAGCCCGTGTAGGCCCCACCACGAAAACTTCGGGCGAAATCTCTATCATATGTTTGTTCCGGCTTATTCTGCAAGCCAAAACTTTGTTTTGCTTGGAGTTGTGGTATTCGAGTTGCTTCGAAGTCAAGTGTTGATTCCATACCTGCCCCATATGGTGTTCTCATACTCCGATGTGAATACTAATCCTTCTTGATCATCGAGATTATGTTGTCAATCCTTTTCACCGGTGTGTTTCTCTTTGAGTGGATCCGATCATCTCAACATCCGCAAAATCCAATCTCAGTTTTTTCTTCAACGGTGTGTGTTTCATCCGTCCCCAAGTTGCCTTTGTTTTTCCCACCCACCCACCCACCCCTTTTTCTTCAAGGATTCAGATTTCTTAATCACTATCCATTTTATTGATGGAAGTCCCTCCGTTATATTTCCTTCATGTTCTTATCCGGTGATTCTCATGAAGATTCTAACGGAGTTTTAAGTTTGTCTCTCATCACTCCTTTTCTTCTCCGGTGGAACCAATTCAAGCTTTCGGTGTTGATCATAACTTTTTCCTCGTTTCAAATACCTTCTCATTACGGTGCACCTCATATTCATTCACTTCTCGCTATTTAATAGTTCCGGAGTGCTGAAGATATCTCGAAGATTCGTGTATCCACTCTTATTTCATCCAAGCTATTTCGAGGATGTTATATCATTCAAGCCATTTAATTCAACCGGCGCAATCTATCTTTTAAATCATTCAACAGTGTTTTCTTTTGAGTGGGCCCTAACCCACAGGTCTTTCCCAGGATCTTACCTGACTCTTCTTATTTTCCTGGAGGTAACATCAATTTCATTTCGAAGTTTGGCGTAAGAATGATTCATCATCAGTCATATGTGTTTCTCCAAGATCTCTCAATTTCATTTCTTCGTTGGCTCAACTTTTCCATTTTTCTTTCCGAAGTGCCTCTACAATTGTTCTTGGTGTTTCTCGTCGTCTTTCTCATCATTTGAAGACCGAAGAAGAGTTTTTCCTCCATTTCTTGCTCCATTCTCTTCAAGATTCGTGATTCTAGCTTGTTGCCATCCTCTCATAATTATTTTTCGATTGTGAGAATTCTTTTCACCCATCCGGAGCATTTCACGAGTTGTTTTCCATTTCTTTTCCCCGAAGCCCATCATTTAAGAAGACTTATTCATTCTAGCTTTCAGCTCTCTTACTCTAAATCATACCGGTGTCTAAATCAAGGATTCTCTAATCAGCTCCTAATCTTTTCATTCTTATGGATCTAAATTCACTCAAGCATCTTCATTCATTTGCTAATTTTTCCCGGTGTTTCTTTATCTTTACTCCGTTCATTTTCAATTCTTACGGTGGTTCGTACAAGATTCCTCTTCTTTCGTTATCATATCAATTCATTCGTTGTTTCGATTCCACCGGTGTTTAGTTGAAGGAATTCTCAAGTTGCGCTATATCTATCTTAATCCTTTCTATGAGAATAAGTAGTGTGCCAAATCCGTTGATTGTCATCAATTTAAATTGGTGAAGGATAAGCATAATGTAATTCTTACTCTTGTTTCATCCAAGTGATTTAATTCCTTATTCTGGAGGTTCATCAAAATTCTTGATTTCTTTTGTTCATCTTTCCTTTCCGGAGCTCCAAGTTATTTCAATTATATCACCACAGAGATTCATCTAAATCGTCGCAAGGCTTCGCTTGTGTTTTCAACTTCTCTTTCTGTTTTGATCATCCTTTTATTACCGGAGTTCTTCACGGAAGTTCTACATGATGGTTCATCTATGATTTAATTCACTCTCGAAGTGTTCATCGAGATTCTTTTATAAGAAGCTCAAGCTGTCTTCATTTTGTAATCCGGAGTTCATTCTTTCTTCCGTATTATTGAAGGTGGTATTATGCCATTCTTGATATTTTGAGTTCATGTTTTCACGATTCACATGCTGTCAAGATTGGGATATTTTAAATCCATCATTCTCGCCATTTAAGTTGTCTTGGGTAATATTTTCACCAAAAGCCTTCCCTGAGGATTGTTGCTATTATGGTGCTTATAATGACCCAAGTTCTTCAAATATCCTCCCGGTGATATAAGTTTCTCGTCTCCTTGTTCATATCAATCCAATTTTGCTTCCCGTGGATGGCAGGTTGACACCTCATAATTTGAGTTGTATTCCATAAGACCATATCAAGTTTACTCTTTTCGTTGTTGGTTTTACAACAATTCCGTTCGACCCTTCTCCTAAAGATGCCTTGTCGAACTCTTTTGTGGCAAAAGGTTGGCATTTTCAACTCCATTCTTTTATTACAATGATCTATCTTCTATTCTTTTGTTTCGGAGGTATTGTGATGTTGCTCTTTTCTCTCATCATCTTGGATCATGTTCTTTTCGTGATTATCCATTTAACCGGAGTGTTCTGTCCTTTTTGCTCAAGTTCTTTCGCATTATCAAGCCTTGCATCCCTTCTCAACCGGAGTGCTGCCCAAAGTTGTTCTTCCTTGTTCCTCTTTTCTAACGGAGTGTTATCAACTTCACTCACCTACGTTGTATTCTTTTCTCGATATGGCTTAACCTCGTAACATTCTTTGGTCTCACTCGTTTGTCAAAGAAGCAACTTAGTTTTACCTCTTCTCTTTCTCTCTTCCGTTGTTTTCCCCGGTGCCATTCTAGATCTCGGGAAGAGATCCTCTCGTAGTGGTGGAGTGTTGTAACGCCCCGAGACCCATGTGCCAGGTGTCGTTCAGTTATTCGCTGTTGTTGTGTTGTCATTGCTTGTGTGTAATGCATTGCATATCATGTCATCATGTGCATTTCATTTGCATACGTGTTCGTCTCACGCATCCGACCATTTTCCCCGTTGTCCATTTTGCAATCCGGCGCTTCGCTCTCCTCCGGTGGTCATTTCTACTTTTCTTTCATGTGTGGGGATTAAACATTTCCGGATTGGACCGAGACTTGTCATGCGGCCTTGGTTCCCTACCGGTAGACCGCCTGTCAAGTTTCGTATCATTTGGACTTCATTTGATACTCCAACGGTTAACCGAGGGACCGAAAAGGCCTCGTGTGTGTTGCAGCCCAAAACCCACCATACCGTGCTCCATCACCTAGAGCGTTCGATCATGATCGCGTGGCCGAAAACCGCACCTCATTTAGACTCTCCTAGCTCCCCCTATGCCTATTTAAACACCCCCTCCGTTTTCTTCTTCTCCTCCCCCCCCCGAAACCCTAGATCTCATCATCGCGCCCGCCGGACATTTTGCCCTGCCGACGGACGTGTCCGCCCCGCCGCCTCCAGCCTCCCACGCCCCGACACGTGGCACCCGGCCACCGCCGCCGCCGCGGCCCGCCCAGTCCCGAGGCGGGCCCTCTCCCGCGCCTCACCGGGCCGCCCCACGCGCCCCGCGCGCCGCACGCCTACGCCGCCCGCGTCCGCCGGCGCCGCCCCGCTCACCTCGCCGCCGCCGCCCCGCTCACCTCGCCGCGCCGGTCGCCGTTCGCCGCCGCCGTCCTCCCTCTGCACCGCGCGCCTCCCCGCCTCGCCAAGTCGCTGGCGCCGCCCTTCGCCGTCGTCCCAGCTCGCCGCCAGCCGGAACCGGTCAGATCCGGGCCGGGACGACCTCCTTGCGCCGCCTCTGCCGCATCTCCGGTGAAGGTCCGGCCCAGCCGGAGCTCCTCGGTTTGCGCGCTGCCGAACCCCAGATCTGGAGATGGTGAATTTCCTCTAAGTCCCCCTAAATTCTAGATCCATATGCACTTTTCCATCATGCCATATCTCCGCATCTGTAGCCCCGATTTGGACATATAGCATATCAAAATGTTTGCCTCGACGAGTACATCATTTCATTCCATTGCATTATTTTCATTTGAGTTCATCTTGATGCCCGAAATGTTGTTAGAAGAGGGATTCATGAGTTAATTGTCAGATCTGCTAGTTCATCTTAGACTTTTGTCATTTTTGCCATGATTGTTGTGTGCATGATATGCTTGTGAGTCCTTCATATGTTTTGTTAAGCATCTTGTTATCTTTCCAGAGGTGCAACCCATGCATTTTTAGGGTGTGTGTGGTGACTTGTGCAAGTTTGCAAAGTGAGGCACCCGGTAAATATGTTTTCAGGGACTTGGTAGTTTTCACTAAGTCTGGGATTGTTTAGTTCATGATGCCATATGTTCATGTTGTTTCCTAGTGATCCGTGCCTCTTTTGAGGATGATCAGTAAAGGAGTCTTGTTAATATTGTAGTTCTCTATCCATCCATTTCTTTGTTTGCATATATGGAGCAACCTAGCTGGAGCGAATCGAGCTCTACTTTTGCTTCGTTGTGAATCTGGGCAGATCGTCAACTTGTTTGCGATTTTGCCGATGTTATTGTAGTTGATCCATGCATGCTATGCCATTGTTCTTGCCATGTCTAGCTATCATTTCGTGCCTTCTTAATGGATGTATGCTTTTCTTGCCATGACTTGCTCCGTAGTGAGTGCATTGAGCTCGTTTACATGCCTTCGTGAGTTATGTTTCAGCATGTCCCAGTTTTCACTAAGTCTGGAAACTGATTATGTTTTTGCTATGTTCGTGTGCGTGTTAGTATATTTTGTGATCCCTTTTGGTTCAAGGTCACTAAGGGACTTTTGTTAAGCTTGTTGAGTAGCTCCATGCCATGTCTTTCTTTGTCATGTTCAGGTCCTGTAGCATGTTGTTTTGTTGCTCCGAAGAGGGCTTCATGATCTGAAATTCCAGACAAGTGTTAATTTCACTAAGTCTGAGATCTGTTTACCGTTTGCGTTTTTGCCATGCTTGTTTGAACCTATTAATGGATGAATTGGCTGTAGCTCAGTGCTAGTCTTTTGTTAAGCATCTTGAATGCTTCCCTGCCATGTATTTTGTTGCCATGTTTGAGTGCTGTAGCATGTTCATCTCATTGCATTTAGATGCCTACTTGTTGTAAATCGCAGACCGGTGTCATATTTGAATCGCTTGCCATTTCCAAACCGTAACTCCGATTCCGGCGTTCTTTATATTGTTTTCAAGCGATTTCATCTCATCTTTCCAATGGCACACTTGGATTTCCATGTTGAGGTCAGGTTCATGCATTTCCTGTCATATCTTGCATGTTCATCGCATACCGCATCTCGCATATCATACCATGTTCATGTGTGGTTTGTTTACTATGTTGTGTGCTTCTTTTCCGGTGATTGCTTCTTCGGGTTGGTTCCGATAATGTCGCGTTTGTGAGGACCCGTTCGTCTACGTCCATTTGTCTTCTTCATGGACTCGTTCTTCTCCCTTGCGGGATTTCAGGCAAGATGACCATACCCTCGAAATCACCTCTATCTTTGCTTGCTTATTTGCTCGCTCTTTTGCTATGCCTATGCTGCGATACCTACCACTTGCTTATCATGCCTCCTAAATTGTTGAACCATGCCTCTAACCCACCTCGTCCTAGCAAACCGTTGATTGGCTATGTTACCGCTTTGCTTAGCCCCTCTTATAGCGTTGTTAGTTGCAGGTGAAGATTGAAGTTTGTGCCTTGTTGAAACATGGAGATGTTGTTCCTTGTTGGAACATGTTTACTTGTTGGGATATCGCAATATATCTTATTTAACTAATGCATCTATATACTTGGTAAAGGGTGGAAGGCTCGGCCTTATGCCTGGTGTTTTGTTCCACTCTTGCCGCCCTAGTTTCCGTCATATCGGTGTTATGTTCCCGGATTTTGCGTCCCTTACGCGGTTGGGCTATTATGGGAACCCCTTGACAGTTCGTCTTAAGTAAAGCTCTTCCAGCAATGCCCAACATTGGTTTTACCATTTGCCACCTAGCCTTTTCTTTCCCTTGGGTTCTGCAGACTCAAGGGTCATCATTATTTTACCCCCCGGGCCAGTGCTCCTCTGAGTGTTGTTCCACCTGTCAGCTACCGGTGGCCACCAAGGGCAACTCTGGGCTGGCCTACCCGTACCTAAGACAATCTGAGTGTGCCCTGAGAAAGAGATATGTGCAGCTCCTATCGGGATTTGTCGGCACATTCGGGCGGTGTTGCTGGTTTAGTTTTACCCTGTCGAAATGTCTTGTTGTACTGGGATACCGAGTCTGATCAGAATGTCTCGAGTGGAGGTCTATTCCTTCGTTGACCGTGAGAGCTTGTCATGGGCTAAGTTGGGACACCCCTGTAGGGATTTGAACTTTCAAAAGCCGTGCCCGCGGTTATGGGCAGATGGGAATTTGTTAACGTCCGGTTGTAGAAAACCTGAAGTCGACCTTAATTAAAATGAATCAACCGCGTGTGTAACCGTGATGGTCTCTTTCCAGCGGAGTCCGGGAAGTGAACACGGTTGTTGGAGTTATACTTGACGTAGGTAGTCCAGGATCACTTCTTGATCATACTTCTATCGACCGTGCTTTGCCTTCTCCTCTCGCTCTCATTTGCGTATGTTAGCCACCATATATGCTAGTCCCTTGCTGCAGCTCCACCTCATACCTTTACCTTACCCGTAAGATTAAATAGTCTTGATCACGAGGGTGCGAGATTGCTGAGTCCCTGTGGCTCACAGATACTTCCAAAACCAGCTTGCAGGTGCCGATGAGACCGTGCAGATGACGCAACCCAGCTCAAGAGGAGCTCGATGAAGATCTTGTCCTTTATGTTGTTTCGTTCTAGTCGATCAGTAGTGGAGCCCAGTTGGGGTCGATCGGGGACCTTTGTCGCATTTGGGGTTCTTCTTTTATTTTGGTTCTGTAGTCGGACCTTGATTGTATTTGGATGATGTAATGCTTTATTCATGTTATTGTGTGAAGTGGCGATTGTAAGCCAACTATGTATCTCTTTCCCTTATGTATTACATGGGTTGTGTGAAGATTACCTCACTTGCGACATTGCTTTCAATGCGGTTATGCCTCTAAGTCGTGCTTCGACACGTGGGAGATATAGCCGCATCGAGGGCGTTACACTTACAGTTTTCCCGTTATATCTACACTATGATCTGTGTAGCTGCTTTGTGTCGCACTAGCAGCAGTCCACTCTTGAAGCTAAACACCGCAATGACTTACAAAATTAGCACCAAAGCATTGAGTGCCATTCTGGATGCAATGAAACTCATACACTCACCACCTGTTGATTCTTGTTCATAATATGATCCTAATGACTATTCTAACCTCGAGGTGTCAAAGGCAAATGGCCTGTCCTGTTCACCCATCAAAGTGCCTGTTCTAATTTGGCAAGGTTTTATAGATTGCACGTATCTTGCATATGTTGTCTTGCATTTCTTCTACTTTGTTGCACCGCCATCTGCTTAGTTTACTCATCATATATGTCGAGATTTCATGCCCATCCATTATCAATACATATTCCATCTGTCATCATACCATGTTTTTCCACTCAAATGTTGTTCTTGTGCATCAGACATCAAAAAGGAAGAGGGTGATTGCCGAACCTGAAGGAGCACCAGCAAAGTTCTTGAAAAACGTGGTTGTGCCGGAGAAATCAGACAACACCCCACTTATATTGGTTGTACAACCAGTGACACAAAACGAAGGACCGACTCCAGCTGAGTGTACCCATACATCACTAGCCACACCACTAGCCGCACCACACAGGACCTTCACTCTAGCAAAAGGTATGCCGATTTCAGCTGCCATAGCACCAGTCGTACCACAGAAAAATCCCACTCCACCAAAAAGTACAGCAAGTCCACCGGCCCAAGACCTATCCCAACTACAGAGACGCCCAATTCCTGCAGATTGGAACCCCATTCCAGTTATTCCCAGTTTAAAAGATAATGCTTTCAATGTTGTTAGGGACTACATGCATATATTGCCATCATTGAAAGATTATAGTGAAGACAAATGCCATTTTCACATCTTCCTGTCCCACTTACGTGTAAGTGCTATTATTCATGGTGATTATTTTCCTGGTTTCTGCTAATTGAACACATCAATGATTTAAATTACATTGTTGTAAGTAGGCGAGGGTCAATCTGGATAGTCATGACGAGCAAAGCTTGCCTGCGCTTTTCAAGGAAGCATTGCAGCAGTATCGGTGTTACCTAAGGAAATCACACTTTGATGGCAAGTCTATAAACGAATTTCTGGTGAAGTCTCCTGTGCTAAATTTTGAAGACATTGAATGGAAAAACCTTGTTATGCACCGGTCTCTTCTAAGGATGAGGTACTGTCTATGATATCGCATGACAGTTTGAACTTTTACTTTTTCGCATGTGCCTTACGGATCTTTTTTGCAGGAAATCTGCTCAAAAAAGAATTCCGGTTTGAAAAGAACGACAGGATATCGCAAATATACTGGCCGCTGCTTTGCTCTTGTTAGTACCTGTTGTCCTGTATCACTTTACTTGCATACATACCCGGTTCATTATGTGACAGCAGTATGCATGATAGCTTTCTTATCAATTGTTCGCTCCAAATTATCTGATCTGTATGAATGGTTACATTAGTGTAGAATATATCCAATGCCAATGAATTTTTTTTGGTCTGCATTGTTCTTGTAAGTACCCGCTGTCCTTTATCAGTGTACTTATATTAACAGGTAGTTGTTCATGTACCATCACTCTGCAGCTTATTTTCCTTTGCCCTCCATTTTCTAGACATAAGATCTATATTTACTCTTACCATAAGGTTGGATAACACCAATGGTACTGAAGAAGTTTAGCTCTGCATTGCTCTTGGCTGTACCTTTTGCCTGTATCACTGTACTTACATTTATAGCTACTTGGTTATGTAGCATCACTCTTCATCTTATCTTAAATATTCTCCATTTTTCTTATATTGTCACATCTATATTTACTCTTAACAAAATGTAGAATAAAGGTACTGCTTATGAAGAAGATTCTGTGGTAAAGTTCTTGAATTCCCCCCCCCCCATCAGCATGGACATGGGCTTTATAGAGCTTGCCTTCACCAATAATGTAAGTTTGTCCTTCTCAAGCCTTCAAACTTTGTTGTGTATATTTGGTTAGGCATCACTGCAACAGCTATTTATTTTTGGTGTTTGCATCAAATTGCATGTTTAAAGTTTATTATGTACTCAAGTTCATTAACAAAAGTTTGTCCTTCTCAATTTAAGTTTTCCGTTGTACAACCAAGTTCCTTCTTCATACCATGTAAATTAAACTATACGGAGCAAGTGATCCTATTTTGCCAATCTGAAATGGGATAAATTGACAACACACTAACCATTGATACATATGAGTTCTTGATCTGTAATCTAGTGGTGTCGTGAAGCTGCCAACTCCTTCACAATGTCATTTCCTGCCATGTCTTGACCTGAACAATACCATATTGTGTTAATGCTATTTTAAACTGTGTCAATTTATTCGTTAGTAAGAAATGTGATGAATTGTCAGCACTGATACTTATATCTGCAAAACCTGTCATCTGTCTGCTTGTTTATCTTTCAGAGTGAGGAGGATATAAGTGTCAAACAAGTGCAGTCTCACCAGCTTGCTTAGCTGCTTGCGCTGCAGCTCCCGTGTAGGACTAACCTTTCTTGAACTCTATTAAACTACTGTTGGTTTTGTATATTATTTTGTCGGCATGTTTAGTTGCACCGGTGGCGTTCTTTGATGCCTAGTGTATGTAATCTGCTGTCTGTTTGTGCTTTATTATCATAGTGGCAAACTTTGATGCCCAGTGGATGTAATATGCCGCAAATTCTTTATTGTATAGTCTAGGTTTTTTTCTTATTCACAATGCTGCAGTTATTTTACTGTATATATATCATGTGTTCGCAGTAAATCAACCAAACCGTAAAATTACGGTACATAATCGGGCTATCATGCAAATCACCATGTTTTTTTGAGGGCTATGCAAATCACCATGTATGATCCGCATCATGGGCCCCGTCATCTTGGTCTGTTAACAAGCCTAAATGTAAACTGGCCCACTAGTAGATTCGGGCCTTTAATAGGCCGAGTAAACCGCTGACCCTATTTTCCCAAGAAAACTCAATGGCCCTTTAGGAGGCCAAAAAGTAGGTTGGGCCTGAAACGTGCGAAATAGCTCACGGGCCGGTAGCAGGCCGAAATAGACCCCGGCCCATGATTGTGCCAATCAAATCATAGGCTTATAACATGCCAAAATTGTCTCGGTCCTTGTTTGGCCCAATCAGATTATCGGCTGCGAGCAGGCCGGATGCAAACCGGGCCGTAGTTAGGCCCAACTATATGACGGGCTTTTAACATGCCGAAATTAATATAGGGCCGAAATGTTAAATGGGCCCTTAATAGGCCGAAACTAATATCAGGCCAAATTACTAAATGGGCCTTCAGCGAATTCTCGGGTGGTAGGTGCGACATATGCCAACGGGTGGCTTATCATTGTGGGAGCCAGTAAGACATCGCCGGTGCCTGGAAACGGGATGAGGCGAAGACATGCACGCCGGCGAATCTTACCCAGCTTCGGGGCTCTTCGTGGAGATAACACCCCTACTGCTTCTCTGCGGGGTCTCCGCATGATCACTAGATGAACAAGTAGCTACACGATGCTCCTTGAGCTGTTTGGTGAGAGGAGGAAGAAGGGCACGGCTCGCTCTCTTCTCCTCCCTATGTGGTGTCTAAAACTAGCAGGGATCAACCCTTTGCATGGGTGTCCCGGGGGGTTTATATAGGCCTACCCCCGGGGGTACAATGGTAATCCGGCTGGGCGTGGGGCCCAGCCGTCTGTGTCTACGCTCGTCGGCTTCTGTGCCGACTGCTGGGGCCCGCCGGCTGGTGGGTCCCGCCGGCTGCCGGCTCCTTGGTCGATAGCCAGACCCTGGTCGAGGGTTGATTACTATTGCTCAATCCTGGTGACGAGGGCTTCATCGAGGTTGGTGTGGCTATAGTGCCGCCGTCCGGCGGGTGATCACTGTAGCCTCACCGCGTCTTGTCTCCTTAATGGGGCGTCTCCTTCGAGGGAGGTGGCAAGCCGGCTATGGATAGCCGGCTTTGTCTTGGGCCGACTGGGGGAGGCATGGCCGCTTTCGGGTGTCTCTCTGCCCGTAAGGGCCCACCGCCTGTGGACCGCGCTGGCGGCCCGTCGTGGATGACATTAGGGTCAATGTAGCAACAGTGCCGCGCTGGACGGGCCATGGCCACCTGTACGGCGCACTGTGCCAGTCGTGCTCCGGGATTCGGGGGTGGCAGGCTTCACTGTAGCCACGCCCCGTCACATTGTTGTTATGTGGATGCAGACTTCTAGGGTACAGTCTTGACCGCTTTGTGGGAGTTGGCTTCTTGGAGTCGGCCTTTTCGCGGCCGGCTTCTCGGAGCCGGCCCTCCCGTGGCTTTCTTCATGAGGGTTGAAGTCGGGTCGCCTTCCGATAGCCGGCCTGGGAGTCAGCCGGCAAGGGGAAGGTGGCCCCACGTCTTGGATTCTTAAGGGCCGGATCGGCTCGTAATTTTTTCAGAAGGGCCAGGGGGAGCCGGCTTGGCTACCCGTGGTCATCTACTCCGGCACGAATGGTCCCAAAAGCGTAGCGTCCAGTTGACGGGCCGAACCTGATATGGGCCATAATTTAGCCCAAAGCATCTTAAAGGGTCGTACCTAATTTGGGCCGTAATTTGGCCCAGAACGTGTTAGGCTTTTAACGGGCCGGATGCCATATGGGCCATTATTAGGCTCGGAACATGGCACGCCATTAATGGACCAGATCAAATATGGGCCAGCATTTGGCACAAAACATGGCAGCCAGTTAATGGGACGGCCTTCTAGGGTCCTCAAAATCTTGTGGGCCTACAGCTAGGCCGACCCATTAATGTCAGCGAAATCTCGTGGGCCTTTAGCTGGGCCGACGCATTATGGTCCACAAAAATCTTGTGGGCCTTCACCTGGGCCGGCCCATTATGGCTTGCAAAAATCTTATGGGCCTTTACCTGGGTCGACCCATTATGGCCCGCAAAATCTTGTGGGCCTTTAGCTGGGCCATCCCATTATGGTCCGAAAAATCTTGTGGGCCTTTAGTTGGTCCGGCCCATTTAAACTTTATGGGCCACTTTTGGGCCGGCCCACGTGTTAACATATCATAGGCACATCTCACCCATTGGATGAGTGACACATGTGCCAACACGGAGCTGACACGTATTTCCTCCAGCCAATGATGATTTTACACATGGAAAATCCCCATTGGTCAGGGCTGTTAACGGGTTATCGGATCCAAAACCGGACCCGATAGCTTAACGGCGTTTTGTTACGGTGGATGCCACGTGTCGGTCACCCTTGACGAAAGCACTTCTGTGATGCGTGATTTATCCTCATGGAAGTGGACACTTCCATGATGATAATTTTGGTAATGTCATGGAACACTTCTACGATAGCACATGTATGACTATCTTGATTCTGTCATAAATTTTTCATAGATGTACATGCATGACAGAAAACTTTACCTACTGTGACAAACACATATCATCATGGAAGTGTATTTTTTTTGTAGTGCTTGACCTTGGAGCTTGAGACTGAGCTTTGTTCTGATAGACTGGGTTGGGTGCGTGGGAAGATCCATTGCCACCTTTGCTCTTCTGCTGGTAGGACTGACGAAACAGAGGAGGAGGAGGAGGCAACCAAAACTTCTGTTGCTTAGCTGCTACTTGTGATGAAGAAGAAGATTGAGCTGCATCCCTAACTCTCTTATTAGATGCCTCACACTTGAGCTGAGCAGCTTCTTGCTTTAGTGCCATGTTGTAGAATTGATCGAACTTGGTCGGCTCAAGAAGCACGAGAGCTAATTGCAGATCTTCTCCGAGGCCACCTTTGAATTGGTAAATCATACTCTTTTCATTAGGAACGTCTTGTTTAGCGAAGCGAGCAAGTTTCAAAAACTGGATATTGTATTGATAAACGCACATGCTGCCTTGCTTGAGATTGCGGAACTCCTCACGCTTGCTCTCAGCAACGCTTGGTGGAATGTGATGAGCTTTGAAGTCTCAGCGGAAATCATCCCTGGTAATCACACGACCTCCTCTGGAATCTCTGTATTGTTGATACCACTCAGCAGCTTGGTCCTTGAGTTGAAACGAAGCAAACTTGACAAAGTCCTCAGGTCTGACATTGCTACATTCAAAATGTTTGCAAATGTCCACGAGCCAATCGTCGGCGTCTGTGACCTCGACACAGTTGCTGAAGTACTTCGGCTGGTTTGCGAGGAACTAGTTGAGGGTAGCAAACTGAGGCTGATTGTTGCCTTGGCATAAATTTCCTTGGTTGCCTTGCCCTTGGTTGCGCTCTTGCAAGAGTTGCAAAAGCATCTGAGTGTTGGCGTTGGTGGCTGCCATGACAACTTGCCATACCTCTGGAGGTGGAGGTGGTGGCGGAGGGTTTGACTGTTCCCCATCATCGGGGTTCGGATTCTGACGCGTTGGAGGAGCCATCCTGAAGAGGTTGACATCCGTTAGCATCTTGAAATACAGATATTTAAGCTGAATCAATGGATCAAAATTGCAACATAAAGTCTTAACATTCGAACAAGGATGAACGAATGAATTCCAAAGTAAATCATCACACGACCATTAAGTAGAGAAGCCACTTAGATAAAGCTAGATGAATAAAGCAACAAGGTACAGGTATGAAAAAATAAGTGGTAAGGATTACCCAATCACAAACCAAATATCTGTCGGAAGAAATACTAGAGCTACTTGAATTCCCACCTATAAAACTCCCGAAACTTTCTGGTTATGCAATCAGGTGTTGGGGATACAGGGGAAGTATAATATCTCACCCAAAACTAGCAATTCCTACATCCAGCTGTATCCATCCTTCAACACATAACCAAGAGACCTTCAGAAATCATGTACCTCAACCTTCGAAAAGCATCCGATATACGAGTTATGGCAATACTCCCGAACTCCCGCCCCTGTACTGGGTGGCATCGAGGTTATCTCACCAACAACTGCATAAAAGAGATTTTTTATGTCGGCGAACTCAGGTATTCCAGAACTGCAACGATAAAATTGTGACGACAACACCTCGGAGCTCAACTCCCCGGGACACTGCCACAACCCCTAAATGTCTGGAGGCACCAAGAACACTGTTCTCGTCACAAAACTATCAGAACGATTCCAAGATACCCGCGTGATCCTAATTTTTTTGTGAAATTTGAGGAGAGAAGAGTCAAAACTTCTACGCCAGGAGGCCTCACCAGAGCGACGAAGGGACTAAGGAGTAAAAAGAATCCTACTCTCCGATATATATAATCCTAAGATTCAAAACATTTTGTTCTAGACTCAACAACGTCAGAGATTCGATCAAGCAGGGGGCTCCTAAGTCGGGGAAGGCTCTGATTACCAACTTGTAACACCCACAATGCGGCTATATCTCCCACGTGTCGGGGCATGACTTAGACGCATAGCCACATGGTAGGCTTGTCGCAAGAGGGGTAATCTTTACACATCCCATGTACTGAATAAGAAAGGGATAAAGAGTTGGCTTACAATCGCCACTTCACACAATACATGAATAGTCCATACATCATCCAAAAGACAATCAAAGGTCTGACTACAGAACCAAAATAAAGAAAGACAACCCCAAATGCTAGATCCCCGATCGTCCCAACTGGGCTCCATTACTGATCATCCGGAAAAGAAACATAGTAACGGCCCGAATCCTCGTCGAACTCCCACTTGAGTTCGGTAGCGCCCCCTGCACTGGCATCATCGGCACCTGCATCTGTTTGGAAGTGTCCGCGAGTCACGAGGACTCAGCAATCTCACACCCGCGAGATCAAGACTATTTAAGCTTAAGGGTAGGAAAGGGTAGTGAGGTGGAGCTGCAGCAAGCACTAGCCTATATGGTGGCTAACATACGCAAAAGAGAGCGAGAATAGAAGCAACGGTCGGGAAACTATAAGTGATCAAGAAGTGATCCTGAAGATACTTACGTTCAAGCATAACGAGACCGTGTTCTCTTCCCGGACTCCGCCGAAAAGAGAGCATCACGGCTACACACGCGGTTGATTCATTTTAATTAAGTTAAGTGTCAAGTTCTCTACACCCGGATATTAACATATTCCCATCTGCCACATAACCGCGGGCACGGCTCTCGAAAGTTTATACCCTGCAGGGGTGTCACATTTTAGCCCATCACAAGCTCCAATGGTCAACGAAGGACATTCCTTCTCCCAGGAAGACCCGATCAATCTCGGAGTCCCGGTTACAAGACATCTCGACAATGGTAAAACAAGACTAGCAAAGCCACCCGATGTGCTGACAAATCCCTATAGGAGTCGCACGTATCTCATTCTCAGGGCAACACCGGATGAGACATGCTACGAGTAAAACCAACCCTCGAGTTTCCCTGAGGTGGCCCCGCAGGCGGCTCGGTTCGGACCAACACTCAGAGGAGCACTGGCCTGGAGGGGGGGAGGGTTAAAATAAAGATGACCCTTGAGTCTGCAGAACCCAAGGGAAAGGTATATGGTGGTAGGTAGGCAAATGGTAAAACCAAGGTTGGGCCTTGCTGGAGGAGTTTTATTCAAAGCAAACTGTCAAGGGGTTCCCACAACACCCAACCCCGTAAGGAACGCAAAATCAAGGAACATAACACTGGTATGACGGAAACTAGGGCAGCAAGAGTGGAACAAAACACCAGGCAAAAGGCCGAGCCTTCCACCCTTTACCAAGTATATAGATGCATTAAAGTAAATAAGATATAGTAATGATATCCCAACAATATCCATGTTCCAACATGGAACAAACTTCAACTTCACCTGCAACTAGCAACGCTATAAGAGGGGCTGAGCAAAAGCGGTAACATAGCCAAACAATGGTTTGCTAGGAAAGGTGGGTTTGAGGCTTGACATGGCAATATGGGAGGCATGATATAACAAGTGGTAGGTAGCGCAACATAGCAATAGAGCGGTCAACTACCAAGCAAAGATAGAAGTGATTTCGATGGTATGGTCATCTTGCCTGCAAAGTTCTCAGAGTTGACGAAAGCTTGATCCTCGTTAGCGTACTCAACAGGTTCCTCGATCACGTACTCGTCTCCCGACTCTACCCAAAGCAAGAACAGAAGCAAAGGACCAACAATGAATCATGGTGCAATGCATAAGCAACATGATGCAATACATGGCATGATATGCAAGATGTGATATGTAATGCATATGCGTGCTCTAGAAGGGAAAGAATGATCAAGGCATCAACTTGGCAAACCAAGTGTGCCGCTGGAAGTATGAGATGATTTCGGTCGAAATCGATATAAAGATCACCGGAAACGGATGCACGGTTTGCAAATGGCAAGCAAAACAAGAATGGTGCAAACCTATAATTAACAGCACGATGCTACTTAGCGTGCAACAAGAAACTAAGCTACTACACTACAACATAACAACAAAGCATATGGGAGTGATTTACACAAGATGCTTGACAAAACATGAACAATGAGCTACGGCTAAATCACAATAGAATAGGATCAAACAAGCATGGAAAAAGTGCAAAAGATATCAGCTTCACAGACTTGGAGAAATTACTAACATGTCAAAAAGAACAACAGGAAGCAATGTTTAGAGCAAGCAAACTTCATGCTACAGGAACATATCATAGCAAACCAAGACATGGCATGATTATAACTAAATCATAGATCAAAAGTCCCTTACTGATCATGAGCCAAAAAGTCACAGAAGATATGATGGCAACCATGTAAACATAGCAAGTTTTATTAACAGTTTCAAACTTAGTAGAAAAATAGAGCATGGCATAAACAGATTTATGAAGGCTACTTTGCGAGCTCAAATCTCTCACCAAAAAGCACTGCATGACAAAACAAGCATACCAACAGCAAGATGACATGTTCATGAAGCTAACCATGGGAAGAGAAAGTTCATAGGGTGCATGGATCACTAACAACAACCATGGCAATATTGATTAACATGTAAACAATCTGCCAGGAACATTTTATAGCAAAAGTGGAGCAAGAACAAGACATTCTAGATAACTCCATAATTGCAAACAGGGGCACGGATGGATAGAGCATAACCACATGTTCAAAACATCCTTACTGAAGTATCCGAAAATAAGCATGGATATCACTGTAGCATCAAGTTTACATGGCATCAAAATAACAGCAGGCAAAAACTTAGCAAAATGTGAAGTCCCTGAAAACAACAATATTGCGGAGGCTACTTTGCATGCTTGTGCTAGTCACCACATTGATAAAAAAAATACGATATAAGCAACCCTGTAAAGATGGCATGGTGTAGTTCAAAATACATGTAGACATCAAGCCCATATGATGCACACATCAAAAGCAACAAAAATGACAAAACCTCATAAACTGATGATCTCCAGCAGCTGACCTTTTATAGCACTCTTGCATCAACGGTAAGGGCATCATAATGAACATGAACATGAATGTAAATGCTTCTATCATGGAGAGCTGAACGAGACAAACAAATTGATATATCATATGCATCATTCGGAGTCACGGTCACCGAGATACGACATGATGAAGAGGTGCACAAAATATTCAGGGATTCGGGACTTAGTGGAAATCTCACCTCCGCGAAAGTCAACGCGGGACGAGGTGGTACCGGGACGGACTGGATCGGGACGACGGGCGGTGTTTGGTTCCAAGGATGGCTGGATCTCGTCCCGGTTGGCTCGGACTTCGAGGATCGCCGGGATCTGGCCAGAACTTCGCGGGAGACGAAGGAGATGCGGTGGTCACTAGGCTCTCTGGCGGGAGGAGCTCGCCAGCGCTCGGACGGAGCCGTTCGCCGGAGGAGGCGCGGGCGCGGGAGGTGGCAGCGAGGAAGCTTGGGCGGTGCGGGAAGGTGCGGGGGCGCGGCGGCGGCGATGGGACGGGCGGGCCCTCCTCGGGCTCGTCGGGCCGCGGTGGCTGGGCGACGGAGAAGGACACGTGGCGGCTCAGGACTGGACGGGCCACGGTGGCGGACGCGTCCGGTCCGATCCGGACGTGTCCGGCGGCGGAGAGGGCTAGGTTAGGGTTTGATCTGCGTGAAAATTCGGGGAGGGGCACCTATTTATAGGTAGGGGAGGTAGGAGTGTCCAAATGAGGTGTAGTTTTCGCTCACACGATTGTGATCCGACGACGGAGGACATGGAGATGGTTTAGATGGGTTATTGGGCCGTTTTGGTGGGGTGTTGGGCTGCAACGCACAAGAGGCTTTCGCGGTTACCCGGTTAACCGTTGGAGCATCAAACGGACTCCAAATGGAACGAAATTTGACAGACGGTCTACCGGTGGTGTACCAAGGCCACTTGGCAAATCTCGGTCCATTCCGAGAACGTTTAACACCCGCTCACGAAAAGAGACAAGAGGGTTGCGCCGGTGCATGTGGAAGTGTCGGATTGTGAAACGGACAACGGGGAAAATGCTCGGATGCATGAGACGAACACGAATGCAAAATGCGATGCACATGATGACATCATATGAAATGCATGACATGAACAAAATGCAAAAACAAAGACAAAACCCCAACCACAAAGGGAAATCTCATAACTTAAGGCCGGAAATGGCAAGAGTCGGAGTTACAAATATGGCAAGTTACATCCGGGGTGTTACAATCCGGGATTTGCTTGAAATATTAACTTCATCTCCTGGAACATCTCATATGCTCCATGATGTTCAAAACGAAGTTGAAGTCCTAGTTGTAAGCCGTAAAGCATGGCACACTAAACTATTGAGTAGTCATCAGCTTTGCCCTGCCAGATGTTCATAACATATGGCGTTGCTCCTGGAGCGGGTTTGGCACCCAGCGGTGCTTCCAGGATGTAAATCTTCTATGCAGCAATGAGGATAATCCTCGAGTTACGGACCCAGTCCGTGTAATTGCTACCATCATCTTTCAACTTTGCTTTCTCAAGGAACGCATTAAAATTCAACGAAACAACAGCACGGGCCATCTATCTACAATAACATAGACAAGCAAAATACTATCAGGTACTAAGTTCATGATAAATTTAAGTTCAATTAATCATATTACTTAAGAACTCCCACTTAGATAGACATCCCTCTTATCATCTAAGTGATCATGTGATCCAAATCAACTAAACCATAACCGATCAACACGTGAAATGGAGTAGTTTTCAATAGTGAACATCACTATGTTGATCATATCTACTATATGATTCACGCTCGACCTTTCGGTCTCAGTGTTCCGAGGCCATATCTACATATGTTAGGCTCGTCAAGTTTAACCCGAGTATTCTGCATGTGTAAAACTATCTTACACCCGTTGTAGATGCACGTTGAGCTTATCACACCCGATCATCACGTGGTGTCTCGGCACAACGAACTTTGGCAACGGTGCATACTCAGGGAGAACACTTTTACCTTGAAATTTAGTGAGAGATCATCTTATAATGCTACCATCAAACAAAGAAGAATAAGATGCATAAAGGATAAACATCACATGCAATCAATTTAAGTGATATGATATGGCCATCATCATCTTGTGCCTTTGATCTCCATCTCCAAAGCACCGTCATCATCACCATCATCACCGGCGCGACCCCTTGATCTCCATCGTAGCATCGTTATCGTCTCGCCAACTATTGCTTCTACGACTATCGCTACCGCTTAGTGATAAAGTAAAGCAATTATAGGGCGATTGCATTTCATACAATAACGCGACAACCATATGGCTCTTTCCAGTTGCCGATAACTCTGTTACAAAACATGATCATCTCATACAATAATATAGCATGATGTCTTAACCATATCACATTACAACATGCCCTGCAAAAACAAGTTAGACGTCCTCTACTTTATTGTTGCAAGTTTTACGTGGCTACTACGGGCTGACCAAGAACCATTCTTACCTCCGCATCAAAACCACAATGATAGTTCGTCAAGTTAGTGTTGTTTTAACCTTCTCAAGTACCGGGTGTAGCCACACTCAGTTCAACTAAAGTTGGAGAAACTGACACCCGCCAGCCACCTGTGTGCAAAGCATGTCGATAGAACCTGTCTCGCGTAAGTGCATGCGTAATGTCGGTTTGGGCCGCTTCATCGAATAATACCGCCGAACCAAAGTATGACATGCTGGTAAGCAGTATGACTTGTATCGCCCACAACTCACTTGTGTTCTACTCGTGCATATAACATCTATGCAATAACCTAGCTCAGATACCAGTGTTGGGGAACGTAGTAATTTCGAAAAAAATCCTACGCACATGCAAGATCATGGTGATGCATAGCAACGACAGGGGAGAGTTTCATCCATGTACACTCGTAGACCGTTAAGCGGAAGCGTTATGACAACACGATTGATGTAGTCGTACGTCTTCACGATCGACCGATCCTCAGTACCGAACGTAAGACACCTCCGTGTTCAGCACACGTTCAGCTCGGTGATGTCACGTGAACTCACGATCCAGTAGAGCTCGGGGAAGAGTTTCGTCTGCACGACAGCGTGGTGACTATGTTGATGAAGCTACCGATGCAGGGCTTCGCCTAAGCACCGCTACAATATAACCAAGGTCGATTATGGTGGAGGGGGCACCGCACATGGCTAAGAGATCAATAGATCAATTGTTGTGTCTATGGGGTGCCCCTACCCCTATATATATAAAGGAGCTAGATGGGAGGCGGCCGGCCAAGCAGGAGGGCGCGCCAAGGGGGGAGTCCTACTCCCACCGGGAGTGTGGGAGTAGGACTCCCTCTTTTCCTAGCTGGAGTAGGAGAGGAGAAGGAAGGGAGAGAAGAGAGAAGGAAAGGGGGGTGCCGCCCCTCCTCCTTGTCCAATTCGAACTAGAGGGGGAGGGGGTGTGCGGCTACCCTTGGCCGCCCCTCCTTTCTCCCACTAAGGCCCATTAGGCCCAATATACTCCCCGGGGGGTCCGGTAACCCCCCGGTACTCCGGTAAATGTCCGAAACCTCCCGAAACGTTTCCGGTATCCGAACATAGTTATCCAATATATCGATCTTTATGTCTCGACCATTTCGAGACTCCTCGTCATGTCGGTGATCATATCCCGGACTCCAAACTACCTTTGGTACATCAAAACACAAAAACTCATAATACCGATGGTCACAGAACTTTAAGCGTGCGGACCCTACGGGTTTGAGAACTATGTAGACATGACCGAGACACATCTCTGGTCAATAACCAATAGCGGAACCTGGATGCTCATATTGGTTCCTACATACTCTATGAAGATCTTTATCGGTCAAACCGCATAACAACATACGTTATTCCCTTTGTCATCGGTATCTTACTTGCCCGAGATTCGATCTCAGTATCTCAATACCTAGTTCAATATCGTTACCGGCAAGTCTCTTTACTCGTTTCGTAATGTAACATCCCGCAACTAACTCATTAGCCACATTGCTTGAAAGGCTTATAGTGATGTGCATTACCGAGAGGGCCCAGAGATAGCACTCCGACAATCGGAGTGACAAATCCTATTCTTGATCTATGCCAACACCACGAACACCATCGGAGACACCTGTAGAGAACCTTTATAATCACCCAGTTACATTGTGACGTTTGGTAGCACACAAAGTGTTCCTCAGGTATTCGGGAGTTGCATAATCTCATAGTCATAGGAACATGTATAAGTCATGAAGAAAGCAATAACAATAAACTTAAATGATCAAGTGTTAAGCTAACAAAATGGGTCAAGTCAATCACATCATTCTCCTAATGATGTGGCCCCGTTGATCAAATAACAACTCATGTCTATGGCTAGGAAACTTAACCATCTTTGATCAAAGAGCTAGTCAAGTAGAGGCATACTAGTGACACTATGTTTGTCTATGTATTCACACATGTACTATGTTTCCGGTTAATACAATTCTAGCATGAATAATAAACATTTATCATGAAATAAGGAAATAAATAATAACTTTATTATTGCCTCTAGGGCATATTTCCTTCAGATAGGTGGGGTCCTTCCCGCACGACCCAGAAACCATTGGAGATATGCTCTCCTGGCACACACGCTCGGCAAAATGAGGTCGTGTGTGACCGGCGAGCGCTCAAATACGAAAATACGTACAGTAGAGCTAAAAAATACAATTATACGGCAAAATTGTTTCCAGTCGCAAGTACATCCCACCACTGTTCAAGATATCTTCCGATATTTCGAAAAATCGGCCGATTTATCGCTTACCGGTGTCTGACCGATAAGATAAATCGGCTAATAAATCACCTGATATGGCAATAAATCGGCCGATATGCTGATAAACTGGCCGATGTACCCCTTACCTTGGGCCAGCCGATACGTTCTTGATAAGCGATATCCCCAACATTGCATCCCACACAGTCAGTCCTCGCTAAACGTTTCCGTTCATATGTACATCCCACATAGTCGCTCCAAGGAAAACGTTTCCGTTCACAGGTATATCACACACAATTTTTTCCGTTAAATCGTTTGCGTTATTGAATGCTTCACACATGGTCCGTAGAAGAAACTGTGTGGCAAAGGCTGACCATCACATAGTTTTTATGTGGTAAACGTTTGCGCAAGGTGGCCTAACGCAAATGGTTTTTAGGAGAAAGTCGTGTGTGGTTGTTGATTGATCCAACACGGTTTATTCCTAGAAACTATGTCCGTTGCCTAAGGTCAACGCCACAATATTTCTTGAACAACCGTTTGCAATAGGAAAACCCAATTAGCGGGCTAATTATCTGATTATTCATAATCCATTTATTAATCCAACTGACATTTCATATTAAGCACACAATATATATAATTTTCATATTTGAAATACATCAGAGTAAAACATCATATAGCTTCAGCACTCAGCTACCCCATTACACAACTACACAAGGATGAAGTTTCACATACAACATCTATAACCTTTCGAAATTAGCATCATAGACGGTACATAGACAGATGTATCTCATCTGGCAAACTGCTGAAGCAGAAGGCGAATATTGAGCCTTCATTGATGTTGAAGGTCTTTGTAACTTTAGGCCAGTGCTTGTGGATGATTGACCGTCCATCCTTCGTCCTCTTCAGGAACACTTCAATATTGAACCATGGGTGTTGTATGAATACCTTCCTCGCCTCCTGACCATACATGTAGTTTGAGAGGTAATCATCAGTGAACTGCTTTGGAAAGGACTAAAAACAAGGATGTGCATACATATCTTCTCTGTATTGGAAATGGGGAAAGGAATAAAAAAGGCAAGGTATAATAGTTAGTACCATCCTGTAGTGAACTGATGTCTTCTCCATTGTGTAGACAAAGATCTTGTTGTTTTTTGTCGCTAATTTCTGTATCCTAACAATCTTTCTGAGTTTCTTGACTCGACTGATATTCATGGACAACTCATTCCCCATATGCAAAAAGGGTCGAACAGTGGGTCAAAACCTCCGACAGCAGGACCTACATGTGCAAGACCAAATTGGTAAAACCCTAAATATTAGAATGGTTCCTGCAATTTACCAATGATGTGCTATTAGACAACGGACCATGCATGTGCTAACCTCGATTGTAAACCTCAGTGCTTCCCATTGTTTCCCTGTAACACATATAAGGTAGTTAGTCATCAGGTTAAGTAAGAGTTCACATGCTATTAGTAAAATATGTTGATGAATTCAAGCCACATGGAAAACCCATTTATCCAAACCAAGAATGATTAAGAACTAGGAAATATAGCACTTGTATATGTTTCTCATGTATTAAGTGCAGCCAAATTCGATTTATTCCTCACATGCACAACAACGCAAAATTCTACCCATGACAATTGGAGATCGATGTGTAGAGTTGAACCAAGCAGTTAGCTAAAGACCACAACAAATGAACCAAACATTAACTGAGCACCACATTGCACAATATAATATACTCCTAATAGAAGATCAGAGAGTTAACCAAACCAAGCATGCTTAACAACTAGGAAATATAACAATTGTATTTGTTTCTCATGTATTTAGTACAACCAAATTAGATTTATATCTCACATGGTATACAATAAAAGAATGCAGACACAAAAATTGAACATCGCATTGCAGAATTGAACCAAACAACCAACCGCGTCGCATCGTCGGCGCGTGAGCCGTCGACGGTGGACTCGACGGCGAGATGCTCCTCCAAGATCTGGGGGTCGACACGAATGGCCGCCATCGCGACCTCATCCGCGTGTGCGGCCGGGATTTGCTTCTCCCTGCCAAATGGTCCTTGGGATCTTGGCTATACATCACGCACCATGGCTTAGGGCGGCGCGTATTTGGTGGAGGGGTCGGTCATTTGGGTGGAAGGTGTCGCGCCGGCGGTCGGGGCATGTGGGATGTGGAAGGAGAAGGAGGATGGGGGTCGGGTGTGGATTACCTGCCTGGATAGGCGAGGCCGAGCAGTGTGGAGGAGGGTCGCCGGCGAGGAGGCGGCACTGCAAACAAGGAGTGAAGGTTTCAACTTGGAAAGGAAGGCGGAAACAGGGGAAATGTGGCTTTTGGTAAGGGGGAGGGGGCAGGGAGGTAGATATTTCTGCGAAAGCCAAAAATTAGGAATCGCTTCAGCAAAAAAACTGGCACGCAAAGTGTCATCAGACATGGTCCCTTATTCAGAACTGTGTATGATATGTGAACATCACAAACGATTCAGATAGCTTAACCTGTGTATGTTGAGTTTGAACGTCAAAAATTTTGGTTCGAGTTTCCCTGGTTACAGTGGTCATCCGCATCATTGCATAATTTGGGTACACAAAGGAGACTAACTTCTTAATCGAGCAAGTTCAGCAATTAAACAGAGCTAGCTGACCTAAACATTACTCTAACAAATTAGAGACCGGCGCTCTTAATTAAACAAAACAAAGAGTACTACTACGATTGATGCTCGTCGATCTCCGCCGCCGCCTCCATGTCCAGCTCGCCCGACGGTCTCCTGGGGAAGGGGCTGCATGGCATCAATTGCACCATACTCGGCAAGCATCTTGTCATCCGCGTCTGCCATATCTTTGGAATAGGCCGCCACGAGTTGGGTGTGGGCGGCCGCGATCTGGGCTCTGGTGGGCTCCGTCGTGGCAAGGTATGTCGCGCAGGAAAGGACGGCTGCTCGAACTCTCTCGGCGATGGCCAATGCTTTGGCCGTGGGTTGCCGACCATTGTCGGAGAAGCTTCATTCAATTCGTGCGGTGACTGCCACGAGCTGGGAGTGGACGGCCTCGACATGGTAGTGGGCGGCCTCCATCAGGGCTAAGGCCGCCGCTGCGGAACGGACAGCTACTGTGCTGCTCTCGCTAGTTGGTATCCCCGAGGCAGATCCTGCTGCCGCCACCTGAGAAGCAACAACAGTCGTTTAGGCTACCTTGGCCGCCCGGACACAGACTGCGGTCGCCCTCACAAAGCTTTTTAGCACGTGCCTGGCGGCTGCGACCGCGCTCTCGCCGGAGTGGGCCGCTGAAGTTGCCCTCATGATGTGGGCCCACGTCCCAATATTTCGCCGCGACGAATGAACAGTGAAATGATATTTGGGCAGTGAGCTAGTGTGCTAGACACGCCGGCTGAGGACTGTAGCCGACTCACCTTCTCGCATAAGCCATAGGCGTACTATACACCGACGATGCTCCAAAATATTTTGTGCTGCATCTCACACGATTGGTGATAATAAACTATGTGCGATCTACTTGATTTATCATCTTGATTTGAATTACGTAATGGAGTCACATCTACAAAGGATGGTGTTTGAATTGCTAGAACTTTTATTTGCAGTGAACATGCAACTATAGGTGTGTCGTCAAAAAATGGAATTATTCAGGGTTCCTTTGGACATTTTTATACATTAACTTGGTTTTGTAGGCATTTCAGGTGCATAATTCTAATTTGAACTACATGCACTTGCTCCAGTGCATATAAATGGGTTGAAAAATCGAATATGTGCCCTTGGTTGCATGCTTAGGTCCCATGCAAGAAATGTGAATGAATGTCACACACCCTACCACCGTCACTCGGCCGCAAACATTGAGATACATGGTTTTTAAATTCTAGTAAATCCAAAACTCGTTTGAAATTCATGAAACTTGGCATGCCAACATGGAGCGGCATCAACATGCCGTGGTAAATTTTTTGTCCCATTTGGGGCAGGTTTGGTGATAAGCTTCTCACAAACTAGAGCTTCTCACAATAAGCGTGATGGTTTCTGTAGGGAACGTGCCACCTTTGGGGACGAAACGATATCCATTGCTTCTTATTGCTTTCAAATTTTTTCGAGTGTCAACATAGAACAACAGGAGTGTTGTGTTTTATTTTGGAAATTTTCGGGGTTCGTTTGGACATTTTTATACATTAACTGGTTTTCCTAGGCATTTTATGCGCATAATTAAAATTTGAACTACATGCACATTCTCCAGTCCATATAAACTGGTTGAAAAATCAAATATGTGTCCCTGGTTGCATGCTTAGGTCCCATGCAAGAAATGGGAATGAATTTCAAACACCCTGCCACCGTCACTCGACCGCAAACATTGAGATACCTGGTTTTTAAATTCTAGTAAATCCAAAACTCGTCTGAAATTCATGAAGCTTGGCATTCTATCATGGAGCGGCATGAACATGCCGCGGTAAATTTTTTGTCCCATTTGGGGCAGGTTTGGGTATAAGCTTCTCACAAAACCTTAGCTTCTCACAACAAGCGTGATGGTTTCGGTAGGGAATGTGCCATCTTTGGGGACGAAAAGATATCCGTTGCCTCTTATTGCTTTCAAAAAATTTCGAGTGTCAACATAGAACAAGTTGTGTTCAATTTTGGTATTTTTGGGGTTCGTTTGGACATTTTTATACATTAACTAGGTTTTCCAGACATTTTATGTGCATAATTCCAATTTGAACTACATGCACATTCTCCAGTGCATATATACTGGTTGAAAAATCAAATATGTGCCCTTGGTTGCATGCTTAGGTCCCATGCGAGAAATGGGAATGAATTTCAAACACCGTGCCACTATGACTCGGCCGCATACATTGAGATACCTGGTTTTTAAATTCTAGTAAATCCAAAACTTGTCTGAAATTCATGAAACTTGGCATGCTATCATGGAGCGGCATCAACATGCCGTGGTAAAAGTTTTGTCCCATTTGGGGCAAGTTTGCGTATAAGCTTCTCACAAACATTAGCTTCTCACAACAAGCGTGATGGTCTCGGTAGGGAAGGTGCCACCTTTGGGGACGAAACGATATCCGTTGCCTCTTATTGCTTTCAAAAATTTTGTAGTGTCAACATAGAGCAACAGGAGTTGTGTTTACTTTTGGAATTTTTCGGGGTTCGTTTGCACATTTTTATACATTAACTGGGTTTTCTAGGCATTTCATGTGCATAATTCAAATTTGAACCACATGCACAAGCTCCAGTGCATATAAATTGGTTGAAAAATAAAATTTGTGTCCTTCAGGGCATGCTTAGGTCCCATTGATGACCCACAAGTATAGGGGATTTATCGTAGTCCTTTCGATAAGTGTCAGAACCACGATCCTAAGTCACACCGATCTAGCATGTAACACTTCACATCACTTTGCGGCCTCACGCACGGTATTCCCACGGGTGCCACCTTACCTGGCCCGGGACCATTTGCGCCTTTTGGCTCACGTATATGATAATGTCGCTAGCTTCCATATGACAAAGAACCCGGGCCGACATGGCTAGTCGTGAACCCAAAGCGGCACCAACCTATGGGGACCGGCATACATGAATCACATCGAGCATGTCGGTCAGCAGCGTGTGAATCCGGGCTGTAGCATTGGGCTAATGGGACTCCGGATGTCACCGCGTGACATTTCCCCTAAGGGACAGACACATGAACAAAGTGAAACACATGCCGGCCAGTCAAGTGTCCTGAGAAGTAGTGCTGGGCTAGCAGGACTCCGGTGAACTGGGCTGTAGCGGACTACTATGGCTCATGGAAGCACAAGACTACATTTCCCCATAAGAGAGGCTACCAAGGATAAACAACTAGGTTGTCGGATCCCACACATACCAAGCATTTCAATCATACACACAATATGCTCGATATGTGTAATTACAACATGGCATCACAACATAACTCTACGACCCAAGTATTAATCATTAGGCTCCGAGGAGCGAGATATTACAAACATGGGTCTCATGACCCAACATTCAGAGCATACAAGTCAAAGCACACGCAGAAGCTTAACATGTCTGAGTACAGACATCTACAAATGAAAAAGGCTGAGAAGCCTGACTAACTACCAGATCCTGCCGAGGGCACAAGATCGTAGCTGAGGTAACGAGCTAAACGTCGAAGTCCAAGCGGAACTACTAGCGGGACTGAAGTCTCTCTGCAAAACATAAATTAAGCAAACGTGAGTACAAATGTACTCAGCAAGACTTACATCAGAACTAACTACATATGCATCATTATCAACAAAGGGGTGGTGGGGTTTAACTGCAGCAAGCCAGCTTTGACTCGGTGGCTATCCTGAACTACGACTGCAAGTAACTCTTTGGAGGTGGCGCACACGAGTCCACATATTCACCATATTAATACACCACTATGGATCCGCTCCTGTCTCCCTACGAGAACGCCATCCATAGCACTCACGCTTATCTTGCGTATTTTAGAGTATCCACTTTCACTTGTCTATGAACTGTTATAGGCAACCTAGAAGTCCTTTACCGCGGACGCGGCTATTCGAATAGTTTTATACCCTGCAGGGGTGTACTTCATCACACATGTTTCCACCACTTAGCGTCTGCACACGACATGTGCTCGGCAGACTTCAAGCGAAAGCCGACGTGGGTGTAGACCACGACCTGACTAACCGCACAAGTCTCTAGTCCAGGTTTATCGCTTATTTGGGTTCCATCCGCGAGGAGATCCGGCCGGGGTTTCGCTCACAGCCCCAAACGATGTGTGCAGGGTTCCCGAGACACCAAACGGGCACCCGGTACACCATGAGGGTCGGCGCTACGCACGGCCGCCAACACATATCCTATAAACACCAGAAACTAGTTGCAACTCCTGGACAGAGGACGAGAGGGGTCAGTAAGTCGAGCGGATTCATATTTGAGGGCCCAATGCATGGTAGTAGCTGTTTCATGGATCACAAACACAAAACTCAGTTCCTGAGAACGGTTTCAATGAGACAACCCACCATGTACTCCTACATGGCCTCTAACCGCTACCTTTACCAAATCGTGTTCACACACTTAGCTCACACATAGTAGGACATGTTCACAACTTTCCAATTCATCCCCAATGAATCAGACCTAACACCACTCTAAGCAATAGCAGACATGACAAGCAAACATGAATGAGTAGGCACATCAGGGCTCAAACAGCTCCTACTCATGCTAGAGGGTTTCATCCATTTACTGTGGCAATGACAGGTCATGCAAAGGAAAGGGGTTCAACTACTGCATCATGTAATAGTTGAATCGTTGTTGTCCTAATGCAGTAAAAGAGAGCAGGAGCAAGAGAGTGGGTTTGTATCGGAATGAACAAGGGGCTTTTGCTTGCCTGGCACTTCTGAAGATATTATAGCTCTTCATCGGTGTCATCGAATTCACCGTCGAAACACGTCTACTGAGAGTGGGCAATTACCGGCAAGGGAACATAAACAACATTCAATTAATGCAATGCCCAAGCGAATGAATGATATGACATATTAAGGTACTGAATTGACCTAATGCAATATCTAGCCAATTTAATTGAAGTGGAACTCAAACAAGATCAAATTCCAACTCCAAATGTTATTTCATAATTTTCCCTAATCATCATTTGTCCTATTCAGTGAGGTTAACTTGTCCAAACACGCATGATCATGGCATAAACAGATTCTTTGGATTTTTCTGATCATTTTTCTTATATAATTTAT
Organism: Triticum monococcum; assembly: GCA_034509565.1. Taxonomy (NCBI): domain Eukaryota; kingdom Viridiplantae; phylum Streptophyta; class Magnoliopsida; order Poales; family Poaceae; genus Triticum; species Triticum monococcum. Next base: position 163,769,209 of record CM067841.1, on the reverse strand, counting down.
TTCATTTTGAGCTACGGTTGATTTTCTATGAATTTTTGAAGTTTTAAGCATTTTCTAGAATTTCCTGATTATTTTTAAAACCAGAAAATGGTTAACTGCATCAGCATGATGTCTGTGTGACATCAGCAGGTCAACAGGGGCTGGTCCGGGTCAAACCTGACCTGTGGGGCCCGCACGTAAGTGTGACAAGGCAGGAACATAGACTGACCAGTGGGGCCCGGTCAATGTTGAATGGGCAGGTCAAACCTGACAGCCGGGCCCCACTTGACTTAATCTAATCCTAAACAGAAACTGATCTAGGTTAATTAAGGGCATGGGGCCCAACTGTCTGTGTCACTATGGTTAATTAACTAGGTGATTAAACCTTAATTAAGCAGCCAAATCATCATCACCGGAACTACGCCGACGATGACCAAACCGATGGCGAGAGCTCGCCGGACTCGCGTTAGGGACGGCAGTTCGTCGTGTTGCTGGCACCAGGGAGGTCCTCTCGCTCGTCCGCATCCAAAGGACCGGCCGGGAGGCCGTGGGGTGGCCAGAAATGACGCCGGCGACGACCTCGCGCGGCGGCGCACACACGGGCTCATCGGGGAGGAGGCTACGGAGCACGGGCGAGCAAGCTGAAGCTTTCTACGGCCAGGAGGATGCTAGCGTCCTTGGGCTCTACTGGTTCGAGCTCTGGACTCGTCGGCGACATGGCCGATGACGGTGAGTTCTCGGTGCTCATGGGGAAAGCGCTACAGGATGAAATCGACGACGATCCTAGGGGGGGGGGGGGAACGAAGCAGTGCTCACAGTGAGTTGGATGGGCGGCTCATTTGGCTCGGGGAAGCGTCGGAGCAAGCGGGCGGCGAAGGGGATCTCCGGTGACCCGAGGAGGAAGAAGGGGTCGGGGACGCCGTCACGGAGCTCCTGGCGGCTCCTGGCTTGGTGTAGAGGATGCGGGGGTCGAGGTGGAGCTCATGGCATATCTGGATGGCCGTGGGGAGGTTGGTGGTAGCGGCGAACGGCGACGGTGGCGGCGGCTCCGTTCGGTGGTGAGAGAGAGAGGTCCAGGGGAGAGGGTGAGGACGAGGGGGAGCAAGAGAGCATCAAGGGGGTCACGTGGCGTCCTCAGGGCGACGAGAAGACAGGCAGGGAGGCAGGAGGTGGCCGGCGCGTGGTCGGCGCGCGGCGAGCACGCGCCCCTGCCTTCTGGCGCGAGGTAGGGGGTGACTGGCGCTGGCTAGTTGGCTGGGCCGGCACAGTGCCAGGCCAGTAGTGGCCCAGGTAAGCTCTCTCTCTTCTCTGTTTTTTATTTTCTTTTCTAGAATTTGTTTTGGGTTTAGTTTTAACACCAAACCATTTATAAAATCCCGAAAATAATTATGTGGCTAGAACTAAAATATCCCAAACCACATAAAATGTTCCAGAATTATTGGACATATATTAATTATATAAAGAATATATATCCAATGCAAATAGTTATTGAATTAATTCAAAGGCCCGAAATAAATGTTTCTGAGATACCAAAAACATTGGTTTGAATTTTACCTCTTGCCAATATTTTCAGAGACTAAGAGGAACATTTTATTGGACTTCTTTGAAGACATTTTAATGTTGATTATTTTTGAACTAGTTTCTGAGGGTGTCAACAAACCTCAATTCAACTTTCAGAAATTTTAGACATGATGCATGAGTGCAGATGCAACTATTTCACTCAGGTACTCTAGGGCTGTGACAATAAGTAAGAGTGTCGAACCCAATGAGGAGCAGAAGGAAATGATAAGTGGTTTTCAGCAAGGTATTCTCTGCAAGCACTGAAATTATTGGTAACAGATAGTTTTGTGACAAGTTAATTGGTAACGAGCAATAAGTAACAAGAGTAAATAAGGTGTAGCAAGATCGCCCAATCCTTTTTGTAGCAAAGGACAAGCTTGGAAAAACTTTTATATGAAGGAAAGCGCTCCCGAGGACACATGGGAATTATCGTCAAGCTAGTTTTCATCACGATCATATGATTCGCGTTTGGTACTTTGATAATTTGATATGTGGGTGGACCGGTGCTTGGGTACTGTCCTTACTTGGACAAGCATCCCACTTATGATTAACCCCTATTGCAAGCATCCGCAACTACAACAGAAGTATTAAGGAAAACCTAACCATAGCATGAAACATATGGATCGAAATCAGCCCCTTACGAAGCAACGCATAAACTAGGGTTTAAGGTTCTGTCACTCTAGCAACCCATCATCTACTTATTACTTCCCAATGCCTCCCTGTAGGCCCAAGCAATGGTGATGTGTCATGTAGTCGATGTTCACATGACACCACTAGAGGGATGACAACATACATCTCATCAAAATATCAAAGGATTACTAAATTCACATGACTATCAATAGCAAGACTTCTCCCATGTCCTCAGGAACAAACGTAACTCCTCACAAAGCATATTCATGTTCATAATTACAGGGGCATTAATATATATATATATATATATATATATAATGGATCTGAACATATGATCTTCCACCAAGTAAACCAACTAGCGTCAACTACAAGGAGTAATCAACACTACTAGCAACCCACCGGTACCAATATGAGGTTTGGATACAAATATTGGATAGAAGAGATGAACTAGGGTTTGAGAGAAGATGGTGACGGTGAAGATGTTGATGTAGATTGACCCCCTCCCGATGAGAGGATCGTTGGTGACGACGATGGTGATGATTTCCCCCTCCCGGAGGGAAGTTTCCCCGGTAGAACAGCTCCGCCAGAGCCCTAGATTGGTTCTGCCTCGTGGCGGGGGAGTCTCATCCCGAAAGCTTGCTTATGATTTTTTTCCTCGACAAAAGACTCCATATAGCCAAAGATGGGCATCAGAGGGCCAACAGGGGCCCACGAGGCAGGGGGCGCGCCCCCCACCCTCGTGGCCAGGGTATGGCCCCCCTCTGGAACTTCTTGCGCTCAGTAAGGTATTCTCTGCAAGCACTGAAATTATCAGTAACAGATAGTTTTGTGACAAGGTAATTGGTAACGAGTAACAAGTAACAAAAGTAAATAAGGTGCAGCAAGATGGCCCAATCCTTTATGTAGCAAAGGACAATCCTGGACAAACTTTTATATGAAGGAAAGCGCTCCCGAGGACACATGGGAATTATCGTCAAGCTAGTTTTCATCACGATCATATGATTCGCGTTCGGTACTTTGATAATTTGATATGTGGGTGGACCGATGCTTGGGTACTATCCTTACTTGGACAAGCATCCCACTTATGATTAACCCCTATTGCAAACATCCGCAACTACAACAGAAGTATTAAGGTAAACCTGACCATAGCATGAAACATATGGATCCAAATCAGCCCCTTACGAAGCAACGCATAAACTAGGGTTTAAGGTTCTGTCACTCTAGCAACCCATCATCTACTTATTACTTCCCAATGCCTCCCTCTAGGCCCAAACAATGGTGAAGTGTCATGTAGTCGACGTTCACATGACACCACTAGAGGGATGACAATATACATCTCATTAAAATATCGAACGAATACCAAATTCACATGACTACTGCTAGCAAGACTTCTCCCATGTCCTCAGGAACAAACGTAACTCCTCACAAAGCATATTCATGTTCATAATCAGAGGGGTATTAATATATATAATGGATCTGAACATATGATCTTCCACCAAGTAAACCAACTAGCATCAACTACAAGGAGTAATCAACACTACTAGCAACCCACCGGTACCAATATGAGGTTTGGATACAAAGATTGGATAGAAGAGATGAACTAGGGTTTGAGAGGAGATGGTGCTGGTGAAGATGTTGATGTAGATTGACCCCCTCCCGATGAGAGGATCGTTGGTGACGACGATGGTGATGATTTCCCCCTCCCGAATGGAAGTTTCCCTCACAGAACAGCTCCGCCAGAGCACTAGATTGGTTCCGCCAAGGTTCCGCTTCGTGGCGGCTATCGGGGGTTGGGTGCGACATATGCCAAAGGATGGCTTATCATGGCAGGAGCGAGTAGAACGTCGCCGGTGCCCAGAAGCGGGATGAGGCGTAGACACGAACGCCAATGTACTTGACCCAGGTTCGGGGCTCTCCTAGGAGAAAACACCCCTAGTCCTGCTCGGTGGGGTGTCCGCATGATCACTAAGGCAAAGTGAGTACAAGGGTGCTCCTCGAGCTGTATGCTGGAGGTAGGAGAAGGCAAGGCTAGCTTTCTCCTTCCTATATCTCTGGTCTAGTTATAATGGGTCTGAACCCTTTGCATGGGTGCCCTGGGGGGTTTATATAGGCCTACCCCCAAGGGTATAAGGGTAATATGACTGGGCGCAGGCCTAGCCGCCAGTCTCTTCGGCCGCCGACTTCTCCGCCGACTGCTGGGGCCCGCCAATCGGGGGGCCCTGCCGACTGGTCTGGTACGGAGCCGACAGGCCCTACCCGCCGCTTGGCGGTCTTGCCGGCTGCTGATCACTGTAGTTGTGCTTCTAAGGACGCAGGCTTGGTCGAAGGATCATGGCTACAACACCGCCGTCATGGCAGGTGATTACTGTAGCCACTCCCCGTCTTGTTTGGTTTATGGCGCGTGGGGCCTATTGGAGGAGCAGGCTGACTCCTAGGGGCCAACTCCCATTGGGTCCGATTGGTAGGGCTCTTTGCCGTCTTCTGGACTCTCGCTGACTGGTGGGGCTCGTCGTCCTTGGGCCATACAGACAGGCCTTCGTGGGAGCAGGACTCCGCCTGCCCGTGGTGATGTCAGGGCTGGCATGGCAACAGTGTCACGCTGGGCGGGGCTCCTCGTTGGTATAGCGCAATTCGGCCGCGCCAGCCCTTAGGAAGGGGGGGATGGGTTGCACTGTAGCCATCCCCCGTCCCGTCCCCTCGGGGTGGGTACGGGCTTTCGAAGGGGCTGCGGGCTGACTCCTCGGAGCTGACTTCTCTGGAAGCCTCTTGGCAGGAGTCGGCTTGTCTTGACCTCGCCTTCTGGACTCGGCTGTCTACGGGCAGCCTGCTATTTCTCCAGCTGGCTTCCAGAAGGCAGCTCTTTATGTTGGCATCCCGAGGGCCGCGATCAGCCCCGATGTCTTAAAAGGTTATGGGCGTCGGGTTAGCCTACCCGTGGCCCATTACTCCGATAGTAGTCCCTGAAGTTGGTGAGGCGCCACGGGCGACTGGTCGAGGAGCCTCAGCAGCTTCCTTTGTCCGAGTGCTTGAGGCGAAGCTTCGTTCGACTTCTGCCGGGCCGACTGGCGGGAGTCGGACTCTCCCAATCTGACTTGTGCAAACTTTTCGAACGCCTCAGCGGGATCCAAGTGGCATGCTAGCTAAGCTTCTAGGCTGCCGCCCGTTTCGGGCCTGTCATGTGGCGACGAGCAGCCGGGCCAGTCTGCCCACCCACGCGCGCGACGGGACGCGCCTACAGGCGGGCCCCGCTACTACCATGCCTTGGCACGCGAGTGGATCCACTGCGGCCTGGGTGGACGGTTGAGATTCCTGCGGAGTTACTGCACGTAGTAACTTTGCATGATAAACGTGGGGGAGTGGGGTAGTGGGCGCAGTAAATCCCATGCCCGCCCCCTCGGCTTCGCAGCCCACGGGTCTATAAGTAGGGGGAGGAGGGGGAGCGGCAGAGCAACCGCGTCCCTCCTCCTCACCGCTTCCTCCTCTTCTTCCTCTCGTCGCCGCCCCCAAGCCACGCCGAGCGCCGCAGTGATCCGTTCTCGATGAGCTCTTCTTCCGCCGCCACGCCCCCGCGGTGCACTCCGGCACCTGGGACGGCTCGAAGGTCCATGATGATCACATAGATTTCCTCCGCATGACACGGCGGCTGCCTGGCAACGACTTCGTGAGGGTCCGCCTCGCGCTGAAGAAGGAAATCTCGCAGGCGCCGGAGGAGGGCGAGCGGGTTGGAGTCGGCAGCCGCTTGCTGTGTCGATGAAGTCCCCGGGCCGATTGGTGAGGTCCTCGGGCCGAGTTCTGAAGTCCCTGGGCTAGTCGCTGCAGTCACCGGGCCGGGTTCTGAAGTCCCCAGGCCGGGTGCGACTGCTGCGACCCCTGGGCCATTCGTCAGAACTCCCGTGCCGGCTGATTGAGCTTTCAGGTCAGATTCGACTGCTTCAGGAGGAGCCGACACGAAGATAGAATCTGACTCCGGTGATGGCTTGACAAACGGTTTGAGAAGGTGCTGAAGGGCGACGCCGGTTGGTATTGCTTGACGGGTGGAGCCGATTCGTGCTAGGGCGTGTGCTTGGTCATTGTCATTTCTTGGCACATGGAGAAACTCACATACCCCAAAATATCCACTGAGGTGCTATATGAGGAAGCGGTAGCTCGCCATGTTTGCATCTTTGGCGTCCCAGTCGCCTGACGACTGCTGGACCACCAAGTCGGAGTCCACATAACACAAGATCCGGCGCATGCCGAGCTCTTTGGCAAGCCGGAGCCCGTGAATGAGTGCCTCATATTCGGCGACGTTGTTGGAGGCGACAAAGTGGATTTGCAGCACATATTTGAGCTTGTCTCCTTTGGGAGAGGTGAGGACGATGCCGGCTCCCAAGCCGGTGCGCATTTTGGAGCCGTGAAAATGCATCCACCTATGGGTGGAGTCGGGCGTTGGCGGCATGTACTGGGTCTCGGCCCAGTCGATGAGGAAGTCGGTCAGCGCTTGTGACTTGATGGCAGTGCGAGGCTGGTAGTAGATGGTGTAGGGGGCTAGATCTATGGCCCATTTGGCCACTCGGCCCAAAGCATCTTGGCTTCCAATGATCTCGGCCAGTGGAGCTGTGCAGACCATAGTGATTGGATGCTCTTGAGAGTACGGTTTCAATTTTTTGGTGGCAAAGTGCACGCCGTAGCACATCTTCTCGTAGTGGGGGTGGTTTTGCTTGGAGGTCGACAGTACTTCACTCAACTAATATACCGGTCTCTGGACTGGTAGGGCTTTGCCTTCCTCCTTGCGCTCTACCACGATGACTGTGCTGACCACTGTGCTTGTGGCGGCGATGTATAGGAGCATGGGCTCCTTAGGAGTCGGAGCCGCTAGGACAGGTGGAGTAGTTAACATCTTCTTCAACTAGAGAAAAGCTTCATCAGCCTTGTGGTTCCACTCGAAAAAAGTGGTCTTCTTCATGAGTTGGTATAGGGGGAGAGCCTTCTCGCCCAGCCGACTGATGAATCGACTAACGGATGCCAAACAGCCGGTGAACTTCTGTACGTCCAGCAGTCGGCTGGGTACTTCCATCCTCTCAATGGGCTTGATCTTCACAGGGTTGCATTCTATGCCGCCTTCGGAGACCAGGAAGCCAAGGAGCTGGCCGGCTGGTACTCTGAAGACGCATTTCTTTGGGTTAAGCTTAATTTGAAATCGGCGCAAGTTCTCAAAGGTCTCCTTGAGGTCTTCTAGCAGCATTCCACGCTTCTCCGTATTCACCACCACATCGTCCACGTAAACGTGGGCGTTTCTACCGAGTTGCTTGAGGAGGCACTTCTGCATGCAACGTTGAAAGGTGGCGCCGGCATTCCTCAAGCCGAGCGTCATAGTCAAGTAGCAAAAGGCTCCAAATGGCGTGATGAAGGCGGTCTTCAGTCTATCAGCCGGGTTCAACTTGATCTAGTGGTATCCTGAATATGCATCCAAAAAACTCAACAGCTCGCATTCGGCTGTGGAGTCTATTACTTGGTCGATTCTTGGTAAAGCAAACGGGTCCTTGGGGCATGCTTTGTTGAGGCTGGTGTAATCAATACACATACGCTACTGCTTGATCTTCTTCAGCACAAGGACCGGGTTGGCCAACCACTCTGGAAAGAACACCTCCATGATGAAGTCGGTTGCCAGCAGCCGGGCAATTTGTTCTCCGACGACTCTTCTCTTCTCTTCTAACAGGCGGCGCAACGGCTGCTTGACTGGCTTGGCATCAGACCGTACATGTAATTTGTGCTCGGCGAAATCCGTCAGGACACCTGGCATGTCTTTGGGGGACCATGCGAAGATGTCCCGATTCTCACGGAGGAAATCAACGAGCTCGCCTTCCTATTTGCTGTCGAGGTTTGTACCTATGAGAGCGTACCTCTCCGGGTGCTCTGGGTCCAAGGGTATCTTCTTTGTTTCTTTGGCCGGCTTGAACAAGCCCTCAGCTTCTGACTCCTTGGGATCGGGCGACATCTCTGGCTGCTTGCTGGCCATCGCCACAACCTGGTCAAGGAGATGCTTCTCAGCTGCGATCACAAGGGACTCGGCCAATCGACTTCTCTCTGCTGCACAGGCGGACGACTTCTTGTAGTCGCCGGCTATTGTCAGAATCCCCTTTGAACTCGGCATCTTCATCTTGAGGTAGGCATAGTGGGGGACAACCATGAACTTGGCCAGGGCAGGCCGACCAAGTAACCATGGTATGGGCTCTCAAGGTCCACCACTTCAAACCATACTGATTCTCGGCGGAAATGATCTTTGCCTCCAAAGAGGACGTCTATTAGAATCTTGCCGATTGGTGAGCAGGAAAGGCCGGGAACTATGCCATGGAATACTGTCCGGCTGGGCTGAAGCTGCCTCTGTCTGATTCCTAATTTCTCCATGGTATCCTTGTATAGGATGTTAATGACGCTGCCGCCGTCTATTAGGACTCAGGAGAAGCGAGCTACTCGCTTGTCCGTGGCAAAGGTGGCGTCCAAAATCAGGGCATAGGAGCCGGGCTTAGGCATCACCTCCGGGTGGTCAGCTCTGTCGGCGTTCTGGGAACGGGGGTCCCCAGACTTGCCTGCCTACGGCCTGCGGCGTGGCTCAAAGGGGGGCCCAGGGCGGCCCATCTTCACCAACACAAACCCAAGACCCTCGCGAGGGGCCAAGCCTCGCGGGGCGGACGGCGTGGAGCTTCCTCGGGCACGGCCTCGTCAGGCTGGCTCTCGAGGAGGCGGAGAGATCAAGGCGGGGTACCTCACGAGGTGCCCGTGATGCAAGCCATGACGACCGAGGGCGCCAGGCGGGTGCCAGCCCGCGCAGTGTCCTCCTTTCCTCTTTGGTGCAAAGGGGGCAAGCGCAACCGCGGAGTACCGAGGCATCAGGCAAAGGTTGCCATTTCGGTGCAATGAGACAAAGTGTTAGGACCCCGATACTAAGCCACATCGATCTAGCATGTAACACATCATATCACTTTGCGGCCTCACGCACGGTATTCCCACGAGTGCCACCTTACCTGGCCCGGGACCGTTTGCGCCTTTTGGCTCATGTATATGATAGTGTCGCTAGCATCCATATGACAGAGAACCCGGGCCGACATGACTAGTCATGAACCCAAAGTGGCACTAACTCATGGGAACAGGCATACATGAATCACATCGAGCATGTCAGTCAGCAGCGTGTGAGTCCGGGCTGTAGCACTGGGCTAACAGGACTCCGGGAACTCGGGCTGTAGCAGGCTAGGCAGGACTCCGGATGTCACCGCGTGACATTTCCCCGAAGGGACAGACACAGGAACGAAGTGAAACACATGCCGGCTAGTCAAGTGTCCTGAGCAGTAGTGCTGGGCTAGCAGGACTCCGGTGAACCGGGCTGTAGCGGACTACTATGGCTCATGGAAGCACAAGACTACATTTCCCCATAAGAGAGGCTACCAAGGATAAACAACTAGGTTGTCGGATCCCACACATACCAAGCATTTCAATCATACACACAATATGCTCGATATGTGTAATTACAACATGGCATCACAACATAACTCTACGACTCAAGTATTAATCATTAGGCTCCGAGGAGCGAGATATTACAAACATGGGTATCATGACCCAACATTCAGAGCATACAAGTCAAAGCACATGCGGAAGCTTAACATGTCTGAGTACAGACATCTACAAATGAAAAAGGCTGAGAAGCCTGACTAACTACCAGATCCTGCCGAGGGCACAAGATCGTAGCTGAGGTAACGAGCTAAACGTCGAAGTCCAAGCGGAACTACTAGCAGGACTGAAGTCTCTCTGCAAAACATAAATTAAGCAAACGTGAGTACAAATGTACTCAGCAAGACTTACATCAGAACTAACTACATATGCATCATTATCAACAAAGGGGTGGTGGGGTTTAACTGCAGCAAGCCAGCTTTGACTCGGTGGCTATCCTGAACTACGACTGCAAGTAACTCTTTGGAGGTGGCGCACACGAGTCCACATATTCACCATATTAATACACCACTATGGATCCGCTCCTGTCTCCCTACGAGAACGCCATCCATAGCACTCACGCTTATCTTGCGTATTTTAGAGTATCCACTTTCACTTGTCTATGAACTGTTATAGGCAACCTAGAAGTCCTTTACCGCGGACGCGGCTATTCGAATAGTTTTATACCCTGCAGGGGTGTACTTCATCACACATGTTTCCACCACTTAGCGTCTGCACACGACATGTGCTCGGCAGACTTCAAGCGAAAGCCGACGTGGGTGTAGACCACGACCTGACTAACCGCACAAGTCTCTAGTCCAGGTTTATCGCTTATTTGGGTTCCATCCGCGAGGAGATCCGGCCGGGGTTTCGCTCACAGCCCCAAACGATGTGTGCAGGGTTCCCGAGACACCAAACGGGCACCCGGTACACCGTGAGGGTCGGCGCTACGCACGGCCGCCAACACATATCCTATAAACACCAGAAACTAGTTGCAACTCCTGGACAGAGGACGAGAGGGGTCAGTAAGTCGAGCGGGGTCATATTTGAGGGCCCAATGCGTGGTAGTAGCTGTTTCATGGATCACAAACACAGAACTCAGTTCCTGAGAACGGTTTCAATGAGACAACCCACCATGTACTCCTACATGTCCTCTCACCGCTACCTTTACCAAATCGTGTTCACACACTTAGCTCACACATAGTAGGACATGTTCACAACTTTCCAATTCATCCCCAATGAATCAGACCTAACACCACTCTAAGCAATAGCAGACATGACAAGCAAACATGAATGAGTAGGCACATCAGGGCTCAAACAGCTCCTACTCATGCTAGAGGGTTTCATCCATTTACTGTGGCAATGACAGGTCATGCAAAGGAAAGGGGTTCAACTACTGCATCATGTAATAGTTGAATCGTTGTTGTCCTAATGCAGTAAAAGAGAGCAGGAGCAAGAGAGTGGGTTTGTATCGGAATGAACAAGGGGCTTTTGCTTGCCTGGCACTTCTGAAGATATTATAGCTCTTCATTGGTGTCATCGAATTCACCGTCGAAACACGTCTACTGAGAGTGGGCAATTACCGGCAAGGGAACATAAACAACATTCAATTAATGCAATGCCCAAGCGAATGAATGATATGACATATTAAGGTACTGAATTGACCTAATGCAATATCTAGCCAATTTAATTGAAGTGGAACTCAAACAAGATCAAATTCCAACTCCAAATGTTATTTCATAATTTTCCCTAATCATCATTTGTCCTATTCAGTGAGGTTAACTTGTTCAAACACGCATGATCATGGCATAAACAGATTCTTTGGATTTTCCTGATCATTTTTCTTATATAATTTATTTCATTTTTCTTATATAATTTATTTCATTTTGCAGCAAGCCAGCTTTGACTCGGTGGCTATCCTGAACTACGACTGCAAGTAACTCTTTCAGGTGGCGCACATGAGTCCACAAATTCACCATACCAATACACCACTATGGATCTGCTCCCGTCTCCCTACGAGAACACCATCCATAGCACTCATGCTTATCTTGCGCATTTTAGAGTATCCACTTTCACTTGTGTATGAACTATGCAAGGGGTCCAAGTTTCCATATCCGAGGAATCCGGCTATTCGAATAGATAATGATAACCCTACAGGGGTGTACTTCTTCACACACGCTCTAGCCACTTATCGCCCTGTACACGTCATGTACCTCGGCAACCTTCAAGCGGAAGCCGGGCGAGGGAGTCGGCCACGACCTGACTAACCAACAAGTCTCTAGTCCAGGTTTATCGCCTATTCGGGTTCCATCCGCAAGGAGATCCAGTCGGGGTGTTGCTCACGGCCCCAAACGATGTGTGTAGGGTTCCCAAGACCACCATCCGAGTGCCACTTGGTACACCGTGCCATGGTGCCTAGTCTGTCCCAAGCCCACCTGTACCGGGTGCCACTTGGTAGACTACTAACACTACCTACAAACACCAGAAACTAGTTGCAACTCCTGGACAGAGATCGAGTTGATTAATAAGCCGAGAGGGGCACTTAAGCATTCCAATGCGTGCTAGTAGCTGTTCATGGATCACAAACACAAAACTCGGTTCCTAAGGACGGCTGAAATGAGACAACCCACCATGTACTCCTACATGGCCTCTCACCGCTACCTTTACCAAATCGTATTCACACACTTAGCTCACACACAGTAGGACATGTTCACACACCTCCGATTCATCTCCGATGAACCAGACCTGACTCAACTCTAAGCAGTAGCAGGCATGACAAACAAGCATGAATGAGTAGGCACATCAGGGCTCAAACAACTCCTACTCATGCTAGTGGGTTTCATCTATTTACTGTGGCAATGACAGGTCATGCAGAGGAAAAGGGGTTCAGCTACCGCAGCATGTAACAGTTGAATCGATGTTGTCCTAATGCAGTAAAAGAGAGCAGGAGCGAGAGAGTGGGATTGTATCAGAATGAACAAGGGGTTTTGCTTGCCTGGCACTTCTGAAGATAACATTGAGTCTTCATCAGTGTCAACGATCACAGCGTCGGAGCAGCCTCTATCGAGAGGGGACAACTACCGGCAAACAAGGAAGAACACAGTCAATGCAATGCACAACATGATGCATGATAATGACATGGCAATATGTTGTTGATTGAGCTAATGCAACTAGCAACACAATTAAATCAAGTTGGTTTGAATGCAAGATTCAAATTCAAACTCCCTATATGATTAGTTAAATGCCATTTATTTTTTTGTCCTAAACAGTGGTCTTAAGTTGTTCTAACATGCATGAAAATGCCATAAACAGATTCCTTGAATTTTTCTGATAATTTTTCATATATAAATTATTTCATTTGGAGTTACGGTTGGATTTCTATGATTTTTGGAAGTTTTGGACATTTTCTGAATTTATGAATTATTTTAATCTAGAAATGATTTATTGCGTCAGCACTACGTCATGCCTACGTCAGCAAGTCAACAGCGCTGACCAGGGTCAAACCTGACGTGTGGGGTCCACACGTCAGCGAGACAGGGCTGTTTAGCTCGCTGACAGGTGGGGTCCGGTCAACAGACACGTCAGCAAGTCAACTCTGACGCGTGGGTCCCGCTGGGTTAGTCTAAACTAAACAGGAAATTAAACTCGGTTTAATTAGGTTGTGGGGCCCATCTGTCAGTGGCACCAGCTTTAGTTAAACGGGAGATTAGCTCCTAATTAAGTGCCACGTCATCCAGAACGGCGGTTAGCCGTCGATAACCAGATCCCGCGGCGGTGGCTCACCGGTGTTGCTCGGGACGGCGCTACAGAGCACCATTTCGTGCACGGTTTGCGGCTACGGAGAGCTGGAGGTGCGGCGCAAGAGGTGGTGGCCGCGTGGTGCGCTGGGGTGGCTTGTAATGGCGGCGGCGATGAGCCGGGCGGCGGCCAGAGTGCGGTGGTGATGCGGGCGCGGGGTTAGAGCAAGCGGGCGAGCAAAACGAGCAGCGGAGCAGCAACTGCGGTGCTCCAGGAGCACGATGGTGCAACACGTTCGAGTAGAAAAGCTCGAGAGCATCGAGCTCGTCGGCAATGGCGGACGGCGGCCTCGGGTACTCGCTGGGTGGTGCTACGGCATGTAAACGAGGAAATTGAGGGGGGGGGGGAATCAAGGCGTGGGCTCACAGAGGTTGCAGTGAAGGTCTCGGCGAGTTCGGGGAGGGCTGGGAACGGCGTGGGGTCGCGGGCCATCTCCAAGGCCGTAGGAGGAAGAAGGGGTTGAGGACGACGCGTCGGGGCTCCCGGCATCATGTGAGTCGGCGATGAGGAAGAAGGCGTCGAGGTGGAGCCTCTGGGCCGGTCAGAGAAGCGAGGGGAAGGCGGTGGCTGCAGCTACGGTGAACGGCAGCGTCGGCTGCGCTTGGTGAGGTGGGGGATCGGCGAGGGAGAGAGCAGGGGGGAGTGAGAGGTTGCAGCCGAGGGAGAGAGAGAGGTCAGGGGCCTCTGGGCGTCTCCAGGCGCGAGGGAGCAGTAGGAGGTGGCAAGCAGGGGCTGGAGCCTGCGGCCTGCGTGGGCGCTCTCTCGCGGCGACAGCAGCAGCTTTGGGGCGAGGGGAGGAAGACGACAGGAGGAGCCCCTGGTGGGCTGGGCTTGTTGGGACACACAGGAGCTGGGCCAAAAGTGCCAGGTAGGTTTTCTCTGCTCTGTTTTATATCTGTTCTGTTTTTCTTTTATTGATTTATTTTTCCACTGTTTTAAACTCCAAACAAATTGAAAACAGTGGCAACATTCCTCTGAATATTTTTATATTGCACAATGGCAAAATCCAAATGCACATAAAATGTTTCAGATTATTTGGAGATATAAACTTTACATAATATGAGCATATCTCCAAATTCAAATATAGTATTGATTTAAAATCGGAGCCCAAATAATCCCTTAGAAATGTTCCAAAATTTTGGTTTGATTTATAACTCTTGCCAAAATTGTCAGAAATATTTCTAAGGCATTTTGGATTCACTGATTGCAATTTAAAAGGTGATTGCCCTTCTTTTAATCAGTTTTCTAAGGTTTCAACAATCCTCAATTCAAGTTTCAGAAATTTAAACATGATGCATAGATGATCTCATATGCAACTAAATACAAGTAGTTCTAGGGTTGTGACACCAAGACCATGATGACTACAAGACAGAGGTCATCGTGGAGCCCGAGACGGCGTCATCACCAGAGCTTTGTGCAGGCGAAGACTACTTTTGTCAGGGTAGCTAGTTCTAGCTGTCCCCCTTCAAATTAGCCCGCCATTGTTGGCTCCCTTCCCGCTCGATATTTAGGAACAGGACCAGGGCCACTATAAATAGGACCAGCCACCCACAGAGCAAGCGGGGTTGGGAGAAAATAGAGGGATCAAAGGATAAAGAAGATCAGGTAGAGAGAGAGAGAAGGGTGACTGAGCTCCTCCTAGCAGTTCATCGCCCCAGCCAAGAACAGACCCTCGCGAGGCTGTTCTTCCTTGTATTGTTCATCATCATCAGCCCAAGAGGCAATTCACCACACCACACACTGGAGTAGGGTATTACACCACAACGGTGGCCCGAACCAGTATAAACCCTGTGTCTCTTGTGTTATTCTTTCCATAGTTTAGATCTTAGCGAGGCGGAGGGGTGCAGGTAGGTAGGAGGCGAAATCTCCGCGCGCACCCCAGTGTTCGAACCTCAAGGGTCTGCTGGAACCCAAAATCCGACATTTGGCGCGCCTGGTAGGGGTGCGCCGGAATTCGTCTTCCACCGCCCTGTTCTCCTCCGACCATCTCGCCCATGTCTGACGCTCGTCGGGCCCGCGTGGAGCGCCGGGCCGCCCTCGCTTCAGGCGTCGCCCAGACGGCCCCTGTCGGCGGGCATCCTTGCCGTTCCCCTCACCTGCCGTCAATGCCGCCACCGGCCCAGCAGGGGACGAGCAGCAAGCATCGTCTCAGCATCCGTCCGTGCGGCAAGACGGCCGCACCGCAACCCCCTCGCTCTCCCCAGCTGGTTCTTCGTCTCGCGTGCTCCGTGCGCCCATGGAGGCTCGGGCTGCACTCATCGCGGCAAACGAGCTCCTGCGCTACCGTCTTGTCGATGACGTCTACGAAGAATGGCTCGACCACGTCGCCGAGCTCGTCCGCGCCGCAGGGGGCTCTCCTGCGCCGTCCGTTCCACTGCACCGCACCCCGCCCCGCGCGGGCGATGAAGCTCCGGCGGCGCCCCAGCCGCCTCCTCCTCAGGACGACACCATGGGTCCAAGGCGCGTGGCCCCTGGGAAGAACCCGCTCCGTCAGGTGCCAGCGCGGCAAGAGCAGAGCTGTCAAGAAGTCCCTCGCTCGCAAGAAGCTGCCCGGGCGCTCCCTGCTCCAGCGCGTCGCGACCATCCTCCTGCTCCCGCGCGTCAAGACCCCGCGCTGCTCTCAGCTGCAGCGCGTGGGGTTATGCAAGACCAAGCTCTCCATCACCCAAGGCCTCTTGTGGCCACAGCAGACTGCGACGCCTTCACCACCGAACTACGCAGCGTCGCGTGGCCCGGCAAGTTCAAGCCAGACCTGCTTCCTCGCTACGACGGCACGGCCGACCCTGCGGAGTTCCTCCAGCTCTACGAGCTGGGCATCGAAGCTGCCAACGGAGACGAGAAGGTCATGGCGAACTGGTTTCCCATGGCGCTCAAGGACGGGGCCCGCACCTGGCTCCTGAACCTGGCTCCAGGCACGATCTCCTCCTGGGAAGAGATGCACACCTGCTTCATCGCCAACTTCCAAGGTACTCACGACCGGCCACCCGCCGTGAGCGACATGCGTCGCGTCAAACAACAACCTGGGGAGACCCTGCAGAAGTACATCCAGCGCTTCAACAACGCATGCCTCAAGATTCCGAAGGTGACTGAGGAGGCCATCATCTCAGCCTTCTCCGACGGTGTGCGCGATGTCAAGATGAAGGAGGAGCTGGCGATGCATGAAGACCTGTGCACTTCCTTGGAGCTGTTCAACTTGGCAAAAAAGTGTGCCAGGGCTGAGAAAGGGCGTCTCTCCCTCCTGGAGCTGCCTGCCGCAGACCCAAAAGAGAAGAAGCCAAGGCCAAGGATGTGAAGCGCAAGGGGGCTGCCGTGCTCGCGGCAGAACCAGACACCAAGCGGGGCAGAGATCAGCCCGAACCTTCCAAGGGCAGCCAGTACTATGTGTACCACGACCTCCACACCCACAACACCAACGAATGTCAAGAACTCCGAGCCGTGCGAGAAGGAAGGATCGACCGTCGTCCCGACCGCGGTGACCGAGGCTACGGTCGAGGAGGAGGAAGGAACGTAGGACACTGGGAAGACCGTGGCCCGCGCCAAGGGTGGTGCGATCAACCTCGCGAGGGAGACTGGAGGGATCAGCCTCACGAGGATCGCCCGCAAGGCAACGCAGGCCTCCCTCCGCTGCTGCCCCAGCCAAGCAGAAACGAGGACCCCCACCAGGACGAGGGGGTTGGGGGCTTCCAGGAGCCGCGCGCGATCACCTTTACCCTGGGTGGGGCACATGCCCCAGCCTCTCAGCGCATCTTCAAGCAGTTCGCCCGCGAAGTGAATGCAGTCCTCCCTAGGCTCGAAGCCACGCGCCCTCTCAGGTGGTCGGCATGCGCCATCATGTTCAGCTCAGCAGATCAGCTCAGGTGTGCAGCTACAGCCGGAGTCCTCCCGATGCTTTGTTCCCCAATCATCAGCAACGTGGTGGTCACCAAGACCCTCATCGATGGCGGGGCAGGGCTCAATGTCTTGTCCGTGGAGACATTCAACAACCTCCAAGTACCCTACAGCCAGCTTCAGCCAACCAAGCCTTTCTCCGGTATCACCGACGGCTCCACGGTCCTGATTGGGCAGGTCCGCCTCCATGTCACCTTCGGGGCACGCGACAACTACCGCACCGAGCTCATCGACTTCGACGTCGCTCACATTCGCCCGCCGTACAATGCCATCCTTGGGTACCCAGCGCTGGCCAAGTTCATGGCCGTAACTCACCAAGGCTACAACGTCCTCAAGATGCCAGGAAGTGGCGGAGTCATCACGGTGCCCTGTGAAGAGAAGGACGCGGTGTGTTCCCTGGAACGAGCCTTTCAGGCCGCATCACTGGAAGACCCAGATCGCGGAAGCAGGAGGCTTCCCGAGACCGCCCCCAAGAAGAAGAAGACATCGTCCGGCCCGACCACTCAGGAGACAGGCCCCTCTGGGCCCGTGCCTGCCCAGGGGGAACCTCCTTCCATCGCATAGGAAAGCGCACCCGGCGCCCTCCTCAGGCAGGGCTCGGGGGCTCTCCCCTGGAGGGCCACCGACCTAGCCAGGGTCACGAGGGAGGCGCTCGGGCACCACATGGAGGCGTGTTTCGAAGCACATTTCCCTCAAGAAGGAGCAAGGCAAGGAGATCCAGACCCTTAGGAGTTCGTCGGCAAGGCCATTCAGGAGCTACAGGAGTCAAGAGTCATGAAAGGCGGCCGCCGCCTACCAGCAGTGGCTCCCCATTCAGGCGAGAATGGTGGGCTGCACGTCTGCATCGACATACCAGGGCTCAACCGAGTCACCTCCCTGGAGCGCCTCTAGCCCTTGCGAGTGGGGCGCCGCGGAGGTCCGCCCCACAGCTACGTTCGCATGCCTTACGGCTTGCTGAACGCGGCTGCCACGTACCAGCACCTCATGAGGGGCACCACGGAGACACAAGAGGCCAGGCGTTCCGCAGCCCTGGAGGAGATGGAGATGTTCCGCGAGGAGCCGCCAACTCGTACGGAGCCTCCCGAGGCCCCTAGGCCTGGGGGCTCATGAGGATCGGCTTCCGCAGCCCACCGAGTCTGCTACACCAACACCCCTTTGTCCTCAACGTCATCAGGTGACATCTTTCAAGTTTCACTTCCAGCTGGGAGCGCCCCCAGGGCTGCATTATTCCCAAGCCGCGTGGGTCCGTCCCTGCAGCGTGTATCCCTTTTATTTCGCGTTGTTAGCTTACCTTGTTGGGGGCGCCACTCGGGCTGCATCATCCCCAAGCCGCTCGGGCCAGGCCCAGCGGCACGTATCCCATTTGCATTTATTTCCGATTATGTGTTAGAACCACCATGCTTGATTATTTGATGCTGGTCCACGGCACCTCTTCTCCTCCATGCCGACCACTTGCACGTTAAAGGGGGGGTAACTGAGCATCGCGACTCAGGGCTCTTACTAGCTCTCCAGCCCTCACCCTCTCGCCTTGACCACGGCATCGCGACTTGGCATACCAGCGACGGCTGAGACCAGCTCGAGGGCCGGGACCCGAGGACGTAGAGTGCAGGCATCTAACCAAATTTGCAGGGACACATCACAAGATAAGGCCTAGTGCCAAGCGCAACCCGCCTAGAGGTAGGGCCCCGTGAGTCCCGCGTTGGCTCACGGGTGCCCAGATACACCTCGCCGGGCCCTACCGTGCCAGCCACGTGTCAGGGCGGGGCTGTACACGCCCCGGGGGCTCCTCCCGGAGGGGGGCCCCCTCCCACGTACCAGTGGAAGCACCATGCTCCGCGCTGGCTGATGACACTGCTGAGGAGCGGCTATGCCCGTACACATATGGTAGCGCTATACTCTGCGCTAGTGATAAACAACTGAGGGTGGCCCCCGGGCCGCATCAACCTCAAGGAGCCCAGAGCTCAGTGTGTAGCCTCATCGTAACACCTCCCCTCGGGAGTGCCGCGCGAGGGGGCTGGGCACGGGGGCTGCGCCTGG
Organism: Triticum monococcum; assembly: GCA_034509565.1. NCBI lineage: Eukaryota > Viridiplantae > Streptophyta > Magnoliopsida > Poales > Poaceae > Triticum > Triticum monococcum. Next base: position 163,749,853 of record CM067841.1, on the reverse strand, counting down.
GTCACACCCAGACGCACGCCGCCCAGCCAGGTCCCCCCCCCAGCCTGGTTCGTCGCGCGTCTCTCCCCGAGCGAAGCCAAGGTACGAAGGCCGTTTGAGCGTCAAGGTGGACTCCTGAGCATCGCAACTCAGGAGCCTAACTGGTCACGTAGCCCCTCACTCCGTGGCCCCGTCCTGGTTTCCGGACGGGACCAACGCTGGGTGAGGCACGCGCGCGGCCGGGCTCTGCAGACGTAGAACGGTAGATCCACCCACATCACACCTCCCTACTTGCTATTCGTGCGCCAAGGGGGGCTCTTGAGCATCACGACTCAGGAGCCTAACTTGTCACATGGACCCTCACTCCTTGGCCCCGTCCTGGTTTCTGGTCGGGACCAAGGCTAGGTGAGGCATGCGCGGGGCCGGGCTCTGCCGGCGTAGAACATAAGCAAGTAGGAAGAAAAAGCGTCAATTTCAAGGAATTCAAAAGCAAATATTACAGTCCACACTGTTATCTCAATGCCAAACGCAAGTTTAAACGCCTCCCCGAGGCATGATACATGTGCGGGAATTAAAGGCAGGACAGGAGCCGCGACGGAGTCACTTGTCGGCGGTGGAGCAGCGCGGATTGGGTACGCCTCACGGAGCGGTGGGGTCGGTAGCGCCTTGCTTCGGCTTGGTGCTGAAGGCCCCGAACTTCCCCAGCAGGGCCTCTGCGCGACCCTTCACGGCCTCGGTGGCGGCAGCGGCACGCTCGCCACTCTCTGGCTCCAGCAGGCTGTCGAGGTCGACACCGGGATCGCGAAGGTAGATGTGAGTGAGGACCCGCGTCAGTGCTGCAGAAGATAGGACACGCGCCTCGGCCTCGGCCGTGGGGCAAGGCCAAGGGCGACATCTTCAAGAGCATGAACTAGGAAGGGAAGCAGCTGGGCGGGGCCGTCCTTGGCGCCAGCCAGCGGGCTCTCCAGGCCGCTGTCATAAAGCGTCCTCAGCGAGGAGCGAGCCTTCGCCTCCAACTCCGTGAAGGCCATGCGGTCCTCGGCAAGAACCAGGGCCTTGTCGTCCAGCTCGGCCTTCCTTGCCCCCAACTCCTGCTCTAGCGCGCCTAGGCGGTCGCGGCGCTTGCTGAGCTTGGCCTCCCGGTCCTCGATGGCCACCTCGCGAGCCTTCACGCCTTCTTCCTGCTCTTGGTGAAGGCAGACCTCTTTCGCGAGCTGATCCCGCAGGCCTTGCAGCTCGTCCTCCAGCGCCTTGGAGCGACCACGGAAGTCGACCACCTCCCCCAGGGCAGTGACACGAGCAGCCTTCGCCTCAAGGACGGCCTGCCTCTCCTCATCGCGAGCCGTCGAGGCCTGGACCAGCGCCACCCGAATCAAAGCGTCGGAGCGAACCCATCCTGAAGCCAGCTCCAAGCGCCCAGCCACCAAGCGAGGGTCGGCGCCAAGAAGATCCTGCCGCAGCCGGTCCAGCTCAGCAGCAGCACGATCCAGAACGGCTAGAGGAGTCGGAGAGACAGCAGTCGGTGGAGTAGAAGGACAAGGCGGCAGCGCGGCCACAACATCCTGAGGCGGAGTCTGCTGTGCCCCAACGGCTGTAGTGGCGGCAGCAGGCAAAGGCACCTCGGGAGTCGCTTGGGCCATGGGGGCTGAGCTCGCCCTAGCCGGCTCAGCCAGGCCTCGTGAGGACGACCGGGCAGGAGAAGCCCATGTGTCACGGTCAGCCTCCTTCGTGGGTAGAGGCCCTGCCACGGATGGAACCTCAGGAGCCCCTTCGGCTTCTTTGCTGCAGGCGCCAGCCTATCCAAGCGATGCGGACGTCAAGCCTCAGAAGCAGAACAAGAAATAAAGACAAGGACCAAATACTTATGAGTCGTTGCCAGTGAGCTCAAGCGGCCTCCGGCCAAATTTGAAGCCTGAAAGCCGGCTGGAAGGGTCAACCTTGGGAAGCTTGGAAGCGGAAGGTGTGTCTGCGGTCCGCCTCAGGCCCGGGGCAGACCCGCGGGAGATCAGCCCGGTCCTGTCCCTCTTCGGGATCGGGGGCGAGCTCCCGCTGTCCTGCTCGTCGTCATCCTCGTCGTCATCGCTCGGAGAAAGGCGGAGAACGCGGGACCTGCGCCGGGGGAGGGAAGCCCTCGACTCCCCGTCAGTCGCCTCGGAGTCAGGCCCTTTTTCCCTCTCCCCTCCTTCCTCCTCTTCGCTGGAGTCACCGGAGGGCACGTCCACCGGTTCCTCGGGAGCTTCCAGGGGCACGGGCCCATCCCCGTTGAAGACGGGCTTGGACTTCACTACCCGCTCCCAGTCGTCGTGGAGGAACAAGGGCGTAGGAGCGCCCTCCAACCTTGCCACATCACCCCCGACCAGAGATTGGAGGACAGCAGCCAGATCTCCGTCGGCTAAGGCCGCGGGGCTCGGACGGGGCCTCCGCATCGGAAGTGAGTATCGTCGAAGCGGAGCCAGCTGGTGCTCCAGGAATTCCCTCAGCAGCGACGCGCCGGTCAGCTTCGCCGCCGCCATATTGGCCGTCCTCAGATCCGCGTCCATCTTCTCCAACATCAGCTTCGCGCGGGGGTCCGTGAGCTCCGCTCGACCCCAATTGCTGGAGCTCGTGGGCTGCTCCATGGGCAAGATCAGCCGAGGGTGGATGCGTCCAGCATCCACCAAGACCCACTTGCTTCTGAAGCCCTCAATCCTTTTCCCGGGGTTCGAAATGGCAATGGCGCCACCGTATGCGACGAAGCTCGCGCACGCGGAAGCAGTACCACGAGAGGTCCGGTGGTAGAAGTAGTGGCGCAGCAAGGCCACTAAGGGTTGCACCCCTACGTGAGCCTCGCAGTAATAGGCGAAGATTGCCAAGAGAAGGACGGAGTTGGGGTGGTGATGCAGGGCTTGCAGGTTATAGTGGCGGAGGACAGAGAAGAAGAACTCGGAGAAGGGAGGCACCAGGCCAGCAGCAATGGCACTTACGAAGGGGTGGCGGAGCCGGCTTTAAACACCTTCGCCCCGTTGATGCCCCGCGCTGTCGCCACTCGGCGCAACCGGGCAAGGCTCGCCTCTGACACGCTCGGCGGGTCCAGGGCGGACGAGTACCAAGCTACGACCGGGGGCTGACGAGGCGCCATGGCTTCCTGGGTCACATGGTCGGACTGGATCTGGAAATTTTGGAGGAAGGAAGGAGAGGTGCAAGAAAGGGGATCTGAGCAGCAACCGGGGAAAGCAAGGAGCAAAGCCTAGGTGGATGCCGCTCCTTAATCAATTCACGCGGTTGCTAAGGCACCCACGTCCAATCAACCGCCACGCGGCGCCCAAGGCCGCAGACTGTTAGGGCCCGCGGCGCTTCGCTCTTGCCATTCCGCCTCCCTGCACGGCCAAGTCCGGGTGCGCCTTGGGCCCGGGGGCTACTGTCGGCGTTTTGGGAACGGGGGTCCCCAGATGTGCCTGCCTGCGGCCTACGGCGTGGCTCAAAGGGGGGCCCAGCGCGGCCCATCTTCACCAACACAAACCCAAGACCCTCGCGAGGGGCCAAGCCTCACGGGGCGGACGACATGGAGCTTCCTCAGGCACGGCCTCGTCAGGCTGGCTCTCGAGGAGGCGGAGAGATCAAGGCGGGGTACCTCACGAGGTGCCCGTGACGCAAGCCATGACGACCGAGGGCGCCAGGCGGGTGCCAGCCCGCGCAGTGTCCTCCTTTCCTCTTTGGTGCAAAGGGAGCAAGCGCAGCCGCGGAGTACCGATGCATTAGGCAAAGGTTGCCATTTTGATGCAACGAGTCCAAGACCATGAGGACTACAAGATGGAGGTCATCATGGAGCCCGAGACGGTGTCATCACCAGAGCTTTGTGCAGGCGAAGACTACTTTTGTCAGGGTAGCTAGTACTAGCTGTCCCCCTTCAAATTAGCCCGCCATTGTTGGCTCCCTTCCCACTCGATATTTGGGAAGACGACCAGGGCCACTATAAATAGGACTAGCCACCCACAGACCAAGGGGGGTTGGAAGAAAAGAGAGGGATTGAAGGATAAAGAAGATCAGGTAGAGAGAGACAGAGAAGGGTGACTGAGCTCCTCCCAACAGTTCCTCGCCCCAGCCAAGAACAGACCCTCGCGAGGTTGTTCTTCCTTGTATTGTTCATCATCATCAGCCCAAGAGGCAATCCACCACACGACACACTGGAGTAGGGTATTACACCACAACGGTGGCCCGAACCAGTATAAACCCTGTGTCTCTTGTGTTGTTTTTTCCATAGTTTAGATCTTAGCAAGGCGGAGGGGTGCAGGTAGGTAGGAGGCAAAATCTCCATGCGCACCCCAGTGTTCGAACCTCAAGGGTCTGCCGGAACCCGAAATCAGACAAGCTCTGCTCTAGCTGAAGGGCTTTTCAGAGCAATGCATGAACTCTGGGGTCTCTCATGCTACCGCATTTACTTCTTGTTGCTGCTGCCGCCTGCTGTGTCGATCATCGGCCACATTGGTGAAGATGACATAGGCTCCATGCTCTTCTGGGTATTCATCTTGTATTGCGCCGACTGGTCTGACCGCCGGCTGCTGGGGCGGGGGAGGAGGCGGCCGCCCAGCAGGCGGGGGAGGCATGAGGCCGTCTCCCTTGACGATCCTGGTGAGGCAGTGGCACTTCCGAGTGGCGTGGTTGGACGGCTTCGCACCACTATGGAATTTGCAGGGAGCATCCAAAGTCTGCTCATATGAGAAAGCCGGCAACCAGTTGGGCTTGCCGCCCTTCTGTCGTTTGGGCGGAGGCGGCCCCTCCGATTGCTGGTCTTCAACTGTTGCCACCTGCCGGCTGCGTGGCCTTGCGCTTGTGGTCGTTACGTTGTTGACGCCGACTGGCGTCTCCAGCCAGGGTTCGAGGAGCCTGAGGAGCCACCTTGCCAGTCGCACTAACTTGGATTTCCGCCTTCATGGAGGAGTCGGCCGTGGCATATTTGTCTGCTATGATCAGCAGCTCGTCGAGGGTCTCTAGCTCGTTGCAGAGGAGCTTGTGCTTGAGGAGGGTGTCCTCTCGGCACCCGGCGGTAAAGTATTCAATGGCTTGCACCTCGTGCACGGCCTCGCAGGAGTTATGGAGCTCGGCCTAGCGCGTGAGGTAGTCGCGAGTTGACTCGTTGGGGCCTTGCACGCACAAGGAAAGCTGGCGAGGTTTCGGAGGCCGCTTGTACGTGCTGGTGAAGTTGCGGACTAAGGCATCGGTAAAGTCAACCCAACTGTTGATGTTGCGGGGCTTCAAGCTGTTCAACCAAGTCCGGGCCGTGCCCTGGAGCATGAGCGGAACATACTTCAGGGCAACACGCTTGTTGCCGTTTGCTATGCTGCCGGCTGTGGAGTAGTCAACCAGCCAATCTTCCGGCTTCATAGAGCCGGTGTATTTGGGCGTGTCTCTTGGGAGTGTGAACCCTCTAGGGAAAGGCTCGTCTCGAATGCAGGGGCCGAAACACGGCAGACCCAACTCATCTTCTTCTTCAAGCGCCAGGGATCGGTGGAGATGGTCGATCCGGTGGCGGGCATCATTCTCTCTGACTCCCTCTCGGCGGCCAAGGTGGTCGCCGAGTGTTGGGTGGTCAACAGGCGGTGGGGAGACTCGCCTTTCCCTGCGAGGGGGAGGAGGCGGACAGTCGTCCCGTCATTCCACTACTCTTGGGCGGCCGGCTTGGTCACGCTCTATGGTGATACGAGTCCGACTGTGGCTAGCAGCCGGCTCCTTGTCTTTTCTTCCACAGACGCCACCGGTCAGCGTCCGAGATGTGGCGGCTTGGTCCCGGCGGGGATGCAGGTCGTCATTCTGCCGACGCAGTGCGTCGGTGCGGCAGCCGGCCTCGTTCTGCTCGGCAGCCGCGTCGAGGAGCCGCTGAACGTGCTCCGCCATCAGGTGACGCTCCTCGCCCTCGAACATGTCCAGCTCGTCTGCTGCCGCTTGGGCAGCTCGGATGTTTTCTGCCGGCGTGGCATAGACGGGGCGATCTGCCCCGAACAGGTTGGCGATGGCCACGCCGCGCTGCTGGACTACACCAAGGCAGCTGGGCCCGGCGGGAGCCGGCGTGTCGCCCACAGCGCGGTCCATCTCACGCTAATACGCCTCCGACAGGCGTCTCATGCTGGCCAGCTTCTTGGCGCCTTCGACAAGCTGAAGGCGGCACGCCTCCAGCGTCTCGGCGTCGGCGTCTTCCAGAATGGGCGCGGTCAGGTCTTGTAGCGCCGCATCAAGCGGATCGCGAGCACCTCCGTCGGAGTGCTCGCCATGACCGATGACAAGTACCTCCGTGACGGTGCTTCCGCCGCTCTCCGCGCGAGGGAGCGGCTCGTCATAGACCACCACGTTGGTGGGGAATGCGTCGAGCGACGCGGTGTCGGAGTCGACCAACATCGGGTCGGTGGAGCCTACGGACTCCAAGTCCACAGCAAGCTCGCTGGCAACGTGGAGTTGGTCGAGGAGGCCCGCGAGGAGGCTCTCGGGGCACCTGTGCTCGCGTCGGATGCGGGCTCGTTGGAGAGACGGACATCGCCGACAGGATCGGCGAGGTAACTGGCTGCGCAGGCGATTTCCGCGCCAAGCAGCGTGTTGGCGCAGACTCCGTCTGGCGTGCCGGGCAGGCTGCGCTCGCCAGGGAGAAAAAGGGTTCCCGTCCAGAACAGGTCTCCGGACGACGGTGCACCTTGCCCCATGGTGGGCACCAAATGTCGGGGGTAGGGTGCGACATATGCCAAAGGATGGCTTATCATGGTGGGAGCGAGTAGAACGTCGCCGGTGCCCAGAAGCGGGATTAGGCGTAGACATGAACGCCGGCGTACTTTACCCAGGTTCGGGACTCTCCTAGGAGATAACACCCCTAGTCCTTCTCTGCGGGGTCTTCGCATGATCACTAAGGCAAATTGAGTACAAGGGTGCTCCTCGAGTTGTATGCTGGAGGTAGGACAAGGCAAGGCTAGCTTTCTCCTTCCTATATCTCTTGTCTAGTTCTAATGGGTCCGAACCCTTTGCATGGGTGCCCTGGGGGGTTTATATAGGCCTACCCCCCAGGGGTACAAGGGTAATATGACTGGGTGCAGGCCCAGCCGTCAGTCTCTTCGGCCACCGACTTCTCCGCCGACTGCTGGGCCCGCCGATCGGGGGGGCCGCCGACTGGTCTGGTATGGAGCCGACAGGCCGTACCCGCCGCTTGGGGGTCTTGCCGGCTGCTGATCACTATAGCCGCACTTCTAATGACGCAGGCTTGGTCGAAGGATCATGCCTACAGCACCGCCGTCATGGCGGGCGATTACTGTTGCCACTCCCCGTCTTGTCTGGTTAATGGCGCGTGGGGCCCGTGGGAGGAGCAGGCCGACTCCTAGGGGCCAACTCCCATCAGGTCCGATTGGTAGGGCTCTTCGCCGTCTTCTGGACTCTCGCTGACTGGTGGGGCCCGTCGTCCTTGGGCCGTACAGACAGGCGGTCGTGGGAGCAGGACTCCGCCTGCCCGTGGTGACGTCAGGGCTGGCATGGCAACAGTGCCGCGCCGGGTGGGGCTCCTCATTGGTAGAACACACTACGGTCGCGCCAGCCCTTAGGAAGGGGGGGATGGGCTGCACTGTAGCCATCCCCCGTCCCGTCCTCCTCGGGGTGGGTACGGGCTTTCGAAGGGGCCGCAGGCCGACTCCTCTGAGCCAGGTTCTCTGGAAGCCGCCTAGTAGGAGTCGGCTTGTCTTGACCTCGCCTTCTGGACTCGGCCATCTACGGGCAGCCGGCTATTTCTCCAGCCGGCTTCCAGAAGGCGGCTCTTTACCTTGGCATCCTGAGGGGCGTGGTCAGCCCCGATGTCTTGAAAGATTATGGGCGTCGGGTTAGCCTACTCGTGGCCCATTACTCCGACAGCGGCGGAGTCTCGTCCCGAACGCTTGCTTATGTTTTTCCATGACAAAAGACTCCATATAGGCAAAGATGGGCATCGTAGGGCCACCAGGGGGCCCACGAGGCAGGGGGCGTGCCTAGGGGGTAGGGCGCGCCCCCACCCTCGTGGCCAGGGTGTGGCCCCCCTCTAGAACTTCTTGTGCTCAGTATTTTTTGTATATTCTGGAAATAGCTTCCGTGAAGTTTCAGGACTTTTGGAGCTGTGCAGAATAGGTCTCTAATATTTGCTCCTTTTCCAGCCCAGAATCCCAGCTGCTGGCATTCTCCCTCTTCATGTAAACCTTGTAAAATAAGAGAGAATAGGCATAATTATTGTGACATAATATGTAATAACAGCCCATAATGCAATAAATATCTATATAAAAGCATGATGCAAAATGGACGTATCAACTCCCCCAAGCTTAGACCTTCCTTGTCCTCAAGCGAAGGACGAAACAGAAAAATATGTCCACACGTTTAGAGATAGAGGTGTTGATAGAAATCAAATACGGACATGAGGGCATCATGATCATTCTTAGAACAGCAACATATATATATTGTCATATGATCTCTTATGCTAAAATAACAATTCAATCACAATTTCAAGTATGAATCATAAACTTCATTGAGAACCAACAAACTCTAATATCAGTCATTGAGGCAATTGCAATTTATCATAACATAGGAAAGAGTCAATATAAGAGCTTTTCAGCAAGTCCACATACTCAACCATCTTTTAGTCTTTCACAATTGCTAACACACATGCAATATTTATGGGTATAAAGTTTTAATCGGACACAAAGAAATATACGGGCTTATGGTTTTGCCTCCCAATGTTTTACCACAAGGGTAATGTCAACAATAATAGTTCATGAAGACTCACATCCCATTAGCTATATATTCAGGATCTTTCCAACACATTGTGCTTTCCAAAGGATAAAATGTAAAAAGGAAAGGTGAAGGTCACCATGATTCTTATGTAAGGTAGAAGATAAAGGTAAAAGATAGGCCCTTCACAGAGGGAAGCAGAGGCTGTCATGCGCTTTTATGGTTGGATGCACAAAATCTTAATGCAAAAGAACGTCACTTTAGATTGCCACTTGCGATATGGACCTTTATTATGCAGTTCGTCGCTTTTATTTCTTCCATATCACAATATCATATGAAGCTTATTTTCTCTGCACTAATAAGTCATACATATTTAGAGAGCAACTTTTATTGCTTGCACCGATGACAACTTACTTGAAGGATCTTACTCAATCCATAGGTAGATATGGTGGACTCTCATGGCAAAACTAGGTTTAGGGATATTTGGAAGCACAAGTAGTATCTCTACTTGGTGCGAAGAAATTGGCTAGCATGAGAGGGAAAGGCAAGCTCAACATGTTGGATGATCCATGACAATATAATTTATCTCAGATGTAAGAAAAAAATTAACCCATTACGTTGTCTTCCTTGTCCAACATCAACTCTTAGCATGTCATACTTCAATGAGTGCTCACAATCATAAAATATGTCCAAGATAGTATATTTATATGTGAACCTCTCTTTCTTTATTACTTCCTATTAATTGCAACGATGACCAAAACTATGTTTGTCAACTCTCAACAAATTTTATTCATCATACTCTTTATATGTTAGCCCATTGCTTTCCATAAGATCCATATGATCTCTTTGTTTCTTTTTATTCTTTCTCTTTTAATTTTATTCCTCTAGATCATAGCAAAATAATGAAGCCATTGACTCAACACTAATCTTTATTATATATAGCTCACGGACTCGATTACATAGAAAGATCATAAAGCAAAACTCACAACTAGATCATACTAAAACTTTATTCTACTGGATCAAGATATTACCAAAATTATCGAACTAAGAAAAACGGTAAAGATAAAAGTGATGGTGATACGATACCGGGGCACTCCCCAAGCTTGGCAGTTGCCAAGGGGAGTGCCCATACCAGATACTCAGTTCATCTTTGTTGGTGAAGAAGGTGATGGTTTTGTTGATGGCGTAGGCTTCTTCCTTAATTTGCGCTTGAGGACAGAATTTTGGTCCCTTAGGTCATCGATCTCCTGCTCCAGGCTCAGTATCTTTTTGCATAATTCCTTCTTGTTTTCCTGCAAGACGCGAAAATGGATAAACTCGATCTTAGGTTTCTTTACTCTATCCGGGAGGCTTGGCTTTTGGAACTCCACATACATGTCCCTAGGTTGAGGTAGTGGGACTTCATCTTCTTCTGAGCCCGTCTCCTCCTTTCCCTTGCGTTCATAGTCCTCTTCTTCTTCCGTAGTCCAACCACAATGCTCGACATCCCCATAGACATTAGGATCTGCAAGGTAATCAGCCACATAGCTTTCTCCTTCCCAATCCTGGGACAACATGTTGCTCTAATCTGCAGCAGGACAGCTCGAAACAAAGACAAGAGATATTTGCATGATACGATGGTCAAAACCTTCGGGAGATTATATAATGAATTTTTACCGACCAAAAGAAGTATCGTGCAAGAAAACGGAGTCCGGAGAGCGCACGAGGTGCCCACTAGGCAGGGGGCGCGCCCAGGGGGGTAGGGCACGCCTCCCACCCTTGTGGAAGCCCCGTGTCCTTTCCGGTCCACTTCTTATTTTCCTATTTTCTTAAATATTCCAAAACAAAGAAATATTGCCATTATAACTGTTTTGGAGTCGGTTTACTTACCGTACCACGTACCTATTCCTTTTCGGTGTCTAAAACGTTCTGGAAAGTGTCCCTTATGTATTCCTCCAGAGTTACGGTTTCAATAATATTAGTTTCAACATTTATGGGATTACCTGAGATATAGTGTTTGATTCTTTGACCGTTCACCACCCTCGGATTTGTGCCTTTGAAGTTCTTGATCTTTATGGCACCGGAACAATAGACCTCCTCGATAACGTAAGGACCTTCCCATCTAGAGTGAAGTTTGCCTGCAAAAAATCTTAAACGAGAGTTGTATAGCAATACATAATCACCTACATTGAACTCACGCTTTTGTATCCTTTTATCATGCCATCTTTTAACTTTTTTCTTTAAACAGCTTGGCATTTTCATAAGCTTGGGTTCTCCATTCATCAAGTGAGCTAATGTCAAGTAACCTCTTCTCACCGGCAAGTTTGAAATCATAATTGAGCTCTTTAATGGCCCAATATGCTTTATGTTCTAGTTCAAGAGGTAAGTGACATGCTTTACCATAAACCATTTTATACGGAGACATACCCATAGGATTTTTATATGTAGTTCTATAGGCCCATAATGCATCATCAAGTTTCTTGGACCAATTCTTTCTGGATCTATTAATAGTCTTTTGCAAAATCAATTTGAGCTCTCTGTTACTTAATTCTACTTGACCACTAGACTGCGGGTGATATGTAGATGCAATTCTATGAGTAACATCATACTTAGCAAGCATTTTACGAAAGGCACCATGAATGAAGTATGAACCACCATCAGTCATTAAATATCTAGGGACTCCAAACCTCGGGAAAATAACTTCTTTAAGCATCTTAATAGAGGTGTTATCATCAGCACTACTAGTTGGAATAGCTTCTACCCACTTAGTAACGTAATCAACATCAACTAAAATATGTGTATACCCATTAGAGGAAGGAAAAGGTCCCATATAAATAAATCCCCAAACATCAAATAGTTCAATAACAAGTGAATAATTCATAGGCATTTCTTGACGTCTACTAATATTACCAATTCTTTGACATTCATCACAAAACAAGACAAACTTACGGGCATCCTTGAAGAGAGTAGGCAAATAAAAACCGGATTGCAATACCTTATGTGCAGTTCTATCTCCAGCATGGTGTCCTCCATAAGCCTCGAAGTGACATTTGCGTAGGATTTGTTCCTGTTCATGCTCAGGTACACAACGTCTAATAACACCATCTACTCCTTATTTATAAAGATGTGGGTCATCCCAAAAGTAATGTCCCAGAACATAGAAGAACTTTTTCTTTTGCTGGTATGTGAAACTAGGTCGTATAAATTTAGCAACAATATAATTAGCATAATCATCATACCATGGAGCAGTTCAAGAAGCATTTATGACATTTAATTGTTCACCAGGAAAGCTATCATCAATAGGTAGTGGGTCATCAAGAACATTTTCTAACCTAGACAAGTTGTCTGCAACGGGGTTCTAAGCTCCCTTTCTATCAATAATATGCAAATCAAATTCTTGTAGCAAGAGAACCCATCTAATAAGTCTAGGTTTAGCATCTTTCTTTTCCATAAGGTATTTAATAGCAGCATGATCAGTGTGAATAGTCACTTTAGAATCAACAATATAAGGTCTAAACTTATCACAAGCAAATACAACTGCTAAGAATTCCTTTTCAGTGGTAGCATAATTTCTTTGGGCATCGTCTAGAGTTTTACTAGCATATTGAATACCATTTAATTTCTTATCAACTCTTTGCCCTAGAACAGCACCTACAGCATAATCACTAGCATCACACATAAATTCAAAGGGTAAATTCCAATCAGGTGGCTGAACAATAGGTGCAGAAATCAATGCTTTCTTAAGTATTTCAAATGCTTCTACACAATCATCATTAAAGACAAAAGGAATATCTTTTTGCAATAGATTAGGTAGAGGCCGAGAAATTTTTGAGAAGTCCTTAATGAACCTCTTATAAAAACCGGCGTGACCGAGGAAGCTTCTTATACCTTTAATGTCCTTGGGGCATGGCATCTTTTCAATAGCATCAACTTTAGCTTTATCAACTTCAATACCTCTTTCAGAAATTTTATGCCCCAAGACAATACCTTCATTAACCATAAAGTGGCATTTCTCCCAATTCAGAACAAGATTAGTTTCTTCACATCTCTGCAAAACTCGATCAAGGTTGCTCAAGCAATCATCAAAAGAGGATCCATAAACGGAGAAATCATCCATGAAAGCCTCACATATCTTTTCACAAAAGTCAGAGAATATAGACATCATGCATCTTTGAAAAGTAGCAGGTGCATTACATAAACCAAAAGGCATACGTCTATAACAAAAAGTACCGAAAGGGCAAGTAAAAGTGGTCTTTGATTGATCATTAGCTGACACAGGTATTTGAGAGAAGCCAGAGTAACCATCTAGAAAGCAAAAATGTGTATGTTTGGATAATATTTCTAGCATTTGATCAATAAAAGGCAAAGGGTAATGATCTTATTAGTAGCCTTATTTAATTTGTGGAAATCAATTACCATCCTATAACCCATAATAATTCTTTGTGGGATCAATTCATCTTTATCATTAGGAACAACAATAATACCTCCCTTCTTGGGGACTTACCCACTGACTATCAGGAATGAGGTAAATTATACCTGCCTCAAGGAGCTTTAGTATTTCTTTTCTTACCGCTTCTTTCATCTTAGGATTCAGCCGTCGTTGATGATCAATAACTGGTTTGGCGTCTTCCTCCAAATTTATTTTGTGTTGACATAGAGTGGGACTAATGCCCTTAAGATCATCAAGAGTATATCCAATAGCAGCACGCTGCTTCTTCAGAGTTTTCAATAATTTCTCTTCCTCCTTCTCTAAAATGTTAGCACTAATAATAACAGGATATATTTTCTCTTCATCAAGATAAGCATATTTAAGAGTATCAGGTAATGGTTTTAGCTCTCACACGGGATCACCCTTGGGTGGAGGAGGATCCTCTAGGATTTCAACACACAAATTGTGTTTTAGAATAGGCCCCTGTTTAAAGAATACCTCATCTGTTTCCCTTCTTTCATTCATAAACATATCATTTTCATGGTCTAGCAAATATTGTTCTAAAGGATCAGTAGGAGGCACGGCAATAGAAGTAAGACCAATAATTTCATCTTTACTAGGCAATTCTTTATCACGGGGTTGTCTACGAAATTTAGCAAAATTAAACTCATGAGACATATCCCCTAAACCAAAAGAAACAATATCCTTATTCTAGTCCATCTTAGCATGAACACTATTCAAGAAGGGTCTACCAAATATAATGGGACAAAAGCTATCTCGTGGGGAACCACGAACGAGAAAATCAGCAGGATATTTAACCTTCCCACACAAGACTTCAACATCTCTAACAATCCCAACTACTGAAATAGTATCTCTATTAGCAAGCTTAATGGTAACATCAATATCTTCTATTTCAGCTGGTGCAATATCATGCATAATTTATTTGTATAAGGAAATAGGTATTGCACTAGCACTAGCACCCATATCACACAAGCCATGATAACAATGATCTCCTATTTTAACAAAAATAACAGGCATGCCTACGACAGGTCTATGTTTATCTTTAGCACCAGGTTTAGCAATTCTAGCAGTCTCATCACAGAAGTAAATAACCTGCCCATCAATATTATCGGCTAAGAGACCTTTAACCATAGGAACATTAGGTTCAACTTTAACTTGCTCAGGGGGCTTAGGTGTCTTAATATTACTTTTGTTGACCATAGTTTTAGCTTTAGCATGATTCTTTATTCTAAGAGGGAAAGGTGGCTTCTCAACATAAGCAGTAGGAACAATAGGATCATTATAAGTGATAGTCTTTTCTTCAACTTTAATAGGTGCAACTACTTTTACTTCAATGGGAGGATTATATTTAAACCACTTCTCCTTGGTGAGATCAACATGAGTAGCAAAGGATTCACAGAAATAAGCTACTATCTCAGAGTCAAGTCCATATTTAGTGCTAAATTCACGGAAAACATCGGTATCCATAAAAGATTTAACACAATCAAACTTAGGTGTTATACCTAACTCTTTACCTTCATCGAGATCCCAATCTTCAGAGTTGCGTTTAATTCTCTCCAATAAATTCCATTTGTATTCAATAGTATTCATCATAAAGGAACCGGTATAAGAAGTGTCGAGCATGTAGTGATTATTGTCAGAAAGTCGAGCATAAAATTTTTGAATAATCATTTCTCTTGAGAGCTCAAGATTGGGGCATGAATATAACATTGACTTAAGCCTCCCCCAAGCTTGATCGATGCTTTCTCCTTCGCGAGGCCAAAAATTATGTATATAATTACGATCACGATGAACAAGATGCGTAGGATAAAACTTATGATGGAATTCCAATTTCAACCGTTTGTAGTCCCATGATCCCATATCATCACATAGCCTATACCATGTTAATGCATCTCCCTTCAAAGATAAAGGGAAGACCTTCTTCTTGATCACATCATCGGGCATACCTGCAAGCTTAAATAATCCACAAACTTCATCCACATAGATTAAGGGTAAGTCGGGATGCAATGTTCCATCTCCCGCAAAAGGATTAGCTAGCAGTTTCTCTATCATACCCAAAGGAATTTCAAAGTAAACATTTTCGTTTTCAGTAGGTTGAGTAGGTTGAGGAGCAACTATTTTCTCTACCGCTCGGGGTGAAGATACCCCGAACAAGCCCCTCAAAGGATTACTATCCATAGTAACAAGTGATAGTAAATTTCAGCACAGTATATAAATGTTTTGTACCAATTTCCACCTACCAAAGGCGTTTCACTCCCCGGCAATAGCGCCAGAAAAGACTGTTGATGACCCACAAGTATATAGGGGATCTATCATAGTCCTTTTGATAAGCAAGAGTGTCGAACCCAACGAGGAGCAGAAGGAAATGATAAGCGGTTTTCAGCAAGGTATTCTCTGCAAGCACTGAAATTATCAGTAACAGATAGTTTTGTGATAAGGTAATTGGTAACGAGTAACAAGTAACAAAAGTAAATAAGGTGCAGCAAGATGGCCCAATCCTTTATGTAGCAAAGGACAATCCTGGACAAACTTTTATATGAAGGAAAGCGCTCCCGAGGACACATGGGAATTATCGTCAAGCTAGTTTTCATCACGATCATATGATTCGCGTTCGGTACTTTGATAATTTGATATGTGGGTGGACCGATGCTTGGGTACTATCCTTACTTGGACAAGCATCCCACTTATGATTAACCCCTATTGCAAACATCCGCAACTACAACAGAAGTATTAAGGTAAACCTGACCATAGCATGAAACATATGGATCCAAATCAGCCCCTTATGAAGCAACGCATAAACTAGGGTTTAAGGTTCTGTCACTCTAGCAACCCATCATCTACTTATTACTTCCCAATGCCTCCCTCTAGTCCCAAACAATGGTGAAGTGTCATGTAGTCGACGTTCACATGACACCACTAGAGGGATGACAATATACATCTCATCAAAATATCGAACGAATACCAAATTCACATGACTACTGGTAGCAAGACTTCTCCCATGTCCTCAGGAACAAACGTAACTCCTCACAAAGCATATTCATGTTCATAATCAGAGGGGTATTAATATATATAATGGATCTGAACATATGATCTTCCACCAAGTAAACCAACTAGCATCAACTACAAGGAGTAATCAACACTACTAGCAACCCACCGGTACCAATATGAGGTTTGGATACAAATATTGGATAGAAGAGATGAACTAGGGTTTGAGAGAAGATGGTGACGGTGAAGATGTTGATGTAGATTGACCCCCTCCCGATGAGAGGATCGTTGGTGACGACGATGGTGATGATTTCCCCCTCCCAGAGGGAAGTTTCCCCGGTAGAACAGCTCCGCCAGAGCCCTAGATTGGTTCTGCCTCGTGGCGGGGGAGTCTCATCCCGAAAGCTTGCTTATGATTTTTTTTCCTCGACAAAAGACTCCATATAGCCAAAGATGGGCATCAGAGGGCCAACAGGGGCCCACGAGGCAGGGGCGCGCCCCCCACCCTTGTGGCCAGGGTATGCCCCCCCTCTGGAACTTCTTGCGCTCAGTATTTTTTATATATTCTGGAAATAGCTTCCGTGAAGTTTCAGGACTTTTGGAGCTGTGCAGAATATGTCTCTAATATTTGCTCCATTTCCAGCCCAGAATCCCAGCTGCCGGCATTCTCCCTCTTCATGTAAACCTTGTAAAATAAGAGAGAATAGGCATAAGTATTGTGACATAATGTGTAATAACAGCCCATAATGCAATAAATATCGATATAAAAGCATGATGCAAAATGGATGTATCATCCATGCTACAAATGAGAATGAATTTCAAACACCAGGGCGCTGTTGATTGCCAGCAAAACGTTGAGATACTTTGTTTTTTAAATTCTAGTAAAACCAAAACTCATTTGAAATTCATGAAACTTGGCA
The DNA here is from genome assembly GCA_034509565.1 of Triticum monococcum. Taxonomy (NCBI): domain Eukaryota; kingdom Viridiplantae; phylum Streptophyta; class Magnoliopsida; order Poales; family Poaceae; genus Triticum; species Triticum monococcum. The sequence goes on along the minus strand of CM067841.1, from coordinate 163,732,843 downwards.
TGCTATAATGGAATGGCACCCGACATGCTGTGGTATTTTTCGTGTTTATTTTGATAGAAGGCGCACTTGAATAACAGCCAACAAAGGCATTTTGAAACAAATAACTGCCACTCTAACATCTCAAAAGTTTTGTATAATTTAAATTGTGTGCATTCTGTTAACCATTCACGTGACGCCATGCCTCACTCTTTTAATGGCTAGGAGGTGCCGTGCGCACATGTGCTTGAGTGGTTGACTAAACGGAAGGCGTGCCGACAGCTTCCCCAGGAAGCCAAGAGAAAATGCGCCGAGCAGGATTTCTGTAGCTCTTGATCACAAATGTTTTATATAGAACAGCTGTATGCAAAGTAAGAGCTATGGTCTTCCCCCTTAAGTCAAGGGAAAATCCGCAACACAGGATTTGTGCATCCCTTCAACGCAAACGGTTGTTTTGGATGACCCGTGTGCAACCATGTACAAACAATTTGGTAAGATTTGCATCTGTCATACTGGGTATGTTGCCATTTGTCAAACTGGAATGATTGACATTTGTTGATCTAGTAACGTTGCCATTTGTCAATCCTTGTGACACTGCGATTTGTCCAAATATGTAGCTAGAATTCACTATCACTATCTAATTTTTGCAACTAAAATTCAGTAATTAAGCATGGATTTCATTCATAGATTAAGCAACCGTTCTTAATTTATACAAACAGTTCAACTCTATAGCTGAACCGACCAAACTTTTCCCCAATTGTTGGCAACCACGTACTGAAATAGCTAAGTCAACTGTATATACTAGCTAATTTTAAGTACGTTGTACAGTTCGACCACACATCTATAGTCGGATGAACTGAACAAAATAACCCCGAAGTACTACTACTACCACGGAGGGGCTTTGTGGCTTTGTGCTACTTCCGGCAGCCTCTCCTCTACCGAGCACGCTTAGTAGGAGGCAGAGGAGGAGGAGGATCCTACCGACAAGCTGGAGAAATGCAATACGGTGCCTGCCGCTGCTACACGTTCAACGACGCTCGCCAGCTCAAACGCCCACTACCGCCTCAGACGATCCCTCTCGAAGAGGCCAGACTTCTCGTAGATCTCCTGATTCCTCTCCTCTACGTTGGCGTGTGCTGCGGCCACGACTGTGGTAAGGCTCTTTGCATGCTCGACGAGGCGCTCCTCCTCCTCCCGCATGAACTCGATGTTGCACGCAAGGTCGTTGACGCATGTGCGGGCCTCCACCTCTGCCTCCCTCCTTCGGGCGGCGGTGGCAGAGTGGGTGATGATCTGGCGGTCAACGGTGGGCTGGCGGCCACGGCGACCGATGATGGGGTAGCGGCCATGACCACCACCTCCCGCCTTCGGGCCGCGGTGGCGGAGCGGGTGATGGCCATGGTGGCCGGCAGTGGGGTGGCGGCCACAACGACCACCTCCCGCCTTCGGGCCGCAGCGACGGAGCGGGAGATGGCCCTGGCTTTCGACGGTGGTACGGCGGCCGGCAACAGCTGCCTACGGGCAGCGGCGGCGGAGCGTGTGGTGGGTGTTCTGTGCACATCCAACAATTAAGAGGATGATCAGGCAAAGCATTAAGTAACTAGAGAAGCCTCCACTACAAAAAAATACACTTCCGTGATGATACATGTTTGTCATAGTAGGTCACGTTTTCTGTCATGCATGTACATCCATGACAAATTTATGACAGAATCAAGATAGTCATACCTATGTTGTCGTAGAAGTGTTCCATGACATCAAAATTATCATCACGAAAGTGTCCACTTCCCTGACGATAAATCTCACGTCACAGAAGTGCTTTCATCAAGGGTGACCAACACATGGCATCCACCGTAACAGAATGCCATTAAGCTATCGGGTCCGGTTTTGGATCCAATAGCCCGTTAACAGCCCCGACTAATGGGGATTTTCCACGTGTAAAATCATCATTTTTTTGACTGGGAACTATAGGGGATCCCCCCATAGCATTTAACTTTATTCAAAGCAAAGGAAACCATGTACAAGGATTACAAGGGGTAATCAGAACATAAAAAGAAAAAAGGGAAAAGAACTAATTTACTAATACAAAAGTAGTAACCTCAAGGAGGTAAGAAAGAAATCCATTTGAGTAGGTCCTCCTTGTACCTAGCCTTCACTCTGTGCTGCATGAGTGTAATATCATGAATGAAGGCACTTCTCCATTTATTAAAACTTTGCCTCTCATGCCTGAAGACTTTTGCATTCCTTATTATCCAGATGTTCCAGCAAGCAACAAAAACAACTTCAGTAAAGAAAGGCTGAGCAAAATCCTGCTTGGCCTGCATAACAATTGCAGACATGTCATCCCCTGATGTCCATGTAATTTGCAGATAGCTCCATATTCTAACACTAAAGTTACATTCAAAGAACAGGTGATTTCTGGTTTCCCTGTTTCTCAAAGGACAAAGAAGACAGTTAACCCCATCATCAAGATGCCAGTGTCTTCTTTCCACCATGTCCTTAGTATTAAGTCTGTCCATGATTAACATCCAGGCAAACACTTTAATTTTCATCGTGCATGAAGATTTCCAAATCCAAAGAAGGAGTGGATTGAAGGACATGTTAGAATGCATGAATGAGTAAAATAGCTTTGGCTTAAATGCATTGCATGTCCCCTGCCAGAACCAAGTGTCCTTTTGCTCCACTTCTCTACTACAGGAAGCCATAAGATCTTGTACAGTCAAGAATTCCTGATGTGCCTGAGCAAATAGAGGTAGATGGAACATGTTAATCATATCCTGCGACTGGAAGACCTCATAAACTGTGACCCATGGATCTTTCACATAAGAAAAGAGCCTAGAGAACCTTGATTTCAAAGGTGCAACTGAATCCCCAATCTTCCACTTGTCAGACCAAAACAGAGCAGAGTTCCCAGAGTTTACTTGAATCCAAGTAGTATTTCTGTAATGATCCATCAACTTGCAGATATCCTTCCACCAAAAGGAACCACAAATGTCAGCCCCCTGAGGAACAGAGGAGTGATAGTAGGTGTCCCAAATAAGAGAAACCCATGGTAGGTACACTCCATTTAAAAACTTGTGCAGATGTTTTAACAACAGAGCCATGTTCTGTACACCCAAATTCAAAATCCCCAACCCTCCTTTATTCTTAGGCCTACAAATGAGATCCCAAGCTACCAAAGATGGTGCAGGCTCATCTCTATGCTTTCTCCATAAGCACTGCCTCTGAATCCTCTCCAATTGCTTTAGAATTCCTGCAGGGGCAAGCAAACTACCCAGATAAAAGATGGGCAAGGAAGACAGAGCAGAATTGAGAAATTGAAGCCTTTCCCCTTGGTTCAAAAATGAAGAGCTGGCTGTCATCCTCCTTTCCATACAGTCCACAAGTGGCATGAAATCCACCATCTTAGGCCTGGTAGTACCAACAGGCAAGCCCAAATAAGTGAAGGGCATTTTACCCACTTGACATCCAAAAGCAGCAGCCAAATCTTTGATAGAGTCCTCATCAACATTAATGGGCACCATGGAAGATTTGTGATAGTTAACCAGTAGACCAGCTGATGTGGAGAACACCCGTAACATGTCTTTCAGTGCCAGAAGCTGAATTTTGTCTGCAGGTAAGATGATTAAAGTATCATCAGCACATTGCACAATTGGGTAATCCTGATCATGGCATGGTATAGGCAGCTGTATAATTCCCCTCCTGAACATATCATTAACCACTGACTGTAACAGATCAGCAGCAATAACAAAAAGTAAAGGTGAGAGACAATCCCCTTGCCTCACCCCTTTCTTACAAAGAAACTGCCTACCAGGTACCCCATTTAGTAAAACAGATGATGTCCAAGTGGAGAGCAACTGCCTGACCCAGGAGATCCATTTCTGATTAAAACCTTTGAACTTGAGGATCTGCAAAATAGCCTCATGCTCAATTGAGTCAAAAGCCTTTTCAAAGTCCAATTTTAGAATTATGATAGACCTCTTGGATTGATCACACTAATGCAAATACTCGAGAGACCAACCAATACAATCCTGAATAGTCCTGCTCTTAATAAAACCATACTGATTTTTATGTATACATGCCATAATGATCTTCTGGAACCTATTAGCAGTCATTTTGGATAAAAACTTAAGGCCCATCCCTGTCAAAGAAATTGGCATGTAATCTCCAACTTTTTCAGGAGCCAACTTCTTAGGGATCAAAGTAATGTAGGAGCCATTAATGTTCTCTAGATTAGCATTTCCAGAATGAAAAGACTCAGCCAACTCATAGAAATCCTGACAGATGATGTGCCAACACTTTTTAAAGAACAATCCATTAAAACCATCAGGTCCAGGAGCTTTGTCAATGGGCATATGCTTGATTGTGTCATCCATTTCCTCCTTTGTGAAAGGCTCAGTAAGAAAGTCCAACCCATCAACATGTGTCAGCAAGGTACTAAGGTCAAAACCCATGACTATACCAGAAGAAACTCCCATTTTGTTCTTCAAACAGTTCCAGATAATTGCCTCCATCTGAGAATGTTGAGAGACCACTGACCCATCCATGTCTTTCAAAGAAGCAATAGAGTTTCTTCAATGCCTCTCAGTGGCCATTGCATGAAAGAATTTTGTGTTCTCTCCTGCCAGTTTAATATATCTAACTGTACACCTTTTTCCAATAAAGAAACTGAAGATGCAAGAGGTTTTCCACATGCAGTTTCACCACTTTTCTGAAGTTGAATTCAGGTCTACATAAAGGCCTTAACTCCTCAAGACCATCAAGACAAAGAATTACCTCATTGCATTTGGAAATCAGAACTTTCAGCTTAGAAATATTCATTTGCCATTTTTTCAGAGCACCTCTCAGACATTTAAATTTATCAGCTATCCTGGCAGTGATATGCAGTTTATTAGAAGGTTTCTGCCATGAATTCTGCACACATTCCATAAACCCCTCAAGCTCCACCCAATAATTTTCAAAACGAAATATTTTAGATTTAGGGATAGAGGTTTTAATTGTGACCACACATGGCACATGATCAGAGGCAGTTCTGGCCATGGGCAAGACTTTAGTCATAGGATATGAAGTGATCCAATCAACAGATGTGAAGAACCAGTCCAGCTACTCTAATAAAGGGTTATCTTGCATATTAGACCATGTGTAAGATCTTCCCTTTAGAGGCAACTCCAGCAATCCTAAATGAGCAATGATTTCATTGAAAATAAAAATATCATTCAGATCCCCCCAGGCAGATTCCTGTTATTAAGTGATCTTATGAAATTGAAGTCACCCACCAGGAGCCAATTATCCCCCAAAGGTATTTGCAAATTATATAGCCAACTGACAAAGTTATCCCTGGCTTCCCCTTGGCAGGGGCCATACACAGATACTAAGGACCATTTCTCATTATTCTGCCTGGAAGTGAACTGAACTATGACTGCAAAAGGTTGTATCTCAATCACAGTGCCACATAAAGTAGACAAGTTCCAAACAACCAAAATTCCCCCAGAAGCTCCAACAGAAGGGGAAAATGAAAAATTATCAAATCTCTTAGGGCAAAAGGATCTAACCGATCTAAAATCAAAAGAAGCACATTTTGTTTCTTGAAAGCAAGCAATAACACAGTTACTTTCATCCAATTTCTGCCTAACAGCTCTTTGTCTTGCATCTGAGTTCAAACCTCTAACATTCCAGCATAACACACTCTAGTTCTTACATGCATTACTCATTAAAACATATATGAGTAGACAGAGAAGTTTGATGACACTTAATGCCAGCAAAGATAAAAGTAACAGAGGTCCAACATAGCACAAGCAAACCATTACAGGGCTCAACAAAAGAACACAACCCTGACATATGAAGGCCAACCCCACTCACTAAAAGACCATTACACATTTTCACCATTTTTAGGAGTAGCAGAGGGATCAGCCATAAGCTTCTCCATAGTAAGAGGATTATCTGCTATGCCAAGCTCATTCCCAATCTGTTGCAGCTTGCTAATTGGAGTTGGAGGTGGGATATCTTCAGGTTGATCATCCTGCAGATTATCTGACAAAGACACAAATGGCTTGGACCTGGGCTTCCTCCTCTTGCACTACATGGGCAGCTCCTGGAAGATTGGCTTGAAACCATCCCTTTGCAATGACCCTCTGGTACACCTCCTAACAGATGTTTCCACAATTGGAGTGGGCGCCAAGGTCTCCCTTGGCCTTCTGCTCTTACTCTGTTCTTGAGTTGGCGGTGCATCAGACAGTGTAAGATGATCAGATAGCTCTCTGTCAGGGGAGCCTTCATTAGTTGGAAAAGGAGCCCTTGCCACAGGCCTATGCTCCTGTTCAGGTGCCTGATAGGTCAATCTTGGCACATCAAAAGCCAAGTCCCAACTCCTCTTGGAGAGGACATTAGACTGAATAGGCAGCATGTCAATGGACCTGTATAGCTGAAAACTAGCATCAGATTGCAAGAAAGATTCAAAATTCCTTCTGAAAACCGAATCTGGAGGCAGCTCAGGCCCAAAGATCACTTTGGGCACATCAAAGGTGGCAGCAAAAGGAACAGCAGCAACTTCAGTAGTGTTCTGGACAGGAACAGGAGGTGTGTAGACCACTATGGCCCAATCTTCAGGGTTGTAGACAGGTTCCTCGACCATAGGTTGCTCCTCCACCACAGGCTGCATCTCCACAACAGGCTGCTCAGCATTGTGTTCAACATCAAAGACCAGAACAAAATTTGGCTGAATGTTCTGCTCAACTGAACCAGAGAAATCATCAGAAAGATCTAAGACCATTGACTGTTGCTCAACTTGCACATTCTCTTGAACAATCTGTTTGTCCTCTCCCCAAACAGCATTGCCCCAGTTGTTATCTGCCATGTCTGGCTGCTCCGGAGGAGGAGGAGGTATATCATTCTAGCCCATAGCTGGGTAAGGGGGCAAGATGAAAGGAGGAAGCTCTGGAAAAGGCACACCAGGCAGAGGGTGCGGGTTTCCATTTATGGGCATCCAATCTTCATCATGGGGCATTTACTCAGCAAAGATGGCACCAAGTATGTAAATTGGTGCAGTCCATGACACTCTAGAAATAGGAACACGTGTCTTATTCAAGTATAATGTGTAAAGTAAGAGGGTGGAATTCATCAAAATTAGAAGCAATATAAGCTAGACATCACACATAACATGATACAACATATAACAATGCCAAGTTAGAGGGAGCACCAGTGATGGTGCACTAGGCGAGACATGCTCATCATAAACACAGCTACGTTGAGTGTCTATGCATGTGTTGTCTTGGAAATCATCTTGGGGGGATGGAGGAGTAGAAACTGTAGAGGCCCTCCATTTGGAAGGAGCACCTTTATCCGCTGCCTTGCTAACTTCCTTCCACTTTATTGATTTTGAATTTTCAAGTAAAACCGACAAGAAAAAGCAATAAAATTCTCTCTTTGGAACTCATTCATGCATAATACTTACAATCACTACTTTGATGTAAGGCAAACACATGATGCCAGGATGTAATATGTACGAAAACAGGACGGCATGGCATGTTCACAATTGTTTGTGTAAACTAAGCAGAAACCATTCCAACAAATAAGAAGCAATGCAAGCTCGACACCACATGAAAGATGCAACCAATATGACTCTGCCAAGTTAAAAGCGTCCCATCATAAATGGAATTTCAACAAATTAGAAGCAGCGCATGCTATAAATCATATGAAAGATGCAACTAATATCGCACTGCATATACTAAAGGTGTCTCATCATATTGATTGATGTGGGATACAAAAAACAATAGTTTTATGTAAGGACATGCTTAATAGACAGATGTATTATGTACTAAATACAGGAAGGCATGTCACATTAATATGTATAATGTATAAGCTAAGCAGAATAGCACATGCAATTTAACCAGATTGGAAGAATTACAATCTAGACACCATATGCAACATGCAACCACATATCACGCTCCCAAGTTAGAGCAAGCACCTGCGATGCTAGTGTAGGGGAAATGCGGTAATCAACTATAGAGCTACGTTCACTATCTTCATCTAGCCTTGCTGTTTCTTGAGAATCATGTTGGGAGGCTGACGCAGCATTCTTTAAGTGAGGAGTAGTCCACTTGCCTGACTGCCTCATCATAAGTGATTGATGAGGGATACACAAGAACATTAGTTTGATGTAAGAACATGGTTAATACATAGATGTACTAGCATGTACCAAAAACAGAAAGGCATGTCATATTCAAAGGTGTAAGAACATGGTTAATACATAGATGTACTAGCATGTACCAAAAACAAGAACATTAGTTTGATGTAAGAACATGGTTAATACATAGATATACTAGCATGTACCAAAAACAGAAAGGCATGACTGGATCCTCGAAAGCAAACTCAACGGGCTCCTCGTTAGCGAACTCGTCTCCCGGCTCTACCCAGGAGCCCGTTGAGTTTGCTTTCGAGGATCCAGTCAACTCTGACAACTTTGCAGGCAAGATGATAATACCCTCGAAATCACAAGTATCTTTGCTTTGCTAGATGCTCGCTCTTTTGCTATGCCATGCTATGATGCCTACCACTTGCTTTCAAGCCTCCCAAATTGCCATGTCAAACCTCTAACCCACCATGTCCTAGCAAACCGTTGATTGGCTATGTTACCGCTTTGCTCAGCCCCTCTTATAGCGTTGCTAGTTGCAGGTGAAGGTTGGAGACCATTCCTTGTTGGAACATTATTTACTTGTTGGGATATCATTATATTGCCATGTTATCTTAATGCATCTATATACTTGGTAAAGGGTGGAAGGCTCGGCCTCTCGCCTAGTGTTTTGTTCAACTCTTGCCGCCCTAGTTTCCGTCATACCAGTGTTATGTTCCCGGATTTTGCATTCCTTACGTGGTTGGGTTATAATGGGAACCCCTTGATAGTTCGCCTTGATTAAAGCTTTTCCAGCAATGCCCAACCTTGGTTTTACCATTTGCCACCTAGCCTCTTTTCCCTTGGGTTTCTGGAGCCCGAGGGTCATCTTATTTAAACCCCCCTGGGCCAGTGCTCCTCTGAGTGTTGGTCCAACCTAGAGCCCCTTGGAGCGCCACCTCGGGGAAACTCGAGGGCTGGTTTTAGTTGTACGGATTGCTTATCGGATTGTGCCCTGAGAAAGAGATATGTGCAGCTCCTATCGGGATTTGTCGGCACATTCAGGCGGTGTTGCTGGATTTGTTTTAACCTGTCGAAGTGTCTTGTAGAACCAAGATACCGAGTCTGATCGGAACGTCTCGGGAGGAGGTCTATTCCTTTGTTGACCGTGAGAGCTTGTCATGGGCTAAGTTGGGACTCCCCTGCAGGGATTTGAACTTTCGAAAGTTGTGCCCGCGGTTATGGGCAGATGGGAATTTGTTAATGTTCGGTTGTAGATAACTTGAACCTTAACTTAATTAAAATGAATCAACTGTGTGAGTTACCGTGATGGCCTCTTCTCGGCGGAGTCGGGGAAGTGGACACGGTGTTGGAGTAATGCTTGCCGCAGGTTTGCCCTCTAGTTACTCATTCGCGCTTTGCCTCCTCTTCTCGCTCTCTTGCGAACAGGATAGCCACCATATATGCTAGTCGCTTGCTGCAGCTCCACATATATTTACCTTGCCTTACCTATTAGGCTTAAATAGTCTTGATCGCGAGGGTGCGAGATTGCTGAGTCCCTATGGCTCACAGATTACTATTAAACCAGATGCAGGGCCTGATTATTCTGCTCCATGTGACACGCTTGAGCTCAAGTGGGAGTTCGACGAGGACTCACGCCAATACTATGTGTCTTTCCCTGATGATCAGTAGTGGTGCCCAGTTGGGGTGATCGGGACTGTGTCGCATGTTGGGTTGTCTTTTATTTTGGCGCCATAGTCGGGCCGTGAGTGTTCGAATGTTGTAATGCTATTTATGTACTTTTATTGACGTGGTGAGTGTAGGCCAACTATGTCATCTCCCCTTTTATTATCTATATTACATGGGATGTTGTGAAGATTGCCTAACTTGCGACATTGCTTTCAATGTGGTTATGCCTCTAAGTCGTGCCTTGACACGTGGGAGATATAGCCACATCAAGGGCGTTACACTTGTGCATCACGAGTTACTAGGAACATCTAGTATCAAGAAGAAGCGGTCAACTAGTGTCTTCTATGGGATGAATACCGTGCAAGCAGACACGTAAGATTTGCACGAATAAGGGAAGAGGAATACCCTTATCGGTTGCCAGTGTGGACTCCTCCATATGTCGCAGCGAACTTCTTTTTTCTCCCGGGGGAACCCATGTTTTGGAGAACCGTGGATCCTTGGACAAACCCATGGCCAAATTGTTGACTATGTTGCCGTGGCCGTATATCAGCGGAGGGGAAGCAGATCCGAGGCGGTGAACGACGGTGTAGCAGGAACAACTCCATTGCGGTGGAGGGTGGCGAAGTTGGAGCGACAGTGGTGAGGCGCAGGATGACGTGGTTGAACTGGCTCGGGTATGGACGGCTCGGCCTCGGCTTCAACTACTAGCCGTGGAGGGCGTTGCAGTTGAGGTTGCGGTGGATGACGACGTCGGGGTATCGGCTCCGGCGTGATGGAGGAGGGCGGCGGTTGATGGGTGGGATGGGGTGGCGGCCGGAGGACGCCGGGGTCTCATGGCTGGTGGAGAGGTAGTTTTTGTGCCCACGGAGTATGAATGGGGAATCAGACGGGTGGGCGGGGGGTGGGGGGAGGGGGGAGAACCATGTTTTGGTCTGGGACGCGCTTGTTTTTGGCTTTTTTAAACAAAAGATGGGACATGCTTGTTTGAAATTTTGGGAAAGTACAAACTTTGCCCCCTCTTAAATTTCGGACCAACTGCAGGTCGGGGGTAGGATGGTAATACTAGGTGTCCCAAATAGTGGGCAGGAGCGATTTCGGCCACGCGCATGTGTGCTTAGGCGGACATTGTGTATGAATGTTTTTCGGAGGCGGTTGCGTGGCGTCTAGATGAAGCTACAAACCTACCCCGGTTTAGACCTTTGGACGTCGGGCCGGTAGGTTTCACGGGTCGGAGTTATTAGAAAAGTAATTTCCTTGTACTACCAAACATTGGTCTCATGCGGTTTCAGGCGAGTAGAGGCTCTTTTGGCGCTTCGTTTGAAATTTTGAACCACAATCATTCACGTTTAGAGTACTCTTGAACTTTGAGATTGATCTAAATAGACAACGTTAAATTTGACCTTGTATGTTTGAAAACCTCATTAAATTAACCACTTCTTTTTGAAATTTTGACACTTGAAAATCCTATAACTACGATTATTTTGGAATGGAGGAGCTAAATTTGAATCTATTTTGTACATGACTACATATGCTATTATGTACAAAATTAGAGCAAAGATTGGTGCCCCCATAATTTAGGTATGATTTACAAATGCCATGATATCAAATTCAAATAATTGAATGGACTTCATGTTGAATTCAATTTTTTTAAACCACCTTAAGTTGAATTCAAATGTATGCTAGTTTGTAGGTAGCTATTTATAATGTTCATTGTGTAACTTTCGTATGTCTAATGTGCTTTACACACACAACATGAACTATACTCACGTTTATAGTCAATTGCTAAAGCGATGCATTGTCTGGAGTTCAAAATACTAACTATGTGGATCAATTGTGTCTAATAATAACATAAACATGCTCACATTCGATATAATCTAGATGTCTGATGGATCAATGACCGTTCCTTACGCGAATTGCAAATATCATGATCCGATCCTAATATTTGGATACAATTTATATCTTTAATCAATGTGTACATCAGTCTTTTACATGTAGTTTCACTTTCCATTGCTGGTGTCTCACACTCTCTCCCGAGGTGTCTTTCTCGCACACATGCTCTCGATATAACCCTCCCTCCCTCTCGTAACCATTTACGACTGTTTTCACTAACCTTTATCACAAGCACTCTTCCTCTCGCAAGCATACACACGCACAATCCCCATCGAACCTTTCTATATACATAGACCTGCCTACGTGTCTCCTGTACGCACATTATCTTTAGGTCTGTCTCTCATGCATTGTCTCACACCTCTCTTCCTAATCGATGAGTATGATTCTAGAAGAGCATTATTTAGGATGCCCCTTAAAGTTAGGTTGTATGAATAGTAATATCAGAGATAAAGGGGTTACCTTAGTCCGAGAACCTAGGGTTACAAATCCTAGCCAGCTTTGTCAGTGGACACAGAGTCCTTCACAATTATGATATCTTTGTCTTGTACGACTAGTCATCCATGGGTCTCCATAAATGCGTCACAGGCCGACCAATGTGGCGCAGGACAGAACCGAACGAAGGGCCTCACCTCGACCCACCGGACCTCACGCGGTGACACACCCTCTGCCCCCACGTCTCATTATCTTCACACACCCACACATACCAACATAGACACCACACACACACACAAAAATTCTCCTGGTGCATCTATCCACTCCCCCTTGCATATACACACCCAAGGGAATCTCTCGCTGTGACGTCATATTCGTCTATCTCTTTCTAGACCACTCTCATTTCTCGTGCTATCTCTCCCACGCCCCCTGCCGGCCCCTCTATCCATGCTTCTCTCGAATACGTAATACACACACATACCTCTCTAGGTCCTGCCAAATGCATCAACTACACATTCACACATGTTACCTCACGTACCCCGTTGATCTAAAAAGCCCTCTGTTCACGTTTATTTCGCATACAACATTCCTTTTGAATAAAGTGTGGCCAAAAAATTATTTTAGAATTTCTACATATATACAACATTACAGAGTTATATGGAGGAGTATGAACGCTAATTTGCATTGCATGGTGCCCACAATGATATTTATTCCGCACTATGAATTTGTATACTTTTATACTATATATAAAGTTAGTAATAAATAGAAACGAAGAGCATCTCTCTCTCTCCATCACATACGCCCTCTACGCCCCTTTCACGTATACACACAAACTATCTCCAGGTCCTCTAAAAGTAAGCCCCCAGCACATTCACGCATGTTTCATCTTTCTCTCGCGATATATATAGTGAAGATCATTGTATTTGAAGCGAAAGCACAATATGTACCTTGGACTTCAGAATCCACTCATTACGGTCACCATTTACGTTTTGTGGTTATTATATAGTCACAGGCTCACCGTACAACTCTGTATTTCCTCAAGATACGACTAGTTGACCAGTTAAATGCTCCACGTGGCACCTCTAGTGTTGCATCACATTATCTCACTACCACCGGGCCCACCTTTCGGCTTGTATCTACTCTACAGCTACACCCCTATAAAATATAAAATACACTCTTATAAAAAATAGAGTTGGTGATGATGGTGTGCCTGCCATCCTGCAATATAGGCCATCCGATTTATATCTGACGGATAGGAAAGAAACTATGGCAATTTTGCAAAAAGGTACCCACACACCTCTCCACATTTGCAAATAAGGCCTTCCCTCGCTCATTCTTTTCTCTCTCAAGGTAAACTAGTCATACAAATGCATCTTGATGTTACGTGCAACGCATGGGCATCTTGCTAGTAAGAATGAAAACAAACGATAAAAAAATATTGGACGGTGGTTCTGAGTCATGACCGCGGGCACAACGGACAAGGTGGCCTTGTATTGGTATGCTGAGCCATCTGTTTTAACACACAAGAGCTAGTTTGGTGATTATACACTCACACACGCATGCACGCAACACTCACACGAACACATGCACCCACGCACGCACGCAACACTCACAGATACACACGCAGCCACACACGGACGCAACACTCACACGCACACACGCATGCATGCATGCACACACCAGTACACCACACGGCCAACACACACTCTCACGCTCAAGTTCTCAACCTACACGTGCATGCACACACATCAGGCCCTGACAGACACATACACAACCAGGTGATTCCCGCTCACGGGTTGGAGTCTTGTCGCGCCTGCGTAAATTTGTGTTTATCTGACCTTTTCCCTATGCAAACTGACAGGTGGGACCAAGGAACGTGGTCAATTTAACTAGTCAACATGGTGCCACGCAGACTATTTGGCCGGTCAACAGAGTGCAATCCTATGCTGAACTGTGAGCAAGTGACCGTATAATCACCGCAGAACGGATATAGTGACCGTAATCAGCTTATTCTGAAGTTCGGTGAACGTATTACGCTTTTCTCTCTGTAGGCCCTCCAAAACTACATCTCTACACGTTCTCGCATGTTACATCTAACAACTATGCAATACAACACTACTACTGCACTCTAACACAATAAATCATATGTGTTTTTAGTTTTACGCTTCTCTCTTTGTAGGCCCTCCAAAACTACATCTCTACACGTTCTCGCATGTTACATCTAACAACTATGCAATACAGCACTACTACTGCACTCTAACACAATAAATCATATGTGTTTTTAGTTTTACTAGATATCATATTGTTACTTAATTATTTAGTTTGCATACATTAAAATTTCCTTTGAAATGTATGGCCAGTATCATATACCGCGCGGGAAAAATCCCGCCCTTTCCTGTTTAATCGGGTTTGTATCGATGGATCGTGCGAAACAGCAAAACTATAGTACTATATAGTACAAGTGACAATTCAATGGGCCATCGTGTCGTGTACTCCTCCGTTGTAAGAGTGGAGCGCTCGCTTTCATAAATCTTCTAGCCCCTTTCGCCGACATGTGGGACATCAAGCTACCGGGTCCATGTGCCATACCGGAATATAGTGCAGAGAAGCTGGGGTGAAGCACCCAGTCATGGCGCCGGCGTAGTAATGAGCAATGAGGCATCAAATCACAAAGTTGCACCTTTCCCACAGTTAAATTGGAGGGACAAAGTAATAATGCTAAAAAAAAGTTGGAGGGACGAAGCAACCATCATTTCACTCGTTGCTGAATCTGCTTCTCCCTCATCTTCAAGTTTACCACGCGTTGCTTCTGCCGTTGTTCTGCCTCATGTGGGACGCGGGTCGGCTTGGTAAAGCACTGACACGTGGGACCGCATGTTAGCAAACCGCCTGGACAACGTCCTCTAAAAATAAGAAACCTTCCCACCATCCGCGCGACAAAATCACTCCTTTTTACTAATCTTGATTCTATAATTTTTTAGATCAATATAATTGAGATTTGTATAGATAGCACGCATGAGCAAAACCAAGTGGTATGGTTAAGGGCATCCACAATGTGTAGGCAAATGTGAAAATAGCTTTTGGCGTCGTGGGAACCATTGTGGACAGTGTTGCCAAAGCCAAAAGGATGGAACCGAAGCTCCCTGATTGATTGATTGAAGGAATCGAAAAATGCAACATCTCTCCTGTTTCTCCCGTGCTTGGACACATTTAGAGTATACAACACAGAGTCTACTCCCCTGTCCCTTCTATCACAAATCACAAAGCAGTGAGGCGTCAAATCACAAAGCACGGACGAAGCAGCCATCATTTCACTCTTCACTGACTCCGCTTCTCCATCGTCTTATTCGAGAAACCATCTCACCGCACTAAGCTGGATGGACGATGCTATTGTGTACGAGTAGTACTAGTACATTTACACGTCCTTTGGTTCAATGGACTTCCTCAATGCAAATAAGGCAGTTGTCTCGGCTTGCAGGCGGCACTTGCGAACGACTTACCGTGGTCTCCCTCAATGGTGTTCTCCGTCGAACGCACTTCGCCAAACCACAATGTTCAAGATATCGTCGACGTCACCACAATGGGGAAGGAAGTCAAATATAGTTACTACCTCCATTTTTTCTCTACACAAGGCCAGTATATCAAAATTAAAATTTGCAAAAGGCCACCAACACTAATTGGGGCAAAATTGTTGGGGTTTGCCTCGTACTAGCAACCAAGGACATTAATATCCCTTGCATGCATGCGGAAGTGAGAAGGTTGGTTTGCATGGCGCTGCATTAATCAAGCATGAGGAGTGAGATGGTTAGCTCTTTAGGCTTTGGAGAAAAAATGCGCATTAATTGACACATGAAACGAGGATTTGTATCAATTAATCCCACGAAGGAAAACCCCTCCTTTCTTTTTTAACACCAGTACTCCTAGTACGTAGTACATAGTACTTATCCTGTTTGGGTGTAGGCCTTGCATTTCCATAATTCGCCACACATTTTTGCCAAGCTTTCCTAAAGTTTTCAAAATGAAAAGGAGGTACACTTGCGCACGGCTGTCGCGGTCGCACCGCACCCTCACACGGTCGCTCCTGAACGCCGCGGTCGCACCGCACCCTCACACAGGTGCTCCTGCACGCCGCAAACCCAACCAAGGGAACACACCCTCACTGACACGTGCTGTCGCATGTGACCAAACCAAACTAAGCCATCCTACCACTAACACATAATTTTTGTTCATAGAGTATGTTTATCCAACCGCATGTTGGGGAGTATCCGTACGGCCCGTGCGGTGGTCTGTTGGGGAAGAAGAAGAGGTGAGGAAGAAGGGTTAGGGGACGTAGGATATTCATCCAACCGCCTGAAATGGTAGACTGACCCAAGTCAGCCGACTTTCATAACAATATATGTTTTTACATAGCAAAAGATCCATAAAAACAACAACATAAAGAAAATCTATCACCGCTCGCGGAACGAGACGGCCTCGTCATCTTTGTCAGCCAGCGCGAACCAACCGTAGCTGCCGACGTGTGTCACTGCACCGTGGTTGTCCTCGGCCTCCAGCTACTTGTTCACGCGGAGCGTGCGGGCTCTCTACACGGATGAGAGCAACGTCCTGTTCAAGTCGAGGACGTCCAGTTCCGCCTGCAGGAGGGCCTCGATGATAGCGGCATCCGCGCACTCCATGTCGAGCCGAGCCTCCGCTGCCCGGTTCAAGTCCAGGACGTCCGGTTCCGCCTGCAAGAGGGCCTCGATGAGAGCGGCATCTGCGCGCTCCGCGTCGAGTTGAGCCTCTGCCGCCCAGTTCAAGTCAAGGGCGTCCGGTTCCGCCTGCAGGAGGGCCTCGATGGCAGCGGCATCCGCGCGCTCCGCCTCAAGTTGAGCCTCCGCCACTCGGTTCACATCCACGACATCCTGTTTCACCCGCAGGAGAGCCTCGATGGCAGCGGCATGCGCGCGCTCCACGTCGAGTTGAGCCTCTACCACCCGGTCCTCCTTTATTATCGCCAGGTTAAACCGCTGGTCCGCCTGCACCATGGGGGACTCGGACGCCGGCACGTAGTCGATGACCATCGTCTCATATCCATCGGGGGCCTTATGCGCCGCGAACTCCGCCATGAACATTGGATCGGCTTCGTCCTCCTCGTAGCTTGGCTCCAAAGAACTTGGGGATTGGCCGGCCGCAAAGCGAGCTTGGGAACGGAGGTCTATGGCACCGACCGCCGCCGCGATTTCTGCGCAGCGCTCCGGCGTCAGCATCTTGTAGTATGTGATCTTGCGGAGCACCGTGACTTTCTGGCGAACTAGGGGACGCTTGATGTGGGCTAGGGGATCGAAAGGTGGGGGAAGGGGCTGGAGATTAGGTGTGGTTTTAGGGCAGTGGCTGGCGTAGGAAGAGCAGCGAAGGTTCTGGTGTGAATAGTGGTTTCGGTGACGACCGGTCAATCGGTTTTGACTGTACATCACTCTTGTCACGTTCGCGTTGCAACTCGGCACGCTGGACCCTCCACGTCGCTCGCCGAATGGAACACACTTCGTCTTGCGTTTTTGCTTGCTTGTGGGACCACAATTGATAACAAACCGATGTTCCTCCCCCGCCCGCGTCATTTATACTACCACTCCCTCCGTTGTATGCGGAGTAAATAAAAAGTAAGGGAGCATACGGGGTCTAGCAAGCATGGGGTCCGTCAGTAAGTGACCGAAAGGGAGGGTAAGGCAGGGATACCTACATCAGAGGATCCACTTCCACTACTACTCCCTCCTTCCATTTACTATACAAGGCCTAATGCGTTTTTCGAGGCTAACTTTGACCAAATATTAGAGTAATAATATATGACATGCAACTTACACAAAGCATACGGTCAAATTCGTATGTGAAAGGAGCTTCCAATGATATAATTTTCACATTATACATCTCATGTACTATTAATCTTGTCAATAGTCAAATGCGGTTTTGAAAAATGCATTAGAGCATGATTAATAATATATCCAGTCGATGGCTATAAGGAACTGCCATGTCATCTATAGCCATCATCTATTATATGCACTCATACAGTAGTGTGGGCTACAAGGTTGGCTATTTCCCGCAATTTTTTTATAAGGTTGGCTATTGTATTAGTACTTTTTTCTATCTCCTCTCCATCTCTTTCTTCATATTTATTGTATTTAACTAGGAATGTGTATATAGCTAGGCTCTTGCATGAGAGCTCACTCCCCTTACTTTTTCACATCTCTCTCCTCCACATAGGCCCTATATAAATGGAAGGATAGAGTACTACTATGAGCACTGCATACTCTAGTACAAATGTTGTCAGTACTCCACTAGTACTATTGGACAGGGAGCTTAAAAAAGTTACTATTAGACTGGCTATACGTGGCGAAATCCTAGTAGGAAGAGCATGCATGAGAACAAGCACATTCCCGTGGTTGAAAACAAATTGGAAACCATCTCGAGTACAAATCTAGGAGTACATGCGAATCTAACAATATTTATTGGGCGTTGTTGAATGTTGATACTTTTTTTATCAAAGTAGAGATACTTTGACTACACATAAAACTTGTATGTAAACTAGAAAGTATTGGAGGGAGTATATTGTACATTCAAAAATGAAATGAACATTGAATAACCTTTATATATGATTTGCGGATGCTATGATCACTGGTTCAAAAATTTGAATCTGCCTTAGGTATCACACATGCCCCCACTCGTTCTTTCTCGATTTCATCTCGGGGTCCAGAGATCGATTAAAAGAGGACTAGGGTGGGTACAATACGTTCATTTCGCTTATGAACATACAATATACTCCCTCTGATCCCCATAGACCCCCCCCCCCCCGCGGGTCATTTCTATCATAGAAATAGACCAAACCTTTATCTCCTTGCACGACACGCAATTGATCTCTGAACATCAGTCGATCTCGTCAACATGTGTCGGGGCATGAACCGAATGGGATGTCAAAACTAAGACACGAAGGGACACATAGTGGAGGCAAAGTGAAAATTTTAAATGAACCGTTTGTTTGTATGCATGTCGGACAAATTACAAAACATTGGAAATACAAGCATGGTCTAGGCCCACATGCGAATGATACTCAGCGGAATGTTCAAATGAGGCATGCGGGAGGATGGACTCGACCGGAGGGCGACACGATCGATGGAGAAGAGGGTTGGAGAGGAATTAGAAATAAGAAAACGCCACATGATTATACTTGAACGGCTCAAATAAACAATAAGTTGTCTCACTTGGCCTACACAGTGAAAGGCCTAATGCACAACGCGGAGCACTGATGCTCGAATATGGCCGGGAAAACAGGGAAACCAACATGTGGGGCACACCTATCGGGATGATGTAGCGTAGAGTAGTCCAATGAAGGAGCTGGCCCACGACCTCCTCGCCACCGGCAACCTTTCATGTGGGTCGTGGGGGCCAACAATGTGGCACGGCTCCAGCACCGCCTCTGGACACGACAACCGCGGTGAGCGACACACTCATCATCACTAGATACGGTCGGTTTCAGTGTGCAGAGGGTGGCGTTAGTGCTGTGGCACGACCAACAGTATGTTTGGTTTGTGCCCAAGGTTGCCCCATCAAAGCATTGGGTAGCCAAAATTTTGGTTGAGGTTTTGGTTGCCCAAGATTTGGCCGACATTGGCGAGAAAAATGAACTAGAGTTGGCTAGAGTTCATTGGCATGGCAAAAAAATGGCAACCATCCAAACAAAGACCAATATTTGGGTCATGACCAAAATTTTGGTAAGGTGCACTTTGGCCACAATCCAAACACAGCCCAACACCCGGCTCGTCGAGGATGCACGGGGCCCCGGGACGCGTCCACGGAGTGGTGTAGCGCGGCCAACTGCATCCTCAGGACCTGAGACCATGCCGGGCCGTCTTGCTTTTTCAATGACATGCATCGATCGCATGTGAGCAAAGGGCATCTCCAACGTTGCCACGACCATAGCTGACTACCCTGGCACACCAAAAACCCTCATCCCTCGCGCTGTCGCGCGGTGCGTTCCCAGCCGGCACTAGCTACCCGCATTCATGCCGTCCATCTGTATGCCGTCGTTAAGAGGCTCGGTGCCCGAGGAATCAACTCCGGCAACTTAATGACGCACCAGGACACTTGGCCTCACCAGAATGTGCTACTTAAAGCGGCAACGCCCAGCTAACCTCCACACCATAGCGCATCGTCCTCCTACCTGGCACCACATCTGCCATGACCGCAAGCACGAACGCTCTGCGGGAGAGCTTGTCTTTGGGGATGAAGCTCAAGGTCGCCGCCCTCGCTCAAGTCGCCTCTCGCGATGCAATAGCAGCATAGCCGGACGCGGACGCGATCGCACAAGCAGTGGCCACGTTGGCGGTCGATGATGGGAGCACCGTCAGCCATGCGTTCTACTTGCCGCCGTCCAATGTCCGGCACCGCTGAGGTCGGGGACTCCTTCGAGGATGAGTAGGGCATGGGAGACGGCAGGGCATGGTGTACCAACTGGCCGGTCTGTATCCTGTGTTCTACTCTTCCTCGCAGGAGACTGCACCTTCACTTCACGGGTCTTGAACCCCGCCCCCATACATAGAGATCACAGATGGAGGACGTCGGTCGCCGTCGTAGAATAGGTTTAGGGTCATGTTTCTTTTATTTTTCTGTCCTATAAAAGTTCGAAATGTAATGAAAATATGCCGTGTTTGCATTAATCTCGGCCGGTGTATATGAACTTTCACAATAATATAGTATATTGTAGGAGTACTCGCAATATACCCGTGCGTTGCCCGGAAGATCAAGATCTTGTGGGAGAAAAGGATGAACGGGGGAAGGCCTTATCTACAAATCTGGAGAGGAGCGCGGGTAAATTGTCATAGTTTTCTTCCTATCCGTTAGATATAGATCGGACGACCTATATTGCGGGATGACAGGTGCCGGTGTCAAAACCGGCAGATCTCGAATAGGGGGTCCCGAACTGTGCGTCTAGGACCGATGGTAACAGGAGACAAGGGACACAATGTTTACCCATGTTCGGGCCCTCTCTATGGAGGTAATACCCTATGTCATGCTCGATTGATATTGATGAATATAGGTGTTACAAGAGTTGATCTACCACAAGATCGTGATGGCTAAACCCTAGAAGCTTAGCATTTATGACTATGGCAATGAATATGTCCTTTCTGGACTATCCCCTCCGGTTTATATAGACACCAAGGGGATCTAGGATTTACATAGAGTCGGTTACATAAGAAGGAATCTTCATAGTCGGTCGCCAAGCTTGCCTTCCACGCTAAGGAGAGTCCAATACGGACATAGGTACAGTCTTCGGTCTTCACGTCTTCACCGCCCATCAGTCTGGCCCATGGATAACAGGCCGGACGCCCAAGGACCCCTTAGTCCAGGACTCCCTCAGTAGCCCCTGAACCTAGCTTCAATGACGAGTAGTTCGACGCGCAGATTGTCTTCGACATTGCAAGGTGGGTTCCCTTTTATCCGAATTTCAAGATAGTCTTCGGATGCAATGATAGTATCTGGACCTGTCACACACACCATACATACCTGTAGAGAGAATATATATTTTTACACGAGTTTAATCTGCTGACAGCTTTTACAATATTACATGATGTCTGTCCGATAATAATTTCGGACCATTTTTCGTTTGCCACTCCGCGTTTCGAGATGCAATTGCCATTGGCACGTCTTGCCGAAGCAGAGATCATGTCCCCTTATTATGGGATTCTCATCAATACGGGTGTGGATAACCAAACCGTGCCGTTTATACAGCCCTTGGGAATAGGCGAATCTTAAGGCGAGTGAGGAGGCGTTCAATATTCGTTGCCTTTATAAGTGGATAAGGATTCCCTCTTCCTCTCTCACTCCCTCTCTATGTCTCCGCCTTTCCAATCACGAGCTCAACGCCCAAGCTCTCATATCCTTCCCACCCAAGCAACCATGTCCGGATCCGGAGGTCAGGGCAAGTGGATGGTTTCCTCCGTCGAGGAGGAGAACATTACAGAGCTTTGGGGGCGGATACTTGGCGAAGGAGATTACTCACTGCCTGTCGGCCGAGGGACAAGTCGTCCCCATGCCGAAGCCCACCGAGAGGGTGGTGTTCCTCCCCCATTTCTTCCGCGGGCTAAGGTTTCCACTCCACCCTTTCGTCCGCCGGCTGATGTACTATTATGGGATAGATCTCCGAATTCCTTCCTCATCATCTCGGCGTTTGTCGTCATGTGCGAGGCCTTCCTCTGCATCCAACCCCACTTCGGGCTGTGGCTCAAAGTCTTCAACGTGAAGCCGATGGTGGTGGATGGCCAGCAAGCGGAGTGCGGAGGAGCTATGGTGAGCAAGCCACCCAACGTATCCTGGCCCAAAGGCACTTTTGTGGACACAGTGAAGGAGTGCAGAAGCTGTGGTTCTACATCACAGAACCTCGCGGCACCACCTGGGCCGCCACAGCCGAATTCCACTCCGGTGCCCCCACGCGACTAACCTCCTGGGTCGAGAAGAGTCCGGACTGGGGTTCCCCTGACGAGGAGGACGGGGTTCCTCCTGGGTCAAGCTCGTTGATGTGATCCAGGTGATGCTGGTTCGCCGGATCCTTCCATGCCAGCACCGAAGCCGTCCTCTATGGGAGTTCAACCCAAAGAAGGATCAGACTCTGGTGAGGCTCTTTGAGACTACTCACGAAGGCGCATGGAAGTTGCTCTTTAAGGGCAACAAGAAGCCACCGGCCACGGATTCAGACCGTGGTCACGATTGTAAACACCTCGCCAGTGAGGTATGCTATTTTTTGATGTATCCCCAACTTAATCATTTCAAGGATGATATCTGAGCTTATTATTGCATTTCTAGGACTGGATGGGGAGGGCGAAGCGGATCCAGTGTCCGCCTCCGCTACCTGAAGAACCGGTCATCCCGCGTCTAGCGGAGATGCTCGTGCCGGTGCCTTATAAGGCGCCGGAGAAGAAGGCCAAAGAAGGCCAAGGGGGCCAAGGGTGGCCTCCGTCGCAAGGGCACTTCGGACGTGACGTCTGAAGATGATGAAGCCCATTCCTCTGTCCTTGAGGACAACGGCGAGGAAGAGGAGGAGGAGGAAAACAACCCTCCCCCTGAGGAGAGGAAGAAGAAGAGGGCGGCTTCGGTGCATCCGGAGGCAGACACGCCCAAGAAAGGGAAGAGCGTCCCAGCGGTCAATACCGCGTGGGACACTGATAGCAGTCCGGAGAGACGCCCCTGCACTAAGCCCCAAGCTGCATCGTAAGTGACACGGCTCTCTCATGCGCACATCCGGCCCTTTCTCTTTATTATTATTATGACATAGTTAATTGTGCTATTGTAGTCCGGCCCGCGACCTTACCCAGCGATCCTCATCTGGAGGTTTGTTGGCTCCCTCGGAGATGGCGAGCATGTTGCCACCGCCTGCTTATTCCCTCGGGGCCAGGGACGACACCAAGGTGTTATCTCGAAGGACCGCTCTGAAGCATGGAGGAGCCCAGGATGCTGTTCGGGAGGCGCCACAGGGCGATACCTCCACTGCCAGATATGTGGGGTAGCTGATCCCCATGGAGATTGGCAGAGGGGGCCGTATCCAGTTCAGTGCTCAGCCGAATACGATTCTGGAGGCCCATATGGCTCCGGAGTCAGGCGAGCGGCCCCCTTTAAAGGAGGGGGATGCGCCGCTTCCACCGATGGCCCTTGTCCATCCAGGGGCGCCAGATAACCTGATCGAGGCACTTCTAGGCGCCTCTATTGTGGATGAGCACCCTGTCCTTATGGGTGCGGTGATCGAGAAGATTCAGTCCGCCAAGAGTGGACTGAATGAAGCCTGCAGCAGCCTATTGACATGTTTTGAGGTAAGAAAGAGAAAAACCCCATGTAGCCAGTAGCCCCTGAGACATTGTCTGGTGTTCGGTAAGAAGAACCGGACAGAGGATCAATTCTTCTGTTGTAGGAGACTAACATAATATGTATGAATAAGCAAGCGTCGCTGTTGGCCATGACCTCCCATGCTGCCGAAGTCTCTAAGCTGAGGTAGAGGCTGGAGCGGACCGAGAACGAGCTCGGTGAGGTTAAGGTTCGGCTCCAAGAGAAGCAAGGTGAGTGACAAATTGCTGTGTGTTCAGAAAGGATAGGCGCTGTATATTGACCGCTGTGTCATAATATGCGCAGGAGCTGTGACCGAGGTTGAGGCCCTGAAGAAGGCCCTGGGCGAGGCCGAGGAGAAGGCTGTCCAGCAGCAAGCCGCCCGTAAGAAGTCCAAGGCCTAGGTCAAAGAAATCCAGTAGGAGCTCCAGGATGCGGTCAAGAAATACGAAGCCTTGGAGCATGATGCATCGGTTCAAGGGACCGAACTCGCCAAGGCTTGACAGAGCGCGGAGACCGCACGGAATGAGGCCCAGAATGCCCTCTAGGAGATCCAGGAGGCCAAGAAGATCACGGCGGGTAAGGCATTTAAGATACAAAGAAAGTATGCGAAGAAGCAATACCTTTTACTAACCCGGGTTCGGAGTTCCCCAAGAGCTTTTACGGATTTACCCCGTAGTGTATCAGACGCCGCGGAGTTCTACTGAGCTGAAGGAGGGGGTTCAACGGAGAAGCTATTCTGGTCACAGTATGCGGTGCCAGAGCATCCCGTGTCCTTCACCGATCAGCTGAAACAGCTAGTGGAGCTGCATAGGGTGGCCGAACTAGCCATGAAGGATTTCAAAATCCGGCTATGGCCAGCCTAAACTATGCCAAACAGCTACTTTGGAATCTTGAGGCGGATGGTGAACGCCTGTCCTTGGCTGGACGTCGTCAAGCGCTCGGCCTGCATTGAAGGTGCGCGCATGGCCTTCGCCCGTTGCAAGATGTGGTGGGCGAAGATGGACGCCGTTGAGGTGACCAGAGGACCACCGGAGGGCAAGGAGCACCGCACACCCAAATGGTATTTTGCGGATGTCTTGGAGGGTTCTCGCCTTGCGGCAGCACAATGTTCGCAGGACATTGTATTTGAATAAATGTATTCATGTTACCTTTGCCTTGTATTATGGGAACAAACCCTGTTGTGTAATGTAATATTTGTTATGCTTTGCATTGTTTCCTCCTGTGCGGCCGTGTTGTATGTAATCTAAGGGTTGGCCAGTCGTCGGCTTCTGCCCTCATGTAGGTAGTACGGAGGTGTCCGGGATGGATTCTAAACAATCTTGATCCAATTATATGGTCCTTGAAGGAGTTGTTTAGCGCAACGAACAAGGCAATCAGACTGTATGGCTTAAACACCCTCACTTAGCCATAAGAGTTTTATAATAAAGCATATGTGCAACCCATGGTTCGAACCAGGGTGCTATCAGCATCTAATCGGGAAGTGTCGATCTTTCGCATAATGCAGAAAAAATCTCCAACGATTTGTGACCCTCGAACAGCTGACTGGCTCTCGTCGTATCATGATAGTTAGTTTTCGGATTTCTCTACTGAGGTGCTCGTCTGGTCAAGGCCAGGGCACAATCGCAGTAGTTCTCCATTTACTACCCTAGCCGATTTAGTGGAATGTAGGGTAGCAAGCACAGGAGCTGGGCAACCCAACTATTAACCAAAGACATGATTCGGAGACAATGCATATAATGCTAAATTCGCGGTGCCGAACTTATCTTTAGGGATTGTTCGGACTTTGTTGCCGTATCATGGGGCGATGGGGAGCCCCTGGCAAATATGAAACGTACCAGGGTGTATGACTGATAGGAAATAAGTAATATAAAGGAAAATAGAGGGAGAACAGAGATAGGATCTGGAGCGCGTGAACTTGGATCATGAACAGTTTCCAGTATAGTTGTGTTTATGCATCCAAGCACATTGGTACAAGATAATGCAATAAGCAACCGACTATTTGACATGCCATACCCAAAGGCGGATTGCGCGTGGGTCCTGAAAACGGTTAGCCTCTAGGGCTTCCCATGTACGCTTGTGCTCCGTGTTAATCCGCTGTGTTTGTCCTTTGATGGGATCGCTAGTCAGGCCGTCGAAGGAGGCCCCCATAGGAGAAACCTGAAACAAGGGAAAAAGAGATAGTAGAGTTATATGTGTGTCCGGGATCGGTCTGGCCGAACCGTCGATCCCGGGATAGGTTGTGCCTCCGTCAATGCCCATGGAATTTTGAGTGCGTAGTTATGGACGCGTGGTGTGAATGCCACTACCTCATCAGGGTTGGGACGGAGGCCGAACTACTAATCGAGCTCTTGACGAGCCGCGCTGTCCTGTTGCAGTGTGGTCCGGGGGCTCGGCAGCCAGACTATGCTGCTGCTTGAGAAGGCCGCTTTATACCTCTGTTGCTAGGGCGGCAGTGTGCTCCTCGGTCCAGAGGGAGCGCTCTGTGTTTTCGTTGACTGTTATGACGCCGTGCGGACCGGGCATCTTCAGCTTGAGATAAGCATAGTGTGGTACCGCGTTGAATCTTGCAAACACGGTTCGTCCAAGTAATGTGTGGTAGCCACTGCGGAAGGGGACGATATCGAAGATTAACTCCTCGCTTCGGAAGTTGTTCGGGGAACCGAAGACCACCTCCAACGTGATTGAGCCCGTGCAACGGGCCTTGACGCCTGGTATGACTCCCTTAAAGGTAGTCTTTGTTGGTTGGATTCGTGAGGGATTAATGCCCATCTTTCGCATTGTATCCTGATAGAGCAGGTTGAGGATGCTACCGCCGTCCATTAGGACTCGTGTTAGGTGAAATCCATCGATGATTGGGTCGAGGACCAGTGCGGCTGAACCGCCATGCCGGATACTAGTTGGGTGATCTCGACGATCGAAGGTGATCGGGAATGATGACCACGGATTGAATTTTGGGGCGACTGGCTCTACCGCGTACGTCCCTTAGCGCTCGCTTGCGCTCCCTTTTGGGGATGTGTGTAGCGTATATCATGTTCACCGTTTTGACTTGAGGGGGAAATTTCTTCTGCCCTCCGGTGTTCGGCTGCCGGGGCTCTTCGTCCTCGTCCTCACTTTGTGATCCCTTTTATTTTTTTTGGCATTTAACTTGCCAGCCTGTCTGAAAACCCAACAGTCTGTGTTGGTGTGATTGGCTTATTTGTCTGGGGTACCATGTATCTGGCACGGACGATTGAGTATGCGATCTAGGCTGGATGGTCCCTCGCTGTTCCTTTTGTAGGGATTCTTTCGCTGTCTGGACTTGGAGTCGCTGAATCCGGCGTTAACGATGGTGTCATCGGTGTTGTCGCCATTGCTTCGGCATTTGTGTCTGTTGTGCCGGGTCTTTCCGGAGCTGTTCTTGGGCTCAGAGGGGCCTGTCTCCCTGGCTGTGTTTTTGCTATGAGCCAGCCAACTGTCCTCTCCCGCGCAAAAGCAGGTCATGAGTGCCGTAAGGGCTGCCATGGACTTCAGCTTTTCTTGGCCGAGGTGGCGTGCTAGCCATTTGTCATGGATGCTGTGTTTAAAGGCCGCTAGGGCTTCGACATCCGGACAGTCGACGATCTGGTTCTTTTTGGTTAGGAACCTAGTCCAGATTTCTTTGGCTGATTCTCCAGGTTGTTGAACTATGTGGCTTAAGACATCAGTATCGGGTGGCCGGACATATGTACCTTGGAAGTTGTCAATAAAGGCCTCTTCCAGATCCTCCCAGCTGCCGATGGAATTCTCGGGCAGGCTATTCAGCCAGTGTCTAGCTGGCCCTTTGAGTTTCAGTGGGAGGTATTTGATGGCGTGGAGGTCGTCTCCCCGGGCAATGTGGATGTGGAGAATAAAGTCCTCAATCCATACAGCGGGGTCGGTTGTTCCATCGTATGATTCAATTTTGACGGGCTTGAACACATCGGGGAATTCGTGATCCAGCACCTCATCTGTGAAGCAGAGAGGGTGTGCGGCGCCTCTATATTGGGCCACATCACGGCGCACCTCCGATGGAGTGCGTCTGCGGTTATCAGCCCGGCTGTGACTAGGTTTGTCACGCCCGAATAGGTAGCCGTCATCACGAGTTGGGAAGCATCCTTGCGATCTGTAGATTGATCCGGTGTGTTCTGCTCTACTGTCCAGCTCCTACCGAAGGTCGTATGTATGGTCCCGAGCTGCTCTGTCCCTATTTTCGCGAGGTAGTGGGGCGGGCTATTGTTCGGCCTGAGTTGCCGCTTTATGCTAACCACGGGGTGGTCGGTCCGCCGCATTATCCCGACCACATGGTGGTCGGTCCACATTGCGTGAGGGAGGTATAGGGTTTAGTGCCTCCTCATCGAACTGAGGTAGCAGTCTACGCTTTGGGTAACTCTTGGCTGGGCGCTTGAGGCCGTATTCTTCTGCTACCAGGACACCAGTCCTCCTATCAATGAGCAGGTCTTGATCGGCTTGAAGCTGCTGCTGCTTCTTCTTCAGGCTTCTTGCGGTGGCTATTAGCTGGCGCTTGAAGCGCTCCTGCTCAAGTGGTGCCTCAGGCACAATGAATTCCTGATTGCCGAGGCTCTCATCATCCTCGGAGACTGGACGATAACTATCATCGTCTGGTTCATTGGGCATGGTCTGATTACCAGAGTTGTCTTGCCCGTTGTTTTGTTCCTCCTGTTTGGATGCAGCCCCTATAGGGTCTTCGTTGTTTTCGGCATCGCCCTGAGTACTATTCTCTCTGGTGCCAGTATTTCCATCATTTGCGCAACGAGTCTTAGATCAGTGTTTAGGGCGCCGACACTTGGACTGTGTCTCAGAAGGTTTATCTGCAACTAGATCTCCTTTGTCATCGTCGCTAGCTTTTTAGGTGTGTCGACCATGTACACAACATACGAAGAGGTGGCCGTCCAACGTCCAGTAAATGGTGGGTTTTGTCCTTGCTCCTGGTCGGCATCGTCGTCCATACCATCGATGTCTTCGGAGCCATAATCGAGCATGCCGGTTAAATAATTGACAGTGGCTATGAAGTGGGTGGCGGGTGGGAAACAAAATTTTGCATCATCAACCTCTGCCTTGAACCGCACATAGTTCGGCTATGAGTCCTTCTCCTAGGACAAGTTATTTATAGAGTTTAGCACATTAGCCAAGGGTGAGTGCTGGAAGATGTCTGCGGCGCTAAATTCGAAAATTGATAATCGATCCAGCTCGGTGTCCGCAGGCGTTCCCGGTCCGGGAATCATAGCCGGAGACGAATCCGGAGTTCTATTGGCGCAAATATCGCGAGGTGTCGAGTCCGTGTGAGGCTCCAACGTCGGGGACTCTATGTCTTTGGATGGCACGATTTGCTCTGGTTCTAAGGCCGTTGCAGCAGCAGGGACCATCCGCGGGATGCGATCTGATGAGAGATTTAGGTCATATTCATCAGAGCGGGGGGGGGGGAGCAATCGCTGCGGTCTCAAATCCACTAAAGATCAAGTCTCCACGGATATCTGCAATGTAGTTCAGGCTTCCAAATCTGACCTGGTGGCCAGGGGCATAGCTATCAATCTGCTCCAGATGGCCAAGTGAGTTGGCCCGCAGTACGAAGCCGCCGAACATGAAAATATGTTCAGGGAGGAAGGTTTCTCCTTGGACAGCGTCGCTGTAGACGATTGAGGGAGCCATCGAACCTTTCGTGGACTGCACAGTGGAACTCTCAATGAAAGCACCAATGTCGATGTCAAAACCGGCGGATCTCAGGTAGGGGGTCCCAAACTGTGTGTCTAGGATCAATGGTAAGAGGAGACAAGGGACACAATGTTTACCCAGGTCCGGGCCCTCTCTATGGAGGTAATACCCTGCGTCCTGCTTGATTGATATTGATGAATATGGGTGTTAGAAGAGTTGATCTACCATGAGATCGTGATGGTTAAACCCTAGAAGCTTAGCATATATGACTATGGTAATGAATGTGTCCTTTCCGGACTATCCCCTCCGGTTTATATAGACACTAATGGGATCTAGGGTTTACATAGAGTCGGTTACATAAGAAGGAATCTTCATAGCCGGTCACCAAGCTTGCCTTCCACCCCAAGGAGAGTCCAATCCGGACACAGGTACAGTCATCGGTCTTCACGTCTTCATAGCCCATCAGTCCACCCATGGATAACAGGCCGGACGCCCGAGGACACCTTAGTCCAGGACTCCCTCAACAGGCACACCATCATCACCAACTCTGCTTTTTATTGAACCAAGACAAAGCTAACATGCGAAGTAAAATAAACACATAGGGTCTATACATACACAATTTATTTTAGGCACTCCAATAGTACATCCACTACACATTCACGCATGTCACATCTTTCTACATCTATGGGAACCTACGAAAGGGTTAACATAAATTGCCTCTCTCTCTCCTCCCCTGATTTTCATGGTGGTGGGCCCCTCCCTCCCCCAATCTACAATCAATAGCTAACACATTTCACATTACGTTAATTACGTAACTGGGATTACGTACGTGTAGCATTACTCGTCCTAAAAAACCCAACTAAGCCAACCTCCGAGCATATCGAGCGGGAAAAGACCAGGCTGCGCCGTTTTAGTTGGGATTACCGGATTACTAGTAGTAGTATCGATGGATCGCGCGAAGCAACAAGGTTTTTTAGGGGGTGAAGCACCTAGTTTAAAAGGAAAAAAGGCGGTACACTCACAGCACCCCTGTCGCGGTCGCATTGCACCCCACACACGTTCGGTCCTGCACACGACTCACGCAAACGGAACGCGCTTCGCCTTGCCTCTTCACTGACACGTTGGACTACACTTGAAGAAACCGACCATGCGCCAAACTCCCCCTGCCCACTGCACGAAAATCTCCCCCACCCAAAAATTCCCACCAAATCCTAGATTCAACCGCCCTTCGGCCAACTAGCCAATAATATTCCCCAAACTCCCCTCCCCCTGTCCCCCTCCACTCCATTCGCTCCGCCAAAGCCGCCCTCCCCACCGGGCCGATATGTCGGCGCCATGGTTCATAGAGGGGGACGCATGGCGATCCTCTCGCTCCCATAGTATGCTCTTGTAGACTGCTGTCCTCTAGCCGCACCGCCACCGCTGGCGACGTTCTTGTGGAGGCGCACGGCGGTCAGCGCCGCCACCACCGGCGACGTTCGTGTGGAGACGCACGGTAGTCAACTTCTCCCACGGTACACGCATTCTAGACTGAGGCTCCGTGCATGTCGGCGTAGAGCTGAATGTTAGCTGATAGATGCTGTTAATCTCACTGTTTGCCGAAGTACTAGTTTACAGTCAATATGCTCTGCTTAAGAAGCTTCCTTGCCCTGTTCTGCACTCAATCTGCTTAGCTGAGATGGCATGCTAAGGCCGATTAGTTGCTAAAATATTCTCCATATATTTATTGTGACGTAGATTGCCATGGTCTAGTAGCCAATCTATTAGGTGAAATAGCTCTACACCGTTTTATACTCGATCTTTATTGCTGCGATGGCCTTTGATAGTTTGATGGTTGTGTGCTCGGCCTCATTGACTGCTGAAACAGCCTGCCATAATTTAGCACTCAAATCTATTTGCTGAATTAGCTTTATATATATTTCGTTACTTAGATTTTCTCATCCAAATATCTTGCCATAGCTTTAGACATCGACATAGGTATTTCTTTTTGGACTTCATAAAAAAGCATATATGTTTTTCTTGTAATATCTAGTAGAAGAACTAATTTGTATGTCTAATAGATGGACATGACTTGGATAACTTCTGCTCGAAGATTCTCCGCTGCACATGTCAAGGGGGTTGAAAACTTCATGAACTTTATCAGAGCTGAGTATGGTGGTCCGAAATCAGATGTGCTCTGCCCGTGTAGCAGTTGTATGAATTCAGTTACAAGACCCCAGTCAACTGTGCAAAATCATCTACACTTGTATGGGATGTCTGTCACATATACTAGGTGGGTTCATCATGGTGAAGCTGTGAACGTCAATGTTATTGACTACGTGGAAGCAGCAGATCACCATCTTGATCTGCCTGCAGGTGGAAGAGGAGGAGGAGGAGGTGGTGGCGGAGCCAGTGAGTTTGACCAACATTGAAACAATGCTACGAAATGCTCGTGTATTCCATGAACTTTCACCCACAGAAGGAAAACGGTGGGCCCGCATGTTGGAACAATGCAACGTGGCTGTCACCCCAGGAAATAAGCTGCCAGTATTCTCAGCTATGGTCACCTTTCTTCAGGTGAAGACATCTGAGCGGATGACCAACAAATCATTCGATGCAATGTTGGCTGCTTTCCGCAAAGCTTTCCCAGATGCGTCTGAGCTGCCACACACCTACAGTAAAATGAAGAATTTCCTTCGTGTAGTTGGAATTGGATATGATATGATCCATGTTTTTAAGAATAATTGTGTTCTGCTCTGGCAGGATTATGCCAACTTATGTGAATGCCCAAAATGCAAATCATCAAGAGGATTCCTCATAATGTTCTGAGACATTTTCCAATTACACCAAGATTGCAGAGGTTGTTTCATGATGCTGAAACAAGAGAGGATGTACTATGGCATTCTAGGAACTAGGAGTACAGAGATCAGAATGTAATGAGCCATCCATCACATGGTAGGAGGAGGTGTTGCAAGTCTACTCAAAATAGAAGGTGAATCAAGTGTAGAGCTAGATGGCAGTGCCTTACCTCCCCTCGTCTAAGAGGGAACGATCTTGGTTCTTGTACATTTCAGATTATTCATAGTGATAAATAGATATAGATCCCAAGTGAACTAACAAATATAGCTATGCTCCCCGGCAACGGTGCCAGAAAAAGGTCTTGATAACCCACAAGTATAGGGGCTCGCAATAGTTTTCGAGGGTAGAGTATTCAACCCAAACTTATTGATTCGACACAAGGGGAACCAAAGAATATTTTTAACTATTAGCAGTTGAGTTTTCAATTCAACCACACCTACAAATTAAATATCTACAGCAAAGTGATTAGTAGCACAGTAATATAATAGTTTGATAGTGATAGCAATAGTAATGGTAACAGTAACGGTAGAAGTAGTAGTTTTGTAGCAAAAGTAACAGTGACAACAACAATAGTAACTTAGCAAAGATCAATATGTGAAAAGCTCGTAGGCATTGGATCGATGATAACATTGGATAATATTCATCATGTAACAGTCATAACCTAGGGCGACACAGAACTAGCTCCAGTTCATAAATATAATACAGGCATGTATTCCGTAAATAGTCATACGTGCTTATGAAAAAGAACTTGCATGACATCTTTTCTCCTACCCTCCCGTGGCATCAACGTCCATAAGGAACTAAGGGATATTAAGGCCTCCATTTAATAGAGAACCGAAACAAAGCATTAACACATGGTGAATACATGAACTCCTCAAAATACGGTCATCACCAGAAAGTATCCCAATTATTGTCACCTTGGGGTTTACGGATCATAACACATAATAGGTGCGTATAACTTGTAAGATCGCATCACAAACATAGATATAATGGTGAAAACATAAATGGTTAAGATCTGAAATCATGACACTCGGGCCATAGTGACAGGCATTAAGCATAACAAAGTCATAGCAACATCAATCTCAGAACATAGTGGATACTAGGGATCAAGCCCTATCTAAACTAACTCGATTACATGATGAATATCTGATACGTCTCTGTCGTATCTATAGTTTTTGATTGTTTCACGCCAATATTATACAAATTTTACATATTTTTGGCAACATTTTATATGATTTATTGGACTAACCTATTGATCAAGTAGCCAATGCCAGTTCCAATTTTTTGCATGTTTTTTTCTCACAGAAAATCCATATCACACAAAGTTCAAAGGCAATAAAAATTTACGGAGAATTATTTTGGAATATATGTGATTTTTGGGAGTTGGAATCACCGCAAAGAGATGCCCACACAGCCCACAAGACACCAGGGCGAGACCCAGGAGCCAGGCGCGTGGTGGTGGGTTGTGCTCACCTCGTACGTTGGTTGGAGCTCTACTTTGGGAGCAAGGAAGCTTATATTCAGAAAAATTGTGTTAAAATGTCAGCGCAATTGGAGTTACGGATATCCCGGAATATAAGAAACGGTTTCCAGCCAGATATGGGGAACGCGAAACAGAAGAGAACAGAGAGGGAGATAAAATCTCGAAGGGGCTCCCGCCCCTCCGCCGCCATGGAGACCATGGACCAGAGGGGGAACTCTCCTCCCATCCAGGGGGGAGGCCAAGGAATAATAAGGAGGGGGTCTCTCTCCCCCTCTCTCCCGGTGGCGCCAGAGTGCCGCCGGGGCAAGGATCGTGACAACGATCTACATCAACAATCTTGCTACCGTCAACACCAACATTCTCCCCCTCTATGCAGCGGTGTAAGACCCCTTCTCCCTGCTGTAATCTCTACTTAAACATGGTTCTCAACTCCATATATTATGTCCAAATGATATTTGACTATCCTATGATGTTTGAGTAGATCCATTTTGTCCTATGGGTTAATCGTGATCTTGGTTGGTATGATTGTATATTTTATTTATGGTGCTGTCCTACGGTGCCCTCCATCTCATGCAAACATGAGGGGCCCCCGCTGTAGGGTGTTGCAATATGTTCATGGTATGCTTATGGTCGGTGTTGCGGGGGTGACAGCAGCCTAAACGTCGATACGTGGGTTATGGCGTCTGGGAGTAAAGAGGACTTGATACTTAATGCTATGGTTGGGTTTCACGGCCTTAATGATCTTTAGTAGTTGCGGATGCTTGCTAGGGGTCCAATCGTAAGTGCATATGATCCAAGTAGAGAAACTATGTTAGCCCATGCCTCTCCCTCATGTAAAATTACAAGAATGATTACCGATAGTGTTATCGATTGTGTAGGGAAAGATGACTTTCCTATTGATAAAAGCTATCTACTTTTATTGTCTTGCAATTTATTTGTAGTTTTTTTCTTGCAAAGTACTCATATTTTTATTCTTGCAACATAGTTTCATACTTGTTCTAGCTAAATCAAACGTCAAGTGTGCATAGAGTTGTATAAGTTCTCAATAGAACTTGAGGGAATATTTGTTCTACCTTTAGCTCCTCATTGGGTTTGACACTCTTATTTATCAAAGAAGGCTACAAATGATCCCCTATACTTGAGGGTTATAAAGATCTTTTTCTGGCGCCATTGCCTGGGAGCAATAGTGTGGGGTGAATATTCTCGTGTGTGCTTGATTGCTTTATCACTAAGCAGTTTTTATTTCTTTTTCTAAGTTATTCTCTATCTTTAGTTATGGATATGGAACATGAAACACCAAAAAGATTAGTTGTACTTGCTACTCATGGAGATGGGGAACCTCCTAAAACCCTCGATGCTCGTTATGTTAAAGATATTATGCACTACTTTGATAATCCTGAGAAAA
This sequence comes from Triticum monococcum, assembly GCA_034509565.1. Classification (NCBI taxonomy): domain Eukaryota; kingdom Viridiplantae; phylum Streptophyta; class Magnoliopsida; order Poales; family Poaceae; genus Triticum; species Triticum monococcum. The sequence continues at coordinate 163,697,515 of CM067841.1, read as the reverse complement.
CCCCATTAAAGTATATAATGGGAGGAACGTTGCATCAACGTGAATACTTTAGGGATTATGACTTGACTCATAAAGGGAAATTTTTATGGGATCAAATTCATATGTTGCATTGGTATGCTCGGGAGCTATGCTTGAGATATAATTATACTTGTTTCTCTACGATGAGCGCTCCACATCTTCCCTTTTCATGCAAATTTAATGATAATGAAACCTTAGCTTCTTATGCTAATGGTATATATGAATACTATGATGTGGAACAAATAGAAGAATTTGTTGCTTTTAAGGGTGCTTATGAAATTGAATTTTTTTTAAAAGTATGAAGCTTTTGATGATGATGTTTATAGACCTAATTTTTTGCCATCCTTAAATATTGCCACGACAATTATAAATATAATTCTGATATTGACGAAATCTTCGCTGTCCTAGAAGAGAACAAAGCGGGAGATCCAATCTCGGAGGGGCTCCCGTCCCTCCACCGCCATGGAGGCCATGGACCAGAGGGGGAACTCTCCTCCCATCTAGGGGGGGAGGCCAAGGAAGAAGAAGAAGGAGGGGGACTCTCCCCCCTCTCTCCCGGTAGCGCCAGAGTGCCGCCGGGGCTAGGATCGTGACGATGATCTACATCAACAATCTTACTACCGTCAACACGAACTTTCTCGCCCTCTATGCAGAGGTGTAACACCCCTTCTTCCCGCTGTAATGTATACTTAAACATGGTGCTCAACTCCATATATTATTTGCCAATGATCTATGGTTATCCTATGATGTTTGAGTAGATCTGTTTTGTCCTGTGGGTTAATCATGATCTGAGTTGGTATGATTGTATATTTTATTTATGGTGCTGTCCTACAGCGCCCTCCATCTCGCGCAAATGTGAGGGTTCCTCACTGTAGGGTGTTGCAATATGTTCATGATTTGCTTATGGTGGGTTGCGAGAGTGACAGAAGCTTAAACCCGAGTAGGTGGGTTGTTGCATATGGGATAAAGAGGACTTAATACTTATATCTATGTTTGGGTTTCATGACCTTAATGATCTTTTGTAGTTGCGGATGCTTTCTAGAGTTCCAATCATAAGTGCATATGATCCAAGTAGAGAAAGTATGTTAGCTCATGCCTCTCCCTCATATAAAATTGCAAGAATGATTACCGGTACTTGTTATCGATTACCTAGGGACAAATGACATTCTTATTGAGAAAAGCTATCTACTTTTATGTAACGACCCGAGACCGACGCTTCAGATGCCTCCCATTTGTTTTTCGTTGTTGAGTGAGTTTTAGTTGTTTGTTGCATTTCATCATGGCATCATCCGCATTGCATCCGCATGTTTTCATAAAACCCGTAGTCGTTCGTAGTTGACGTGTCCCCCTGCCTTTGTTGACCGTTTCGAGACCAACCACTTGCAATCCTATTCTTCGTTTTCTCTCTTGTATAAACCAGAGTCTCTCTACACAGTGCATCGACCCCTTGCATTTTGATACGTCTCCAATGTATCTATATTTTTTGATTGTTGCATGCTATTATATTATCTGTTTTGGATGTTTAATGGGCTTCATTATACACTTTTATATTATTTTTGGGACTAACCTACTAACCCAAGGCCCAATGCAAATTGTTGTTTTTTTGCCTATTTTAGTGTTTCACAGAAAAGGAATATCAAACGGAATCCAAACGGAATGAAACCTTCGGAAGAGTTACTTTTGGAACAAACGTGGTCCAGGGGACTTGGAGTATACGTCAAGAAAGGAGCGAGGAGGCCACGAGGCAGGGAGGCACGCCTACCCCCTGGGTGCGCCCCCACCCTCATGGGCCCCTCGCAGCTCCACTGACCTACTTCTTCCTCTCATATATATCCCTATTTCCACTACCGCAACCTTCTGTACCCAAGAGATCCCATCTTGGGGCCTTTTCCAGAGCTCCGCCGGAGGGGGAATCGATCACGGAGGTCTTCTACATCAACACCATAGCCTCTCCGATGATGTGTGAGTAGTTTACCACAGACCTTTGGGTCCATAGTTATTAGCTAGATGGCTTCTTCTCTCTCTTTTGATCTCAATACAAAGTTCTCCTCGATCTTCTTGGAGATCTATTCGATGTAATTATTTTTGTAGTGTGTTTGTCGAGATCTGATGAATTGTGGGTTTATGATCAAGTTTATCTATGAACTGTATTTTATTCTTCTCCGAAATCTTTTATGTATGATTTGTTATCTTTGCAAGTTTCTTCGAATTATCAGTTTAGTTCGGCCTACTAGATTGATCTTTCTTGCAATGGGAGAAGTGCTTAGCTTTGGGTTCAATCTTGCGATGTCCTTTCCCAGTGACAGTAGGGGCAGCAAGGCACGTATTGTATTGTTGCCATGAAGGATAAAAAGATGGGGTTCATATCATATTGCTTGAGTTAATCCCTCTACATCATGTCATATTGCCTAATGCGTTACTCTGTTCTTATGAACTTAATACTCTAGATGCATGCTTGATAGCGGTCGATGTGTGGAGTAATAGTAGTAGATGTAGAATCGTTTCGGTCTACTTGTCGCGAACGTGATGCCTATATACATGATCATGCCTAGATATTCTCATAATTATGCACTTTTCTATAAATTGCTTGACAGTAATTTGTTCACCCACCGTGATACTTATGCTATCTTGAGAGAAGCCACTAGTGAAACCTATGGCCCTGGGTCTATCTTTTATCATATAAGTTTCCAATCTATTTTACTTTGCAATCTTTACTTTTAATCTATATCATAAAAATACCAAAAATATTTATCTTATTATCTCTATCAGATCTCACTCTCATAAGTGACTGTGAAGGGATTGATAACCCCTTTATCGCGTTGGTTGCGAGGTTCTTATTTGTTTGTGTAGGTACGAGGGACTTGCGTGTAGCCTCCTACTGGATTGATACCTTGGTTCTCAAAAACCGAGGGAAATACTTAAGCTAGTTTGCTGCATCACCCTTTCCTCTTCAAGGGAAAACCAACACAGTGCTCAAGAGGTAGCAAGAAGGATTTCTGGCGTCGTTGTCGGGGAGATCTACACACAAGTCAAGACATACCAAGAACCCATCACAATTTCATATCCCTCGCATTACATTATTTGCCATTTGCCTCTCGTTTTCCTCTCCCCCACTTCACCCTTGCCGTTTTATTCGCCCTCTTTTTCCGTTCGCCTCTTTTTCCGCTTGCTTCTTGTGTGCTTGTGTGTTGGATTGTTTGTCACGATGGCTCAAGATAATACTAAATTGTGTGATTTTTCCAATACCAACAATAATGATTTTATTAGCACTTCGAGTGCTCTCCTTCCCAATGCTGAATCTTGTGAAATTAATGCTGCCTTGTTGAATCCTGTCATGAAAGATCAATTCCCTAGCCTTCCTAGTGAAGATGCCGCTACCCATCTAAACAACTTTGTTGATTTGTGTGATATGCAAAAGAAGAAAGATGTGGATAATGATATTGTTAAATTGAAGTTATTGCCGTTTTTGCTTAGAGATCGTGCTAAAACTTGGTTCTCTTCTTTTCCTAAAAATAGAATTGATTCATGGAATAAGTGCAAAAATGCTTTTATCTCTAAGTATTTTCCTCCCGCTAAGATCATCTCTCCTAGAAACGATATTATGAACTTTAAGCAACTAGATCATGAGCATGTTGCACAATCTTGGGAGAGGATGAAATTAATGATTCTCAATTGCCCAACTTGTGGCTTGAATTTATGGATGAGCATACAATTTTTTTATGTTGGATTGTATTTTGCTTCTAGAAATCTTTTAGATTCGGCCATGGGAGGCACTTTTATGGAAATCACATTAGGAGAAGCTACCAAACTCCTAGATAATATTACAGTTAATTATTCTCAATGGCACACTGAAAGATCTACTAGTAAAAAGGTTCATGCTATAGAAGAAATTATTGTTTTGAGTGGAAGGATGGATGAACTTATGAAATTGTTTGCTAATAATAGTGTTTCTTCTGATCCTAATGATATTCCTTTGTCTACTTTGATTGAGAATAATAATGAATCTATGGATGCGAATTTTGTTGGTAGGAATAATTTTGGTAACAACGCGTATAGAGGAAACTTTAATCCTAGGCCGTATCCTACTAATTCCTCTAATAATTATGGTAATTCCTACAACAATTCTTATGGAAATTATAATAAGATGCCCTCTGATTTTGAATCTAGTTTTAAAGAATTTATTAGTTCGCAAAAGAGTTTCAATGCTTTGATTGAAGAAAAATTATCTAAGATTGATGAGTTGGCTAGGAACGTGGATAGAATTTCTCTTGATGTTGATTCTTTTAAACTTAGATATATTCCACCTAAGCATGATATCAATGATTCTCTCAAAGCCATGATAATTTCCATTGATGAGTGCAAAGAAAGAACCGCTAGGATGCATGCTAAAAAGGATTGCTTTATAAAAGCATGTTCTTCTAGTTTTGATGATAATAAGGATGAAGATCTAAAAGTGATTGATGTGTCTCCTATTAAATCTTTGTTTTGCAATATGAATCTTGATAATGATGGGACTCGAGATGAGTCAACTTTAGTTAAAAGGCGTCCCAATGATTCGGAGTTTTTAGATCTTGATGGAAAAATTGGTAAAAGTGGGATTGGAGAGGTCAAAACTTTACATAGAAACGAACCCACTATTTTGGATTTCAAGGAATTTAATTATGATAATTTTTCTTTGATATATTGTATTTCCTTGTTGCAATCCATGTTAAACTCTCCGCATGCTTATAGTCAAAATAAAGCTTTTACCAAACATATCGTTGATGCTTTAATGCAATATTATGAAGAAAAGCTTGAATTAGAAGTTTCTATCCCTAGAAAACTTCATGATGAGTGGTAACCTACTATTAAAATTAAAATTAAAGATCATGAATGCTATGCTTTATGTGATTTGGGTGCTAGCGTTTCCACGATTCCAAAAACTTTGTGTGATGTGTTAGGTTTCCGTGAATTTGATGATTGTTCTTTAAATTTGCACCTCGCGGATTCCAGTATTAAGAAACCTATGGGGAGGATTAATGATGTTATTATTGTTGCAAATAGGAATTATGTGCCCGTAGATTTCATTGCTCTTGATATTGATTGCAATCCTACATGTCCCATTATTCTTGGTATACCTTTCCTTAGAACGATTGGTGCAATTATTGATATGAAAGAAGGGAATATTAGATTCCAATTTCCGTTACGGAAAGGCATGGAACACTTTCCTAGAAATAAAATTAATATTACCTCATGAATATATTGTGAGGGCCACTTATGGATTGCATACCAAAGATAGCAATACCTAGAGTTATTCTTGCTTTTATGCCTAGCTAGGGGCGTTAAACGATAGCGCTTGTTGGGAGGCAACCCAATTTTATTTTTGTTTCTTGATTTTTGTTTCTTTTTAGTAATAAATAATTCATCTAGCCTCTGTTTATATGTGGTTTTACGATTTTAATTAGTGTTTGAGCCAAATAGAACCTTTGGGAAGACTTGGGGGAAGTTTTTGCGATCTTGCTGTAAAAAACAAAAACTTTAGCACTCACGAGATTTGCTGCCATTTTTTACTGGAGAGTGAGATTAGGTTGATTCTTTTTGCAGATGATTAATAGACAAATTACTCACGTCCACCAATTTATTTCAGAATTTTTGGGGTTACATAAGTATTTTAAACCTACAGATTACTACAGACTGTTCTGTTTTTGACAGATTCTGTTTTTCGTGTGTTGTTTGCTTATTTTGATGAATCTATGCCTAGTATCGGAGGGTATAAACCATAGAGAAGTTGGAACACAGTATTTTTAACACCAATATAAATAAATAATGAGTTCATTACAGTACCTTAACTGGTGGTTTGTTTTCTTATACTAACGGAGCTCATGAGATTTTCTGTTGAGTTTTGTGTTGTGAAGTTTTCAAGTTTTGGGTAAAGATTTGATGGATTATGGAATAAGGAGTGGCAAGAGCCTAAGCTTTGGGATGCCCAAGGAACCCCAAGGTAAAATTCAAGGGCAACCAAAATCCTAAGCTTGGGGATGCCACGGAAGGCATCCCCTCTTTCGTCTTCGTTCATCTGTAACTTTACTTGAGGCTATATTTTTATTCACCACATGATATGTGTTTTGCTTGGAGCGTCTTGTATGATTTGAGTCTTTGATTTTTAGTTTACCACAACCACTCTTTCTATACACACCTTTTGGGAGAGACACACATGAATCGGAATTTATTAGAATACTCTATGTGCTTCACTTATATCTTTTGAGCTAGATAATTTTGCTCTAGTGCTTCACTTATATATTTTAGAGCACGGTGGTCGTTTTATTTTATAGAAATTATTGATCTCTCATGCTTCACTTATATTATTTTGAGAGTTCCTTAGAACAAAATTGTAATTTGCTTTGGCTATAAAATTAGTCCTAATATGATAGGCATCCAAGATTGGTATAATAAAAACTTTCATAAAAGGTGCATTGAATACTATCAGAAGTTTGATACTTGATAATTGTTTTGAGATATAAAGATGGTGATATTAGAGTTGTGCTAGTTGAGTAGTTGTGAATTTGAGAAATACTTGTGTTGAAGATTGCAAGTCCCATAGCATGCACATATGGTAACCGTTGTGTAACAAATTTGAAACATGAGGTGTTCTTTGATTGCCTTCCTTATGAGTGGCGGTCGGGGACGAGCCATGGTCTTTTCCTACCAATCTATCCCCCTAGGAGCATGCGCGTAATGCTTGGTTTTTGATGACTTGTAGATTTTTGCAATAAGTATGTGAGTTCTTTATGGCTAATGTTGAGTCCATGGATTATACGCACTCTCACCTTTCCATCATTGTTAGTCTCTTCGGTACCGTGCATTGCCCTTTCTCCCCTTGATAGTTGGTGCAAACTTCGCCGGTGCATCCAAACCCTGTGATATGATACGCTCTGTCACACATAAACCTCCTTATATCTTCCTCAAAACAGCCACCATACCTACCTATTATGGCATTTCCATAGCCATTTCGAGATATATTGCCATGCAACTTTCCACCATTTCATTTATGTGTAGCGACCCAACCTCAGACGGTCAAGTCTCTGTGCTTTAGTGTCATCCCTGGATCGGTAATGCTGACACACACAGTACTTCGAAGGATTCATAACAGAGTAGCAATCACACACTTATTACATCGAATGTCTCAAAAGAGGACTTATTACAATAAATATGGCTTAAGGCCATCTAATCACGATAACAGCGGAAGGCATGGAAGATAAAGTGAGTCCATCAACTCCAACGGCATAGCTGAGTGCATGACAAACGACCTACAATATCTTACTCGTTGTTTGAAAAGTCTGCAACATGATACCTTGCAGCCCAAAAATGGGTCAGCACATGGAATATGCTGGCCAAATAACACAAGAGAGAAATGAACAGATAAATGATATCACTACATGCATATATGGCTGGTGGAGGCTCTATGGTTATAATGTTTTGCGAAAAGCCAATTTTTTCCTGCAACAATGGAATATATTTTATTTAACTATCATGGTAGTTGAAACATCATTGAGAAGGTTCCTCCAACTCAATCCCAATTAAAGTAGTCATTAACATCCCAACAAATTAATTTAGAGTGATGAGATCAAATCAATAATTCAAGTACCAGATACTCAAGATGTCCATAACCGGGGACACGGCTACCCATGATTAGTTTGTACACTCTGTAGAGGTTTGCGCACTTTTCCCCACAAGACTCGATCTCCTCCATTGGATTTCTCGCTGTGACGCCCCGAGACCGTTGCGCCAGGTGTCTTCCAGTTATTCGCTGTCTTTGCCATGTCATTTGCTTGCGTGTTGCATCTTGCCATGTCATCATGTGCATTGCATCATCATGTTTTAAAAACTTGCATTCGTCCGGTTCCCCCAGTTCTGTCTATTGTCCGTTCTGAGCCCAGACACACTTGCACGCGCCGGCGGCACGTCTGAAATATTATTTTGTAAGTGGCCGGGAAAATGTTTTCGGAATGGGTTGAAATTGGGCATGCGGTGTTGTTATGTTGTCAGTAGGCCGCCTGTCAAGTTTCATCTCATTCTGAGTCCATTTGACGCCCCAACGGATAACTATAGCAACATTATAGTCGGTCAAATCGTCAAATGATTTTGGTCTCCGGAAACACTCATTAGGTCTCTCTCTTCTCTTCTCTCAGCCCAAGGCTTTCTGACAGGCAAGTACCTACCGCCACGCCCAATCTAACCTCTCTCATCATCCCGCGGCCCTCCTTGCGCGCGCGTCTGAAAGCTGTCCCGGACCTGACCAAGGCAGTCGTCACCGTTGGGTCCGGATCATCCCCTAACATCTATAAAACATCTCCGTTTGATTATTTGGACTCCCTAAGCTTTTTATTTTGCGACCGTCCGATTCCGATCAGAGGGACCGAGGTAGCCCCTAACCTAATCTGTGATGTATATATAGTCCACCCTTAGTCATTTTGGACTAACCCTAAAATCTATGGACTTTGTCCCGTCGAGCCGCCGCCACCTACCGCATCTTCCCCGGGATCCCCATCACCCTGATCCAGGGCCTCCACTATTTTATTTTCTTTTCCAATCCAATCTCCTCCGCCTTCACTCTCTTCCATCCCGCTGCCTGTCCCCGCAACAGAGCAAGCCGCAGCCACTCCTACACAGCCTCGTGCACAAGTGCCCAACCCCTCGATCCAGCCCAGGAGTACGCCGCCATGGATGCCACAGACTCACCCATGCGCCTCCACCCTCCATCGCGTCATCAGCCGCACAGGAGCTCGACCGGGAGAGGAGCTCCCGATCATGCGCGCCTCTGCCTCATTTCTGACCATCGCCGATGCTGTCGGCGTCCACCACCCGGGGCACCAGCACCCGTGCGCCTCCTCGCTTCGGCCATCCATGGAGACGAGCTCCTCGAAGCAAGGTCTTGCCCCTGCTTCCTTCCCTCTTCCTCGAGTTCTCTCTCTCTCTCTGTCGCTCAATCCCTCTCTGTTGTCTTGTCCCGCAGGACGTCACGGATGCACGAGCTCGGTCCTCGCTCGCTCGCGCCTTCGTCATCGACCCTCGTCGCCTCCGACAAACAACAGGGAACTAACACCGCCCCTGAACTCCACCCGCGTCGTCGTTGCCCGGATCCGGCGCCGGCCAGCCGGATCCGCCCCGTCTGCACCTCGCCGGCCTTCCCTAGAGCCCGCTGCTGCATCATCTTCTTCCCCTGTGCTGCGTCCTCTTGTGCCCCCTGCATCGAGAGGAGCAGAGTGCCGCGCTGCAGTCGCGTTGACCGCAGCCTCCCAAGGCCCATGCCGGATCTGGCCTCTCGAGCCGGCCCACTCCTACACTGAACCGGGCTAAAGCCCATGGGTGAGGCCACCCCCAGCGCCTCCTTTTTTCTGTACGGTTTGGGCCAGGCAGTTTCGGCCCGATAAGTTTTTTTCCTGGTCTGGATGATTTGTCTATTTTTTTTCCAGAGAGCACTGTTCTGCAGAAAACCCCCCAAGCATTATGCATTTCATAACTCCTAAACGCTGCATCATATTAAAACAAATTATATATGTAAAATGCTTAGAATTTTGTGTAGATTAACATTATGCAACTTTCATCCATGTTTAAAATGTTGTTTGTATAAATTTGCTCCAATGCCATGTTAAAATGTTTTATTTCATAACTAAATAACCGTAACTCGGGTTTTAATAAACTTTATATGTAAATGGGGTCCAGAAATGCCTAGTTTAACATGGTGCACTTTTCTTACATGTTTAACAACTCTAAAATATAGTTTAGGGAAGAACAGTACCAACTTTGAAATGTGCATATGGGGATTTACCAGAGTTGTTGTTCGTTGTTTCTGGCCTCATTTAAAGTTCCCTAGGTAGGTAGTTTTGTTATGCTTCACCTCTTTCCATGCTAACCAACATTTAATATTGTTGAGTACTTAAACGGGAGAGAACTAAATAATTATTGTGGTGTCGTCAATATGCAACACGTTGCATATTGAGCTCCACTTAATTTGTAGGATTGTTTGTGCATTTTTGCCATGCCATGTTTCTTTAAACCGGACATGCATCATACTGGGTTGTGCATCATGCCATGTTTATGTGATGGTTGCTTACCATGTTGTTTGCTTCTTTCCGGTGTTGCTTGTTCTGGTTAGTTTCGATAACGTCGCGTTTGTAAGGATTCGTTCGACTACATCCGTTTGTCTTGTTCATGGACTCGTTCATCTTCCTTGCGGGATTTTAGGCTAGATGACCATACCCTCAAAATCACTTCTATGATTGCTTGCTAGTTGCTCGCTCTATTGCTATGCTGCGATACCTACCACTTGCTATAACATGCCTCCCATATTGCCATGTCAAGCCTCTAACCCACCTTTCCTAGCAAAACGTTGTTTGGCTATGTTATCGCTTTGCTCAGCCCCTCTTATAGCGTTGCTAGTTGCAGGTGAAGCTGAAGTTTGTTCCATGTTGGAACATGGATATGTTGGGATATCACAATAACTCTTATTTAATTAATGCATCTATATACTTGGTAAAGGGTGGAAGGCTCGGCCTTATGCCTGGTGTTTTGTTCCACTCTTGCCGCCCTAGTTTCCGTCATACCGGTGTTATGTTCCTTGATTTTGTGTTCCTTACACGGTTGGGTGTTATGGGGACCCCTTGACAGTTCTCTTTGAATAAAACTCCTCCAGCAAGGCCCAACCTTGGTTTTACCATTTGCCTCACCACCACCTAATTTTCCCTTGGGAGTCGCGCTCTCGAGGGTCATCTTTATTTTAATCCCCCCGGGCCAGTGCTTGTCTAAGGGTTGGTCCGAACATGACAGACGACGGTGGCCACCAGGGGCAACTCTGGGCTGGCCTACCAGAAGTTTGGACAATCCAGTGTTGCCTTGAGAACGAGATATGTGTAGCTCCTATCAGGATGTCGGCACATCGAGCGGCTTTGCCGGTCTTGTTTTACCAATGTCGAAATGTCTTGTAACCGGGATTCCGAGTCTAATTGTGTCTTCCTGGGAGAAGGAATATCCTTCGTTGGCCATGAGAGCTTGTGATCGGCTAAGTTGGGACACCCCTGCAGGGTTTTGAACTTTCGAAAGCCGTGCCCGTGGTTATGGGCAGATGGGAATTTGTTAATATACGGTTATAGAGAACTTGACACTTAACTTAATTAAAATGCATCAACCGCGTGTGTAGCCGTGATGGTCTCTTTCCGGCGGAGTCCGGGAAGTGAACACGGTTCTTGTGTTATGCTTGAACGTAAGTAGTTCCAGGATCACTTCTTGATCACTTCTAGTTCACGACCGTGCTTTGCTTCTCTTCTCGCTCTTATTTGCATATGTTAGCCACCATATATGCTTAGTGCTTGCTGCAGCTCCACCTCATTACCCTATCCTACCCATAATCTTAAATAGTTTTGATCTCGCGGGTGTGAGATTGCTGAGTCCTCGTGGCTCACAGATACTTCCAAACAGTTGTAGGTGCCGATGATACCAGTGCAGATGACGCAACTGAGCTCAAGTGGGAGCTCGATGAAGATCGTGTTCGTTGTGTTGTTTCGTTTCAAGTTGATCAGTAGTGGAGCCCAGTTGGGACGATCGGGGATCTAGCATTTGGGGTTGTTCTCTTTTATTTGGTTCCATAGTCGGACCTTGATTTTATTATGGATGATGTATGTTGTATTTATGTATTGTGTGAAGTGGCGATTGTAAGCCAATTCTTTATCCCTTTCTTATTCAGTACATGGGATGTGTAAAGATTACCCCTCTTGCGACATACCTACCATGCAGTTATGCCTCTAAGTCATGCTCCGACACGTGGGAGATATAGATGCATCGTGGGTGTTACAAGTTGGTATCAGAGCCATCCCCGACTTAGGAACCCCTGCTTGATCGAACCGCTGACGTTGTTGAGTCTAGAACAAAATGTTTTGAGTCTTAGGATTATATATATCGGAGAGTTGGATTATTTTTACTCCTCAGTCCCTTCGTCGCTCTGGTGAGGCCTCTTGACGTAGAGTTTTGACTCTTCTCTCCTTAAATTTCATGATTTTTTTAGGCTCACGCAGGTATCTTGGAATCGCTCCGATGGTTTTGTGACGAGAACATTGTTCTTGGTGCCTCCTGATATTTAGGGGTTGTGGCAGTGTCCCGGGGAGTTGAGCTCCGAGGTGTTGTCATCACAATTTTATCGTTGCGGTTCTGGAATACCTGACTTCGCCGACATCGAAGATCTCTTTTATGTAGTTGTTGGTGAGATGACCTCGACGCCACCTAGTACTAGGGCGGGAGTTCGGGAGTATTGCCATAAATCGTATAACGGATGCTTTTCGAAGGTTGAGGTAAATGATTTTGGAAGGTTTCTTGGTTATGTGTTAAAGGATGGATACAGTTGGATGTAGGTATTGTTACTTTGGGTGAGATATTATGCTTCCCCTGTATCCTCAACACCTGATTGCATAAACAGAAAGTTTCAAGAGTTTATAAGTGGGAATTTAAGGAGCTCCTAGGATATCTTTTCAACAGATGTATGATATGAAATTGGGTTTTGACGTCTAGTGGTCCGCCTATCCACGGTTGGTTTTTACAGTGGTCTCGTTGTGTCTTAAAGAGTCCTTGGCTATGCTGACTCGGGGACGCTTCGTATGTCATGTGCACTGCCTTGTACATGATGGTGCTATACGATCAAGCCCGTGTGGGCCCCACCACGAAAACTTCTCACGAAACCTCTATCATATGTTTGTTCCGGCTTATTTTGCAAGCCAATCCTTCGTTTTGTTTTGAGTTGTGGTATTTGAGTTGCTTCAATGTCAAGTGTTGATTCCATACCTTTCCTAAGCTATGTTCTCATACTTCTGTGTGAATACCAATCCTTCTTGATAATCGAGATTGTCATGTCAATACTTTTTCAACCAATGTGTTTCTCTTCAAGTGGATCTGATCATTTCAACATCCGCAAGATCAATTATCAGTTATTCTCAACGATACTCATTTCATCTGTCCCAAGTTGCCTTTGTTTTGCCGCCCTCCCACCCTTTTCCTTCAAGGATTCAGATTTCTTAATCAACTATCATGTTATTGATGTGAAGTTTCTTCATTCTTTTCCTTCAAAGTTCTTACCCATTGATTCTCATGAAGATGCTAAGGAAGCTTCAAGTTTATTATTCTTCGTTCTCTTTTCTTCTCCGGTGGATTTAATTTAAGCTTTGTCGATGATATCTTTTTCTCGTTTCTAATGTTTTCTCATGCCGGTGCACCTCTTAATCATTCCCCGCTTGCTGTTCAAATGTTCCGGAGTGCTGAAGATATCTTGAAGATTCATGTTTCCACTCTGTATTCGTTCAAGCTCTTTGGAGTTTGTTATCTCATACAAGCTATTTAATTCAACCGGTGCAATCTCTCTTTCAAATCGTTCGACGGTGTTTCTTTTGAGTGGGCCCTAACCCACAGGTCTTTTCCTAGGATCTTACCCGACCCTTCTAATTTATCCGGAGTGATTCCCAAATTCTTTTCAAAGTATGACATAAGTTTGAAATGTCATCAGTCATATTGTTTCTCCCAGATCTTTCAAATTCTTTTCATTGTTGGCTCAACCTCTTCGCTTTTCATTCTCCCGGAGTATCTCAACAATTCATGGTGGTGTTTCTCATCGTCATTCTCAACATTTGAAGACCTAAGAAGATTTTTTTCTCTCAATCTTGTCCATTCTCTCGAAGATTCGTGATTCTACCTTGATGCCATCCTCTCATAATTGTTTTCAATTGTGAAAATTCTTTTCACCCATCCAGAACATTGCATGAGTTGTTCCCATTTCTTTCCTCTGAAGGCCATCTTCTCAAATATTTTTCATTCCAGCTTTTAGCTCTCGTTCTACAAATCTTACCGGTGCATCGTTCAAATATCCTCTAATTAGTTCATGATCTCTTCGTTCATTTGTATCTATATTATCTCAAGTATCTTCGTTCATTTTCTAATTCTTCCCGGTGTTTCGCTATCTTTTCTTTATTCAATTCTTACGGTGGTTCTTCCAAGGTTCTTCTTCCTTCGTTTATCATATCAACTTATTCGTTGTTTCAATCCTACCGGTAGTTCGATGAAGACCTTCCCAAGTTGGCGCTATATCTATCTTAATCCTTTCTACGAGAATAAGTAGTATGCCAAATCCGTTGATTGTCATCAATTTAAATTGGTGAAGGATATGCATAATGTAATTCTTATTATTGTTTCATCCAAGTGATCTAGTTTTCTCTTTCTAGAGTTGTTCATCAGGTCTCATTTCTCAATTCGAGATTTTTCGTCTTTTCTTTCCAGAGTTCCAAGTTTTTCTTGGTTATATCATCGTGAAGCTCCATCTAAATCATTGCAAGGCTTTACCTTGTGTTTTCAACTTCTCTTTCTTTTATAATCCTTATTACCGGAGTTCTTCATGGTGGCTACATGTTGGTTCATCAAGGATTTAATTCCTTCTCGAAGTGTTCATCGAGATTCTTTTCAGAGGAGTTCAAGCATTCTTTATCTTGCATTCCGAAGTGCAATTCTTTCATATCTCATCTTTGAGGTGGTGTTATGTCATTGGTGATAATTTTACTTTGTGTTCATGATTGACAAGTTGTCAAGAATGACATATTTTAAACCCATCATTTTCAATTCGTTCATGAGATCCTTTGAAACCCATGAATCTCTTTGTTGGAGTTATCTTGTGTCATGTTTCACCTTAAGCGTTCCCTAAGGATCGTGCTATTTATGGTGCTCATAAATGACCCAAGTTCCTCATTTATCATCCCGGTGAAATAGGTTTCTTGTCTCCTTGTTCATATCAATCCAATCTTTTGTTTCGTTAGTGGCAGATTTTCACCTCAAGAATTCAGATGTTCTCTATAAGCCCACAACAAGCTTACTCTTTTCGTTGTTGGTTTTCCAACAACTCTGTTCAACCCTTCTCCTAAAGATGCTTTTTCAAGCTCATTTGAGGTAGAAGATGTTGTTTTCTTCTCCGTTCCTTTAATTCCATTCTTTTATTCTTCCTCTTAGAGGCATTGTGATGTTGCTCTTTTCAATCATCATCTCGAATTGCAGGGATCCTGTTATTTTTAGTTCTTATCCATTTAATCGGAGTGTTGTGGTTATCATTCCTCTTCTAACCGGAGTCTCATCCAAGTGCTTTCATTTTGCCAAGTTCATATTCTATGCCTTCCATTTCCAACCGGAGTGTTGTCGTAATAGATCCTTATCGTTCCTTGTACATCTCATTTCTAACAGAGTGCTTGCATGTACTTCTTGTCCATTGCAACCTTTGCTTATGTCTTTCAACCTACTAGGTTCTAGTAATGTTCCTTGTTCCTCTTTTCTAACAAAGTGTTTTCAACTTCGTTCATCTCTGTTGTATTCTTTCTTTCAATTTGTTCAACCTCGCAAGGTTCTTTGGTTTCACTCATTGGTCAAGGAAGCAACTTAGTTTTACCTCTTCCCCTTCCTCTTCCGTTTTCTCCGGTGCCATCCATAGGATCTAGGGCCAAGATCCTCTTGTAGTGGTGGAGTGTTGTGACGCCCCGAGACCGTTGCGCCAGGTGTCTTCCAGTTATTCGATGTATTTGCCATGTCATTTGCTTACGTGTTGCATCTTGCCATGTCATCATGTGCATTGCATCATCATGTTTTAAAAAATTGCATTCGTCCGGGTTCCCCTAGTTCCGTCCATTGTCCGTTCTGAGCCCAGACACATGATGTCTACTACACAACCTTCTTCTTGTAGACGTCATTGGGCCTCCAAGTGCAGAGGTTTGTTGGACAGTAGCAAATTTCCCTCATGTGGATGACCTAAGGTTTATCAATCCGTAGGAGGCGTAGGATGAAGATGGCCTCTCTCAAGCAACCCTGCAACCAAATAACAAAGAGTCTCTTGTGTCCCCAACACATCGAATACAATGGTAAATTGTATAGGTGCACTAGTTCGGCGAAGAGATGGTAATACAAGTGGTATATGGATAGTAGATAATAGTTTTTGTAATTTGAAAATATAAAAACAGCAAGGTAACTAATGATAAAAGTGAGCGTAAACGGTATTGCAATGCGTGGAAACAAGGCCTAGGGTTCATACTTTCACTAGTGCAAGTCATCTCAACAATAATAACATAATTGGATCACATAACTATCCCTCAACATGCAACAAAGAGTCACTCCAAAGTCACTAATAGCGGAGAACAAACGAAGAGATTATCGCAGGGTATAGAACCACCTCAAAGTTATTCTTTCCAATCAATCCGTTGGGCTATTCCTATAAGTATCACAAACAGCCCTAGAGTTCATACTAGAATAACACCTTAAGACAGAAATGAACCAAAACCCTAATGTCACCTAGATACTCCAATGTCACCTCAAGTATCCGTGGGTATGATTATACGATATGCATCACACAATCTCAGATTCATCTATTCAACCAACACATAGAACCTCAAAGAGTGCCCCAAAGTTTCTACCGGAGAATCACGACGAAAACGTGTGCCAACCCCTATGCATAGGTTCATGGGCGGAACCCGCAAGTTGATCACCAAAACATACATCAAGTGAATCACGTGGTATCCCATTGTCACCACAGATACGCATGGCAAGACATACATCAAGTGTTCTCAAATCTTTAAAGACTCAATCCGATAAGATAACTTCAAAGGGAAAACTCAATCCATTACAAGAGAGTAGAGGGGGGAGAAAACATCATAAGATCCAACTATAATAGCAAAGCTCGCGATACATCAAGATCGTATCACCTCAAGAACACGAGAGAGAGAGAGAGAGATCAAACACATAGCTACTGGGACATACCCTCAGCCCCGAGGGAGAACTACTCCCTCCTCGTCATGGAGAGCACCGGGATGATGAAGATGGCCACCGGAGAGGGATTTCCCCCTCCGGCAGGGTGCCGGAACGGGTCTAGATTGGTTCTCGGTTGCTACGAAGGCTTCTGGCGGTGGAACTCCCGATCTATTGTGCTCCCTGATCGTTTTAGGGTATATGGGTATATATAGGAGGAAGAAGTACGTCAGGGGGGCACGAGGGGCCCACGAGGGAGGAGGGCGCGCCCTAGGGGGGTGGGCGCGCCCCCTACCTCGTGGCTCCCTCGTTTCTTTCCTGATGTGCACTCCAAGTCCATCAGGTTGCTTTCCTTCCAAAAATAAGTTCCGTGAAGTTTCAGGTCAATTGGACTCCGTTTGATTTTCCTTTTCTGCGATACTCTAATACAGGGAAAAAATAGAAACTGGCACTGGGCTCTGGGTTAGTAGGTTAGTCCCAAAAATCATATAAAATAGCATATAAATCATCCAAGGTTGATAATATAATAGCATGGAACAACAAAAAATTATAGATACGTTGGAGACGTATCAGCATCCCCAAGCTTAATTCCTGCTCGTCCTCGAGTAGGTAAATGATAAAAACATAATTTTTGATGTGGAATGCTACCTAACATATTTATCCATGTAATCTTATTTATTGTGGCAAGAATATTCAGATCCATAAGATTCAATACAAAAGTTTAATATTGACATAAAAATAATAATACTTCAAGCATACTAACAAAGCAATTATGTCTTCTCAAAATAACATGGCCAAAGAAAGCTATCCCTACAAAATCATATAGTCTGGCTATGCTCCATCTTCACCACACAAAATATTTAAATCATGCACAACCCCGATGACAAGCCAAGCAATTGTTTCTTACTTTTGATGTTCTCAAACTTTTTCAATCTTCACGCAATACATGAGCGTGAGCCATGGATATAGCACTATAGGTGGAATAGAATGGTGGTTGTGGAGAAGACAAAAAGGAGAAGATAGTCTCACATCAACTACGGGTATCAATGGGCTATGGAGATGCCCATTAATAGATATCAATGTGAGTGAGTAGGGATTGCCATGCAACGGATGCACTAAAGCTATAAGTGTATGAAAGCTCAACAAAAGAAACTAGTGGGTGTGCATCCAACTCGCTTGCTCACGAAGACCTAGGGCACTTTGAGGAAGCCCATCATTGGAATATACAAGCTGAGTTCTATAATAAAAATTTCCCACTAGTATATGAAAGTGATATCATAGGAGACTCTCTCTATCATGAAGATCATGGTACTACTTTGAAGCACAAGTGTGGTAAAAGGATAGTAGCATTGTCCCTTCTCCCTTTTTCTCTTAATTTTTTTATTTGGGCCTTTTCTCTTTTTTATGACCTCTTTTTTTGGGCTTCTTTGGCCTCTTTTTTTTCCGTCCGGAGTCTCATCCTGACTTATGGGGGAATCATAGTCTCCATCATCCTTTCCTCACTGGGACAATGCTCCAATAATGATGATCATCACACTTTTATTTACTTACAACTCAAGAATTACAACTCGATACTTAGAACAAAATACGACTCTATATGAATGCCTCCGGCGGTGTACCGGGATGTGCAATGATTCATGAGTGGCATGTATGGAAGAATTATGAATGGTGGCTTCGCCACAAATACGATGTCAACTACATGACCATGCAAAGCAATATGACAATGATGGACCGTGTCATAATAAACGGAACGGTGGAAAGTTTCATGGCAATATATCTCGGAATGGCTATGGAAATGCCATAATAGGTAGGTATGGTAGCTGTTTTCAGGAAGGTAAATGGTGGGTTTATGGTACCGGCGAAAGTTGCGCGGTACTAGAGAGGCTAGCAATGGTGGAAGGGTGAGAGTGCGTATAATCCATGGACTCAACATTAGTCATAAAGAACTCACATACTTATTGCAAAAATCTATTAGTTATCAAAACAGAGTATTACGCGCATGCTCCTAGGGGGATAGATTGGTAGGAAAAGACCATTGCTCATCCCCGACCGCCACTCATAAGGAAGGCAATCAATAAATAAATCATGCTCCGACATCATCACATAACGGTTCACCATACGTGCATGCTACAGGAATCACAAACTTCAACACATGTATTTCTCAAATTCACAACTACTCAATTAGCATGACTCTAATATCACCATCTCCATATCTCAAAACAATTATCAAGTATCAAACTTCTCTTAGTATTCAATGCACTTTATATGAAAGTTTTTATTATATCCCTCTTGGATGCCCATCATATTAGTACTAAATTAATAACCAAAGAAAATTACCATGATGTTTAGGACTCTCAAAATAATATAAGTGAAGCACGAGAGTTCATCTATTTCTTCAAAATAAAACAACCACCGTGCTCTAAAAAGATATAAGTGAAGCACTAGAGCAAATGACAAACTACTCCGAAAGATATATGTGAAGATCAATGAGTAGTCGAATAATTATGCAACTATGAAGACTCTCTAACATTTAAGATGATGCTCCAAGCAAACCACATATCATGTGGCGAATAAAAATATAGCTCCAAGTAAAGTTACCGATGAACGAAGACGAAAGAGGGGATGCCTTCCGAGGCATCCCCAAGCTTAGGCTCTTGGTTGTACTTGAATATTACCTTGGGGTGCCTTGGGCATCCCCAAGCTTAGGCTCTTGCCACTCCTTATTCCATAGTCCATCGAATCTTTACCCAAAACTTGAAAACTTCACAACACAAAACTTAACACAAAACTCGTAAGCTTCGTTAGCGAAAGAAAACAAAACACCACTTCAAGGTACTGTAATGAATTCATTATTTATTTATATTGGTGTTAAACCTACTGTATTCCAACTTCTCTATGGTTTATAAACTCTTTTACTAACCATAGATTCATCAAAATAAGTAATCAACACATGAAAAACAGAATCTGTCAAAAAAGAACAGTCTGAAGTAATCTGTAACTAACGCAAACTTCTGGAACACCAAAAATTCTAAAATAAATTGCTGGACCTGAGTAATTTATCTATTAATCATCTGCAAAAATAATTAACTAAATAGAACTTTCCAAATAAAAATGGCATCAATTCTCGTGAGCGCTATAGTTTCTGTTTTTTACAGCAAGATCAAAAAGACTTTCCCCAAGTCTTCCCAACGGTTCTACTTGGCACAAACACTAATTAAAACATTAAAAATCAATCATAACAGAGGCTTGATAAATTATTTATTACTAAACAGGAGAAAAAAGTAAGGAACAAAAATAAAGTTGGGTTGCCTCCCAACAAGCGCTATCGTTTAATGCCCCTAGCTAGGCATGATGATTTCAACGATGCTCACATAAAGGATAAGAATTGAAACATATAGAGAGAATCATGAAGAATATGACTAGCACATTTAAGTCTAACCCACTTCCTATGCATAGGGATTTTGTGAGCAAACAACTTATGGGAACAAGAATCAACTTGCCTAGGAAGGTAAAGCAAGCAAAACTTTAAAAATTTAAGCACATAGAGAGGAAACTTGATATTATTGCAATTCCTACAAGCATATGTTCCTCCCTCATAATGATTTTCAGTAGCATCATGAATAAATTCAACAATATAACCATAACCTAAAGCATTATTTTCATGATCTACAAGCATAGAAATTTTATTACTCTCCACACAAGCAAAATTCTTCTCATGAATAATAGTGGGAGCAAACTCAACAAAATAATTATCATGTGAGGCATAATCCAATTGAAAACTAAAATCATGATGTCAAGTTTCATGGATATCGTTATTCTTTATAGCATACAAGTCATCGCAATAATCATCATAGATATCAACTTTGTTCTCATAATCAATTGGAACCTCTTCCAAAATAGTGGATTCATCACAAAATAAAGTCATGACATCTCCAAATCCACTTTCATCAATATAATCATCATAAATAGGAGGCATGCTTTCATCATAATAAATTTGCTCATCAAAACTTGGGGGACAAAAAATATCATCTTCATCAAACATAGCTTCCCCAAGCTTGTGGATTTGCATATCATTAGCATCATGGATATTCAAGGAATTCATACTAACAACATTGCAATCATGCTCATCATTCAGAGATTTAGTGCCAAACATTTTAATGCATTCTTCTTCTAACACTTTGGCACAATTTTCCTTTCCATCATACTCATGAAATATATTAAATAGATGAAGTGTATGAGGCAAACTGAATTCCATATTTTTTTGGAGTTTTCTTTAATAAACTAAACTAGTGTTAAAACAAGAAACAAAAAGATTCGATTGCAAGATCTAAAGATATACCTTCAAGCACTCACCTCCCCGGCAACGGCGCCAGAAAAGAGATTGATGTCTACTACACAACCTTCTTCTTGTAGACGTTGTTGGCCCTCCAAGTGCAGAGGTTTGTAGGACAGTAGCAAATTTCCCTCAAGTGGATGACCCAAGGTTTATCAACCCGTAGGAGGCGTAGGATGAAGATGGTCTCTCTCAAGCAACCCTGCAACCAAATAACAAAGAGTCTCTTGTGTCCCCAACAGACCCAATACAATGGTAAATTGTATAGGTGCACTAGTTCGGCGAAGAGATGGTAATACAAGTGGTATATGGATAGTAGATACTAGTTTTTGTAATCTGAAAAATATAAAAACAGCAAGGTAACTAATGATAAAAGTGAGCGTAAATGGTATTGCAATGCGTGGAAACAAGGCCTAGGGTTCATACTTTCACTAGTGCAAGTCCTCTCAACAATAATAACATAATTGGATCACATAACTATCCCTCAACATGCAACAAAGAGTCACTCCAAAGTCACTAATAGCGGAGAACAAACGAAGAGATTATGGTAGGGTATGAAACCACCTCAAAGTTATTCTTTCCAATCAATCCATTGGGCTATTCCTATAAGTGTCACAAACAGCCCTAGAGTTCGTACTAGAATAACACCTTAAGACACAAATCAACCAAAACCCTAATGTCACCTAGATACTCCAATGTCACCTCAAGTATATGTGGGTATGATTATACGATATGCGTCACACAATCTCACATTCATCTATTCAACCAACACATAGAACCTCAAAGAGTGCCCCAAAGTTTCTACCGGAGAATCACGACGAAAACGTGTGGCAACCCCTATGCATAGGTTAATGGGCGGAACCCGCAAGTTGATCACCAAAACATACATCAAGTGAATCACGTGGTATCCCATTGTCACCATAGATACGCATGGCAAGACATACATCAAGTGTTCTCAAATCTTTAAAGACTCAATCCGATAAGATAACTTCAAAGGGAAAACTCAATCCATTACAAGCGAGTAGAGGGGGGAGAAAACATCATAAGATCCAACTATAATAGCAAAGCTTGCGATACATCAAGATCGTATCACCTCAAGAACACGAGAGAGAGAGACAGAGAGAGAGAGAGAGAGAGAGAGAGAGAAATCAAACACATAGGTACTGGTACACACCCTCAGCCCCGAGGGAGAACTACTCCCTCCTCGCCATGGAGAGCACTGGGATGATGAAGATGGCCACCGGAGAGGGATTGCCCCCTCCGGCAGGGTGCTGGAATGGGTCTAGATTGGTTTTCGGTGGCTACGGAGGCTTCTAGCGGCGGAACTCCCGATCTATTGTGCTCCTCGATTGTTTTAGGGTATATGGGTATATATACGAGGAAGAAGTATGTTAGGGGGGCCACGAGGGGCCCATGAGGGTGGAGGGCGCGCCCTAGGGGGGTGGGCGCGCCCCCTACCTCGTGACTCCCTCGTTTCTTTCCTGACGTGAACTCCAAGTCCATCAGGTTGCTTTCCTTCCAAAAACAAGTTCCGTGAAGTTTCAGGTCTATTGGACTCCATTTGATTTTCCTTTTCTGCGATACTCTAAAACAAGGAAAAAACAGAAATTGGCACTGGGCTCTGGGTTAGTAGGTTAGTCCCAAAAATCATATAAAATAGCATATAAATGCATATAAAACACCCAAGGTTGATAATATAATAGCATGGAACAATAAAAAATTATAGATACTTTGGAGATGTGTCAACACACTTTCACGCGCTCACAGCACGTCCGAAATATTATTTTGTAAGTGGTCAGGAAAAGGTTCTCGGAATGGTTTGAGAGTTGGCATGCGATGTTGTTATGTTGTCAGTAGGCCGCCTGTCAAGTTTCATCGCATTCGGAGTACGTTTGACGCCCCAACGGATAACTATAGCGACATTATAGTCGGTCAAATCGTCGGACGTTTCGGTCTCCAGAAACAGTCATCAGGTCTCTCTCTTCTCTTCTCTCAGCCCAAGGCTTTCTGCACATCCCACTACCTACCGCCAGGCCCAACCTAACCTCTCTCGTCAGCCCGTGGCCCTCCTCGCGTGCGCGTCCGAAAGCTGTCCCGGACCCGACCCGGGCAGTCGTCACCGTTGGGTCCGGATCATCCCCTAACATCTATAAAACATCTCCGTTTTATTATTTGGACTCCCTAAGCTTTTTATTTCGCGACCGTCCGATTCGGATCAGAGTGACCGAGGTAGCCCCTAACCTAATCTGTGATGTATATATAGTCCACCCTTAGTCATTTTGGACAAACCCTAAAATCTAGGGACTTCGTCTCTCTGAGCCGCCGCCACCTACCGCATCTTCTTCGGGATCCCCATCACCCTAATCCAGCGCCTCCACTATTTTGTTTTCTTTTCCGATGCAATCTCCTCCACCTCCACTCTCTTCCATCCAGCCGCCCGCCCCCGCTACAGAGCAAGCCACGGCCACTCCTACACAGCCTCGTGCACGAGTGCCCAAGCCCTCGATCCAGCCCAGGAGTACGCCGCCGTGGATTCCAGGGACTCACCCGTGCGCCTCCTCCCTCCATCGCGTCATCACCCACACACGAGCCCGATTAGGAGAGGAGCTCCCGATCATGCGCGCCTCTGCCTCGTTTCTGACCATCGCCGATGCTACCGGCGTCCACCACCCGGGGCACCAGCACCCGTGCGCCTCCTCGGTTCCTCCATCCATGGAGACGAGCTCCTCGAACCAAGGCCATGCCCCTGCTTCCTTCCCTCTTCCTCGAGTTCTCTCTCTCTCTTTCGCTCAATCCCTCTTTGTTGTCTTGTCCCGCGGGACATCATGGATGCATGAGCTCGGTCCTTGCTCGCTCGCGCCTTCGTCTTCGACCCTCGTCGCCTCCGACCAACAGCAGGGAACCGACGCCGCCCCTGGGCTCCACCCACGCCGTCGTTACCCGGATCCAGCACCGGCCAGCTGTATCCGCCCCGTCTGCACCTCGCCGGCCTTCCCTGGAGCCCACTTCCGCTCGAGTCCGCCGCAGCATCCTCTTCTTCCCCTGTGCCGCGTCCTCTTCTTCCCCCTGCAACGAGAGGAGCAGAGTGCCGCGCTGCAGTCGCGTTGACCGCAACCTCCCAAGGCCCATGCCAGATCTGGCCTCTCGAGCCGGCCCACTCCTACACTGAACCGGGCCAAAGCCCATGGGTGAGGCCACCCCTAGCGCCTCCTTTTTTCTATACGGTTTGGGCTAGGCAGTTTCGGCCCGAAAAGTTTTTTTCCTGGTCTGGATGATTTGTCTAATTTTTTTCCAGAGAGCATTGTTCTGCAGAAAACCCCCCAAGCATTATGCATTTCATAACTCACAAACGGTGCATCATATTAAAATAAATTATATATGTAAAATGCTTAGAATTTTGTGTAGATTAACAATATGCAACCTTCATCCATGTTTAAAATGTTCAAAATGATGTTTGTATAAATTTGCTCCAATGCCATGTTAAAATGTTTTATTTCATAACTAAATAACCATAACTTGGTTTTAAATAAACTTTAGATGGAAATGGGGAGCAGAAATGCCTAGTTTAACATGGTGCACTTTTCTTACATGTTTACAATTCTAAAAATATTGTTTAGGGCAGAACAGTACCAACTTTGAAATATGCATATGGGGATTTACCGGAATTTTTGTTCGTTGTTTCCGGCCTCATTTAAACTTGCCTAGGTAGGTAGTTTTGTTATGCTTCACCTCTTGCCATGCTAACCAACATTTAATATTGTTGAGTACTTAAACGGGAGAGAACTAAATAATTATTGTGGTGTCGTCAATATGTAACTCGTTGCATATTGAGCTCCACTTAATTTGTAGGATTGTTTGTGCATTTTTGCCATGCCATGTTTCTTTAAACCGGACATGCATCATACTGGGTTGTGCATCATGCCATGATTATATGATGGTTGTTTACCATGTTGTTTTCTTCTTTCTGGTGTTGCTTCTTCTGGTTAGTTCTGATAACGTCGCGTTTGTGAGGATTCATTCAACTACATCTATTTGTCTTCTTCATGGGCTCGTTCTTCTTCCTTGCGGGATTTCAGGAAAGATGACCATACCCTCGAAATCACTTCTATCTTTGCTTGCTAGTTGCTCGCTCTATTGCTAGGTTGCGATACCTACCACTTGCTATAACATGCCTCCCATATTGCCATGTCAAGCCTCTAACCCACCTTCCCTAGCAAACCGTTGTTTGGCTATGTTACCGCTTTGCTCAGCCCCTCTTATAGTGTTGCTAGTTGCAGGTGAAGCTGAAGTTTGTTCCATGTTGGAACATGGATATGTTGGGATATCACAATAACTCTTATTTAATTAATGCATCTATATACTTGGTAAAGGGTGGAAGGCTCGGCCTTATGCCAGGTGTTTTGTTCCACTCTTGCCGCCCTAGTTTCTGTCATACCGGTGTTATGTTCTTTGATTTTGCGTTCCTTACACGGTTGGGTGTTACGGGGACCCCTTGACAGTTCACTTTGAATAAAATTCCTCCAGCAAGGCCCAACCTTGGTTTTACCATTTGCCTCACCACCACCTAATTTTCCCTTGGGAGTCGCGCTCTAGAGGGTCATCTTTATTTTAACCCCCGGGCCAGTGCTTATCTAAGTGTTGGTCCGAACCTGTCAGCCGCCAGTGGCCACAAGGGGTAACTCTGGGCTGGCCTACCGGAAGTTTGGACAATCCGGTGTTGCCCTCAGAATAAGATATGTGCAGCTCCTATTAGGATGTCGGCACATCGGGCGGCTTTGCTGGTCTTGTTTTACCATTGTCGAAATGTCTTCTAACCAGGATTCCGAGTCTGATCGGGTCTTCCTGGGAGAAGGAATATCCTTCGTTGACCGTGAGAGCTTATGATGGGCTAAGTTGGGACACCCCAGCAGGATTTTGAACTTTCGAATGCCATGCCCGCGATTATGGGTAGATGGGAATTTGTTAATATCCGGTTATAGAGAACTTGACACTTAATTTAATTAAAATGCATCAACCGCGTGTGTAGCCGTGATGGTCTCTTTCTGGCGGAGTCCGGGAAGTGAACACGGTTCTTGTGTTATGCTTGAACGTAAGTAATTTCACGATCATTTCTTGATCACTTCTAGTTCACGACCGATCTTTGCTTCTCTTCTCGCTCTTATTTGCGTATGTTAGCCACCATATATGCTTAGTGCTTGCTGCAGCTCCACCTCATTACCCTATCCTACCCACAAGCTTAAATAGTCTTGATCTCGCGGGTGTGAGATTGCTGAGTCCTCGTGGCTCAGAGATACTTCCAAACAGTTGTAGGTGCCGATGATACCAGTGGAGATGACGCAACTGAGCTCAAGTGGGAGCTCGATGAAGATCGTGTTCGTTGTGTTGTTTCGTTTCAAGTTGATCAGTAGTGGAGCCCAGTCGGGACGATCAGGGATCTAGCATTTGGGGTTGTCTTCCTTTTATTTGGTTCCATAGTCGGACCTTGATTGTATTATGGATAATGTATGTTGTATTTATGTATTGTGTGAAGTGGCGATTGTAGGCCAACTCTTTATCCCTGTCTTATTCAGTACATGGTATGTGTAAAGATTACCCCTCTTGCGACATACCTACCATGTGTTTATGCCTCTAAGTCGTGCTCCAACATGTGGGAGATATAGCCGCATCGTGGCTGTTACAAGTTGGTATCAGAGCCATCCCCGACTTAGGAGCCCCTGCTTGATCGAACTGCTGACGTTTTTGAGTCTAGAACAAAATGTTTTGAGTCTTAGGATTATATATATCGGAGAGTAGGATTATTTTTACTCCTCAGTCCCTTCGTCGCTCTACTGAGGCCTCTTGACGTAGAGTTTTGACTCTTCTCTCCTTAAATTTCATGTTTTTTTAGGCTCATGCGGGTATCTTGGAATCGCTCCGATGGTTTTGTGACGAGAACATTGTTCTTGGTGCCTCCTGACATTTAGGGGTTGTGGGAGTGTCCCGGGGAGTTGAGCTCCGAGGTGTCGTCGTCACAATTTTATCGTTGCAGTTCTGGAATACCTGAGTTCGCCGACATCGAAAATCTCTTTTATGCAGTTGTTGGTAGTATAACCTCGACGCCACCCAGTACTAGGGCGGGAGTTCTGGAGTATTGCCATAACTCGAACAAAGGATGCTTTTCGAAGGTTGAGGTAAATGATTTCCGAAGGTTTCTTGGTTATGTGTTGATGGATGGATACAGCTGGATGTAGGTATTGTTAGTTTGGGTGAGATATTATGCTTCCCCTGTATCCCCAACACCTGATTACATAACCAGAAAGTTTCGTGAGTTTATAAATGGGAATTCAAGTAGCTCCTAGGATATCTTTTTGACAGATGTGTGATATGAAATTGGGGTTCGACGTCTAGTGGTCCGCCTATCCACGGTTGGTTTTACAGTGGTCTCGTTCTGTCTTAAAGAGTCCTTGGCTATGCTGACTCGGGGATGCTTCGTATGTTATGTGCACTGCCTTGTACATGATGGTGCTATACGATCAAGCCCGTGTGGGCCCCACCACGAAAACTTCGGACGAAACCTCTATCATATGTTTGTTCCGGCTTATTTTGCAAGCCAATCCTTCATTTTGTTTTGAGTTGTGGTATTCAAGTTGCTTCAATGTCAAGTGTTGATTCCGCACCTTTCCTATGCTATGTTCTCATACTTCTGTGTGAATACCAATCCTTCTTGATAATCGAGATTGTCATGTCAATCCTTTTTCAACCGGTGTGTTTCTCTTCAAGTGGATCCGATCATTTCAACATACGCAACATCAATTATTAGTTCTTCTCAACGATGCTCATTTCATCTGTCCCAAGCTGCCTTTATTTTCCCGCCCTCCCACCCTTTTCCTTCAAGGATTTGGATTTCTTAATCAACTATCATGTTATTGATGTGAAGTTTCTTCATTCTTTTCTTTCAAAGTTCTTACCCGTTTCTAATGTTATTCTTCGTTCTCTTTTCTTCTCTGGTGGATTTAATTCAAGCTTTGTCGATCATATCTTTTCCTCGTTTCTAATGTTTTCTCATGCCGGTGCACCTCTTAATCATTCCCCGCTTGCTATTCAATTGTTCCGGAGTGCTGAAGATATCTCGAAGATTCATGTTTCCACTCTGTATTCGTTCAAGCTCTTTGGAGTTTGTTATCTCATACAAGCTATTTAATTCAACCGTTGCAATCTCTCTTTCAAATCGTTCAACGGTGTTTCTTTTGAGTGGGCCCTAACCCAGAGGTCTTTTCCCAGGATCTTACCCGACCCTTCTAATTTACCCGGAGTGATTCCCAAATTCTTTTCAAAGTATGACATAAGTTTAAATTGTCATCAGTCATATTTCTTTCTCCAAGATCTTTCAAATTCTTTTCATTATTGGCTCAACCTCTTCGCTTTTCATTCTCTCAGAGTATCTCAACAAATCATGGTGGTGTTTCTCATCGTCATTCTCAACATTTGAAGACCGAAGAAGATTTTCTCTCTCTCAATCTTGTCCATTCTCTCGAAGATTCGTGATTCTAGCTTTATGCCATCCTCTCATAATTGTTTTCGATTGTGAGAATTCTTTTCACCTATCCGGAACATTGCATGAGTTGTTCCCATTTCTTTCCTTTGAAGGCCAGCTTCTCAAATATTATTCATTCCAGCTTTCAGCTCTCGTTCTACAAATCTTACCGGTGCAATGTTCAAATATCCTCTAATCAGGTCATGATCTCTTTGTTCATTTGTATCTATATTCTCTCAAGTATCTTCGTTCATTTTCTAATTCTTTCCGGTGTTTCGCTATCTTTTCTTTATTCAATTCTTATGGTGGTTCTTCCAAGATTCTTCTTCCTTCGTTTATCATATCAATTTATTCATTGTTTCAATCGTACCGGTGGTTCGCCGAAGACCTTCCCAATTTGGCGCTATATCTATCTTAATCCTTTCTATGAAAATAAGTAGTATTCCAAATCCGTTACTTGTCATCAATTTATATTGGTGAAGGATACACATAACGTAATTCTTATTATTGTTTCATCCAAGTGATATAGTTTTCTCTTTCTAGAGTTGTTCGTCAGGTCTCATTTCTCGATTCGAGATCCTTCATCTTTTCTTTCCGGAGTTCCAAGTTTTTCTCGGTTATATCATCGCGAAGCTCCATCTAAATCATTGCAAGGCTTCACCTTGTGTTTTCGACTTCTCTTTCTTTTATCATCCTTATTACCGGAGTTCTTCATAGTTGCTACATGTTGGTTCATCAAGGATTTAATTCCTTCTCGAAGTGCTCATCGAGATTCTTTTCAGAGGAGTTCAAGAATTCTTCATCTTGCATTCCAAAGTGCAATTCTTTCGTATCTTATATTTTGAGGTGGTGTTATGTCATTGGTGATAATTTTCCTTTGTGTTCATGATTGACAAGTTGTCCGGAATGACATATTTTAAACCCATCATTTTCAATTCGTTCATGAGATCCTTTGAAACCCATCAATCTCTTCGTTGGAGTTATCTTGTGTCATGTTTCACCTTAAGCTTTCCCTAAGGATCGTGCTATTTATGGTGCTCATAAATGACCCAAGTTCCTCATTTATCCTCCTGGTGAAATAAGTTTCTCGTCTCCTTATTCATATCAGTCCAATCTTTTGTTTCGTTAGTGGCAGATTTTCACCTCAAGAATTCAGATGTTATCCATAAGCCCACAACAATCTTACTCTTTTCGTTGTTGGTTTTCCAACAACTCCATTCAACCCTTCTCCTAAAGATTCTTTTTCAAGCTCATTTGAGGTAGAAGATGTTGTTTTCTTCTCCGTTCCTTTAATTCCATTCTTTTATTCTTCCTCTCGGAGGCATTGTGATGTTGCTTTTTTCAATCATCATCTCGAATTGCAAGGATCATGTTATTTTTCGTTCTTATCCATTTAACCAGAGTGTTGTGGCTATCATTCCTCTTCTAACCGGAGTCTCATCCAAGTGCTTTAATTTTGCCAAGTTCATATTCTATGCCTTCCATTTCCAACCGAAGTGTTGTCGTAATTAATCCTTATCGTTCCTTGTACATCTCTTTTCTATCACAGTGCTTGCATGAACTTCTTGTCCATTGTAACCCTTTCTTATGTCTTTCAACCTACAAGGTTCTAGTAACGTTCCTTGTTCCTCTTTTCTAACGGAGTGTTTTCAACTTTGTTCATCTCCGTTGTATTCTTTCTTTCAATTTGTTCAACCTCACAAGGTTCTTTGGTTTTACTCATTGGTCAAGGAAGCAACTTAGTTTTCCCTCTTCTCCTTCCTCTTGCATTTTCTCCGGTGCCATTCCTAGGATCTCGTGTCGAGATTCTCTTGTAGTGGTGGAGTGTTGTGACGCCCCGAGACCATTGCGCCAGGTGTCTTCCAGTTATTCGCTGTATTTGCCATGTCATTTGCTTGCGTGTTGCATCTTGCCACGTCATCATGTGCATTGGATCATCATGTTTTAAAAACTTGCATTCGTCCGGGTTCCCCCAGTTCCGTCCGTTGTCCATTCTGAGCCCAGACACACTTGCACGCACCCGTGGCACGTCCGAAATATTATATTGTAAGTGGCTGGGAAAATGTTCTTGGAATGGGTTGAAAGTTGGCATCCGGTGTTGTTATGTTGTCAGTAGGCCGCCTGTCAAGTTTTATCACATTCGGAGTCCGTTTGACGCCCCAACGGATAACTATAGCGACATTATAGTCGGTCAAATCATCAGACGTTTTCGGTCTCCGGAAACAGTCGTCGGGTCTCTCTCTTATCTTCTCTCGGCCCAAGGCTTTCTGCACAGCCCACTACCTACCGCCAGGACCAACCTAACCTCTCTCGTCAGCCCGCGGCTCTCCTCGCGCGCGCGTCCGAAAGCTGTCCCGGACCCGACCCGGGCAGTCGTCACCGTTGGGTCCGGATCATCCCCTAACATCTATAAAACATCTCCGTTTTATTATTTGGACTCCCTAAGCTTTTTATTTCGCGACCATCCGATTCCGATCAGAGGGACCGAGGTAGCCCCTAACCTAATCTGTGATGTATATATAGTCCACCCTTAGTCATTTTGGACAAACCCTAAAATCTAGGGACTTTTTCTCGTCGAGCCGCCGCCACCTAGCGCATCTTCTTCGGGATCCCCATCACCCCAATCCAGCGCCTCCACTATTTTGTTTTCTTTTCCGATCCAATCTCCTCCGCCTCTACTCTCTTCCATCCAGCCGCCCGTCCCCGCAACAGAGCAAGTCGGGGCCACTCCTACACAACCTCGTGCACGAGTGCCCAAGCCCTCGATCCAGCCCAGGAGTACGCCTCCATGGATGCCAGGGACTCACCGTGCGCCTCCTCCCTCCGTCGCGTCATCATCCACACACGAGCTCGATCGGGAGAGGAGCTCCCGGTCATGCGCGCCTCTACCTCATTTCTAACCATCGCCGATGCTGCCGCATACACCACCCGGGGCACCAGCACCCGTGCACCTCCTTGCTTCCTCCATCCATGGAGACGAGCTCCTTGAACCAAGGCCATGCCCCTGCTTCCTTGCCTCTTTCTCGAGTTCTCTCTCTCTCTCTCTCTCTCTCTCTCGCTCAATCCCTCTCTGTTGTCTTGTCCCGCAGGACGTCACGGATGCACGAGCTCAGTCCTCGCTCACTCGCGCCTTCGTCTTCGACCCTCGTCACCTCCGACCAACAACATGGAACTGACGCCACCCCTGAGCTCCACCCGCGCCGTTGTTTCCCGGATCCAGCGCCGGCCATCCGGATCTGCCACGTCTGCACCTCGCCGGCCTTCCCTGGAGCCCGCTGCTGCTCGAGTCCGCCGCTGCATCCTCTTCTTCCCCTGCGCTGCGTCCTCTTCTTCCCCCTGCATCGAGAGGAGCAGAGTGCCGTGCTGCAATTGCTTTGACCGTAGCCTCCCAAGGCCCATGCCAGATCCGGCCTCTTGAGCCGTCCCACTCCTACACTGAACCGGGCCAGAGCCCATGGGTGAGAGCACCCCTAGCGCCTCCTTTTTTTCTGTACGCTTTGGGCCAGGCAGTTTCGGCCAGATAAATGTTTTTTCCTGGTCTGGATGATTTTTCTAATTTTTTTTCCAGAGAGCGCTGTTCTGCAGAAAACCCCCCAAGCATTATGCATTTCATAACTCACAAACGATGCATCATATTAAAACAAATTATATATGTAAAACTCTTAGAATTTTTTGTAGATTAACAATATGCAACTTTCATCCATGTTTAAAATGTGTAAAATGTTGTTTGTATAAATTTGCTCCAATGCCATGTTAAAATGTTTTATTTCATAACTAAATAACCGTAACTTGGTTTTTTAATAAACTTTATATGTAAATGGGGTGCAGAAATGCCTAGTTTAACATGGTGCACTTTTTTTACATGTTTAACAACTCTAAAATATTGTTTAGGGCAGAACAATACCAACTTTGAAATATGCATATGGGGATTTACCGGAATTGTTGTTCGTTTTTTCCGGCCTCATTTAAACTTCCCTAGGTAGGTAGTTTTGTTATGCTTCACCTCTTGCCATGCTAACCAACATTTAATATTGTTGAGTTCTTAAACGGGAGAGAACTAAATAATTATTGTGGTGTCGTCAATATGCAACTCGTTGCATGTTGAGCTCCACTTAATTTGTAGGATTGTTTGCATTTTTGCCATGCATGTTTCTTTAAACCGGACATGCATCATACTGGGTTGTGCATCATGCCATGTTTATGTGATGGTTGTTTACCATGTTGTTTGCTTCTTTCCGGTGTTGCTTCTTCTGGTTAGTTCTGTTAACGTTGCGTTTGTGAGGATTCGTTCGACTACATCTGTTTGTCTGCTTCATGGACTCGTTCTTCTTCCTTGCGGGATTTTAGGCAAGATGACCATACCCTCGAAATCACTTCTATAGTTGCTTGCTAGTTGCTCGCTCTATTGCTATGATGCGATACCTACCACTTGCTATAACATGCCTCCCATATTGCCATGTCAAGCCCCTAACCCACCTTTCCTAGCAAACCGTTGTTTGGCTATGTACCGCTTTGCTCAGCCCCTCTTATTGCGTTGTTAGTTGCAGGTGAAGCTGAAGTTTGTTCCATGTTGGAACATGGATATGTTGGGATATCACAATAACTATTATTTAATTAATGCATCTATATACTTGTTAAAGGGTGGAAGGCTCGGCTTTATGCCTGGTGTTTTGTTCCACTCTTGCCGCCCTAGTTTCCGTCATACCGGTGTTATGTTCCTTGATTTTGCGTTCCTCACACGGTTGAGTGTTATGGGGACCACTTGACAGTTCGTTTTGAGTAAAACTCCTCCAGCAAGGCCCTACCTTGGTTTTATGATTTGCCGCACCACCACCAACTTTTCCCTTGGGAGTTCCACCCTCGAGGGTCATCTTTATTTTCATCACCCCCCGGGCCAGGGCTTTGTCTAAGTGTTGGTCCGAACCTGTCAGCCGACGGTGGCCACCAGGGGCAACTCTGGGTTGGCCTACCGGAAGTTTGGACAATCCGGTGTTGCCCTGAGAACGAGATATGTGCAGCTCCTATCAGGATGTCGGCACATCAGGCGGCTTTGCTGGTGTTGTTTTACCATTGTCGAAATGTCGTGTAACCGGGATTCCGAGTCTGATCGGGTCTTCCTGGGAGAAGGAATATCCTTCGTTGACCGTGAGAGCTTGTGATGGGCTAAGTTGGGACACCCCTGCAGGGTTTTGAACTTTCAAAAGCCGTGCCCGCGGTTATGGGCGGATGGGAATTTGTTAATATCCGATTGTAGAGAACTTGACACTTAACTTAATTAAAATGCATCAACCACGTGTGTAGCCATGATGGTCTCTTTTCGGCGGAGTCCGGGAAGTGAACACGGTTCTTGTGTTATACTTGAATGTAAGTAGTTTCGGGATCACTTCTTGATCACTTCTAATTCACGACCGTGCTTTGCTTCTCTTCTCGCTCTTATTTGCGTATGTTAGCCACCATATATGCTTAGTGCTTGCTGCAACTCCACCTCATTACCCTATCCTACACATAAGCTTAAATAGTCTTGATCTCGCAGTTCTGAGATTGCTGAGTCCTTGTGGCTCACAGATACTTCCAAACAATTGCAGGTGTGATACGTCTCCAACGTATCTACTTTTCCAAACACTTTGCCCTTGTTTTGGACTCTAACTTGCATGATTTGAATGGAACTAACCCGGACTGACGCTATTTTCAGCAGAACTACCATGGTGTTATTTATGTGCAGGAGCAAACATTCTCGGAATGACCTGAAACTTCACGGAGACACTTTTCAGAAAACAAGAAAAATACCTGCCAACGATGAAGGCCAGTGGGCCCACCGTCTTGCCACGAGTGTGGGGGCGCACCTGCCCCCCTAGGGCGTGCCCCCTACCTCGTGGGCCCCTGTTGCCTCTCCGACTCCAACTCCACCTCCATATATTGAGCTTCGATGAGAAAACATCAGAGAGAAGAAATCATCGCGTTTTACGATACAGAGCCACCGCCAAGCCCTAAAATCTCTCGGGAGGGCTGATCTGGAGTCCGTTCGGGGCTCCGGAGAGGGGAATCCGACGCCATCGTCATCATCAACCATCCTCCATCACCAATTTCATGATGCTCACTGCCGTGCGTGAGTAATTCCATCATAGGCTTGCTGGACGGTGATGGGTTGTATGGGATCTATCATGTAATCGAGTTAGTTTTGTTAGGGTTTGATCCCTTGTGTCCATTATGTTCTGAGATTGATGTTGTTATGACTTTGCTATGCTTAATGCTTGTCACTAGGGCCCGGGTGCCATGATTTCAGATCTGAACCTATTATGTTTTCATCAATATATGAGTGTTCTTGATCCTGTCTTGCAAGTCTATAGTCACCTATTATGTGTTATGATCCGTTAACCCCGAAGTGACAATAATCTGGATACTTACTGGTGATGACCGTAGTTTGAGGAGTTCATGTATTCACTATGTGTTAATGCTTTGTTCTGGTTCTCTATTAAAAGGAGGCCTTAATATCCCTTTGTTTCTGTAAGGACCCCGCTGCCACGGGAGGGTAGGACAAAATATGTCATGCAAGTTCTTTTCCATAAGCCTGTATGACTATGCTCGGAATACATGCCTACATTATATCAATGAACTGGAGCTCGTTCTGTGTCACCCTAGGTTATGACTGTTACATGATGAACCGCATTTGGCATAAATACATGCCTACATTATATCAATGAACTGGAGCTAGTTCTGTGTCACCCTACATTACATGATGAACCGCATCAGGCATAATTTTCCATCACCGATCCATTGCCTACGAGCTTTCCATATATTGTGCTTTGCTTATTTACTTTTCCGTTGCTATTGCTATCATCACTTCAAAATACCAAAAACATTACTTTTATTACTGTTACCTTTTGTTACCGTTATCACTACTATCATATTACTTTGCTACTAAACACTTTGCTACAGATATTAAGTTTCCAGGTGTGGTTTAATTGACAACTCAGCTACTGATACTTGAGAATATTCTTTGGCTCCCCTTATGTCGAATCAATAAATTTGGGTTGAATACTCTACCCTCGAAAACTGTTGCGATCCCCTATAGTTGTGGGTTATCAAGACCATTTTCTGGAGCCGTTGTCGGGGAGCATAACTCTATTCTTTGAGTCACATGGGATATATATCTTCTTATCATTATGAAGAACTTGAGAGATCCAAAAACCAAGATCTATCCCTCAACTACGAAGGGAGGTAAGGAACTGCCATCTAGCTCTGCACTTGATTCACCTTCTGTTTTGAGTAAGCTTGCGACACCTACACCTGCTTCTGCTATTCGTTCTGATATGTCGCATGTTATTGATGAGGCCACTTATGCTATGCATGATACTTATGATGAAACTACCTCTATGCCTGATACTACTATGCCATTAGTGCTTTTCTTGATGAACAACTTCCTAGGGCTAGAGAAATTGAAAATATTGAATCCGATGATACTGATGAAAGTGATGATGAAGAACCACTTGCAATTCCTAAGGGTTATGTATTTGATCAAGATGCTTCTTTAGCCATTTTAGCTTGCAGAAATAGAACCGAACATAAAAAAAATATTAGCTAAATGGAGTAAGCAATCCCTAAATGATAGAATGAAACCTGACCCTGCTTTTGCTACTTCACCTATCTTTGTTACTGAGAAGGATTATGAATTCTCTGTTGATCCTGATATAATTACTTTGGTTGAATCTGATCCTTTTCAGGGTTATGAATCTGAAACTATTGTGGCACATCTTACTAAATTGAATGATATAGCTACCATGTTCACTAAAGATGAGAGAACTTGCTACTTTTATATCCTTAAAATATTTCCGTTCTCATTAAAGGGTCATGCTAAGATATGGTTTAATTCTCTTGATCCTGGTTGTGTGCGTAGTCCCTAGGATATGATTTATTACTTCTCTGCTAAATATTTCCCTGCTCATAAGAAACAAGCCGTGTTAAGGGATATATATAATTTTGTGCAAATTGAAGAAGAGAGTATCCCACAAGCTTGGGGGAGGCTTCTCCAATTACTTAATGCTTTTCCTGATCATCCTCTCAAGAAAAATGAAATACTTGATACCTTTTATAATGGACTAACCGATGCCTCCAGAGATTTCCTGGATAGTTGTGTTGGTTCTGTTTTCAGGGAAAGGACGCCGGATGAAGCTGAAATTCTATTGAATAATATGTTGACAAATGAAAATAATTGGACACCTCTGGAGCCAATTCCTGAGCCTATTCCTAAACCAACTCCGAAGAAGAGGGGTATTCTATTTCTCAGTCCTAAAGATATGCAAGAGGCAAAGAAATCTATGAAAGAAAAGGGTATTAAAGCTGAAGATGTTAAGAATTTACCTCCTATTGAAGAAATACATGGTCTTAATTTACCGCCTATTGAAGAAACATATAATCTTAATCCTTTACCTATTGAAGAAACTCATGGTCTTGATAACCCGACACAGGTAGTAAAGGTAAATTCTCTCTCTAGATATGATAAAGCAGTAATCCAATTTACTAAAATTGCTAGCCCATGCTTAGATGAGTTTGATAAATTTATGGCTAAGCAAGAAGACTTTAATGCTTATTTTGGTAGACAATTGAAATACAATTCAAATATGCTTGGACACTTGGGTGATTATATGGCTAATGTTAAAGGTGAACTTAAACTTATTAGTAAACATGCTTCTATGGTTACCACTCAAGTAGAACAAGTACTTAAAGCTCAGAATGATTTGCTCAATGAATTGAACAGTCAGAATAATGATAATGTTGTTAGAGTTATTACTAGAGGTCGTAGAATGACTCAGGAACCTTTGTGTCCTGAAGGCCATCCTAAAAGAATTGAGCAAGATTCTCAGAGAAATAATATAGATGCACCTAGTTCTTCTAAAAAGAAGAAAAAGAAAAATGATAGGACTTTGCATGCTTCTAGTGATCCTATTGTTGAAACACCTGAGAATCCAAATGATATTTCTATTTTTGATGCTGAAACTCAATCTGGTAATGAACCTGAAACTAGTGATAATGTTCATGATGATGCTCAACCTAGTAATGATAATGATATAGAAATTGAACCTTTTGTTGATCTTGATAACCCACAATCAAAGAATCAACGTTATGATAAGAAAGATTTTGTTGCTAGGAAACACGGTAAAGAAAGAGAGCCATGGGTTCAGAAACCCATGCCCTTTCCTCCTAAATCATCCAAGAAAAAGGATGATGAGGATTTTGAGCGCTTTGCTGAAATGATTAGACGTATCTTTTTACGTATGCGATTAACTGATATGCTCAAAACCAATCCTTATGCTAAGTATATGAAATATATTATTAAAAATAAGAGAAAGATACCGGAAGCTGAAATTTCCACCATGCTTGCTAATTATACTTTTAAGGGTGGAATACCAAAGAAACTTGGAGATCCATGAGTACCCAGTATACCATGCTCCATTAAAAGAAACTATGTTAAAACTGCTTTATGTGATCTTGGAGTCGGTGTTTGTGTTATGCCCCTCTCTTTGTATCGTAGACTTGATTTGAATAAGTTGACACCTACTGAAATATCTTTGCAAATGGCTGATAAATCAACTGCTATACCTGTCGGTATTTGTGAGGATGTGCCTGTTGTAGTTGCAAACGTTACTATTTTAACATACTTTGTTATTCTTGATATTCCCGAGGACGATAGTATGTCTATTATTCTTGGAAGACCCTTTTTGAATACTGCAGGGGATGTTATTGATTGCACTAAAGGCAATGTCACTTTTCATGTTAATGGTAATGAGCATACGATACACTTTCCGAGGAAACAACCTCAAGTTCATAGTATCAACTCTATTCGAAAAATTCCATCGATTATATTTGGACTTTTTGAATTTCCTCTTCCTACTATCAAGAAGAAATATGATATTCTTATTATTGGGGATATGCATATCCCCGTTGAGGTAACATAGTGTTATTCGAAATTTCTCCGGTTCCATGTTATTCGGAATGAGTTCGTTAACAAAACTTGATCAACCTTGTTAGTGGATTCCTTTTGATGATCATGAGATTGATGAAACTAGAAGGCACAACCTTCTGTACCCCACTTTTACTTTCTGTTATTTATATTAAATAAAATAAAAATAAATATTTTTCTCTTTGTTATCTGATTATTCATGCAATATAAAAATACCTCAAAAATAAAAGTTCTCCAAATGCCCTCAGAATTAAATATGATTTTTTTCTAGAATATTTGAGGATTTATGGAGCAAAGAACACACCAGGGGGGCCAACCACCTTTCCACGAGGGTGGAGGGCGCACCCCCTGCCTCATCGGCCCACGGTGGCCCTCCTCCACTTATTCTTGCACCCATACACTCCTTCTTCCTCCCCCAAACACGAAAAACCAGCTCAAACCTGAGCCCAAGCTCGTTTTGCTGCCATTTTCAATCTCCTTTCTCAAAGCACCTCTCACAAAACTGCTTGGGGAGATTGTTCCTTGGTATGTGACTCCTCCATTTGTCCAATTAGTTTTTGTTCTAGTGCTTTATTCATTGAAAATTTGTGTTGCTTAGGTGACCCTGTTCTTGAGCTTGCATGCCAAATTTATATGGTCAAAAGTAGTTTTGATGCATGATGTAGGCCCTAGGCACTTGTAGGAGTAGTTGCTATCAATATTATTGAGTTTGGTTTACTTTTATTTTGAAGTTACTAAAAATTTCAGAATTTTTCAGAAAATTATGAGGAGAGTTTTGAGGGGCTCATCGAGCCAAAGCTCGAAGGAAAAGGAACCAAGGCCTAAGTATAATATGCCTCGCACTGCGGAGGTTCGGGCGTGTGAATGGCCTTCCGAGGATTTCTTGAGAGCAGTCGGGATTTATGAAGATTATCATGAATTGGCTTAGACTGCAGGCCTTACCGCTTTCCTCCACGACCAAGGCAATCAGTATCTCTTGCTCACAAATACCTTTGTGCAAAACTTTCATTTCCATTCTAGGAACTCACCACCTACAGTGGAGTTTCATTTATATGATGAGGATAAGGAGACGTCACTTTATGTTTTTTGTCGGATCTATTTAGTCCCTTTTGGGGGCAAGACAGAAGAACCACATCGTGATGATGCGGAGGGATTTATTGACACTATCACTGTAGGGGAAAACAAGGAAGGTTTCCGATGCACGAATCACTAGCATACATTTTCCTGTTTTATGCTACTTTGCATTATTTGCTAGTCGTTGCTTAATTGGTCGCGGAAACTGTGGAAACCTGAGTATCCCTGATATTATTATTTTGCACCACGGTTTATACGGTGATAACTCTTTTAGTATGGGCAGCATTATTGCCAAACGGTTAAGTATGAACCGTACCAAGGGCCCCATCTTTGGAGGCATCTATGCTACACACCTAGCTGCACATTTTAACATACCTATTAGGCATTATGAGAAGGAAGAAAAAGTGCTGCCTCATGTTTATCTAGATTATAAAAGTATGGTGGCACATGATTTTATTGTTAAGAATAGGGAAGGAGAGCTTAAATATCAATTGTTCTTTAATAAACATCATCCTAGGACTATTACCTTGCCTGCTCCTTCTTTGTTTGATTTGAATGTAGGCACGTACCTTGTTCCGTTGACGGCTATCCACGCCTACCGGAACCCTGCACCAGCTGAGGAGCCAGAGGCGGAACCACAATTTGATCCTTCACGGCAGTCTAATTACCAGTGGGATCCGGAGATGATTGTCAGCCAGTGGCAATCTAAGCCTTCTTCCTCCTCATCACAGTACGACCCCAATTATTATTATGGATATCCGCCAGGCCAGCCGTGGCCATAAACCAACTTAGGCCAAAAGCCTAAGCTTGGGGGAGTACGTATTTCCCACCGACTTTACATTTATGTTCACACACTCATTGCTAAATGTCGGTGCTCATACTTTTTCATTGTATCATCCATGCTAGTTTATTTTCCTTTTTATGCTTTCTTCTTGTGTGTTTAATAAACCTTAA
The DNA here is from genome assembly GCA_034509565.1 of Triticum monococcum. Classification (NCBI taxonomy): domain Eukaryota; kingdom Viridiplantae; phylum Streptophyta; class Magnoliopsida; order Poales; family Poaceae; genus Triticum; species Triticum monococcum. Next base: position 163,656,880 of record CM067841.1, on the reverse strand, counting down.
GAAAAACCCAAAACATTTAGTTGTAGCTTTTAATTAGTTCACTTTCCATGCTTGTAGTAGTAATTAAAAAGAAAACCCAAAAATATTTCCTGTTCTTCTTTTGCTTGTCGGGAGCTTTCACGTGTAAATAGTTTTATTTCTTTTCTTTTCTTTGGGGGTCGATAGGAGAAGACCATTATTAAATTGTTGAAGTGGCTCTTGTATGCATTATTGGTGATCTAACAAAAGAGCCCATATTTCCTTGTCTTCTCCTATTTATTGAATGTTTGCAGATTCCAGCTTAGTCCAATGCATGTGCACTATTATTATTATTCACACTATTCGGTCGTGCAAGTGAAAGGCAATTATGATGATATATGATGGACTGACTCAGATGAGAAAAGCTGGTATGAACTCGACCTCTTTTGTTTTTGTAAATATGATCAGTTCATCGTTCCTGATTCAGCCTATTATGAATAAACATGTTTGCAATGACAATTAGAGATCATAGTTTCTTGTGCCATGCTAGATTAACTATGAGTTATAATGGTTCACCTTGCGTGCCAACATGCTATTGAGATGGTTATGATGTGGTATGATAGGGTGGCATCCTCCTCTGAATGATTTAGGTGACTTGACTTGGCACATGTTCACGCATGTAGTTGAAACAAAATCAACATAGCCTTCACGATATTTATGTTCATGGTGGGTTATATCCTACTCATGCTTGCATTCGATGTTGATTAATTTTAATGCATGTTCATGACTGTTGTCGCTCTCTAGCTGGTCGCTTCCCAGTCTTTTGCTAGCCTTCACCTGTACTAAGCGGGAATATTGCTTGTGCATCCAAACTCCTTAAACCCCAAAGTTATTCCACACGAGTCCACTATACCTACCTATTTACGGTATCTACCTGCCATTCCAAGTAAATTTGTATGTGCCAAACTCTAAACCTTCAAATAAATATCCTGTTTTGTATGCTCGAATGGCTCATGTATCAACTAGGGCTGTCTGTATCTTCCATGTTAGGCGGGTTATTCTCAAGAGGAGTGGACTCCGCTCCTCACTCACGAGATAAATGGCTGATCACCGGGATGCCCAGTCCCATGCTTTATGCAAACTAAATCAAAATAATTGCGAACAAAACTCCCCCTGGGACTCTTGTTAGTTGGAGGCACTCGTTGTTTCGAGCAAGCCATGGATTGATGCTTATGGTGGAAGGGGGAGTATAAACTTTACCATTTTGTTTGGGAACCGCCTATAATGTGTGTAGCATGGAAGATATCGCCATCTCTTGGTTGTTTTGTTGACAATGAAAGTATACCGCTCAAAATATTATTCACCTCTTTTTCAAAACCGAGCTCTAGCACCTCTACAAATCCCTGCTTCCCTCTGCGAAGGGCCTATCTATTTACTTTTATGATGAGTCATCATCCTCTTATTAAAAAGCACCAGTTGGAGAGCACTACTGTCACTTGCATTCCTTACTGTTAGTTTACATTGAGTATGACTTGACTGGATCTCTTTTACTATGAATTACAATGTCTAGTCAGTCCTTGGTCTTTAAAGGTGCTCTGCATTTATGTTTTGCGGTCTCAGAAAGGGCTAGCGAGATACCACCCTGTTATATCATATTATGATTGTTTTGAGAAAGTGTTGTCATCTGAGTTTTATTATTATGGCTCGCTAGTTGATTATGCTATTGATATGAGTAAACTTGAGACCTATGCATTATTGCGAATGGAGTTAGTTATAATCTTTGCTGAAAACTTGAATGCTGGCTTTACATATTTACAACAACAAGAGCAAATAGAGTTTCTAAAAGTTTTTTCTTTATCACTTTCAGTTTGTCAACTGAATTGCTTGAGGACAAGCAAAGGTTTAAGCTTGGGGGAGTTGATACGTCTCCAACGTATCTACTTTTCCAAACACTTTTGCCCTTGTTTTAGACTCTAACTTGCATGATTTGAATGGAACTAACCCAGACGGACGTTGTTTTCAGCAGAAATACCATGGTGTTATTTATGTGCAGGAGCAAAAGTTCTCGGAATGATCTGAAACTTCACGGAGACACTTTTCAGAAAATAAGAAAAATACCTGCCAAAGATGAAGGCCAGGGGGCCCACCGTCTTGCCACGAGGGTGGGGGGCGCACCCCCTACCTCGTGGGCCCCTTGTTGCCTCTCCGACTCCAACTCCACCTCCATATATTGAGTTTTGATGAGAAAAAAATCAGAGAGAAGAAATCATCGCGTTTTACGAAAAGGAGCCGCCGCCAAGCCCTAAAACCTCTCGGGAGGGCTGATCTGGACTCCGTTCGGGGCTCTGGAGAGGGGAATCCGTCGCCATCGTCATCATCAACCTTCCTCCATCACCAATTTCATGATGCTCACTGCCGTGCATGAGTAATTCCATCGTAGGCTTGCTGGACGGTGATGGGTTGGATGGGATCTATCATGTAATCGAGTTAGTTTTGTTAGGGTTTGATCCCGTGTCCACTATGTTTTGAGATTGATGTTTCTATGATGTTGCTATGCTTAATGCCTGTCACTAGGGCCCGAGTGCCATGATTTTAGATCAGAACCTATTATGTTTTCATCAATATACGAGTGTTCTTGATCCTATCTTGCATGTCTATAGTCACCTATTATGTGTTATGATCCGTTAACCCTGAAGTGACAATAATCGGGATACTTACCGGTGATCACCGTAGTTTGAGGAGTTCATGTATTCACTATGTGTTAATGCTTTGTTCCGGTTCTCTATTAAAAGGAGGCCTTAATATCCCTTAGTTTCTGTAAGGACCCAGCTGCCACGGGAGGGTAGGACAAAAGATGTCATGCAAGTTCTTTTCCATAAGCACGTATGACTATGTTCGGAATACATGACTACGTTATATCAATGAACTGGAGCTAGTTCTATGTCACCCTAGGTTATGATTGTTACATGATGAACTGCATCCGGCATAATTCTCCATCACCGATCCATTGCCTACGAGCTTTCCATATATTGTGCTTTGCTTATTTACTTTTCCGTTCCTATTGCTATCATCACTACAAAATACCAAAAACATTACTTTTATTATTGTTACTTTTTGTTACCGTTATCACTACTATCATATTAATTTTCTACTAAATACTTTGCTGCAGATATTAAGTTTCCAGGTGTGGTTGAATTGACAACTCAGCTACTAATACTTGAGAATATTCTTTGGCTCCCCTTGTGTCGAATCAATAAATTTGGGTTGAATACTCTACCCTCGAAATCTGTTGCGATCCCCTATACTTGTGGGTCATCAAGGTGTCGATGATACCCGTGCAGATGACGCAACTGAGCTCAAGTGGGAGCTCGATGAAGATCGTGTTCGTTGTGTTGTTTCGTTTCCAGTTGATCAGTAGTGGAGCCCAGTTGGGACGATCGGGATTCTAGCATTTGGGGTTATCTTTCTTTTATTTGGTTCCGTAGTCGGACCTTTGATTGTCTTTTGGATGATGTATGGACTATTCATGTATTGTGTGAAGTGGCGATTGTAAGCCAACTCTTTATCCCTTTCTTATTCAGTACATAGGATGTGTAAATATTACCCCTCTTGCGACATACCTACCATGTGGTTATGCCTCTAAGTCGTGCTCCGACACGTGGGAGATAAAGCCGCATCATGGGTGTTACAAGTTGGTATCAGAGCCATCCCCGACTTAGGAGCCCCTGCTTGATCGAACCGCTGACGTTGTTGAGTCTAGAACAAAATGTTTTGAGCCATCCCCTTCGTCGCTCTGGTGAGGCCTCTTGACGTAGAGTTTTGACTCTTCTCTCCTTAAATTTCATGATTTTTTTAGGCTCACGCGGGTATCTTGGAATCGCTCTGATGGTTTTGTGATGAGAACATTGTTCTTGGTGCCTACTGACATTTAGGGGTTGTGGCAGTGTCCCGGGGAGTTGAGCTCCGAGGTGTTGTCGTCACAATTTTATCGTTGTAGTTCTGGAATACCTGAGTTCGCCGACATCGAAAATCTCTTTTATGCAGTTGTTAGTGAGATAACCTCGACGCCACCCAGTACTAGGGCGGGAGTTCGGGAGTATTGCCATAACTCGTACAACGGATGCTTTTCGAAGGTTGAGGTAAATGATTTCCGAAGGTTTCTTAGTTATGTGTTGAAGGATGGATACAGCTGGATGTAGGTATTGTTAGTTTGGGTGAGATATTATGCTTCCCCTGTATCCCCAACACTTGATTGCATAACCAGAAAGTTTCGGGAGTTTATAAGTGGGAATTCAAGTAGCTCCTAGGATATCTTTTCGACAGATGTATGATATGAAATTGGGGTACGACGTCTAGTGGTCCCCCTATCCACGGTTGGTTTTACAGTGGTCTCGTTGTGTCTTAAAGAGTGCTTGGCTATGCTGACTCGGGGATGCTTCGTATGTCATGTGCACTTCCTTGTACATGACGGTGCTATACGATCGTTGTGTCTTAAACCTCTATCATATGTTTGTTCTGGCTTATTTTGCAAGCCAATCCTTCGTTTTGTTTTGAGTTGTGGTATTCGAGTTGCTTCAATGTCAAGTGTTTATTCCATACCTTTCCTAAGCTATGTTCTCATACTTCTGTGTGAATACCAATCCTTCTTGATAATCGGGATTGTCATGTCAATCCTTTTTCAACCGGTGTGTTTCTCTTCAAGTGGATCCGATCATTTCAACATCCGCAAGACCAATTATCAGTTCTTCTCAACAATGCTCATTTCATCTGTCCCAAGCTGCCTTTGTTTTCCCGCCCTCCCACCCTTTTCCTTCAAGGATTCGGATTTCTTAATCAACTATCATGTTATTGATGTGAAGTTTCTTCATTCTTTTCCTTCAAAGTTCTTACCCGTTGATTCTCATGAAGATGCTAAGGAAGCTTCAATTTTATTATTCTTCGTTCTCTTTTCTTCTCCGGTGGATTTAATTCAAGCTTTGTCGATCATATCTTTTCCTCGTTTCTAATGTTTTCTCATGCCGGTGCACCTCTTAATCATTCCTCGCTTGCTATTCAATTGTTCCGGAGTGCTGAAGATATCTCGAAGATTCGTGTTTCCACTCTGTATTCGTTCAAGCTCCTTGGAGTTTGTTACCTCATACAAGCTATTTAATTCAACTGGTGCAATCTCTCTTTGAAATTGTTCAATGGTGTTTCTTTTGAGTGGGCCCTAACCCACAGGTCTTTTCCCAGGATCTTACCCGACCCTTCTAATTTATCCGGAGTGATTCCCAATTTCTTTTCAAAGTATGACATAAGTTTGAATTATCATCAGTCATATTTCTTTCTCCAAGATCTTTCAAAAAAAATTCATTGTTGGCTCAACCTCTTCGCTTTTCATTCTCCTGGAGTATCTCCACAATTCATGGTGGTGTTTCTGATTGTCATTCTCAGCATTTGAAGACCTAAGAAGATTTTTCTCTCTCAATCTTGTCCATTCTCTCAAAGATTCGTGATTCTAGCTTGATGCCATCCTCTCATAATTGTTTTCGATTGTGAGAATTCTTTTCACCCATACGGAACATTGCATGAGTTGTTTCCATTTCTTTCCTCTCAAGGCCATCTTCTCAAATATTATTCATTCCAGCTTTCAGCTCTCGTTCTACAAATCTTACCGGTGCATCATTCAAATATCCTATAATCAGTTCATGATCTCTTTGTTCATTTGTATCTATATTCTCTCAAGTATCTTCGTTCATTTTCTAATTCTTCCCGGTGTTTCGCTATCTTTTCTTTATTCAATACTTATGGTGGTTCTTCCAAGATTCTTCTTCCTTCGTTTATCATATCAATTTATTCATTGTCTCAATCCTACCGGAGGTTCGCTGAAGACCTTCCCAAGTTGGCGCTATATCTATCTTAATCCTTTCTACGAGAATAAGTAGTATGCCAAATCTGTTGCTTGTCATCAATTTAAATTGGTGAAGGATACGCATAATGTAATTCTTATTATTGTTTCATCCAAGTGATCTAGTTTTCTCTTTCTAGAGTTGTTCATCAGGTCTCATTTCTTGATTCGAGATGCTTCATCTTTTCTTTCCGGAGTTCCAAGTTTTTCTCGGTTATATCATCGCGAAGCTCCATCTAAATCATTGCAAGGCTTCACCTTGTGTTGTCAACTTCTGTTTCTTTTATCATCCTTTTTACCGGAGTTCTTCATGGTGGCTACATGTTGGTTCATCAACGATTTAATTCCTTCTCGAAGTGTTCATCGAGATTCTTTTGAGAGGAGTTCAAGCCTTCTTCATCTTGCATTCCGACGTGCAATTCTTTGATATCTCATCTTTTGAGGTGGTGTTATGTCATTGGTGATAATTTTCCTTCGTGTTCATGATTGACAAGTTGTCTGGAATGACATATTTTAAACCCATCAATTTCAATTCGTTCATGAGATCCTTTGAAACCCGTCAATCTCTTCATTGGAGTTATCTTGTGTGATGTTTCACCTTAAGCTTTTCCTAAGGATCGTTCTATTTATGGTGCTCATAAATGACCCAAGTTCCTCATTTATCCTCTCGGTGAAGTAAGTTTCTCGTCTCCTTGTTCATATCAATCCAATCTTTTGTTTCATTAGTGGTAGATTTTCACCTCAAGAGTTCAGATGTTCTCCATAAGCCCACAACAAGCTTACTCTTTTCATTGTTGGTTTTCCAACAACTCTGTTCAACCCTTCTCCTAAAGGTGCTTTTTCAAGCTCATTTGAGGTAGAAGATGTTGTTTTCTTCTCTGTCTTGTTTAATTCCATTCTTTTATTCTTCCTCTCAGAGGCATTGTGATGTTGCTCTTTTCAATCATCATCTCGAATTGCAAGGATCATGTTATTTTTCGTTCTTATCCATTTAACCGGAGTGTTGTGGCTATCATTCCTCTTCTAACCGTAGTCTCATCCAAGTGCTTTCACTTTACCAAGTTCATATTCTATGCCTTCCATTTCCAACCGGAGTGTTGTCGTAATTGATCCTTATCGTTCCTTGTACATCTCATTTATACCGGAGTGCTTGCATGTACTTCTTGTCCATTGCAACCCTTTCTTATGTCTTTCACCCTACAAGGTTCTAGTAATGTTCCTTGTTCCTCTTTTCTAACGAAGTGTTTTCAACTTCATTCATCTCCGTTATATTCTTTCTGTCAATTTGTTCAACCACGCAAGGTTCTTTGGTTTTACTCATTGGTCAAGGAAGCAACTTATTTTTACCTCTTCCCCTTCCTCTTCCGTTTTCTCCGGTGCCATCCCTAGGATCTCGGGTCGAGATCCTCTTATAGTGGTGGAGTGTTGTGACGCCCCGAGACCTTTGCGCTAGGTGTCTTCCAGTTATTCGTTGTCTTTGCCATGGCATTTTCTTGCGTGTTGCATCTTGCCATGTCATCATGTGCATTGCATCTTCATGTTTTAAAAACATGCATTCGTCCGGGTTCCCCCAGTTCCATCCGTTGTCTGTTCTGAGCCCAGACACACTTGCACGCTCCCGCGGCACGTCCGAAATATTATTTTTTAAGTGGCCAGGAAAATGCTCTTGGAATGGGTTGAAAGTTGGCAGCGGTGTTGTTATGTTGTCAATAGGCCGTCTATCAAGTTTCATCGCATTCGGAGTCCGTTTGATGCCCCAGCGGATAACTATAGCGACATTATAGTCGGTCAAATCGTCGGACGTTTTTGGTCTCCGGAAACAGTCGTCGGGTCTCTCTCTTCTCTTCTCTCGGCCCAAGGCTTTGTGCACAGCCCACTACCTACTGGCAGGCCCAACCTAACCTCTCTCGTCAGCCCGCGGCCCTCCTCGCGCAGTCGTCACCGTTGGGTCCTGATCCTCCCCAAACATCTATAAAACATCTCTGTCGGTGTCAAAACCGGCGGATCTCGGGTAGGGGGTCCCGAACTATGCGTCTAGGCCGGATTGTAACAGGAGGCAAGGAACACGATGTTCTACCCAGGTTTGGGCCCTCTTGATGGAGGTAAAACCCTACGTCCTGCTTGATTAATCTTGATGATATGGGTAGTACAAGAGTAGATCTACCACGAGATCAAGGAGGCTAAACCCTAGAAGCTAGCCTATGGTATGATTGTTATATGATGAAGTTGTCCTACGGACTAAAACCCTCCGGTTTATATAGACACCGAAGAGGGTTAGGGTTACACAAAGTCGGTTACAATGGTAGGAGATCTTGAATATCCGCATCGCCAAGCTTGCCTTCCACGCCAAGGAAAGTCCCATCCGGACACGAGACAAAGTCTTCAATCTTGTATCTTCATAGTCCCGGAGTCCGACTGAAGGTATAGTCCGGCTACCCAAACACCCCCTAATCCAGGACTCCCTCAATCTCCATTTTATTATTTGGACTCCCTAAGCTTTTTATTTTGCGATCGTCCAATTCCGACCAGAGGGACCGAGGTAGCCCCTAACATAATCTATGATGTATATATAGTCCACCCTTAGTCATTTGGACAAACCCTAAAATCTAGGGACTTTGTCTCGTCCAGCCGCCACCACCTAGCGCATCTTCTTCGGGATCCCCATCACCCCAATCCAGTGCCTCCACTATTTTGTTTTCTTTTCCGATCCAATCTCCTCTGCCTCCACTCTCTTCCCTCCAGCCGCCTGTCCCTGCAACAGAGCAAGCCGTGGCCACTCCTACAGAGCCTCGTGCACGAGTGCCCAAGCCCTTGATCCAGCCCAGGAGTACGCCGTCGTGGATGCCATGGACTCACCCGTGCGCCTCCTCCCTCCGTCGCGTCATCAGCCACACACAAGCTCGATCTGGAGAGGAGCTCCCGATCATGGGCGCCTCTGCCTCGTTTCTGACCATCGCCGATGCTGCCGGCGTCCACCACCCGTGCGCCTCCTCGCTTCCTCCATCCATGGAGACGAGCTCCTTGAACCAAGGCCGTGCCCCTGCTTCCTTCCCTCTTCCTCGAGCTCTCTCTCTCTCTCTTTGTCGCTCAATCCCTCTCTGTTGTCTTGTCCCGCAGGACGTCACGGATGCACGAGCTCGGTCCTTGCTCACTCGCGCCTTCGTCGTCGACACTCATTGCCTCCGACCAACAGCAGGGAACCGACGCCGCCCCTGAGCTCCACCCGCACCGTCGTTTCCAGGATCTGGCGTCGGCCAGTCGGATCCGACCCGTCTGCACCTCGCCGGCCTTCCCTGGAGCCCGCTGTCGCTCGAGTCCGCCGCTGCATCCTCTTCTTCCCCTGCTCTGCGTCCTCTTCTTCCCCTTGCATCGAGAGGAGCATAGTGCCGCGCTGCAGTCGCGTTGACCGCAGCCTCCCAAGGCCCATGCCAGATCCGGCCTCTCGAGTCGGCCCACTCCTACACTGAACCGGGCCAAAGCCCATGGGTTTTTTCTGTATGGTTTGGGCCATCCGGTTTCGGCCCGAAAAGTTTTTTTCCTGGTCTAGATGATTTGTCTATTTTTTTCAGAGAGCGGTATTTTGCAGAAAACCCCCCAAGCATTATGCATTTCATAACTCACAAATGGTGCATCATATTAAAACAAATTATATATGTAAAATGCTTAGAATTTTGTGTAGATTAACAGTATGCCACTTTCATCCATGTTTAAAATATTTAAAATGCTGTTTGTATTAATTTGCTCCAATGCCATGTTAAAATGTTTTATTTCATAACTAAATAACCATAACTCTGTTTTTAATAAACTTTATATGTAAATGGGGTGCAGAAATGCCTTGTTTAACATGGTGCACTTTTCTTACATGTTAAACAACTCTAAAATATTGTTTAGGGCAGAACAGTACCAACTTTGAAATATGCATATGAGGATTTACCGGAAATGTTGTTCGTTGTTTCCGGCCTCATTTAAACTTCCCTAGGTAGGTAGTTTTTTTACGCTTCACCTCTTGCCATGCTAACCAACATTTAATATTGTTGAGTACTTAAACGAGAGAGAACTAAATAATTATTATGCTGTCGTCAATATGCAACTCGTTGCATATTGAGCTCCACTTAATTTGTAGGATTGTTTGTGCATTTTTGCCATGCCATGTTTCTTTAAACCGGACATGCATCATACTGGGTTGCGCATCATGCCATGTTTATGTGATGGTTGTTTACCATGTTGTTTGCTTCTTTCTGGTGTTGCTTCTTCTAGTTAGTTCCGATAACGTCGCGTTTGTGAGGATTCGTTCGACTAAGTCTGTTTGTCTTCTTCATGGACTCGTTCTTCTTCCTTGCAGGATTTTAGGCAAGATGACCATACCCTCGAAATCACTTCTATCTTTGCTTGCTAGTTGCTTGCTCTATTGCTACGCTGCGATACCTACCACTTGCTATAACATGCCTCCCATATTGCCATGTCAAGCCTCTAACCCACCTTTCCTAGCAAACCGTTGTTTGCCTATGTTATCGATTTGCTCAGCCCCTCTTATAGCATTGCTAGTTGCACGTGAAGCTGAAGTTTGTTCCATGTTGGAACATGGATATGTTGGGAGATCACGATAACTCTTATTTAATTAATGCATCTATATACTTGGTAAAGGGTGGAGGGCTCGGCCTTATGCCTGGTGTTTTATTCCACTCTTGCCGCCCTAGTTTCCGTCATACCGGTGTTATGTTCCTTGATTTTGCGTTCCTTACACGGTTGGGTGTTATGGGGACCCCTTGACAGTTCGCTTTGAATAAAACTCCTCCAGCAAGGCCCAACCTTGGTTTTACCATTTGCCTCACCACCACCTACTTTTCCCTTGGGAATCGCGCTCTCGAGGGTCATCTTTATTTTCATCCCCCCGGGCCAATGCTTGTCTAAGTGTTGGTCCGAACCTGTCAGCCGCCAGTGGCCACCATGGGCAAATCTGTGTTGGCCTACCAGAAGTTTGGACAATCCGGTGTTGCCCTGAGAATGAGTTATGTGCAGCTCCTATTAGGATGTCGGCACATCGGGCGGCTTTGCTAGTCTTGTTTTACCATTGTCGAAATGTCTTGTAACCGGGATTCCGAGTCTGATCGGGTCTTCCTGGGAGAAGGAATATCCTTCATTGACCGTGAGAGCTTGTGATGGGCTAAGTTGGGACACCCCTGCAGGGTTTTGAACTTTCAAAAGTCGTGCCCACGGTTATGGGCAGATGGGAATTTGTTAATATCCGATTGTAGAGAACTTGACACTTAACTTAATTAAAATGCATCAACCACGTGTGTAGCCGTGATGGTCTCTTTCCGGCGGAGTCCGGGAAGTGAACACGGTTCTTGTGTTATACTTGAACGTAAGTAGTTTCGGGATCACTTCTTGATCACTTCTAGTTCACGACCGTGCTTTGCTTCTCTTCTCGCACTTATTTGTGTATGTTAGCCACCATATATGCTTAGTGCTTGCTGCAGCTCCACCTCATTACCCTATCCTACCCATAAGCTTAAATAGTCTTGATATCGCGGGATTGAGATTGTTGTGTCTTCGTGGCTCACAGATACTTCCAAACAGTTGCAGGTGCCGATGATACCAGTGCAGATGACGCAACTGAGCTCAAGTGGGAGCTCGACGAAGATCGTGTTCGTTGTGTTGTTTCGTTTCCAGTTGATCAGTAGTGGAGCCCAGTCTGGACGATCGGGGATCTAGCATTTGAGGTTGTCTTTCTTTTATTTGGTTCCATAGTCGGACCTTGATTTTATTATGGATGATGTATGTTGTATTTATGTATTGTGTGAAGTGGCGATTGTAAGCCAACTCTTTACCCTTTTCTTATTCAGTACATGGGATGTGTAAAGATTACCCCCTTGCGACATACCTACCACGCGGTTACGCCTCTAAGTCGTGCTCCGACACGTGGGGGATATAGCCGCATCGTGGATGTTACACTCGCACTACACGGTGTTTGAGAAACGGATGACCAAGACACAGTCTTTCAGAAGCATTAACTCTAACCCTGGGTAGACCGTACCAACCTAAATCCCCTACATCTGCTAGTCTACCACTTTAAGAGGTCATGCAACTTACTCCACTATGCCAGAGCCCATAATGGCTTGTGGCTACACACGGAAGTTACTAGCATGAATAATCTTATGATCCCTTTGAGCCTGGGTGGCGGACCGTAGGATGATCACACGGGTAATCCGGGATATCCTAGGACAACACTGGATTCTGCAGTTGCCCACAAGCAATCCGCCCATATGTGTATTAAAGTTGCCACCTTAAGTTGAACCATTAATTAACAACTCACATCTGTCATGGATACTCTCAAACCCAATCCACGTCTACGAGCATAGCATAGCAGTATAAGCATAACATAGAAGTAACTCCCAAGGGTTTGATAATAAAACAGGTAATAGGTTCTACCTCATCATCTACTTCCCAAACCCACATGTTAAGGGATCCTACTCATGCAGTGTGTGAGGGTTGAAACTAATGCATAGAAACTAGGTAATAAAGGGGTATGATCAAAGTGTTTCTTTCCTTGCTGATGATCCGCAAAACCTAAAGACTCGTAGTAGCGCGCTTTGCACCCTGGGTGTTCTATCGCAAACAAACAATAGCATACATAATCAATCAAGCAAAGATGCATGGGGAAAACTCAAATAAAAAGATCTAACTAGAAATTTCACCTGAAGAACTCCGGTTTGCAAAAAGAAAGAAATCAAACGGAGCAACGAAACTCAAACTACGAAAGAAACAAGATCCGGTTACTAATCTGGACTAAAGTCAAATTTTACAGTACCAAAATCTTGTTCAAGTTGGTTAAACAGAAAGAGGGCTTCGAGACGAAGATCTAGGAGCTTGTTTCACCTGATTCGGATAAACGAGCGAAAAGTTATACTAGATTGAAGATTAGGGCAGAAATCACGATCGAAAATAATCGTGGAAAAACCCTGGAAAAAGAAAACTTACGAATAGGCGAACGAACGAATGTTCGCTGTCTGCGGCTAACGGGTGAACGGTGTTCGTTAAAACGAATGTACGGACAAACGTCCGCTATTTAACTAAACCGAGAAAAACCAAACAGAAACCGATCTAGTAAAAAAAACTAGGGTTTTAAAAAACCGAACGGTTTTCGTGTGAAAACCGGCGGCGGCGGCGCGGCTTTACCTTCGGCAAGGTCGGCGGCGTGCGGCGGCGCGGCGACGGTGGTGGGACGACGGCGCTGTAGGGTTTCGGGGTGGGGCGCGGCTTGGGCTGGGGCTCGGGTCGCGGGGTCCCGGCTTATAAAGCCCCCGGCCGGAGGTTTCTGGCTCGGGTACGGCCCGATAAGTCGGTTACTTTAAAAAAATCCTGACGTAGAAAAACAATTAAAAGAAATACTAAACGGACTCCAAAAATCCTGAAATAAATTATCACGATCCTCTAATAATATTGCAGACAAAGTGAACATTTATTTGGACCTCTAATGCAATTGTGAAAAACACATTTTTTTTCCTAATTCAAATAAAATTGCAATAAGATCCAAATAAAAACCTTAATTGATTTTAATATTTTTTCTCCAATATTCATTTTATTTTGGAGAAGTCATATTATCTCCTCTAATATACTTCATTATGGAATATTTTAGGAGAGAAAAATAATTAAAACCAAATGATCATCTTTTCAAAATTTCAGAACACTCAAATATGAAAATATCGAAATTCCCAACTCTGTCCACGGGTCCTTGAGTTGCTTAGAATTTCAAGGATTCGCGAGACAAAAATGCAATGAAATATGTTATGCATGAGTGACTTGTGTATAACATTCCAAATTGAAAATTTGAGATGTTACATTATGACACGCTTCATCATTGTCATATTACCTTGCATTATAATGTAGTTGACATCGTATTTGTGGAAAAGCCACCATGCATAATTTATCATACATGTCACTCTTGATTCATTTCCCTACCCGGTACACTACCGGAGGCATTCATATAGAGTCATATTTTGTTCTAGTATCGAGTTGTAATCATGGAGTTGTAAATAAATAGAAGTGTGATGATCATCATTAATAGAGCATTGTCCCAAATAAAAAAGGGTGGAAAGGCCCAAAAAGAAGAGACACAAAAAGGGACAATGCTACTATGCTTTTTTCCACACTTGTGCTTCAAAGTAGCACCATGATCTTTATGATAGAGAGTCGCTTGTTTTGTTACTTTCATATACCAGTGGGAATTTTTCATTGTAGAACTTGGCTTGTATATTCCGACAATGGGCTTCCTCAAATGCCCTAGGTCTTCATCAGCAAGCAAGTTGGATGCACGCCCACTTAGTTTATTTTGTTGAGGTTTCATACATTTATAGCTCTAGTGCATCCGTTGCATGGGAATCCCTACTCCTTGCATTGACATCAATTGATGGGCATCTCCCTAGCCCATTGATTAGCCGCGTCGACGTGAGACTTTCTCCTTTTTTGTCTTCTCCACATAACACCCATCTTCATATTCTATTCCACCCATAGTGCTATATCCATGGCTCGCGCTCATGTATTTCGTGAAAATTGAAAAAAGTTTGAGATTACTAAAGTATGAAACAATTGATTCGGTTGTCATCGGGGTTGTGCATGATGAGAGCATTCTTGTGTGACAAAATGGAGCATGACCAAACTATATTATTCTGTAGGGATGAACTTTCTTTGGCCATGTTATTTTGGGAAGACATGATTGCTTAGTTAGTATGCTTGAAGTTTTATTATTTTTATGTCAATATTTAACTTTTTTCTTGAATTTCTTGGATCTAAATATTCATGCCACAATAAATAAGATTACATTGAGAATTATGCTAGGTAGCATTCCACATCAAAAATTCTGTTTTTATCATTTACCTACTCAAGGACAAGCAGGAATTAAGCTTGGGGATGCTTGATACGTCTCCAACGTATCTATATTTTTTGATTGTTCCATGCTATTATATTATCTGTTTTGGATGTTTAATGGGATTTATTATACACCTACTAACCCAAGGCCCAGTGCAAATTGTTCGTCTTTTTGCATATTTTAGTGTTTCGCAGAAAAGGAATATCAAATGGAATCCAAACAGAATGAAACCTTCGGGAGAATTATTTTTGGAACAAACGTGATCCAGGGGACTTGGAGTAGACGTCAAGAAAGGAGCGAGGAGGCCACGAGGCAGGGAGGCGCGCCCCCCACCCTCGTGGTCCCCTCGCTGCTCCACCGACCGACTTCTTCCTCCTATATATATATATATATCCATATACCCCAAAGACATCCAGGAGCACCACAAACCCTATTTCTACCGCGGCAACCTTCTGTACCCAAGAGATCCCATCTTAGGGCCTTTTCCGGAGCTCCGCCGGAGGGGGAATCGATCACGGAGGGCTTCTACATCAACACCATAGCCTCTCCGATGATGTGTGAGTAGTTTACCATAGACCTTTGGGTCCATAGTTATTAGCTAGATGGCTTCTTCTCTCTCTTTGGATCTCAATACAAAGTTCTCCTCAATCTTCTAGGAGATCTATTCGATGTAATTCTTTTTGCGGTGTGTTTATCGATATCCGATGAATTGTGGGTTTATGATCAAGTTTATCTATGAACAATATTTGATTCTTCTCTGAAATCTTTTATGTATGATTTTTTATCTTTGCAAGTCTCTTCGAATTATCAGTTTGGTTTGGCCTACTAGATTGATCTTTCCTGCAATGGGAGAAGTGCTTAGCTTTGGGTTCAATCTTGCGGTGTCCTTTCCCAGTGACAGCAGGGGCAGCAAGGCACGTATTGTATTGTTGCCATCAAGGATAAAAAGATGGGGTTTATATCATATTGCTTGAGTTTATCCCTCTACATCATGTCATCTTGCCTAATGCGTTACTCTGTTCTTATGAACTTAATACTCTAAATATATGCTGGATAGCGGTCGATGTGTGGAGTAATAGTAGTAGATGCAGAATCGTTTTGGTCTACTTGTCGCAGACGTGATGCCTATATACATGATCATCCCTAGATATTCTCATAATTATGCACTTTTCTATCAATTGCTCGACAGTAATTTGTTCACCCACCGTGATACTTATGTTATCTTGAGAGAAGCCACTAGTGAAACCTATGGCCCCCGGGTCCATCTTTTATCATCTAAGTTTCCAATCTATTTTACTTTGCAATCTTTACTTTCAATCTATATCATAAAAATACCAAAAATATTTATCTTATTATCTCCATCAGATCTCACTCTCGTAAGTGACTGTGAAGGGATTGACAACCCCTTTATCGTGTTGGTTGCGAGGTTCTTATTTGTTTGTGTAGGTACGAGGGACTTGCGGGTAGTCTCTTGGTGGATTGATACCTTGGTTCTCATAAACTGAGGGAAATACTTACGCTACTTTGCTGCATCACCCTTTCCTCTTCAAGGGAAAACCAACGCAGTGCTCAAGAGGTAGCACGTGCATGTCCGAAACTACCTTGAACCCGACCAGCTCGATCATCGCCGTTGGATTCGGATCATCCCCAAACATCCCTAAAATATCTTTAGTTCATTTTTTGGGTTTCCTATCCTATTTATTCCGGACCATCCGATTACGACCAGAGGTACCGAATACCCTACACCCAGTCCCCTACCTATATAATCAGTCCAAACCCAAACTTCTAGGGAGATGTCCTATCTCCGCCGCCACTCTCTCGGGATCCATCCTGCAGCCACCTGGTCTCCCTGCCACCCAGTCCCATCGATCCATCCGTCCATGGATCACCACCAACCAGAGCTCCCCTCGATCCAACTCCACCTCACCCACTGCCTCCTCGATCCTCTACCTGAGCTCCTCCCGCAACTCCCCGTCAACCTCGACCACGCCTTGTCGTCCGGCTGACACCGGCGACCGGACCCTCACCGGAGATGAGTCCTGACAGCCCTGCTCCTTTCCCCTCCTGCTTCTCTTTCTCTCTCGTATCACATCTCCTCTCTCTCTCTCTCTCTCTCTCAGGAACCTCTTCTGCGGCCCATCGCCATGGAGGGCCACAGGAGCTCCGCCGCAAGCCCCAAGCCGCACGTCGCCACCAAGGAACCGCCGGATGTGGCCTGTGCCCAGATCTGGCATCACCGGTCCCGGATTCGCTCCTCCTCTGCCCGGTTCGAGCAAGCACCGGCGTCCTGCCGTTCTCCTTCAACGCCGGAGCTCCCGCACGCCATCCTCGACGCCGGTCCTCGTCCGCAGCACCCCGGCCTCGCGCGCCTCCTGCACTCCTCCCGCATGAGCATCATGAACGGAGGATCTCCATGCCATGGCCAACGACCTCCTCTCAAGCCCGGCGCCGCCAAGCTGCTTCCTCGTGAGATCCGCCTTCCCGCTGACGACCACGACCACCGGTGCCTCAGCAAGCCGCTACCGCCGAGCCTCTGCATCGAGCCGCTACGTCCCTCTGTTCGTCTTGAGCACAAGTCCCGCTCAGTCCACCCGCGCCCGTTGACCTTGTCATTGCCTCCAGATCCGGCCCAATCAACGCCTCCTCAGCTGGCCTGCCTCCACCTCCTAACCGATGGCCCAAGGCCCAGGGTGGGTAGCCCCCAGCCTTCTCCCTTTGTTGGGCTTCCAGTCCAGATTTGGCCCAGAGTCTTTTTTCAGGCTCTGCGATTTAGCTATTATCCCAGGATTTACATACTTCCAGAAAAAACCCCTAGTGTTCATCCATCTAATAATTTAATAACCGTGCATCGGATTAAAATGTTTTGAACATGTAAAATGCTTAGAATTTCGTCTAGTATCATAATATGCCACTTCCATTATTGTTAAAAATGTTAAAAATGTTGTTTCATTAAATTTTCTCATATGCCATGTTAAAATGATTTATTTTCATAACTAAATCACAGTAGCTACGAATTAAATAAACTTTATATGTAAATGCGGTGAAAAAACGCATAGATCAACATGGTGGCATTACTTTGCATGTTTAACAACTCTAAAATATGGTTTAGGGCAGAATAGTATCAAATTCAAAATATGCATATGGGAATTTTCCAGAATTGTTGTTTGTTGTTCCGGCCTCATTTAAGCTTGCCTAAATAGTTAGTTTACTTATGCTTCACATCTTGCCATGTGTAACAACATTTAATATTCATGGGTACAAAAACGAAAGCGAACTAAATACTTGCATGTGGTGTTTCATCAATATGCAACTCGTTGCATATTGATCTCCACTTAACTTGTTGTTTGTTACACTTTACCAAGCCATGACTCATTAAACCGGACATGCATCATACTTGGTTGTGCATCATGCCATGTTTATGCTTTTTGGTTTACCATGTTGTTCTCTTTTCCCGGTATTGCTTCCTCTTGATAGTTCTGGTAATGTTGCGATTGTGAGGATCCGTTCGACTATGTTGGTTTGTCTACTTCA
Source organism: Triticum monococcum (assembly GCA_034509565.1). NCBI lineage: Eukaryota > Viridiplantae > Streptophyta > Magnoliopsida > Poales > Poaceae > Triticum > Triticum monococcum. The sequence goes on along the minus strand of CM067841.1, from coordinate 163,638,635 downwards.
TGGTTCCGTTCTTTTTCCTAGCGGGATTTCAGATAAGATGACCATCACCTTGGATCTCACTACTATCTTTGATATGCTAGTTGTCTCGTTGCTATGGTTATGTTGCGCTACCTACCATTTGTTTATCAAGCCTCCCCAAATTGCCATGATAGCCTCTAACCCTTTTCCACCATCCTAGCAAACCATTGTTTGGGTATGTTACCGTTTTTCTCAGGCCCTCTTATAGCGTTGCTAGTTGCAGGTGCAGTTGTAGGTTGTTCCATGTTGGGACATGGTTAACATGGATATCTTCGGATATTACAATATCTCTTACTTAATTAATGCATCTATACACATGGTAAAGGGTGGAAGGCTCTGCCTTTTTCCTGGCATTTGTTCCACTCTTGCCGCCCTAGTTTCTGTCATATCGGTGTTATGTTCCTTGATTTTTGCGTCCCTAACATGGTGAAGGTTTATGGGCCCCTCTTGACAGTTCGCTTTGAATAAAACTCTTCTAGCAAGGCCCAACCTTGGTTTTACGATATGCCTAATAACAACTAAAACTTGCATAGGGACTTTCCGGACCCCCAGGAGTTAATCAACCCCCCGGGCCAGTGGTCCTCATGAGTGTTAGTCCAAAATGATAGTAGCCGAGGCCACCAATGGGTGTGCCAGCCGGAAACTTAGCCAATCTGACCGTGGCCTGAGACGAGATACGCGCGGCTACTATCAAGGCGTGTCGGCACGTCGGGAGGTCTTGCTAGACTTGTTTTACCATTGTCGAAAATGTCTTGTGCACCCTGATTCTGAGTCCGATCGGAGGGTCCTGAGATGGAGGATTGTCTCCGCGGATCGTGAGCTTGTCATGGGCTAAGTTAGGACACCCCTGCAGGGCTTAAACTTCTGAGAGCCGTGCCTGCGGTTATGTGGCAGATGGGAATTTGTTAATATCCGGTTGTAGTAGACTTGAACTCAACTAAAATACACCAACCACGTGTGTAGCCGTGGCTGTCTCTTTTCGGGTGCATTCAAGAAGAGAACACGGTTGGGTTATGTTTGAACGTATGTAGTTCAGGTTGACTTCTTGATCATTACTAGTTCGTGACCATTTGCATAGTTGCTCATCTTATTCTTGTACTCGTAAGTCAACCACCATACTATGGTTAGTCGCTTGCTGCAACCTTACCAGTTATCCTTTCCATACCCATTAAGCTTTGCTAGTCTTGATACCCATGGTAATGGGATTGCCGAGTCCTCGTGGCTCACAGATTACTACAACAATAGTTGCAGGTACAGGTAATGCGATGATCGGACGCGAGTGTGATGCTTGCTTGTTTGGAGTTCTTCCGCTTCTTCTTCTTCGATCAAGGGATAGGTCTTGGGTCAGGGAACCTGGGATTAGCAGGGTGGATGTCGTTCTTCTTTTTTGTTTGATTTCATCCGTAGTCGGATCCTGCTCTTATGTATGATGGTGGCTATGTATTGATGTATTGTTGCATGAATGTTGTAACTTGTGGCGAGTGTAAGCCTTTATCTTGTATTCTCATCTATTCAGTACATGGTATGTTGTAATGATATCCAGCTTGCTATGCGCTCAAAATGCGGTTATGCCCGAATCATTAATTCATCACGTGATTGGGATAGAATCGCATCTTGGATGCTACAAGTTGGTATCAGAGCCTTGCCGACCTTAGGATCCCCCTTGATTGATCGAACCGCTGCCGTTGTTGAGTCTAGAAGAAAATTATTTTGAGTCTAGTTATATTGGAGGGTAGGAATTCTTTTTACTCCTCAGCCCCTTCGTCGCTCTGGTGAGGGCTCCTAACGTAGATGTTTTGACTTCACTCTCCTCTTTTTCACTCAATTTTTTTAGGATCGCGTGGGTATTGTTGGATCATTGCGATATCATTGTGATGGGGATTTTGTCTTGGTGCCTCATGACATTTACGGGTTGTGGTAGTGTCCCGGGGAGTTGAGCTCCAAGGTGTTTTTGTCACAGTGCTTATCGTTTCAGTTCCGGAATACGAGAGGACACCGACATCGAAAACGCTTCTATACTCTTTGTGGCGAGAGTAGTTTGACGACACCCAGTACTGGGAAGAGCGATCAGATGTATTGCCATAGCTAGTATCACAGATGTTTTCGGATGTCTAAGGTACATGATTTCTGAGGTTTTCTTGGTTATGTTTTGATGGATGGATACAATTGGAGTGTAGGATTTGTTAGTTGTGTGAGATATTTGTGCCTCCCTGTATCCCCAACTCCAGATTGCATAACCAGAAAGTTTCGGGAGTTCATAGGTGGGAATTCAGGTAGTTACCTAGGATATCTTTCCGATAGATGCATGATATGAGATTGGGGTTCGACGTCTAGTGGTCCGCCCGTCCACGGTTGGTTTTAAAGTGGTCTCGCTGTGTATTAAAGAGTCCTTGGCTATGCTGACTCGGGGACACTTCATATGTCATGTACACTGCCTTTTACATGATGGTGTTGTACGATCAAGCCCGTGCGGGCCCCACCATGAAAATTTCGAACGAAGTCTCTATCATATGTTTGTTTCCGGCTTATTCTTCAAGCCAATCCTTTGTTTTATTTTGTGTTGTGGCATTCGAGTTGCTTCGAAGCCAAATGTGGATTCCATACCTTTTCTAAACTGTGTTCTCATATTTCTATGTGGATGCTAATCCTTCTTGTTTATCGAGATTGTCATGTCAATTCTTTTCCAACCGGTTCGCTTCTCGTAAAGATGATCCGATCATTTTCCCCATTTGTAAGATCACCTCTCAGCTTTCCCAACATTTTTCATTTCATCCGTCCCCAAGTTGCCTCTGTTTTCCCGCCATCCCACCCTTTTTCTTCAAAGACTCGGAGATATCAAATCAACTATACATTTTATTCATGTGAAGTCTCTTAACTATTTTCAATCAATGTTTGTACCAGGTGATTATCATGGTTAGGAGTTCCAAGTCCATCATTTTTCATTCTTTTTCTTCTCTGGTGGATTCAATTCAAGCTTTCGGTATTGATCATACCATTTCCTCATTTTCCAAATGCTTTCTCATGCCGGTGCACCCCCTAATCGTTCACCTCTCCTTGTTCATTTGTTTCAGAGTGCTGAAGATATCTCAGAAGGCTCGTCTCTTCATTCAAGATCTGTGCGTTGTATTTTGAGGTTGTTATCTCATTCAAGCCACTTAGTTCAACCAATGCAATATCTCTTTGGATATCATTTCAACGGTGTTTCTTTGAGTGGGCCCATGACCCACAGGTCTTTTCCCACTCTTCTAATTTCTTTTGGAGTTATTCTCAAATTGTTTTCAAAAGTGTGACGTAAGAATGAATTTTCATCAATCAGATGCCTTCTCCAAGATCCATTTCAAATTATTTTCATCTTTGGCTCAACATTTATATTCTTCATTATTCCGGAGTGTCTCAACAATTCATGGTGGTGTTTCCCATCGTCATTCTCAGCTTTTGAAGACCGAAGAAGTGTGTCCTCTAAATCTTGTACATTCTCTCGAAGATTCATGGGTCTAGCGTTATGCCATCCTCTCATAATTGTTTTCCACTTTGAGAATTATTTTCACCCATCTGGAGAAATTCAAGAGTCTTTTCAGTTTGATTCTCCGGATCCCATCATCTCAGAATTATTCAGTCTCAGCCTTCAGCTCTCGTCCTCCAAATCTTTCCGGTGCATCGCTCAAGTGTTCCCTAGTCAGGTCGTGATCTCTTCATTCTCTTGTATCTAAAATTTCCCAAGTATCTTTGTTCATTTTCTAATTCTTCCCGGTGATTCATTCCATTTTCTTCATTCGTTTTCAATAATTACGGTGGTTTGTTCAAGATTCTCCTTTCTTTGTTATCATTTCAATTCATTAATTCTTTCCAAATCCTACCGGTGATTCTTTGAAGAATTTCTCAAGTTTGCGCTATATCTTCCTTAACCCTTTCAACGAGAATGAGTAGAATGCCAAATCCATTGCTTGTCATCAATTTCAATTGGTGAAGGATGCACATACCGTAATTCTTATTCTTGCATCATCCAAGTGATTAATTCCTTCTTCCGGAGTTCGTTCATGATATCAATTTTATGGTGCTAAGTTGTTCATCTTTTGTTTCCAGAGTTCCAAGCTCTCTCAGTTAACTCGCCGTGAAGCTCCATCTAAATCACTACAAGGCTTCAATCATATTATTTTCATCCATCACTTCCTTCTTGTAGGGGGTGTCGTGCGACATATGCCAAAGGATGGCTTATCATGGAGGGGGCTATAAGACGTCGTCAGTGCCACGAAATGGGATGAGGCGAAGACATGCACGCCGGCGGTTCTTACCCAGGTTCGGGGCTCTTCTAGGAGATAACACCCCTAGTCCTGCTCTGCAGGGTCTCCGCATGATCACTAACTCAACAAGACTAAATACAAGATTGCTCCTTGAGATGTTTCTCTAGAGGAGTAAGAAGAACAAGGCTAGCCCTAATTCCCTCTCTATGTGTGTGTGTTTCTCTAAGTATCTGAACCCTTTGCATGGGCGCCCTGGGGGTTTATATAGGCCTACCCCCAGGGGTACAATGGTATACTGGTCGGGTGTAGGCCCAGGCCGTCAGTGTCTCTTGTGGCTGGCTTCTCCGCTGGTAGCTGGGGCCCATTGACTGTAGCCATTCCCTATTTCTCCCCGCTGATGGTGCACAAACTCTTAAGAGGGGGAGGGCCACCTGCCGGAAACTGGCCTCCCCCAAGCCGGTTGGCTGAGCTTGCCTCCTCCTGGCTTTCACAGGTTGGTAGGACCTGCTACCTGCAAGCCGTACCGATAACCCGTCGTGGGAGCTGAGCCCCTTCTGTCTTGGGTGATGTTATGGTCAGGAGGGCTACAGTGTCGCGCCATGCGGGAGGTCACCAGCCGGTATGGCGCACTGTAGCCACGACCCGCCCTGGATTCGAGGGTGGCAGGCTTCTCTGTAGCCACGCCTCGTCTCGTCGCATTCATGGTGGCTCAGACTTTGAGGGCGTTTGGGGCCGCCTGCTAGAAACTAGCCCCTTTGGGGGCCGCCTGCTAGGAGTCGGCCCCTCTTCGCAGCAGGCCGCTCGGACCAGCCGGCCACAAGAAGGCAGCGATGAATCTTTGAGGCTTGAGGGGAGCAGTCGGCCCCGATGTCTTGAAATGCCATGGGGGCAGATGAGGCTACCCATGGCCAATAACTCCGACACTTCTCATCGTCCTTTTGTTACCGGAGTTCATCATGGAGGCTCTACATGGTGGTTCATCAACGATTTAATTCCTTCTCGAAGTGTTCGACAAGATTCTTATTGGAGGATCTCAAGCATTCTTCATCTTGCATTCCGAACTGCAATTGTTCTCCATTATCTTTTGAGGTGGTGTTATGTCATTCTTGATAATTTCTCTTTGTCTTTCATGATTCACAAGTTTTCAAGAGTGACATGTTTTAAACCCATCATTTTCAACTCGTTCACGAGATCTTTTGAACCCATCAATCTCTTTGTTGGTGTTATCTTGGTATAGATTTCACTTATAGCCTTCCCTGAGGAATGTTGCTATTTGTGCTGCTTATCAATGATCCAAGTTATCTCTTTATCATCTTGGTGGAATAAGTTTTTCATCCCTTCATCGATCTAAAGCAGGCAATTGTTTTCCTTTAGTGGCTGGTTGTCACCTCATAATTTTGAGATATTTTCCATAAGCCCACGAGAAGCAATTCTTTTGCTTGATGATTCTTCCAACAACTCTGTTCAATCCTTCTTTTAAGGATGCTCTCTCAAATTGATTTGAGGTAGACCATCTTGTTTTCTTCTCTGTTCTTTTGATTCCATTCTTACATTTGTTCTGGAGGCATTGTGATGTTACTCTCTTCGACCCATCATCTCATTTTGTAAACATCATGTTCTTTTCCATGCTTATCCATTTAGCAGGACTGTTGTGTCCTCTGCTCAAGTTCTTTTCAACTTATCAAGTCTTGCCTCTCTTTTCAATCAGAGTCCTGCCCGAATTCTTCCTTTCTCTTCTCGTTTCAACCGGAGTGGTTTCAAAGTCTATCTTGTCCCTTAAGCTCTTGGTTCCCGTCGTATTGGTTGTTACTATTCTCCAACGGACTATTTGCAATCTCATTCATCTCTGTTGTATTCTTTGTTTCAAGTTGTTCAACCTCTCGAGGTTCGTGGTTTCACTCTTTTGTCAAAGAAGCAACTTTGTTTTACCTCATCCTCTTACGCTTTTCTCCGGTGCCATCTCTAGATCTCGGGGAGAGATCTCTTGTAAGCAGAGGAGAGTTGTAATGACCTAAGACCGACGCTTCAGACGCCTCCCATTTGATTTTTGTTGTCGAGTGTGTTTTATTTGTTTGTTGCACTTCATCATCGCATCATCCGCATTGCATCCACATGTTTTCATTAAACCCGTAGTCGTTCGTTGTTGCCGCGTCCCCTGCCTTCGTTGACCGTTTCGAGACCAACCACACTTGCAACCTTGTTCTTCGTTTTCTCTCTTGTCTAAACCGGAGTCTCTCTACATAGTGCATCGACCCCTCGCGTGCGCGTCCGAAACTGCCCCGAACCTGACCAGCTCGGTCATCACCGTTGGATTCGAATCATCCCCAAACATCGTTAAAATATCTTTGGTTCATTGTTTGGGTTTCCTAACCTATTTATTCCGGACCGTCCAATTACGATCGGAGGGACCGAATACTCCTACACCTAGTCCCCTACCTATATAATCAGCCCAAACCCTAACTTCTAGGGAGATTTCCCATCCCCGCTGCCACTCTCTCGGGATCCATCTTGCAGCCACCTGGTCTCCCGTGCCACCCAGTCCCGTCGATCCATCCATCCATCGATCCCCACCAACCAGAGCTCCCCTCGATCGAACTCCACCTCACCTGCTGCCTCCTCGATCCTCTTCCCGAGCTCCTCCCGTAGCTCCCCGTCAACCTTGACCCCGCCTCATTGTCTGGCCAACACCGGCGATAGGACCCTCGCTGGAGATGAGTCCCGATAGCCCTGCTCCTTTCCCTCCTGCTTCTCTTTCTCTCTCGTATCACATCTCCCCTCTCTCTTAGGAACCTCTTCTGTGGCCCATCGCCATGGAGGGCCACAGGAGCTCCACCGCAAGCCCCAAGCCACATGTCGCCACCAAGGAACCGCCGGACGTGGCCTCTTCCTGGATCTGGCATCCCTGGCCCCTGATTCGCTCCTCGTCCACCCGGTTCCAGCAAGAACTGGCGTCCTGCCGTTCTCCTTCGACGCCGGAGCTCCCGCAAGCCATCCCCGACGCTGGACCTCGTCCGCAGCACCCCGGCCTCGCATGCCTCCTGCACTCATCCTACACGAACCCGGCGAGGCCCTCCTCGCACCTGCACATGCATGAGCGCCATGAACGGAGCATATCCACGCCGTGGCCGACGACCTCCTCTCAAGCCCGGTGCCGCCAAGCTGCTTCCTCGCAAGATCCGCCTTCCCGCCGATGACCTCGACCACCAGTGCCTCCGCAAGCCGTTGCCGCTGAGCCTCTGCATCGATCCCCTGCGTCCCTCTGTTCGTCTTGAGCACAAGTCCCGCTCGCTCCACCCGCGCCCGTTGATCGCGTCGTTGCCTCCAGATCCGGCCCGGTCAGCGCCTCCTCAGCCGTCCTTCCTCCACCTCCTCACCGATGGCCCAAGGCCCAGGGTGAGCAGCCCCCGGCCTTTTCCCTTAGTTGGGCTTCTTGTCCCGGTTCGGCCCATGGTCTTTTTTTAGGCTCTGCGATTTTGCTATTATCCCAGGATTTACAGATTTGCAGAAAAAACCCCTAGTGTTCATGCATCTAATAACTTAATAACCGTGCATCAGATTAAAATGTTTTAAACATGTAAAATGCATAGAATTTCGTCTAGTTTCATAACAGGCCACTTTCATCCATGTTAAAAATGTTTAAAATGTTGTTTGATTAAATTTGCTCATATGCCATGTTAAAATGATTTATTTCCCTAACTAAATCACCGTAGCTCTCAATTAAATAAACTTCATATGTAAATGGCGTGGAAAATGCATAAATCAACATGGCGGCATTACTTTGCATGTTTAACAGCTCTAAAATATGGTTTAGGGCTGAACAGTACCAAATTCAAAATATGCATATGGGGATTTTCTGGAAGTGCGGTTTGTTGTTCCGGCCTCATTTAAACTTGCCTAAATAGTTAGTTTACTTATGCTTCACATCTTGCCATGTGTAACAACATTTAATATTGTTGGGTACAAAAATGAGAGCGAACTAAATACATGCATGTGGTGTTTCGTCAATATGCAACTCGTTGCATATTGAGCTCCACTTAACTTGTTGTTTGTTGCACTTTTCCATGCCATGACTCATCAAACCGGACATGCATCATACTTGGATGTGCATCATGCCATGTTTATGCTTGTTGGTTTACCATGTTGTTTGCTTTTTACGGTGTTGCTTCCTCTTGATAGTTCCGGTAATGTTGCGATTTTGAGGATCCGTTTGACTATGTTTGGTCGTCTACTTCATGGTTTCATTCTTCTTCCTAGCGGGATTTCAGGCAAGATGACTGTCAGCTTGGATCTCACTACTATCTTTGCTATGCTAGTTGTCTCGATGCTATCGCTATGTCGCACTACCTACCATTTGTTTATCAAGCCTCCCCAAATTGCCATGATAGCCACTAACCCTTTTCCACCATCCTAGCAAACCGTTTTTTGGCTATGTTACCACATTGCTCAGCCCCTCTTATAGCGTTGCTAGTTGCAGGTGTAATTGCAGGTTGTTCCATGTTGGGACATGGATAACATGGATATCTTGGGATATCACAATATCTCTTACTAAATTAATGCATCTATACACATGGTAAAGGGTGGAAGGCTCGGCCTATTGCATAGTGTTTTGTTCCACTCTTGCCGCCCTAGTTTCCGTCATATCGGTGTTATGTTCCTTGATTTTTGTGTCCCTAACATGGTGAGGGTTTATGGGCCCCTCTTGATAGTTCGCTTTGAATAAAACTCTTCTAGCAAGGCCCAACCTTTGTTTTACCATTTGCCTAATAAGAACTAAAACTCGCATAGGGACTTTCCGGACCCCGAGGACTTAATCAACCCCCCGTGCCAGTGCTCCTCATGATGTTGGTCCAAAATGGCAGTAGCCGGGGCCGCCAACGGGTGTTCTTGCCAGAAACTTAGCCAATCCGATCGTGGCCTGAGACGAGAGACACGCGGGTACTATCAGGGTGTGTCGACATGTCGGGAGGTCTTGCTGGACTTGTTTTACCATTGTCGAAATGTCTTGTGCACCAGGATTCTGAGTCTGATCGAAGGGTCCTGAGATGGAGGATTGTCTCCGCAGATTGTGAGCTTGTCATGGGCTAAGTTGGGACATCCCTGCAGGGATTAAACTTTCGAGAGCCGTGCCCACGGTTATGTGACAGATGGCAATTTATTAATATCTGGTTGTAGTTTACTTGAACTAAACTCAATTAAAATACATCAACTGCGTGCGTAGCCGTGACTGTCTCTTTTTGGGTGCGTTCGAGAAGAGAACACGGTTGGGTTATGTTTGGACGTAAGTAGTTCAGGATCACTTCTTGATCATTTCTAGTTTGCAACCCTTTGCATAGTTGCTCATCTTATTCTTGTGTTCGTAATTCAGCCACCATACTATGCTTAGTCGCTTGCTGCAACCTCACCACTTTTCCTTTCCATACCCATTAAGCTTTCCTAGCCTTGATACCCATGGTAATGGGATTGCTGAGTCCTCGTGGATCACAGATTACTACAACAACGGTTGCACGTATAGGTAATGCGATGATCTGACGCGAGTGCGATGCTTGCTTTTTGAGTTGTTCTACTTCTTCTTCTGCGATCAGGGGATAGGTTCCCGGTCGGGGAACGTGCGATTAGCAGGGTGGATGTCGTTCTTCTTTTTCGTTTGATTTCATCCGTAGTCGGATCCTACTCTTCTATATGATGGTTGCTATGTATTGATGTATTGTTGTATGAATGTTGTAACTTGTGGCGAGTGTAAGCTTTTATCTTGTATTCTCATCTATTCAGTACATGGTATGTTGTAATGATATCTAGCTTGCTATGCGCTCAAAATGCGGTTGTGCCCCAATCATGAATTCATCACGTGATTGGGATAGAATCGCATCTTGGGCGCTACATTTTATTACCTTGCAATTTTTTCATAGTTTTATTATCGCAAAGTACTCATAGTTTTATTCTTGCAAAATAGTTTCATCCTTGTTCTAGGTAAAGCAAACATCAAGTGTGCGTAGAGTTGTATCGGTGGTCAATAGAACTTGAGGGAATATTTGTTCTACCTTTAGCTCCTCATTGGGTTCGACACTCTTATTTATCAAAGAAGGCTACAAACGATCCCCTATACTTGTGGGTTATCAATCTCATCCAACCCACCACCGTCCTACAAGCCTATGAAGGAATTACTCACTCCTGACGGTGAGCATCATGAAATTGGTGATGGAGGGCGGTTGGTGATGATGAAGACCGAAGATCCCCTCTCCGGAGCCCCAAATGCGCTCCAGATTTTGCCTCGCGATGAAGAACAGGAGGTGGCGGTGGCTCCATATCGTAAAACGCATGGAAACTTCATCTCTTATTTTTCTCCCAAAATAGGATTTTATAGTGTTGGAATTAGGGTCAGCGGAGCCTCGTGGGCCCCACTACCCACCAGGGGGTGCCAGAGGGGGTGGTGTGCCCTGGTGACTAGTGGACAGGTGCCCCCCTCCAATGGGTCTTGGTTCCATTATTTTTTATATATTCCAAAATAATTCTCCAAAAAATTTCGTCCAATTTCCAGAAATTTTATTTATGCACAAAAAACAACACCATGGTAGTTCTGCCGAAAACAGCGTCAGTCTGGGTTAGTTTCATTCAAATCATGCAAATTAGAGTCCAAAACAAGAGCAAAAGCGTTAGGAAAAGTAGATACGATGGAGACGTATCATAGGACAAATTTTAATTCCTTCAATGACTAAGATCATAGTTTGTTAGTTTTCAATGAAGTTTTTGGTTCATACTTTAAATGAATTAAGCATAAGAAGTTATATGACAATATATTGTTGTTCTAAAGATGATCATGATGCCCTCATGTCCGTATTTTATTTTATCGGCACCTCTATCTCTAAACATGTGGTCATGATTATCGATTTTGGCTTTCGCTTGAGGACAAGAGACGTATAAGCTTGGGGTAGTTGATACGTCCATTTTGCATCATGTTATTATGTTGATATTTATTGCATTATGGACTGTTATTTCACTTTATGGTAAAATTCTTATGCCTTTTCTCTCTTATTTTACAAGATTTACATGAAGAGGGAGATTGCCTGCAGCTGGAATTCTGGACCAGAAAGGAGAAAATATGAGGTACCTATTTTGCACAACTCCAAATGTCCTAAAACTTCATGGAGAATTGTTTTGGAATAAAAAAATATTGGGTGAAGAAATAACAGAAGGGGACCCACCAAGTGGCCACAAGCCTGAGGGGCGTGCCCTACCACCAAGGGTGTGCCTCCCGAGCTTGTGGCCCCCCTGGCCAGCCCCCGGTGTCCATCTTCTGCTATATGAAGGGTTTTGACCTAGAAAAAATGATAAGGAGACTTCGGGGCGAAGCGCCGCGGTCTCAAGGCGGAACCTGGGCAGAAGCAATCTAGGGCTCCGACGGAGCTATTCTGTCGGGGAAACTTCCCTCCGGGAGGGAGCAGTCAAAGACACCGTCATCACCAACGATCCCCTCACTGTGGGAGGGCTAATCTTCATCAACATCTTCACCAGCATGATGTCTACTATACAACCTTCTTCTTGTAGACTCATGCTGGGCCTCCAAACGCAGAGTTTTGTAGGACAGTACCAAATTTCCCTGAAGTGGATGACCAAAGGTTTATCAATCCGTGGGAGGCGTAGGATGAAGATGGTCTCTCTCAAATAACCCTGCAACCAAATAACAAAGAGTCTTTTGTGTCCCCAACACACCCAATACAATGGTAAATTGTATAGGTGCACTAGTTCATCGAAGAGATGGTGATACAAATGTAATATGGATAGTAGATATAGGTTTTTCTAATCTGAAAATATAAAAACAGCAAGGTAACTTGTAACAAAAGTGAGAAAAAACGGTATTGCAATGCTTGAAAACAAGGCCTAGGGTCCATACTTTCACTAGTGCAAGTTCTCTCAACAATGATAACATAATTGAATCATATGGAAATCCCTCAACGTGCAACAAAAGTCACTCCAAATTTCCTATCGCGGAGAACATAAGTTGAAATTGTTTGTAGGGTATGAACCCACCTCAAAGTTATCCTTTCCAATCAATCCATTGAGCTATTCCTATAAGTGTCATGAACAACCCTAGAGTTTGTAGTAAAACAACACCATATGATACACATCAATCAACCCTACTGTTACCTAAATACTCAAATGGCACCACAAGTATTCGTGGGCCAATTATACGATATGCATCAAACAACTTCAAATTCCTAATATTCAATCCAACACAAAGAACCTCAAAGAGTGCCCCAAGATTTCTACCGAATAAACAAGGATGAAAACGTGCATCAACCCCTATGCATAGATTATCCCGATCTCACCTCGAGAATCCGTGAGTTGAGTGCCAAAACATACATCAATTAAATCAATAGAACACCCCATTGTCACCACGGGTATCCCACGCAAGACATACATCAAGTGTTCTCAAATCCAAAATAGTATTCAATCCGATAATAGTGAAACCTCAAAGGTAAAACTCAATTCATCACAAAAAGATAGAGGAGGGAGAAACGCCATATGATCCAACTATAGTAACAAAGCTCCCGGTACATCAAGATCATGCCAAATCAAGAACATGAGAGAGAGAAAGATCAAACACAAAGATATTGGTACATACCCTCAGCCCCGAGGGTGAACTACTCCCTCCTCATCGCGGAGACCGCCGAGATGATGAAGATGGCCACCGGTGATGGTTTCCCCCTACGGTAGGGTGTCAAAACGGGCTCCCGATTGGTTTTCGTCGCTACAGAGGCTTGCAGCTGGGAAACTCTGGATCTAGATTTCTTTCTGGGGGGTTTCGTGATTTATATGAATTTTTGGTGTCAGTCTCACGTTAGGGGGGCTCCTAAGGGACCCACAAGGCAGGGGGGGCGCCCTCCACCCTTGTGGTTCCCTCGGGACTTCCCTGACCTAACTCTGATGCTCCGTAGGCTTCTTCTGGTCCATAAAAAATCGTCATAAAGTTTCAGCCCGTTTGGACCCCGTTTGATATTCCTTTTCTGTAAAACTCAAAAAAAGGAAAAGAAAAATAGAAACTCGCACTGGCTCTAGGTTAATAGATAGTCCCAAAAATAATATAAAACAACATATTAATGCATATAAAACATCCAAAATAGATAATATAATAGCATGGAACGATCAAAAACTATAAATACATTGTCGACGTATCACATCACCATTCTCCTCTCAAACCGTAGTTCATCTCTTGTATTCAATATTAGGTTAATTAGATAAATGCCATTCCAATTATGGCGATTCATAAAAATGCCACTTCAACTTCCAAACTTTGAAAAATGCCACTGTAATTTTTGAAACTTTGAAAAATGCCACTCCAGACTTTGAAAAATGGCATGAAATGGCATTTTGAAAGTTTGAAAATTGCAGTGGCATTTCTTGGAATCGCCAGATTTGATGTGGCATTTATCAAATTAACCCTTCCATATTTGCCTCCAAACCTTAGATTGGCACGTGTGGGTTGGTAGTAGTGTTGATTACTCCTTGTAGTTGATGCTAGTTGGTTTATTTGGTGGAAGATCATATGTTGAGATCCTTAATGGTATTTATTACCCCTCCGATCTGGAACATGAACATGATTTATGAGTAGTTACGTTTGTTCTTGAGGACATGGGAGAAGTCTTGTTATAAGTAATCATGTGAATTTGGTATTCGTTCGATACTTTGATAAGATGTATGTTGTCTTTCCTCTAGTTGTGTTATGTGAAAGTCGACTACATGACACTTCACTACTGCAGGATGCTGCTAACGCAACACTATGATCAGAGACCCTTCGATGAAACTGTGTGTGATGCAATAATTGCGAACAATGGTGTAAACGAACCGTCAAAAAAGGTGCAAAACGTTTGCGATGGAGGATGCATCAAACACGGTTCAGATTTTAGTTGCGTGTGCGATGCAGGGCATACGGTTCAGTTCAATGAACTGTTTGCGATGAGGCGGAACAAAAGAAATGGGCAGCCAGATGAAGGCGTGTGCGATATACAACATACGGTTCACTCGGATGAACTATTTGTGATTAGGCAACACAAAAGAAACGGTCAGCCAGATCAAGGTGTGTGCAATATACGGCATGCGGTTCACTCGAATGAATTGTTTGTGTTGAGACAAGAGAATAGAAACGGTTCAATATAACAAGATGTGTGTGATACGCGGCAAACAGGTCTGTAATCAGAAATGTGCGCGAAGACCGATAATAACAACGACAGTTGCTGCTAATTAGACGTGTGTGTTGTGCGATGGGATTGCATACAGAGCAACAACATATATATACACACAATTATAAGGACATGTTTGCATAACCAAATTAGACATCCACTTACATAGGTGGCTACTACAACCATGGCATTTGCACACACCAAAGTAAACTATTACATGCATAATTACATAGGTGGCTACTACACACCTGACATTTCCACACACCAATGAAGTAAACCATATATTACATGCATGATTAACTAGCATAAACCATCATCTGATCATCATCTACTTCTTGTGACGCTAGTTGTGCTTGTTGCTTGATCTGGGCTTGTCGATTTGGGTAACGAGGCACTTCCTCATGCCAATGATCCGTCTGTGCATCTCGTAGCATGTGTACACACTCTTGGCCGCGAACCTGAGGTGAGGTTCATCCAGTTGCTGCATCCAGGCCCTATGCCAGGATAGGGGGCTTGTTCTCTAGGCATCCTGCTTCATATTTTTGTACTAGGGATCGATGATGGCCGAGGCAAGTTCGACTAGGGAGTCCTTCTTCGTGCTGCCCCAAACCCTGTAGTGCTCATGGATTTCGATAAGGTTCTTGCAGGCCAAGCCCGTAACACTGAGCGCTTTTACATCGTTAGTGGTTTTCACTATGGCAAACTTGTAGTCGATGCTGTTGACAAACCTGTTGAAACGGTTGCAAGGCTCTATGGCCATGCAGTAGTGGTAGATGAGGACATGATGGCGCACGCACAACGTGGCGACAACAACCTTCTGATCTATGCCGGGACAATCGGTGGTGTATTGGAGGTCGATGCTGACCACCTTGTACCTATCTCGAGCAAGCAACTACTCAACACTGTTGATGTAGTTGTCCACCATGGCCAGGTCGATGGTGTACACCACTGAGAGATCCATCTCCCTCGCGTGGGTCTCCACTCTATGCTCGCCGAAGTCCATTGGAGTGCCGCTAGACATCCCCTCTCTGTGTGTCATCGTGGGTGTGCTTGTTGTGTTATGGGGCGCGATCGAAAGGTTGAAGAGACTAAGGTTATAATGGCCGCGGGAATTAAAGGGGAAGCCGGACGGCCAGAAATATCGGTAGGCCCTGATGGCATTTCTAATTTGCAGCACGTAACTCCATCGTGCCGCACGCAACTGCATCACATGGCATCGAAGGACACATATTTGATTTTTCAACAAATTTATATGCACTTGAGCATGTTGTCACATCCTAGCTAGGTTATGCATTAGAGTGTGCATCATGTCTACTTTCATCAGAAATGGAAATGGGGAAAGCAGAACCCCCAGCACCCCCCCCCCTGAAATCAACTAGGGTTTACTAAAAATAAACTCAATGAACCTGAAATGCCCTTCAGATATGTTCACCCTCTTTGCCTTGGGTTAGAACCCTTGGGAAAAATGGTGAATATAATTTTAGGTCATCAAAAGGGGCATTGATTTAATTCATAATATTTGAATTTGGGCATTTAAATACTATTAAATAATTTAAATGCTCAAATAATGTTGGAATTATTTTTGGGCCACTGAAATATTTCAGAAAGTGTCCATAAATATTTTCAGGATTTTATAAAATGATTTAGTATTTAAACTAAATCAAAACAGAATAACAGAAATAGAAAATAGAAAATAAAATAAATTAGAGAGAGAGAGTAGGCCAGTGGGCCACTTACCTAGCGCCACCAGCCGGCCCAGCACTGTAGCTGGACGGCCCAGCCCACCAGGCGACGCCAGTCGTCCCCAAGCTCCTGCCAGGAGGACGCCGGGCGTGTGCCCGCGGTGCGCCGGCACGCGCGCGGCCACCGGCGGCCACCTCCTGCTTCGGCCGCCCCCCCCGACGCCTGGACGTCGCTATGGACGCCACGCACCCCCCTGGCCCTCTCATTCCCTCTCCCTCGCTCTCCCTCCTCCCCTGTTTCTCTCCCGCGCGACCACCCGAACGGGCTCGTCGCCGCCGTTCGCTACCACCGCGCCCACGGCCACCGCCTCGCCTCCCCGACGCCTCCCAAAGCTCCGCCTCGACCCACCCTTCCTCCTCACCGCTCCAAGCGACGCCGGGAGCCCTGCAGTGACGCAATTGCCGTCGTCTTCACCGACGGGCACCGAAGATCGCCGGCCCCGATTCTCCGGCTCCGGACCGTCCCCGAGCCCACCGAGCTGCTCTACGTCACCACAGTGAGCCCCCGAGTCGTTTCCCCCTTTTTCCCTGGTCGTTTTTGATCTCTAGGCCATAGCCCATCTTGGCCGAGCACTCCACGCCGCCGGCGATGTCGCCGCCGTGGCCACAGCCACCGCAGCTCGTGTCCGAGCACACCATCGTGCTCAGCACGATCCCATGAGCCCACAGACAACCACAGCGCCCCCTCCCGTGCTCTGTAGCGCTATCCCGAGGATGCCCGAGCTGCTGCCGCCGCTGAACCTCGTCGCCGGCCACTTTTCCGGCCACCCCAGCTCCTACCACCTCCCCCAATGGATGCGCCTCACTCCCAGGAACCCGTAGGTGCAACCCACGGATCGAATGGTGCCCTGTAGAGCATTTCCGAGCCGCCCCGCCGTCTCTGTCGTCGCCGGCGGCTAAACGCCGGCGACCGCTGACCCGTTGACCGGCGTGGGTTGACCCACTGCCCGGTTTGACCTCCCCCTCTCTCTCACTGACCCATGGGCCCCGCCCGACTAATTACTTAGTTAGCACTAATTAGCTAGTTAGGTTAGCCGGGTTAGTCACTGACCAGTGGGCCCAGCCTAGTTAGTTAGGGCTAACTAACTTAGTTAGTTGACTGTGTCACTGACGTGTGGACCCCACACGTCAGGTTTGACCTGGAGGCAACCCTGTTGACCAGCTGACGTCACCCTGACGTCAAGCTGACGCAGTAAATCATTTTCTAGTTTAAAAATAATTCAGGAAATTCCAGAAAATACCCAAAACTTCAAAAATTCATAGAAATTCAACCATAACTCCAAATGAGACAAATTATATATGTAAAATTATCAGAAAAATTCAAGGAATCCATCTGTACCATTTTCATGCATGTTTGAACAATGTTTGTCCCCTGTTTTGGACAAAACAAATAAAGGGCATTTAAATAATCATATATGGGATTGGAATTTGAATCTTGTACTCAAACCAACTCCATTTAAACCATAGCTAGTTGCATTAGCTCAAGACACATCCATATTGCCATGTCGTAGCATGCATCATATTGTTGCATATCGTCATGTGTTGATTGTGCTCGGTTGTGTTCTCCGTGGTAGGTTCTGCCTCCGAGGATATTCACGAGTATCCAACTGAAGGGCAGTATCCCGTCACCACTCCATCAGGCAAGCAACCATTGATCATTCCGATACAACCCATGTTCTCGCTCCTGCTCTTGTTTACTGCATTAAGACAACACGATTCAAACTGCTGTGTGCTACGGTAGTTGAACCCTTATCCTCTGCATGACCTGTCATTGCCACAGTAACTAGATGAAACCCACTAGCATGTGTAGGAGTTGATTGAGCCATGTTTTGTGATTCCTACCTTGCTATGCCTGCTATGCTTAGAGTTGTGTCAGGTCTGGTTCATCTGGGTGATGGGCTAGAGTGAAATGCTTGTGCCAGTATTATGTGGGATGTGTTGAACATGTTTTGGTAAAGGTATCGATGAGAGGCCATGTAGGAGTACATGGTGGGTTGTTTCATTGAAGCCGTCCCTAAGAACTGAGTTCTATATGCGTGAATTAAGATTCAGCTACTACCACACATTGGGCCCTGAAATATGACCCCGCTCGACTTACCGACCCCTCTCGCCTCAGTCCAGGAGTTGCAACTAGTTTCTGGTGTTTGTAGGATATGTGTTGGCGGCCGTGCGTAGCGCTGACCCTAGGGGTGGGCTATGTTGCGGTAGATACACCGTGGCACGGTGTACCGGGTCACCCGTTTGGTGTCTCGGGAACCCTGTTCACATCGTTCGGGGCCGTTGAGGACACCCCGGCCGGATTTCCTTGCGGATGGAACCTAAATAGGCGATGACCCTGGACTAGAGACTTGTGAGGTTAGTCAGGTCGTGGTCTACACCCACGTCGGTTTTCGCTTGAAGTCTGCCGAGCACATTTCGTGTGCAGACGCTAAGTGGTGGAAACATGTGTGACGAAGTACACCCCTGCAGGGTATAAAACTATTCGAATAGCCGCGTCCGCGGTAAAGGACTACTTGATTGCATATACAGTTCATAGACAAGTTAATGGATACTACTAAAAGACTCAAGATAAGTGTGAGTACCGAGGATGGCCCCCTCACAGGATACGAGGGAGGATCCTCGGTGGAGTATTGTGATGGTGAGTAGTGGACTCGTGTGCGAAAACTATTTTGCTAAAAGATTCCGTAGGATAGCTTAGCCAAGAGTCAAAGCTGGCTTGCTGCATAAACCCCACCACCTTTTTGAGAATGAGCATGTACAGTAGGTTCTGATGTAAGACTTGCTGAGTACTTTTGTACTCATGTTTGCTTATTTATTGTTTTCAGACGACAACACTGCCCCCTCCGATGGGTTTTACGTAGATCTTGACGTCGACGAGTGACTAGACACCCAGGTGGTGATCCAGGCCATGGAGGGCCCTATGTAGATAGACAGGCTTCGAGAAGCCTTCTTTCTTTCTAGAGTCTGTACTCAGACTAGTTGCTTCCGCATGTGCTTGTATGACTGTATGACTTGAGTGTCGGGTCATGTGACCCCTACCTGTATGGATATGTTATGTATGGCTCCCTGGAGCCTTTAAATAAAGTACTTGAGTTGTAGAGTTTTGTTGTGATGCCATGTTGTATGTACCCATATCGAGCATATTGTATGTATGTTTGAAATGCTTGGTATGAGTGGGATCCGACAATCTAGTTGTTTGCCTTCGCAGCCTTTCTTATGGGGAAATGTAGTCTAGTGCTCCTCGAGCCATAGTAGTCCACTACAGCCCGGTTCACCGGAGTCCTGCTAGCCCAGCACTACTGTTCAGGACACTTGACTGGCCGGCATGTGTTTCACTTCGTCCCTATGTCTGTCCCTTCGGGGAAATGTCACGCGGTGATCTCCGGAGTCCTGTCTAGCCTGCTACAGCCCGGGATTCCCCGGAGTCCTGCTAGCCCAGTGGTACAGCCCGGAATCACTCGTTGATGACCGACATGTTTGTTGTGATTCATGTATGCCTGTCTCCATAGGTCTGTGCCGCTTTGGGTTCACGACTAGCCATGTCGGCCCGGGTTCTCGGTCATATGGATGCTAGCGACATTGTCATATACGTGAGCCAAAAGGCGCAAACGGTCCCGGGCCATGGTAAGGCGACACCCGTGGGATACCGTGCGTGAGGCCGCAAAGTGATATGAGGTGTTACCGGCTAGATCGATGTGGCTTAGAATCGGGGTCCCGACAGCGTTGGCATCAGAGCCGGACTGCCTGTAGGTTCGTTCAGCCAAACTGGTCGATGTCGAGTCTAGAAATGCTTTAGTTATATGTAAGGGAATTGATTGTGGGAGGGAACGTAAGGTTCTTTTACTCCTTTACCCTATGCTTCTGATCTGAGTCATTCTCTTCTCATTCAACGTGGGTTAAGGACTAGGCTCTCTTCTTCTATCAGGTTCACGTGTTACTAATCCGTAGTAGCTCATAGGATTTTTGCTACGAGTTTCAGTCCAGTTTCTACTATTTTAGTACGTGGCTATTTGAATCAGAACCTTGATATGATGCTGTTGAGCGGTATTGTGAACTGTTGTGGATGTCTCAAATCTTTTTCTGAGCATTTACAGCCGTTATGCTGCCCAATTTTCCCTAGGAATTCTGATGTCTTTGTCTTGTGGCTGTGCTTTCAGATGGCCAACCAGTCTCAAAATCAAGTGGTTCGCCTGACCAGGTGCCTCGACGTGCCCGGTCATACTGCTATGTTGGTCCGGGTAATGATCGAGACAGGATACCGTTGGTATCCCGAATACACTGTTGAAGAGCAGTTCCGCGACTTTAATCAAAGCCAGTATTTATGCACCGTCAGGATATTTCCTTCCTATCCTGGATCTACCGAGCCCCTTCACTGTTCCTATGGACTCGGAGTTACCATTGAGATGGCTGTGCAGGATGCTGCCTATTCCATGATGACCATCTTGCGAGTCCGGACTGGCCTGCTTCGGAACACTGACTTCCGTTACATGCCAGCTTCACTTCCGGGAGCGCAGGGGTATCTTCAGGCTATCTATGCTGACTCCACCCAAGAAGACTCATTAACTCGTACCACCGCTGAGATGCTCGAAGATAAGGACTGAGAGAATCGGGCCTTGAGGCTGGAGCTCTTCAATACCCGTGCTGATCATTGGGCCACATTGACTCGGTTTGCACCCGCGGTGCAAGCTGGATGTATGGATACCAGGGATCTGTATCCTGTGAGAGCAGCTCTGCCAGACATGGTGGATTGGCGTGATGTGGGAGGCATCACCCCACCCCTTGGTCCCCGCAGGCCACCGTTTGTTGGTCCAAGACCTTATCCTAGCCCCTACGGTCCACAGGCTCCTCAGGATCGTCTGTTTCCGGATGATCACGTTGAACTTCCAGGCTATGGAGGTGACTTCTATGAGGACTACTACGGAGCTATCTGAGTTAGTAGTAGTACCACTAGTATTGTAGTAGTTTTATCTCCACTGTCCTGTGTGACTTGTGGAATACGACTTGGTGTGTAATCGATTCCGGAGGTGTAGACAAATAATGTATAGGGACTCGGAATGCCTCCGATGAGATGTAACGTCTACCTTCATAGTTGTACTGTAGCATGGGCTTGTACTAAACTATGTATGACGAGTATGACCGTTGGTGTATATATGGCAGTTTTATATTACCATGGCATACGAATGAGCATCTCTGCATTCCGCGTTATCCTTTACATTCTGCACTTCCCTGTTAAGTTTGAGCCATCCTTGTCTAAACCGTTGTCTTGTTTCCTTCTAGGATGGTCAACACCCGCGGAAACCCTGCTGCCCCAGAGCAGGGGGAAGCCAATGCAGCTAGAGGTGAAAATTTGCCTCACCCGCCTTCCCTGGCCGAAGTGATGCTGGAGGCGGAAAGGAACAAGCGTGAGACCAACCGCCTGTTGGAGCGGATTGAGCAGAACACTGCACGCCACCCACGAAATGCCTTGGTGTCAATCAACGACTTCATCAAGCTGTACCCACCAAAGTTTAACCATTCCGTCGAGCCCCTCGACGCGGATGATTGGCTTCGCAGCATCACCCACAAGCTACGTTCTGCCAACGTAGCTGAAGCCGACAAGGTTACCTATGCTGCTTATCATCTTGAGGGCCCCGCTAGCCATTGGTGGGAAAACTACGAAGCTATGCGCCCGGTCGGCCAAATCACTACCTGGGCTGAGTTCAGCGAGGCTTTCCGTGAGCATCACATTCCGGAAGGTCTCATGGATCGCAAGAGGGAGGAGTTCTGCAACTTCACCCAAGGAAGGCTGACTGTGGATGCATATAGCCGAGAATTTGGGAACCTGGCACGCTATGCTCCTGAAGAGGTTTCTACTGACGC
Organism: Triticum monococcum; assembly: GCA_034509565.1. Classification (NCBI taxonomy): domain Eukaryota; kingdom Viridiplantae; phylum Streptophyta; class Magnoliopsida; order Poales; family Poaceae; genus Triticum; species Triticum monococcum. The sequence continues at coordinate 163,616,600 of CM067841.1, read as the reverse complement.
CAAGAAGCAGGCAAGGTTCCGTAAGGGACTTAGCCCTGAGCTTCGCCGCGATCTCCGTCTGCACGAGTGCACATCCTTCCAGAAGTTGGTCAATAAAGCTATCAGTGCTGAGACAGGCCAGACTGATTATGACGCTTCACGCAAGCATTCTCGTGATTTTGGGTCTTCATCCGGCTCTGGAGCTCAGAAGCGCCGGGTGTGGATTCCAAGCACCGCACTGCCACCCAGATTCACCCCGAGGCCATCCTTTGAGGCGCCTCGTCCCAACCAGCAAATTGCACCATCCAAGCCCTATGGTGGCCCCGCTGCTAATGTTGCTCCACGCCCCACTGCGGTAACATGCTTCAAGTGTGGAGAACCGGGTCACTATAGTCGAGAGTGTCCCCAGAACAATCCCAATCAAGCTGGAAAGTCCGTTGGCCGTGGTAAGCCCGCGGGAAAGACTTTCTACGCCAAGCCGGCCACTACTGCACGTGGCCATGTCAACTACGTCTCAGCCGAAGAGGCTCATGAGGATCCCAACGTCGTCCTTGGTACGCTCCTTGTTAACTGCCATCCGGCATCTGTTCTTTTCGATACTGGAGCATCTCATTCATTCATATCCGAGAATTATGCTCGGTTGCATAACACGACATTCTGTGACATGCCCACTTCCATGGTAATTCAAACTCCGGGTTCCAAATGGCAAACTTCTAGGGTAAGCCATGGGAACGAAATTCTTGTCGATAGGCTTGTCTTCCTTGCATCTTTAATAGCTCTCAAGTCCTCCGACATAAACATCATCTTGGGTATGGACTGGATGTCGGCTCATTATGCCAAGATCGATTGTGCCACTAGAACCGTTCAACTTACTCATCCCTCGGGCAAGACAGTTAATGTCTTAACTCGAGTGGCCAAGCGCCAACTTTACTCTCTCAATGCCAACCCCCTTCCAGACCTTGAGGACGTTCCGGTAGTCCGAGACTTCCCGGATGTGTTTCCGGAAGAACTGCCAGGTGTTCCACCTGACCGGGATGTCGAGTTTGTGATAGACCTTGTTCCAGGAACCGTTCCAATTGCTAGAAGACCCTACAAGATGGCACCCTTAGAACTAGCCGAGCTTAAGAACCAACTCGATGAGTCCTTGAACAAAGGGTTCATCCGTCCTAGCTCCTCTCCTTGGGCTTGCCCCGTCCTCTTCGTCAAGAAGAAGGATGGAACGGATCGAATGGTTGTGGATTACCGACCTGTCAATCTGGTCACCATCAAGAACAAATACCCGCTTCCCAGGATCAACGACCTGTACGATCAGCTCGCTGGATCCTCAGTCTTCTCCAAGATGGATTTGAGGTTGGGCTACCATCAAATCAAAATCAGAAACGGGGACATTCCCAATACGGCTTTTGTCACTCGTTATGGCCAATACGAGTACACCGTCATGTCCTTCGGTTTAACCAATGCCCCGGCCACTTTCTCCCGGTTAATGAACTCGGTTTTCATGGAGTACTTGGACAAATTCGTCGTAGTATACCTCGATGACATACTCATCTACTCCAAAAATGAAGAGGAACATGCCGAACATCTAAGACTGGTATTGATGAAACTTCGAGAGCATCGCCTTTATGCCAAATTCTCCAAGTGTGAATTTTGGTTGTCAGAAGTGACCTATCTAGGCCATGTAATCTCTGGTAAGGGTATTGCTGTCAATCCCGAGCGAGTTCAAGCCATCCTTGATTGGACTCCACCTATTTCGGTCAAGCAAGTTCGGAGTTTCCTTGGCCTAGCGAGCTATTGCCGCCGCTTCGTCGAGAATTTCTCCAAGGTTGCTAAACCTCTAACTGAACTCCTCAAGAAAGATAAAAAGTTCGAGTGGACTCCACAGTGCGAGTTCAGTTTTCAGGAACTGAAAAGACGCCTGACATCTGCTCCCGTACTGGTACCACCAGATTTCTCCAAGGACTTTATTATCTATTGCGACGCCTCGCGTCAAGGACTAGGTTGCATACTCATGCAGGATCGTCAGGTAATTGCCTATGCCTCACGGCAATTACACCCACATGAGGAAAATTATCCCACACATGATCTAGAGCTTGCAGCTGTAGTCCATGCACTCAAAACCTGGCGACATTACCTTCTCGGTAATCGTTGCGAGATCTTCACCGATCACCAAAGCTTGAAATATATCTTCACCCAACCAGATTTGAATCTCAAGCAAAGACGTTGGGTCGAGTTGATCTCGGATTACGACTTAGGAATAACTTACACCCCTGGCAAAGCCAATGTCATGGCTGATGCACTAAGTCGTAAGTCCTACTGTAACAACCTGATGTTACAACAAAGTCAACCACTTCTCCATGAGGAATTTCGTAAGCTTAATCTTCACATTGTTCCTCGTGGATTCCTGTCTACCCTGGTGGCGAAACCTACCCTTATGGATCAAATCATAGCTGCCCAAAAGCGTGATAAGGGCATATCTCGGATTAAGGAAAACATTGCTAGTGGAGTAGCTAAATGTTTTTCCATGGATGAGCAAGGTGCTATCTTCTTTGAGAACCGCCTGGTGGTTCCCAAGAACCAACATCTACGCCAGATGATCCTTAAGGAAGCTCATGAATCCCCTCTCACTATTCATCCCGGTAGTACTAAAATGTATCAAGACCTACGCCAGAGGTTTTGGTGGACTAGGATGAAGAGGGAAATTGCTCAATACATTGCTAATTGCGACGTTTGTCGTCGTGTTAAAGCAGAGCATCAACGGCCTGCTGGCACCCTTCAACCTTTGGCTATTCCTGAATGGAAATGGGACAAAATCAGTATGGATTTCATCACTGGGTTTCCCAGGACCAAGAGGGGAAATAATGCCATCTTCGTCGTGATCGACCGTCTTTCCAAAGGAGCCCATTTCCTACCTGTTCGTGAGAGTATCACCGCTAGCCAGCTAGCTGACTTATACATCTCCCGAATAGTGTCTCTTCATGGTGTCCCATTGGAAATTAACTCAGACCGTGGAAGTCTCTTCACCTCTCGATTTTGGGAAAGTTTCCAAAATGCTATGGGAACTCATCTCTCCTTTAGCACCGCCTTCCATCCTCAATCAAGTGGTCAAGTAGAGCGAGTAAATCAAATTCTGGAAGATATGCTCCGAGCTTCTGTTATCTCATTCGGAATGAGTTGGGAGAAATGCCTTCCATTCGCGGAGTTTGCCTATAACAATAGCTATCAAGCTAGTTTGGGCAAGGCTCCCTTCGAAGTTCTCTATGGACGAAAGTGTCGAACGCCACTTAACTGGTCAGAAACCGGGGAAAGACAACTCTTTGGCCCGGATATGATTCAAGAAGCAGAAGAGCAGGTTCGCGTTATTCGTGAGAAATTGAAAACGGCCCAATCTCGCCAAAAGAGTCAATATGATCGTAAGCATAAGCCTATGACATTTGAAATTGACGAGAAAGCTTACCTTCGGGTTACCCCGTTAAAAGGAACCCATCGCTTCGGTATCAAAGGCAAATTGGCTCCTCGTTACATTGGACCCTTTCGCATTATTGCCAAACGAGGAGAAGTTGCCTAGATTACCTCCGCATCTTTCCAGAGTTCACAACGTCTTCCACGTTTCGCAACTCAGGCGTTGCTTCGCGGATCCTATCCGTGGAGTGGACCACGAAACGCTTGATTTACAAGATAACCTTTCTTATCGGGAATACCCCGTTCGTATCCTTGATCAAGCCGAGCGTACCACTCGACGTCATAATATCAAGTTTCTCAAGGTTCAATGGTCACACCATTCCGAGGAAGAAGCCACTTGGGAAAGGGAGGATCGTCTTCGACTCAAGTACCCCGCCTTCTTCCCAGATGATTCTAAATCTCGGGACGAGATTCTATTGAGTGGGGGTGAGTTGTCACATCCTAGCTAGGTTATGCATTAGAGTGTGCATCATGTCTACTTTCATCAGAAATGGAAATGGGGAAAGCAGAACCCCCAGCACCCCCCCCCCCCTGAAATCAACTAGGGTTTACTAAAAATAAACTCAATGAACCTGAAATGCCCTTCAGATATGTTCACCCTCTTTGCCTTGGGTTAGAACCCTTGGGAAAAATGGTGAATATAATTTTAGGTCATCAAAAGGGGCATTGATTTAATTCATAATATTTGAATTTGGGCATTTAAATACTATTAAATAATTTAAATGCTCAAATAATGTTGGAATTATTTTTGGGCCACTGAAATATTTCAGAAAGTGTCCATAAATATTTTCAGGATTTTATAAAATGATTTAGTATTTAAACTAAATCAAAACAGAATAACAGAAATAGAAAATAGAAAATAAAATAAATTAGAGAGAGAGAGTAGGCCAGTGGGCCACTTACCTGGCGCCACCAGCCGGCCCAGCACTGTAGCTGGACGGCCCAGCCCACCAGGCGACGCCAGTCGTCCCCTAGCTCCTGCCAGGAGGACGCCGGGCGTGTGCCCGCGGTGCGCCGGCACGCGCGCGGCCACCGATGGCCACCTCCTGCTTCGGCCGCCCCCCCCCCCCCCCGACACCTGGACGTCGCTATGGACGCCACGCACCCCCCTGGCCCTCTCATTCCCTCTCCCTCGCTCTCCCTCCTCCCCTGTTTCTCTCCCGCGCGACCACCCGAACGGGCTCGTCGCCGCCGTTCGCTACCACCGCGCCCACGGCCACCGCCTCGCCTCCCCGACGCCTCCCAAAGCTCCGCCTCGACCCACCCTTCCTCCTCACCGCTCCAAGCGACGCCGGGAGCCCTGCAGTGACGCAATTGCCGTCGTCTTCACCGACGGGCACCGAAGATCGCCGGCCCCGATTCTCCGGCTCCGGACCGTCCCCGAGCCCACCGAGCTGCTCTACGTCACCACAGTGAGCCCCCGAGTCGTTTCCCCCTTTTTTCCCTGGTCGTTTTTGATCTCTAGGCCATAGCCCATCTTGGCCGAGCACTCCACGCCGCCGGCGATGTCGCCGCCGTGGCCACAGCCACCGCAGCTCGTGTCCGAGCACACCATCATGCTCAGCACGATCCCATGAGCCCACAGACAACCACAGCGCCCCCTCCCGTGCTCTGTAGCGCTATCCCGAGGATGCCCGAGCTGCTGCCGCCGCTGAACCTCGTCGCCGGCCACTTTTCCGGCCACCCCAGCTCCTACCACCTCCCCCAATGGATGCGCCTCACTCCCAGGAACCCGTAGGTGCAACCCACGGATCGAATGGTGCCCTGTAGAGCATTTCCGAGCCGCCCCGCCGTCTCTGTCGTCGCCGGCGGCTAAACGCCGGCGACCGCTGACCCGTTGACCGGCGTGGGTTGACCCACTGCCCGGTTTGACCTCCCCCTCTCTCTCACTGACCCATGGGCCCCGCCCGACTAATTACTTAGTTAGCACTAATTAGCTAGTTAGGTTAGCCGGGTTAGTCACTGACCAGTGGGCCCAGCCTAGTTAGTTAGGGCTAACTAACTTAGTTAGTTGACTGTGTCACTGACGTGTGGACCCCACACGTCAGGTTTGACCTGGAGGCAACCCTGTTGACCAGCTGACGTCACCCTGACGTCAAGCTGACGCAGTAAATCATTTTCTAGTTTAAAAATAATTCAGGAAATTCCAGAAAATACCCAAAACTTCAAAAATTCATAGAAATTCAACCATAACTCCAAATGAGACAAATTATATATGTAAAATTATCAGAAAAATTCAAGGAATCCATCTGTACCATTTTCATGCATGTTTGAACAATGTTTGTCCCCTGTTTTGGACAAAACAAATAAAGGGCATTTAAATAATCATATATGGGATTGGAATTTGAATCTTGTACTCAAACCAACTCCATTTAAACCATAGCTAGTTGCATTAGCTCAAGACACATCCATATTGCCATGTCGTAGCATGCATCATATTGTTGCATATCGTCATGTGTTGATTGTGCTCGGTTGTGTTCTCCGTGGTAGGTTCTGCCTCCGAGGATATTCACGAGTATCCAACTGAAGGGCAGTATCCCGTCACCACTCCATCAGGCAAGCAACCATTGATCATTCCGATACAACCCATGTTCTCGCTCCTGCTCTTGTTTACTGCATTAAGACAACACGATTCAAACTGCTGTGTGCTACGGTAGTTGAACCCTTATCCTCTGCATGACCTGTCATTGCCACAGTAACTAGATGAAACCCACTAGCATGTGTAGGAGTTGATTGAGCCATGTTTTGTGATTCCTACCTTGCTATGCCTGCTATGCTTAGAGTTGTGTCAGGTCTGGTTCATCTGGGTGATGGGCTAGAGTGAAATGCTTGTGCCAGTATTATGTGGGATGTGTTGAACATGTTTTGGTAAAGGTATCGATGAGAGGCCATGTAGGAGTACATGGTGGGTTGTTTCATTGAAGCCGTCCCTAAGAACTGAGTTCTATATGCGTGAATTAAGATTCAGCTACTACCACACATTGGGCCCTGAAATATGACCCCGCTCGACTTACCGACCCCTCTCGCCTCAGTCCAGGAGTTGCAACTAGTTTCTGGTGTTTGTAGGATATGTGTTGGCGGCCGTGCGTAGCGCTGACCCTAGGGGTGGGCTATGTTGCGGTAGATACACCGTGGCACGGTGTACCGGGTCACCCGTTTGGTGTCTCGGGAACCCTGTTCACATCGTTCGGGGCCGTTGAGGACACCCCGGCCGGATTTCCTTGCGGATGGAACCTGAATAGGCGATGACCCTGGACTAGAGACTTGTGAGGTTAGTCAGGTCGTGGTCTACACCCACGTCGGTTTTCGCTTGAAGTCTGCCGAGCACATTTCGTGTGCAGACGCTAAGTGGTGGAAACATGTGTGACGAAGTACACCCCTGCAGGGTATAAAACTATTCGAATAGCCGCGTCGGCGGTAAAGGACTACTTGATTGCATATACAGTTCATAGACAAGTTAACGGATACTACTAAAAGACTCAAGATAAGTGTGAGTACCGAGGATGGCCCCCTCACAGGATACGAGGGAGGATCCTCGGTGGAGTATTGTGATGATGAGTAGTGGACTCGTGTGCGAAAACTATTTTGCTAAAAGATTCCGTAGGATAGCTTAGCCAAGAGTCAAAGCTGGCTTGCTGCATAAACCCCACCACCTTTTTGAGAATGAGCATGTACAGTAGGTTCTGATGTAAGACTTGCTGAGTACTTTTGTACTCATGTTTGCTTATTTATTGTTTTCAGACGACAACACTGCCCCCTCCGATGGGTTTTACGTAGATCTTGACGTCGACGAGTGACTAGACACCCAGGTGGTGATCCAGGCCATGGAGGGCCCTATGTAGATAGACAGGCTTCGAGAAGCCTTCTTTCTTTCTAGAGTCTGTACTCAGACTAGTTGCTTCCGCATGTGCTTGTATGACTGTATGACTTGAGTGTCGGGTCATGTGACCCCTACCTGTATGGATATGTTATGTATGGCTCCCTGGAGCCTTTAAATAAAGTACTTGAGTTGTAGAGTTTTGTTGTGATGCCATGTTGTATGTACCCATATCGAGCATATTGTATGTATGTTTGAAATGCTTGGTATGAGTGGGATCCGACAATCTAGTTGTTTGCCTTCGCAGCCTTTCTTATGGGGAAATGTAGTCTAGTGCTCCTCGAGCCATAGTAGTCCGCTACAGCCCGGTTCACCGGAGTCCTGCTAGCCCAGCACTACTGTTCAGGACACTTGACTGGCCGGCATGTGTTTCACTTCGTCCCTATGTCTGTCCCTTTAGGGAAATGTCACGCGGTGATCTCCGGAGTCCTGTCTAGCCTGCTACAGCCCGGGATTCCCCGGAGTCCTGCTAGCCCAGTGCTACAGCCCGGAATCACTCGTTGATGACCGACATGTTCGTTGTGATTCATGTATGCCTGTCTCCATAGGTCTGTGCCGCTTTGGGTTCACGACTAGCCATGTCGGCCCGGATTCTCGGTCATATGGATGCTAGCGACATTGTCATATACGTGAGCCAAAAGGCGCAAACGGTCCCGGGCCATGGTAAGGCGACACCCGTGGGATACCGTGCGTGAGGCCGCAAAGTGATATGAGGTGTTACCGGCTAGATCGATGTGGCTTAGAATCGGGGTCCCGACACATGTGCATGTAGTTCAAATTTTAATTATGCACATAAAATGCCTAAAAACAAAGTTAATGTATAAAAATGTCCAAACGAACCTCGAAAAATTCCAAAATTAAACACAACACTCCTGTTGTTCTATGTTGACAGTAGAAATTTTTTGAAAGCGATAAGAGGCAACTGATATCGTTTCGTCCCTAATGGAGGCACGTTCCCTACTGAAAACATCACACTTGTTGTGAGAAGCTCTGGTTTGTGAGAAGCTTATACCCAAACCTGCCCCAAATGGGACAAAATTTTTACCACGGCATGTTGATGCCGCTCCATGATAGCATGCCAAGTTTCATGAATTTTAGACGAGTTTTGGATTACTAGAATTTAAAAACCAAGTATCTCAATGTTTGCGGCCGAGTTACGGTGGTAGGGTGTTTGAAATTCATTCCCATTTCTTGCATGGGACCTAAGCATGCAACCAACGACACATATTTGATTTTTCAACTAGTTTATATGCACTGGAGCATGTGCATGTAGTTCAAATTTGAATTATGCACCTGAAATGCCTACAAAACCCAGTTAATGTATAAACGAACCCCAAAAAATTCCAAAATTAAACACAACACTCCTGTTGTTCTATGTTGACACTAGAAATTTTTTGAAAGCAATAAGAGGCAATGGATATCGTTTCGTCCCCAAATTTGGCACGTTCCCTACCGAAACCATCACGATTGTTGTGAGAAGCTTTGGTTTGTGAGAAGCTTATACCCAAATCTGCCCCAATGTTGGGAGAAATGACACCTACGGGATCACTAGGAATCCCTTTTAGCTACGGTTGGCAGGCGCGGAGCTGTGGAAAGAGCGGGATTGAGAGATCAACGCGGGGGGGGGGGGGTTATCTAGGTTCGGGCCGCAAGTGACGCGTAGTACCCTACTCATGTTGGTTTCTGTTTATCTAGTGTTCTTGCACTAGCTACAAGCCGTGCAGGGTCCAAAATATCTGAATCCTACCCCAGTACATCGCAGGCCTCCTTTTATAGTCACAGGGGCTGCCACCATGGCACATAGGAGGTGCAAAGCTATACAGTAGTCGAGTTTATCCCCTGGCACCATACGACAAACACATTTAATGCGCTGCCGACGTGCCCTTCTTGCTTTATTGAGGACGGCAACGAAGGTAGTCCCAGATGTCGCCTCTTCGCCTGGCTTCGACGCGCGTCCGAACTGACGAGGCGTGTAGCACCACACTGGCTGGCTGCTGAGTTGGTGCGGTGGCAGAGTCTTCACGAAGATCTGCATGCCACCACGCATGTGCTTGCCGATTCATCCTAGAGGCCGCACGTCGCCACGCAGGTGCCTGCCTAGCTGGTGGGTTGGCAGCTGCATGGGAATGATGGTGGAGTTTTGGGAGATGCGGGCCTGGCTGCGGCCCCGTGGATGTCTTCGACAAGAGTCTTGCCGGGGCCCCAGCAAGGGTCTTGCCGCGACATCATTGTCATCCCTGGCAAGGGTCTTGCCAGGGGTCTCATGGGTATATTTGGCAAGGATCTTGCTGAGGATCGTCGTCTTCTGGTTATCATCTAGTCTTGTGTGATTCTGGTCTCCACAAAGATTTGCATGCCACCATGGAGGTGCCTCCCGAGCCTCGGTTCCAAAGTGGTCGATGGTGTTGGAACCCTTGGGCTCAAGGGTGGGTGCTCTGCTGGTGTTGGGCAAGTTGCCCTGGCAAGGTTCTTGCCGGGGCTATGGAGGCCACCCCGGCGAGGGCCTTGCCGGGGGGGGGGGGGCTCACCTTGCCCTTCTACTCTTCGTGTTCTTGGCTTGGCGTTGTTCTGGTTGTCTTGTGGCTTTGCTTCCTTCCTCTGCCCCACTAGGTGTGCCTGCAGGCGCAACTCCCACTACATGCGCACAAGTAAAGGGGTACAAAAAAGGACCCCTCCTTTTGTGCACCGACAGGAGCCCCCGGGCTTGGGCCATACATAAGCACGACGCGTTGTTGGGCTAGGCCCAAAACGGTGCACAGGCATGCGGGGCCGAGTTGTACCGCTGTAACTCCCTCACCCGTCGCACTTCCCCATGACCCGCATTGAATGCGCGACATGGGGGTCATGCGTGACGTGGGGGTCATGCATGGGGAGGTTGATGCCTTCATGCGTCACAGTATAGTAAATGGTAAAGAGGCAGCCCGTGCCTTCCCCATAAAAAGGGAAGAACCGCAGGTGCGCTGCTCATTTACTAGGTGGACTCGGGTCACAGTCATGGGGTGTAATGCGGTCACTTTAGTTGTCCTCTTGATTCCGGTTTGCTCGCCGCGTCTCCTCCATGCCCCGAGGAGGGTAGGTGGTGGACGCGGAGGGCATAGGTCATAATGCGGAGGCGGGAAACTGGATCGACGCTGATTGGAGCAGCGGGTCGGTCCCGATTCCCCACGTCCCTTGGCGGCCAGATTGGTCGAGCGGGGCGGCCGAGCCTTGGCCCCGCCCCTTTATAATAAGAGGGGGAGGGGGACGACATCCTTCAATCCTTCATCGCTCATCTCCTCCGCCTCGACTCCTTTCTTTCCTTCCTCATGGTGAGAGGGTGTGTTGGTGCTTCGATGGTGGCGACAAGGGCCTCTGCTCGATAGCGTGCCCTTCCTTCCCAAGAGCTCGTGGCGGCGAAGCCGGCCGCGAGGGGAAGGGGGAGGGGGCGAGGCCGAGGCCGCTGTGGCGCTCGGGGAGGAGGAGGACGGGGCGGCGCACTGGCTTCGCCTCCGCCTGCGGCCCTTCCTCCAATGGAGGGCCATGTCAGAGACTAGCCTCGCTAGTTCTACGTCATGCTGTGTGGGCGAGTGCGCATCCACCTTAGTCTCCCCACTCTGATTGCTCAGGAGATGGAGCTTGATCTGCCTCAGGCCCTGAGGCTGCACATGAGGGGTTGCTGGAATGGCAGCATGCGGGTCGACGTCGACTTCCCAACCCCTGATGTTATGTATCTCTGACGTGGATGGAAGACCTTCGCCCGTGCCCATAGGCCGTCGGAGGGGCTCGTCCTCCAATTCAAATTGATGGAGGACGGCCTGCTCTCTGTCAAGGTCTTCGGGCTCTTGGGAACTCGCTTCAGGTGTTGTGTGGAGAGCTCCTCTGACGGCGAACCCTCCTCCTTGAGCGGGAGTGACGACGAAGACAGCGATAGTGACGACGAGGGCATCAAGCGGGAGGACGTCGACTCCAACTCCGACTGACCGTGCCGCCCCCCTCCCTCGGCTCGCTCCTTGCCGAGGGTTTTCCTTGTTAAGCTCTCCATCGACGCGTTCCCTGTCGCTTTCTTTTTGCCTTCTCCAGCCGCACCTGGGAGGAAAAGGGCAAGAACGGAGATCACAGGGAACCTAGCTTTCTCCTTAAATTGTAGGCACTTGCCAAATCTTAATTTCTATATAATGTAATCTCTCGAGCCCATGGTTGTATCATGTAACCTTTGTACTTGCATCACCATATTAATGAAAAAGTCTAGTCCTGCCGGTAAGTTGTGCACATGTACATTCGTGAAGAGGTGAAATGCCTTCTTAGTGTAAATAAACGAGTCCTTCCGGCAAACCACCTTGCCGACGCCCCTTATGCCTACCGGAGGATCACATCTGCTGGGTTACAGACAAATGGCCCAGCCACCCGTCCACCTCTTTTTGACAAGGATCACCACTACCATTCTGACCGAAGCAGCGTTTGAGTCGGAAATGGGAGCCCTCGAGTCCTTAAAGACGAGTGGAGAGGTTTTCTAATGCACAAGTCACATGTTACAAATACGAATGGGCAAGAGGTGAACTTTATATTTTTGGTTTGCCGGGGATCGCCGTGCCGGGCAGTCTTCTCAACTTCTTGCCGGAGCCGGGTCCTTAGCGGGATCACGCGTCTTTGCCGTGACTGGAAAGAAGTGAGGACAAAAGCACGGAACCTCGGTGGTTCACTAACATTTACTGGAACCAAAAAGCAGTACAGTACCCTGGAAAAGCATGTATATACGTATGTACACAAACATGGAAATCGACAGGAAACTATACATACTAAGGGATTCATTTTCCCTGGCTGCGCACAGGGTCTGCGCTTGGCTCCGTACATAGGGTTAGATGCCTCGGCGGCAAGGCTAGTACAAAACGGGGGTTGCCAGTACTCCCGGCAACCGTGCCTTAGGGGTTAAACTTGCGAAGATATTCAATATTCCAGGAGTTGCTCACCGAAATACCATCTTCAGTCTCCAAGTGGACCACGCCAGGCCTAGTGACTCGTATTACCCGATAAGGGCCTTCCAACTTCGGCATCAACTTGTTTGGATTCTTGGGGGATTGGATCTGCCGAAGAACAAGGTCGCCTTCCTCAATGCTTCGGGCATGAACCTTGCGGCTATGATAGCGGCGCAAGGCTTGCTGATATCGAGCGGCTCGCACGGTAGCCCGAAGACGATCTTCCTCAAGGACCATCGCATCATCTTGGCGCAACTGCACTTTCTCAAGCTCATCATAAGCGAGCACTCGAGGTGACCCATATATGAGTTCAGTGGGGAGAACTGCTTCTGTCCCGTATACCAAGGCAAAGGGTGTCTGGCCAGTGGCTAGATTTGGTGTCGTCCAGATTGACCAAAGAACCGTTGGCAACTCATCAATCCAGCGCCTTCCGCACTTGTGTAGCTTGTCAAAAGTCCTGGTCTTGAGGCCCCGCAGCACTTCCTCATTCACCCTCTCAGCTTGACCGTTACTTCTGGGATGGGCAATAGAAGCAAAACAGACCTTGCTGCCGAGGTCTTGAATGTACTTCACGAAGGTGCGGCTCGTGAACTGCGTGCCACTGTCGGTGATGACTCTGTTCGGCGCACCGAGACGGCTGACTAGTCCCTTGAAGAACTTGACGGCTGACTATGTTGTTACGTTTCTCACTGTCTCCACTTCTGGCCACTTTGTGAACTTGTCGATCGCGACATACAAGTACTCAAAGCCCCGGGCAGCACGGGGAAAGGGGCCCAGTATGTCGAGCCCCCAGACCAAAAATGGCCAGGAAAGAGGGATTGTCTGAAGAGTTTGGGCGGGTTGATGAAGCTTCTTTGAATGGAACTGGCACGCTTCACAATTGGTTACTAGCGCAGTTGCATCCTGGAGGGCGGTGGGCAGAAGAAACCTTGCCGGAACGCTTTGTCGGCAAGAGCCCTTGGCCCTATGTGGGAGCCACACATGCGTCCATGTATCTCTCCAACAGCCTTAGTCCGTCCTCTCGAGGAATGCACTTCAATTCCACACCGTTCGATCTTCTCCTATAGAGGGCATCATCCACGAACTGGTACATGCTGGACCGACGGGCTACTTTCTCTGCTTCTTCCTGCTCCTCGGGGAGCTCTCCTGTTTGGAGGAAACAGACGGTGGCCTGCTGAGGGGGTCCTAGATTAGGGGGTCTCCAGACAGCCGGAATATATCCTTTGGCCGGACTATTGGACTGTGAAGATACAAGATTGAAGACTTCGTCCCGTGTCCGGATGGGATGGGACTTTCCTTGGCGTGGAAGGCAAGCTTGGCAATACGGATATGTAAATCTCCTCCCTTGTAACCGACTCTGTGTAACCCTAGCCCCCTCTAGTCTCTATATAAACCGGAGGGTTTAGTCCATAGGACAATAGACAATCATACCAAAGGCTAGCTTCTAGGGTTTAGCCTCTGCGATCTCGTGGTAGATCAACTCTTGTAATACTCATATCATCAAGAACAGTCAATCAGGACATAGGGTATTACCTCCATCAAGAGGGCCCGAACCTGGGTAAACATCGTGTCCCCTGCCTCCTGTTACCATCCGCCTTAGATGCACAGTTCGGGACCCCCTACCCGAGATCCGCCGGTTTTGACACCGACATTGGTGCTTTCATTGAGAGTTCCACTGTGTCATCACCGTAAGGCTTGATGGCTCCTTCAATCATCAGTAACGATGCGGTCCAGGGTGAGGTTTTCCTCCCCAGACAAATCTTCGTATTCGGCGGCTTCGCACAGCGGGCCAATTCGCTTGGCCATCTGGAGCAGATCGACAGCTACGCCCCTGGCCGTCAGGTCAGGTTAGGAAACTTAAACTACACTGCTGACATCCGCGGAGACTTGATCTTCGATAGATTCGAGCCCATGTTAGGTGCGCCGCACAATCACGACGAGCATTACGTAACTCTACCGTTACTCGTGCCGCACAATCACGACGAGCATCTGCAACTTCTTCGGCCTTCAATCCAGAGCAAATTGCGCCATGTGAGGACATAGGGATAGACCCCGCCAAGCAGGTCGTACTTTCAGTGATGGTGGAGTTGGATACTGACTTCACCCCTTACGAGAGCTGTGTTGCCGAACCACTGGATTTGTCTCCGGCCACGGACTCCGAACCGCCTGCATCCGTGCCTATCGAATCCGATTGGGCACCGATCATGGAGTTTACCTTCGCAGATATCTTTAAGCACTCGCCTTTCGGCGATGTGCTAAATTCATTAAGGTCTCTCTCCTTGTCAGGAGAACCTTGGCTGAACTATGTCCGGCTAGAATGGGATGTGGACGATGAAGAAATTCGCTCCCCACCCACCACCCACTTAGTAGCCACTATCGACGATTTAACCGACATGCTCAAGTTCGACTCCGCAGAGATCGACGACATGGATGACGATGTAGGAGGGGAACAGGAACTAGTGCCCACAGGGCACTGGACAGCTGCTTCATCACATGACATATACATGGTGGATACACCCAAAGAAAACGATGACGAGGAACGGGAGGAGACAGCGGAGGATGACCCCTCCAAGAAGCAAACAAAGCATCGGCGTAGGCACCGCTCCAAATCCTGCCTCGGCAAAAACAGCGATAACAGCGCAAGAGAAAATAACACTCCACTCGACTCCAGAGGAAACAACGACCGCATTGCCCCGGCGGCAGATCACGATGAAGCTGCAAACGGCGAACATAGTACGGATCCGACGTATGAACACGGCGACACCGAGGATAAACCTCATCAAACTCCCTCTGGGGAGGAAAACAGTTCGGACGAAGATGCACACATCATCCCGGAAACACACTTGGAGAAAGAGAACCTCCGCAGAAGGCTTATTGCCACAGCGAGGAGTCTGAAGAAGCAGAAGCAAAGGCTTCAGGCCGCAAAAAATACGCTCAACAGCAGGTGGAACAAAGTGCCCGACAATGAAGAAAAGTACGGTGGAAGTTACCACACAAAGAGCTATCCATAGCGCAAGCTATTACCAGAATTCGATGATGAGGCCTTAGAGACCACACAGCCGAAAAATAATACGGCCAACCGACCGGATCAACCACCTTGCGACCGGAATAGAGCGGCTAACAAGGTCGCACATAAGTCAACAAATGATCTACGTGAGGACTTTCGCCAAAAATCCAGTATGACCAGATCCATCTATGGATCTAGGGAGCATGCTCCGGCACAAAATCAAAACCGAATACTACAACCGTACGAACGCCATGATACAGCCAAATACAGGGGTGCCGCACACCCCCTATGTTCCCGATGAGGTGCTGGACCATGAATTCCCAGAAGGATTCAAACTAGTGAATATAGAGGTGTACGATGGGACCACAGACCCTGGGGTATGGATTGAGGACTTTATCCTCCATATCCATATGGCTCGCGGAGACGATCTCTATGCCATCAAACACTTGCCCCTCAAGCTTAAAGGACCAGCTCGACACTGGCTGAAAAGCCTCCTCGAAAACTCAATTGGAAGTTGGGAGGAGCTCGAGGACGCTTTTCGGGCTAATTTTCAAGGGACCTATGTCCAACCTCCGGATGCAGACGATTTAAGTCATATAATTCAACAGCCCAAAGAGTCAGCCCAAAAGCTTTGGAACAGGTTTCTCACTAAGAAGAACCAAATCATCGATTGTCCGGACGCCGAAGCCTTAGCAGCTTTCAAACACATCGTCCGAGACGAATGGCTCGGCAGACACCTCGGCCAAGAAAAACCGAGAACAATGGCAGCCCTGACAAGCCTCATGACCCGCTTTTGCGCGGGCGAAGATATCTGGTTAGCCCGCAGTAGCATCAGTGACCCAAACACATCCAAAGTCAGGAATGGCAATGGAAAACCACGACGCAATAAAAAAGCATCGAAATAAAGAAGATAGCCCAGACAATACGGCAGTAAATGCCGGATTCAGGGGCTCTCGACCAGGTCAGCAGAAAAAGCCTTTCAAAGGCAGTAGAGATGGACCATTTGGCCTAAACAAGATTCTCGACAAATTATGTCAGATTCATGGCACCCTCGATAAGCCTGCAAATCAGACCCACAAAGAATGCTGGGTCTTCAAGCAGGCCGGTAAACTAAACGCCGAACACAAGGGGGGAGACACCAAGCGAAGACTATGACGAACCTCGCCAGCAAAGCACTGGAGGACAGAAAAAATTCCCACCAGAGGTTAAAACAGTAAACATGATCCATGTGACGAAGAGGAGAAGCAAACATGCACTCCAAGACATATGCGCCATGGAGCCCGTCACCCCTAAGTTCAACCCCTGGTTGGCCTGCCCGATCACTTTTGATCATGGAGATCACGCGACAAGCATCTGGCATGAAGGATTGGCGGCCTTGGTGTTAGACCCAATAATAAAAGGATACCATCTCACACGAGTCCTTATGGACGGCGGCAGTGGTCTAAATCTGATATATGAGGAAACAGTCCGCAAAATGGGGATAGACCCAAGAAAAATAAGCCACAGTAATACTACATTCAAGGGAGTAATACCAGGCCCAGAGGCCCGCTATACGGGCTCTCTATTACTAGAGGTTGTATTCGGTTCTTCCGACAACTTCCGAAGCGAAAAGTTAACTTTCTACATCACTCCATTCCGAAGTGGCTATCAAGCACTACTAGGAAGAGCGGCTTTCACTCGTTTTAATGCATTACGGCATTACGCCTCTCTCAAGCTTAAGATGCCCGGTCCACGTGGCACCATCACAGTTAGTGGAAATATTGAGCGTTCCCTACACGCGGAAGAATGTGCGGCGGCTTTAACAGCCGAGCACTAGACGGCCTCACCAACCAGAAAAAATGACAGGTCATCAAGACCACGGACACGGTTAGACGAGTCCGGCGCATCACTACATATACATGAGATTGGTTTGATGGTTAAACCCTCATAGACGGTAGCAGGGGCTTCCCGCGTGTAATGAGGGCTAGTTCGGCTCAACTTGACTTATCTTGAATTTTAATGGTTTATTGATAATAACCAATTTTCTGGCATGACAACTTTCACCTAAGTTCTTCTCTTTTACATATGACAATCGTGCTACACCCATCCAGGACACGGAACAACGGAGATACATGCGCAGACGTGCAGCAGGGACTCGCTCAAAGGTTTCTTTTTAGATTAAGACCCTGCGTAAACCTTTTTTACTATCTCTTGTTGTTCACATTATTCGGATACTCAATACAACCGAGAAGGATACTGACATTATTGGCATGTGGCCAAGTCAGGATATTGCACGTACCTGGACACTCGGGGTTTATTATTAAGGGCATTGTTCAGCCCAACATGTGTTATAAAGACCGAATACCTTAGGGAGTGTTCGGCATCGCGAGTTTGGGCTTATATGCATCAGCTCCGAATCATGTCTTTGGTCAAATGTTGGGTTTGCCTGGCTCCCATGTTTTGGTACCTTACGTTCCGCTATATCGGCTAAGGTAGCACTAAGAGAACTACTGCGATTGTGCCCTGGTTCATCCGGATGAGCACCTTAGTAGAGAAAGCCGAAAACTGACTGTCATGATAAAGCGCGAGACTGGTCAACCACTCAATGACTTAGCGGAATCTTCGGGATTCCTCCGCATTAACGAAGGCTGTTTCCCGGTCATGTACGTACGTGCCCATTCTGATGAGCGCGGAAGTACCAAGGGCTATATAGTAGTCCCACCTTCAAACTCTTATGTCTAAGTGAAAGTGTTAAAGCAATATAGTCCGATTGCCTCATTCGCTGCGCTACCACCTCCTTCATGGACCAAGACGTTGGATCAAGTGTGAATATGCATTTTTGCAAACACCCCCGCATTATATGCGTGGGGGCTGAAGCCGACGACTGCAATCTTTCAGGTTATATAGATATATACATAAACGACTGCATAGGAGGCATCATAGTACTTTCGGGCAAAAGTATAAACACAGCCTTTATAATTCAATAAAACATTGTTTTTACAATGGGAATACATGTCACTAGAACATAATATTCTTCGAGCACTGAGCCTCTATCGAACGAGCGCCTTCAAGGACTTCTTCAAAGTAGTGCTCGACAGCTACTCGGCCCACGGCCGAACCCTGTGTTGCAATAGTGGTGGCCTCCATCTGTGCCCAGTATGTCTTGACACGGGCAAGGGCCATCCGCGCACCCTCTATGCATGCCGACCTCTTCATAGCATCGATCTGCGGCACAGCACCAAGGAATGTTGCACTAAACTAAAGTAATTATTTGGCCTTGGCCCTCCCGGCCACAGATGATCCACAACAGACCTCATGGCAAGTCCGGACAACCTATGGAGCTCGGCCCAATCGGCCATTTGCTCATTTAACTGCAGCAGACGCACTGGAGCATGGAACTGTGACCAGAACAACTTTTTCACTTCACGGTTGTTTTGATCCTTGAAGTACTCGGCCTCATCAGCAACACTTGCCGCCAACTCCATGTATGCGTCTCCATAACTCCATAGTTGATCAAGAGGGGCATACTTCGGATCTCCGAACTTAGTCTGCAACAAAAAGGGCTTCCCAGCAGCGATATCTCCAGCTTGACGCAGCTCCTCCTTCGTCGCTCGTATTTTGGAGCGGGTTTCCTTGGCTGCTACCATGGCCTTCTCCAGGTCCATCGCCTTCGCTCGGCTTTATTCTTCAAGAAGCTGGTAATGGTGGGCGGCATCTTTAAACTCAACAGCCATTCTTTCCTTGCTCTGGCAATGCGCGGCCTGTTCGGCCCTTAGCTCTTTGACCGCCTTTAGAGCGGCCGCATCGCTACTTCTGGCTTGCTCCTTGGCTCGGGCAAGTTCCGCCCGAAGGGTCTCCACGGTGGCAGCTCCATCTGCAGTCACAACATATTAAAGATACTGGCATCATGCTCCTCTTACTATGTGTTGATCACCGGAGAAATCACATACCCTATGCCTCATCGAGCCGCTTGTTGACAAGCACAATGTCAGCATCTGCCGCATCAAGTTGCCGCTTTAGCTTGGCAAACTCACCAGTCCGGCTAGCCTCCGGACCTTCAGCCACCTGCACATGACGGCGGCCTGATTATTACCTAGGACTATGATCCTTTGTTTGCCGTTGTTCTCGGCGGCAACCATAGTCTCAGGGGCTACTATCTGCATAGGGCACACCTAACGTGTGCGGTACTATCAAAAACATACACTATTTCACGTACCTCAAAGCCTTTCAGTAGACTCATAAAATCTTCATGCAACCCGCTTTCGGCGGATGAAATCCTTTCAATCACCATACCCATGAGTGTACGGTGCGCTTCTGAGATGGTCGCTTGCTCCAGAAGATCCTTCAGCGCGTTCGACCACATACTGTATGGTTCCGGACTCTTTCTGTTGCTCTGTTTAGGAGCCGAATACTAAGGACTTCGGGTAGCCAAAGGATTATCCTCTGGCCTTGGCGGATCAGGAGAAACCCTCCGCGACGACACTTCGGGGTCACCCGCCTCATTAGGCGGGGTGGCAGGGGGAGGTGTTTCGCTCTCCATCGTCTCCAGAAGAAGATCCCCTGAAGACGAACTCTGTCGAGAAGGGCTACGATCTGAACTACAAGATATAAGCTTCGTTTATTGTCTACGGAAGTAAGGTAGGATACTTTTCACTATTAAGTACCTTTTTTTACTTACATCTCGGTCGAGGGTTGATCCCCTTGCGGGCACTGTGCGGCGAGAGTACCCTCCGACACAGGACCCTCTGGTGAAGATTTCTTCCCCCGTTTGGAAACCTTTGTTTCCGGGTCTTTAGAGGTGGTCCTCTTCCTTCCTTGGGGAGAGGGAATGTCAGATTCTTCTCCCTGGTTATCCTCCTTCGCAGAGGCGCTAATTCCCCCGGTTTGGATGAATAGTGAGTGAGGCCCGCTTTCAGCCTCTGTATTCCCCCCTTTGTCTTCCCCTGAGGGCGCCTGATAAGGCGCCGGCTCGAGCATTCTGTCTAGTACGGGATTGGCCAGGCCCTCGGGAAGAGGGGCCGAACACCTGATCATCTGTGCCTTGGTTATCCAGTCCTGGTCAAAGAGTGACTTTTCAGAATGATGTTATGATAAATAAAAAGACAACGTGTTCGGCCATGGTATTACTTACTTGGGTATCAGGGTGACTACAGCTCAGACCCGCATCCTCGGTGGTGTCCGAACACTTTATTTGGGGTGCGAAGAACAATTTGTACATCTCTTCGAGTGTCATGCCGAGGAACTGCTTAATAGTTCGTGGTCCTTCCGGGTTGAACTCCCACATACAGAGGGGTCGATGTTTGCAGGGCGGGACCCGACGAACTAGCATAACTTGCATTATCGAGACCAGGCTGACATATCTCTCAAGGAGATCTTGGATGCGACTCTGCAATATCGGCACATCATTTACTGGCCCCCAGCTCAGCCCCTTGTTGATCCATGACGTCAATTGTTGTGGGAGGCCTGAGTGAAAGGCAGGGCGGCTACCCACTTGGAACTCCGAGGAGCTATGATATAGAACCACTCCCGCTGCCACAAACTGGACACCTCCGGGAAGGAACCCTCTGGGCATGGAGCCTCAGTGCTTTTGCTTATTGCGGCACCTCCGCACTCTGTGTGCCGCCCCTCGATCATCTTTGGCTTCACATTGAAGGTCTTAAGCCACAGGCCGAAGTGTGGGGTAATGAGGAGGAAGGCCTCACGCACGATGATGAACGACGAGATGTGAAGGAGGGAATCCGGGGCCAGATCATGAAAATCCAGCCCATAATAGAACATGAGCCCCCTAACAAAGGGATCCAGAGCGAGGCCTAGCCCTCGGAGGAAGTGAGAGATGAACACAACATTCTTGTTGGGTTCGGGAGTGGGGATGACCTGCCCTCGAGCGGGCAGCCTGTGCGAGATTTTGGCGGTTAGATACCTGGCCTCTCTCAGCTTCTTGATGTCCTCCTCTGTGACAGAGGAAGGCATCCACCGACCTTGGAGGTTGGATCCAGACATGGTTGAATGTCTGAAGCGCCTGACCTGAGCCTGCGGTGTTGGAACTCAAGGCGCGGGAAGGATTCGATTGAGCACGAGAGGGAAAAAAAAGGACAGGCCTTGGCCTCTTTATAAAGAGGGTGAATATCAAGCATCCTCCTCGTGGCCATTTCGGACTTGCCTAAAATCGAGGAGTCATACCAACAAGCACGATTGGGTTACCCATGTCCTATTGATGAGGATCCCGTAATAAGGGGGACATGATCTCTACTTTGACAAGACGTGTCAGGAAAACTGCCCCGCGATATGTGCAGTGCTGGTTAAGAAAAACGGTTCGAATAAAGACCGGGCCATGACATGATGTCATGCTGTCAAAACGTGTCAGCAGATTAGGTTTGTGGAAATATTATTCTCTCTACAGTGGTATGTGGAACTTGTTTTGCAGAGTCGGACACTATCCTTGGGTTCAAAATCTTCTATGGAGTATTCGGAGGAGGAACCCGCCTTGCAATGCCGAAGACAAATCTGCATGCCGGACTCGTCGTCATTAAAGCCTGGTTCAGGGGCTACTGAGGGGGTCCTGGATTAGGGGGTCTTTGGATAGCCGAACTATATCCTTTGGCCGGACTGTTGGATTGTGAAGATACAAGATTGAAGACTTTGTCCCGTGTCTGGATGGGACATTCCTTGGCATGGAAGGCAAGCTTGGTAATACGGATATGTAGATCTCCTCCCTTGTAACCGACTCTGTGTAACCCTAGCCCCCTCCGGTGTCTATATAAACTGGAGGGTTTAGTCCGTAGGAGAATAGACAATCATACCAAAGGCTAGCTTCTAGGGTTTAGCCTCTACGATCTTGAGGTAGATCAACTCTTGTAATACTCATATCATCAAGAAAAATCAAGCATAACGTAGGGTATTACCTCCATCAAGAGGGCCCGAACCTGGGTAAACGTCGTGTCCCCCGCCTCCTGCTACCATCCGCCTTAGATGCACAGTTCGGGACCCCCTACCCAAGATCCGCCGGTTTTGACACCGACACCTGCTCCCATGCCGGATCCTGGGGCTCGCCGGCAAGGACAAAAGGCTCATCTTCGGCCGTAAGGGGAGCTGCTTCTATGGCCAGGGCATGAGGCCCTGCCGAGGATTGCTGCCCTCCGGCAAGCTTGGGATTCATGGCAACTTCCTTGCCGGCGGCTCCTGGGAGCTCAGCAGGAAAGTACTTGTCGGGGCCCGCCTTCCTTTGTTTGTTCTATCCTGCGGATGGTTCAACGGATGGGTGAGTTAGCTGAAGCACAAAGGTACTTGGTTCCACATGCAAATTGAGGGCAGCACGCTTTGACAGGTCATCTACAATACCATTCTCCGCTTGGGGAACATGCTCTGCTTGCAATCCGCCGAAGCGCTCTTCGAACTTGCTCACTTCATCCACATAGGCCTCCATCAACGGGCCCTGGTAGTCCTTGTTTACTGGCTTGATGACGTGTTGCGAATCACCTCTGATGATGAGCTTTTCGATTCCAAGGTCTGCCGCGATGCTAAGACCGGCCAACAACCCCTCGTACTCCGCCGTGTTGTTCGCCGATTTTTCCCAGTGCATCTGGAATACGTACTTGAGGCACTCTCCGCTGGGCGCGACGAGTAATACACCGGCACCAGCACCTTGGAGTGAGAAAGCTCCATCAAAGTACATAATCCACTCACTGCTAGTCTCCTTGCCGGGAAGGGTGGTCTCTTGAATCTCCTCGTTGAGTGTTTTGGTCCATTCTGCTAAGAACTCTGCCAGGGCTCGGCTCTTGATTGTTGAAGTACTTTCAAACTTGAGGCCAAAGATCGACAGCTCCAACGCCCACTCCACAATCCTCCCAGTCGCATCTGGGTTGTGCAAGATTCGTTGCAACGGGAGGCGCGTGACGACGGTGATCTCATGTGCTCGGAAATAGTGGCACAACTTTCTCAAGGCCATGAGGAGGCTGAAAAGTAGCTTCTGCATACCAGAATATCTTGACCTAGTCCCCTGCAAGAGGGAAATGACGAAATAGACTGGGTGCTGCACCATCTTCTTCTTCCGTCCTACTTTGCTCATCTGCTCAGACTCCACCTTGTCGGGATCGGGTCTCGCCGGGGGTTCTGTCTCGCCGGTGTCAGACCCTGCCGGGTATGTCTCTGACCGCCACCCGATGGCTCCGCTACTACTGCTGCCTCTTCCTCTAGTTCCCTCTACGCCACCAGCGCGACATTGACCACTGGATTCATTGCTGCCAAGTATAGCAGCAACGGCTCTTGTGGCGTGGGCACGACTAGTATCGGCGTGGAGGAGAGATACCTCTTGAAATCTTGTAGTGCGGCCTCTGCCTCCAGAGTCCACTTTACTGGACCCACCTTTTTCAAAACTTTGAAAAAAGGGAGGGCGCGCTCAGCAGATTTGGAGATGCATCTACTCCGGGCGGCAATGCAACCGGCGAGCCTACGGACGTCTTTGACCCGCTTTGGTGCCTCAATCTACTCGATCGCCTTGATCTTGTTGGGATTTACTTCAATTTCGCGCTGAGACACAAAGAACCCAAGAAGTTTGCCGAACGGGACACCGAAAACGCACTTCTCTGGGTTGATCTTGTGGTTGATCTTACGTAGATTTGCAAATGTTTCCTCTAGGTCTTGTACGAGCATGGCCTTGTCCTTGGTTTTGACCACTATATCATCCATATAGGCTTCCATATTTCTATGTAGTTGGGGCTCAAAACCAATTTGGACTGCTCGGGCATACGTCGAACCGGCGCTCTTCAACCCGGAAGGCATCCGTACAAAACAGTACATACCGCATGGGGTGATGAACGCGGTCTTCTCTTCGTCTTCTTTCATCATGAAGCTCTGGTGGTATCCTGAATAGGCGTCGAGGAATGACAGGAGGTCACACCTGGCAGTGGAGTCTATAATTTGGTTGATGCGTGGCAAAGGGAAAGGATCCTTTGGACAAGCTTTATTGATATCTGTGTAATCAATACATAGCCTCCACTTCCCATTTGCCTTACGCACCACCACCGGATTGGCCAACCACGTAGGGTGGAGTACTCCTCTAACTAGGCCTGTCACCTCCAACTTCCTTATCTCTTCTATGATGAACTCTTGTCGCTCCAAAGCTTGCTTCATGACATTTTGCTTGACGGGCTGCGCATGAGGACAAACAGCAAGATGGTGCTCAATCACCTCCCTAGGAATGCCGGGGATGTCGGATGCTTGCCATGCAAACACATCGACATTCGCTCGCAGGAAGGCGACGAGCGCGCTTTCGTATTTTTTGTCGAGGGTGGAGCTTATGGTGAAGGCCCCACCCGTGCCGTCCTCCTTAACGGACACCTTCTTGGTTTTTGGTGGTGCAGCTTTGGAATTCTTGCTCTTGCCAGCAGATCTCTCTAGCACGTCCTCAACGGGAGTGCAGCACTCCGAAGAGGTGCGCTTGCCGGAGTGGGCACAAGAGGTCTCGCCAGAAGAGGACTTGCCGGAAGGGGTCTTGCCGGCCTTCTTCTTACCTGGAGCTTTAGCGGCAGGGGCAAGTGTCTTCGCGGCAGTTGCTGCAACTGCCTCTTGGTAAAGTTGGTCGGCGCAGATGAGCGCGTCTTTCTTGTCGGAGGGGACGGCGATGATGGTCAGCGGCCTAGGCATCTTTAACTTGTTGTAGGCGTAGTGGGATGCCGCCATGAAGTTGGCCAGCGCTGGGCGGCCAAGGATCCCATTGTATGGCAAGGGGATCTTGGCGACATCGAAGACGATCTTCTACGTCCTATAGTTCAGCTCGCCTCCAAACGTAACGGGCAGCGTGATTTTACCTGTAGGCTGATTCCTTCCCCGGTTGACCCCTTGAAACGTGCCCGTCTCCTCAAGGTCTCCATTAGGAATCTGCAGCTTCTTGATCACAGCGGGTGAGATCAAGTTCAGACCAGCCCCACTGTCAACCAGCACTTTCGTCACCTTGAGGTTGCATATTGTTGGCGAGACCAACAACGGCAAACACCCGACAGCAGTTGTGCGATCAGGGTGATCCTCGGTGTCAAAAACGATGGGCGTGCAGGACCACTTCATGGGCCTTTGGGCATCGAACGACGGCTCTGCGGCAGTGACCTCACGCGCCCATGCTTCAGCTGGCGATGTGAGGTGTGCAGTGAGGCGCCATCGGCGATGCACATGGCCTCTGTAGCTTTCTGGAACTCGTGCTCGCCGGACTCGTCATTGTCGTCGTGATCATCATCCTCCCCTTTCTTGTCGCGGCCCGAGGAGGCCTCTCTTGTTGGTTATCTTTGCCGTGGCGACTCCCTTGGCAGCCACGCTTCTTGCCGGATCCCTAAGCACAATCCTGACCTTTCTCCCTGTCTCCCCTTTCGTATTCATCTTTCTGCTTTTCAACGAGTTGCTCAACTTATCGTAGTTCTGGAGGTCATGGCCCATGGTGCGGTGGATCTTGCAGTACTGCTTGTCGGAGCCTCCTGGCTTGCCGGCAGTGGCCAGGGCCAAGCAGGTGGCACACCCGGCAACCTCCTTGCTGGGGTCGTCAACCTTGGCCTTTTTGGTGGCGCTGAGCTCGCCCGATCCCTCAATGGCAAGCACAGTCTTGCCCTTGCGCTTCCTGTTGCGGCACCGACCCTTCTTTGTCAGGGCGGCAGTGTCTTTGTCTATGGAGTCAGTTTCCGCACTAGTGTCCTCGCCAGGGTACTTCCTCCCCTCTTCAGCCCGAGCACATCTATTGGCCAGAACATAAAGTTCGGCCACATCCTTGACCTTGTTCATCGCCAACTCCTCGCGCATCTTGCGGTTATGCACATTTTGATGGAATGCACTGATAACTGCGGCGGGATGAACATCTGGGATGTTGTACTGCACTCGGCTGAACCTTTGTTTGTACTTGCGCAGGTTTTCTCCTTCTTTCTGCGGAATGATGTGCAAATCGCTTGCTTGGCCATGAGCTTGGTGGCCTCCAGTGAAGGCGCCAACAAACTGATGACACAAATCCGACCAAGAAGAAATGGAATCCACTAGCAAGTGCATCAACCACGACATGACATTGGGTTTGAGTGCCAATGGGAAGTAATTGGCAAGCACCTTGTCGTCGCGAGCTCTAGCAGCATGCATCGCGATGGTGTAGATGCTGAGAAACTCCGACGGGTGGGTCTTGCCATTGTACTTCTCGCCAACATCAGGCTTGAACATGCAGTGGGAGGGCCACTGGAATTGCCGCAGCTCTCGGGTAAAGGCTGGATAAGCCACCACGTAAGGAAGGCCACCGGGGCCTCCCGACGCCGGGTGGTCCATAGTAGGCCTTGCACGCCAATCTGACTGATGGCGTGTCTCCCGTCGTCGTTCGATGGTAGTTTGAGCGTCTTCCTGGGCTCCTTCCCGAAGGACATGACGTTGGTCACGGCGGGTTCGCGGGTCGGAAGACGCAGTGGAAACGTTGTCGCTGACGTCGAGTCGATGGGGCGATGGTTGTTGTTGCGGCCGTGGGGGGGAGTGCACCGTGGTCGCAGCCTCTCTGGTCCCCCCACCGCCGGCATGCACCGGCTCTCTAGGACGCCGGTGCGAGGGTCCCGGTGGGAGCGGCTTGTCTTTGTTGGCGAAGCTGACAAGGCTTGGGATGGTGGCTCTTCGCTCGTCGAGCTTCTCCAGAGCGGGGGGGGGGGGGGTCGAGGAGCAGGTGCACGCACGCCAGCACTTCTGCTGGTTTAGGTGGCGGTGAGGTCTGTGTAGACCGTGGTGCGCTTCGACTTCTAACCGGGTTAGAAGGGGCTCTATTACGGTCTCGTGGTCGCGTGCCGCCTGCACCGATGTCTTAGCGTGCAAGCCGGCCTGATTCGTCCTGCGAGTGGCATACAAGGCTCTTTTCGCGGCGGTGCCTGAGGGCTCCAGCATCACGATGTTGCTCATCGCGCACGGCCTGGGAAGGGCGCTACGCAAGCGCGAGCTGGGTGCCGTAGAGGCTGCCGCGCCTCCCGTGGGTAGCATAGCCCCTCCCCCGGACCCAGCGGCACGTGGCTCATCGTCTCGGATTCGTACGACGCCGCTCGCTTGGCTCTGATCGCCAGAATGTCATGGACGCTCATGGGCCACGTCTCCGAACCCATCCGTGGGCACCCGGCCGTCTGCTTGCGCTAGCGTAGATGGGCCAGCCCCGGACGAGCCGATTGTTGTGATCCCCTTTCTCTTGGGGGCCATGGTGATGATGAACTCGGTGTGCTAACCTTCAAACCGGATTTTCACAGCTTGCGCTCCCTACCTGGCGCGCCAAAGATGTTGGGGAAACGGGATCACGAGGAATCCCTTTTTTCTACGGTTGGCGGGCACGGAGCTGTGGAAAGAGCGGGATTGAGAGATCAATGCGGGGGGGGGGGGATTATCCAGGTTCGGGCCGCAAGTGATGCGTAATACGTTACTCCTGCTGGTTTTTGTTTATCTGGTGTTCTTGGACTAGCTACAAGGCATGCGGGGTCGAAAAAATCCGAATCCTAACTCAGTACGCCGCGGGCCTCCTTTTATAGTCAAAGGGGCTGCCACAGTGGCACATAGGAGGTGGAAAGCTATACAATACTCGAGTTTATCGCCTGCACCGTAGGAAAAACGCATTTAATGCGCTGCTGACATGCCCTTCTTGCTTTATCGGGGACGGCAAGGAAGCTCGTCCCTGATGTCGCCGCTTCGCCTGGCTTCGACGCATGTCCAAACTGACGAGGCGTGTAGCGCCACACTAGCTGGCTGCTGAGTAGGTGCGGTGGCAATGTCTTCATGAAGATCTGCATGCCACCACGCAGGTGCTTGCCGAGTCGGCCTAGAGGCCGCACGTTGCCATGCAGGTGCGTGCCTAGCTGGTGGGTTGGCAGCTGCATGGGAACGGCAATAGAGTTTTTGCAGATGCGGGCCTGGTTGCGGCCCCATGGATGTCTTCGGCAAGAGACTTGACGGGGGCCCGGCAAGGGTCTTGCCGCGGCATCGTGGTCGTCCCCAGCAAGGGTCTTTCCAGGGCTCTCGTGGGTATCTCTGGCAAGGATCTTGCCGAGGATCATCGTCTTCTTGTTATCATCTAGTCGTGTGTGCTTTTGGTCTCCACAAAGATTTGCATGCCGCCATGGAGGTGCCTCCCGAGCGTTGGTTCCAAAGTGGTCGATGGTATTGGAACAATTTGGCTCAAGGGTGGCGGCTCTACTGGTGTTGGGCAAGTTGCCCTGGCAAGGTTCTTGCCGGGGCTGTGGAGGCCGCCCCGGTAAGGTTCTTGCCGGGGCTGTGGAGGCCGCCCTGGCAAGGGCCTTGCCGGGGGGCTCATCTCGCTCTTCTGCTCTTCGTGTTTCTGGCTTGGCGTTGTTCTATTTGTCTTGTGGCTTTGCTTCCTTCCTCTGCCCCGCTAGGTGTGGCCGCAGGCGCGGCTCCAACTGCCCACGCACAAGTAAAGGGGTACAAAATAAGACCCCTCCTTTTGTGCACCGACACCCAAATGGGACAAACTTTTTACCACGGCAAGTTGATGCCGCTCCATGGTAGCATGCCAAGTTTCATGAATTTCAGACAAGTTTTGGATTTACTAGAATTTAAAAACCAAGTTTCTCAATGTTTGTGGCCGAGTGATGGTGGCAGGGTGTTTGAAATTCATCCCCATTTCTTGCGTGGGACCTAAGCATGCAACCAAGGACACATATTTGATTTTTCAACCAGTTTATATGCACTGGAGCATGTGCATGTAGTTCAAATTTGAATTATGCACCTGAAATGCCTGGAAAACCCAGTTAATGTATAAAAATGTCCAAACGAACCCCAAAAAATTCCAAAATTAAACACAACACTGTTGTTCTATGTTGACACTAGAAAAAATTGAAAGCAATCAAAGGGAACGGACATCGTTTAGTCCCCAAAGGTGGCACGTTCCTTACTGACACCATCACGCTTGTTGTGAGAAGCTCTGGTTTGTGAGAAGCTTATACCCAAACCTACCCCAAATGGGATAAATTTTTGTGAGAAGCTCTTGTTATGTTTCAATCCATATCTTTTATGCGAGCATCATTAAACTCATCATGCCTAGCTTAAAAGGCATTAAAGAAAAGCGCTTGTTGGGAGACAACCCAACACTTTTACCTACTGTTTTTGTGTCTTCACATAATTAGGCTACTGTAGTAAGCATGTTTTATTGCTTTCGTTTCAATAAAGTGCCAAGTAAGACCTTTGGGATGGTCTATGGTGATAGTTGATTAGATCTTACTGAAAAACAGAAACTTTTGCGCTTAGGAAAATAATTCTCCTTTTTAATAGAAGCGTGATAAAATGCTGGTTCTTTCTGCAAAAGATTAATAAACAAATTTCCCTGGTTTTCCTAATTTTTCAGAATTTTTGGAGTAGCAAAATTACGGTTGGAGTACAAATTACTATAGACAGTTCTGTTTTTGACAGACTGTATTTTCAATGCATAGTTTGCTTGTTTTCTACTTTCTATGGCTTATATTGATCAATATAAATTATGGAAATGATATCCTATAGTAGGAATTGTGTGCGAACAATTATGAATCTTGTCTTTTACAGTACCAAAGTGAATGATTTGCTTTATCATACTAACCTATCTCACGAAGTTTCGTTAAGTTTTGTGTGATTGAAGTTTTCATGTTTTGAGTGAGATATGGATATGAGGAGAATAACGAGTGACAAGACCCTAAGCTTGGGGATGCCCAGGGCACCCCCAAGGTAATATTCAAGGAATATCCAAGCAACTAAGCTTGGGGATTCCACGGAAGGCGTCCCCTCTTTCGTCTCCAACAATATCGGTAACCTCACTTGGAGCTATGTTTTCATTCTTCACATGATATGAGTTTTACTTCGAGCACCATTTTATTTTGTTAGGATTTGCTTTCTGTTATTTAGAATAATGTTTTTCATTCTTCTTTTCTATAAAAATGTCAAGGATAACCTTCACCTTGCTTATTTTGCAAGTATACATGTTGCTGTTTCAAAACAGAATGTTTATCGTTGTTGCAAAAATTCTCTAGAAAAGTCAGAATGGGATAAAATGCTGAAACTTTCTGCACAATAAGCTATGATAAAGTTTCTACAGTATGGTAAATTTTCGTAATTTTTGGAGTTAAATAAGTATTGATACTCTTGCATCCTTTATAGACTGTACTGTTTTGGCAGATTGCTGTTATGTTTGCATTGTTTGCATATGTTTGCTTGTTTAATGATCCTATTTGAGGATAGGAGTATTAAATATGCAGAGGCATTTAGTATGCAATGTTGAATAATCATTTTGGTGATTTGCTACAGTAGAGAATGATTAGGTTTTGCTTTGATTTATACTAACTTATCTCACGAGTTCTTGTTGAGTTTTGTGTGGATGAAGTTTTTGAGAATTAGGAAAACCGCGATATGAAAGGAATTAAGGAGACACAAAAGCTCAAGCTTGGGGAT
This sequence comes from Triticum monococcum, assembly GCA_034509565.1. NCBI lineage: Eukaryota > Viridiplantae > Streptophyta > Magnoliopsida > Poales > Poaceae > Triticum > Triticum monococcum. Next base: position 163,585,939 of record CM067841.1, on the reverse strand, counting down.
TCCAAAGGCACCCCAAGATAATATTTCAAGAAGTCTCAACCAGATAAGCTTGGGGATGCCCCGGTAGGCATCCCACCTTTCTTCTTCAACAATTACGGTTAGTATCGGTTGAGCCTAAGTTTTTGCTTCTTCACATGATGTGTGCTATTCTTGGAATGTCAGTTTGTTTTGTTTTGTTTGCTGTTTTAATAAAATACATAGATCTGAAACTTTTAAATAAGATAGAGTCCTCTAATAGGTACCCATTTACTTAACTACTCGCATGATCTTTACTTATATCTTTTTGGAGTACTTTGTCATTTACTCTCGTGATTCACCTATATCCAATGAGGAAACTATTGAAGAAATTGAATATAATGAAGTTCAAATTATATGCTCATATAATGCCTAGTGGTAGATTCACATTGGGTTTAGAAAGTTTAATATTTTGAAGCTTGACAATCCCAATATTGGTCCTACAAGCAATTCCTGAATGATTACTGTAAGGAAGAGAACTTTCACTTGAAAATACACTATCTTGGAAGTATTTTCTGATTGTGAGCCCCCATCAAAATATTATATGCCAAAATTGTTGACGTTGGAAAAGGAAGACAACATAATGGTTTATGTTTGTTCATATTCACATAGAAGTTATATTGTCATAGATTCTTCAACATGTGGTGCTTTCCCCCCATCTTTGCTAGCCAAAAATTCCGCACCAAGTAGAGATACTACTTGTGCATCCAAAAATCATTAAACCCAAATCTTATCTTCAAGAGTCCACCATACCTACCTAAGGATTGAGCAAGATACTTCAAGTAAGTTGTCATAGGTGCAATAAGGCAATAAAAATTGCTTCTAAAAGTGTTAGATGATTGAGTGTAAGAGAAAATTGAGCGTTGTACGAACTTGTGATGGCAAAGAATAAAAGCGATAGACTGCATAATAAAGGTTGCTATCATAAGGGGCAATATAACGTGACATTCTTTTGCACTAAGGGATTGAGAATACAAACAAAAAACGCATGGCAACCTCTGCTTCCCTCTGCGAAGGGCCTACCTTTTACTTTTATGTATTTACTTTCATGCAAGAGTCAAAGTTTTTCTCTCTATTCCTTTTTATTTTTCTCTTTTGGCAAGCATCATGTGGTGAGGAAATATCTAGGCACATATATCCAATTGGATATGGGTAGCATGAGTTATTATTGTTGACATCACCCTTGAGGTGAATACGTTGGGAGATAAAATTATAAGCCCCTATCTTTCTATGTGTCCGATTGAAACGTTTTGCTCATGTGTATGCGGTGAGTGTTAGCAATCATAGAAGGCTATATGATGGTTGAGTATGTGGAGCTCTTACTTAAACTCTATTGAATAAGTTGAATTAAAATTGCTTGGTGACTGAGAACATAGGTTGTTGAGTTTCAAGATAGTTCATTGTTAGAACCTTAACATGTGAATTGGTTGGTACTTTAACCTGAGAAGTTCTATAGGAAAGAATTGTTGTTATAATGCTAGAAAAAATGATTGAAATTGTCACTGATAAAACTTGTGCACTTTGCTAGCATTCATAAATTATTTCTTTTATCATTTACCTACTCGAGGTTGAGTAGGAATTAAGCTTGGGGATGCTGATACGTCTCCAACGTATCTATAATTTATGAAGTATTCATGCTGTTATATTATCATTCTTGGATGTTTTAAATCATTTTGTAGAACCTTTATATCATTTTTTGTAACTAACCTACTGATCCAGTGCCCAGTGCGAGTTGTTGTTTTTAGCTTGTTTTTTACATCGCAGGAAATCAATAGCATACGGAGTCCAAACATCGCGAAACTTTTTGTTGATTTTTTATGCACTAGAAGACATCCATTGGGAGAGAGCGGCACCTGGGGGGTGCCCTGAGGGGGGGCACAACCCACCAGGGTGCACTTGGGGGCCCAGGCGCACCCAGGTGGGTTGTGCCCACCTCGGTGGCCTCCTGCACCCCCTCTTCACCCTATAAATTCCCAAATATTCGAAAGACCCTCGGGTTAGCCCTAGATGAGAAGTTCTGCCACCGCAAGCCTCTATAGCCACCGAATACCAATCTAGACCCCGTTCCGACACTCCGTCGAAGGGGGAAATCATCACCGGTGGCCATCTTCATCATCCCGGCAGCCATCACGAAGAGGAGGGAGTAGTCCACCCTCGGGGCTGAGGGCTTGTACCAGTAGCTATGTGTTTCATATCTCTCTCTCTCATGTTCTTGAGATGTCACGATCTTGATGTATCGCGGGCTTTGTTAATATAGTCGGATCATACGGTGTTTTCCCCTATCTATCTTGTTGTGATGAATTGAGTTTTTCCTTCGAGATTTCCTTTTATTGAATTGAATACTTTTATGGATTTGAGAGAACTTGACATATGTCTTGCAAATTAATACTCGTGGTGACAATGGGGTATCATATTGATTCACTTGATATATGTTTTGGCACTCAACTCGCGGATTCCCGAGGTGACATTGGGGTAATCTACGCATAGGGGTTGATGCACGTTCTTGTCTCTGTTTCTCTGGTAGAAATCATGGTGCGCTCTTTGAGGTTCTTTGTGTTGGATTGATTATTATGAATCTGAAATTATTTGGTGTTATTTTAGTATGAACCTTTGGATAGATCAATCGGAAAGAATAGCTTCGAGGTGGTTTCGTACCCTACAAACGATTTCTTCTTATGTTCTCTACTAGATAGGAACTTTCGAGTGATTCTTCATTGCACGTTGAGGGATGGTTATATGATCCAATTATATTATCATTGTTGAGAGATTGCACTAGCGAAAATACGGACCCTAGGCCTCATTTTCAAGCATTGCAGTACCGTTTGTGCTTCGTTTTATCAATTGCTACCTTGCTGTTTTTATTGTTCTTATTACAAAAATCAATATATACTATCCATATTACACTTGTATCACCATCTCTTCACCGAACTAGTGAACCTATACAAATTACCATTGTATTTGGTGTGTTGGGGACATAAGAGACTTTTTATTATTTGGTGCAGAGTTGTTTGAGAGAGACCATCTTCATCCTAAGCCTCCCATAGATTGATAAACCTTAGGTCATCCACTTGTGGGAAAATTGCTACTCTCCTACAAAATTCTATGCTTGGAGGCCCAACACGTGTCTACAAGAATAAAACTGTGTACTAGACATCAAGGGTTTTCATTCAAGTGTCCACAGTGCGAGCACAAATCCGGCAAGTGTGGTCGTGGCCAGTCGGAAGTGAAGTTCTATCTTACCATTCCAGATGACTTCAAGGAGCGATCGGTATGTTCAATCTCACCCTACCACGGTCGGCATGGCCTAAATTTATGAACATATACCATATATTGCTACATTTGTATAAATGGTATGGTCCCACATGTAGCCTAGACGTCGAAGACGTTGTGTTCTTCTAAATTAGGCAAATTAATGATGTATTGTTCATTTAGTTACTCTCATATTTGCATCAAATCTTTGTTACATTATCTATTTTTAATTATATATTTATGTACTTTGCTTTCAGCTGTATAATGTTCTGTTCTCTCAGTTACTCCAATATTTGCATGTTGCTCTGTTATTTGAATATATCTAATTTAATATCTTAATTTTCATTTCAAGAAGTACATCCCTTGCTTCGCAAGAACACGAGTAGAAGGAAATCTTGGGCTTTACTTTGTTGATGACTCCATGGATGTCATATTTACAATGCAACACGGATTTACAATGAAACTTAGCATAAAACTTGATAAATATGCTCACTCCTATTTTGATGCGGAACTTTGGAGAATAATTTCTAAGTTTTATGAACTGAAAGCTAGCAATAAAATTCTAGTGCGTGTACCACATCATGGTCTAGTTAACATGGAAGTTTACTTTCCCAACGTCATCATCCGATCACAGTCTGATCGAGGTTAGTGTTCTTTCAACTTTCTCCGTGCTGGCATATTACTTAGCCAAATCAGGGTATTTGCTCTGATTAACTTATCACTATTTAAGAAACCAATTGTGATTTCATTTTCTGAATCCTTTCCTAGGTAGTAACAAATTCTATTTACCAATTTAGCCACAATATATATATATATATATTCTTCTGTCATGTTCTGAATAAATAATACCTTTCCACCTTTTAAGCGGGATATGTTGGAGGCATAGTTAACAATCTGTATGTTACTCGGCATACCAAATTTCACTGGAAAGACTTGAAGCATGTCATAAAATTTGTTTATAATCTGACAGAGATAGCATAGTGTATGGACATTTTATTTTGGATGGGATTAATTCTACCTATCGTGCACATATTGAACAAGACCAATTGTGTCCACAAAACGCTGGTACAAAGTCTTACTTTTATGTTGATGTTCATAAATGATATATATATTCAACGATATGTTACAATTGGTTTTTATTCTACATTGCAACAAAAATTGCCCACTGCAGTTGTTCTTGAATCGATTTCCCGGCATGGTTGAATTAGACTTTTGCCTGCTAATCACGCCACAGTAATTGCAAGGTACTACATTTCCCGCAAAAAATGGAACCATTCAAATGAACAAGTTCTCAATTGTTGTGGGCACGCATCCACAATTGGAAAATTGGAGACACTGTTCTACTCATGCTCTACCAAGGCACAGGAGGGTTCTTCCTTTTCATTGACGAGATGCCGAGTCGTCATGATGAAGCTGCTTCCAGCGGATAGTTGTGGTTTTTGGCCCTCAACCTCTTAAATTGTGCTAGTTGTTACTATGTTAAGTATGTAGATATGGACCATATGGTTGTCAAAATTGTTAAGTACCGTGTTACCAAGATCCACCTTTTGTCGAATAGTGTCACCACTATATATATGTTACTCAAATGTTTTTAGCCAAGTTCTTAAATTTTCATGAAAAGTATTAGTATCATACATAGTTCATTCAGTTTAAGTGTGTGTCGGGTAGAGTAGAGGATGTCCATGTTTTCGACATGGCGATCAGCACCGATGTCTAGAAGGCATTTGCATATTAATTTCCCATATTGCAAATTCAGATAATGTACAGATAGGCCAGCCCATACAATTGACATATGTGACATGCATGAAGAAATCAATCGAGCATATAGGCGCGTGCATAAAAGAGCTATTGTGCTCCTGACGCCGACCCAGCACGCTCATCAGCTATCGTTCATCAGCGTGTCGATCATGGGCTCAGTGGAAGTGGAGGCCGCCAGTAGATGACCTACACACCTTGATCGATCGAGGCTGGGGTGGCAAACCCGGCATCGAGGATTGCCGATACTGCCTCGGGCGTAGTGCTCACCAGGCCTACCGCGACCGCCCGGTCTGCCTTGGCGACGTCCGACGAGACGGCGATGGCTCTCGCCAGGGCTGCCGTGACAGCCCCAGGCATGCCCCGGCAATGTCCGATGCTACGCCCTCCTCCATCTCCGACATAAGCCTGTGCCTCGTGTAGCGACCGCCACTGCCGCAGTTGTCCTAGCGTCGTAGCGGTTCCTACTCCGCCGCCCGCACCACCCGCCGCACTCTGCGCGGAGCCGGCAATATCGCCCGCCGGCGATCCCTATTCGCTTTTAGTATGACCCTGGCTAACCTGGCGGCTTGCTCGTACCGTGTTTCCTGCTTCCTCAAGCCATCGTCGGGAGAGGTGGTGGCATGGCCGTTGTAGGATCAAAAGTATGTATAGAGGGGGGTTAGACTACTTGACCAAATAAGAATCTAACCTTTTCCCAATTTTAGTTGTGAGCAGATTTTAGCAATTAGCACAAGTCAAGCAATCAATCTACACATGCAATTCTAAGAGTATAGCAGCGGAAGGTAGAACATTGCATATGAAGGTAAAGGGAAGGGTTTGGAGAAGGCAAATGCAATGGAGACATGGAGATTTTTGGCGTGGTTCTGATAGGTGGTGCTATCGTACGTCCATGTTGATGGAGACTTCAACCCACAAAGGGTAACAGCTGTGCGAGCCCATGGAGGGCTCCAGCCGCGAAGGGTCCACGAAGAAGCAACCTTGTCGCCATAACCCATGAAGGACTTGCCTCACTTGGGTAGATCTTCACGAAGTAGGCGATCTCCTTGCCGTTACAAACTTCTTGGTGCAACTCCACATCTTGACGGAGGCTCCCAAGTGACACCTAACATTGAATAACTCCTTTTAATGGAAAGATGAAGTGTTGATGATGAACCCCTTTTGCTCTTGTGCCTCAAGTGATAGTCTCCCCAACACTGAACTCTCTCTCATGTATTTGGCTATGGTGGAAAGACGATTCGAGTGGAAAGCAACTTGGGCAAGGCTAGAAATCAAGATTCTTGTGGTGGGATTGGAATATCTTGATCTCAACACATGAGTAGGTAGTTCTCTCTTAGAAAAGGTATGGTGGAAGTGTAGGCACGTTCTGATGGCTCTCTGACATATGGAGAAGGGCTGGAGGGGTACATATAGCCTCCACACAAAATCCAATTATTACACACATTTGACCCATCTCGGTGAGACCGAATAATTAAAATCGGTGGCAAAGATTAGTTCAAAATGTGAACATTAGGAATCTCGGTGGGACCGACTGGAACAACTATGTGAGACCGATGTGCTAGGGCTTAGGGAAAACATCATTTCGGTGGCACTGATTGCATCAACTCATTGAGACCAAGTGAAGCAATAAGGCAACCGAGAAAATGTCAAGCCCACTCGGTGAGACTGATCGCATAACTCGGTGAAACCGAATTAAATGCAACAAGTCACGCAAAGCGTTGGCAAGGCCATCTCGGTGAGACCGAGACCCGTATCGATGAGACCAAATTGCTAGGGTTTCTGGCAGTGGTTATGTCATATGAACTCGGTGGTACCAGATAGAAAGAATCGATGGGGCCGAGTTTGAGTTTAGGGTTTTGACATATTTGGATGGAGAAAGTGGTTGAGGGTTTTGGAGCAATATCGCTAAGCATTTGAGCAAGCAAGCCATTAAGCAACACCTCATCCCTTTTTAATCGTATTGGCTTCCGTATGGACTCAATGTGATCTTGGATCACTAAAATAAAAATGAAGAGTCTTGAGCCTTTTCCAATATGTGTCCTTCGCATTTTGAGGGGTCCACATCTCTAGTCCATGCCACGCCATTCATTGAATTTCCTGAAATATTTATCTTGAATGGATATTAGTTCAATGAGCTATATGTTGTTATGAATTACCAAAACCACCCCGGACTAGTTGCACTTTCAATCTCCCCCGTTTTGGTAATTGATGACAACATATAGATCAAAGCTAGGACAAATGATAAAATGAATGAAATACATCGTTGCTTTGAGAAGTATGTGATAAGCAAGAGCTCCCCCTAAATTTGTGCATTATTTAAAATTTGCGTTTGAATGCAAATGCACAATCAATTAGGATCATGGGTCACTCTTCCATGTCACATACATCTGGGTGGAGCGCATAAAATGGTAAGAGTGAAATAATATGCACGCATCACCAAATATACAAGTGAATGATCATACACACATAAACATAGAGATAGGCATATAAGTGCACATTAAGCATAGTATGATCAAACACATAACCAACCATAGTATCTCACGAGCATAAAAATAATAAGTAGCACCAATCAAACAAAGTAGCAAGGCAATAAAACCAACAAATAAGCAAAAGACTCTCTCTCTCTCTCTCAGCCTAATCTATACATTTTCTCCCCCTTTGGCAACAAGTTACCAAAAAGCTTGAAAACGTATAGTGATATACGGCACTCTAGGCACGATCTCTGGGAGCTCCTGCAGGGGTCTTCTGGCTTGTTGCTCCGGTGTGCGTAGTTGGTATTGAGAGAACTGCTTCTACAAATGCTTCAGTTGATGTCTGTTTACCAGGTGGAGTTGACACTGGTGGTGGCACTATGGCAGTGGTGGCAGGAGTAGAGTGAGTAGGCCTCGTGTCTGCAATTGGCTCAACTATAGACCTTTGTGCCCTAGGCACTGTCTACAATCTGTCAGTGGTAGGTCTGTCATCATTGTCCTCGGCATCATCGCTTAGCTTCTCAACAATGGATTGGATCTCTCTGACCTTGACATCAAGATTGTACATCTTATCTTCCACTATCTGCTCTAGGCTCTCCTAATTCTTGGTTAAGTTGGCCAGACTCTTCTCAATCGTCATAGTTGCTTCTAGCAGATATGTCAGTTCATCTTGCTTGGTCTTGAGATTCTGTATTGAAGCATCTGGAGCACTTGTTGCCTTTGCTGCTTTAGCAGCCTTTGCTTTCTCAGCTTTCTCTTAGGCCTCAACAGAAGTTGGATGAGAAGGATCCATCACCACTTCATTATCCTCAAATTCTAGCCAAAGAGGAAGGTGCTCTCTGTCAAGCAGATATGTCCCAGTTCCAACCTTGGAGTTGATAAGCATCTGTATGTGGGGTGCATATCCACATGACCTCTTTTGATCAGCAGCGTGCTGTCCATTTGATTGTCTCTACAATCAGGCTCATGACTTTCAATTTTTGTGGTATCTCAAACAAATGCAGCAGGTTTATGGAGTGACCATAGATCATTCTTTCTTCTCCAGACTTGGGCAACAAGGTATGCCTCAAGATATAGTTGATAGTGGCCAAACCAGCAAGCAGAAAGTATATGGAGCAAACTTGTGAGTTTCCAAGGCTTCATCAGGGATGGTCTTGTACATGTGAGCCATACAGTAGTGATCCATCCTGGGCTTGCCATATACATCAATTTCATTCTCTCCTTCTGTTGGGGCATTGATAAGAGCAACCCACTCTAAGATTGATGACTAGTGAGGGAGTCCTGGACTAAGGGGTCCTCAGGTGTCCGACCTATTGGATATGGGCTGGACTGATGGGCCGTGAAGATATAAAGACCGAAGACTCTGCCCGTGTCCGGATGGGACTCTCCTTGGCGTGGAAGTAAAGCTTGGCGACCAAATATGAAGATTAATTTCCCTATAACCAACCTTGTGTAACCCTAGATCCCTCCCGTGTCTATATAAACCAGAGGGCTAGGTCCGTAGATAGAGCCTCGTAATCATAGTCACGCTAGACATTTAGGGTTTAGCCATTATGATGTCGTGGTAGATCAACTCTTGTAATACTCATATTCATCAAGATCAATCAAGTAGGAAGTAGGGTATTACCTCCATAGAGAGGGCCCTAACCTGGGTAAACATTGTGTCCCCCGTCTCCTGTTACCATCGATCCTAGACGCACAGTTCGGGACCCCCTACCCGAGATCCGCCAGTTTTGACACCGACATTGGTGCTTTCATTGAGAGTTCCATTGCGCCTTCATCAAGAGGTTTGATGGATCCTTTGATCACTTACAACAACGCTGTCCAAGGGGAAGTCTTCCTCCCCGGATAGATCTTCCTGTTCGGCGGCTTCGCACTACGAGCCAACTCGCTTGGCCATCTAGAGCAGATCAAAAGCTACGCCCCTGGCCACCCGGTCAGATTTGGAAGCTTGAACTACGTCATAGATATCCGGGGAGACTTGATCTTCGACGGATTCGAGACCATGGCAACCGCTCCCTGCCACCACGATGAACATGACATAAATCTATCATCGGTCCATAGACAGGAGAGAGTACATGTAGCTGCTCTGGCCATAGATCCGGAGCAGATCGCGCCATCCGAAGACGGGAAGCTCAACCCTGTCGTGGAAGCCGTAGACTTGGCGGTGTTGGAGCCGCACATAGACTTAACTTCAAGTGACATCTATGCCATCAGAGCTACGGACTCATCTCCGGCTACAGGTTCCGAACCTTGTGCGTCTGCGTATGTCAAGCTTGATCGGTCATCGATCGTCGAATTCAACTCCGTGGACATCTTCCGACACTCGCCTTTGGGCGACGTGCTGAACTCGTTAAGAGCACTAGCTGCTCACAGCCGAATTGTGTCCGGTCCGAACCGGAAGCTGCTGATGGAGAATTTCACTTCCCACCCATCGCCCACTTCATAGCCACTGTCGAAGACTTAACTGACATGCTCGATTGCGGCTCTGACGACATCGACGATATGGACGACGATGCTAGAGAAGAAGAGGCCCAGAACCAGCCGTTCACCGGACACTGGACGGCCACTTCCTCATATGATGTATACATGGTGGATGCACCAAAGGAGAATAGCGGCGATGACAAGGAAGATCCAGTTGAGGATAAACCCCCCGAGATACAACCAAAGCACCGGCGTCAGCCGCACCGCTCTAAGTCACACTGCAGTAAAGACAGCAACACCGACACGGGAGAAGATAACACTCCGGAAGGTGCCGAAGACAACGAAGACCCCGTTGACGCAGCTACTGAACAGGATGAATGAGAAAATGGGAAGTTAGCTCTGGTAAACAGTCCACGCACGAAGACTCGGAGGACAGTAATTATCTTCCCCTCTCCGAGGATGAGGCGAGCCTCCACACTGAGGATTTCATCGTGCCTGAGGAACCTCTAGAGCAAGAGTACTTCAAGCGCTAGCTAATAGCCACAACAAGGAGCCTGAAAAAGAAGCAACATCAGCTTCAAGCTGACCAAGATCTGCTCAATGATAAATGGACCGATGTCCTAGCAGCCGAAGAATAAGGCCTCAAGCACCCAGCCAAAAGCTAACTGAAGCACAAATTGCTACCCCAGTTCGATGATGAGGCGCCGGAACACATGCCACCATCGCGCAATGCGGCTGACCGACTACCACGTGGTCGGGATAAAACGGCAACTCAAGCCGTACACCAGCCCGCCCCATCTCATCGCAAAGCAGAGGTAAATCGGCTCGCGATCATACATATGACCTACGGCAGGACCTGGACAATAGAGCAGGACATAGCAGATTGATCTACGAATCGGGAGGATGTGCCCCGACACGCGAAGACGGCCATCTATTCGGACGTGACAAACCTAGTCATGTGCGGGTTGAAAGCCGCAGACGGACTCCATCAGAGCTACGTCGCGGTACGACCCGATATAGAGGCGCCACACACCCTCATTCCTTCACCGACAAAGTCATGGAACATGAATTCCCAGAAGGGTTCAAACCCATGAATATAGAATCATACGCTGGAACCACAAACCCCACGGTACGGATCGAAGACTTCATTCTCCATATTCATATGGCCTGCGGTGATGACCTTCATGCCATTAAATACCTACCCCTAAAACTCAAAGGACCAGCCCGACACTAGTTGAACAGCCTGCCCGAAAATTTGATCGGCATCTGGGAGGACTTCGAAGAAGCCTTCCTTGATAACTTCCAAGGTACATATGTTCGACCTCCGACGTTGATGACTTAAGCCATATAGTTCAATAGCCCGGAGAGTTCACAAGGAAATTCTGGACTAGGTTCTTAACCAAAAAGAACCAGATCGTCGATTGTCTGGATGCTGAAGCCCTAGCGGCCTTCAAACACAGCATCCGCGACGAATGGCTCGCCAGCCACCTCGGCCAAGAGAAGCCAAAGTCCATGGCGGCCCTCACTGCACTCTTGACCCGCTTTTGTGCGGGCGAGGATAGTTGGCTAGCCCATAGCAAAAACAATGCAAGCGACGTCGGCACCCCTGAAGCTAAAAATAGCAACGACGAGTCTCGACACAATAGATACCAGTGTCGAAACAACAATGACAACACCGAGGATACGGTGCTCAATGGCGGATTCAGTGGCTCTAAGTCCGGTCAGTGGAAGAAGCCGTTGACAAAGAACAATTCGGGCCCATCTAGCTTGGACCGCATACTTGATCGTCCGTGCCAGATTCACGGCACCCCAGACAAACCACCCAATCATACCAATAGAGATTGTTGGGTTTTTAAATTGGCCGACAAGTTAAATGCCGAAAGCAAGGATAAGGGATCGCAAAGCAAAGACGATGACCTGGAGCCCCAGCCTCCGAACATAGGGGGATAGAAGAAGTTTCCCCCCAGGTCAAAACGGTGAACATGATATACGCTACCCACATCCCCAAGAGGGAGCGCAAGCGCGCGCTCAGGGACGTCTACGCGATAGAGGCAGTCACCCCAAAATTTAATCCATGGTTGTCATGCCCGATCACCTTTGATTGTCGGGATCATCTGACTAGTATCCGTCATGGCGGTTCAGCCGCACTGGTCCTGGACCCAATAATTGATGGGTTCCACCTGACGCAAGTCCTGATGGGCGGTGGCAGCAGCCTCAACTTGCTCTATCAGGATATAATGCGCAAAGTGGGAATTAACCCATCACGGACCAAGCCCACAAAGACTACCTTAAAGGAGTCATACCTGTATTAGAGGCCCACTGTATGGGCTCAATCACACTAGAGGTTGTCTTCGGATCTCCGGACAACTTCTAAAGTGAGGAGTTAATCTTCGATATTGTGCCCTTTCGCAGCGGCTACCATGCACTACTCGGACGAACCGCATTTGCTCGATTCAACATGGTGCCACACTACGCTTATCTCAAGCTCAAGATGCCCGGACCACGCGGCGTCATAACAGTTAATGGAAACAAGGAACGCTCCCTCCGCACCGAGGACACATCGCTGCCTTAGCGGCAAAGGTACATGGAAGCCTTTTCAAGCAGAACCTCAATTCGGAGGCCGATCCCCCGGACACTGTCAAGAGAGTCCGAACCATTCTGCAATAGGACAGCTCGGCTCGTCAAGAGCTCGACTAGCAATTTGGCCTCCGTCCCAGTCCTGACCAAGTAGCAGCAATTGTACTGCGCATACATAATTACGTACTAAAAGTACCATGGACACGGATGCAGGCATGACCAGCTTGTGATCCACAATACGGCTTGACCGCCCCGGACACACATACTCTCACTATTTCGCATTTTTCTTTTTCTTTTTCGTTTTCACAAGCCTTTCCTAACGTCTTGACCATCGATTCTTTTCGAAGGATAAAAACACCAAGATGACAAGAAGCATGGGCGTACTGGGAATCTTTAGGTGGTTTCTTTAACGATCCCTTTACCTGTTTTCAGGAGCCACGGGTAGCTCTCCCTTGGTTAGGGAATCATAAATAGCCTTCTGCTTATTGCACTACTGGTATAAATGCGCTTTAACTCACCAATGAAATTATAATAGAAGTAGTTTGCAGCCCAAATTTTCTGGCTCTAGCTTACAACTTGTTCTTCTTTTTCTTACTTTTTGTCTTTTCTTTTCTAATAGCTCTATCAGATAACACCCGTACACTCTGGTGCGTTTCAATTTGCCAGGGGCTTCATAGCGCCCCACAACATGGCAACAAAAGTCTGAACACTTTTACAGTATAGTTCGGCACCCCGAATTTAGCACTATATGCATTGGCTCTGAATCATGTCTTTGGTCAATAGTTGGGTAACCCGGCTCCTGTGCTTACTACCTTACATTCCGCTGTATCGGCTAGGGTAGTAAAGGGAGAACTACTGCGATTGTGCCCTGGTTTACCCAAGTGAGCACCTGAGTAGAGAAAGTCGAAAACTAACTGTCATGATGTGGCGAGAGTCGGTCAGCTCTTTGGAGGTCTCAAATTCTTAGAGATTTTTTCTGCATTACGCGAGGGATTGGTACTTACCCGATCAAATGTTTATAGCATCCTAGTCCGAATACTAGGGCTGCGCCTATATTTCTATTGTCAAACTCCTATGCCTAAGTGAGGGTGCTAAAGCCGCATAGTCCAATTGCCTGGTTCGTCGCGCTAAACACCTCCTTAAAGGAACAAACCATTGGATCAAGAGTGTTTAGATTACATCCCGAACACCCCCGTATTTCCTACATGGGGCAGAAGTCGACGACTGGCCAACTCTCAGATTTCACATAACACGGCCGCACAGCAGGAGAATGTTTTTAACAAAACATTATATGACATAACAATTTTGTTTCACCATACAAGACAAAGAAAACATGAATGTATTCATTCGAAAATAATGTCTTGCACACATTGCGTTGCTACAATGCGAGACCCCTCAAGGACATCTGCAAAATACCGCTCGGGCATGCGGTGCTCCTTGCCCTTTGGTGGCCCCTCGGTCGTCAGCTTGACAGCGTCCATCTCCGCCGACCACACCTTGACGCGGGCAAAGGCCATGCGCGCACCTTCAATGCAGGCCGGCCGCTTGACGACGTCCAGCCGAGAAAAGGCGCTCACCAGCCGCTTCACGAGCCCGAAGTAGCTGTCGGGCATAGCTTCGGCAGGCCACAGCCCGATTATCAAATCCTTCATGGCCAGTTCGGCCACCCTATGTAGCTCAACCAGCTGTTTTAGATGATCGGTGAAGGGCATGGGATGCTCTGGCGCAAGGTACTGCGACCAGAACAGCTTCTCCGTCGAGCTCCCTTCTTCGGCTCGGAAGAACTCCGCAGCGTCGGACACACTGCGTGGCAGATCTACAAATGCCCCTGGAGAACTCCGAATCCGGGTTAGTAAGAAATACTTCTTCTTCACATACTTGCTTTGCATACTAAATGCCTTACTCGCCGCGATCTTCTTGGCCTCCTGGATCTCCTGGAGGGCACCCTGGGCTTCAACTCGGGCCGCTTCTGTGCTTTGACGAGACTTCGTGAGTTCGGTGTCTCGAGCCGTAACATCGCCCTCCAAGGTCTCATACTTCTTCAAAGCGCCCTGGAGCTCTTGTTGGGCCTTGTTCAGCCAGGCCTTAAGCTTTTTACGAGCGGCCTGCTCCTTGACAGCTTTCCCCTCGGCTTCTGCTAGGGCCTTTTTAAGGGCCTGAACCTCGGTCATCGCCCTACACATATCATGACACTTCAGTCAATATACATCATTTATTCTTTCCGAATGTATAGCACGTCATTACATACCTTGTTGGTCTTCCAGCTGCTTCCTCGCTTGGCCGAGCTCCTCCTCAGCCCGCTGCAGTCTCTGTGTCAGGCCGGAGACTTCGGCAGTATATGAGAACGCTGCCAGCAACGAAGCCTGCATATTCATATTAGACACATTTTAGTTAGTTTCCTATGAAATTTCATTGATCCTCTGTCCAGCTTTTCTTTCCGAACACCGGACATTGTCTCAGGGGCTACTGTCTATATTGGGTTTTTCCCTGTTATATTGCTTACCTCAAAACCTGTTAGCAGGCCGCTGCAGGCTTCGGTCAGTCCGCTCTTGACGGACTAAACCTTCTCAATCACCGTACCCATAAGGATACGGTGTTCTTCCACAATGGAAGCGCCTCGTAGCGCTTCCAGTAGATTATCTGGTGCCTCTGGTTAGATAGTGGTCACTAGTGGAACAGGCACACCCCCTTCTTTCGAAGGAGGTTTTTCATCGGATTCCGGAGCCGCATGGGTCTCCGGAATCATATTCGGCTGGGGGCCGAGCTGATTGTGGCCCCCAATCGCCATGGGGGTCTGCTCCTCGTGTGTCCGGAAGCTAAGGTCATGGCTCCTGGTGCCACCATGACGGCCTCCTGAACCTCTCCCTGGCCTAGGAAGGTCCTTTGGGATAACACCTTGTCATCTCCCTTCGCCTTGGGAGAGTAAGCGGTTGGCTGCGTCTCGCTGGGCATTGCCTTTGAATCCAACGAGCCGCTTGATGAGGATCGCTGGGAGCTGTCATGGGGCGGACTGCAATAACATGATTAACCATATTAATACCATAGTGTGGAGAGGCCGGATAAATATACGAGTGCGGGTTCTTAGTACTCACGATGCGGCCACGGGCTTCGTCTGGGGGCTTCCCTCTGGGACCCTATCGGAGTAATGGGCCACGGGTAGGCCAACCAGAGCCCCATAACCTTTCAAGACATCAGGGCAGGCTGCGCCCCTCAAGACCCCATGGCGAAGAGCCGCCTCCTAGGGAGTCTACGGCGAGGTGGCCGACTGCCCGCTCACGGCCGAGTCCCAGGGACGACTTCCAGAGAAGCCGGCTTTGGGGAGTCGGCCGGCGACTCCAACAAAGCGTGACCTCATCGAAGGGGACAGGGTAGGGGCGTGGCTACAGTGAAGCCCACTCCCCGCCCCTTAACAAGGGCAGGCATGGCTACAGCATGCCGTACTTGGGAAGATCTCCCTGTGGCGTGGCACTATTGCCCGGCCGGCCCTGACATCAGCACCACTGTACCAAGTCCTACACCCACAACGGCTTGTCTGTACGGCCTGGGGGCAGCGGGACCCACTAGTCAGCGAGACCTCGGGAGACGGCGGGAGAACCGCCAGTTGGACCCATCGGGAGTCGGCCCGGGGGAGTCGGCTGAGCCCTCCCCCAGGGCCCACGCGCCATTAATCAAGAAGAGATGGGGAGTGGCCACAGTGATCGCCCGCCAGGCGGCGGGGCTGTTGCCACGACCCCATGACCAAGCTTGCGTCATCAGGAGCACGGCTACAGTGATCAGCAGCCGGCAAGACCCGCCCGCGGCAGACGCGGCCTGTCGGCTCCGTACCACACCAGTCGGCGGGGCCCAACAGTCGGCAGAGAAGTCGGAGGTTGGAGGCATTGACGGCTGCGCCCGCGCCCAGTCACATTACCATTGTACCCCTGGGGGGTAGGCCTATATAAACCCCCCAGGGCACCCATGCAAAGGGTTGGACCCCCGTAGTTCTAGACCACACCAGAGAGAAGGAGAGAGCTAGCCTTGCCCACTCCTACCACCCGAAATAGCTCAAGGAGCAACCCTGTAAACACTTGGCCTTAGTGATCATGCGGAGACCCTGCAGAGCAGCTGCAGGGGTGTTATCTCCCCGGAGAGCCCTGAAGCTGGGTAAGATTCGCCGGCGTGCATGTCTTTGCCTCATCCCGTTTCCAGGCACCGGTGTCGTTCTACTCGCCCCCACCATGATGAGACATCTGTTGGCCTATGTCGCACCAAACCCCCGACATTTGGCGCCCACCGTGGGGCCTGGTGCACCGCCGTCCGAAGATCTGTTCTGGACGGGAACCCTTTTCCTCCCTAGCGAGCGCAGCCAGCCAGGCACGCTAGATGAAGTTTGCATCGACGCGCTATGCGGCGTTGAGATCGCTTGCGCAGCCAGCTCCTTGGCCGAACTTGTCGGCGAGGTTCGCCTCTCTGACGAACCTGCGTCCGACGCAGGCACGGGCGGCCCCGAGAACCTCCTCACGGGCCTCCTCGATCAACTCCACGTTTCCGGCGAGCCTGCCGTAGACTTGGAGTCCGTAGGCTCCACCGACCCGATGCTGGTCGGCTCCGACACCGCGTCGATTGACGCGTTCCCCACCAACGTGGTCGTCTACGACGAGCCTCTCCCCCACGCGGAGAGCGACGGAAGGACCGCCACCGAGGTACTAGTCATCAGTCATGACGAGTTCCCTGCCAGAGGAGCGCCCGACTCGCTCGGCGCGGCGCTGCAAGAGCTAACTGCGCCCATTCCGGAAGATGCTAACGCAGAGATGCTAGAAGCACGCCGCCTTCAGCTTGTTGAAGGCGCGAAGAAGCTGGCCAGCATGAGACGCTTGTCAGAAGCTTACCAGCGGGAGATGGATCGCGCTGTCGGCGGCTCACCGACCCCGGTCGGGCCCAGCCGCCTTGGCGCGGTTCAGCAGCGCGGCGTAGCCATCGCCAGCCTGTTTGGGGCTAGCCGCCCCGTGTACGCCACCCCAGCGGAGAACATCCGAGCCGCCCAGGCAGTGGCGGATGAGCTGGAAAATTTCGAGGGCGAAGAGCGCCGCCTCATGATGGAGCGAGTCCAGCAGCTCCTCGACGCGGCCGCCACGCAGAACGAGGCCGGCTGCCGTACGGAGGAGCCGCAGCGGCCAAACGATGACCCACACCGAGATCAAGGCGCGATGTCTCGGACGCCGACTGGCGGTGCCCGAGGAAGAAAGGAGAAGGAGCCGGCTGTCAGCCACAGTCGGACTCAGATTACCATATAGCGCGACCGAGACGGCCGCCTAAGAGCAGTGGAACGACGGGACGACTGTCCGCCTCCCCCTCCCCTCAAGGAGAGGCGAGTCGTCCTGCCGCCTGTTGACCATCCGACTCTCAATGACCGCCTTGGCCGCCAAGAGGGAGTCGGAGAGAATGACGCCCGCCATCGGATCGACCGACTTCATCGGTCCCTGGCGCTGGAAGAAGAAGACGAGCTGGGTCCGCCTTGTTTCGGGCCCCGCATTCGGGACGAGCCCTTTCCCAGAGGGTTCACGCTCCCAAGAGACACGCCCAAGTATACCGGCTCCGTGAAGTCGGAAGACTGGCTAGTCGACTACTCCACGGCTGCCAGCATAGCAAACGGCAACAAGCGTGTCGCCGTAAAGTACGTTCCCCTCATGCTCCAGGGCACGGCCCAGACATGGCCGAACAGCCTAAAGCCCCGCAGCATCAATAGCTGGGTCGACTTCACCGAAGCGTTCGTCCGGAACTTCACTAGCACATACAAGCGTCCTCCCAAGCCTCGCCAGCTCCCCTTGTGCATGCAAGGTCCTGACGAGTCAACTCGCGGCTACCTCACGCGTTGGGCCGAGCTCCGGAACTCCTGCGAGGGCATGCACGAGGTGCAGGCTATCGAGTACTTCACAGCCGGGAGCCGAGAAGGCACCCTCCTCAAGCATAAGCTCCTATGCGACGAGCCAGAAACCCTCGACGAGCTGCTGATCATAGCAGACAAATACGCCACGGCCGACTCCTCCATGAAGGCAGAAATTCAAATCAGCACAACTGGTAAAGTGGCTCCTCAAGCTCCAAGAACTGCGGCGGTAGATGCCGGCCGACGACAGCAACAGGGCGACAACAAGCGCAAGGCCCCGCAGCCGGCTTCCGGCAGCCGGCAGGTCGCGACCGTTGAAGCCCAACAGCCAGAAGAGCAGCCTCTGCCCAAGCCAGAAAGGCGGCAAGCCAAACTGGTTGCCGGCCTTCTCCTACGAGCAGACCTTGGATGGACCTTGCACGTTCCACAGCGGCGCGAGGCCGTCGGATCACACCACCTGGAAGTGGCACCGGCTCACCAGGATCGCCAAGGGAGACGGCCTCCTGCCACACCCGCCTGCTGGGCAGCCGCCTCCGCTTCCGCCCTAGTAGCCGGCAGTCAGGCCAGTCGGCGCAGTACAAGACGAATACCGTGAAGAGCACGGAGCCTACGTGGTGTTTACCAGTATGGCTGATGATCGACGCAGCAGGCGGCTGCAGCGACAAGAGGTGAACGCAGTAGCCTCAGAGACGCCAGAGTTCATGCACTGGTCCGAGAAGCCCATCAGCTGGAGTAGGGCCGATCACCCAGAAGTGATGTCGAGTCCGGGCACCTATGCCTTGATCCTGGACGCCACCTTTGCCATGGACAAATGGGCCACACGTTTCTTGCGAGTTCTGATAGATGGAGGTAGCAGCATCAATATCCTGTACAAAGACACCATGGAGAAGTTAGGAATCAAGCAAAGATAGCTTCAAAACAGCCGGACTGTGTTCCAGGACATTGTACCTGGGCTTTCCTGCTCCCCAATCGGCAAGATCCTGATGGACGTCCTCTTTGGGGACAAATATCACTTCTGAAGAGAGTCTGTTTGGTTTGAGGTGGTGGACCTTGAGAGCCCATACCATGCGCTACTTGGCCGACCCGCCTTGGCCAAGTTCATGGCGGTCCCCCACTAAGCCTACCTCAAGAAGAAGATGCCCAGTTCCAGGGGAATTCTGACTGTGGCCGGCGACTATCGGAAGTCGTCCGCTTGCGTGGCCGAGAGCAGTCGGCTGGCCGAGTCCCTGGTGATTGCAGCCGAGAAGCGACTCCTTGAACAAGTTGTGGCGATGGCCGGCAAGCAGCCGGAGATATCGCCCGGCCCGAAGGAGTCGGAAGCCGAAGGTTCGTTCAAGCCGGCCAAAGAGACAAAGAAGATACCCTTGGATCCGGAGCACCCAGAGAGGTACGCTGTCATAGGTGCAAACCTCGACAGCAAATAGGAAGGCGAGCTCGTCGATTTCCTCCGTGAGAATTGGCATATCTTCGCATGGTCTCCCAAAGACATGCCAGGTGTACCGATGGATTTTGCCGAGCACAAGTTACATGTCCGATCTGATGCGAAGTCGGTCAGGCAGCCCCTACGCCGCTTATCAGAAGAGAAGAGAAGAGTTGTTGGAGAAGAGATTGCCCGGCTCCTGGCAGCCGGCTTCATTATGGAAGTTTTCTTTTCGGAGTGGCTGGCAAATCCGGTCCTGGTACTAAATAAGAACATGCAGTGGCGAATGTGTATTGACTACACGAGCCTCAACAAGGCCTGCCCCAAGGACCCATTTGCTCCACCAAGAATCGATCAGGTGATAGACTCCACAGCCGGATGCGAGCTGTTGAGTTTCTTGGATGCATACTCAGGATATCACCAGATCAAGCTGAACCCGGCTGACAGATTGAAGACCGCCTTCATCACGCCATTTGGAGCATTTTGCTACCTCACCATGACGTTCGGCTTGAGGAATGCCGGCGCCACCTTTCAGCGTTGCATGCAGAAGTGTCTCCTCAAGCAGCTCGGCAGGAACGCCCATGTCTACGTGGATGATGTGGTGGTGAAGACGGAGAAGCATGGAACGCTGCTGAAAGACCTCAAGGAGACCTTTGAGAACCTGCGCCGGTTCCAGATCAAGCTCAACCCCGAGAAGTGCGTCTTCGGAGTACCAGCCGGCCAACTGCTAGGTTTTCTGGTCTCTGAACGCGACATAGAATGCAACCCGGTAAAAATCAAGGCCATTGAGAGAATGGAGGTACCCAGTCAATTGCTAGACGTGTAGAAGTTCACTGGCTGCTTAGCGTCCATCGGCCGATTCAATAGTCGGCTGGGCGAGAAAGCTCTCCCCTTATACCAGCTCATGAAGAAGACCACTTTTTTCGAATGGAACCATAAGGCGGACGAAGCTTTTCACCAATTAAAGAAGATGCTGACTACTCCACCCGTCCTGGCGGCTCCGACTCCCAAGGAGCCTATGCTCCTGTACATCGCCGCCAGCAGCCGAGTAGTCGGCACAGTCATTATAGTGGAGCGCAAGGAGGAAGACAAGGCGCTGCCTGTCCAGAGACCAGTATATTACCTGAGTGAGGTACTATCGACCTCCAAGCAGAACTACCCCCACTACCAGAAGATGTGCTATGGCGTACACTTTGCCACCAAGAAATTGAAGCCTTACTTTCAAGAGCATCCAATCACGATGGTCTGCATGGCCCCACTTGCCGAGATCATCGGTAGCCGAGATGCCTCTGGTCGAGTGGCCAAGTGGGCCATAGAGCTGGCTCCTTACACCATCTACTACCAGCCCCGCATCGCTATCAAGTCACAAGCACTGGCCGACTTCCTCGTCGACTGGGCCGAGACCCAGTACCTGCCTCCAGCGCCTGACTCCACCCTTTGGCGGATGCACTTCAACGGCTCCAAGATGCGCACCGGCTTGGGAGCCGGCATCGTCCTCACCTCTCCTAAAGGTGACAAGCTCAAATATGCACTGCAAATCCACTTTGCCGCCTCCAACAACGTTGCCGAGTACGAGGCGCTCATTCACGGGCTCCGGCTTGCCAAAGAACTTGGCATCCGCCGGATCTTGTGTTATGGCAACTCGGACTTGGTGGTCCAACAGTCATCTGGCGACTGGGACGCGAAAGACGCAAACATGGCGAGCTACTGTTTCCTCATGCAGCAACTCAGCGGGTATTTTGAAGGGTGCGAGTTCCTCCACGTGCCAAGAAACGACAACGACCAAGCAGACGCCTTGGCACGAATCGTCTCTACCCGCCAAGAAATTCCATCTGGCGTCGCCCTTCAACGCCTCCTCAAGCCATCTGTCAAGCCTTCACGAGAATCAGACTCCATTTTTGTGCCGGCTCCTCTCGAAGACAGCGGATCTGACTCCAGAGCTCCGGCAGTCGGAACGGGAACTTTGGTGGATGACTCCAAAGCCGCCACAGTCGAGCCCGGCCCGGGGACTGCGGCAGCGGACTCGAAGATTCCAGAATTCGGCCTAGGGACCGCACCAGTCGGCCTGGGGACTTCATCAACCCAGCAAGCGGCTGTTGACTCCAACCCGTCGCCTCCCAGCCCAACCACCCTCGTCCAAGTCGCAGTTCTAGCAATCGAAGAAATAGCAGCACCCTCATGGGCCCAGCACATCCTCAAATTCCTGGTGAACAAAGAGGTACCAACTGATGAGACCTCAGATCGGCAAGTACAATGCCGGGCGGTAGCCTACACCATAGTCAACAGAGAGCTGGTCAGGCGCAGCATCACTGGTGTCTACCACTGCTGCATAGAGCCAGAGCAAGGCCAAGCAATTCTCAAAGATATCCACCAAGGCGAATGCAGCCACCATGCGGCTTCAAGAGCACTCGTCGCCAAAGCCTTTCGGCACGGTTTCTTCGGGCCGACTGCCTTGGAAGAGGCCAAGGAGTTGGTCCAAAAATGCAAAGGGTGTCAAAAGTTCAGCTCCAAGCCGCACCAGCCGGCTTCTGCGCTCAAGCCCATCCCCATTGCCTGGCCTTTCGCAGTTTGGGGTGTAGACATGGTGGGACCATTCAAGACAGCGCGAGGTGGTCTAACTCACCTACTTGTCGCAGTGGACAAGTTCACCAAGTGGGTGGAAGTGAAGCCAATTAAGAAATTGAATGGTCCGACTGTCGTGACCTTCATCGCCGATATCACAATTCGGTACGGCATACCACACAGCATCATCACCGACAACGACACAAATTTTGCCAAAGGCGCCTTGGCCCGTTTCTGCGCAACACAGGGCATCCGACTGGACCTAGCATCCGTCGCCCACCCGCAGTCAAACGGCCAAGTGGAGCGAGCAAACGGCCTCATCCTATCCGGCAGTAAGCCTCGGTTGATCGAGCCTCTGGAGCGCTCGGCTGGCTGCTGGCTCGACGAGCTGCCAGCCGTCCTCTGGAGTCTGCGCATGACTCCAAACAAGTCAACCGGCTTCACGCCCTTCTTCCTCATCTACGGTGCCGAAGCCATCATCCCAACGGACATAGAGTTCGACTCCCCATGAGTCACCATGTACACTGAGGAGGAAGCAGAAGAAGCACGACAAGATAGCGTTGATCTACTGGAAGAGGGCCGGCTATTGGCACTCAGCCGGCCCAGCATCTACCAGCAGAGCCTGCGCTGATACCACAACAGGAAGGTCAGGCCAATATCTTTCCAAGAAGGCGACCTTGTGCTCCGGCTGATCCAGCGAACAGCCGGCCAGCACAAGCTGTCGCTGCCTTGGGAAGGCCCTTTCATCATCAGCAAAGTACTAGGCAACGATTCCTACTACCTGATCGACGCTCAAAAGCCCCGAGCACGCAAGAGGGACGACTCTGGCAAGGAGACAAAGCGGCCATGGAATGCAAATCTTCTCTGAAGATTTTACAGTTGATGTAGTATGTACCACGCTACCTTTTGTATTAAAGTACCAAGACTTCGGGCCCCCCGAGACGAGCTCGGGGATTGCCCTCTTTTGTCTGTATGATAAAAATTATGCCTACAAGTATGTTACACTTTGTCATGCCGCTTGGCACCGGGCTCGACAAGTCGGCCCGGGGACTTGCCTCCTTGCACTATGAAATGCTTCCTGCAGTCGGACAAGTAGTGTGTAAACGCATAAGCCGTCTCCTGCCAGAAGCCGCAGCTCGCAGACCGACTGTACGGTGGGCAGCAGTAAGGTAGAATGGGCATTCGCATGAAAAATGGCTAAGGACCCAAAGCATAAAACATAGATCAAGACGGCTTCCAGCCTTTCTCGCAAACCGATTCTCAGATAATCGGATTGTCGTCTTCTACCTAACTTGCTCAAAAAATCTTGAAAACGGCTAAGTACTTGCTTTCCCAAAGTAGCCGGGCACTTGATCCAGCGATAGTCCGCAGAGCGGCTGTCCGATTGGCAAGGCAGGCAACTAAGAGAAAGCGGCAAAGGAAAACAGCCAAAAGAACAATGAGCAAGAAAGGATAGATATATAAATTTACATAGGCCCTTGGCCCAGTTGTCAAGCAGAGGTTCAAAATACACCCCGCAGGTGGAATTGTGCGAATGAACAAGTTCTTCAAAAGACTACTGAAGCAGATAAAACAAAAGACATAGCGGGAGCTTAGGAGGCGGCAGACGGATTTAGGGGGTCGGAGGAGGCGCCAGCGTCAGGCGTCGGGGCGGTCGGCCGGCTAGTCTCGGCTTGATCGCCTCCGGCAGCAGTCGAGTCGGTCGCACACGGCTCGTTGCTGGAGGCACGGTCGGGCTGAGGCGGGCCGTCCGCTCCATATTCTGGTGCCTCCGCCTCGCCCTCATCCTCGGCCTCATCCTCCTCGTCTACGCTGGAGCCAATCACCTTTGCCGAGTCTTCGCCGTAGTTTGGGTTCATCCCAAACCACTCCAGCGGTACCTCCTCGCCGTCTTCAGACCGCTCGGGGACGAAGATGCTCGTGTCAGTGTACTCGGCGATCACCATAGCACGCTTGACAAGGGCGTCTTCCACAGCCGCCAGCTCCGGCTGGGCCTCCGACCGAAGCGTGGCCAACCGGTCTAGATCCAGCCCCGGGTACCACACCTTGACGAACTCCAAGGCCCGACGCGCTCCAGCCCTGGCCGAAGAGCCCTTCCAGGCCTCGAGGCGACCAGCCGCGACCTCCAACCAGTTGGCCGTCAGGCTGGGAGTGCGTGGAGCCTGCATATCCGACCAAAGGGCGGAGATTGCCTGGGCGCTGACGCGCTAAAGCCGGCGCAGATCCGGTGAGCCAGCCGGAGGCGAGCCTTGATACTCAAGATGTGCTCATCAAGAGTTCGGGGGGCATCGGCGGCGATCTCTGCGCCCTCCGCCCTCCGACTTGCACGGTCGGCCTCGATGGCTTGGATAGCAGCCTGAGACTGCCCAGGGAAGAAGTTTGCAAAAGACACGAAGAAACGGAAAGCAAGTCAAAAACCTGGAGTCGGCACGATCTAAGTCACCAGCTCGAAGAAAGAAAACAAGGAGACTCACCATCAACGATGTCTTCAATCTCGTGGAAGCCGGAGGACAGCAGCGCCTCCTTGTCAGACCAGGAGGAGCGCTCGCTCGCGAACTCGGTCAAGAGGGCGGTTTCCGTCTCGTCCTCCTCCCTCTGCGACTTCGCGAGCAGCTCCTTCTACTCTGCCAACTGAGTGGTCAGCAGATCGCGCTCCGCGGCGAGCTTGCTGCACTCCTCCCCTTTGGTGAGCAGGGCGGAGTTGGCTTCGCTCAGCTACTGTTGAAGAGCAGCATTGGCCCCTGAAGGAAAGGAAGAAAAGACAACAGTCGTCAATAAAGTAGGTCGCCGGGGAGATCCGGCCCGACTGCTCAGCAGTCGGCCCGAATCTCGGGGACTACAGCCCGCGGGTGCACTAGCGCGCCCCCGTAGAGAAGAGAAAAGGGACAAGGACTTACTCCGGCTCTCCGCCAAGTCGGCAGTCCGCTTGCCCAACTCTTCAACATTACGGTTGAAGGCGGTTACACGGAGGTTGTGGTAGGCCTGCAACAAGCGTTTCAGACAAAGTTCGTGCCCAGAAGTTCATCAAATTGGAGTTCCGGGCCGCCTGCTCAGCAGCCGGCCCGAAACTCAGGGACTACACCCAGTGGGTGCGCTGGCGCGCCCCCATAGAGAGGAACAAGAAAAACAAAGGCTCGAAGGAAAAACATACCCGGACGGCTGCCCGCGACGCCAGGAATGCCTTGGTGCAACACTTAGCGCGGAGCTTCGCCTGGACGTCCAGGAGCACCCGGTTCAGCGGCCCTGTGCCTCCTCCTCGCACCCACCCTACAGGTGCGGCGCTCGCCGCTTCGGCGTCTGGAGCCGCTGAGCTGGCGGTGCCGGCTTCCAGGGGGCGAGGCGCCGAAGTCTCCTTCTCCAGGCGACGACGCGCTGGCGAGCCGACCTGGAGGAGCAGCCTCGCCACGGCCTCCTCTTTGGTCGGCGGCACCGGAGGGTCCGCTGACTGCTCGCCTTGCGCGCCTTCAGACGGCGGCGGAGGCAGCGGCGGGATGTTCGCGCCCGAATTAGAAGGGTCGCCGCCTTCCCTCTCCTCAACGAGGTTCTCCCCGTCGGCTTCTCCGGTCTGCCCCGTGACCTTCGGAGGTGGCAGCGCAGAGTTCAGCGGGGTAACAAGCAAGCCCGACTAGCGGCGTGCGGCTTCCTCAGCCTGCTGCTTCGCCGCGGCGGCGGCTTCGGCCTCCGCTAGTTTTTTCTTAGCGGAGGCCTCCGCCATGTCGGCCTCTGCCTTCTCTAGACAGAGGGCTTCTTCTTCATTGCGCCTCTCCCGCGCATTCCGCTTCGTCGCCTCCCGGAGGTCAGCAGCGGGGTCTATCCACCGAGTGGTGGCGGACGTCTCCGCTGACCCCATGACGGAGGCGGCGGCGACCCGCTTAAGAGAGAGGGGAGCCCTGAAGAAAGAGGGCCGAGCAGAGACTCAGACAAAACACGAAGAAAGAATAAACTTTGAAGACAGAATACTTACGCGGAGACCAACGACGGCTTCTTCACTTCCTTACGGAAGTGGATGGCCTTCGCGGCCTCCTTGTCACGCCGGGTCGCCGCAGCCGAGCCCTTGGGCTTCTTCGGCCGGCTGCCGAACAAAGTTGGCGCAGCCCGGCGCTTCTTCCCGCCGGCTGGAGCGCCCGACGCGGCAGAAGAGCCTGCGCCCGGCTGGCCGGCTCCTAGCCGATGGCGAGGGACGACTCCTCCCTCGGCGTCGTCTTCAGGCAAGTCGGCAAAGGTAGCCGAGGGCCTGAAGTCGCCTGTCGTCCCTCCTCCTCCCTTGGCATCGTCTTCCAGAGCCGCCGCCCCCAGATCGGGGTCGTCGACGTCGCTCTCTGCTTGGTCGGCGACGAACTCACGGGCCGGCCCCGAAGTGTCGGCTGGTGGGTGAAGAAGGGGATTCTAATCAAAGCCGACTCACCACGGGCAGGGGGTTGGCGCGGGAGTATGGCTCCTTGCCGAATCGCCTGTCCTCCAGGAGCCTGCTGTCCGAGAGGTAGTACACCATAAGGGCCACCTCTTCATGAGGCACGTCCTTGGTGCACATCCGACTCGAGTCGCGGCCCCCGCTCATCTGGCACATCATGTGAGGGCAGCCTTGGAGTGGGAGAACTCGGCGCGAGACGAAGGCCGCCAGCAAGTCCGGACCAGTCAGACCCTCCGACTGCGTCAACACTCAGAGTCACGTGATGGCGCCGGTTCCCGCAGGCGTTAGCGACCTGGCCCGGTACGACCAGTTGGGCAGTCTGCCAGCCGGCGGGCCAGCTTCGAAAGCCGGTAGATTGACCTAGTCGCCCCTCGTGGCGATGTTCCTGACATAGAAGTAGGACCGTTGCCACATCTTCACCGACTTCAACAGTGAGATGGAGGGGAAGTGGTTGTCGGCTCCTGTCCTTCGCACGACAATGAAGGCGCGGCACTGAGCCAGCACGCTCGCGGCCTGGGTGCCGAGCTTGGAGAAGAAGAACTCCCCCCAGAGCTCGAGGGTGCGGAGGACTTCGAGGAAGCCTTCTCACAGAGCAACGAAGGCGGACAACAGCACTACTTTGTTGGGGGTGAGGTGATGCGGCTGGAGGCTGTAGAACTCCATGAACGACTGGAAAAAGCTGCTCGCCGGCAGCCCCAGCCCGCGCAGGCAGTGCGAGTGGAAGATGACCCGCTCGCCCTCCCGCGGGGCGGGGAAAATCTCCCCCGCCTGCGCAAGAAGCACCTACACGCGGTCTTCGTTGGTAAGATGATGGGTCCGGCGGAGGAACTCGATATTGTCGGCGTTCTGGGAACGGGGGTCCCCAGACTTGCCTGCCTGCGGCCTGCGGCGTGGCTCAAAGGGGGGCCCAGCACGACCCGTCTTCACCAACACAAACTCAATACCCTAGCGAGGGGCCAAGCCTCGCGGGGCAGACGACGCGGAGCTTCTTCAGGCACGGCCTCGTCAGGCTGGCTCACGAGGAGGCGGAGAAATCAAGGCGGGGTACCTCGCGAGGTGCCCGTGACGCAAGTCATGACAACTCAGGGCGCCAGGCGGGCGCCAGCCCGCGCAGCGTCCTCCTTTCCTCTTTGGTGCAAAGGGGGCAAGCGCAGCCGCAAAGTACCGAGGCATCAGGGAAAGGTTGCCATTTCAATGCAACGAGACCAAGACCAGGAGGACTATGAGATGGAGGTCACCGTGGAGCCCAAGACGGCGTCATCACGAGAGCTTTGCGCAGGCGAAGACTATTTTTGTCAGGATAGCTGATACTAGCTGTCCCCTTTGAAATTAGCCCGCCATTGTTGGATCCCTTCCCGCTCGATATTTGGGAAGAGGACCAGGGCCTCTATTAATAGGACCTGCCACCCACATAGCAAGGGGTTCGGTTCGGTCGCTTCCAGGGGCTCGACAGGTCGATTGGTTGGAAGCAGAGAGAGAGAGAGAGAGAAAGGTGACTGAACTCCTCCCAGCAGTTCATCGCCTCAGCCAAGAACAGACCCTCGCGAGGCTGTTCTTCCTTGTATTCTTCATCATCATCAGCCCAAGAGGCAATCCACACACCACACACTGGAGTAGGGTATTACACCACAACGGTGGCCCGAACCAGTATAAACCCCGTGTCTCTTGTGTTGTTCTTCCCATAGTTCTAATCCTAGCATGGCGGAGGGGTGCAGGTAGGTAGGAGGTGAAATTTCCATGCGCACCCCAGTGTTCGAACCTCAAGGGTTTGCCGGAACCCGAAATCCGACATTTGGCGCGCCAGGTAGGGGTGCGTCGGAATTCGTCTTCCATCACCCCATTCTCCTCCGACCATCACGCTCATGTTTGACGCTCATTGGGCCCGCGCGGAGCACCGGGCCGCCCTCGCTTCCCGCGTCGCCCAGACGGCCCCTGTTGGCGGGCGTCCTCGCCGTTCCCTGTCACCTGCCGTCAACGCCGCCACCGGCCTGGCGGGGGACGAACAGCAAGCATCGTCTCAGCATCCATCCGTGTGCCAAGACGGCCGCATCGCAACTCCCTCGCTCGCCCCAGCCGGATCTTCGTCCCGCGCGCTCCGCGCGCCCATGGAGGTTCGGGCTTAACTCATCGCGGCGAACGAGCTCCTGCGCTACCGTCCCGTCGACGACGTCTACGAAGAATGGCTTGACTGCGTCGCTGAGCTCGTCCATGCCGCGGGGGGCTCTTCCACGCCGTTCGCTGCACCGCACCCTGCCCCACGCGGGCGACGAGGCTCCGGCGGCGCCCCGGCCGCCTCCTCCTCAAGAAGACGCCATGGCTCCAAGGCGCGTGGCCCCTGGGCGGAACCCGCTCCGTTAGTTGCCAGCACGGCAAGAACAGAGCTGCGAAGGAGTCCCTCGCCTGCCAGAAGCTGCCCGGGCGCTCCCTGCTCCTGCACATCACGACCATCCTCCTACTCCAGTGCGTGGGGACATGGAAGACCACGCTCTCCATTACCCAAGGCCTCCCATGGCCACAGCAGGCTGCCGCGCCTACACACTACAGGAATCAGCTACTTTGCCATCAGCCATGGCAGACGGTAAAGGCATGGATGGCTGACGGCAAAGGTCTTTGCCTTCCGCCGCGGACGGCAAAGTAAGGTTCGGCAAAGAGGTACTTTGCCGTCTGCTTCGGGCGGCTGACGGCAAAGGAGCCTTTGCCGTCAGCAGCGGACGGCAAAGAGTGCGGACGGCAAAGAGTGCAGACGGCAATAAGTGCATTGTTACTCCGTTAGGTGGTTAACGGCAGGCCTTTGACGTCCGCCGCTGATGGCAAACTTCGGAAGGCCTTTGCCGTCCGCCGTGTGATGTCAGCCGACGTCACTACACGGCAGGCCTTTGCCGTCTGCCGCTGTAGGCAAAGTTTTTACTCTTTGCCATCCGCCGCGGACGGCAAAGCCTTTGCTGTCATCCACTGTAGGCAAACTGACCAAATTGGTCAGCCTCCCAGGAAGCACAGCTGCCTGCCACGTGGCCTCTTTGCCGTCCGCTGCTGATGGCAAAGAGCCCTTTGTTGTCGGTGGCTGACGGCAAAGAGCCTGTATATTGTCTCTTTTTTTCTGTTTTTTCTTAATCCAACAATTTTCACAGCAAATATATATGACATATATAGATATATTTAACAACGAACATATCACATATCCAACACATAATTCCAATTCCATATACATATGACATAGCAAAGTTTCATCAACATATATAGCAAGTTCCATCCATACACATTGTTCCATATACATATTACATAGCAAAGTTTCATCAACATAGCAAGTTCTATCATAGCAAGCTAGATACAATGCAAAGTTTTAGCAAAAAAAAGCAAGCACTCCATCATAGCAAGCTAGCTTCCATGAAGTGAGTGAAATCTGCAAAATGGTAAATATGAAGTTAGAAATAGGTGAATAGAACAAGAAGAAGACTATAACAAGAAGTATATGTCATTTATGACCTAACTTAGGTGGAATGGATCATTTATGAGCTAACTTAGGTGGAATGGATCATTTATGAGGTAACTAAGTTGAAATTGGTTGTTTATAAGCTAACTTAGTTGAAATGTATCATTTATGAGCTAACTTAGTTGAAATGGGTCGTTTATGAGCTAACTAAGGTGAAGGGCATCATTTTTGAGCTAAGTAAGGTGAAATGGATCATTTTTTAGCTAACTAAGGTGAAATGGATCATTTTTGAGCTAACTAAGGTAAAATGGATCGTTTTTGAGCTAACTTAGTTGAAATGGGTCGTTTATGAGCTAACTAAGGTGAAATGCCACGTTTTTGAGCTAACTAAGGTGAAATGGATCGTTTTTGAGCTAACTAAGGTGAAATGGATCGTTTTTGAGCAAACTTGGGTGAAATGGATCATTTAAGAGCTAATTTAGGTGAAATGGATCGTCTTTAGCTAACTTAGGTGAAATGGATCGTTTAGGAGCTACTCTAGGTAAATTGGGTCATTTTAGAGCTAACTTGGATAAACTGGATCATTTATAACCTAACCTAGGTAAGATGGGTCATTTTGGAGCTAACCTAGGTGAAATGGGTCATTTTGGAGCTAACCTAGGTGAAATGGGTCATTTTAAAGCTAACGTAGGTAAAATGGATCATTTAGGAGCTAATCTACGTAAAATGGTTCATTTTAGAGCTAACTTGGATAAATTGGAGCACTTATAAGCTAACTAAGGTAAAATGAGTCATTTTAGAGCTAACTTAGGTAAAATGGATCGTTTATGAGCTAACTAAGTTAATTATGCAATTTTTGACATAAGTAAGCTAAGTACATATCATTTTAGAGCTAACTTAGGTAGAATGGATGGTTTATGAGGTCAGTAAGCTTATTAAGTCATTTTGGAGGAAAAGAAGCTAACTCTAGGTCATTATGGTAAGCATATTGGAGGAAATAAAGATAAATCTAGGTCTTCATGCATTTGTTAAGCAAAACACTAGAGAAACTTACCATGATCACGGAGGTGTAGGAGCGGGCTGGCTCGCGCCGGTAGCTGGAGAAGGAGCGGGCTGGCTCGCGCCGGTAGCTGAAGAAGGATCGTGCGATGCGTTTCTGGAGTTAAGCTGCACCAAAGATCATTTCCAATGTCTCGTTAGCATTATGACACTCAAATGTTAAGACTAGCAAGTAATGTCCATTCAAATTAAACTCATCGTGCTCCCAGGAGCAATCACTGGCATCGGCGGAGCGGTCTTACCGGACTTCTCGCACACAGACTGCACATTTGGTTTTCACAACAGAGTCATACTAGTTAGTAATGAGACTCAAATGTTAAGACTAGCAAGTAATCTGCAGAAGAAACTTACCACATGGAGCTCGTACATGGCCCTTGCCTGCATGTCATTCCGTGCCCTCTCCTCCTCCAACATCTTTGTCGTCTTCTCCTCCAACTCCCCGCTGCCTCTCCGCCGCCTCCGCCAGAAGTTTCTCCGTTCTATCTCTCTCACTCTGTATAGCAGCCTGCAACACCACTCACATGACCATTTGTAATCATTGGTGGAAGCGCACACAATGTAATGGAGAAAGATAGCTGAGTATGTATAACTAACCTTGAAGGCGAGTTGGACTGGCCGTACACGAGGCCCTATCTCAAGAGCGGAGCTCGACTGGCGCGCCTTGATCTCCGATAGAGTGCTATGGAGCCATGGGACCTCCCGCCACCAGATATCATCAGCAGCTCTGTATCAATGGGACCCTGGCTCGGGTTAAAGTCCTCCCCTTTCCTCGCCTTCCCCTGATCTCTATATTGCACGAGCTTGTCGTGGGCGGAGATGTTGGTGAAGTTCTTTGGATCATCGATGTCAGACGCAGAGAATGCCTTGACTTTCTTGTAAGGGCCAGTGTGGGCCATGGCATATAGGTCGTACACCTCTGGCACCTTATTCGCCTTATTGTAGCGTGCCTAAAAGAGAGAAACAAAGTAAATTAGTAATTAAAGGGCTAAAGCTAGCATGATGAATGAATTGCATGAATCATGAAGCAAACCACATACCCAGTTCCGCCCGTACTGAAATAAGTTGGAGCTGCCTTGGTGGTGTGGCACACCTTCCATTTGGGCACGTTTGTCCTTGGCCTCTTTGTGGGTGGCCAGCCATTCTTCTGAGCACCACGCATTGACCAACACCTCCCAACAATCCATCCGATCCGCACACCATCTCGGAGGGGCCTAAGTTAGCAAATAGAAACTTGAGCACTAAGGCTATGAATTACTAAATGAAGGAAGTAAGTACAAGGCCTTAAGAATTACCATCATGTACTTCTCCTTACTCAAGAACTTATCGCGGCACTCCTGCTTCGGCTTCTTGATACCACACCCGGCGTAGTAGTCTCGAACAGCCTGCAACCGAACCTCATGCCGTAAGTTCTGAAGTAGACACTTGCACTCCTTGTGGATAACATTATCCGCCTCCTCCTCGTATCCCTCCTCACACCTGTAGAATGTCTGCAATCAAATGAGACAATATCGATTAGTACAATTAATAACTAGCTAGTTGAAGATTTTTAATTGTGTAAAGGAGCAATTACCCAGAACTTTCTGATCACGGCGTCTGCCCTCGTCTTGCACAAGACACCGTCGATAATCTCACCCGGCGGGGCCGGGGCAGCCAAGTAGTGCTCCCAAGTCAATCCAACCTCTGGAAGCCGACCCTCACCAGGCAACGTGACAAACCCCGGGAAGTTTTGCCGAATCAGAACTCCAAGGACGGAGTTGGGCCGGCGGACACTTTCATGGTGGTCCCAACCCCTACAGCATGACAAGGCCAACACATCAGTTATTTGAAGAAACGTGAATGCAGAAGGTA
This sequence comes from Triticum monococcum, assembly GCA_034509565.1. Taxonomy (NCBI): domain Eukaryota; kingdom Viridiplantae; phylum Streptophyta; class Magnoliopsida; order Poales; family Poaceae; genus Triticum; species Triticum monococcum. The sequence continues at coordinate 163,552,855 of CM067841.1, read as the reverse complement.
CAACAAGATTAAATGCACTTACCTCTCCCCATCAGGGAAAATCAACCACCTCTGCTCGCGGGTCGCCGGCACGGACGGGAGCCGTGTAGCACCACGCTGGTAGACGTTGCCCCCCTCCTCCTCCTCATCATCAGTCGGCTCCCCGCCATCATCAGCATGGCCACTCGGCTCCCCGCCATCCTCAGGCTGACCCGACCAGGTACCCCATCCAGACGTGTGCTCCTCCGGGGTCTCGTGGGCTGAAGGCCCGTCGACCCGAGGCTCGTGGGCCGAAGACCCGTGGACCGGAGGCTCGTGGACCGAAGTCCGTGGAGGCTCCTCCTCAAACGAGTCCACCCTAGCAGTCACGTGCTCGGGTGAAACAGCTGGGGGCGGTGGCGAGGAAGGTGCCGTAAGAGTCACCCTACCTCCTCTCCCGCGACCACGTGCTCCACGTCCTCTCTTCTTCTTACCTCGTCCCCTACTGGGCACCGCGGTCAACGAAGAAGGGCCCGGCGGTGTCGCCACACTGTCCAGCAACACTCGGCGGAGAGGTGCGTGTGGAATGGAAGACCTCGCACCACGCACCAGCGAAGAAGGGGCCTCGGCGCGCTCCCGACCAGCGCCCACCATCTTTCAACACCTGCCATGACAAAGAATAAACGAAATTAGTACAACATAAAAAAAAGTACCGACATGAATAATAATATGTATATCACTTAAGTGTATCATCATCAAGTACAACATAAAAAAATCGAATACCTGACACTACTAATAATCTCGATCAGTATCATCAATAAATGCATAATCATCATCATCACTATAATCAATGATGGGCTCATAGGGTTCATTGGCATCAACATGTGCAAGGCCACCTTGACGTAATCGATCAAGCATTGACAGGTTATCCGCAGCAGTAACCTCTTCTTGTTCCGACTCTTCTTGTTCCTCCTCTGGGGTGATGTCGGATTCATTGTCGCTGTCTACTTCAATGTTTTGGGGTGAAGTATAGCGGTTCTTGAAACACTTTTTGGAAAGACGTGTCTCTTGGAAGAATTCTCCTTCATATGTTTCTGGGTTAATGTGAGGTTCATAATCCTCTTCCTTTGGGGGAGAAAGTCTAGCACGTGGCGGCACTTCATAAACGACATCCCAACCTTTCAGATTTGGATTAGTTTGGCAGGCCCACGGTAGATAGAATACTTGGGTCGCCTGTTGAGCCATAATATAGACATCAGGAACACCTAAATGAGTGCTTTGGTTGATTTCAACTAGCCCTATATGTTCATGAGTCCTTCTAGTCTCCTTCGGCTGAAACCAATAACATTTGAAGACTACGACATTCGGTGGGTTTTCACCATAGAACAGAAGTTCATAAATTGCTTCAACTCTCCCATAATACTCGGTACCTCCTTCGCCGATAGCATATACACAACAATTTGTAGACTTTCGGTCGGCCATAGATAGCTCTTTGCCATAGGTACGAAAGCGATACCCGTTGATGTCGTACTTGTCAAATGAACGGACCTTATAGTCAAAACCATTAGCGACTTGTCTCAATTCGGCGTCCATAGACTCTGAATTAGCCTACAAGTTTAATATGAACGGATTGTTGCATTATGCACAAATTAGCGAATGAAATGAAATTGTCTAATAGAAATTACCGTTTGTTTGAACCAAGATATGAAACCGGGATAGCCACCTCCTTGCTTTGCGAGAAGCTCATACTCTTCGACAGAATCCTTTTGGATCTCCGCTCCATACGAGAATATGGCGACGTATCGACTGTATGACTTATCCAGGAATAAGAGTAGTTCAAAGGAAATAGAAGTTGCGAAACAATGTACCGAGAACTTACTCGATGTACAGCCGCACTTCTATCAGGTTGTTGAAGATATACAACAAACTGGTCCGCCATTCTTCATTATCCAAAGATACTGGATGTGATACACTAGCTGGTGCGAGATTCCCTTTGAATAGACTGAGGTTGGATCCACCCTTTTTAGGCTCGTCAGCATTGTACCGAGGCTTCGGATTATGCAAATGACGATTTTTGGCTTCGTAGTGCGCTGTTACGAAGTTTGCCGTCTCCTCTGTGATGAATGCCTCAGCCGTCGATGCTTCAATTCTACGTTTATTTTTACATTTTTCTCGAAGCGTCTTCTGCATCCTCTTAGTTGGGTAGCACCAACGATTTTGCACGCCCCCCCCCCCAATCTTGCCATGGTCGGGAGATGCAAAATCAAATGCTGCATTGGATTAAAGAAGCCCGGTGGAAAGATCTTCTCTAACTTGCAGATCAACTCCGGCACCAACTCTTCCGTTTCTTCTAGCACGCCAGGCGATAGTTCTTTCGCACAAAGAACACGAAAGAAATAGCTGAGTTCTGCCAGTACTAGCCATTCATCCTCAGGGATAAAGCCACGCAACATCACCGGCATTACCCGCTCAATCCATATGTGCCAATCATGACTCTTGAGACCAAATATCCGCAGTTTATCAAGATTCGCTCCCCTCTTTAGATTCGCTGCATACCCATCGGGGAACATCAACTGCTGTTCCACCCACAAGAGAATTTCCCTCATAGCTGGCCTTCCAAGATTGAACCATGCCTTTGGCTTCGTCCAGTTCTGCTTTCCTTTCGGCTCTTTCATGTTTTGTAACAGCCTATCACATAGCGCCTCCAGATCGACTCTAGCCTTAGTATTATCCTTTGACTTCCCATCTATGCTGAACAATGTACCAAAAAGTGCCTCGGCAATATTCTTCTCAGTGTGCATCACGTCGATGTTGTGTGGGCAAAGGAGGTCTTTGAAGTAAGGTAGATCCCATAAGCATGTTTTGTGAGTCCACGCGTGCTTAGTATTATACCCCTTGAAGTACCCTGGACCTTGTGGATCTGGCTCGAGAGCGTTTAACTGATCCAAGGTCTGTTGGCCTGTCAATACAGGTGGTGCAGATTTTTTGACAACTCTACCCCTGATGAAGTTCTTCTTGCCTTTCCTGAACTTATGGCGAGGATCCAGGAACTGTCTATGCATGTCGAAGCAAGAAAACTTGCGACCGGCCTGAAGCCAACGAAACTCAAGAGCTCCCTTGCATGTGGGGCACGGGAACCTTCCATGCACATACCAGCCAATGAATAGCGCATACGCCGGCAAGTCATGCATCTAGTACATGTACCAGACATGCATTATGAAGTTCCGTTTGCTAAAGGCGTCGTATGTCTTGAACCCATTATCCTAGGCTTCTTGCAATTCGCCCTTAAGCGGCTGCATGTACACATTCATATTTTTGCCCGGATAGTTGGGTCCTGGAATTATCAACGTCAGGAAAATGTTCTTTCTTTGCATAATCTGTTCGGGGGGAGATTGAGTGGAAAGACAAATACGAGCCAACAATTGTATTGGGCTGCCGTCAAACCAAACACACTGAACCCATCCGTGCTGATGCCGACTCGAGGATGCCTCGGATCTGCCGCTTTGTCAGCATGTAATTCATCAAACTTTTTCCACGCAACACCATCCGATGTGTGTACCATCATCAGATTCCCATCTGCATCTACTTCGGTTCTTTTGCCTGTTTTGTGCCATGTCATCTGTCTGGCCGTCTCTTCGACCATGAAAAGACGTTGAAGTCTTGGTACGATTGGCATATACCGAAGAACACTAACGGGGATTTTGGTCTGTGTCTTCTCACCCATACCGTTGTCTACCACAATATACCTGGAAGACTTGCAAATGGGACAATAGTTCAAGTCCGCATAGTCAAGCCTAAATAAGGCACATCCAGTCTCACAGGCATGTATCTTCTCATAGGGCATCTTCAGTGCACGGAGGATTTTGTTCGACTGGTACCGGTTTGCAGGCATACCTGGCCTTTGGGTAGAAAGCATCCAAATACTGTCATAATTGCGTCATAGCATTCTCTGCCCAAGTTGAACTGAGCCTTCAGAGCCATTACTTGTGAGATGGCATCCAACTGACAAAGCTTAGTGTGCTCATGGAGCGGACGTTTTGAAGACTCCAACATTTCATTGAAGGCCTTTCCAGATTCCTCCATCTCCTCGTCCGAATCCCGAGCATCATCATAGCCTTGCACCATGTTTTCCATCCCGGTACCATGCTCGTCGGTGCGACGACGATCCACCTCAGCTCGGTCACGTTGGGCAGACTCACCATGAAATGTCCACACCGTATAATCGGGCGTAAAACCACTCTTTTGCAGGTGTTTGCCCATTTCAACCTCTGTCTTCTTTTCCCAATTGCCGCACCGGAAACAGGGGCACCAGGTTTTCTTTTGGCCATTTGCAAATGCGGCTTGCACAAACCCCTTAGTTTTTGTGAACCATTCAGCGCTCCATTTGTTCTGACTAGTGTGACCGGTATACATCCACGCACGATCACTCATCTTGACTTTCAGAGCTACTGGACACACAACAATTATATATGTAATTCACCATGTATATATTCATCAGTTGATCTACTTTGTCAATTTTATTACGTCCATGCAACCTACACTCTAATAGGTAATGATAGGTCCTAATCCAACCCGTGTATGTGTAGATTGGGTTCATTTTCCCATGCTATGCTCCGGATCCGACGCAAAATTTCGGTAGCACCTCCCCACTGTTCTCCTGATACACGTCTCTGCAATAAACAGAGAGGATGTGTACCCGGAGAACAACAGGGGAGGCACTGACGAAATATATGCGTCAGATCCGGAGCAAAGCATATGGGAAAACAAACCCAATCTACACAGACTCGGGCTGTCCATGGATAGCATTGGACAATTTGAAAGAATCAAGGTTATAAATATGCAAATGCATGCATATTTATAACTATGACGCTTTCGAACGGGAGACACATATTGGTTACACATACTGATGATTCAAGACACATATATAGCTAGCTATCAAGTTTCATCGGAATAGATCAAATAATTAATGGGGGAGGAGGACTTGTCATTTGTGCTCACCCACGAACGAAGGGGCAAAGCTCGTGAAACGCACGGCGAGGTCGTTGAACACCAAACCTCGCAGTGACGAAACAACTTCACATATAAAACTACACGATCAACACAATTATATATGATGTTTTTCATAACAAAATCGAAAAATATATGACCTAACTAATAATTCACAAATATATGACCCCGTCGGCGTCTGGAAGGCCAAAGAACACCTTTTCGGGAGGTGTCGGGGGTCGGGGTGTCCTGTCGGTGTCGGGGTGCCGTGTTGGGGTCGGGGTGTTGTTTCGGGGTCGGGGGGTCGGGGTGTCGTGTCGATGTCGGGGTAGTGCCGTGTCGGTGTCGGGGTGTTGTTTTGGGGTCGGGGTGTGGTGTCGGGGTCAGGGTGTCGGGTCAGGCTTGGGGTCGGGGTTTCGGGTCAGGCTCGGGGGGTCGGGGTGTCGGGGTCGGGGTCAGGGTGTCGTGGTCGGGGTGTCGGGTCAGGCTCGGGGTCGGGGTGTCGGGGTCGGGGTCGGGGTCGGGGTGTCGGGGTCGGGGTCTCGGGGTCGGCGTGTCGGGGTCGGGGTCTCGGGGTCGGGGTGTCGTGTCGGGGTGCCGGGTCGGGGTCTGGGTACCGTGTCGGGTCGGGTTTTTTTTTTCCTTTTCTTCTTCTTCCTCTTCTTCCTTTTCTTCCTTTTTTTCCTTCTTCTTCTTCTTCTTCTTCTTCTTCTTCTTCTTCTTCTTCCTCCTCCTTTCCTTTTTCCTCTCCTTCTTCTCCTCCTCTCCTCTTATTTCTTCTTCTTCTTCCTCTTCTTCTTTTTTCTTCTCCTCCTCCTCCTCTTCTTCTTCTTCTCCTCTCCTCTTTTTCTCTTCTTCTTCTTTCCTAAAACTAAACTAAACCTAAACCTAAAACTAAAAAAACAGAAAAAGGAAAAAACTAAATCTAAACCTAAAACTAAACTAAAACTAAACCTATAAACCTAAAACTAATCCTAAAACTAAAACTAAAACTAAATCTAAACTAAATATAAACCTAAAACTAAAAAAACAGAAAAAAGGAAAAAAGGAAGTAGAGAGCTCACCTGGGTGGAGGAGGGGGGCGGTGCGGCCTGGGGCGGCGGAGGAGGGGGGTGGGGCGGCCTGGGGCGGCGGCGGCGGGCCCGGCCGGGGCGGCGGGGCGCGGAGTTGCCGGGGCGCCGGGGCGTGGCGGCGCCCAGACGGCAGGGCGGCGGGGGCGGCGGTGGCGACGGGGGCGCCGGGGCGGCGGCGGGGTGGTGCGACGGGGCGGCGGCGAGAGTAACTGGGGTGGGAGAGAAAGAGAGAGAGAGGGGGGTGTGGGGCGCGGCCGTTAACGTTACGTGGGGCCCTCCCTCTTTGCCGTCCGCCCCCTTTGCCGTCCGCCTTCTTACTCTTTGCCGTCCGCTAGCGGACGGCAAAGAGGGGGGCCGTTAGGTTTTTTTTTTGCAGCTCGTCAGTGGGGCAACTCCCTCTTTGCCGTCCGCTAGCCGACGACAAAGAATCTTTGCCGTCCGCTAGCAGATGGCAAAGAACTGGCTGATGGCAAATTTGGTCTTTGCCATCAGCCAGTTCTTTGGCGTCTGCTTTTCGGTAGCTGATGGCAAAGAGCTTCTTTGCCGTCTGCTAGCGGACGGCAAAGAACTGGCAGATGGCAAAGTAGCTGATTCCATTAGTGACATCACCGAACTGCGCAGCGTCGCGTGGCCAGGCAAGTTCAGGCCGGACCTGCCTCCTCGCTACGACGGCACGGCCGACCCTGCGGAGTTCCTCCAGCTCTACGAGCTGGGCATCGAAGCTGCCAACGGAGACGAGAAGGTCATGGCGAACTGGTTTCCCATGGCACTCAAGGACGAGGCCCGCACCTGGCTCCTGAACCAGGGTCCAGGCAGAATCTCCTCCTGGGAAGAGATGCGCACCCACTTCATCGCCAACTTCCAAGGTACTCGCGACCGGCCACCCGCCGTGAGCGACATGCGCCGCATCAAGCAACAACCCGGGGAGACCCCGCAGAAGTACATCTAGCGCTTCAACAACGCACGCCTCAAGATTCCCAAGGTGACTGAAGAGGCCATCATCTCAGCCTTCTCCAACAACGTGCGCGACGTCAAGATGAAGGAGGAGCTGGAGATGCATGAAGACCTGTGCACTTCCTTGGAGCTGTTCAACTTGGCGAACAAGTGCACCAGGGCTGAGGAAGGGCGTCTCTCCCTCCTCGAGCTGCCTGCCGCAGACCCAGAAGAGAAGAAGCTCAAGGCGAAGGAACTGAAGCGCAAGGGGGCTGCCGTGCTCGCGGTAGAACCAGACACCAAGCGGGGCAGAGATCAGCCCGAACCTCCCAAGGGAAGCCGGTACTACGTGTATCACGACCTCCACACCCACAACACCAACGAATGCCAAGAGCTCCGGGCCGTGCGAGAAGGAAGGATCGGCCGTCGTCCCGACCGCGGTGACCGGGGCTATGGTCGAGGAGGAGGAAGGAACGTAGGACGCTGGGAAGACCATGGCCCGCGCCAGGGGTGGCGCGACCAACCTCGCGAGGATCGCTGGCAAGACCCGCCTCGCGAGGGAGGCTGGAGGGATCAGCCTCGCGAGGATCGCCCGCAAGGCAACGCAGGCCTCCCACCGCTGCCGCCGCAGCCAAGGAGAAATGAGGACCGCCACCAGGACGAGGAGGCTGGGGGCTTCCAGGAGCCGCGCGCGATCGCCTGCATCCTGGGCGGAGCTCAAGCCCCAGCCTCTCAACTCATCTTCAAGAAGTTTGCCCACGAAGTGAATGCAGCCCTCCCCAGGCTCGAAGCCGCGCGCCCTCTCAGGTTTGTCGGTGTGCGCCATCACGTTCAGCTCAGCAGATCAGCTCAAGTGTGCGGCAACAGCCGGAGTCCTCCCGATGCTTTGCTCCCCAATCATCAGCAACGTGGTGGTCACCAAGGCCCTCATCGATGGCGGGGCAGGGCTCAATGTCCTTTCCGTGGAGACATTCAACAACCTCCAAGTGCCCTACAGCCAACTCCAGTCAACCAAGCCTTTCTTCGGCATCACCGACGGCTCCACGGTCCTGATCGGGCAGGTCCGCCTCCCTGTCACCTTCGGGGCACGCGACAACTACCGCACCGAGCTCATCGACATCGACGTCGCTCACATTCGCCTGCCATACAACGCCATGCTTGGGTACCTAGCGCTAGCCAAGTTCATGGCCGTAACTCACCATGGCTACAATGTCCTCAAGATGCCAGGAAGCGGGGGAGTCATCATGGTGCCTTGTGAAGAGAAGGACGCGGTGTGTTCCCTAGAGCGAACCTTTCAGGCTGCATCATTGGAAGACCCGGATCGTGGAAGCAGGAGGCCTCCCGAGACCGCCCCTAAGAAGAAGAAGACATCGTCCGGCCTGGCCCCTCAGGAGGCAGGCCCCTCTGGGCCCATGCCTGCCTAGGGGGAACCTCCTTCCATTGTGTAGGAAAGCGCGCCCGGCGTCCTCCTCAGGCAGGGCTCGGGGGCTCTCCCCTGGAGGGCCACCGACCTAGCTAGGGTCACGAGGGAGGCGCTTGGGCACCACCTAGAGGCGTGTTTCGAAGCATGTTTCCCTCAAGAAGGAGCAAGGCAAGGAGATCCAGACCCACAGGAGTTCATCAACAAGGCCATTCAGGAGCTACAGGAGTCAAGAGTCATGAGAGGCGGCCGCCGCCTACCAGTAGTGGCTCCCCATCCAGGCGAGGATGGCGGGCTGCGCGTCTGCATCGACGTACCAGGGCTCAACCGAGTCGCCTCCCTGGAGCGCCTCTGCCCTCGCGAGTGGGGCGCTGCGGAGGTCCACCCCACAGCTACGTTCGCATGCCTTACGGCTTGCCAAGCGCGGCTGACACGTACCAGCGCTTCATGAGGGGCACTACGGAGGCACAAGAGGCCAGGCGCTCCGCAGCCTAGCGGAGATGAAGATGGCCCGCGAGGAACCGCCAGCGCCTCTGGGTCCTCCCGAGGCGACTGGGCTTGGGGGCTCATGAGGATCGGCTTCTGTAGCCCACCGAGTCTGCTACACCAACATCTTTCAAGTTTCACTTCCAGCTGGGAGCGCCCCCAGGGCTGCGTTATTCCCAGGCCGCGTGGGTCCGTCCCTGCAGCGTGTATCCCTTTTATTTCGCATCGATTAGCTTACCTTATTGGGGGCGCCACTCGAGCTGCGTCAACCCCAAGTCGCTCGGGCCTGACCCAGTGACCTCCGCATTCCCAGCATCTATTTGAACGAATCCACTCCTTCGCGGCTAATGTGTTTTACCTGGTTGCCTACTCAGCTGACGCCAACTAACGGAGCTGCTCCCAAACGGCACGACGCTTGCGCATGGGTCCGTCCCTACAGCGCCGACAAACCTGGATGGCTGAGCTCTTGTCGCGGCAGCCCTGCACATAGCGTCACCTCGTCAAGCCTTCAGTGCCTCACTACCCCTCGAAAGCAACCAATGGCTGATAGTAAATTGTTATGGCAACCCCTTTCTTTTTCTATGATGGACAAGCAGGACCTCCTGAAGGAGCTGCGTCAGGTGAGGCTCTTGTTGTGCCTCCTTCGCTCTTGTCCGCGCGAACCGCTTGCACGTTAAAGGGGGGGGGGGGTGCCTGAGCATCGCGACTCAGGGCTCCAACTGGCTCTCCATCCCTCACCCTCTGGCCTTGACCACGGCATCGCAACCTGGCATACCAGCGACGGCTGAGATTCGCTCGAGGGCCGGGACCCGAGGACGTAGAGCAGAAAGGGGAGCAAAGGCGAGAGGGAAGAGACACACGAGGACCTCGCCAAGCAACCCCGCGCCAGCCGATGCATGGACCCGGCCACACCACCAAAGAGTGGCCCCTGATTCTCGAGATAAGTCACCACCCGGAAGCACCAGCTATCGTTGCACCATCCCCGCACCTAATGCAATCCCGTGTTAGCGAAACCGCTCTCCTTTCCCACCGAACGACGGCTGCTTGAGCGCCAAAGGGGACCTCCTGAGCATCGCGACTCAGGGGCTCTTACCGGACCCCGGGTCGCTCACTTCCTGGCCTTGACCACGGCATCGCGACCTGGCATACCAGCGATGGCTGAAGCCGCCTTGGGACTGGGACTTGTTGGCGCAGAGCACCAAGCCCTCGTGAGGTTTGAAAGGGAGGACCGAGCTAAGACGGGATGAGCAACTCGCACAATTCTATGACAAGGGTTATATTAACAAAACAGGATCACAAGCACCTTACAAGCCCCCGCGGGGCGCGATTTTGGTTCCTCGCAGGGAACAGATCCTAAAGAGACGCAAAACTACGCGCATCCCTACAAAAGACACCATCATCAACAGTGGGCCGTCAAGCACCGATGCCAACCCCATCCAGGTCAGAGTCCACGGCGGCCTGACAAGCCCGCCCTGCTCCAGGAGCGGCGCCGGCTCAGGGGCTCGTAGCTGTCGTCGCTCGTCTCCGGAGTCGCGAAGGGCTCTGTCGGGTGGTAGGTGCGACATATTCCAACGGGTGGCTTATCATTGTGGGAGCCAATAAAACATCGCCGGTGCCTGGAAACGGGATAAGGCGGAGACATGCTCGCCGGCGAATCTTACCCAGCTTCAGGGCTCTCCGGGGAGATAACACCCCTACTGCTGCCCTGCGGGGTCTCCGCATGGTGACTAAACGAACAAGAAGCCACACAATGCTCCTCGAGCTGGTTTGGGCGGAAGGAGGAAGAAGGGCTCAGCTAGCATGCTTCCTCTCCTTGTATGGTGTCTAGGTCTAACTTGAGAATCCCCCCCCCCTTGCATGGGTGCACCGGGGGGTTTATATAGGCCTACCCCCCGGGGGTACAAAGGTAATCCAGCTGGGCGTGGGGCCCAGCTGTCTGTGACTGTGCTTGTCGGCTTCTGTGCCGGCCGCTGGGGCCCGCCGACTGGCGGGTCCCGCCGGCTGCCGGCTCCTTAGTCGACAGGCAGGCCCTACCGGCTAGGGCCTGGTCAGTGGCTGGTTACTGTTGCTCCGTGCTGTTGACGCGGGCTTGGTCGGGGTAAGCGTGACTATAGTACCCCCGCCCTGGCGGGCGATTACTGTAGCCCCGCTGTATCTTGTCTCTTTAATGGGCGTCTCCTTCGAGGATGATGGCGAGCCGGCTTCGGGGGGCCGGCTCCTCATCAGGCCGACTTGGGAGGAGGTGCGGCCGCCTTCGGTATCTCTCTGCCCGAAGGGCCCACCGCCTCGGGGGCCACGCTGGTGGCAGGTCGTGGATGGCGTCGGGGCCGCCGTGGCAACAGTGCCGCGCCGGATGGGTCATGGCCACCCGTACGGCGCACTGTACCAGGCGTGCTTCGGGTTTTGGGGGTGGCAGACTCCACTGTAGCCACGCCCTGCTTCATCATCGCGGGGTGGACGCGTACTCTGCGGGTACGGCTTTGGCCCCTTTATGGGAGCCGGCCTCTTGGAGTCCGCCTTGTTGCAGCCGGCTTCTCGTAGTCGGCCCTCCCACGACTTTCTTCATGAGGGTAAAAGGCGGGCCGCCCCCGAAGTCGGCCTAGAAGATAGCCGGCAAAGGGGGGAGGTGGCCCCAGGTCTTGAGTCTTCTTGAGAGCCGGACGGGCTCATAATTTTTTCTGATGGGCCAGGGGAAGCCGGCTAGGCTACCCATGGCTATTTACTCCGATAGTAGTCCCCGAAGCTGGGCGAGCTTCGCGGCGGACAGAGGGACGAGAAGCTTGGCCAGCTTCATACCCTGAGGTGCCGACCTTGCCGTCGCAGGCCGACTTCGGGGAACTTATTTGTTTATCATTATGACCATGGTCGATCTGCGGGCGGCCCGCGAGCCCCACGACGGGCCACGTGGCGGAGAAGTCCTGCCGTCGCAGGCGCGCGACGGGACGCTGCCGCAGGCCCGGGCCCGCCACTCCTCGGCCTCGGCCCGGGCGCAGATCTTCTGTGGCCCGAGGGGACTGCTTGCCTCCCCGCGGCCGTTTCTTCGTGTCTTTAGTGCGCAATAAACGTGGGGCGTGGAGGAAGTGGGCACGATCGATCCCCACGATCCCCCACGCCGCGCCTCCTCGGCTCCGGCGCACGAGCCTACAAGTAGGAGGGGGAGGGGGAGAGACAAAAGCTTGCTCGCTCCGCCGCTCCCCGTCCCTCCTTGTTCTCCTTTCCTTTCTTCTTCCTCCGTGCCCGACGCCACCTCCCGTCGCAACCTGCCCACGCCGCCATGTCCATGGTGCTGTCGAGGTCGTGGGACTGCTCCAACGTCCACGAAGATCACATAGAGTTTCTCCGCCGGACCCGACGCCTGCCCGCCACCAACCTCGTGCAGGCTCGTCTGGCGCCGGAGGCGAAAATCTCGCCGGCGCCAGAGGAAGGCGAGCGCGTCGTCTTCCGCATGCATTTCCTGCGTGGCTTCGGCTTCCCGGCGAGCGGATTCATGCGCTCCTTCCTCGACTTCTACCGTCTCCAGCCGCATCACCTCATGCCCAACGCTGGAGCTTTGGGCGGAGCTCTTCCAAAACAAACTCGGCACCGTCTCTACCGGCATGCCCGCCCCCTGTGGGGCCTTCATCGCGATGAAAAGTTCAGGCGAGAACAACCCCTTCCCGCACATCCCCTTAATCCAATCGGTGAAGCTTTGGCAAAAATCATACTTCTACGTCAAGAACATCGCCTCGCAAGGAGACTACGTTAATCTGCCGGCTTACGTAGCCGGCCCGCCGGCTGGGAGGCAGCCGTCTTGGGGCTTCAGATCCAAGTCCTTATCTCCGGCTGGGAACGCCGCCATCGCCCGGCTTCGGGTAATGATCCAGTCAGAAGGCCTGCGCGGGGCCGACTTGGTGGCCGCCTTCGTCGAGCGCCGGATCCTCCCCCTTCAGAGCCGGCCCCACATGCTATGCCAGATGAGCGGCCGCTTCGACCCTTGCCGGCTGAGCACATGGGACATGCCCATCCACCGCCCGTGGTAAGTCCTTCTTTCTGTCATCAGCCGGCTTTATGCCGGCCGGCTTCTGACCAGGCGGTTTCTTTTTATCAGAACCCTCTTCTTCCGCCGCCAGCCGGGGCGGCAGGAGTCGAACGCTGGTATGCCCCGGACCGTACGGCAGACGATATTGACGACCCGGATTTGGGGGCGGCCGCCATGGAGGACGCCGCCATGGGGGACGTCGCCGAGCCCGGAGGCACGGGGCTCTCGGCCAGTTTTGACGACTGGCCGGACGATGCCGACGCCAAAGAAATCCCGCGCCGCCAGCCGGCAACCGATCGCCACAGCGCGGGCTCGTCCGCCGCGCCGGCTGCCGGTGGTGGAACGTCAAAGCGCCGGGCTGCGCTTCCTCTCTTCGGCAGCCGGCCGAAGAAAACGAGGGCCTTCGCCGCGGCAATGAAGCAAGACGAGGCGGCGGCGATGGCGGCCCGTTTCCGGAATGCGGTGAAGCAACCTCCAGCGGTTTCATCGTAAGCCCTTGGCCGCTTGCGTGCTTGTTTTTTGTTGTCTTATTTTGTTCTAACCCTTCTCCGACTTCTGAGCAGGGCGCCACTTTCCCTTGAGCGAGGCCCAGGCAGCTCTGTGGTTGGGCCGGGTGCTGGATCTTCAGGGCCCCGCCGCGTGGACCCCCGCGCCGATCTTGCGGAAGCCACAGAGCGCAACGCCCACGAGGCGCGAGAA